>CM039675.1:145145173-147645173 GCA_022496015.1 Hordeum marinum | reverse complement strand
ACACAACCCCTAGTGGCATCAGGGATGACACCACTGATGGTGCCGCCGGGGATACCACCACTGATCATGGCAGCGAACGCACAGATGGTAGCCAACCGAAGAGGCAACGGAAGGACCGGCGCCTGAACGTGCTCTGCACCGTCAAGGAGGAATTTACTGAAGTGTCCTCCAATGGGAATCCAACGGCGCCCAAAGAATTAGTCCGTGGGTACGCAGGACAGCTCAGGTGCATTCTCCGGAGCACTGTCTCGATCAACACCGAGAACCTAAGGCATCCTGACCGAGGGTATTTGCGCAACCTCCTCTTCACGAAGCTGCACGAACGATACAAGTTCCCCGGTGACTTGGCAAACACACGCCTCTCAGAGAATAAAGTGAACAATGCCGCCCTCACGAAGATGAGCACGGCCCTGGCTACTTGGAGAGCCGTGGTGAAGAGAAGGATTCTAAGTGGTGATAGTTATGAGAAGATCAAGGCGACAAATCCTTCGATCAGCGAAGAGGGCTACCTAGAGTTCAAGATCAAGTGCGTGAGCAACGCATCCGCGGAAGCAAGTTAGTGGGGGGAAGATATGCGGGACTTGAACTTAGGGGTCCACAAACTTGGTCCCGGCAGTTACAGAGTGGCGGAATCTAAATGGGATAAGGAGGACGCGGAGCGTGCCGTGCAAGGCCTACCGCTCCTCTTCGATAAATACCATGAAAAGCAGACCTGGAACTATGTCAGGGCTCGGTACAAGGTGGACCCGGTAACAGGGGAGCTTACCACGGATCCGAAGGTGAAGGAGCTTGAGCGTGTTCTGGCAAGGAATACACCCCTGCATAATTACATCCATATGGTTGCATTCTAATTAATGAAGCCAAATTTCTAAATGAATCACGTTCCTTCTGCAGGAAACTGAAAGCAGTAGCACGGGGTCTCAGAGCTCCCTGCCTGCTGGCCCTTGGGACACCTCTTTAAATAGGTCGTTGAACGTGGTGAAAGAAAAGGATAAGTTTAGTAAGTCGTCGTTAGCTGGTCGTGTGGCCGGCGAAGGCTTGTCCACGAAATGGTCGGAATACTAGCTCAGAAAGCCAGGAGCGCGAGGTTAAAGAACTCAAGGCACAAGTAGCGCGGATTTCGGAGATAGTCCAAGAGCAAGTGCGAGACCAACTAGGAGCGACGTTCACCGCCATTATGCCTTCCTTGCTTGAGGGGGTGCGAGGGTGGATTGCGGGCAGCCAACTGGGGCCGCCCTTGATTCCCAGCTTCACGGGCAGCAACTCACACAACGCGCCGGCAATGGTGTCTCCGGCGGAGGCGGCACTGGTGTCTCCGGCGTCGGCGCCGGTATTGGACCTTAATGCACCCGGGTGTGGGAAGAATACGCCGCCCGGCACCTCGGTAGCAAGCGACCCCTCCGTCACTTGCACGCCCACCGTTGGCGGTGCTTCAACATTAGCCGAGGTCGACGCCATCACGGTAACTAAGCCTCGGCCGATGACTACTTCATGTTCTTGCCTTTGACTGGGCATCCCTGACACCCTACATGTTTTCACAGGGCACCGCCAACGTTCCGTGCACTCTCCTGCACTTCGTGGACGGCGAGTTGATTGATGCCGCCAAGACCAAAATCGTTGAATCGGGCAACCGCGTGTTCCACGGTAATCCGATGCCACCCATCGTGTATAGAGTTCAACTAGTTCAAGATTTGGCCGAAGAGCCAGATTCGTTTGAGGGCGCGGGACACCACCCCACAGACAACACCACCAGTCATGTCGGCACCAAGCCATGGCAAGACCACCGCAACGCTATCGCCGTTAGCTGATCCAGACATGCATATGGCCCAGGATCTGGACGACGACGACGGTACATTTTCCAATGTCGATAAGTACATCAATGAAGATGGGTACGGTGATGAATTCTTGGGCCTCCTTCTCAAGAACCCAACCCTGCAAAAGACGATCGAGATCAAGCTAGTACTACGGAGAAACCCAATTGCAACAGGCGTCGTCTGTTAAGTTCTTAGGAGACGCCTCCAACTGCCGCCTTCACCGAGACTCAAACAGCCAAGGTGCGAAATATTATCAGCCAAAACACACTTAAGAAGGTGGTCTCTGAGCAGAACTCGATCCAATTACAGCAGAAGAAGTAGAAGGCACGGAAAAGAAAAAATAACAAGGGTGCGAGCCAGCCGGCACCGAGTACGATCCGTGCTCAGGACGGGCCACCAATACCTAAGGATATCTCGAGGAGGGTGCATGTGGCGGGTAGGCCGATGCTACCGACTAATCTGCTCAATGCTGCAACCGGTGCTATGTAGAGTCTGCATGACGGTGTTCTTACTATGGAGAAGCGGCGTCTCACCGAGAATGATGTGGCGTTACCAGTTTTTGTGGCCAAGGTGCCAGAGGGCAAGGGCTTTGTCGAGAGCACCGTCGGGCGTATGATCGTCCTGCGGTTTGATGACATCTTCGCTATGTTTAACCTTTATCCGATGCACTACACCTTCGTTCGGCTATTTTCGCTTAGTATCGAGATGCGGATCATTAGAGACAAGACCCCGGACATCGTGATAGTCGACCCCTTCTACATGCATGCCCAGATCTTGGGCAGCGCTGGGGACCGGCAAGTCACAAGTTCATACCTCAAAGGCGTCATTCTGGCGAACCCAGATAAGGATAACTTCCTCGTGCCTTACTTTCCCGAGTAAGTCATCCCCTCATCGCCCCATAACATATGATTTCTAAGTGACACACATTGCACACTCATCCTCTTAAGCTCAAAATATTCCATGGCCACGTATTTCGACTCAGACCGTCACTCGAAGAAATATGACACAAATATCAAGAAAGTTCTTGATGATGCTCTCCCCGGCTATGCCAAATCTTGAGGCACCTTCAGGAGGCCAATTTATACGTATGGCAAGCACGTGTTCACCCACGTAACACTGTTCCCCTGCGTCAAGCAGCCGCCTGGCAGTCAGAAGGATGCCTACTATGCCCTCCATCACATGTGGGCGATCCTACGGGACCTTCATCACCTTATGCTACCAAGTAATCTCAAAGATTGGGCCGCACGCTTGTCGGAAATTCAGGATGCGGACATCAGACAATAATTCTTTCGCATCCAGTCGGATATTGCAAAAATCATCTATCAAGATGTCCTTCATACCTCGGGGCAGTTCTACCTCAAATATCAACCGTCCAATAGTGAAATAGAAACAACGCTACAAATGCAGGCTGACAACAACCGCACATTCATGACCATCACGAAAGACGGCGGATTCATCCACGATCTGGTCCTTGAGCCGAGTCGAAAGTATTGATGCTATGTAGTTCTAGAAGAAGAGTTTAGCTCATGTTGTAATTAAACTTTAATGAACTCGTAAGTCTCTTTAGTTTGGACAGTCGTTCAACTAATATGTAATCGATGCTATTTATTAGTAGGACCATGAATCGTGCTATTAATGTGTTGCTTTTCTCTTCCGATCCTTTTGTTGCATATTTATATATTGCTTATATATTATCTGTGAATTGCTACTAACGTTTTGTTTGTCTAGCGCATACAGATGCCGTCGTATGTTGTGTACAAGGGTAAGGTTCCCGGAGTCTACTGGGAGGAGTGTCAGACACAGGTTCACCGTTTCAGCGGTAACAGTTACAAAGGGTACACCACTAGGGCGGAGGCGGAAGCTAGATACGCGCGCTATCTAGCGGGAGAGAGGAGGGAGCAGAGGAGGAACCGGATGAAGACCAGTTTCATCGCGATGATGCTCATCGTGACCGCAACTCTTTTCTTTGTGATGGTAGTTTAGATGATCAATATCGACATTGTAATGTAATGATAAACTCGGCTAATACGATGAACTTTGCTAATGTCTCGAGACCTAAACTTGGCTAATGTTTGAACTTTGTTCGCTATTTCGAATTTGGAGACTAATAATATGAATTCTATTGTGCGATGTTTATATTCTGTGTTGTCATGTATTTTGTAACCTGTGTACATACCAGAAAAGCAAAAAATAATAATTCCTAATATTCATAGTAGTGGCGCACCATATTGAGCATTAGTGGCGCTCCAAGGCCGAATACCAGTGGCGCATTATGGGGCATACTAATGGCGCACCTGGGGGCATAGGTGGAGGCAAATATGGCCCCCTAGGAGGCATATTAATGGCGCACTGTTGGACATAGTAATGGCGCACTCTATGGTTCGCCACTATTATCAGGGATACTAATGGCGCACAAGAGGTGCGCCATTACTATTTGTTACTAGTGGCGTGTTAATAGTGTCGCACCCATAGTGCGCCATTAATATTAAAAACGGGTGCGCCACTAACAGCCTATTTTGTTGTAGTGCCTCCTTCGCTGACAGCGGAGACACGACAATTTGTATACTTTCACTCGGCCATAGATTGCTCTTTGCCAAATGAAAGCGATACCCGCTGACGTCGTATTTGTCAAATGAGCGGACCTTAACGTCAAAACCATTAGCGACTTGTCTCAATTCGGAGTCCTTAGACTCTGCATTAGCCTACAAGTTTAATACGAAAGGATTGTTGCATTAGCCACAAACCAGGCGAAGAAATGAAATCGTCTATTTAATGGAAATTACCGTTTGCTTGAACCAAGAGATGAAACCGGGATAGCCACCTCCTTGCTTTCCAGAAGCTCATACTCTTCGATGGAATCCTTTTGGATCACCGCTCCATCCAAGAATTTGGCGACATATCGACTGTATCACATATCCAGGAATAAGAGCATTTCAAAGGAATTAGAAGTTGCGAAACAATGTACCGAGAACTTACTCGATGTATGGCCACACTTCTGTTAGGTTGTTGAAGATATACAACGAAATGGTCCGCCATTCTTGAAATCCAAGCCTATTGATTTTGAAGCACCGGCTGGTGCGAGCTTCCCTTTGAATAGGCTGAGGTTGGATCGACCTTTTTCATGGTCGACATCTTTATACAGAGGCTTCGGATTATGCAAATGACGATTCTAGGCTTTGTAGTGTGTGATCACGAAGTTTGCCGCCTACTCAGTAATGAATGCCTCAGCCATCGATGCTTCAACTCTACGTTTATTTTTACATTTTGCTCGAAGCATGTTGTGCATCATCTCAGTTGCGAAGCACCAACGATTTTGCACGGGCCCCCCCAATCTTGCCTTGGTCGGGAGATGCAAAATCAAATGCTGCATTGGATTAAAGAAGCCCGGTGGAAAGATATTTTCTAACTTGCAGATCAACTCCGGCGCCAACTCTTCCTGTTCGTCTAGCACGATAGGCGATAGTTCTTTCGCACAAAGAGCACCGAAGAAATAGCTCAACTCTGCCAGTACTAGCCATTCATCCTTAGGGATAAAGCCACGCAACATCACCGGCATTACCCGCTCAAGCCATATGTGCCAATCATGACACTTGAGACAAATAATTTCAATTCTTCAAGACTCGCTCCCCTCTCTAGATTCGCTGCATACCCATCAGGGAACATCAACTACATTTCCACCCACAAGATCATTTCCCTCATAGCTGGCCTTCCAATATTGAACCATCCCTTTGGCTTCCTCCAGTTCTTCTTTCCTTTCAGTTGTCGAATTTTTTGTAACGGTCTATCACATAGAGCTTCCTGGTCAACTCTAGCCTTAGGATTATCCTTCGACTTCCCCTCTATGCCCAGTAATGTACCAAAAAGGGCCTCCACGATATTCCTTTCAGTGTGCATCACGTCGATATTGTGTGGGAAAAGGAGGTCTTTAAAGTAAGGAAGATCCCACAAACCTATCTATGAGTCCAGGCGTGTTCCGTATTATACCCTTTGAAATACCCTGGACGATCTGGATCCGGCTCGACAGCGTTTTCCTGATCCAGGATCTGTTGGTTGTCAATGCAGGTCGTGTAGTATTTTTGACAACCCTACCTTTGATCAAATTCTTCTTGTCTTTTTTGAACTTATGGTCAGGATCCAGGAACTGTCTATGCATGTCGAAGCAAGAAATCTACGACCTGCCTCTAGACAACAAAACTGAAGAGCTGCCTTGCATGTGGGGCATGGAAACCTTCCATGCACACACTAGCCAACGAATAGTGCATACACCGGCAAGTCATGCATCGAGTACATGTACCACACATGCATTTTGAAGTTGTTTTTTGTAGCGGCGTCGTATGTCTTGATCCCATTATCCCAGGCTTCTTCCAATTCATCCTTAAGCGTTTGCATGTACACATTCATATTCTTCCCCGGATATTTGAGGCCTGGAATTATCAACGTCAGAAAAATGTTCTTTCTTTTCATAATCTCTCCGGGGGGAAGTTTGAGTGGAATGACAAATACAAGGCAACAACTGTATTGTGCTGCCATCATACCATACAAATTGAACCCATCCGTGCTAATGGCAACTCGAGGATGCCTTGGATCTGTCGCTTTATCCTTATATAATGCATCAAAGTGCTTCCACGCAAAAGCTTCTGAAGTGTGTCCTAACATCGTATTCCCATCTGCATCTAGTTCTATTCTTTTGCCCAATTTATGCCACGTCATCTGTCTAGCCATCTCTTCGACCATGAAAAGACGTTGAAGTCTTGGTATGATTGGTAGATACCGAAGAAGATTAATGGGGATTTTGGTCTAACTCTTCTCACCCATACCATTGTCTACCAGAACATACCTGGAAGCATTGCAAATGGGGCAATAGTTCAAGCCCGCACACTCAATCCTAAATAAGGCACATCCATTCTCACAGGCATCTATCTTCTCATAGGGCATCTTAAGCGCACATAGGATTTTGTCCGACTGGTACAGGTTTGCTGGCAATACATGGCCTTTGGGTAGAAAGCATGCAAATATCGTCATTATTGCATCGTAGCATTCTCTGCCTAGGTTGACCTGAGCCTTCAAAGCCATTACTTGCACGATGGCATCTAGCTGACAAAGCTCAGTGTGCTGGTGGAGAGGATGTTTTGAAGACTCCAACATTTCATAAAAGGCCTTTGCAGATTCCTCCATCTCATCGTCCGAATCCCAATCATCATCAAAATCGTGCACCATTTATTTGATCCTGGTACCATGCTCGTCGATGCAACGACGAACCTCCTCAGCTCTGCCACGTTGGGCAGACTCACCATGAAATTTCCATACCGTATAATTAGGCGTAAAACCCCACTTCTGCAGGTGTTTGATCATTTCAAACTCTGACTTCTTTTTCTAGTTGTCGCAATTGACACAAGGGCACCAGGTTGTTTCTGTCCATTTGCAAATGCGACTCTCACAAACTCCTTGGTTTTTGTTAAACATTCACGGGTCATGTCTTTCTGACTAGTGTGACCGGTCTACATCCACCCACTCATCTTTCCTAGCTACTAGACACACACAAAATATATACATAATTCAGCAAACCATATTCATTAGTTAATAGAGTTTATCAGTTTCATTACGTCGATGCAACCTAGACGCTAGTAGGTACAGATAGGTCCTAATCCCACCTGAGTATGTGTAGATTGGGTTCGTTTTCCCATGCTCCGCTCCGGACCCGACACACAATTTCGGCAGCACCTCCCCGCTGTTCTCCTGATACACGTCTTGGCAATAAGCAGAGAGGATGTGTACCCGGAGATCAACAGGGAGGCACTAACGAAATTCTGCATCGGATTGGGAGCAGAGCATATGGGAAAACGAACCCAATCTACACATACTCGGGCTGTCCATGGATAACGTTGGACAATTCGAAAGAATCACGGTTATAAATATGCTAATGAGTGCATATTTATAGATGTAACCCTTTCGAATGGGATACGCATAGTGGTAACACATACTGATGATTAAAGACACCTATAGCTAGCAAGTTTCGTCGGCACAAAGACTGGAAGAGAGGAAATGAAGGGGGCAGGAGGAGATGTCATTTGTGCTCACCCACGAATGCAGGAGCGGAGCTCATCGAACGCACGGGAAGGTCGTCGAACACTAGACCCTCGCGGCGACGAAACAAAAACACATTTAAATCCACCTGATCAACATAAATATAATGTTTTGTATAACATAATCGAAAAATATATGACCTAACTCATAATTCACAAATATATGACCCGTGTCATGTTGGGGTCGGGGTGTCGGGGGTGTCATGTCGGGGTCGGGGTGTCGGGGGTGTCGTGTCGGGGTCGGGGTGTCGGGGGTGGCATGTCGGGTCGGGGTGTCGGGCGTGTTGTGTCGGGGTCGGGGTGTCGGGTGTGTTGTGTCGGGGTCGGGGTGTCGGGGGTGTCGTGTTGGGGTAGGGGTGCTGTGTCATGGTCGGGGGTGCCGTGTCGGGGTCGGGGTGTCGGGGGTGCCGTGTCGGGGTCAGGGTGTCAGGGGTGCCGTGTCGGGGTCGGGGTGTCGGGGTGTCGTGTCGGGGGTTAGGGTCGGTGGCGTCGGGAGTTGAGGATTGGTGGCGTCGAAGGTTGGGGGTTAGTGGCGTCGGGGGTGCCATGTCAGGGTGTCGGGGTGTCGTGTCGGGGTCGGGGTGTCAGGTGTGTCATGTCCGGATCGCGGTGTCGGGTGTGTCATGTCGGGGTTGGGGTGTCGGGGGTGCCGTGTCGGGGTCGGGATGTCGGGGGTGCCGTGTCGGGGTCCGGGGTGCCATGTCGTGGTGTCAGGGTGTCTTGTCAGGGGTCAGGGTGTCGGTGGTGTCGTGTCGGCGATCCTCGACCCAGTTATGTCCGCGCCGACACACCCCTCCTCCTCCTCCTCGTCTTCTTCTTCTTCTTCTTCTTCTTCCTATTTTCTCCTCCTCCTCCTCCTCCTCCTCCTTTTCTTCTTCTTTTTCTTCTTCTCCTTCCTCTTCTTCTTCTTCATCTCCTTCTCCTCTTCTTCTTCTCTCTTCTTCTAATTAACTACAACTAATTAACCTAACTACATTACTACATTACTAACTAAACTAAACTATTAACTACAACTAACTAACTAAATTACTAACTAAACTATTAAAAAAATGAAAAAATAGAGAGGGGGAGGGGGCTCACCGGTGTGGGGGTGGTGGAGGCCGGCATTGGAGGAGGTGGAGGAGGCCGACGCCGGCAGTGGGGCATGGGCGAGGGCGGCGGGGTGGTGGGCGTGGGCGCCGGGGAGGGAGAGAGGGGCGGGGTGGTGGGGCGGTGGGCGCGGGTGGCAGGGTGGCAGGGTGGTGGGTGTAGTCGCTGGCCCGCGGTGCTGATGCGGTGGCGACGCGGCGGTGGGGATGGGGGCGCGGGCGGTGGCCGACGGTGGGTGCGGGCGGCGGGTGTGGGGGCGGTGGGGGTGAGGGGCGCAGGCGGCAGGGGTGGGGCGGTGGGGGTGGGGGCGACAGGGAGGAGAGAGGAAGAGAAACAGAGAGAGAGGCAGGCCGGGGGGGCGTTAGCCATTAGTTAGCCCCCCTCTTTGCCGTCCGCTAGTGGATGGCAAAGGAGGTTTGTCGTCCGCTAGTCGATGGCAAAGAGGCGGGCCATTAGGTCAAGTTGCGGGCTGGGTTTAAGGTGGTCCCCTTCCCTCTTTGCCTTCCGTTAGCGGCCGGAAAACCTCGTTTGCTGTCCGCTAGCAGACGGCAAAGAAGTGGCTGATGGCAAAGCCACCCGTTGCCGTCTGCCACATATTTGCCGTCCGCTTTCTGCTAACTGATGGCAAAGCTACTCTTTGTCGTCCGCTAGCAGACGGCAAAGAGGTAGTGACGGCAAATCTTCTAAATCCTATAGTGAGTGTCAGTTATGTCTGCATGAAGTTGGATTCTGGGGTCATGTGTTGACTGTAGAAGGATTATCAGTGGATCCTGCCAAGATTGAAGCTGTGACTGAATGGCAAACGATAACCACGGTCAAGGAAGATAGAAGCTTCCTCGGACTCGCGGGTTATTATCGCAAGTTCGTGGAAGGGTTCTCGAGCATTACCCGACCCATGACCCAACTTTTGAAGAAGGACAAGAAGTTCGAGTGGACAGCTAAGTGCGAGGAAAGATTCTAGGAGCTCAAGAAGAGATTGACCACAACCCTTGTTTTGGCCACCCTTGATATTCACAAGGAGTTTGTGATTTATTGTGATGCATCAAGAACCAGACTTGGAGGTGTTCTGATGCAAGAAGGCAGAGTCGTAGCATATCTATCCAGACATCTATGTCCTCATGAAGAGAACTACGCAACTCATGATCTCGAGTTGGCAGCCATGGTTCATGCCTTGAAGACATGGCGACATTACATTATGGGGAAGCGATGTGAGATATTCACAGACCATAAGAGTTTGAAGTATATCTTCACTCAAAGGGAGTTGAACATGAGGCAGAGGAGATGGTTGGAATTGATCAAGGATTACGACATTAGTGTTCAATACCACCCCAGGAAGGCCAATGTGGTAGCAGACGCCTTAAGCAGAAAGGCTTGTTACTTGAATGTTATGATTAAGGGAAGGCTACGTGCCTTGTATGAAGAACTTGAAAGCTTCAGCTTGGAACTGGTCGCACCAGGATTCCTCGCCAACCTTGAAGCGAAGCCTACCTTGATTCATGACATCAAAGAAGCTCAGAAGGGACACGAGAGCATTGAAGGCGTCTAGAGGAAGATCAAGGCAGGAAAGACCCCATGATTCACAGCGGATGAACAAGGAGTTGTATGGTTCGGGAATCGCATCTGTGTGCCCAAAAAAGAAGAGCTCAAGAACCTGACTTGCAAGAAGCTCATGACACTCTCTACTCCCTCCATCCTGGAGGAACCAAGATGTATCAGGACCTCAAGGCAAGATTATGGTGGCATGGCATTAAACGGGAAATAGGCACTTTTGCTGCTAAGTGTGACATATGCCAGAGAGTTAAAGCTGAGCATCAGCGACCCGCTTGACTATTGCAACCTCTCAATGTGCCTGAATGGAAGCGGGATAAAATCGGGATGGATTTCATCACCGGTTTACCAAGGTCAAATAAGGGACATGACTCCATCTAGGTCATTGTTGATCACCTGACCAAGGTAGCTCACTTCATCCCCGTAAGAACCACCTACGATGGAAGCCAGCTCGCAAATCTCTACATCAACCGCATTGTGAGTCTTCATGGAGTTCCAAAGGAGATCGTGTCAGATCAAGGAACCCAGTTCACCTCAAGATTCTGGAGGAAGTTTCAAGAAGCTATGGGAACCAAGCTCTCCTTCAACACTGCATTTCACCCTCAGACAAGTGGGCAAACGGAACGAGTAAATCAGATACTCGAAGGTATGCTCTGCACTTGTGTTTTGACATAGAGAGCCAAATGGGAAGGTTGCCTACCATTTGTCGAGTTCTCCTACAACAACAGCTATTAGTCGAGTCTTCAGATGGCACCGTTTGAGGTGTTGTATGGTCACAAGTGTCGTACTCCCCTCAACTGGTCAGAGACCGGAGAAGGGTTACCTTTTGGACCAGACATCCTCCACGAAGCTGAAGAGCAAGTTCAACTTGTCCGAGAACGCCTTGAGACCGCCATGTCAAGATAGAAGATCCACACCGATTCTCACCGCCGAGAACTAAACCTCAATGTCGAAGATTATGTCTACCTCCGTGTCACGCCTCTCAAAGGAACCAATCATTTCCACGTCAAAGGGAAGCTCGCCCCTTCAAGATCACCGCAAGGAGAGGAGAAGTTGCATATAACCTAGAGTTACCTTCCAAGCTGTCAGATGTGCACAATGTCTTTCATGTGTCACAACTTCGGAAGTGTCTGCAAGTTCCCAACTGCCCCGATCTCTACAAGGACATCGACCATCAAGCCATTGATCTTCAGCTAGATCTCACTTATCGTGAGGGGCCAGTTCGCATTCTGGATGAAGCTGAGCGCTACACCCAAAGCTGCACCATCAAGTACTTCAAGGTCCAGAGGAGCAACTACACTGAAGCAGAAGCAACTTGGGAGCATGAAGATTATCTTAGATCAGAGTTCCCTTATCTTTTTACCGTTTAGCCTAGGAATCTCGGGGACGATATTCTTGTAAGGGGGGAAGATCTCTCACACCCTGTGTTCGTAGCACATTGTTATGTTTGGGTTTATAAAATTTGGAGCCAACTAAAAACTTTTCTATGTGGTTGTGCTTGCTTGCTATGTTGTTTGCTTGCTTGTTGATTGAGTTTTATGGCACTACTAGGGTCTATTCCACTTCATAATCATCTTCCTTGCTCCAAACCCCTTGCCCAATGATCATGCCATGTGAATAGTGCCCAAAACTATTTTTATCAAATTTTGTTTTAACCAAAAATGATTTATTTAATTGAAGTTTCCAAACCCCCTGAAATGAAGTTTGCACTACAAGTCCCCAAATCAGGTGGACCCTTCTTTTCCAAAGGCTTTATTTCAAACCTACTATATATATGACTTCTCAAAACCACCAAATTTTATTTTTAAAGATTATTTTCATATTTTGTGTAAAGACTTTTTCCTAAGGCCAGAAATGGTTTTTCCTAAGGAAAAATTATTTAAATGCTTTGAAAATATTTGAAAATTTTTAGAGAAACTCGGTGGACATATATTTTCCATATGTATGAGTTTCAACACAAGGGCATGATCAGATCATAGGCAAAACCTCTCAAAACCCTTTTTGTTCAGATCAACCTTTTGGAAAATTTCTATAAGAAATATTATCAATAAATTCAAGGAAAATATTCTTGCAAAGTTTCATCCCAATCCAAGTTGGTTTGGTTCATCAAATCATCCCAAAACCATTCCTGTCTAAAATCAAATTTGAGCAACTTTACATTGTGAAGAGTCTCCCCTTGGCATCAAACTTTGTGAGCATGCTCTAATGCACAAATAGTGATGATACACTAAGTGGTGCATCAAGGGTTAAAGCCTAGCATCAGGGGATCTACAGAAATCAGTTTTGCCAATTTCTAGGGTTCACCAAATTTCCATCGACAACTTTTTCTCCTTGAGCTCAAATTTGGTGGAGCATCTCATTTTCACCTAGCCTTCGACCCTGGTAATTATCTCAGAAAGCTGGTAATTCTTTCTTGCCCAAAACCTCATCAAACACCTTCTGGTGATTTTCAAATCTTATCCTTTTACCCTTGGCCCGAGCTTTTTACCTTAGTCTCTCTGAGTTACTAGCTACCTCCAGTAACTCGCCCAAGCCAAAGATCCATGGGTAAGTGAGTAAAACCCCCATTTTTCACCTTTGGACAGCAGTTTCCCCCTCTCTCTTAGCTTCCCTTCTCTCCTAAGGCATCACCAGAGCATCCAATGGCCTATTCCCTATGTGTTAACCCCCTAGATCCCCCTAGGTATAGCCGGCCACACAGAAGACGCCGCTGGCATGCCAAACGCCGCTCTGGAGCATGCTACAGTGCTGACAGGCACTATAGCCACAGGCCACTACATGGCTCTAGTAGCCTCGGGCCTCCCCCTTGCGCCACATGGTCCCCCTCGGCATCCGCGCGCACGCCACCCCTGTCAGCCCTTCCTTTATCTCCTTTCTCCTCCCTCCTCCCGCGCTTGCCGAGCTCCGCCTGGCTCGGCCAACCCACAACCTCACACGCACGCCCTTCTCTCTCTCTCCCATTGCTCCCGCCCGGTGTAGACCAGCCCCAGGAATGCCCCCGAGCTGTCCCGTGAGCCTCCCTCTCCCTCTAGCCTCAGCCATGAGCTCGCTAGCACACAGCGTTTGGTGGTCTCGTGCCCCCTCTATAAAAAGGGCCTCACGAGCCCCTCTCTCCCCTCTGCTCTCCCTCTCCTCTCCCCTATAGCCCCCCTGCACGCTCTGAGGACCTCTCGTAGCTCCTATGCTTGGAATCGGGCCGAGGACCGCCACGACAACCTCATTGCCGATCTTCGGGTACAGAGCCCCTCCGGCCCCCATTCTTCTCCCCTTGGTCCTCCCTCGCCGCGCTGATGCTTCCCTCTCTTCCTCCCGTCCTTTTTACAGGATGGGACAACTCCGATGACCTCTCCCGAAGCGCCCTTCGCCGCAAGGGTTCGTCGCCGGCGACTCTGGCCACCTCAGGCCTCCGTTCCACCTCTAGAGGACCGTCGGGTCTACTCTGAGCTCCTCCCTTCCATCGCTTGTCTTCGCCATGCCCTGCATCATCACCGATGAGCACGCCAGCCACCCTGTTGTCGGGACCCCGATACTAAGTCATATGAATCTAGACTGTAACATATCACATCACTTTGCGGCCTCACGCACGGTAAGCTCCACGGTTGCAGCCTTACCTTAGCTGGGACCGTTTGCATCTTTTGGCTCACATATGTGAACATGTCGCTGGCAATCAAACGACAAAGAACCCGGGCCGACATGACTAGTCATAGAACCCAAGTGGCACATCCGTACGGAAATAGACATACGTAACCCAGTGATGCAGGTGTCGGCCTGAAGCGTGTGTAGACGAGTCATAGCAAGCTACAAGGACTCCATTACGTCGTGAGACATAAATGCCATCACAGCACGTAGATGACTCGTAGTAGGCTACATTGACTCCATTACACAGCGAGACATTTCCCCAAAGGGACAGATACAGTAGCAAAGAAGGGGTCGAAGCCATCGAAAGCTTGCACGGGGAGGGCTCGGAGACGACGAGTCAACGACGGCGAAGATTGGGTCCGAGGAGGAAGACGAGCTCGGGGACAACGCTTTGGGGCTCCTAGCGATGCGAGACTCGGCGAGAAGGGAGAAGGCGATGGGGCAGAGCTTTTGGAGGGCTCAGAAGCGAGGGGGAGCGGCTAGAACTATGGCAATGAGCTAACGGCATCATCGACCATGGCGGAGCGGAGGAGGAAGCAAGCAGAGGGGGCGAATGCGAGGGGAAGAGAGGGATGGGGACGCAACGTCGTCCTCATCCTCTCGCCAACGCGGCAGGGGGGACGCAGCACGCAGAGAGGTGCGTGGCAGCTCTGGCGTGCACAAGGAACAAGCACACGCGCGTCCTCCTGGCTGCCAGGAGGACGGTGATGGAGCTGGGCCAGCTTGGCCGACCGAGGTTCATCCTCCCTTTCCTTTCTATTCTATTTTCTTCTTTATATTAATTTCTGATATTTTTGTCATTTATGTTTGGGCAAAATGCTATCATAAAATATCCCCAAGTATTTTATAGGATTAAGTTTGAATATTTCAAACTCCTACAAAAAGGTTCAGGATATTTTGAAACATAAAATAATGATAACGCTTTATTTGGCATTTTCAGACGCTTTGTTATTTATTTTTAAATTGCTATAATTGTTCAAGTATTTAAAATGGTCCCTTTTATAATCATGTCCATATTTATCAGACATAGCGAACACTTTGTAAGGGCATTTTGAATTTGTTGAGTTTTCACAACTTGATCAAGAATACGAACAGGGTATTCTTGATATGTAAGGTTATCTTGGAGATCAAGCGCTTCGTGGTCTACTTCACGGACAGGGTCCGAGAAGCAACACGTGAGTTGCGAGACGTGGAGATTGGGTTGTTTTCAACTTTTCACGAATAATGCGAACTTGCTCCTCTGCATCCTGGATCATATCCGGCCCAGAGATTTGCCTCTCTCCGGTTTCTGACCAGTTAAGAGGTGTTTGACACCTTTTTCCATAGAGAAATTCAAAAGGGGCTTTGCCCAAGCTTGGTTAATAACTATAGTTATAAGAAAATTCGGCAAATGGAAGACATTTTTCCCAATTCATACTGAATGATATAACACAAGGGAGCATGTCTTCGAGAATTTGATTGACTCGCTCAACTTGACCACTTGTTTGCAGGTGGAAAGCAGTGCTAAAGGATAGATGAGTCCCCATAGCGGGTTGGAAACTTTCCTACAATCGGGAAGTAAAGATACTTCTGCGGTTTGAGTTAATCTCCAAAGGAACACCATGAAGAAAAACTATTCGAGAAACATATAACTCCGCTAGCTGGCTAGCAGTTATACTCTCCCGAACAAGAAGAAAATGAGCCACTTTGGAAAGGCGGTCAATGACCACAAATATAGCATTATTCCCTCTCTTGGCCCTGGGAAATTCGGTAATGAAATCCATACCGACCTTATCCCATTTCCATTAGGGAATAGCTAAAGGTTGAAGGGTGCCAGCAGGCCTTCGATGTTCTGCTTTCACGCTACGAGAAACATCGCAATTAGCAATGAACCGCTGTAGGTCCTGATACATCTTGGTACTACCCGAATGAATTGTGAGAGGAGAATCATGAGCCTCCTTAAGAATCAGCTGCCGAAGATGTTGGTTCTTGGGAACCACCAAACGGTTCTGAAAGAACACCACACCTTGATCATCTATAGAGAAATCCTTAGCGATACCGCTAACGAGGTTCTCTTTGATCCGGGAAATACCCTTATCACGCTTCTGGCCATCTATAATTTGATCCTTAAGAGTAGGTTTCGCAACCAAGTTGGACAGGAATCCTTGAGGAACAATGTGAAGGTTTAACTTCTGAAATTCCTCATGGAGAAGTGGTTGACGTTGTTGTAACGTCAGGTTGTTACAATAAGACTTACGACTTAGTGATCAGCCATAACATTGGCTTTCCTGGGGTGTAAGTTATCCCTAAGTCGCAGTGTGTAATCAACTCAACCCACCTTCTTTGCCTGAGATTCAAATCCGACTCCATTACACAGCGAGACATTCCCCCGAAGGGATAGACACAACAGCAAAGAGGGATACATGCCGGTCAATCAATGTGTCCAGAGCAATAGCAAGCTACCATGTCCCGGTGGAAGCACAAAGAGGCAGTTTCCCGTAAATAGTACTAGTACAGGCACACGACTAGGTGTCAGATCCCATACATACCATTGCACGTCACACGTATGCACGACATGCCCGATATGCATAGATACAACCATGGCATAACAACGTAACCATACAACAACTTTTATTTAAGGGCTCAGACGAGCCTTTCGTAACATGTTCTTACAGATAGGGGTCACATCACCCGACACTCAAGTCATACAAACAAGTTCATACAAACCAAGTAGAAGCATAAGCTGTTTGAGTACAGACAGATGAAAGGGTAAAAAGGAACATGGCTTCACTATCCACAGCCCACCACAAGGCGTAGGGTCGTAGCTGGGACACCAACTATTCGGCATCGTCGATATCTAGAAAGAACCCACCTGATGGGTCCTGGGTCTCATCTGCAACATTTATTAAGAAAACATGAGTACAAACGTACTTAGCAAGTCTTTAAAACAGACTTAGACTATCCATGCTCATGTATCAACAAGGGGAGTGGTGGAGTTTCTGTAGCAATGCCAGCTTTGACTCATGGCTAACCTACACTACACAATTTTAACTCTTTGTTAATATTTTATATATTGCACACGAGTCCACTAACTCCATGACAATACACCACCATGGATTCACTTCCCTCTCCTGGGAGAGTGCCATCCATGGTACTCACAATTGTCTTGATATTTTTATGAGTATCCATTTGATTATCTATGAACAACATAACTTATCCAAGTAGTCCATATCCGACGACGCAGCTATTCGAATAATTTCATACCCTGCAGGGGTGTACTTCTTCACACACGCTCTCGCCACTTATCACCGTGTGCTCATAAAACTATGGACCTCGACAACCTTCAAGCGGAACCTAGCGAGGGAGTCGACCATGACCGTCAATCACATAAGACCTCTAGTCTAGGCTATCGCCTATTTGAGACTGAACCCACATGGAAGTCCGGCCAAAGTTTCCGCTACGACCCCAAATGATGTGCACAGGGTTCCGAAGCCCACCATTTGGGTGACCCTTGGTACACCATGCCACTGCCTGCCGTGTCGTAGCCCACCCCTAGGATTAGTGCTACGCATGGCCTCCAACATGCTATAAACACCGGAAATTACTTGCAACTCCTGGACTAAGGACTAAGGGACTGATAAGTCGAGCGGGGTCATATTTCAAGTCCCACCATGTGGTAGTATCTAGTCTTGGAACACAAACACGGAACTCAGTTCCTAAGAAGGTTCGCAATGAGACAACCCGCTATGTACTCCTACATAGCCTCTCACCGCTACCTTTACCAAATCGAGTTCATCATAAGGTTATCTCACCAGAACAACATGGTTTCACTCTAGTTCATCACCCAAATGAAATAGACCTGACAGAACTCTAAGCATAGCAAGCATAGCAGGCAAAGTAAGCTAAGCATATCTTGGCACAAGCATCTACCAGGTATGCTAGGTTGCAAGGTTTAGCTATTTACTGTGACAATGACAGGTCATGCAGAAGAATAGGTTCATCTACCGTGTATGACAGACATGTGAACGGTTGTCCTAATGCAATAAACAAGAGCAGGAGCGAGAGAGTGGGATGTTATCGGAATGATCTAGGGAGGTTGCTTGCCTTGCTGGGTAGCGGAAGGTTCTCTCCTTCGTTGGAATACTCGGGGGTATCCTTAGAAGTAGGGCCTACCGCAATGCAGAAAAATAGCATTCGATACATGCAAGTGCAACAATATGATGCATGATCATGACATGGAAGCATGTATGGATGAGCTAATGCAGCTATTGTCCAAGTTAATTTGAAGTGAGTTTAAATATAGGTTCAAAATCGTTCTTCATTTCAAATTCCATATTTTAACCTATTAGCAAATGTCAATGTTCTTCTACATAGGTTACTCTAACATGCATGATAATAGCACCATTAGTTTCATTGGATTTTTCTGATAAATTTTCATATATAAATTATTTTCATCTGACTTACAGATTAATTTATATGAATTCTTCAAGTTTTAAACATTTTCCGGAATTATTTAAAAATTAGAAAATGAAATATGACGTCAGCCTGACATCACTACAACGTGAGCTAGTCGGCTGACTAGGCCAGGTCAAACCTGACATGGTGGGGCCTTCATGTTAGTGACTCAATCAATTAACTAGAGAACTAAAACTAATCCTAATTACTTAATCAACATTGGGCCCACTGGTCAGTGACTAATTAGTTAATTAATTTTATTAATTAATTTGTCTCTTATTCTAATTATAATTAAATAGTCGGGCCCACTTCCTAGTTGACCTGGGGGTCAAACTCCATGGTCAGCGCCAATTGTCTCGTCTGCGTTGAGCCACCGGCGACGTCAGGGATGGTGGAGGGGGTCAGGATTCCTCTTCGGCGGAGGGAACCAAACTACTCTGCTTGCTCGCGCGCGTCGAGCCCGACACTTCCCAGGGGCTGGGATGGCCAGAATCGGCGCCGGCGATGAGCGTGGTGGCTGCCGGAGCTCGTATGAGCACGGGCTCGTCGAACCAGGGCGCTACACGGCCGGAAGATGAGGAAGGGAACGACGAAGCCATTGGCAGGATAGTTCAGTGGGCACTAGAGCTATGCAATTTCGAATTGAAGTATGAGAGAACTTCCACAATTCAGAGTAGGGTGGTGCCAAAGTTAATTGCAGAATGGACACCCAGGCTAGACGGAGAGGTTCCAGAGATAACTCTCCCCGGCAAAGAAGCACCTAAGGATTGGATCATGTATTCTGACAGTGCTTCCTTGCTCTAGGGAGCCGGAGCATGCGTGCTCCTTGTCAACCCCACTAGAGAGCACCTCAAATATGTGGTTCAAATGCACTATCCTTGGGAGGAAGCCACAAACAACACCGCTGAGTATGAGGTGCTCCTTGCTGGACTCAGAATCGCAGTGGTGTTGGGAATCAAGAAACTGATCATCCGAGGATATTCTCAACTCATGGTGAAACAAGTCCACAAGGATTATCAGAGTCCGTCGATGGAACCATATGTGAACAGGTGAAGAAGCTGGAGGATCACTTTGATGGATTGCAAGCATAGCATGTGCCGTGTGCAGAAAACAACATCGCTGATCATCTATCAAAGTGGGTTGTGCAAAAGCTTCCTATGGAACCAGGAAATTCTGTTCTCCACCTCAACTAGCCATGAGTATCCCCTTCAACGATGACCAGGGAGAGGAGAAAGCTGAACTTTGGCAAGCATTTCCAGGCAGAGCTTCCTGAAGCCACTGGTAGAGAGGCTGCTGGGGGTAGTCCCGTTTTGGTTTGTGAGCAGTTGCCTTCTTTAGAACCCCAGGTTCTTGCGGTCGAGGTAAGCGCTCCCACGAATGAGGAGATTCCTTTAGTCCTCGTTGTCGATCCACAGGCTCCAACCTGGGCATAGTGTATAGTCCACTTCCATCGAACAGGAGAACTTCCCGGAGAAGAAGAAGAAGCCAAAGAGTAGCCCGTTAGTCAAGTATGTACCAGTTTGTTGATGACACCATGTATAGAAAAAGAACAAATGGTGTGAAATTGAGGTGCACTTGCGGGGAAGATGGACTGAAGCTTTTGGCAGAGATTCACGAAGACGTGTGTGGGTCGCCCATTGGATCAAGGGCCTTTACCGGAAAAGCCTTCTGGCAGGGTTTCTATTGGCCCACTGCCCTCCAAGATGCAACTAAGCTAGTCACCAAGTGTGAGGCCTGCCAGTTCCATCCCAAGAACATCCAGCAACTAGCGCAAGCTCTCCACATGATCCCTTTATTCTGGCCATTCTCGGTCTAGGGGCTCGATATCTTGGGCCCCTTTCCTCGCATTGTCGAGGCCTTTAACTTCTTGTTCCTAGCAATCGACAAGTTCACAAAGTGTCTTGAGGTGGAACCATGTGCCGTTTTGAAGTGCCCAATAGGGTGATAACTGACAACGGCACCAAGTTCACGAGCCGCACCTTCATGCAATACAATCCAAAGCCTTGGAAGCAAGGTCTCCTTCACCTCTGTTGCCCATCCAAGAAGAAACATTCAAGTCAAGAGTATGAATTCTGAAGAGCTGCGAGGACTTGAGAAAAGAACTTCCAATAGACTGCGAAGGAGCAACAATCGATGGATAGATAAGTTGTTGATAGTTCTTTGGTCCCTCAGAACGACACCAAATCGAGCTACTGGCCAGACGCCCTTCTCCCTAGTGTATGGGGCAAAAGCAATTCTCTCCATGGAACTCATATATGGGTAACCTCAAGTACTTGCCTACGATGAAGCAGAGCAAGAGCAATTACGGCATGACAAGGCCATGCTCCTCACGGAAGTTCGTCTCTAGGCCACTATGCATGCTGCACGCTACCAGCAAGCCCTGCGCTGCTACAATAGTCATAGGGCCGTGCCTAGACCCTTGAGGAAGGCGACCTTGTCCTTAGACATGTTTATTCCGCCAAGGGTACCAACAAGTTCATGCCGAAGTGGGAAGGCCCTTATTGGGTAGCACGAGTCAACAGACCCGACGCAATCCTTCTGGAGACCGAAAATGGCATCAAAATGCTTAACTCATGGAAGATTGAGCATCTTCATAAGTTCTACCCCTAAGGCGCGGCTATCTGGATCAGTCCCCGATAAACACCTTTTCTACAAGCCTTGCCACGGTTGCTTGTAACCCTTTGTACAAAGCCAGACGCAGGCCCTTTGTGAAGCAACAATAAAGCTAGGAATTGCATCGTACCATCACATTGCCTGTTTCCTATGCATTTTTATGATTGCAATGTTATCACTTTTAAGTTCTAGAAATTTGCTAGAGTACTTGATGAGCCTATAATCCTTGTTGCTGCATTCTCTCTCTTCAGAGAATAGAGGCCTCTCGCCCTAAATGTTTGACCATTAGGAAACCATGGAAGGAGGGCGGAGAAACAAGGACAACGGCCTATCGTACTCCAGGAAGGGATAATGCTTGAAAAGATAAGTCTAATTGCATATCCCAAGTTCTATGTCGTTCGCTCCCTTAAGGAAACCCTTGCTATTATTTTGGATGTGTACAATGGAGTCCTTCACGCAATGGAAACCCTTGTCACCACGAGCCGTCTCCCATCCTCTGAGCTTATAAGCTCTATGGGGCCGTATAGATATCAACAAAGAGCCTTGTCGGGGAATGATACCAGCCTGCTGCCAGGGGCTCCCTCCCGCTTTGGTGCTCGCGGTTAGTACTGACCCGGCAAATGGTTCCGTGCGAAAAGGACAAACATAGTCATAGTACATAAAAAGGAAGAAAGGAATAGTAGTTAAGGAAGAGACAGATAATTTCTTTCATTCATTTTCAGTACAAAATGGATAAATATTACATTAGTGGACACCCCTTTAATAACCCTTTATTTGACTTTCTGCCCTAGGAACAAGCTACTAAAGGGAAAAAATAACAAAAGGAGAGCTTCAGCAGAAGCCCAGCCTGAACCCGTTAGAACTAGCAAGGCGCGGATCGGCAAGACCTCCGGAAGGGAGAACGAGGCCGAAGTCCATGAGCCTGCTAGGATCCAGTTGGGGAGAAGGCGGCGCCCAAGTCCAGAACCCGCGGTAAATCACTCTAACTAGGGATTATAGCTGATGGTGATGGTGCGACCGACGGTTAGCTGGAGCCCGAGTCGCCGTACTCGAACTTGACGGCCGGTGGCACACTGTCATCATCTTCACTGACATTGTCCTCCTCGTCGCTGTCGGTCGAGGAGGAGCTTCCAATGTTGCTCAAGCTCTCTTCGCAATAGCCAAGGTGAGCGCCCGAATGCCCATAGATCTTGATAGGGATCATGTCGGCCTCCAGCAACTAGAAGCGGAGGACATTCCCACCCGTGAAGCTATGGTCACGCGCGAAGGTTTTCCACCCACTTCTAAGGAACATGATGGAGCGTACTGGAAACTCGACGTCAGCCCATACGACGCCATTACAGCAGCCATGCACCCGCAGCCACAACACCTGCGGTTTTTCGATCTCCATCACCCTGGCGAAAGGGCGAGGGACTCATTAGCGGCTGTGGGGAGGGCCTCGCAGCCTGACGACGAATTCCAGTGTCGCACCTTTAGTATGTCCAACCGTTGGGGGGGATCTATCAGCGGAGGAGGATCGGGTGTAGTACTCCGCCTCCCTCGGCCGCGAGCCTCGCACCGGCCTCTACCTCTTCCAACGCTCCCATCGCGTGTGCTGGAACCACAGTCTGCCACCACGACTGTCGCGGTGGCATGATCCCAAAGGGAGGCTCTGGTCGCCGTAACGGAAGCTAGGGGTCGTCCTCGCCCCCTGGTCATGGTGGTGGCTGGTGCGACCAAAGACGGGACGAGAATGGGATGGATGAGCATTGCCTGTGGTGACCTCCCAATTTATAGGGGAGGGAACGGGGGCTCGCTTTCCTCTGCTCCAAATCGGCAGCCCATCTCCACCAATGCCACTACCCACATTCATGGGCAAACAAATAACCGCCACATTGCTCCAATCCCTGGCGTTGTTGTTTCTGCCACTCCCACGCCTTTAAGCCATGCGTGCCCATTGCAAAATCCCCACAATGTATGGGGAACGCATGGCGGAAACGGCCTGAGGTAGTGGGTAAGTGTTGACTGGAAAGTTGGCAGTTACTCCCTCATATTGCGTGCATGTGCATCAATTTTGGGACTGACCTAATGGCGTTGGGCGAGCACGTTTGATCCAAACCCGGGGGCTCCTATGGGTGCACTAGGATAGGGTTACCGAGTGCCCCTGACTTATGTGCATGCAGTAGTAGCAGAACCCTTCAACACAAGTGCAAACCAAACCAACACCCAATACCAAGACTCCGACAAAGGCGACCTACACAGGCTAAGCGACGCTGGCAAGGCCAATTCAATGACCCAGGATGGGCCCGGATCACGCCAAGCACATCCCCGGTGCCTTCCAGGGACCTAGGTGCATACATCGTTAGGAAGACCAGGCAAGCCATCCCCTGGCATGCGCTAGCCGATCTGCCAACGCTCCAATGCATCGCAATGCGAGTCACTTGTCGATGCGGTGTCAAGTCCCGAGGTGGCTAAGTGGTTCTCGCTAAGCACACGGCAAGACGCTGGAAGGCAGATTATTCCCCCTTGACACCCCTCCAGAGGTTTTGGCAAGATGTGGTGCAATACTTAGCTTAAGCGGTGCTAGAAGCTTGTCGAGAATGCATCCCCGCACGCCACCTAGACTAGCATTTATGGCATTCTGTACTGAGTGCCAGAGTAAGGTATGATTGAACAGTTAGCTATCTAATCATCAAACAATGTCTATTTTGCCACCATGGTTGCACCTTGATCTATAAAAGGAGGCCTAAGGCAACCTAGCTAAAGATTCAGACATGTGGACACTTGTACTCACATAGCAGCTCCCTCGAAGGCAACCCTTGCCAAGTTTGAGTGTTGCGTGTGCTTCGTTCTCCTCTAATCAATCCACCAAAAGAAGGAGTAGGGTTTTACGCTTCTCAGCGGCCCGAACCTGGGTACAACACGAGCGTCCCCATCACCTTGTTGCCTCACTACCTCCGCTCTTTGTGCATGCGACCTCACCCATGCCGAACCACAAAGGGGTCCGTGCCCCATAGGTGATCATGTGCAACATGCCCCAACACCAATAAGCTTCATGTTTTAACTCAAGAGGTAAATGACAAACCTTCCCATAGACCATTTTCTATGGAGACATAACCATAGGATTCTTATAAGCAGTTCTATAAGCCCATAGTGCATCATCTAGTTTCTTAGACCAATTCTTCCTAGATCTATTAGCGGTCTTTTAAAATATTAATTTTATTTCTCGATTACTCAATTCAACTTGACCACTAGACTGAGGATTATAAGGAGATGCAATCCTATGGTTAACATTATATTTAGCTAGAAATTTACGGAAAGAACCATGAAAAAAATGTGAACCACTATCAGTCATTAAGTACCTAGGAACTCCAAACCTCGGGAAAATGATGTCATTAAGCATTTTAATATAGGTGTTGTGACCAGGACTACTAGATGGAATAGCATCTACCCACATAGTAACATAATCAACAACTAGTACACTATGATTAAACCCATTTAAGGAAGGAAAAGGTCCCATAAAGTCAAACCCCCATACAACGAATGGTTCAATAGCAAGCGAATAATTCCATGACATTTCCTGACGCTTATCGATGTTACCAACTCTCTGGCATTCACCGCATGAAAGTACAAACTTACGAGCATCGTTCAAAAGATTAGGCCAATAGAAACTAGATTGTAATACCATGTGTGTAGTTTTCTCACCGGCATAGTGTCCTCCATAAGCTTTGGAATGGCACTTCCGAAGAATTTGTTCCTGTTCATGCTCAGGTATACATTGTCTAATAATACCGTCTACTTCCTCTTTGTAAATATATGGGCATCCAAAAGTAATGTCATAGAGCATAAAAGAATTTTTCTTTTGTTGATAGGTGAAGCTATGTGGAATGTACTTGGAAACAATATAATTACCATAATCAGCATACCAAGGAGTACTACGCGAAGTATTTATAGCAGGATGTTGTTCATAAGGAAAACTATCATCGATTGGAAGTAGGTCATCAAGAACATTTTCCATCCTATAAAAGTTATCTGCTATGGGGTTTTTAGCTCCTTTTCTTTCAATGATATGCAGGTCAAACTCTTGAAGTAAAAGTACCCACCAAATATGTCTAGGTTTAGCATTTTATTTCCCATAAGGTATTTAATAGCAGCATGATCAATATGAATAGTTACTTTGGAATCGACAATATAAGGTCTAAACTTACCACAGGCAAAAACAACTACTCTTAATTTCTTTTCAGTGGTACCATAATCTCCTTTGAGCAGAGTCTAGTGTGTTACTAGCATAATGAATAACATTTAATTTTTTGTGTACTCTTTGCCCTAGGATAGTGCCAACAACACAATCACTAGCATCACACATAATTTCAAATGGTAGGTTCTAATCAGGTGGCTGAACAATAGGTGCAAAAATTAAAGGCTTCTTAAGTATTTCAAAATCTTCTAAACAATCATCATTAAAAACAAAAGGAACATCTTTTTGAAGAAGTTTAGTTAACGACCTTGAAATCTTTGAGAAATCTTTAATGAAACGCCTATAGAAACCAACCTGACCAAGGAAACTTCCTATACCTTTGATATCTCTCGGGCATGGCATTTTCTGTATTACATCAACTTTAGCCTTGTCAACCTCAATGCCTCGTGTTTAGTAATTTTCTGCCCAAGCACTACACCTTCAGTTATCGTAAAGTGGCACTTCTCCCAGTTCAAGACAAGACTAGTTTCCTCATATCTTTGCAAAACTCAATAAAGATTGCTCAAGCAAACATCAAAAGAAGTCCCGTAAACAGAGAAATCGTCCATGAAAACCTCAACAATCTTTTCACAATAATAAGAGAATATAGCAGTTATACATCTTTGAAATGTAGTAGGGGCATTGCATAAACCGAAAGGCATACATCTATATGCATAAGTTCCAAAAGGACAAGTGGAGGTAGTTTTCTCTTGATCTTATTTTGATATAGGTCTTTGAGAAAATCGAGAATATGCATCAAGAAAGCAAAAGTGTGCTTAGATAATCTTTCTAACGGTTGATCAATAAAAACCAAGGGATAATGATATTTTTAGTAGCTTTATTTAATTTCCTCAAATCAATTACCATCCTACAACAAGTTATGATTCTTTGTGGAATAATCTCATTTTAGCATTAGGAACAATGGTAATACCTCCTTTCTTAGGGACACAATGGACATGACTTGCGCACATACTATCAACAATAGGATAGATTATGCCTACCTCTAGAAGCTTTAGTATTCCAGTTATTACCACTTCTTTCATTTTAGAATTTAAGCGACGTTAGTGATGAACAACGGGTTTAGCATTTGGTTCCATATTAATATTGTGCTGACATAGAGTGGCGCTTATGCCCTTCAAATCACTAAGAGTATATCCAATGGCAGATCTGTGCTTCCTTAGATTTTTAAGTAATCTACCTTCTTCATGCTCTGAAAGGTTAGCACTAATATTAATAGGATATATCTTCTTTTCATCAAGATAAGCATGTTTCAGAGTATCAGGTAAAGTATTTAATTCAAACATGGGATCTCCTTTGGGTGGAGGAGGATCCCCTAGGATATCAACTGGTAGGTTGAGTTTAGGGATAGGTGTTTGTTTAAGAAGTATATTATATATTTCATTCCTTTCATTTATTTCCATGTCATTCTCATGGTCTAGCAAATATTGTTCTAGAATATCAGTAGGAGGTACGACAATAGAAGAAAGACCGATCATTTCATCCTTACTAGGTAATTCCTTCGCATGTGATTGATTAGTAAACTTGGAGAAATTAAATTCACGAGACACATCACGAAAGCTTACTTTAACCATATCAATAACACAACTGATTTCAGCATTAATGGTGCTTAAGAAAGTCCTACAAAATATAATAGGACAAAAGTTATGTTGTTCTTAACCAAGTACTATGAAATCAGCGGGGTACTTGACCTTCCCACACAGAACCTCAACATCTCTAACAATACCAGCTGGTCAAATAGTGTCTCGGTTTGCAAGTTTAATAGTAACATCAATATCTTCCATAGTAGGACGTGCTATGTCGTTCATAATTTCTTTATATAAGGTGAAAGGTATAGCATTAACACTAGAACCGAGGTCACACAAACCATGATAATAATGTTCTCCAATTTTAACTGAAACAACAGGAATGCCAACCACTGGTTTATTTTTGTCTAACTTACCTTGTTTGTTTCTACTGGTTTTTGCAATCCTAGTTGCTTCCCCACAAAAATAAAGAACCTGGCCCTCAACATCACTATCTAGAAGATCTTTGACCATGGCATCATTAAGTTCAACATTTATTTCTTTAGAAGGCATAGGTGTTCTACTATGACTTTTATTAACCATAATCATAGTCTTAGCATGTTCCCTAATTCTAAAACGAAAAAGAGATTTCTCAATGTAATCAGTGGGAACAACATGATCAACCTAACTAACAATTATTTCTTCCTTCTCAATTTTAATTGGTTCCTCTAATGGTGGTTAGATGGAGGATGACATTTAAACCACTTATCTTTGGTAAGATCAACATGAGTAGAAAATGATTCACAAAAAGTAGGTACAATTTCAAGGTCAAGACCATATTTATTGCTAAACTCATGGAAAGCATTATTTTCCGTAAATTATTTAACACAATCAAAAGTAAGTTCTATACCTGAATCTTTACCTTCATCGAGTTCCCAATCTTCAGAGTGGCATTTAATTCTTTCTAGAAGATCCCATATGAATTAAATAGTTTCATTAATATATTAGCACGAGGAAGAAGAATCCAATAATAACTGATTATCATGAGAAAGCCTAGCATAAATTTTTTGTATAATCATTTATCTTGGGAGGTCATCGTTAGGGAAGGTATGTATCATAGATTTAGGCCTCCCCAAGCTTTAGAGATGCATTCTGCTTTATGAGGCCTGGCATTATATATAAAGTTCCAATCACGATGAACTAGATGCATTGAATAAAACTTGTCATGAAATTTCAACTTCAAGCGACTGAAGTCCAATGATTCAATATTATCCAATAGACTATACCACATTAATGCTTATCCCTCCAAATATAAAGGGAAAACTTTATTCCTAACTTTCTCCCTTGACAAACCTACAATCTGAAACAATCCACAAACCACATCGACGAATATCTAATTGTAATCAGGATGAGTTGTTCCATCATAATGATCCGGTAATAGTTTTTCAAGCATACCCAAAGGAATCTCATAAAAAATATGTTCAGTAGGTGCAATAGGTTGAGGAACAATTTTCTCATCCTCCGTTTGGGGCGACGATGCCCCAAACAAGCCACACAAAGGGTGATCATTCATAGTGACAAGTAACACTAAATTTCAGCATGTATAGAAAATGTTTCCTTACTAGTCCGAGGCAATGACGCCAAACAAGAGTATTGATGACCCACAAGTATAGGGGATCAATCGTAGTCCTCTCAATAAGTAAGAGTGTCAAACCCAATGAGGAGCAGAAGGAAATGATAAGCAGTTTTAACCAACGTATTCTCTGCAAGTGATGCGAGTAATAGTAGAAGTTAGTTTGTAGCAAGATAATTCGTAAGAAGTAACACGTGATAATAGTAACAAAGGTGCAGCAAGGTAGCCCAATCCTTTTCGTAGCAAAGGACATGCCTGAAGGTACTCTTATATTAAGCAAGTGCTCCCGAGGACACATGGGAATTTCCCTCTAGTCATGTTCATCATGTTGAGTTGATTCGCGTTCGCTACTTTGATTATTTCATATGTGGGTGGACCGGTGCTAAGGTGATGTTATTACTTGAACTACCAACCTACTTATGATTAATGCCTCTCAGAAGCATCCGCAACTACGAAAGAAGAATTAAGATAAATCTTATGATAGCAGGAAACATGTGGATCCAAATCAGCCTCTTCTGAAGCAACACATAAATTAGGGTTTAAGCTTGTGTCACTCTCGCAACCCATCATGTACATGTTACTCCATAATGACTTCCCTTATGCCCATAGCATGGTGAGGTGTCATGTAGTTGACGTTCGTAAGACACCACTAAGAGAAGTAAAAACATGCATATCATCAAAATATCAAACACATACCAACTTCACAAGATTACTTATAACAAGACTTCTCCCATGTCCCCAGGAACAATAGTAACTACTCACACATCATCAACATGTTCAATATCAGAGGTATAATAATGTCGATTAAGGATCCGAACATAAGATCTTCCACCAAGTAATACAACGAACATCCACTAAAAGATGTAATGAACACAACTAGCAACCCACAGGTACCAATCAGAGGATTTGGGACAAGGATTGAATACAAGAGATAAACTAGGGATGGAGGTGAGATGGTGCTGGTGAATAAGTTGATCAATATTTATCCTCCCACAAAGGGGAAAGCATTGTTGATGACGATTGAGGGAGTCCTGGACTAAGGGGTCCTCGGGCCGTCGACCTATCTTTTAATAGGCCAGCTTGGTGGGACGTTCTCTAATTGTTGCATGAAGGGCCGGATACATTGAGAGCCACATTCCAGAAAGAAGTCCCGAAGGCACGTCATGCACTCCAAGTCAAGATGAGGAAATCAGCATCTCCATCCTCAGTAGGAGACCTACTATGTGTAAACCCTAGTGCTCCCAGGTGTCTATATAAATTGAGAGTGTTTTGGAGCGTAGGGAAGAGAAACTCGTCTAGGGTTTAGCTATTCGATCTCGAGGTAGATCAACTTTGTAACCTTCATACCATCAATATAATCAAGCAGGACGTAGGTTTTACCTCCATAGGAGGGCCCAAACCTGGGTAAAGATCATCTCCTTCGTCCTCTATTACCATGGATCCTAGTCTCACAACTATGGACCCCCTACCCGAGATCCGCCAATGTTGACACCGACATTGGTGCTTTCATTGAGAGTTTCGCTGTGATCGCCAAAGGAATCGATGGCTCATGTTGTCATCAACGAAGAAGTCTGCAACATGGACACCTTTGTCCCTGGACAGATCTTTGCTTTCGGCAGAATTGTGCTGCACGCCAACCCGACCGGTCGTCGAGGTTGGGTCGGTAGTTTCGCCCCTAATCAAGAGGTCAGATTCGGGAACCTAGAGTTCTCCGTAAACTCTTGGGGTGATCATTTGCTAACCGGACTCACAGTCTTGCATGTCGTGCCCAAAGACTCCGAGGCTTTAACCTTAGATCCCGCTTTCGATCCTGCCAACGGGATCCACCCCGGCGATGACATCACCTTTAGTATGGATGCAGCCATAGCGCCTGACCTCTGGATACCTGATCCTACGGAGCACTCCCCCCACGAGCGGACGCATCGGAGTTTATGTTTGAAAGATTTGAGCAGGTTGACCCGATCAAGATCTCGACACTCAACGAGGCCCTAGATCGGATCTTGTCAATGAAAATCACAGACGACCCAACCCCGTTCCATGCTTAGATCGGTCTCCAGGCCGGTCAAGCAGAATTTTTCATCCCACCCACCACCCACTTGATAGCCACTGTCGAGGACTTAACCACATGTTGGACTACGGCTCCAAGGAGGCAAAAGACGTGGATGAGGAAGATTGCGCTCCCACCCTCATTAACACTGGGCAATGGTTTGTCACCTCCACCTACGATGTCTACATGGTGGACACTCCAGCCTATAATGGCGAGCACACACCCAAAAATGATGGTGACAAATCGGGTGAAGCGCCATCAAGACGTTGAAAGACGCATAAACGATCCAAGGTAAAAAATGGGAAGAAAAGCTATCACTGGCACCGGGGACTGAGCTACCCCGGAAGACCTCGGCGATCCCGATATCCCCAAACACCCGCTAGAGGATCAGGAGATGTCGGAAGATTAGCGCAACCCCGATGATCTAAATGATTCCAATTAAGACAACCACCTCCCCCCTATCGAGGAAGAGGACATCCGAGAAGTGATGACTTCACCATCCGCGAAAACCTTGAAGATCGAGAACTGTTCAGGCAACAACTTATAGCCACGGCCCGTGGCCTGATGGCAAAAGAACGGCAGCTCAAGGCCGAACAGGATAACCTCAACTATAGAAGGACGAGAGTCCTATCAACTTAGGAAGGATACGGTACGGGTCTATAGGACCAACCCAAAAGCTATCCACGATGAAGGCTTCTGCCCCAATTCGATGACTAGCTTACGAATATGTCGTCTCCCAAACATACTCCATACGACAAGCTAGACCACCCTCCTCAAGGACGAGACTAGATGGCTCACGACACCAGTTATAGGCCGACAATACCCCGAAGATGGGGAAAAGAGCCAATAGAATCCGATGACAAGTTCGACCTGCGACATGACCTGGACTATAGAGGAGGTCATACAAGATCCATCTACGGATCCAGAGGGTACTCACCCGATAGACGGGAGGGGTACCGGCCTTGGCTCAACCACAACAATAGAGGTCGGGAAAGAAAGTGGGCGAGAACAGATGCCGATTACTGGCACGACATAGTTTGGATCAGAGGCGCTGCCCACCCACTGTGCTTCACAGACGAGGTAATGCAGCATCAGTTCCCAAAGAGGTTCAAACCCGTGAACATAGAGCAATACGATGGGATAACTGACCCAACAGAATGGATCAAGTATTTCCTGCTCCACATCCACATGGCGCGAGGAGATAATCTCCACTCCATCAAGTATCTACCCATAAAACTTAAGGGGCCAGCTCGGCACTGGTTAAGTAGCCTCACCGAAAAAACATCGGGTGCTAGGAGGATCTAGAGGATGCATTCCGATCTAACTTCTAAGGCACCTACATTCGGCCACTGGACTCCTCCGCCCTGAGCAACGTCGTCCAGAAGCTTCGAGTGTCCGTTCGGCAATTCTGGAATCGGTTCTTGACCAAGAAAAATAGATCGTTGATTGCCCAAACGTCGTGGCAATAGCCTCCTTCAGGCACAATATTTGGGATGAATGGCTGGCTCGCCAGCTCAGCCAGGATAAACCTAGGACAATGTCCGACCTTACATCACTGATGACTTGCGTTTGCGCGGGCGAGGATAACTAGCTAGCAAGACGAAGCCACAACCCCGAAGACCCCGAAACCTTCGAAGTTCAAGATGGAAACGGGAAACCAAAACACAAGAAAAATAAGCGCCAGCACAGCAATAGTGATGCAGATGACACGGCTGTTAACATCGGCTTCCGCAATTCTAGACCCAGGCAGCGGAAGAAGCCTCCCAAAGGCAATTGCGAAGGACATACTCCGCAGGACAAAATCATGGAGAGACGTTGCTAGATCCATGGCACTCAAGAGAAACCCACTAATCACACCAACCATAACTGTTGGGTGTTCAAACAGACCGGCAAACTCGGAGTTGAAGATCAAGTCAAGGGCCCACGCAGCAAGGACAAGGTTGAGCCCCACGGTCCGATCGGTGGCGGACAGAAGTAGTTCCTTACAGAGGTAAAAACCGTGAATGTGATATACGCCACGCATATACCCAAAAATGAGAGAAAGCACGCCCTTCGAGTGGTCTATGTTGTAGATCCTGTTGTCACGACCTCAGTTTAGCTTTGATTGTCAATGCATATTCATGCATTCATTATAATTTCAAATGAATTTGAATTGGGGAATTATCAAACCTCACAGAAATTTGTTGAAAAATGAGCAATACAAAAATTGCCTCAAATAGCTTCCAGAAAATGTCCGTAATATGCTAAGAAAAAATTGGCATGAGGTAAAATGGAAACCCATATTTTTGGAAGAAAAGAAGCATTTATTTTGGGGTTTTGAGTTAAGTCAATAAATATTTGAGTTGTATTTAATTCTGCTATAAAAGAATTAAATTTCCAGTAATTCTGAAAATTTGTGAGTGGCTATGAATATATGTTACCAAGCCACATAAAAATTATAAGGAGCAAAAAAAATTAATTTTGTTGGAAACTAAATTCAAGACATATTGCAAAAAATAGAAAACTGAAACAAATGAAAGAAAAATTCACAGAGAGAAACTTACCTGGCAGACCAGAGGAACCGTCCCAGCCCATCTGGCACGCTAGTCGTTCCCTAACTTGGACCAGAGCATGAGGGCGCGAGCCTCGCGCCCGCCCGCATGTGCCATGTGCCATGTGCCATGGCAGGACAAGGGCACGATGACCCTAGAGTCGTGTGCATAGGGCTTCCGTGGTCTATTACGTCTCCGAGCTGCCGTCTCTATCATAGACGAGCTCTAGCTGTCACCATGCCTAGGGCACTTGTAGCCCATTTTTGAGCATGTGGTAGATCTCGTGAAGCTTCTAGGATGCCATAGAGACCTTCTTCCTACGCCTTCATTCCTCATAGCCTCCCGTGTGTTGTCCTCCGGCTGAGTCCGCCGCATTGGTTGTTGCTGCCACCAACTTCGGCCACCCCTACGTTTTTCGCTGGCTCCAATGTATGCAGGCGAGCACCCTCTACGCGTAGAGCCCACCCATGCATCCATCCGCCATCAGCAGAGCGAGCCCGAGCATCTCTAGCGGGTCACCACTGTGGATATGGGTCACCGGCGACAAACCCTGGTGAGTGCTGACTTGGTTGCCCAATTAGTGCAAACCACTACATTTAATTAACGCTAATGACACGAGATGAGTCACTCACAGTGGGCCCATGCTAAATAACCCTGTTAAACCATTGGGTCACTAACAATCGGATCCTGTTGGTCAGTTTTGACCTGGACAGCGCCAGTTGACCTGCTGACGTCATCATGACATAATGTTGATGCATTGATGATGCAGTAATTGATTTCTGAATTTATTTAATGTCATAAAATTCCTAAAAATTCTAAAAAAGCATAGAAAATAATCTGTAAGTCATATGAAAATAATTTATATATGAAAAATGATCAGAAAAATCCAATGAATCTGTTTATGCCATGATCATGCATGTTTGAACAAGTTAACACCACCAAGTAGGAAATTTTATAATTTGGGCAATATATGAAATATCATTTGGAGTTGGAATTGTTTGAATTCCACTTCAATGAACTTGCTTAATTATTCCTCTAGGTCAATTAAGTACCTTAAGTTGTCATATCATACATCATTATTGTGCATTGTATTCGTTGAATGTTGGTTCTTCTTGTTTGCCGGTGTTTGTTCCTTCTCGGTACATGATGGTTCTAACGATGTGATTGTTGTCACTAATGAAGAGAAGTAATATCTTCAGGACTATCAGGCAAGAAATCCCACCTTGAGCATACTGATACAACCCACTCTCTCTCTCATGCTCTCTTTTATTGTATTAGGATAGTAACGATTCAACTGTTACCTGTTCTTGTTAGTTGAACCCATTCCTTTGGATGACCTATGCTTGCCACAGTAAATAGTTGAAACCACTTAGCATTAGTAGAAACTGTTTGAGCCTTGGTGTTCCTACTCATCCATGCTTGCTCACTTACTATGGCTACTCTGCTTAGGGTCATGTCGTGTCGGGTCTGATCCATCTGGGCGATGAATCAGAATAGTAGTGTTCATGTCCTACCGTCTATGATAACTATGTGTCTGGACACAATTTGATAAAGGTAGCAATGAGAGGCCATGTAGGAGTACATGGCGGGTTGTCTCATTGGCACCCGCCTTAAGAATTGAGTTATGTATATGTTATCCAAGACAATATACTACCAGACATTGATATCTGGTAACTCGACCCCTCTCGGCTTATTAATTGCCTTGATCTCTGTCCAGGAGATGCAACTAGTTTCTGGTGTTTGTAGGAAATGTGTTGGCATCCATGCATAGCGCTGCCGAATGGGGTGGGTGGTGATGCAGTATATAAACCTACCTTCAATCTCAAATAGGCAATAAACCTAGACTAGGGTCTTGTGTGGTTGACGGTCGTGGCCGACGCCCACGCCAATGCTTCCGCTTGATGGTTGTCGAGATGCATGACATGCATATGGTGAGAAGTTGTGAGAGCGTGTGTGAAGAAGTATACCCCTACGTTGTGTAATAATTTGTTCGAATAGCCGTGTCCTTAGATATGGACTACCTGGAAAACTTATTTGGTTCGTAGACAAGTGAAATGGATACAGTAAAATACGCAAGATAAGTGTGAGATCTATGGATGGCCTTCTCGTAGGGTGACGGGAGTGGATCCATAGTGGTGTATTGATTTGTGAATATGTGGACTCGTGTGCACTAGCCCACCTCAAAGAAAAACTTGTAGTCATAGTACAGGTTAGCCGAAAGTCAAAGCTGGCATGCTGCACTAAACTCCACAATCCCCTTTGTTGGCAATGATGCATATGTAGATAGCTCTGATATAAGTCTTGCTGAGTACCTTTGTACTCAGGATGCTTAATTTATGTTTTTGCAGCGGAGACATCAGTCTCATTAGTGGTACTTACGACATGCAGTTTGATGTTGACCGGATTAGCTTGGGAATCCCAGACAAAGGTCTGGCTCGTTTGGCAGGGTTGTTGTAGCTTTTCAGGCTCGTCCGGGCGCTTTTAATAGATGTTTGTACCTAGGCATATGTCTTCCACTTGTTGGTTGTATGCTCTGAATGATGGGACCCCTGTTTGCGCCTTTATTCTATGGTGGTTCTCTCGAGCCTTCTAAATAAATGATATGTTGTTGTATGGTTATGGTGTGATGCCATAGTTGTATCTATGCATATCGGGCATGTTGTCCGTATGTGTGACGTGCAATGGTTTGTATGGGAGCTGACACCTAGTTGTGTGCCTTAGGAGTACTCTTGTAGGGAACTACCTCTTTGTGCTTCCACCGAGCCTTCGTAGGTTACTACTGCTCTACACACATTGATTGAGTGGTGTGTATCCTTCTTTGCCGTTGTGTTTGTCCCTTAGGGAAAATGTCTCGCGGTGTTATTCAGTACTTGTAGCCTGCTATGACTCGTCTACACGCAGTTAATGACAGAAATGTCTCACAGTGTAATGGAGTCTAGGTATCTTGCTACAGCTTGTCTACGCACGCTGGAGGCTGACTCCTGCATTGCTGGGTTATGTATGCCTGTCCCTATAAAGAGATCGATAACGAAGATTGATGCACCCCTCACAATCTCTGGTTCACACGAATGACGCTTCCCCTACCTAGCATGCCAAAGATGTCGGGGCACGATGCACTCGATCACTTATAGGGCCATTGACCCCTTTGTGGTTCGGCAGGGGTGAGGTCACATGCACAAAGAGTGGTGATAGTGAGGCAGCATGGCGATGGGGACGCTGGTGTTTACCCACGTTTGGGCCGCTAAGAAGCGCAAAACCCTACTCCTCCTTTGGTGGATTGATTAGAGGAGCACGAAGCAGACGCGACACTCAAACCCGACAAGGGACACCTTCGGGGGAGCTGCTACCTGAGTACAAGTGTCCAAAAGTCCTATTCTTGAGCTAGGTTGCCTTGGGCATCCTTTTATATCTCAAGGGGCGACCACAGTGGCAAAATAGACATTGTCTGATGATTAGATTGCTAACAGTGCTATCATACCTAACTCTCGCACTGAAGACAAAATGCCATAAATGCTAGTGTAGGTGGTGTGCGGGGATGCATTCCGGGAAAGCTTCTACCACCTGTTTAGCTAACTAGTGCACCACATCTTGACACGCCTCTAGACATGTGTTAAGGGGGCATAATCTGTCTTCCAACATGTCGCCACGTGCTTAGCGATAGCCACTTAGCCACCTGGGGGATCGACACTGCATTGATAAGGGAATGGTGTTGTGATGGGGTGGAGCGGTGGTCGATCGGCTCGCGCTTGCCGGGGGATGGCTTGTCAGGCCTTTGTGAAGATGCATGCGCCTCCGTCGTCGATAGGGACTGGGACGTGCTTGGCGCTGTCCGGGCCCGTCCTAGGCCGTTGTATTGACCTTGCCGGTGTTTCTTAGCCTACGTTGGTTGCCTTTGCCAGAGTCTTGGTCTTGGATACTGGTTTGCTGTGGTAGTATCTTTCCCCAACAGGCTCATGCGATTGGGTTGGAGGATTATCATCCATGCACAAGTCAGGGGGAAATAAACACCCCTGTTTGTATACCCCGACATAGAGAAGTGCAATCAGTAATCATTAAAAAAATCAAAAGGATTGGAGTTTTTGGAAAATTACACACATGCAAACATGCATGAAGGCATGACATAATTTTTCAAAGAATTTTTTGTATAACTCCTATTAGAGACTCATCCCAAGAGTCACAAAAATATTTTTAGTTTACTCAAATAATCAGGGGCTGGAACCACTAGATGATTTGAAGTCATTTCACATATCACTTCCGCGGTTCACTTTCTATGTCGCCCGAGTTGACCCTTGAGCCGCCTCCGGATCATCCACCACTACTTCTTCTAGGTATTCGATCTGAAGATTGTCCACATCCCAGTTTCAATAAGTCAGGGCGTGGAATACAATCTCTTCATTCAGGATAGGGGATGGCTCAACTTTAGGAGCAAAAGCGGGCGTACGATATTGAGGAGTCAAATCCACCGTCATGAAGGAGGGTGTCCAAATTCGTGAGTTATTCTCATCATAAGGCACCTTATAGCCTTTCGGCTCCATCCCAACAACAAGTTGCATGGCCAACACTCGAGATGTTTTGACACACTTACAATATTCAGCATCACCCTTGATCTTAGTTAATCCTCTGGCTATTTCTGCTTGATCAAGTTCCTCTGAATAAGCAAAGGCTCGACTCAAATAAGAAGTAGCACCAGCTCACACCGCTGATCTTTTCAATTCTTCAACTTGTTGCGGAATCGTTGAGACAAACCTTAGCACATCCTTGATTAGCTTCACCGGCTCCTTCTCTCCCATGACAGCCTTAATTGCAAGATAGCATCTGGTGTAAAGTTTCTCAGTCAATGTATATATTTCCTTCAGCATGAGCAAGTTGTTCTCCTGAAGGTTGCATGTTCTTGAGACTCTAAAACGGATTTAAGCATGTGAATGAACAAACTTATCATCCATGAACATAGGTTTTTTGCAAGTTCTTACAAAGGCACTCACCAAAGACAGACTAGGTCATGAGGGCGATCCGCCATTTTAACCTAAATAGCTCCTTTGTGATGGGTTTCAACTGGCCTTCAACTTTTTCTGCACGCTCCAACAAGGCAGTTTTATCAGCCTTGAAGGACTTCTTTTTCTCTTCAAGACGTGCCTTCATTTTCTGCAGCTCCTGCAAAGCGAGGCAAAGTTTGTCCTCAACAGTATCCCAGGCACTTTGCTCCGCTTCCAAATATTTCTTCAAGCTGGTCATGCTTTACTAGGCTGCATGACGAGCCTTCTGCATAATAAGAGACATATATTCAATGGTTATAAGGCAGTTTCAGGATGCAATGTTATATGGTGAATGAAGATTAAAACAAGTCTCAAACAGATCAAAACAATATATTTGACACTTGGGGGCTAATGTATGCCAGTTTTTATTTTTCCAAAGCAAGGGAACAAAGAAGACCCGACTCATCTCAAGAAGATGAGCAGGACCTTGGGGGCTACAAGTCAAATTCTTCAATCACATACAAAGACCCGACTCGTCTCAAGAAGATGAGCCGACTCTTGGTGGCTACAGGTCGAATTCCTCATTCATTTACAAAGACCAGACTCATCTCAAAAAGATGAGCCGGCTCTTGGAGACTACAAATTGAATTATTAATTGCCTATTATCTAATACCCAACTCATATCAAGAAAATGACCCGGTTCTTTGGGGGCTAGATAAGGATATGATAAGTACACAATAAATAGGAACATACCTCATATTTGTTTTTGATCATGCTGACGTGGCCGAATTCCATCTCCCAGCTCGTGGCAAGATGGTCCCAGTAACCAGCATGTAGTTCTTCAGCACTCATGCTCTCATAACTTGGAAGCTCTATCTTGGCCTTGCCTTTCTCTAACAATATTGTTTAATCCTTAGCAACAAGCTTTGTCAGCACTTTGGAGACCTCATGAATGGTATAACCCAACCCAGTAATGACATCCTCCTCTTTTTTCTCATAAGGATTATCCTTAGTCATCTTGGGAGGACTAGGCAGGTCAAGATTCACCGTCGGGTCAACTTTAGTATCTACAACATCGACACTCGCTAGCTCAGTTCGAAGGGGTACTGTAACACTCAAGGTGCGTACCTATCCTTATTTAGGCACGTGGGCCGCGACAAGGATAGAGGTGCATCTAGTCATTTCGCAAGTAAAGTAACATCGCATACATGTATGAAGAGATGAGTATATGAGTTGGCTTACACTCGCCACAAGCTAAATTACAAGTCCACACAGTGTATTCAAACATCATTTGAAAGACAGGGTCTGTCTACGGACGGAGAGAAACGAAGAAAAGAAGAAATGAAACTGCCTTGCTAGCCCCAAAGATCACGACCAAGGCCTCTCTACTCGTATGGATATGTGACGTACATTCTGCCATGTTCTTCATCATACTCCCATTGGAGCTGGGTCACATCATCTGGCACGCTGTCATCTGCACTTGCACCTATATTTGTTGTAGTAATCTATGAGCCACGAGGACTCAGCAATCTTGAAACCCGAGTACTGAGACTATGTAAGCTTATTGGGTTGGATGGGAGTAAGTGTTGAGTTTGCAGCAACACTAAGCATTATTTGGTGGCAAACTTACGAGAACATGAATGTAATATGGTGGACTATGTAAGACGATCGCGAACTACCATGATAACTAAGTGATCCTGAACACCTACATACGTCAAACATTACCCCAACATGTTCTCTCTCGGTTCATGTTCACGAGCAGAGACGATCACGGTTACAAACAGTTTGTGTATTTTGTTCAAGTTTACTTCAAGTTAACTATAACCGTGTGTTCAATAAAATATCCAAATCGCCACATAACCGCGGGCATGACTTTCTGAAGGATTTAACCTTGCATGGGTGCTCCAACTAATCCATCACAAATTAACCACACTCCGCGGGAATTACCTCGACCACAAATCTCGTGATCATCCTTGGAAATTCCAAATGAAAACTGACACCTCGAGATAGCCGGAAGAAGACTAGATTTCCTCACACAAGACATTCGAGAAAGGTAAAACAAATCCATCAAAACAGCCCGACAGGTCGACCAACCCGTTAAGAGATGAGTATCTCGTTCTCAGGACACGACCGGATAAGCACAGTGTACAATGGCCTATTAGAAATCTCCTGATTTCCCCTAGTTTGGACCCGCACACAGCTCTAGTTTGGACCAACACTCATGAGGAGCATTGGACCGGGTTGTTGATTAATTATCCACGGGGTTGCAAAGCCCTATGCAATTGTAGCGACCCGACTCAAAACGAGTCAAGCCTCTATGTTTTCTGTGCCATCCCTGGATCAGTATGCTGGCACACACAGTACATCAATGTATATATCAAAGTGCAATCACATGTAATTAACGTAAAACTGATATATACCTTAAAACAGCAGCGGATACAGTCAACGGGAGTGGAGTCCCAATAACACCAACGGCAAGTTGAGTGCGGACCGTAACCCTGAATCGTACTCTTACCCGTCGTAGAAGAGTATCTACAACATAAGACGTTGCAGCCATATAGGTCAGTACATTGAATGTACTGTCAAGATCACCATAGTAGAACAGAAGAATAAAGACTATTCTATATGCAAAGGCTTTGTGGCTCTGTGTCTGAGTTTTTGCGTAAAAGCTGATTTTATTTTCCCTATAACAAAGGAATATCAGGAATTTCACTATGGAGTTACCTATCATGACATGGTTCCGCCAACCAATGTCTCAATGCCCATAAGTATCATAAGTTGCCCACAATTAGTTATCAGTCCAGTGTTGAGAGTTCAGAGAGAGATCCAAGTCTAGAAGCTCAAATTTTCCGTAACCAGGGACACGGCTAATCGATTAGGTTTAACTCTACAGAGTGTTGTGTACTTTACCCACAATATTCGTTCCCTCCTGATAAGTCCTTGCACTGCCTGGTGTTTGAGAACAGGATGAACGAAACATGGTCTTTCAAAGTGTTTCCCTGACTGTCCGACAGTGCCCATCCAATCCTAACGTCGACTACATCTCGTAGCACTGCCCAGCAGAGTCACAACAAAGATCAACCAAGCCAGAGCCCATAATGACTTGTGGCTACACAGGTAAGCTTCCGGGCATGAAGTATTATTCCTTCTCTCTGAGTCCGGGTGAGGCTTTCCGCGTGAATACTAGCACTTCTCCAGCAACACCTAGGCAAATCCACTGGTTTCTCCAGGGTGCCGTTCCAACCATCCCTCACCCAGTAGTGTGTATTGAAAACTTGTCTTCTCGAGTCTCGAAGTCTTGAGGTCTTGAAGATGCCGGACTTGAAGATGTCTTCATGAAGTTGTCGTCTTGACGTAGAGTCCTTCTTCACACCACTCACGAACACTCATACCAAACCCCGTCTACTTTAGCATAACATTGCACTAACTAGCGTTCCCGTGGCTTTAGTAACAAGTGGTGGATTCCTACCTCATGCATTCTACTCAAGTACAAGAATTTCAATAACACTACGGGAGGGATTTGTTGAAATGATGTCACTATATGCAATAAAACATAGGTATGAACAAAATGGTCAAAGTGAACTTGCCTGTACTGTTGATGAAGATAAAGATCGCTCTCATAAATAACTTGATAGACTATTCGTCACTCTCCGATGAAAATCTATATAAACAAGCATTGCATTCATATAAGCAATCATACTAACAGTCAATTCTACCAATCAAAACTAACACAAAACCAAAGCAACAAGGTTGATGAAGGAAATACTTAAGATAAAATCAACAAAGTTTTCATAAAAGCAACTAAGGTAATTTCCCACTACAAGCAACTATTTTCAACAAAACAAAACCAAAACCAAAGTAAAATATAACAAAAGAATTTTAGTAAATATTTTTCTAGCAAAAAGAATTAATTTTGAAGAACAAGTAAAAACTATGAAAACAACATACTAAACAACATGAGTGTTTGCCTAATGAACTTAATTACAAGCACAACCATAAACTAAAAGAACACAAATTATGAAACAACTAAGTTAACACGAAGTAATTAAATAAAATCTTTATTATAAAACAGAATTAAATCATCTAAAACTTTTGTGAAATGAGTTTCTAGTAAAACTAAATTGTTTTATAAAACATTACCTAATGAAGAAATTATAGTTTCCTATAATAATAGAGTAAAACTAAACTATTTTTGTTTAAAACATTTCTTAACAGAAAGGAATTACTACAGATTTCATTTGAAAACAGAATCTAATTACTTAAAACTTTGTTAAAATTAACTATTACTAACTAGTCTGTTTGTACCAAACTATACTTAGTTAAAAATATAATGTTCCTATAACAACATAGTAATAAACTAAGCAAATTATTTTTATTTTTTTAACAGCAAGTATAAATCCTAAATTTATAACAACAGAACTAAATTAAATCTAAAACATAATGTAAATCATATTCAGATTTTCAAAACAAAACAAAGTAAATCAATCTAATTAAACTAATGGGAAACTAAACAGATTCTGTTTTTAGTTAAAACCCTAACCAATTTTATTCTAAAAATTCTCAAACTTTACCTACTAATAACTAGGATCACTAGTGACAAGTAGCAAAAAGAATCAACTCAAAATTCATTTTAGAACTCAAGATATTCAGAAAACAAAATTTAAATCAAATCTGTTCAAATTCGACTTTAAAAATTTAAACATAGTCAAATTTTATATCTAAAGAAACTAGGTTAAATTTGTGACCTAATGCAAAAAGAATTAAATTAAAACACCTAAAAACATAAAAGATATGATTAAAACAAAAATAAAAGTAAATCTGTTTTGAAAAAAGAAAACAGAAAATGAAAATTCCCTAACTAACGGTGAGGGGGTGACGTGTCGCTCTGTGATTTGTCCAGGAGTGCGTGTGCTAGGGAGTTTCGGGCGAACGACCGGAGTTTAACGCGTACCGGTTCGGGGTTTTTATTTGTTATAATCTGGATCGTTGGATCCAGATCCAACACACACAACGGGGGGGGGAGGAGCTCATAGTGGAGGGGGTCGCCGGCGATGGTTCTTCCGGCGAGGCCGAGGAGGTGGGGGCGACAAGGAGGCATCTTCGGTGGTCCTTCGTCATCGGGGATGGCTCCGTTCGACGCGGGCGAGGACGTCGTCGAGGTTGGTGGCGTCGGAGGAACTCGGGGATGACGGAGTCGACGTGCACGAGCTCGGGATGGTTTCGGGATGGTGGTGGCCGAGGGAAATTCCGGCGAGGGTGGTGGTGTGGCGGCTCCAGTGGGTCTCCGGCGAAGCAGAGAGGTGGGGAGGTGCGCACGAGTGCAGGGAGGTCGTCAGAGGCCTCAGGAAGGCTCGGGGACGGGTATGGCGACAGTTACGAGGGCAAAAGGTGCGGCGGCTACTGCTTGCTCCGGCGACGGATTCCGGCGAGCAGAGGGGCTCGGACGAGGGGGAAACTAGGGGAATGGGTAGAGGAGAGGAAGGGGGGTACTTATAGGGGCTCGCAGGTGGTCGGGAAAGGCACGAGGGGAGAGATCCGCGGGAGAGATCGCCGATGGTCGTCGGACGCGTGGGAGGAGGAGGATGACCGGCGATGTTTGCGGTCGGACGGCGGGTCCCACGCGTCAGAGGGAGAAGAAAAAAGGGCGCGGTCAGCGGTGACCATTACGGAGAGAATTCGGGTCTTAAAGGCAGTGGGCTGGCCCGTTTTAATACACGCGTTAATTTCTCTTTTTAATAATTTCCACAGCGTTTTCAAACACATTTAAAGCATTCAAAACATTTACAAACATAGTGAATATATAGATCAAAATGACCGGAAAAAGATTTCCTAAATCATGAACATAATTTCAGAGTAAAATAAAATACTTACAGAATCATAAAAAAATCAAACAGTGCTACTATTTAAAAAAAATGCAATTAAAACATTTTGAAAATATCAAAATGACTTCAAATTTAGATTTCTTCATTTTTATTTTGAAAGAAATCATTTTACCCTGTTTTCCATATATTTTACTTTTGAAGAAAAATAAATTTTTAAAACCACTTTCAAAATGGCTTTGAAACTTAATAGAAAATATTTCAAAAATAGTTTTTCTGAGTTCTATAATTTCAAAGATGGGTCAAATGATCCCTGGTTTGGAGTGTCATATTACTCCTCTCAAAACTTTGTCAAGGGTTTTGAATGTTTTGAAAGTTTTGAATAGGGACCAAGTATGAAATGGATTTTTCAAAATAATTCAGAGGTTTTCCGAAGCTCTTTCAAGTCCTTCTTTTAAACTTCCAACTCATATTTCATATAATTTGAAGAATTCATATTATCTTCTCTCATGAAAATCATTGAGTTGCATAAAGTTTCTGAATTTGAAATATTTTCAAATGAAATTCAAATTCTTTTCAAATCCCTTTTCATTTCTTTGAATGGAAGAAGTCATGTCATCTTAACTGTGAGGTTTTGTGATGAAATGAATTTGAATTCTTGATGAGCAAAGATGCAAAGTGAAAGTTTGGGAAAGTCATTTCATTCCTTCTCATTCATCTTTCAAAACTTTCAAAACTTTCAAATTTCACTCACTTTCAATCACTCAAACCAACAAACATTCATTCTAAATTTATTTTAACATTCCAAAATTTGGTATGTTACAAACCTACCACACTTAAAATGAATCTCGTCCTCGAGATTTGGAGGGGCTAGCAAGAAAAGGGTAGGTCTTTGGGGTCTTCTAACAAATCCACTGTCCTGGAAAGGTGTGGGGTCTACCACACTTGAAATGAGAGTTACTGGTCTCTCAAAATCATGGTAATCCTGTGGGTGTAGCTATCTGTTCACATTCTTCATGATAGCTCCTTCCGTGATGCTCTTCCGTTATATCAAAATCTTGTGTCCTCATAACAACATGTATTTCCTCCGATACTGGGTCTCTTAACTGACATGACTCACATTCATTCTAAATAACTTATCGAAGATCTCATGGTGGTCTACCATCAGTGGTTATCCTGAAGTGAAATGGGTCTTGGCTTCATCCCTCACGATAAAATTCCTACGTGTGACAGCAACTGTCATGTACAAGGGGTTTTACATCATACCATTCTAAGGCTTAAACAAAAGCTACAAAGAACGTCGTCTCTTTACTATGGGTAAGTCACTCAGATTTACCATTCCGAATAGCAAGAGAATGATTAGAGTAAGTCGTCATGGTGGCCAAACCATGTCGCACTGAAATCATTACCTTGTATAAGGTTTAGTGAATCTCGTATTCTAACACTTGGTCTTCCTCACAAGCGTTGCAGAAATTTCTCTTGTCAACGAACAAAGTTCGGGTAAATCCATTGATTCTGCAAGCTAAACAAATAAAACATCTATCGTTTCTTCACAACTCTCAGGTTTTCGTATACTCGTAAGAAATCGTTTGCTGATCAATCGTAGCTTCTTCCAAGTTTCTTCCTTCACAAAGGTGGGGCTTGATCCTTATCAATCCTGAGGTCAGTGACTTGTGGGTTCACTTGAATACTTGAATAGCTTTAACTCACTCTTGGGGTTACTATCGTTCCATATTCCAACATTACCTTTAGTTCACTCCATTATACTCTTCAGGTAACAAATCACAAACTTATTCTTGTCTAGATTCCACACTACGGAATCCAATTTCGTTTCCATTGGTCCGTTTAACCTTGGGTATGGTTTCATCACAATCATTCTTTTTCTCAATGTTCCAGCTTCGAAAGCACTTTGTCACTAAGGTTATCATCCCCACAGTTTGAGGTGGTTCCACATTGTCTTCACCTATATTCACTTATCCAAACTCCTTAATCCGGAAAAGGTACCTGTGGTTACTACCACACTTGAAATGAAATGCACTCATGTCTTGCGTAGACCATATTTTTTTCCTCGTATCCTCGAAAATTGGTCAGAGATCTTTGTTCTTAGAGTGGCAACTCATATAATTCAACACAGGAGAATCATAACACCATAAATTCCATTGACTCATGAATTTATTACAAACTCTGAGACTTCCATTACATAACTTCAAAATGGTAAGAGTGCTACCTATTACATATTACTTCCAAAATCCAAAAATCAAACTACTCATGTTTAGCCTCCTTCTCAGGGCATTTATCGGCATAGTGGCCTAAATTCTTGCACCAGAAACACATGATTTGACTTAGATCCTTCTTTGCAGAAATTGGGTTGTTCTGAGAAAGGCTTCGGTTTCTCTTCCTAGGCTTCTTTGTTCCGATCAAACTTTCAATTTCCTATGGATCAAACTCCACCTCTTCTATCGGGAAGTTTCCCAGATACTCTCTTCTTTGCTTCATACAGTCCTGTGAGAAATGTCCTTCTTCTCCTCATGAATAGCAGGCATTGGAGTAAAATCTGGTTAGGCCTTCTCCATTGGGGTCTTCAACATCTTCCTTCATCACAAGTCCTCCTAAATTTTCTCTGAAGGCTTCCTTCATGGTTTCCTTTTGCTGCTTGATGACTTCTTGTACCTTGGGGTACATTTGGCATTGAGCCGGGTAATGCGTAGTTCCTTCGCACAAGAAACATGTCACCTGCCCAGTTGGGCATTCCTCAGCTCGGAGATTTTCTTCACAATGAGGGCATCCTTCCTTGTGTTCTTCTTGGGTGTGTCCTATCTCTCCACATATCCTGCATGCACAAATCTTCTTCGCAACGAGGCTTCTGGGTGTTGGTGACAACATGAGAGTTTTGTAGAGTCATCTTGAATTCTTCCCAAGTGATTGATACTTGCCTATCATGGATATCTTCATACATCTTCCACCAATTTGTAGCACCTTCTGCAAAGTACCGAAGAGCATATTGGACCATCTCATTCCTTGTAACAAGGTTACTCCTTAGGTTATCCTCCATGTTCTGAATCCATTCTTCTGTCTCTAACCGAGTCATCGATCCAGAATACACGAGTCCAGCTTCATTCATCATCTATTGGGTTCAAGGTTTTGGGGATGAGAGAGAAAGGAGGGGATACACACAATACAGAAAATTGTTTTGAAAATAGATTTTAGTTGTGACTGTCGAAAAATGTACACACAAATGACAGCTCACAATTCATCATATCTAACGTAAGTATACAACAGGGGTTTGGTCTTCTAGGGCATAATATCTTGGAAATTCTTCATGGTCTTCAATTTCTTCATATCAGTATAATCTTTAATCCTTTTTGTAGCTCTTCCATAATGCAATACATCTTTGTCTGAGTTGGACACCACTTGTCTGATATCTTGTCCTTCTTGGAGGGCTTCAGTTGATCCTTCGTGTGGTCAAAAAGGAAGGGGTATTTTCTAACTCTTTGAAGTAGGAGAGATCATCTGATAAAGCTCAAATAAGATGAGAAGTAAAGGGTCTTTTGAAAACAAAGTTTTCGAGAAATCATTTCCTATGGGCTTTCCAGTTTCTAGGGTCACATCCTACAGTCAACATGTGCTCTGATACCATTTCTGTAGCGACCTGACTCAAAACGAGTCAAGCCTCTGTGTTTTCTGTGCCATCCCTGGATCAGTATGCTGGCACACACAGTACATCAATGTATATATCAAAGTGCAATCACATGTAATTAACGTAAAACTGATATATACCTTAAAACAGCAGCGGATACAGTCAACAGGAGTGGAGTCCCAGTAACACCAACGGCAAGTTGAGTGCGGACCGTAACCCTGAATCGTACTCTTACCCGTCGTAGAAGAGTATCTGCAACATAAGACGTTGCAGCCATATAGGTCAGTAAATTGAATGTACTTGCAAGATCACCATAGTAGAACAGAAGAATAAAGACTATTCTATATGCAAAGGCTTTGTAGCTCTGTGTCTGAGTTTTTGCGTAAAAGCTGATTTTATTTTCCCTACAACAAAGGAATATCAGGAATTTCACTATGGAGTTACCTATCATGACATGGTTCCGCCAACCAATGTCTCAATGCCCATAAGTATCATAAGTTGCCCACAATTAGTTATCAGTCCAGTGTTGAGAGTTCAGAGATAGGTCCAAGTCTAGAAGCTCAAATTGTCCGTAACCGGGGACATGGCTAATCAATTAGGTTTAACTCTGCAGAGTGTTGTGTACTTTACCCACAAGATTCGTTCCCTCCTGATAAGTCCTCGCACTGCCTGGTGTTTGAGAACAGGATGAACGAAACATGGTCTTTCAAAGTGTTTCCCTGACTGTCCGACAGTGCCCATCCAATCCTAACGTCGACTACATCTCGTAGCACTGCCCAGCAGAGTCACAACAAAGATCAACCAAGCCAGAGCCCATATTGTCTTGTGGCTACACAGGTAAGCTTCCGGGCATGAAGTATTCATCCTTCTCTTTGAGCTGGGTGAGGCTTTCCGCGTGAATACTGGCACTTCTCCAGCAACACCTAGGCAAATCCACTGGTTTCTCCAGGGTGCCGTTCCAACCATCCCTCACCGAGTAGTGTGTATTGAAAACTTGTCTTCTCGGGTCTCGAAGTCTTGAGGTCTTGAAGATGGAGGACTTGAAGATGTCTTCATGAAGTTGTCGTCTTAACGTAGAGTCCTTCTTCACACCACTCACGAACACTCATACCAAACCCCGTCTACTTTAGCATAACATTGCACTAACTAGCGTTCCCGATGCTTTAGTAACAAGTGGTGGGTTCCTACCTCATGCATTCTACTCAACTACAAGAATTTCAATAACACTACGGGAGGGATTTGTTGAAATGATGTCACTATATGCAATAAAACATAGGTATGAACAAAATGGTCAAAGTGAACTTGCCTGTACTGTTGATGAAGATAAAGATCGCTCTCATAAATAACTTGATAGACTATTCGTCACTCTCCGATGAAAATCTATATAAACAAGCATTGCATTCATATAAGCAATCATACTAACAATCAATTCTAACAATCAAAAGTAACACAAAACCAAAGCAACAAGGTTGATGACGGAAATACTTAAGACAAAATCAACAAAGTTTTCATAAAAGCAACTAAGGTAATTTCCCACTACAAGCAACTATTTTCAACAAAACAAAACCAAAACCAAAGTAAAATATAACAAAAGAATTTTAGTAAATATTTTTCTAGCAAAAATAATTAATTTTGAAGAACAAGTAAAAACTATGAAAACAACATACTAAACAACATGAGTGTTTGCCTAATGAACTTAATTACAAGCACAACCATAAACTAAAAGAAAACAAATTATGAAACAAGTAAGGTAACAGAAAGTAATTAAGTAAAATCTTTATTATAAAGCAGAATTAAATCATCTATAACTTTTGTGAAATGAGTTTCTACAAAAACTAAATTGTTTTATAAAACATTTCCTAATGAGGAAATTATAGTTTCCTATAATAATAGAGTAAAACTAAACTATTTTTGTTTAAAACATTTCTTAACAGAAAGGAATTACTACAGATTTCATTTGAAAACAGAATCTAATTACTTAAAACTTTGTTAAAATTAACTATTACTAACTAGTCTGTTTTTACCAAACTATGCTTAGTTAAAAATATAATGTTCCTATAACAACATAGTAATAAACTAAGCAAATTATTATATTTTTTTAACAGCTAGTATAAATCCTAAATTTATAACAACAGAACTAAATTAGATCTAAAACATAATGTAAATCATATTCAGATTTTCAAAACAAAACAAAGTAAATCAATCTAATTAAACTAATAGGAAACTAAACAGATTATGTTTTTAGTTAAAACCCTAATCAATTTTATTCTAAAAATTCTCAAACTTTACCTACTGATAACTAGGATCACTAGTGACAAGTAGCAAAAAGAATCAACTCAAAATTCATTTTAGAACTCAAGATATTCAGAAAACAAAATTTAAATCAAATCTGTTCAAATTCGAATTTAAATTATTCAAACATAGTCAAATTTTATATCTACAGAAACTAGGTGAAATTTGTGACCTAATGCAAGAAGAATTAAATTAGAACACCTAAAAACATAAAAGATATGATTAAAACAGAAATAAAAGTAAATCTGTTTTGAATAAAGAAAACAGAAAATGAAAAATCCCTAACTAACGGTGAGGGGGTGACGTGTCGCTCTGTGATTTGTCCAGGAGTGCGTGTGCTAGGGAGTTTCGGGCGGACGACCGGAGTTTAACGTGTACCGGTTCGGGGTTTTTATTTGTTATAATCTGGATCATTGGATCCAGATCCAACGCACACAACGGGGGGGGAGGAGCTCATAGTGGAGGGGGTCGCCGGCGATGGTTCTTCCGGCGAGGCCGAGGAGGTGGGGGCGACAAGGAGGCATCTTCGGTGGTCCTTCGTCATCGGGGATGGCTCCGTTCGACGCGGGCGAGGACGTCGTCGAGGTTGGTGGCGTCGGAGGGACTCGGGGATGACGGAGTCGACGTGCACGAGCTCGGGATGGTTTCGGGATGGTGGTGGCCGAGGGAAATTCCGGCGAGGGTGGTGGTGTGGCGGCTCCAGTGGGTCTCCGGCGAAGCAGAGAGGTGGGGAGGTGCGCACGAGTGCAGGGAGGTCGTCAGAGGCCTCAGGAAGGCTCGGGGACGGGTGTGGCGACAGTTACGAGGGCAAAAGGTGCGGCGGCTACTGCTTGCTCCGGCGACGGATTCCGGCGAGCAGAGGGGCTCGGACGAGGGGGAAACTAGAGGAATGGGTAGAGGACAGGAAGGGAGTACTTATAGGGGCTCGCGGGTGGTCGGGGAAGGCACGAGGGGAGTGATCCGCGGGAGAGATCGCCGGTGGTCGTCGGACGCGTGGGAGGAGGAGGATGACCGGCGATGTTTGCGGTCGGACGGCGGGTCCCATGCGTCAGAGGGAGAAGAAAAAAGGGCGCGGTCAGGGGTGACCATTACGGAGAGAATTCGGGTCTTAAAGGCAGTGGGCTGGCCCGTTTTAATACACGCGTTAATTTCTCTTTTTAATAATTTCCACAGCGTTTTCAAACACATTTAAAGCATTCAAAACATTTACAAACATAGTGAATATATAGATCAAAATGATCGGAAAAAGATTTCCTAAATCATCAACATAATTTCAGAGTAAAATAAAATACTTAAAGAATCATAAAAAAATCAAACAGTGCTACTGTTTAAAAAAATGTAATTAAAACATTTTGAAAATATCAAAATGACTTCAAATTTAGATTTCTTCATTTTTATTTTGAAAGAAATCATTTTACCCTATTTTCCATATATTTTACTTTTGAAGAAAAATAAATTTTTAAAACCACTTTCAAAATGGCTTTGAAACTTAATAGAAAATAGTTCAGAAATAGTTTTTCTGAGTTTTATAATTTCAAAGATTGTTCAAATGATCCCTGGTTTGGAGTGTCATATTACTCCTCTCAAAACTTTGTCAAGGGTTTTGAATGTTTTGAAAGTTTTGAATAGGGACCAAATATGAAATGGATTTTTCAAAATAATTCATAGGTTTTCAGAAGCTCTTTCAAGTCCTTCTTTTAAACTTCCAACTCATATTTCATATATTTTGAAGAAGTCATATTATCTTCTCTCATGAAAATCATTGAGTTGCATCAAGTTTCTGAATTTGAAATATTTTCAAATGAAATTCAAATTCTTTTCAAATCCCTTTTCATTTCTTTGAATGGAAGAAGTCATGTCATCTTCACTCTGAGGTTTTGTGATGAAATGAATTTGAATTCTTGATGAGCAAAGATGCAAAGTGAAAGTTTGGGAAAGTCATTTCATTCCCTCTCATTCATCTTTCAAAACTTTCAAAAGTTTCAAATTTCACTCACTTTCAATCACTCAAACCAACAAACATTCATTCTGAATTTATTTTAACATTCCAAAATTTGGGATGTTACAGCAATTTTATTAAGTTGTTTAACCAAATAGTAACAATGTTGGGTCTTGCCAGAACGGTTTTAATCTCAAACAAATAAACAAGGGTCTCCCTATAACAACCCCGAGCATGTTAGGAGCGCAAAATATGGAAACATAACACCGGTAACAAGTAGCTATGGCGGTAAAAGTGGAACAAATCACCGAGCAAAAGGCCAAGCGATAGGAGCCGGGTACGATCATCTTGCCTGTTGGTTCTTCAGAGGGACAAAGAGCGGTGTCCTCGTAGTGGTACTCTCGTAGATCTTTGTCCTCAGGTTCAACACTCGCGTCTACCCAATAGAAACATGAACAATAAACAACCAACCAAGGTGCAATGCACAAAAAAGATGATGCATGATTCATTTGAAGAATTTAACATGTCAATCCTAAGCTAGTCATGTTTCCCATGCAATAGTTAAGTTATTTACAATTCTGGACAGAACCTCATGTTAAGTTGTTTGAACATGCATACTCATGGAAAATATGGATTCTTCATGCAAAATTAATGCAAATGCATACATAAAACGTAGGAAACAGAGTAACGGTTCTCACGCTACGCTCACAACAAGGTACGAAGGAAAAATACGAGACAAGGAAGGACATGGGCTATTCCTTGGTATTCCAAGGCAGCCACAATAGAGCCAAAGATCAAGAAAAACAATGGAGCATATCTCCCACAAGTCACAAAACACTAACACACACAATCTGTCCGAAAACAGCAACATAGCAACTTCCACAACAATTATCTAGACCTACAGGATGTTTTCAACCTCAAACAAAGCATGAAGAGAAACTACATAACATGCTTAACAAATCATCCAACTACACAAAATAGAAAGGAAGCATGGCTCACTAAGCATGCATCTCACAAGATGGCATGATGAAACAAATTCTAGGGACTTAGTGAAATTCACAGTTTTCTGGAATCTGAGTTAAGCTGATAGCAAGTTGACAGCAAAACATAATGATGCTACAGACCACCTCATGGCATGAAAATTAACAGGATGGTAGGGGACAACATCTACTACAATACACTAGCACTGAGCTTGAGCTAAACACAACAGGGCACTTTGTAGCATGCACTCAACTAGGCATAAAAATAATAGCAGATTCTCAGACTTTGAAATATTTTCCATGTTGAAATCAACAACTTTTATTAGCCACTTTGGAGCCAGAAACCCACTTATATACAAGTTCATCATGCCAAAAGAAAATACCATGGCATAATACTCATGGAACACTACCACTTCCATGTTGACACCAATATCAAAGCTGCATGGATTAATTCTAACAAAAATTACAAGATGGCATATTGGGACAAAATGACATTTTGTAAAACTTTCTCAAATGAGAAAACAAATTGCACCAATGAATTCCTTGGGAAATTCTACCCCAATTTCATATATCATACTCATAGGTTGCTACAGATAAAATGCCCACAATTCAAAGTTACAAATGACTTCAACATCATCATCAACTTATAAGTCAAAACTTGCCATATATGCTCATGCCAAAATTGTCTATGCACAGAAATGGAAAAAATATAATAACAATCAAAACTAAGAGAAGAAAAAAAAGAAACAAAGGAGGGGTCCCACCTGGCATGACACCAGGGCCCCACTATGTGGATGACAAGTGGGCCATGGGCCCACTATCATACAAACACAACACACACAGAGACACACAGACACACACTGGATCCACAGGGGATCTCTGTGTCGGAGCAGATCCCACCAACACACGAACACACACTGGCACACACAATAGATACACACACGCACACGCGATCCGGGTGTAGCCACACCGGATCCGGCGCCACCACACGCACACACCAGCGAAAAAGTTAACAAAAAGGGGCGCGGGGGGGGGGGGGGTCGAACCTGTGACCTCCTGCATCTAACACAGTCGATCGACCACTACGCTACACGCGCTTGACTAAACAAGGGGGGAACCCTGCCCTTTTGAATGGGCCCCTACGATTGCTCTGCTCCACCGGCAACAAAAGCATAGGAAGGCGCCGGAGAGCATACAGGCGACCAACAGAGGAGGTGGGCAATGGTGGGGGTTGCGGACTCAACGGGGAATCCATCCTTGCGGCTAGAACTACCACGCACAATGGCAGAGGGGGCGCTTGAGCTCGAGCTGATGCTCGGCTCAGGGCCATGGCGATGCAGGAGGAGGCGAGGCGATGCACCGGCGCGGAGAGGGAATGTCGCAACGGACAAGGTGTCGCGCGCACAGGGCACGCACATGATCAACCAAGCAAAGGGGGCCCGCTACGACAAAGCACGCACTGAAGAAAACCCGACCTTGCAGAACACCGGGAACGCGAGCATGGCAAGACTACGGAGGCGGCTACCGCGGCCTAGAGACGATGGCGAGGGAATGGATCGGGTGCGGAGAGTACCTTCCCTACCTTAGACATGACGAGGTGACCGGGGAAGTAGCAGAAGGACGACGACATAGCGAGGTACTCCGGCGACTCCTGATCCGAAGCGAAGAGGAAGAAGATGTCGGAGCACGGGTCCATGGAGCTCTCCTGGACAACAAGGAAGAAGAGGGGGAAGCGAGGCTTCGTCTTCGAGCGCAGAGGAGCACCAGGAGGGCTGCTGGCGACTAGCCCGAGCTCAAGCTCGTGCTCGCTCGGTTCATGGCGGTGCGGCGAGGAGGAGGGGGAAGAGGGGAGAGGGAACCCCAGGGTTGTGCACTGTTAGGCTTATAAGGGGGCTCGGGGCTTAACACCGTCTCGACGTCCATGCCAACGTGGGGCGCTGCTCCTGCTCCCTCTGAAGAAAAGTAATGGCTTCAAAGAGCAGGAGGCCGTCAGGGGAAGGGGACGCGAGCGCGTTGGGCTTCGGCGCAGGGAAGATGGGCCGCGAGGAGGTTGAGGCCCACTCACCTCTCTCTCTCTCTCAGAAAACAGAAGCCTTTATTTTTATTTAAAACAAACACAGCCAAATAAAAGCCCCACAACAGAAGAAAAAGGATTTTGGAAAACCCAAAATACGTTGCACTACAAATAAATGCAAACTATTTAAATAAAATTAACTAGCCATTTTTCGACAAAATAAATTAATTACTTTTATTAAATAAAATTGTTGTTTTATTAGTGATATAAATAACAAAAACAGCAACACATGGAAGAGCTCATCTACTCCACTCTAATCAATTAACCAAAGCACCATAACATTTTTAAAACATTTATAGGACAAGTTGATTGTGACACAAAATAAATAAGAGCAAAAGGGAGTTTGAGTTGAAACGATAGAGGGGGTTTGAGCAGAGCCAAACACAAGGCACACATTCATTCAATCACACCAACCTCACGTCACAACACCACATCCACAAGTAAACAAGGCAAAGAAATGGAATGCACTAGATGATGATCATGATGCATGATGCATGAATGTCGTGAAACAAAATCATAATTCATTCAAGGCACATGGAAAACATAGAGGTTCATAAGACATACATGACCAAGATGGCAAGGGGAGCACTTGGGCTGTTGAAGGTACATATCCCTCGACCTGCTAATGGTCTTTAGGATGACTCGCATGAACTTCAGGGGTAGCCGAATCAGGTTTTTCTGGCTTAGGGGCCTCTGGATCAGTGGATGGCTCACCGACTTTCCTCTTCTTAGCCTTGGCCTGAGCCCTATAAAACAAAAAGACATTATCAACAATGTTCCAAAAGGCGTGTAAAGGAAAGCATTTAGAAAAAGGGGAAAATTTACTTAGGGTTGATCACAAGAGTTGGCTACTTCGAGGCGGTAGATTTGCCTGACAAAGGTGGTGACTCCTGATAGCAGAGTCAGAATAATAAAATAGTTCATAATTTAAATCAGCTTCACAAAAAGGGGGATTAAAAGGCACCTGAGTCGGGAGCTTAGGTGCAACTAGCTTATTGGGTAACTGTCTGCAAGATCACCATTACCACTTTGGGTCTTGCATTTTGACTGATGCTGAGTTTGCTTCAAAAAAATTAGGATCCAAATAAGCATCTTAATGCGATAAGCCTACTTTCCGAATAACACGCCTTGTCCTTGTTGGAAGCAAGAATTCTGAGCCGGAGGAAATGGGAATTACCTCAATATCTTCAGCCCGGCTTGTATCAACATCACCCTAGGGAAAGGATGTGTTAGCTGAATTCAGTACAGTACGGTCAAAAAAATTGGATTCTACCTCTGATCGAACATCAGACGCCTCTAACTCGCCCATGAGTGACAGCTCTCCAACGACGGCCTTATCTTTCGTTTCACTTGGCGGGATTTTGCTTTTCTTGGCGACGATCTTTGCTTGATTCTTGCCCCAAAATGAAGAATTGGCCTGCAAAGTTGAGGTTGAGAATAACAGGTAAGGATTGAGAATTTAAGCAAAAGACATTATTTGTAGAAGTCAAACACATAGTTTTCAAGGAACCTTAAAGGAAGATCCGAGTTCAGAGCATAAAAGGGCTTCAGTCCGTCTTTGCTGCAAGCGGCTAGACTTTCACCCCATATCTTCTTCACAGTACGATTTAGTTCATCGGCATCCAACGTTATATTGTTGAACCTTTGGGGGTCATTTAAGTCATCGGAGTAGGGGCACATCAAGCCGTCCCGGTGGCTTAAAGGAAGAGTTATCCAAGACACCCAACACCAAGTCCAATCAACCCTAGTTAGTCCATTGGCTAACAAAGCCCATTGTTTAGGGTATATGGGGGCGTGTTGAGTGTGTTCTTCTGGAGGCACCCAACGAGGAAGTTTGAGGTCCATAGGAAGGCGGTCTAGTCTGTCTCGGCAAGGGGTTATCATTGATCGGGGTCGTATTTCGTCATTAGAACCACATTTTCTTCCACCCTTTAGGATGGATTGGCAATACGATAGTAGGAAAGGCCACATCCCTTCCCCTCCGGATTGAAACCCCGCCAAGTTCCAGGCTAGGGCCGTCGGACATTCATTTAGGTGATTCAAATAAAAGAATTCTCTAAAGAGAAAAACAGAAGGATCTGTCTGTAGATACGCCTCGCATAGTACATGGAATTGATAGAGATTTGTAATGGAGTTGGGGGCAGGGTCTTGAGGGTGAAAGTAGAGGAAACGCAAGACGTCTCGAATTTTTTGAACCAGGAGGAGAGAAGCCTCTAACAAGATGGTCAAGGAATATCACCACCTCTCCCTCACCAAGTTTGGGGATTTCCTATCTAACAGAAACCCGCCAGCCAATTATTTCGTTGGATGGTAGAATTCCCCGATTCTGATAATCTTTAAGTACGATTTCGGTACCTAGGAAGGCGTTCAGTTGCAGACTTTGGAATCTATCATATTCAGTCACCTGGATAAAAAACAAAGAGGGGGCAGTTTAGACATATGTTCAAAACAAGATGGTCTGGTCATCTGCAATAGCTAAAGCTGCTTCATGAAGAAGTTGGTGTCTTGGTGAGGCCATTTAACATGTGGTGACTCACAATTATGGAAGCCAACAAAATAACAACGACTCATACTAGGTCGAATAACTTCTGATTTTTGCTAAGTATAGACATGTCATATTTCGGTATCCGCAAAACCCTCGAGGTTCGAACATAGGGGTGTGTGCAAAGATCCCCTACAGCCTCGCCCTACTTAGCTCGCTACACGATGGTTACTACGGAGAGCTTGCACGATGATAAGGAAGAAGCTAAACAGACTGGTTTACCTAGGTTTAGGCTGCTAGAAAGTGTAATACCCTACTCCTACAGTGGTTGATGAACTAGTACAATGGTTTCGAGCCTCGCCAGGGTGCTCTTAGTGGTGTTGTTGGATCTTGGCCTTGCCTTGTGGTTCCTCGAGTGGTTATGTAAGGATAACCCTTCTATGGTGTGACCTAGCCTCTATATATAGTAGTGGCCCGGGTCCTCTTCCCTTATCACAATGGCGGCAAGGGTTCCCAAAACGGCCAAATTTGAAGGGGGCAGATGTACATCCCACCCTGTCCAAAGGTGGTCTTCGTGTACAAAGTAGGTGTCGATGATGTTGTGGTGGGCTCGGCAATGACATCCACCCTATAGGGCTCATGGTCGTGATCTTGTTGCACTGGAACAGAAACCTTTGGGAGGCGCTTTGGGAACACGCGTACGTCACTGCTCCCTTTGCACCAAAGGGAAATAGCACCGCTTGGCGCGCTAGCGCCCGCGTGACCTTCCCTGCGTCATCTTTGACTCTTGAGGCCGGGTTCTGCATAGAGATCTCTGCTGCTCTGGAGGGGGCCTGGGAGGCCCATCCCTACTGGTCTTGGTGTCGTTCTTCCTCGTGAGCCTGGGGTCCTTGCAAAGGCCTTGTCTTGAGTGGAGCCGTGCCACACTGTGTCTACCTGACGATGTGGGCCATGTCCTGGCCAGCAGGCAAGCAGGTCTAGGTACCCCCGTTCCCAGAACGCCGACCGTAGCCCCCGGGCCCAAGGTGCGCCCGAGCTGGCTTCCGGGCGAAGCCTTTGAGGACGGCCCGATGCGCCGCAGGCCCCAAACGCCTACGGGCTAGGCTTCACACGCGTCGAACGCCTAGATGGTGATGCCCCTGCTCCCCAAAGGCATCAGGAACCGCCCCAAGTCAAACTGATGCCACGCCCGTGTGCAGCGCCACCATCATTGCCTTTCCTTGAAAGTTGTGACCTCGGGCCTCTACTCCTTGGCCATGCGGAAGTGACCCTTCAGTCAGTAGGGGAGGCGACATGTATGGTACTGCGCTGATCGAACTGCTCTACGACACCCGAGAGGCACACGACATCCGCTCTCCCATAAAGACTTGCGGGTGCAGTTATGCCTATAAATCCACCATGCCCGTAGCAGGAGGGGCATTGTAGTCTTGAGATGTCTTCTTGCTTCTGTCACTCCATGGAGAAAACCCCCTTCTCCTAGTTTCTCCTCCCCCAATGCGTCTGGAAGAAGTGTTGCGGTCACGAGGAAACGCGTGGCTCCACTGGCTCCCACGCTCTCTTCCAGATGTAGTGGAGGGGGGACCTCAGGGTCGGTGCAAGTTCCGCGGCATTGGGCCATGGTGGATGAGTGAGTGCTGTGCTATGTCCTTTCTTTCTTGACATATCCAATGCACTGGGCCTGATCATCTCCTCCTTCTAGGGCACCGGCGGCCAAGAAGCGCAGGCTCAACAAGCTCTAGGAGGACGTGGACACGTTGCGGGCCCAGTTGACAACCGCCAAGGCCGCCTTCAAGCCGCCGTCAGGGGCGAAGCAGTGGACAGGGCGGAGCTGGCGTCTCTCCAAATCCAGGTTAAGGAGGAGGTTGTTGCCATGTACGCTACATAGGATGACGCAGATTACACAAAGATGCTAGAGTCCTAGCGCGCCAAGCAGTACCTTGACATCGCCCACCGTGCGGCCGGTGCGGTGAGTCGGTTCGTAGGGTAAGCCCCCACTCTTCGCAGCGTGCAAGGTGATGGGGCTACCTCAACTTCTTTCGCCGGGTGGTGGAGACGTTGGAGACCAACGTCTCCCGCGTGAATGCGGAGAGCGAGGCTGACGCGCGAGACCTCCTGGAGCTTGCCTTGACGTGCATCTTCTCCAACCTACACCGCCTCGCCCCGGAGCTGAACCTCCAACGCGTCATGGAGTGGTTGCCTGAGGGACTCCAGAGGCCCCTCTAGTATGAGGTGCGGCCGCACGTGGAGGCCCTGGTCGAACTGTTCATCTGGGTGCCCACTCCTGGAGGAGAGGGTGGATCTGGAGCCGTGGCGTCCGACCACTCGGATGGCAATAGCGACTCCTCCGCCTAGGCTTCCCCTGCCTTCCTTTCTTGGTACCTATAATAGTTTAAGAAGAACTGGTCCCCCTGTGGTTGTTAATCTTTTGCACATTACCTTTGTCTCTGTTTCATTTTCTTGAATCGTCGGTCAACTCCTTGTAGTGACGTGATCTTTTTTCCTTGCGCGGGGCTTGGCGCTACCGCCGATGCGGCCCGACGATGGTGGCTGGGTGGGCCCTCGCGAGGCACTCCCTCCTGAGGGGCAGCCCGTGGGCGCCTGCCCTGGGTTCGTGGCCTTGCTGCTCGTCGTTGCAGGGTCTCTCTCCTCGCGTTATTTCCCTGGCGCTTCAGGCCTCAGTTTTTTTCGTAGCCGCATGTAGTGGCCCGTAGTACCTCCATCCTCACACTAGTGCGCACAACCCTTGTCCTATCCTTGGGCCGCCGTTAGATCAGGAGGCTCTTGCTTGGTTCGATAGTGTACTTAGCTTGTTGGTTGTTGATGATCTCTTGCATTGCGAGGCGTAGCCAGGCTGTCCACTACACTACGTGTCAGCCACGACGCTGACCGGATCACCAAGGACTACATCGAGGGGCGAGTGGCTATATGACCGGTAAGGCTCCTGAGGCGCATTGCTCAAGATCCTCCTTTGACGCTCGAGTGATCCCTATTATGCCCTGCCGAGTTCTGCCTTGGTGGGCATTGGGAACTCCCGAGACACCAGGTCATGGTGCCGAGCCACGATCTGAGCACCCGAGCGGGGGTCGGTTGCCAAAAGACGCAAGTCCCTGCGGCGACATGGGCTTGCTATCTAGCTCTGTGGGGCTCGAGGGAGGGACGTAGCGCACGGCCCCTTGCGAAACACCGATCCAAAAAAGGAGAACTCAAGATGGGTAAGAAAGAGAGAGCAATGAGAGAACAGTGCCCACCCCTTTTTCTTTTAATATAGAGTTCCGAACTCTTCAAACTTCATTCCACAAAGTGGCAATTCGAAAAAAATAATAAGCAAGAAAAATGCTGCGTCCAGCATCGAGACTAGTCTTCGTCTTCCCCTAGTGCGGAGATGTGGCTTCCACATTGCATGGGAAGGAACCCCTCCATGTCCTAGTGGGGTCCGGGCATATACAACCCACTAATTATTACGTGAGAGTGGCATCGCCGTAGATAGCTGGGCAACCCCACGAGCTCGTGTTGGTTGCTCTCAACTCTGTTAAGAGCTACACCGTGCATTCATGCCCGGTTGCATGCCTCTATGACCCAAACCAGAATGCACTATTCCCCACGTAGCCACAGGATTGCGCTCCCACGGCCCAAACTTGAGCACAATGCATCCGACGCAGCCATAGAGGTGTTTTGTCGATGAAGCCACCATGTGATGCGTCTTGGCACTGACCGGGCATCACCTCGAGGGCCTCATGAGGCCCAGACTCCTGAGACCACGCCGGCATTCCAGTTACCGCGGGTGGCCCACGTTACCTGTGTCTTGCTCCCCCCCGAGGCCATCACTCCTGAGGCCCCGGGGCTCGGCTTGGCATTGCTTGCTCGCGAGGGTGACTGCTTGTGTCGTGCCCCGCAGGGCCGGGGGCATCCTCCCTCCTTCTCCTATTCGTGTCGTCAGGCTTGGTGCTTCATCGGGGAAGCCCCCAAGCCCGGGTCGGGGAGGACGCCTGCGGCAGGCACCGTATCTGGTCTGGTGTCCCTAGGTTCAACGTAGCATGATACATAGGGCTCCACATAAGGGCCCGTTTCTCCACTTGAGCCATCTGGCGGGCCAAAGGGGACAGCCCCTCCAAGCGGCGACGGGGAACCCCCTTGTGCGTGTAGCCGGTAGACCCTCCTACGTCGATCCTTGGAGCGGCATTGCTAACCTCTTCCATCGCCGTTGGGTGGGCTGCGCGTCTCCTGGCGCGGGTTGCTTCCTTGGCGATCCGACGCGCCTTCTCCGTTGTTGCTTGTTTGTCCAAATGCCTACGCCGCTTGCTCCCTGCGCAGGATGGCGCACTCCCGCCTACTTAATCTAGGTTGCTGAGGTTCCACTAGGTCACAGAGGTGCGCGCTGGTGCACACGTGCGGCGCCCTGTTGTTTCCTTCGCGCACTCAGTCGTCGTAGCCAGGCTGTGCCTCGAAATCAGTCACCGAAATTTGAAGGAGAAGGAGCATGGCACGGTGGGCCCCGCTCGAGCTCGTCCAGAGCTGGAGGGGGCCCACCGTCAGCGTGCTGGGCAAGAGGCACAGTAAACAAGCCCCTAGCACCTGAAGAAGGGTGAGGAGCCACAGATCACCATGCTAAAGGTGTCGCCCGCCCGCCGTGTGTTTGGGTGGCGCGAGGAGCGGCGACGACGGAGGCGATACTCGTGACATGACACTGTCCCCCAAGCTCTATGCCGCTAGGGCGTGGGTCTCCGGTGGCGGCGATGGGATCGATGGAAGCTGATCCGCCGCTGCCATGGGTGGCTTGTTGGGCGCGGGCTATCGGAGCGTTGGAGCGGGGGAAGAGCGGGACACGAAGAAGACTCTCACACAACCCCTACCCAGGTTCGGGCTGCTGGGAAGCGTAATACCCTACTTCTGCTTTGGTGGATTGCCGCTCGGGGAGCTTAGGTGGATGAACTAGTACAGTGGTTTCGAGCCTCACAAGGGTGCTCTTAGTGGTGTTCTTGATTCTGTGCCTTGCCTTGTGGTTCCTCGAGTGGTTATGTTGGGATCCCACTTCTATGATGCGACCTAGCCTCTATATATAGCCACTTCTATGATGGGAGGCGCTTTTAGAACCTGCGTACGTTGCGGCTCCCTTTGCACCAAAGGGGAAACTGCACCGCCTGGCGCACTAGCGCCCGCTTGTCCCTCCCTGTGTCATCTTTGACTCCTGAGGCCAGGTTCTGTATAGAGATCTCCACTTCTCCGGAGGAGGCCTCAGAAGTCCCATCGCTGCTGGTTTTGGTGTCATTCTTCCTCGCGAGCCTGGGGTCCTCGCGAGGGCGTTGTCTTGAGTAGAGCCACGCCATGCCATGTCTGGCTGACTAGGTGGGCCATGTCCTGGGCCGCAGGCAGGCAGGTCTGGGTACCCCGTTTTGAGAACACCGAGAGGACCAAACTAGGTTCTACCAAACCGGTGGAAGTTACAGATCTACAAATGATCCAGAAAAGGAAAAATATTTCGTTCACCCTAAACCTTGAAGCATGGAAGTTTCAACATTGCAACGCATGGATTCTTAAGGAGGATATGCAAGAAAGTAATCAATCGAATAAAAGCTGCTCTATTCCTGTGGTAAATACTTGTGAAAGTCCATATGAGAACGAGGAATGGTGATGAACAGAAAGTAAGTACTGGAGTACTTGAGATCTCCGGTGAGGTATTATAGATCTAGGAGAGAACGATTTACCTGAAGAGAAGCTAAGGGCAGTGGAGACAATCAATCAAGCCCTTGAATGCATGGTGTCGCTGAAGTTCTAAGGACGGCCATCGACGACGAGCTGACCAGCAGCACCGCTATGGTGAGACTTTCGGGCATGAGGAAGCAAAAGCAAGGAGGATGATCTGAAAGTGATAGAAGGAGGATTTTGAGTGAGTATTTAACAAAGGAGAACTCGAAGGGACAACTGGCAAGCGTGAAAATGAATGCGACACAGTAAATCTTGAGAAACAAAGATGCCTCGGTTTTTGAGATATGTGGATGCATACAGATTCATCTAAGCGTGTGGGTAGTTAACAATGCATCTAGCGAATCGTGTGAAATCCTAAAATGTACACACGTGAAAATTTTGGCATATTGACAACTACACAATAACGGTAATTTAGAACGACGGGACGGGTGCACATAATTGTGGATGATTATATGGGAATTCTAACCGCCAACCAAGGCGCCATTATAATCCGTCAATCCCCCGCTTCAATTGCCATTCCTCTTGTCTTCACACCACACTTCAGTTGCCACCATCTTTGTCATCCTCGCCGGCCAATCTACACTTCCACACACTCTGCAATCTCACTTTCTCGTCAGTTGTTTAATTACGTAGAGGAGCAATGTTCATTGATAGAGAGGATGACAGTTCTGCCAGTCTAGGGTGAACCACAGCATCATCGTGCTCGTCTTCCTTGAGTCCAACATCGAGCCTTGTCCTCCATTCTATCCGGATCATGGAAGGGACGCTACCGCCAAAGTCATCGAACGACAAGCTAACGGACAGGGAGCCTCCAAAGGACGAAGAGGATGACAACGATGAGGAGGAGGAGAAATGGTTGGAAAAGGAGGACGACGACGAGGAGCCGCCAAAGGGGAAGTAGACAACGACGATGATGATGACGAATGGTTGAACAAGGAGGACGATGACGAGCTCATCAACGATGATGGCGATGAAAATCTAGCGGTCAGCGGCAAGAAGCATCGACTATGCTGCGGAGCCATATAGAAACAAGAAGAAGTAAAATAGCCTGTAATCCATAAATCTATTGTCGTTTGCTCATATTTATTCCTTAACTTTGTCTACCCTCTTGATCTCCTCGCAAGCGATTACGAATACATATTCGCTAGTGATCATTCACAATATCACACACATTTGGTTTCTTGAATTGGGTGCAATGTCGAGCACACAATTCAGAACAACAAATCGTATGTGTTATCTAGAATTATAGCACACAGTTCTGATTATAGCACCTTGTTATGATGCATCGTTTGTGTTCTACCGTATTATTACAAGAAGTCCATAGGTGGGACCTGTATGCCGTACTTCACACACATATATGTTTGATTAACCGTTTGTGCTATTTTGCCTCAGCAGAAATAGTTCTTAAAAGTCAATTGTGTATCATAGGTCGCACACGCAAATATGTTCTGAGACTTATTTGATGGATCCTCCATCGCACACGGTTCATGTCACTTGCGATGTAGCTTGAACGGTACCGTTTGTGATTCATGCATTGCACATCGTTTTGTCGAAGGGTCGCTGATTGTAGTGTCACGTTAGTAGCATCCTGATGTAGTGTTACTTCTCAAGACATAGGCATATTATTATTTACTATTCATCTTATTGCCATGCTAAGATGATGACTGCAAGTCAGGAAGAGGCACATGATCCCAACTAATTTTATTATATAACTCTCGCACTAGATTACAAGGATAGGTATAACTGAAAGAGAAAATTCTAAACAAGGAAAATCTGAAATTATAACTCCCTAAATCACGAAGAAACAAAGATCGAAATAAGATAGATAGTGGTGATAAAAAGTGAGGCTGATTTGATACCAAGGATCCTCCCCAAGCTTGGAACATGCCAAGGGTGGTGCCCATACCCATGTACTCAAGTGTTTTTCAGTGATGGCAGTGGTATGCGGTGATCCTCCATCTTTCAAGGCATAGGTTCCCCATCGAAGAAAGAAATTATTGTCTCCGGAGTCCTGAAATTGGTAGCCAGGCTCATCGTTTTAAACCTAGATCCATACTCACAGTTTTGGAGTTGGAGTTCATAGACTTGATCATGGAGATGCTTGAACCACTCTTGAACTTTGAAGAGAGCCTCCCCAACACTCTTTGTGTCCATCTTGTTTTCATGGCTGAAGTCTGTGATCGTAGAGTGATTAGCACTGAAGCCACGTTTAACCATGCCTTGGCACTTGAAGATTTCTTGCTCCACTTCTGCAAGCCTGGACTTCTTGCTTCCCTACTTCTTGGGTCCTTGAACATCCCGAGTGTGGAGCACCCCTTCACGCATCTCCATGGATTGACAATATACCAGTGCATGCTACCGGTACTTCATCAGCTCTGGCAAGTAGGGGTTGATGACCTTCTCAAAGAATTTGTCCTCGGATGGCTTAGGCGAAGTCATGGCGATCTAGATCTGTGAGAAAGATAGTTAGAAACAAGAATAGAGGATAATCTGGCGATGAAGTGGTCAAAACATCCGGGAGTGTATATAATGATTTTTCTATGTTACAATACGTGTTCGGGGAGAAATCGGAGTCCGGAGGGCACACGGGGCCCCACAAGCCATTAGGGGGCGCCCTTAGGGGGGCGCCCTGTTGGCTTGTGCCTCCCCCGTGGGTGCTTCAGACTCCGTTTTTTTGTAATATTTCTAAAATACCTAAATCGTCAGAGATTATTTTTATGGAATTTTTGGAGTGGGTTTACTTACTGTACCACATAACTACCCCCATTTTTTGGTTTCTGGAGTGTTCCAGAAACCTCCTTGACGTGTAATTCTGGTGCAATAACTAGGATGACATTTGTTTATTCCTTCATGGGTGCACCAACGATATAATGCTTAATTATCTGCCCATTCACCACTCTCCGGTTCTTGCCTTCAATGTTATTAAATTTTATCGCACCAGAGCCATAAACCTCCTGACAACCTATGGGCCTTCTCATTTGAAGAGGAGTTTTCTTGCAAATTTTTTGAAACGAGACTTGTACAAAAGTATTAAGTCTGCTACATTAAATTATCGTTTTTGAATCCTATTATCATGCCATCTTTCAAAATTTTCTTTAAAGAGCTTAGCATTTTCATAGGCTTGTGCTCTCCATTCAGCAAGTGAGCGAACGTCACATGAACTCTTCTCACTGGCATGTTTAAAATCACAGTTAAGTTATTTAATTGCCCAATTGTCGGTGCACTAGGATAGGGGTACCCAGTGCCATCACTCCTGACGCCCCGGGGCTTGGCTCGGCATTGCTTGCTCGTGAGGGTGACTGCTTGTGCCGTGCCCCGCAGGGCCGGGGGCATCCTCCCTCCTTCTCCTGTTCGTGTCGTCAGGCTTGGTGCGTCGTCGGGGAAGCCCCCAAGCCCGGCTCGGGGAGGACGCCTACGGCAGGCACAGTATCTGGTCTGGTGTCCCTAGGTTCGACATAGCATGATACATAGGGCTCCACATAAGGGCCCGTTTCTCCACTTGAGCCATCTGGCGGGACAAAGGGGACAGCCTCTCCAGGCGGCGGTGGGGCACCCCCTTGTGCGCGCAGCCCATAGACCCTCCTACGTCGATCTTTGGAGCGGCGTTGCTAACCTCTTCCACCGCCGTTGGGTGGGGTGCGCGTCTCCTGGTGCGGGTTGCTTCCTTGGTGATCCGACGCGCCTTCTCTGTTGTTGCTTGTTTGTCCAAACGCCTACGCCGCTTGCTCCCTGCGCAGGATGGCGCACTCCTGCCTGCTCAATCTAGGTTGCTAAGGTTCCACTAGGTCACAGAGGTGCGTGCTGGTGTACGCTTGGGGCGCCCTGTTGTTTCCTTCATGCACTAGGTCGTCGTAGCCAGGTTGTGCCTCGAAATCAGTCACCGAAGTTTCAAGGAGAAGGAGCATGGCGCGATGGGCCCCGCTCGAGCTCGTCCAGAGCTGGAGGGGGCCCACCGTCAGCGTGCTGGGCGAGAGGCATAGTGAACAAGCCCCTAGCACCCGAAGAAGGGTGAGGAGCCACGGATCACCATGCTAAAGGTGTCCCCCGCCCACCGTGTGTTTGGGTGGCGCGAGGAGCGGCGACGGCGGAGGCGATACTCGTGACATGACACTGTCCCCCAAGCTCTATGCCGCTAGGGCGTGGGTCTCCGATGGTGTCGGTAGGATCGATGGAAGCTGATCCGCCGCTGCCATGGGTGGCTTGTTGGGCGCGGGCTATCGGAGCGTTGGAGTGGGGGAAGAGCGAGACATGAAGAAGACTCTGACACAACCCCTACCTGGCATGGCAAATGTCATATTTCGGGCTCCGCAAAACCCTCAAGGTTTGAACATAGGGGCATGCACGAAGATCCCCTAGAGCCTCTCCCTACTAAGCTTGCTACTCGATGGTTACTATGGTGAACACGTACGATGACCAGGAAGAAGATGAACACGGTGGTTTACCCAGGTTCGGGCTGCTGGGAAGCGTAATACCCTACTTCTGCTTTGGTGGATTGCCGCTCGGGGAGCTTAGGTGGATGAACTAGTATAGTGGTTTCGACCCTCACAAGGGTGCTCTTAGTGGTGTTCTTGGTTCTGTGCCTTGCCTTGTGGTTCCTCGAGTGGTTATGTTCGGATAACACTTCTATGATGCGACCTAGCCTCTATATATAGCCACTTCTATGATGGGAGGCGCTTTTAGAACCTGCGTACATTGCGGCTCCCTTTGCACCAAAGGGGAAACTGCACCGCCCGGCGCACTGGCGCCCCCCTGTCCCTCCCTGTGTCACCTTTGATTCCTGAGGTCAGGTTCTGTATAGAGATCTCTGCTTCTCTGGAGGGGGCCTGTGAAGGCCCATCGCTGCTGATCTTGGTGTCATTCTTCCTCGCGAGCTTGGGGTCCTCGCGAGGGCCTTGTCTTGAGTAGAGCCACGCCATGCCATGTCTGGAGGACTAGGTGGGCCATGTCCTGGGCCGCAGGCAGGCAGGTCTGGGTACCCCATTTTGAGAACACCGACAGGACCAAACTAGGTTCTACCAAACCGGTGGAAGTTACAGATCTACAAATGATTCAGAAAAGGAAAAATATTTCGTTAACCCTAAACCTTGAAGCATGGAAATTTCAACATTGCAACGCATGGATTCTTAAGGAGGATATTCAAGTGCTATGCAAGAAACTAATCAATCGAATAAAAGTTTCTCTATTCCTGTGGTAAATACTTGTGAAAGTCCATATGAGAACGAGGAATGGTGATGAACAGAAAGTAAGTACTGGAGTACTCGAGATCTCCGGTGAGGTATTATAGATCTAGGAGAGAACGATTTACCTAAAGAGAAGCTAAGGGCAGCGGAGACAATCAATCAAGGCCTTGAATGCATGGTGTCGCTGAAGTTCTAAGGACGGCCATCGACGACGAGCTGACCAATAGCACCGCTATGGTTAGACTTTCGGGCGTGAGGAAGCAAAAAGCAAGGAGGATGATCTGAAAGTGATAGAAGGGGGATTTTGAGTGAGTATTTAACAAAGGAGAACCCGAAGGAAATGAATGCGACACAGTAAATCTTGAGAAACAAAGATGCCTCGGTTTTTGAGATATGTGGATGCATATAGATTCATTGTGATGTCATCATTAATTTCCTAAATTTCATGCGAGTGACGTCATTAAATGGAAGGCGTGGAAAAAATGAAAATTCTGGATGTTCTGTGAGTCGATATTTAGAGGACCACGAAGAATAGATGCATGAAGAAGGTGAGCTGCCAAAACAAGAAAAGGAGAGAAATTGACATGAATGAATTCAAATCAATCTAGGGCCTAATTTAGTGGATATACCCCCGCGGTTTAGCCTGTCCTATTGGGTTGGGTCAAAGTAATGGCGGCTCTAGAATTATATTAAAGATGTGCCATGTCGAGAGGATGAGATGAACAAGTTGGTTATTGCGTAAACCGCCGGGTAGCGCACGAACGGAGAGATGCGACTCAAGGCTCACAATGCAGAAGACACAAGAAGATTCGTTGCTTGAGAGGCAAGGCTTGTTAGAGACATGATAGGTTACGAGTCACGATATGACTCAGACTCTACTATAAATCCTAGGGTCCTGACCTATATATAAAGGCAAACATCCAAGGCTAAAAGACTTAAGTTTAGACACCGTGAAAAGCTAGGTTAGATATTCAGCATCCTTGTAATTGAGATCTCCATTAATATAGAATCAAAGCAGGACTTAGGCTATTACCTCCATTGGAGGGGCCGATCCTCGGTAAACTCGCCTCCCAATCTCGTTTGATCCCTTTGAGTCACCACCCCGCAGTGATGGCCTCAAACCTAAGTCCCTGCACTAGGATATCGTCGTGAAAAAACCACGATAGTTGGCGCCCACGACAGTTGTGCTTCATATAAGCGTGTGGGTAGTCAACAATGCATCTAGCGAATCGTGTGAAATCCTAAAATGTACACACATGAAAATTTTGGCATATTGACAACTACACAATAGCGGTAATTTAGAACGACGGGGCGGGTGCACATAATTGTGGATGATTATATCAGAATTCTAACCGCCAACCAAGGTGCCATTATAATCCGTCAATCCCCCGCTTCAATTGCCATTCCTCTTGTCTTCACACCACGCTTCAGTTGCCACCATCTTTGTCATCCTGGTCGGCCAATCTACACTTCCACACACTCTGCAATCTCACTTTCTCGTTGGTTATTTAATCACGTAGAGGAGCAATGTTCATTGACAGAGAGGATGACAGTTCTGCCAGTCTAGGGTGAACCACAGCATCATCGTGCTTGTCTTCGTTGAGTCCGGCATCGAGCCTTGTCCTCCATTCTATCCGGATCATGGAAGGGAAGCTACCGCCGAAGTCATCGGATGACAACCTGACGGACAGGGAGCCTCCAAAAGACGAAGAGGATGACAACGATGAGGAGGAGGAGAAATGGTCGGAAAAGGAGGACGACGACGAGGAGCCACCAAAGGGGAAGAAGACAACGACGATGATGATGACGAATGGTCGAACAAGGAGGACTATGACGAGGACATCAACGATGATGGCGATGAAAATCCAGCGGTCAGCGGCAAGAAGCATCGGCTATGCTACGGGGCCATATAAAAACAAGAAGAAGTAAAATAGCCTATAATCCATAAATGTATTGTCGTTTGCTCATATTTATTCCTTAACTTTGTCTACCATCTTGATCTCCTCTTAAATGATTACGAATACATATTCGCTAGTGATCATTCACAATATCACACACATTTGATTTCTTGAATTGGGTGCAATGTCGAGCACACAATTCAGAATAACAAATCATATGTGTTGTCTAGAATTATAGCACACAGTTCTGATTATAGCACCTTGTTATGATGCATCGTTTGTGTTCTACCGTATTATTACAAAAAGTCCATAGGTGGGACCTGTATGCCGTACGTCACACACATATATGTTTGATTAACCGTTTGTGCTATTTTGCCTCATCAGAAATAGTTCTTCAAAGTCAATTGTGTATCATAGATCGCACACGCAAATATGTTCTGAAACTTATTTGATGGATCCTCCATCGCACACGGTTCATGTCACTTGCGATGTAGCTTGAACTATACCGTTTGTGATTCATGCATCGCACACAGTTTTGTCGAAGGGTCGCTGTTGTAGTGTCGCGTTAGTAGCATCCTCATGTAGTGTTACTTCTCAAGACATAGGCATATTATTATTTACTATTCATCTTATTGCCATGCTAAGATGATGACTGCAAGTCAGGAAGAGGCACATGATCCCAACTAATTTTATTATATAACTGTCGCACTAGATTACAAGGATAAGTAGAACCCAAAGCGAAAATTCTAAAAAAGGAAAATCTGAAATTATAACTCCCTAAATCACGAAGAAACAAAGATCGAAGTAAGATAGATAGTGGTGACAAAAAGTGAGGCTGATTTGATACCAAGGAACCTCCCCAAGCTTGGAACATGCCAAGGGAGGTGCCCATACCCATGTACTCAAGTGTTTTTCATTGATGGCAGTGGCGTGCGTTGATCCTCCATCTTCCAAGGCCTAGGTTCCCCATCGAAGAAAGAAATTATTGTCTCCGGAGTCCTGAAATTGGTAGCGAGGCTCATCGTTTTAAACCTAGATCCATACTCACAGTTTGGGAGTTGGAGTTCATAGACTTGATCTTGGAGATGCTTGAACCGCTCTTGAAGTTTGAAGAGAGCCTCCCCAACACTCTTTGTGTCCATCTTGTTTTCATGGCTGAAGTCTGTGATCGTAGAGTGATAAGCACTGAAGCCACGTTCAACCATGCCTTGGCACTTGAAGATTTCTTGCTCCACTTCTGCAAGCCTGGACTTCTTGCTTCCCTACTTCTTGGGGCCTTGAACATCCCGAGTGTGGAGCACCCCCTCACGCATCTCCATGGATTGACAATATACCAGTGCATGCTACCGGTACTTCATCAGCTCTGGCAAGTAGGGGTTGATGACCTTCTCAAAGAATTTGTCCTCGGTTGGCTTAGGGGAAGTCATGGCGGTCTAGATTTGTGAGAAAGATAGTTAGAAAAAAGAATAGAGGATAATCTGGTGATGAAGTGGTCAAAACATCCGGGAGTGTATATAATGATTTTTCTATGTTAGAATACGTGTTCGGGAAGAAATCGGAGTCCGGAGGGCACACGGGGCCCCCACAAGCAATTAGGGGGCGCCCTTAGGGGGGCGCCCTGTTGGCTTGTGCCTCGCCCATGGGTGCTTCAGACTCCGTTTTTTTGTAATATTTCTAAAATACCAAAATCGTCAGAGATTATTTTTATGGAATTTTTGGAGTGGGTTTACTTACTGTACCACATAACTACCCCCATTTTTTGGTTTCTGGAGTGTTCCAGAAATCTCCTTGACATGTAATTCTGGTGCAATAACTAGGATGACATTTGTTTATTCCTTAATGGGTGCACCAACGATATAATGCTTAATTATCTGCCCATTTACCACTCTCCGGTTCTTGCCTTCAATGTTATTGATTTTTATTGCACCAGAGCGATAAACCTCCTGAACAACCTATGGGCCTTCTCATTTGAAGAGGAGTTTTCTTGCAAATTTTTTGAAATGAGAGTTGTACAAAAGTATTAAGTCTGCTACGTTAAATTATCATTTTTGAATCCTATTATCATGCCATCTTTCAAAATTTTCTTTAAAGAGCTTAGCATTTTCATAGGCTTGTGCTCTCCATTCATCAAGTGAGCGAACATCACATGAACTCTTCTCACTAGCATGTTTAAAATCACAGTTAAGTTATTTAATTGCCAATTGTCCGTGCACTAGGACAGGGGTACCCAGTGCCCCTGACTTATGCAAAGGCAGTAGTAGCACAAAACCCTTCAACACAAGTGCAATCCGAACCAACACCCAAGAGCAAGACTACGGCAGAGGCGACCTACGCAGGCTATGCGACACTGGTAAGGTCAATGCAACGGGCCCATGCCAGGCTCGGGACATGCCAAGCACGTCCCTGGTGCCCTCGGGGGACCGAGTCAATACATACTCGAGAAGACCCGGCAAGCCATCCCCTGGTAGTCGTGAGCCACCGGCCACTGCTCCATCGCATCGCAACATCGGTCACTTGTCGATGCGGTGTCGAGTCCCAGGTGGCTAAGTGGCTATTGCTAAGCATGTGGCGACACGCTGGAAGGCGGATTATGCCCCATTGACACACATCCAGAGGCATGTCAAGATGTGGTGCAATAGTTAGCTAGAGCGGTGGTAGAAGCCTACCAGGAGTGCAATAGTTATGTATGATAGCACTATTTTCTATCTAATCATCAGAAAATGTCAGTTTTCCTACTTTGGTTGCCACTTGAGCAATAAAAGGAGGCCCAAGGCAACCTAGCTAAAGATTCAGGCCTTTGTACACTTGTACTCACGTAGAAGATCCCCCGAAGGGAACCCTTGCCGGGTTTAAGCGTTGTGTGTGCCTCGTGCTCCTATAATAAATCCACCAAAGAAGGAGTAGGGTTTTACACTTCTCGGTGGCCCGAACATGGTTAAAACACGAGCATCCCCATCGTCGTATTCTTCATCTATACCTCCCAAAAAGAAGTCTGTCACGATCACGCATCCCTCCACTTCAAAGGCCCCCTCGCACACAACTCCGGAAGCCATGTGCACCGCGACGGCGGCGAGTGAGGCAGGCGTCATGGGCGACGCGGCTAACGCAGGCGGCGCCACCATCGTGAACCATGTGGATGGAGTTGTAGCATAGAACACCATAGAGGAGCAATAGCAGCAACATCCTAGCGAGCTTGGACCTAGTGATGTAGGTGGAGGAAACGAACAATCTCCATCTCCTCGCCGCACTGATGGTTGCGGCCGCCACAATGGTGCCCAATCTGGAGCAAGCCGTGACCCCCCAGCGGTGCCTGTCACTAGCATGGCTATTGGGCGCACATCTTGGCGAGCGGGGCCAAAGACCCACATGCTCGGCCTTCCCCATGTCAGACCGCCCCAGCGAGAGGTGCATGATGACAAGAACCCATCAAGGCCCCTCTTGGATCCACTATGAGTCGAGCAACTTCACGGTCCGCCTCTCTAGCCATGCAGACATGACAGCGGTAGCAATGGCATGGGCCCAACTGCTACTCAACTTCCCGTCGGCGGCTAACACGATGGACAAGTGGAGAGACACCATCCATAGTTTGATTTCCTTCGTCGAAGCCAGCAAATCCCAGCATGTAGAGCCGACGCGACGCACGCGGACAGCAACAATGGCCCAGGCTCGCGGTCTTGTTGAGAGGGCCATGCCGACGATGCGGTCCCCTTCACAACAACAGACCAGAGGCAGACACAACGAACTTCGCATGTTGATGAGCTTGACGAGGCTTCTATGGCCTCGTCCGGTCTGCGCAATCGCTGGAACCAACGGTGTCTCCTGGAAGACTGGCGGAAAGAAGACGCGTGCATCACCATTAAGCGACGCTGGGAAGCACACCGTCAATCTGAAAGGCACAACAATCCAGATGCTAGTGACCCTGCACCCAGTGCTGGCGGGTACCTGGCTTCACTCACGAGCTGCGACAAGTCCGCTGGCCATTAGCCCGAGCTTCCAAGCCTGAACTGATGGAGAAATATTACGTAAAGCTAAACCTGGTGGAATTCTTGTGCATCTACACGATCGCCGTTCAAGCCACCAGGGGAAGAGATGAGAAGGTACTCGACAACTATTTCCCTTTGGCACTTAAGCCAAATGTGAGATTTTGGTTGATGCACCTGCCGAAGAACTCCATTTCGTCATGGGATGACATGTGCAACAAGTTTGTTGGCGCCTTCATAGGTGGCCACCAGGAGCCATGACAGCCCAGCGACTTGCAAGTCCTTCGGCAGAAGGAGGGGGAAACTTTGCGGAAATACTGATACGCCCATTTTGCATCATGCTTTTATATTGATATTTATTGCATTATGGGCTGTTATTACGCGTGATGGTACAATACTTATGCCTTTCCTCTCATATTTTACATGGTTTACATAAAGAGGGAGAATGTCGGCAGCCGAAACTGGACTAGAAAAGTAGAAAATCGAAGAGACCTCTTCTACACAAATCCAAAAGTCCTGAAAAGTTACGAAGAATTGTTTTGGAATATATCTAAAATATTGGGCGAAACAAATACAAGAGGGGGGCCACCGGGAGAACACAAGCCTGCCAGGCGCGACCACCCCCCTGGCCGCGCCTAGGTGGCTTGTGACCCACCTGGAAGGTCTGTGACGCCCATCTTCTGCTATATTGAGGTTTTTGACCTGGAAGAAATCATAAGAGATCTTTCGGGATGAAGCGGCACCGTCTTGAGGTGGAACATGGGGAGGAAAAAACTAGAGCTCCAACGGAGCTGTTCTGTCCGGGAAACTTCCCTCCCGAAGGAGGAAATCGAAGCCATCATCATCACAAACGATCCTCTCATTGAGAGGGGGTCAATCTCCATCAATATCTTCACCAGCACCATCTCCTCTCCAAACCCTAGTTCATCTCATGTATCCGATCCTTGTCTCAAACATAAAATTGGTAACTGTGGGTTGCTAGTAGTGTTGACTACTTTTGTTAGTTGATGCTAGTTGGTTTACCTGGTGGAAGATCAATATGTCCATATCCTTTATGACAATAATAATCCTCTGATTATGAACATGAACATGCTTTGTGATTCGTTACGTTTGTTCCTGTGGATATGGCATAAGTCTTGTTATAAGTAGTCATTTGAATTTGGTATTCGTTTGATATTTTGTTGAGATGTATGTTGTCTCTCCTCTACTGGTTTTATGTGAACGTCGACTCATAACACTTCACCATTATTTGGCCAAGGGGAAGGCATTGGGAAGTAATAAGTAGAAGATGGGTTGCTAGAGTGACAGAAGCTTAAACCCTAGTTTATGTGTTGCTTCATAAGGGGCTGATTTGGATCCATATGTTTCATGCCATGGTTAGATTTATCTTCATTCTTCTTTCATAGTTGCGGATTCTTGTGAGATGGGTTAATCATAAGTGGGAGGTTTGTCCAAGTAACGGCAGCACCCAAGCACTGGTCCACCCACATATGAACTTATCAAAGTAGCAAACGCAAATCAAATGAACATGATGAAAGCTAGCTTGACGGAAATTCCCATGTGTCCTCGGGAGCGCTTCAATTTATATAAGAGTTTGTCCAGGCCTGTCCTTTGCTACAAAAAGGATTGTGCTACCTTGCTTAACCTTTGCTACACTTGTTACTATTACTCGTTACAAATTATCGTATCACAAAACTATCCGCTACCGATAATTTCAGTGCTTGTAGAGAATACCTTACTGAAACCGCTTGTCATTTCCTTTAGCTCCTCGTTGGCTTCGACACTCTTACTTATCGAAAAGACTATGATAGATCATCAAGACTATTTTCTAGCGCCGTTGGCAGGGAGTGAAGTGCCATTGGTAAGTGGAAACTAGTATGGAAAAATTTATATAGTGTGCTGAAATTTACTGTCACTTGTTACTATCGAAAGTAATCCTTTGAGGGGTTTCTTCGGGGTATATTCACCTCGACCGGAAGCACAAAGAGTTGCCTCTCAACCTACTGAACCTACTGACAATATTTATTATGAAATCCCTTCGGGTATGACATAGAAATTGGTGGCTAATCCTTATGAAGGAGATGGAACCCTACATCTTCATTTGTATCTAATCTATGTGGATTAAGTTTGTGGATTATTTAAGCTTGCAGGTCTGCCCGAGCATCACGTCAAGAACAAGTTCTTTACTTTATATTTGAAGGATAAGTCATTGACATGGTGTAGGCTATTAGATGATATTGGATCATGGAGCTACAACCAATTGAAAATGGAATTTCATCACAAGTTCTATCCTATGCATCTAGTTCATCGTGATTTGAATTATATCTATAATTTGTGGCCTTGTGAAGGAGAAATAATCCCTCAAGCTTGGGGGAGGCTTAAGTCAATGTTATATTCATACCCCAATCATGAGCTCTCGAGAGAAATTATTATTCCGAATTTTTATGCTCGGCTTTCTCGTAATGATCAATCCATGCTCGACACTTCGTGTGCTGGTTCTTATATGAAGAAAGATATTGACTTCAAATGGGATTTATTGGAAAGAATTAAATGCAATTTTGAAGATTGGGAACTCGGTGAAGGTAAGGAGTAAGGTATAAACCTATCGGGACCCCGATCCTCAGCCATAAGAATCCAGCCTGTAAGACATCACATCACTTTACGGTCAAACGCACGGTTATCTCCACGGCTACCACCTTACCTGGGTCGGGACCATTTGCGTATTTTGACTCACGTATGTGAATGTGTCACTACCATTCAAATATCAGAGAACCCGGGCCGACATGACTAGTCGTAGAACCAAAAAATGGCACATCCGTACAGGGACAGGCATACGTAACCTAGCAATGCAGGTGTTGATCTCTAGCATGTGTAGACGAATCATAGCAAGCTACAAGGACTCCATTATGCCGTGGGACATAAATGTCATCACTGCACGTAGACGAGTCGTAGCAGGCTATAGGGACTCCATTACACCACGATACATTTCCCCGAAGGGATAGAAACAACAACAAAGAAGGATACATGTTGGTCAATCAATGTGTCCGGAGCAGTAGCAAGCTATCAAGGCTCGGTGGAAGCACAAAGAGGCATTTCCCCATAAAGAGTACTACTAACGGCACACAACTGGGTGTCGGATCCCATACATACCGTTGCACATCACACGTATGCACGACATGCCCAATATGCATAGATACAACTATGGCATCACAACATAACCATACAACATTACAACATTTACATAGAAGGCTCGGAAGAGCCAATACAATAAGATGTTACAAATAGGGCTCACAAGACCCAACATTCATAGCATTCAATCAAACAAGCAGAAGTTAAACATGTTTGGGTATAGACATCTACAAAAGTGTCTAGAGGAGCCTAAAAAGCTACGACGACACTACCAGAGGAACCAAACCTCTGTCTGGGATTTCCAAGCTAATCTAGTCAACATCAAACTTCACGTCATAAATACCACTAATGAGACTGACGTCTCCTCTACGAAAACATAAATTAAGAAAATGTGGGTACAAGGGTACTCAACAAGACTTACATCAGAACTAACTACATATGCATCGGTATCAATGACGGGGGTTGTGGAGTTTATTGTAACAAGCCAGCTTTGACTCTTGGCTAACCTGTACTACGACTACAAGTGCTTTCTTTGAGGTTGGATATCGCACACGAGTACACACATTCACCAATTCAATACACCACTATGGATCCACTTCCGTCTCCCTACGAGAAGGCCATCCATAGCACTCACGCTTGTCTTGCGTATTTTAGAGTATCCACTTCAAGTTTTCTATGAACCAGATAAGTTCTCCAAGTAGTCCATATCTGAGGACGCGGCTATTCAAATAGTTTATTTAACCCTGCAGGGGTCTACTTCTTTACACGTGCTCTCGACACCTATCGCCATGTGCATGAAAAAGGCACCTCGGCAACCTTCAAGCGGGAGCCCAACGAGGGAGTCGGCCACGACCGTCAATCGCACAAGACCCTAGTCCAGGTTTATCGCCTATTTGAGACTGAACCCGCACGGAAGTCCGGCCGAAGTGTCCGCTATGGCCTCAAACGATGTGCACAGGGTTCCCAAGCCCACCGTTCGGGTGCCACTTGGTACATCGTGCCAATGTGCCTATACCGCATCACAGTCCACCCCGTCGGGCAGCGCTATGCACGGCTGCCAACACTTTTCCTACAAACACCAGAAACTAGTTGCAACTCCTGGACAGAGATCTAGGCGATTAATAAGTCGAGCGAGGTCATATTTCAGGGCCCAACATGTGGTAGTAACTGTCTTGGATCACAAACATAGAACACAATTCTTAAGGACCTCTCATCGCTACCATTTACTCCTACATGACCTCTCATCGCTACCATTACTAAAGTGTTCACACACTTAGCTCACCCACAGTAGGTCATGAACACTACCATTCCGATTCATCGCCTAGATGGATCAGACCCGATACGACATGACTCTAAGCATAGCAGGCACAGTAAGCAAGCATTGATGAGTAAGCATAACAAGGCACAAGCAGTTGCTACTCATGCTAAGTGGTTTCAACTATTTACTATGGCAAAGATAAGTCATGCAAAGGAATGGGTTCAACTACCGACAACATGTAACAGTTGAATCATTGTTGTCCTAATGCAATAATAGAGAGCAGGAGCGAGAGAGTGGGCTGATATCAGTATGCTCAAGGGGGTTTGCTTGCCTGATAGTCCTGAAGATATTACTTCTCTTCATTAGTGTCAACGATCAAATTGTCAGAACTATCGTCTACCAAGAGGGAACAACACCGGCAAACAGAGAAATGAACACATTCAATGTGATGCAACAAACATGATGCATGGAATGGCATATTAAGGTACTGAATAGACCTAGTGCTATAGGTAGTCATATTAAGTGAAGTGGAATTCAAATATATACTAAATTCCAACTCCAACACTATTTATTAAATTATCCTAATCATGAAATGTCCTACTTGGTGCTGTTAACTTGCTCAAACATGCATGATCATGGCATAAACAGATTCATTGGATTTTTCTGATCATTTTTCATATATAAATTATTTTCAGCTGAAGTTTTAAACATTTTCTGGAATTTCCTTATTAATTTAAATACCAGAAAATCTTTAATGCGTCAGCATTGCGTCATAGTGACGTCAGTAGGTCAATGGCCTGGTCAAAATCAAACCTGACCAGTGGGACCCTATGGGCAGTGACTCAGCGATTAATCCCGAGTTGACCCGAGGTTTGACTCGGGCCGGGGCCCACTGGAACCGGCTGCGGGAGGTTGTTAGTGGTTAATTAGGCCCTCATGACAGCGCCACATAAGACGTGCCACCGCCGACCCGCCGACGACCATCAACTATGGCGGAATCTCGCGGACTTGCGCTACGGGCGGTCGTTGGACAAGCGGAGGACACCTACATGTATCCCTCACTCAACCGCATCTAGGGGACCGCGGGAGGCACTAGGGTCGACGGAGCTTGTCGGAGACGAGCCCGTGACGGCGATCGGAGCTCGACTTGCGGGGATGGCGGCTAGAGGGCATGGGAGAGCAGGGCGCAAGGGGGAAACGGGCGGTGGCTCACCGCGGGGTCGAGCAGAGGCAACTACGGAGTTGGGGAAACTTCGGACGGAGCGAATCAATCGGCGGCCCACATCAGAGCCAAGGATGAAGACGATGATGGCGGTGATGTAGGGGGCCTCCGGCGAAGCGTGGCTCCACAGAGAGGACTAGCATGACTTGGCGGAGCACGGGGCAGCACGGGGATGCAAGGCATGGCCGGAGGGTGCGATAGCAGCGGACGGCGGTGAGTGGCGCTCTCGGTTACAAGGGAGAGGGAGCAGAGGGAGAGAGAGAAGAGGGAGACGGGATAGAGCTCGAGGGGGTCCAGGTTGGTCGTGGCGCTCTCAGGGCGAAGGGGGAGACAGGCAGAGAGACAGGAGGTGGTCGAGCGCGTGGCCAGGCTCGCTGGGCGCGTGCCCTTGTCCTCCTGGCGAGAGGGCGGGGGTGACTAGCAATGGGCCAGATGGGCCAGCCTGCCCCTTTGCCTCAGGTGAGATCTCTCTCTCTGTCTCTCTCTTTTTAGTTTTTTTCTATTTCCTTTTCTTCTGACATTTGTTAAATTTTGTTTGGGCCACAATTACCTAGCACAAAAATACCAACACATTTTCTAGAGTGTATTTTGAATATTTCAAACCTCCTAAAAATGTTTCAGAATTTTTGGATGGATAAAATAATTGAAATGCTTTATTAGTAATTTTCAGAAATTTTTCCTATTTTATTTAATTTACCAAAATAGTTGGGAAAATATAATTTACCCTTGGTATGTTGTGGCCAACATTTATCAAAGAGGGGAAACATTTGTGAAGAGCATTTTGGATTCACTCAAATATCTTAATAGTTTAACCTATTTGAATTTTATCTATGCTAGGGTTTGATCACCCCCATTTCAAATTAATTTTAATGTTAACATGATGACATGATGCACATGGTGGTGTTGATGCAAACAATTCAAGCAAATTCTAGTGCTCTGACAAAACCTTAAGTTTGATTGTGTTAAATCTTTTGTAGCACCGATGTTTTTCGTGAATTTAGCACTAAACATGAACTTGACCCTAAGGTAGTAGCATCCTTTTGTGAATCTTTTGCTGCTCATGTTGATCTCCTAAGGATAAGTGGTTTAAATATCATCCTCCCGTTGAAGTGAAAGTAGTTCAACCTATTAAACTTGAAAAAGAAACTATTACTTATAATTATGATCCTGTTATTCCTCCTACTTATATTGAGAAACCACCCTTCCCTATTAGAATAAAGGAACATGTTAAAGCTTCAACTGTGGTTCGTAAGAGCTATATTAGAACACCGACACCTCTTGAACAAATTATGGTTGAGCCTAGTGTTGCTAAGGTTAAGGATATCTTGGTTGATAGTATTGATGGGCATGTTACTCAATTCTGTGATGAAGCTGCTATAATTGCTAGACCTGATGCCAAAGATAAGCATAGACCTGATGTTAGCATGCGTGTTGCTCCTGTTAAAATAGGAGATTGATACGTCTCCAACATATCTACTTTTCCAAACTCCTTTGCCCTTGTTTTGGACTCTAATTTGCATGATTTGAATGGAACTAACCCGGATTGACATTGTTTTCAGCAGAATTGCCGTGGTGTCATTTTTGTGCAGAAATAAAAGTTCTCGGATTGACCTGAAAATTCATGGTGAATATTTTTGGAATTAATGAAAAATATTGGCAAAAGAATAAACTGCAGGGGGCCCACCACCTGGACACAAGCCTAGGGGGCGCGCAAAACACCCTAGGGCGCGCCCCTATGGCTTGTGGGCCCCCTGTCGCTCCTCCGACCTTGTTTCCACTTCTATATATTCCTATTCGGGGAGAAAAAAATCAAGGAGAAGAGTTCATAGTGTTTCACGATACGGAGCCGCCGCCACCTCCTGTTCTTCCTCGGGAGACCAGATCTGGAGTCCGATTTGGGTTTCAGAGTGGGGAAATCGAAGCCTTCGTCATCACCAACCATCCTTCATCACCGATTACATGATGATCTCTGCCATTCGTGAGTAATTCCATCGTAGGCTTGCTGGACGGTGATGGGTTTGATGACATATATCATGTAATCGAGTTAGTTTTGTTAGGGTTTGATCCCTAGTATCCACTATGTTCTGAGATAGATGTTGCTATGACTTTGCTATGCTTAATGCTTGTCACTAGGGCCCGATTGCCATGATTTCAGATCTTGACCTATTATGTTTTCATGAATATATATTTGTTCTTGATCCTATCTTGCAAGTTGTAGACACCTATTACGAGTTATGATCCGCATCCCCCAAAATGAAAATTACTCGGATTCCTTCCGGTGATTACCGTGGTTTGAGGAGTTCATGTATTCAATAAGTGCTAATGCTTTGGTCAGGTTATCTATTAAAAGAAGGCCTTAATATCCCTTAGTTTCCATTAGGACCCCGCTGCCACGGGAGGGTAGGACAAAAGATGTCATGCAAGTTTTTTCTATAAGAACGTATGACTATTTATGCAATACATGCCTACTTTACATTGATGAATTGGAGCTAGTTTTGTGTCACCCTATTTTATAACCATTGCCATATGAATGCCATATGACATAATTATCCATCACTGATCCATTGCCTATGAGCTTATCACATATTGATCTTTGCTAAGTTACTTTTCCGTTGCTGCTGATACAATCACTACAAATTGCTACTATCACTTTGCCTCCGTTATCGTTACTTCCATTTTCTTTGCTACTGAATACTTTTCTACAGATACTAAGTCTTTTAGGTGTGGTTGAATTGACAACTCAGCTGCCAATACTCGAGAATATTCTTTGGCTCCCTTTGTGTTGAATCAATAAATTTGGGTTGAATAATCTACCCTCGAAAAATGTTGTGATCCCCTATACTTGTGGGTTATCAAGACCTTTTTCTAGCGCCGTTGTGGGGCATCATAGCGCTATTCTCTGAGTCACTTGGGATATATATCTATTGATCACTATGAAGAATCTGAAAGATGCTAAGACTAAGATTTAGCCCTCAACTACGAGGACAGGTAAGGAACTTCCCTCTAGTTCTGCACTTGATTCGCCTTCTGTTATGAGTAAATTTGCGACAACACCACCTGCTAGTAATTCTGATATGTCACAAGTAATTGATGATGCTACTTATGCTATGCATGATGCTTATGATGATACCTTGCTTGATACCACTATGCCACTTGGTGAATTCCCTGATGAACAAACTGCTAGAGTCAATACTGAAACTGATGATATTTCTGAATCTGATGAAATTATTGAAACCGAACACTATGAGACACCAGCTAGGTCTAGCACTCCTAGATATGAATTTTCTGATATACCTGAGAGTTATGTTATGGAAGGAGAGGTATCTAGGGACTTTCTTGCTTGTAAGGATAGAGATGATCTTTAGAAATTGCTTCACAAGTGGATGGAAAAATCTTTGAATGCTAGAATGCAATATGATCCTAAGTTTGCTACTTCACCTATCTTTGTTACTGACAAGGATTATGAATTCTCTGTCGATCCTGAGTTAATTACTTTGGTTGAATATGATCCTTTCCATGGTTATGTATCTGAAACTGTTGTGGCACATCTTACCAAATTGAATGACATAGCTACCCTATTTACTCATGAGGAAAAAATTCGCTATTACTATATTCTTAAGTGGTTTCCTTTACCATTAGAGGGTGATGGTAAGGTATGGTTTAATTCTCGTGCTCCTGGTTGCGTGCGTAGTCCCGAGGATATGATTTATTACTTCCTTGAAAAATATTTTCCTGCCCATAAGAAACAAGCTACCTTGCAGGAAATATTTAACTTTGTGCAAATTGAAGAAGAGAGTCTCCCACAAGCTTGGTGGACGCTTCTATAGTTACTTAATGCTTTGCCTGATCATCCACTCAAGAAAAACGAAATACTTGATATCTTTTATAATGGACAAACCGATGCTTCTAGGGACCACCTACATAGTTGTCTTGGTCGTGTTTTCAGGGAACGAACTGTTAAACAAGCCGAGCTGCTATTGAACAACATATTGAGAAATGATAATGATTGGACTATTACCGAGACATCTCCAAATCCAACTCCGGAAAAAAGAGGTATTCTATTTCTCAGTACTGAAGATATGCAAGAGGCAAACAAATCTATGAAAGCAAAAGGTATTAGAGGTGAAGATGTGAAGATTCTACCACCTATTGAAGAAATACATGGTCTTGATAACCTGACACAGGTAGTAGAGGTAAATTCTATCCATAGATTTGATGAAGGAGATATTCCTTATAATAATCCTGCTAGCCAATCCTTGGATGAATTTGATATCTTTGTAGTCAAGCAAGAAAAATTTAATGCTTATGTTAGTAGACAATAGAAACATACTGCTTATATGCTTGCTCGCTTGGGTGATTGTTTGAGTAGAATTGTCAATGATATTAAGCTTATTAGTAAACATGCTTCCATGGTAACTACTCAAGTAGAAAAAGTACAAGAGGCGTAGAATGATTTACTTAATGAGATGAATAGTAAGAACAATGATCATTCTATTAAAGTTGTGACTAGAGGTGGTAAAATGGCACAAGAACCTTTGTATCCCTAGGGCCACCCTAAGAGAATTGAGCAAGATCCTCAGAGACTTAATATTGATGCACCTATTCGTTCCAGTAAGAGTAGGAAAAGGAATGACGATAGTACTTTGCATGTTGCTAGTGAACTTGTTATAGATACACCTGAGAACCCAAATGATATTTCTGTTTCTGATGCTGAGACACAATCTGGTAATGAACATGAGCCTAGTGATAATATTAATGATGATGTTCATGCTGATGCTCAACCTAGTAATGATAATGATGTGGAGATTGAACCTGCTGTTGATCTTGATAACCCACAACCTAATAATAAGAGATATGATAAAAGAGACTTTGTTGCTAGGAAAGCTGGCAAAGAAAGGGAGCCATGGGTTCAGAAACCCATGCCCATCCCCCCTAAGCCATCCAAGAAATAGGATGATGAAGATTTTGAGCGCCTGGTTGAAATGCTTAGACCTGTCTTTTTACTTAGGCATTTGACTGATATTCTGAAAATGTGTCCTTATGCTAAGTATATGAAAGATATTGTGTCAAAGAAAAGAAAAATACCGGAAGCTGAGATTTCCAACCATGCTTTCTAATTATACCTTTAAGGGTGTAATACCAAAGAAACTAGGAGACCCCGGAGTACCTATTATACCGTGCTCTATTAAAGGAAATTATGTTAAAACTGCTTTATGTGACCTTGGAGCTAGTGTTAGTGTTAGGCCTTTCTCTATAGACTCTATTTGAATAATTTCATGCCCAAGATACGACCCTATCGTTATTTTGTCTCAAGAGCCTCCACAAGGATAGGAGCGCATCTTGTCGTGTTGCAAGAATGGATATCATTACAAGTACATGTACAGAAGAGATGAGTATATGGAATTGGCTTACACTCGCCGCAATCCCCATGAAGATCACATCAATACAACAACATATTCAAACATCATACATAAGAATAGGGTCCGACTACTAATGAAATCAAATGATAAAATGACATACATCCGTGTTATCCCAGGCTGCCACCTGGAACACATCCTAGATCGATGAACAAGAAGAAGAACTCCAAATCAAAACAAGCATCACTCTCACGTCAAACCATCGCATTATCCGTAAATGCAGTTGTTGTTGTAGTAATCTATGAGCCACAGCAAAGCTTATTGGGTGAGGTAGGATTAACTGGTGAGGCTGCAGCAAGCAACTAAGAATTTATTTGTGTGGCTAACTTACGAGTACAAAAAGTAAAGTGGGTGGTCTACGCATAACGGACGTGAACTAGTCATGATCACTAAGTGATCCTACACACCTACTTACATCAAACATAACCCCACCGTGTTCTCTATTGGATAAGGACTCATGAGAAGAGACAATCATGGTTACACATACGGTTGGTGTATTTTATTTGAGTATACTTCAAGTTTGTTATGACCGGGTAAGGTAAAACAAACCCTGTAAGGCCGCCCGACGTGTTGACGAACCTGACAGGAGCTGCACATCTCGTTCTCAAGACACGACCAGATGAGCACAACATATAGTGGCCTGATAGAAATCACCCTAGTTGCCCCGGGTTGGCTCCGCACACAACTCTAGTTTGGACCAACACTCATGAGGAGCACTGGCCCGAGGGTTGATTGAATTATCCACGGGTGCCGGTGGGTCCCTATGCATTTTATTAGTGATTAGGCAAATGTAGTACTAATGTTGGGCCTTGCAAGACAAGCTTTATCCTAAAACGAAAATCAAGGGGGTCCCCATAACAAACCCGAGTATGTTAGGAGTGCTCAATTATTGAACATAACACCGGTTCACAAGTAACTTGGGTGGCAAGAGTGGAACAAAACACCAAGCAAAAGGCCAACCCTTCCACCCTTTACCAAGTATATATGTGCATTAAATTGAATAGCTATAATATTGCGATAACAAAAGAATGTCCATGTTGACACCTGGAAGCAATTGCACTTACAACTAGAAACGCTATAAGAAGGGCTCAGCAAGTGGTAACATAGCCCAACAAAGGTTTGTTGGGAAGGTGGAGGGTCAGAGGCTTTTCATGGCAATGTTGGGAGGCTTGACAAACAAGTGGTAGGTAGCAAGACATAATGATAAAAGGGGGACAACTAGCATAGCAATGGTAGTAGTGGTATCTAGGGAAATGTGTCATCTTTCCTGAGATCCCGCTTGGAAGAAGAATGAGTCCATGAAGAAGAAGGGCCAATGCAGTCAAACGAACCCTCGCACTCCGAACGCTTTCGGAACTCTATCGAGAAGAAACAATCCGGAACAAACAATCAACACATGAACAACACCACAACATATGCATGACATGATGCACAACCAAATATCAGGCATGTTATGCATGACATGGCAAGGCACAACAATCAACTTCTAGACATTAAGTGAAGCTCAATATGCAATGAGTTGCATATTGATGAAACTCCACATTCGATAATTTGTTCACTCTCGTTTAGGTACATGACAATATTAAATGTTGTTCAATATGACAAGAGGTGAAGCAAGAACAACTACATCATCTAGGCAGTTTAACTGAGGCCGGAAGCAACATATAGCATTCCCACAACGACCCCACATGCATATTTTAAGTTTGGATCATATCTGAAATACACATGTTTTTCTAGGCAAGTTTCATATATAAAACATTTGCATTGGAGTTACAGATAATTAGTTATTAAATAATTCATTTCGTCATGGCAATTAATGCAAATTACATGAGAACAACAAGTTAAACATTTTAACATGGATGCAAGTTGGATAAAGTGAAACTACAGAAAAATCGAAGCACCTTTCATATAGTAAGTTGTTAAATCCAAGGCATGGTTAATTTGCTATGAATTAATTCATTCTTTAATATGTCATCACGCAAATCCATGCAAACATCATGCTTAAATATTTTTAACATGCATGAAAGTTGAATATATTTAAACTACACGAAATTCTAGTCATTTTACGTATCTAAATTATTTCCACCGGGTGCAGAGTTCTCAGGTTATTAATGCATTAAAAATAGGGGGTTTTCTTGAATTTTGTAAATCCTCGAATAATAGCTACATTCGCGAGACAGAAAAAATATGCATTGGCCCGAATCTCGCTGGCCCGACAATTTTTTTAGAATAGGGGCAGCGCATAGAAAAACAACGACAGGGTGAGGGATAGCGAGGAGGGGAGATCACGATGGGCTCTTGGCCGGGTTGCTAGCTAGGCTAGCAGGTCGGCTCGGCCCACGCTTGGGTCAACATGCGCTGGGGCTTCGTCCCCAGCCTCCTACCTGAACGCAGGGAGGCGGCGATGGCTCCCTCGTTCACGGGGAAGGGGATGAGGCAACGAGGGTGCTTGAGGAGGTCGGGAATGGATGGATCCGGAGGTGGCGGTGCCAGATCAGCCGAGACTCGATGACAACGAGGTGCACGGCACCAACGGCAGTACACATGTAGCTCGAGCAAAGGCCCTACAGGGAGGAAGAGGGCTTCCACGTTGACAGCAAAGCCAACGGGGCAACAACGCAGTTGGGTCGACGCTTCGGAGATCCGATGAGGGCGACGTCCACCGACGACCTACGGCCAAGTGGTGAGGGGCGAGAGCGAGGTCCGATGACGGGATCCGGCACGCTAAGGCAGGAGCTCGTGGGAACCCCACTCTCGGGCGGCTAGAGCAGTTCACGCGGGCCTCGCAGGCAACGACGGCAGCGTTCCGGGCCCAGGTGGGCTTGCGGCGGAGGGAGGCTGGGAAGGCCGTGTGGCAACTCCCGATTGGCCTCGAGGGCGTCTCAGGTGGCGGCGGCCTGCTGGGGCTCCGACAAGTGGCCGCGGCAGGCTGGCTTTGCACGGATTCCAAGGAGAGGCGACTCTGAGGTGGGAGGCGGCTAGGTGGCACGGATTTCAAGGCAAAGTTGGGAGAAGGTCAAAAAATGGACATGGGGTGTCTATTTATAGCAGGGGAGGACTAGGTCAGGGTTTTAGGGAGGTTTCGGGGCCCTCCAATCGCGATCCAATGGTTAGATCGAAGAGGTGGGTAGCTGGGCTATGGTGGGTTGTGGAGAGTTGGTTGGGCTGAGATGAGAGGGAAGATAGTGGCCCTTCATCGACTTTTCAAACACCAGAAACGTCTCATAAATAAACCGATGACTGTGCTGCTATGGTTGACCATTGGGGTATCAACAACCTCTAATTGCGACGAAATTTGGCAGGCGGTCTACCGACAGTAAAACAAGACCGCACGCCAACTTTCGACCCAATCCGATAATATTTTTTTCGTGCTTTAAAAACGGTTTTTTTAATGATGCCATGGGCGCGTGCATTTGTGGTTGGTCTTGAAATGGGCGGCGGCAAGAACAGAGAGAATTGATGAATACAAACGGATGCAAGGTTTGGAAAACGAGTGACGATTATATGCAGATGATGTGAATGATGCGATGATGAATGTGACAACCAAACGAATCACACTATGAGAATGGAAATGGAACGGAATCTTCTGGAGCGTCGGTCCCGGATTATTACAAATAAGTTGACACCTACTAAAATCTCCTTGCAAATGGCTGATAAATCAACTGCTTTACCTATCGGCATTTGTAAATATGTACCTGTTGTAGTTGCGAATGTTACTATCTCAATGGACTTTGTTATCCTTGATATTCTTGAGGACGACAGTATGTCGATCATCCTTGGTAGACCCTTTTTGAATACTGCAGTGGTTGTTACTGATTGCAACAAGGGCAATGTCACTTTCATGTTAATGGTAATGAGCATACTGTGCATTTTCCGAAGAAAAAACCTCTAGTTCATAGTGTCAACTCCATTGAAAAGGTTTCCACAATTATTATCGGAGGCTTTGAATTCCCTCTTCCTAATGCCAAGAAGAAATATGATATACTTATTGTTGGGGACATGCATATCCCCATTGAGGTAACCTAGTGTTCTTCGAAAATTCTCCGGCTCCGTGTCATTCGAGAAAAGTTTGTCAAGAAGACTTGATCAACCATATTGATGGATTCTTTTTGGTGAACATGAGATGGATGAATTTAGAAAGGACTACTTTCTATAGCCAACTTTTATTGTCTCTTCCTTAGTTTCATTCTAGTAAAATGCTATTATTTTCCTGTTTTCTGTTTTGTCCGTGCATTATAAAAATGACCTAAAAATAGAAGTTCTAGAATGCCCTAAAAATTTAGTATGATTTTTTCTGTATTATTTAAGAATTTTTGGCACTGAGTATGCATCAGGGACCTGCACCAATGAGCCACAAGCCTGTAGGGCGTGCCCACCCCCTTGGGCGTGCCCTGGTGGCTTGTGGGTCCCATGTGGTCCCCCTCCAGTTATTCCAGCACCCATTCACTTCATCCTCCTCCAGAAAAAATCCCATCATTGCTCAAACCGGTGTTCTAGCTCATCTTGCTGCCATTTTCGATCTCCTTGCTCAAAGCACCATTTGCAAAACTGTTTTAGGGGATTGCTCGCCGCTATGTGACTCCTCAAATGGTCCAATTAGTTTTTGTTCTAGTGCCTTATATATTGCAAATTTTTGCTGTTTTGGTTACCTTGTGTTTTAGCTTGCATGTCAAATTTGTATGGTCCCAAGTAGTTCTGATGCATGATATAGTCTCTAGGCACTTGAGGGAGTAGTTGCTATGAGTTTTGTTGACTTTTGTTCACGTTTATTTTAGGTCACTAAAAATTTCAGAATTTTTCAGAAATGTTGAGGAGATTATTAAGAGGTTCTTCAAGCCGGGTTCTAAGGAAGATGAAAATGAAATGAAGGAGAAACCCAACTGTAATCTTTCTCGCGTCGCAAAAGTTTGACCATGTGAATGGCCGTCGGACACATTCTTGAGGCTGGCCGGAATTTATGAAGATTTTTATTATTTTGCTGAGAATGCAGGCATCAACGACTTCCTCAACGATAAGTGACCTGTACCTCTTGCTCAAGAATACCTTTGTGCAAAATTTTCACTTTCATCCTAGGGAAGACCCTCCTACAGTAGAATTTCACTTATATGATGTGCCTAAGAAAATGAACCTTTATGATTTTTGCAAAGTTTGCAAAATACCCTATGAGGACAACATCAAGGAACCACGTCCTCGAGACATGGAAGATTTTATTGCTGCAGTCACTATAGGGGAAGATTTTATTGCCTTGTCAAAGGCAAGGGCAGCTAGTTTACATTTTCATGTGCTATGCTATTATTTATTATTTGCGGGAAGAAGTTTAGTAGGTCACTGGGAGAGTGGAAGCCTTAGTGCCCCTACCTTGCTATTTTGTGCCATGCTTCATTTCTGATAGAACCTTTCGTCTGGGCACTATGGTGGCCCAACGGTTCAACACCAAACGTTCGAAGGGGCCCATATTCAGAGGTATCTATGCATCCCGTTTAGCTAAACATTTTGAGATACCCATTAGGCTTCACGAGAAAGATGAGAGGCTTCTACCCGTGAAGTTTTTAGATTATGATCGTAATGTAGCCCATGATGTCATTAAGAAGAATGATAATAGGACGCTTCTTTACAACTTAGTATTTAGTCAGGGTACTTGTGAGATTATTACACTTCCTACTTCTTCTTTGTTCGTTATTCATTCAGGCAGGTACATTGTTATGCCCGATGAAATCTACCTATATTGAGGTTTGGCGCAACCCCCAGCACCCGAGCCAGCACCAGCCCTTGATCCATATCAGGCCCCGCTTTTTCAGTGGGAGCCATAGGAGGTCGTTAATCAGTGGAACCCTCAGTGTCCTCCGAAGTATCCCGGAGATTGTTATTTCCAGCCATGACCCTAGACCAACTTAGGACTAAAGCCTAAGCTTGGGGGAGTACGTATTTCTCACCTACATTACATTCATGTTCGCACACTCATTTTAGTTGTCGATGTTCATACTTTTTCATTGTACTATCCATGGTAGTTTATTTCTTCTTTATGCCTTCCTTTTGTGTGCTTGATTAATCTTTCCGAAAATCCAAAAAAGATTAGTTCAAGCTTTACCTTCTAGTTTGTTTAGTTGTAGCATTAAAAGAAAACCCAAAAAGATTTCTCGCTCTTCTTTTGCTTTTTGGGAGTTTTCCCGTGAAAATAGTTGTTCTCGTTCTTTCTTTCAAAATTCTTTTCTATGGGTCGTAAGGAGAAGACCACGATGAAATGTTAAGTGGCTCTCATATGCATTATTGTTTATCTTACATATAACCCATATTGCCTTGTCTTCTCCTTTGAGTTACTGCTTGCAGATTCCAGCTTAGTCCAATGCACGTGCACTCTTATTATTCACATCGTTCGATTGTGCAAGTGAAAGGCAATAATGATGATATATGATGAAATGACTGAAATGGATAAAAGCTAGTATGAACTCCAACTATCTTGTTTTTTGTAAATATGATTAGCTCATCATTAGGTATTCAACTCATTATGGGTTGAACATGTTTGTAATGAGAATTAGAGATTATAGTTATCCATGCCATGCTTAATTAGCTAAGAGTTAATAATGGTTTATTTTGAGTGACAACATGGATATTAAAATGGATGTGATGTAGTATGATAGAATGGTATCCTCCTCTGAATGATTCAAGTGGCTTGACTTGGCACATGTTCATGCATGTAGTTGAAACAAAATCAACATAGCCTCCATGATGTTTATGTTGATAGTGATTTTATATCCTACTCATGCTTGTATTCAATGTTGGTCAATATCAAAGGATGTTAATGACTGTTGTCGCTCACTATTTGGTTGCTCCCCAGTCCTTTTCTAGCATTCACTTGTACTAAGCGGGAATACCGCTTGTGCATCCAATCTCTCAAGACCAAAGTTGTTTCATATGAGTCCACCATATCTACCTATATACGATATTTACTTGCCGTTCCTAGTAAATTTGCATGTGCCAAACTCTAAACCTTCAAATAAACATTTTGTTTTGTATGCCCAAATTGCTCATGTGGCAACTGGGGGCCGACAGTATCTTCCATGGTAGGTGGATTATTATCATGATATGTGTTGATTCACTATCATTCACAAGAAAGTGGCTGGTAATTGGGTTGCCCAGTACCATGCTCGAATTAAGAAGAAAAATATAATTAAACAAAACTCCCCCAGGACAATGTTTGTCTGGACGTTACCCGTGGATTCGGCTTGCCATGGAGTGTGACTGATTTGTGGAGGGGAGTAAAAACTTTACCATTATGTTTGGGAACCACCTATAATGTATATAGCATGGAAGACATTGAAAACCTTTTGGTCGTTATGTGAGCAACGAAATCATGCCGCTCAAAAATCATTACTTCTCTCTGTTTTAAAAAATTGAGCCCTGGCACCTCTACAAATCAATGCTTCCTTCTACGAAGGGACTTTCCATTTACTTTATTGTTGAGTCCCCATCTTCCTATAAAAGGCACCAATTAGAGAGCACTACTATAATTTGTATGCTTGCTGTTAATTGATATTGAGTATGAGCATGACTGGATCTCTCTCACCGTGAATTACAATGTCTAGTCAGTCCTTGTTCTTTAGAGGTGCTCTGCATTTATGTTTTGCTGTCCCAGAAAGGGCTAGCGAGATACCATTTTGTCATATTGTATCATGATTGTTTTGAAAAAGTGTTGTCATCCGAGAGTTAATATTATTGCTCGCTAGTTGATTATGTCATTGATATGAGTAAATGTGAGACCTAAATGTTATTGTGAACATGGTTAGTCCATGATTTTTTCTGAAAACTTGAATAAGTTAGACATATTTACAACAGCAAGTTCAAACAGAGTTTGTAAAAGTTTTATCACTTTCAATTTATCAACTGAATTTCTTGAGGGCAAGCAAAGGTTTAAGATTGAGGGAGTTGATATGTCTCCAACGTATCTACTTCTCCAAACTCTTTTGCTCTTGTTTTGGACTCTAATTTGCATGATGTGAATGGAACTGACCCGGACTACCACTGTTTTCAGCAGAATTGCCTTGGTGTTATTTTTGTGCAGAAATAAAAGTTCCCGGATTGACCTGAAAATTTACACAGAATACCTTTGGAATTAATGAAAAATAATGGCGAAAGAATCAACTACAGGGGGCTCACCCCCTGGCCACAAGCCTGGGGGCACGCCGCCTCCTAGGACGCCCCTTGTAGCTTGTGGGCCCCCTATCGCTCCTCTGACCTTGTTTCCACTTCTATATATTCCTATTCCACAAGCAGAAGAGTTCATCGTGTTTCACGATACGGAGCTGCCGCCACCTCATGTTCTTCCTCGGGAGACAAGATTTGGAGTCCGTTTTGGGATCTGGGGGGGGGGAATTGATGCCTTCGTCATCACCATACATCCTTCATCACGACTTCCATGATGCTCTCTGCCATTCATGAGTAATTCCATCGTAGGCTTGCTGGACGGTGATCGGTTGGATGAGATTTATCATGTAATCGAGTTAGTTTTGTTAGAGTTTGATCCCTAGTATCCACTATGTTCTAAGATTGATGTTGCTATGACTTTGCTATGCTTAATGCTTGTCACTAGGGCCCGAGTGCCATGATTTCAGATCTGAACCTATTATGTTTTCATGAATATATATGTGTTCTTGATCCTATCTTGCAAGTTGTAGACACCTATTACGAGCTATGATCCACGTCCCCTAGGCTGACAATAACTGGGATTCTTTTTGGTGATTACCGTAGTTTGAGGAGTTCATGTATTCACTAAGTGCTAATACTTTGGTCCGGTTCTCTATTAAAAGGAGCCTTAATATCCCTTAGTTTCCATTAGGACCCCACTCCCATGGGTCGGTACGACAAAAGATATCATGCAAGTTCTTTTCCATAAGCAGGTATGACTATATATGGAATACATGCCTACGTTGCATTCATGAATTGGAGCTAGTTCTGTGTCACCCTATTTTATAATCGTTGCATGATGAATGCCATCCGACATAATTATCCATCACTGATCCATTGCCTACAAGCTTATGACATATTGATCTTTTCCAAGTTAATTTTCCATTGCTGATGTTACAATCACTACAAGCTGCTACTATCACTTTGCCACCATTATCATTACTACCTTATTACTTTGCTACTGAATACTTTGCTTTAGATATTAAGTCTTTTAGGTGTGGTTGAATTGACAGCTCAGCTGATAATGCTGGAGAATATTCTTTGGCTCCCCTTGTGTTGAATCGATAAATTTGGGTTGAATACTCTACCCTAGAATACGGTTGCGATCCCCTATACTTGTGGGTTCTCAGAGATCATTGTTATCATGGCTTATGTGATATGGGTGCGAGTGTGAGTGCAATTCCCTTTACCTTCTATAAAGAAAGTATGAATGATATTACACGAGTTGAGTTCGAGGAAATTGATGTTATCATTAAGTTGCTAATAGAGATACTATAGAACCAGCTGAAGTCTTGTTTGGGAAAACGAAATATCCTATTGATTTTCTTGTCCTTGGTTCCCCACAAGATCATTTTTGTCCCATTATATTTGGTAGACCTTTCTTGAATACTGTTAATGCCAGGATAGATTATGAGAAGGAAATTGTTACTATAAGTTTTGGGGACACCTCTCGTGAGTTTAATTTCTCTAAATTTTGTAGACAACCGCATGATAAAGAATTGCCTAGTAAGGATAAAATTATTGGTCTTTCTTCTATTGTTGTGCCTCCTATTGATCCATTGGAACAATATCTGCTAGACCATGAAAATGATATGCATATGAATGAAAGGCATGACATAGATAAGATTTTCTTTGACCAGTTTCGTATTTCGAAACATAACTTGCCTGATGAAATACTTGGGGATCCCCTCAACCGAAGGGTGATCCCGTGTTTGAGCTTAAACAATTACCTGATACTCTAAAATATGCTTATCTTGATGAAAAGAAGATATATCCTGTTATTATTAGTGCTAAGCTATCAGAGCATGAAGAAAACAGATTATTGAAAACTCTGAGGAAGCACCATGCTGCTATTGGATATACTCTTGGTGATCTTAAGGGCATTAGTCCCACTCTATGTCAACATAAAATTAATATGGGTCCCCATGCTAAACCAGTTGTTGGAAGCACATTTCTCCCTTGGTGGTTTTGGTAATTAATAACAACATATAGGTCATTGAACTAATGTTTCCACCATGTATATTTCAGGAAAAGTTCAATGATAGGGATGGCAAAAGGATTGTGGAGATTGTGGAATTACCCCAAGATGCAAGGAAATATGTTGGCCAAGCTTCAAGCAAGAGGACTCTACATTTTACATTTGTGAGAAATCACTTTGAGTCCATAGGAAAGCCAATACTATTAAAAGGGGGTAAGGTTTTGTTGATGAACAAAATGCTCATAGGTGCACAAGTGATAGTCACCAAAAACATCCACAAGCTCTCCCACCAAAGTTTATCTATAGCCAAACATTCAAAATCAGTGCAACCAACATTCCTATGCCGGTGCCACCGATTCCAAACCGTAGACAGACTCAGCCACACCCTAACACTTCGGTGCAACTGACACTGCTTTCGGTGCCATCGAGTTGGGCTGCCAACTTTTTGTTACGCAAGTTCACACTTTCGGTCCATCCGAAATGTTGAATTGAGGTAACCGAGTTTGGCAATTCTGACCGTTGGTCACCTTGTCGGTGCAACCGAGATTCCTATATCGGTCTCACCAAGATTCAAAAGTTGCCACCTTTTGGTCACTTCAATACCACCGAGATTAGCACATCGGTGTCACCGAGTTGGTCATTTTGTGTGTAACGGTTGGATTTTCGAGGATGCCTATATATACCCCTTCACCACCAACTACTCAAAAGAGAAGTACTTAGAACCATTCCATACCTATCGTATCTGTTTTCTAAGAGAGAACCACCTGCCCTTGTGTTGGGATCAAGTATTTCCACTCCAACCATATGGATCTTGATTTCTAGCCTCCCCAAGTTGCTTTCCACCAATCCCATCTCTTCCACCAAGGAAAAATTGTGAGAGAGTGATTGTGTGTTGAGGAGTCTATCATATTGAAGCACGAGAGAAAGGAGTTCATCGTCATTACCGATCATATTACCTTTTGGATGGTGGTGCCTCCAAGACTGGTTAGGTGTCGCTTGGGAGCCTCCTACTTCGTGTTGTGGAGTGAACCAAGAAGTTTGTAAGGGCAAGGATGTCGCCTACTTCATGAAGATCTACACATAGTGAGGGTAATTCTTCATGGACGAAAGCCGTATGGAATAGTCAAGGTTGCTACTTCATGGACCCTTATGGGTGGAGCCTGTGATGCCAAAGATATGATTCTATCCTTATTTTGGCACGAGGGCCTCGACAGGGATAGAAGCGCATCTCGTCGTGTTGCAAGAATGTACAGAATAGATGAGTATATGGAATTGGCTTACACTTGCCACAAGCTACAACAAGATAATATCAATACAACAACATATTCAAACATCAGAAGAGTAGGGTCCGACTACGGACGATACCAAACTATAAAATGATATCCATCCTTGCTATCCCAGGCTGCCACCTGGAACCCATCCTAGATTGATGAAGAAGAAGAAGAACTCCAACTCAAACAATCATCGCGCTCACGTGAAAGCATCGCATTACCTGTACCTGCAACTGTTGTTGTCGTAATCTGTGAACCATGGGGACTCAGTAATCTCATTTCCAAGGGTATCAAGACTATAAAGCTCAATAGGTGAGTTATGGTGAAGTGGTGAGGTTGCAAGCGACTAAGCATTTGTTTGAGTGGCTAACTTACAAATACAGAAAGTAAAGTATGGTGTTCTATGCATAACGGACGTGAACTTGTAAAAATCACTAACTGAGACTGAACACCTACATCCGTCAAACATAACCCCACCGTGTCTTCTCTCGAATAAGAACTCATGAGAAGAGACAGTCACGGTTACGCACACAGTTGGAGTATTTTATTTGAGTTTACTTCAAGTGTACTATGACCGGGTGTTAAACAAAGTTTCGAAGTTTGCCACATAACCGCGGGCACGGATTTCCTAAAGATCTCTCGAATAAGAACTCACGAGAAGAGACAGTCACGGTTACGCACACAGTTGGAGTATTTTATTTGAGTTTACTTCAAGTGTACTATGACCGGGTGTTAAACAAAGTTTCCAAGTTTGCCACATAACCGCGGGCACGGATTTCCGGAAGATTTAACCCTGCAAGGGTACTCCAACCCCCACACAGCGGGAATAACCTCGACCATGGATCTTGTGATCTTCCTAGGAAATTCCACAGGAAATCCTCCACCTTGAGATAGCCCGAAGAAAAATCGGAATTCCTCTCTCAAGCACGTTCGAGAAAGGAAAAACAAATCCAACAAGGCTGCCCTACATGTCGACGAACCCGATAGGAGCCACATATCTCGTTCTCAGGACAGGATAGATAAGCAAAGCGTACGGTGGCCTGATAGACAACTCCCGAGTTGCCCTGTGTTGTCCCCGCACGGTGCTCTATTTTGGACCAACACTCACGAGGAGTCGATGGGTCCCTACGCAATTTTATTAGTTACTAGACAAATGTAGTACCAAAGTTGGGCGTTGACAGACGATCTTGACAACCAAGTGGTAGGTAGCGAGACATAACGATAAAAGAGGGACAACTAGCATAGCAATGATAGTAGTGGTATCCAGGGAAATGTGTCATCTTGCTTGAGATCCCGCTTGGAAGAAGAACGAATCAATGAAGTAGATGAGCCAACATAGTCGAACGAATCCTCACACTCCGAACGCTTTTGGAACTCTATAGAGAAGGAACAATCCGGAAACAACAATCAACACACGGTACACCACAACATGATGCATGACACGATGCACACACCAATATGATGCATGTCCATTTAATTATGCAAGGCATGGCAAAGCACAACATTCAACTTCTACACATTAAGTGAAGCACAATACGCAACGGTTGCATATTGACAAAATTTCACATTTGATATTTAGTTCACTCACATTTAGGTACACGACAATAGTAAATGCTTTTAAACATGGCAAGAGGTGAAGCATGAACAACTACAACATCTAGGCATTTTAAATGAGGCCCGAAGCAACACAAAGCAATTCTGGAACGACCTTATATTCATATTACGAATTTTGTCTAGATCTGTCCTAACATAATTTTATATTTATTAAACATGTAAATAAAGTGTGGCATGAGATTCTACACATTTTTCTAGTCAAGTAACATATAAAAAACATTTGCATCGGAGCTCTAGTTTATTACTTATGAAATAAATGATTTTACATGGCATTTGCACAAAATAAATGAAAACTGCAAGATAAACATTTTTATCATTTGTAAACATTGGTTATTGTGATTGTACGCAAAATTCTATTCATTTTACATATATAAGGTTTTTACATGCGATGAACGGTTATTTAATTATGAACAATGCAAAATGAGGTTTTTTTTAAATCTGTAATTCACTCGACAATAGAGAAATTCACAGATCTAAAAAAATATAACATGGGCCGAATCTGTGCAAGGCACTGGATGCAACATATCTAAAACGCGCATGGGGCGCTGGATACTATGCAGTGCACCGGGCGGGACATGGGATGGCTCGCGAGAGGGCCTAACAGGTCGGTCGGTGGAGCTGATCTGGGCTAGTTGGAGGAGGAGGCGCGCTAGGCCTTGGCGCGGAACTCGGCCACGAGCGCAGGGGCGAGTGGCACACTTGAGCGCTCCCGTTGGCCCACGTGGAGCGTTCGACCGGGTTAACGCGAGCAGGTAGCGGTGCCATCTCCCTGCTCCTCATGGGCAGAGGGCCTCCGGCGACTCGACGGCAAGGGGCGGCGATGGCGGGTACGGGAAGGCACGGGACGGCTGGGAACGGGTAGATCGGGTCAAGTGCATCCTGATCCGACCATCTCTTGCAGCTGCGGGGCACGAGGCGACAATGGTGGCGAGGCCTAGACCTGGCATCCATGGCGGGAAAGGGAGAGAGATGAGGCAAGGGAGAGAGAGAGAGACCAACGGGAGGATGGAGAGGGTCGACCTGGCACTCGCCGGCGGTGGTGCTCTGGTGACCGGCGGCGCGAACGTGCACGACTGCTCGATGCAGCGGCGCACATAGGAGCACGGGCACGCGATGTGCAGGCGCTCCAGTGCGGGGCTATGCATGGGAGGCGGCGGGGCGATTCGGGCCCGAATGGGCCCACGATGGGCCTGGGCGGGCTGGTAGTGCTCGAGGTCCGAGGAGGCGGTGGCTGATGATTCGGGGCGCATGGAATACAAGGTGGGAGGCTAGGGATTCTGAAAATGGAATGGGGAGCTTCTTAAATAGGCAGGTCTAGGGTTAAGGGTGGTTTTTGCACCGATTCGAGTCGTGCGATCGCAATCGAACGGCTCCGGTCGTGGGGTTGGGTTAGGTGGGCTAGGTGGGCTATCTTAGAGGAGCTGAGCTGAGATGACACAGAGATGGTGCGGCCCAACACAAGTTTTAAAACACTGAAATGACTTATAAAACCTGATGATGATGCCGCTACGGTCTACCATTTGGGTACCAAACGACCTCTAAATGGTACAAAATTTGGCAGGCGGCCTACCTACAATATAACAGTACCGCACACCAAATTCCGACCCAATCTGAGAATATTTTAAACGCACTTTGAAAACAATATTTTATCGATGCTGCGGGCGCGTGTGTGTGTGGTTAGTCTCGAAATGGTCGACGACACAAACGGAGAGAACCGACAACTACGAACGGATGCAAGTTTTCAAAACGAGTGATGATGCTACAACGATGATGTGAATGACGCGATGATGAATGCGACAACCAGACGAATCACATGACGAGAATAGAATAAAAGGAGAATCTTATGGAGCGTCGGTCCCAGCCTATTACAACTCTCCTCCACTACACGAGGATCTCGTCCCGAGATCGAAGAATGAGAAGGGGAAGAGAAAGAGCATTAGGTAAACTTAGTTGCTTCTCTGACAAAGAAGTGAAAGAAATCAATCATGAAGGTCGGAAAGAGATGAAGAACAGTATGAGGAACAAGCAATAATTCACAAGAAATTTCTGCAGCATTTCGGTAGGATAGAGGGACAAAATTTATAAGATGGGAGGAACTTGAACATAGAACACAACACTCCGATAAAAAGAATAAGCAAACAAAGAACATGATCTTAATTACACTAGACGTGAGATCAAAGAGAGCAACATCACAAGGCCTCCATAGCAAGAGAAAAGAAAAATGACAACTTCTACCACCATTGATCTTGAGAAGCATAGGATGACCGGAGTTGTTGAAAAAACAACAAAAAAAAGAATAGCTTGTTATGGGCTTATGGAAAACATCTCAAAATTATGAGGTGACAACCTGCCACAATATAAAGAATTCATTGATTGAGAGCAACAAGATATGCAAAGCTTCTTTCACCAAGAGGTAGAGGAGACACTTGAATCATTTATGACACCATGATAGCAACAATTCTTAGGAAATACTTTAGGTGAAATCCAACCAAAAATAAGTCCGAGAAGACATGATGTGTTTACTTATATCATTCTTGACAATTTTCCTTCGAGACTCCTCGTAAACAAGAATTTAACAACACCGTCTCAAAAGACAATGGAGAAGGAATTGAACTTAGAAATCCAAGAGAAAGAACACTTGAGCACCTCCAACAAGAATCTTGAAGAACACTTCAAGAAAGAATTAACTCCTTGACGAACCAACATGAAGAAGCATCAGGATGAACTCTGGAATTAAAGGATGATAGAAAAGAATTGAAGGTAGAAAAGGAACAAGATTGAGGCCTTGCTATGAATTAAATGAATGTTAGCAACAAGATACTTGAGAAAACTAGGAACTCTGGAAAGAAAGGATGAACAACTTGGGATAAGGAATGTGATATCATGAACAACACCGGAATAGGTAAGGAAATCACTTGATGAAACAAGAATAAGATTTGTGTTATGCTTATCTTTCATCAAGTTAGATTGATGACAAGCAACGGATTTAGCACACAACTTATTCTTCTTGACAAGATTGAAGAGAGAGATAGAACACAAACTTCAAGAAGTCTTGCACGAGAAATCACAACGAATCAGGATACTACGATTGAACGAAGATACATGGGAACAAAAAGATCACGATCCATCTAATGGAAAACTTCACAAGGCACCGAAATAATTGAGATACGAACGAAGGAACAACACTTGAGAAGAATTTGAGAATGAAATCTGAAAGCTGAGAGCGAAGAAATCTTCTGAAAAGATGGCCTTCGAAGGATCGAGAAATGAAAACAACTCTGAATGCACCGGATAGATACGGGAGGGATTTCTCCTGAACGGAAACAATTTGAGCGGAAAGCATCAAGATGAGATGACAAATCTTCAAGAGAATGTACTAGGACAAAGAGAAACTCTCCTTCGCTCTTCGATACTGAGAATAATGACAAGAAGCAACACCATGAATTATTGAGATACTCCGAAATAATGAATAAAGAAGGTTAAGCCAACCATGAAAATGATTTAGAAGCGATCTTGGAGAAGGCATATGATGGATGAAATTCATTCTTACGTCATATTAGAAGAGAACTTGAGGACCTCTCCGGAAAGATAGAAGAGCCAGGTATGATCTGGGGGGAAAACATATGGGTTATGGGCCCACTCAAAAGAAACCAGCGTTGAGACCATTGCTTAGAAGAGATATTGCACTGGTACAAATTAAGAACTTGATGAGGTGAGAACCTCGAAATAATTTGGGAGGATTGAACGAAAACATGAATCTTCTGAGATATTTTCAGCAGTCCGAATAGAACACATAGAGAGGGATGAATAAGCAACATACGCTTGGATAAGAATTCCCAACAAGCAAACCATTAGATGAATGAGGAAGGATATGATGAACACCGAGAGGTTGAGTCGAATCCACCGGAGAAGAATAACAACAAGAACTAGGAATATGAGGATAGATCTTGAAATTGAATCTCCTGAGAATCTCCACAAGAACTGACCGGATACGATACAAAAGAAAAGATATAGCGGAATCATTGATGAAGAGAAAGCACTTGGATGAGAATTAATCATTGAAGAAAAAGGGTGTGAGGGTGGGGAAAACAAAGAAAACATGGAACAGATGAGACAACCTCTAGAACAAAATATGAGGATTGATCTTGCAAATATTGAAGAGGGTAGAATTCACTTGAAGAGAAGCACACCGGTAGGAAAAGAATTTCATGAGAACACCCGTTAAACAAAGGATTAGCATTCTCGTAAAATATGAGAACACTACTTAAAAAAGATATGAAATCACAAGTTGACATCGAAGCACCATGAATTCCCATATTAAAAACAAAACAAAGGATGAGGCTTATGAAACATGCCGAAAAGAAATGCATAACGAATATTTCGCTCGATATTTTCGTGGTAAGGTTTGCACGTGCTCGATCTTATAGTAGCCATCATGTGCAAGGCAGTGCACATGACATACGATGCGTCCCCGAGTCGTCGCAAGATACCAGGACTCTTTAAGACACAATGAGAACCGTTGTAAGAAAGACCGTGAACAAACGAATCCACTAGATGTCGAACCCTAACCTCACATCATGATCCGTTGGCAGATAGCCTAGGTAACTACTTGAATTCCGACCTAGGAACTCACGAAACTTTCTTGTTTATGCAATCAGGTGTTGGGGATACAAGGAGGAAAATATCACACACAACTAACAAGCCCTAGACCCTAACTGTATACATCCTTGAACACATAACCAGAGGCTTCCGAACTCCATCTACCTCAGATCCTGGAAAACACAACAATACTAAGAATGGCAGTACATCCGAACTCTCTCGACGAGAACTAGGGATGCCGGACTGCTCACGCCACTACTAGTATTGAAGCAATTTCGACCATCCTCCGTCCTGAGACACTAAGGAAATTGAATGATAACGATGTGTCAAGAATCCCCTGGAGCTCAACTCCTTGGAAGAAATCAAGTCAGACAGGAGGCACGAAGACAGAACTCCGTCACATCAGCATCATATAAATTCATAAATATCTTCGTGATCCTAAAAAAAATTCGAGCGAGAAGAGGAGTGGAATGAAAATTCCTAAGTCGCAATTCCTCACTAGAGTATAGAAGAGAAGTAAAAAGAATCATACTCTCCGATATAACTAGACTCAAAATATATTTCTCCCTACACTGACTCGGCCAAGTTCAATCAATCAAGGGGGCTCGTAGGTCAGTACATGCTCTGATACCTACTTGTCATGCCCAAGATGCGATCCCATCCTTATCTTGGCATGAGGGCCTCGACAGGGATAGAAGCGCATCTCGTCGTGTTCCAAGAATGGATATCATTACAAGTACATGTACACAATAGATGAGTATATGGAATTGGCTTACATTCGCCATAAGCTACAACAAGATCACATCAATAGAACCACATATTCAAACATCATACAAAAGGGCAGGGTCCGACTACAGACGAAACCAAACGATAAAATGACATCCATCCTTGCTATCCCTGGCTGTCGCCTGGAATCCATCCTAGATTGATGATGAAGAGGAATAACTCCAAATCAAAAATCATTATACTCACGTCAAAGCATCGCATTACTTGTACCTACAACTATTGTTCTAGTAATCTGTGAGCCACGGTGACTCAGCAATCTTATTTCCAGGGGTATCAAGACAATTAAAGCATAATGGGTGATGTATGGTTATGTGGTGACCCTGGAGCAGGAGACTAAGAATTTATTTGAGTGTCTAACTTACGAATAAAAAAAGTAAAGTATGGTGGTCTACACATAGCGGACGTGAACTAGTAATGATCACTAACTGATCCTGAACACCTACTTACATCAAACATAAGCCCATCGTGTTCTCTCCTGGATAAGAACTCATGAGAAGAGACAATCACGATTACGCACACAGTTGGTGTATTTTATTTGAGTTTACTTCAAGTTTACTATGACCAGGTTTTAAACAAAGTTTCCAAGTTTCCCACATAACCGCGGGCACGGCTTTTCGAAAGATTTAACCCTGCAGGGGTGCTCCAACTCATCCATCACAAATTAACTACATGCAGTGAGAATGACCTCGACCATGGATCTCTTGATCTTCCTAGGAAATTCCAGAGGAAATATGCCACATTGAGATAGCCCGAAGAAAAATCGCAATTCGTCACTCAAGACGTTCGAGAAAGGGAAAACAAATCCAGCATGGCCGACCGACGTGTCGACGAACTCGATGGGAGCCGCGTATCTCGTTCTCGGGACACGACAGATAAGCGAAGCATACGGTGGCCTGATAGACATCTCCCGAGTTGCCCCGGGTTGGCCCCGCACGGTTCTCTAGTTTGAGCCAACACTCTTGATGAGCATTGGCCCGGTTTCTTGATTAAAGATTCGCGGGTGCCGGCGGGTCCGTATGCAATTTTTTTAGTTATTAGGCAAATGTACTACCAAAGTTGGGCTTTGCCAGACAAGCTTTATCCTAAAACAAAAATCAAGGGGGTCCCCATAACAACCCCCGATCATGTTAGGAGCGCTCAATTATGGTACATAACACCGGTTCACTAGTAACTATGGGCAGCAAAAGTGAAACAAAACACCAAGCAAAAGGAAGCATTCCACCTTTTACGAATTATATATGTGCATTAAATTAAATAGAAATAATATTGTGATGACAAAGAATGTCCATGTTGACACATGGAAGCAACTGCACGTGGAGCTAGAAACGCTATAAGAAGGTTGAGCAAGCAGTAACATAGCAAAACAAAGGTTTGCTAGGATGTGGAGGGGTTAGAGCCTTTCAATTCAATGTTGGGAGGCTTGACAACCAAGTGGTAGGTACCAAGACATAACGATAAAAGCGGGACAACTAGCATATCAATGATAGTAGTGGTATCCATGGAAATGCGTCATCTTGCCTGAGATCCCACTTGGAAGAAGAACGAATCCATGAAGAAGACAAGACAATGTAGTCGAATGAATCCTCACACTCTGAATGCTTTCGGAACTCTATCGAGAAGGAACAATCCGAAAACAACAATCAACACATAGTATACCACAACATATGCTTGACATGATGCACAAACCAATATGATGCATGTCCATTTAATTATGCAAGGTATGGGAAAGCACAACAATCCACTTCTACACATTAAGTAAAACTCAATATGCAACGGGTTGCATACTAACAAAACTTCAGATTTGAATATTTAGTTCACTCTCATTTAGGTACACGACAATATTAAATGTTGTCAAACATGGAAAGAGGTGAAGCATGAACAACTACGACATCTAGGCATTTTAAATGAGGCCGGAAGCAACACATAACAATTCCGGAATGAACTCATATGCATATTATGAATTTGTTCAAGATCTGTCCTAACACAATTTTATATTTATTAAACATGGAAATAAAGTGTGGCATGAGATTCTACATGTTTTTCTAGTTAAGTAACATATATAAAACATTCGCATCGGAGCTACGGTTTATTAGTTCTGAAATAAATCATTTTACATGGCACTTATGCAAAATAAATGAAAATAGCAAGATAAACATTTTTATGATTTGCGAAAGTTGGTTATTGTGATTCTACAGAAAATTCTATTCATTTTACATATATAAGGTTTTTACATACGATGAACGATTATTTAGATATGAACAATGCAAAATGATGATTTATCGGAAGTCTGTAATTCACTGGACAATAGAGAAATTCACAGATCTTAAAAAATATAAAAGGGGCCGAATCTGCGCAAGGCACTGCATGCAGCACATCTAAAACGCACACGAGGCGTTGGATACTAAGCAGTGCAAAGGGCGGGACAAGGGATGGCTCACCAAAGGGCCTAAGAGGCTGGTCGGTGGAGCTAATCTAGGATGGGTGGAAGAGGAGGCGCACTAGGCCTTGGCATGGAACTCGGACACAAGCGCAGGGGCGAGCGGCTCGTCTGAGTGCTCCCGCTGGCCCATGCGGAGCGGTCGAGTGGGTCAACGCGAGCGGGTAGCAGCATCGTCTCCCTGCTCCTCACGGGAAGAGGCCCTCTGGCGGCTCAACGGCGCGGGGCGGCGATGGCGGGCATAGGAAGGCGCGGGGCAGCTAGGAACGGGGAGATCGGGTCAAGGGTGTCCAGATCCGGCCATCTCTTGTAGGTGTGGCGCATGAGATGACGGCAGCGGTGAGCTCCGGACCTGGCATCCATGGCGGGCAGGGGAGAGAGATGAGGCAAGGGAGAGAGAGAACTACGGGAGGAAGGAGGGGGTCGACCTAGCACTCGCCAGTGGCGGAGCTGTGACGGACGGCTGCACGGATGCACGCAACGGCTCAATGCAGCGGCGCCCATAGGAGCTCGGGCACGGTAGGTGCAGGCGCTCCACTGCAGGGTTACGCATGGGAGGCTGCGGGGCGGTTCGGGCCTGGACGGGCCCACGATGGGCCTGTGTAGGCTGGCGGCACTAGAGGTGGGAGGAGGTGGCGGCTTATGATTGGGGGTGCACGGAAAACGTGGTGGGACGCTAGGGATTCCAAAAATGGCATGGGGAGCGGCTTAAATAGGCAGGTCTAGGGTTAGGGTTGGTTTTTGCATCGATTTGAGCCATGCGATCACAATTGGACGGCTCCGGTCGCGGGGTTCGGTTAGGTGGGCTAGGTGGACTTTGTTAGAGGAGTTGGCCGGAGATGAGAGAGATGGTGCGGCCCGACACCAGTTTTAAAACACTGAAACGACTGGTAAAACCTGATGACGATGCTGCTACGGCCTGCCAATAATATAACAGAACCGGGCATCAAGTTCCGACCCAATCTAAGAATATTTTAAATGCACTTTGAAAACAATAATTTATTGATGCCGCGGGCGCGTGCGTGTGTGGTTGGTCTCGAAACGGTCGACGACACGAACAGAGAGAAACCAGAACTACAAATGGATCCAAGTTTTCAAAACGAGTGATGATGCTACGCAGATGATGCGAATGATGTGATGATGAATGTGACAACCAGACGAATCACATGACGAGAATAGAATAAAAGGGGAATCTTCTGGAACGTTAGTCCCAGGCTGTTACAGAGCCCTCTGTGGACTCTATCGAACATTACCCTCCTTGGGTTGAAGACTCCATAAACGTGGACGTACGATAGCACCACCTATTGGAACCATGGGAAAAATCATCATGTCTACAATTGTGTTTGATATTCCCGTCCCATCTCTTTTACTCATGCTTGTTGTTACTTTCCGCTGCTATACTCCTAGACATGCATGTGTAGGGTGTACTTGATATGTTATGAATGCTAAAACTTGCCAATAATTAAAATTGGGAAAAAGCATAGAGTTATTTGGTCAAGTAGTCTAATCTCCCCCCTCTAGACCTACTTTCGATCCTACCGTTGTTGATCACGAACGATGGTTAAATCCTAAAATGAAAGAGGTGGTAAGAAATGAAATATTAAAGCTTCTAGAGGTAGGTACTATTTATCCTATTGCTGATAGTAGATGGGTTAGTCTCGTTCATTGTGTCCCTAAGAAACGAGGTATTACTGTAGTTCCTAATGATAAAAATGAATTGATTCTCCAAAGAATTGTGATAAGGTATATAATGGCAATTGATTTTAGGAAAGATCATTGCGCTCTACCTTTTATTGATCAAATGCTAGAAAGACTATCCAAACACACACATTTTTGCTTTCTAGATGGTTATTCTAGCTTCTCTCAAATACGTGTGTCAAAAGAGGACCAAGAGAAGACCACTTTTACTTGCCCTTTTGGTACCTTTTCTTAGATGTATGGCCTTTGGTTTATGCAATGCACCTGTTTTCAAAGATGAATGACTGCTGAAGTTTCCATGGATGATTATTCCGTTTATGAAACTTCTTTTGATGATTGTTTGAGCAACCTTGATCAAGATTTGCAGGGATGTGAAGAAACTAATATTTTCTTGAATTGGGAGAAGTGCCACTTTAGGTTGAATGAAGGTATTGTCTCGGGACACAAAATCTCCAAAAGAGTTATTGAAGATGACAAAGCCAAAGTTGATGATATTGAAAAATGTCGTGTCCTACAGATATTAGAGGTATAAGAAGTTTCCTTGGTCATGTTGGTTTCTATAGGAGGTTTATTAAAGACTTTTCTAAGGTTTCTAGGCCTCTCAGTAATGTTTTATAAAAATATGCTCCATTCGTTTTTCATGATGATTGTGTAGAAGCATTTGAAATTCTTAAGAATGCCTTGATTTCTGCACTTGTTGTTCAACCACCTGATTGGAACCTACCCTTCGAAATTATGTGTGAGGCTAGTGATTATGCCGTTGGTGTTGTTATAGGACAATGAGTTGATAAGAAATTAAATGTTCTTCATTATGCTAGTAAAACTCTGGACAACGCTCAGGGAAATTATGCTACCACTAAAAAGGAATTTTTAGCAATTATGTTTGCTTGTGATAAGTTCAGACCTTATATTGTTGATTCCAAAGTAACTATGCACACTGACCATGTTGCTATTAAATATCTGATGAAAAAGAAAGATGCTAAACCTGGACATATCAGATGGGTTCTTCTGCTAAAAGAATTTGATTTGCATATTGTTGATAGAAAGGGTGCTGATAACCCCGTAGCGGATAACCGGTCTAGGTTAGAGAATGTTCTTGATGACCCAATTCCTATTGATGATAGCTTTCCTGATGAACAATTAGATGTCATAAATGCTTCGCGTAATGCTCCATGGTATGCTGATTATGCTAAATTTATACCGCCTAGTTTCACATACCAACAAAACAAAAAGTTCTTCTATGATTTAAGACATTACTTTTGGGATGATCCTCACCTTTATAAACAAGGAGTAGATGGTGTAATTAGACGTTATGTACCTGAGCATGAATAGGTATAGATCCTACAGAAGTGTCATTCAGAGGCTTACGGAGGACACCATGCTGGAGATAGAACTGAACACAAGGTATTACAATCTGGGTTTTATTGGCCTACTCTCTTCAAGGATGCTCGTATGTTTGTCTTGCCCTGTGATGAATATCAAAGGATTGGCAATATTAGTAGACGTCAGGGAATGTCTATGAATTACTCTATTGTGATCGAACCATTTGATGTTTGGGGTTTTGATTACATGGGACCTTTTCCAACGTCCAACGGGTATACTCACATTCTAGTTGTTGTTGACTATGTTACTAAGTGGGTAGAAGCTATTCCAACTAGTAGTGCTGATCATAACACCTCTATTGAAATTTTGAAAGAAGTTATTTTCCCTAGATTTGGAGTCCCTATATATTTAATGACTGATGGTGGTTCACACTTTATTCATGGTGCATTCCGTAAGTTGCATGCTAAGTATGATGTTAATCATAGAATGGCATCTCCTTATCATCCTCAGTCTAGTGGTCAAGTAGAATTAATCAATAGAGAAATTAATTTTATCTTGCAAAAGACTGTTAATAGATCTAGAAAGAATTGGTCTAGGAAACTAGATGATGCATTATGGGCTTATAGAACTGCTTACAAGAAACCTATGGGTATGTCTCCATATAAAATGGTTTATGGTAAAGCATATCATTTACCTCTAGAGCTAGAGCACAAATCTTATTAGGCAATCAAAGAACTCAATTATGATTTCAAACTTGCTCGTGAGAAGAGGTTATTTGACATTAGCTCACTTGATGAATGGAGGACCCAGGCCTATGAGAATGCCAAGTTGTTTAAATAAGAAGTTAAGAGATGGCATGATAAAAGTATACAAAACCCTGACTTCAATGTAGGTGATCATGTCTTGCTATATAATTCTCGTTTAAAATTTTTTGCAGGAAAACTTCTCTTTAAATGGGAAGGGTCGTACATTGTCGAGGACGTATATCGTTCCGGTGCCATCAAGATCAACAACGCCAAAGTCACAAACCCGAAGGTGATAAACGGGCAAAGAATACAACATTATATCTCAGGTACTCCCATAAATTTTGAAACCAATATCATCAATACCATAACTCCGGAGGAGTACATTAGGGAGACCTACCGGAACGTTTCAGACTCCGAAAAGGAATAGGTATGTGGTACGGTAAGCAAACCGACTCCAAAACTTTCCCAATAGCAATTTTTCTCAGTTTTGGAACTTATAATAAATTAGGAAAATTTAAAGTAGTCCAAAAAATGCACGAGAAGGTGACACACCTGCTAGGCGTGGCCACCCACTTGGCTACCCTAGGTGGCTTGTCACCACCCCGTGCACCCTCAAGACTCCGTTTCCTTGTAGGACACTCCTTGGGGTTGGCAAAAATTCATTATATAATCTCCCGAAGGTTTTGACCACCGTACCACGAAAAAATCTTGTGTTCTCTTTTCTTGTTCTTTTTGGAAGAGATTTAGATCTTCACGGCATGCCCAAGTGCTCCAAAGGACAAGTTCTTCGAGAAAGTCATCAACCCCTATCTTGTAGAGGTGCTGCGACACCCTCAAACCATTCAAATGCGTGAGGGGGTGCTGCACATCCGTGACGTTGAAGGGCCAAAGAAGACTCGAAGCATGGAAAGAAGGCTCGAGGCAATGGAGCAGCAAGTCTTCAAGTGCTAGGGGATGGTGGAACATGGACTCAATACCAATCATATGATGATCTCAGATTTTAACAATAAAAACCAACCGGACACCAAGGACATTGGGGAGCACATCTTCAAGCATTACGAGTAAATCGAGCATCTCCAATACGAGATCTATGATCTGCAAAACCAAAACTGTGAGTATGAATGCATATTTAAGAGAATGTGTTTGGCTGCAGATTCAAGAATTCTGAAGACTCGTTCATCTTTTTACGATGGTGAGCCTATGCCTTGGAAGATGGAGGACAAGCCTCCAACCTCATCAACAACCCCATCACCATCACCTCCGAAGAAGGACATCTAAACACATGGCTTTGGGCACTCCCCTTGGCTTGTGCCAAGTTAGGGAGGTGACCCGATATCGTATCACCTTCACACCTTTTCCTTTTCTTGTTTTTCTTAGTTCGATCCTTTTGGTTTTATCTTGATCTTGTAGAATAAAATTTTAGTATGATCTAGCTTTGAGTTTTTGTTTTTAGTTCCCCTTATGTAAGCAAGTCAGAGAGTTATATGGTGAAAGGTAGTTTTGATATGAGGGCTTTGCTTGCTTGCTATGATCTTGAGAAAAATAAATAATAAATAAAAGAAGAATAGAGTAAAGGCAAAGACTATATATGATGATGTTATGGGGAGTGATGACTTCACATATAAGAAGTGTGTCGGTTGAAATTTGTTGGGAGTTAACAAACATAGAGATTGGTCATTGGGGCAATTAAAAGGAAGTAATAAAGAAAGATAAGTTCACGTATAAATATATTATCTTGGACATCTTTTATGATTTTGAGCACTCATTAAAATATTTTATGTTAAGAAGTTGATGCTGGACAAGGAAGACAACGAAATGGGTTATGTTTGCTTATCTTCGAATAGAAGCTATATGGTTATAGATCCTCCAACATGTAGTGCTTGCTTCCACCTCATACTAACCAAAACTTCCGCACCAAGTAGAGATACTACTTATGCATCCAAATACCCACAACCCATTTTTGCCATGAGTGTCCACTCTACCTACTTATGGATTGAATAAGATCCTTCAAGTAAGTTGTCATCAGTGCAAAATGCAATAAAAATTGCTCCTAAATAGGTATGATCTTTTATTGTAAGGGAAATAAGCGTTGTATGAACTTGTGATGGTAAAGAAATAAAAGCGATGGACTGTATAATAAAGGTTGCTATCACAAAAGGCAATACAACATGGCGTTCCTTTGCATTAAGGGTATGCACATCCAAAACCAAAAAGCGCATGACAACCTCTGCTTCCCTTTGCGAAGGGCCTATCTTATACTTTTAGTTCTTAATTACTTACCTTTATGCAAGAGTGATGGTGATCTTCACCACTTCCTGTATTTTGCCTTTTTCGATTGGCAAGCATTATGTGTTGGGGAATGATCTAAGCACAAAGATCCACTCAGATGTGGGTGATCATGAGTTTTTATTGTTGACACCACCCTTGAGGTAAATAGTTGGGAGGCAAAACAATAAACCCCTATCTTTCTCTGTGTTCAATTGAAGCTTTGATCTGATGAGTGTGGCGTGAGTGTTAGCAATTATGAAAGACAAAAAGATAATTCAGAATGTGGATTTGCTTTACGAGATCTTATATTGACTCTTTTCGATGTTATGATAAATTGTGAATTGCTTCAATGACTCGCAGAACAGTTTGTTAGTTGTTAATAAAGTTCTTGGTTCATAATTTTACCCTATGAATGAATTGTTACTCCAGCATAAGAAATTATATATCAATAGGTATTTCTATTCTAAAGATGATCATGATGCCCTCACGTCCATTTTTTATTTTATCGACACCTCTATCTCTAAACAAATGGACGTATTTACTTATCTCGGCTTTCTCTTGAGGACATGCGAGGTCTAAGCTTGGGGAAGTTGATACGTCCATTTTGGATCATGCTTTTATATTGATATTTATTTCATTATGGGCTGTTATTACACGTTATGGTACAATTCTTATGCATTTTCTCTCATATTATACAAGGTTTACGTGAAGCGGGAGAATGCCGGCAGCCGGAATTCAGGCCTAGAAAAGGAGCAAATGTGAGAGACCTATTTTGCACAACTCCAAAAGTCCTGAAAAGTTACAAAGAATTGTTTTGTAATATATAAAAAATACTAGACGAAACAAATACCAGAGGGGGCCACCGGGAGGTCACAAGCCTGCTAGGAGCGGCCACCCCCCTAGTCGTGCCTAGGTGGCTTGTGGCCCACCCTGTAGGTCCATGACGCCCATCTTCTGCTATATTGAGAGTTTTGACCTGGAAAAAATCATAAGAGAGCTTTCGGGATGAAGCACGACCGTCTATAGGAGGAACTTTGGCAGAACCAATCTAGAGCTCTAGCGGAGCTATTCTGTCGGGAAAATCCCCTCCAGGAGGGGGAAATCGAAGCCATCGTCATCACCGACGATCCTATCATTGAGAGGGGGTCAATATCCATCAACATATTCACTAGCACCATCTCCTCTTCAAACCCTAGTTCATCTCTTGTATCCGATCTTTGTCTCAAACGTCAGATTGGTACCTGTGGGTTGCTAGTAGTGTTGATTACTCCTTGTAGTTGATGCTAGTTGGTTCACTTGGTGGAAGATCGTATGTTCCGATCCTTTATGATAATTAATACTGCTCTGATTATGAACATGAACATGCCTTGTGAGTACTTACATTTGTTCCTGAGGGCATGGGATACGTCTTGTTATAAGTAATCATGTGAATTTGGTGCTCGTTCGATATTTTGATGAGATGTGTGTTGTCTCTCCTCTAGTGGTGTGATGTGAACGTCGCCTACATATCACTTCACCATTATGTGGTGTTATGTGAATGTCGACTACATAACCCTAGTTTATGCGTTGCTTTGTAAGGGGCTGATTTGGATCCATATGTTTCATGCTATGTTAAGATTTATCTTAATTCCTCTTCCATAGTTATGGATGCTTGCGAGCGGGGTTAATCATAAGTGGGAGGTTTCTCCAAGTAAGGTCATCACCCAAGCACCGGTCCACCCACATATCAAATTATCAAAGTAGCAAACGCGAATCAAATGAACATGATGAAAGCTTACTTGACAGAAATTCCCATGTGTCCTCGGGAGAGCTTCACTTTATATAAGAGTTTTTCCAAGCATGTCCATTGCTACAAAAAGGATTGGGCTACCTTGCTGCACCTTTCCTACATTTGTTACTTATCACAAAACTACCCATTACCAATAATTTCAGTGCTTGCAAAGAATACCTTACTGAAACCGCGTGTAATTTCCTTCTACTCCTCATTGGGTTCGATACACTTACTTATCTAAAGCACTGCGATAGATCCCCTATACTTGTGGGTGATCAAATACATCTAGAGAATCAGTCGGGTACACCACAACATTCTAGAGATACACCCTGTAGTCGTGATTCCCGCATTCCACTCGAGCGTGCGCAATAGGAGGATGCAGGAAAAGATGAATGTTAGGCTCCCAAAGACCGTCAATGAGATATACGCATTGGTGTACAGGTGTGCTCTTATTGAGGAGGGAAGGCGACTACCCAGAGCGAAGGCTGGTGTCAAAGTCGACTTAGACGATGATGACGATGCCCCTGGCCCGAAGGGAAAAAACCCGAAGGCGCGATAAGAAGTGTAAGGGAAATGTAGTGGTGGCCGTGGAGAGATCTGGTGATCTGTGCGGGCAAGAAGGCCAAGGCTGAGGGGCCCGACAAGGGAGCTGGCGCGTCCGCTTATAGCAGAGAGGCCGTTGCTGCAAAGAAAACCAAAAAGTCTGACAGGCCAGACTAAAAAAATCAATGGACCAAAGGTCATGATCTCCAAGAATGTCGCTAAGTTGAAGAGCTTGCCGAGAAGGAGAGGGAAAAATACGAGAAGCGTGACAAGGAGAAAGGCCAAGATAGTGTTGTCGGCAAGAGCCGTGGTGGTAGAGGAGGCTACCGCGCCAAGGCCCTTAGCAAAAGGAAAAAGCCAGCAAGAGGTCATAAGCAGAAAGGAGGAGATGATATGGGAGATGAGGAGGATGATGAAGAACATTCCAGTGATAGAGAATTCTAGAAGGCAACTGAACCCATGTATGTTGATGGAGGTGTGTCCTTGCATTCCTCTCATCACCAGCTCAAGTAGTGGGCGCATGAGGTCAACGGTGTGGAGCTTGCTGCAGAATCTATAAGGCTGCTCAAATGTTCACCCATGCCTATCATCTTTGATGAAGAGCATCATCCTGACCACACCTCTGCAGTCGGATGTTTGCCATTGTTGGTCTCCCCAACAATCCGCAGCCTGAAAGTAATGAAGATGTTAGTTGACGACGGGGCGGGTTTGAACTTGATCTCCCCTGAAGTGGTTGAAAGGCTGCAAATCCTTGACAGAAAGCTCAAGGCTATAGGTACATTCCAAGGAGTCAACCCCGGAAGGAGCCGACACATGGGAAATATCAAATTGCTTGTGACGTTTGGCGGCGAGTTGAACTGCCTGACTGAGAAAGTGGTGTTTGAGGTGGTTAGAATCCCTCTACCTTACAATGGAATTCTTGGTTGTCCAATTCTAGTGAAATTCGTGGCAGCATCCCAATATGCTTACAACACTTTGAAGATGCCAGGGCCCATGGGAATTATGTCCATCCCATCTGACAAGAAAGAAGTAGTCATATGTGTGGACAAGATGTATCAAGATGCGGTAGTAGTTGAGGTTGCGAAAACACCAGCTACCACCAAGGAATCAAAGAAATCGAAGAAGCCTCGGAGGGACATCGGTAAGGACTCCGGGAAGCATGCCCTTCCAGAGTGCATTGCACCCATCGATGTCCTTCCAAAGAGTTCCACTAGCAGAAAATCCAAGGTCGCCTGTCCCGAGACAAAGAAGATCCTTGCAGGGCAGGATGTCACTAATGGTACGTTCACCATAAGTGCCACCCTTAACGATAAATAGGAAAGCACTCTCATTGCCTTCCCGTGGGAGAATGTCGATGTGTTTTCTTGGCCACCATCTAACATCCCTGGTGTTCCTAAGGAGGTAATTGAGCACCACCTTGTTGTCTGCCCCCATGCTAGGCCCGTTGAAAAAAAAGTCAGGACCCAAGCCTTTGAGCAGTAGGAGTTCCTTGCCGAGGAAATCAAGAAGCTCGAAGCAGCTGGTTTGGTCAGAGGAGTATTGCATCCAACTTGGTTAGCCAACCCCCTAGTGGTGCGCAAGGCGAATGGGAAATGGATGCTTTGCATAGATTTCACTAATTTGAACAAAGCATGCCCAAAGGACCCTTTTCCCTTGCCGTGCATCGATCAGATTGTTGATTCCACTTCTGGGTGTGACTTGCTTCCCTTCTTGGACACATACTCTGGATACCACCAAATATTCATGGCCAAGGAACATGAGCGAAAGACCATGTTCATAACTCTGCATGGCACGTACTGCTTTGTACGTCTGCCCTTCAGGTTAAAGAGAACCGGCTCCACCTTTGCAATGGCCGTGTAGATTGGATTGGACCTCAGTTGCATAGAAATGTGGAAGCTTACATGAGTGACATGGTAGTCAAAACCAAAGATCAATTTGAAGCTCAACCCTAAGAAGTGTGTGGTTTGTGTCCCTTCCGACAAGCTACTTGGGTTCATTTTATCTCAGCGAGGAATAGAAGCCAATCCCGACAACATCAAAGCACTGGAGTAGATACTAGCACCCAAGACCTTCAAAAACATAAGACGCTTGACTGGATGCATTGCCGCGTTGAGTAGGTTAATCTCCAAATCCGTTGAACACGCCTTGCCGTTTTTCAAGATTCTAAAGAAGGATGGCTGATGAAGTGGACCCCGGAAGTAGAGCCAACGCTGTAAGATCTAAAAGCTTACCTATCCTCTGCTCCCACCTCGGTTGCTTCCAAATCGCAACGAATGAAGTGGTTAGTGCAGCGCTTGTGGCACAGTGAGATGTCAACAAAGATGTCGCTGCTATGAGTGATGCTACTGGGGGCAAGATCGAAGAATTTGCGGCAGGACCTGATTCAAGCCAAGGGGAACCTTAGCAAGCAAGCGAAAGAAGTTTCAGGGAAGTGGCGAAGACCAAAGTGGTGTAGCGACTAGTGTACTTTGTCAGCTCCATGTTAGAAGGGTCTATATCAAGGTACTCTGGAGTGAAAAAGATTATCTTCAGCTTCATCATGGCCGCGAGGAAACTGCACCACTACTTCCAAGCCCACGAGATCATAGTTGTCACTCACTTTCCACTTCAACGCATATAGAAGAATGACAAAGCCATTGGCAGGATAGTTGAGTGGGCTCTAGAGCTGTCCAATTTTGAATTGAAGTATGAGAGAACTTCCACAATTCAAAGTAGGGCGTTGCTGGAGTTAATTGCATAACAGACATCCAGGCCAGATGACCAGGTTCTAGAGACAATTCTCCCTGGCAAAAGAAGCGCCCAAGGATTGGATCATGTATTCCGACGGTGCTTTCTTGCTCCATTGCACCAGAGAAGGCATCCTCCTCGTCACCGCCACCAGAGAGCACCTCAAATATATGTTTCAAATGCTCTTTCCCGAGGAGGAAGCCACAAAAAACACTGCTGAGCATGAGGTGCTCCTTACTAGACTTAGAATCGCGGTGGAGTTGGGAATTAGGAAACTGGTCTTCCGAGGAGATTCTCAACTCAAGATGAAACAAGTACACAAGGATTATCAGAGTCCGTTGATCGAAGCATATGTGAAGAGGTGAGGAAGCTGGAGGAGTACTTTGATGGATTGAAAGCAGACCATGTGCCGCGTGTAGAAAACCACATCGTTGATCATCTATGAAAGTGCGTTGCACAAAAGCTTCCCGTGGAACCAGGAAATTCTGTCCTCCACCTCACCCAAACATCAGTATCCCCCTCAATGATGACCAGGAAAAGGAGAAAGCTGAACTTTGGCAAGCATTTTCGGGCATAGCTTCTTGAAGCCGCTAGTAGAGAGGCTGCCCGAGGCAGTCCCGTTTCGGTTGGTGAATAGCTCCCTTCTTCAGAACCCCAGGTTCTTGAGGTCGAGGTAAGTGCTCCCACGAACGAGGAGATCCCTTCAGTCCTCGTTGTCGAACCATAGGCTCCAACCTAGGCATAGCGTATAGTCGACTTCCGTTGAAGAGGAGATCTTCCTGAAGAAGAATAAGAATCCCAAAAAGTAGCTCGTTAGTCAAGTATGTACAAGTTTGTTGATGACACCATGTACACAAAAAGACCAAATGGTTTGAAATCGAGGTGCATTTGAGGGGAAGATGGACTGAAGTTGTTGGCAGACATTCACGGAGACGTGTGTGGGTCGCACATTGGATCAAGGGCCTTTATCGGAAGAGCCTTCTGGCAGAGTTTCTATTCGCCCACTACTCTCCAAGATGCAATTGACCTAGTCACCAAGTGTGAGGCCTGCCAGTTCCATCCTAAGAACATCCAGCAACCAGTGTAAGCTCTCCAGATGATCCCTTTATCCTGGCCATTCTCGGGCTGGGGGCTCGATATATTGGGCCCCTTTCCCCGTGTTGTTGAGGGCTTTGACTTCTTGTTCATGGCAACCGACAAGTTCACAAAGTGTCCTGAGGTGGAACCATGTGCCATTTTGGAGTGCCCAACAGGGTGATAACCGACAACGGCACCCAGTTCACGAGCTGCTCGTTCATGCTATACAATCCAAAGCCTTGGAAGCAAGGTCTCCTCCACCTCTGTTGCCCATCCAAGAAGCAACATTCAAGTTATGAGGATGAAGTATGAAGTGCTGCGAGGACTCGAGAAAAGAACTTCCGATAGACTGCAAAGGAGCAACAATCGCTGGATAGATGAGTTGCTAATAGTTGTTTGGTGCCTCAGAATGACACCAAATTGAGCTACGGGCCAGACGCCCTTCTCCCTAGTGTATGGGGCAAAAGAAATTCTCCCCATGGAACTCATATACGGGTCACCTAGAGTACTTGCCTACGATGAAGTAGAGCAAGAGCAACTACGGCAAGATGATGCCATGCTCCTCGAGGAAGATCGTCTCCGGGCCGCTACGTGTGATGCATGCTACCAGCAAGCTCTGTGTCGCTATGATAGTCATAGGGTATTGCCTAGAGCCTTAAGGAAGGTGACCTTGTCCTTAGGCGCGTTTAGTTCGCCAAGGGTACCAACAAGTTCACGCCTAAATGGGAAGGCCCTTACTAGGTAGCACGAGTCACCAGACCCGGCGCAATCTGTCTGGAGACCGAAAATGGCATCAAAATGCTTAACTCAAGGAAGATTGAGCATTTTCATAAGTTCTACCTGTAAGGCGCGGCTGTCGGGCACAGTCGCCGGTAGACACCTTTTGTACAAGCCTTGTCACAGTTGCATGTAACCCTTTGTACAAAGCCAGGCGCAGGCCCTTTGTGAAGCAATAATGAAGCTAGGCATTGCATCGTACCATTGCATTGTCTGCTTCCTATGCATTTTTATGATTGCAATGTTATTGCAAGTTTCAGAAATTTGCTAGAGTACTTGATGAGCCTATAATACTTGTTGCCACATTCTCTCTCTTCGGGGAAAATGTAGCGACCCGAACTGAAAGGTCGAATCTCCAGTGTTTCTGTACCATCCCAAGATCATGCTGGTACACACACGGTACATCAATGTATATATCAAAGTGAAATCACACAGCTTTATTAATCGAAAAAATCTCATATCGAGTTCTTTATTACAATAAAAATTACAATAAAGTGGCTGAAGGCCAACTCATGAGAATAACTAATCTTGCGGAAGCTTCAAAGGTAGTTGAGTCCATCTGACTCCAAGGGCATCTCACCGAGCGTAGAGCATATCCTCACTCCTGGTCCGTAAAGTACTCTCCAACATGATACGTTGCAGCCGTATAGGTCAGCGTATTGAATATGCCGGCAATGTCACAAAAGATGGGGTGTAAAGTAATCATCTATTCTATATGCATATACGGCAGGTGGGGTAGTAAGTCTTGCATAAGGCCAATTTTTCCTACAACAAGAGAGGGCAAAAGCATTATTACTACAATGTTGGTTGATTAATGAGATGGTTCCACCAACCAAATTCTCATACCCAAGTTTTCATTAATACCCACATCAATGTAATTATTTGTGTTGAGAATTCCAGATAGTCTCAGTTCCTTTGGCTCAAACTGTCCATGACCGTGGACACGGCTAATCGATTAGGTTTGGGTACTCTGCAGAGTTTTGCACACGTTCCCCACAAGATTTGATCGCCTCCGTTGGATTTCTCGCACTTCAGGGTGTTTGAGAAACGGATGACCAAAACATGGTCTTCTAAAGGGTTTCCCCGAGACTCTGTCTGTGCCCATCCTTTCCTACCGTTCTTCTACATCTCGTAGCACCGCCTGTCCAGGGTCACCATGATATCCAACCAAGCCAGAGCCCATAATGGCTTGTGGCTGTGTAGGTAAGCCTTGGGTCTTGAAGCATCCATCCATCTCTTTGTGCCTGGGTGGACCTTTCTGCATGAATACTGGCACTTCTCCAACAAGATCTAGGCTAACCACTGGTTTCTCCAGGGCGCCGTTCAACCATCATCCACCCAAAGGTATGTTGAAAACTCGGAGTCTCGAAGTCTTGATCATCTTGTAGGTCTTGAAATTATTATCTCACAACTCTCATGAATCACACAACCAACCCCGTCTACTAATAGCATAGCAAAATTAAATCAACGTTTGCCGGGGCCAATGTGTCCAAGGGTTGAGGGGTGCCTACCACATGATACTACATCAAGTAACCAAGTTTCCAAATTGTCTACTTTGCATGCAATTGGGGAGATGGTAGAACTAATGCAGTAAAAACATAGGTATACATGGTCAAAGTGACTTGCCTTGCTGACGATCCTCGTACTCAAGTGACTCTAGATAACAAGCTTCGCACTCCGGATGATCTGACGAATCAAACAAAGCACACAATAAGCATAACCACAATACAACTCCTACAACAACAAGGTAAACAAATACTTCAACTAATAAATAGCACAATCAAAAGGAAGAATCACTCAAAGTATAAGACTCTAAAATTTTTGGTGTCAAAACTCTACGAAGACATAACAAGTCCAAAATTTGTTTTGAACAACTAGCCATTTAGATACCAGAAAAGTAAATACAAAGTTTTATTGGAAAACAGAAAGTATTTCATTATAAAATGTTTGCGCAAAAAGAGTTACTACAAAACTTTTTTTCTAAACAATACTAAAGGTGAAAATAAGATTTACCTATTCAAACTAGAGCACAAAACAAATTAAAAATATATTTTTATTAACATAAAATAATACACCTAATGTTGAAACAACAGAACCTAATGAAATATAAAAACCAAAAGTGAAACTAATTCAGATTCAAACTAAAACTAAAATCAAAGTAACTAAACTCTATTAAGAACTAGACAGATTCTATTTTTGTTAAAAACCCTAACCAAATTCAAGAGTCGGATATGAATCGAACGGTCCAAAGGGTGTGCGATGGCTTATAGAGGGGATGTCGAGGTTTCCGGCGAGGTCGACGGTGGCCGGACGTGAGAGGTGGTCGAGCGGTGGTCGGGGCAGTGTCCGAAGAGCTCAGACGACGGCGACGAAGATCCGGCGTCGAATGATGGCGTCAGACAGGGCTGGGTACGATGGAGACGACGACTAGGAGCTCTGGGGGTTCAGTTGGAGTCCAAACTCTGGTGAGGTGGTGCGGTGGCGTTTTGGCAAGGGTAGACGGGGGCTTGGGGTGCAATGGAGAGTGGAGAAGCAGTGGCTACTTATAGGCCAGGTGCAGGGTCGGGAGAGGGAGAGAGGAGACAGATCCGTGGGGGAGAGATCGCCGGCGAGGTCGGGGGCGAGGGGAAGGGGATGAGCGCGCTGTTCAAGCTGTCAGATGGTGGGTCCCGCGGGTTAGTGAGAGAGAGGGCGATGTTTGCACGTCGGTGGCCGATCCGGAGGAATCTCGGGACTTGAAGGCTGTGGGCCGGCCGGTTTGCTAATTAAATCGTTTAAATACGTTTGCTTTTCTATTTTCCAAAATGTTTAAAATCCCTTAATGCATTCAAATCATTTCCAAACCTAGTCAATATATATATCAAAATGATCAAGGGAATAAATTCTATTTAATGAACATTTTTCCTCTATCAAAATGAATACTTAAAAAAATCATTTTTTCAGAAAATGCCTAATTGATTTTAAATTCTTTTGAGATAAACTTTCAAATAAACCTCTGGTTTTATTGTTCAAATAATTCACCAAAATGCTTCTGGTGTGGAGTGTCATGTTACTCCTCTGTGTTGTTGAATAATTCCAGAGATTTCAAATAAATGAAACAAGTAAATGGAGAAAAAGAAAGGGGCCTTTTAGAAATCCAAAAGAAGAATGTCAACAATTCATTTCATTCAAACAATGTGGTGATGGTGCATAGCTGTATTTCATAACATTCCAAAATGAAGTTTTGGGATGTTACAAACCTACCCACCTTAAGATGAATCTTGCCCTCGAGATTCGGGTTGGCTAGAAAATAGGTGCGGGTGGTCTCTACGAAGATCTTCTTCGCGTTCCCAGGTGGCTTCTTCCTCGGTGTGGTGACTCCACAGAACTTTACAAAACTTGGTGGTCTTGCTACGGGTAACTCTGTTGGTAGTCTCGAGGATTCTGACAGGCTTCTCCTCGTAGGTCAGGTCACTGTCAAGTTGTATGGCCTCTAGGGGTACTGTGTCTCTCAAAGGAATATCAGCCATCTCCGCATGGCATTTCTTCAGCTAGGAAACATGGAAAACATCATGAACTCCGGACAATCCTTCCGGCAATTCCAGCTTGTATGCAACTTCGCCTCTACGTTCAAGAATTTTGTAGGGGCCTATCAATCTGGGTGCTAACTTTCCTTTAACACCAAACCTCTTGATTCCTCGAAGTGGGGACACAATAAGGTATGCTCGATCTCCCACTTCATATGTCACCTCCTTGCGTTTGTTATCAACATAGCTCTTCTGCCTGGACTGAGCTATCTTGAGTCGGTCTCAAATCAGTTTGACCTTTTCTTCAGAATCTCAGATAAGATCGGGACCAAAGAGTTTTCGGTCTCCAACACCATCCCACATCAATGGTGTTCTGCACCTCCTTCCGTATAAAGCTTCGAAAGGGGCCATCTTCAGACTAGTCTGATAACTGTTGTCGTACGAGAACTCTGCGTAAGATAAGTTGTCATCCCAAATGGACCCATAGTCTAGCGCACAAGCTCTCAACATGTCCTCCAAGATCTGGTTGACTCTCTCGGTCTGTCCATCGGTCTACGGACGAAAAGTTGTACTGAATTCCAGCCTTGTACCCAAAGTTTCATGTAACTGATGCCAAAACTTCGAGGTAAATTGTGTTCCTCTATTTGACATGATACTCCTCAGAACTCCATGCAGACATACGATCCTGGTCATATATATCTTGGCTAACTTAGCACTGGTATAGGTGGTCTTCGCTGGAATGAAATGAGCCACCTTGGTCAAGCGATTGACCACTACCCAGATGGAACCATAACCTGAACGGGTCCTGGGTAATCCTATGATGAAGTCCATACCAAGCTTATCCCATTTCCACACGGGTATCGGCAAAGGTTGGAGTAACCCTACTAGTTTCTGATGTTCCGCCTTTACTCGCTGACAAACATCACATACCCCAACATGTTCAGCAATATCCTTCTTCATACCTGTCCACAAGTAACTTTCCTTCAAATCAAGGTACATCTTGGTGTTGCCTGGGTGTATCGCCTAGGATGAATCATGGGCTTCTTGAAGTATCAACTTCCTGAGCTCTGGGTCATTGGGCACATAGAGTCGGTTCTCAAACCTTATAGTACCTTGTTCATCTTCATGAAAGTCTTTAGCTTTTCCATCCTTCATTGTCCGCTTTATCTCAGCTATCTCCTTGTCCAATTTCTGGGCTTCACGAATTCTTTCGGTCAACGTGGACTAGATCTCTAGTGTGGCAACATATCCTTTTGGAACTATCTCTAGTAGGAGCTCTCTGAGATCATCGGTTAACTCCTGGGGTAATCCTCCTACTAAGAGTGTGTTCACATAACTCTTCCGACTCAAAGCATCTGCTACAACGTTTGCCTTTCCTGGATGGTAATGCAGTCTCATGTCATAGTCCTTGATTAACTCTAACCATCTCCTCTGTCTGAGGTCCAACTCCTTCTGTGTGAAGATATACTTCAGGCTTTTCTGATCAGTGTAAACATCACAACTATTTCCGATAAGCAAATGTCTCCAGGTCTTGAGTGCATGCACTACGGCCGCTAGTTCCAAATCATGGGTGGCATAATTCAACTCATGGGGTCGTAGCTGTCTGGATGCATAGGCTACAACTTTTCCCTCATGCATGAGTACTCCTCCAAGTCCTTGACGTGATGCGTCACAATAAACCTGGAAGTCCTTCCGAATGTTTGGCAGTATCAACACTGGGGCTGTGACCAAACGTTTCTTCAACTCCTGGAAACTGGCCTCACATTCCTTAGTCCAAATATACTTAGACTCTTTCTTCAACAACTCTGTCACGGGCTTGGCAATCTTTGATAAATTCTCAATGAACCTCTGGTAATATTCGGCAAGTCCGAGAAAACTGCGGATCTCCTTAACTGAGGTGGGTGACTTCCACTTAGTGACTGCTTCAACCTTAGCGGGGTCTACTGCTATTCCTTCTCCGTAAATAACATGTCCAAGGAATCCGAGTTTCGTCAGTCAGAATTCACATTTACTGAACTTGGCATATAACTGATGCTCTCTAAGCTTCTCCAGAACTAAACGCAAGTGTTCCTTGTGTTCTTCCTCGCTCTTGGAGAATATCAAAATGACATCGATGAACACCACGAGAAACTTGTCCAAATATTCCATAAACACTTTGTTCATCATATTCATGAAGTAGGAAGGAGCATTAGTCAAACCAAAAGACATGACTGTATACTCATATAAGCCATACCTTGTGGTGAATGCTGTTTTGGGTATATCCTGTTCATGAATTTTCAGTTGGTGATACCGTGATCGAAGATCGATCTTGGAGAATACTTTGGCTCCTACTAGCTGATCAAACAGGTCATTAATCATCGGCAGAGGGTACTTATTCTTGATAGTTACCTCGTTCAATGCACAATAATCGACCACCATCCTCAAGGTTTTATCTTTCTTCTCCAACAAAAGTACTGGGGCTCCCCAAGGTGAAGAACTTGGGTGAATATATCCCTTATCCAATAGCTCCTTAATCTGCTTCTTTATTTCTACTACATCATTTGCACGCATCCGATAGGGTCTATTGGAAATTGGGGCTGTTCCTGGTAGTAGCTCTATCAGAAACTCAATCTCTCTATCTGGTGGCATGCCTAGTAATTCCTACGGGAATACTTCTGGAAAGTCTTGTACAACCGACACTTCCTCCTGAACAACTCCTGTGAGGGAATTTAACCGAACACTCATCTGTGTGCGTCAGGATACATACTTAATCCTCTTGTTCTCCGGGGTGGTGAGCAAAATAGACTTGCTGGGGAAATCAAGGTTTCCTTCATACTTGGTCATCCAATCCATGCCTAGGATTACATCCAATCCTTGGGATTCTAAGACGATGAGGTCGGTGGGAAAAACATGATTTCCTATATGGAGTTTCAATGCGTGACATCCTATCCCTGCCATCATCATCCCACCTGGGGAATTGACCTTAATGGGCTGACTAAGGGTTCTAGTGGGTAAACCATACTTTTCCACAATTACCCTTGATATGAATGAGTGAGTTGCACCAGAATCAAAAAGTACCATAACTGGACGTGAATGCAGTAAAAACTTACCAACCACAGTCTCGGGCTGATCATAGACTTCTTCCACATCAATGTGGTTCACCTGAGCACGAGGAAAAGGATTTGGCTTCTTAGTTGCGGAGTTGCCGTTGTTGTTGCCGTTTCCATTTCCTTGCTTGTTCTGAGGACATTCAGTGGCATAGTGCCCTGTCTTCTGGCACTTGAAATAGGTGATATGGTTTAGATCCTTCTGAGCTGGAGCGGCATAGTGTTGGTTGCCATTCCCACTTCAATTGCCATTCTTGAAGTTGCCATTGTTGGGACGATTATTCCCATTTCCTCCATGGTTATGGCCTCCAAGGTTGTGCATGTGATGAGTGTGTCCTCCATACTTACCGGTCCCTAATCCGGTATTTCCTGAGTACAGGGAGTAGCAGGGCTTCTCTTGAGCTCTAGAGTGAGACTTCCCCTATCCACACTTCCTCTTGCGGTTTTCAATTTGCTACTGCTTCCCCTCCAAGATGAGGGCCTTGTCTACCAGCTCCTGGTAGTTGTTGAAAGTAGCCACCATCAGCTACATGCTCAACTCATCGTTGAGTCCTTCTAGGAACTTCTCCTATTTGGATGGATCATCGGCCACATCTCCTGGTGCATAACAAGCCAACATGCTGAATTCATCCACATACTGGGCCACGAAACGGTTCCCTTGGCGTAAGTTGCAAAACTCACGCTTCTTCAGACTCATGGCTACAGTTGAGACATGAGCAGTGCGGAAAGCTAGCTTGAACTGCTCCCAAGTCACACCAGCAATAGGGTACGTGGTGGTGTAGTTCTCCCACCATGAAGCTGATGGTCCCTCTAGTTGATGGGCGGCGAAACGTACCTTTTCAGCCTCAGTGCATCCAGCGGTGGTGAGTTCCCTCTCCATCTTGCAGAGCCAATCATCTGCCACAATGGGCTCAGTGCTGCTGGAGAAAGTTGGTGGATTCAGCCTCAGAAAACGGGTGAGGTTGTTGCCTTGAGGTGGAGGGTGGTTGTTGTGGTTGTTCGTCTGGTTTTGGATCAACAGCTGCATCAGGGCATTCTGTTGCTGGAGAAGTTGTGTGAGTTCCGGCGGGAAGGTGAAGTCGGGCTCACGTCGCGGAGGCATCTTGTTGTTTTCAGAGGGGTGAGAATTAGAATAGAACAAGGACCTAAATGGAAATTTCACTACCCATATGCAATGCATCAAACATATCACACCAAACACTCATTCATTTGTTCAACTCATTGTTCAAACATCGAGATACAAGTCACCAAATCAAACTAAACATTGACCTACGCTGTAATGATGAAAATAAAGATACCTGGGGGCATAACTAAAGTTCTCCTCAAAAGTACATGGTGAAGTGGCCTCCTCCGGTGACGCTCTCCTCATAGTCATCATCGTTGTTGATCAAGGGAGCCATGTCTCCTTCTGGGTGAAGATTTTCCCGATGTCCAACTATTCCTCTAGAGTTGCAATGCGAGTGTTCAGCTTATCGACCCTCTCTAAGAAATCCTTCACTTCATGCTCATGCTCATATTTGGCTTCCCGTAGGTCGGCTTCGAGGTCAATCTCGCGGTTCAACAGCCTCTTGATCATCTTCGTGTCGGCACGTACCCGAAGCTCAAATGTCCTGATGTGCGTCTCGAAAGTCTGGATATAGGAAATGGTGGGAGTGTTTATGACATTTCCATTGGCATCCCTGCGACAAACCACGCTGAGTCCTGGTGAAATGGGACCACCCTTGTATTCCTCCTGAATACGTCCAAGGGCACGGTGAATTGCCATGTCCCTCCCAACAATCCAGCGGGGTGCCACAAACTTGAAGTCGATGGGTTCCTTACGATTTCCAAAGGTCCTTCCGGGGATGTGCACCTCGATCCTGTAGTGACCGTCTTGTGGAAAGGACATCATAGGAGTCCCAGTGATGCTTGTCAAAGCGATCCTTACATCCCTGACGATCTTCACCAGCTCCTTGCCAAAGGGCATCGTGTCGTCACGCTGACAAAACTCCATGATCAAAACTGGGATGAAGGTGTCCATCTATAAATTTTGAAATAAATCGGAGGGAAGTCAGAAACGAGCAGATGAGAGTATAAGAATTTTATAGACAAAAGAAAAAAACCTAAGGCTTTTCCAATCCTAGAGGTTACGTCCTATGGTCAGCGTGTGCTCTGATACCATTTCTGTAGCGACCCAACCTGAAAGGTCGAATCTCCGGTGTTTCTGTTCCATCCCAAGATCGTGCTGGTACACACATGGTACATCAATGTATATATCAAAGTGAAATCACACAAATTTATTAATCGAAAAAATCTCATATCGTGTTCTTTATTGCAATAAAAATTACAATAAAGTGGCTGAAGGCCAACTCATGAGAATAACTAATCTTGCGGAAGCTTCAAAGTTAATTGAGTCCATCTGACTACAAGGGCATCTCACCGAGCGTAGAACGTATCCTCACTCCTAGTCGGAAAAGTACTCTTCAACATGATACGTTGGAGCCGTATAGGTCAGCATAGTAAATATGTCGGCAATGTCACAAAAGAGGGGGTGTAAAGTAATCATCTATTCTATATGCATATACGGCAGGTGGGGTAGTAAGTTTTGCATAAAGCCAATTTTTCCTACAACAAGAGAGGGCAAAAGCCTTATTACTACAATGTTGGTTGATTAATGAGATGGTTCCACCAACCAAATTCTCCTACCCAAGTCGTCATTAATACCCACATCAATGTAATTATTTGTGTTGAGAATTCCAGATAGTCTTAGTTCCTTTGGCTCAAACTGTCCATGACTGTGGACACGGCTAATCGATTAGGTTTGGGTACTCTGCAGAGTTTTGCACATGTTCCCCACAAGATTTGATCGCCTCCGTTGGATTTCTCGCACTTCAGGGTGTTTGAGAAACGGATGACCAAAACATGGTCTTCTAAAGGGTTTCCCCGAGACTCTGTCGGTGCCCATCCTTTCCTACCATTCTTCTACATCTCATAGCACCGCCTCTCTAGGGTCACCACGGTATCCAACCAAGCCAAAGCCCATAATGGCTTATGGCTGTGCAGGTAAGCCTTGGGTCTTGAAGCATCCATCCATCTCTTTGTGCCTGGGTGGACCTTTCCGCATGAATACTGGCACTTCTCCAGCAACATCTAGGCTAACCACTGGTTTCTCCAGGGCGCCGTTCAACCATCATCCACCCAGAGGTATGTTGAAAACTCGGAGTCTTGAAGTCTTGATCATCTTGTAGGTCTTGAAATTATTATCTCACAACTCTCATGAATCACACAACCAACCCCGTCTACTAATAGCATCGCGAAATTAAATCAACGTTTGCCGGGGACAATGTGTCAAAGGGTTGAGGGTTGCCTACCACATGATACTATATCAAGTAACCAAGTTTCCAAATTACCTTCTTTTCATGCAATTGGGGAGATGGTAGAACTAATGCAATAAAAACATAGGTATACATGGTCAAAGTGACTTGCCTTGCTGACGATCCTCGTACTCAAGTGACTCTAGATAACAAGCTTCGCACTCCGGATGATCTAACGAATCAAACAAAGCATACAATAAGCATAACCACAATACAACTCCTACAACAGCAAGGTAAACAAATACTTCAACTAATAAATAGCACTATCAAAAGGAAAATCACTCAAAGTATAAGACTATAAAATTTTTGGTGTCAAAACTCTACTAAGACATAACAAGTCAAATTTTTTTTTGAACAACTAGCCATTTAGATAATAGAAAAGTAAATACAAAGTTTTATTGGAAAACAAAAAGTATTTCATTATAAAAATTTGTGCAAAAAGATTTACTACAAATTTTTTTTCTAAACAATACTAAAGGTGAAAATAAGATTTACCTATTCAAACTAGAGCACAAAAGAAATTAAAAAAATATTTTTATTAACAGAAAATAATATACCTAATGTTGAATTAATAGAACCTAATGAAATCTAAAAAACAAAAGTTAAACTAATTTAGATTCCAACGAAAAATAAAATCAAACTAACTAAACTCTATTAAGAACTAGACAGATTCTGTTTTTATTAAAAACCCTAACCAAATTCATCCTAAAAATTCTCAACCTATGTAGTATGATGGGTCTAACTAATACAAAACAGTTGCAAAAAGATTCACTCAATAATAATTTTTTAATTTCTAGTTATACAGATTTTAGTAATTTAAGAAAATTTGCTTAGATTCAAATTTTAAAGTTAAAATTGTAAATCTAAGACGACTGTATGAAACTACATGAAATTTGTGACCTAATGCAAAAAGAATCAATTTAAAACACTAATTACTTTAAAAGATATAACAGAAATAAAATCAGAACACATTCTGTTTTCAAAAACACAAACAGAAAAAGAAAAAAATAGCTAACGGACAGAGGCTACGTGGCGACTACCTATTGGTCGAAAGCGCGCATGTGCGGGTGTTTGTGGCGAATGACCGAACATTAGAGGATACCGTTTCGGGGTTCTAAGTCATCTAATCTAACGCGTCGGATCTAAATCGAACGGTTCAGGGGGTGTGCGGTGGCTTACAGAGGGGATGTCGAGGTTTCCGGCGAGGTCGACGGCGCCCGGACGTCGGAGGTGGTCGAGTGGTGGTCGGGGGCGGCGTCCGAAGAGCTCAGACGACGACGATGAAGATCCGGCGTCGAATGATGGCGTTAGACGGGGCTGGGGATGATGGAGACGATGGGTAGGAGCTCTGGGGGTTCGGTTGGAGTCTGAACTCCGGCGAGGTGGTGCGGTGGCATTCGGGCAAGGGTAGAGGGGGGCTCGTGGTGGAACAGAGAGCGGAGAAGCAGTGGCTACTTATAGGCCAGGTGCGGGGTCGGGAGAGGGAGAGAGGAGAGAGATCCGCGGGGGAGGGATCGCCGGTGAGGTCAGGGGCGAGGGGAAGGGGATGAGCGCGCTGATGAAGCTGTCGGACGATGGGTCCCGCAGATCAGTGAGAGAGAGAGATGTTTGCGCGTCGGTGGCCAATCCGGACGAATCTCAGGACTTGAAGGCTGTGGGCCGGCCGATTTGCTAATTAAATCGTTTAAATACATTTCCTTTTCTATTTTCCAGAACGTTTAGAATCCTTTAACGCGTTCAAATCACTGCCAAACCTAGGAAATATATATATCAAAATGATCAGGGGAATAAATGATATTTAATGAACATTTTTTCTCTATCAAAATGAATACTTATAAAATCATTTTTCAGAAAATTCCTAATTGATTTTAAATTCTTTTGAGATAAACTTTCAAATAAGCCTCTGGTTTTATTGTTCAAATAATTCACCAAAATGTTCCTGGTGTGGAGTGTCATGTTACTCCTCTCATTTTTTTAATAATTCCAGAGATTTTCAAATAAATGAAACAAGTAAATGGAGAAAAAGAAAGGGGCCTTTTAGAAATCCAAAAGAAGAACTTCAACAATTCATTTCATTCAAACAATGTGATGATGATGCATAGCTATATTTCATAACATTCCAAAATGAAATTTTGGAATGTTACAGAACAAATGCCTCTTGCCCTACATGTTTGACCATCGGGAAAACATGGAAGGAGGGCGGAGAAACAAGGACAACGGCCTATCATACTCTAGGAAGGTATACTGCTTGAAAAGATATGTCTAATTGCATATCCCAAGTTCTAGGTCGTTCGCTCGCTTAAGAAAACCCTTTCTATTCTTTTGGTTGTGTACAATGGAGTCCTTCATGCAATGGAAACCCTTGTTGGCACGACCCGTCCCCCATCTTCTATCACTTATCAGCTCTGTGGGGTTGCGTCGATACCGGCAAGGAGCCTTGCCTAGGAACGATACCAGCCTGCTGCCAGGGGCTCACTCCTGCTTTGGTGCTTGCGGTTAGTACTGACCCGGAAAATGGTTCCGTGCAACAAGGACAAACATAGTCACAATACAAAGAAAGGAAGAAACGAATAGTAGTTAAGGAAGAGAAAGAGAATTTTTTTCATTCATTTTTAGTACAAAATGGATAAAGACTACATTAGAGGACACCCCTTTATTAACCGTTTATTTGACTTTCTCCACTAGGAATAAGCTATTAAAGGGAAAAAATAACAAAATGAGAGCTTTAGTAGAAGACTAGCCTGACCCCGTTAGGACTAGCAGGGCGCGGATCGGCAAGACCTCCGGAAGGGAGGACGAAGCCGAAGTCCACGAGCCTGCCAGGATCTAGCTGGGGGACAAGGCGGCGCCCAAGTCAAGAACCCCAAGTAAATCACTTTACTGGGGGAGTTAAGCTGACGGCGATGGTGCGACCAACGGTCAGCTAGAGCCCGAGTCGCCATACTCCGACTTAATGGCTGGTGGCACACTGTCATCATCTTCACTGACACTGTCCTCCTCATCTGTGTCGCTCGAGGAGGAGCTTTCAATGTTGCTCAACCTCTCTTTGCAATAGCCAAGGTGAGCGCCCGAATGCCCATTGATCTTGATAGAGAGCATGTTGGCCTCCACCAACTAGAAGCAGAGGACATTCCCACCCGTGAATCTATGGGCACGCGCGACGGTTTTCCACCCACTCCTGAGCAACATGACGCAGCGCACTAGAAACTCGACGTCAGCCCGTATGACGCCATTATAGCAGTCGTGCACCCGCAGCCACAACACGTGCGGTTTGTCAATCTCCATCACCCTAGCGAAATGATGAGGGACTCGCTTGCGGCTGTGGGGAGGGCCGCGCAGCCTGATGACGAACTCCAGCATCGTACCTTTAGTATGTCCAATCGTTGGGGGGATCCATCAGCGGAAGAGGATCGGGTGCAGCACTCTGCCTCCCCCGGCCATGAGCCCCGTGCCGCCCTCGGCCTCTTCTAGCGCTCCCATCACGCGTGCCGGAACCACCCTCTACCACCATCGTTGATGTGACGGCATGATCCCGAAGGGAAGCTCTCGTCACCGCGGCAGAACCAAGGGGTCGTCCTCGCACCCTGGTCATGGTGGTGGCTTGTGCGACCAAAGAAGGGAGGAGAAGGGGATGGATGAGCATCGCCTGTGGTGATCTCTCAATTTATAGGGGAGGGCATGGGGGCCCGCTCTCCTCCGCTCCAAATTGGCCGCTCATCTACACCAATCCCACTACCCACGTTCATGGGCGAATTGATAACCGCCCCATTGCTCCAATCCCTGTCATTGTAGTTTCTTCCACTCCCACGTCTTTAAGCCATGCATGCTCACTGCGAAATCCTTGCAATGTATGGGGCACGCATGGCACAAACATCCTTGGGTGGTGGGTAAGTGATGACTGGAAAGTTGGCAGTTACTCCCTCACATTGTGTGCCTGTGCATAAATTTTGAGACTGACCGAATGGCGCTGGGCGAGCACGTTTGGGCCGGACCCGGGGGCTCCTACGGGTGCACTAGGATAGGGGTACCGAGTGCCCCTGACTTATGGACATGCAGTAGTAGCACAACCCTTCAACACAAGTGCAAACCAAACCAAGACCCAAGAGCAAGACTCTAATAGAGGTGACCTAGGGAGGCTAAGCGACGCTGGCAAGGCCAATGCAATGGCCCAAGACGGGCTCGGACCATGCCAAGCACATCCCCGATGCTTTCCAGGGACCAAGGCACGTACATCGTTAGGAAGACCGAGCAAATCATACCCTGGCAGGCATGAGCTGATTTGGCAACGCTCCACTACATCGCAATGCGAGTCACCTGCCAATGCGGTGTCGAGCCCCCAGGTGGCTAAGTGGTTCTCGCTAAGAACATGGCGGCATGGTGGAAGGCGGATTATTCCCCCTTGACACCCTTCTAGAGGCGTGGCAAGATGTGGTGCAGTAGTTAGCTAAAGCGGTGCTAGAAGCCTGCCAGGAATGCATCCCCGCATGCCACCTAGACTAGCATTTATGGCATTCTGTCCTAAGTGCCAGAGTAAGGTATGATTGCACTGTTAGCTATCTAATCATCACACAATGTCTGTTGTGCCACCATGGTGGCCCCTTGGTCTATAAAAGGAGGCTCAAGGTAACCTAGCTAATGATTCAGACCTTTGGACACTTGTACACACATAGTAGCTCCCCCGAAGGTAACCCTTACCGGGTTTGAGCGTTACTTGTACTTCGTGCTCCACTAATCAATCCACCAAAGCAGGAGTATGGTTTTACACCAGCGTCCCCATCGCCGTGTTGCCTCACTACCTCCACTCTTTGTGCATGTGACCTCACCCCTACCGAACCACAAAGGGGTCCGTGGCCCCAAAGGTGATCGAGTACATCATGCCCCGAGACCAATAAGCTTCATGTTCTAACTCAAGAGGAAAATGACAAGCCTTCCCATAGACCATTTTCTACGGAGACATACCCATAGGATTCTTATAAGTAGTTCTATAACCCATAGTGCATCATCTAGTTTCTTAGACCAATTCTTCCTAGATCTATTAACGGTCTTTAACAATATTAATTTTCTTTCTCGATTACTCAATTTAACTTGACCATTATACTGAGGATGATAAGGAGATGCAATCCTATGGTTAACATCATATTTAGCTAGAAATTTACGGAAATAACCATGAATAAAATGTGAACCACTATCGGTCATTATGTACCTAGGAACTCCAAACCTCGAAAAATGATGTCTTTAAGCATTTTAATAGAGGTGTTGTGACCAGCACTACTAGTTGGAATAGCGTCTACCCACATAGTAACATAAATCAACAACAACTAGAATATGAGTATACCCATTTAAGGAAGGAAAAGCTCCCGTAAAGTCAAAACCCCATACAATGAATGGTTCAATAGCAAGTGAATAATTAAACGACATTTCCTGATGCTTATCGATGTTACCAACTGTCTGGCATTCACTGCATGAAAGGACAAACTTACGAGCATCTTTGAAAAGATTAGCCCAATAGAAACCAGATTGTAATACCATGTATGCAGTTTTGTGACCGGCATGGTGTCCTCCATAAGCTTCGGAATGACCCTTCCGAAGAATCTGTTCGTGTTCATGCTCAGGTATACATTGTCTAATAATACCGTCTACTTCCTCTTTGTAAACATGTGGGTCATGCAAAAAGTAATGTCGTAGATCATATAAGAAATTTTCATTTCATGATAGGTGAAGCTAGGTGGAATGTACTTGGCAAGAATATAATTAGCATAATCAGCATACCAAGGAGCACTATGTGAAGTATTTATAGCAGCAAGCTATTCATCAGGAAAACTATCATCGATTGGAAGTAGGTCATCAAGAACATTTTCCATCCTTGACAAGTTATCTGCTACGGGGTTTTCAGCTCCTTTTCCTTCAAGGATATGCAAGTCAAACTCTTGAAGTAAAAGTACCCACCTAATAAGTCTTGGTTTAGCATATTTATTTTCCATAAGATATTTAATAGCAGCATGGTCAATGTGAATAATTACTTTGGAAACGACAATGTAAGGTCTAAACTTATCACAAGCAAAAACAACTACTATGAATTGCTTTTTAGTGGTACCATAATTCCTTTGAGCATAATCTAGTGTTTTACTAGCATAATGAATAAAATTTAATTTTTTGTCTACTCTTTGCCCTAGGACAGTGCCGACAACATAATCACTAGCATCACACATAATTTCAAATGGTAGGTTACAATCAGGCGGTTGAACAATAGGAGCAAAAATTAAAGCCTTCTTAAGTATTTCAAAATCTTCTAAACAATCATCATAAAAAACAAAAGGAACATCTTTTGGAAGAATATTTGTTAACGACCTTGAAATCTTTGAGAAATCTTTAATGAAACACCTATAGAAACCAGCATGACCAAGGAAACTTTTTATACTTTGATATCTCTCGGGCATGGCATTTTCTGTATTACATCAACTTTAGCCTTGTCTACCTCAATGCCACATGTTTAGAAATTTTGTGACCAAGCACTACACCTTCATTTACCATAAAGTGACACTTCTCCCAGTTCAGTACAAGTCTAGTTTCCTCACATCTTTGCAAAACTCAATCAAGATCGCTCAAGCAAACATCAAAAGAAGTCTTGTAAATAGAAAAATCATCCATGAAAAACTCAAGAATATTTTCACAAAAATCGGAGAATATAGCAATTATACATCTTTGAACTGTAGTAGGGTCATTGCATAAACCAAAAGGCATACATCTATATGCATAAGTTCCAAAAGGACAAGTGACGATAGTTTTCTCTTGATCTTATTTTGATATAGGTCTTTGAGAAAATCGAGAATATCCGTCAAGAAAGCAAAAGTGTGTGTGCTTAGATAATCTTTCTAACAGTTGATCAATAAAAACCAAGGGATAATGATAATTTTTAGTAGCTTTATTTAATTTACTCAAATCAATTACCATCCTGCAACCAGTTATGATTCTTTGTGGAATAATCTCATTTTTAGCATTAGGAACAATAGTAATACCTCCTTTCTTAGGGACACAATGGACATTACTTGCCCACCTACTATCAACAATAGGTTAGATTATACCTTCCTGCAGAAGCTTTAGTATTCCAGTTCTTACAACTTCTTCCATTTTAGGATTTAAGCGACGTTAGTGATGAACAACGGTTTTAGCATCTGGTTCCATATTAATATTGTGCTGACATAGAGTGGGGACTATCTAATATACCTTCTTAGAGTTTTAAGTAATCCAAAGAAAGACCTGTGCTTCCTTAGAGTTTTAAGTAATCTACCTTCTTCATGATCTGAAAGGTTAGCACTGATAATAATAGGATATATCTTCTTTTCATCAAGATAAGCATATTTCAGAGTATTAGGTAAAGTTTTTAATTCAAACACGGGATCTCCTTTGGGTGGAGGAGGATCCCCTAGGATATCAACTGGTAGGTTGTGTTTAAGGATAGGTGTTTGTTCAAAAAGTATATTATATATTTCATTTCTTTCATTTATTTGCATGTCATTCTCATGGTCTAGCAAATATTGTTCTACAAGATCAGTAGGCAGTACGACAATAGAAGAAAGACCAATCATTTCATCCTTACTAGGTAATTACTTCAATGGGATTGATTAGTAAACTTGGAGAAATTAAATTCATGAGACACATCACCAAAGCTTACATTAACCTTATCAATAACACAATTGATTTCAGCAATAATGGTGCTTAAGAAAGGCCTACCAAATATAATAGGACAAAAGTTATCTTGTTCTGAACCAAGTACTAAGAAATCAGCGGGGTACTTGACCTTGCCACACAGAACCTCAACATCTCTAACGATACCAAGTGGTGAAATAGTGTCTCGGTTTGCAAGTTTAATAGTAACATCAATATCTTCCATAGTAGGTGTAGGATCGATAGAAGAGTGTCTAGAGGTGGGTGAATAGACTACTAGCAGGAATTTAAAACCTAACCTTTTCCCAAGTTGATTGGTTGGAAGATTTTAACAATTTCAGCAAGTCTAGCAAGTCTGATAGCCCTACACATGCATGTCTAAAAATATGGCAGCGAAAAGTAAAGACATTGCATATGAAGTAAAGAGATGAGATAGGAAGATCAAACGCAATAGGAGACGCAAAGATTTTTCCTGCGGTTCCGATAGGTGGTGCTATCGTACGTCCATGTTTATGGATTCTTCAAGCCACAGAGGGTAACGGCCGTGAGAGTCCACAGATAGCTCCACCCATAAGGGTCCACGAAGTAGAAACCTTGACTATTCCATATGGCTTCCATCCACGAAAGACTAGCCTCACTATGGGTAGATCTTCACGAAGTAGGCGATCTCCTTGCCCTTACAAACTTCTTGGTTCACTCCACAAGACGAAGCAGGAGGCTCCCAAGCGACACCTAACCAATCTAGGAGGCAACATCCTCCAAAAGGTAATAGGCTCGGTAATGACGATCAACTCTTTGCTCTTGTGCTTAAAGATGATAGAGTCCTCAACACACAATCCCTCTCTCATAGATTTGGCTTGGTGGAAGAGATGGGATTGGTGGAAAGCAACTTTGGGAGGATAGAAATCAAGATCCATATGGTTGGAGTGGAAGATCTTGACATCAACACAAGGTAGGTGGTTCTCTCTCAGAAAATCTGATAGGATAGGTGTGGAATAGTTCTGAGTGCTTCTATATGGAGTGGGTGGTGATGGAGGTGTATATATAGGCATCCCCAAAAATCCAGCCGTTACACACAATAAGTCAGACTCGGTGACACCGATGTGTTAATCTCGGTGGTACAGAAGTGACCAAAAGGTGGAAACGTTTGAATCTCGGTGGGACCGATAGGGTGACCAATGGTTAGAATTGCCAAACTTGGTGACGCCGATTCAACATTCTCGGACAGACCAAAAGTGTAAACTTGCGTAACATAAACTTGGCAGCCCAACTCGGTGGCACTGAAAGCACTGTCGGCTGCACAGAAGGGTTAGGGTTTGGCTATGTCTGTCTAGGGTTTGGAATCGTTGGCACCGGGATGGGAATGTTTATTGCACCGATTTTGTATGTTTAACTATAGACAGACTTTGGTGGAAGAGCTTGTGGATGTTCTTGGTAACTATCACTTGTGCACGTATGAGCATTTTTTCACCAACAAAACCTTTCCCACTCACAAATGTAAAATATAGAGTCCTCTTGCTTGAAGCTTGGCCAACCTATTTCCTTGCATCTTGGGGTAATTCCACAATCTCCACAATCCTTTTGCCAACTCAAGTCTCCATGGACTATTATCTGAAATACACTAGAAAGAGTTATTAGTCCAAGAGGCAATGTATGTTGTCATGAATTATCAAAACCACCAAGGGAGCAGGTTGTGCTTTCAATCTCCCCCTTTTTGGTAATTGACGACAACATAAAATCAAAGCTTCAAATAAATATATGCATGGATGTAAGGAAGACTTTGAGAAACACATGACTTAGATTTGCTCCCCCTAAATGTGAGCAGTTCTTTAAAGGATAGTTGCTTTGGAATGCATGGACACACATATAGCTGAAGGGATATAGTAAGTCATGTTTATCTTGGCTATATGCATAAATATATATGAATGAAATTTATATCCTCGTTCAAGACTTCACTATTATAAATAATCTGTGCAAGAGGCAGGAGATCATCTTGATCGAAGATATGATGCATATACATACCTTGAGTAGAGACATAATTGAGAAAACAATGTTAGGAAACACAAGAGTATTCTACTAAACAAAAGCAATAGAACTCAAAGGATACCAAGATATGGAGAACATATAAAATATGATAATAATTAACATTGATATGTCTCCTCCTTTGGCATTAATGTTTTATAGCTTTTCTCCCCTTAGATATGAAAGTGGTAGTTCATCCTCTCCCTCTGAATCTCAGCATGTAGATATTGGGATTGGATAGTGTGAGCAAAAGTATAAAGTGAACAAGAATATTATTGGGAGCTTGTTGACTATTCACATGGAATTATCTCCCCCTTACTTTGGTATTCTCCCCTTGTTAATATAAGTGTGAACTTTTGATCTTTTGATATTATCCTCTCTCCCTAACTCATGTCTCCCCCTTTGCATAAGCATGTAACTCTCCCTTTAGCATGAAGCTTCGATATTCTCCCCATTTGGCATAAATTACCAAAAAGGATAAATGTAGGAGTAGTTACATGCATCATTGACAAGGAAGGGATCCTCGAGAAGAAGGGTCATTGAAAGTATGGTTCATAGAAAATAAATAAGGGAATCATTGAATGTAACTTCTCTCCCTTTGGCAAATTTTAGTTTTCTTCTCCATGGAGCTGGGGATCCTTGAATCAAGAATTTCTCCCCCTAAGACTAGCTTGTTATTCTCTCCCCCCTTTTTAATATAAAGGGGTCATCGAAGGAACAAGTACATCTCAAGAATAGATACAAAAAAAATATTCAAGAAACACAGATTTAGAAAACAAAGAAAATCGGTGACTCCGGGATGAATCAATCGATGGTACCGAGATTGTGTGTAGCTCATATGCAATTTTGGTAGAACCGTGTTACTTATATCGGTGGCTCCGAATGTGTGACCACATTTATGTTTTCCGAGACAAAATAAATAGTTTCAAAAAGTGAATACAAAATATTTACAAAGGACATCAAATAGATAATATTTGAGTGGTTACTAGAGATTATACAAATAGAAAGCAAAACCACAAGAGATTCTTAACTAGATGATGGGCGGTGACTAGGTCACCTATATTAGAGTATATTTACTTAGGAGCCGAGCAACAATACTTGATCATAGGTCATGCTCTATGTTAAGCTCAGAATGTGGTTACCATTTTTTTATTAAGCATTTTAACATCACTAGTAAAAGGGCTATAGATAATATGGACATTAATGGCACACCACACATGTGGTGTGCCACTACTATATAGCAATGGCGCACCATGTGTTGGTATGCCATTAGTGTGATGGACACTAATGGCGCACTACACCCATGGTGTGCCACTACTAACAAACTTTTTTTTCCAAAACTAGTAATGGTGCACCAGGGCACAGTGTGCCATTACTACCCCATTACTAGTTATAACTAGTAATAGCGCACCACTCACTCGGTGCGCCACTACTAACAATTTTTTTTTACTTTTTTTTTCATAACTAGTAATGGCGCACTAGTGTATAGTGTGCCATTACTAGTTCAAACTAGTAATGGCGCACCACACACACGGTGCACCACTACTAACATTTTTTTTTAATTATTTTTGCAAAACTAGTAATGGCGCACCACCTAACTTGTGCGCCATTAGTAACCAGGGTTACTAATGGCGCATTTGTAGGTGGTTCGCCATTAGTAACCTGGGACCAGCTAGATATTTTGGACAGCCACCTACCACACTCACTTTTCCCCCTTCATTCTCTCCACCTCCTCCTCCAAGCTTGTCTCGGCTGCCTCCTCCTCCTCACCTCATTTGCACCATAGATTCATCCAAATTAAGTGGTTAAATTACCTTTTTTTGATAGGTAAGTAAGGGGAAAGCTTTCTTTATGTTGTAGATCTACTTTTTTCTCCCTCCAACAACGTGCACATGCACTTTTTATGGCCTAGCTAGATCTATGTATGTTTGTGGTGTTGCATATGTTTGTGGTGTTGCATATATGTTTGTGTTTGCAGGTACCGGTATTTGAAAATCGATAGTTGCCAATATTTTGCTGGAATGTTGATTCATTTCCATTTCGGTGAGAATTTGGCACTATGCATTCTTTTTGGTCCTATTTTTAGGCAAAGTCATGCCAAATTTTTTCTTGGTTCTAAAATATCGTTTTGCTCTACCTCGCAGGCGACCATGGTCCGCACGATGACCGAAGGCATCGTGAATAGGTTTTTGAGCTCCACGAAGGCCGAGATGCTTCAAAAGAACGAGACAGAGATAAGATGTCCGTGTCGAAGATGCAAGCTGAGGAGCCTTATGGACCCAAATTCCGTACAGGTGCGGGACCACCTGCTCTTGCGTGGTTTCATGGATGGCTATCAGTGCAAGGTGATGAAGATGATTATGAAGTCGTCCATGAGGGCCAGGCAAGAAATGAGGAAGGGCATGAGCAAGACAACCACAGAGAGGGCAGGCGAGAAGACGAAGAATCTCCAGGACATGATCACGAAGTAGATGCAGTACACAGTGATCATGTAGAAGATGTTGGACATCATGATGAGGAAGATGTCAGAGCAGACAAAGGGAATGATCAGGAAGATGAAGATGCCAGAGCAGACGACGATGGACCATCGATGGGCTAGGTGGAGGACCCTCATATTCAAGAGCTGCTTCTCAAGCAGACGGATAACGCAAGAGCTGCCGCCCGAGAGAAAGCCAAGCTGGATCAACTGGAGATAGACGCGGTTACTCCATTGTATGAAGGATGCAGGCCCGAGGATACCCGCCTGAAAGTAACACTCATGGCTTTGGAGATGATTGTAAAACACAAAATGACCGACGCATGCTTCGACGAGAACATGTCATTCTGGCACGAACGTCTTCCCAAGGGGAAAAAGTGCCTGACTAGTTTCGAGGAGGCGAAGAAAATCGTGTGTCCTCTGGATTTACCACATATGAAATACCATGTGTACATGAACAATTGCATCATTTATCGGGATGAGCACACGGAGTCTACCATATGTCCGGTGTGCAGCATCACTCGATGCAAGAAAAGGAAGAAAGCTCCTTGAAAAGTGGTGTGGTACTTTCTGATCACTCCTCGTCTGCAGCGGTATTTTGCGGACCCTAAGGTAGCAAAGCTCCTGTGTTGGCACGCGGATAGGGGGGAGAAGAAGCGAGAAGATGACGCAAATGATCCGGAGATATATAAAAAAGACAAGATGCCGAGTCACCCTAAGGATGCTAGCTAGTGGCAAGCGTTGAACTTCGAACACCTAGAATTTGGGAACGATCCAAGGAACATCGTGTTGGCGCGAGCACCGATGGAGTCAATCCGTTTGGCAGCTAGAGAAGCACACATAGCATCTGGCATGTGTTTGTGTGGATGTACAACCTTCCCCCCTAGTTGTGCATGAAGAGGAAGTACATTCACATGAGTCTGCTAGTTGAAGGGCCGAAACAACCAGGGGACGACAGCAATCTATATCTGGGGCTGCCGAAAGAGGAGCTAGACACGCTGTGGAAAACACCATCCAGTACGTGGGATGCCGTAGAGAAAGAATATTTCCCTATGAGAGCTGCACTGCTCACGACGGTGCACGACTATCTGGGTTACGGATATGTCGTGGGGTAGGTGGTCCACGGATTTTCTGGATGCGTCAGGTGCTTGGATGACACAACATATCACCAGTTAGATAGAGATCCCAGGTCTTCGAAAACCGTGTTCATGGGACATCGAAGGTGGCTTCGCGACGATGACTCATGGAGAAAACGCAAGGATCTATTCAATGGTGAAACCGAACCGCGAAGACGCCCGCGTACGAGGAGCGGCGAGGAAATAGACAAGCTGTTGAAAAATTGGAAAGAGTGCCCACCGCCAGGAAAGGTGCCAGAGCCGGGAAAGAAGCAAAAAACGCCAGAGCCGCTGCTGAAGGTATGGAAAACGAGGTCTGTTTTCTAGGACTTGCCGTACTGGAAGATCCTCCGTGTGCCTCACAGCCTTGATGTCATGCATATCACGAAGAATGTGTGCGAGAGTCTGCTTAGTACCCTGCTCAACATGCTAGAGAGGACCAAAGATGGGCCAAAAGCAAGGGCAGACTTGAAATCAATGGGCATCAGGGAGGAGCTTCACGCTAATAATCATGATGATGAGGTGAAGCAGGACACGGAAAGTCGTCGCAAAGGCAAAAAGGCCAAGAAGACCGGAAATAACTTCCCTCCCGCATGCTTCACTCTAAGTCAGGAGGAGATCGATCAGTTTTTCACCTGCCTCGTAGCAGTAAAACTTCCTTACGGTTACGCGGGGAAGATAAGCAGATACCTAGACTCAGCAAAGCAGAAGTTCAGCGGGATGAAGTCTCACGACTGTCACATGCTGATGACGCAGATACTTCCAGTTGCAATCCGTGGGATCATGGACGCGCACGTCCGTGAACCGCTATTTGGCCTATGCAACTTTTTTGACGTCATCTCTCGGAAGTCGGTTGGCGTGAGGCAACTCAGAAGGCTACATGAAAAGATCGTGGTGATACTATGCGAGCCTGAGATGTACTTCCCGCCCGCATTCTTCGACGTTCTAGTGCATCTGTTGGTCCGTATCGTGGAGGATATCATCCAACTCGGGCCGACGTTCCTACACAGCATGATGCCGTTCGAAAGGATGAATGGTGCCATCAAAGGATACGTTCGCAACATGTCACGTCCAGAGGGAAGCATAGCCAGGGGCTTTCTGACCGAAGAGTGCATCTCCTACTGCACGAATTATCTAGGCATCGAGAACCCCGTTGGTCTGCGCGTCAACAAGCACCTCAGTAGGCTCGCTGGATGGGGTCACCATGAGGGTCGCCGCGAAATGCATGTCGACTTCGAGGGTCGACTCGCCGACTTTGAAAGAGCAAACCTAGTCGCGCTACAACACATAGACGTGGTCGATCCTTGGGTGGTAGAGCACAAAACCTTTATTGAGAAGACGTACAATGACCGAGGCCAACAGAGGACGGACGGAGATATAATCAAAGAGCACAACTCATGTTTCACGCGTTGGTTCAAGAAGAAGCTTCTGCCGTACCCTTTACATGAGGATTCTTCCGCGGAAGAACAACTCATATTCGCCTTGTCACAAGGAACCGAGCACAACCTGATGATGTATGAGGTGTACGATATCAATGGCTACACATTCTACACCGAGGGAAAGGACATGAAGAGCGATGGTTAGCAGAACTTTGGGGTAACGATGGAATCCTATACCGGTAACAACAAGGACAGATACTACGGAAGGATCGAGGAGATCTAGGAGCTGAGCTACGCTGGAGAGAAGGTCCCGATGTTCCGTGTCAGATGGGCCAAGAGCGTCCTAAAAGAAGACCGGTATTTCACCACCATGGTTATACCCGAAGCCAAATTCAAGACCGCGGGCGCAAACGCCACCACGCAAAATGAGCCATGGGTACTGGCTTCCTAAGTGGACCAATGCTTCTTCATTACCGACCCGTCAAAGCCCAGTCATGTTGTCGTGAGGAGAGGCAAAAGGAAGATCATCGGAATGGATGGAGTCGCCAATGAGCAAGACATCGACAAGTACGGCAACCCGAAGATGGAACATGACGACGACGATGAAGTACTAGCATACACCACAAGAAGAAGCAGGACCACCATACCTAAAGGACGTCCGTTTAAAAGAAGAACTCCATTTGTGAAAAATAAGGGCAAGAAGATTGTGAACAGATAGCTAGCTAAGATCGATTGTATTTAAATTGTAGCCTTCATTTCTCGATTGTATTCATAAATGTTTTCATATTCATAAATGTTTTACCAATTCACAAATGAATGCAACTAAAAATCCAAAAGAAATAACAAATTTTTTATGATTTTTTTTCAAATATTTTCAAATAACAAATTTGATGATATTTTCAAATAAAAAATTTGATGATACTTTTTCATGTTCATAAATATATTCATATTCATAAATATTTTCAAATAAAAAATAAAAAATTATTAGACGCAACTAAAAAAAAGTTACTTATGGTGCACCCCTAAGTGGTGCGCCATTGCTATGGATATACTTATGGCGCACCCTAGGGAGGTGTGCCATTGCTATCTGTATGTATGGCGCACCCCTCCCAGTGTGCCATTGCTAGCACCCCTACCTAATACCTATTCCCCACCTCTCCCTACCGCCCTCCTCTCGCCCCCGCAACCCTCCTCTCGCCGCCACCGCACGTCTTGCCCCCTCCCCCCACCCGCCCCACTCTCTCGCTGCCGCCGCTTCCCATCCCCACCTCTCCGGCGACCGCCAGCCTTTAGCAGATATACACCCATGGCCCGACCAATTACCCGATTTGGTTCTAGCACAAGCAAGCAGCCAACCACGCTAGGTCTTCCCCTCGACTCCTCTTCCTTCCTTCCCGGCCGGCCGGCCTTCCTTCGACCGCGGCTGGCCGCCGCCGCGTCCAATTTGCGCGCCACCGCCGAGTGCCCAAGGAGCTCCTGGTCGGTCAGGTGGAAACCAAGGTATGTGTATGTATGCTACTTGGCCTCTTTCAATCAGATCAGAGGTTTCTTCAGTTGATCACCACCACTGATTTTTCACTATTCCATGCACAAAACAAAATAAACATGTACAGCAAAAAGGAACGGCCTCTGGATTGTTACCGGCGATATCATACAATTCAGAGCCCCTCTCTTTAGCTGATCAATTACCCGTTGGTCAGATAGATAGCTATAAGAATGGGGTGCAGTATTACCAAGATTACTAGTTGGATCTGTAGTACTACAGAGAAGCTAACCAATCCAACCTTGCGTTGTTTTATTTTGGAATTAGTTAGCCACATAGATGGCTGTAGAGATGGGGTACTTTATTTCCTATACTCTAAGCTTGCAAGTGTTTGAATTCGTGGTCTGCATCGCCAGCAAGAGTTAATCAAATGCATGTCTAACCAGGTATACTGATGATATCACTAATACGTAGTTTGCTCCGCATCTGATTCGTCTCTTTTGTGCAGTTTGCTCCCATTTGGCTGTGTGAAGGGGGCCAAGGAGAAGCTGCGGCGGGTTTCCTTGTTGCCGAGGTGACTTCTCTCGCCTTTCTCCCCTTATATGCAAGTATATGATCCGAGGTGACACACCCGCAGCATGCATTCAACATGTCGATAATGATTTTGGCAGCAGTGTGAGGCAGCAGTGTGCGGCGCAATTCCTTCATTGGATAATGATTTTGCAGGTACCCCGAGAGGCCCTTGAGTTTGCCGTAATGTCGATTAACTTCCGTTCCGGCAAATTCGGGTACTCCATATGTCCTATTTTAAGCAAAGGTCATGCTGAAATTTTCCATGAATTTTAGCACGACTTTGCTAAAAATAGGACATATGGGGTACTTGCGACTAATGCATGGCCCGGGGTTTGAATTCCCCTAGTTGTTTTCTCCCTACTCTGCTCTGCCCACATGGACCTAAACTAGTAAAGGCTGTCATACTACACCCTTGAGTTGTCACACAGTTCCATCACTGAAATAAAAACACTGTAATTAATTGGACAAATGTTATTTCCATACTTGTCACTTCTGGTGTCATTAGTTTCTGAGCTTTCGATTGGACAGATTGTCTCAACAATGTTTGATAACCAAACCTTCCTCCTCTTCTTATTCCTTCCTCGTTTTGCCCTCTTGTTGCTCTTCCAGCTCTTAGACCATTTAACAATGCTTTGCCCTCCAAAACCAGCAATTGAAGTAATGCGACTCTGGCCTATGAACCACACATTTCTGTCACTTGTTATGCAAATCATATTCTCATACTTTTTGAAAATATTTGCTTTGCCACTTAGCTCCAATGGGTGATTCTGTGGTTCGATCATTCTGACCACCTACGTCCGCAACACAACCACAAAATCAGTATACACATTGTCACCTGAACAACTTCTTATTATCAACAAATATGGTATACATATATACCTGGACCGTGCCCTACTTCCGGCCTTGAATCTTGAGCAGCCTTATCTTAGGATGCCTCGGTGTCGAGAAACCCTAAATGATGAGACCATGATAATTCCTCACAAACCAACCCTTAAATAACACTGAGCCATTATCCCGTCACCCTTGAAGCCTTGCGGGCATTTGCAAACCCTAGCTTGTTCATTCTGTAGATTTCCAAATTTTAGTTTTGTAGTCCCTTGACAATAACCAACTTTTTAACCAAACTTTTTTCCTATTTAGAAAGAAACATGTCCCACAACGATGAGGTCGGCAGTTCGGGCAAGGTATTCTGGGAGCCCAGGAGATGGAGGAAGAACCTCACCACTATGAGGACGCCACGGAAGACACCGATCCCGACTACACATCCCCTAGTGGCGTCGGGGATGACACCACTGATGGTGCCGCCGAGGATGCCACCACTGATGATGGCAGCGCACGTACAGATGGCAGCCAACCCAAGAGGCAACGGAAGGACCGGCGCCCGAACGTGCTCGACACCGTCAAGGAGGAATTTACTGAAGTGTCCTCCGAGGGGCATCCAACGGAGACCAAAGAATTAGTCAAGGGTTACTTGGTTCATCTCGGGTGCATTCTACGGAGCACCGTCTCATTCAACACCGAGAACCTAAGGCATCCTGACCGAGGGAATTTGCGCAGCCTCCTCTTCATGAAGTTGCACGAACGATACAAGTTCCCCGGTGACGTCGCAAACACATGCCTCTCAGGCAATAAGTGAATAGTGCCGCCCTCACGAAGATGAGCACGGCCCTGTCTACTTGGAGAAGCGTCGTGAAGAAAATGATTGACAAAGGTGATAGTTATGAGAAGATGAAGGCAAAAAATCCTTCGATCAGCGAAGATGACTACAAGGAGTTCAAGATCAAGTGCGAGAGCATGGCAAATGTGGAATCAAGTCAGTGGGGGAAAGATATGCGGGACTTGAACTTAGGGGTCCACCAACTCGGTCCTGGCGGTTACAGAGTGGTGGAACCTATATGGGACAAGGAGGACGCGGAGCGTGCCGAGCAAGGCCTACCGCCCCGCTTCGAGAAATACTGTGACAAGCAGACCAAGAACTATGTCAGGGCCCGGTACAAGGTGGACCTGGTAACAAAGGAGCTTACCACGGATGCGAAGACCAAGGCGCTTGAGCATGTTCTGGTAAGGAATACACCCCCGCGTAATTAGCTCCATATGGTTGCATTCTAATTAATGAAGCCAAATTTCTAAATGGTTCACATTCCTTCTGCAGGAGACTGAAAGCAGTAGCGCGGTTAAATAAGGCGTTGAACATAATGAAAAACGAGCATAAGTTCAGTAAGCCGTCGTCAGCTGGTCGTGTGGCCGGCAAAGGCTTGACCACAAAATGGTCGTCATACTATAACGCTGGTGTGCGAAAGGAGAGAAAGACCAGATCAGAAAGCCAGTTGCGCGAGGTTCAAGAACTCAAGGCACAAGTGGCGCGGATTACGGAGATGGTCCAAGAGCAACTGCAACAACAACTAGGAATGACGCTCACCGCCATTGTGCCTACCTTGATTCAGGGGCTGCAGACGTGGATTGCGGGCGGCCAACAGGGGCCGCCCCCAGTTCCTAGCTTCACGGCCAGCAACTCGCACAACGCGCAGGCGGCGCCATTGGTGTCTCCGGCGGAGGCGGTATTTGTTTCTCCGGCGTCAGCACGGGCATTGGAGCTTAATGCACCCGGGTGTACGCCCGCCGTTGGCGGTGCCTCGACATTAGCCGAGCTCGATGCCATCACGGTAACTAAACCTCTTGGCCGATGACATCATCTCCTTGCCTTTGACTAGGCATCCCTGACGCCCTACATGTTTTCGCAGGGCACCGCCGACGTTCCATGCACTCTCCTGCACTTCGTGGGCGGCGAGTTGATCAATGTCGCCAAGGGCAGAATCGTGCAACCGGGCAACCCCGTGTTCCACGGTAATCCGATGTCACCCACCGTGTATAGGGTTGAACTGGTTCGGGTGCTGCCAGGCTGTGACGACTTGTTACCTCCGATTCGACCCGCTGGGGCCGACGAAGATGATGTGATGACGCTCAGTGCCTGCGTAAGCTGGCCCCTGCTTTGGCCGAAGAGCCAGATTCATTTGGGGGCGGAGGACACCACCCCCAAGACAACACCGCCAGTCGTGCCAGCACCAAGCCATGGCAAGACCGCCGCAACTCTACCGGACATGCCGGACATGCATATGGCATAGGATCCGGATAACGACGAAGACAACGACGGTACATTTACCAACGTCGATAAGTACTTTGCCAAACATGTGTACGGTGACGAATTCTTTGGGCCTCCTTCTCAAGAACTCAACCCTGGCGTTCAGTTCTCAACCCTGGCTGGTACCACGGAGAAACCCAATTGCAACAGGCGTCGTCTGGCGTTCAGTTCTCAGGAGACGCCTCCAGCTGCCGCCTTCAGTGAGCCTCAGATAGCCGAGATGCGAAATATTATCAGCCCCAACACACTCAAGAAGGCGGTCTGTGAGTAGAACTCGATCCCATTACAGCAGAAGAAGACGGGACGGAAAAGAAAGAATAACAAGGGTGCTGCGAGCCAGTCGGCACCGAGTACGATCCATGCTGAGGATGGGCCACCTTCACCTAAGGATATCTCGAGGAGGGTGCATGTGGCCGGTAGGCCGATGCTACCGACTAATCTGCTCAATGCTGCAACCGGTGCTATGCGGAGTCTGCATGATAGTGTTCTTTCTTTGGAGAAGCGGCATCTCTCCGAGAATGATGTGGCATACCCGGTTTTCGTGGCCAAGGTGCCAGAGGGCAAGGACTTTGTGGATAGCACCATCGGGGGTACGATCGTCCTGCGGTTTCATGACATCTTCACTATGTTTAACCTTCATCCACCGCACTACACCTTCGTTCGGCTATTTTCGCTGAGTATGGAGATGCGGATCATTAGAGACAAGACCCCGGACATCGTGATAGTGGACCCCTTCTACGTGCGTGCCAAGATCTTGGGCAGCGTTGGGGACCGGCAAGTCGCGAGTTCACACCTCGAAGGCGTCATTCTGGCAAACCCAGATAAGGATAACTTCCTCGTGCCTTACTTTCCCGACTAAGTCATCCCCTCACCGCCCCGTAACATATGATTTCTTGGATTTCGATCGTTCTTTTTTTTCTAACATTCCATGTTTTGTGCAATGACACACATTGCACACTCATCCTCTTAAGCCCGAAATATTCCGTGGCCACGTATTTCGACTCGGACCGTCAGTCAAAGAAAGACTACACAAATATCAAGAAAGTTCTTGATAAAGTTCTCCCTGGCTAAGCCAGATCTGGAGGCACCTTCAGCAGGACAATTCGTAGGTACGACAAGCACGTGTTCACCCACAATACGACGTTCCCCTGCGTCAAGCAGCCGCCTGGCAGTCAGAAGGATGCCTACTACGCCCTCCATCACATGCGGGCGATCGTACGGGACCAGCATCACCTTCTCCTACCGAATAATCTCAAAGATTGGGCCACACGCTTGTCAGCAATCCAGGACGCGGACATCAGACAAGAATTCTATCGCATCTAGTCGGAGTTTGTGGAAATCATCCATCAAGATGTCCTTTGTACCTCGGGGCAGTTCTACCTCAGATATCAACCGTCCAACAGTGAGATAGAAACAACGCTACAAATGCAGGTTGACAATGCCCGCGATTTCATGACCATCACGAAAGACGGCGGCTTCATCCATGCTCCGGTCCCTGAGTCGAGTCGAAAGTAGTGATGCTATGTAGTTCTGAAATGTCGATTGGCCCATGTTGTAATATTAAATATTAATAAACTTGTATGTCTCTTTGGTTTGGATAGTCGTTCAACTTATATGTAATTGATGCTATTTATTAGTAGGACCATGAATCGTCCTATTAATGTGTTGCTTTTCTCTTCCGATCCTTTTGTTGCATACTTATATATTGCTTATGTATTGTCTATGAATTGCTACTAACGTTTTGTTTGGCTAGTGCATAGAGATGCCGTCGTATGTCGTGTACAAGAGTAAGGTTCCCAGAGTCTATGATGACTGGGAGGAGTGTCGGAGATAGGTTCACCGTTTCAGCGGTAACAATTACAAAGGGTACACCACTAGGGCGAAGGCAGAAGCTAGATACGCGCGCTATCCAGCGGGAGAGGAGGGAACGTTGGAGGAACCGGATGAAGACCACTTTCATCGCGATGATGTTCATCGTGATGACCGCAACTCTCTTCTATGTGATGGTAGTTTAGATGATCGATATTGACTCGTAATGTGAAGACAAACTCGCTAGTCGCGGTCTCGAGACTTGTAATGTTCTAACTTTGTTCGGTATTTCAAATTCGGAGACTAATATGATGAATTGTATTCAGAGACTAATCTTCTATTGTATTCGATAAATCTGTTGTTTATATGTTGTGCTGTCTATATTCTTTGTAGTAATATGTTTTGTAACCTGTGCAAATATCAGAAAAGAAAAAAAAATTATCCCTAATTTTAATACTAGTGGCGCACCACTCTGCACTTTAGTGGCGCACTGCAGTAAGTACCCTAGTGGTGCATCGTCTACAAGTGCGCCATTAGTAAGCCACAGCACAAGGTAAATATGCCCCCCTGGGAGGCATACTAATGGCGCACCGTGTGATATACTAATGGCGCACTCCCTGGTGCGCCATTAGTATCTGGTATAGTAATGGCGCACTAGGGGTGCGCCATTAGTATTAATTACTAGTGGCGTGATGCTAGTTGCGCACCTGTAGTGCGCCATTAGTGGCCAAAACAGGTGCGCCAGTAGCAGGCCTTTTCCTAGTAGTGTAATGTATTCATATCACTTGAGTTGCTTTAGCCCATGACTTGGAGTAAAGCCTTTTCAAGGATACGAGTACATACCTTTGAGTGATTGTAGCGACCCGACTCAAAACGAGTCAAGCCTCTGTGTGTTCTGTGCCATCCCTGGATCAGTATGCTAGCACACACAGTACATCAATGTATATATCAAAGTGCAATCACATGTAAATAACGTAAAACTGATATATACCTTAAAACAGCAGCGAATACAGTCAACGGGAGTGGAGTCCCAATAAAACCAACGGCAAGTTGAGTGCGGACCGTAACCCTGAATCGTACTCTTACCCGTCGTAGAAGAGTATCTGCAACATAAGACGTTGCAGCCATATAGGTCAGTACATTGAATGTACTGGCAAGATCACCATAGTAGAACAGAAGAATAAAGACTATTCTATATGCGAAGGCTTTGTGGCTCTGTGTCTGAGTTTTTTGCGTAAAAGCTGATTTTTTTTCCCTACAACAAAGGAATATAAGGAATTTCACTATGGAGTTACCTATCATGACATGGTTCCGCCAACCAGTGTCTCAATGCCCATAAGTATCATTAAGTTGCCCACAATTAGTTATCAGTCCGGTGTTGAGAGTTCAGAGATAGATCCAAGTCTAGAAGCTCAAATTGTCCGTAACCGGGGACACGGCTAATCGATTAGGTTTAACTCTGCAGAGTGTTGTGTACTTTACCCACAAGATTCGTTCCCTCCTGGTAAGTCCTCGCACTGCCTGGTGTTTGAGAACAGGATGAACGAAACATGGTCTTTCAAAGTGTTTCCCTGACTGTCCGACAGTGCCCATCCAATCCTAACATCGACTACATCTCGTAGCACTGCCCAGCAGAGTCACAACAAAGATCAACCAAGCCAGAGCCCATAATGACTTGTGGCTACACAGGTAAGCTTCCGGGCATGAAGTATTCATCCTTCTCTTTGAGTCTGGGTGAGGCTTTCCACGTGAATACTGGCCATCTCCAGCAACACCTAGGCAAATCCACTGGTTTCTCCAGGGTACCGTTTCAACCATCCCTCACCCAGTAGTGTGTATTGAAAAACTTGTTTCTCGAGTCTCCAAGTCTTGAGGTCTTGACTATGCAGGTCTTGAAGAAGCCTTCATGAAGTCGTCGTTTTGACGTGGAGTCCTTCTTCACACCACTCACGAACACTCATACCAGACCCCGTCTACTTTAGCATAGCATTGCACTAACTAGCATTCCCGGGGCTTTAGTAACAAGTGGTGGGTTCCTACCTCATGCATTCTACTCAACTACAAGAATTTCAATAACACTACGGGAGGGATCTGTTGAATGATGTCACTACATGCAATAAAACATAGGTATGAAAAGATGGTCAAAGTGAACTTGCCTGTACTGTTGATGAAGATAAGATATCGCTCTCAGAAATAACTTGATAGAACTATTCGTCACTCTCCGATGAAAATCTATCGTAAGCAAATAACATTCAATAAACATTCATGCCAAAAGAAAGAACCAAAAGAACGCAAGAACAAAACATGTCTTGGAGCGAATATAACAACATACTAAGGTTAAAATAAGAAAAGATAGGTTCTTATGGGTTGTAAGGTGAAAGGTGAAGGAATCAACTCAAAAGAGTTAATGGATGATGAACTATTACTATATAAGCTTAGGTTGGAGAGACTATGGAAGACGATCCAAGGTATGGGGAGGACAACATGAATGTTCAAAAAGAATTAATTGAAATGGAACACTACAACACAAGTTATAGTGAATTTAAGTATGAACTGAATTTGAATTCGGAAGGGTCAAAAGAAGTCGAACCGAAGTACAATGGTTATGAATAGAAATATATGACACGAGTATTTAGGGGCAAAAGGAATCAATTGAAAAGGTGTTACAGTTTGCAAGATATGAACAAATGAAGGTTCGGATTCAAATTGAATCGCTCAAATTTGAAATTTTCAAAGATTTAAATTAATGATGCTACTATATATGGGAAGTCAATATGAACGTGTATAAAAAGAATTACTAGGTTCAGAATGACGGATCAAAAGTTATAAGCAATTCAGTATGGCATTGAGTTAGCTTAGTACAGTGTGTGAACACATTTTGGGAACTAATAGAGAAGTATGAGCAAGATCAAAATTATATGTTGAAACGATAACACTAACCATGTGAATGGAAGGATTACTTTGATACGGATCTGACACAATTGGATTCATCGGAAACGGAGCTACGGATAAAAAGATATGATCAAAAGAAGTTTGAATATAAATCTGAATAAATTTCGAAATTTGAAATTTTGAAAAAGTTGACGTGATAGGTTGATTGGATAGGTGAGGTCAAGACGAAAATCTAGACGTTGGTTTCATCTAATTCTGATAAACGAGTAAAAAGTTATGGCTATTTGAAAAATCTGAGCCAAGCTGTTTTTTGGAGGAAAAATGCTATGTCTAAAATAATTCTAGGACTAGTGAGTAAATACGGAGACTAATTAATAATCTAATTACTCTACCGTATACTACTATAGAAATACTAGTCTAGGGATATTAAACTACAGGAGTATAAAAGAAAATACGAAGAGAATACCTTTAGAATGCAGAGAAGATATAAATCCAAAGAGGAGACGACTTCCACAAATCCCACCGGAGAGAAGAAAATATTTTTTTTATAAAGCTAGTCAAACCGAAACGATTCGATTCAACCCGAAGTGGATGACTTTTGGGTGCACCTATGGATCTATATTTATAGGTGAAAGGAAGGTGCAAAACACCCAAAGCTAAGCGAGATGGGACTAAAATAGGGAAAGAGAAGAAGAGGACCACATGGGCTTATCAGCCGGCTGTGCACATGGGCGCAGCCCAGTTTTTTGTTTTTTTAATTCTCGGATGAACAGTGTTCCGTCATGAATACTGTTTCCTGTTTTTTTTTTAAAACCAGCAAAGAAAAACAAATAAACAAAAATAGAAAAACATTTTATATAGGCCTATTATATATCAAAATTTTCAGAAAAATATTTCCTAAAACATGAACATTTTGTTAAGGCCGAATAAAGTACTTTTAAAAATAGTATTTTTTTGCAATAACTCCAAAATGAAAAGAAAAGTAGAATTTCAAATAAATGGCAAATATTTTTTTATTTTAAAATTTGAGTCAAAACATCGTATCTGATTTTTGAGTGTCATTTACCTCCTCTCACTTGATTTTATAAGAGGGTTTTGAAAATATTTGAACTCAAAATTGAATAGGGATTCGAAATAGAAAATTTTGGGAAAGTCATTTTATTCCCTCTCATTAAAATTTCAAAAGTTTCAAAATTCCACTCAATTTCACACAATCAATCACACAACATTCAAGCAAACAATCCTACTTATTTATTTAATATAATATTCCAAAATTTAGAATTTTGGGATGTTACAGTGATGTTGATGACGTTGCTCGTAGGTGAACTTGTTGAGAATGCTAGAGGTTGATGAAGATCATCTTGAATTGGGAGCAATTCTTCTCGTTCTAGTACACTAGTCACCTACAAAGGTTAGTCATGGAAGGAAGAACAATGGATATATCCAATTCACATGAAACATGCAAGATTTTGCAACTAAAATCAAGTATATTTCAAGGATATGTTTTTGTTGTCTTCTTCCTTCCATCATCAAGAGGGGTTGTGGATACTTGGTAATGACAAGATTGCTTATGATTGGAGTTGATGCCAATCTTGTGGAATGAAGTTCTTCCAAGTACCTACCAAAGGTTAGATGCAATACAAGGGAGCATAGGATTCCATGGCATATGATAACAAGTTACAGGAACATGGAAATACCAAGATAGCTCATGCCCTTGCTTGAAACCGAGTGAGTTTAGCTCAAGTTTGAAGCATCAATGATGTTCAACTCACTCCTCAAGTGACAAAATGTTTTCTCATCAAGTTGCTTGGTAAAGATATCGGCTAATTGCTTGTTAGTGCGAACATGCTTAAGATTAATATCTCCTTTGGCAACATGATCACGAATGAAATGATGTGGAACTTGAATATGCTTAGTTCGAGAATGTTGCACATTATTACGACAAATTTTAATAGCACTTTAATTGTCACAAAGTAATGGAACATTTTTAACATAAATTCCATAGTCCTTAAGTGTTTGTGTCATCCATAGTAATTGCGCATCACAAGTTCCAGCAGTAATATACTAAGCTTCGGCAGTAGAAAGAGATACTGAGTTATGTTTCTTGGAGGACCAAGACACAAGAGATCTACCTAAAAATTGACAGGTACCCGAGGTGGACTTTCTATCAACCCTGTCACCGGCATAGTCCGAATCGGAATAGCCAACAAGATTAAAAGAAGATCCCTTGGGATACCAAATGCCAAAGTTTGGTGTTTGTATCAAATATCTCACAATACGTTTCACAGCCAGAAGATGACACTCTTTAGGTGCAGCTTGATATCTAGCACACATGCAAACACTAAGCATAATATCGGGACAAGATGCACATAGATACAGCAATGAACCATAAATAGATCGATAAACCTTTTGATCAACCGGTTCATCCTCCCTGGTAAGATCAACATGTCCACTAATGGGCATGGGAGTTTTCATACCTTGCACTCCTGCATGTTGAACCTCTTGATCAAGTCCTTGGTATACTTAGTTTGAGAGATGAAAGGTCCTTCTCTTGATTTTTTGATTTGCAAACCAAGAAAGAATTTCAGCTCACACATCATAGACATATCATACTTCTCAGACATCAACCTTCCAAATCTTTTACTAAATTGAGGGTTAGTGGAACCAAATATAATATCATCCACATATATTTGGCACACAAATAATTCACCATTAACTCTATTAGTGAACAAGGTTGAATCAATTTTACCAATTTCAAAAACTTTTTCAATGAGAAACTTCGTTAAACATTTATACCAAGCACAAGGGGCTTGCTTAAGACCATAAAGAGCTTTACAAATCTTGTAAACATGATTAGGTTTCTTAGGATTCACAAAACCAGGTGGTTACTTAACATAAACATCTTCTTCAATTTAACCATTTAAAAATGCACTTTTGATATCCATTTGATAAAGTATGATATCATGGTGATTAACATAAGCAAGAAGAATATGAATAGCTTCAAGTCTAGCGACGGGAGCATAAGTCTCACCGTAGTCCATACCTTCGACTTGCGTACATCCTTGGGATACGAGAGGAGCCTTGTTGCACACGAATTGACCGTCTTCGTCTTTTTTGTTCTAAAAGACCCATTTTGTTTCGATGATGTTGTGCTCATCTTCGGGCTTCTCCACGAGTGTCCACACTTTGTTCCTTTCGAAGTTGTGAAGCTCTTCATGCATAGAGTTCACCCAATCCGCGTCTTTAAGAGCTTTTTGTACCGTCAAAGGCTCGATGCTAGATATGAAAGAATAATGATCACAAAAGTTAGCTAGACGGGTTTTAGGGCAAGTGATTCTCCCTGTTTGTATATTACCAAAGATTTGTTTTAGGGGATGGTTCTTGGTCACTTGATCTCAAACTCGGGTCAGCTTCCGATTGTTGGATGGTCGAGCTTCTTCTTCTTCTTCATCATCTCCTTCATCTTTGTTATTATTGGAGGTGTTGTTCCTTTGAGGTGGTGGTGAAGGTGGTTGTGGTGGATCTTCATGATGCACTTCCTCCTATTCATCATCTCGTCGTGTACTGCTTGTGGATGCCTCCATGTTGTGTTGAGGTTCACCTTGACATGAAGTAGGGGCATCCAACTGAGTTGATGAAGTACTTTCCTTCACCTCCATGGGACAAATCTTGCTGATGGCTAGATCTAGAATAGCTTACGAACGGTCCTTATCACCTATATCATTTGGCAATTGTTCAACTTGTGAACCATTAGATTCATCAAATTTCACATCTACCGTCTCTTCAACTTTTCGAGTGAAGTTGTTGTAGACACGGTAAGTGTGAGAGTTCGATCCGTAACCAAGTAGGAATCCTTCATGAGAGTTAGGAGAAAATTTAGTATGACGATGCTTATCAAGAATGTAGGACTTTGAGCCAAATACCCGAAAGTATCCGACTTGGGGTTTGTTACCGATGAGTAGCTCATATGCCGTTTTACCAAGAAGCTTGTGCAAGTTTAGTCGGTTTGTGGCATGACATGTTATTTCAACGGCTTCTGCCCAAAAGTGTCTTGGCGTCTTGTATTTGTCAAGCATCGTTCTTGCCATCTCAATTAGCATTCGGTTCTTCCTCTCAACCACTCCATTTTTCGAGGTGTGTACGTAACCAAGAACTCATGTGAGACACCTTCTTCGTCAAGAAAGGTATCCACATGGGTGTTCTTGAACTCTGATCCGTTATCGCTCAGAACCTTCTTGCACTTCACTTAAAACTTATTTTGCACTTTGCGAGCGAAGTTCTTGAAGATCTTTTGAACCTGCGACTTATCACCAAGAAAGAATACCCGCATAAATCTGGAAAAATCAACAACTATAACTAGACCATAGGAATTTCCAATGAGAATCTTGTAAGCATTAGCACCGAAAGGATCCATGTGAAGTAACTCGAGTGGTCTCCTAGTAGTCATGATATTCTTAATGGGATGACTTCCACCTATTTGCTTTCTAGCTTGACAAGCACTACAAAGTCTATCTTTTTCAAAGATCACATATTTAACACCAAGTATATGATCACCTTTGATAAGCTTATCTAAATTACACATGCCAACATGTCCTAGTATTCTATGCCAAAGCCAACCTTTAGAAGATTTAGCAATTAAACAAGTGTGAGGCGTGGATCTCTTAGTGAAATCAACAATGTATAGATCACCTCTCCAAAACCGGTAAAGACCGTATCATGATTATCTTGGCAAAACACTTGGCAATCTACTTTCGTGAATAACACATTGAAAACGATGTTGGCAAGTCTAGATACGGAAAGAAGATTGTAGCCAAGAGATTCAACAAGAATGACATTTTGAATAGAGCTATCATGGGATATGGCCACCTTACAAGACCAAGTACCTTACCTTTGGAATTATCTCCAAATGTTACGTACCTTCGCGGTCCATGGTTTGGTGTGATCTCTTCGAACATCTCTCTATCTCTGGTCATATGATCGGTACATCCGCTATCAAGAATCCACTCTTTTCCTCTAGACATGTAATCTTTAAGGTTTGCCATTAGACTTAGATTCTTCATGATCTTCTCGTACTCGATGTCGAACAACTCATCTTCATCATAGTAACCATGTTCCACATTGACATCATCATTTGGGAAATCCTCGTCATAAAAAACAAGAGATTCGTTAGAATTGTGATCATGACAATGTTCAAGTTTATGAATGCGAATGGCATCAAAGATAATGTTGTTGATAGTGGTGACATCTCCTTTAGCACGCATAAGATCATGGGGCTCAAATAGGCATTTATCAAAGTTTGGATCACTAGGCTTCATTTTGTGAAAAGCAACAATTTTATGAAGAATTTCATCAAGATTTCCTAATGAAATATTTGGATATTGTTTCTCCCAATCAGTCCACAAGGTATAGGCACATGCAAAGTTCTTCAATTTAGAAAGGACGAATCTTGGTAAACCTCTAACAATAAGATTGACAGCTGTTAGGTTACCGAGCATGTTAATTTCCTCTCCGTGTGTGGGATGCCATTAATCAATAGGGAGCATATAGGGTTTTCAATATATTTTGTCAAATGGGATTAATCAAATAGATCAATCATGGCATTATTCCATTGACTATAGTACTCTCCATCAAGAGTGGGCACTCTACAACTCAAACTCTCTACTCTAGACACAACCATCTTCCTCCACGGTGAATAAACCAAAGCAATGGAGACCAATGTTCTGATACCACTTGTAGGATCGATAGAAGAGTGTCTAGAGGGGGGGTAAATAGACTACTAGCAGGAATTTAAAACCTAACCTTTTCCTACGTTGATTGGTTGGCAGATTTTAACTTTTTCAGCAAGTCTAACAAATCTAACCGCCCTACACATGCATGTCTACAAATATGGCAGCGGAAAATAAACACATTGCATATAAAGTAAAGAGATGAGATAGGAAGATCAAACACGATAGGAGATGCAAACATTTTTCCCATGGTTCCGATAGGCGCTGCTATCATACGTCCACGTTTTTGGAGTCTTCAACCCACAAAGGTTAACAGACGTGAGAGTCCAAGGAGGGATCCACCCATAAGGGTCCACGAAGTAGCAACCTTGACTATTCCATATGGCTCCCGTCCATGAAGGACTAGCCTCACTATGGGTAGATATGCACAAATTAGGCGATCTCCTTGCCATTACAAACTTCTTGGTTCACTCCACAATATGAAGTAGGAGGCTCCCAAGCGACACCTACCCAATCTAGGAGGCACACCCTCCAAAAGGTAATAGGCTCAGTAATGAAGATGAACTCCTTGCTCTTGTGCTTCAAGATGAGAGACTCCTCCACACACAGTCACTCTCTAATAGATTTGGATTGGTGGAAGAGATGGAATTGGTGGAAAGCAACTTGGGGAGGCTAGAAATCAAGATCCATACGGTTAGAGTGGAAGATCTTGATCTCAACACAAGGCTAGGTGGTTCTCTCTTAGAAAATATGATAGGATAGGTATGGGATAGTTCTGAGTGCTTCTCTATCAAGTGGGTGGTGGTGGAGGGGTATATATAGGCATCCCCAAAAATCCAAGTGTTACACACAATAAGTCACACTCGGTGACACCGATGTGTTAATCTCGGTGGTACCGAAGTGACCAAAAGGTGGTAACTTTTGAATTTCGGTGGCACCGATATACGATTCTCGGTTGCACCGACAGGTTGACCAACGGTCAGAATTGCCAAACTCTATGACATTGATTCAACATTCTCGGACGGACCGAAAGTGTGAACTTGCATAACAGAAACTTGGCAGCCCAACTCGGTGGCACAAAAAGTAGTGTCGGTTGGATCGAAGGGTTAGGGTTTGCAATCGATGGCACCGGGATAGGAATGTTGGTTGCATCGATTTTGTATGTTTGGCTATAGACATACTTTGGTGGAAGAGGTCATGGATGTTTTTGGTGACTATCACTTATGCATGTACGAGCATTTTGTTCACCAACAAAACCTTACCCCCTTTTAATAGTATTGGCTTTCCAATGGACTCAAAGTGATTTCTCACAAGTGTAAAATGTAGAGTCCTCTTGCTTGAAGCTTGGCCAACCTATTTCCTTGCATCTTGGGGTAATTCCACAATCTCCACAATCCTTTTGCCAACTGAACTCTCCATGGACTATTATCATAAATACACTAGATAGAAGTGTTAGTCCAAGAGACAATATATGTTGTCATGAATTATAAAAACCACCAAGGGGGCCTGTTGTGCTTTTAGTAGGAGGTTCATAATTTCTTTATATAAGGTGAAAGGTATAGCATTGACACTAGAACCAAGGTCACACAAACCATGATAATAGTGTTCTCCAATTTTAACTGAAAAAACAGGAATGCCAACCACTTGTTTATTTTTCTGTAACTTATCCTGTTTGTTTCTAGCGGGTTTTGCAATCCTAGCAGCTTCCCCACAAAAATAAAGAACCTAACCCTCAACATCATTATCTAGAAGATCTTTGACCAGAGCATCATTAAGATCAACATTTATTTGTTTAGAAGGCATAGGTGTTCTAATATGACTTTTATTAACCATAATCATAGTCTTAGCATGTTCCCTAATTCTAACACGAAAAGGAGGTTTCTCAATATAAGCTGTGGGAACAACAGGATCATCTTGACTAATAATTATTTCTTCCTTCTCAATTTTAATTGGTTCCTCTAATGGTGGTTAGATGGGAGGATGACATTTAAACCACTTCTGTTTGGGAAGATCAACATGAGTAGCAAATGCCTCACAAAAAGTAGCTACTATTTCAAGGTCAAGACCATATTTATTGCTAAACTCATGGAAAGCATTATTTTCCATAAATGATTTAACAAAATCAAAATTAAGTTCTATACCTGACTCTTTACATTCGTCGAGTTCCCAATCTTCAGAGTTGCGTTTAATTCTTTCTAGAACATCCCATATGAATTCAATAGTTTCATTAATATATTAGCACGAGGAAGAAGAATCCAATAATAACTGATTATCATGAGAAAGCCTAGCATAAAAAATTGTATAATCATTTATCTTGGGAGTTCCGAATCTTGAGAGATGCATTCTGCTTTACAAGGCCTGACATTATATATATAGTTCCAATCATGGTGAACTAGATGCATTGAATAAAACTTCTGATCAAATTCCAACTTCAAACGATTCAACTTCAATGATTCAATATTATCCAATAGACAATACCAAATTAATGCTTATCCCTCCAAATATAAAGGGAAACATTTCTTCCTAACTTTATCCCTTGAAAAATCTACAAGCTGAAACAATCCACAAACCTCATCAACGAATATCTAATGGTAATCAGGATGAGTTGTACCATCATAAGGACCAGATAATAGTTTTTCAAGCATACATGAAGGAATCTCATAATAAATATTTTCAGTAGGTGCATTAGGTTGAGGAACAATTTCCTCTTCTTCCGTTAGGGGCGATGATGCCCCAAACAAGCCACTCAAAGGGTGATCATTCGTAGTGACAAGTAATAGTATATTTCAGCACGTATAGAAAATGTTTCCTTACCAGTCCCAGGCAACGACGCCAAAAAAGAGTCTTGATGACCCACAAATATAGGGGATCAATCGTAGTCCTTTCAATAAGTAAGAGTGTCAAACCCAACGAGGAGCAGAAGGAAATGATAAGCAGTTTGAGGCACCGTATTCACTTCAAGTGCTGTGAGTAATAGTAGAAGTTAGTTTTGTAGGAAGATAGCCTAATCCTTTTTGTAGCAAAGGACATGCCTGAAGGTACTCTTATATTTAGCATGTGCTCCCGAGGACACATGGGAATTTCCGCCTAGTCATGTTCATCATGTTGAGTTGATTCGCGTTTGCCACTTTGATAATTTCATATGTGGGTGGGCCGGTGCTAAGGTGATGTTATTACTTGAATTGAAAACCTACTTATGATTAATGCCTCTCACAAGCATTCACAACTACGAAAGAAGAATTATGATAAATCTCACGATAGCAGGAAACATGTGGATCCAAATCAGCCTCTTATGAAACAACACATAAATTAGGGTTTAATCTTGTGTCACTCTCTCAACCCATCATCTACATGTTACTCCACAATGACTTCCCTTAGGCCCATAGCATGGTGAAGTGTCACGTAGTCGACGTTCACAAGACACCACTAAGAGAAGTAACAACTTGCATATCATCAAAATATCAAACGCACTCCAACTTCAGAAGATTACTTATAACAAGACTTCTCCCATGTCCCCAGGAACAATAGTAAGTTTTCACACATCATCAACACGTTCAAGATCAGAGGTATAATAATGATGATTAAGGATATAAATATAAGCTCTTCCACCAAGTAATCCAACGAGCATCCACTAAAAGATGTAATCAACACAACTAGTAACCCACAGGTACCAATCTGAGGTTTTGGGACACAGATTTAATACAAGAGATAAAGTAGGATGAAGGTGAGATGGTGCTGGTGAATATGTTGATCAGGATTGATCCTCTCACGAAGTAGAAAACATTGGTGATGACTATTGAGGGAGTCCTGGACTAAGGGGTCCTTGGGCCGTCGACCTATCTTTTAATAGGCCGGCTTGGTGCGCCATTCTCTTATTGTTGCATCAAGGGCCAGATACATTGAGAGCCCACATTCCAGAAGGAAGTCCCGAAGGCGCATCATGCACTCCAAGTCAAGATGAGGAAATCAGCATCTTCATCCTCAGCTGGAAAGACCTACTATGTGTAAAACCTACTACCCCCCAATGTCTATATAAACCGAGAGTGTTTTAGATTGTAGGGAAGAGAAACTCGTCTAGGGTTTAGCTATTCGGTCTTGAGGTAGATCAACTCTATAACCTACATGCTATCAATATAATCAAGCAGGATGTAGGTTTTACCTCCATAGGAGGGCCCGAACCTGGGTAAACATCGTCTCCTTCGTCCCCTATTACCATGGATCCTACTCTACCCGAGATCTGCCAGTTTTTGACACCGACATCGGTGCTTTCACTGAGAGTTCCGCTATGGTCGCCAAAGGAATTGATGGCTCGTGTTGTCATCAACGAAGATGTCCGCAACATGGACACCTTTTTCCCCAAACATATCTCTGCTTTCCATAGAATTGTGCTGCACACCGACCCGATCGTCCGTCTGGGTCGGGTCGGTAGTTTCGCCCTTGATCAAGAGGTCAGATTCGGGAACCTAGAGTTCTCCATAGATTCTAGGGGAGATCTTTTGCTAACCAGGCTCGCAGTCTCGCCTGCCGTGCCCAAAGACTCTAAGGCTTTAACCTTAGATCCCGCTTTCGATCCTGCCAACGGGATCCACCCCGGTGATGACCTGACTTTTAGTCCAGATCCGGCCATAGCGTCAGACGTCTAGATACCTGTTCCTACCGAACACTCCCCACGCACGGACTCATTTGAGGTTACCTTTGAAATCTCTGAGCAGGTTGACCCGATCGAGCTCCCGACACTAAACGAGGCCCTAGATCGGATCTTGTCAATGATAATCACCGATGACCCAACCCCGTTCCATGCTCAGATCGGTCTCCAGGTGGGTCAAGAAGAATTTTCCATCCCACCACCCACCCACTTGATAGCCACTATCGAGGACTTAACCACATGTTGGACTATCCCTCCGTGGAGGAAAAATATGTGGATGACGAAGATTGCGCTCCCAGCACCGTTAACACTGGGCGATGGGCTGTCACCTCCACCTAGGACGTCGACATGGTGGACACTCCAGCCGATAACGGTGAGCACACACTCACAAAAATGATGAAGACAAATTAGGTGAAGTGCCATCAAGGCGCCGAAAGCCGCACCAAGGATCCAAGGTAAAAAAGGGAAGAAAAGCTATAGCTGGCACCGGGGACGGATCTACCCCGGAAGATCTCGACGATCCCGATATCCCCGAACACCCGCTATAGGATCATGAGATGCCGGAAGATTAGCGCAGCCCCAATGATCTAAATGATTCCGAATATGACAACCACCTACCCCTATCGAGGAGGAGGACATCCTCAAAGCGTTGACTTCACAATCCCCGAAAATCTTGAAGATTGGGAACTATTCAGGCAACAACTTATAGCCACGGCCCGCGGCATGAAGGAAAAAGAACGTCAGCTCAAGGCTGAAGAGGACAACCTCAACAATATATGGACGAGACTCCTATCAGCTAAGGAAGGATACGGTACTGGTCTATAGGACCAACCCAAAAGCTATCCACGATGAAGGCTCCTGCCCCAATTCGACGATGAGCTTACGAATACGTCGTCTCCCAAACATACTCCATACAACAAGCTAGACCGCCCTCCTCAAGGACGACACAGGAAGGCTGACGACACCAGTTATAGGCTGATGATACCCCAAAGAAGGGGAAAAGTGCCAATAGAGCCCAATGACAGGTTCGACCTACGACACGACCTGTACTATAGTGCAGGTTGTACGAGATCCATCTACGGATCCATAGGGTACTCACCGGATAGACGGGAGCGGTACTGGCCTTGGCTTAACCACAACAATAGAGGCCGGGAAAGAAACCGGGCCAGAACAGACGCTGATTTGACAGCCCAAGTGCTGCTCTGCCTTTTATGGCCATGTACCTGTGTGGACCCATGTGTCATGTGATGAATGAATTGAGTTCACTCCTTTGCTATGTCATTGTTTCATGCATTCATGCATCATGCATCATGGTCATCATCTAGTGCATTCTCTAGTTGCCTTGCTTTGGTTGTGACTGGTGTGAAGTGTTTGCATAGGTTGTGAGAGGAACTTTGTATGTGGGCAGGAGATGTGTGCTTGTGGTGTGTTGTTATTTTCCTCCCATTCCAAACCATACCCATCTCTCTTCTTAATCAAATGTGCTCATTGGAAATATTTCTTGCAGGTTTCCCCTTGTTTTAAATGTTGGTCACCTGCTAAAAATTCCACTAAGATTTCTAATGTAGTCCTGGGCCATGGTTGGGATTTAATCCATTTATAATAATTTGAAAAACCATGCATAGTTATTTAATAAGTTAAATATTTGCTGGATCTAAAAATTCCCTCACCATTTTTGTTAAATAGCTCGCATTTTTGTGAGTTCAAAAATATTTTTACTTTTTAGAAAAACTCTTCCTTTTTCCTTGTGGATTTATTTTGATGTGGGCTTTGTTTTCTTAAAGGAAACCCTCTATTGTTTTTTTTGTGAGTGAGAGAGAAAGAGACTGGGCCTTTCCCTCCCACGTGGACCAGCCCAGGTAGTGGAAGGATACCTGCCTCGCCCTCCTCCGTCAGTTAGGAGCAGAGAGAGCAGAGAGTGTGCGAGTCACGTCGCCGTGAGGGGCTCACAGATGCCGAGGCCGGCACAATTTTGCCCCCACCTTTATAATGGCACGAACTCCTAGGTTTTCCCCTTCTCCCTCCTCATCGTTGCCGCTTCTTCCTCCTCCTTCTTCCCCCTTCTTCTTCTTCTTCTTTTCTCTCGTGTTCAAGGTCAGTGAGAGGGTTCAGAGAGAGCAGAGTCCGCCGGCCATCGGTCGCCCTCGTCACCTCCAGTGGTGCCCGTCATTGTCAACATGGCGTGCGGCTCCTCGGTGCCGTCCGCATTCCATTCTGTGCGCTAGGGGGTGAGGAGCACCTCCCTACTGCGCCGCTTCGCCGTCTCCATCGTCCGCAAGGGAGTAGCATGTTGCCGCCATATGCTTCCTCTTCGTCTCGCCATCGTCCACGTCCCCGCGTCTTCGAGAAGCCCTCGGTAAGCAGCCCGTCACCGCAACCCTTTCTTCCCCGCGTACACCCGTGCTTGTCGCGGTAGCTTCTGTCCCCATCGTGCCCTGAGCTGAGCGGAAGCTCGAGCTCGAGCGCCTCCCCGCCTCCACGTTTAGCCATCGTGGGTGAAGGAATGGATCCTCCATTGTGCCCGCTTCCTACTCAGCATGTCCGCGTCCCGGAGGGCCCCTGTAGTCACCGGAGATCATCGCCGATGTGCCGCTATCGCCGGTGTCAAGTTGTTTCAGTTTTGTCAGTTAAACACATGTGGGTGTTGGTAGAAATTGAGCGAGGCCACCCCTTGTTCAGTTGTCGCGCCATAGCGCAGTGGGATTGCGCCCGGGGATCAACCGAGAGGTCGAAGGTTCGATCCAAGCTCCCCCCTTTTGATTTCTTTTGTTCCATTCGTGGGATCTGGTATTTGCTGGTGTGGATCTCGTGTCGCCACAGCCAGATCTGTTGTGGCTATGTGTTGCGTGTGTGTGTGTGTGCATGTGTGTGTGTGTGTCTGGATCTGCTGTGGTGGCAGGATCCAGTGTGTGTGTGTAGCTTTGAGTGTGTGTGTTGTGGTGTGTGTGACAAGTGGGCCCTGGCCCCACTTGTCGTAAACTAGGGACCCTGGTGATTATGCCAGGTGGGTCCCCTTTCTATTAGTTGTTTTTATTATTTTGTTTTGATGTTTTAAGTGATTTAAATTGGATATTTCTATTTCTAGTATAATTGCTAAATTTGGTATGAGCATTTATGGATATGTGCATTTATAGTAAATTTTCACTTATAGGAAATGAGTGGTGTTTTGCTATCTATTGTTTTGCCATGATGCTCCATGTAAACTTGTGAGTATGATACATGACTCTGGGGTAGAATCACCCAAGGAATCCATTGGTGTAACTTGTTTCGTCATTTGAGCAAGTTTGAAAAAATGTCATTCTGTCTCAAAATGCCATTTTGTCATTTGAGTTTTATTTAATCCATTCATGCTATGATAATTGTGCCAACATGAATATTGTAGCCTTTGATGAGTAGAATGCCATGGTATTTATTTTTGCCATGTTAAACTTTCATATAAGTGGGAACCATGATCTAAAGTAGATACTAAAATGTTGCTGTTTTCAAACATCCCAATTATTTCTAAGTCTGAGAGTCTGTTAATATTTTTATGCCATGTAGAGTGGATGCTACCAAGTGATATGTTGTGAATTAGCTCAAGCTCAGTGCTAGTGGTTTGAAGTAGATGTTGCCCTCTAATAGCCTATTAATTTTCATGCCATGAGGTGGTCTCTATCACCATTAGTTTCTTCTGTCAACTTGCTATCAGCTTAACTCAGATTCCTGAAAACTGTTATTTTCTCTAAGTCCGTAAAATTTGTTTCATCATGCCAACTTGTGAGCTTCATGCTTATTGATGTGTGCCTCCATTCCAGATTGTGTTGTTGGATAATTTTATAAGCATGCTATGTAGTTTCTGTCAATGCCTCGTTTGTGGTTGAAACATCCTATAGCTCTAGTTATTGGCTGTGAAAGTTGCTATGTTGCTGTTTTGTGGTAGATTGTTTGTTTAGTGTTTTGCGACTTGCGGGAGCTATGCTTCATGGAATTGCTTGATCTTTGACTCTATTGTGGTTGGTTTTTCATTACCTAACCAGTGGATACCTTGGAATGCCAAGGAATATCACATGGCCTCATTGTCTTCTGTTTTGCCTTCGTAACTTGTCGTGAGCGTAGCGAGAGAACCGTAACTCCGTTTCTTATGTTCTACATATGCATCTGTATCGAATTTGCAAGAAGCATCCATATTTGCCATGATCATGCATGTTCAAATAACTTAGCATGAGGTTCTGTCCAGAATTGTAAATAACCAAACTAATGCATGTGAAACGTGACTAGTTTAGGATTGCCCTGTTAAATACTTCAAATGAATCATGCATCATCTTGTTTGTGGATTGCACCTTGATTGGATATTTATTGTTGCTGTTTCTCTTGGGTAGGCGCGAGTGTTGAAACTGAGTATGAGGATCCAGTAGAGTACCACTACGAGGACCCCGCTCTTTGTTCCTCTGAAGAACCAACAGGCAAGATGACCGTACCCGGATCCCGACACTATTTTTGCTTTGCTAGATGTCTCGCTCTTATCGTGACTTATGCGTTACCTACCAGTTGAATGTCAAGCCTCCTACATTGCCATGATAGCCTCTAACCATCCACATCCTAGCAAACCTTGTTTGGCTAAGTTACCGCTGCTCAGCCCCTCTTATAGCGTTCTTAGTTGCAGGTGCAGGTTGTATCCATGTGAAAACATGGTGGCATATCAAAATATTATTTGCTATTTAATTTAATGCACATATATATCTTGGTATGGTGGAAGGCTTTGCCTTTTGCTCGGTGTTTTGTTGCACTTTTACCGCCATAGTTTCTTGTTACTGGTGTTATGTTTCCTTCCATACTTTGCGCTCCTAACATGCTTGGGGTTGTTATGGGGACCCGCTTGATTATTCGATTGAGATTAAAACTTGTCTGGCAAGACCCAACATCGGTACTATTTGCTTAAACAACTTAATAATATTTTCATAGGGCTTTGCAACCCCGTGGATAATTATTCAACCCCCGGGCCAGTGCTCCTCATGAGTGTTGGTCCAAACTAGAGCCATGTGCGGGGACAACCCAGGCAACTCAGGAGATTTCTATCAGGCCACTGTACGCTGTGCTTATCTGTCGTGTCCTGAGAATGAGATACGCGACTCTTATTGGGCTCGTCGACATGTCGGGTGGTATTGCTGGACTCGTTTTACCTTTCTCGAGTGGCTTGCGTGTGGGACTCTGACTTTCTTCGGGATATCTCAAGGTGTTGGAATCCCTTTGGAGTTGCCTAGGATGATGACGAGATCCGTGGTCGAAGTTATTCCCGCGGAGTGTGCTTAATTTATGATGGACTAGTTGGAGCACCCCTGCAGGGTTAAAACTTTTGGAAAGTCGTGCCCTTGGTTATGTGGCAACATGGATATTTGTTTAACACCCTGTTATAGTCAACTTGAAGTAAACTCTAATAAAATGCACCAACTGTGTGAGTAACCATGATCGTCTCTGCTCGTGAACATGAACCGTGAGAGAACACGGTGGGGTTATGATTGACGTAAGTAGGTGTTCAGGATCTCTTAGAGGCCATTCCAGCTGTCGATTGTTTATCGTAGACAACATATTTACTTTCATGTTCCATAAGTTTAGCCACCATAAATGCTTAGTGCTATTGGAAACCAAACACATACCCCATCCCAACCTACAAGCTTGAGTAGTCTCGGTACCTGGGCACGAGATTGCTGAGTCCCCATGGCTCACAGACTATTGCAACAATCCAGGTGCAGGTACAGATGATGTCGTGCCAGATGATGTGACACAACTCCAGTGGGAGTATGACAAGGAGCGTGGCAGGATGTATGTCACTTATCCAGACGAGTAGAGTGGCCGTGGTCGAGATCTTTGGGCTAGAAGGCCAGTGTCATTGCATCTTTTTTATCGTTTGTTTCCGTCTGTAGCTGGACCCTGCCTTTGTATGGATGATTGAATAAATTGTGTGGATTTGTAATTTAATATTTGGCGAGTGTAAGCCAACTCATATACTCTTCTCTTCCTAAATGTATGTAATGATACTGTACTTGCGAATGGCAAGATGCGTCTCTATCCCTGTCTAGGCCCTCGTGTCTTAATATGGATAGGCGCGCTTCCTGGGCATGACAGCTTATTACCGGAATGACATAGCTCGGGTTAGAGGACCTGCCACCCACTATGCTTCACGGACGAGGTAATGCAGCATCAGTTTCGGGAGAGGTTCAAACCCATGAACATAGAGCAATACGATGGGATAACTGACCCCACAATATGGATCAAGGATTTCCTCCTCCACATCCACATGGCACGAGGGGATGTTCTCCACGCCATCAAGTATCTACCCGTAAAACAGAAGGGGCTAGCTCGGCATAGGTTAAACAGCCTCCCCAAAAAATCCATCCAGTGCTGGGAGGATCTAGAGGATCCATTCTGATCTAACTTCCAAGGCACCTATGTTTGGCCACCGGACTCCTCCGCCCTAAGCAATGTCGTCCAGAAGCCAGGAGAGTCCGTTCGGCAATTGTGGAATCGTTTCCTGACCAAGAAAAACAAGATCCTTGATTGCCCGGATGCCGTGGCAATAGCCCCCTTGAGGCACGATATTCAGGATGAATGACTGGCTTGCCAGCTCGGCCGGGATAAACCTAGGACAATGTTTGACCTTATATCACTCATGACTCGGTTTGCACGGGCGAGGATAACTGGCTAGCAAGACGGAGCCACAACCTCAAAGACCCCAAAACCTCCGAAGTTCGGGACGGAAACGGGAAACCAAAAACACAACAAAGAATAAGCGTCGGCACAGCAATAGTGATGCCGACGACACGACAGTTAACACCGGCTTCCTCAATTCCAAACCTGGGCAGCGGAAGAAGCCCCCCAAAGGCATTCGTGAAGGACCTAAAAATGATGGAGAGACCTTGCCAGATCCATGGCACACAAGAGAAGCCCGCTAACCACACCAACTATTGGGTGTTCAAATAGGCCAGCAAACTTGTAGCCGAAGATCAAGGCAAAGGCCCACGCAGCAAGGATGAGGTTGAGCCCCACAGTCCGATCGGTGGCGGACATAAGCAGTTCCTTCCAGAGGTAAAAACCGTGAATGTGATATACGCCACTCATATATCCATAAAGGAGAGAAAGCGCGCCCTTCGAGAGGTCTACACCGTAGAGCCTGTTGTCACGGCCCCAGTTTAGCTTTGATTATCATTGCATATTCATGCATTCATTCTAACTTCAAATGAATTTGAATTTGGGACTTATCAAACCTCACAGATTTTTTTGTGAAAAATTAACAATACAAAACCTCAAATAGCTTCAAGAAAATGTTCATGCTATCGTAAGAAAATATTGGCATGAGGTAAAATGAAAACCCATATTTTTGGAAGCAAAGAAGCATTTATTTTCGGGTTTTGAGTTAAGTCAATAAATATTTGAGTTGTATTTAATTCTGCTAAAAAGAATAAAATTTCCAATAATTCTAAAAATTGTGGGTGGCTATGAATATATGTTACCAAGCCACATAAAAATTATCAGGAGCAACAAAAATGAATTTGGTTGGAAACTAAATTCAAAACATATTGCAGAAAATAGAAAACTAAAACAAATGAAATAAAAATACGCAGAGAGAAACTTACCTGGCAGCCCAGAGGAACTGGCCCAGTCCATCTAGCATGCTAGTCGTTCCCTACCTTGGACAGGAGGGCACGTGCCTCGCGCCCGCCCGCACGCGCCATGGCCACGTCATGCCTACTAGCGTGGCTAGAAGAGGGGATAATGACCCTGGAGTCGTCTGCATTGAGCTCACCTCTCTCCCCTCAATTATCCCCTCTCCCTCGCCAGTTCTCCCCCTTTCGCCTCGCCTCTTTGTCTCAAGGCTCCGCCGAGTCGCCTTAATCGTCATTGCCGAGACACACCTCGCCGGAGGCCCTGCAACGCTTCCATGCCTCCGTATTTTCTCCCCGAGACGCTGAAGATTATCGCCATTGATTCGCTGTAATCCGACCATCCCCGAGTGCGCTAAGCCCTCGAGAAGATCCGCTGTGAGCTTTTGTTCGGTTCCTCCTCGCTCCCGTTGTCTATTGCGTCTCCGAGCATCCGTCTCCATCGTGGCCGAGCTCTGGCTGCCGCCACCCATGGCACCACCATGCCTAGAGCACCCGTAGCCCGTTTTTGAGGATGTGGTCGATCTCCTAGAGCATCTGGGATGCCGTAGAGACCTTCTCCCCGCGCCTTCATGCCTCATAGCCTCCCGTGCGTTGTCCTTGAGCTCCGTCCACCGCATTAGTCATCACTGCCACCAACTCCGGCCACCACGCAGTCTCCGCTGGCTCCAAGCCAATCCATGCATCCATCCGCCATCAATAGAGCGAGCGCGAGCATCTCCGACGGGACACCGCCGCGAATCACTTCATTTAATTAACGCTAATGTGTGTAGGGTCACCAGCGACAAACCTCGGTGACTGCTAACATGGTCGCCCAATTAGTGCAAACCACTTCATTTAATTAACGCTAATGAAACAAGGTGAGTCACTCGGTGACTACTGGATTAATTAGCTGTAAAACGTTTTGTTAGATTAAATAACCCTGTTAAGCCATTCGGTCACTGCCCATCCGGTCAAATTGGTCAGTGTTTACCTCGACACGGCCAGTTGACCTGCTGGCGTCATCGTGACGTAATGCTGACGCATTGATGGTGTAGTAATTGATTTATGAATTTAGTTAATTTCAGAAAGTACCTAAAACTTCTTAAAAATCATACAAAATAATTTGTAAGTCAGGTGAAAATAATTTATATATAAAAATGATCAAACAAATCCAATGAATCTGTTTATGCCATGATCGTGCATGTTTGAACAAGTTAACACCACCAAGTAGGACATTTTATGATTAGGGCAATATATGAAATATCATTTGGAGTTGGAATCCAAACTTGTTTGAATTTCACTTCCATTAACTAGGTTAATTATTCCTCTGGGTCAATTAAGTACCTTAACTTGTCATATCATACATCATGATTGTGTGCTGCATAAGTTGAATGTTGGTTCTTCTTGTTTGCCGATGTTTGTTCCGTCTCGGTGGACGATGATTAATATTCAAATTTGTGGAATTTTTGGAAAGGGCATTGTACCCTTTAGGGCCCAAACACCGCAGTCGAACCGGCCGAAAGGGAAACCGGCCCAGGAAAGATGGCGCGCGCAGCGGCTCTAATTTTAAACCTGCCCGCGGGCCCTTCTTGGCAGCAAGAGAGGAGGGGGATGAGGGGATGACAGGTGGGCCCCACCTGTCATCCCTCTCCTCGTGCAGGGAGCAGGGGAGCCTCACCGGCGGAGTTACAGGCCGCGGCATCTCAGGTGGAGGGCACTGGCGTGCTCAAGGGTCTCTCGCATGTCGGTGGGTGGCCGAGGGGGCCGTCGGGGCAGAGGGAGTCGCCGGCGAGGGAGAAAGCCTGACGGCGGCGAGGGTTTGGTTCTGGCGCGGGCTTCCGAGCACGGGGGGCGAGGGGTTGGGCACTAGGGAACAACAGAGGGGAGGAGAGAGCGAGGGGAGAGTATCAGAAGGAGAGGGGGGCCTTTAAATAGCCGGGCACTGGTTCACCATGGGTCTGGTATGCGGGCGAGGATAGGAGGTCGCCACAGGCCACTGGGGGCTTCGGGTTGAGTCCTGGGAGTTCATGTGCTTAGTCTGTGCCCGCAGACACGGGAAGGGCGCCCAAGGGGGACCGGGGGTGCGTGTGTGCAAGCTCCCCCATTGGCCGGCTCGGGTGACACCGTGCACGGGCAAAGGAGGGCAACAGAGTTGGAGGGAATAGGGGCCGGACCACCTGGGGCCTTGCGGACGTCAATGGGCGGCTAAGGGACATGCTCTCGGATTCCTAGGTGGTCGGGGGGCTCGGGATGGGGGCGGCTACAGTGCGCTCCAGAGCACCCTTTTGACCAGCATTGGCATAGAAAATGGGCACTACAATGTCCACTAGTGTCTTGGGGGTTCTGGAGATCCCATGGGCTCGGAGAAGCTAGGGGAGGCTTAGGAAAGAAAATAAATAGGGACAGGAGTGGTAGAAAGGTAGATGCCAGGGCTGTCCACGGTGAAAATGTTGGAAATATGCCCTAGAGGCAATAATAAATTAGTTATTATCATATTTCCTTGTTCATGATAATCGTTTATTATCCATGCTATAATTGTATTGATCGCAGACTTAGATTAATGTGTGGATACATAGACAAAACCATGTCCCTAGTATGCCTCTAATAGACTAGCTCGTTGATCAAAGATGGTTAAGGTTTCCTAGCCATGGACATGAGATGTCATTTCACAAACGGGATCACATCATTAGGAGAATGGTGTGATGGACAAGACCCAAACTACAAACATAGCATATGATCGTGTCAGTTTATTGCTACTGTTTTCTGCATGTCAAGTATATTTTCCTATGACCATGATATCATGCAACTCACGGATACCGGAGGAGTGCCTTGTGTGTATCAAACGTCGCAACGTAACTGGGTGACTATAAAGGTGTTCTACAGGTATCTCCGAGTGTTTCTATTGAGTTGGCATGGATCAAGACTAGAATTTGTTACTCCGTGCGACAAAGAGGTATCTCAGGGCCCACTTGGTAATACGACATCACAATAAGCCTTGCAAGCCATGTGACTAAGTGTTAGTCATGGGATCTTGTATTACGGAATGAGTAAAGAGACTTGAAGGTAACGAGGTTGAACTAGGTATGGAGATACCGACGATCGGATCTCGGGCAAGTAACATACCGAAGAACAAAGGGAACATCATACGGGATTAACTGAATCCTTGACATAGAGGTTCGACCGATAAAGATGTTTGTAGAATATGTAGGAACCAATATGGGCATCTAGGTAGCGCTATTGGTTATTGACCCTAGAGGTGTCTCGGTCATGTCTACATAGTTCTCGAACCCGCAGGGTCTGCACACTTAAGGTTCGATGACGTTTCAATAGTATAGAGTTAGGCATGGTGGTGACCGAAGGTTGTTTAGAATGCCGGATGAGATCCACGACATCACGAGGAGCTCCGGAATGGTCCGGAGGTAAAGATTGATATATAGGAAGTCCTATTTTGGTCGCCAGAAAAGTTTCGGGCTCATCGGTAGTGTACCAGGAGTGCCGGTAGTGTACCGGAAGACCATCGGGAGGGGTATTTCGACCCAAGGGGCTACATGGGCTGTGGGAGGATGAATACCAGCCTTTAGTGGGCTGGTGGAAGTCCCACACAAGGCCCATGTGGCTAGGAAGAAAATCCCAAAAGGAAAAAGGTGGAAAAAGGCAAAAAAAAAGGCTAAATTAGGAAGGAGTCCTAATCCTACTAGGAGTGGAGGAGGAGGACTCCTCCCTCCTGGTTCGGCCGACCCAAGGGCTGCTTACTTGGGAGGCAAGCCTCCTCCTCCTCTCCTCCTATATATACTAGAGGGTTTTAGGGTTTTGGCTCAAGATTTTCAGCCACGAGCTACTCATTCCTCTAGTGCATAGTTTCTCCTCTAGATCGGATTTCTCCAGTGCCTAGGCGAAACCCTGCCAGAATAGCTCCACCACCATCGCCGAAGCGCCGTCGCGCTGCCGGAGAACTCTTCTACCTCTCCGCTCACTCCTGCTAGATCAAGAAGGCGGAGATCATCATCGAGCAGTACATGTGCTGAACGCGGAGGTGCCGTCCGTTCGGCACTAGGTCGGAAGGATCGTGATCAAGATCGCGAGACGGATCGTGGTGAGATCGCGGGACAGATCATGATGAGTTTGCGGGACGGATCGTGATGAGATCGCAGGACGGATTGTGATTGGATCGCGGGACAGATCGTGATGAGATCGCGGGACACTCAGCGATTCGGATCGTGAAGATGTTCGACTACACCAACCACGTTTCTTAATGCTTCCCGCTTAGCGATCTACAAGGGTACGTAGATCCACTCTCCCTCTCGTAGATGCTCATCACCATGGATAGATCTGCGTGTGCGTAGGAATTTTTTTGTTTCCCATGCAACGTTCCCTAACACAAAAATGGGGGGTTTGCCCTACCTTCCAGTGGCCTATGGGCTTGAGGATTTTACTAGAGGTAGCTGGTAACCCTGAGGGGTTGTGGTAAAAGTTTCATGGCAAGGGGAATAGGCCAAGGGGTGAAAGTAGGGACTTCACTATTTCACCAGAAGTTGTTTGATATGTGTTTGGGCTAGAAAATATTACCCACTTACTGAGTTACTCAACAGGTTCAGTTGTTAGGTGAAATTAGGCTTGTTTACCAAGTTTGAGCTCAAGTGGGCAAAGTTGACAATGGAAACTTTGTGAACCCTAGAAAGTAACAGAATCAGGTTTCTATAGATCTAGGTACTCTAAGATTTTACCCTTGATCCACCACTTAGTGTAGCATCATTATTTTGTGATTATAGCATGTCCACAAAGTTTGGGGTCAAGGGGAGAAACTTCAGAATGTAAAGTTGTTCAAATTTGAATCTGGACAAGAAGGGTTTTGGGATGGTTTGATGAACCAAATCAACTTGTATTGAGCTGAAACTTTGCAAGATCATCACTTATGATAGTGCTGACTTGCTGGAATTTTCTTGGAAATTTATTGAGAATATTGCTTATAGAAATAATCCAAAAGCTTGATTTCAACAGAAAGGGTTTTGACGGGTTTTGCCCATGATTTGAATATCCACATGTGTTTAAACTCATATATATCGAATATATATGTCCACTGAGTTTCCCTAAATTTTCTCAAATATTTTCAAGGCATTTATATAATTTTTCCCTATGAAAAACCATTTCTGGCCTTAAGAAAAAGCCTTTAAATAAAATATAAAAATAATCTTTAAAATTAATATTTGGTTGTTTTGGGAATTCATAAATATAGTGGGTTTGAAATAAAGCCTTTGCGGAAGAAGGATCCATGCAATTTGAGGACTTGCAGTGAAATCCACATTTCATGGATTTTTGAAAACTTAATTGGAATAAATCACATCTGGTCAAAACAAAAGTTGATAAAAAAAATTTGGGAATTATTCACATGGCATGATCATTGGGCAAGAGGTTTGGACCCAGGAAGAAGAATATCTAGAGGGATAGAATTTAAGAGTGCCATATACCACAATGAACATGCAATCAAGCAACAATTCAAGCAAGCACATTCATTGAAAAAGTTTTAATTGGCTCCAAATTTTATAATCTAGACATAGAAAGGTGATACAAGCACAAGGTGTGATAGACCTACCCCCATTACAAGAATCTCGTACTCGAGATTACTAGGCTAAGGGATAAAAATATAAGGGAACTCCGATCTAATATAGTCTTCATGCTCCCAGTTTGCTTCAGCTTCAGTATGGTTGCTCCACTTGACCTTGAAGTACTTGATGGTATGACTTTGGGTGCAATGCTCGGCTTCAGCCAGAATGTGAACTGGCCTCTCATGATAAGTGAGGTCTGGCTTAAGATCGATGGCTTGATGGTCGATGTCCTTGTAGAGGTCGGGGCGGTTGGGAACTTGCAGACACTTCTAGAGTTGTGACACGTGGAAGACATTGTGCACATCTGACATATCGGAAGGTAGCTCTAGCTGACAGGCAACCTCTCCTCGCATCACGGTGACCTTGAGGGGGCCTATATATCTTTGTGCCATCTTTCCTTTCTCGTGGAAACGCTTGGTTCCCTTGAGAGGCGTGACTCGGAGGTAGACATGGTCACCGACACGAAAGCTCACTTCTCAGTGGTGGGAGTCAGCGTAGCTCTTTTGTCTTGACTTGGCGATCTCCAGGCGATCTCGGACGAGTTGAACTTGCTCTTTTGCCCCGCAGAAGATATCTGGTCCAAAAACTAATCATTCTCCGGTCTTTGACTAGTTGAGGGGAGTACGACACTTACGTCCATACAAGAACTCAAATGGTACCTTCTCAATACTTGACTGATAGCTGTTCTTATAGGAGAACTCGGCGAATGGTAGGCAATCTTCCCACTTGGCTCCACATGCCAAAACACAAGCGCGGAGCACATCCTCGAGTATCGGATTTACTTGTTCTGTTTGCCCACTGGTCTGGGGGTGAAAGGAAGTGCTGAAGGAGAGCTTGGTTCCCATGGCTTCTTGAAACTTCTTCTAGAATCTTGTGGGTGAAGTGGGTTTCTCGGACCGACACAATTTCCTTTGGAACATCATGAAGACTTACGATGCAGTTGATGTAGAGGTTTGCGAGCTGGCTTCCATAGTAGGTGGTCCGGACGGGAATGAAATGGGCTACCTTGGTCAAGTCGTGGACAATGAACCAAATTGAATCATTTCCTTTACTTGACCTGGGTAGTCCGGTAATGAAATCCATCCCGACTTTATCCCACTTCCATTCAGGCACTTTTAGAGGTTGCAATAGCCCAGCGGGTCGTTGGTGCTCATCTTTGATTCTCTGGCATATGTCGCACTTGGCGAGAAAGGTGCCTATCTCCCATTTCATGCCATGCCACCAGAATCTTGCCTTGAGGTCTTGATACATCTTGGTTCCTCCAGGATGGATGGAGTACGGAGTTTCATAAGCTTCTTGCAAGATCATGTTCTTTAGCTCCTCTTTGTTGGGTACGCAAATGCGATTCCCGAACCATATAACTCCTTGTTCATCCACTAAGAATCATGGGGCTTTGCCTGCCATGATCTTCCTCTTGATGCCTTCAATGCTCTGGTATCCCTTCTCAGCTTCTTTGATATCATCCATCAAGGTAGGCTTTACTTCAAGGATGGCGAGGAGTCTGGGTGCAACCTGTTCCAAACCGAAGCTTTCAAGCTCTTCCTACAGGGCGGGCAGCCTTGCCTTAATCATGGCATTCAAGGAACAAGCCTTTCTTCTTAAGGCATCTCCTACCACGTTGGCCTTTCTGGGGTGGTATTGAACACTGAGGTCGTAATCCTTGATCAACTCCAACCATCTTTGTTGTCTCATGTTCAATTCCCTTTGGGTGAAAATATACTTCAAACTCTTGTGGTTTGTGTATATCTCACATCGCTTTCCCAAAAGGTAGTGTTGCTAGGTGTTCAAGGCATGAACCACGGCTGCCAACTTGAGATCGTGAGTTGCGTAGTACTCTTCATGAGGTCGTAGCTATCTGGATAGTTATGCTATGAGTCTGCCTTCTTGCATCAGAACACCTCCAAGCCCGGTTCTTGATGTATCACAATATACCAAAAATTCCTTTTGAATATCGGGGGTGGCCAAAACTGGAGCTGTGGTCAATCTCTTCTTGAGCTCTTGGAAGCTTTCCTCACACTTAGTTGTCCATTTTAACTTCTTGTCCTCCTTCAAAAGATGGGTCATGCATCGAGCAATGCTTGATAACCCTTCCACGAACATGCGGTAATATCCCACGAGTTTGAGGAAGCTCATGACTTCCTGCACGGTGGTAGGCGTTTGCCATTCAGTCACGGCTTCAATCTTGGCAGGAGCCATTGATAATCCCTCCACAGTCAACACATGACGCAAGAATCCAACTTCATGCAGCCAGAATACACACTTGCTGAACTTGGCAAAAGGTTGGTGCTCTTGAAGCTTCTCTAGGACCAATCTTAAGTGTTCCTCGTTCTCTTCTTCAGACTTGGAGAAACAAGTATGTCATGAATGAAGACGACAACGAGCTTGTCCAAGTACTCCATGAAGACTTTATTCATGAGATACATGAAGTAGGCAGTGGCATTGGTTAATCCAAATGACATGACCATGTATTCATATAGGCCATATCGGGTTACAAATGTCGTCTTCGAAATATGTTGCGGTCTGAACTTCAGTTGGTAGTATCCCGACCTGAGGTCGATCTTGGAGAACACCTTGGCTCTATTCAACTCGTCAAACAGATCTTCAATCCTCGGGAGGGCGTACTTGTTCTTTACTGTGACCTCATTGAGAGAACGGTAATCGACACAGAGTCTGATAGTTCCATCCCTCTTTGACACAAATAGAACATGCGATCCCCAAGGAGAGGCACTGCGGCGAATGAATCCTTTTCTGAGTTGCTCTGCCAGTTGCTTCATCAGTTCAGCCAAATCTTCGGATCCCATCCTATAGGCCATCTTATAGATGGGCCTTGATTTGGGCATAAGCTCAATGATGAACTGAATATCGCGGTTAGGAGGCATTCTGGGCAGCTCATCAGGAAACACATCCGTGTATTCACATACCACTAGCACTTGATCCAACTCAACTCCTGATAGACAGTTAGCCTGAGGGGCTTGAATGGAGGTATGGTTGGGAACATACTTGACTTCCACTCCTTGGCTATTGGTCATGGTGACAACCCTCTTGGCACAATCTAACAAGCCTTGGTGCTTGGTCAGCCAATTCATGCCAAGGCTGACGTCCAAGCCGGGTGAATCCAGAACTATAAGGTCTCCTAGGAAGTCTACCACATTGATGTCAATCTTCACTCCCTTAAACCCTACCCCAGACTTCATAACTGAACCCAGGGTTTGTATCAAAATACGACTACCCAGGGGTGTAGGTTTCATGCCACTCTCTAATGCAGACTTTTTGGTACAAAAATGCGAAGCTCCATAATCAAATAGTATTGTTGCTGGGGTTGAGTTAATGAGGAACGTACCCAGTAGGACGTCCGGGTCTTCCTGGGCTTCCTCTGGGGTGCTCCATGGCCTTGACCTTGGTTTGACGCATTGGGGCGCGGTGCATCTGGCTTCTTGTTGGGGCAGAGCTTAGAGATGTGTCCAGACTGACCACATCCAAACTAAGTGACTTGCCCAGGGTTGTTGGCTAAGTTTCTGCCACCGTTGTAGTTATTGGGGTTGTTGTAGGCTGGCCTGGGATTGGCATGCTGCTGAGGCTGGTAGCCCGGACGAGGCTCAGGAGGTATGGCCTGCTGTGGCTGTTAGGTTGGCTTGGCTAGGGCTGGCTGCCAGGGGCGAGGCTTCTGGTTGTTGGAGCTACCCTTGCTGATCATCTTGCGCTTGCGAGTGTCGTCTATGGCATGACGCTTGTATTCCAACATGAGGGCCTTGTTCACCAGGTCGAAGAAGGTACGACAGTTGCAGACGATCAGCTGATACTATAGGGGTCTATTGAAGTCCTTCCATGAAGCGTTCCTTCTTGGCAGCTTCCGTGTTGACATCTTCCGGTGCATACCTTGACAGCAGGTTGAACTTCTGCAGGTACTCCTTGATAGAGCCACTTCCTTGTTTCAGCGCTCGGAACTCTCTCTTCTTGATAGCCATGATCCCAAAAGGAATGTGGGCGGTGCGGAATCCTTCCTTGAAGTCATTCCATGTGATCACACGCTAACCTTGCATGACCTTGAATCCATCCCACCAAACTCGGGCAGTACCCTGGAGGCAGTGAGAGGCATAAAGAAGCTTCTCACGATCCTCATTGCAATTGACCAGTGCAAGGAGGTCCTCGATGGTACGAATCTAGTCAGCAGCATCCAATGGTTCAGCAGTCTAGGTGAAGGTTGGGGGCAAATTCCTGATGAACTCAGACAGAGTGGAGCGGCCATTGCCGTTCATGCATTGCTGCTGCTTGTTCACAAGGGCCTGAGCCATCTGCCGGATAGCAGCATTATTGGCTTGGCGTTCCTCCCGGAGAACCTGGAGAAACTGAGCTATGGTCATGTTCTTCGGTGGAGGTGGTGGGGGGGAATGTTTCCTTTTGGCTGCTCCTGGTGTCCTCTAGCGTGAGCAGCCCCACCATGTCCCTGTTGTTGGCTTGAATTTCTGGCTTCAGGGTTGGCGAAAGAACTGTTGCGGGTAGCAGTCACCATCCTGTTTGGAGCAGCCAAGTCAAACAACTGGGATAGATGAGAGGAAAAGCAATAATGGAAGAGTGCGCCTAAGGGGGTCGGACGAGTGCAAGTGTGGTAAAACAAAGGCCGAAGACCAACATATATTAAGACAGACGAAGGAGTCGCTTACATGTTGCCTAAGGCAAAAGCATGACTTGCATCAGAACATAAACAACAAAACAACAACAAGCACACATGGTTTCATATGAACCATTACACGGACTCGACTTCACACGAGGGATACATGACTGATCCTACCCTAGGGTTTCTCGGACTCAGGTGGTGGATTGCTCGGTCCCGTAGTCACACTCCTCTGGGTCTTCCTCTTGTTTGTCATCCGAACAGGCATCATTCCCGGTCGAAGGGGTCGGGGAACGAGGAGGTCCAACCCAACAGCGCTTTGGTGGCGGGTCGGTGAAGACCTCACGGTACTCCTTTGCACTCATGCGATGATGACGTGTGGGTGAATCAGTAGCTCGGGGTACTCCACCTCTGTAAGCGATAGTTGGTCGTCCCTCGGGGGCTCCATCCTTCTTGATCTTGTCTGGCTTCGTCTTGGCTTGCCAAAGTAGCTCTCGGGTGTGGTGAAGTTCCTCGCGGAGATTCACGGACTCCTTCACCAGGTTATGATCCAGACTATCGAAAGAGAGGCTGAACTAGGTCTGGAACCTGAGTGGCGTGCCATCCTCCTTTGATGGGATCAGTGTCCAACTCTCGCCAAGATCATCCTTCCTGAAGGGAAGGTAGCGAGTAGCCGACTCGTCGGCCATCTCTGGAATGATGTCTCGAAGTTGTAGGAGTGCCTTGTGTGCAGCTGTCTCGACTGCAAGTATCATGGTCTCCATCCGTGGTCCTTCAAAGAACCAACTAGTCGGGGAGTCATTTGCCTTCACGACCACATTCACGTGGTACTACTTCATGATGGCATCGACCCAGTGCCCGTGGTAGAGGAAAATGGGTGGTTGGCGAAACTGGCACATCTCCAGGCTATCCCTAAGGAGTAAGGGAAAGCCAGATGTCAGGAAGGCTTCGGGTACGACGGCCATCTACAAAGTTTTGTAAGGGAGGAGAGTCAGCAAAGTGTTGGGTGAAGAATCGAAGAGGTAAATAGTACTAAATTCCTAAGTATAGGTGCTAGGTGTAGTTTTGAAAACAGTTTTATCCTGACTAACGTCCATGCTAACTAAGGGCTTCCTACAGTTAGGATGGCTCTAATGCCAGCTCTATGGGGACGCCGACTCATAAGTCGTGATCACCGAATGCACGTGTACAGTGATCCTAGATATCAATGCTCACTGAACACATAGAAGCTGAATAACAAGAGTCTTACATCCACATTTAGTAATAATGATGCATGATATAACATTAAGTAGGTAATTTACGGAAAGCCAATTTTGAATGCAATGAGATGATCAAGTAACTAAGTAAGCATGCATTAACAATCGGCAAATATGAAGAAGTTACAGATATCATCATAAATAGGGGCCAAACATCTCATGTTCAACCATTATGCTAAGTCATCGGACTTAGTTCAACGTCATGCTAAGTCTTCGGACTTAGCCCAAGTACCATCTTTTTCACCAACACACGCACACCAGTTTGTGAAAACAACCGGACGTGGCATAAGCAGCACCACCAAACTGTCCTTGATCATGGACACCTCTATTTGAATAGTTTTACACTCTGCAGAGGTTGCACACTTTACCCACAAGACTTGGGGAACTTCCTTGTCATCCATGACTCACGGTATATAACATACCCGAGGTAAGGACCCGAACAATGCCTTTCCCATGGTGATACTAAACAAAGAGTCCACTCGTTGGTGCAATCTGTCACATCCCTAGTTATGTTACTTAGGTCAACATGTCTCTGCATCATGTTTTCACTTTTCTCATCAAGTTGAAATGGGAATTAACAGAAACCCTAACACCTCATCTGAATCAAACCAATTCAATAGTTGTGAAAAATCAACAAATCCAAAATGCCCATAAAAATGTCCCCAATGTCTGATAAATGTGGCCATTAATATATCAGGGGTCATTCTAAATATTTGAATCTATATAAGATTTCAAAAATAAATATTAAAGCTACTGAAAATGCCAAATAAAGCATTATAATTATTTCTGTATTCAAAATATTCTGAAACCTTTTGTAGACGTTTGAAATATTCAAACTAAGATCTATAAAATATTTGGAGTATTTTGTGCCTAAATTAAAATAAAACAAATGTGAGAAAAGAAAAACAAAAACTGGAATTAAAGAAAAGAAGAAGAAGGAAACCTGCCTCAGCCTAGGCTAGGCCAGCTCACCTAGCCGAGGGGGGTCGTCGTCCTCTTGGTGGCAAGGAGGATGAGCGTGTGCCCGCCATGCGCTCGTGCCGGAGCTGCCATGCAGCTCCTTGCGCGTCTGCCTCCCCCGTCGCGCTGGCAAATGGATGAGGATGCCGCTGCCGTCCCCATCGCTCTCTCTCGTGTGCATTTGCCCCTCTACCTCTCCCCTTCCCTCTTCTCGCCATGGCCGCCGCCTTCTCGCCACCGTAGTCGTCGTTCTAGCCGTTCTCCCTCGCCCCTGAGCCCTTCTTTAGCTTCGCCTCGACATGCTGGTTCTCTTCGGCGAAGGATTCAAACCCGGAGGCCCCCCAACATCGACCCCGTCGCCTTCTTCCTCCTAGGTCACCGGCAACCGCCGCCTTCTGTTCGCCACAAGTGAAGCCTTCCCGAGCCCGCTCTCGACGCCGTTGCATCTGCTGTGAGGACCCGGTCCTTTCCCCCTTCTTTTCCCCATGTCTAGCACGCTCTAGCATCGATCCACCTCGGGCCCTAGAGCTCCTCGCCGCCGGCGAGGACGTGGCCGTCGCTACGGCGGCCTAATCTCACACCTGAGGACGTAGGCGTGCTCAGGAGGGTCCCATGTAGCCGTAGGTGCCTTCCGTTGGCCCGTTCGAGCCCCGGCTCGATGAGCCCGTGCTCGTTTGAGCTCCGGCATCTGCCGTGCTTGTCGCCGGCGCCATCTTCGGCCATACCAGCCCCTAGGAGGTGTCGGGTTAGATGCGCGCGAGCACGCAGGGCCGATCGGTGCCCTCTGCCGTCCATTTGGTCACTGGAGGAGGGTTTCAGATCCCCTCAGCCGTCCCTGACGTCGCTGACGGCTCAGCGCCGGTGAGTCAACCGGTTTGACCACGGGGGTTTGACCCAGGGTCAACTGGCAAATGGGCCTGACCCTGCTAATTAGGTTTATTTTAAAATAATTAATTAATTAAAGTTAATTAACCTAATGACCCACTAACCAGGGTTGTCAATGGGCTGTTGACCAGATGACGTCATGCTGATGTATTATAGATGCAATAAAGGTATTTCTACATTAAATTAAATCCAGCAATTATTTAAAACTTAGAAAATTCATAGAAATTAATCTATAACTCAGATTGAAATAATTTGTATATGAAAATTTATCAGAATAATCAAGTGAATCCAATGGTGTTGTTATCATGCACGTTAGAGCAAACTATGTAGATGAACATTGACATTTAGTAATAGGTCAATAGATGAAATATGAAATGGAGAACAATTTTGAACCTATATTCAAAACTACTTCATTTAACCTGGTTAATAGTTGCATTAGCTCATCCATCCATGTTGCCATGTCATGATCATGCATCATACTGTCGCACTTGCCGTGTATTGATTGTTACTTATCTGCATTGCGGTAGGCCCTGCTTCTGAGGATACCCCCGAGTATTCCAACGAAGGAGAATACCTTCCCGCTTCCCAGCAAGTCAAGCAACCCCATTGATCATACCAATAACATACCATTCTCTCACTCCTACTCTTGTTTATTGCATTAGGACAAACGTTTAGTTGTCTGTCATGTACGATAGATGAACCCATTCCTTTGGATGACCTGTCATTGTCACAGTAAATAGCTAAACCTTGCAACGTAGCATACTTGGTAGATGCTTGAGCGATGGTGTGCTTTACCTACTTTGCCTGCTATGCTTGCTATGCTTAGAGTTGTGTCAGGTCTAATTCATCTGGGTGATGAACTGGAGTGAAACAGTGTTGTTCTGATGTGATAAGCTTAATGATGAACCCGATTTGGTAAAGGTAGCGATGAGAGGCTATGTAGGAGTACATAGCTGGTTGTCTCGTTGGGACCGTTCTTAGGAACTGAGTTTCATGTTTGTGATCAAAGGCTAGTTACTACCACACATTAGGATACTTAATTGACCCTCTCGACTTATCAATCGCTTAGTCCTTGGTCCAGGTGTTGCAAGTAGTTTCTGGTGTTTATAGTATGCTAGAGGTCGCGCATAGCGCTGAACCTAGGGGTGGGTTACGACGCGGTATGCTGTGGCATGGTGTACCAAGGGTCACCCGAATGGTGGGCTTGGGAACCGTGCGCACATCGTTTGGGGCCGTAGCGTAAACTTCGGCCGGACTTCTGTGCGGGTTCAGTCTCAAAAAGGCGATAGCCAGGACTAGAGGTCTTGTGTGATTGATGGTCGTGGCCGATTCCCTCTCTGGGTTTCTGCTTGAAGGTTGTCGAGGTGCATGGTTTTATGAGCACACAACGAAAAGTGGCGAGAGTGTCTGTGAAAAAGTACACCCCTGTAAGGTATGAATCTATTCGAACAGCCGCGTCCTCGGATATGGAATACTTGGAGAACTTATGTTGTTCATAGATAATCTAATGGATACTCATAAAAATCTCAAAATAAGTGTGAGTGCCATGGATGACACTCTCGTAGAGGACAAAAGTGAATCTATGGTGGTGTATTGATGTGGAGTTAGTGGACTCACGTGCGATATCTAAAATTTGAACAAAGAGTTAAAATGTGTAGAATAGGTTAGCCAAGAGTCAAAGCTGGCATTGCTGCATAAACTCCACCACTCTCCTTGTTGATACGTGAGCATGAATAGTCTAGGTCTCCTTTAAAGATTTGCTGAGTATGTTTGTACTCATGTTTGCTTAATAAATGTTGTAGATGAGACTCAAGACCCATCAGGTGGGTTCTATCTAGATGTTGACGACGCTGAATAGCTGGAGTCCCAGCTACGACCTTGTGCCTTGTGGCAAGTTGTACATAGTTAGGCCATGTGCCTTTTTACCCTTTCAACTATCTGTACTTAGACATCTTTATGCTTCTGCTTGGTTTGTATGAACTTGCTTGTATGACTTGAGTGTCAGGTCGTGTGACCCCTATCTGTAACAACATATCATGCAAGGCTCCTCTGAGCCTCTTATATAAAAGTTGTGTTGTCGTACGGTTAAGTTGTGATGCCATAGTTGTATCTATGCATATCGGGCATCTCGTGCGTACGTGTGATGTGCAACCGTATGTATGGGATCCGACACCTAGTAATGTGCCTTTAGTAGTACTCTTTATGGGAAACTGCGTCTTTGTGCTTCCACCGAGCCTTGGTAGGTTGCTACTGCTCCGGACACATTGGTTGACCGGCATGTATCCTTCTTTGCTGCTGTGTTTGTCCCTTCGGGGAAATGTCTCCCAATGTAATGGAGTCCCTGTAGCTTGCTACGACTCGTCTACTTGCAGTGATGACATTAATGTCCCATGGCGTAATGGAGTCCTTGTAGCCAACTATGACTCGTCTACACACGCTTGAGGCTGACACCTGCATTGCTAGGTTACATATGCCTGTTTCCGTATGGATGTGCCACTTGAGTTCTATGACTAGTCATGTTGGATCGGGTTCTCTGTCGATTGAATGCTAGCGACATATTCACATACATGAGCCAAAAGGCGCAAATGATCCCGGCTAAGGTAAAGCTGCAGCCATGGAGTTACTGTGCGTGAGGCTGCAAAGTGATGTGATGTGTTATAGGCTGGATTCTTGTGACCTAGGGTCGGGGTCCTGACAGTGTTGGTTTTAGAGCCTGACTGACTGTAGGACTACCAAGCCAAACCGGTTGAAGTTGAGTCTAGAAACACTATAGAAATGTAAGGGAATTGTTTGTGGAAGAGAACGTAAGGCTCTTTTTACTCCTCTTCCAGAGTCATTCTATTCTGAGTCACTCTAATCTTTTCTACGGGGTTAAGAACTAGGCTTCTTATCTATTTCTTAGGATGACGGGTTACTAACCATGGACTATTAGCTAGCTTGTTCGCAAGTGAACTCTGGTTCTAGATTATTGTTTGGTGTGACAATCAGTTGGATTCAAAACTTGAGTCTAGAAAGTTGAGCGGCTATGCTATCCAATCTTTGCAGTTGTCTCAAAATCTTTTTTGAGCAATTATAGCCGTTATGCTGTCAAATTTCTGCTAGGATCACTAATGTCTTGCGTCATTCCCTGTTTCAGATGCCCCCTCGTCCTTCTCGTCAGGTGGTTCATTTGACTAGGTGCATTGATGTACCAGGTCACACAGCCATGTTGGTTAGAGTTATGATGGAGACTGGTTACCGTTGGTACCCAGAGTATACAGTGGAGAAGTATCGAGACTTCAACCAGAGCCAATACATGTGTACTGTTAGGATATATCCATCATATCCTGGAGCTGTAGAGATGCTGCATTGGTCATATGGGTTAGGTGTCACCATAGACATGGCAGTTCAAGAGGCCGCCTACACCATCTTGACTATTATGATATCTCGCCATGGACTGCTTCACAACACTGAGTTCAGCTATGTTCCTGCTACTCTAGGAGGAGAGGATGGTTATCTTAGTGCAGCCTATTGTGATCATTCTCATGAGGACCCAAGGCTTCAGGTGACCGCTCAGATGTTGGAGAACAGGGATCGTGATACACGTGCCCTGCGCATGGAGCTATATGCTACCCGTGCACGCCTTTGGACAACCCTGCCGCAGCTAGCACCTGTCGAGCAGACAGGCTATGGAGATTTGGACATGCTGAGCCCATCGCGGACTCATCTGCCAGCTCGCATAGACTATCCCAATGTTGGAGGCATCACTCCTCTTCAAGGATTGTTGGTGCCACCAACGCGGGGACCAATGTCACATCTGTGTCCTTATGGTTCCCAAGGATCACAGGCCAGAGTGTTTCCAGATCCTCAGGTTCAGCTCCCGGGTCACGGGGGTAACCTATATGAGGTGTTCTACGGCGATGCTTGAGTATGTGGATGTTACTACTAGTATTGTAGTAGTTGTATTACCAGAGTCTTGCGTGTCTTGTGGCATATGACAGAGGTGTGAGTGAGTTCCGGAGGTGTAGATAGATAATGCAGAGGAAGCTTGTAATGCCTCTGATGAGTTGTATCTTCTTTCCGTAGTTTGTACTTCAGCTTGGGTTTGTACTGAACTATGCCATGGTGTGTATGAATCATGGTGTTCATGTGGCAGTTTGTTTATTACCATGTTGATCGGGTATTTACCCATGCATGCCATGTTGTTCAGTACATTCCTCATCTCATGTCTTAGAGTTGTTGTCTTCCTTGTCTAAGTTGTGGGTTTGTTTTCCCAGGATGGTGTCAACTAGGAATAACCCTGTGCCTGCCTTCGAGAAGGGCGAGGGAAGACAACCAAGTCAAGAGAATCTACCGCAGACACCCTCCTTGGCATAACTGATGCTCGAAGATAAGCAGAATAAAAGGGATACCAAGAATCTATTGGAACTTATTGAGCAGAATACAGCGCGTCCTCCCCGCAATGAGCGTAATGATGGTGTGTCCCTCAATGACTTCGTCAAGTTGTGCCCACCTAAGTTTCATCATTCGGTCGATCCGCTCGACGCTAATGACTGGCTGACTAGCATGTCCCACAAAATCCGAGCTGCCAGTGTATCTGAGGCCTACAAGGTGACTTTTTCTACATACTTTCTAGAAGGACCCGCCAATCTATGGTGGGAAAATTATAAAGCCATGCGTCCTGTAGGCCCCGCAGCAACTTGGGTAGATTTCAGTGAGGCATTCCATACCCATCACATCCCGGATGGGCTGATGGATTGCAAGAGAGAGGAGTTATGTGCTTTTATCTAGGGCAGACTGAGATTGGATTCCTATAGCCATGAGTTCAGCAATCTTGCTCGTTATGCTCCGGAGGAAGTGTTGACCGATGCCAATAAACAGGCTAGGTTCCACAAGGGACTTAACCCTGAGCTCCATCAAGACCTGCGCCTACATGAGTGCACAACCTTCTAGGCCCTCGTCAACAAGGCCATCACCGCCGAAACAAGACAGACTGACTACGAGGCAACTAAGAAGCACACTCGTGATTTCAGCCCCGCATCTAGCTCAGGCCCCAGCAAACGTCGGGTGTGGGTGCCCAACATAGCTCTGCCACCAAGGTACACTGCGAGGCCATCCTTCCAAGCGCCTCACCCAGCTCAACCCAATCCTCTAGCTAGGACATTTGCAGGTCCCCCTGTTAATGTTGCTCCCCGTGCTACTGTTGTCTGCTACAAATGTGGAGAACCAGGACAATATTCCCATGAGTGTCCCTTGACCAATGCCAAGCCGAAAGGACGTGGGAAGCCGGGAAAAGCCTTCTATGTGAAGCCAACTCCTGCTCATGGTCCACTGAATTATGTTTCTACAGAAGAATCCCTTGAGGATCCTAATGTTATCCTAGGTACGCTCCTTGTCTATAGTCATCCAGCATATGTTCTGTTTGATACTGGAGCATCTCATTCATTCATCTCATAAAGTTATGCACAGTTGCATAACATATCTTTTTGTGATATGCCTACTCCTTTGGTAGTTTAGACTCCTAGTTCAAAATGGAAAACTTCTAGGGTAAGCCATGACAATGAGATTCTTGTGGATAGGCTAGTCTTCCTAGCATCTTTGATAGCCCTCATGTCTTTGGACATCGATATCATCTTAGGCATGGACTGGATGAAAGCCCACTATGCTAAGATTGATACTCATACAAGGAATGTTCAGCTTACACATCCATCGGGTGAGATAATTAATGTCTCCACTCGAGGTGTCAAATGCCAACTGTATTATTTCAATGCTAGCCCTCTTCCAGAATTAGAAGATATTCCGGTAGTCCGTGACTTTCTAGATGTCTTTCCAGAAGAACTGCCAGGAATTCCACCTGTTAGAGATGTAGAGTTTGTGATAGAGCTCACTCCAGGGACTGTCCGAATAGCCAGAAGACCCTATAAGATGGCACCCTTAGAACTAGCCGAACTCAAGAAACAACTCGATGAGGCTTTGAAGAAAGGTTTAATCCATCCTAGTTCTTCTCCTTAGGCTTGCCCCATCCTCTTTGTCAAGAAGAAGGATGGATCGGATCGGATGGTTGTGGATTATCGGCCAGTGAATCTGGTCACCATAAAGAACAAGTATGCGCTTCCCAGGATCAATGATTTGTATGATCAACTCGCTGGATCCTCTGTCTTTTCCAAGATGGATTTGAGGTTGGGGTACCATCAAATCAGAATTAGAAACGGGGACATTCCAAAAACGGCTTCTGTTACTCGTTATTGCCAATACGAGTACACCGTCATATCCTTCGGTTTAACCAATGCCCCAGCCACCTTCTCCCGCTTGATGAATTCGATCTTCATGGAGTATCTGGATAAATTCGTCATGGTTTAACTCGACGATATACTCATCTACTCAAAGGACAAACAGGAACATGCCGAGCATCTAAGGCTGGTATTGCTGAAACTTCGAGAGCATCGGCTGTATGCCAAATTATCCAAGTGTGAATTTTGGTTACCATAAGTGACCTATCAAGGCCACGTGATCTCTGGTAAAGGTATTGTCGTCAATCCTGAGAGAGTTCAGGTTGTCCTTGATTGGACTCAACCTGAATCGGTTAAGCAAGTTCGAAGTTTCCTTTGCTTAGCGAGCTGTTGTCGCCGCTTTGTCGAGTACTTATCCAAGGTTGCGAAACCTCTGACTGAACTCCTCAAGAAAGATAAAAAGTTCGAGTGGAACTCACAATGTGAGCACAGTTTTCAGGAACTAAAAAGACGACTGACCTCTGCTCCAGTGCTGGTGCCACCAGACTTCTCAAAGGACTTTGTTATCTATTGCGACGCCTCGCGACAAGGATTAGGTTGCATTCTCATGCAAGATCGTCGTGTGATTGCATATGCATCTCGACAGTTGCGTCCACACGAGAATAATTATCCAACACATGATCTTGAGCTTGCAGCTGTTGTCCATGCACTGAAAACCTAGCGACATTACCTTCTGGGTAATCGTTGCGAAATTTACACTGATCACCAAAGTCTCAAATATATTTTCACCCAGCCGGATTAGAATCTCGGGCAAAGATGGTGGGTTGAGTTGATTACATATTATGACTTAGGGATAACTTACACCCCGGGGAAAGCCAATGTCATGGCCGATGGACTAAGTCGTAAGTCTTATTGTGACAATCTGATGTGATAACAAAGTCAACCAGTTCTCTATGAGGAATTTCGGAAGTTGAACCTTCACATTGTTCCTCAAGGATTCCTTTCCAACCTGGTGGCGAAACCTACTCTTAGGGATCAAATCGTAGCTGTTCAGAGGTATAATGAGGGTATATCTCGGATCAAGGAGAATATTACTAGCGGAAATGCTAAAGATTTCTCCACGGACGATTAGGGTGTCGTGTTCTTTAAGAACCGATTAATGGTTCCTAAGAGCAAATGCTTAAGATAGTTAATCCTTAAGTAGGCTTATGATTCTCTTCTCATGATTCGTCCTGGTAGTAACAAGATATATCAGGACGTACGCCAGAGGTTCTGGTGGACTATGATTACGAGAGAAATTGATGAGTTTGTTGCCAACTACGACATTTGTTGTCGCGTTAATGCAGAACATCAAAGGCCTTATGGCACCCTTCAATCCTTAGCTATTACTGAATGCAAATTGGATAAGGTCATTATGGATTTCATCACCGGGTTTCCCAGGACCAAGAGAGGGAATAATGCTTTCTTTGTGGTCATAGATTGTCTTTCCAAAGTGGCTCATTTTCTTCCTGTTCGGGAGAGTATAACTGCTAGCCTGCTAGCAGAGTTATACGTTTCTCGAATAGTTTCCATTCATGGTGTTCCTTTGGAGATTAACACAGACCACGGAAGTATCTTTACCTCTCGATTCTAGGAAAGTTTCCAAACTGCTATGGGGACTCATCTATCCTTTAGCACTGCTTTCCATCCGCAGTCAAGTCGTCAAGTTGAGCGAGTCCATCAAATCCTCGAAGACATGCTCTGAGCTTGTGTTATATCCTTCGGTATGAATTGGGAGAAATGTCTTTTGAAGTTCATTGGGCAAAGCCCCTTTTGAAGTTCCCTATGGACGAAGGTGTCGAACACCTCTTAACTGGTCAGAAACCGGTGAGAGGCAACTCTTTTGCCCGGATATGATACAAGATGCAAAGGAGCAAGTTCGCATTATTCGTGAAAAATTGAAAACAGCCCAATCTCATCAAAAGAGCCAATGTGATCGCCATCATAAGCCTATGACCTATGAAGTTGACGAGAAGGCTTATCATTGGGTTACACCTCTGAAGGGTACCCATCGATTCGGTATCAAGGGCAAGTTTGCTCCTCGTTACATTGGACCTTTTCGCATTCTTGCTAAAAGAGGAGAGGTTGCCTACCAATTGGAACTTCCGCCGCATCTTCCCAAGGTTCATGATGTCTTCCACGTCTCGCAACTCAGGCGTTGCTTCTCGGACCCTGTCCATGAAGTAGACCATGAAGCGCTTTATCTCCAAGATAACTTTACATATCGAGAATACCCTATTCATATTCTTGATCAAGCTGAGCATACCACTCTTAGTCAGAACATCAAGTTTCTCAAGGTTCATTGGTCACACCATTCCGAGAAGGAAGCCACATGGGAAAGAGAGGATCATCTTCGACTAGAGTACCCCGCGCTCTTCCCGACGACTTCCAAATCTCGGGACGAGATTCTTCTAAGTGGGGGTGAGTTGTCACATCCCTAGTTAGCTTACTTAGGCCGACATGTGTGTGCATCTTGTTTTCACTATTTTGCATCAATTTGAAATGGGGTTAACAGAAACCCTAAAAATTCATCGGAATCAAACCAATTCAATAGGTGTGAAAAATCAACAAATCCAAAATGCCCATAAAAAATTTCCCCTATGTCTGATAAATGTGGGCATTAATATATCAGGGGTCATTCTAAATATTTGAATCTATATAACATTTCAAAAATAAATATTAAAGCTAATGAAAATGCCAAATAAAGAATTATAATTATCTCTGTATTCAAAATATTTTGAAACCTTTTGTAGAGGTTTGAAATATTTAAGCTAAGCTCTATAAAATATTTGGAGTATTTTGTACCTAAATAGAAATAAAACAAATGTCAGAAATGAAAAACAGAAACTGGAATTAAAAAAAGAAGAAGAAGGAAACCTGCCTCAGCCCAGGAGAGGCCGGCCCACCTGGCCCAAGGGGGCATCGTCGTCCTAGCGGCCAGGAGGACAAGCACGTGCCCGCCGTGCGCTCGCGCCGGAGCTGGCACGCAGCTCCCTGCGCGTCTCCCTTCCCTGTCGTGCCGCCGAATGGATGAGGACGCCACTGCCGTCCCCATCTCTCTCTCTCTCTCTCTCTCTCTCTCGTGCATTCGCCCTCTGACCCTTCCCTTCCCTCTGCTCGCCATGGCCGCGGCCTTCTCGCCGCCGGAGCTGCCGCTCCAGCGGTTCCCCCTCGCCCCCTCGCCCCTCTTTAGCTGGTTCTCTCCATAGAAGGATTCTAGCTCGGAGGCCCCCCAGCATCGACCATGTTGCCTTCTTCCTCCTCGGTCACCGGCGATCGCCGCCATGTGTTCGCCTCAAGTGAAGCCTTACCGAGCCCACTCTCGACGCCGTCGCATCCGCTGTGAGCCCCCGGTCCTTTCCCCCTTCTTTTCCCCATCTATAGCACGCCCTAGCGTCGATACGCCTTGGGCCCGAGAGCTCCTCGCCGCCGGCGAGGACGTGGCCGTTGTTGCGGCAGCCTAAGCTCACAGCTGAGGACGTAGGCGTGCTCAGGAGGGTCCCAGGTAGCCATAGGTGCCTTGGCTTGATGAGCCCATGCTCGCCTGAGCTCCAACATCTGCCGCGCTCGTCGGCGGCGCCAACTCCGGCCATCCCAGCCCCTGGGAGGTGTCGGGTTCGACGCGCGTGAGCATGCAGGGCCGATAGGTGCCCTCCGCCGTCCATTTGGTCACCGGAGGAGGGTTTCCGATCACTTCCTCCGTCCCTCACATTGCCGGCAGCTCAAAGCCGGCGAGGCAACCGGTTTGACCACCGGGGTTTGACCCAAGGTCAACTGGCAAATGGACCCGACCCTGCTAATTAGGTTTAGTTTAAAACTAATTAATTAATAAAAGTTAATTAACCTAATGACCCACTGACAAGTGGCCCCCTTCTAATTATTTACTAATTAGTGGGTTAATTAATTCTGTTCAAAGTTGGGTCACTGACCAGTGGACCCCACTGGTCAGGTTTGACCTGTCAACGGGCTGTTCACTAGCTTACATCATGCTGATGTCGTGCTGATGCAATAAAGGAATTTCTGAATTAAATTAATTCCAAGAATTATTTAAAACTTAGAAAATTCATAGAAATTAATCTATAACTCAGATTGGAATAATTCATATACAGAATTTATCAGAAAAATACAATGAATCCAATGGTGCTGTTGTCATGCATGTTAGAGCAACCTATGTAGATGAACATTGACATTTAGTAATAGGTCAATATATGAAATATGAAATGGAGAACGATTCTAAACCTATATTCAAAACTACTTCATTTAACCTAGTTAACAGTTGCATTAGCTCATCCATCCATGTTGCCATGTCATGATCATGCATCATATTGCTGCACTTGCCGTGTATTGATTGTTACTTATCTGCATTGCTGTAGGCCCTGTTTCTGAGGATACCCCCGAGTATTCCAACGAAGGAGAATACCTTCCCGCTTCCCAGCAAGGAAAGCAACCCCCAGATTATCCCGATAACATCCCATTCTCTCACTCCTGCTCTTGTTTATTGCATTAGGACAAACATTTACTTTTCTGTGACGTACGGTTGATGAACCCATTACTTTGCATGACCTGTCATTGTCACAGTAAATAGCTGAACCTTGCAACCTAGCATACTTGGTAGATGCTTGAGCCATGGTGTGATTTACCTACTTTGCCTGCTACGCTTCCTATGCTTAGAGTTGTGTCAGGTATAATTCATCTGGGTGATGAACTGGAGTGAAAAAGTGTTATTCTGATGTGATAAGCTTAATGATGAACCCGACTTGGTAAAGGTTGCGATGAGAGGCTATGTAGGAATACATAGCGGGCTGTATCATTGGTACCGTTCTTAGGAACTGAGTGCCATGTTTGTGATCCAAGGCTAGTTACTACCACATCTCGGCATACTTAATTGACCCTCTTGACTTATCAATCGCTTAGTCCTTGGTCCAGGTGTTGCAAGTAGTTTCTGGTGTTTATAGTATGTTGGAGGCCATGTGTAGCGCTGACCCTAGGGGTGGGTTGCGATGCGGTAGGCATTGTTACGGTTTACCAAGGGTCACCCGAATGGTGGGCTTGGTAACCCTGCGCACATCATTTGGGGCCGTAGCAGAAACTTCGGCCGGACTTCCGTGCGGGTTGAGTCTCAAATAAGCGATAGCCTTGACTAGACGTCCTGCTTGATTGACGGTCATGGCCGACTCCTTCGCTGGGCTTCCGCTTGAAGGTTGCCGAGGTGCATGGTTTTATGAGCACACAAAGATAAGGGGCGAGAGCGTCTGTGAAGAAGTACACACCTATAGGGTATGAATATGTTCGAATAGCCGCATCCTCGGATATGGACTACATGGAGAAATTATGCTGTTCATAGATAATCTAATGGATACTCATAAAAATCTAAAGATAAGTGTGAGTACCATGGATGGCACTCTCGTAGAAGACGGAAGGGAATCCATGGTGGTGTATTGATGTGGAGTTAGTGGACTCACGTGCGATATGTAAAATTTGAACGAAGAGTTAAAATGTGTAGTATAGGTTAGCCAAGAGTCAAAGCTGGCATTGGTGCATAAACACCACCACTCTCCTTGTTGATACATGAGCATGAATAGTCTAGGTCTGCTTTAAAGACTTGTTGAGCACTTTTGTACTCATGTTTGCTTAATAAATGTTGCAGATGAGACTCAAGACCATCAGGTGGGTTCTATCTAGATGTCGACGATGCTGAATAGCTGGTGTCCCAGCTACGACCTTATGCCCTGTGGGGGGCTGTAGATAGTCAGGCCATGTGACTTTTTACCCTTTCAACTATCTATACTCAGACAACTTTATGCTTCTGCTTCGTTTTTATGAACTTGCTTGTATGACTTGAGTGTTGGGGCATGTGACCCCTACCTGTAACAATATATTATGCAAGGCTCCTTTGATCCTCCTAAATAAAAGTTATGTTGTTGTATGGTTATGTTGTGATGCCATAGTTGTATCTATGGATATCGGGCATGTCGTGCGTACGTGTGACATGCAACGGTATGTATGGGATGCGACACCTAGTCATCTGCCTTTAGTAGTACTCTTTATGGGAAACTGCCTCTTTGTGCTCCCAACGAGCCTTCGTGGCTTTCTACTGCTCTGGACACATTGACTGACCGGCATGTATCCTTATTTGCTGTTGTGTCTGTCCCTTCGGGGGGAATGTCTCGTAGTGTAATGGAGTCCCTCTAGCCTGCTACGACCCGTCTACTTGAAGTGATGACATTAATGTCCCACAGTGTAATGGAGTCCTTGTAGATGACTATTACTCATCTACAAACGCTTGAGGCCGACACCTGCATTGCTAGGTTATGTATGCCTGTTTCTGTACGGATGTGCCACTTGGGTTCTATGAGTAGTCATGTCAGCCCGGGTTCTTTGTCGTTTGAATGCTAGGGACATATTCACATATGTGAGCCAAAAGGCGCAAATGGTCCCAGCTAAGGTAAGGCTACAGCCGTGGAGTTACCGTGCGTGAGGCCGCAAAGTGATGTGATGTGTTACAGGTTGGATTCTTATGACTTAGGATCAGGGTCCTGACACCATCACTCATGATATACATCACACGTATCATCCATGAGGGCATGCAACGGTGTGCCTGATTCCTGTAAAGACAACGCATGGCCTTCCACTTCCGGGACGACCCTGTCTCAAGAGTGACCACTTCATGCTTGCCACTAGTAATGCGGGCTCATAAGGTGGTAGGGTGCAAGATGCAAGTGTCAATGGTAAATGTATCGGAAGCAACCAACCGAAGTGGTCACTCCTCCACATGATCAAGAATAACGAAAGTACAGTGCTATATGACAGGCAATTAAAATGGTTTCTTAAGATGGTCAAATGGCTGCTTGCCTGGCTCGCAAAGTCTTCGGGTCTTCAAAGTCTTCGGGTCAAACTCCCTCATCAATAGTGCAATCTATTGTCGCGATAAATAACGATAAAAATAAGAATCACACAAAAAAAGAGCACACAAGCTACTATTAAAAATGCTACCCGACTCTGATAAATACTAAAAGCTATACTAAAAATACTTGTCTAGGGTTTTGAATTTGAAAAGATTTTCAAAAATATTTAAAACAGGTTTTGATAATTCCAAATAGGGGTTTTAAATTCAAATAGTACAGAAAAGTTTTTCAAAAATTTATACAAGAGGCACTATTAAATTCCAAGGAATATTCTAAGATTTTAGGTGGAAGAATATTTGGAATTTGATTAATATTCATATTTGTGGAATTTTTGGAAAGTAGGGAAAAAAGAAAAAGAGGAAAGGGCACAATGCCCTTTCGGGCCCAAACACCGCAGCTGAACCGGCCCAAAGGGAAACCGGCCCTGGCGAGACGGCACGCGCGACAGGTTTAATTTTAAACCTACCCGTGGTCCATTCTTGGTAGCGAGAGAGGAGGGGGTCAGGGGATGACAGGTGGGCCCCACCTGTCATCCCTCTCCTCGCGAAAGGGAGCAGGGGAGGCTCACCGGCGGAGTTCCAGGTCACGGCGGCTCAGGTGGAGGGCACCGGCACGCTTAGGAGCCTCCCGCACGTCGGTGGGTGGCCGAAGGGGCCGCCGGGGCAGAGGAAGTCACCGGCGAGGGAGAAATCCTAACGGCAAAGAAGGTTTGGTTCGGGCGCGGGCTTCCGAGCATAGGGGGCGAGGGGTTGGGCACTCGGGAGCAGCAGAGGGGAGGACAGAGAAAGGGGAGAGGAGCGGGAGGAGCGGGGGGCCTTTAAATATCCGAGCGCCGGTTCACCACTGGTGTGGTGCGCCGACGAGGATGGGGTGCTCGCCACCGGCCACGAGGGGCTTCGGATCGCTTCTTGGGAGTTCCTGGGCTTAGTTGATGCCCGCGGAGAGGGGAAGTGCGGCCAGGGGGACCGGGGCGGCGCGCGTGCGATCTCCCTCGTTGGCCGGCTCGAGCGGCACCGTGCGCGGGCAAAGGAGCGCAGCAGAGGAGGAGGGAGGAGGGGCCTGACCACATGGCACAAAGTTATGTGTTGTGTTACAGGTTGGATTCTTATGACTCAGGATCGGGGTCCTGACACCATCCCTCATGATATACATCACACATATCATCCATGAGGGCATGCAATGGTGTGCCTGATTCCTGTAAAGATAGCACATGGCCTACCACTTCCGGGACGACCCGGTCTCAAGAGTGACCACTTCACGCTTGCCACTAGTAATGCGGGCTCCCTGGTAGCACCATCCATAGTAATCAACAAAGCCCCGTCCCATAAGGGGTATTGTGGTTGTACATGTAAGGTTGCGACGATCGACAAATCTTAAAACCTCCGCTTTCGAAAACACACCCTCATCTTGTTCTGGCACACCACTTCTTTATCAAGTGGTCACCCAACTCATCATCATTTCCCACAGGCATTAGTGGCACCTAAAGGGGTTGTCGAAAAGTCTTTGAAATCATTTCTCCCTTTCCATCACTATGCATAAGTCCCATCCCACTTGTGTAGCATCTAATATCATCATATCTACACCCACCAACATAACCCTCATAAGGTGGTAAGGTCATGCACGATGCAAGTGTCAACGGTAAATGTACTGGAAGCAACACACCGAAGTGGTCACTCCTCCACATGATCAAGAATAAGAAAGTACAATGCTATATGACATGCAATTAAAATGGTTTCTTAACATGGTCAAATGGCCGCTTGCCTGGCACAACAAAGCCTTCGGGGTCTTCAAAGTCTTCGGGTCAAACTCCCTCGTCAATAGCGCAATCTATCGTCGCGATAAATAACGATAAAAATAAGCATCACACAAAAAAAGAGCACACAAGCTACTATTAAAAATGCTACCCGACTCTGATAAATACTAAAAGCTATACTAAAAATATTTGTATAAGGTTTTCAATTTGAAAAGATTTTCAAAAATATTTGAAACAGGTTCTAATAATTCAAAATAGGGGTTTTAAATTAAAACAGTACAGAAAAGTTTTTCAAAAATTTATACAAGAGGCACTATTAAATTCCAGGGAATATTCTAAGATTTTAGGTGGAAGAATATTTGGAATTTGATTAATATTCATATCTGTGGAATTTTTGGAAAGTAGGGAAAAAAGAAAAAGAGGAAAGGGCACAATGCCCTTCCGGGCCCAAACACCATAGCTAAACCGGCCCAAAGGGAAACCGGCCCTGGCGAGACGGCACGCGTGACAGGTTTAATTTTAAACCCACCCGCGGGCCATTCTTTGTAGCGAGAGAGGAGGGGGCAGGGGATGGAAGGTGGGCCCCACCTGTCATCCCTCTCCTCGCGAAAGGGAGCAGGGGACGCTCACCGGTGGAGTTCCAGGTCGCAGCGGCTCAGGTGGAGGGCACCGGCGCGCTCAGGGGCCTCCCGCCCGTCGGTGGGTGGCCGAGGGGCCGCCGGGGTAGAGGGAGTCACCGGCGTGGGAGAAAGCCCGACGGCAAAGAGGGTTTGGTTCGGGCGCGGGCTTCCGAGCACAGGGGGAGAGGGGTTGGGCAGTCGGGAGCAGCAAACGGGAGGAGAGATCGAGGGGAGAGGAGCGGGAGGAGCGGGGGACCTTTAAATAGTCGGGCATCGGTTCACCGCTGGTGTGGAGCGCCGACGAGGATGGGGTGCTCGCCACCGGCCACGAGGGGCTTCGGATTGCTTCCTGGTAGCTCCTGGGCTTAGTCCGCGCCCCCGGAGAGGGGAAGGGCCACCAGGGGGACCAAGGGTGTGCGCATGCGAGCTCCCTCGTTGGCCGGCTCGAGCGGCACCGTGCGCGGGCAAAGGAGGGCAGCAGAGGAGGAGGGAGGAGGGGCCTGACCACATGGCGCCTTGCGGACGTTGAGCGGCGTCTAGGGGACATGCTCCCGCAACCCCAGGTGGTCGGGGGCTCGGGATGGGGGTGACTACAGTGCGGGAGTGCGCTGTAGCATGCTCCAGAGCGCCCTTATGACGGGCATTGGCATAGAAAATGGGCACTAGCATGTCCACTAGTGTCTTGGGGGTTCTGGAGATGCCCATGGGCAAGGCGAAGCTAGGGGAGGCATAGGAAAGAAAAGAAATAGGGAGGGGAGTGGTAGAAAGGTAGATGCCATGGCTGTCAAGGGTGAAAAATGGGGGTTTTGCCGCACCTTCCAGTGGCCTATAGGCCTTAGGTTTTTACTAGAGGTAGCTGGTAACCCTGAGGGGGTGTGGTAAAAGTTCATGGCAAGGGGTATAGGGAAAGGGGTGAGAGTAGGGACATTACTATTTCACCAGAAGGTGTTTGATATGTGTTTGGGCTAGAAAAGTTTACCCACTTACTGCGATACTCAACAGGGTCAAATGTTAGGTGAGAATAGGCCTGTTTACCAAGTTTGAGCTCAAGTGGGCAGAGCTGACAATGGAAACTTTGTGAACCCTAGAAACTAAAACAATCATGTTTCTATAGATCTAGATATGCTAAGCTTTTACCCTTGATGCATCATTATTTGGTGACTATAGAATGTCCACAAAGTTTTGGGTCAAGGGGAGAAACTTCAAAATGTAAAGTTGTTTAAATTTGAATCTGGATAGGAAGGGTTTTGGGATGGGTTAATGAACCAAATCAACTTGGATTAAGCTGAAACTTTGCAAGATCATCACTTATGATAGCGTTGACTTGCTGGAATTTTCCTGTAATTTATTGAGAAAATTTCTTATAGAAATATTCCAAAAGCTTGATTTGAACAGAAAGGGTTTTGAGGGGTTTTGCCCATGATTTGAATATGCCGATGTGTTGAAACTCGTATATATGGAAAATATATGTCCACTGAGTTTCCATAAATTTTGTCAAATATTTTGAAGGCATTTAAATATTTTTCCCTATTAAAAACCATTTCTGTCCTTAATAAAAAGCCTTTAAATAAAATATAAAAATAATCTTTAAAATTAATATATGGTTGTTTTGGGAATTCATATATGTTTTAGGTTTGAAATAAAGCATTTGGGGAACAAGGATCAACCTAATTTGAGGACTTGCTATGAAATCCTCATTTCAGGGGGTTTTGAAACCTTAATTGGAATAAATCCCATGTGGTCAAAACAACATTTGGTAAAAATAGTTTTGGGCACTATTGACATGGCATGATCATTGGGAAAGAGATTTGGGACCATGAATAAGAATATGAAGAGGGATAAAATCTAAGAGTGCCATATACCACAATCAACAAGCAATCAAGCAACAATTCAAGCAAGCTCAATCATTGAAAAAGTTTTAACTGGCACTAAATTTTATATTCCAAACGTAGCAAGGTGATACAAACACAGGGTGTGACACTATAAGAGGCCTCCCCGAGCGCCCCTCTCGGCTTCTTTCCCTCCCCCTCTCTCCCGCAGACCACATAGGCCATTTTCCCCATCCTCCTCACCCCATTGTCGGCATTGCCGCCTTAGTCTCCTCTCAAATTCGAACTTCCTTGAGCCCCCTACCCCCTAACCCCTTTTATGTCATCCCACCATCGCTGCGAAGCCCCTCCGTTGTTTCCATCCCTCTCCAGGGCACCGTGCACTCGAGCTGGCATTCCTGCACCCCTCCCCGGAGGTCGTGCGACTCCCATGTGCATGTGGCTCATCGCCTCGAGCGTTCCAGTGGCCGAAGCATTGCTGGAAGTGACCGGAGCCACCAAGACGAGTGCCCGCGCCGCTCAGTCACGCCTCCTCTGCCTGTCCCCGTTCGAGCGGGAGGTGGAAGGCGGACCTGATAGCTAGGCCCCGCCTATCGGCAAGCCAGAGGCCGGGCCCCCTGTTTAAGAGGAGACGCCCTCTATGGGTTGCGCCTTTGTGCTCGGGAGGCGTACTCCAAGGAGTACGCCTTCAACATTGCCTTGCCCCGTGCGCGGTTGAGCTCTTGGGCCGGCTCATGTGCTTATCCGGCACACTTTGCGCTGTTTAGCACATTGGTAAGGCCCTATTATTTCCCCCTCTTTTCTTTTCAAATAGATTAAAAAAATCATATAAAAATCATTTGGACTCCAAATCAATTGATTCAAGTTCTACAGATTTCTAAAATCATGATCTATCCAAAATATGTTTTACATACTTTTCCTACGAACTTCTCTATCCTGTTCAAATTTATATTCAAATTTGAACTATTCATGCCAACTTGCAATAAATCTAGAGCCTTCATATCAACTCCAAATGGAATGATTCAAATTCCTAGGTGGGTCTAAATTCATTCTCTAAATGATAATGATTTTTCCTTACACTTATTCTGCTATGTAAATTAATGGACAATTTCCTCATATATGACCCACTTGTTAAATCTCTAGAATATCCATGCCAACTCTAATTCCAGTGAGGTCACTTTCTAAAATGTTCCAGAATCATGCCCTCATTGTTGGCTGCATCCACCCATTTTTATAAAAAGGATTTTCGTAGACTTCTTGTAGGACCACCAATTTCCCTACTTCCACCATTAAAAACTCCTCCTTGACCCACATCCAATAAAACCTCCTTGGTTATTTTCCTCATGACCAGAGGTGTCCAAGAAAAATAAAACTCCTATTTATAGAGCACATTTATTTACCTGCTTGTTGTGGTGCTCATTGTGGTTGTTTTCGTTGATTGTTAACAAAGTAGACGAAGTGCCCGGAGGTGGATGAGAAGCGTGTGAAGACCTCGAAGACATTGCTAAGCTAGGCAAGCAACCCTTTGACCATGATAACAAACCATTTTCATGCATGTCATATAACACCTTATTCCTTGTTGTTGGTAATTTGATGTGGCGACCACTTTTGTGGGATGCCTCCATTAATTTTACGGATGATACTTGCATCGTGCATGGCCCTACCATCCTTATGAGGGTTGTGCAGGTGGGAGTAGATAGGATGCTGGTAGATACTATGCAAGTGGGATCGGGATTATGCATGGTGATGGAAACAAAGAAATAATTTCGAAGACTTTTCGAAAACCCCATCTGGTGCCACTAATGCCCGAGGGAGATGATGATGAGTTGGGTGACCACTTGAGGAAGAAGTGGTGTACATGAGCAAGTAAGTGTGTATGTTTTCTAAAATGAATTAGATTAAGGTCTACTAATCGTCCCAACATTACATGCACAACCACGATACCCCTTATGGGACGGGGCTTTGTTGATTACCTTTTTGGGTACAAGCATAGAGCCCACATTACTTGTGGCGGTAGTGAAGTGGTCACTATCTATATGGGGTCGTATCGGAATGGACGATCATGATCTGTCTTTACAGACACCTGGCACACCGTTGCGTGCCCTCATGGATGATACATGTGATGTACATCATGAGGGATGGCACCAACGAGTGGACTCTCTTTTTAGTACTGCTAGGAGAACGACATTGTTCGGGTTCTTAACCTGGGTATGTAATATACCCAGGGTCGTGGATAACAGAGAAGTTCCCCGAGTCTTGTGGGTAAAGTATGCAACCTCTGCAGAGTGTAAAACTATTTGAAGTCGTGTCCACGGTCATGGATAGTTGGAGGTCCTTCTTAAACTACATCCAGAAGTTTTGGCAAGATGGTGTGTGTTTTGGTGACAAGGATGATACTTGAGTTGAGTCGGATGACTTTGCTTGATGACTGGACAGGAGATGTTCAGGCGGTACACCAGACAAGTCTGGGGACTTGTGTGATGGTTGAACATGAGATGTCCAGCGCCTGCTGCTGATGATACACGTAAATTGTTCATATGGATAACCCTCAATTGTTCACGGATGCTTACACAAGGTACTTCATCATGCCATTGCACTCAAAATTAGCTTTCTTCAAACTTACCTGCTTAGAGCCATACCATGCTTTGTTATGCCTTGCGAGTACATTCAAAGTACTCACTGGCTTGCCACTGGTTATTTTATTGGCCAGGCATGAAAGACCAAGTTATGATCAAGATTACCTTGGTGAAAAAAATGTGAGCTAGGACACTTCCCAGTCAGAATGCCTGTATGGTTAAGCCAGATGGCATGGGTTCACGCTATCGTTGAAGACTTCTGCTGCAACATTATGAATACTTACCCATAAAGTCCATATTTGAGCACAAACGGTATGTAAGTGATGTAAGACTCTTGTTATTCAGTTTCTGTGTGTTCAGTGAGCATTGATCTCTGGGATCACTGTGCATGTGCATTCGATGATCACAACTTATGAGTCGGGGTCCCCACAGAGCTAGTATTAGAGCCATCCTGATTGTAGGAAGCCCTTAGTTAGCGTGGAGGTTAGTAGGACAAAACTATTTTTCTAGACCCTTCAAAATCACTTACAAAACCACTATATTTCTCAACTATTCTAAATTTTGAAAGGAAGCAACAGTTTTTGCGTTAGCACTTCCACCACTTTTCTCTTAGCTCGCCTTGTCGGATTTTTCAAAGACTTGGCAACAATCGTTAGTATCCTTATATCCTGACAACTGGATATCTTGAGATCCTCGTGGGTAAACCGGAATGAAGCCACCTTGTCGTACTTCTCCCCGCGTATCTTGAACACAAGTTGGCGACAACATGACAAGACCATACCAACAGAAGATACCTTCTTGAGAAATGAGGATATCAAGAATTAGAAGATGGTGCCACCTTGACCTTCCATGACCAGGGCACAAGATATGCAATGTAAGAATATGGATTGCTAATAGAGAAACGCTGCCCATTTCATTGTTATATCGGCGACCACAGGTGGATGAGAACTTCGCCATTTGGTCCGCCTCACTATAGTGAGCAGGAAAAATGGTTCTCATCATTCCCCACTCTTGGTGCCGATGATATCTTCAACGCAACCGGCACGATACAACTCTACCATGCCTCATTAAGTTCATTGCATAAAAGATTTCCTCCCTAGAACCATCGGCATCTCAGTAGAGAAGGAGGCATTGTCACGGTTACGAAGACACCAGAAGACCCTGTCAACAACAGCCACGAAGAATCACCTTCGTCATTAACTCAAGAAACCTGAAGTCGTCAAATACTCTTCAGGCGCAAACAGGATCGTTTTGCTGAACAACCAGAGACATGGCGACACCTGAAGAAGACCTAGAAGACTAAGTGGAATCCTCTCCAAGACACGAAGCAAGCACGACTACTAAGTCCGAGAACCCCTAGGGTAGGATAGGTCATGTGTCCCCTATGCAAGTTGAGTCCGTATGATGGTTCTGATAGAACCATGATTGTGTGTTCCTTGTTTTTGCTTGTTTGTGCTTTGGTGTAAGTCACACTTTTGCCCAAGCAAAAATTACATGACTAAGCACCGACCTTATCTTAGTAAGTGTGTTTTGCCTTTTCGGCACTTGTTTGATTGCACTTTCACTATACCACCCCCTTGGGAACTATCCTTTATGCTACTTACCCTCTTCCCCCTCTCGTCAACTGAAGACAGGCAAGACTAGATGCACCAAGTACCCACCTCGACGAACAACTAGTGTTGAAGACTACGAGTACAACGTACTCTACCAGACGCAACCCCATAGGGGTAGGCTCTCCCTCAAGATTGGAAACCCCTCCCCAGACCAACCTAGACCTCGCAAGCTCCCCTAGCACAAGCTTCGGATCACGTGTAGAATACACGGATTTGCCAGAGCACTTATTGAGCTTCAATAACCCCTGCTTAGCACTGAGTTCATTATGGAGCTAGTTATCATAGTGAACAAACATGGTTCATTCTTACGCTATCACTAGAACCTTGATGCCATAGGAAGGATCATTCTAAGGATATATGATTTGTGGACAGTAAGTTGATTCAGCCATAATAGATGACTTGAGGAGGCAGTTGAGACCTTTTGGTGGATTACAGGGCTTAATTTTGATAGAAGAACTTGGTGGATCAAGTTGATAGGGCAGCATAGATTACTTCCCCCTTGAGCAAACTGGGATTAGTACGACCATTGTGATCACAAGCTGAAATTTTTGGTGGATAAATGACTTGACTTTGGCATGCAATATTGATAATGGATTGATGATGTTGTAATAGTAACTGGAGTAACTAGTAGGAAATTATTACTATATGTAAACATTGCATGTAATAGGTGGTTCTAATGGGTGCTTAGGATCAAAGATACTACATGGTTCCGAGTCATTTGGATTTAGCTCAGTGATCTTGATCATGATGCCATGTTTCTTGGTGGATGATGGGTAGAAGGAATCGGGTGATGTTTGGGATAATTTAGCGATCTATATAAGCTCGACCTTGGAGTTTTGTAGGTCACTTGATTGGAAGTTCGTGGATATACTATGATAATAGTGTTTGCAATGATATGTGGATCATATGAACTCGAGGAGATTATGTTGGACACCCTCGATGCTGGATTTGGGGCAGTAATGGATCATGTAATAGTGGATGATATTAGTGGATCGACTAAGTTGGGTTCGTATGAAGGAAACAATATCTTGGATTGGTATGTTACGAGTTTCCTTGGCATGGTAATGCAGTACCTTAGACCTTGGATATGTCCATAGGACCCTTGGATTGGTAGTGTCAAGATCAGGCTTAGCGGCTTCTAAATTATCCCGAAGAATTTTATATAGGGATATATGTGAGTTAGCTATAGCATACATATGAGATTTTTATTATAGTCCTTCTCTCAAAACCTTGGAGATATGAGTAGCATGTGTAATGTTGGAGTTGACTTATACGAGATGAAACCTTCAATGACATAGGGTGATTTTGTTTAGAGTAATAAGGAGTACTATTGGCATCCAAGAACCGTGCTCGAGGATAAGATGGTAGACGTTCACTCACATCCTAAGCTCCTTGAAACCTATAAGCTTTATTAAGACACAGTGTGATCAGGTTATGACCATAGGTGTTGGCTCTAAGTCATTTGACTCTCGCCGATACTCCACCCTGACCTCCACCAGCACTACAGGAAACAGGCACCTTGCCATCAGCCTTCCCGGACAGTAAAGGCATGCATGCCGGACGGCAAAGGCTTTGTTGTCCGCCAGCAGACGGCTAACTGTCCGGGTGAATAAGCCACGGTAAAGGGTGCTTTGCCGTCAGCTGGAGAAGAAGAAGACTAGATAGAAGAAAAAGAAGAAAAAGAAGAAGAAGAAGAATTTATATTCTCTTTCTTTTTCTCCTCTCCACTCCTCTTCTCCAAGGTATTAATGCCATTTTCTAGCTAACTAACCATATCAAGTCATTTTATAGCTATCCTAGGTAGAATATATCATTTTGGAGGTAAGTAAGGTTATTATGTCATTTTTGAGGAAAGTAAGCTAAGTATAGGTCATTTTGGAGCTAAACCAAGGTTATTATGCCTTTTTTTTACCTAAGTGAGCTAATTATGTCATAAGTGAACTAGCTAAGCTAATTATAGATCATTATTGAGCTATCCTAGGTAGTTATGCCATTTTGTACCTAAGTGAGCTAATAATGACATAAATGAACTAGCTAAGCTAGCTATAGATCATTATTTAGCTATCCTAGGTAGTTATGCCATTTTCTAGCTAACTAAGGATATCAAGTCAGTTTGGAGCGAAAAAATGATAAGTATAGGTCATTTTATAGCTATCCTAGGTAGAATATACCATTTCGGATCTAAGTAAGGTTATTATGTTATTTTTGAGAAAAATAAGCTAAGAATAGGTCATTTGTTTCTAATTAGGTCATTCCTTAAGCTAAGTATGCATTTGTTAAGCAAAACACTTGGGAAAACTTACCGTCATCACGGAGGTGAAGGACCGGTTGGGTTTCCGCCAGGGTGAGACGTAGCAGGACCGGTTGGGGTTGCGTCAGACACAGAAGGATTGGTCGATGTTTGTCGGGAGGCACGCTGCACCAAAGATCCTTAACATGATGCAACTCAAATGTGAATACTAGTAACTAATGACCATTCAAATGAAACTCACCGTGGGTGCTATAGCAATATGGGGCCTCAACAGAGTGGTCTGACCATTGTTCTGGCACATAGTCTGCACATTTTGTTTTCATGAGTCAATCATATTAGTTAGTGAGGAAACAAACATTACGTGCATGATTTGGCTAATATGCAGGAGAAACTTACCACGAGGAGCTCGTATAGGGCCCGGTGAGATGTGTCGTTTTGGGTCCTCTCCTCCTCCAAGAGCCTAGCCATCCTCTCCTCCATGTCCCTCTCCCTGTGCGCCGCCTGCCTATTTGCCTCCGCTAGAAGCTCCTGGGCCCTAGCCTCAATGGCAAGCTCCATTGGCCGTGGACGAGGCCTTATCTTAGGATCAGAGCTCGTTTGGCGCTTCTTGATCTCTGGGAGAGTTCTAGGACAATGTATCAGTCCATCCCCAATGGCTATCGAGCCATGAGGCCTCTCGCCACCAGATATCATCATCAGCTCTGGATCAAAAGGACTCTAGCTCGGGTTGAAGTCCTCCCCTTTCCTCACCTTCCCCTCATCTTTGTACCTCACGAGCTTGTTGTGGGAGGAGATGTTGCTGAAGCTCTTTGGATGATCGAGGTCATCCTTAGAGAATGCCTTGGCCTTCTTGTACGAGGCAGTATGGGCCATGGCATAGAGGTCGAACAGAGGTGGCACCTCCTTCTTGTTTTCTCGTGCGTAAAAGAGAGGAACAAAATATTAGTTAATGGCTCAAGATAGCATGAAGAATGAAATTGCATGGATCATGAAGCAAACAACATACCTAGTGATCCTCGTACTCAAACAGGTTGGAGCTCCCTTGATGGTGTGGCACACCACTCATCCACCAATGCCTCCCAACAGTCCATCCTATCCACACACCATCTCGGGGGCACGTAAGTTAGAGAAGAGAAATTTGAGCGCTACGCCTACGAATCAAATCAATGAAACTAAGTACAAGGCTTTAACAATAGATAATTACCTTCATTAACTTCTCCTTACTCAGATAATTTTTGCGGCACTTCTTCTTGGCCCTCTTAATGTTAGTCGAGGCGTAGTAGTCTCGAATAGCCTGCACCCGAGCCTCATGCCGTAAGTACTGAAGTAGGCGCTTGCACTCGGCTTCGAGAACAACATCCGCTTTCGCATCGTGTTCCTCAAGACACCTGTAGAAGGTCTACAATCAAACAAGACAACACTGATTAGTACAATCACTAGGCGCTATTGATTTTTAATTCTATAAAGGAGAAATTACCCAAAAGCGATGGACCACAATGTCAGTCACCGTCTCGCACAAGACACTGTCGACCATCTCCTCCGGCGGGTCCGGGGCAGCTATGTACAGCTCCTAGGTCAGTGCTACCTGTGGAGCCTCACCCTCACCGGGCAACTGGCCCTTCCATGGGAAGTGGTGCCGGAGAAGCACACCAAGGACTTGGTTGGGCCTGCGGACACCACGCTCGTGTTTCCAACCCCTGGAGTATGACAAGGCCAACACATTAGATATTAATTTGAAGAAACATGAAGGCAAAAGGTTAAAAAAGATTAAATGCACTTACTTCTCCCCATTAGGCGCAATCAACCACCTCTGCTCTTCGGTCATTGGCATGGGCGGGAGCTTTGTACAACCATGCTCGTAGACCTTCTTCCCCTTCTCAACGAGCTCGCCCTTGCCAAAGGTGTCCTCAGACAAGTTGTGCTCGCCACCATAAGCATGGCACTAGCCTCCGGAGTGACGTGGGACGAAGACTCTGGGACCCGAGTCTCCTGGGACAAAGACGTTGGGACCGGAGTCTCCTTGGACGAAGGCTCGATGACCCGAGGCTCGTCGACCCGAGGCTCATGGACAGGAGTCTGAGACGGGTCCACCTGAGATAGAGCACTCTTGTGGTCGGGAGAATCAGCTGGGGGTGGCGGCGAGGAAGGCACAGCAGCCTTCCTACCTCTAGCGCCTCTCTTCGTCTTCCCCCAACCTCTCCCAGTCGAAGAAGAAGCGCCCTCCGGTGTCTGCGTGTAGTGTACCAGTGCTCTTCGGAGTTGTTGGGGTGGAATAATAGCACCCCTCCCAGCACGCACCGAGGAAGGAGGCTCAGAGCGCTCTCGACCTGAGCCCACCATCTGTCAACACCTGCAATGACAAAGAGTGAACGAAATTTTTTCAACATAAAAAAATTGAATACCTAATAACATGAACTAATTAATAATATATATGTACATAATAATAATTGAATACCTTACATTACTAATATTAATCTTCATTGTCTATATATGCTCCGGGAACAATAAATGCATAATCATCATCACTATAAGTGATGACGAGCTCAACAGCATCATCAATAAGTGCATCAACATGTGGAAGGCCTCTATGTAATCAGTCATGCATTTTTAGGTCATCCGTAGCAGTAACCTCTTCTTCTCCCGTCTCTTCTTCTTCCATCTTAGGGGTGAAGTCGGGTTCACTGTCGCTATCGACCTGAATGTTCTGGGGTGAAGTAGAGCGGTTCTTGAAGCATTTCTTGGAAACACGTGTTTCTTGGAATAATTCTCCTTCATATGTGTATGGGTTAATGTGAGGTTCAGAATCATCTTCATTGAGGGGAGGTGGTCTAAAATGTGGCGGCACATCATAAACAAAATCCCAACCTTTCAAATTTGTATTCGTTTGGCAGGCCCACGGTAGATAGAAAACATGGGTCGCATGTTGAGCTGTAATATAGACCTCGGGAACATCTAAATGGGTGGTTTGTTTGATTTCGACTAGCCCTATATGTTCATGAGTCCTTCTAGTCTCCTTTGGCTAGAACCAATAACATTTGAAGACTACGACATTTGGTGGGTTTTCACCAAAGAATGTAAGTTCATAAATTGCTTCAACTCTTCCATAATACATGACCCCTCCTTCACCGACAGCGGAGATATTACAATTTTTAGACTTTCGGTCGGCCAGAGATAGCTCTTTGCCAAAAGTACGAAAGCGATATCCGCTGATGTCGTATTGTCAAATGAACGGACCTGATAGTCAAAACCATTAGCGACTTGTCTCAATTCGGAGTCCATAGACTCTGCATTAGCCTACAAGTTTAATACGAAAGGATTGTTTCATTAGCCGCAAACTAGGCGAAGAAATGAAATTGTCTAATTAAAGGAAATTACCATTTGCTTGAACCAAGAGATGAAACCGGGATATCCGCCTCCATGCTTTGCCATAAGCTCATACTCTTTGATGGAATCCTTTTGGATCACCGATCCATCTGAGAACTTGGCAACGTATCGACTATATCACATATCTGGGAATAAGAGCATTTCAAAGGAATTAGAAGTTGCGAAACAATGTACCGAGAACTTACTCGATGTAAGGCCATAGTTTTGTTAGGTTGTTGAAGATACACAACGAAATGGTCCACCATTCTTTGACATCCAATGCTATTGATTTCGAAGCACCGGCTTATGCAAATGTACCGAGGCTTCGGATTATGCAAATGACGATTCTTGGCTTTGTAGTGTTCAATCACGATGTTTGCCGCCTCCTTAGTAATGAATGCCTCGGCCATCGATGGTTCAACTCTATGTTTATTTTTACATTTTGCTCGAAGCGTCATCTGCATCCGCTAAGTTGTGAAGCACCAACAATTTTGTATGGCCCCCCAATCTTGCCTCGGTCGGGAGATGCAAATTCAAATATTGCATTGGATTAAAGAAGCCCGATGGAAAATCTTTTCTAACTTGTAGATCAACTCCGGCGCCAACTCTTCCAGTTCGTGTAGCACGTCAGGCAATAGTTCTTTCGCACAAAGAGCATGAAAGAAATATCTCAGCTCTGCCAGTACTAGCCATTCATCCTCAGGGATAAAGCCACGCAACATCACCGGCGTTACCCGCTCAAGCCATATGTGCCAATCATGACTCTTGAGACCAAATATTTTCAATTTGTCAAGACTCGCTCCCCTCTTTAGATTCGCTTCATACCATCGGGGAACATCAACTACATTTTCACCCACAAGATCATTTCCCTCATAGCTGGCCTTCCAAGAATGAACCATGCCTTTGGCTTCCTACAATTCTTCTTTCCTTTGGGTTGTCAAATGTTTTCTAACGGTCCATCACATAGAGCCTCCTGGTCGACTGTAGCCATAGGATTATCCTCTACTTCCCCTCTATGCCGAACAATGTACCAAAAAGGGCCTCCACGATATTCTTTTCAGTGTACATCACATCGATGTTGTGTGGGCAAAGGAGTTCTTTAAAGTAAGGCAGATCCCACAAACATATCTTGTGAGTCCAGGCGTGTTCCGTATTATACCCTTTGAAATACCCTGGACGATCTGGATCCGGCTCGAGAGCGTTTATCTGATCCAGGATATGTTGGCCTGTCAACGGAGGTGGTGCAGTGCTTTTGACAACTCTACCTTTGATGAAATTCTGCTTGTATTTTATGAACTTATGGTCAGGATCCAGGAACTGTCTATGCATGTCAAAGCAAGAAAGCTTGCGACCCGCCTCTAGCCAACGGAACTTAAGAGCTACCTTGCATGTGGGGCATGGAAACCTTCCATGCACATACCAGCCAATGAATAGCGCATACGCCGGCAAGTCATGCATCGAGTACATGTACCACACATGCATTTTGAAGTTCTTTTTTGTAGCGGTGTCGTATGTCTTGATCCCATTATCCCAGGCTTCTTGCAATTCATCCTTAAGCGATTGCATGTACACATTCATATTCTTCCTCGGATATTTGGGCCCTAGAACTATGAACATCAGGAAAATGTTCTTTTTTTCATAATCTCTCCGAGGGGGGAGATTGAGTGGAATGACAAATACAGGCCAACAAATATATTGTGTTGCCGTCATACCATACACATTGAACCCATCCGTGATGATGGCAACTCGAGGATGCCTTGGATCTTCCGCTTTATCCTTATGTAATGCATCGAAGTGCTTCCACGCAAAAGCGTCTAAAGTGTGTCCCAACATCGGATTCTCATCTGCATCTAGTTCTGTTCTTTTGCCCAATTTATGCCACGTCATCTTCCTGGTTGTCTCTTCGACCATGAAAAGATGTTGAAGTCTTGGTATGATTGGCAGATACCGACGAACATTAATGGGGATTTTGGTCTGACTCTTCCCACCAATACCAATGTCTACCAGAACATACCTGGAAGCATTGAAAATAGGGCAATAGTTCAAGCCCGCATACTCAAGCCTAAATAAGATACATCCATTCTCACAGGCATCTATCTTCTCATAGGGCATCTTAAGCGCACGTAGGATTTTGTCTGACTAGTACAGGTTTGGTGGCAATACATGGCCTTTGGGTAGAAAGAGTCCAAATATCGTCATCATCACGTCGTAGCATTCTCTGCCCAGGTTGATCTGAGCCTTCAGAGCCATTACTTGCGCGATGGCATCCAGCTAACAAAGCTTAGTGTGCTCGTGGAGAGGACGTTTTGAAGACTCCAACATGTCATAAAAGGGATTTGCAGATTCCTCCATCTCATCGTCCGAATCCCAAGCATCATCAAACTTTTGCACCATGTCTTCGATCCCGGTACCATGCTCGTCGGTGCAACGACGAACCACCTTAGCTCTGGCACGTTGGGCAGACTCACCATGAAATGTCCAGACCGTATAAGTAGGCGTAAAACCCCACTTCTGCAGGTGTTTGATCATTTCAAACTCTAACTTCTTCTTACAGTTGTCACAATCGACACAAGGGCACCAGGTTGTTTTCTGTCCATTTGCAAATGCGAATCTCACAAACTCCTTGGTTTTTGTTATCCATTCATGGTCATGTCTTTCTGACTAGTGTGATCTGTGTACATCCACTCACGATCACTCATCTTGCCTAGCTACTAGACACACGAAAAATATATACATTATTCAGCAAACCATATTCATCAGTTAATAGAGTTTGTCAATTTTATTACGTCCATGCAACCTAGACGCTTGTAGGTAAAGATAGGTCCTAATCCCACCCGAGTATGTGTAGATTGGGTTCGTTTTCCATGCTCTGCTCCGGATCCGATGCACAATTTCAGCAGCAACTCCCCGCTGTTCTCCTGATACACGTCTCGGCAATAACTAGAGAGGTTGTGCACCCGGAGAACAACAGGCAGGCACTAACGAAATTCTGCATCGGATCCGGAGCAGAGCATATGGGAAAACGAACCCAATCTACACATACTCGGGCTACCCATGGATAAAGTTGGACAATTCAAAAGAATCACAGTTATAAATATGCTAATGAATGCATATTTATAGATGCAACCCTTTCGAACGGGAGACGCATATTGGTCACGCATACGAACGATTGAAGACACCTATATCTCGCATGTTTCATCAGCACGAAGACCGGAATAGAGGAAATGAAGGGGGCTAGAGGATATGTCATTTGTGCTCACCCACGAACGCAGGGGCGGAGCTCATCGAACGCACGGGGAGGTCGTCGAACACTACACCCTCGCAGCGACGAAACAACTACACATTTAAATCCACCTAATCAACATAAATATGATGTTCTGTATAACAAAATCGAAAAATAGGTGACTTAACTCATAATTCAAAAATATATGACCCGTGTCATGTCGGGGTCGGCGTGTCGGGGTGTCGTGTAGGGGTCAGGGTGTTGGGGGTGTCGTGTCGGGGTTTGGGTGTCGGGGGTGTCATGCGGGTGTCGCGGTGTCGGGGGTGTCGTGTCGGGGTCGGGGTGTCGGGGGTGTCGTGTCGAGGTCGGGATGTCGGGGGTGTCATGTCGGTGTAGGGGTGCTGTGTCGTGGTTGGGGGTGCCATGTCGGGGTGTCGTGTTGGGGTCGGGGTGTCGGGGGTGTCGTGTCGGGGTCAGGGTGTCGGGGGTGCCGTGTCGGGGTCGGGGTGTCGCGGGTGCCGTGTCGGGGTCGGGGTGTTGAGGTGTCGTGCCGGGGTCGGGGTGTCGGGGCTGTCGTATCAGGGTAGGGGTGTTGTGTCGTGGTCGGGGGTGCCGTGTCGGGGTGTCGGGGTGTCGTGTCGGGGTCGGGGTGTTTGGGGGTGTCGTGTCGGGGGGTTTCGTGTTGGGGTCGGGGTGTCGGGCGTGTCGTGTCGGGGTGTCGGGGGATGTCGTTTCGGGGTGTCGGGGGTCAGGGTGTCGGGGGTGTCGGGTGGAGGGTGTTGTATCGGGCGTGTCGTGTCGTGGTCGGGGTGATGGTGGTCTCGTGTCGGGGTCGATCCTCGACCCCTTTTCCCCTCGATTCTCGACCCTCGACAATCTAAATAAACCTAAAATAAATCTAGGGGTGCTGGGGTCTCGGGGTGTCGGCGGTGTCGAGGGTGTCGTGTCGGGGTCGGGGTGTCGAGGGTGTCGTGTCGGGGTAGGGGTGTTGTTTTATGGTCGGGGGTGCCGTGTCCGGGTGTCGTGTCAGGGGTCGGGATGTCGTGTCGGGGTCGGCGTGTTGGGGGTGTCGTGCCAGGGTCGGGGTGTTGCGTCGGGGTCGGGGGTGCCGTGTCGGGGTGTCGGGGTGTCGTGTCTGGGGTTGGGGTGTCGGTGGTGTCATGTCGAGGCCGACCCTCGACTCCTTTTCCCCTCGATCCTCGACCTAGCTAAACTAAATCTAAAATAAAGCTAAACCTAGCTAAACTAAATCTAAATAAACAAAAAAATAGAAAACAAATCACCTTAGGGTTTGACGGTGCGGCTCCGGAGGTAGGGCGGGACTGGGCGGCGCGGCGCCGTTGGCGAGGCGGGGCGGCACGGCGCTGATGGCGGGGTGGGGTGACGTGGCGCGGCTCCGGAGGTGGGGCGGGGCAGCGTGGTGGCCGCGGCCTGCGTCTGCTGGGAGGGGCGGCCAGGGCGGGGCGGCCGGCCGGCCGGCATGGAGGCGGGCACCGGTGGGCGGGGCTGGCCGGTGGCGGCAGGGGCCTAGGGGGTGGCGTGGGGTCGGCGGCTTGGGGTGTGGCGACGGGGAGGGCGGCGAGGGGCGGGGCTGGTGAGGTGAGGAGAGAGAGAGAGGGGTGGGGCGACGGGGTGGGCGGCAAGGGGTACGGCTAGTTGGCGGCGGTGGCTGCTCCGGGGGGTAGCGCGGGTGCGGCGGCGGCTCGGGCATCGGGGGACGGCACGGGTGAGGTGAGGGAGAGAGAGGGGTGGGGCACGGGGGTTAGGTAGGTTAATCTATTTGCTGTCTGCTAGCAGACGACAAAGAGACAAGCTAGTGGGGTGGGGCCGGGCGGACGGATATTACTTCTTTGCCGTCTGCTAGCAGACGGCAAGGAAAATGTCCGTTAGCTGAAACTCGTTAGTGGGCCACCCTTCCTCTTTGCCGTCTGCTAGCTGATGGCAAAGCTAGTTTGCCGTCCGGTGGCAGATGGCAAAGGGCTTCTTTGCTATCAGCTAGTTCTTTGACGTCTGTTTTCTGGAAACTAATGGCAAATAGCTGCTTTGTCGTGTGCTAGCTGACGACAAAGAAATGGCAGACGACAAATTTGTTGTTTCCAGTAGTGCGGACATGCTCATATGGAAGGTGGCCACAAGGACTTGTATTAAGTTGGACCTCAAACCCATGGACAAGTGACCACCTGGAATAAACGACCGCCTCTCTCGCACATCCCATGAGCAATGTGTTTATGTGGTATTTTGAGGAATATGTTGTTATCCTCAGAGATGACATACTTATTTACCGAATAAGAGACAGAACACCTTGGTCCTATTTGGACAAGCCCCAGGAACACCAATTACCATGCCTCTCAAGTGTAAGGTTTCACCTTGAAAGAGTTGGACTACTTGAAGCACCCTACCTTCAGTAGAAGACATTCTTGCCCAAGCTACACGAAGACCACTACGGTTAAGGACCCCGACAAAGAAAATGAAGCAAGAGAGGGCAACCACCACTCCTCTACCAGCTACATCAACTAGACTATACCAAGAAGCACTGACGTCCAAGCACGATAAGCCCTTGCACATCAAGAGGACTAGGTTACCCCTTGTTATAACTGGTTATCTATCAGTTCCTGACTAGGAAGGAATCGAGCAGTCGATAACACCTCTCACTCCACCACCTTAACGGTGTATGGTGGGCATGATGTCCTCCCTCCTTTCAGATGCCTGGAATGAAGTGGGACGACTGTCATGACTTCATTATTAGCCCCCTTTTTTCCCATCTAGGGCGTAAACCATGATTGGATCATGGTGAAACACCCGTCAAAAGTAGTTCACCCTGCTTGGCAAGCCTCGGACCCTGGGGGATTGGATGGGTTGTCCATACTCTCGGGTATCCAGCTCATCCAGGACCCGTTAAACACTTTTCGAGAGGGTAAGAAGAGTTTTGCGTCTCTGAGCTTAGTATTAGGGACGAGACTCAGCCCAGACCTTCCCACAATGGCTCCAGAGAGACCAGTAGACCAAACACTCGGAGACCTGCCAGAGGCACGCGTCCGTGACGAAGAGGACAAATGAGAAAAGAAGAGTGAAGAATCTACCGGGCAACTCTCTCAAGCAGAAGATCTCGACAAGAAACCTACGCCAACAAACTTCGATATCATTTTTCTGAAGACCACGAGCACCGGAAGATCAACCACTCCAACAAACGCGATGATTTCCCGTCACCAAGAAATTATGTCAAGACATTGACCCCTCTCGTCTAAGCACGAGACCTCCAGATGTCACTAACTAATGTTAGCAACCTTGGACCAGCACGCACACGCATTATTTTTCCCGTATTCCGGCTTTGCAATACACATGCGAGCCAGACCATTGCTCGAACCCCGTTCAGCAAACCCATGACCTTAAGGAAAGCCCAACATATTGCAAGAACCTCATTCACCCTTAGAACAAGTCAACAATGCACTCGAACACATATCATCAAGCCCTTCAAGATCCAGAAGGACTACCACGCTGCAGAAGGAGCAACATGGAATGTTAAGGCTACCTCACCTTTGGGTTTCCACGTCGTTCCCACGTCTAGCCTAGGAATCTCTAGGACGAGATTCTTGTAAGGGGGAGGTATGCCACACCATGTGTTCTACCTCATGACTAATTTAACATGACTCAAAATAATTGGGGTCAAATAAAACTTTTTGAGTGCTTATGACTGCTTGACCTGTGTGCAATTTGCTTGTTTGTTTGATTGCTTGTTGGTGCTCTAGATTCATAAAACTCCCTCCTACTCTCAAAACCCCTTTCCTTGATCTAAACTCATCCCAGTGATCATCCCATGTGTATAGGACATAAAACTATTTTTGTAAAAATTTATTTTGTCCAAAATGGATTTACTGAAATTAGGTTTTCCAAAACCCCTGAATTGAGGTTTCTACTACAAGTCCTCAAATTATGTGGATTTTCTTTCCACAAAGGTTTTATTTTAAACCCCCTATATATATGACTTCCCAAAACCACCAAACATTATTTATACAACTTATTTTCCTATTTGATTTAAAGGCTTTTTCTTCAGGCCAGAAATGGTCTTTTATAGGGAAAAATTATTTGTATGGTTTCAAAATATTTGAGAAAATTTAGGGAAACTCAGTGAACATAAATTTTCACATATGTGTGTTTCAACACATGGTCATGTTCAAAATATTGGACAAAACCATTCAAAACCATTTCTGCCTATTTCAAGCATTTGAAATATTTCTATAGGCAATATTCTCAAATAAATCCAAGAAAATTCTAGCATGACACATATGACATATGTGATAATCCTGCCAAATTTCATCTCAATCCCAATTGATTTGATACACCAAAATATTCCAAAACCCTCTCTGTCTAGATCCAAATTTCAGCACCTCTTCATGCCAACTGTCTCCAATTATGTTCAAACTTTGTGGACATATTCAAATACTCCAATAATGAATCCAAACCAAGTGGTGCATTAAGGAGAACATATTTACTTCTTGCTTCGTCTTTGCCATGTCGCCCGACATCCTTGAATGTGCCTCGTCTGATTCCGGGCGCTAGGAGCTGTTGATCGCCCCTCTGTCGTTGGCTGCTTCCTCGCCGCCACCGCGGACCAGGAAGCCACATCGCCCTCTTTGCTAAGCCGCCGTCGCGCCTATCCTTAGTCTCCCCCATCATCGCTGTGTTCGACTCCAGCATCAAACCCCTGGGTGAGCCCATAGTTCATCCTCTCCTTTCTCCGGTCCTCGTCGTGGCCATTGTTGCGGATCAAGCAATCCGAGTCGTTCGCCGTCGGTAGAGCATGCCAGGCTCCCAAGTAGCGTCCTTTCCATGATTTGCTTCGTCCGAGATCCCCTGTTGCCTCATCGTGCTGCTAGCCCGTGCAAATCCCAACAATTATGTTGCATTTGTTGCGCCCTATCTGCCATGGCTGGAAGCGCCGAGCTCCTTGTGCCCGCCTTGCAGCTTGTTCCTCTCCGTGCTAGCCTCGGGAATGGAACCTCCATAGAGTCCCCAACCCGCGCTGGTGGTCAGCTGGTCCATAGGTCGCATGTGCGCTCTTCAGCGTCCTCCTCTGTTTCGGTCACTGGTAGGAGTGCAGCGGTGGCAGGGGTTTGTTCAAAAGAACATACACCCCTCTGTGTTAAGTACTTCCCCAGTAGCACAGTGGTTGCTCCCCCGTGCCATAGCCCATAGGTCATGGGTTCGAAACCCCCCCCCATGACCGATTAAACCCCCCACCTTTCTTTTTCCTATTGAGTGAGGCCCTGACAAGCGGGCCCTGGCCCCACTTGTCATCCTTAGGGGGTCCCTGGTGTCACTGCCAAGTGGGTCCCCCTCCTTTTACTTATTTTTTCTTACATATTTTTGTTTATTCTTTTCTGTGATTTTGTGTGATATTCCTTTTGTGGGATATGTCCAAATCTGGACATAGCCATTTTTGGCAGTGGCTAAAATAGGAGAGTTTTGACTTATAGGGCATATAAGATTTTTGTACAATTTTCGAGCTAGATTTGTGTGTATTTTCCCTATGCAAATATATGAGTGTGATATATGAATTTGGTATAGGATTTCCCAAGGAATCCAATGGTGGTGTTAATTTTCGCTTTTGAGCAAGTTTGCAAGTGCTATTTGTGATTAGGTGGCCTTTTGTTATTTTGTATGAATTAATCCATGCATGCTATGTTGTTCTTGTCAACATGAATGTGGTAGTGCTTTGTGGGCATTAGGCGCTGGTATTTTATTTTTGCAATTATAATATTGTGTATTAGTGGGTTTCTTGCTCCAAAGTGTCTAAGAAAAGTTGTTGGTTTCACATGCTAAATATTTCCAAGTCTGAGATTGTGTGGTTACTTTCATGCCATGTTTAGGGCATGCTACCAAGTGTTCTGTAAAGTTTTAGCTCATGCTAAGTGCTAGTGATTTGTACTAGATGTTGCCCTCTAGCACCCTATACAATTACATTCCACGAAACTTGTTGTAGAGTTGTGTTTTGATGTTGTTAGGATGTTATCATGTTGACTCAGAACCTGTGTAGCTGTAATTTTCATTAAGTCCCTAAAACCTGATTCAACATTCCATCTTGTGAGCTTCATTGCCATTGATCCATGCATCCTTTTAAGTTTTTGTAGTTAGATGATTTGTCAAGCTTTCTGTATACTTGATGTACATGCTTTGGTTGTGGTTTGTAGCTTGATGTATCTCTGGATACATGTGTTCCAACATGACATGTTGCTGTTTGTGGACAGATTGTGTGTAGAGTTGTTTTGTGAGATGTGGGAGCTACAGTCCATTGTTTTGTGTGATTCTTGGGTCCATTCTTGTTGGTTTTTCATTACCTATCCATTAGCATCATTGTTAAACCAAGGAATAGCCTAGGTCCTTCTCCATCTTTGAATTGGACCCCATTATCGTTCGTAACTTGCCGTGAGCGTACCGTGAGCTACGTTACTCCGTTTAGAACGTCCTGTATATGCATTTGCATCGATTTTGCATGACACATCCATATTTTCCATGTTAATGCTTGTTAATAAAACTGAACATGTGGTTCTTTCCAGAATACTAAACAACTTAGTATTTGCATGTGGAACATGACTAGCTTAGGTTGCCATGCCATATGCACTAATTTGGACATGCATCATCTTGTTTGTATATGTCACATTGGTTTGTATGATCATTTGGTATAGTTTGTATTTGGATAGACCCAGTTGTCGAGACTGAGTACGAGGGTCTCGGAGAGAATGTCTTCAAGGACCCTACTCTTTATTCTCGTGAAGACCCAACATGCAAGATGACACATTTCCCTAGATACCATTACTATCGTTGCTATGATAGTTGTCTTGCTTCCATCGTGATGTCTCGCTATCTACCACTTGTTTGTTAAGCCTCCCAACATTGACATGATAAGCCTCTAACCCCTTCACATCCCAGCAAACCTTTGTTTGGCTATGTTACCGCTTGCTCAGCCCTTTTTAGAGTGTTTCTAGCTGCAGGTGCAATTGCTTCCATGTGTCAACATGGACCTTCTTTTGTTATCCCAATATTATTTCTATTTAATTTAATGCAAATATATACTTGGTCAAAGGTCAAAGGCTTGGCATTTTGCTCGGTGTTTTGTTCCACTTTTGCTGCCCCGAGTTACTTGTGTACCGGTGTTATGTTCCATAATTGAGCGCTCCTAACATGCTCGGGGTTGTTACCGGGAACCCCTTGATTTTCGTTTTAGTATAAAACTTTTCTAGCAAGGCCCAACTTTGGCACTACATTTGCCCAACATAATAATACTGATCACCTTATTAAAGCTTAGAGGGTCGCGCCCTCGTGGATTAATTTGACATAATACACTGGGGCAGTGCTGCTGGTCCTGGTCCAAAACAGAGGCACATGCGGGGCCACGTTAGGGCAACTCGAAGGATTTCTATCAGGTCGCCGTACTTAGTATTCATCCGGTCGGGTGCTCGGGACAAGATACGTGGATCCTATTGGGTTCATCAACATGTCGGGCCTCCTTGCTGGACTTGTTTTTACCTTTCTCGAACGTCTTGCGCGTGGGATTTCGGCAACACTTCGGACTATCTCGAAGTTGAGATTTTCCATCGGGATTCCGCAAATACTATAGGTGATTCCGTGGTTGAGGAATTCCAACGCGGTATTTGGTTAATTTGTGATTGATGAGTTGGAGCACCCCTTCAGGGTTAAATCTTTCGGAAAGACGTGCCCACGGTTATGTGGCAACTTGGAAACTTCATTTAACACCCGGTCATAGTAAACTTCAAGTAAAGTCAAATATAATACACCAACTGTGTGTGTAACCATGACTATCTCTTCTCATGAGTTCTTATGCGAGAGAGAACACGGTGGGGATATGTTTGACGTATGTAGGTGTTCAGGATCACTTAGTGATCATTACTAGTTCACGACTGCTATGCATAGACCACCATACTTATTTTCTGAATCGTAAGTTAGCCACTCAAATAAATGCTTAGTTGATTGCTGCAGCCTCACCACTTACCCCACCCATTAGGCTTTGCTAGTCTTGATACCCTTGGAAATGAGATTGCTGAGTCCCTGTGGCTCATAGATTACTACAACAAAAGTGGCAGGTACAGGTAATGCAATGATTTGACGTGAGTGCGATGCTTGTTTGATTTGGAGTTCTTCTTCATCATCGATCTAGGATGGGTTCAAGGCGGCAGCCTGGGATATCAAGGATGGATGTCATTTTATGGTTTGATTTTGTCCGTAGTCACACCCTAGTCTTCCGTATGATGTTGGAATATGTTGTTGTATTCATGTGATCTTGAATTAGCTTGTGGTGAATGTAAGCCAATTCCATGTACTCATCTCTTATTGAAATGTACTTGTAATAATATCCATTCTTGCAAAACGACGAGATGCACTTCTATCCCTATCGAGGCCCTCGTGCTAAAAGTAAGGATAGGATCACATCTTTGGCGTTACAAGTTCGGAGGCAGAGACACCTCGCGTAGTATATGCACGGGGGCTGAAGCCGACGACTCGCAACTTTTAGTTTAAATGGACCCATGGGCGTTATAGTGAATGCAAAACACAAAATACATGATAAACCACGCATCATAACCATAAAAAATTAAAACGTCTTCGTACATATTACAACGTGTTTACTCGTAAATGTTATCTTTTGAGCATTGAGCCACTATTGCCCGAGCACCCTCCATCACAATGGAGAAGTATCGCTCAGGGCACCTATGCTCCTTGCCAGTGGGGAGGAGCGGTGGCTATCTTCGTCGGATCAAGCCCCAGCCAGTGCACCTTGGCCCTTGTGAAAGCCATCCGAGCTCCCTCGATGCAGGAAGAATGCCTTAGCGCATCGATCTGAGGCGAAGTATCGCTCAACTTCCGCACCAGGCCAAAGTAACTGCCCGGCAATGGCTCATCGGGCCATACCCAGATGCAGAGATCCTTCATGGCCGGCTCCGCCATCAAGTGTAGCTCCATCAGCTACTTCATCTGCTCTTTGATGAGAGGAGAGCGCCTGGAGGCTCCAAACTGCGCCCAAAAGAGTCGATTCTCAACTCCCTCCTCTCGCGTAGCATAGAACTGGTTCGCGTCTGCTACACCCTTCAGGAGGTCGGAGCTGGCGCCAGAGGAACGCCACACCTAGGTGAGAAATGCGAACTTGTTATAATTGAAGGCACACTATAGTAAATACAGCTTACCATCTGTGATAGCCTAGACTTCACGAATTTGTTCTTCAAAGAACTGCATGTCCACCGCTCCTTCTGGAGGTCCGCTTTCAGCGCGGATACCTCGACAGCTTGTGCCCTTTTGCTCAAGATCCTCACATTTTTGGCTGGCATCCTTAAGCTCCTGCAGAACCTCCCCCACCTGAGCCTCATGCTTTTCGATCGTTGTTTTTAAGGCCGAGAGCATGGCAGCTGCCTATTCAGCTATTGCCTTCTCTTGCACGGCCTCTTTCTTTATCTGTCGTTGCTCGGCCTTGAGCTTCCTGACTTCCTTCACCAAGGCTGTGTAGGAAATGACAAATATAATTATATGAAGTCAACAATGTGAATCACTAATGCTTAATAGCTTAGATATTCCAATACGGCTTACCTTGCGCCTCGTCGAACCTCTTGTTCAGAGCGTCAAGCTCCTCTTAGGAGCTCTTCAGCTTCAAGTTTAGCTCGTCAATCTCTATGGCATTACTGGCTATCGATGATGACGAAGCCTGCAAATAGCACATATTTATCAAATTATATTAGTTCAAACACCCGAACTGTCAAGACCATGACCCTATGTTCGGTCCTCTGAAGGACTGTTAAAACATTATAGGATGAATAATGTCGCATACATTGTTTGGTCATTTCTTTGCATTTTACCCCCGGGTGAGTTTTTTCTAAACTCACTCTGGGCTCGGGGGCTTTTATATATAACGATAGCACAAACCTAATATATTAATATTTCAGGAAAGGAACATTACGTGGCTCACCTGGAAGCCTGTCAGTATACCATTGAAGGCCTCCTTTAGTCCGCTATCAATGGACTGAATGGTTTGCAAGACCGCACCCATATGGGTGGGGTGAGGTGATCCCCGGAGATGGAGGGTCTTGATAGACCCTCCTCCATGACCGGCCACCAAGTCATCGGTGGGGTGGGTGGTGATCGGTTAACAAGATCTCCATCCGGGGATTGAACCGGTGACTCTAAAGGTGTGGTGCGCTCCAGAGATGACCTCGAAGGGGACTGGACGTCCCTTTGTCTGGTCTTCTCAGTGGCCTGGAGGGGCTCCTCCTCCCAGTCATCAGCGGCCAAGGCATTAACGTCGGCCATGATATCGTCACCCCACCTCCTGTGTTCGGCTCCAAGAGAGGATGGTGGGATGACAGCTCTGCGCCATCCTTCTGTCACACCCTTTGATTTGCCTCATGACTAAGTTATCATGACTCAAGAATCAGGTCCAATTAAAACTTTTGTGTGCTTTTTATGCTTGACTTGATTGCTGATTGTCTGATTGCTTGCTAATGCCCTATATTCATAAAATCCCTCTTAGTCTCAAAACACTTTTCATTGATCCCCACTCTTGTCCAATCATCATGACATGTGAATAGGAGTTAATTATATTTTTACAAAATATTATTTTGGCCAAAAAGGGTTTTATTCAAATTAGGTTAGCAAAACCCCTTGATTTGAGATTTGCACTTCAAGTCCCCAAATGGGTGGATCCTTTTTCCCCAAATGCTTTATTTGGAACCTACTGTATATATGACTTCCCAAAACGATCAAATATTAGTTTTAAGGTTTATTTTACTATTTTATTTAAAGGCTTTTTATTAAGGCTAGAAATGGCCTTTTCAAGGGAAAAATTATTTAAATGCTTTAAAAATATTTTTGAAAATTTAGGAAAATTTAGTGGACATATATTGTCCATATATAAGAGTTTAATCACCTGTTCATGTTCAAAGTATTGGACAAAACCCTTCAAAACCATTTCTGCCTATTTCAAGCATTTGAAATATTTATATAAGAAATATTCTCAAATAAATCCAGGAAAATTCTAGCATGTCACCTATGATATATGTGATCATCTTGCCAAGTTCCAGATAAATACCATTTGTTTTGGTTCACCAAAATATCCCAAAAATCTCTCTGTCCATGTCCAAATTTGATCAAATTTGCATTGTGAAGTTTCTCTTATTGATCCCAAACTTTGTGGTACTGTTCTAATCCCCAAATAATGATGTTACACCAAGTTGTGAATCAAGGAGATTAGTTTAACCCAACTACATCTATAGAAACCTGATTCTATTGAATCTTAGGGTTTACTATGTTTACATTGCCAACTTTCTTCAAATCATCTCCAAACCTGTTATCGGGACCAAATGGACTTACCATTTACCCCTGGTAAATCTCAAGGTCATAGGATCCCTCTACCTAGCCCAATCACAGCACAAACACCTTCCTCCATAAACTAGTGGACAACAAAGTTGACACAGAAAGATTGCCCTTGCCCCCAACTTTTTACCACAACATATTATAACCCTCTTCTACCTCTAGTAACTTTGCCATGGTCACTGGTCAATTATTTGTGGGGGGACTCTCTCTTATTCCCTTTGTTTTTACCTTGACAGCACCACTCCTTCCCTTCTGATCATGCTAATGACCCAAAACTTTTCCATAACCCACTTGCATACATATGCATCAAACCAAAACCAAATATGGCAGGCTCATGTGGAAAATATGAGAAGTTCATCAAAACCTACATTATGGTAGCAATAGTGCCTTTGTATAGCAAGTACTCTGTAGAATCATTTTCCTGAGCTGCAAATTGGTGGGAGTATAGTCCTTCCATACCTAGGGCTACTAGACAAAGTTTAATAAATAGTGCCCTATAGTAAAAACCCACTAGATCAGGCCCAAGCAAACGTACCCCTTGTGGAAAGCCCATGTAAACAGGCCCATTTACCCTGGGAATTTACCAATACTCTACTTCATGCTGGTCTCAAAACCCAGAAAACTTTGGCCGACCAAAAAGATGACCTAGACAAGGGTTGGCATGGTGACCATGCAGCCAACATGCAGAAACGGCGCTTTGCCGCTTGTCGTTGTCCTGTAGCTCGCGTCTGTCCTCGTTAGAGCATCCCAGTGCGCCCAGTGGCTATCTTGCGCCTAGTGCGTGAATGGCCCATTAGGTGAAATCCCCCTTTTTCCAATTTCCATTTTTTCTAGAACTTGTAACATTCATAATAAATTCATATGACCTCCAATTTTTAGGATTCAAATTCTAAATACTCCTAGAAATTCCACCTATCTAATAATACTACTCCCATAATTTTCCACCACAAGTCTCTGCCCTATTCATATTCAAATTCAAATTTGGATTAATTAAGACCCTCTTGCAAAATCCCTAGAAAGTTCAATTTAACTCCAATTGGGTGGATCAAAATTCCTAGATGGCTATAATGTCATTACCTATTTATCTAGGCATGGTTAACATTTTTCCCATGCCCCTATTCTGTTGGATCTAATAAATAACCCACTTTTCCATTTATCTCATCTTTGCAAATCTCTAGGAAATTTATCCCAACTACAAATCCAGTCAAACCACTTCCTAGATTCCTGTAGAATCATGCCCTATTTTATGAGTGCCTCTACTCATTTTTATAAAAATGTTTTCTGTTGACATCTTAAAGGATCATCATTTCCACCATCCCCCCATTCAAAACTCCCCCTTGACCCACATCCTCCAAAACCTACTTGGTTATTTTTCTTGTGACCAGAGGTGTCCAAGAAAAATAAAACTCCTAATTATAGAGCACTTTATTTCTCTTCTTGTTGTGTTGCTTATTGTGGTTATTTCCGGTGATAGTTGACGAAGTAGATGAAGTGCTCGGAGTGGACGAGACGTGTGTAAAGACCTCGAAGACTTTGCAAAGCCAGGCAAGCAGCCCTTTGACCATGTTAAGAAACCATTTTCATTGCATGACATATATTACTCTACTTTTGGTATACTTGATCATGTGAAGTAGTGACCGCTCCGGTGGGTTGGTTCCGATACTTTTGTCATTTACAGTTGCATCGTGCATGACCCTACCACCTTATGAGCGTTATGCGGGTGGGTGTAGATAGGATGCTAGTAGAGGCTACGTAAGTGGGATCGGGATTATGCATGGTGATGGAGACAAGGAGGTGTTTTCAGAGACTTTTCTAAAACCCCGTCGGGTGGCACTAATGCCCGAGGGAGATGATGATGAGCTTGGTAGCCACTTCATAAAGAAGTGGTGTACCGGAGCAAGTGAGTATGTGTTTTTTTCAAAAATAGATTAGATTTAAGATTTGTTGACCGTCCCAACCTTACATGTACAACCACTCTACCCCTATATGGGAAGGGGCTTTGTTGATTACCTTGGTGGGTACTGGGAAGGAGCCCGCATTACTAGTGGTGGAAGTGGCATGGTCACTCTTGATACAGGGTCGTACCGGAATGGACGATCATGCGCTTTCTTCAGAGGCACCGGGCACACCGTTTTCACCTCATGGATGGTACAATCTAGAGCGAGGCTCGTGTGATGTACATCGTTAGGGCTAGGTACCAATCGAGTGGACTCTTTGTTTAGTATCGCTAGGGGAAAGGCATTGTTCTGGTGCTTACCTTGGGTATGTGAAGTACCAAGAATCGTGGATGATATGGAAGTTCCCCGAGTCTTGTGGGTAAAGTGTGCAACCTTTGCAGAGTGTAAAACTATTCGAATAGTCGTGTCCACGGTTAAGGACAGTTGGGTGGTGCTTCTTGGACTATGTCCAAATGTTTTCGCAAACGTGGTGTGTGTGGGGTGACAAGGATGATATTTGAGTCGAGTCGGATCACTTGGCATGATGACTGAACTTGAGATGTTCAGACAGTACATGAGAGATGTCTGAGGACTTGGTGTGATGGTTGAATATGAGACATCCAACCCCCTGCTTATGATGATTACTGTGATGTGTTCTTTTGAACACCGTTCATGGTTGATGCATGCTTACTTAAGTTACTTGATCATGTCATTGCACTCAAAACTAGCTTTCTGCAAAAAATACCTATTAGTGTTATATCATGCATTGTTATTGCCTTGTTCTAAACATGGGTTGCTTGCAAGTACGTTCATAGTACTCATTGGCTTGCCACTGGTTATTTCATTGGCCATACATGAAAGATCCGGTTATGAGGAAGATTACCTTGGTGAAGGACATGCGAGCTAGGACGCTTCCCAATAAGAATGCATGTAGGGTTGAGGCAGATGGCATGGGGTCGCGCTATCGTTGAAGATTTCTGTTGTAATCATATAAAGACTTGGCCATGAAGGCCATATTTGTGTAAATCGGTAAGTAATGGATGTAAGACTCTTGTTATTCAGTTTTTGTGTGTTCAGTGAGCATTGATCTCTGGGATCACTATGCACGTACATTCGATGATCACGACTTATGAGTCGGGGTCCCCATAGAGCTGGTATCAGAGCCATCCTGACTGTAGGAAGCCCTTAGTTAGCATTGGCATTAGTTAGGACAAAATTGTTTTTCCCAGACCGTTCAAACCACTTGCAAAGGCTACCATATTTCTTAGCTCTTCTAAGCTTTCAAATAAACTACAGGATTGTGCCTAGCACTTCAACCATTTTTCTTTTTGGCTCTCCTTGTCTACTTTTCAAAACTTTGCAAATGGTTGCTACTACCCTTGTGCCCCTAACCACTGGATTCCTTGTAACCCTCGTGGGTAACCTGGAAGGGATCCACCTTGCCAGATGATTGCTGACATATCTAGGACCCAAGTTGGCGACACTAGGCAAGGAGGTGCCAACGGAAGACACCTTCTCGAAGGGTGAGGATGTCAAGACTTAGATGATAGAGACACCCTCGACACAGTCCAAGGATGAAGCCACCTTGGCCTTCGATGACCAGGGCACAAGACATGTCATGTCATGGTATGCATCGCTAATAGAGCAACCCTGTCCTTTTCGTTGTTATATTGGCAACCATAGGTGGATGAGAACCTCGCCATTTGGTCCGCCTCTCCATAGTGAGCATGAAAATGGTTCTCATCATCCCTATATCTTGGTGCCGATAATGTCGTCAACATGACCGGCAGGATACAACTCTACCATGCCTTGCTAGTGTCATTGCATAAAAGGTTGCCTACCTGGAACCCTCGACGTCTCAGAAGACTAGCAGACATTGGCATGACTACGAAGACACCAGAAGACCCTGTCAACAACTGCCGTGAAGATTCACCTTCGTCATCAACTCAACAGACCCAGGGGCATCAAGGACTCTTCAGGCGCAACCAGGATCATTTTGATGAACAACAACCAAAGACATAGCAACACTCGAGGAAGACCTAGAAGGCTAAGCAGACTCCCCTCCAAGATACGAAGCAAGCATGACTACTGAGTCCAAGAACCCCTAGGGTAGGATAGGTCGTGTGTCCCACATGCGAAGTCGAGTCCGTATGATGGTTCGAATGGAACCATGATGTGTGTTGCTTGATGTTTTCCCTGTTTGTGCTTTGGTGTGAGTCACACTTTTTCCCTAGGCAACAAGTGCGCGAGTATATCACCGACCTTACCTTGATGTTTGTGTTTGGCCTTTTCGGCACTTGCTTGATTGCACTGGCACTATACCACCCCCTTAGGCACGCTCCTCTCGGTGCTAATACCTCTCCCCCATCTCGTCAACTGAGGACCAGCAAGACAATATGCAACAAGGATCCACCTCGACAAGCAACTGACATCGAAGACTTCGACTACAACCTACTCAACCAGACGCAACCCCGTAGAGTATGCTTTTCCCTCAACATTGGAAACCCCTCCCTTTCGCAACCTATACCTCACAAGCTCCCCAGCACAAGTCTCTGATCACGTGTTTAATAAACGGATTTGCCAAAGCACTTATTGATCTTCAATAATCCCCTGCTTTGCACTGGGTTCATTATCGAACTAGTAATCATAGTGAACAAACATCCTTCATTCTTACTCTAGCACAAGAACCTTGATGCCATAGGAAGGATCATTCTAAGGGTATGTGAATTGTGGACAATGATTGGATTTAGCCATAATAAATGTCTTGAGGAAATAGTTGAGACCCTTTGGTGGATTACAAGGCTTAATGTTGGTAGACAAATTGGTGGGTCAAGATTGATAGAGTAGCATAACTCGCTTTCCCGTGAGCAGAATGGATTTAGTAGGACAAATATGATAACTAGCTGAAATTCTTGGAGGATAATGATGAGACTTTGGCAATAATATTGGTAGTGGATTGATGACATTACAATAGTAACTAGAGTAAACAGTAGGGAATCCTTACTAGATATAAAGCTTTGATTTAAATAGGTGATTCTAGTAGGTTCTCAAAAATCAATCAAACCACATGGTTCGGAGTAATTTGGATTTAGTTCAGTGATCTTGATCTTGATACCATGGTTCTTGGTGGAAGTCTAACATGAATATTGGATTGTTGTTAGAATCGATTCAAGGATCCATATGCACCTAACATCGAAGTTCACTGCATCATCATGATGGGGGTCGATGGTTATACTGTGATGAGATAGTTCTTCCTAGAATTTTGGGATTTAGTATATCTGGAGATATATGAGTCGACACTGGTATTGGATTTGTAGCAATAATAGATCATGTAATAGTGGAGGGTACTCGTGGATCGGTGTCACATCCTTAGCTAGATGTCATAGGACAGCATGGCTGTTGCATCATGTTTCATTTTTTTGCATCAACATGAAATGGGGATTAAAAGTAACCCCAAGCTCACATTGAATCAAAATAATTCAAGTTGGTGAAAATTCAACAAATCCAAAATGCCCTACCAAAAAGTTCCCTATGTCTGATAAATATGGACATTATTATAACAGGGGCCATTTTAAATATTTGAACAACTGAAGCAATTTAAAAATAAATGATAAAGCTTCTGAAAACATCAAATAAAGCATTATCATTATTTTAGTTTCCAAAATATCTTGAATTTTTTTAGATAAGTTTGAAATATTCAGACTTCAATATATAAAATATTTGGGATATTTAAAATTAGCATATGTACCTGAAAAGAAAAGAAAACAAATGTCAGAAATAGGAAAACAAAAAAGAAAATGAGGAAAATAAAGCAGAAAGGAAAAGGGAGGAAGAACCTGGGTCGGCCTAGCTGGCCCAGCTCCATCCTCGTCCTCCTGGCGGCCAGGAGGACGGGCGTGTGGCCGGAGCGCGCGCGCGGTCGTGCCTCCATGCCGGCAGCTGCCTGTCTGCTTCCCGTTGCCAGCGCGACGGGGATAAGCTCTGAGAGCCGTCCCCATCGCCCTCTCCCTCTCGCCCTCGCTCACCTCTCTACTCTCCTCCTCCTCTGCTCTGCCATGGCCGCCGGTGCCTTAGCTTTGCCGCCGTAGTTCCAGCCGCTCCCCCTCGCTTCTGAGCCCTCCAATCGCTCCGCCTTGTTGCCTTCTCCTTCCTCGCTGAGCCGCGCATCGCCAGGAGCTCCGAAGCACCGCCCCCGAGCTCGTCTTCCTCCTCGGACCCGAAGCTTCACCGCCGTTGATCGCCGTCTCCGAGCCCTCCCCGAGCAAGCTCTCGACGGCTTTGAGTCCGCTGTGAGCTCCCGGCTTTTTCCCCTCTCCTATCCGGCCTTTTCCCCCTCTGTAGGCCCCGATTGTGTCGGCTCCCAAATGACCTGCCGCACGAGCTCATCGCCGGCGATGCTCCCATGACCAGTTGGTCCAGCAGAGGCCACCATCGAGCTCATCGGGCCGCATAGTGCTTGTAGGTGCCTAGTTCCGGTCGTATATCGCTCTAGTTCGATGAGCCCGTGCTCGTCCAAGCTCCGGCAGCCGCCGTGCTCATCGTCGGTGCCGACTCCGGCCATCCCAGCCCTTGGGAAGTGTCGGGCTCGACGCTTGCGAGCAAGCAGAGCAGTTTGTTACCCTCCGCCATCCATTTGGTCGCCGGAGGAGGAATCCCGACCCCCTTTGCCATCCCTGATGTCGCCGATGGCTCAACACCGGCGAGTCAACGAGTTTGACCACCAGGGGTTTGACCCCTGGGTCACTGGCAAGTGGGGTTGGGCCCTGTTAGTCAAATTTAGGTTAATAACTTAATTAACCAAATTAATTAACCTAATTAGTCACTTACCAGTGGTCCCAGTGTTGATTAAGTAATTAGGATTAGTTTTAATTCTCTAATTAAGTGACTGGGTCACTGACCAGTGGGTCCCACCCTGTCAGCCGACCAGCTGACGTCGTGGTGATGTCAGGCTGACGCCATTAATCCTTTTCCCGTTTAAAAATAATTCCAGAAATTATTAAAACTTTAAAAATTCATATAAATTAATCTGTAAATTAGATGAAAATAATTTATATATTAAAATTTATCATAAAACTCCAATGATTCCGATGGTGCTATTATCATGCATGTTAGAGCAACCTATGTAGAAGAACATAGACATTTGCTAATAGGTTAAAATATGGAAATTGAAATGAAGAACGATTTTGAACCTATATTCAAACTCACTTCAATTAACTTGGACACTAGTTGCATTAGCTCATCCATACATGGTACCATGTCATGATCATGCATCATATTGTTGCACTTGCGTGTATTGATTGTTATTTGCCTGCATTGCGGTAGGCCCTACTTCTGAGGATACCCCCGACTATTCCTATGAAGGAGAGAACCTTCCTGCTACCCACCAAGGCAAGAAACCCCCTTGATCATTCCGATAACATCCCACTCTCTCGCTCCTTCTCTTGTTTATTGCATTAGGACAAACGTTCACTTGTCCGTTATACACGGTAGATGAACCTATTCTTATGCATGACCTGTCATTGTCACAGTAAATAGCTAAACCTTGCAACCTAGCATACCTGGTAGATGCTTGTGCCATGATGTGCTTAGCTTACTTTGCCTGCTATGCTTGCTACGCTTAGAGTTGTGTCAAGTCTGATTCATCTGGGTGATGGACTGGAGTGAAACATTGCTGTTCCGATGTCATAAGCTCATGATGAACCCGATTTGGTAAAGGTAGCGATGAGAGGCTATGTAGGAGTACATAGCGGGTTGTCTCATTGGTACCGTTCTTAGGAACTAAGTTCTATGTTTGTGATCCAAGACTAGTTACTACCACACGTTGGGATACTTAATTGACCCTCTCAACTTATCAGTCGCTTAGTCCTTAGTCCAGGAGTTGCAAGTAGTTTCTGGTCTTTATAGCATGGTGGAGGCCGTGCGTAGCGCTGACCCTATGGGTGGGTTACGATGCGGTAGGAAGTGGCATGGTGTACCAAGGGTCACCCGAATGGTGGGCTTGGGGACCCTGTGCACATCGTTTGGGGCCGTAGAGGAAACTTTGGCCGGACTTCCGTGCGGGTTCAGTCTCAAATAGGCGATAGCCTGGACTAGAGGTCTTATGTGATTGACGGTCGTGGCCGACTCCCTCCCTGGGCTTCCTCTTGAAGGTTGCCGAGGTGCATGGTTTTATGAGCATGTGTGAAGAAGTACACCCCTGCAGGGTATGAAACAAGTCGAATAGCCGCGTCCTCAGATATGGACTACTTGGATAACTTATGCTGCTCATAGATAATAAAAAGGATACCCATAATAATATCAAGACAAGTGTGAGTATCATGGATGGCACTCTCCTAGGAGAGGGAAGTGAATCCATGGTGGTGTATTGTCATGGAGTTAGTGGAGTCGTGTGCAATATCTAAGATTTAAACAAAAAGTTAAAATTTTGTAGTATAGGTTAGCCATGAGTCAAAGCTGGCATTGCTGCATAAACTCCACCACCCCCTTGTTGATACATGAGCATGAATAGACTAGGTCTGCTTTAAAGACTTGCTGAATATGTTTGTACTCATGTTTGCTTAATAAATGTTGCAGATGTGACCCAGGACCCATCAAGTGGGTTCTTTCTAGATGTCGACGATGTCGAATAGATGGTGTCCCAGCTACGACCTATGCCCTGTGGCGGGCTGTAGATAGTCAGGCCATGTGCCTTTTTACCCTTTCATCTATCTATACTCAGACAGCTTATGCTTTCGCTTGGTTTGTATGAACTTGTTATGCAAGGCTCCTATCTGTAAGAACATATTATGCTTCAGACTTGAGTGTCGGGTCATGTGACCCCTATCTGTAAGAACATATTATGCAAGGCTCGTCTGAGTCTCTTAAATAAAAGTTGTGGTATGGTTATGTTGTGATGCCATGGTTATATCTATGCATATCGGGCATGTCGTGCGTACGTGTGACATGCAATGGTATGTATGGGATCCGACACCTAGTTTTGTGCCTTTAGTAGTACTCTTTATGGGAAACTGCCTCTTTGTGCTTCCACTGAGCCATGGTAGCTTGCTACTGCTCCGGACACATTGATTGACCGACATGTATCGTTCTTTGTTGATGTGTCTGTCCCTTCGGGGAAATGTCTCGCAGTGTAATGGAGTCCCTGTAGCCTGCTACGACTCGTCTACGTGTAGTGATGGCATTTATGTCTCACGGCGTAATGGAGTCCTTGTAGCTTGCTATGACTTGTCTACACACGCTTGAGGCCGACACCTGCATTGTTGGGTTACGTATGCCTGTGTCCGTACGGGTTTGCCACTTGGGTTCTATGACTAGTCATGTCGGGCCGGGTTCTCTGTCGTTTGATTGCCAGCGACATGTTCACATACGTGAGCCAAAAGACACAAACGGTCCCGGCTAAGGTAAGGCTGCAGCCGTGGAACTTACCGTGCGTGAGGCCGCAAAGTGATGTGATATGTTACAGTCTGGATTCATATGACTTAGGATCGGGGTCCCGACAATCGGTTAATTGGATTTGTATGAAGGGAACAAGATCTTGGAGTGGTTTATTATGTGTTTCCTTAGCATAGTAATGCAATACCTTAGACCTAGGATAGGACAGAAGGACACTTGGATTAGTAATGTAATGATCAAGCTTAGAGGCTTGTAAATTAATCCGAGGATTTTAATATAGGGATATATATGAGTTGGCTATAGTATACACATGAGATTTTTAGGTATAGTCCTTCTCTGAAAACCTTGGAGGTATGAGTAACATGTGTAATGTTGGAGTTGACTCATATGAGATGATGCCTTCAAGGATATATGGTGATTTTGTTTGGAGTACTAGGTTGTACTATTGGAATCTAAGAACCGTGCTCTAGGATAAGATGATAGATGTTCACTCACATCCTAAGCTCCTTGAAACCCTGAAGCTTTATGAATCCATAACAACGTCGGAAGTGACCATATGTCTTGGCTCTCAGTCATTAGACTACGGTCGACACTCCACCTTGACCACCACCCACCCTTTCCATAATGAAGGTGGACACGGAGAATGGATCACGATGGACCACATACCCCTAGTCTAGTGACCATCCGGGACAAATGCCTGCTCCTCACGTATCCCATGAGTAATGTGTTTATGTGATACTTTGGGAAATAGGTTGTTGTCCTCCTGGATAACATACTTATTTACCCAATAAGAGGTGGAACACCTTAGTCCAGTTTGGACCAGCCCTAGGAACACTAACTCCCATGCCTCTCATGACCTAGAAGGAGTTGAATTCCGCGAAGCACCCTCCCTACAAAAGAAGACTTTCTTTCCCAAGCAAGATGAAGAACCACTGCGATTGCGGAGCCATGACAATGATGAAGAAGAAGTCAACCACAACTCCTTTCCTGGCCACCTCAACTAGACTATATCCGGAAGCACCGACATTCAAGCCCGAGAAGCCCTTAGACATCAAGGGGAGTAAAGAGCACCTCGCTTTAAATGGTCATCTATCAGTTCCTAACTAGGATGGAACTGAGAAGTTGACAGCACCCTCACTCCGCCACCTTGACGGTGTATGTTGAGCATTACGTCCCTACTCCTTTCAAATGCGTGGAACGGGGTGGAACGACTTTTATGACCTCAATGCTAGCCCCTTTTTGTTCAATCAAGGACGCGAACATGACTCGATCATGGTATACCACCTATCAAAGATAGTTCACCCCTCTTGCCAAGCCTTAGACCCTGGGGATTGGATGGCTGGTCTATACTTTTGGTTAGCCAGCTCATCCAGGACCCTCCAAAAACGTGCATCCATGACGATGAAGACAAACGACCAAAGAAGAATGAAAAATCTACCTGAGCAACTTACTCAAGCAGAAGATCTCGACGAGAAGCCCACGATGATGCACCTCAGCACCCTCAAGGATGGATACCACCTACGACTGACGACCTCCCACTTTAAGGAAGGTAAGAACTTCCCCGTCAGCGAGAAGCTACACCAGGACTCGACCCTTATATTCTAAGACGAGACATCTAGATGTGACTAACCAACGTGAGCAACCCCAGGACTAGCACAGTCACATTACTTGGCCATGTATCCTGACTTTGGAATACATATGCAAGCGAGGCCTTGCCAAGACCTCATCCACTGAACCCTTAACCATTAGGCAAGCCTAGCAAGTTGCTGGAACCCTGTTCACCCTGAGATGAAGTCAACGATGCACTTGAAGACATATCATCAAGCACTTCAAGGCCCAGAAGGACAACCATGCCGAAGCAAAAGCAACATGGAACATGAAGACTAACTCACCTCTGAATTTCCGCATCTCTTTTACGCCTAGCCTAGGAATCTTGGGGACTTTTGTGTGCTTGTTATGCTTGACTTGATTGATGATTATCTGATTGCGTGCTAGTGCTCTATATTCATAAAATCCCTCCTACTCTCAAAACACTTTTCCTTGATCCCCACTCTTGTCCAACAATCATGACTTGTGAATAGGACTTAATTATATTTTTACAAAATATTATTTTGGCCAAAAAGGTTTTTATTCAAATTAGGTTTGCAAAACCCCTTGATTTGAGATTTCCACTGCAAGTCCCCAAATTGTGTGGATCCTTTTTCCCCAAATGATTTATTTGGAACCTAGTGTATATATGACTTCCAAAAACCAGCAAATATTAATTTTAAAGATTTTTTTACTATTTTATTTGAAGGCTTTTTCTTAAATCTAGAAATAGTCTTTTAAAGGGAAAAAGTTAATTAAATGCTTTAAAAATATTTGCGAAAATTTAGGAAAACTTAGTGGACATATATTGTCCATATATAAGAGTTTAATCACATGGTCATGTTCAAAGTATTGGACAAAATCCTTCAAAATCATTTCCGCCTATTTCAAGCATTTGAAATATTTCTATAAGAAATATTCTCAAATAAATCCAGGAAAATTCTAGAGTGTCACCTAAGATATATGTGATTATCTTGCCAAGTTCCACATAAATACCATTTGTTTTGGTGCACCAAAATATCCCCAAACCCTCTCTGTCTAGGTCCAAATTTGATCAACTTTGCTTTGTGAAGTTTCTCTTATTGATCCCAAACTTTGTGGTAATGTTCTAATACACAAATAATGATGTCACACCAAGTTGTGAATCGAGGAGATTATTTAAACGAACTGGATCTACAGAAACCTGATTCTATTGAATCCTAGGGTTTACTATGTTTACATTGCAAACTTTCTTGAAATCATCTCCAAACCTATTATTAGGACCAAATGGACTTACCATTTACCTCTGGCAAATCTCAAGGTCATAGGATCCCTCTACCTAGCCCAATCACAGCACAAACACCTTCTTCGATAAAGTAGTGGACAAGCAAAGTTCACCCAGAAAGATTCCCCTTGCCCCCAACTTTTTACCCCAACATATTATAACCCTCTTCTACCTCCAGTAACTTTGCCATGGCCTTTCGTCAATTATTTGGGGGGGGGGGTAACTCTCTCTTATTCCCCTTGTTTTTATCATGGCAGCACCTCTCCTTCCCTTCTGATCACGCTAATGACCCTAAACTTTTCCACAACCTCACTTGCATACATATGCATCAAACCAAACCCAAATATGGCAGGCTCATCTGGAAAATATGAGCACTTCATCAAAGCCTGCATTATGGAAGCAATAGTGCCTTTGTACTGCAAGTGCTCTGTAGAATCATTTTCCTGAGCTCCAAATTGGTGGGAGTATAGTCCTTACATACCTAGGGCTACTAGACAAAGTTTTATCAATAGTGCCCTAGAGTAAAAACCCACTATATCAGGCCCAAGTTTGCTTCTTCAAACGTACGCCTTGTGGAAAGCCCATGTAACCAGCCCCATTTACCCTAAGAATTTACCACTACTCTACTGCATGCGCGCCTCATAACCCGGACAACTTTGGCCGACCAAAAAGATGCCCAGGACAAGGGTTGGCGTGGTGACCACGCAGCCAGCATGCAGAAAAGGCACTCTCCCGCTTGTCATTGTACTGTAGCTCGCGTCCGTCCTCGTTAGAGCATCCTACGCGCCCAGTGTCTATCTTGAGCCCAGTGTGTAAATGGCCCATTAGGTGAAACCCCCCTTTTTTCCAATTTCAGGTTTTTCCAGAACATGTAAAATTCATATTAAATTCATATGACCTCCAATTTTGATGATTCAAGTTTCTAAATACTCCAAGAAATTCCACCTATCTAATGATAATACTCCCATAATTTTCCACCACAAGTCTCTACCCTATTCATATTCAAATTCAAATTTGGATTATTCAAGCCCCTCTTGCAAAATCCATAGAGAGTTCTATTTAACTCCAGTTGGGTGATTCAAAATTCCTAGATGGCTATAATGTCATTACATATTTATCTAGGCATGGTTAACATTTTTCCCACACCCCTATTATGTTGGATCTAATAAATAACCCACTTTTCCATTTATCTCATCTTTGCAAATCCCTAGGAAATTTATCCCAGCTACAAATCAAGTGAAACCACTTCCTAGATTCCTCTAAAATCATGACCTATATTAGGAGTGCCTCTACTCATTTTTATAAAAATGTTTTCTGTTGACATCTTAAAGGATCATCATTTCCATCACCCCCCATTCAAAACTCCCCCTTGACCCACATCCTCCAAAACCTACTTGGTTATTTTTCTTGTGACCAGAGCTGTCAAAGAAAAATAAAACTCCTAAATATAGAGGACTTAATTTCTCTCGTTGTGTTGCTTATTGCTGTTATTTCCAGCGATAGTTGACGAAGTAGATGAAGTGCTCAGAGCCGATGAGAAGCGTGTGAAGACCTCGAAGACTTTCAAAGCCAGGCAAGCAGCCCTTTGACCATTTTAAGAAACCATTTTCATTGCATCACATATAGCAGTGTACTTCTATTATACTTAATCATGTGAAGTAGTGACCCCTCCGGTAGGTTGGTTCCGATACTTTTTCCGTTGACACTTGCATCGTGCATGACCCTACCACCTTATTAGGGTTATGCGAGTGGGTGTAGATAGGATGCTTGTAGATGTTATGCAAGTGGGATCGGGATTATGCATGGTGATGGAGACAAGGTGGTGTTTTTAGAGACTTTTTGAAAACCCCGTCGGGTGCTACTAATGCCCGAGGGAGATGATGATGAGCTGGGTAGCCACTTGATAAAGAAGTGGTGTACCGGAGCAAGTGAGTGTGTGTGATTTTCGAAAACGAATTAGATTTAAGATCTGTTGACCCTTTTTCCCCAAAGGCTTTATTTGAAGCCTACTATATTTATGACTTCCCAAAACCACCAAATATTAATTTTAAAGATTATTTTAATATTTTATTTAAAAGCTTTCTATTCAGGCCAAAAATTATTTAAATGCTTTCAAAATATTTGAGAAAATTTAGGGAAACTCAGTGGACATATATTTTCCATATATATGAGTTTCAACACATGGTCATGTTCAAAATAATGGGCAAATCCCCTCAAAACCCTTTCTGTCCAAATCAAGCTTTTGGAATATTTCTATAAGAAATATTCTCAAAAAATTCCAAGAAAATTCCAACAAGTCAACACTGTCATACTTGATGATCTTGCAAAGTTTCATCTCAATCCACGTTGATTTGATTCATCAAACTATTCCAAAACCCTCCGTGTCTAGATTCAAATTTGAGCAAGTTTACATTGTAAAGTTTCTTCCCTTGACCCCAAACTTTGTGGAAATGTTCTAATCACCTAATAATGATGCTACACTAAGTGGTGTATCAAGGGGATTAGTTTAGCATGACTAGATATACAGAAACCAAATTCTGTTGATTTCTAGGGTTTCACAAAGTTACATTGTGAACTTTATTCAATCAAGCTCAAACTTGGTGGACAGGCCTATTTGTAACCACCATTTGACCCTGTCAATTCCTATGGCAAGCAAAGTCCATTTGATTGCCCTAATCTCCATCAAACACCTTCGGGACATTTCTAAAAACCATTGTTTTCACCACTTCAACTCTTCCCCTTGTTCACAAATTTTTACCACAACCTCTTAGGGTTACCTCCTACTTCCAGTAAAACTTCTGTGGCCTCAGCTCAATAATGGGTGGTGTAAAAAAACCATTTTACCCTCTTAATCACCATGGCAGGAGCATTTCTACCCTCTCCCCCACTCCAATTCTTTTCTCCCTAGCTTTCCCTAGCTCCTAGAGCATCTTTAGACCATCCAGGTGCTATTGGACAAGGTGTGGCACCCCAGAGCACGCGGCCAATGGCAATGTCAGCCATATGCATGCTCTGGGCGCGCTACAGTGCGCTCCCGCACTGTACCCGCCGCCCAATGGACACCCCCGACCACCTAGGGCCTCCCCCTCATGTCACCCAAGACTTCTTCGGCCTCCATGACATGCAACACGGTCGGCCCCCTCCTCTCTCCTCCTCCTTATCCCTCCTCCGCGCATGCCCGACGCCACCCAAGCCGGCCAACGATGGAGCTCGCACGCGCATGCCTCCTCCCTCTCTCTCTCTCACTCCCCCTGGCCTAGACTAACCCCATGAGCACACCAGAGACGTCCTATCTCCCTCCCATGGCCCTTGGCCTCGGCCCCGAGCTCGCCGACGCACGGTAGCTCGGTGGGCTAGCGTCACCTCTATTCAAGGCACCCGAGCTCGTCTCTGTCCCCCTCTAGCTCCCTCACCCTAGAAACCGACCACCAGATTGACCCAAGCAAGCTTCCAGGATCCTAGTGATCAGGTTCGAGCCGAGGACCACCTCGGCAGCCCCGCCGTCAATCTCTAGGTGAGGGCGCCCCTCCGGTCCCCCTTCATCTCTAGTTGCTCTTTGCTCACCTCTCTGACCCGTTCCCCCGTCCTGTACGCTCGATTTGCAGGTCCATAAGGGCCCAGTGACCTCCTCCCGATTTCCCTCCGTCGTGGATACCTCATCGTCGGTGACCCCTGCCTCTCCGGCGCTCCCATCCACCTCCACCCGACAGGCGGCGATGCCCTGAGCCCATCCCTGTAATCAGCACTCCCCGTCGTCGCCGTTGGCCTCGCCGGTGAGCCCCGCCTCCCTCTATCCATAGGAGGGAGATGAACCCGATAGGTGGCCCCCGCCTGTCGGCCTCGGTCTCGCCCGCCTCTCTCCTCCTCTCACTGGCACCCGGGCCCCGCCCGTTAGGTTTGATCCTGTCGAGCGCGGGTGCACCGGTTTGCCTGGAGGGTTGGTTGCTCTAGGCCGGCCCAGTTGCGGCCAGATTTGGCCCAGGCACAGTGCCCCTTTTCCTTTTCCATTTTTTGATAACTTTCCAAAAATTCCAGAGACCTAAATAAAAATTAAATGCCCAATAATTTTCCACCATAAATACTAGAATATTCCATAGAATTTAATAGTGCCATTTATGAAAAATGTTGAAAAATTTTATACACTGTTTTATTTTAAAATCCATTTTTGGCATATTTTTACCTCTGTTTTTTAGTTTTCAAAAATGCTTTTCACATCAAAACCCTAGAAGATATTTTTATTATAGTTTTTCTTTTTTATCAGAATAGGGTAGCATGTTAATAGTAGCTTTGTATGCTATGTTTTTTGTTCATGCTTATTTTTTTATTGCTATTTATCGCGACAATACATTGCGCTATTGACGAGGGAGTTGGACCCGAAGCTTTGAAGACCACGAAGACTTTGTTGAGCCAGGCAAGCATCCCTTTGACCATGACTAAGAACCCTTTAACTTGCATGGCATATATCACTTATTTTCGTAATATTGATCATGTTAATGTGGTGACCACTTTGGTGGGATGCCCCTCTTAACTTTACCATTCATACTTGCATCATGCATGACCCTACCATCCTTATGAGGGTTGGGTGGGTAGGTGTAGATAGGATGCTCGTAGATGCTATGCAAGTGGGATCGGGATTATACATGGTGATGGAGATAAGGCAATGATTTCGAAGACTTCTCGAAAACCCCATCGGGTGCCAATAATGCCCAAGAGAGATGTTGATGAGCTAGGTAGCCACTTGAGAAGAAGTGGTGTACCGGAGCAAGTGAGTGTGTGTGGTTTTCGAAAACGGCTTGGTGTAAGTTGTGACCGTTATTCCAACTTTACATGTGTGACCACAATATCATGGGATGGGGCTTTGTTGATTAGTATGGTTGGTGCTAGCAAGGAGCCCGCATTACCAGTGGCAAGAGTGAAGTGCTCACTCTTGAGATTGGGTTGTCCTGGAAGTGGAAGGCCATGCGCTGTCTTAACAGGCACCGGGCACACCGGTGCGTGCCCTCATGGATGATACGTGTGATGTATATCATGAGGGATGGCACCAACGAGTGGACTCTTTGTTTAGTATCACCGTGGGAAAGGCATTGTTCTGGTACTTATCTCGGGTATGTAATATACCATGAGTCGTGGGTGACACGGAAGTTTCCCAAGTCTTGTGGGTAAAGTGTGCAACCTCTACAGAGTGTAAAGCTATTCGAATAGCCATGTCCACAGTTAAGGACAGTTGGATGACCGCTCTTGTGCTACGTCCAAATGTTTACTAAACATGGTGTGTGTATGTGTATGGGGATGTCACAGAGATGACACTTAAGATAAGTCAGTGAACTTGATGTGATGATTGATCATGAGATGTTCAACCCACTATTTATGATGATATCTATAATATGTTCATATGGATATCTACCAACCATTGAGGCATGCTTACCTAGTTACTTGATCATGTCATTGCATTCAGAACTAGCTTTGTACAAAATACCTATTAGTGCTATATCATGCAGTGTTATACCTTGTTCCACAACATGGGTTGCTTGAGAGTACATTCAAATTATTCATTAGCTTGCCACTAGTTATTTAATTGGCCAGGCAGGGAAGAATTGGAGTTCGGTGAAGAGTTCATTGGTGACGAACATGCGAACTAGGACGCTTCGCAGTCAGAATGCGTGTAGGTTTAAGGTAGATGGCATGGGTTCATGCTTTCGATCAAGATTTCCGCCACTTGAATTTTTAAGTGTTTGGCCCTCGTGGCCCTATCTATGTAATACTAGACCTTCATGGTCTTTATTTGTGTAAGACGCTAAATGTGTATGTAAGACTCTTGTTATTCAGCTTATGTGTGTTCAGTGAGCATTGATCTCTGGGATCATTGTACACTTGCAATTGGTGATCACGACTTATGAGTTGGGGTCCCCACAGAGCTGGTATTAGAGCCATCCTGACTGTACGAAGCCCTTAGTTAGAATGGGCATAAGTTAGGATAAAACCGCTTTCAAAACTACACCTAGCACCTATAATGTAAGTGCATCTAGTGCCCCTTAGTGATTTTGGTGTATAGAAGACTTATTGGTTAGGGGACTAATGTATTTCTAAGTGTACACAGTCTCTATAAGTCAATGAGGAGTTTGATATATTCGGAGAATAACAACCCCGAAGTGGAGGGAGTCATTAAGAATATGCTATTCAACATTATTCATGGGATTCCCATAAACTTCCATTATTTATTCGTGAGGAAATTGGCGAATGCCACACTAGCCCCATTTGAACCGAAGCCTTATGCTCCCTGGATCATGAAGTTCATCAGATCAAGGTCTTCAGTTCCCTTCAAGGCGGACTTCCAGAATCACTTCGGCTTCTCGCCCCGGATTGATGTCCTCAAGAGCATAATTGCCTCAGTTGAAGGAAAAGGCAAGGCTATCTTTGATGAAGGCACTCGTCGATTGGATGGTCAGTTTTGCAAAGTTGCGTCCTTCTCCACCAATGATGACACTGCAACCCAGGATTCTGAAGCAAAGGCCTCAGCACAAAAACCTCAAGAGTCTTCCCCTCGTGTGATGAATGCTCATGAGCCTCTCATAAGTCTTCACCAGAAGGCCGATCGCAATCACAAGTGGGTAAAGCGTCAGTTGGCTTCCATTGTTCAGAATACGACAGTGCCGCAGAACTCTGTCAGGAAAAATCACTACTATGTGCATGAAATGTTTGATCGCGCTTGGGCCATTCTGGCACACCTCAAGACTCCTGAGAAACTCAAGGACATGGACTTTCAGCAAAACTTTGACTGGTCTCATCCTCCTCAAAAGAAATCCAAGAAGGTTCAAGGTCCTTTGATGGTTACAAGTTCATATTATTCATCGCGTTAGACGGATGAAGCTAAGGACAGTGACGACACTGCGGCGGGCCCTGCATCGACAAACGACCCCGACAACGTTGGCGCTCCTTCTTCACCAACAAGATGAAATTCTACTAGGGCGTTAGTCCTCACTTTTTCGTCCCTTTTGGTCTTCGATGACAAAGGGGGAGAAAATTTGAGTTAGTCTTCAAGTGAGTATCTATATATGGGCTTATATTTGTCTAAGTTACAACTCTCGCTCTCCTGAAGCTTTTGTTGTTTGAGTTGTAAACTTAAGTCCGATGGTGGTCTGACTCTTTTGAACTGCTCTCTGCATGCTTATTTCCTCAAGCTCCTTCATGCATGCATGCTGAATTTCGTCAGACACCATTTTCATCATGCATTTGAAATTCTTCATATCATATGTTAAATGTGTGTGTGAATTACAAGATATAGGGGGAGTTCTCCATGTTTTTAATATGCCATGTGCATTTGTAGTCCAAAGAAAATTCCTCAAATATGCACATCTTCAGGGGTAGTTCTTCTATATCTTGCAATCAAATTCCTCAAATTCAATATTTGCACTTCATAGTATTATCCCCGTTGAAAACTTAACCTATTTGTCATCAATCACAACAAAGGGGGAGATTGTAAGTGCATCTAGTGCCCCTTAGTGATTTTGGTATTGAAGACTTATAGATTAGGAAACTAATGTGTTTGTAAGTGTACACAACCTCTATAAGTGGATGAGGAGTTTGATATATTCGGAGATTACTGACCCCTAAAAATGTATGTCTTCAAGTTCTTGAGTGGCAGAGACGATGACCTTCTGGTCTCTGGTGAAATTTGTTTGAGTGAGGAGTTAGGATTTCGCCAGTGCGAATTGCCTAAAAGTGAGGAACATGATAAGCCTGAGGACTTTCATGGTCGGGGCCATACAGTGGGCAACGGCTACAGTGCCTGTCGGCACTGTAGCATGCTCCAGAGTGCACGTTTGGCATGCCACGGCATGCCAACCACGTCTTGTGATTGGCGAAGGGTGTCTAGGGGGATCTAGGGGTGCCTAGGCTAGGGAAAAATGCATTGGATGCCATGGGAGAGAGATAGAATAAGGGGAGAGGGTAAAAATGCCAGGGCTGTCCAAAGGTGAAAATGGGGGTTTTACCCCATCTTCTAGCGGCTTATGGACCTGAGGTTTTTACAGGGGGTGCTTGGGCACTACAAGAGGGTGTGGTAAAAGTTTGAAGTGAAGGGGGGAGTTAAAGTGGTGAAAACAAGTACTTTACCATTTCACCAGAAGGTGTTTGATGGGTGTTTGGGAAAGATAAGTTTACAAACTTTTTGAGATATTCAACAGGGTCATATGTTAGGTAAAAAGGAGATGGATCACGAGATTTGAGCTCAAATGAGGAAAGTTGACAATAGAAACTTTGTGAACCCTAGAAACTAACAGAATCAAGTTTCTATAGATCTAGTTATGCTAAGATTTTATCCTTGATGCACCACTTAGTGTAGCACCATTATTTAATGATTAGAGCATGTCCACAAAGTTTGGGGTCAAGGGGAGAAACTTCACAATGTAAAGTTGTTCCAATTTGACTCTGGACAAGCAGAGTTTTGGGATGGTTTGATGAACCAAATCAACTTGGATTTAGATGAAATTTTGCAAGATCGTCACCTATGGTAGTGTTGACTTGCTGAAATTTTCTTGGAATTTTATTTAGAACGTTTCTTATATAAATATTTCAAAAGCTTGATTTGGACAAAAAGGCTTTAGAGTTTTTTTTCCCATGACTTGAACATGCCCATGTCTTGAAACTCATATATATGGAAAATATATGTCTTATGAGTTTCCCTAAATTTTCTCAAATATTTTGAAAGCATTTAAATAATTTTTCCCTATGAAAAACCATTTCTGGTCTTAAGAGAAAGCCTTTAACTAAAATATAAAAATAATAATTAAAATTATTATTTGGTGGTTTTGGGAAGTCATATATATAGTACGTTTGAAGTAAAGCCTTTGGGGAGAAAGAATCCACCAAATTTGAGGACTTGCAGTGCAAACATCATTTCAGGGGGTTTTGAAAACCTAATTTGGATAAACCCTTTTTGGCCAAAAGGTTTTGGGTCAAGGAAGATGAATATGAAGAGGGATATAATCAGAGAGTGCCACATACCACAATGAACAAGAAAACAAGCAACAATTCAAACAAGCACAAACATTGAAACAAAAATTGGTTTCAAATTTTATAAATCCAAACATAACAAGGTGATACAACATGGGGTGTGACAACTCCTCTCTCGATCGGGAGCGCTCGGGCGCAACAGCGGCGGATTGGGCCCCCGGCGGGCCAGGAACGGGCTTCACGGGGCGTGGCACTGGAGGTGGGAGGAGGCAGCGGCTGATGATTGGGGGCACACGGAAAACGAGGTGGGATTCTCGGGATTCCGAAAATGGCATGGGGGCGCTGCCTAAATAGTCAGGTCTAGGGTTATGTGTGGTTTTGCACCGTTTCGAGCCCTCCGATCGAGATCGGACGGCTCCGGTTGGAGAGGTAGGTGCTAGGTGGGCTAGTGGGCTGTGGAGAGGGGTTGTGGGCTGAGGAGAGAGGGATATGTGAGCCCGTGCTAGAGTTTTCAAAGGACCGAAACGTCCGATAAATAACCGATGACAGCACTACTACGGTTGACCGTTCGGGTATCAAACGAACTCAGAATGCGAGGAAATTTGGTAGGCGGCCTACCTACAATATAACAAGACCGCACACCAAGTTTGAACCCAATCCGAGAATATTTGATACGCACGTTAAAAACAATATTTTATCGACGCCTCGGGCGTGGGCGTGTGTGGTTGGTCTCGAAACAGGCAACAGCAAATACGGAGAGAACCGGTGACTATGAACGGATGAATGTTTTCAAAAATTAGAGACGATGCTATGCAGATGATGCAAATGATGCAATGATGAATGCGACAACCAAATGAATCACACGACGAGAATAGAACAAAAGGGGAATCTTCTGGAGTGTCGGTCCCAGGCTGTTACATTATATTTCGTCCATGCCTTCATGTTGTCCTTATGGTGGCTTTCAAGTGCGAAAAGCACCACTGGAAACTCCATTGTTCCTTCTCGCATAATAACCGTCTCCTCCAGGCTTGATTCCGCTCCAATGTCCATCCTTCCTCTCGATGCTAGGTCCTTCATTCATAAGTAAAACAAAAGTATCTAATTTAGGCAGCAACATATGTTCATGAACATTAGAAGGTTTTCCAAGAAACAAAAGAACCTGGTAATTCAATTGGCGTCCGTGAGCTCTAGTAATTGGTCAATTATGTATAACAGCAGGGGGTGTTGGTGTAACAATTGTTGGAAATATGCCCTAGAGGCAATAATAAATTAGTTATTATCATATTTCCTTGTTCATGATAATCGTTTAATATCCATGCTATAATTGTATTGATCGGAGACTTAGATGCATGTGTAGATACATAGACAAAACCATGTCCCTAGTATGCCTCTAATAGACTAGCTCGTTGATCAAAGATGGTTAAGGTTTCCTAGCCATGGACATGAGAAGTCATTTGATAACGGTATCACATCATTAGGAGAATGATGTGATGGACAAGACCCAAACTACTAACGTAGCATATGATCGTGTCAGTTTAATGCTACTATTTTCTACATGTCAAGTATCTGTTCCTATGACCATGAGATCATGCAACTCACTGACACTAGAGGAGTGTGTTGTGTGTATCAAACGTCGCAACGTAACTGGGTGACTATAAAGGTGCTCTACAGGTATCTCCGAGGGTGTCTGTCGGGTTGGCATGGATCAAGACTAGGATTTGTTACTCTATGTGACGGAGATGTATCTCAGGGTCCACTCGGTAATACAACATCACAACAAGCCTTGCAAGCAATGTGACTAAATGTTAGTCACGGGATCTTGTATTACGGAACGAGTAATGAGACTTGCCGGTAATGAGGTTGACCTAGGTATGGAGATAACAACGATCGAATCTCGGGCAAGTAACATACCGAAGAACAAAGGGAACATCATACGGGATTAACTGAATCCTTGACATAGAGGTTCGACTGATAAAGATCTTCATAGAATATGTCGGAACCAATATGGGTATCTAGGTCCAGCTATTGGTTATTGACCGTAGAGGAGTCTCGGTGACGTTTTGGTAGTATAGAGTTATGTATCATGGTGACCGAAGGTTGTTCGGATTCCCAGATGAGATCCCGGACGTCACAAGGAGCTCCGGAATGGCCTGGAGGTAAAGGTTGATATATAGGAAGTCCTATTTGGGTCACCGAAAAAGTTTCAGGCTCATCGGTAGTGTACCAGGAGTGCCGGGAGGGTACCGGGGGACCGTCGGGAGGGGTGTCTCGACCCAAGAGGCTGCATGGGCTGTGGGAGGAGGTAAACCAGCCCCTAGTGGGCTGTCCGAAGCCTTATCTAACGGCCCATGTGGCTAAAGTGGTTTGAGAAGGAAAAAAATCCAAAGGTGGAGAGGTGGATAGAGTTTCCAAGTGGAAAGGAGGAATCCTACTCCTAATAGGATTGGAGTAGGACTCCCCCATCTCCAATTTCGACCAAACCTTGAGGGTTTGAGGCTGGATCCTCCCCTCCCTCCCTCCTATATATACTAGAGGATTTATAGGGAAAATCTAACCCTAATAGCCACGTGCTACCTCTCCTCTAGATCGTAGTTTCTCCTCTAGATCGGTTTCCAACGGTGCTTAGATGAAGCCCTGCTGGAATTCCTTCACCACCATCGCCGCAACGCCGTCACGCTGCCGGAGAACTCGTCTATCTCTCCGCTCCCTCTTGATGGATCAAGAAGGCGGAGATCATCATCGAGCTATACATGTGCTGAACGCGGAGGTGTCGTCCGTTCGGCGCTAGATCGGAAGGACCGTGATCAAGATCGAGAGACAGATCATGATAAGATCACGGGACATATTGTGATGAGTTCGCAGGATGGATCATGATTGGATCGCGGGACGGATCGTGATGAGATTGTGGGACGCTCGGTGATTTGGATCACGAAGACGTTCGACTACACCAACAACATTTCTTAATGCTTCCCGCTTAGCGATCTACAAGGGTATGTGGATCCACTCTCCATCTCGTAAATGCTCATCACCATGGATAGATATTACGTGTGCATAGGAAATTTTTTGTTTCCCATGCAACATTCCCCAACAGTGGCATCATGAGCTAGGTCTATGTGTAGATGAGATCTGGAGTAGAGCACAAAGAGTTTGTGGGCGTTGATGCTTAGATTGCTTCCTCCCTTAGTCGTGTTTTGGTTCAGCGCTATTGTGGGATGAAGCGGCCCGGACCAACCTTACTCGTATGCTTACGAGAGACCGGTTCCATCAAATGACGTGTAACCTTGTTGCACAAAGATGACTGGCGGGATCCTATTTCTCCTACTTTAGTTGGATCGGATTTGACAAAGGTAATCCTTGAGAAGGTTGAAAAGCAACTTATGTATCACCGTTGTGGTTTATGTGTAGTTGAGAATTGTTCTTGCTAGATACCCTTAGCAGCCACGTGAAACATGCAACAATATTAGAGGATGTCTAACTTGTTTTTGTAGGGTATGTTGTGATGTGATATGGCCAATTACATGATGTGATATATGTGATGTATGAGATGATCATGTGTTGTATAGAATATCACTACTTGCATGTCGATGAGTATGGCAACCGGCAGGAGCCATAGGGTTGTCTTTAATTATTGTATGACCTGCGTGTCAATCATTAAGCCCTACGTAATGCTTTACTTTTTCGCTAAATGGTAGCAATAGTAGTAGAAGCATAATGGGTGCGACAACCCCGATGGTGACACGTTTATAGAGATCATGGTCTCGTGCTGGTGAAGATGGAGATCATGCTAGTGCTTTCAAGATGGAGATCAAAAGCACAAGTTGATGGCCATACCATGTCACTTATGATTTGCATGTGATGTTAATCCTTTTATGCACTTGGATTTGCTGAGGACGACGGTAGCATTATAAGATGACCCCCACTTAATTTCAAGATAAATTGTGTTCTCCCCGAGTGTGCACCGTTGCGAAAGTTCGTCGTGTCGAGACACCACGTGATGATCGGGTGTGATAGACTCTACGTTCACATACAACGGGTGCAAGCCAGTGTTGCACATGCAGAACACTCGGGTTAAACTTGATGAGCCTAGCATGTACAGACATGGCCTCGGAACACAAGAGACCGAAAGGTCGAACAGGAGTCATATAGTAGATATGATCAACATGATGATGTTCACCATTGAAACCACCTCAACTCACGTGATGATCGGACTTGAGTTGATTAATTTGGATCATGTATAACTTGAATGACTGGAGGGATGTCAATTTGAGAGGGAGTTCTTCAGTAATATGATTAATTGAACTCATTATCATGAACATAGTCAGTAGTGTCTTTGCAAATTATGTTGTAGATTACTTGCTCACGCTGTTGCTCCCTTGAATTTTTATATGTTCCTAGAGAAATAGAGTTTAAAGATGATGGTAGCAATATTGCGGACTGAGTCCGTGATCTGAGGATTGTCCTCATTGCTGCACAGAAGGCTTATGTCCTTAATGCACCTCTCGGTGTGCCAACCCCTCTAGCGTCGTTTGTAGATGTTGTGAACATCTGACAGGAACATTTTGATGACTACTTGATAGTTTAATGCATCATGCATTACGGCTTAGAATTGAGGCTCCCAAATGTTTTGAACATCACGGAACATATGAGATATTCTAAGAACTGAAATTAGGATCTCAGGCTCGTGCCCGTGTTGCGAGATATGAGATCTCCAACAAGATTCTTTACTTGTAAGAGGAAAGAGAATAGCTCAATCGTTGAGCATGTGCTTAGATTGTCTAGGTGCTACAATCGCTTGAATCAAGTGGGAGTTGATCTTCCAGATAAGATAGCGATTGATATAGTTCTCCAAGTCACGGTCACTAAGCAACTAGAACTTGGTGATGAACTATAAAATGCCAGGGATAGAACTAATGATCCCTGAGCTACTCGCGATGTTTGACACCGTGAAGCTAGAAATCAACAAGGAGCGTCAAGTGTTGATAGTTAGTAAAACCACTATTTTTGATAAGGGCAAGAGGAAGGTGGGAAACTTCATGGATAGCAAGAGTTGATGCTCTAGTGAAGCAACCCAAAGTTGAACCCAAACCTGAGACTAAGTGTTTCGATTATGAGGAGAGCAGTCGCTGAAGCGGAACAACCCTAGATACTTGGTAGATAAGAAGGCTGCCAACGTCGACAGAAGTATATTTGATATACGTGTTAATGATGTGTACCTTGCGAGTACTCCTAGTAGTACCTAGGTATTGGATACCGGTTCGGTTGCTAAATGTTAGTAACACGAAATAAAAGCTACGGAATAAACGGAGAACAAGCTAAGGGTGAGGTGACGATGTGTGTTGGAAATGTTTCCAAGGTTGATGTGATCAACATCGCATGCTCTCTCTACCTTCAGGATTAGTGACGAACCTAAATAAATGTTATTTGGTGTTTTGCGTTGAGCATGAACGTGATTAGATCGTATTTATTGCAATACGATTATTCATTTAAGTTAGAGAATAATGGTTATTCTGTTTACATGAATGATACCTTCGGTGGTCATGCACCTAGTGAGAATGGTTTGTTGAATCTTGATCATAGTAATACACATGTTCATAACATTGATGCCAAAAGATACAAAGTTAATAATGATAGTACCACATACTTGTGGCACTGCCGCTAAATGTCATATTGGTATAAAGCGCATGAAGAAACTCCATGCTTATGGATCTTTGGACTCATTCGATTTCGAATCGGTTGAGACATGCGAACCATGGCTCTTGGGCAAGATGACTAAGGACCCCGTTTTTCAGATGGATGGAGCGGGCAAGTGATTTATTGGAAATGATACATGTTGATGTATGCAATCCAATGAGTCTTGTAGCGTGTAGTGGATATCGTTATTTTCTTACCTTCACTGATGCTTTGAGTAGATATAGTGTATATTTACTTAATGAAACACATGTCTGAATCGTTTGAAAGGTTTAGGCAAATTGAGAGTGAGGTTTAAGATCATTGTGACAAGAAGATAAAAATGTTTGCGATATGATCATGGAGGTGAATATCTAAGTTACGACTTTGGCATACAACTTCAGACAATGTGAAAGTTGTTTCACAACTCACGCCACCTGGAACACCATAGTGTGATGGTGTGCCCGAATGTCATATTCATACTCTATTGGATATGGTGCGTGCTATGATGTCTCTTAACGTTTTGCTACTATAATTTTGGGGTTATGCATTAGAGACAACTACATTCACTTTAAATAGGGAACCATCTATATCTGTTGAGATGACACCGTGTGAATTAGGCTTTGATAGAAACCCAAGCTGTCATTTCTTAATGTTTGGGGCTGCGACTCTTGTGTGGAAAATGTTTTCACTGAATGAGCTCAAAACCAAAGCAGACAAATGCATCTTCATAGAATACCCTAAGAACAGTTGGCTGAACCTTCTATCTTAGATCCAAGCATAAAATGTTTGTTGCTAAAACTGGGTCCTTTCTCGATAAAGAGTTTCTCCTGAAAGAATTGAGTGGGAGGAAGATAGAACTTGATGAGGTTGTTGAACCTTTGTTCAACTAGAGAGTAGCGCAACACAGGAAGATGTTTCTGTAAAGCCTATGTTAGTTGAAGAGAAAGTTAATGATGATGATCATGAAGCTTCGGATCAAGTTACTATCAATCCTCGTAGGTCGACAAGGATGTGTACTGCTCCTGAGCGGTACAAACACCCTATCTTAGAGGTCATAATGTTGGACAACGATGAACCTATGAGCTATGGAGAAGCGATGATGGCACCGGATTCCGACAAATGGTTGGCGGCCATGAAATCCGAGAAATGATCCATGTATAAAACCAAGTATAGACTTTGGTAGACTTGCTCGTTCGACGGAAGGTCATCGAGTAGAAATGGACCTTTGAGATGAAGACAGATGCTGATGCTAAATGTCACCATTTATAAAGCTCGACTTGTCACAAAGATGTCTCCGACAAGTTCAAGGAGTTGACTACGATGAGACTTTCTCACTCGTAGCGATGCTCAAGTCTATTGGAATTATGTTAGCAGTTGCTGCATTTTTCAATTATGAAATCTGGTAGATGGATGTCAACATCGCTTCCTTCCTTGGGAAAGGTTTATGAGATACAACCAGAAGGTTTTGTCAGTCCTAAGGATGCTAAAAGGCGTGCAAGCTTCAGTGATCCTTCTATGAACTGAAGCAAGCATCTCGGAGTTGGAATATACACTTTGATGAGGTGATCAAAGTATTTGAGTCTATACAAAGTTTATGAGAAACTTGTATTTACAATAAAGTGAGTGGGAGCACTATAGAGTTTCTGGTAAGCGTATGTAGTTGACATATTGTTGATCGGAAATGATGTAGAATTTCTGGAAAGCATAAACGGTTGTTTGAAAAGAGTTTTTCAAAGGAAGACCTGGATAAAGCTACCTAATTATTGAGCATCAAGATCTATAGAGATAGATCAAGATGCTTGATGAGACTTTCAATGAGTACATACCTTGAAAAGATTTTGAAAGAGTTCAAAATGGATCAGTCAGCGAAAGAGTTCTCTCTTGATTTGTATGGTGTGAAGTTGAGTGAGACTCAAAGCTCGACAACGGCAGAAGAAAGAGAAAGGACGAACATCGTCCCCTATGCCTTAGCCATAGGCTCTATATTATGCCATGCTGTGTACGACACCTGGTGTGTGCCTTGCCATGAGTCAGCCAAGGGGTACAAAAGTGATCCAGGAGTGGATTACTGGACAGCAGTCAATTTTTTCCTTAGTAACTAAAAGACTAAGGAAATGGTTCTCGATTATGGAGGTGATAAAGAGTTCGTCGTAAAGAGTTACGTTGATGCAAGCTTTAACACCAATCCGGATGACTTGTAGTAGCAATCTGGATATGTATAGTGGAGAAGCCATTTGGAATAGTACCAAGTGGAGTGTGGTAGCAGTGTTTACAGTTTGAAACAGAGATTTGCAAAGTACACACGGATTTGAATGTCACAGACCCGTTGACTAAAAGACCTCTCTCACATGCAAAGCATGATCGAGCCCCATTACTCATTAGGTGTTCGAAAAGTTGTCCCACTGACCTCCGGGGCCCATCTAGGTCTCCCTCCGTGCTTGGCTCCCGCAGCGCACCTAGAAAAGTTGTCCCACCGACCTCTAGGGCCCCACAGGGGACCACAGCTTGAGGTTAGAATAGGTCAGTCTGCATGGCTTGGCTAGCTGAGGGGGTCAGGACGGCTGGCCGAAATTGATACATCCCTCCTTCCCTCATGGCTAGGTGGCGCCGGAGGCAGGACCACCGCTACCTGGGCAGGTAGCACCGGAGGATGGATCGCAGCGACCTTGGAAGGTGGTGTCGAGGGCTGGGCCATCACGGACTTCGCGCTCGGGCCACCTCGCTGCATTGGGGAGGCGTTGTCAGATCTCGGGCTCCACAAAACCCAAGGAAGTTCGAACACAGGGGCATGTGCGAAGATGCCTAGCAGCCTCACCCCTCTTAGCTCACAACTTGATGGCTTAGACGATGAACTCGCATGATGACGAGGAACAAGATTGCACACGATGATTTATCCAGGTTCGGGCCGCTGCGAAGCTTTGGTGGATTGGTGCATTGCCTCAAGAGGAGGTATGTAGATGAACTAGTATAGTGGTGAGTTGGCTCGCGAGGCCGTTCTGGTGGTCTTGCCTCTCTCCTTTCTTCTCTCCTTCTACGGAGCAGCCTTGACTTATTTATAGTGGCCCGGGTACTCTTCCCTTATTGCTATGGCGGGAAGGGATCCCACAAAGGCCAAATTTCAAGGGGGGTTCGGAGTATCCTGATGAAAGGTGAGCTTTGCCTACAAAGTAGCTGTTACTGATGTAGTAGTTGGCTCAGCGATGACATCAGTCCTATAGGGCTCATGGTCTTGGTCTTGTTGCATCGGAATGGAAACCTTTGGGGATGATTTGGGAACATGCGTATGTCCTTGCCCCCTTTGCACCAAAGGGGAAACTATACCGTCTGGGACGTTGGTTCCCGTGTGCCCTGCCTTACGTCATCCTTGGCCTCCTGAGGCCTAGAGTTGCATAGTGATCTCTGCCGCTTAGGCAGGGGACTAGGGAGGCCTACTCCCCCACGGGTCTTGGTGCTGCTTCCCTCGTGAGCTCAGGGCTTATCGCAAGGGCCTTGTCTTTAGTGGGTTTGCACTAGGCCGTGCTTGGCTGGCGAGGTGGGCCATGCCTTGGGCCGCAGGTAGGCAGGTCTCTGTACTCCCGTTCCTAGAACACCGACAGTAGCCTCCCAGCCCAGGGCGCGCTCGAGCTGGCTTCCGGGCAAATCTGTTGAGGACGTCCCGAAGCGCCACGGGCCCCAAATGCCTGCGGGCCAGGCTCGACATCCGTCGCACACCGAGGCGCCGGTGCCTCCAATCCTCGAAGTCGTCGGCGACCACACCAAGTCAGGCTGACGCGATGCCTACATGTCGCGCCAGTCATCATTGCCTTTTTCTTGAATTCTGCTGCCTCCCTGTGTTTTCACTCTCCGACGCACTCGGATGTGACCCGACGAGGGCAGGTGAGGCGACGCGAAGTAGGATTGTGTGTTGATTGATCCGGCACATGGAACCCAACAGCTGCAGGGTGTCTCCGCTCCCATCGACACATGGACTGCCGCCTAGTCTGATCCACAACTAGCGCACGTCATCGGGCTTGACTGCTCGGGGTGAGGAGATGTGCCTGTTTACCTTTGCCTAGTTGTAAATGAGCGGGGGGCAGAGCCCCTATCCTATTCTCACTCTTCACTCCAACGCCTTCATCGTCTCCTTCCAAGCACATGACGCTGGTGAGGAGATTTTTTGCTTCTGGGAAGGGGAAGGACTGCCAGATGAGGCTGGTCCATCAGCCTCCCAAGAGGGGCCGGGGCCGCCCATGCAAGTATGTCGAGGTGTCGACAGAGGCACCCTAGTGTGGGGACCCCTACTCATCAGTCATGATCACCGAATTTACGTGCATAGTGCCCTAGAGATCAATGCTCACTAAAGACACAAAAACATAATGACAGGAGTCCTACATGAATTACATACCGTTTGTACCAAAATATGGCCTTTATGGCCAATTCTTCATAATCTCATAGTGGAAATCTTCAACTATGGCGTGAACCCATGCCATCTACCTTAACCCTACAGGCATGCTGACCGGCACGCATCTTAGCTCGCATGTTTGTCACGAAGATACTCGTCATCATATCTTGTTCTTTCATGCCTGGCCAATAAAATAACTAGTGGTAAGCCAATGAGTACATTGAATGTAATCGCAAGAACCCATGTTTGGAACAAGGTTTAGCGGAGCATGATATAGCACTAATAGGTAAATTTGTGGAAAGATAGTTTGAGTGCAATGACATTTTCAATTAACTTCTAAAAGCACGCACCAACAGGTTGTAGATATCCATGTGAACAAGTTACAGATATCATCATAAGCAGGGTTTGAACATCACATGTTCAATCATTTCATCAAGTCTTCCAACTTAGCTCAAGTATATCTTTGTTACACATACAACAGGTTTTGTGAGAACATCATACGAGCCCTCATGATCGACATCATACGAGCCTCGTTCTAGATCGTACCATCCATGAAGGGACCAACGGTGTGCTCGGTGCCTATAAAGTTAACGCATGGTCGTGCTACCAGGCACGACCCCGTATCGAGTGTGACCATATCACTCCCACCACTAGTAATGCGGGCTCTGTGTAAGCACCGACCAAAGTAATCAACAAAGCCCCATCCCATAAGGGGTATCGTGGCTTTACATGTATGGTTGGGACGGTCTACAAATCATAAATCTAATCCGTTTTCAAACACACACACACACACACACACTTGCTCTGGTGCACCACTTCTTGCTCAACTGGTTCCCCAACTCAACATCATCTCCCTCGGGCATTAGTATCACCCGATGGGGTTTTCAAAAAGTCTTTTAAATCATTTCCTTTCTCCAACACCATGCATATCTCGGTCAAATCAGCGTAGCATCAACTAAGCATCGTATTTACTCCCACCCGCAAAACCCTCTTAAGGATGGTAGGGTCATGCACGATGCAAGTATCAATGGTAAAGTATCGGAGGCATCCCACCGAAGGGGGTACCTCACCAACATGATTAATTCATTGGAACAACAAGTGATAGAAGACATGCATGAAAAGTTACTTAACATGGTCAAAGGGCTGCTTTCCTGGCTTAGCAATGTCTTTGAGGTCTTCACACGCTTCATGTACATCCCGAGCACTTCATATACTTCATCAACTATCATAGGAAATAACCACAATAAGCAACACAACAAGCAAAGAAATAAAAGTGCTCTATAAATAGAAGTTATATTTTTTCTTGGACACCTATGGTCATGAGAAAAATAACCAAGGAGGTTTTGGTGGATGTGGGTCAAGGGGCAGTTTTGAATGTTAGAATGAAGGGTTTAATGGTCTTATGAGAAGTCTACAGAAGATATTTTGACAAAAATAGGTGAATGCACCCATCATATAGGTCATGATTTTAGAAATATGTGGGATGTGGTTTGACTGCATTTGGAGTTGTGATGAATTTCCTATGAATTTCCTAACATGGAATAATGGAAAATGGGGCCATTCTTTTGGTACAATAGAATAGGTGCATGGTAAAATGTTCAATTTGTATAGACAAATATGGCATGCCATTTAGATCCCCTAGGAATTTGAGTCACTCCATTTGGAGTTGATATGAGTGTTGTAGGAATTTTACAAGGTGGTGCTTATAATGAAAGCAATGCCAAAATATTTGGTGCTGCAAAAAATATTGTCTGGAAAAATGTGCAAAGCAAATATTTGTTTATCCCATGATTTTGGAGGCATCCAAGATTTTGAATAATCAAGATTGGAGTTACTATGAATTTTCTATGGATTTTACATGATTCCATAAAAATAGAATATGGGAAAGGGTCTTACCAAATGGGCCGACCGCGCACCGAGCACAGAATAGCAGCGATCAGAACTGGGCCGGACCAACTTCTCAACCTTGAGTGCGAAGGGCTACGTCTGAGGCACATTCCCAGGAATACGCCTCCGGCGCGGGGAGGGACAGAAGGCGGATGCCGCCTCCACTTATGAGCGGGCTCGACCGTCGGGGTCGCTTACAGGCTTGCACCGCGGCTCCCTCTCTCTCTGTCCTGCCCCTTCTCTTACCTCCCGATGGGAGACAGAGGGGGACGCTGGCCACCACAGCTCCGGCCGCCTTGCTGCACCATTTGCTGAGCCAGAGGCCTGGGCAGGTGCCCCGTTCCCTGTCGCACTTGGGGGTGGCCTCGCTGATCGTGGGAACTGCCTGGTGAGAGCAGCTCGTCGGGAGAGCATGCAGCGGTGTTGGATGACATTGGAGGGCATGGCATGGTAGAAGGAAACAAGGTTTGGGTGCCAGGGAAGATGGTACCGTCGTGGTGGTCCTTCTGGGGGAGAGAGATGAGGCTTTGGAGGACCGGCTTACCCAGATATGAGCAAGGCCGAAAGGTGGAAATGCCGACCATGTGGAGGAGGGGAGAGCGAGGGGCAGTTGTGGGGTGTTGAAGGATGTCTAGCTGGGAGAGGGGAGGACCAGTGGCATTTGGGCGCTCGGGGGGAGTAATCTGCAGGAGGGAGAGGAAGGGAAGCTCAGGTGCGCCTCGGATCCTCTCGGGAGCTGAGCATGCCTGTTCTTGAGCTCCCTTTGCTTCATCCTGGCCTCGGGGAGGGGCGTAGGGAGGCAGATGGAACATGCCCGGCACATGGGGATACGCTGCTAAGGCCAGACGCGGGCTAAAGTACCATGTTTGACTACAAAGCGTCGTCTCTGCTTGCCAATAGCTTGGTCACCATGCCAACTCTTGTCTAGAGCATGATTTTGGTCGTCGAAACATGTCTAGGACCCTACGCACGCAAGGCAAAAGGTAATGGTAAAATTTGGAATGAGTAGGAGCAGTGAAGGTGTGGTTTTAACAATGGGAAAGTTTGCAGCACGAAAGTAAAGACCCATCTAAGGGGTTTATACTAGATGGAACTTTGGATGAAATCTTGTCCACTGGTCATAGCAATGGAGGGAGTAAATGCTCACTAAATTTCAGGTCAGTAAAATCAATGTACATGGTACTTGTAGTACAAAGCTGCATTTGCTGCCAAAATAAAGGTTCAGATTATTTGCTCATTTTTTACACATGAGAATGCTATCTATGGGTTTGGATTAATGCATCAGTGTACAATTGAGGTTGTGAAAGAGTTTGGAGCCCTTTGCATGTACAAAATAATGGGAGGAGGAAAAGAGAGGCATTGGCATGGTAAAAATAGTTGGTAAGTGAGGGAGTTATCCGCCCAATGATTGAGTAGAGGCCGTAGAAAAGTTATTGGAGGTAAAGTGGGGTTAGACAATACTGTGGTAAAAATTTGGAGACAAGGAGAATCTTTTTGGGCCCACTTTGCTTGTTCATAAGCTTCTGGACGAAGGTGTTTCTGCTGTGATTTTTCTAGGTAGAGGGATCCTATGGACATTATATTTACCAGGGTCAAATGACAAGTCTATTTGGTGTTGATCACGAGTTTTGAGTCCAAATGAAGAAAGTTGACAATGTAAACTTGGTAAACTTATAAATGGGAAGAAATGGATTTGCGTAGATCTAGCTATGAAAATCCATTCTCCTCGATGCGCCACTTGGTGTGGATGCATTATTGGAGGATTAGAACATGTACACAAAGTTTGGGAACAATAGTGGACAATTGAGAATCTAGAGTTTCTCAAATTTGGGTTTGGAAAGAGAGGGTTTTGCGATATTTTCGTGAACCAAATCAATTGGTATTGAGATGAAACTTGTCAAGATCATCACATATATTTTATGTGACATGCTAGAATTTTATTGTATTTATTTGGGAATATTTCTTATATTTCAAATGCTTGAAATAGGGAGAAATGGTTTTGAAGGGTTTTGTCCAATTTTGTGAACATGACCATGTGTTTAAACTCTTATACATTGACAATACTTGTCCACTGAGTTTTCCCAAATTTTCTCAAATATTTTGATAGAACAAACATATTTTTTCCATATAAAACACCATTTCTAGCCTTCAGAAAAAGCGTTTAAATAAAATAATAAAATAATATTTTTTTGGTTTGTGGGACTTATATATATACATAGTAGGTTTCAAATAAATCCTTTGGGGGAAAATAATCCACCCAATTTTAGGACTTGTGGTACAAACCTCAATTCAGGGGGTTTTGAAAAGCTAAATTGAATAAATGGTTTTTGGCAAAAATAAATTTTTATTGAATTAGTTTTAGGTAAGTATGATCATTGGACAAGAGTTTAGATCAACGAAAAGAGTTTTGAGAGTAGGAGGTACCTTTATGAATATAGAGCACCATCAAGCAATCAAACAAGCAAGCAACTAGCACACCAGTCAAACATTCATAGGCACTCAAACAGTTTTAATTGACCCTAATTTTCGAGTCATGTTAACTTAGCCATGAGGAAAAACACAGGGTGTGACAGACCTACCCCCCTTACAATAATATCGTCCCCGAGATTCCTAGGCTAGGCGTAGAAATGGTGTGGGAATTCATGGGCGAGGCAGTCTTCACATTCCATATTGCTTCTACTCTGAAGTGGTGGTTCTTATGGATCTTGAAGTGCCTGATAATATCACTTTGAGTGCATCGTGACTTTGTCTAAGGGTGAACGAGGTTCTTGCAATATGCTATGCTTTCCTAATGGTTAACGGTTTGGTGGACGAGGTTCTGGCAAGGGCCTGGCTTGCATGTGTATTCCGTAGTTGGAATACGTGGCCAAGTAGTGTGTGTGTGTGTGTGTGAATGTGTGCTGGTCCTGGGGTTTCTCACGTTGGTTAGTGACATCTATATGTCTTTCGTTAGAATATGAGGGTTGCGTCTTGGTGTAGCTTCTTGTTGACGGGGAAATCCTTATCTTCCTTAAAGCAGGAGATCTTCAGTCATTGGTGGTCTTCATCCTTGAGAGTCTTGAAGTGCACCATCACGGGCTTCTCGTCGAGATCTTCTGCTTGGGTAAGTTGTTAGGTAGATTCTTTATTCTCATTTGGTCGTTTGTCCTCGTCTTCACAGACGCGTGTTTTTGGCAGGTCTCCGAGTGTTTGGTCTACTTGTATCTTCGTAGACATCATGGCAAAGGTTTGGGTTGAGCCTCGTCCCTAAGACTAAGCGTAGAGACTTGGTGTTAAAACGGGTCCTACCATATGGGAATATTTCTGAGGGGTTCTAAATAAGCTGACTATCTAGAAGTATAGAACAGTCATTTAGTCCCCCTGGCCTGATGTCGGTGCACTAGAGTTTTTGGTTCATCTAGTGCCCCTTTACTCGTGCATGGGCAGTAGTAGCCGCCCCGCCAGCAAGGCCCAGCAAAGACTTGTCAAGCACCAGCACAGACGACTAACGACTACCGGCAAGACCTTACTGGGAGGGCTGTAGAACCTCCAGGTAAAGCAAAGCCCCCAGCAAGAAAAGGTCCCGGCAAGCACCGCCAGCACACAAGCCAGGTTTCGATTCACCTGGATGCGTGTCGCGACGTCGATGTTGGGGGAGCTAAGCGGCGCCGATGGGACGGGCCCTGGTCCCGTCCCACTGACGGACTGAGGCGCCCGATGGTGCATCGAATGCTCTTGTCCTACTCCATCAGAGTTAGGTAGATAGCACTATAGCATTGTGCATCCCGTGTGCACACTGTATGCCACTATTGGGATCCCCTTAGGTGTAAAAGGAGGCCCAGGGCATTACAGAGAGGGGGTGGGACAGTTGGGAAGTTAGACAATCGGACAACTTGATAGTTAGAAAACTAGAGATTACCAAGCTCATGTAGCGGCCATTCATGGCGCTCCTGTAGCTAGAATCCTAGAACACGATCAATATAACCAAGAAGGAGTAGGGTTTTATGCACATGTGCAGCCTGAACCTGGGTAAAAACTCCCCGTGCGCTTCTTGCCAGACAAGATCTTTGTGCGAGCTTGCCCCCTGCCAAACCGAAAGGGATCTCCGTGATCCCATAGGTGTTCGTTCCCATGACATCCTTGGCGTGCCAGGTAGGGGGCGCGTGAGTGGTGCGAACCTGTTTTGGTGATCTGTGCCCCAGCTTCATCATTGCGATGGCCCCCAACATGAAGGACCTGACAACAATTGGCCCATTCACGTCCACCATCCCTATATCTACGCGGATAGGAGACGACGTAGACACGGGTGGAGGAGGAGGAGGCGGAGGTTTGGAATTTCCACGATGCTCCGGTGACCAAGGCCAAGCAAGCGGCGACGCTCACCATGGAGACACCCATGGCAATGGTGGGAACGCCAGTGGCCTTGGGTCTCAGGATGGAGCAGTACCGCCTATGGGTGGTATGGCGAACTCCAGGGTGGAAGAGTATCTTCCAAGGCATCCACGCCGGCGCCTACGCTACAACCTTCTCAGGGCGCACGTGGAGAGTCGCGCCACGGCGCCCGCAATTCTCAACGTCCCCACGGAAAAGCTCTTGCACATCATTCCCAAGATGCGCGGGACCAGCATGCTCACCAACATGCAAGCGGGAGTGGCATACCAACGCGGGGCCGTGGTGGTTCTCCTTCTAAAACGGTTAGGAGTCTGAGCACCTCGCGTTCCTCACGCCATTCGCTGCCGACCATGTCGGAGGAAGCGATGGCACGGTCGCAACTAGTCCTAAACATCCCTCCTGCTGCGGAGAAGCTCGACGAATGGAGAGCCACCATTCAGAGCCTCCTTGGACCAGTGGTGAAGTGCCCGGAGTCGGCATGACCTCGGCGCACTCTCCCCCACGACAACATTGCCGGTCACTGACCCGACAGACTGGCGCCTACGATGGTTACTCAATGGCGTCGTTTGACCCACGAACGTGCCACGATCAGCATCATGTTCTTCGGAAACGTGGCAAGGAAGACGCCCAAACAACGATCGAGCAACGACGGGAAGCGCTCCTTCAATCGGATAGGCGCGTGGGGCCTACTTTAGACAAGTCCGTGCCGGGGTACCCTGTCAGCCTACCTTATGAGGTGGGCTATCCAGTGTTTACCCATGAGCCACTGCAAGTCCAGTGGCCCAACTCCCGCACGTTCAAACCAGATGTCCCGGAGAAGTATGATGGAAAGACCCATCTGTCAGAGTTCCCGAGCATCTACACCATTGCGGTGCAGGCTGCCGGGGGCCGCGTTGACAAGATATTGGCTAACTACTTCCCGTTGGTGCTTAAGACCAATGTCAGGTGATGGCTGATGCACTTGCCGGAGGGGTCCATCGCTTCCTGGGTGGGCCTATGTCATGTGATCGTTGGCGCCTTCCCCGGAGGTCACCAAGCTCCTAGCCAGGAGAGCGATCTGCACATCATCCCCTAGAAAGTAGGTGAAACTCTGTGCAAGTACATCTAGAGGTTCAGTCGTGTGCGCCACAACATCCTAGACGTTCAACCTGTCGTTGTTATCAGCGCATTCCGTCAGAACATGCGCAATTGCAGGATTCGGGAAGAGCTGGCGATGAACAAAGTCAAGGACATCGCCAAGCTTTATGCTTTGGCACACAAGTGCGCTCGAGCTGAAGAAGGGAGAAGACTCCTCGGCGAAGATGCCGGCGTAGAGGCCGACTCTGAGGATGAGGATATTGATGTCCTTGCAAAGAAGGGCCAATGACGGAACAAGAAGCGCAAGGGCAAGACCGTGCTTGCCGTCGAAGCAACCGGTAACCCCGGCGCCACCATGAAAGGCAAGGTCGATGAACCCAGGCAATGATGTTGCCGAGTGCGCCTCCTGCCACGCCCTGGCGGCTGCTGGCAAGCGAGAAGACTCCAGCAAGCAGTATTGCAAGATCCATCACACCAAAGGTATGACCTCCAAGACTGCCGGCAAGTTGAGCAGCTTTTCAAGAAGCACAGGGATGAATATGAGAGGCGAGACAAGGAGAAGGATCAGGATGGTGCTGAGGGGTCCGGCAAGAAGCATGTCGGGCGAGGAGGTCACCGCGGCAAGCCCAAGCAACAGAAGGACCGGCCCGCCCACGGCAGCAATAAGCAAGAAGAAGATGATGACACCGAAGACAACGACAAATCTAGTGGGAATGAGTTTCGAAAGGCTACAAAGATGATGTGCATAGAGGGAGGCGCCTCATCACACTCCTCTCACCGCCAACTCAAATAGTGGGTGCGCGAGGTTAACGCGGCAAAGCCCTCTATCGGTACTCAGAAACCTCTGAAATGTCCGACACCCATATCATCTTCGATTCTGAGTACCACCCGATCGCGTAACTGTGCTAGGATGCTTGCCGTTGTTGATTTCGCCAACAATCCGCAACCTCAAGGTGACGAAGATATTAACCAAAAATCGGGCCAGCCTGAACCTAATCTCACCCAGTGTCATCCAAAGTCTGCAAATTCCTCATGATGATCTGGAGCCGACAGGCACCTTCCGAGGGGTCAGCTCAGGAAGAACTTAGCCGAAGGGCAAGATCACGCTGCCGGTGATGTTTGGCAGCGATATCAACTTCAGAAAGGAGAATATCGTCTTTGACGTTGCCAAGATCTCGTTTCCATACAACAGCATTCTCGGTCGTCCGGCACTGGCCAAGTTCATGGCGGCCACCCACTTCGCTTACAACGTGCTGGAGATGCCCGAACCAATGAGCGTCATTACCATCAACTCCGACAAGAAAAGCGTGCTTATCTATGCCGACCAGCTCTACCGGGGCACAGTTGTAGCACCTGCCACGAAGGGACTTACTTCTACCGCTGAAGCTCGCGGGGGGAAGAAGACCGGCAAGGCCTCAGGTGCACAGACCGGCGAGCGCACCTCTTCTGGGTGTTGCGCTTCTGTTGACTATGTGCCAGCGAGATCCACCAGCAAGAGTAAAAAGTCCAAGGCTGCCCCGCCAGAGACCAAGAAGGTGCCCGCCAAGGAGGATGGCAAGGGCGGAACTTTCACCATAAGTTCCACCCTTGACAACAAATAGGAAAGCGCGCTCGTTGCCTTCCTCTAGCGGAATGTCGATGTGTTTGCATGGCAACCATATGATATCCCCGGTGTTCCCAGGAAGGATATTGAGCACCACCTTGCCGTCTACCCACACGCGCAGCCTGTCAAGAAAAATGTCCGGAAGCTCATATCATACCTAGCTACATAGAAATATGGAGGCTTATATGGACAACATAGTGGTCAAAACCAAGGATACGGCCATGCTCATATCAGACCTAGAAGAAACATTTGTAAATCTGCGCAAGATCAACATGAAGCTCAACCCCGAGAAATGTGTGTTCGGCATCCCATTCGGTAAGCTTCTCGAGTTCTTTGTGTCTCAACGAGGAATCAAAGCAAATCCCGACAAGATCAAGGCAATTGAGAAAATTGAGGTACCAAGACGAGTCAAGGATGAGCGACGCCTTGTCGGTTGTGTTGTTGCTCTGAGTAGGTTCATCTCAAAATTTGCTGAGGGCGCCCTGCCCTTTTTCAAAATCTTGAAGAAGGAAGGTCCAATGAAATGGACTCCGGAAGCGGAGGCGGAGCTGCAGGATTTGAAGAAGTACCTTTCATCTCCGCTAGTCCTAGTCGCGGCAAAACCACAAGAGCTGTTGTTGTTGTACCTGGAGGCAACGAATCAAGTGGTGAGTGATGTGCTAGTAGCAGAAAGAGAGGTTGACGAAGAAGCAGAAGCAACAGCAGGGATGCCAAGCGACGAGCTAGGACATTATCCGGCAGGGTCTGGTGCTGGCAAAGAAGGATCTGCGCAGTTGAAAGAGATAGTCCAAAAGAAGAAATTGGTGTAGTGACTAGTCTATTTTGTCAGCTCCTTGTTGCAGGGGGCTAGATCAAGGTATTTTGGCATGCAAAAATTGCTCTTCGGCCTTCTTATGGCGTCGAGGAAGCTGCGCCATTACTTCCAAGCATATGAGATCACCGTTGTCACCCGCTTCCCGCTACAATGGATATTGCGAAACCTAGAAGCTGCCGGCAAGATTGTGGAGTGGGCCCAAGAATTATCAAGCTTTGGTCTTAAGTTTGAAAGAACTTCGACCATTCAGAGAAGGGCCTTGGCGGAGTTCATTGCAAAATGGATCCCAACGCCCGATGAAGAGATTCAAAAGTCAACTCTCCCCGGCAAGGAGAGTGATTGAGAATCGATCATGTATTTTGATGGAGCTTTCTCACTGCAAGGCGCTGGTGCTGGAGTGCTGCTTGTCGCACCCATCGGAGAGCACCTCAGATATGTGGTCCAAATGCACTTTCCCCGAAAGAGATCAACGAATAACACTGCTAAGTACGAAGCGCTGGTTGCCGGTCTCAGGATCGCGACAGACCTTGGGATCAAGAAACTTATTGTCAGATGTGATTCTCAACGTGTCGTCAGGCAAGTGAACAAAGATTACCAGAGCCCGTTGATGGAAGCCTATGTAGATGAAGTCATGAAGTTGGAAGAAGATTTTGACGACCAACAAATGGAGCATGTTCCACGTGTAGAGAACAGTGTTGCCGATGGCCTGTCAAAGTGTGCTGCGCTTAAGTTACCTGTGGAACCAGGAACTTTCATGCTCCAACTAACTCAACCCTCCCGGACACCATCAACTGGACAAGAGAAGAAAAGAAATTTAAGTTTCGGTAAGTATTTCCTGGCAAAGCTCCCTGAAGCCGCCGATGAGAAGATTGCCAGAAGGAACGACTGGCTTGACGGTCACTACTATGCTCCGATAGGGCCCCCGGCTCCTGCCGTAGAAGCATACGCTCCCGCGTGGCTTGTCGGGTCGCAGTAGACTCTGGCAGGCCCTCAGGACCTTGCCGTCGAGGCAAATGCTACCCCGGTAGAGGATACGCGTTTAGTCCTTGTTGTCGATCCTGAGGCTCCAGCACAGGCACAACACATTGTACAATTCCTTCAAACAAGAGAGCTCCCTGAGGAACAAGAGGAAGCGGAGAAAGTAGCCCGCCCGTCTCATATGTACTAGTTCGTGGACAATGTCCTATACAGAAAGAGATCGAATGGCATGAAACTCGAGTACATTCCTCGGGAGGATGGACTAGAGCTGTTGGCAGAGATACACGGAGGAATATGTGGCTCCCACATAGGATCAAGTGCACTTGATGGAAAGGCATTCCGCCAAGGTTTCTTTTCGCCCACTGCCCTCTAGGATGCAACTGCGTTAGTAACCAAGTGTGAAGCATGCCATTTTCATTCAAAAAAACTACATCAACCAGCTCAAGCCCTTCAAACAATCCCTCTCTCCTGGCCATTTTCGGTATGGGGGCTCGACATCTTAGGCCCCTTTCCCCGAGCTACCGGGGGATTTGAGTACTAGTACGTGACGATCGACAAGTTCACAAAGTGGCCAAAAGTGGAAGCGGTGAGAAAGGTGGCAGCGCAATCAGCCGTCAAGTTCTTCAAATGACTAGCCTGCCCCTTTGGTGTTCCCAGTAGGATCATCACTGATAATGGCACACAGTTCACGAGCCGCACCTTCATGCAATATGTCCAAGACCTTGGCAGTAGAATATGTTTTTCTTCCGTTCCCCATCCAAGGAGCAACGGCCAAGTGGAAAGGGCTAATGCTGAAGTGCTGCGAGGCCTCAAGACAAGAACTTTCGACAAGCTGCGCAAGTGCGGATGGCGCTGGATTGATGAGTTATTGGTGGTTCTTTGGTCAATCTGGATGACACCAAATCGAGGTACCGGCCAGACCCCCTTCTCCCTCGTATATAGGGCGGAGGTAGTTCTCCCCATGGAACTCATATACAGGTCACCTCAAGTGCTCACTTATGATGAGTAGGAGCAAGAGTAGTTGCGGCAAGACGATGCGATGCTCCTTGAGGAAGACCGTCTTCAGGCTGCTGTGAGAGTTGCGCTCTACTAGCAAGCTTTGCGCCACTACCATAGCAGCAAAGTCAATGCTATAAGTATTGAGGAAGGCGACCTTGTTCTTTGGCGAGTTTAATCCAACAAGAATCCAAACAAGTTGACGCCAAAGTGGGAAGGCCCTTATCGGGTAGTACGAGTCATCAGGCCTGACACAGTCCGCCTGGAGACCGAGCATGGCGTTCTGGTGAGCAATTCCTAGAATATCGAACACCTTCTCAAGTTCTACCCAAGAGGCGCGGTGGTCGGGCCTCCTACAACCACCTTTTGTACAAGTCGTTCCTCTTCAGCATATAATCCTTGGCACAAAGCCAGGCTCAGACCCTGTGCGTAGTTAAATAAAAATAAGTGTTCTGCAATCCTGTTCGATTCTCATGTTTACTTATGTGCATATTTATCTGAAGTGTTGCATTGCAATTAATCCCGGCAAGGACTAATGGACCACCAAGGTTCCATATCCATATTTTTTCTTCTTTCTATTTCCCAAAGGATAGAAGGATCCCTCGCATGCAGCTTTGCCACGGGGAATGATAGTACGGATACCTATGAGTGACATCCCAAAAAAACTTGCCGGAAGGAGAAAGTCAACAAAAACATAAGTTGCAAAAAAACCCTGTGAATTGTTGCCGTAAAGTAATTTTCCTTGAGCGATTTTAACTTATGTATGGAAAACAAGCACGCGTGCGAACCTTGCCACGATTGGATGCGCCTCACTGCGCTCAGGACTGCTCAATGGCTTAAGTGTCTTCGCCGTGCTCCTTTTTTTGTTTCGAGTCTTCTCAATGATCCAAGTGATAGCGCTCGCGCCCTTATCCCATTTTCTAGTAAGGACGCCAAGGTATCTTGCCGGTAGTGGCACCACCAGCAGGATGCTAAGGACCCGTTCCTCAAAGCGCTTGCGCTAGGTCTACACATGCCAGCAAGATTCTTCCATAAAGGGCGTAGGGAAAATTCCATACACAGAATCAGTTTAACAAGGAAGATAACATACATTTTTTCAGATAGGGTGAAATTTACATAAGATATCGCTTTTCCTCTAAGAACATCTTTCTTTGACTTTCTCCCCTAGGGGGAGATTACAAGAAGAAAAAGATGTATAGGAGGGGCAGATTACAAGAAGAAAAAGATGGCGAGAAGCCCCAGGGAGAAGCCCGGCCTGGCCCCTCTAGACCAACACTGCACGGACGAGCAGGGCTGCCAGATGGGCAGGCAACATCCTGGCCCCTCCTGGACAAGCATTGCACGGAGGAGAGGGCCAGAGTGGGCGGAAAGGGGGATGGACCCCAGAATCCGATGTCCACGGACCTGCCGGAAGACCCTGCCGGAAGATAAGGCAGTGCCCGGGACTGAAGGACCCGACAAGGACATCTTGTCGGGAGGGGGAGAGGCGTGAGGCTGGCGATGATGGCGCGGCCGGCGGTCAGTCCGAGCTTGAATCTTTGGGCTTTCATTTGACCGCCCAAAGACCGGGCTCATCGCCGCAGTCTTCGCCGCTGTCCTCCCCGTCACTCTCTCCGGAGGACAGGCTCTCACCGATGCTCGTGCTCTCTTCAAAGCAGCTGAGGCAGATGTCGGAGCTTCCATAAATCTTGATGGAGAGTGTATTGGCCTCCTTCATTTTAAAATGAAGTACGTGCCCCACCTTGAGATTGTGGGCATTGGTGAAGGTCTTCCAACCACGCCTAAGGAACATGACGCGACGTGCTGGGTACTCAATGTCCACCCGCGTCGCGCCATTACAACACCCTGCCACCCGCAGCCATAGGACGGGCGGTTGGTCGCCCTCCATCGCCCTGGAGAAGAGGCCTGGGAGGCACAAGTGGCTCCGGAGGGGACCGCCCAGCTCGAGGACGAAGTCCAGCGCTGTCCCATCAGTGTGGGCCTCTTCGATGGAGATGTCTGGCGTCGGAGGAGGGGGTGGAGTAGTGCTCCACCTCCCCTGACCTCGGCCTCCACGGCAGCCACGGCCCCTCGTGCCTTCTCCACACGCAAACTCGAGCCTCCCTCCACCTCCACGGCTGAAGCGGCAGCATGATCCGAACGAGATCTCCTCCTCGTAGCCGAGGAAGGTGGTCACCCCCGCCCTTTGTACATGGCGAAGGGCGGGTGCTGCCTGAAGATTGAGTAGACGAGGGGGAGGCAGACTACGGATTTTTGCGCTCGAAGGGCGGAAGGAGGATGGATGAGCTCTACCCCCGCTATCCCCAATATATAGCAGGAAGCGCGGGGGATGGCTCTTCCCCACTCCAAAGGATGTTACCCACCTCCTCCAATAGCGGCGCCCTCGATCATGGGGCGAACAGCAACTGCCCCATTGCCCCAATCCATGGCATCGCAGTTACTACCTTTTCTCAGGGACATTAAATCACGAGCGCCCGTTGCTAGCTCCCTGCTATGCATGCAGCGCGCGTGGCGGAAATACCTGATGCGGTAATTGAAAACTCAGGCACCGCACCACGCACGTATCCCACGACCCGCATTCAATGGGCATCGTGGGGAAGTGTAGCAAGCGCAATGATCACAACTGCAAGTTCTTGCCACGCGTGCCCGTGCACTGATTGGGCCTAGCCCAATAACTCCTCGCAAAATGTATGGCCCAGGACCGGGGGCTCCTATCGGTGAACTAGAGTTTGTTAGCCATCTAGTGCCCTTTTACTCGTGCACGTGCAGTAGTAACCGCCCCGGTGGCAAGACCCAGCAAAGACTTGTCAAGCACCAGCATAGAAGACTCAAGACTACCGTCAAGACCTTGTTGGGAGGGCTATAGAGCCTCTAGGTGAAGCAAGGCCCCCAGCAAGACAAGGTCCCAACAAGGCAAGGCCCCGGCAAGCACCGCTAGCACACAGGCTAGGTGTTGATTCAATTAGATGCATGTCGCGGTGTCGACGTTGGGGGGAGCTAAGCAGCGCCGATGTGATGAGCCCCCATCACATCCCACTAACGGACTGAGGCGCCTGACGCTGCATTGAATGCTCTTGTCTCACTCCGTCAGAGTTAGGTACGATAGCACTGTAGCACTGTGCATCCCGTGTGCACACTGTACGCCACTATTGGGATCCCCTTAGGAACAAAAGGAAGCCCATGGTGTTACAGAGAGGGGGTGGGACAGTTGGCAGTTAGACAACCAGACAGCTCGACAGTTAGATAACTGGAGATTACCAAGCTCACGTAGAGGCCGTTCATGGTGCTCCAAAAGCTAGAATCCTAGAACACAATCAATATAACCAAGCAAGATTATGGTTTTACGCACCCGTGCGGCCCGAACTTGGGTGGAAACTCCCCGTGCCCTGCTTGCCAGACCGTCTCTTTGTGCGAGCTCGCCCCTTGCCGAACCGAATGGGATCCCCGTGATCCCATAGGTGTTCGTTCCCACGACACCCGAGGCTTGGCAGGAAGGGTGAACTATGTTTGACAGATGGTATACCATGATCGGGTCAGGGTTTACGCCCTATATTGTCAAAAGGCGGCTGGTAACGAAGCCATGACCGTTGTCCACTCGATCCCAGGCATCTGAAGGGAGTAGGGACGTCATGCTCACGATACATCGTCAAGGTGGTGGAGTGAGAGGTGTTGTCTACTTATTGGTTCCTTCCTAGTCAGGAACTGATATGTGACCACTTAAAACAAGGGGATCCTTAGTCGTCTCGTTGTTCAAGGACTTCGTCGTGCTTGAACATCGGTGCTTCTTGATATAGTCTAGTTGATGTAGCCGGTAGAGGAGTGGTGGTTGACTTCTCTTGCTTCATCTTCTTTGTTGTCTTGGTTTCCCAATCATAATAGTTCTTCATGTTGCTTGGGCAAGAATGTATTCCGCTGTAGGGAGGGTACTTCAAGGAGTCTGACTTTTTCAAGGCGAAACCTTATACTTCAGAGGCATGGTAATGGGTGTTCCTGGGGCTTGTCCGAACAAGACTAAGGTGTTCCTTCCTCTCATTGGGTAAATAAGTATGTCATCCACGAGGATAACAACATATTCCTCCAAATACCAAATAAACAGATTGCTCATGGTATGTGTGAGAGAGGCGGTCGTTTGTTCCGGGTGGTCACTTTTCCATGGGTTTGTGGTCCAACCTAATACAGGTCCTTGTGGCCACCTTCCATATGAATATGTCTCATGGAGGTCGGGGTGGAGTATCGGCCATAGTCAAATGACTTAGATCTAAGACCTATGGTCATAACCTCACCATATTGTGGTTCGATAAACCTTAGAGGTTTCAAGGAGCTTAGAATGTGAGTGAGCGTCTATCATCTTATCCTCGAGCATGGTTATTAGATGCCAATAGTCCTACCTATTACTCCAGACAAAACCACCCTATATCACCAAGGGTATCATCTCTTATAGGTCACCTCCAATGTCGCCGATGCTACCCATATCCCCATGGTTTGAGAGAAGGACTAAACCAAAATCACATACGTATATTGTAACCAACTCAAATATATCCCTATGTAAAAATCCTCGGGAAGCATACAAGATGCTAAGCTTGATTGTGATACTACAACCCAAATATTCACATAATATATCCAAGGTCTAAGGTGTTGCATCTCTATGCTAAGGAAACACGTAATACATAAATCCAAGATCTTGTTACCTTCCTAATGAATCTGGTTTAATCGATCCACGAATACCATTCAATACCACTTGATCCATTACTGTTACGTAATCAACACTAGTGATTTCTCCAGGTATCTCCTAGATCTCCTAAAATCCCAAATTTCTAGAAGGTACTATCTCATTTTAGTTCAGTCAACAATTCCCGTCATGATGATCTAGTAAACTCCGATGTTAGGTGCATATGGATCCTTGAATCAATTCTGACAACCATCTAATGTCCCTGGTTTGTCTCCAATCGAGAAACATGATTTCAAGATCAAGATCATTGGACTAAATCCAAATTACTCTGAACGATGTAGTTTCACTGATCTTGAGCACCTATTAGAATCACCTATTTAAATCCAAGGTTTACATCTAGTAAGATTTTCCTACTAGTTACTCCAGTTACTACTGTAACATCATCAATCCACTATCAATATTACTTGCCAAAGTCAATTCATGTGTCCACCAATAATTTCAGCTTGTGATCACAATGATCCTACAAAATCTAAATTTCTCAAGGGGAAAGTAAGTTATGCTACTCTATCAATCTTGATCCACCAAATTCGTCAACCAACATTAAGCCTTGTAATCCACCACAGGGTCTCAACTACTTCCTCAAGATATCTATTCCAACCTCATCAAATCATTATCTTACTAGTTATATATCCTTAGAACAATCTTCCCTATGCCATCATTAGTCTATGTGCTGGCTTAGGGATTTAATGTGTCTGTTCACTATGATCACTAGCACCATAATGAATCTAGTGGTAAGGAGGGGTTATTGATGCTCATCAGGTGATCTGGCAAATTCATGTATTAAGCATGTGATCAGAGATTTGAGATGTGCGAGCTTGTGAGTTATAGGTTGGGATAGGGAGGGGTTTGAGATGTTGAAGGAAGAGCATAGCTCTACGAGGTTGCGTCTGGTTGAGTACATTGTAGTTAGAGTCCTTAGAACTAGTTGTCTGTCGAGGTAGATCCTTGGTGGATCTTGTCTTGCTGGTCTTCAGTTGACTGGATGGGGGAAGAGGGAAAGTAACATAGAGGGAAGTGCCTAAGTGGGTGGTATAGTGCAAGTGCAATCAAACAAATGCCGAAAAGGAAAAACACGCTGTTTAAGATAAGGTGGGTGCTTAGTCGCGTACGTGTTGTCTCGGGAAAAAGCGTGACTAACACCAAAGCACAAACAAGCAAAAACAAGCAACACACAATCATGGTTCTATCAGGACCATCATACGGACCTGACTTCGCATAGGGTACACACGACCTATCCTACCCTACGGGTTCTCGGACTCAGTAGTCGTGCGTTCTTTGCATCTTGGAGAGGAGTCCGCATGGTCTTCTAGGTCTTCTTCAGGTGTCACCAGGTCTCTTGTTGTTGTTTGTCAAAACGACCCTCGTTGTGCCAGAAGAGTCCTTGACAAATTCCCATCTGGTGAGTTGACGATGAAGGCGATTCTAGACAGGTGTTGTTGAGAGGGTCTTTTGGTGTCTTCGTAATCATGACAAAGCCTTCTTGCCTTCTGTGTCGTCAAGGGTTCCAGGTAGGCACTCTTTTATGCAATGACATTAGCAGGGCATGGTAGAGTTGTATCATGTCGGTGACGTTGACAATACGATCGGCACAAAGAGCGGGTGATGACGAGAACCGTTCCTGCTCACTATAGTGAGGCGGACCAAATGGTGAGGTTCTCATCCACCGGTGGTTACCGACACAACAATCGTAATGACAAAATTGCTCTATTAGCGATGCATATAATGACCTTGCATTTGTTACACCTTGATTATCATAGGCCAAGGCTGCATCATCCCGGGACAATGTCGAGTGTGTCACCATCTTGCTAGTCTTGATGCCTTCATCCTTCGAGATGGTATCTTTTGCTGGTAGCTTCTTGCCTAGTGTCGCCAACTTGTGTCCAAGATATGTGGGGAAATGTCTGGCAAGGTGGCTTCCTTCCAGGTTACCCACCAGGATTACAAGGAATCCTGTGGTCAGGGGAACAAGGGTAGTAGCAACCATTTGCAAAGTTTTGAAAAGCATATGAGGAGAGCTAAGAGAAAACTGGTGGAAGTGCTGAGGCAAAACCCTTTGCTTCCTTTGAAAATTTAGGAGAGGTGAGAAAAATAGAGGTTTGGTAAGTAATTTGGAAGTGTTTGGAAAAATAGTTTTGGCCTAACTAACGTCCATGCTCACTAAGGGCTTCCTATAGTCACCATGGCTGTCATACAAGCTTTGTGGGGACCCCGACTCATAAGTCGTGATCACCGAATGTGCGTGCACAGTGATCCCAGAGATCAATGCTCACTGAACACACAGAAACTGAATAACAAGAGTCTTGCATACTTTACATACCATTTGTACCCAAATATGGCATTTATGGCAAAGTCTTCATAATCACGTAGCGCAAATCTTCAATGATAGCATAAACCCATGCCATCTAACTTAACCCTACAAGCATTCTGCCTGGGAGGTGTCCTGGCTTGCATGTTCATCACCAAGGTACTCTTAATTGTATCATGTTCTTTCATGCCGGGCCAATAAAATAACCAGTGCCAAGACAATGAGTACTTTGAATGTACTCGCAAGAAACCCATGTTTGGAACAAGGTTCAACAGAGCTTGATATTGCACTAATAGGTAAATTTGCGGAAAACTAGTTTCAGTGCAATGACATGTTCAATTAACTTGTAAAAGCATGCATCAAAAAGTTCCAATATCCATGTGAACAAGTTACAAATATCATCATAAGCAGGGTTTGAAAATCACATGTTCAATCATTTCAACAAGTCTTCCGACTTAGCTCAAGTATCTCTTTGTCACACATACACCAAGTTTTCTGAAAACATCTGGACGTAGTTAAACGAGCACCACCCAATTGTCCTTAACCGTGGACATGACTATTCGAATAGTTTTACACTCTACAAAGGTTGCACACTTTACCAACAAGACTCGAGGAACTTCTGTGTTATCTACGACTCGCGGTATTATTACATACCCGAGGAAAGCACCCGAACAATGCCTTTCCCCTGACGATACTAAACAAAGAGTCCACTCGATTTGTACCCAGCCCTCATGATGTACATCATACCATCCTCGCTCCAGATCCTACCATCCATGAAGGGACCAACGGTGTGCCCGGTGCCTGTGAAGATAGCGCATAGTCGCCCTACCAGGCACGACCCCGTATCGAGAGTGACCATGTCACTAACGCCACTAGTAATGTGGCCTCTGTGTCAGCGCCGACCAAAGTAATCAAAAAAGCCCCGTCCTATAAGGGGTATCGTGGTTGTCAATGTATGGTTGGTACGGTCGACAAATCTTAAATCTAATCCGTTTGCAAACAGACACACACACAGATACACACACACACACTTGCTCTGGTACACCACTTCTTTCTCAAGTGGTTGCCTAACTCAACATGATCTCCCTCGGGCATTAGTGGCACCCAACGGGGTTTTCGAAAAAACTTTGAAATCATTTCCTTTTTCCGACACCATGCATATCCCGGTCCCATTTGTGTAGCATCAACCCTCATAAGGATAGAAGGGTCATGGACACTACAAGTATCAATGGTAAAGTATTTGAGGCTTCCCAACGAAGGGGGGCACCTCATCGACACGATCTATTCATCGGAACAACAAGTGCTATGTGACATGCATCTTAACATGGTCAAAGGGCTGCTTGCCTAGCTTAGCAATGTCTTCGAGGACTTCAGACGCTTCTCGTCCATCTCGAGCACTTCGTCTACTTTGTCAACTATCACCGAAAACAACCACAATAAGCAACACAACAAGCATAGAAAAAAAACCAAGGAGGTTTTGGTGGATCTGGATCAAGTGTGAGTTTTGAATGGTGGGAATGAACAGTTTAATGGTCTTATGAAAAGTCTATAGAAAATATTTTGACAAAAATAGGTGAATTCACCCACCATATAGGGCATGATTTTAGAAATATGTGGGATGTGGTTTCACTGGATTTGGAGTTGTGATTAATTAACTATGAATTTACTTAGATGGAATAATGGAAAATGGGGATATTCTTTTGGTACAACAGAACAGGTGCATGGTAAAATGTTCAATTTTTATAGACAAATAGGGCATGCCATTTAGACCCCCTAGGAATTTGAATCACTCCATTTGGAGTTGATATGATTGCTCAAGGAATTTTACAAGGTGGTCCTTGCAATGAAAGCAATGCCAAAATATTTGGTGGTGCAAAAATATTGTACGGAAAAATGTGCAAAGCACATATTTGGTTAGCCCATGATTTTAGAGGCATCGAGGATTTTGAATCATCAAGATTGGAGTTACTATGAATTTTCTATGGATTTTACAAACTTCTGTAAAAATAGAAAATGGGAAAGGGTCTTACCAAATGGGCCAACTGCGCAGCGAGCGCAAAATAGAAGCGACCGGCACTCGGTCGGCCCAACTGGTCATCCAAGAGCAAGAAGGGCTACGTCGGAGGCGCGTTCCCAAGAATACGCCTTGGAGCAGGGAGGCATAGAAGGCGGATGCCACCTCCACTTATGAGCAGGCAAGACCACAGGGATCGCCTACAAGCGGGTCCCGCGGGTCCCTCTAAAAGCACAATGTGCTCCCTTGGTGGTTTTTATAATTCATGAAAACATACATTGTCTCTTGGACTAATACTTTTACCTAGTGTATTTCAGATTAATTCCATGGAGAGTGATGTGTTGGCAAAAGGAGTGTGAAGAGTATCCCCAAGGAGAAGAAGAAGGAAGAACCTTAGCCAAGCCTCAAGCAAAGGACTCTACATTTTATCATTTGTGAGAAATCACTTTGAGTCCATCGGAAAGACAATAGTATTAAAAGGGGGTAAGTTTTGTTTGTGAATAAAATGCTCATATGCGCACAAGTGATAGTCACCACATACTCCCACAAGCTCTTCCACAAAAGTCTGTTCAAAGCAAATATTCAAAATCGGTGCGACCAACACACTCAACTCGGTGCCACCGATTCAAACCCTAGACAAACTCAGCCAAACCATAACCACTTCGGTGCAACCCATTCTGCCTCGGCGCCACCGAGTTTAGGTTGCCAACTTTGTGTTATGCAAATTCACAATATCGGTCCCATCATGATTGTTGGATTGGTTTCACTGAGATTGGGCAATCTGACTGTTGGTCACCTTATCGATGCAACCGAGTTTCCTATATCGGTCTCACCGAGATTCAAAAGTTGCCACCTTTTGGTCACTTCGGTACCACAGAGATTAACACATCGGTGTCACCGAGTTGGTCATTTTGTGTGTAATGGTTGGACTTTTGGGTATGCCTATAAATACTCGTCCACCACCACTCACGCGCAAGAGAAGCACTCATAACAGTTCCCCACTCATACCTACTGATTTTCTGAGAGAGAGAGACACCTACTCACGTGTTGAGAGCATGCCGTTCCATTCCTACAATATGAATCTTGATCTCTAGCCTCCCCAAGTTGCTTTCCACCCAATCAATCTCTTCTACCAAGCCAAATATGTGGGAGAGTGATTGTGTGTTGTGGACTCTATCATCTTGAAGCACAAGAGCAAGGAGTTCATCGACAAAATCGAGCCTTTTAGCTTTTGGAGGGTGGTACCTCCTAGATCGGTTAGGTGTTGCTTGGGAGCCTCCTACTTGGTGTTGTGGAGTGAACCAAGAAGTTTGTAAGGGAAAGGAGATCGCCTACTTCGTGAAGATCTACCCCTAGTTAGGATAGTCCTCCGTGGACGTAGGCCATCATTGTATAGTCAAGGTTGCTTCTTCATGGAACCTTCCGTAGGTAGAGCCCTCCATGGACTCTCGCGACCATTACCGTGTGTGGGTTGAAGACTCCATGAACATGGATGTATGATAGCGCCACCTATCGGAACCACGGGAAAAATATTGTGTCCCTCATGTGTTTGATCTCTCTATCTCTAGTCCTTACTTCCATGTGCAATGTCTTTACTTTTTGCTGCTATACTTTATGACTTGCATGTGTAGGGTGTTCTAGATTTGCTATGTATGCTAAAAACTGCCAACACTCGATTTGTGCTTGAGGTAGTTTTATATTCCTGCGAATAGTCTATTCACCCCCCTCTAGACATACACTTCTAGTGATCCCGCAATTGGTATCAGAGGATTGGTCTCCATTGCTTCGGTTTTAACACTGTGTAGGAAGATGGATGTGTCTAGTGTGGAGAGTTTGTAGTGTAGAGTGCCCATTCATCATGGTAAGTACTATAGTCGATGGAAGAATGCCATGATTTATCTATTTGACAAATTCCATTTGAGAAAACATATATAAAATCCCTATGTGCTCCCCATTGATGAATTGCATCCCACACATGAAGAGGAAATTAACATGCTTGGTAACCTAAGAACTGTCAATCTTATTATTAGAGGTTTACCAAGATTCATGCTTACTCGATTGAAGAACTTTTCATGTGCTTATACTTTGTGGAATGATTTGGAGAAGCGATATCCAAATCTTTCATTAGGTAATCTTGATGAAACTCTTCATAAAACTATTGCATTTCACAAAATGAAGCCTAGTGATCCAAACTTTGATAAATGCCTATTTGAGCTTCGTGATCTTATGCATGCTAAATGAGATGTCACTACTGTCAACAACATTGTTATTGAAGCCATTCACATTCATAAACTTGACCATTGACATGGTTATGTCTCTAATGAGTTTGTTTCTTTTTATGATGAAGAGATTCCACCAAATCATGGCAATGAAGAACATGGCTACTATGATGAAGATGAGTTGTTCGACATCGATCATGAAAAGATCATGAAGAATCTAAGTCTAATGGCAAACTTCAAGGATTACATGTCCGACGGTAAAGATTGGATTCTCTATAGTGGATGCATAGATCACATGACTGGTGATAAAGATATTTTCCAAGAGATCACGCCTAATCAAGGTCCTCGAGGGCACGTAACCTTTGGACACAACTCTAAGGGTAAGGTAATTGGTCTTGGTAAGGTGGCCATATCTCATGATAGCTCAATTCATAATGTGATGCTTGTTGAATCCCTTGGCTACAATCTTCTTTCCGTATCTCGACTAGCAGACTTCGGTTTCAATGTGCTATTTACTAAAGTAGATTACCAAGTGTTTTGATTTGCTAATCATAAAATTGTCTTTACCGGTATTCGTAGAGGTGATCTATACATAGTTGATTTCGCTAAAAAGGCCCAACCTCGTACTTTTCTCATTGCAAAATCTTCTAAAGGTTGGCTGTGGCATAGAGGGCTTGGACATGTAGGCATGCGCAATGTAGATAAGCTTATCAAGGGCAATCACATTCTAGGTGTTATGGATGTTATCATTGACAAAGATAGATTTGTAGCGCTTCTCAAGCAGGAAAGCGAGTAGGTGGGAATCATCCGGTGAAGAATATCATGACTACTAGGAGACCACTCGAGTTACTTCATATGGATATCTTTTTTCCCAATGCTTACAAGTCTCGGTGGAAACTCTTATGGTCTAGTTATAGTTGATGATTTTTCCAGATTTATGAGGGTATTCTTTCTTGATGATAAATGATAGGTACAAAACATGTGTTGGAAATATGCCCTAGAGGTAATAAATAAAGTGTTTAATATTATATTTCCTTCTTCAAGATAATTGTTTATTATCCATGCTATAATTGTATTGATTGGAAACACATTGCATGTGTGGATGAATAGACAACACTTTGTCCCTAGTATGCCTCTAGTGAACTAGCTCGTTGATCAAACATGGTCAGGGTTTCCTAGCCATTGACATGTGATGTCATTTGATAACGGGATCACATCATTAGGAGAATGATGGGATGGACGAGACCCAAACTATAAACGTAGCATATGATCGTGTCAGTTTATTGCTACAGTTTTCTACATGTCAAGTATATGTTCCTATGACCATGAGATCATGCAACTCACGAACACCGGAGGAATGCCTTGTGTGTATCAAACATCACAACGTAACTGGGTGACTATAAAGGTACTCTACAGGTATCTCCGAGGGTGTCTATTTAGTTGGCATGGATCAACACTGGGATTTGTTGCTCCGTGTGACGGAGAGGTATCTCGGGGCCCACTCTGTAATACAACATCACAATAAGCCTTGCAAGCAATGTGACTAAGTGTTAGTAACAGGATCTTGTATTACGGCACGAGTAAAGAGACTTGCCGATAACGAGGTTGAACTACGTACGGAGATACCAACGATCGAATCTCGGGCAAATGACATACCGAAGAACAAAGGGAACATCATACGGGATTAAATTAATCCTTGACCTAGAGATTCGACCGATAAAGATATTCGTAGAATATGTAGGAACCAATATGGGCATCCAGGTCCCGCTATTGGTTATTGACCATAGAGGTGTCTTGGTCATGTCTACATAGTTCTCGAACCCGTAGGGTCTGCACACTTAAGGTTCGGTGACGTTTCATTAGTATAAACTTATATATGGTGGTGACCGAAGGTTGTTTGGAGTGCTAGATGAGATCCAGGACGTCACAAGGATCTCCGAAATGGCCGGGGGTAAAGATTGATATATAGGAAGTCCTGTTTTGGTCGTCGGAAAAGTTCCGAGCTCATCGGTAGTGTACCGGGAGTGTCGGGAGGGTATCAGGTGACCATTGGGAGGTGTATTTCGACCCAAGAGGCTACATGGGCTGTGGCAGGATAAATACAAGCCCTTAGTGGGCTGGACAAAGTCCAACACAAGGCCTATGCAGCTGGGAAGAAATTCCAATGTGGAAAAGGTGGAAAAAAGGCAAAAAGGTGGAAATAAGGAAGGAGTCCTAATCCTACTAGGAGTGGAGCATGAGGACTCCTCCTCTCCACTTTGGCCGAACCAAAGAGGGGCTGGCCCTTGCGCCAAGCCTCCTCCTCCTCTCCTCCTATATATACTAGATGTTTTAGGGTTTTTGCACTAGCTTTTTAGCCACGTGCAACCCTACCCTCTAATTTGTAGTTTCTCCTCTAGATCGATTTCAGCTGTGCTTAGGCGAAGCCCAGCTGAGATTACTCCACCACCATCGCCGAAATGTCGTCATGCTGCCGGAGAACTCGTCTACCTCTCCGCTCTCTATTGCTGAATCAAGAAGGCAAACATCATCATCAAGCCGTACGTGTGCTAAACGTGGAGGTTCCGTCCGTTCGCTGCTAGATTAGGACGGATCGTGATTGGATCAGGGATGCTCGGCGATTTGGATCACAAAAACGATCGACTACATCAACCGCGTTTCTTAACGCTTCCCGCTTAGTGATCTACAAGGGTACGTAGATCCACTCTCCCTCTTGTAGATGCTCATCACCATGGATAGATCTTGCGTGTGCGTAGGAATTTTTTTGTTTCCCGTGCAACTTTCCCCAACAGTGGTATTAGAGCTAGGTCTATGCATAGATGAGTTCTCGAGTAGAACACAAAGAGTTTGTGCACGTTGATGCTTAGATTGCTTCTCCCTTACTCGAGTATTGTGGGATGAAGCAGCCCGGACGAACCTTACTCGTACGCTTGCAAGAGACCGGTTCCATTGACTGATGTGTAATTTCGTTGCATAAAGATGGCTGGCGGGTGTCTGTTTCTCCTACTTTAGTTGGATCGGATTCGACTAAGTCAGTCCTTGAGAAGGTTGAAAAGCAACTTATGTATCACCATTTTGGTTTATGCGTAGGTAGAGGACGTCTAACTTGTTTTTGTAGGGTATGTTGTGATGTGATATGGCCAATTACATGATGAGATATATGTGATGTATGAGATGATCATGTGTTGTATGGAATATCACGACTTGCATGTTGATGAGTACGGCAACTGGCAGGAGCCATAGGGTTGTCTTTAATTATTGTATGACCTGTGTGTCAATCATTAAGCGCTATGTAATGCTTTACTTTATCGCTAAACGGTAGCAGTAGTAGTAGAAGCATGGTGGGCGTGACAACCCTCATGGAGACACGTTGATGGAGATCATGGTGTCATGCCGGTGATGATGTAGATCATGCCGGTGCTTTCAAGATGGAGATCAAAAGCACAAGTTCATGGCCATATCATGTCACTTACTATTTCCATGTGATGTTAATCCTTTTATGCACCTTGTTTTGCTTAGGACAACGGTAGTAATATAAGGTGATCCCTCACTTAAATTTCAAGATGAATTGTGTTGTCCCCGAGTGTGCACCGTTGCGAAAGTTTGTCGTGTCGAGACACCACATGATGATCAGGTGTGATAGAATCTATGTTCACATACAACGGGTGCAAGCCAGTGTTGCATATGCAGAACACTCGGGTTAAACTTGACGAGCCTAGCATGTACAGACATGGCCTCGGAACACAAGAGACCGAAAGGTCGAACATGAGTCATATAGTAGATATGATAAACATGATGATGTTCACCATTGAAACCACCGCAACTCACGTGATGATCGGACTTGAGTTGGTGAATTTGGAACATGTGACACTCAGATGACCTGGGGGTGTCAATTTGAGTGGGAGATTTAGTATTTTGATTAACTAAACTCATTATATTGAACAATAGTATAAGTAACCTTCGCAGATTTATGTTGTAGATCAATGGCTCGTGCAGTAGCACCCCAGAATTTTAATGCGTTCCTAGAGAAAGCTAAGTTGAAAGATGATGGAAGTAACTTTGTGGAATGGGCCCGTAATCTGAGGATTATCCTGACGGCTTCCTAGAAATCATATGTCCTTGATGCACCGCTTGGTGACCAACCCGAAGCCATGTCATCCGAAGACGTTAAGAACACTTGGGAGGCATGTTCTCGAGATTACTCAATAGTTCAGTGTGCAATATTGTATGGCTTAGAACCAGGACTTCAAAGAAGGTTTGAACGTCCTGCAGCATATGAGATGTTCCAGGAGTTTAAGTTTATCTTTCAGAAGAATGCCCGGATCGAGAGGTATGAGACCTCCGATAAGTTCTATGCTTGCAAAATGGAGGAGAACGGACCTATCAGTGAACATATACTAAGAATGTCAGGGTATTCGACTCGTCTGGTAGAGTTGGGAATTGCCCTTCTGCCAGAGGCAATCACTGACAAAGTTCTTCAATCACTGCCACGTAGCTACAAGAGCTTTGTGATGAACTATAACATGCATGGGATGAACAAGTCAGTCGTCGAGCTATTTGCGATGCTAAAAGTCGTCGAGTCTGAAAGTCAAAAAGAACATCAAGTGTTGATGGTCAATAAAACCACTAGTGTCAAGAAGAATGGCAGGGGCAAGGGTAAGAAGGGTAAATCCCAAGTTGGATACTTTTGGGTATTCAGCTCAAAGTGTTACATTCTTGATAAGCATCATCCTACTAAATTTTCCCCTAAATATCATGAAGGATTCGTACTTGGTTATGGATCGAACTCTCACACTTACCGTGTCTTCACTCAAAAAGTTGAAGAGATGGTAGATGTGAAGTTTGATGAATCTAATGGTTCACAAGTCGAAGAATTGCCAAATAATGTCGGTGATAAGGACCATTCGGAAGCTATCCAAGAATTGTCTATTGGCAAGATTCGTCCCACGGAGGTGAAGGAAAGTACTTCGTCAACTCAAGTGGAAGCCCCCACTTCATGTCAAGGTGAAGCACAACATGACATGGAGGCATCCACAAGCGCTACATGACGATATGATGAAGAGGAGGAAGTGCATCATGAATAACCACCCCAACCTCCCTCACCACCTTCTCAAGGGAACGACACCTTCAACAACAACAAAGACGAAGGAGATGATGATGAAGAAGAATCTCCACCGTCCAACAATTGGAAGGTGACCCGAGTTTGAGCACAAGTGACCAAGAACCATCCCCTAAAAGAAATTTTTGGTGACATATAAACCAGGAGAATCACTCGCACTAAAACTCGTCTAGCTAACTTTTGTGAGCATTTTTGTTTCATCTCTAGCATTGAACCCTTGAAGGTAGAAGAATCTCTTGAAGACATGGATTGGGTGAACGCTATGTATGAAGAGCTTCACTACTTCGAGAAGAATGAAGTGTGGACACTCGTGGAGAATGGGTGTTTCGAAACAAGCAAGATGAAGATGGTCAAGTCGCACGCAACAAGGCACGTCTCGTAGCCCAAGGATATACGCAAGTCAAAGCAAACAAGAGAAGGTACATTCATCACTCAAAAAAAGTAGACCAAGGACTTAATCAAGAAGTTCAACATGTATGAGTGCAAAGGTATGAAAACTACCATGCGCACTAGCGGTCACGATGATCTCACTGAGGAGGGTGAACTGGTTGATCAAAAGGTTTATCGATCAATGATTTGTTCATTACTTTATCTATGTGCCTCCTGTCTCGATATTATTCTTAGTGTTTGCATGTGTGCTAGATATCAAGCTGTGCCTAAGAAATGTCATCGTGAGGCGCTCAAACGCATTGTGAGATACTTGATACATACATCAGACTTTGGCATTTTGTATCCCAAGGGATCCTCTTTTAATCTTGTTGGCTACTCCGACTCGGACTATGTCAGTGACAAGGTTGATAGAAAATCCACCTCGGGTACATGTCAATTTCTTGGTAGATCTCTTGTGTCTTGGTCCTCCAAGAAACAAAACTCGATATCACTATCTACTACCGAAGCTGAATATATTGATGCTAGATCATGTTGTGCACAATTGTTATGGATGACACAAACGCTTAAAGGTTATGGAATTAATGTTAAAAATGTGCCATTACTTTATGGAAATGAAAGTGCTATTAAGATTGGTCATAATCCTATTCAACATTCTCGAACCAAGCAATTCAAGTTCGACATCATTTCATTCATGATCATGTTGTCAAAGGAGATATTAATCTTAAGCATGTTCGTACTAACAAGCAATTCGCCGATATCTTTACTAAGCCACCTGATGAAAAGTTTTTTGTCATTTGAGGAGTGAGGTAAACATCATTGATTCTTCAAACATGAGCTAAGCTCACTCGGATGCTTGCAAGGGGATGAGCTTGAATGTCCATTCCATGTTATTACCTTGAATATCATCTATCTTGGAATTCTATGCTCCCTTGGCTTACATCTAACCCCTTGTAGGTACTTGAAAGATGTAACATCCCAAACTTTGGAATGTTATAATAATTATTAGAATGATTGTTTGTTTGCTTGAGTGATTGAAATTGAGTGAAACTTTTGAAAACTTTTGAATGAGAGGGAATAAAATGACTTTCCCATGAGATTTGAATTCCATCTTTGAAAATATTTCAAATTCAGAAACTTTATGCAACTCAATGATTTTCATGAGAGAGGATAATATGACTTCTTCAAATATATGAAATATGAGTTGGGAGTTTAAAAGAATTATTTGTGGAATCCATTTCATATTTGGTTCCTATTCAAGTTTTCAAAATATTCAAACCCCTTGTCAAAAATTTGAGAGGAGTAAATATGACACTCCAAAACCAGGGGGTATTTTGTGAGTTTTTGAATCATAAAACTCAAGGGGTTATATGAAAAATAATTTGCAATAATAAATAAAGCCATTTAGGTATTTTTTGAAAATAATTTTTTTTAAAGTATTTAATTAGGCCGTGGAAGAAAGTCCATTAAATGGAATTTATTTCCCTGGTCATTTTGATATATACACTTTAATTTTTGGACAAGCTTTGAATGCCTTAATGCTGTTTTTATTGCACTGTAAATTAATATAGGAAAATCATTAAAGCCTTTTAAGATGACCGGCCCACCTGCTCATTAAGCCCACCCCAAAACTCGTCCTCAACGGTCGCCAGATAACCGCGCCTCTCTCTCTCTCCCATAGACAGCAGGACCCACCCGTCCGACCCTGTGAGCCCACGGTCACCTCCTTCCTCCTCTCGCACCCGACGACATCGCCGGTGACCCCGCGCCGTGATCCCCTCCTCTTGTCCCTCCCCTCGACCCCGAGGTCCTATATAAGGAGCCCTGCCTCCCCTCGACCCATTACCCCCTTCGCCCCTCTGCCCGTGCCCTTCTCTTGTCGGGATAGCTTGCTGGAGTCCACCACGGCCGCCACACCTTTGCCGCGCCACCGCTCCACCCTGCCCTCCCTGAGCTCTCCCGAGCCCATCACCGAGCTCCCCTCGCTAGCCCTCACCTTCCCATCCCCTCGCCTCCACTGGAGACCCACTAGAACCGCTGCACCGTCGCCCTCGCCGGAGTAACCTCGCCTCCCAAAGCTCGAGGAGTTCCTGCCCGTCGACTCCGACGCCCCCGAGCCTCACCGACACCACCATCGCCTTTGTCGTGCTCCCCTGCGTCAAACGGAGCCCGCGCCGTCGCCGGAGACCCCCTGGAGACGTCGCCCACTTCGATCCCGAGCCGCCGCCGTCGCCGGAGCCTTCGCCGGACCCGTCAACACCACGGTAAGCTCCACCACCCCTCTCTCCCGTCCGATCTGGATCTGACGATCCAGATTAGACCCCTTTAAAGTCCCGAACCGTTTTTCTTTACAGTTCGGTTGACTGCCCGTAATCACCCCCGCGCACACTAGCCAGCCAATCAGGAGATGCCACGTGTACCCCTGTCCGTCAGAAAATGATTTTTCTTTTCTGCTTTAATTTCTGTTTCCAGAATAGGTTTAGATTTCATTTTCTTTATATCTTTTAAATTTTTTAATATTTGTAATTTATTCTTTTTGCATTAGGTCAAAAATTTCATTTATTCTATGTAGATATCAAATTTGGCTATGTTTGAATATTTAAATTTGAATTTAAACAGATTTGATTTAAATTTTCTTTTCTGAATATCTTGAGTTTTAAAATGTATTTTTGATTGATTCTTTTTGCTACTTGTCACTAGTGATATTAGTTATCATTAGGAAGAGTTTGAGAATTTTTCGTATATTTTAAATAGTGTTTTCAACTAAAACAGATCCTGTTTAGTTCCTATGTTGTCTAGTTAGTTTAATTTTTCTTTAGTTATTTTAGATTTCACATAGTTCTTTTGTTCTAAATTTAGGATTTATACTTCCTGTTAAAAAAAATTGCTTAGTTTATTACTATGTTGTTATAGGAGCATTATATTTTTAACTAATCATAGTTTGATAAAAACAAACTAGTTAGTAATAGTTTTTTCCAACAAAGTTTTATATAATTACATTCTGTTTTCTAAGTAAAAGTTTTAGTATTTCTTTCTGTTAAGAAATGTTTGTTAATAAAAAAATGGTTTAGTTTTACTCTATTATAGGAAACTATATTCTTTATCATTAGGTAATGTTTTATAAAACAACTTAGTGTTAGTAGAGATTAATTTCGCAAAGTTTTAGATGATCTAATTCTGTTTTGTAATAAAGATTTTTATTAATTAATTTCTGTTAACTTAGTTGTTTCATAATTTGTTTTCTCTTAGTTTATGGTTGTGTTCATTAGGCAAACACTTATGCTGTTTGGGATGATGTTTTCATAGTTTTATTTGTTATTCAAAAGTAATTCTTTTTGCTAGTAAAATATTTACTAAAATCCTTTTGTTATATTTTACTTGTTGTTTTGTTACTATTGAAAATAATTGTTTTAGGGGAAAACTACTTTAGTTGCTTTTATGAAAACTTTCTTGATTTTAACTTTCGTCTTAAGTATTTCCTTCATCAACCTTATTGATTTTGTTTCTTGTGTTACCTTGTGATTGTTAGAATTGATTGCTAGTGTGATTGCTTATATGTATGCAATGTTTGTTTGTATAGATTTTTCATTGGAGAGTGACGAATAATCTATCAAGTTATTTCTGAGAGCGATCTTTATCTTCATCAACAGTACAGGCAAGTTCACTTTGACCATTTTGTTCATACCTATGTTTTATTGCATATAGTGACATCATTTCAACAAATCCCTCTCGTAGTTTCATTGAAATTCTTGTAGTTGAGTAGAATGCATGAGGTAAGAACCCACCACTTGTTACTAAAGCCCCGAGAACGCTAGTTAGTGCAATGCTATGCTAAAGTAGACGGGGTCTGGTATGAGTGTTCGTGAGTGGTGTGAAGAAGGACACCACGTCAAAACGACGACTTCATGAAGGCTTCTTCAAGACCTGCATATTCAAGACCTCAAGACTTCGAGACTCGAGAAACAAGTTTTTCAATACACACTACTGGGTGAGGGATGGTTGAAACGGTACCCTGGAGAAACCAGTGGATTTGCCTAGGTGTTGCTGGAGATGGCCAGTATTCACGCGGAAAGCCTCACCCAAACTCAAAGGGAATGATGAATACTTCATGCCCAGAAGCTTACCTGTGTAGCCACAAGTCATTATGGGCTCTGGCTTGGTTGATCTTTGTTGTGACTCTGCTGGGCAGTGCTATGAGATGTAGTCGATGTTAGGATTGGATGGGCACTGTCGGACAGTCAGGGAAACACTTTGAAAGACCATGTTCGTTCATCCTGTTCTCAAACACCAAGCAGTGCAAGGACTTACCAGGAGGGAACGAATCTTGTGGGTAAAGTACACAACACTCTGCAGATTTAAACCTAATCGATTAGCCGTGTCCCCGGTTACGGAAAATTTGAGCTTCTAGACTTGGATCTATCTCTGAACTCTCAACACTGGACTGATAACTAATTGTGGGCAACTTATGATACTTATGGGCATTGAGACATTGGTTGGCGGAACCATGTCATGATAGGTAACTCCATAGTGAAATTCCTGATATTCCTTTGTTGTAGGGAAAATAAAATCAGCTTTTATGCAAAAACTCAGACACAGAGCCACAAAGCCTTTGCATATAGAATAGTCTTTATTCTTCTGTTCTACTATGGTGATCTTGCCAGTACATTCAATGTACTGACCTATATGGCTGCAACGTCTTATGTTGCAGATACTCTTCTACGACGGGTAAGAGTACGATTCAGGGTTACGGTCCGCACTCAACTTGCCGTTGGTGTTATTGGGACTCCACTCCCGTTGACTATATGCGCTGCTGTTTTAAGGTATATATCAGTTTTACGTTAATTACATCTGATTGCACTTAGATATATACATTGATGTACTATGTGTGCCAGCATACTGATCCAGGGATGGCACAGAAAACACAGAGGCTTGACTCGTTTTGAGTCGGGTCGCTACAGAAATGGTATCGGAGCACATGTTGACTGTAGGACGTGACCCTAGAAACTGGAAAGCCCGTTGGAAATGATTTCTCGAAAACTTTGTGTTCAAAAGATCCTTTACTTCTCATCTTATTTGAGCTTTATCACATGATCTCTCCTACTTCAAAGAGTTAGAAAATACCCCTTCCTTTTTGACCACACGAAGGATCAACTGAAGCCCTCCAAGAAGGACAAGATATCAGAAAACTTGTGACCAACTCAGACAAAGATGTATTGCATTATGGAAGAGCTACAAAAAGGATTGAAGATTATACTGATCTGAAGAAATTGAAGACCATGAAGAATTTCCAAGATATTATGCCCTAGAAGACCAAACCCCTATTGTATACTTCCGTTAGATACGATGATTTGTGAGCTGTCATTTGTGTGTAATTTTTGACAGCCACAACTAAAATCTATTTTCAAAACCATTGTTTGTATTGTGTGTATCCGCTCCTTTCTGTCTCATCCCCAAAACCTTGAACCCAATAGATGATGAATGAAGCTGGACTCGTGTATTCTGGATCGATGACTCGGTTAGAGACAGAAGAATGGATTCAGAACATGGAGGATCACCTAAGGAGTAACTATGTTGCAAGGAACGAGATGGTCCAGCATGCTCTTCGATACCTTGCAAAAGGAGCTGCAAATTGGTGGTAGATGCATGAAGCTATCCATGATAGGCAAGCATCCATCACTTGGGAAGAATTCAAGATGACTCTACAAAAGTCTCATGTTGTCACCAAGACCCAGAAGCCCCGTGGCAAAGATGTGAACACGAATTGTGCATGCAGGATATGTGGAGAGATAGGACACATCCAGGAAGAACACAAGGAAGGATGCCCTCATTGTGAAGAAAATCACCGAGCTGAGGAATGCTCAACTAGATAGGTGACATGTTTCTTGTGCGAAGGAACTATGCATTACCCGGCTCAATGCCAAATGTACCCCAAGGTACAAGAAGTCATCAAGCAGTAGAAGGAAACCATGAAGGAAGCCTTCAGAGAAAATTTAGGAGGACTTGTGATGAAGGAAGATGTTGAAGACCCTAATGGAGAAGGCCTAACCAGATTTTACTCCAATGCCTGCTATTCATGAGGAGAAGAAGGACATTTCTCATAGGACTGTATGAAGGAAAGAAAAGAGTATCTGGGAAACTTCCCGACAGAAGAAGTGGAGTTTGATCCACAGGAAATTGAAGTGTTGATCAGAACAAAGCACCTTAGGAAGGGACAAGCCCCTGAACAGAAGGACATGGGTCATATCAGATGTTTCAAGTGTAAGGATATGGGCCACTATGCCAATAAATGTCCAAGAAAGAACCAAGAACCCAAGGAGCAAACACCAACATCAAGAAGCCTCGAGACTTGTCAGAAATCATCTGTTTTCATTGCAAGGAAGAAGGACATTATGCTAACGAATGTCCCCAGAAGAAGAAAGCTAGAATGGAGGATTTCAAGGAGCACATCGCAAATTTCCAGTGGTACTAGAGTATCTCCATGGGGAGATGATTGAATAAAGTTGGGAGTTGATGCTAGACCATATCAAACTATGTGGATGGCAGCATTTGTAATAAATTACTTTCTAGGAGTTTTAAGAAGTGATTGAGGATGTAACCAAGGATTGAATATGAGAAGAAAACTAGAATGGGATAGTTAAGTTTTGAAGATGGAAATACCTGTATCATGAAGCACCTTTGTTTTTCATGAGCTTATCTTGTAACGAAAGCCTCAGAGTTGTAATAAGTTCATGAGATCAATGGAATTTATGGTGTCATGATTTATCTTATGTTGTATTACATGAGTTTTTACTCTATGACCCAAAATCTCCGACCATTTTCAAGGATATGAGAAAATATGGTCTACGCAAGACACGAGTGCATTTCATTTTAAGTGTGGTAGTAACCACAGGTACCTTTTCCGGATTAAGGAGTTTGGATAAGTGAATACAGGTGAAGAGTATGTGGAACCACCTCAAAATGTGTGGATGATAACCTTTGTGATAAGGTACTTTTGAAGTTGGAATAGGGAATGATTGTGATGAAACCATGCCCAGGGTTAAACAGACCAACTGAAAGTAAAATGGATTCCACAGAGTGGAATCTAAACAAGAATAAGACTGTGATTTGTTACCTCAAGGGCATGATGTATTGAACTGAAGGTAATGTTGGAATGTGGAACGATAGTAACCCCAAGAGTGAGTTAAAGCTATTCAAGTATTCAAGTGAACCCACAACTCACTCACCTCAGAATTGATAAGGATCAAGCCCCACCTTTGTGAAGAAACTTGGAAGAAGCTACGACTGATCAACAAACGTTTTCTTAGGAGTATATGAAAACCTGAGAGTGTGAAGAAACGATAGGTGTTTTGCTTAGCTTGCAGAATCAATGGATTTATCCGAACTTTGTTCGTTGACAAGAGAAATTTCTGCAATGGTTGTGAGGAAGCCCAAGAGTTAGAATACGAGATTCACTAAACCTTATACAAGGTAATGATTTCAGTGCGACATGGCTTGGCCACCATGACGACTTACTTTTATCATTCTCTTGCTATTCGGAATGGTAAATCTGAGTGACTTACCCATAGTAAAGAGACGACGTTCTTTGAAGCTTTTGTTTAAGCCTTAGAATGGTATGAAGACAACCCTTGTACATGACAGTTGCTGTCACACGTAGGAATTTTACGGTGAGGAATGAAGCCAAGTCCCATTTCACTGTAGGATAACCACTAATGGTAGACCACCATGAGATCTTCGATAAGTTATTTAGAATGGTCGCGAGACCTGTCAGTTAAGAAGACCCAGTACCGGAGGAAAGTGCATTTTGCTGAAATGACTCAAGATTTTGATATAACAGAAGAGCATCATCGAAGAAGCTATCGTGAAGAAGATGAACAGACAGATGCACCTAGAGGACTATCATGATTCTGAGGGACTAGTAACTCTCATTTAAGTGTGGTAGACCCCACGCCTTCTTGGTCAATGGATTTGTTAGAAGACCCCCAAACCCTAACCTTTTCTTTCTAGCCCTTTCGAATCTCGAGGACGAGATTCATTTTAAGTGCGGTAGGTTTGTAACATCCCAAACTTTGGAATGTTATAATAATTATTAGAATGATTGTTTGTTTTCTTGAGTGATTGAAATTGAGTGAAACTTTTGAAAACTTTTGAATCAGAGGGAATAAAATGACTTTGCCATGAGATTTGAATTCCATCTTTGAAAATATTTGAAATTCAGAAACTTTATGCAACTCAATGATTTTCATGAGAGAGGATAATATGACTTCTTCAAATATATGAAATATGAGTTGGGAGTTTAAACGAATTTGGAAGTGCCTCTGAAATTATTTTTGGAATCCATTTCATATTTGGTTCCTATTCAAGTTTTCAAAATATTCAAACCCCTTGTCAAAAATTTGAGAGGAGTAAATATGACACTCCAAAACCAGGGGGTATTTCGTGAGTTTTTGAATCATAAAACTCAAGGGGTTATATGAAAAATAATTTGCAATAATAAATAAAGCCATTTAGGTATTTTCTGAAAATAATTTTTTTAAAGTATTTAATTAAACCGTGGAAAAATGTCCATTGAATGTCATTTATTTCCCTGGTCATTTTGATATATACGCTTTAATTTTTGGACAAGTTTTGAATGCCTTAAAGCTGTTTTTATTGCCCTGTAAATTATTATAGGAAAATCATTAAAGCCTTTTAAGACGACCAGCCCACCTGCTCATTAAGCCCACCCCAAAACTCCTCCTCAACGGTCGCCCGATAACCACGCCTCTCTCTCTCCCACTGACAGCGGGACACACCCGTCCGACCCTGTGAGCCCACGGTCACCTCCTTCCTCCTCTCGCACCCGAGGACATCGCCGGTGACCCCGCGCCGTGATCCCCTCCTCCTGTCCCTCCCCTCGACCCCGAGGTCCTATATAAGGAGCCCTGCCTCCACTCGACCCATTACCCCCTTCGCCCCTCTGCCCATGCCCTTCTCTTGCCGGGATAGCTCGCCGGAGTCCACCACGGCCGCCACACCTTTGCCGCGTCACCGCTCCACCCTGCCCTCCCTGAGCTCTCCCGAGCCCATCACCGAGCTCCCCTCGCTAGCCCGTACCTTCCCATCCCCTTGCCCCCACCAGAACCGCCGCACCGTCGCCCTCGCCGGAGTAGCCTCGCCTCCCGAAGCTCGAGGAGTTCTTGCTTGTCGACTCCGATGCCCCCGAGCCTCTACCGACACCACCATCGCCTTCGCCGTGCTCCCCTCCGTCAAACGGAGCCCGCGTCGTCGTCGGAGACCCCCCGGAGATGTCGCTCGCTTCGATCCTGAGTCGCAGCCGTCGCCGGAGCCGTCAACACCACGGTGAGCTCCACCACCCCTCTCTCCCGTCCGGTCTGGATCTGACGATCCAGATCAGACCCCTTTAAAGTCCCGAACCGTTTTTCTTTACAGTTCGGTTGACTGCCCGTAACCACCCCCGCGCACACTAGCCAGCCAATCAGGAGATGCCACGTGTACCCCTGTCCGTCAGAAAATTATTTTTCTTTTCTGCTTTAATTTCTGTTTCCTTGTTACTTCAATGATCCCTTATTTAAAAAAATTAAAAAAACTTAGTGGGAGAAACCTTATTCAAGGATCCCTAACTCAAAGGAGGAGAAATTTGTAAACTCTCAGTTTATCCAAAGGGAGAGAAATTATCTTCAATGGGTCATAGAATGATTCCTGTATCTACCCTTGTTCTCAAGGATTCCTTCTTAGTCAATGATCCCTGTATCCTACCCTATGTATGACCGATTTGGAAATTAATGCCAAAAGGGATAAATATACAAAGCTTCACAGCTAAAGAGGGAGATACATGCTTGTGCGAAGGGGGAGATTAATTTAGGCGGAGAGAAGAATATCAAAAGTTTACACTTTTATATAAACAATGGGAGAATACAAAAGTAGGGGGAGAAAAATATGTTTTGGAGAAATATTTTTTTTATTGCAATTGATGTTCACATGTTAGAATTTTCTCACTCTGTCCAATCCCAATATATACATACTAAGATTTAGGGGGAGAGGATCATCCACTATTTCCATATCTAAGGGGAGAAAGTTATAAATGATCTTGGAAACATATCAATCTTGAGGATTTACTACCTTATATTTGTTCTCCATATCTTGGTACTTTTGAGTTCTATTGCCTTTTTTGATTGTTAGAATACTCTTGTGTTTCCTAACATTGTTTTCTCAAGTGTATTTCTGCTACTAGAATGCTCAAGAACTCAAGGTAAGTATATGCATCATATCTTTGACCAAGGTGACCTCTTGCTTCTTGCACATATTGTTTGCAAGAGTGATGTCTTGAACAAAGAGACACCTCATTCATATACATTTGTTGCATATTAACGAGATACACATGACTTATTATGTCCCTTCTAACTATATGTGTGTCCATGCATTCCAAAGCAAATATCCCTTCTAACTATATGTGTGTCTCTCAAAGTCTTCATTATATCCATACATATCTTTATTTGAAGCTTTGATTGTATGTTGTGATAAATTACCAAAAAGGGGGAGACTGAAAGCACAATGTGCTCCCTTGGTGGTTTTGATAATTCGTGACAACATACATTGTCTCTTGGACTAATACTTTTACCTAGTGTATTTGAGATATAGTCCATAGAGAGTGATGGGTTGGCAAAAGGAGTGTGAAGAGTATCCCCAAGGATAGGAATAAGAAGGAATAACCTTAGACAAGCCTCAAGCAAAGGACTCTACATTTTATCTTTTGTGAGAAATCACTTTGAGTCCATAGGAAAGCTAATACTATCAAAAGGGGGTAAGGTTTTGTTGGTGAACAAAATGCTCATATGTGCACAAGTGATAGTCACCACATACTCCCACAAGCTTTTCCACAAAATTCTGTCCAAAGCAAATATTGAAAGTCGGTGCAACCAACACAGTCCACTCCGTGCAACCGATTCCAAACCCTAGATAGACTCAGCCAAACCATAACCACTTCGGTGCAACCGATTCTACTTCGGTGCCACCGAGTTTAGGTTGCCAACTTTCTGTTACGCAAATTCACAATATCGGTCCCACCGAGATTGTTGGATCAGCGTCACCGAGACTGGGAAATCTGACCGTTGGTCACCTCATCGGTGCAACCGGGTTTCCTATATTGGTCTCACCGAGATTCAAAATCTGCCACGTTTTGCTCACTTTGGTACCACCGATATTAACTCATCGGTGTCACCGAGTTGGTCATTTTGTGTGTAATGGTTGGATTTTTGGAGATGCCTATATATACCCCCTCCACCACCACTCACTCGCAAGAGAAGCACTCAGAACAGTTCCCCACTCATACCTACTGATTTCCTGAGAGAGAGACACCTACTCATGTGTTGAGATCAAGCCATTCCACTCCTACCATATGAATCTTGATCTCTAGCCTCCCCAACTTGCTTTCCAACCAATCAATCTCTTCTACCAAGCCAAATCTGTGAGATAGTGATTGTGTGTTGTGGAGTCTATCATCTTGAAGCACAAGAGCAAGGAGTTCATTGACACAATTGAGCCTTTTAACTTTTGGAGGGTGGTGCCTCCTAGATTGGTTAGGTGTCGCTTGGAAGCCTCCTACTTTGTGTTGTGGAGTGAACCAAGAAGTTTGCAAGGGCAAGGAGATCTCCTACTTCGTGAAGATCTACATCAAGTTAGGCTAGTCCTCCATGGACGTAGGCTATCATGGTATAGTCAAGGTTTCTTCTTCGTGGAACCCTTCATGAGTAGATCCCTCTGTGGACTCTCGCGACTCTTAACCTCCGTGAGTTGAAGAATCCATCAACGTGGATGTACGATAGTGCCACCTATGGGAACCACGGGAAAAATCTTGTGTCCCTCATGCATTTGATCTCTCTATCTCTACTCCATACTTGCATGTGTAATGTCTTTACTTTCCGCTGCTATACTTGATGACTTGCATGTGTAGGGTGTTCTAGATTTGCTATGTATGCTAAAAACTGCCAACACTTGATTTGTGCTTGAGGTAGTTTTAAATTGGTGTAAATAGTCTATTCACCCCCTCTAGAGATACACTTATAGTGATCCCGCACCCTCTCTCTCTCCTGCAACCTTCTCCTACCTCTCAACGGGAGACAGAGGGGAACGCTGGCCAGCGTAGCTCCAACAACCTCGCCGCACCATTTTCCGAGCCAGAGGTTTGGGCGGGTGCCTCGTTCCCTGCCACACTCGGGGTGACCTCACTGGTCACGAGAACGGCCTGGTGCGAGCAGCTCGTTAGGAGGACGGATGGCGGCATCAGACGCCACTGGAGGGCATGGCATGGCAGCGGGGAACGAGGTTTGGGTGTCGAGCAAGATGCTACAGCCGTGGGGGTCTTTTTGGAGGAGTGAGTTGTTGCTTGGGATGACCGGCTTGCCAGGATTTGAGCAATGCCTAATGGAGGCAATGCTGGTCGTGGGGAGGAGGGGTAGAGCGAGGAGTAGTTGTGGCGATTCCGAAGGATGTCTAGGTGGGAAAGGGGAGGACCAGTGGTATTTCGGTGCTCGGGGAGAGGAATATGCAGGAGGGTGATGAAGGAAGCTTGGGTGCGCCTCGGAAGCTCTCGGGCGCCGAGCATGTGTGTGCCTGAGCTCCCTTGTCTTCATCCTGGCATCGAGGAGGGGCATGGGGAGGCAGAGGGAACATGCCCGACACGTGGGGACACGCTGCTAAGGCGGGACGTGGGCTACATGACCATGTTTGACTACAGAGCACCATATGTGCTTGCCAATAGCTTGGTTACCACGCCAACTCTTGTCCAGAGCATGCTTTTGGTCAGCCAAATATGTCTAGTACCCTAGGCATGCAAGTTAAAGGGTAATGGTAAATTTTGGAATGAGTAGGAGCAGTGAAGGTGTGTTTTAACAAAGGGAAAGTTTGCAGCAGGAAAGTAGGGACCCATCTAAGGGGTTTATACTGGATGGAACTTTGGATCAAACCTTGTCCACTGGTCATAGGAATGGAGGGAGTAGATGCACATGAAATTTCAGCTTAGTAAAATCAATGTACATGGTACTTGTAGTACACAGCTGCATTTGCTGCCAAAATACAGGTTTGGATGGTTTGCTCTTATTTTCCACATGAGAATGCCAACTATGTGTTTGGATTAATGTATCAGTATGCAATTGAGGTTGTGAAAGAGTTTGGGGCCCTTTGCATGTACAGAATAATGGGAGGAGGAAAAGAGAGGCATTGCCATGGTAAAAAGAGACAGAAAGTGAGGGATTTACCCCCTCCCCACAATGATTGAGTAGAGCCCATAGAAAAGTTAGTGAAAGTAAAATGGGGTTAGACAATAGTGTGGTAAAAAGTTGGAGACAATGAGAATCTTTTTGTCCCATTTCGCTTGTCGACAAGCTTACAAATGAAGGTGTTTGTGCTATGATTTGGCTAGGTAGAGGAATACTATAGGCTTTATATTTACCAGGGTCAAATGACAACTCTATTTGGTGTTGATCACAAGTTTTGAGCCCAAATGAAGAAAGTTGACAATGTAAACTTGGTAAACCCTAGAAATGGGCAAAAATGGATTTGCTTAGATCTAGATATGCAAATCCATTATCCTTGATGCACCACTCGGTGTGCATGCATTATTGGAGGATTAGAACATGTACACAAAGTTTGTGAACAATAGGGGATAGTTGGCAATGTAGAGTTGCTCAAATTTCGATCTGGAAAGAGTGGGTTTTGCGATATTTTGGTGAACCAAATCAATTGGTATTGAGATGAAACTTTTCAAGATCATCACATATATTATATGTGACATGCTAGCATTTCCTGGATTTATTTGGGAATACTTCTTATAGAAATATTTCAAATTCCTGAAATAGGGAGAAATGGTTTTGAAGGGTTTTGTCCAATATTTTTAACATGACCATGTGTTTAAACTCTTATATATGGACAATACATGTCCACTGAGTTTTCCTAAATTTTCTCAATTATTTTGAAAGAATAAAACTAATTTTCCCTATAAAACACCATTTTTGGCCTTAAAAAGCCTTTAAATAAAATAATAATAAAATATTTAAAAATAATATTTTGTGGTTTGGGGGACTTAAATATATAGTAGGTTCCAAATAAATCATTTGGGGGGAAACAATCCACCCAATTTGAGGACTTGTAGTACAAACCTCAATTTAGGGGGTTTTGAAACCCTAAATTGAATAAATGTTTTTTGGCCAAAATAAAATTTTATAAAAATACTTTTAGGTACTATACAGATGGTATGATCATTGGACAAGAGTTTAGATCAAGGAAACGAGTTTTGAGAGTAGGAGGGAGCTTCATGAATATAGAGCACTAACAAGCAATAAAACAAGCAAGCAAATAGCACACTAGTCAAACATTCATAGGCACTCAAAAAGTTCTAATTCGCCCAAATTTTCGAGTGGTGTTAACTTAGTCATGAGGAAAAACACAGGGTGTGACACCCAGGTGCGCGGCCGCGCTTCCACGTGGACTGGCGGCTCAGCTAGCACTAGCAGAAGCGGCTGGCGTGATGACCGTGGCCGGGGAGCAGGGCCAGCAACAGGCGCCCGACCGCTGCGCCCGCGTGCCTGCACGGCCGATGCAGGCGAGGAGTGCTTGGTGTTGGTGGAGGAGCCAGTGGTCCCTCGGTTGCGGCTGTAGGCCAATGGTTGTTGTAGCGGCATGCTGTGGGTGGAGATGAAGGTTACCCCCGTGGGCCACACCTCCTTGAGCCCGTCAAACCTTCGCTCACGCCCATGGCCTGGAGGGGAGGCTCATGCTCCTCTTCAAGCATGACGGTGCCGCGACGCTATTCGTCAAGGTCTTCGAGGAAGATGGTGGACGTTTGGGGTGTTGCCCAGAGGGCGATAGCAGCGGCGACCTTGGAGATGAGCTTGCCCTTGGCGACAGCCATTGTGCTTCCAGCAACAACGACACTTCCTTCGAGGAGAGCCCAAGCGACAGTAGCTACGACGCACCACCACATCGCCACACCCGGACCTCGAGGGTAGCCATCCCCTATGACATCGCTCCCTCGCCCATGAAGCGGCCACATCAGCATGCCTCCATGGGCCCATCAACGAAGAGGACTCTGACTAAGCACTAGTGCGCCAAAGCCAGGGCTCCCGTAGAGGCAGCCCCCGAGGGGGCTTCGTCACTTTCTTTCTCTTTCTCTATCTTTTCATTTTCTTGCAACCAAAGAATCATGGGGTCCCTCTCGGCGTGTAATGAATTTTGGCGCTTGTGAACTTTTATTAGCACTCTTATCATGTGTCCTGGCCCTTGTATTACTTTTGATTGAGAATTCCTGCAGGTCGCGATTAGGGTACTTACCTTGACACGCTCGCAACAGGCTTCTATGTCAGGGAGGTTTGCTAGTGGCACTTGGGGAGTATGGATTTCCTGGGGGCTACTTCTTCTTACGAGTGACGCGCGTTGGGAGCCCTTTCGGCACTCTACATCTGGGGTCCCTAGTCTCGCACATTCCTTGACCACTATAAGGGGCGTACGGATCACCAGGATGCGACTACGGAGCGAGGCCTCGACACCCTTGGGGCGTTCGGGTCACCAGGACGACACCAAGGGGCGAGGGGCTATATGATCGGTAAGGCTCCTGAAGCGTGTTGCTCGTCAGCCCCCTTGAAGCTCAAGCAGCGCTCTACCTCGGCAGGTCCCAGTTCTGCACAATCCTCAGCCACTGTTGGGGCGCCCGGATCAAGAGCACGCAACAATGAGGCGAGGCCTCGACACCGTTGGGCGTCCGGATCACGAGGATGACCCCAATGGGCGAGGGTCTATATGACCAGTAAGGCTCGTGAGGCGCGTTGCTCAGGAGCCCACCCTAACGCTCAAACGGCTCACCCCAAAAAAAATTGATTCCTGCACCAGGAGGCGTGAGCCTCCAGAGGCTCGAAGGTGGCGCGTCGGGCAGCGGCTTCACCCCTGAGCGAGTATACTGTAACACACGCCAGCTAGCTCACTCGGGAGAGCCACGTGAGGACTAGGGCGCCAAGGCCTTGGCGAGGTGCGAGCACCATGCCCCATAGCCCCCACTCTCAGGGTGTGAGGCAGAGAGAAGCAGTCAAGTGCTCGACCCGAAGTGAGAAATTTCAATATAGGAAACGGAAATGAGGTGAAACCCCTGACCCTTTTTCCTTAAAACATGATTGGAAAAACCCAGATTTTTGTTCCAGAAAAGTTGGCAAATTCGAACACAAGAAAAGCAAATAACAGCTGCGTACGGCACCTAGGCTAGTCTTCATCTTCGTCTTCCCCTAGCGCGGAGCGTCGAGCATCCACGTTGCATGGGCATAGCCATTGGATGGCAGTGTTGTCTGCTAGCGTGGAGCATGGGGATTCCACTTGGGCAGAGGTGGGAACCCCTCCGCGTCCTCAGGGGGCTTCGGGCGTATACATCTTACTCATTATTACGTGAGAGTCTCACGGGTACAACTTGTGAAGGTTCTGGATATTTCACGCATTCTGGATGGGGACCCCCGTCCTGAGTCTCGAGGCTCACTGCGCCAGGCCTGGAGACATGGGCGACCTTGAACGGGCCCTCCCACATGGGCGAGATCTTGTGCAAGACCTCCCTAGAAGGGACCAGCCTCAGGACGAGGTCTTCAACTTCAAGGGTCCCAGAGTGTATGTTACGGCAATGGTAATGCTGCAGCCCCTGCTGGTACCTTGCAACTCGCAGAGAGGCTCGACGACGGGCCTCCTCCCCGAGCACGAGGTCTGTTCATCGCGTGGCGTCCTGATGCTCCTCGTTGAATGACAAAACCCGTGGGGACCAGTGCTTGACCTCATGCAAGAGGACGGCTTGGGCTCTGTAGACGAGGAAGAACAGGGTCTCACCTATGGGCTTAGTCACGGTGGTGCGAATGGATCTGCCTGGTCGTTCCTCCGTGGGTGTGCCACTAAGGCGTAGCCTATCTGCATTCCAAAGTTAGCAGAATAGATCTTGAAGAGGTTACTTGTGAACTGCAAACCATTATCGGTGATGATGCGGTTGGGGACACTGAAGCAGCTCACGAGGCCCTTGATGAACATGATGCCCGATCCGGTGGGATGGTGCGGATGGGATCCACCTCCACCCACTTGGTAAACTTGTCGATGGTGACGTACAGGTAGCGGTACCCTCCTCCTGCCCGCGGGAAAGGCCCCAATATGTCCAGCCCCCAGACCACGAAGGGCCAGGAGAGCGGGATGGTTTGGAGGCCCCACGTGAGCTGGTGAATTTGCTTGGCGTGGAACTGACAGACCTCGTAGGACTGGACTAGCTCGATGGCGTCGTTAAGCATCGTGGGCCAGTAGAAGCCAGATCGGAATGCCTTCCCGGCAAGGGTGCGCGATGAGGAGTGGTGCCCGCAGTCTCCTCCATGGATGTCGGCTAGCAGCTCGGACACCTCTTCCCTGGATATACACCGCAGCGCGACGTCATACGGGCGCCTGCGATACAGGTCACCATCCTGCAGACTGTAAGCTTTGTCCTATTGTGCCACACACTCCGCGTCTTCCTCCTTTTCCGGTAGCGTGTCGTGAACCAGGTACTCCCTGAACTCCTGTGTCCAGTTGTCGACCTGGGGCTCTAGCGCCAAGAGCAGTCGGGCTCCTGAGGTCGGACCACAAGCTGGAGCCCCCGAGGGTGGTGCTGGGGGCATCTCTTCACTTCTAAGTGCCAGATCCTCGGTTGGTGGCAGCGCGGATGGCTTGAAGAACCATTGCTCGAAGACGCTCGGCTCCTGGGGCTCATGGCATGATGCCCTCTTGGCAATGTTATCAGCCTCCTTGTTCGCACCATGCGGGATGTGCTTCTATTCCAAGCCATGAAAACATTTTTCAATCATAAGTACCTTTTCCATGTACGCCCTCATGTGCTCGTCCTTAGGTGTATACTCTTTGCTAGGGAAGTTGATGAGGAGTTGGGAGTCACCCTTGATGGTGTGGCGCCGAATCCCCAAGGCAGCCGTGGCCTTGAGGTCGGCGATGAGGCCCTCGTACTCCACGATGTTGTTGGAGACCTTCTCACCATGCTAAAAACATAGTTGCACATCATAGTGGATCTTGTACCCTATCTAGGAGATGAGAACAACTCCGCCCCCAGCTCCCCTGTGCGCGAAGGCCCCATCAAAGTGCATCGTCCAACCCTCACATGCCTCGTCGCCAGGGTTGAGGGACTGGTCCTCATCCAGCCCTCGATCGGGAGCATCCATCCATTCTGCTACAAAGTCAGCCAGGGTTGCCCCCTTGATGACCTTGGTCGTGTTGAACTCTATATTGAAGTCATGTAGCTCAATGTTCCAGTCTATGACTCTCCCTGCCACATTGGGGTTGCGCGACACCTTCTCCAAGGGGTATGTGGAGTTGACCTTGATGGGATATCCCTGGATGTAGTGGCACAACTTCCTCGAAGCAACAAGAAGTGCGAGTAAGAGCTTCTCCTGCATGGGGTAGCGTGAGAATGCCTCCCACGGCAATGTACTGATGTAGTACAGTGGGTGCTCGACGAGGGAGAGGCCTCCCGTAGCGCCCTTCTCCACAATGGGATCATGAGGCTCGGGTGCCTCGTTGGTCACCGGGGCAGCCGGGGCCTCAGGAACACCGTCTTGAGGAGGAGAGGGCTCCTTGGCATCCTGCGAGTCACCTAGCTTCATGTCTGGGGGCCTGCATGTGCCTGACGATGTAGTGCGTGTGTCGACACGCTCCTCCCTGACCGCCACCAACGTAGTGTTGGTAGAGTGCAGGGTGGCAGCTAGGTATAGCAGTAGGGGCTCCTAGGAACGAGGTGCCAACATTACCGGCGGTCTCGTGAGGTATCGCTTGAGTTCTTCGAACACCGCATCTGCCTTTGTAGGCCACGCGAAGGGGCCCTTCCTCTTCATGATCTTGAAGAATGGCAGGGACCGCTCGCTGAGCTTGGAGATGAAGCACACCAAGGAGGTCATGGAACATACCAGCGTCTGCATTTCCTTGAGTGTCAGAGTCTGGCTCGTCTTTTTTATAGCATTGATCTTCTCTGGGTTCACCTCAATTCCCTAGTGCAACACGAGTAAACTGAGCAGCTTGCCCGATAGGACCCCGAAGGTGAACTTCTCGGGGTTGAGCCTCGGGTTCACCTTCCTCAGGCTCATGAACATCTCCTCTAGGTTCCTGATCAGGGTCCTGGCTGCTCGCGACTTTACCACGATGTCGTCGACGTAGGATTCCGCGTTCCTCCCAAGATGCTGCCCCAAGGCGATGTGCATGAGCCGCTGAAAGGTTGCTCTAGCATTCCTTAGTCCGAAGGGCATGCACGTGTAGCAGAATAGACCGCACGAAGTGAGGAAGGCCGTGTTCCCGATGTCCTCCACCGCCATTTTGATCTGATGGTAGCCTGAGAAAGCATCCAGGAAGCACATAAGGTCACACTCGGCCGTGGAGGCCATGATCTGGTTGATGCGTGGTAGAGGGAATGGGTCTTGGGGACCGGCTTTGTTCAGGCCCATGAAGGCGATACACATATGCTCCTTCCCGCACTTCTTCAGGACGACTACCAGGTACTACACCTCCCGGATATCTCCGGCTTCCTTTCTCTTGTCGAACTCCTGCACGGTTAGCGCCTCCTTCTCCTGAGACTGCCTCCTCACCTTTCACTGCATTGGGCGTGCATTGGGGCACACCATGAGGTGGTGATTGATTACATCCCTCGAGACCCCCACCAAGTCGGAAGCGTTCCACACGAATGCGTTCTTGTTCGTGCGGAGGAAGGCCACCAACGCCTCCTCCTGCTTCTGAGGTAGGCCGGCGCCGATGGTGAAGGTAAGACCAGGGTTCGCATCGTGCACGGGCACCTACTTCGTATTTGCCCAGTCCTGGGAGAACAGACTCTTCTTCTTCACCGGCATGTCATTGAGGGCATCCCCAGTGTCCTCTGAGGCCTGCGTGGCATCCCCAGCACTAGGGTGTGCCGCGGTCACCACATTGTAGGCAAGCTTGAGTGTGTGGGCCGCGTACTTGGAATTTCCGTTGACGGTGACAACACCGTCGCTCCAAGGCATCTTTACGACGTTGTAGCCCGGGTGTGTTGCCGCCATGAACTGGGTGAGGGCAGGGTATGCAAGTATTGTGTTGTAAGGGAGGTGGATGTGCGCGATGTCAAAGTTGGTGTGCTCGGTGCGGAAGTTGGAGTGGGTGCCAAAGGTGACGGGGAGGCACACCCGACCCAAGGGAGCGACGGATACCCCGAGACTACGAAGAAGGGCCTTGGAGGTGCGAGTTAGCCTTGGGGCACCTACAATGCGTTGAAGGTCTCCACGAAGAGTACGTTGAGGCCGGCACCATCGTCTACGAGTGTCCTCGTGACGGCCATGCCATTTATGGTTGCCGTGCACAACATGGGAAGCTTTCTAGTGGCCGTCATTGTCCAGGGGTGTTCTACAGGGCCCATGGTGATGTTGGTCTCCGGCGACATCCAAGGTTGTGGGGACTTGGACTGTGGCTGAATCGTGCCTACCCAGCAGAAGAACTGGTTGACCTAGAAGTTGGAGGCTGGCGCCTATGATCTGCCAAGGATGAACGCGGTCGTAGGGTCGGCCCTACAAGCCATGGCGCCACTGTTGCCGTGAATTTGGAAGCTTCGACACGCCCCCTACCTGGTGTGCCAATTGTCGGATCTCGGGGTCCACAAAACCCAAGGAAGTTTGAACACATGGGCGTGTGCGAAGATCCCCAGCAGCCTCACCCCTCCTAGCTCACAACCCGGTGGCTTAGACGATGAACTCGCATGATGACGAGGAAGAAGGTTGCACACGATGATTTACCTAGGTTCGGGCTGCTGCGAAGCGTAAAACCCTACTCCTGCTTTGGTGGATCGCCTCACGAGGAGGTTTGTAGACGATCTAGTACAGTGGTGAGTTGCAATGCGAGGGTGTTCTGGTGGTCTTGCCTCTCTCCTTTCTTCTCCCCCTTCTACGGAGCAGCCTAGCCTCTATTTATAGTGGCCTGGGTCCTCTTCCCTTATCACTATGACGGGAAGGGATCCCACAACGACCAAATTTGAAGGGGGCAGGGGGTAGATATTTATCCAGACGAAAGGTGGTCTTTACCTTCAAAGTAGGTATTGATGATGCAGTGGTGGGCTCGACGATGACATCCATCTTGTAGGGCTCGTGGTGTTGGTCTTTGTTGCACCGGATTGGAAACCTTTGGGGGTCCTTTGGGAACCTGCATACATCTTTGCCCCATTCGCACAAAAGGGGAAACTGTATCGCCTGGCGCGTTATTGCCCGCCCGTCCCACCTTACATCATCCTTGGCCTCTCGAGGCCGAGCGTTGCATAGGGATCTCCTTTTCTCAAGAGGGGTCCTGAGGAAGCCTACTCCCCTGCGGGTCTTGGTGCTGCTTCCCTCGCGAGCTCAAGGCTTCTCGCGAGGGCATTGTCTTGAGTGGGTTCGCGTTTGGTCATGCTTGGCCGACGAAGGTGAGTCATGCACTGGGCCGTAGGCAGGCAGGTTTGGGTACCCCTATTCCCAAAACACTGACAGGCGGTGGGTGCCGCCGTAATGCCCGTGCGGCTGAGCACAACACCAGGATGACACGAACCGCCCCCATGCCTGCCAATGCCTCAGCAGAGGGTTGAAGTGGCCTTTGGGATGGGCGTCACCTTTCCCTGGCAGACGCGTTCCTCTTCTTCTTCCCGACCGCCGCCAGGATACCTGTGCCGACAAGGGCTTAGCCAAGGGAAAACCATTCGCAGCATGGCAATGACTTAAGGTACTTACCCATCCCCGACGACCCACTTCCTCTTCCTCTTGGTGACGGAGGGCATGCTCTTGCCGCTCCCATGCACCACCTCGACGTCACCCGCGGGGTGCTCGGAGTGGCCCCCGACGAGTATGGCCAGGATCCTCTCTTCTGTTGGGGCTTGGGAGGCCGCATTGGGAGGCGTAACCGCCGCTGTGGTCATCATCACGCCTCCGGCATGGGTCCCCTCTACGGACACAGGGAAGGCCTCAGGGCCCGACAACACTTCCGCTTCCGCGGTCACTAACTTGGGGGGAGCAGCCTGGTGTTGCCCATTTGCAGTGTCATCATCATCCCCGAGGCCGTGCATGGACGTATGGAGGCTAGGCGACGGCACCCGGCCAACGCCCTCTTCTTCTTCCGTCGCCTCCAAGTCCCTGTCGTTGTCGCCCTCGATGGAGGACCCAACGAGCCCCCACTCGTTAAAGGCGGGAATCTCCGTGACCAGCTCCCCCACATTGGCACAGCCATATAGTGACAGCGCGACATCTGGGAGATCCCGGGGTGGGGCTGAGCAGGGGTCTCAAGGCCCCTTCCAGCTTGTCATGCGTCAGGCCATTGACGTGTAACCTGATCGGGCCCGTCGTGCCGGAGAACTCCTGTGCGGGCCACGAGTGCTCCTAGAGAAGTGCTATAAGCTGTCCCAGGAAATCCTTGATGACCATCGCTCCCGTTAGTTGGGCATCCCCATGCGTGGCGATGTGCTCCAGAAGGGGCTCTACCCTCGGGTCGGTGAGCTTCTTGTGGCTCCAATCGGGGGTCTGCGAGGGCCGACCCATAGGGGCCGCCAGGAACGGGCTGACCCGGCACGCATCCATGAAGTGTTTCCACCTTCTTAGTGGCCTTCAAGGGCATGCTCATGCATGTGACATCGACGAGAGAGACGCACGTGAAGCGCTGGTCCGGGGTCGTGAATCGCATGCTCAATAACTGGCGAAAGATCGCCACCGAGGGCCTCGTACCGACGAAAGCCTAGAAATGGAAGGAGAAGATGGACAGGTGGAGGACGTAGTTGGGCTGAAGATGCAGGGCGTGGATCTAGTAATGGGAAAGGATGGCGTAGAAGAACCTGGAGAATGGCAGGACCAACCCGATATAAATGTTGTGGTAGAAGAAGGGGTAAGCGGACTGCAGCAGGTCGCTTGGCGCCGTCGAGCCTGGCCAGGTCCCAATCACTTTGTTTCGCTCGTTCTGCTCGCTGGCCACCAACGGGAGCACTTGGCGTAGATCCTCCTTGTCTAAGATGGTGGAGGGCAAGAGAGTTGGCCCAATGATGGCATGGCACACAGCGGACGCTGTGTCCTTCCCCTTCTTGCCAGCAGGCGCCATCTGAGTGTTGGATCCGTAAGGCATTAGATTATTCAACTTCACCTCTCAATGATAATTATAAAAGGAATTTTGATGAAGTTTCTAAGGAAAAACTTGATAATCTTGCACATGATGATCCTTCTAAAGAAGAAAATAATATGAAAAATATGAAATTCATCAATGGTAGTGGCAATATCATTGTAAAAAGTGTGATCAAAGACAGTTCACTTGTGATGGATAAATACCCCTTATAAGAGGATCTATTCTTGCTAGAAATACTAGTTATGCGGATGATATATCTTTGCTCATAGTGGAAATCGAAAGACAATTCGTTCATATGCATCCCTCCATACAATGGTTGTTTCTAGAATTCTCCAATATTCTGGATGCTCCTACTATACGATTAGCAATACTATCTCTTGTTCATGGATTTAATAAAATTATCTAGCAAGCTAGAGAAATATTTTCTCATTATAGGTCAATGGTGAGTGCCCACCAATAGAGGGAATACTTTATGAAATGGAAGAAATAAGGAGATTAAGATCAACGGACTATGTCGCTTATAATGAAAACCATACGAAGAAGGTTCCACATAATGTCCTAATTGATAAAATATCCAAATATAATGATGAAATTATTGTCCCAAACTTTTGATTGGATTATGATCTTGAGAGAAAATTGGGAAAGTATCTTTACCGGAACCTTTACAATGAATAATTTACTATCACCTATGAGAGACCTAAGGAGGAACCTCCTCCTTGTCCTCCGGACGTGCATCTTTTAGATCCTTGTATTGCGAAGTTTATTCCCTTCAATTATTTTTTACTACCCATTAGAAAAAATTATGCTAAGAAGAGGGAATATGATTATAGCAAGATGGATTTTTCTCATGATTATTACAACACTTGATCGTATGCATTATGCCATGCTAGAGGCGTCAAACAATAGCGCTAGTTGGGAGGCGACCCATTAGTTATATTTGATTTTAATTTTTTTTACTTTCTGTTTGTTTGATATAACATAGTTATTTTACTGTAATGATTGTGTTTTTGTGTTTAAATTAGTGTTTTTGCCAAGTACAGCCTTTGGGATGACTTGCCCGGTAAGTAGAATTAATATGGTGCAAAAACAGAAACTTTAGCGTCAAGTGTACAATTTCTCTGCTTTTACTCGGTAGGCTTTTTGATCTGAAATTTCTACAAAGAATTTCTGTACAATTTCCCATGGTTTTCCTAATGTTTGAGAATATTTAGAGTTATAGAAGTAAGGTTTGTTTACAGATCATTTCAGATTGTTCTATTTTAGACATATTCTGTTTTTACATGCATAGTTTGCTTGTTTTGAGGATGCCATGGATTGTATCAGGGGGTATAACTCATGGAAAAGTTATAATACATTACCGTATGAAATAATAAAATAATGAAAAATTTATAAAAGTACCTAAGTATTTGACATGTTTATTATACTAACGGATCTCACGAAGTTTCTGTTGAGTTTTGTGTGTTGAAGTTTTCAAGTTTCGGGTGCTATCGCGATGGACGAAGGAATAAGGAGAGGCAAGAGCCTATGCTTGGGGATTCCCAAGTCACGCCAAGGTAATATTCTAGTAAGACTCGAGCATCTAAGATTGGGGATGGCCTAGAAGGTGTCCCCTCTTTCGTCTTCATCCATCCTCATGTCACATCGGACTAAATGTTTATTCATGACATGATATGTGTTTTTCTTGGAGCATCATTTTCTCTTGTTTGATTTTACTTATAGTTTGTCACAATCATCATTTCCTGGACACACCTATTTGAGAGAGACACACCTTCATCATGATTTGTTAGAATACTCTATGTGCTTCACTTATATCTTTTGAGCTTAGCGTTTGCTCTAGTACTTCACTTATATGTTCTAGAGCATGGTGGCATATAGATATAATATAAATAATTGTACTCTCGTTCTTCACTTATATTTGTTTGAGAGTTAATAAATAGTGACGGTAATTTGCATGGGTTATAAGACTAGTACAAGAATATTTGGTAATCTATGAGTGCATAATCAAAACCACATGTAGCACATAGAAGACAAATCATGGTTACTGATATTAATGTGGTAATGTAAAAGAGCATGAGTGCATCATCATTAGTTAATGATATTATTATGAATTATAGATTGTTAATTTGTTGTTAATATTTTTATGGCATGATGATGTGTGATCATACTTATTCCTCGTTCAAATGCTAGTGTTGTTTATGTCGAGGGGGTGGTTAACTCCTACCAACCTCATCACTAGGGGCATGCAATTAGTGCTTTGCTTCGAGAGAGCTAATAAAATCCTGGAATAAGTACATGAGTTCTTTATTACTAATTTGAATCCATTGATATACACACTCCCACCTCCACATATTTGCTCGCCTCTTCGGTATCGTACATTGCCCATTCTCAGCGCGAGGATTGGTGCAACTTTTGCAGGTGCATCCAAACCCCATGATATGATATGCTCTGTTGTACATAGGACTTATTATATCTTCTGCAAATCAGCCAACATACCTACCTATCATGCTATTTCCATAGCCATTCTTAGATATATTGCGATGCAACTTCCACTGTCACATCATATGACTTGTACTTCCATTGTCATATTGCTTGGCATGATCGTAAGATAGCTAGCATGATATTTGCACTTGATCATTGCACACTTGATCATTGCATATCCTATTACATTGCCAAAGGCATTCATATAGAGTCATATCATCCTATCAGTTTTTCATATCGAGTTGTAATTAAATAGAAGTGCGATGATCGTCATTGTTTAGGGCACGGTCTTAGTGAGGAAATGAGGACGGAGACAATGATTCCTCCATATGTCGGGATGAGACTCTGATGAAAAATAAAAAAATAGAAAGAGAAGCAAAAAAGAAGAACAAAAGAAAAAATAAGAAATAGAGAAAAAGAGAAAAAAAGAGAGAGAAGGAAAAAAAGAAAAAACGAGAAAAGGGACAATGCTACTACCTTTTAGTCCACACCTGTGCCTCAAAGTGGCACTATGTTCTTCATATAGGGAGTCTCTTATTTTTTCACTTCCATATGCTAGTGAGATTTTTTCATTATATAACATGGCTTGTATATTCCTTTGACGGTGTTCCTAAAATGCCCAAGGTCCCCATGAGCAAGCGAGTTAGATGCACACCCACTTAGCTTTAGTTGAGTTTCATACACTTATAGCTCTAGTGCATCTGTTGCATGACAATCCCTACTCCTCGCATTGATATCTATTGATGGGCATCTCCATAGCCCCTTGATACACCTAGTTGATGCACTTTCTTCTCCACTTTCACCTCCTTGAAACCTACCACGATATTCTATTCCACCTTTATGCTATATCCACGGTTCACACTCATATATTGCGCAAGTAATAAAAAGTCGATGCGAATTAAAAGGTATGATCCTATTGCCTAACTTGAGACCATGGTGCTTAACATTTGTATTTATGTGGTGAGTATGGATCCATGCTATACTTATATGATAAAATGAATATGGTGTGAACATTCCTTACGGATCGTGTTCTTTCATACTTGATGAGTATGTTGCTTATGTTTATAAGTATTACAATGTTGATGTTTATTAATTCATCGTTTCTCAATGATCAAACCTACAAAAGATTACATTTTGGGTACCATGTCACACAAAAATTCTGTTTTTATCATTTACCTACTCGAGGACGAGCAGGAATTAAGCTTGGGGATGCTGATACGTCTCCAACGTATGTATAATTTTTTATTGTCCCATGCTATTATATTATCATTCTAGGCTGCTTTTTGGGTGTTTATTTAATAATTAATATTATTTTGAGCACTAACCTATTAACCCAGTGCCCGGTGCGAGTTGTTGATTTATGTTTGTTTTTGGATTTTCAGGTTTACACTACAAAATGAAGTTCAATTACCACAGAACTTTAATATGATTTTGTTTGGAGCAAAATACGAACTCGAAGCTTCGGGAGGAGACCAGAAGCCACACACAAGGGTGGTACGAGCCAACCAGGCGTGACCAGGGGTGTCATGGTGTTGTCACGGCAAATGTCCTCGTAGGAAAACATAAGTGTGAGGCCATCGCCGCTTGGTGGCGACTCAAAGGGGTTGATCAGGAACAAGAGACGAGTTTACCATCGTTAGGCCCCTCCAATGGAGGTAATAGCCTACATCCTGCTTTGTGTATATTTATGATGATCTCTATTACAAAGGTGTGAAATTGATTACAAAGGTGGATATTTTCCTTCTATTTTTGCGCATATATTAGATCTGGATGATCCTCCATCTGGTTTAGAAAGTAGTTTGTCCATACGAGAATTTTGCTAAGTTTTTTCAAGTACTCTTACTGTCACTCTTTTCTCTATTCCAAATGTCATCTTAATTCTCATCACTTATTAATCGGTTATTTCACCGGCTGAATATACAGTGCTGGCTCATTAATTGAAGGACCCAATCCATATCATGTACTTGAATACAGGCTTGAGTTGAAGGAAACTATCTAGTCAATCATTCCTTTAGATCCCGTCAAAGCTATAATTTTTTGAAAACATCATAAATACTAGTTTATTTGATTCACCTTTTCATTTTTTGGATCACATCAAAATCTAATCCATTGTGTTGCAAACCATCTTAAAATCTAGCTCATCATATTCTCCACATTCTGTATTGTAGTTTGGACTTGAAAAAGTCATGATGCCTCGTAAGACTAGCAAAGCTTGCGGATGGGTCGTGTCCCACGAGTCAGTACTCACCCTAGAGAATCTCGTATCCCATGGCATGTTACCCGCTCGAAATGAAATAAGCAGGCGGGCACCTGAAGAAGAGCCCTCCTGTAACGCCCAAGATGCGCTCATATCCTTATTTTGGCACGAGGGCCTCGACAGGGATAGGAGCGCATCTCATTGTTTTACAAGAATGGATATCATTACAAGTACATCTATAGAAGAGATGAGTATATAGAATTGGATTACACTCTCCACAAGCTACATGAAGATCACATCAATACAACAACATATCCAAGCATCATACATAAGAGCAGAGTCTGACTACAGACGAAATCAAATGATAAAATGACATCCATCCTTCCTATCCCAGGCTGTCGCCTGGAACCCATCCTAGATCGATGAAGGAGGAGAAGAAGAAGTCCAAATCAAACTAGCATCACGTTCACGCTCAAGCATCGCATTACCTGTACCTGCAACTATTGTGATAGTAATCTATGAGCCATAGAGACTCAGCAATCTAATTTCCAAGGGTATCAAGACTATTAAAGCTTAATTGCTGCGGTATGGTTAAGGGGTGAGGCTGCAGCAAGCAACTAGGCATTTATTTTAGTGGATAAATTACGAGTACAAAAAGTAAAGTGGGTGGTATACGCATAACGGACGTGAATTAGCAATGATCACTAAGTGATCCTGAACAGCTACTTATGTCAAACATAATCCCACCATGTTCTCTCCCACATATGGACTCATGAGAAGAGACAGTCACAGTTACGCAAATAGTTGATGTATTTTATTATAATTTACTTCAATTTTTCTATGTCGGGCATTAAAAAAAGTTTCCAAGTTGCCACGTAACCGCGGGCACGACTTTCCGAAAGATTTAACCCTCTAGGGGTGCTCCAACTCATCCATCAGAAACTAACCACACGCCGCGGGAATAACCTTGACCACAAATCCCATGATTTCTTAGACAATTCCATTGGAAAACATCAACCTTGAGATAGCCTGAAGTATTTTCGGAATTCCTCGCACAAGACGTTCGAGAAAGGTACAAAAATCCAGCAAGGCCGCCCGGCAGTCCAGATCCCAATAGGAGCCACACTTATCTCTTTCTCAGGGCACTACTAGATGGGACTAGCTACGAGGAAAACCAATCCCCGAGTTTCCTCGAGGCTACCCCACAGGCAGCCCGTTTTGGACGAACACTCATGAGGAGCATTGGCCCGGGGGTTGATTAATTCTCCATGGGGTCTGCAAAGGCCCTATGCAATTTTATTAGTTATTAGGAGAATGTAGTACCAATGTTGGGCCTTGCCAGACAAGCTTTATCCTAAAACAAAAATCAAGGGAGTCCCAATAACAACCCCGAGCATGTTAGGAGCGCTCAAACGGAACATAACACTGGTACACAAGTAACTAGGGCGGCAAAAGTGCAACAAAATACCGAGCAAAAGGCCAAGCTTTCCACATTTTACCAAGTATATATGTGCATTAAATTAAATAGCAATAATATTGTGATATCAAAATGTCCATGCTATCTCATGGAAGCAATTGCACCTGCAACTAGGAACACTATCAGAAGGGCAGAGCAAGTGGTGACTTAGCCAAACAAAGGTTTGCTGTGATGTGGACGGGTTAGAGGCTTATCATGGAATATTTGGGATGCTTAACAAACAAGTTGTAGGAAGCAAGCCATAGCAGTAGAAATAGAGACAACTAGCATGGCAATGATAGTAGTGGTATCCAGGGAAATGCCATGCCTGAGATCCCGCTTGGAAGAAGAACAAACCATGAAGAAGAGATCTGTGAAGTAGATGAACGAGACGTAGTTGAACGAATCCTTACACTCTGAATGCTTTTGGAACTCTATCGAGAAGAAGCAATCAGGAACAACAATCAAGACATGGTACACCACAACATATGCATGACATGATGCACAAAAGAATATGATGCATGTCAAGTTTAAAATATGCAAGGCATGACAAAACACATCAATCAAATACTACACATTAAGTCAAGCTCAATATGTAGCGAGTTGCATATTGACGAAACTCCACATTCCAATATTTAGTTCACTCTCATTTAGGTACTCATCAATATTACATGTTGTTTCGCATGCATGGTCTTAGCCTAAGGTGAAGATGGAATTACACAATTTTAAATGGAGAAGGAGAACATACATCTAACGAAATAATATCTCTCCATATTTATGAGAAATGTGGTTAAGGTTGTTTACCTAAACAATCATTTTAAATGTTGTTTATCATGGCAAGAGGTGAAGCATGAACAACTACATCATCTAGGCATTTTAAATGAGGCCGGAAGTAACATATAACATTTCCAAAATGACCCCATATGCATATTTTAAGTTTGGTACAGATCTGCAATACACATATCTTATAGTTGTTAAACAACAAAATAAAGTGCACCATGTTATTCTACATGTTTTTCTAGTCAAATTACATATGTGGAACATTTTAAACGGAGCTACGGTTAATTAGTTATGATATAAATCATTTTAACATGGCAAACTTGCAAATCAATGCAAACAACAGGTGTAACTATTTTTATCATGTGTGAAAGTTGAATATTGTGAATCTACACAAAATTTTGGACATTTTACATATCTATATTTTTTCCATATGATGCACGGTTGAAAAGTTACACATAATGCAAACAACAGGTTTAAATATCTAGGGCCTTTTCTGCAACTTAAAATATCATATGTGGTCGTTTCAGAAATGCTATATGTTGCTTACGACCTCATTTAAAATTCCTATATGGTGTAGTTTTTTATGTTTAACCTCTTTCCTTGATTAACACCATTTAAAATGAATTTTTAGTTAAACAACATTAACCACATTTCTCGTAAAATGGAGAATTATACTTTTGTTATATCCATGTTCTCCTTCTCCATTTAAAATTTTATTGATTTCATCTTCACCTTATTTCATGACCACCCATGTTAAAAACCATTTACTATTTATTATTACCTAAATGATAGTGAACTAAATAATTCGAACGTGGAATTTTATCAATATACAACATGAAGTGTTGTTTGTTGGATCTTGCCATGCCATGCCTATTTAAAACACACATGCGTCATCCATGATTGTACATCTTGCCATGTATGTTGTGGTTTACCATGTGTTGATTGATTTTTTCCGATTTGCTTCTCCTCACTAGAGTTCTGAATATGTTTTTGGAGTGTGAGGATTCGTTTGACTACTCCCGTTTGTCTACTTCATGGATTCGTTCTTCTTCTAAGAGGGACCTCAGGCATTTCCCTGGATACCACTACTATCATTGCTATGCTAGTTGTCTCGCTTCTATGTTTATGTCGCGTTACCTACCACTTGTATGTTACGCCTCCCAACATTCCCATGAAAAGCCTCTAACCGCATCCACATCCTAGCAAACAATTGTTTGTCTATGTTACCGTTTGGTCAGCCCCCTTCTTATAGTGTTGCTAGTTGTAGGTGCAGGTTGCTATCATGTGACAACATGGATATCTTGAGATATCAAATTGCTATTGCTATTTAATTTAATGCACATCTATACTTGGTAAAATGTGGAAGGCTTGGCCTTTTGCTCGGTGTTTTCTTCCACCTTTGATGCCATAGTTACTTGTGTACCGGTGCTATGTTCCATATCGAGAGCTCCTAACATGGTTCGGGTTGTTATGGGGACCCCCTTGATTTTCATTTTGGGATAAAACTCTTCTAGAAAGGCCCAACATTGGTACTATATCTGTGCAACATAATATTTCTGAACACTTTTATTAACGCTTAGGGAGTTAGCGCTACCCGCGAATTAATTCAACATAATACCGGGAGGGCTAGTGTTGATGGTGCTGGACCTAAACAGAGTCGTGTGCGGGGCCAACCAAGGCAAAGTCGGGTGATTTCTATCAGGCCTTACGCCATACTCATCTGGTTGTGTCCTCAGAACAAGATATGCGGCTCCTATCAGGCTTGTTGACATCCGCACAACCTTTCTAGATTTGTTTTAACTTTCTTGAACTTCTTGTGAACGGTATTCTGAGGATACTTTGGGCCACCTCCAGGTTGAGGTTTTCCATCGAAATTCTGAGGATACTATGGGCTACCTCATGGTTGAGGTTTTGCCTGTAGTATGTGGCTAGTTTGTGATGGATGAGTTGGAGCACCCCTGTAATGTTAAACCTTTTATGAGAGTCGTGCCCGCAGTTATGTGGCAACTTGGAAATTTGTTTAACATCCGATCATAGAAAACTTGAAGTAAACATAAATAAAAAACACCAACCGTGTGCATAATCGCGACTCTCTCTACTCGTGAGTTTTGAACCGAGTGAGAACATGGTGGGGTTATGTTTGACTTGTAAGTAGGTGTTCAGGATCACTTAGTGATCATTACCAGTTCACGTCTGTTTATGCATAGATCACCCTTCTTATACTAGTACTCGTAAGTTAGCCACTAAAATAAATGTTTAGGGCTTGATGCAGCCTCATAACTGTTTGTGTAACCGTGATTGTCTCTTCTCATGAGTCCATATCCGGGAGAGAACATGGTGGGGTTATGTTTGACGTAAGTAGCTGTTCAGGATTACTTAGTGATCATTTCTAGTTCACATCCGTTATGCATATACCGCCCACTTTACTTTTTGTACTCGCAATTTATCCACTCAAATAAATGCTTAGTTGCTTGCTGCAGCCTCACCCCTTAACCATACCTCACCCATTAAGCTTTGCTAGTCTTGATACCCTTGGAAATGAGATTGTTGTGTCACTGTGCCTCACAGGTTACTACAACAAAAGTTGCAGGTACAGGTAATGTGATGCTTTGACGTGAGGGCGTTGCTGGTTTGATTTGGAGTTCTTGTTCTTCTTCTTCATCGGTCTAGGATGGGTTCCAGGTCGGCAGCCTAGGATAGCAAGGATGGATGTCGCTTTTATGTTTTATTTTGTCCGTAGTCATACCGTGCTCTTATATATTATGTTTCAATATGTTGTTGTATTGATGTGATCTTGATGTAGCTTGTGGTGAGTGTAAGCCAATTTCACATACGCATGTCCTTTTTACATGTACTTGTAATGATATCCATTCTTGCGAAATGACGAGATGCACTTCTATCCCTCTCAAGGCCCTCGAGCCAAAATAAGGATTTGATTGCATCTTCAGCGTTACAAGTTGGTATCAGAGCCTCTACCGACCTAGGAGCCCCTTGATTGATCGAACTTGGCCTAGTCAAGTCAAGAAAAAACATAGTTTGAGTCTAGTTATATATTCTAGAGTAGGATTCTTTTACACCTCTTCTATGCTTTGGTGAGGAATCCTGATGTAGGAATTTTAATTCAATCCCTCATCTCACTCAAAAAAATTGGATCACGCAGATATTTTGGAGCCTCTATGATGTCGACGTGATCGGAATTTTCTTCCTGCTTCCACCTATTTCCAAGAGTTGAGCTCCAGGGGATTCTAGTCACACTTGCTATCATTTAATCTCCTTTGTATCTCAGGACACGGATATTCAAAATTGCTTCAATACTCTTTGTGGCGAGAACAGTTTGTGAAAGCATAATATGCTCCCTTGGTGGTCCTGATAATTCATGACAACATACATTGTCTCATGGACTGATATTTCTACATAGTTTATTTCAGGTGAAAGTCCGTAGAGAGAGTTGGGTTGGCAAAAAGGAGTGTGGAGAGTATCCCCAAGAATAAGAAGGAGAAGGAATAGCATTGGTCAAATTTTAGGGAAGAGGACTCTACATTTTACTTTGTGAGAAATCACTTTGAGTCCATCAGAAAGCCAATGCTATTTAAAGGGGGTAAGGTATTGCTGGTGAACAAGATGCTCAAACATACACAAGTGAGAGTCACCAAAAACACCTACAAACTTTCCACATATTCTGTCTAAGCCTTCCTACAAAATCGGCGCAACCAACACTTCCCACTCGGTCCCACTGATTCCCAGACTCATGCAAACCCTAGCACACGGTGCAACCGATCCCACGTCGGTGCCACCGAGTTCAGGCTATGAACTTTCCGTTACCTCGATTCATGAAATCGGTACAACTGAGTTTTTGGATCAGCGTCACCGAGATTTGGATTATGACCATTCGACACCTGATCGGTACCGCCGAGAATTCTATATCGGTCTCACCGAGATTCAAAAGTTGCCACCTTTCGAGCAACTCCGTACCACCGAGGTTCACACATCGGTGTCACCGAGTTGGTCACTAAGGTGTATAGGTTGGATTTTTGGATATGCCTATATATACCCCTCCATCACAACTCCCTCGTAAGAGAAGCACTCAGAACAGATCCCCACTTATCCTATCAAATTTTAGAAGAGAGAGCCACCTAGTCATGTGTTGAGATCATGTCATGCCATTCCAACCATATGAATCTTGATATCTAGCCTCCCCAAGTTGCTTTCCACCCAATCAATCTCTTCCACCAAAGCCAAATCTGTGAGATAGTTATTGAGTGTTGAGGAGTCTATCATGTTCAAGCACAAGAGCAAGTAGTTCATCAACATTATCAAGCCTATTACCTTTCGGAGGGTAGTGCCTCCTAGCTTGGTTAGGTGTCGCTTGGGAGCCTCCTACTTCGTGTCATGGACACAAACAAGAATTTTGCAAGGGCAAGGAGATCGCCTACTTCATGAAGATCTACCCGAGTTAGGCTAGTCCTCCATGGACATAGGCCATCATGGTATAGTCAAGGTTGCTTCTTCGTGGAACCCTTCGTGGGTATAGTCCTCCATGGACTCTCGTGACTATTACCTCTCTGAGTTGAAGACTCCATAAACATGGACGTACAATAGCACCACCTATCGGAACCATGGGAAAAATCTTTGTGTCCTTCATGCATTTGATCTCCCTATCTCAACTCCTTACTTCACGTGCAATGTCTTTACTTTCCGCTTCTATACTTGACGACTTGCATGTGTAGGGTGCACTAGACCTGCTATGATTTCTAAAATCTTCCAACAATTAACTTTGGATATTGTGTAGATTTTAATTTGTGCTAGTGGCCTATTCACCCCCCTCTAGACGTACTCTTCCAATGATCCCTGAGTTTGGCATCACCCAATACTAGGGAGAGCGTCTAGATGTACTTCCATATTTAGTATCGTTGTGATTACGAGGGTCATAGGATGAATTTCTGAGGTTTCTTTGGTTATGTCTTGACGGATGTGATACACTCGTGGGTAGTATTATTGCTAGGACTGGAGTGCTTTATTCAGTAATTTATCCATGTATCCGTTGGACCAGATTGCATAAGCAGAAAAAACTAGGAGTTCGTAGGTGGGAATTCAAATAGTAACCTAGGATTATCCTTCCAACAAATGCATTACGGGTTATGTATTTGTTTTCGTCTTAATATGCAAGCCTCATACTTTGTGTTGTTGGAGTGTGGTAATTCGAGTTGTTTCGATGTCAAGTGTTGATTTCATATCATTCCTAAGAGGTGTACTCATATTTCTATGTGAGTTCTAACTTTTGCTCAATCAAATTTTCATGTTAAATCTTATTCCTAACCGGTGTGCTTCTCTTCAATATAATTCAATCATACCCAATTTTTTGCAAGATCAACCCTCATATTTTTTCCTAGAATATGTCTCGTCTGTTCCAGGTTTTCTTTGTTTTTCCCCACTCTCATGCCCTTTTTCTTCAACGAGTCAGACATCCCAAGTAAAGTATCCATTTTATTTGTGTGAAGCCTCTTCATCAAATTCTTCCATATTTCAATCTGGTGTGTTCCAAGTGAAGATTCCCAGGAGTTCCAAATCTCAGCATTCTTTGTTCTTGTTTGCTTTCCGGTGGATTCAATTCATGCTTCGATGTTCATCATATCATTTTCATTAGCTAATGCATGCCCTTGTTGATAATTCTTATCCAAGCCTCTCTAGATTATTCGTCTCTTTCTATTCTATCCGGAGTGCTAAAGATATCTCCAAAGATTTGTGTTTTAATTCAAATATTTTCAATTTATTTCAAGGCTCTCGACCTCATCCAATTCTCAATTTGTACTGGTGAAATATCTCTTTCTAATTAATTGTTTCAACGGTGTTTCCTTTCGGTGGGCCCATAAGCTAGAGGTTTTTCCCAGGATCTTACCTTCCTCTTATAATTTTTCCGGAGGTCTGAAGTTCTTTTCAAATGTGACATAAGAATGAATTCCATCAGTCATATTCCTTTTCCAAGATTGCTTTGAATGAGTTTCATCGTTGGGTTAACCTCCCCTTTTAATTGTTCTGGAGTTTCTCAGTAATTCATGGTGGTGTTTCTAGTCATCATTCTCAACGGTGAAGACCAAAGAAGACTTTCTCTTAAATGTTTGCTTATTCTCGCAAAGATTCAAAGTTCAGGCTTCATGCTATCCTCATAAGTTGGGTTTGATCATCAGTAATTCCTCCCATATCTATCCAAAGTATTTCAAACTTAATTTGATCTCTCGATCCTCCCGAAGGCCTTCACTTTAGAAGATTTCTTCATTCTCATCTTTCAACTTTCGTGGTCAAATTCTTCTCAATAGTTGTCTCTTCATTCACATCCCAATTAGTTTGGTGCCTTGTTTTCTAGGGGGATTGTGATCTCTTAATTCTCATGTATCTTCATTCATTCGGGGTATACTCATTTAATTGCAAATGCTTTGTATAGTTCGTTAAAGACTCTCTTAAAGTTTGTGCCTTTATCTATCTTCAATCTTTTCAAGAAGAATAAGTAGTATGCCAAATCCGTTGCTTGTCATCAATTTAACTTGATGAAGGATAAGCATAAAATGATTCTTATTTTCATTAAGGTAATTTTAATCCTTCCGTAGTTGTTCATGATATCAATTCTCGATCCTATGTTTTCCCACTTTTCTTTTCCGGGGTTTCATGCTTTCTTTTGTATCTGTTTGCGAAGTTCCATCTAAATCTTTGCAAGGTCTCAATCTTATTCTTTAAACCTTCATTTCTTTTGATCATTCTTTTTTATATGGAAATTCTTCATGGTGTTTCGTATAGGATTTAAATCTTTCTATAAATATTCTTCAAGATTCTTGTGGTAGTACCTCAAGTATTCTTTGTCTTGCATTTGAAAGTGCAATACGTTCACTACTGTCCTTTGAGATGGTGTTATAGGATTCTTGATTCATGAGATGTCTTTAAGAGAATTTGTCAAGAATGAGATATCTAAACCCATCACTTCTTTATCGAAGGTATCTTGGATTGGATTTCACCTAAATCATATCCTAAGGACTGTTGCTATCATGGTGCCTATCAATGGTTCAGGTTCTCAATTTAGCCTCTTCAAGAAAGAAGTTTGCATATCTTGTTGCTCCCAAGAAATCCTTGTTTCCGCTAGTCACCTGTTGTCACCTCATAATGTTTAGATGTTTTCCATTAGCCCACAACAAGCGTATTCAATTCGTTGTTAATATTCCAACAACTCTGTTCAATCCTTCTTTCTAGGAATGTTGTTCAAATTCAATTGTAGTAGCAGTTTTCATTTTCTTCTCCGTTCTTTCTTTCGAATGATCCAACTTCTATTCTTCTGTTCTGGAGGCATTGTGATGTTGCCTTCTTCAAGCCACCATCTTGTTTTCTCAAGATCATGTTCTTTCCTTGCCTATCCATTTAACCGGAGTTGTGTGATTCTCTTTTCAAGCCCTTTCAGTATTATCAAGTTTTGTCTCTCTTTTCTACCGAAGAGCTGCCCAAATTTCTTTTGAAATTCTTGTAGTTCCTCGTGCCATTCTTCATCTCTTTTCAACCTTGAAGTTTTGTTGGTTTCATTCATTTGTCAAAGAAGCAACTAAGTTTTACCTCTTCCTTTCCACTTCCTCTTTCCCTTTTCATTCTATGATCTTGGGGCGAGATCTCTAGTTAGTGGAGGATAGTTGTAACAGCCCAGGACCGACACTCTAGAAGATTTATGTTTTATTCCATTATCCTCGTGTGATTTATTTAGTTGCCACATTCATCATCACATCGTTCCCATCATCTGCATTGCATCGACACTCTATTGCCGTCGTTTGTAAAACTTGCGTCAGTTCGTAGTTGCCGGTTCTCTCCGTTCTCGCCATTAACCGTTTTGAGACCAGACACACACGCATGCGCCCACGGCATCGTAAAAATATTGTTTTAAAATGTGTGTATAAAATATTCTCTGAATGGGTTGAAAGTTGGCGTGTGGTCTTGTGATTGTGTAGGTAGACCACCTGACAAATTTTGTCGCAATAGAAGTCCGTTTGATACTCGAACCATTAAACCTATGGCGACACTATAGCTGGTTAAATCACATATATTTTTCGTTTATCAAAACATGTTGTAGTGCTGCCCATGTCTTCCCTCTCTTCTAAATGTCTAGCCCCTCTACACACTTGTAACATCCCAAACTTTGGAATGTTATAATAAATATAAAATGATTGTTTGTTTGCTTGAATGATTGAATGTGAGTGAAATTTGAAACTTTTTGAAACTTTTGAAAGTTTATTGAGAGGGAATGAAATGACTTTCCCAAAACTTTCAATCTGCATTTTGATCACCAGGAATTCAAATTCATTTCATCACAAAACCCTAGAGTGAAGATGACATGACTTCTTCCATTTAAAGAAATGAAAAGGGATTTGAAAATGATTTGAATTTCCATTTTGAAAATATTTCAAATTCAGAAAACTTTATGCAACTCAATGATTTTCATGAGAGAGGATAATATGACTTCCTCAAATTTTAAGAAATATGAGTTGGAAGTTTAAAAGAAGGAATTGAAAGAGCTTTTGAAAACCTCTGGATTATTTTGAAAATCCATTTCATATTGGTCCCTATCCAAAATTTTCAAAGAATTCAAAACCCTGACAAAATTTGAGAGGAGTAACATGACACTCCAAGACAGGGGGTAATTTTTGAAGTTTTTGAATCATCAAACCCAAAAAGTTATTTGAAAAATATTTGCAAAAGTAAATAAAGCCAATTAAGGCATTTTCTGAAAAATGTTTTTTTTAAAGTATTCAAATGCCAGAATAAAAATGTCCATTAAATGTCATTTATTATTATGTTAATTTTGATACAAAATTTGACTATATTTGGAATTTATTCGAATGCATTGATCAAGTTTTATGGCTCTGGTAAAATCATAAATAGGAAACGGTAACGGTTTATAATAAAACCGGCCGGCCCACAGCCTTTAAAGCCGATTTTATTTCATAACGGTCACCGCTAATAACACCCCCTCTCGCTCTCTCACTGACAGACGGTCCCACGCGCCCGATCGAAACCGTCGCTCGGTCGCCTTCCTCCTCCCTCGCGCCCGACGCCGTCGCCGGACCCCCTCGCCGCGGACCCCCTCCCTCCTTACTCCCCCGACCCCTTGAGACCCCTATAAGTAGCCGGCACCTCTCCTCTCTCCATTCCCCCCCTTCGCCCCTTTGCCCGTGCCTCTCTCTCGCCGGGATTCCTCGCCGGACATCACCACGGCCGCCGCGCCATTACCACGCCACCGCTCCACCCTGCCCTCCCCGAGCTCTCCCGAGCCCATCACCGAGCTTCCCTCGCTCGCCCGCATCTCCCCATCCCCTGCCTGAGCCTCCGAGACCCCAGAGCCGCCACACCGTCGACCTCGCCGGAGTCCGAACCGCCCCTGAGCTCGTACCTCTCATCTCCGTCGTCCCCAAGCTCGTCCGACGCCACCACTGGACGCGCCACTCATCGCCGCGTCGACCAGTGCCAACGCCGTTGTCGGAGACCCACCAGAGAGCTCGCCTGCATCACGCCGTCGCCGTCGCCGTCGCCGGAGACGCTCATTTCCGGCAAACCACCCCTGTGAGCTCACCCCCCTCTGTGTGCGTTGGATCTGGATCCAACGATCCAGATCATAACATTTAAATTCCTGAAACATTTTCTGCTAAGTACCGGTCACCCGCTCGTATTCGCCCGCACGCTCACATCCGTAGCCAACCAGAGAGCGACACGTAGCCCACCTGTCCGTTAGAAACGTATTTTCATTTCTGATTTAATTTCTGTTTCCAGAATAGTTTCAGATTTGTTTTGCTTATAACTTTTATGTTTTTAATTGTTTTCAATTGATTTCTTTTGCATTAGATCAAAAATTTCGTCTAGTTTCTGTGAATACGAAATTTGACTATGTTTGAATAATTCAATTTGAATTTGGACAGGTTTGATTTAAATTTTGTTTTCTGAATATCTTGAGTTCTAAAATGAATTTTTGATTGATTCTTTTTCCTACTTGTCACTAGTGATCCTAGTTATCATTAGGCAGAGTTTGAGAATTTTTAAAATAAAATTTATTAGGGTTTTAACTAGAAAGAGAATCTGTTTAGTTTGTTAATATAGTTTAATTAGTTTTATTTTGCTAGTTTAAATCTGAGTTAATTATATATTTGATTTAGTATATTCTGTTAGTTAAACTTTAGGTCAATTACTTGTTGTTAAAATAAAAATAATTTGCTTAGTTTAGTACCATGTTGTTATAGGAACACTATACATTTTCAAATAGGTTTAATTTGTGATAAACAAACTAGTTAGTAATACCTTATTCCAACAAAGTTTATATAATTAGATTCTGTTTTCAAATAAAATTTGTAGTAATACCTTTCTGTTAAGTAATGTTTTGTTAATAAAATAATTTTGTTTTGCTCTATTATGATAGGAAAACTATATCCTTAATCATTAGGTAATGTCTTATAAAACAATTTAGTTTTTCATAGAAATTATTTTCACAAAGTTTTAGATGACTTAATTCTGTTTTATAATAAAGATTTTATTTAATTACTTTCTGTTAACTAAGTTGTTTCATAATTTGTTTTCACTTAGTTTATGGTTGTGCTTGTAGTTAAGTTCATTAGGCAAACACTCATGTTGTATAGGATGTTGTTTTCAAATGTTTTACTTGTTCTTAAAAAGTAACTAATTTTTGCTAGTAAAATATTTACTAAAATACTTTTATTATATTTTCACCTTGTTTTGGGTTTTGTGTTACTTTTGAATTTGTTGGAGTTTTGTGTTTCAACTTTGTCTTAAGTATTTCCTTCATCAACCTTGTTGTTTTTGTTTCTTGTGTTACCTTTTGATTGTTAGTATTGCTTGTTAGAAGTGTTTTCTTATGAATGCAATGCTTGATTATAGATTATCATCGGAGAGTGACGAATAGTCTATCAAGTTATTTTGGAGAGCGATATCTTATCTTCATCAACAGTACAGGCAAGTTCACTTTGACCATCTCTTCATACCTATGTTTTATTGCATGTAGTGACATCATTCAACAGATCCCTCCCGTAGTGTTATTGAAATTCTTGTAGTTGAGTAGAATGCATGAGGTAGGAACCCACCACTGGTTACTAAAGCCCCGGGAACGCTAGTTAGTGCAATGCTATGCTAAAGTAGACGGGGTCTGGTATGAGTGTTCGTGAGTGGTGTGAAGAAGGACTCCACGTCAAAACGACGACTTCATGAAGACATCTTCAAGTCCTGCATCTTCAAGACCTCAAGACTTCAAGACTCGAGAAGACAAGTTTTCAATACACACTACTGGGTGAAGGATGGTTGATTGGGCACCCTGGAGAAACCAGTGAGTGGCCGAGATGCATGGAGAAGCGCCATGACATCTTGCGGAAAGCTTCACCCAGACTCAAAGAGAAGGATGAATACTTCATGCCCGGAAGCTTACCTGTGTAGCCACAAGTCATTATGGGCTCTGGCTTGGTTGATCTTTGTTGTGACTCTGCTGGGCAGTGCTACGAGATGTAGTCGACGTTAGGATTGGGATGGGCACTGTCGGACAGTCAGGGAAGCACTCTGAAAGACCATGTTTCTTTCATCCTGTTCTCAAACACCAGGCAGTGCGAGGACTTACCAGGAGGGAAAGAATCTTGTGGGTAAAGTACACAACACTCTGTAGAGTTAAACCAAATCGATTAGCCGTGTCCCCGGTTACGGACAATTTGAGCTTCTAGACTTGGATCTATCTATGAACTCTCAACACTGGACTCATAACTAATTGTGGGCAACTTAATGATACTTATGGGCATTGAGACATTGGTTGGCAGAACCATGTCATGATAGGTAACTCTATAGTTAAATTCCTGATATTCCTTTGTTGTAGGAAAATAAAATCAGCTTTTATGCAAAAACTCATACACAGAGCCACAAAGACTTTCCATATAGAATAGTCTTTATGCTTCTGTTTTTTTATGGTGATCTTGCTAGCATATTCAAAATGCTGACCTACACGGCTGCAACGTCTTATGTTGCAGATACTCTTCTACGACGGGTAAGAGTACGATTTAGGGTTACGGTCCGCACTCAACTTGCCGTTGGTGTTATTGGGACTCCACTCCCGTTGACTGTATCCGCTGCTATTTTAAGGTATATATCAGTTTGACGCTATTTACATGTGATTGCACTTTGATATATACATTGATGTACTGTGTGTGCCAGCATACTGATCTAGGGATGGCACAGAAAACACAGAGGCTTGACTCGTTTTGAGTCGGGTCGCTACAACACTGCACAGACCCCTCATGCAACCGATAACTCCCCCAAACCCTCAACATACGGTCGTGCCCATTGGGTTCGAATCGGACCCATTGCCAAACCATCACTCTTTTTCCAAATGGGCTCCATAACCTATTTTTCCCAACCGTTTGATCTAAATCGGAGGGTCGAAACCTAGTATGATTCGCTATATACCATTTAGGACAAACCCTAGACCAACTTCCTAATTTTTAACGCCACCGCCAATCCCGTCCATTCCCACCTTGGGATCCATCAAAACTCTATCTTCCCAATCCCGGAGCTAAATCACCTGACCAACCCAAGCCAGCCACCAATCCATCCACCTGGACCGTCGGATGGAGATCTGATGGCCACGAGCGCCCTAGCTCCCCCCCGCAACGCTCGATCCAATCTGGATCGAGGCAACTGCCTCCACCCGAGGGCCTCATCCAACTCCGCCCCCTTTGTCCGGCCACCAGCAGCCGCACCGGCGAGCGCCATCACCAAAGCAGCACCATGCCTAGGTCAGTGCCCCGCCTCCTCATGCCCATATCCCTCCTCTGTCCCCTGTATCCTCTCACCCCAATCTCCCTCCTTCTCTGTCAATGTACAAGAAGTCGGTTCCGCCATAGAGGTCCTCTAGGAGCTCGCCATCGCCCACATTTGACGGTCCAGGGACATGATCCTTCCATCCCCGACCAATTCCCGGCATCGTCAGACCTCACCGTCACCCTGTCCGCTACCGTCATCCATGTTGACCTGTGCCGCTGGTCTTCTGCCGTGCAGAGGCACATGGGAGACGAAGCTCCCGCCCACTCACACGGTGTGCCTCTGGGCCGCACGCACACAGCGGTGCATGGACTGGTGCCAGCCCCAAGGCCCAGCCCCGTGCTTGCCAGGGCCTAGCCACGCCACAACTACATGGGCCAAGCCCGCTATCGTGAGATCCAGAATGCCTAACCCTCGCCCGTGGGCACATGATACTATGTTGCACTCAGTTCCAGAGCCGAGCTAGATTCTAGAATCGAACCATTGGTGTTTTTTCCGTCTTGTGAATTTATCTATTATCCATGCATTTACAGATTCACACAAAACCCTTTATCTTCATGCATTTAATAACTAATTAATGGTGCATCGGATCGAAACAAAATATATGATAAATGCTTACAATTTTGTGTAGATTCATAATACCCAACTTTTAACCATGTTTAATATGATTAAACTTGCTGTTTGACTAAATTTGTGTTAATGCCATGTTCAAATGATTTATTTCATAACTAATTAACCGTAGCTCTGATTCAAATGATCCACATATGTAACATGACTATAAATACATGTTTAATCTAATGGCACACTTTATTTTGCTGTTTAGCAACTATAAAATATGCTAAGGACAGATCTGGTCCAAAATGATAATTTGCATGTGGGGTCGTTTCGGAACTGCTATATGTTGTTTCCGGCCTTGTTTAAAATGCCTAGATGGTGTAGTTGTTTACGCTTCACCTCTTGCCATGATTAACAAGATCTAAAATGATTGTTTAGATAAACAAAATTTAACCACATTTCTTGTAAAATGGATGATTATTATTTTGTTATACGTATGTTCTCCTTCTCCATTTGAAATTGCGTTAACTCCATCTTCACCGTATGACATGACCACCCATCTTAAACAACATTTAATATTGATGAGTATCTAAATGAGAGTGAACTAAATAATTCAAACGTGGAGTTTTTTTAATCTGCAACCCGTTGCATACTGAACTTCACTTGATATGTAGTGTTGTTTGTTGCATATTGCCATGCCATGCCTATTTAAAATGGACATGCATCATCCATGATTGCGCATCATGTGTGGGGACATAGACTCATAAGTCGAGATCACCGAATGACGTGCATAGTGATCCCAGAGATCAATGCTCACTGAACACATAGAAACTGAATAACAAGAGTCTTACATCCATTACATACTGTTGTACTGAAAAATGGCCTCTATGACCAAGTCTTCATAAACTTGCAGCGAAAATCTTCAACGATAGTGTGAACCCATGCCATCTACCTTAACCATACAGGCATTGTGACTGGGAAGCGTCCTAGCTCGCATGTTCGTCACCAAGGAATTGTTCATCATATCCTGTTCTTTCATGCCTAGCCAATAAAATAGCGAATGGCAAACCAATGAGTACATTGAATGAACTCGCAAGCAACCCATGTTTTGGAACAAGGCATAACAAAGCATGATATAGCACTAAGCAGGTAAGTTTGCAAAAAACTAATTTCTGAGAGCAATGACATGATCAAGTAACTTGTCTAAGCATGCATCAACAGTTGGCAGTTATCCATGTGAGCAAGTTACAAGTATCATCATAAATAGGGGTTGGACATCTCATGTTCAACCATCACACCAAGTCCTCATACATGTCTCATGTACGGCCGAGACATCTCATGTTCAGTCATCATGCCATGTCATCCGACTCGTCTCAAGTATCATCCTTGTCACCAACACACACACACACACCAAGTTTGTGAAAACATTGGACGCAGTTTAAGAAGGTCCTCCAACTGTCCATGACCGTTGACACGGCAATTCGAATAGTTTTACACTGTGCAGAGGTTGCACACTTTACCCACAAGACTCCGGGAACTTCCATGTCATCCATGACTCCCGGTATATTACATACCCGAGGTAAGCACCCTAGCATTCTCTTTCCCATGACGATACAAACAAAGAGTCCACTCGATTGGTACCCAGCCCTCATGATGTACATCATACGAGCCTCGCACCATATCGTACCAAGCATAATGGGACCAATGGTATGCCCGGTGCCTGTGAAGACACCGCATGATCCTCCTTAGCAACACGACCATGTATCGAGAGTGACCACATCACTCCTGCCACTAGTAATGCAGGTTCTATGATACTACCCACCAAAGTAATCAGCAAAGCCTCGTCCCATAAGGGCTATCGTGGTTGTGCATGTAAGGTTGGGACGATCAGTAAATCTTAAAACTCCCCGTTTTCGAAAACACACACTATGCATGCTCCGGTACACCACTTCTTTATCAAGTGGTTACCTAGCTCATCATCATCTCCCTCGCGCATTAGTGGCACCCGACGGTGTTTTCAAAAAGTCTTTGAAATCTTCTTGTTTCCAACACCATGCATATTCCCACCGCACTTGCATAGCAACTACCAGCAACCTAAGTACTCCCACCTGGACAACCCTCATAAGGATGGTAGGGTCATGCACGATGGAAATATCAATGATAAAGTATCAGAGGCATTGTAACATCCCAAGTGCACCCCTTGCCATTTATGGTCATGTACCCCATATGAACCTCTATGTTTGCCATGTGCTTGGAATGAATTACTATTTTGTTTCATGCCATTCATGCATCATGGATCATGATCATCATCTAGTACATTTCATTTCTTGCCTTGTTTACTTGTGATTGTGGGTGTGATGATGTGAGGTGATATGTGGTTCAATGCCCTAATCACATTTCTTGTCCACAATCCCCCTCTTTCATTTCAACTCAAAAAACCCCTTTTGCTCCTACCAATTTACGTCTCAAATTAATTTGTCCTAAAATTCTTACAAAAATGTTCTGGTGCTTGGTTAATTGATTAGGGTGGAGTAGATGAGCTCTTCCATGTGTTGCTAGTTTTGTTATTAATTTCACTAAAATTAAACAACAGGTTCTTTTAATAAAATTAATTAATTATTTTGTCGAAACATGGCTAGTTCTTTTTATTTAAATAGTTTGCAGTTATTTGTAGTGCTAAGTATTTTTGGATTGTCAAAAAAACCTGATTTTTCTGATGAAGGGATTATTGGCCTAGTGTTGTTTTAATTTATATGCAAAACCTCTCTCATTTGTTTTTATTAAGAGAGAGAAGACAGCATGGGCCTTCCTCCTCCCCGCAGCCTAGCTAGTCCCCCGAGCGGCCTCGGCCCTCCTCGCGGACGGCTACTTGCTCGCCATTCGCTGCTTTCCATCAGCGTCAGAACGAGTGGGAGAGAGAGCGCCTGCCGTGGCACGGACATTCAGACGGCATTAACCTTCGAGCTGCCCTATAAAGTCGCGATCACGCAACCCTAGGAGTCCTTCTTCCCTTTCCTCCCTTCTCCTTCCCCCACCGCCATAGGTAAGCTTCTTCCCAAGCTTCACCGTTGCCATGTCCTTGGTGCTCCGGCAGAGCTCTGCTCGTGCCCGACGTAGCCTTCCTCGCTGCGTCTCCATCAACCTGGTGCATGAGAAGGACTGTCCTCGTGCTCCTGTTCTTCCTCATCGTCCAGGAGGGACTCCAAGGCCAAGATTCTTGCCGCCTTCTTCCTCTCTGCTTGGATCAGGGGCTCACCGGTGTCCATTGTCCCATCATCATCGACCTGTAGCGTGCATGGCCCCGTCTTCGTGTCTAAGGTAGGAGAGGTACTCCCGCGCCCAATCCATTCGCTCTCCATCATCCCTTGGCCGCCGTAGCCATTGTCGTAGTCTTGACGTGCATGCGCTCCCGGTGCTCCAAAGGTTCAGGGTTTCAGATGCGTGCCGCGTCGGACCGAGTCCCCGTCGCCTCGCTTGTGTGTGTGCATGCCCTGCGCGCGCAGTAGTTCGCCCTTTCCGCCGCCCCCTCTCCACGCCGTGCATCGCCTCGCCTCCGCCTGCATCACCATGGCCTCGAGCTCGAGCGCCCCTCTGTTGCAGCGCGTGGTAGTCTAGCTGCAGGGATGGACTCCCCATTGAGTCTGCAACCCCCGGCATGTCCGCCTCCTCTGTTGGTCGCCTAAAAGCTCACCGGGGTCTTCCTCTGCTTCGGCCGCCGGTGGAGCAGAGCGAGGGCAGGGGCGTGTCCAAAAGGACACAGTTTCCCCCTTGTTCAGTCAAGAGGGTGTAGCGCAGTGGTCGTTCGCCTGTGTTAGTAGCAGGGGGACACGGGTTCGATCCCCTCCCCTTCCCCTTTTCTTTTCTTTTTCCATGGAGCTTGTGTGTGTGCTGTGATGTGGTGTGTAGAATCTGGTGTGGCTACACCCGGATCTGGTGAGAGTGTGGAGTGTGTGTGTGTACCAGCATTTGTGTGTGTGGTGGGTAGGATCTGCTATGGCAGGCAGATCCCATGTGAGTTTGTGTGTGCCTGTGTGTGTGTGTGCTTGTCTATGTGTATGATAGTGGGCCCATGGCCCACTTGTCATCCACATAGGGGCCCTGGTGCCTATGCCAGGTGGGTCCCCTCCTTGTATTGTGTTTTTTTCTATTGCTTGTTGTTTTTCTTCCTGTTTAATTGTTTTCTTTCCATTTTTAGTAATTTTCCATAACTGTTCATAGCCATTTTCGGCATGAGCATTTATAGAAAGTTTCAACTTATGAGTGATGGGATGTTATTTTCGAGCATGGTTTTGGGGGCCTTGCAAACGCATATATATGAGTGTGATATATGGAATTGGGGTATAATTTACTAATGAATCCATTGGTGCAATTGGATTGGTCATTTGAGCAAGTTTTACAAAATATCATTTTGTCCCAATATGCTATTTTGTCATTTTAGTTAGAATTAATCCATGCATGCTGTGATAAGTGTGTCAACATGGAAGTGATAGTGTTTCATGAGTATTATGCATGGTATTTACTTTGAACATGATAATATTGCTTATGAGTGTGAATCTTGCTCGAAAGTGGCTAATAAATTGTTGCTATTTTAAACGTGCTAAATATTTGTAAGTCTGAGAATCTGTTAATATTTTTATGTCATGCTAAGTGGATGCTACCAAGTGATATGTTGTGTTTTAGCTAAAGCTCAGTGCTAGTGTTTTGAAGTTTATGTTGTCCCCTATCATTCTGTTCATTTTCATGCCATGAGGTGATCTCTAGCATCGTTATTTTCTGCTGTCAACTTGCTATCAACTTAACTCAGATTTTAGAATCTGTTTCACCATGCCATTTTGTGAGTTGCATGCTTAGTGATCCATGCTTCCTTTCCAGTTTGTGTAGTTGGGTGATTTGATAAGCATGTTATCTAATTTTTTTTCATGCTTTGTCTGAGGTTGGGAACTTCCTGTAGCTCTAGATAATTGTAGTGGAAGTTGCTATGTTGCTGTTTTGGGATAGATTATGTGTGTTAGTGTTTTGTATCTTGTGGGAGCTATGCTCCATTGTTTTGCTTGATATTTGGATCTATTCTGGTTTATGTTTCATTTCCTAACAAGTGGCTACCTTGGAATACCAAGAAATAGCGCATGGCCTTCCATGTCTTTTATTTTGCCTTCGTACCTTGACGTGAGCATAGCGTGAGATTCGTTACTCCGTTTTCTATGTTTTACATATGCATTTGAATCAATTTTGCATGAAGCATACATATTTGCCATTATCATGCATGTTCAAACAACTTAACATGAGGTTCTATCCACAATTGTAAATAACTTAACTATTGCATGGGAAACATGACTAGCTTAGGATTGCCATGTTAAATACTTCAAATGAATCATGCATCATCTTGTTTGTGCATTGTACCATGGTTGGTTGTTTATTGTTGCTGTTTATCTTGGGTAGACGCGAGTGTTGAACCTGAGTATGAGGTTCCAGGAGATTACCACTATGAGGACCCGACTCTTTTTCCCTCTGAAGAACCAACAGGCAAGATGACCGTACTCGGATCCCGAAACTATTTTTCTTGATAGATGTATCGCTCTTATCGTTACACATGTGTTACCTACCACTAGAATGTCAAGCCTCCTACATTGCCATGATAGCCTCTAACCCCTCCACTACCAAGCAAACGTTGTTTGGCTAAGTTACCACTGCTCATCCCCTCTTATAGCGTTCTTAGTTGCAGCTGTAGGTTGTTTCCATGTGATAACATGCATATCTGGAGATATCACAATATTTATTTCTATTTAATTTAATGCACATATATATCTTGGTATGGTGGAAGGCTTGGCCTTTTGCTCGGTTTTTTGTTCCATTTTTACCACCATAGTTACTAGTTGCTGGTGTTATGTTTCCATATTTTGCGCTCCTAACATGCTAGGGGTTGTTATGGGGACCCCCTTGATTATTCGTTTGAGACTAAAACTTGTCTGGCAAGACCCAACGTTGGTACTATTTGCTTAAACAACATAATAAAATTGCATAGGGCTTTGCAACCTCGTGCTCCCCATTAGTGTGGGTCCAAACTAGAGTCGTGTGTGGGGCCAACCCAGGGCAACTCGAGAGATTTCTATTAGGCCACCGTATGTTGTGCTCATTCGGTCATGTCCTGAGAATGAGATACGCGGCTCTTATAGGGTTCGTCGACACGTTGGGCGGTCTTGCTGGATTTGTTTTACCTTTCTCGAATTGCTTGTGTGAGGAAATCCGATCTTCTTTGGCTACCTTTAGTTGTTGGTTTTCCTTTGGAATTGCCTAGGATAATCACGACATTCGTGGTCGAGGTTATTCCCGCGGAGTGTGGTTAATTTTTGATGGAATAGTTGGAGCACCCCTGTAGGGTTAAATCTTTCAGAAAGTCGTGCCCATGGTTATGTGGCAACTTCGATATTTTGTTTAACACCCGGTTATAGTTAACTTGAAGTAAACTCCAATAAAATACACCAACTGTGTGCGTAACCATGATAGTCTCTGCTCGTGAACATGAACCGAGAGAGAACATGGTGGGGTTATATTTGACGTAAGTAGGTGTTTAGGATCACTTAGTGATCATGGTAGAACTCGATCATCTTTTGTAGTCCACCATATTTACATTCATGTTATCATAAGTTAGCCAGCATACAATTCTTAGTGCTGCTGCAAACTCAACACTTACCCCATCCAACCCAATAAGCTTAAATAGTCTCTGTACCCGGCTCCAAGATTGTTGAATCCCCCTGCCTCATAGATTACTACAACAAATACAGGTGCAGGTGTAGATGAGTCCGAGCCAGATGATGTGACGCAGCTCCAGTGGGAGTATGATGAAGAATGTGGCAGAATGTACGTCACATATCCAGACGAGTAGAGAGGCCTTGGTCATGGTCTTTGGGGATAGAAAGAGTATTTCATTGATTCTTTTCTCATTTGTTTTCCTCTGTAGACGGACCCTGCCTTTCGAATGATGTTTGAATAATTGGTGTGAACATGTAATTTAGCATGTGGCGAGTGTAAGACAACTCATATACTCCTCTCTTCATACATGTATGCGATGTCACTATACTTGCGAAACGACTAGATGCTCCTCTATCCCTATCGAGGCCCCCATCCCTAAATATGTATAGGCACGCATCTTGGGTGTTACAGGCATCCCACCGAAAGGGGGACACCACGCCAACATGATCAACTCATCGAAACAACAAGTTCTATATGACATGGATGAAAAGTTCATTAACATGGTCAAAGGGTTGCTTGCCTGGCTCATCAAAGTCTCCGAGGTCTTCGCGCACTTCTCGTCCACTCCGAGCACTTTCTCTACTCTGCCAACTATTGTAGGAAACAACCGTAATAAGCAACACAACAAGCAGAGAAATGGAAGTGCTCTATAAATAGAATTTTATTTTTCTTGGATACCTCTGGTCACAAGAGAAATAGCCAAGGAGGTTATATTGGATGTGGATGAAGGGGGATTTTTGAATGGTGGAAATGAAGGAAATGATGATCCTATAAGATGTCGACAGAAAATATTTTTGTAAAAATGACTGGAGGCACTGATCAAATAGGGCATGTTTTTAGAAGAATTTAGAAAGTGGTTTCATTGGATTTTGAGGTTGGGATGAATTTCCTAGGGATTTCCAACGTGGATCCCATATGAAGAATGGTTCAATATTTGACATAGTAGAGGAAGTGTAAGGTAAAATGTTCATTCCTAAGACATGATTTTAGATGCATCTAGGAACTTGAATCACTTCATTTGGAGCTACCATGAATCCACTAAAGATTTTACAAGGTGGGTCTTTCATAGTTCAAATTCGAATTTGAATTTGAACTCCACACAAAAGGTTGCAGGACAAATATGAGATGCACATATTGGGATGGGACTTGATTTTAGGGACAGCTAGGATTTTGAATCACGAATTTTGGAGCCATTATTAATTTACTATGATTTATCTAGTCTCTGAAGGAAACAAAAACAATAAAAAGTAAATATACCTAATGGGCCAAACAGGCTCATTGGGCGCAACATAGCGGCGAGCACAGCGGGCTGGCCGAGCTACTGGCTGCACGCGTGAAGGACTTCCATGCCGAAGGCATACCCCGTGGAGTGCGCCTTCTCTGCGGGAACATGGAGTCGGGGGAGGCGTTTCGACTTAAACATTGGGCCCGACCAGTGAGTCGCTTCCAGGCGGGGCCCGCCTGCCAGGGTCATCGTCCTCCTCCTACCTGAACAGGGGAGAGCAGGGGAGGTGAGACTTAGGCTACGACCACCAACGACCTCAGGGAAGTGATCCGCTCCTTCCTTGGTGGTCCTAAGGCCCCGAGGAGGCCGGGTTGAGTGATGCATCCACCCTGATCGAATTTTGCAATGGTCGGCGGGAGAGGTTCGGCCATGGGGGTGGAAAGAGGGCATGGGAACATAGGAGAACTGGTCCACGGTTCTGTGGGAGAGAGAGGGGTCGAAGGGAGTTCATAGGGGCCTGAGGAGGCTTCTTATAGCCGCGGCGCCAGAGCACCACAGGCCATGCCCACGGCCACAGCTTGGATGCCGCTAGAGGCCATGAGGGTGCACTGGGGTGTGTGTACGGGCTCCGTGTGTGTGCTCGACGTCCAGGGAATAGATTGGGAGGAGCGGGGATCCGATAGGGATCATGCGTGTGAGATCTCGGGTTGGAGCTCCTGGGCGGCCATGGCGCGCGTGCGAGGAAACCAGCAGATGGGGAGAGAGAGGGGGACAGGACGGTTGTGTGTCGCGTCAAGGCCGACCAGCTGGCGAGAGGGGGCGCTCGAGGTGGTCGGGTCCATGCATTGGGTGGCGGCTGTAGTGGGGTCGAGCATTGTAGTGCTGTCGAGCCTGACCATTGCCTGCCATGGCATTGCCACTTGTGTCCAGCGCATGGCCAACTTTTTCTAGCAGTCCCTTGGGATATGGGAGATGCTCTTATGGATGCTTGGGGAGGTCAATCGAGGGGTAGAAGTAAAAGGAGGGGGAGGAAGTTTCAGATTGCGCTGTCCAGGGGGTGAAATAAGGGTTTTACCCCACCAGAGTTTGAGCTAACGCCAAGAAATTGCTACTCGATTAGAGGGGAAAGAGGTGAATATGTGGTAAAAACTTGAGGCAAAGGAGATCAATGCAAGAGGTGAAAACAAAAGTTTTGGTTTTCTACCAGAAGGTGTTTGTGCTGGTTTTGAGCTGGTTAAAAGAGTTTCCGTGATATGCACTTTAACGGGATCAGATGCTAGGTGGAATTGAGGTTGATCACCAATTTTTTGAACTCATTTGAATAAGGTTGCCAACGTAAACTTGGTAACCTATAGAAATGGGCAGAATTGGAGTTGCTTAGATCTAGCTAAGAAAATCCATTCTCCTTGATGCACGACTTGGTGTGGTAGCATCATTTGCGTATTAGAGAGTACCCAAAAATTTTGGGACCAAATGGGGAAACTTGACAATGCAAGAATTTCCAATTCTTGAAATTAACAGAAATGGTTTTGAGGGGATTTGGACAAGTGTATATGTCCTCCTTGCTGCACCACTTGGTGTGGATGCATTATTGGAGTATTAGAACATGTCCACAAAGTTGGAAATCAATATGAGACAGTTGGGAATGTAGAGTTGCTCAAATTTCGATCTCGATAGAGAGGGTTTTGGGATATTTTTGTGAACCAAAACAATTGGGACTGAGATGAAACTTGGCAGATGATCACCTACAGCATGTGTGACTTGCTTGAATTTTCCTGGAATTTATTGGGAAATTTTTTTTTAGAAATATTTCAAAATCTCAAAATAGGCAGAAATGGTTTTGATGGGTTTTGTCCAATATTTTGAGCATGACCATGTATTGAAACTCTAATACATGGACAATATATGTCCACTTAGTTTTCCTAATTTTTCTCAAATATTTTGAAAGCATAAAAATAATTTTTGCTCATAAAAGACCATTTCTTGCTTGAAGAAAAAACCTTTAAATAAAATAAGAAAATAATATTTTGTGGTTTTGGGGAGTTATATATACTAGGTTTCGAATAAATACTTTGGGACAAAACAATCCACCCAATTTGAGGACTTGTAGGAAAAGCCTCAATTTAGGGGTTTTTGAAAACCTAAATTCCATAAATGCTATTTGGCCAAGATAATATTTCGTAAAAAATAGTTTTAGGTCTATACACATGGTATGATCATTGGACAAGAGTCTAGATCAAGGAAAAGAGTTTTGAGAGTAGGAGGGAGTTTTATGTATATAAAGCACCAACAAGCAATCGAACAAGCAAGCAAATAGCACACAGGTAAAGCATTCATATGCGCTCAAAAAGTTTTAATTAGCCCTAATTTTTGAGTCATGTTAACTTAGTCATGAGGCAAAACGCATGGTGTGACAGACCTACCCCCTTACAAGAATCTCGTCCCCAAGATTCCTAGGCTAGGCATTGAAAAGATACGGACATTTGGATCTGAGGTAGTCTTCACATTTTCGTGTGGCTTCTTCTTTGATGTGATTGCTCCATTGGATCTTGAAGTTCTTGACAATATAGATTAGAGTGCATCATTGACCTCGTCTAAGGGTGCACGGGGTTTTCGTAATATGCTAGGTGAACGAGGTTGTACCAAGGGCCTGGCTTGCGTGTGTATCCCAAAGCTAGAAGACCTGGCAAAGAAGGGTGTTTGTGTGCTGGTCCTGAGGCAGTTAGTGACATCTAGTTGTCTCAAGTTAGAATAGATGGGGTCAAGTTTGTAGCTCCCCTTGACGGGGAATCGTTGACTCTGTTGGGATAATTGATCTTCTGCTGCTTGTGGTCTTCAATAATAAGGACGTCAAAGTTTGTCAACGTAGGCTTCTTGTCGAGATCTTCCGCTTGAGTGAGTTGCCCAAATATATTCTTCATTCATCACCGGTATCACGCCCAGGATGCGCGCCTATCCATTTTAAGCCATGAGGGCCCCGCAAGGGATAGATGCGCATCTTGTCGTCAGCAAGAATAGTATCATCACAACATATAGTACTGAAAGAGATGAGTATACAAGCTGGCTTACACTCGCCACATGCTAACTTACAATTTCACACAAATCATAACATCAAGTTGAGCACAGGGTCCGTCTACAGATGAAATCAAACAATAAAGAAGTTGCAAATGATACTATCAAGCTATCCCAAAGATCACGACCAGGTCCTCACTCATCCGGATACGTCACGTACATACGACCTCTTTCTTCATCATACTCCCATTGGAGCTGGCTAAGATCATCCTGCACCTGCTCATCTGCACCTGTACCTGGAGTTGTTGTAGTAAACTATGAGCCACACAAGACTCAGCTCTCATGAGCCAAGACTATTTCAGCTTAAGGTTGGGAGGGGGGTGATGTTTAGTTTGCAGCAGCACTAAGCATTTTACGGTGTCTATCTTACGCAACAAGAATGTAAATGTGAGTGGCCTACGTTAAGCGATTGAATCTAACATGCTCTCTATGAGATCCTGAACACCTGCTTACGTCAATCATAATCCCACCGTGTTCTCTCTCGGATCATGTTCACGAGCAGAGACAATCACAGTTACTCACACAGTTGGTGTATTTAAATTAGAATTTACTTCAAGTTTACTAGAACCGGGTGTTAAACAAATATCCAAGTTGCCACATTACCATGGGCACGGCTTTCCGAAAGATTTAACCTTGCAGGTGTGCTCTAGCTAGTCCATCACAAATAACCACACTCCATGGGAATTCCTCGACCACGGATCTCGTGGTCATCATCGGTAATTCCAAAGGAATTCCAACACGTCAAGAAAACCCGAAGAAAGTCAGAGTCCACGAGCAAGATATTCGGTAAAGGTAAAACGAATCTAGCAAGACCACCCGACGTGTCGACGAACCCGATAAGAGCCGCATCTCTTAGTCTTAGGACACGACGGATAAGCGAAGCGTACGGTGGCCTGATAGAAATCTCCCGAGTTGCCCCGGGTTGGCCCCGCACGGTGCTCTCGTTGGGACCAACACTCATGAGGAGCACTCGCCTAGGGGTTGATAAAATTATCCACGGGGTTGCATAGCCCTATGCAAGTTCATTAAGTTATTAGCAAATGTAGTACCAATGTTGGGTCTTGCCAGACAAGTTTTAATCTCAACCCAATAAACAAGGGGGTCCCCATAACAACCCCAAGCGTGTTAGGAGCATAAAATATGGAAAACATAACACCGGTAACAAGGAACTAATGTCGGTAACAGCAGAACAAATCACTTAGTAAAAGGCCAAGCCTTCCACCAATACCAGATATATATGTGCATTAAATTAAATAACAGAATTTATTGTGATATCCAATCCATGTTATCACACGGAAAAACCTACACCTCCAACTAAGAATGCTATAAGAGGGGCTGAGCAGCGGTAACTTAGCCAATCAAAGGTTTGCTAGGAGGTGGAGGTTAGAGGCTGTCATGGCAACATGGGGGATGATATCATGTGGTAGGTAGCGCAATTGTAACGATAAGAGTGAGAAACTAGCAAGCAAAGAGAGTATTGGGATCCGGGTACGGTCATCTTGCCTGTTGGTTCTTCAGCGGTACAAGTAGCGAGATCCTAGTAGTGGTACTCTCCAGGGTCCTCGAACTCAGTTCGACACTCGCGTCTACCCAAGAGAAACAGAAAATAAATAACTAACCAAGGTTCAATGCTCAACGAAGATGATGCATGATTCATTTTAGAAGAAACTTAACATGGCAACCACAAACTAGCCAAGTTTCAAATGCAAAGTTTGTATATTAGTGTATCTGGAAAGAACCTCATGTTAAGTTATTTATACATGCATGAACATGGCAAATATGGATGCATCATGCAAACTCAATATAAGTGCATATAAGGATCGCAAGAAAAGGAGCTACGGTTCTCAAGATACGCTCACGACAAGGTACGGAGGCAAAACACAAGACCACCAATACCTGGGCTATTTCTTGGCATTCCAAGGTAGCCACTGGACAGGTGATGAAAAAACAATCACAATAGGCTCAATAATCAATCAATTCCATGGAGTATAGCTCCCACAAGTCACCAAACAAAATAACACCCAATCTGCCAAAAAACAGCAACATAGCAATTCGAACAGCCCACAACTTGAGTTACAGAAATCCTACAGCCACAAACAAGACATGGACCGAATCTACTCAACACCCACATCAACTTATCCAAATATGCAGTCAGTAAAAGAGCCACACATCAATAAGCATGACGCAATCAAGTTGACATGAAGAATCAGTTTTTCAGGGGCTTAGTGAAAATTCCAGTTTTCTGGAATCTGAGTTAATAAAGTAGCAAGTTGACAGCAATGGTTAAATATGGTAGAGATCTCCTATTGGCATGAAAATTAATAGGATGGTTGATGAAAATATCTACTACAAATCACTAACATTGAGTATGAGAAAATACCAACTACATCACTAGTTACAACCCACTCTTCGTGGCAAAACAATAACAGCAGATCTTCCAGACTTAAGTCAATTTTAAGCTGGCTGAACAGAACATAAGTTGCTTACTAAACAGCATGGTTCCCACTTATCTGGTGACTTAGTACACATAACAAAAATACTGGGACATTCCCAGCAACTTTAACTAACAAACTCATGTTGGAAAAACTTAAAAGCATGCATAGATTAAATCATAATAAAAAGACAAAAGGGCATCACAGCAAAAAATGCAGTTTTGTCAAGTTACCCCAAAGTCAAATGTGACTTCACAGGTGAATTATTGGGTTGATTCACCCCAAAATCATTACTCATACCCATATACTTGCATGGAGCAAGAGGGAGAAACCCTAGGTCGAAATTTACCTCCTAAGGGCAAGGGTGACTGATGTCACTTATGCCACTTGATGAAAAATGGGCCCAAAGGCATGTGCTCTATTGATACATGTTGGAAATGGTTAAATAGCATCTTAGGGACATGATAACATGTCCTAGCATCAATTGCAAGCATGAAACTAACTAAAAGAGTACCTATGCTCATTATGCATATAAAGAGAAACCTACACATGGAGCTACTCTTGCACACCTACATCCACACATGCATATATATATATGGCACACAACACCTACACCTATAGCAAACATACACTAGCATATGTGTATGCGCAAAAGCACACACATCTACCCCAACACAAATCCCACACATGTGTATATGCCTTAGGCATACACACACACACACACATGCATCTACACCACATCTGGGTATGCATAGCATACACACACACTACACTCTACTCTCACAAGCACCTGCATCCCACACACACTCACATAAGTGTGTGTACGTAGAACATACACCACACACACTACACCAAGCACATATGTAGATATGACTTGCATATACACCCAACACATGCACACATGCACACCACACCACACACACACAAGGGTGCATGCATGGCACACCACTACCATGCACATAGGTACACATACACATAGTGTATGTATACACTTGCACATACACACTCACTCATATACACCACACACACACTACATACCTGGCCCAAAACACACATACATTCAACACACATGCATATAAAGAGAAGAATCAAAAAAGCAAAGAAAAAGAAATGGAAAACATAGAACACAAAAAAATGGTGGGAAGGGGTTTCGAACCAAAAACTTCCCTAGTCTCCCCTGAGCTGGTTGCCACTATGCTACGTGATCGGATGTTAACAGCGGGAGGCCTCTGCATCTCAAATACACAGACAAGCGCTCTTATACTGACGAAACTGAACCCAATCGACCCCAGCGACAGGACAACGCGCAGCAACTCCGATGACTACGCGGCGGCACAGGGGATCTCCGGCGACGAGAACGGGCAGGACGACGCAGGGATCTAAGGGGATTCCATTCCCCTACTTGCCTTGCGATGAGGAGGAAGGAGACAACCCAAGGCTGAGCCTTTCCGGTCGGCGGCGACGATTCCACGAGCTACGGCGAGGAGAGGGGACAGCGGGGACGAGGCGCTCACCGAGGGAAAGAAGCGCACGGAGACGTGGCGGCGACGGGGGGGGAAGCAGGGCGCTCGAGGACGCGGCGACGACGAACGGGAAGCAGGGGTGCTCTTCACCCCCTAGCACTAGGAACGGGACGCGGACGGCTCTGGGAACATCCCCGCCATTCTCGATGGCGACGAGCTGGTCACCGGAGGCGACGACGGCGAGGAAGAATGGCGACGCTCACTCACTGAATCTCTGCTACCTACCTGGTCGTGTTCTCTGACAGAGAAGGGGAGAAGAAGGAAGAGGGAGGAGGAGAAGGGAGATGGCAGCGGCGGCGAGAGAACAAGAGAACCCTAGGGATGCATGCTTAAATAGGGGGCCGGCCTCGACGTTGGAGCAGCTAACGGCGATGGCGACGCCGCTCCTCTGCTTACTCTGCTCTCTGCTCTCTACACTGACGGAGGGCGACGGGAGACGGGGCAGGTGGCCGCTTGGCACCTAGTGGCCGAGCGACGAGATCACATGGGCCAGGGAAGGCCCAGTGCCCTGTTCTCTCTCTCCCACACACTGAATAAACAGAGGGTTTTTCTATTTACTAAACCAGCCACTCACAAGAAAATCCCAAGGCATTTTAAAAAGAATTTGAGCAAAACAAAAATACATTTGAGATGAGGAAAAACAGCACTATTTGAATAAATTAACAGGTTGATTTATTTGACAAATTATTTAAACTAATATTTAAATAACAGCCCCTCTTTAAATAGAATGCAAAAATCCAACATCCCCAAATAACAAAAGCACCACTCACACAATTCATAAGAATATTAGGGCCACCTATTGAACATTTTAAATCAATTAAAACAACAAGTTAAATCTGCTCATATAATTAATAGGAAGAGAGGGGGAAGGAGAAGGTGGTGTTTGAACGAGAGAAGAGAGGGAATGTTAAAGAGGTTGCACACATGAATCCCCACACTCAACATCAAGACACACAATGCATACTCACAAGCATCATATCGTACAAGATACATGAAAACTAACATGACAGGATGAATGACATGATGCATGATGAAATGATGCATGAATGCAACAACACATAAATGACAAGGTGCAATACATCTCATCAGCTCATGACCCAAGGTTCATACATGGGGTTACAAGGCAAATAAGGTAGGGACACCACTTGGGATGTAACAACTCTACCACACTACAAGAGGATCTCGACTCGAGATCTAGGAACGAAAGAAGTCCGGAAATTCGGAACGGAGCAGGTCCTCGCGTTCCCAAGTAGCTTCTTTGTTAGAATGATGAGACCACTTCACCTTGAGTAACTTGATAGACTTATTGTGAGTCTTACGCTGAGTTTCTTCAAGAATTGCAACTGGGTGCTCACGATAAGAAAGATCTGCTTGAAGATTGATGTCTTGGAGGATAATGGTTCGCTCAGGAGTCTTGAAGCATTTCCAGAGCTGAGAAACATGGAAGGCATCATGCATGTTCGCAAAATTTGGAGGAAGCTCAAGTTGATATGGAAGACCACCTCTCTTGTCAACAACTTTGAAAGGACCAACAAAATGAGGAGCCAACTCCCTTTGATTCCAAATCGCTGTGTGCCTCTCATGGGAGAAACTTTGAGATAGACAAAATCACCCACTTGGAAGGAAACATCCCAATGTTTGCTATCATAATAGGTCTTCTGACGGGACTGAGATGCTTTGAGGTTCTCACGAATGACATGGCACATTTCTTCTGCTTCAGTGATCATGTCATTGCCCAACATCTGACGCTCATCGGTTTCAGACCAGTTAAGCGGGGTACGACACTTTCTGCCGTAGAGAATCTCGAATGGGGCCTTGCCTGAACTAGCTTGGAAGCTATTGTTGTATGAGAATTTAGCATATGGAAGACAGTCTTCCCACTTCATGCCGAACGAAATCACACGAGCTTTGAGCATATCTTGAAGAATCTGATTGACTCTCTCAAATTGACCACTTGTCTGCGGATGGAACGTCGTGCTAAAACGGATCTTAGTACCCATAGCAGTATTGAAGGAATCCCAAAACTTGGAAGTAAAGAGGCTTCCACGGTCAGAAGAGATGAGCTGAGGAATACCATGCAAAGACACTATCCTTGACGTATACAACTCTGCAAGCTGAGCTGCCGAGATAGGTTCCTTGACTGGAAGGAAATGAGCAACTTTTGATAGCTTGTCGATAACCACAAAGATGGCATCGTTGCCCCTCTTGGACTTGGGAAACCCAGTTACGAAATCCATCTCAACATGATCGAATTTCCACTCTGGGATTGGCAAAGGCTACAAAAGACCTGCTGGACGCTGATGCTCCGCCTTCACTCTACGACAAACATCGCACTCGTTGACAAACTGAGCAATTTCACATTTCATACGAGTCCACCAGAAGGTCTGCTTAAGATCTTGATACATCTTGGAACTGCCTGGCTGAATGGATAGAAGAGAATTTTGTGCTTCGTCCACGATAAATTTTCTGAGATCACCTTTTGGAATGACCAGACGGTCCTCAAAGAACAAGGTATCTTTGTCATCGACACGAAAGCACCTATACTTCAGAATGCTCTTGGCCACACCTTTCTTCACTTTCTTCACCATAGCGTGAAGAAGCTGTGCTTGGCGAACCTGATCTTCCAGAGTTGGAGAGACTTGAAGATTGGCAAGAAATCCTTGCGGAATCATCTGAAGGTTGAGCTTGTGAAAGGCTTCACAAAGCTCGGGTTGAAGAGGCTTCAAGATCATACTATTGCAGTACGCCTTACGGTTGAGTGCGTCTGCAATGACATTTGCTTTTCGAGGAGTATACTCAATGCTTGGGTTGAAGTCTTCAAGCATTTCCACCCAACGAGATTGCCAAACATTGAGATTGGGTTGATTGAAAATGTACTTCAAGATCTTGTGATCGGTGTACACCTCAACTGGTCTACCCAACAACAAATGCCTCCAAGTCATTAGAGCATGCACAACTGCCGCCAACTCAAGATCATGAGTGGGGTAGTTCTTCTCGGCAGGCTTCAACTGACGCGAGGTATAGGCCACAATCTTCTTGTCTTGCATAAGAACACGACCAAGGCCTTGGAGAGAAGCATCACAGAAAACTTGGAAAGGCTTGGACTGCTCAGGAGGAATAAGAAGTAGAGCTGAAGTCAGTCTCTGCTTGAGCGTATTGAACGCTGCATCACACTCAGGAGACCAAACATACTTGACACTCTTCTGGAGGAGATTGGTCAGAGGCTTGGCAATTTGAGAGAAGTTCTCCATGAACCTTATGCAATAGCTAGCAAGCCCGAGGAAACTCCAAAGCTACTTGACGTTCTGAAGAGGTTCCCACTTCAATATTGCTTCAACTTTCTCAGGGTGCACTTTAATTCCCTCGCAGAGATGACATGCCCGAGGTACACCACTTCATTGAGCCAGAACTCACATTTGGAAAACTGGGCATAGAATCGATGTTCCCTTAACTTGTCAAGCACAAGGCGGAGATGCTCTGCATGATTTTCTTCTGTCTCCGAGAACACCAGCATATCATCAAGATAGACCAATACAAACTAGTTCTTGAAGGGAGAGAAGATGAAATTCATCATCCCTGAAAAGGTTGGGGGAGCATTCTCAAGACCAAACGACATAACGGTGTACTCATATGAGCCAAAACTCGTCCTGAAAGCGGTCTTGGGAATGTCTTCTTCGCGAATGCGAATCTGATGATACCCCATTCAAAGAGCCAAGTTGGAGAAAACCTTGGCACCCTTCACTTGTTCAAACAACTCATTGATGTGAGGAAGTGGGTACTTATTTTTGATTGTCTTCTTGTTCAATATCTTGTAGTCCACACAAAGATGATCTGCACCATCCTTCTTTTTGACAAACAACACTCCACAACCCCACGGAGAAGAGCTTGGTCCGATCAGACCCGGACGTTCTTGCTCATCTAGCTGCTTCTTCCACTCTTTCATCTCTTCAGGGCCAAGTTTATATGGGTGCTTGCTGACCGGTTCAGTTCCGGGCTCGAGATCAATCACGAACTCGACTGGCCGGTGTGGAGGCATTCCTGGCAATTCTTCTGGAAAGACATCTTCATATTCACAAACCACCGGAATTTGATAAATCGCCGAGATTTCACCCTTCTCATTAAGAGCAAAGAGACGGATTGTGTCATCGCGAGCCGCGAATATAATCACGTCCTCTGAAGGATGAGTCAGCTTGACTTCTTTTGCTTGACAATCGATATGAGCCTTATTCATAGCCAGGAAGTCCATGCCTATAATGAGATCAATATCAGATTTCTCAAGCACATAAGGAGAAGCAAAGAAAGAATAATTGCCCATCTTGATAGAAACATCTGGAACAATAGAATTGGTCCTCATAGAAACACCCAAAGAAACAACACCCAAAGGTTTACCAAATGATGCTGACGGGAATCATGCTTAATGAAAAATGGCTTTGACATGAAACAATGCGTTGCAGCAGAATCAAACAATACTTTAGTAGGAAAATCATTAACTGAGAGATTACCCATAATCACATCATTGGACTACTCTGCTTCTGCTGCATTCACCATATTCACTCTTGCGGTCTTAGGATTATGCTTCACCATAGCATTGCCTGGATTCCTGACAGGAGGAGGAGGCGGAAGACGCCGCTGGTTGCACTTGTTTGCATAGTGACCCTTTTGGACACACTTGTGACAAGTCACCTCAAAAAGCAGACGAACATTGCCTGGAGGAGGAACAAGAGTATTATTGGACGCCTGGTTCTTCTGCTGGAAACCTGGGTTGGGTGGGTGGGAAGAACCACGACCACCAAACTGCTTCTGCTGTTGAGGAGGACGAAACGGAAGAGGATTTGGTGCCCAAGCTTCTGCTGCTTGGGAACCATCTGAGAGCTGGAAGAAGAAAATGAATCCCTTGAACGCTTCTTGGAGTTCTCTAACTCGAGCTAAGCTGCTTCAACCTTCAAAGCCATGTTATAGAACTGATCAAACTCATGAGTCTCTTGAAGAACCAGGCCTGGCAGAAGCTCATCCTTGAGACCACCTTTGAACTGCTAGATCATAGCCTTGTCATGTGGAACATCTTGCTTGGCATAACGAGCTAGATTCTGGAACTCGATGTTGTACTCGTAGACTGACTTGGTTCCCTGCTTTAGGTGCCTGAACTTCTCACGCATCTCCTCGACAAAGCTTGTCGGAATGTAATGAGCCCTGAAGTCATGACGGAAATCGTCCCAAGTAACAACACAATCGCCCCCGGAATGCTTGTACTACTGCCACCAATCAGCTGCTTGACCCTTGAGTTGGAATGATGCAAATGTGACAAAGTCCTCTGGCCTAACATTCCTGCACTCAAAATGCTTACTCATATCACGAAGCCAATCATCAGCGTCAAACAGCTGATCACAACAGGTGAAAGACTTGGGCTGGTTGGCAAGGAACTGATTGAGCGTTGCAAACTGAGGCTGATTCTGGAAAATCCCTTGAAAACCTTTCTAACCCTGATCCCTTTCTTGCAATAGCTGTAGCAACATATTGGTCGCGACCATCACAACTTGGCAAGCTTCTGGAGGAGGAGGCGGAGGAGGCGGTGGCGGGGGTGGTGGTGGAACATCAGTCTGCTCCTCACCACGACCCGGATTGTTGCGAGTTGGTGGAGCCATCCTGAAGATGGACAAAACGCATCAACACCTCATTGATAAGATGAAACAAAGCTGAATCAAATGCTTGAAAGAATTGAACAATAACAACATAGCCTTCCTACTGACAAATTAGTAAGAATGCTTCTTCGGATCATGATAACATCATCGATATAATAAGCCACTTGCACTAACACAAAAAGTATTGAGGTAAGTGCTCGGAACAAACGTACATCCCCAATACATCTGGAGAAGATGATCCTAGATGACTACAAGATTTCCCACCTATGAACTTCCGAAAACTTTCTTGTTTATGCGATTCGGGTTGTGGAATCAGGAACCTACCATAGGTAATCAGCTGCAACTACATCCGCAACCTTCCACACCATAATTCAAGAAATTTCGGAAACTTGTCTAAACTCGAATCCTCGAACTCACAACGATACTAAACCATGGTGGTACCCCGGACGCCTCCCCGGTACTAGGTGACTCTGACCTTATCTCACCACAATAAGTATTGAAGCAATTTCGAACATCCTCCGTCCTGAGATATCAAGAAAGCTGAATGATAACGATGTGCCGTCATTCCCTGGAGCTCAACTTCCCGAAAGAAATCAAGTCAGACAGGAGGCACCAAGACAGAACCCTGTCACATCAGCATCATATAGACTCCACAATACCTGCGTGATCCTAAAAAAAATTGAGCGAGAAGAGGAGTAGAATCAAAATTCCTAAGTCGTATACCTCACCAGAACATAGAAGAGGAGTAAAAATAATCCTACTCTCCGATATAACTAGACTCAAAATAGTTTTTTACTAGACTCGACTCGGCCAAGTTCGAACAAGCAAAGGCTCCTATGGTCTTATGGCTCTGATACCAACTTGTCACGCCCAAGATGCGCGCCTATCCATTTTAAGGCACGAGGGTCCCGCAAGGGATAGATGTGCATCTTGCCGTTAGAAAGAATAGTATCATCACAACATATAGTACTGAAAGAGATGAGTATACAAGCTGGCTTACACTCGCCACATGCTAACTTACAATGTCACACAAATCATAACATCAAGTTGAACACAGGGTCCGTCTACGGACGAAATCAAATGATAAATAACTTGCAAATGATACTGTCAAGCTATCCCAAAGATCATGACCAGGTCCTCACTCATTCAGATACGTCACGTACATACGGCCTCTTTGTTCATCATACTCCATTGGAGCTGGGTAAGATCATCCTGCACCTGCTCATCTGCACCTATACCTGGAGTTGTTGTAGTAAAATGTGAGCCATAGAGGACTCAGCTCTCATGTGCCTGGGTGCCAAGACTATTTAAGCTTAAGGTTGGGACGGGGGTGATGTTTAGTTTGCAACAACACTAAGCATTTTATGGTGTCTATCTTACGCAACAAGAATGTAAATGTGAGTAGACGATGTTGAGCGATCGAATCTAACATGATCTCTATGAGTTCCTGAACACCTACTTACGTCAATCATAACCCCATCGTGTTCTCTCTCGGATCATGTTCACGAGAAGAGACAATCACGGTTACTCACAAAGTTGGTGTATTTAAATTAGAATTTACTTCAACTTTACTAGAACCGGGTGTTAAACAAACATCCAAGTTGCCACATAACCGCGGGCATGACTTTTCGACAGATTTAACCCTGCAGGGGTGCTCCCACTAGTCCATCACAAATAACCACACTCCATGGGAATTCCTCGACCATGGATCTCGTGGTCATCATCGGTAATTCCAAAGAAATTCCAACACCTCAAGAAAACCCGAAGAAAGTCAGAGTCCACACGCAAGATATTCGATAAAGTTAAAACGAATCCAGCAAGACCACCCGATGTGTCGACGAACCTGATAAGAGCCGCGTATCTCAGTCTCAGGACACGACAGATAAGCAAAGCATATGGTGGCCTGATAGAAATATCCCGAGTTCGCCCCACACGGTGCTCTAGTTTGGACCAACACTCTGAGGAGCACTGGCCCGGGGGTTGATTAAATCATCCACGGGGTTGCAAAGCCCTATGCAAGTTCATTAAGTTGTTAGCAAATGTAGTACCAATGTTGGGTCTTGCCAGACAAGTTTTAATCTCAACCGAATAAACAAGGGGGTCCCCATAACAACCCCAAGCGTGTTAGGAGCACAAAATTTGGAAAACATAACATCGGTGACAAGGAACTAATGTCGGTAATAGCGGAACAAATCACTTAGCAAAAGGCCAAGCCTTCCACCAATACCAGATATATATGTGCATTAAATTAAACAACAGAATTTATTGTGATATCCAATCCATGTTATCACATGGAACAACCTGCACCTACAACTAAGAATGATATAAGAGGGGCTGAGCAGCGGTAACTTAGCCAATCAAAGGTTTGCTAGGAGGTGGAGGTTAGAGGCTATCATGGAAACATGGGGGCTGATATCATGTGGTAGGTAGCGCAATTGTAATGATAAGAGCGAAAAACTAGCAAGCAAACATAGTATTGGGATCCGGGTACGGTCATCTTGCCTGTTGGTTCTTCAGCGGTACAAGTAGTGGGATCCTCGTAGTGGTACTCTCTAGGGTCCTCGAACTCAGTATCGACAGTCGCGTCTACCCAAGAGAAACATTAAAGAAATAACCAACCAAGGTGCAATGCACAACCAAGATGATGCATGATTCATTTTAGAAGAAACTTAACATGGCAACCACAAACTAGCCAAGTTTCACATGCAAAGTTTGTATATTAGTGAATCTAGACAGAACCTCATGTTAAGTTATTTATACATTCATGAATATGTAAAATATGGATGCATCATGCAAAATCGATAGAAATGCATATAAGGATCGCAAAAAATGGAGCTACGGTTCTCGAGATACTCTCACGACAAGGTACGGAGGCAAAACACGAGACCACCAATACCTGGGCTGATTCTTGGCATTGCAAGGTAGCCACTCGTTAGGTTATGAAAAATCAATCACAATAGGCTCAAGAATCAATCACTTCCATGGAGTATAGCTCCCGCAACTCACCAAACTAAATAACACCCAATCTGCCACAAAACAGCAACATAGCAATTCGAAAAGCCCACAACTTGAGCTACAGAAATCCTACAGCCACAAACAAGACATGGACCGAATCTACTCAACACCCACATCAACTTATCCAACTATGTAATAAGTAAAAGAGCCACACATCAATAAGCATGACGCAATCAAGTTGACATGAAGAATCAGTGTTTCAGGGACTTAACATGAGGTAATTCCAGTTTTCTAGAATCTGAGTTAATAAAGTAGCAAGTTGAAAGCAATGGTTAAATATGCTAGAGAGCTCCTATTGGCATGAAAATTAACAGTATGGTAGATGGCAATATATACTAAAAATAACTAACACTGAGTATGAGCAAATACCAACTACATCACTAGTTACAACCCACTGTTCATGGCAAAACAATAACAGCAGATCTTCCAGACTTAGTCATATTTAAGCAGGCTGAACAGAACATAAGTTTCTTACTAAAGAGCATGGTTCCCACTTATCTGTTGACTTAGCACAAATAACAAAAATAATGGGACATTCCCAGCAACTTTAACTAACAAACTCATGTTGGAAAAAACTTAAAAGCATGCATAGATTAAATCATAATGAAAAGACAAAAGGGCATCACAGCAAAAAATGCAGTTTTGTCAAGTTACCCCAAAGTCAAATCTGACTTCACGGTTGCATTCATGGGTTGATTCTACCCCAAAATCATTAGTCATACCCATATACTTGGATGGAGCAAGAGAGAGAAACCATAGGTCGAAATTTACCTCCTAAGGGCAAGGGTGACTGATGTCACTTATGCCACTTGATGAAAAATGGGCCCAAAGGCATGTGCTCTATTGATACATGTTGGAAATGGTTAAATAACATCTTAGGGTCATGATAACATGGCCTAGCATCAATTGCAAGGATGAAACTAACTAAAATAGTAGTTATGCTCATTATGCATATAAAGAGAAACCTACACATGGAGCTACTCACGCACACCTACATCCACACATGCATATATATATATATGGCACACAACACCTACACCTATAGCAAACATACACTAGCATATGTGTATGTGCAAAAGCACACACATGTACCATAACACAAAACCCACACATGTGTATATGCCTTAGGCATACACACACACACACATCTACACCACATGTGGGTATGCATAGCATACACACACACTATACTCTACTCTCACAAGCACTTCCATCCCACACACACTCACATAAGTGTGTGTATGTAGAACATACATCACACACACTACACCAAGCACACATGTAGATATGACTTGCATATACACCCAATACATGCACACATGCACACCACACCACACACACACAAGGGTGCATGCATGCCACACCACTACCATGCACATAGGTACACATACACATACTGTATGCAAACACTTGCACATACACACTCACCCATATACACCACACACACACTACATACGTGGCCCAAAACACACATACATTCAGCCCACATGCATATAAAAAGAAGAATCAAACAAAACAAAGAAAAAGAAATGGAAAACAAAGAACACAAAAAAATGGGGGGAAGGGGTTTCGAACCCAAAACTTCCCTGGTCTCCCCCGAGCCGGTTGCCACTGCGCTACGTGATCGGATGTTAACAGCGGGAGGCCTCTGCATCTCAAATACACACACAAGCGCTCTTATATTGACGAAACTGAACCCAATCAACCCCGGCGACAGGACAACGCGTAGCAACTCCGGCGACTACGTGGCGGCACAGGGGATCTCCGGCGACGAGAATGGGCAGGACGACACACTGATCTAAGGGGACTCCATTCCCCTACTCGCCTTGCGACAGGGAGGAAGGAGGCAGCCCAAGGCTGAGCCTTTTCGGCCGATGGCAACGAGCACCACGGCGACGATTCCATGAGCTACGGCGAGGAGAGGGGACAGCGGGGACGAGGCGCTCACAGAGGGGGCGAACGATGGCGAGTAGAGCTCGACGGAGGGGAAGAAGTGCTCAAGGACGCGGCGGCGATGGAGGGGAAGCAGGGCGCTCGGGGACGCGGCGACGATGGAGGGGAAGCAGGGGTGCTCTTATCCCCTAGCACTAGTAACGGGACACGGACGGCTCCGGGAACCTCCCCGCCATCTCCGATGGCGACGAGCTGGTCAAGGGACGCGACGACGGTGAGGACGAACGGCGACGCTCACTCACTGAATCTCTGCTACCTACCTGGTCGTGTTCTCTGACAGAGAAGGGGAGAAGAAGGAAGAGGGAGGAGGAGAAGGGAGATGGCAGCAACGGCGAGGGAACAAGAGAACCCTAGGGATGCGTGCTTAAATAGGGGGCCGGCCTTGACGTTGGAACAACTAATGGCGACGGCAATGGCGCTCCTCTGCTTACTCTACTCTCTGCTCTCTACATTGATGGAGGGCGACGGGAGATGGGGCAGGTGGCCTCTTGGCACCTGGTGGCCGAGCGAGGAGCTCGCATGGGCCAAGGAAGGCCCAGTGCCTGTTCTCTCTCTCCCACACACTGAATAAACAAAGGGTTTTTCTATTTACTAAACCAGCCACTCACAAGAAAATCCCCAGGGCATTTTAAAAAGAATTTGAGCAAAACAAAATTACATTTGAGATGAGGAAAAAGAGCACTATTTGAATAAATTAACAGGTTGATTTATTGGACAAATTATTTAAACTGTTTTGAGATGAGGAAAAAGAGCCTCTGTTTAAATAGAATGCAAAAACCCAACATCCCCAAATAACAAAAGCACCACTCACACAATTCATAAGAATATCAGGGACACCTCTTGAACATTTTAAATCAATTAAAACAGCAAGTTAAATATGCTCATATAATTAATAGGAGGAGAGGGGGAAGAAGAAGGTGGTGTTTGAAAGAGAGAAGAGAGGGAATGTTAAAGAGGTTGCACACATGACTCCCCACACTCAACATCAAGACACACAATGCATACTCACAAGCATCACATCGTACAAGATAGATGAAAACTAACATGACAAGATGAATGACATGATGCATGATGAAATGATGCATGAATGCAACAACATATAAATGACAAGGTGCAATACATCTCAGAAGCTCATGACACAAGGTTCATACATGGGGTTACAAGCCAAGTAAGGTAGGGACATCACTTGGGATGTCACAACCGGCCATTTGTCTTCCTCATCACGGATGCACGTTTCTGGCAGTTCTCGAGTGTTCAATCTACTTGTCTCTTTGTAGCCATCTTGGCAAAGTTTTGAGCCGAGCCTCATCCCTAAGACTAAGCGGAGAGGCTTGGTGTCAAAATGGGTCCTACCATCTGGGAAGGTATTGAGGGGTTCTCAATAAGCTAACTATCCAGAAGTAAAGAACATTCATTTAGTCCCCACGTCCTGAGGCTTGTCAAGAGGGGTGAACTACCTTTGAAATGTGGTTTACCATGATCGAGTCAGTGTTTCCCACTAGATTGTCTAGAAAGGGGTTGGTAACGAAGCCATGACAGTCGTCCACTGCATTCCAGGCATGTCAAGGGAGTAGGGATGTCATGCTCACTGTACACAGTCAAGGTGGTGGAGTGAGGGGGGATGCCATCAGCCCCTCGGTTCCTTCCTAGTCAGGAACTGAAAGATGACTACTTCAAGCAAGGGGCTCTTTAATTCTCTTGATGTCCAAGGGCTTGATCGGGCTTCAATGTTGGCGCTTGTTGATATAGTCTGGTTGATGTATCCGGTAGAGGAGTGGTGGTTGACTTCTTTTTTCTTCTTCTTCGTTGTTGTCTTGGCTTCGCAATTGTAGTGGTTCTTCATATTGCTTGGGCAAGAAAGTCTCCTTTTGTAGGGAGGGTGCTCCGAGGAGTCCAACTCCTTCCTGGTGAGACTTTATACTCGAGAGGCATTGTAATTAGTGTTCCTAGGGCTAGTCCAAATAGGACTAAGGTGTTATGTTAGTGCATCTAGTGCCCCTTAGTGATTTTGGTGTATTGAAGACTTACAGGTTAAGGTACTAATGCATTTGTGAGTGTACACAGGCTCTATAAGTCACTAATGCATTCGAGGAGTTTGATATATTCGGGGATTATCGACCCCTAAAAATGTATGTCTTCAAGTGAAGACTTTGCTGAAGACTTTCTGAAGACTTTGGTGAAGACTTTGTGAAGACTTTGAAAATGAAGAAGTTGGTGTGACCTTGAAGATATGAACAAGGAATATGAAACGTGAAGACTTTTGTTTTCGTAGTTTTGTTTCCTTTATTTGAGTCATAGGAAACACCGTACTGTTAAAGGGGCTGAGGTAATACTAAGGAAAATTTCCAACTGATGCTCAACTCCACATTCCTCAACCCACACAATCCTTCGAGTGAAGCCTTTGGAAATCTCTTACGGTTCAGACAAGTTCTTCAGTGACAGAGACGAAGTTCTTCTGGTCTCTGAGGAAATTGATCTGACTGAGGAGTTAGGATTCCGCCAGTGCAAATTGCCTACAAGTGAGGAACTTGATAAGCTGAGGACTTTCATAGTTCGAAATTCCGTCTATTGCTGTGCTTAGCGCGAGCTGTCCCCAATCATTCTTATCCACATAACGGTCATATCATTGGTCGAATTTATGTCTTATCATGTCAGGTTGCATCCTGGCTATAAATATCCACCCCCACAACCACTAGCTGGTTGGCTGCTCCGAGAAAGAGAACTCACACTTGTCATTTGAGAGCAACCCATCCTCCGAGGACTTTTCAGAGAAAATGATCAGCGAGGAAAAACCTACAATCAAACCACAAAACCCAAAGTGATTGAGCATCACTGAAGAAATTCCTGTGTGGAACCGACGCTTGTTACCTTTCAGGACTGTGCATCCTCCAAACGGTTAGGCGTCATGGTCTAGTGCTCCTGCAGTCAATTGGGGACCACGAAGTGACCTTGGTCTAGAGCATCCAACGGAAAATTGTGGATCGCCGGGTGACCAGTTTGTGAGGGTTTTGGAAGTCTACCCTAAATACTTACCACGAGTGTTGGGCGAGGATGGTGTGACCTTAGCTCAAGGAGAATACAGTAAGGATTGTGTGTCCTGAGACAGTGTGTCCTCTGGTTTAAATACCAGGCCGCTCTAAACAAGACGTACGACTGTCACTACAGTTGGAACTGGGTCATCAAACCATTGTCTTCATCGAGCTATCTGGTTCTATTTCCTCACACCCTCTATTCCTCATATACCTATTGATGAAATTGATTGTTACTGTTTGAAGAATTTGAGCGAAGAATTTCACAAATTCCTCACCTCAAATTCTTGAACTTACCTTGTTCATCACTGCTTATCATGTATCACGCTACTCTCTATTTGTGCATGTTTCATTTCATCATGAAGACTATTTTGTTACTATGTTCCTCATGCACTTGAGTACTTATTCTGCTGCTAGTCATTCATCACATTTGAAATTCCTCAAGTGATGAATTTGTAAAAATCACCTATTCACCACCCCTCTAGGCGATATAACGCACTTTCAATTGGTATCAAAGCAAGTACTCCCTCGCTCTGTGTGATTTTGGTTTAACCACCTGGAGTCTAGTTATGTCGACTGCAGGTATGATCAAGGTTTCCGTGGGGTGTCCTACCTTTGATGGGACAGACTACCCCTACTGGAAGAACAAGATGCGTATGCACCTTGAAGCTATTGTCAATGATCTCTGGTATGTTGTGGAAAATGGTGTGCCCTGTGTCACTCCCACTGTTACTACTGCTGATGGGAAGAGATTCAAGCAAGTTGATTCTCAAGCAAAGAATATCATCTGTGGCCATCTGAGCAAAGGTCAGTATGGCAGAGTGAGTGCTTTGGAGTCTGCTAAGCTTATCTGGGATAGGATGTCCAAAATCAACGAAGGTGTTTCCACTCAACATGACTCTCGTGTTGATGTTCTTCGCAATCTCTTCAACGGCTTCAAGAGGCTCGATAATGAAAATGTTCAACAAACTTTTGATCGTCTCACTGATATCTCAAATCAGCTTCAAGCACTGGGTGCCACCGATATCACTGACCATGAAGTGGTGAAGAAACTGCTAAGATCTCTTGACTCCTCATTCGATACTCTGGCTTTGATGATTCAAGAACGTGGTGACTACAAGTCGCTTGATCCTGCTGATATTCTTGAGAGACTCAATACTCAGGAATTCCAACAAGCTGAGAAGAGAGACCTCTGCGGGCCAAGCTATGGAAGATCTCGTGCACTGAAGGCAAAAGCAATTTCCTCATCTAAAGAAGAAGATTCTAACAGCAGCCTTGGTGATCCTGAAGAACTAAGTTAGGAACTAGCAATGCTTGTGAGTAAATTACAGAAGTTTTCAAGGAGAGGTGGATTTGGAAAGTCATCAAAAAGTGGCTTGAGGAAATCAGATTCCTCAGAACACTACAAGAAAAAGACTTGTCATCGTTGTAAGAAGTCTGGTCGCATTATCTCTGACTGTCCTCTCTGGGAAAAAGATTCAGAGAAGAAGAATAAATATAAGGATGATACTTCTGATGACTTGCAGAAAAAGAAGAAATCTTCAAAGTCCTCATCTGCAAAGTCCTCATCTTCAAAATCCTCAAAGCACAAGAAGAATGGTTCCGTAAAGGCACGAGCATTCATCGACAAGGAAATGGACTCTGAGGAAGAATCTGAAGAATGTGAAGACGAGGAAGAATCTGAGGAGGAATCAGAATCTAGTGTCACAAGCCTTGCTCTCGCTACTGCTTTCGTGAGCAAGTCCATCTTCAACGATGAATAATTTGACTACTCCAATGACTCTAACGTCAGCAACGATGATCATGATCCCACCTATTGCTTCATGGCAAAAGGCTCAAAGGTACACAAACATCATTCCTCATATGAATCAAGTGAAGGTGAATCTGATGATTATGTGAAACCTAGCTATGCTAAACTTGTTAAAATTGCCACTAAGCAACAAAGTGCACTTGAAAAGCTTCAGAAAATGCTAGACAAAAGCGATGATCTGTTGAACCATGAAGTGGATCGGACTCAAACTCTGTCCCTAGATCTCAAAAGTCTGCAGACGAAGTATGATAACCTATAGAGTCATCATAATAACCGCTTAGCTGATCATGAGAAGCTTCCTTATGATTTTTTTGAAAGAAAGCAAGATCTTGAGAATTGAGGGTGTCACATGAAGATCTCCAAAGGGAAAATGATTCCTTACTAGCTCACCAAATCAGTACCGCTTAGGAAGATTTCATTCCACCTTGTTTGAAATGCATCGAACGTGAAACTTCTAATTCTTCACCTGAATGTTCAAATGCTTCTATTTCTGAAATTTCTTCAACTATTCCTGTGGCCTTAAATTCCTCATCCGAGGATACCACTAGTATCTCTGATGACAATGCAGGATTGAAGGAATTGTATGTGACAGGCATGTACAAAAGTCTCAAAGGGCATCAAACCCTTTGCGATGTTCTCAAAAAGCATATTCTGAACATGAACCCTAGGAAAGAGGGTATAGCCTTTGTGAGGAAACTCAACACTGATGGATCCTATTGGGCACCTGAGCAGTACCCCAAAACCTCATGGGTTGCTGCAAAAGGACCTCCTGTAGATCCATCCACTTTATCTGGCTTTACGTGTGAAACTTCATATTTCTCTGATGAATCACTTGACTCGAACTACAGCTTCTTCAAAAATCAGAAAGGTGAAGTATTTGCTTGATTTGTTGGAACTAACTTCAGGAACGGTACTCCTCTGAAGAAAATCTGGGTTCCAAGAGCTACCTACAAAATCTTCAAGTGAATGTCCTCACGACACCACTCATGAAGAACAGGAAACCCAGATCAAATTCCTCATATGGACCAAATTCCTCAAATGGTCAAAATTATCATTCTCATACTAATGCCTCTGTTTCGCAGGGAAAACCTAAGAGTTATGAATATGTGCATTATTCTTCAAACCACTATGTTCATAAGTCCTCGAAGAATTTCTCTTCTTATTCATTTGAGTACTCTAATCCTTGTCCTGTGAAATGAAGTGCACTTGCTTCAATGCCTCCCTTCTCACATGGTGCTTGCAGAATAATGAACTCTTTGCCACCCCTCTAGATGTCGGTGGTGAAGAAATTGAACTAATTTCTTATGCAGGGTCAGTTTTCCAGATGAAACTGAACATCTGATGAACATGCCGGAGACATGAGGAAATTCTTGAAAGGACACAAGCTAACTATGCAAAAATAAATTCCTCATTTCTCTCGTCCTCCCACTACTTGCTTCCTATCTTGTGTGATGAAATTCTGTCTGATGAAATTGATGTCATATTCTTCACTCTGAAGCATATGAGTACATATGTTGTACTAATTCATCTATAGGATCATACTCTAATAGCTACTTAGTGGGTTCTCGATAGTGGATGCACAAACCAGATGACGGGTGACAAGAATCTACTGATGAATTTGCCACTCACTCCATCTCCTCTGAAGCATATCACCTACGCAGACGAAGGAAAAAAGCAAGGTATTGGGACTTGGTAAGGTTGCTATCTCAAAGGACCGAACCATGGATAAGGTGATGCTTGTTGAATCCCTCGGGTTCAACCTTACGTGTGTCTCAATGCTTTGTGATCTTGATATGGTTGTCGTGTTTGGCAAATTTTGTTGTGTTGTCATCATGGAATCTGAAAATTCCAAAGTCTTCGAAGGCTTTAGGAGAGGAGACTTGTATATTGTTGATTTCTCTACAGGTCCTCAACCTGCCACTTGCTTACTTGCAAAGTCTTCAGAAGGCTAGCTGTGGCATCAACGACTTGGACATGCTGGTATGAGGAACCTCCACACACTCGTGAAGAAAAAGCACGTCATTGCCATCGAGGGTGTCAAATTCCTCAAGTACCACCTCTGCGGTGCATGTGAATCTGGGAAGATGACCAGATCCAAGCATCCCTCAAAGACAATCATGACCACGGCTCGACCCTTTGAATTGCTTCACATGGATCTATTTGGCCCCACTCATTACTCCGTACTAACAAATGCATCAAGTTTGTATGGCTTTGTCATTGTAGATGATTACTCTCCTTACACATGGGTGCATATTATTCTGTACAAAAATGAAGTGCAGGACGTCTTCAGACAATTTGCTTCAAGGGCCTCCACCAACTTCGACGTCAAGATCAAGCATATCAGGAGTGATAATGTGACTGAGTTCAAGAACACTAATCTTGATGAATATCCTGATGAACTTGGTATTACTCATGAGTTATCTGCCCCTTATACTCCTCAGCAGAATGGCATCATGGAGCGCAAAAATAGGACACTTGTTGAGATGGCTTGCACCATGCTTGACGAATACAAAACTCCTCGTCACTTCTGGCCTGAAGCAATTGATACTGCATGCCACATCATCAGCAGGGTATATCTTCACAAATTCTTCAATAAGACTTCATATGAGCTCATGACAGGCAAGAAACCCAATGTAAGTTATCTCAAAGTCTTCGTTGCAAAATGCTGGATCAGAGATCCTCACCACAGTTCTAAGTTTGCACCGAAAGCACATGAAGGTTTTATGCTTGGTTATGGAAAGGACTCGCACACCTACAAAGTCTTCAACACCTACCATCACAAGGTGGTTGAAACTGTAGATGTGCGGTTCGATGAAACTAATGGCTCGCAAAGAGAGCTCATGCCTTCTGTGTTAGATGAAAAGTCTCCTGAAGAATCCATCAAGCTGAAGGCAACTGAAGATGTCATACCCACTGAGGAAATCATTCCAACAAATGAAGACTCTCATACTGATATACCTGAAGAAACTGGTGCTGATGAAAATCCTCAGCCACGTCAACCTGCTCATCCAAGAGTAGCAAATGAAGTGCAGATTGACAAAATCATCGATGACATGAATGCACCAGGTCCTCTCACACGCTCAAAAGCTTCACATTTAACTAAATTTTGTGGGCACTTTGCCTTTGTCTGTATAATAGAACCCTGCAAAGTTGATGAAGCATTCAAGGAGCCCGAGTGGATTCAAGCTATGTAAGAGGAATTGCATTAGTTCAAGCTCAACAACATGTGGGAACTTGTCAAGCGACCAGATCCTCGCAAACATAACATCATAGGTACCAAGTGGATCTATCGCAACACGCAAGATGAAAATGGCCTCGTGGGGAGGAATAAGGCTGGTCTTGTAACCCAAGGCTACAAACAGGTTGAAGGAATTGACTTTGATGAAACGTTTGCACCTGTTGCTAGACTTGAGGCTATTCGCATATTACTTGCTTACGCTAACCATCATAATATCATATTATATCAAATGGATGTGAAAAGTGCATTCCTTAATGGTAAGCTTGAGGAACAAGTATATGTTGCTCAACCCCCAGGTTTTGAAGACCCTAAGCATCCTGACAAAGTCCTCAGACTAAAGAAGGACCTCTATGGCCTCAAGCAGGCCCCTCGGGCGTGGTACGACACACTGAAGGAATTCCTCATGAAGAAAGGCTTCAAACCCGGTTCACTCGACCCAACCCTTTTCACAAAATCTTATGACAATGAAATGTTCATATGCCAGATATATGTAGACGATATTATCTTTGGCTATACTAACAAATGTTACAGTGATGAATTTGCCTATATGATGAATGAATAATATCAAATGTCTATGATGGGAGAGTTGAAATTCTTCCTAGGTCTTCAAATTCGTCAGCAAGACAATGGCATCTTCATCTCACAAGAGAAATACCTCAAAGTTGTTCTGAGGAAATTCGACATGCAAGATTGCAAAGGCGTCAAAACTCCAATGCCTTCAAAAGGCCACCTCTGCACCGATGAAAATGGTAAACATTTCGATCAAAAGGTATACTGCTCCATGATTGGTTCATTATTGTATCTATGTGCATCTAGGCCTGATATTATGCTAAGTGTTTGCATGTGTGCCCGATTCCAAGCAACAGCGAAGGAATCACACCATAAGGCTGTCAAAAATATGCTTCGATACTTAGCTCACACACCAACACTTGGATTGTGGTATCCCAAGGGCTCAAATCTTCACCTCATCGGATACACTAATGCTGACTATGCTGGAGATCGTGTGGATCGCAAGTCAACCTCAGGCACATGTCATTTCCTCGGACGATCCTTAGTCTGTTGGTCCTCGAAGAAGAAGAACTGCGTTTCACTCTCTACTACTGAAGCTGAGTACATTGCTCCCGGTTCATGTTGCGCTCAGCTACTATGGATGAAGCAAACCCTCAAGGACTACGACATCAAGATGAAGAATGTGCCTCTTTACTATGACAACGAGAGTGCCATCAAGATTGCTTATAAGCCAGTTCAGCATTCCAAGACCAAGCACATCCAAATTCAGCATCACTTTCTTCGAGATCATGTACTCAAGGGCGACATCTCCATCGACCACATCCCCACTGAAGAACAGCTGGCCGATATCTTCACAAAGCCCTTGGATGAAAAGAGATTTTGCAAGTTGCGGTGTGAGCTAAATATCTTAGAATCTTTGAATGTCCTTTGAAGGAAGACACACATCCTAACACTTATGCAAAATTGATGACCTTGATGTGCAACACACGAAGAAACGTTTTTCTTCAATCAATGAAGAATAACCCTCTATGTGTGAAGAAATTAATGAAGAATTTGATTCTCAGAACCCTACGACAATTGTATGCGGTGTTTGAAGTCATCGTTCTTATACGGTGGGTGACGCCACCAACAATAGTTCAAATTCTTCTAAGTTGAGTTTTTCATCATTTGTGAAAATTCTTCAAATCATAATATTCCTCAAATTTTTCAAATTCCTCAACTTTTCAAATTCTTCAAACTTTGAAACTCATGTTCTTCATTGACTATATATATATATATATGAGTTTTTAATGTCCTCAACAGCATTCACATATTGCTAATTCTTCAAGTTTATTTTCATCTAAGTGAATGTGATCGGACCCTTTACCCCTCTATGCTAAACTCAACCCAGTCTGTTCACAAATTCTTCATATGCATTCTACATTGAAACTCGTTCAAAGTGTTCACTATGTCCTTGACAGCTAAAGAATTTGCAAACAAAAGATTTGAAATTTACACTATCAAAATATTCAGCGGCTCTCGCACAAACGGTTCCGGTTCCCGTGCGTGGATAACCCACGATCACCACCGCTAAGTACGTGGGTGACACCTGTCGCGTGGAGAGCAAGGGTCAGGGGCAATCCTGTCCAAAATCTTAGGGCGGATCGGTTTTCACTTCCTCTATAAATACCCCCTTCCCATCAACTGTGCTCGGTTACTCCGCATCTCATCCCTCTCCCGAGCTCCAACCTAGCGCCGCTGCTAAAGTCATTGTCGCTGGTGAGGAAGAGCTTCACTGCCTCAACCTCGTCGTCGTCGTACTTGCACCGGCCGCGGAAATCCTCATCCCGCCGCCGCTATAGCTATATCCCTCTGCCAAGCTAGGGCGTGGGAGATCTGAATGCACTAACTTCCCAATCTCATCTTTGAGTTCATCGTGTTCTTCACCAGGGTAAATAAAATTTATTTTTACTGCCCTTGTTTGATCCTCAAATGCTCTTCATATTCCTCAAAAGGTGTTTGTTCTTCATGAACCTTATTTTAAAGCACCTTACATCTCCTCATACTTGATGATTTTCTCTAAGTAATGATTTTCTTCAAGATTCCTCAATTGTGCAAATCCTCAAAATTTGTACAACTCAGGAACCTGAGACAAAGAACACTTAGTGAAATTCGTCAAGACATCCATGGTCAAATTCCTCACACCTAACTTTTCTTCAAAATTTCTGAGAACGCATATGACCTCTTCAAATTCCTCGCACCTATACTCTGTTCACAGGTACAACATGTCTGCTAATGAATCACTAGGTTCTCATCAACTTAAATCATTTGCAGCACTTCTTGAAGAAAAATTGTGTACCTCTTCAGAATCTTCAAGAGTTCATATTCCTTAAGTGAAGGAAATGGTTGACGGAAAGAAACCTCAAAAAGGAGGAAAGAAGCCAGATGTGCACACTGCCTTTGAGATTCCAGAGGATGTGTATGATGAATATTGCACACCTGATGAAGAAACACATGGAAAAGAGACGACCAAGCAGAGAAAGATCCGTCTGCAAAAGATTGAGAGGAGATGGGCAAAGGAATGGAAAGAATATCGTTATCTAACCCCGAAGTACATGATGAAATTTGCAGTGAAACCACCTTGCAGCAGGCCTCCTCTATCTCAGAACCAAATCGCTAATCCCACAAGCCTAAAGACTGGTGAGGACTTTCCTCATCTATGGGAGAAGCAGCAAACCAAGCTGGCTAGGAAAGCCAAAGAAGCAGTGAAGACATTCAATGAAGATTTTGCTGCCGCTGCCTTTGCCGGAGCTTCTGCAAGTGCTCCGAAGAAAATCATGAAGAAATCTGCTTTGAAGATAGGTTCTTCCACATCAAGACCTACACAACAGATTCCTCAAGGTCAAAGGCCTCAGCCTACAAAGTCCTTAGCACCTGGAACTATCGCTGCTCAGTCTTCTGCAACAGTTACAAAGTCCTCAACACCAGTTACAAAGGACTGAGGGTTTCACCAAAGTACCAAAGATCACTACTAGCTCCTCCAACACAGCAAAGTCTTCAACTAGCCCCTCTACGTTGAAGCTGAAGAAAACTGTTCGACGAGGTCAAAGACCAAGTCCTCACACAAGCAAGGTTGTGTTGACCATACCCTCACATTCTGAGCATAATGATGGTGATGATGATGAAGCTGATGATGAGGAATTGAAGAAATCATCAGACAAAGTCAGCACAGGGCTGCTAGAGCAAAGGGTAGTTATGTTCCTCTCATGCTGGATCCCAAGATGATCCTCAACTTCATCGATATATGGCATGAAGACCCAAGCACCCCACTTTCTTCAATAAATCTGCCACCTGGAGTGGATCATGTCCTCACCCACTTCATCTCTAAAGAAAAATGGAAGAGAGATTAAGATCTGAGAGCTAAGAGGAACAAGACTCAAAAAGAAAAGTTTCTGCGTGACAATGTGATGAATTTGACCCCAAATCAACTCGTCATAGTTCAGTCCGAAATTCGCACACTCTCTGTGGATCAAAAGAGATATGATGCTGAATGGAAGCGCACCAAGGTCAGATTCGTCATGGCTGGTCAAGCAGCTGTAAAGAATCACAACACCAGGTTGCAGCTCGATCACGACCACAAAAGCCTCAGTTTGTAGAAATTGCTCAGACTGGAGATGAAACTCCTCAGGCAACTGATGAAAATGCTCAGCCTGATGAAACTGCTGAAGGAAATGCTTCTGCACTAGAAGTAACTGCCGGTGCTGCTGAGGAAACTCAGACCACTGATGAACATGCCAGGGCAACCTCCAATGTTGTGCCTGAGGAAACTGCTATGCCAACAAGTACTTCTGTTGTACCTGAAGAATCTGATAGGCCAGCTAAAGAATCTGCTGTGCCTGAAGAAACTGAACCACTCAGGGTGGTTGCATCAGTCGTTCCTTAAGAAACTACTACTGCTGAGGAAAATCCACTCAAGAGAAAAGCGTCAACTTCTGATGCCCCTATGTTGAAGAAGTTGAAAACTTCATCAAGTTCCTCAGCAACTCCAATTTCCACAGCACCATCCTATGCTATTGTGCCATTCGGGGAGGAGTATGTCATCCCTGAAGAAGAAGAAAATCATTCGGCTGCTTCCACAGAGCCTCTTGATGAGGAAATTGTCATTGATCACACTACATCGACCCCCAAGGTATCATCGCCCCAGCTTCTAGTAACGGCTGAGGAAGCTGACATAGAAGAAATTGATGAAGAAGTTGACATTGGTGACACTACTCCGGTCGTCAATGATGAATATTGGGAATCTGCACATCCCAATTCACAAATGGCAACTCCTCTGATGTTGATTCCTCAATCACCTGCACAGACTGAAGAAATCCCAGAAGACTTTGCACATCTGTACCTTGCAGACAGTGAAGAAATTCTAGCTGCAACAACTGAGGAAAATGATGCTCCGGCCACTGCCGAGGAACCAGTTGTTCAAATCACCCAGTGTGCTGTTCCTCCAATGCCAACGGAGATCAAGGGGCGCACACGAACAAATCTTCAACCCAAGCCAATACTACCCTTCAAAGGCACTGTTCGTCCCAAATTCCTCAAGAATATTTTCTTCGATGAACACTCATTCTTCTCTGGACCAAACCCCTATGACTCTGCAAGGGCTGGTCGCAACGGATATTTTGGTGAACCAAAACAACTGGGATTGAGGTGAAACTTGGCAAGATGATCACCTATGGCATGTGTGAATTGCTTTAATTTTCCTGGAATGTATTGAGAATATTTCTTATAGAAATATTTCAAAAGCTCAAAATAGGCAAAAATGGTTGCAAAGGGTTTTGTCCAACATTTTGAACATGACCATGTGTTCAAGCTCTTATATATGGACAATATATGTCTAGTTAGTTTTCCTATTTTTTCTCAAATATTTTGCAAGCATAAAAATAATTTTTGCTCATAAAAGACCATTTCTTGCTTTAACAGAAAGCCTTTAAATAAAATAAGAAAATAATTTTTTGTGGTTTTTGGAAAGTTATATATATTAGGTTCCAAATAAATAGTTTAGGACAAAACAATCCACCCAATTTGAGGACTTGCATTACAAACCTCAATTTAGGTGGTTTTGGAAACCTAAATTGAATAAATGCTTTCTGGCCAAGATAATATTGGATAAAAAAATAGTTTTAGGTCTATACACATGGTATGATGATTGGACAAGTGTCTAGACGAAGGAAAAGAGTTTTGAGAGTAGGAGGGAGTTTTATGAATACAGAGCACCACCAACAAGCAAACAAGGAAACAAATAGCACACAAGTCAAGCATTCATATGCACTCAAAAAGTTCTAATTGGCCCTAATTAGGAGTCATGTTAACTTAGTCATGAGGCAAAACACAGGGTGTGACATCATGCCATGTATGTTGTGGTTTACGGTTTGTTGGTTGATTGTTTCTAGTTTGCTTATCCTTGCTAGAGTTACGAAACTATTTTGAAGTATGAGGATTCGTTCGACTATGCCCGTAAGTCTACTTCACGGGTTCGTTCTTCTTCCAAGCGGGATATCAGGTTGGATGAACATTTCCCTGGATACACTACTATCGTTGCACTACTAGTTGTCTCGCTTCTATCGTTATGTTGCATTACCTATCACCTGTATCTCAAGCCTCCCAGCATTTTCAGGAAAAGCCTCTAACCCCCTCCACATCCCAGCAAACCATTGTTTGGCTATGTTACCCGTTGGCGATTTCTCATGACAGATGTCATGGTGTGACTTACCGAGAGTCGTTGGTGCCAAAAGGACGCCGACGGCCTCCGGAAACGGGTTTGGGGACAGGTAGTGAGAAACACACGATGTACCCAGGTTCGGAGCCATCCGTGGGAGGTAACACCCCTAGTCTTGCTAGTCTAGTTGATTATCCAAGCCGACTATAAGTGTGCTCCTTGAGGTATTCGATGGAGGAGGAAGAAGAGTCTAGCTTGCTCTCCATTGCTCTCCTGTGTGTGTGAGTGTGAGCTAGTAGGATTGGCCGACCCCTGCATGGGTGACTCCAAGGGGGGTTATATGCCAACCCCTTGGCTTACAATATACATATGCGGCGCTGGGGCGCAACCGACTGGATGCCTCTCTTGCCGGCATGGGGACCCACTAGCTGAGCTATCTTGTCGTCTATAGGGCCCGCCGGCTGCAAGATCTTGTCGCCTATAGGGCCCGCCAGCTGGGCATTGCTATTGGTGCATGCCTTTCGCGCCGCGGCATGGACTGCACTGTGTGGCATCGTCTTGCGGTAGCCGACCGCGGTCTCCGATACGACCGCTGATACGTCTCCAACGTATCTATAATTTATGAAGTATTCATGCCATGTTTACAATAATTCTATATGATTTTAGTATTATTTTATTAGAACTAACCCGGACTGACGATGTTTTCAACAGAATTACCATGGTGTCGTTTTTTGTGCAGAAATAAAAGTTCTTAGAATGGGCTGAAAATTTACAGTGATTTTTTACGGACCAAAAGAGACCCCCGAAGCACATGAGCTGGGCCAGGAAGTGGATGAGGAGTCCACAAACCTACAGGGCGCCCCCTAGGCCACGCCCCTATGGCTTGTGGACTCCTCGAGCACCCGCTTGACAGAGGACCGATGCCAAAAATTCCTGTAAATACAGAAACCTAGATCAAAAGTTCTGCCGCCGCAAGTCTCTATAGCCAGGAAAAACCAATCTTGACCCTCTCCCGCACCTTGCCGGAGGGGGTCACAATCACCGGAGGCCATCTTCATCATCCCGGAGGGGCCATCATCACCATGGAGACAAAGGACTGGAGGGAGAACATCTCCCCACCTACGAGGGAGGCCATGGAGGAGGAAGCACAAGGGAAGACCCTCTCCCCCTCTCTCCCGGTGGCGGCGGAGTGCCATCAGGGGAACCATCGCCATGCTGATCGTCTTAATCAACATCACCTTCTTCATCACCTCATCATCGCTATAATCCCCAACTTTAACATGGTGCTTTATGCCACATATTATGGTCCAATGATGTGTAGCCATCCTATGATGTTTTGAGTATATTTCTTTTGTCTTATGGGTTGATTGATGATCTATATTGGTTTGAGTTGTATGTTTAATTAGTTGTTCTCCTATGGTGCCTTCCGTGCCACACACACGTGAAGGATTCCCGTTGTAGGGTGTTGCAATACGTTCATGATTCTCTTATAGTGGGTTGCTTGAGTGACAGAAGCATAAACCCGAGTAAGGGGGTTGTTGCGTATGGGATAAAGGGGACTTGACGCTTTAATGCTATGGTTGGGTTTTACCTTAATGATCTTTAGGATTTGCGTATGCTTGCTAGAGTTCCAATCATAAGTGCATATGATCCAAGTAGTGAAAGTATGTCAGCTTATGCCTCTCCTTCAAATAAAATTGCAATAATGATTTCCGATATTGTTAACAATTGCTAAGGACAATTCTGCACACCGACCCATCATTATTCCACACTCGCTATTTGTAATATATTGTAATATATTCTAACTTTATGATAACAGCACCTATTTTTATATTTTAGTTCTCCGATATCATGCAGAGCTATTCTCTTCATACCCACAACGTAGTTTTATTTCTCGTTTCTAGTTGGAAGCAAACGTTCGGCGTTCGTATTAGTGGCAGATAGGACTTGAGAGAATATTGATCTTAACATTCGCTGCTTGTGGGTTCGACACTCCATACTTATCACTTCCACCTTTGGAAATTGCTATGATGATTCCTTGCACTTGGGATTATGAAGCACTTTTCTGGCGCCGTTACCAGGGAGCAATAGCGTGGGGTTGAATTCTCGCGTGTGCTTGTTTGCTTTATTCACTAAGTAGATTTTTTTTCCTTTTTGCTTTATTTAGTTGTGGGTGAAACAAACAAAAAACTTAAATAAGGAAAAATACAAAAAGAGTTACTTGCCTCTTATGCCTAAGAAGTTTTTCAAAAAGAGAAGTGATTGGAAGGTTGTGCATTTGAGAAGTGAGGGTTGACCTTGAACACTTGTGTTCATGATCATGGAAACAATGTATAAGTTTTCATGGAAGCATCTCAAAAGTAATTATTCCCTTGTATATATCCATTGTATTATAAAATTAATGTGCCAAGATTTGCTTTTAGGATGATTAGATTGCTTGTTCGGTATCTGCAGTAAAAAAACATAAAATTTGGTTGTAGTGTGTGAATTTATATTTTTACTGGAATGTCAAAGGTTTCTGAATTTTTTACATAGTACTAATATGCAAATGTTGTAAGACATCCTAATGTTTCAGAATTATTTGAGTTATAGAAGTATACTAAGTTTCCAAAAATCTATAGACTGTCTTGTTTTTGATGGATTCTATTTTCTATGCATTGTTCTCTTATTTTGATGAATCTATGGGTTGTATTGGGGGGTATGAACCATGGTGAAGTTGGACTATAGTAGCTATAATGCTAATATTAATTTGGAATGAGTTCACGATAGTACTTAAACTACTATATTGCTTTATTATACTAACGAATATCACGAGGGTTTTGTTATGTTTGTGTGAATGAAGTGTTCGAGGATCGAGGAGGTATCAATATAAGAAGAATACCGAGAGACAAGAGTTCAAGCTTGGGGATGCCCAAGGCACACCAAGTAAATATTTTTAGGAGACTCAAGCATCTAAGCTTGGGGATGCCCCGGAAGGCATCCCATCTTTATTCTTCAACAATTATGTGTATACATCGGTTTTTGTTTTGGTCACATAATATGCATCTTTAGTGTTTTTCTTTTCATATATGCACCCTTCTAATATGAGATAGTCCTTCATTTATTTGCAGAATGCTTCATGCACTTCACTTAAATCTTCTGAGTATGGCTTTGTAGAATGCTCTTTGTGCTTCACTTAAATCTTTTGAGTAGGGATTTATACAATGCTTCACGTGCTTCACTTATATATTTTGAGCTTGGATATAGGTTAATATATATTAATTGTAGAATTCTCTATTAACTTAACTTATATCTTTGAGAGTATGAATAAAATTATCATTGGAATTAGGCTTGGAAGAGTATCATTAAAATGTCATGCCTAGCTGAAAAGGTATTAAAGAAAAGTGATTATTGGGAGACAACCCAACACTTTTACTTCCTGTTTTTGAGTTTTTAAATGATTAATATACTATAGTAATCATGTTTTGTATCTTTTATTTCAATAGAGTGCCAAGTAAAGCCTGTGGGATAACTCACAGTACAGATGAGTAGAATTGATGCTAAACCAAAATAGAAACTTTTGACTCCAGTACAGGAATTTAAAATTTTACTGGAGCGTGATAATGATCTGACATTTTTACACACCTGGATATACAAATTTCCTAGGTTTTCCTATTTTTTCAGAATTTTTGGGGGTGGAGAAGTATGGTCATTGTTCAGATCATTATAGACTATTATGTTTTTGACAGAATCTACCTTGTTTGAATAGTTTCCTAGTTTTTGCATTTCCATGGCTTATATTAAGTGACATAAATTTTGGGAATGATAGTTTACAGTAGACATCATGCAAGAACAATTATGGATCTTGTATGTGACAATACCAAAGTAGATGGTTTGCTCTTTATCATACTAACCCATCTCACGAAGTTCCATAAAGTTTTGTGTGATTGATGTTTTCATGTTTTGGGTGAGATATCAATATGAAGAGAATAAGGAGTGACAAGAATCTAATATTGGGGATGCCCAAGGCACCCCGAAGGTAATATCCAAGTAATACTCAAGCCCCTAAGCTTGGGGATGCCCCAGAAGGCATCCCCTCTTTCGTCCCCAACATTATCGGTTCATCTTACTTGCATCTATATTTTCATTCGTCAGATGATATGTGTTTTCTTTGGAGCGTCACTATAATTTTTTGTTTTCTGTTAGAAGTTATTTATAATCTTGTTTTTCAATAAAAAGTTCCAAGAATTGCACTAGGATGCTTGCATTGCATGTTTTGATGTGTACTGTGTAAAAACAGAAACGTTTGCTGTAGTGTTTGAATTTTCATATTTTACTGGTACATGTTAAGTTTCTGAAACTTTCACACTGTATTTTAATATAAATTCCTTATCATGTCATAATTATGCATAATTTTTATACTTGCATAAGTGCACTAGTTTAATAAATTTCTACAGAGTGTTCTATTTAGACAGATTGTTGTCATAATTATGTTATCTACTTATCTTATAGTTTCCATAGCCTATATTGGTAGATATAAATTGAGGAAATGATAGTATATAGTACCTAATGTTTGAAAATTATTCTAGAACTTGTCTTGGTAGTACATGAAGCATTGATATGTTCTTTTGTGTACTAACCTATCTCACGAGTTCTTTTTGAGTTTTGCGTGGATGAAGTTTTTGAGAACAGGGGAAACCAGGATATGAGAGGATTGAACAAGATACAAAATATCAAGTTTGGGGATTCCCAAGGAACCCCAAGTAAATAATTCAAGAACTCTCAAGTATATAAGCTTGGGGATGCTACGCATCCCACCTCTCTTCATCAAGTATCGGTTAGCCTACGTTGAGCCTAAATTTTCATTCGTTCACATGATGCGTGCTATCCTTGGAATGCCATTTTATTTTGGTTGCTGTTTCAATAAAATCATTAGATATGAAATTTGGAATAAGAGAGAGTCCTCATAGGGCTACTTAACTAATAGACTATGCATTGATCTTCACTTATATATTTTTGGAGTAGTTTGTCATTCACTCTCGTGATTCACCTATATCCTATGAGTAAATGGTTGAATGAACTGAATATCATAAATTTGAAATTAAATATGATTCATATACTTATCCCATGGGGATTAATGACTTCACAGAAAATATGTATAGGGGGTAAAATTTATTGAAAGTTACAAAACACCGCATTGGTCACTTGAACAATTCATGAAAGAATACTGATCGAAGAGAGATTCCACATATAAATATACTATCTTGGACATCTTCTAGGTCTGTGAGCTAATTAATTATTTTCAGACTCGAGCAAATTAGTTGAAATTGGACAAGACAACTTAATGAGTTATGTTTGGGTATATTTGTGTAGAAGTTATATTGTTGTGGATCCTCCAGCATGTGGTGATTGCTTCCACCTCATACTAGCCAAAACATCCATACCAAGTAGAAATACTACTTGTGCATCCAATCACCCTTAAACCAGTTTCGCCATGAGAGTCCACTATACCTACCTATGGATTGAGTAAGAACCTTAAAGTAAGTTGTCATAGGTGCAAAGAGAAATAAAAATTGCTCCTAAATATGTATGATATTTTATTGTCAGGGAAAATAAGCATTGTACGAACTTGTGATGGTAAAGAAATAAAAGCTATAGACTACATAATAAAGCTTGCTATCACAAAGGGCAATATAACATGACATTCCTTTGCATTAAAGGTTTGCACATCCAAAAACAAAAAGCCCATGACAACCTCTGCTTCCCTCAGCGAAGGGCATATCTTTTACTTTCTAGTACTTACCTTTATGCAAGAGTCATGGTAATATTCACCGCTTCATATATTTCGCCTTTTTCTCTTGGAAAGCGTCATGTGTTGGGGAATGATCTATACATATATATCCATACGAATATATTTGATCATGAATTATTATTTTTGACAATTATCTATATGATAAATAAGTTGGGAGGCGAAACTTTAAGCCCCTATCTTTCTCTTTGTTCGACGAATGTCATTTGCTCTAAAAATATGCTTTGAGTGTTAGCAATCATGGAAGACTAAATGATAGTTGAGTATGTGGAATTTGCTAAACCAAAGCTCTGACATAGACCCGTCCAGAAAATAAGATGAATTGCAATTGTTGGTTGACTGAATGCATAGTTTGTTAGTTTTCAAGAAACTTTGTGGTCTATACTTTAACATGTGAATAGCTTGTTACTTCATCATGAGAAGTTTTACGAGATGCGCTACTATTTATTATATATAATAATGCTAGAAAAAGTGTTTGGAACTATCATTGATCAAATTTTTGCACTATGCTAGCATTCACACTTCATAAATTATTTCTTTTATCATCTACCTACCCGAGGACGAGCAGGAATTAAGCTTGGGGATGTTGTTACGTCTCCAATGTATCAATAATTTATGAAGTATTCATGCCATGTTACAATTATTCTATATGATTTTTGTATGATTTTATTAGAACTAACCCGGACTGACGTTGTTTTCAGCAAAACTATCATGGTTTCGTTTTTTGTGCAGAAATAAAAGTTCTCGGAATGGGCTGAAAATTTATGGTGATTTTTTATGGACCAGAAGAGACCCCCGAAGCATAAGAGCAAGGCCAGGAAGTGGAAGAGGAGGACACAAGCATGTTGCCCCCCCTAGGTCGAGCACCACCTTGATGTCAGACCGACGCCAAAAATTCATATAAAACCAAATCTTGGCCCTCTGTGGCGCCCTGCCGGAGGGGGTCACCATCACCGGAGGCGATGTTCACCATCTCGGAGGGTTCATAGTCACCATGGAGGCCAAGGACCAGAGGAAGAACCTCTTCGCACCTAGAGGGGAAGCCATGGAGGAGGAAGCACAAAGGGTAGACCCTCTCCCCCTCTCTACCGGTGGCGCCGGAGTGCCATTGGGGGAACCATTGGCGCGGTGATCGTCTTCATAAACATCACATTCTTCATCATCGTCCTCATATCTTTTCAGAGGTACATTCTCAAGCATCCCGATGTAATCCCCTACTTGAACATGGTGCTTTATGCCGCATATTATGATCCACTGGTGCGTTGCCATCCTATGATGTTTTGAGTAGATTTCTTTTGTCTTATAGGTTGATTGATGATCTAGATTGGTTTGAGTTGTATGTTTATTTTGGTGATGTCCTATGGTGCCTTCCGTGCCGTGCACACAAGAAGGATTCCCGTTGTAGGGTGTTGTAATATGTTCATGAGTCGCTTATAGTGGGTTTCTTGAGTGACAAAAGCATAAACCCGAGTAAGGGGGTGTTGCATATGGGATAAAGGGGGCTTGATGTTTTAATGCAATGGTTAGGTTTTACCTTAACGATCTTTAGTAGTTGCATATGCTTGCTAGAGTTCCAATCATAAGTGCATATGATCCAAGTAGAGAAAGTGTGTTAGCTTATGCCTCTCCTTAAAATAAAATTGCAATAATGATTTCCGATCTTGTTAACACTTGCCTAGGACAATTCCCACGCCGACCCATTATTACTACACACTCACTATTTGTAATATATTGTAATATATTATAACTTTATGATAACATCACCTATTTTTATATTTTAGTTCTCCGATATAATGCAAACATTCGGCATACGTAGATTCGTATCAGTGATAGATACGACTTGAGAGAATATTGATCTTACCTTTAGCTCCTTGTGGGTTCGACACTCCATACTTATCACTTCCACCTTTGGAAATTGCTATGATGATTCCTTGCACTTGGGGATTATCTCGGGCCACACTATAGCCATGTAGAGGCACACAATGGAGTGGATGGGGGCATGTCGTCATTGTGTCGCCTCGCCTGGTCGCAATCGGCTACGGTCAGCGGTATGGCCGCCTCCACTGTTGCCATGTGTGTGCTGACCAGCAACACGGCTAGTGTCACCATATCCATGTGCTCCTTGGTCAGCGGTACCAGAGTCCCTGTAGTCACGTCACTTTAGGATCAAAAGTAGTGCTAGAGGGGGGTGATTAGACTACTTGTCCAAATAAAAATTTACTTTTTCCGAATTTTATGTGTTGGCAGATTTTAGCATTGATACCAAGTCAAGTACACCCTACACATGCATGTGTACCAGTATAGGAGATGAAAGTAAAGACAAGCATGTAAGTAAAGGAAGGGTAGGAATATCAAACGCAATTGGAAACATGATGATTTTTCCCGTGGTTCCGATAAGTGGTGCTATCGTACGTCCACGTTTATGGAGTCTGCAACCCATGCACGGTAATAGTCACGAGAGTCCACAGGGGGTTCTATCCACAGAGGTTTCGATGAAGAAGAAACCTTGACAATACCATTATGGCCTACGTCCACAAAGGACTAGCCTAACTCGGTGTAGATCTTCATGAAGTAGGCGATCTCATTGTCCTTACAAACTTCTTGGTTCACTCCACAACACCAAGTAGGAGGCTCCCAAGCGACACCTAACCAATCTAGGAAGCACCAGCCTCCAAAAGGTAATAGGCTCAGTAATGATGATGAATTCCTTGCTCTTGTGCTTCAAGATGATAGACGCCTCAACATCGAATCACTCTCTCATAGATTTGGCATGGTGGAAGAGATGGGATTGGTGGAAAGCTACTTGGGGAGGATAGAAATCAAGATCCATATGATTGGAGTGGAAGATCTTGACCTCAACAAAAGGGTAGGTGGATCTCTCTAAGAAAACCAGTTGGTATGAGTGGGGGTCTGTTCTGAGTGCTTCTCTTGCGAGTGAGTGGTGGTGGAGGGGTATATATATAGGCATCTCCAAAAAACAACTATTACACCTAATAACTCCAACTTCGGTGACACCAATGTGTTAATCTCAGTGATACCGAGTTGCCTAAAAGGTACAACTTTTGAATCTGAGTGAGACTGATACATGAAACTTGGTTGCACCGATAAAGTCACCAACGGTCAGATTGCCAAACTCGGTGACGCCGATTCAACAAACTTGTGGGACCGATTTTGTGAATTTGCGTAACTGGAAGTTGGCAACCCAAACTCGTAGGCACCGAAACAGAATCAGTTGCACCAAATGGCTAGGGTTTGGCTAAGTCTATGTGAGGCTCAGAATCGGTGGCACCGAGTGGAAAGTGTTGGTTGCACCGATTTTGGAACTTTGGCTTTGGACAGACTTTTGTGAAAGAGCTTGTGGGTGTATGTGGTGACTATCACTTGTGCATATATGAGTGTTTTGTTCATCAACAGTACCTTATCCCTTTTAACAGTATTGGCTTTCCTATGGACTCAAAGTGATTTCTCACAAAGGTAAAATGTAGAGTCCTCTTGCTTGGAGCTTTTCCAATCTATTTCCTTGCATCTTGGCGTATTCCACAATCCTTTTGCCAACCCATCATTGAACTTTTCTTGAAACTTTCTTAGTGGAAACATTAGTTCAATGCCATATATGTTGTTATTAATTAACAAAACCACGAAGGGAAAAATGTGCATTCAATCTCCCCCATTTTGGTAATTGATGACAACATATAGATCAAGCTTCTACATGTGATATAATCAATGAATATAATCGTCGCTTTGAGAAGTATGTGATAAGCAAGAGCTCCCCCCAAATTTGTGCATTCTTTCTAAATTTGCGTTTGAATGCAAATGCACAATCGATTAGGTACATAGGGCACTTCTTCCACGTCACATACATCTTGGTGGTGCGCGAGAGTAATAAGAGTTAATATCACAGCACAACACATCAAGCAAAGTGACTGATCATTTCATAACCATCAAAAGGATAGGAAATAGTAGCAATAGACATTAAACTGTATGATCAAACACGAACAAAAGTGACACATCCAAACCAAAATACCAAATGTTTTAAAACAACAATAAAAAACATATGCTCTCTCACTCGAAGCCTAGATCTATATACAACTTATCCCCCTTTGGCAACAAGTTACCAAAAAGATCAAAGAGATATAGCTAATCGTACTACTACAGCTGATCTCCTCCGATGGTTGATGTCGGAGTTGCGAGAACTTTGTGGGCAAAGACCTCTGCAAATGGCCTGGACAGAGTTGGAGTAGCAACTAGAGGCACTGGATGAGCTGATGGAGCTGAAGTCACTATAGCTGGTGCAGAAGATGAAGGTCTCGTCTCCAGAGATGGCACTGTAGGTGTTCTAGCCCGAGTCCTGAACTGGGAAGTCGTCCTGACAGATGCACTATCCTCATCATCATCAGAAGAATCAGACTCTGAAGAGGTGCGGTAGATAGGAGCTTCATCTACTTCCTTCTTGAGCTTGTTGACGGTCTTTGTCAACCCATCCACCTTGTCATTTAGAGTCTTCACTCTGGCCTCAAAGATCTTCACAAGGCTTTCCTGACTATCCAGTATGCTTTTGATATCCTTCTTCACGTCAACAACAATAGGATGGTTGGCATTGTGTTCTGGATGACGAGGTCTGAGCTTCATCAAAGCATACATAGCATCATCATTAGCTTCTCTGAAAGTGGATCCTTTGTTCTTCTTAGTAGCTAGAATGTCTCTAGTAGTCCTCTTGGACTTGTCTACAGCAGCCTTCTTAGGTGCAGACTTGGTGCTCTTGGAGGGACCTGGCTTTGGCATAGCATCTTCCAAAAGCTTCTTCTGCTTCTTCTTGGGAGGGGCCTTGACAACATGCTCTTCCTCCTCCTCCTCAGCAGCACTAGCAGCCTGCTCTGGATCCTCAAATAGTGAGGTAGGCCTGCCAACAACACAGATGATCCTCTCCTGGGCTTCTTCTCTCCTACTTTCTTAGGCAAAGACTTCCTTGGGGGATCAATTGTCATGGTAGCCCTAGCACTCTCAGGTGATCTCATAGTCTCCGGCGGTGCATATGTCTTGCTGACTACCCTACTGGAAGATGTGGCCTCATTGGCTGACTTCCTGGCAGCATTCTCTTGCTTCTTATAAAGAACCTCCTCTCGCACAAAATATGAATCCTACTCATCTAAATTCAATCTCTTCCTGGTCCTTGTAGCAGCCTTAGGCAACCCATGAGAACTTGGGGTGCATAGATTTGAGAATGAGCTAGACCTAGGGCTAGTGCCTGAACTCCTGTCAATGTTCTGCTCCTACATGTTGTGGCTGTCCTCAGCATCTGACATATCTGACCCTGTGAATAGAGTTGAGAAGAGTGGAATAGGATAAGTCATCATAAAATGCAGATTTTTGGAAAGTATGAACAAAGTGTTCTTAAGGTTTGCATTATGTCACATGAAAATCGGTACAGCCAAAGCAAAAAATTTGGTGCTACCGAGACTGACTTTCTCTTCAACAGAAACTTGACACTCCTTTCGGTGAGACTTAAAAGGAGTACTTGGTTTCATCGAGATAATTCTGAGTAGCACAGACGACAAATCAGTGACACCGATTTGTTCACTTTGGTTCCACCAAGTATCATCGGGCGGACGACAAACCGTAGAAAATCGATTGTTTGCTATCTAATGGAAGTTTCTTGTGGACAAATCAATCTCAAACGGTGTCTAGACGATGGAAAATCCCTAATGCACAAGAATCAAAGGTTGGGCGCAAAAGGGGGCCGAATCCATACCCTAACTTCGCGATGGATCCGCTACAGCGGCGACGATGGAGAAGATTTCATCGATGGCGGCAATTCCCAGCAGCGAAGATGCTCGGGGAGGCAAGGCAATGACCAGGGCCCTCGAAACGACAGCTTATGGTTTTGGGGCACGACGATTGAAGATTGAATTTCAAAGCGTCAGGTCCACGGCATATATACCCTTCACTTTCGGTGTCACCGATTCTAAAATTTTGGTGTCACCGAGTTTCTCAACTATCAACTGTCAGGGAAAGTTGGTGTAACCAAGAATATGGAATTGTTAGTACCGAGAATGAAAACCAGATCAACCCTAGGCATTCGGTGAGACCGAGAGTTTTTAGTTGGTTCCACCAAGATGCATTTGATGGTTTTGATGGTCAGTCCTTTGTCGATACGGAACTCCGAGTGCTCCTCACACAGAGAGATCGAAAAGTACTTGTTAAAATTTTGTGGTGCAACATGAATAGAATATGAGGTGACAAAGCACAGACAGCTAGAGTAGTGGTCCTAGGCATTCTTATACATCAAATTGGAAAATGAAAAATCAAAAGCCAAAATGCAACAATTGGATGTCCTCGAATGAGTAAATAAATCCAGACCAACATGCTCACACAATAAGATGTCAAATGAAAACATGAAAAACATGCACAAACACACTAGCATCTAACAAGCACTTTGGTGATGACAAATTCATCTATAGTGAGTATATTGACTTAGGAGCCAAGTAACAATACTCGATCATAGGTCATACTCATTGTTTAAGCACAAGTGGGGTTACCACTTTTACGTAAAGCATTTAATGTTGTCACATACTATGAGATGCTTTGATTGAAGTCTTAGAGTAAACTTCCCCCTTGACGTGACATCCCCCCATAGGAGGGATAAGCTAACCTTGGGTCTTGTTGATGAAGACTTCATGTAGGTGAACTAGTGCTGGATGATCAAAGTTGATGAAGATCATCATGAGTTGGGAGCATCCTTCTTGTTTCATTACTCTTCTCACCTACATGGTCTAGTCCCAACAGACAAGAGAAAAATAGAAGGATATCTACGGACATTGAGAGCAAAGTGTACATAACGATGTCAATTGATTTGTTGATTACCTTGTCCCTTGCTTACCTGTGAGGGAATGTGTGACTCCTTGAACTATTGCATGATGTTGATGTCGATTGCAACTAATTCTTGCCAATAATGAATATAAATGGATTTCATTAGCGGAGTCATCCCTCAAGAACTTCTCTAGTTCTTCTTCTTGGGGACCCACATCAAGTAGATGGGAATCCTTGGGGTTGATGTAGCACTTTTAGAAGTTGAACTTGTAGTAGCCTTGGGAACCCACTTCACCAAAGCTTGGGATTCATCTTCATATGAGTCAATGTCCTCTTGAATCTTGTTCTTGCCCTTGAGCTTGGGGTCTTGTGGTGAAAGGTCATCTTGAGCTTTTGTTCCCTTGGGGAGAGTATTTTCATACTTATTCTTTGGAGGAACAAACTTGGTATTGGGGTATTGACCTTCTTCCCATTCAACTCCATTAGCGTTGAAGTAGCCAACACCATGGTTCTTCTGGTATCCTTTGTGCTTGCGTACAATTGTAACAGCCCGGGACCGATGCTCCAGAAGATTCCCCTTTTATTCCATTCTCGTCATGTGTTTCGTCTGGGTGTCGCATTCATCATAGCATCATTCGCATCGTCTGCATAGCATCGTCACTCATTTTCGATAACATGCATCCATTTGTAGTTGCCGGTTCTGTCTGTTTTGGTGACCGTTCGGAGACCAACCACACACGCCCGCGCCTGCGGCATCATTATAAAAAACCCGTTTTAAGGCGCGCGAAAAATATTCTCGGATTGGGTCGAAACCTGGTGTGTGGTCTTATTATAGTGTAGGTAGACCACCTGACAAATTTCCTCGCATTCCGAGTTCGTTTGATAAACAATCGGTCAACCGTAGCAGTGTAGTCATCGGTTATTCGTTGGACGTTTTTTGGTGTTTTAAAACCTCGTGTCACGGGCCACCATTCTCCCTATCTTTCCCTCCTAGGCCAACTACACAGCCCAACTAGCCACCTAGCTAGCCCCCTCCTCTACCGGACTGTCGGGTCGAGATCCGAAGGTCCGAGAACACCCAAAACCCCTCAAACCCTAGCCTCCCTACTTATTTATTCAGTCCAACCCTAGATTTTAGGAGGCTTGTCCCATCCCACCGATTCAACCGCCGGCCATCTCCATGCCAATCACCACAGGTCCCGTGCCAAGAAGCTCGACGGCGCCTCTCTACTTCCTTTGTTTCTTCTCTTGTCCTTCTCTCACCTCCTCTGCTCTACTTTGACAGGAGATAGCGACCCGAACCTAACGCCATGGTCGATGCCGAGGAAGTGCTCCTCCGCCACTGCCGTTTCGCCGGAGCACCATTGCCTTGCGCAGTTGGCTTGCTCTGCCCTCGTCGTCCTTCCATCGGTGCATAACACTAGAAGGAACCTCGCCAAGTATCCACCCCTCCTCCCATGCGCCCTCTGCCATGGAGCTCCACATCCAAGAGAAGAGGCTACGGCCCCGCTTGCTCTCTGACTTCGCCGACGTGGAGTGCCGCAAGCCGCAGGCCGCCTCTTCCACATGCCAAATCGCGCCGCTGATCCCCTGCCTGTCCCGTCGGCCTCCTTGTTTGTCCGCTGTAAGAAACTCCCGTCATGGCTGAAGGTCTGTCAGTTTTCTTAGATCCATTTTGCCATGTCCATGTCATTTGCTGTTACCTCTATATTTTCAGCAGAAGTAGAGTTGTAGTGGAGCTGGTTAGTGCTCCCAGGCTCCACCCATGATAGACTGGGTTTGATTCCCAGGACTCCCTTGTCTTATTTTTCACACACACATAGCCAACTCTGTTTTGCACTTGCAGTTTGTTTCAGTTAGCGACCTGGTATGGTTCCTAGCAGACCCCTAATATTTTTGTGGTCGTCTCTGTTTGTTTGGTATGTTAGTGATTCAAATTGCACACTCACACTCACACACACACACAACCAATTTGGCTCAAACCTCCCCTGGGCCACTATAGTGCTGTCCTCCGACCATATATGTTTTTTTCGCTGTGTGTTGCGATTTAGCATTTATTCAATGCATGCATATTTTTAGAGAACCCCACGTTTTAAGATTGCTTACAAATAAATAACCGTGCATGGGATCAAAATGATTTATATATGAAAATGCTCAGAATTTTGTGTAGATTCATAATATCCAACTTTCACACATGATAAAAAATACTTAAACTTGTTGTCTGCATTAATTTGCGTCAATGCCATGTTAAAACGGTTTAATGCATAACTTTTGAACCGTACCTCCATTGAAAATGTTTTACATATGTAACTTGACTAGAAAAATGTGTAGAATCACATGGTGACATTTATTTTGCTGTTTAACAACTCTAAAATGGTGTTAGGACAGATATGGACCTAAATCATAATATGCTTATGGGGATGTTTCAGGAATGCTATATGTTGCTTCCGAACCCATTTAAAATGCCTAGATGATATAGTTGTTCATGCTTCACCTCTTGCCATGTATAGCAACATTTAATGTTGATGAGTACCTAAACGGGAGTGAACTAAATAATTCGAATGTGGAGTTTCATCAATATGCAACTTGTTGCATATTGAGCTCCACTTTAATGTGTAGTAGTTGTTTGATGAGTTTTGCCATGCGTTGCATATTAAACCAGACATGCATCATATTTGTTTGTGCATCATGCCATGCATATGTTGTGGTGTATCTTGTGTTGATTGTTTGTTTCTGATTGCTTCTTCTCGATAGTGTTCCGAAAGCGTTCGAAGTGTGAGGATTCGTTTGACTACGTTGGCCCGTCTTCTTCATGGACTCGTTCTTCTTCCATGAGGGATCTTAGGCAAGATGAGACATTTCCCTGGATACCACTACTGTTATTGCCATGCTAGTTGTCTCGTTTTTATCATTATGTCTTGCTACCTACCACTTGTTTTTCAAGCCTCCCAACATTGCCATGAAAAGCCTCTAACCCTCCACCTTCCTAGCAAACCATTGTTTAGCTATATTACCCCTCGCTCAGCCCTTCTTATAGCACTTCTAGCTAAGTGTAATTGCTTCCATGTGATAACATGGAAATTTTGATATCACAATATTTCTGCTATTTAATTTAATACACTTATACACTTGGTAAAGGGTGGAAGGCTTGGCCTTTTGCTCGGTGTTTTGTTCCACTCTTGCCACCCTAGTTACTTGTGAACCGGTGTTATGTTCCATAACTGAGCGCTCCTAACATGCTTGGGGTTGTTATGGGGGCCCCTTGATTTTCGTTTTGGGATAAACTCGTCTAGAAAGCCCAAAATTGGTGCTACATTTGCTTAATAACTAATAAAATTGCATAGGGACCCGCCAGCACACGCGGATAATTGAATCAACCCTCAGGCCAGTGCTCGTCATGAGTGTTGGTCCAAACTAGAGTCGTGTAAGGGGCCCACAATGGGCAACTCGGGAGATTTCTATCAGGCCATTGTACACTGTGCTCATCTGGTCGTGTCCTGAGAACAAGATACATAGCTCCTATCGGGTTCGTCGATACGCCGGACGGACTTGCTGGATTTGTTTTACCTTTCTCGAACGTCTTGAGTGAGGACTTTGATCTTCTTCGGGCTATCTCGAGGTGTCAGATTTCCTTTGGAATTGCCTAGGAAGATCACGAGATCCGTGGTCGAGGTTATTCCCGCTGTGTGTGGTTAATTTGTGATGGATGAGTTGGAGCACCCCTGTAGAGTTAAATCTTTCGGAAAGCCGTGCCCGCGGTTATGTGGAAAACTTGGATATTTTTTTTAACACCTGGTCATAGCAAACTTGAAGTAAACTCTAATAAAATACACAAACTGTGTGCGTAACCGTGACTGTCTCTTCTCGCGAGTCTTTATCCGAGAGAGAACACAGTGGGGTTATGTTTGACGTAAGTAGGTGTTCAGGATCAATTAGTGATCATTACTAGCTCACGTCCGTTATGCGTAGACCACCATACTTTACTTTCTATTCTCGTAAGTTAGCCACTCAAATAAATGCTTAGTCGCTTGCTCCAGCCTCACCACTTAACCATACCTCACCTATTAAGCTTTAATAGTCTTGATACCCCTGGAAATGAGATTGCTGAGTCCATGTGGCTCACATATTACTACAACAACAGTTGCAGGTACAGGTAATGCCATGATTGACGTGAGCGCGATGCTTGTTTTGATTTGGAGTTATTCTTCTTCTTCGTCTTCATCAATCTAGGATGGGTTCAAGGCGGCAGCTTGGGATAGCAAGGATGGATGTCATTTTGTCGTTTGTTTTCGTCTGTAGTCAGACCCTGCTCCTATGTATGATGTTTGAATATGTTATTGTATTGATGTGATCTTGTTGTAGCTTGTAGCGAGTGTAAGCCAATTCCATATACTCATCTCTTCTATACATGTACTTGTAATGATATCCACTCTTGCAACACGACGAGATGCGCTTCTATCCCTATTGAGGCCCTCATACCAAAATATGGATAGGATCGCATCTTGGGTGTGACAACAATCTCCACAAAAATTTTGCACCCTTCAAGACTCTTGTAGATACCTTTCTCTATAATCCCTTTCAAGAGTTCATTTTCTTGCTCAAGTGTAACCTGGCTAAGAGAAGAGTTAGTGGGATCAATAGAACTACTAGAAGCAATATCATCGGATTTATCATTTTTATAACAAATAGTTGAAGATCCTTTCTTGCCTCAGTTATTAGCTTGCTTAGTCTTAACTTGTGGCATGAACATAGAGAAGAGAAGTCTTTTGGCTAGATAAGAGGAAGTCTTCTTTCGATGATCGTCATTTATAGCTTTAAGGAACTCATGTTGTTGCTCTAAGTTGAGCTTCTCCAAGCGGAGCTTCGCATGTGTCCTTTCAATCTCTCTATGATCTTGTAGAGTAGACTCGTGAGCTAACTTAAGAGTTTGTAGTTCTTGAGTTAGTCATTCTATTTCCAACTTATCATCATCACACGACTTATCTAGAATAGAGTGATTACTAAAAAATCATCTTGACTAACAATATTAGATTTTTCAAATAGCAAGTCATCTTCAATTAACAAGTCATACCCATCATTATTGATATCAAGATACTCGGGGTGTGATACCTTGGGGCATTTAGCCATGAAGCAACATCCACTCCCTTCATTTGGTGAATCAAATATGCTGTGGGAGTCGGTTGTCACTCGTGAAAGTTCGGAAACACCTTCATCTTGACTATAGTCGGAGTTAGAGTGGTAGCTTCTCTCGGAGGGGTTGTCGAATTCGGAGTCGGAAACCCATTCACCAACATGAGATTGATGTCTTCTTCTTACGAAGATCTTGGTGTACTTGTCCTTCTTCTTTGAGTCCCTACTTCTTATTGAAGGTCTTCGCTCATAATGATCATCCCTACTCTTTCTTGCTCTTCAAGGTGACTCGTCTCTTGAGCTTCGTCTTCTTGGTGACTCATCTTTCCTTTTGTAAGGAGACGTGCACTCATTGGAGTACTGTCCGGGCTTCCCACAATTGTAGCAGTTTCGGTCACGACTAGACGAACGTTTGTCTTCATATCTTGAGTTGGAGCTTCGATCTTTGCTTCTCTTCTTGTAGAACTTGTTGAATTTCTTGACCATGAGGCTTATCTCTTCATTTGTGACAAGGTTGTCGCTTGAGGTAGAGGGAGCATCACTTGTGCCTTTGTAAGCACCGCTAGACTTGTGGTGAAGCTCTTCCTTGTCCTTGAATGTCATCTCATCAGTAGCAATCCTTCCAATCACTTATGTTGGCTTGAGATGTTTGTAGTTGGGCATCATTTGGATAAATGTGCATATGCTGTCATATCGATAATCCAAAGCTCGAAGTATCTTCTTGATGATGAATTTATTAGTAATTTCTTTGCTTCCCAAGCCAGCAATCTCATTGGTGATGAGAGCAAGCCTAGAGTACATCTCCGCAACTCCTTCACCATTCTTCATCTTGAACCTGTCAAGCTGACTTTGCAGAACATCCAACTTGGATTCTCTCATAGATTCGGTACCTTCATGCATATCAACCAAAGTATCCCAAATCACTTTTGCATTCTCAACACAGCTGATTTTGTTGAATTCTTGAGCATTGGCACTTGAAGAGAATGTCACAGCTTGAGCATTGAGTTGCAACATCTTCAATTCTGTTGCAATCGCTTCGCGATCCGGTTCCCTTCCATCCGCAAAGAATTCACCTTGCAATCCAACACAAACAACAACCGAAATGGTGGGGTTGAAGTCCTTCTCTTGTGCTTCAAGATGATAGACTCCTCACCGCACAATCACTCTCCCAAAGATTTGGCTATGGTGGAAGAGATTGATTGGGTGGAAAGCAACTTGGGGAGGATAGAGATCAAGATTCATATGGTTGGAATCAAATGGCATGATCTCAACACATGAGTAGGTGTCTCTCTCTCTCAGAAAATAAGCTGGTATGACTGGGGATATGTTTTGAGTGCTTCTCTTGCAAGTAGGTGGTGGTGGAGGGGTATATATAGGCATCTCCAAAAATCCAACTATTACACCTAATAAGTCAGACTCGGTGACACCGATGTGTTATTCTCGGTGGTACCGAGTTGCCTCAACGATAGCAACTTTTGAATTTCAGTGAGACCGATACATAAAACTCGGTTTCACTGATAAGGTGACCAATGGTCAGATTGTCAAACCCGGTGACGCTGATTTAACAAACTCAATGGGTCCGATTTTGTGAATTTTCATATCAAAGTTGGCAACCTAAACTCGATGGCACCAAAACAGAATCGGTTGCACCGAATGGCTAGGGTTTGGCTGAGTCTGTCTGAGGCTGAGAATCGGTGGCACCGAGTGGAAAGTGTTGGTTGCACCGATTTTGGATATTTGGCTTTGGACAGTCTTTTGTGGAAGAGCTTGTGGGTGTATGTGGTGACTATCACTTGTGCATGTACAAGCATTTTGTTCACCAACAATACCTTTCCCCCTTTGATAGTATTGGCTTTCCTATGGGCTCAAAGTGATTACTCACAAAGGTAAAATGTACAGTCCTCTTGCTTGAAGCTTTGCCAATCTATTTTCTTGCATCTTGGGGAATTCCATAATCCTTTTGCCAACACATCATTGAACTTTTCTTGAAACATGCTTAGTGGAAACATTAGTTCAATGACATATATGTTGTTATTAATTACCAAAACCACCAAGGGAGGAAATGTGCTTTCAGTCACGCCGACGCGTTCCCATCCTGTTGGGCATGGTGATGTGGAAGGAGCTGACCTGCCTGCTGGCGTGTCACCTATGAGATGGTTGGCTAGTGGCTCTACCTCGAGCCGGCCCGTGCTGCGTAGTCGGCCAAAAGGAGACTGCCTACTGGCGGAGCAGGCCTCCCCATAGTGGTTTTGAAAAGGGGCACGAGCCAGCTTGAGCCTACCTCGGGGTTATCCCCTCGACAATTGTCCCCGGAGCTGGAGAAGCCCGCCGTACCGAAACGGGGGACATCTCGGACTTGAGTTCAGCGTTTGCGGTTTTTTGGACGAGGAGCCTGTCCATGCGGTCATGCGGAAGAGCCGTGGGCTAGCCGGCCAGCGTTGCCCGGATGGCTCGTCTTCTCCGAGGCGAAGACTAGGAACGCCACATGCCGCCCACAGCAGACCGCAGCCTGCTAGGCCACGCGAGTGATAAGAATGGCCGTAGCATGCAGTGATCATCTATGCTCGGGGGCCGACGGTTGGTGTTCCCGATCCGCGCATTACAGCCGATCCTGCTCCCTTCTACCTCGCGTGGAGAATGAATGAAGGGGAAGCGGCAAAGAGAGAGCCATTTGCTCCTCTTCCCCCACTCGCTGACTTTGTCGCCAATCCTCGTCTAGCGCCGAGAGAGTGAGATAGACGCGACGCCCGCGCCACCGGCCACCGCCGTTGTCCTCTGGTGCTCCACTGGGTGGATTATTCTCCTACGCTGGCTACTCTGCCCCTGCTCCCGAGCCCGCTGTGAGCATGATGGGGAGAAAATACGCTTGGGGAGGCAGCGATGTCGATGACTAATTCATCGAGCATCTCCGCCACCTCTGAAAGCTGTCGTCGGCGTTGATTGTGGGGGCGCGTATCGTGGGTGCGGAGTGCAGCCCGACCTCTAGACTCAGCAAAGTGGTGGTCCGCCGAACACTTCGGCCGCAGGTTGGGGTTGCCGACGAGCACGTTCTTTAGCTGCTTCCTCACCCACTTTTGGCTTCAGTTAGACCATCTCGCTACCAACATCATCTTGCAGCTGGCCACATTCGTCGCCCTGTGCGAGGGCTACCTGGGGAGCAAGCCATGCATCAACCTCTGGTGCCGCCTCTTCTTCCTCAGGAAACAACGAGTGGTCGACAAGAGGACAGGGCAAAAGGTAATGGCCGCCTGCGGGGCGGCCCTTGTATACCACCACTTGGGGGTTGGCTTCCCCAAGCTAACTCTGTAGAATTCAAAGAAGAAGTGGCAAAAGGAGTTATTCTACGTGTGGAACAGGGAGGGGAACCGCAACCTCAACAATCTGTCGCTATTCGTCAACCATTCACCTACCCCGATGCTGAACTGGAAGACGGCTCCACAGTAGCTGGCCACCATGGTGGACCAGCTCTGCGACCGGCTGGTCGAGCTGAACGGCTCGAAAGGACTCACGACCAAGGACCTTCTTTGCACCCTAGTGGCATGCTGGGTTCAGCCGCAGCAGCGCCACATCGAACTTATCTCCCATATGGGTGGATTGCACAACCCGTGCCAACTCTCTAGGTAGGAGCCGAAAGTGGTGATGGTGGCGTTACGAGTGAATCTTATCTATGCCACCAAGCTTGACGAGGGAGATTGGCAGTCGAGCAAGCTCCCTTCAGACCAGAACAATCCGCCCCCGTGGGGTATGTGACGTGCTTCCTTTGCTGTACACGCTTTCCCCAGCCTTTCGTAACTGAGTCCATCTTGCCGGCTACATCTGTTCCCTCTGCTGCAGAGATATGATCCGACTACTGATGATGTGGCAGAGTCGGACGTGGGGGAGATCAAAGACTTTGAAGACGTGCAGACGGAGGGGGAGGCGCGAGCTAGATCGCCTCGAGCTGGAGATCTAGAAGCCAGGGGCTCGGAGTTAGCCAATACGTGTACTTCCAATGTTTTGCTACATGATTGTTCTGATGACGCTGCTGATGTTGGGGAACGTTGCATGGGAAACAAAAATTTCCTACGCACACGAAGATCAATTCATGGTGATGAGCATCTATGAGAGGGAGAGTGGATCTACATACCCTTGTAGATCGCTAAGCGGGAAGCATTAGAAACGCGGTTGGTGTAGTCGAAAGTCTTCGCGATCCAAATCGCCGTACATCCCGCGATCCAATCACGATCCATCCCGCGATCCAATCACGATCCGTCCTACGATCCGATCACGATCCGTCTGACGAACTTGATCACGATCCTTCCGATCTAGCACCGAACGGACGACACCTCCGCGTTCAGCACACGTACAGCTTGATGACGATCTCCACCGTCTTGATCCAGCAAGAAGGAGTGGAGAGGAAGAAGAGTTCTCCGGCAGCCTAACGGTGCTCCGGCGATGGTGTTGGAGAAATTCCGGAAGGGCTTCGCCTAAGCACTGCAAAAAACCGATCTAGAGGAGAAACTATGCACTAGAGGAACGGGTAGCACGTGGCTGAAAATCTAGTGCAAAACCCCTCAATACCACCAGTATATATAGGAGGAGAGGAGGAGAGGAGGCATCTTGGCCTCCAAGCCTCCTAGGCTTTGGCCGAACTAGGAGAGGAGGATTCGACCTCCTCCACTCCTAGTAGGATTAGGATTCATCCTTTTTTTTCCTTTTTTGCCTTTTTCCACCTTTTTTCCTTTGGGGTTTTCTTCTCCAGCCACATGGGCCTTGTGTGAGAGTTTCCACCAGCCCAATAAGGGCTGATATGCACTCTCCCACAGCCCATGAAGCCTCTTGGGTCAAAATACCCCTCCCGGAGGTCTCCCGGTACACTACCGGCACTCCCGGTACACTACCGGCACTCCCGGTACACTACCGATAAGCCCGAAACTTTTCCGGCGAACAAAACAGGACTTCCTATATATGAATCTTTACCTCCGGACCATTCTGGAGCTCTTCGTGACATCCAGGATCTCATCCGGGACTCCGAACAAACTTCGGTCACCACCATACATAACTCTATACTACCGAAACGTCACCAAACCTTAAGTGTGCAGACCCTGAGGGTTTGAGAACTATGTAGACATGATCGAGACACCTCTACGGTCAATAACCAATGGCGGGACCTGGATGTCCACATTGGTTCCTACATATTCTACGAAGATCTTTTATCGGTCGAACCTGTATGTCAAGGATTCAGTTAATCCTGTATGATGTTCCCTTTGTTCTTCGGTATGTTACTTGCCCGAGATTCAATCGTCGGTATCTCCATACCTAGTTCAACCTCGTTACTGGCAAGTATCTTTACTCGTTCCGTAATACAAGATCCCATGACCAACACTTAGTCACATTGCTTTCAAGGCTTATTGTGATGTTGTATTACCGAGTGGGCCCTGAGATACCTCTCCGTCACACGGAGTAACAAATCCTAGTCTTGATCCATGCCAACTCAATAGACACCCTCGGAGACACCTGTAGAGCACCTTTATAGTCACCCAGTTACGTTGCGATGTTTGATACGCACAAGGTACTCCTCCGATATCTGTGAGTCTCATGATCTCATGGTCATAGGAACATATACTTGACATGCAGAAAACAGTAGCAATAAACTGACACGATCATAAGCTACATTTGTAGTTTGGGTCTTGTCCATCACATCATTCTCCTAATGATGTGATCCCGTTATCAAATGACATCTCATGTCCCTAGCTAGGAAACCTTAACCATCTTTCAATCAACGAGCTAGTTCACTAGAGGCATACTAGGGACACTGTGTTTGTCTATGTATCCACACATGTATCCATGTTTCCAATTAATACAATTATAGCATGGATAATAAACGATTATCATGAACAAGGAAATACAATAATAAACACTTTATTTATTTCCTCTAGGGCCTATTCCAATAGTCTCCACTTGCACTAGAGTCAATAATCTAGTTCACATATATATGTGATTTACATTGTAATGAATCGAACACCCATGCAGTTCTGGTGTTGATCATGTTTAGCCCTTGGAAGAGGTTTAGTCAACGGGTCTGCAACATTCAGATCCGTGTGCACTTTGCAAATATTTATGTCCTTCTCCAAGATGTAATCGCGGATGGAGTTGAAGCATCCCTTTATGTGTCTGGTCCTCTTGTGAAACCTTGGTTCCTTGGCCAGAGCAATGGAACCAGTGTTGTCACAGAACAGGTTCATTGGATTCAATGCACTGGGCACTACTCCAAGATCTGTCATGAACTGCTTCATCTAGACACCTTCCTTCGCCGCCTCCGAGGCTGCGATGTATTCCGCTTCGCACGTAGAATCAGCTACCACGCTTTGCTTGGAACTGCACCAGCTTACCGCTCCCCCGTTAAGAATAAATATGTATCCGGTTTGCGACTTAGAGTCGTCCGGATCAGTGTCAAAGCTTGCATCGACGTAACCCTTTACGACGAGCTCTTCATCACCTTCATAAACGAGAAACATTTCCTTAGTCCTTTTCAGGTACTTAAGGATATTCTTGACTGCTTGCCAGTGCTCCATTCCAGGATCACTTCGCAACCTTCCCGCCATAGTTATGGCAAGGCTGACATCGGGTCTTGTGCACAGCATTGCATACATAATAGAGCCTACGGCTGAAGCATAGGGGATGACACTCATCTTTTCTCTATCTTGACTAGAAACGTGTAGAATCTAATGACACACTTTATTTTGCTGTTTAACAAACATTAAACCTATAGTGGCACTATAGGCGGTCAAATCACACATGTTTTTCGTTTATGAAAACATGTTGCCGAGCAGTCCATGTCTTCCCTCTCTTCTAAATGCCTAGCCCGACTAGAAACTGCATAGACCCCTCGTGCTCCCGATAACTCCCCCGAACCCGAAAAATAAGGTCATGACCATTGGGTCCGGATCATCCCCGTTATACCCCAAACCATCGCCCTTTTTCAAGTGTGCTCACTAACCTATTTTTCCCGATCGTCCAATCAAAATCGGAGCGTCCAAACCTAGTATGATTCACTATATATAGACCATTATGGTCAAACTCTAGACCAAACTCCCTAATTTCTATGACCGCCACCAACCCCCGTCCATTCTCGCCTCTGGATCCGTCCAAACCCTATCTGCCCAATTGCGAAGCCAATTTTCCTGACCAACCCAAGCCAGCCACCAATCCATCCATGTGGGACCGTCAGATGGTGAACCGATGGCCACGAGCGCTCTAGGTCGCCCCCTCCCCGCAACTGCCTCTGCCCGAGGGCCTCGCCCAACATAGCCGCCTTCGTCCCACCATTGGGATCCGCACCAGTGAGCGTCGTCACCGGAGCAGCACCATGCCTAGGCCAGTGCCCCGCCACCTCATGCCCGTATCCCTCCTCTCTACCCATGTATCCTCCCACTTCAATCTCCCTCCTTCTCTAACCATGTATGGGAAGCCGCTACCACCATGGAGGTCCTCTAGGAGGTCACCGTTGCACAAATCTCACGGTCCAGGGACCGGATCCCGCCATCCCCAAACCATTCCAGGCTCGTTGAACCTCGTCATCACCCTGTCCGCCGCCGTCGTCAATGTTGACCTGCGTCGCTAGTCTTTTGCCATGCAGAGGCACGTGGGAGATGAAGCTCCCGCCCGCTTGCTCGTTGCGCCTCTCGGCCGCACGCACGCAATGCTGCATGGACTGGTGACAGCCCCAAGGACCAGCCGTGTACTCGCCAAGGGCCTCCACACCACACCTACATTGGCCAAGCACGCTATTTGAGATTCAGAATTCCTAACCCTCGCCCATGGGCTCATGATATGTGGAGACCCCGACTCATAAGGTGTGATCACCAAATGTACGTGCACAATGATCCCAGAGATCAATGCTCACTGACCACACAGAAACCGAATAACAAGAGTCCTACATCCATTAGAGACCATTTTACTCAAATATGGCCTTTATGGCCAAGTCTTCATATGATTGCATCGGAAATCTTCAACAGTAGCGTGAAACCGTGCCATCTACCTTAACCCTATAGGAATTCTTACTGGGAAGCGTCCTAGCTCGCACGTACGTCACCATGGTAATCTTCATCATAACCTGATCTTTCATGCATGGCCAATAAAATAACCAGTGGCAAGCCAATGAGTATTTTGAATGTACTCGCAAGCAACCCATGTTTGGAACAAGGTAATCACAATGCATGATATAGCACTAAGTAGGTATTTTGCAGAAAGCTAAATTTTGAATGCAATGTCATGATCAAGCAACTATGTAAGCATGCATCAATAGTTGGCAGATATCCATGTGAATAAGTTACATATATCATCATAAACAGGGGGTTGAACATCTCATGTTCAGTCATGTCATCAAGTCATGTGTCATCTCTGAGTCATCCACACGCACACACGAAGTTTAGAAACCATGGACGTAGCACAAGAGCAGTCATCCAACTGTCCTTGACCGTGGGCACGGCTATTCGGATAGTTTTACACTTTGCAGAGGTTGCACACTTTACCCACAAGACTAGAGGAACTTCCGTATCATCCACGACTCGCGGTATATTACATACCCGAGGTAAGCACCCAAACAATATCTTTCCCATGGTGATACTAAACAAAAATTCCACTCATTGGTGCCATCCCTCATGATATATATCACACGTACCATCCATGAGGGCACGCAACGGTGTGCTTGGTGCCTGTAAAGACAGCGCATGGCCTTTCACTTCACTCCCGCCACTGGTAATGTGTGCTGCCTGCTAGCACCAACCATAGTAATCAACAAAGCCCCTCCCCATATAGGGGTAGAGTGGTTGTGCATGTAAGGATGGAGTAATGGTCGCAACTTACACCAATCTGTTTTTGAAAACCAGACACACTTACTTGCTCTGGTACACCACTTCTTTCTCAAGTGGTCACCCAACTCAACATTATCTCCCTCAGGCATTAGTAGCACCTGACAGGGTATTCAAAAAGTCTTTGAAAACACTTTATTTCCATCACCTTGCATATTCCCATCCCACTCGTGTAGCAACTGCTTGCATCCTAACTACTCCCACTCGGATAACCCTCATAAGGAGGTAGGGTCATGCACGATGCAAGTATCAACGAGAAAGTATCAGAGGCATCCCACTGAAGGGAATACCACATCATCATGATCAATACAACAAAATAAAGTACTATATGCCATGCAATAAAAGTTTTTATAGTCTTAGTCAAAGGGTTGCTTGTCTGGCTTATCCAAGTCTTCGGGGTCTTCACACGCTTCTTGTCCAATCCTAGCACTCCGTCTATTTTGTCAACTATCACCAGAAACAACCGTGATAAGCAACACAACAAGCCGAAAATAAAAGTGTTGCATAAATAGCAGTGTTATTTTCTAGGACACCTCTGGTCATGGGACAAGTAACCAAGGAGATTTTGATGGATGTGGGCCAATGGGGAGTTTTGAATGGTGGAAATGAAGGAAATGATGATCGTACAAGATGTCGACAGAAAATATTTTGGTAAAAAGTAGTGCATGGACCCAACAGATAGGGAATGCTTTTAGAAACATGTGGGAAGTGGTTTCATTGGATTTGGAGTTGATATGAATATTCTAGGGATTTAACAAGTGGTCCCTAAAAGAAGAAATGGCTCATTAATCTAGATTGCAGAGGGGGTGCAAGGAAAAATGCTCATAAATTATAGCATGAATTTATACTCACCTAGGAATTTGAATCACTCCATTTGGAGTTGATTTGGACGCCCTAGGTATGATTAAATATTGATGGTGTAGAATGTGCTCTATGAAAAAAATGTGCAAAGCGCATATTTGGTTATTAGATGATTTGAGGATTTTTTAGAAATTTGAATCACCAATTTTGGAGGTCAAATGAATTTATTATGAATTTATGAACTTATCTAAAAAAGAAAATGGCAAAGGATTATTACCAAAATGACAAAAACGGAGCCCAGGGCAGAGAATGGCCGCTGGGCCGGCCCATTAGCCTGCTGTGTAGGTGGGGTCGGGTGACGTCGACAACGTACTCATAGGATTATGCCTCGTTCATGTGGAGGCGGTACCCAGGAAGGGTGCCTCCACTTAAATAGGGGGCCTTAGCTCACCGACAGGTGGGCCCTGCATGCAGGTATTTCTTTATCCTCTCTCTTGGGTAAAGGAGGAGCAGGGGAGGCGGACCTGACTGCTCTGGCGCTTTCCATCAGCGGTACAGGCCGTCCGCGTCGGCTCTTGGGCCACTAGTGCGCTCAAGGCGGCAAGCCGCACCCGCCATGGCCCTCCACGAGCCCTGGGGTGGTCGGGGCTGAGCGCGTTGTCCTCTTTGGTGGTGGTGAATGTCGGTTATGGGGTGTGACATCGCCATGTTTGTGGAGAGGGTAAGAGAGCGCACGAAGGAGGGGGGTTGTGGTAGTGTGGGGGAGCTACGGAGGAGCAAGCCTCCCCATAGTGGTTTTGAAAAGGGGCACGAGACAGCTTGAGCCTACCTCGGGGTTATCCCCTCGACAATTGTCCCTGGAGCTGGAGAAGCCCGCCGTACCGAAACGGGGGACCTCTCGGACTTGAGTTCAGCGTTTGCGGTTTTTTGGACGAGGAGCCTGTCCATGCGGTCATGCGGAAGAGCCGTGGGCTAGCCGGCCAGCGCTGCCCGGATGGTTCGTCTTCTCCGAGGCGAAGACTAGGAACGCCACATGCCGCCCACAGCAGACCGCAGCCTGCTAGGCCACGCGAGTGATAAGAATGGCCGCAGCATGCAGTGATCGTCTATGCTCGGGGGCCGACGGTTGGTGTTCCCGATCCGCGCATTACAGCCGATCCTGCTCCCTTCTACCTCGCGTGGAGAATGAATGAAGGGGAAGCGGCAAAGAGAGAGCCATTTGCTCCTCTTCCCTCACTCGCTGACTTTGTCGCCAATCCTCGTCTAGCGCCGAGAGAGTGAGATAGACGCGACGCCCGCGCCACCGGCCACCGCCGTTGTCCTCTGGTGCTCCGCTGGGTGGATTATTCTCCTACGCTGGCTACTCTGCCCCTGCTCCCGAGCCTGCTGTGAGCATGATGGGGAGAAAATACGCTTGGGGAGGCAGCGATGTCGATGACTAATTCATCGAGCATCTCCGCCACCTCTGAAAGCTGTCATCGGCGTTGATTGTGGGGGCGCGTATCGTGGGTGCGGAGTGCAGCCCGACCTCTAGACTCGGCAAAGTGGTGGTCCGCCGAACACTTCGGCCGCAGGTTGGGGTTGCCGACGAGCACGTTCTTTAGCTGCTTCCTCACCCACTTTTGGCTTCAGTTAGACCATCTTGCTGCCAACATCATCTTGCAGCTGGCCACATTCGTCGCCCTATGCGAGGGCTACCTGGGGAGCAAGCCATGCATCAACCTCTGGTGCCGCCTCTTCTTCCTCAGGAAACAACGAGTGGTCGACAAGAGGACAGGGCAAAAGGTAATGGCCGCCTGCGGGGCGGCCCTTGTATACCACCACTTGGGGGTTGGCTTCCCCAAGCTAACTCTGTAGAATTCAAAGAAGAAGTGGCAAAAGGAGTTATTCTACGTGTGGAACAGGGAGGGGAACCGCAACCTCAACAATCTGCCGCTATTCGTCAACCATTCACCTACCCCGATGCTGAACTGGAAGACGGCTCCACAGTAGCTGGCCACCATGGTGGACCAGCTCTGCGACCGGCTGGTCGAGCTGAACGGCTCGAAAGGACTCACGACCAAGGACCTTCTTTGCACCCTAGTGGCATGCTGGGTTCAGCCGCAGCAGCGCCACATCGAACTTATCTCCCATATGGGTGGATTGCACAACCCGTGCCAACTCTCTAGGTAGGAGCCGAAAGTGGTGATGGTGGCGTTACGGGTGAATCTTATCTATGCCACCAAGCTTGACGAGGGAGATTTCCAGTCGAGCAAGCTCCCTTCAGACCAGAACAATCCGCCCCCGTGGGGTATGTGACGTGCTTCCTTTGCTGTACACGCTTTCCCCAGCCTTTCGTAACTGAGTCCATCTTGCCGGCTACATCTGTTCCCTCTGCTGCAGAGATATGATCCGACTACTGATGATGTGGCAGAGTCGGACGTGGGGGAGATCAAAGACTTTGAAGACGTGCAGACGGAGGGGGAGGCGCGAGCTAGATCGCCTCGAGCTGGAGATCTAGAAGCCAGGGGCTCGGAGTTAGCCAATACGTGTACTTCCAATGTTTTGCTACATGATTGTTCTGATGACGCTGCTGATGTTGGGGAACGTTGCATGGGAAACAAAAATTTCCTACGCACACGAAGATCAATTCATGGTGATGAGCATCTATGAGAGGGAGAGTGGATCTACATACCCTTGTAGATCGCTAAGCGGGAAGCGTTAGAAACGCGGTTGGTGTAGTCGAAAGTCTTCGCGATCCAAATCGCCGTACATCCCGCGATCCAATCACGATCCATCCCGCGATCCAATCACGATCCATCCTGCGATCCGATCACGATCCGTCTGACGAACTTGATCACGATCCTTCCGATCTAGCACCGAACGGACGACACCTCCGCGTTCAGCACACGTACAGCTTGATGACGATCTCCACCGTCTTGATCCAGCAAGAAGGAGTGGAGAGGAAGAAGAGTTCTCCGGCAGCCTAACGGTGCTCCGGCGATGGTGTTGGAGCAATTCCGGCAGGGCTTCGCCTAAGCACTGCAGAAAACCGATCTAGAGGAGAAACTATGCACTAGAGGAACGGGTAGCACGTGGCTGAAAATCTAGTGCAAAACCCCTCAATACCACCAGTATATATAGGAGGAGAGGAGGAGAGGAGGCATCTTGGCCTCCAAGCCTCCTAGGCTTTGGCCGAACTAGGAGAGGAGGATTCGACCTCCTCCACTCCTAGTAGGATTAGGATTCATCCTTTTTTTTCCTTTTTTGCCTTTTTCCACCTTTTTTCCTTTGGGGTTTTCTTCTCCAGCCACATGGGCCTTGTGTGAGAGTTTCCACGAGCCCAATAAGGGCTGATATTCACTCTCCCACAGCCCATGAAGCCTCTTGGGTCAAAATACCCCTCCCGGAGGTCTCCCGATACACTACCGGCACTCCCGGTACACTACCGATAAGCCCGAAACTTTTCCGGCGAACAAAACAGGACTTCCTATATATGAATCTTTACCTCCGGACCATTCTGGAGCTCTTCGTGACATCCAGGATCTCATCCGGGACTCTGAACAAACTTCGGTCACCACCATACATAACTCTATACTACCGAAACGTCACCAAACCTTAAGTGTGCAGACCCTGAGGGTTTGAGAACTATGTAGACATGATCGAGACACCTCTACGGTCAATAACCAATGGCGGGACCTGGATGTCCACATTGGTTCCTACATATTCTACGAAGATCTTTTATCGGTCGAACCTGTATGTCAAGGATTCAGTTAATCCTGTATGATGTTCCCTTTGTTCTTCGGTATGTTACTTGCCCGAGATTCAATCGTCGGTATCTCCATACCTAGTTCAACCTCGTTACTGGCAAGTATCTTTACTCGTTCCGTAATACAAGATCCCATGACCAACACTTAGTCACATTGCTTTCAAGGCTTATTGTGATGTTGTATTACCGAGTGGGCCCTGAGATACCTCTCCGTCACACGGAGTAACAAATCCTAGTCTTGATCCATGCCAACTCAATAGACACCCTCGGAGACACCTGTAGAGCACCTTTATAGTCACCCAGTTACGTTGCGATGTTTGATACGCACAAGGTACTCCTCCGATATCTGTGAGTCTCATGATCTCATGGTCATAGGAACATATACTTGACATGCAGAAAACAGTAGCAATAAACTGACACGATCATAAGCTACATTTGTAGTTTGGGTCTTGTCCATCACATCATTCTCCTAATGATGTGATCCCGTTATCAAATGACATCTCATGTCCCTAGCTAGGAAACCTTAACCATCTTTCAATCAACGAGCTAGTTCACTAGAGGCATACTAGGGACACTGTGTTTGTCTATGTATCCACACATGTATCCATGTTTCCAATTAATACAATTATAGCATGGATAATAAACGATTATCATGAACAAGGAAATACAATAATAAACACTTTATTTATTTCCTCTAGGGCCTATTCCAATAGTCTCCACTTGCACTAGAGTCAATAATCTAGTTCACATATATATGTGATTTACATTGTAATGAATCGAACACCCATGCAGTTCTGGTGTTGATCATGTTTAGCCCTTGGAAGAGGTTTAGTCAACGGGTCTGCAACATTCAGATCCGTGTGCACTTTGCAAATATTTATGTCCTTCTCCAAGATGTAATCGCGGATGGAGTTGAAGCATCCCTTTATGTGTCTGGTCCTCTTGTGAAACCTTGGTTCCTTGGCCAGAGCAATGGAACCAGTGTTGTCACAGAACAGGTTCATTGGATTCAATGCACTGGGCACTACTCCAAGATCTGTCATGAACTGCTTCATCTAGACACCTTCCTTCGCCGCCTCCGAGGCTGCGATGTATTCCGCTTCGCACGTAGAATCAGCTACCACGCTTTGCTTGGAACTGCACCAGCTTACCGCTCCCCCGTTAAGAATAAATATGTATCCGGTTTGCGACTTAGAGTCGTCCGGATCAGTGTCAAAGCTTGCATCGACGTAACCCTTTACGACGAGCTCTTCATCACCTTCATAAACGAGAAACATTTCCTTAGTCCTTTTCAGGTACTTAAGGATATTCTTGACTGCTTGCCAGTGCTCCATTCCAGGATCACTTCGCAACCTTCCGGCCATAGTTATGGCAAGGCTGACATCGGGTCTTGTGCACAGCATTGCATACATAATAGAGCCTACGGCTGAAGCATAGGGGATGACACTCATCTTTTCTCTATCTTGACTAGAAACGTGTAGAATCTAATGACACACTTTATTTTGCTGTTTAACAAACATTAAACCTATAGTGGCACTATAGGCGGTCAAATCACACATGTTTTTCGTTTATGAAAACATGTTGCCGAGCAGTCCATGTCTTCCCTCTCTTCTAAATGCCTAGCCCGACTAGAAACTGCATAGACCCCTCGTGCTCCCGATAACTCCCCCGAACCCGAAAAATAAGGTCATGACCATTGGGTCCGGATCATCCCCGTTATACCCCAAACCATCGCCCTTTTTCAAGTGTGCTCACTAACCTATTTTTCCCGACCGTCCAATTAAAATCGGAGCGTCCAAACCTAGTATGATTCACTATATATAGACCATTATGGTCAAACTCTAGACCAAACTCCCTAATTTCTATGACCGCCACCAACCCCCGTCCATTCTCGCCTCTGGATCCGTCCAAACCCTATCTGCCCAATTGCGAAGCCAATTTTCCTGACCAACCCAAGCCAGCCACCAATCCATCCATGTGGGACCGTCAGATGGTGAACCGATGGCCACGAGCGCTCTAGGTCGCCCCCTCCCCGCAACTGCCTCTGCCCGAGGGCCTCGCCCAACATAGCCGCCTTCGTCCCACCATTGGGATCCGCACCAGTGAGCGTCGTCACCGGAGCAGCACCATGCCTAGGCCAGTGCCCCGCCACCTCATGCCCGTATCCCTCCTCTCTACCCATGTATCCTCCCACTTCAATCTCCCTCCTTCTCTAACCATGTATGGGAAGCCGCTACCACCATGGAGGTCCTCTAGGAGGTCACCGTTGCACAAATCTGACGGTCCAGGGACCGGATCCCGCCATCCCCAACCCATTCCAGGCTCGTTGAACCTCGTCATCACCCTGTCCGCCGCCGTCGTCAATGTTGACCTGCGTCGCTAGTCTTTTGCCATGCAGAGGCACGTGGGAGATGAAGCTCCCGCCCGCTTGCTCGTTGCTCCTATGGGCCGCACGCACGCAATGCTGCATGGACTGGTGACAACCCCAAGGACCAGCCGCGTACTCGCCAAGGGCCTCCACACCACACCTACATTGGCCAAGCACGCTATTTGAGATTCAGAATTCCTAACCCTCGCCCATGGGCTCATGATATGTGGAGACCCCGACTCATAAGGTGTGATCACCGAATGTACGTGCACAATGATCCCAGAGATCAATGCTCACTGACCACACAGAAACCGAATAACAAGAGTCCTACATCCATTAGAGACCATTTTACTCAAATATGGCCTTTATGGCCAAGTCTTCATATGATTGCATCAGAAATCTTCAACAGTAGCGTGAAACCGTGCCATCTACCTTAACCCTATAGGAATTCTGACTGGGAAGCGTCCTAGCTCGCACGTACGTCACCATGGTAATCTTCATCATAACCTGATCTTTCATGCATGGCCAATAAAATAACCAGTGGCAAGCCAATGAGTATTTTGAATGTACTCGCAAGCAACCCATGTTTGGAACAAGGTAATCACAATGCATGATATAGCACTAAGTAGGTATTTTGCAGAAAGCTAAATTTTGAATGCAATGTCATGATCAAGCAACTATGTAAGCATGCATCAATAGTTCGCAGATATCCATGTGAATAAGTTACATATATCATCATAAACAGGGGGTTGAACATCTCATGTTCAGTCATGTCATCAAGTCATGTGTCATCTCTGAGTCATCCACACGCACACACGAAGTTTAGAAACCATGGACGTAGCACAAGAGCAGTCATCCAACTGTCCTTGACCGTGGGCACGGCTATTCGGATAGTTTTACACTTTGCAGAGGTTGCACACTTTACCCACAAGACTAGAGGAACTTCCGTATCATCCACGACTCGCGGTACATTACATACCCGAGGTAAGAACCCAAACAATATCTTTCCCATGGTGATACTAAACAAAAAGTCCACTCATTGGTGCCATCCCTCATGATATATATCACACGTACCATCCATGAGGGCACGCAACGGTGTGCTTGGTGCCTGTAAAGACAGCGCATGGCCTTTCACTTCACTCCCGCCACTGGTAATGTGTGCTGCCTTCTAGCACCAACCATAGTAATCAACAAAGCCCCTCCCCATATAGGGGTAGAGTGGTTGTGCATGTAAGGATGGAGTAATGGTCGCAACTTACACCAATCTGTTTTTGAAAACCAGACACACTTACTTGCTCTGGGACACCACTTCTTTCTCAAGTGGTCACCCAACTCAACATTATCTCCCTCAGGCATTAGTAGCACCTGACGGGGTATTCAAAAAGTCTTTGAAAACACTTTATTTCCATCACCTTGTATATTCCCATCCCACTCGTGTAGCAACTGCTTGCATCCTAACTACTCCCACTCGGATAACCCTCATAAGGAGGTAGGGTCATGCACGATGCAAGTATCAACGAGAAAGTATCAGAGGCATCCCACTGAAGGGAATACCACATCATCATGATCAATACAACAAAATAAAGTACTATATGCCATGCAATAAAAGTTTTTATAGTCTTAGTCAAAGGGTTGCTTGTCTGGCTTATCCAAGTCTTCGGGGTCTTCACACGCTTCTTGTCCAATCCTAGCACTCCGTCTATTTTGTCAACTATCACCAGAAACAACCGTGATAAGCAACACAACAAGCCGAAAATAAAAGTGTTGCATAAATAGCAGTGTTATTTTCTAGGACACCTCTGGTCATGGGACAAGTAACCAAGGAGATTTTGATGGATGTGGGCCAATGGGGAGTTTTGAATGGTGGAAATGAAGGAAATGATGATCGTACAAGATGTCGACAGAAAATATTTTGGTAAAAAGTAGTGCATGGACCCAACAGAGAGGGAATGCTTTTACAAACATGTGGGAAGTGGTTTCATTGGATTTGGAGTTGATATGAATATTCTAGGGATTTAACAAGTGGTCCCTAAAAGAAGAAATGGCTCATTAATCTAGATTGCAGAGGGGGTGCAAGGAAAAATGCTCATAAATTATAGCATGAATTTATACTCACCTAGGAATTTGAATCACTCCATTTGGAGTTGATTTGGACGCCCTAGGTATGATTAAATATTGATGGTGTAGAATGTGCTCTATGAAAAAAATGTGCAAAGCGCATATTTGGTTATTAGATGATTTGAGGATTTTTTAGAAATTTGAATCACCAATTTTGGAGGTCAAATGAATTTATTATGAATTTATGAACTTATCTAAAAAAGAAAATGGCAAAGGATTATTACCAAAATGACAAAAACGGAGCCCAGGGCAGAGAATGGCCGCTGGGCCGGCCCATTAGCTTGCTGTGTAGGTGGGGTCGGGTGACGTCGACAACGTACTCATAGGATTATGCCTCGTTCATGTGGAGGCGGTACCCAGGAAGGGTGCCTCCACTTAAACAGGGGGCCTTAGCTCACCGACAGGTGGGCCCTGCATGCAGGGCTTTCTTTCTCCTCTCTCTTGGGTAAAGGAGGAGCAGGGGAGGCGGACCTGACTGCTCTGGCGCTTTCCATCAGCGGTACAGGCCGTCCCCGTCGGCTCTTGGGCCACTAGTGCGCTCAAGGCGGCAAGCCGCACCCGCCATGGCCCTCCACGAGCCCTGGGATGGTCGGGGCTGAGCGCGTTGTCCTCTTTGGTGGTGGTGAATGTCGGTTATGGGGTGTGACATCGCCATGTTTGTGGAGAGGGTAAGAGAGCGTGCGAAGGAGGGGGGTTGTGGTAGTGTGGGGGAGCTACGGAGGGGCTCAGAGGAGACGACAGGCTTAGAGGAGCTCCAATTTGGCCAAGGCCCAAGGCGTCAATGTCGGCCATGGGCGAAGGGGGAGAGCACTAGGAGAGCTGGGGAAGGTATGGGAGGTGTCTGAGAGGGGAAGAGAGCTAAAGGATAGACGAGGGGAACTCGGGGCCACATTATATGGGTGGGGCGACGGTGCACCTCGAGCTCATGCGTCGGCTCGGACTCTATTGCTGCTGGAGCCCTCAGGAGGGGGGGGGGCGGGAGTTTGTTTATGGGTTGCATGGACAAGGTCCACGTTCCTGGAAGAGGAGAGATGGAGCAGGGAGCACTGGGGGTCCCGCGCTTGGGAGGCCAACCACTGACCCAGCCGAATGACTTGCCACGTGCGGAAGGATGAGAGAGAGGAGAGGACCGACAAGAAGCCATGACGAGGACGTCGATGCCAACCAATTGGAGAGAGGGAGGGGCTTGAGGTGGTCGGGGCTGGTGATTGGGCGGCGGCGGGTTTGCACTGCAACGCGCTCTGGAGCACCCATATGGCATGCCATTGGCCTCTTGGACGCGGCCATGCATTTCCAGCAGCTAGTGGGAGGTAAAATAAAGTGACAAAATAGCATAGGATGCTCTCGGGGTCCATCAGGGTGAGAGAGGAGTGGAGGGAGAGATGGTTTTCCGCTGTCCAGGAAGGGAAAATGATGTTTTACCCCATCAATCAATGATCAATGACCTTGGGTTTTTTACTGGAGGTATAAGGGGTCAAGTAAAGATTGTGGTAAATATTGTGGGTCAAGGAGAATGGTGGAAGGGGCCCAAACAACAAGTTTGGTAAATGGGCAGAAGGTGTTCAATGAGTGTTTGAGCTAGCAAATTGGTTCTCCTTACTATGAAACTAAATAGGATTAAATTATAGATGGAATTGGGCTTTATCACTAATTTTGGGATCATTTAAAGAAGGTTGCTAATATAAACTTGCTAAACCCTAGAAATGGACAGAAATGGGTTTCCATAGATATGATCATGCTAAAGCATTCTCCTGGATGCTCCACTTGTTGTGGTAGCATAATTTGGTGACTAGAGCATGCCCAAAAAGTTTGGGACCAAATGGCGAAACTTGACAATACAAACATTCCTAATTTTTGAAATCAACAAGAAGGGAATTGGGGGGATTTAGATAAGTGAACCTATTCTCCTTGTTGCACCACTGGTGTGGATGCATTATTGGAGGATTAGATCATGCCCACAAATTTTGAGCTTAAGGGGAGATAGTTAGCAATGTAGAGTTGCTCAAATTTGGATCTAGACAGAGCGGATTTTGGGATATTTTGGTGAACTAAAACAATTAGGATTGATATGAACCTTGGCAAGATCATGACATATGTCATATGTGACATTCTAGAATATTACTAGATTTATTTGATAATATTTCTTATAGAAATATTTCAAATTCTTGAAATAGGCAGAAATGGTTTTGAAGGGTTTCGTCCAATATTTTGAACATGACCATGTGTTGAAACTCTTATATATGGACAATATATTTCCATTGAGGTTTATTAAATTTTCTCAAATATTTTTAAAGCATTTTAATAATTGTTCCCTATAAAATACCATTTCAGGCCTTAAGAAAAAGCCTTTAAATAAATGAGGATAATAGTACTTAAAATAAATATTTGGTGGTTTTGGGAAGTCTTATATATAGTGGGTTTAAGATAAATCATTTTGGGAAAGTGGATCCACCCAATTTGGGGACTTGCAGTGCAAATCTCAAATCAGGGGGTTTTGAAAATCTAATTTAAATAAATGCTTTTTGGCCAGAATAATATTTTTCAAAACTAGATCTAAGTCCTATTCACATGGCATGATCATTGGACAAGAGTTGGGATCAAGAAAAAGAGTTCTTGAGGGTAGGAGGATCTTTTATGAATTATAGAGCACCAACAAGCAATCAAACAAGCAAGCAAATAACACACAAGTCAAGTATTCATATGCTCTCAAAAAGTTTTAATTAGCCCTAATTTTTGAGTCATGTTAACTTAGTCATGAGGAAAAACACGGGGTGTGACATACCTACCCCCCTTACAAGAATCTCATCCCCGAGATTCCTAGGCTAGGCGTAGAAGAGATGCGGAAATTCGGAGGTGAGGTAGTCTTCATGTTCCATGTTGCTTCTTCTCCGGCATGGTTGTCCTTCTGGGTCTTGAAGTGCCCGATGACATGCCTTTGAGTGCATTGTTGACTTGGTCTAAGGGTGAATGGGGTTTTGGCAAGGGCCTGGCTTGCGTGTGTATTCCAAAGTCGGAATACATGGCCAAGTAGTGTGTCTGTGTGCTGGTCCTGAGGTTGCTCATGTTGGTTAGTGGCATCAAGATTTATCACATTAGAATAGAAGGGTCGAGCCTTGGTGTAGCTTCTCGTTGACATGGAAGTATTTATGTTCCTTAAGGCAAGAGATCTTCGGTCGCAGGTAGTCATCATCCTTGAGAGTGTTGAGGCACATCATCGTGGGCTTGTCGTCGAGACCTTCTACTTGAGTAGGTTGCCCATGTAGGTTCTTCATTCTTCTTTGGTAGTTTGTGTTCATCGTCATGGACGCACTTTTTTGGAGGATCCTTGAGTGTTTGGTCTACTCGTCTCTTCGTGGCAAGGTTTGCGCTGAGTCTCGTCCCTAAGACTGAGATTAGAGACATGGTGTAAAAACGGGTTCTACCACTTAGGAAACCTTCTAAGGGGTCCTAGATAAGCTGGCCACCCAAAAGTATAGACCAGCCATCCAATCCCCCAGGTCTGAGGCTTCGCGAGTGGGGTGAACCATCTTTGACTGGGGTTTACCTTGATCGAGTCAGGTTCATGTCCTTGATTGAACCAAAAAGGGGCTAGCAATGATGTCATGACACTCGTTCCACTTCGTTTTAGGCATCTAAAGGGAGCAGGGACGTCATGCTCAACGTAGACCATCAAGGTGGAGAAGTGACGGTGCCATCAACCTCTTAGTTCCATCCTAGTCAGGAACTGATAGGTGACTACTTAAATCACGGGGCTCTTTAATCCCCCTGATGTCCAAGGGCTTCATCGGGCTTGAACGTCGGTGCTTTGGGATGTAGTCTAGTTGATGTAGCCGGTAGATGAGTGGTGCTTCACTTCTTTTTGTATCTTCTTCGTCGTTGTCGTGGCTTCACAATCGCTCTTGTTCTTGATCTTGCTTGGGCAAGATGGTCTTCTTCTATAGGGAGGGTGCTTCACAAGGTCCAACTATTTCAAGGTGAAACCTTATACTCGAGAGTCATGGTAATTGGTATTCCTGGGGCTGGTCCAAATAGGACTAAGGTGTTCTTTCCTCTCATTGGGTAAATAAGTATGCCATCGGTGAGGATAACAACATATTCCTCCAAATACCGCATAAACACATTGCTGATGGGATGTGCGAGAGAGGCGGTCGTTTGTTCTGGGTGGTCTTTTTTCCATGGGTTTGTGGTCCAGCCTAGAACAAGTCCTAGTGGCCACCTTGCATATGAACATGTTTAGTGGAGGTTGGCGTGGAGTATCGTCCATAGTCAAATGACTTAGCACCAACACCTATGGTCATAACCTGATCATATTGTGACTCAGTAAATCTTAGGGGTTTCAAGGAGCTTAGGATGTGAGTGAACGTCTACCATCTTATCCTTGAGCACAGTTCTTAGATGCCAATAGTACTGTGTATTACTCCAAACTAAATCACCCTATATCCTCGAAGGTATCATCTCATATAAGTCAACTCCAATACTATGCATGCTACTCATATCTCCAAGGCTTTGTGAGAAGGACTATGCTGAAAATCTCATATGTATACTATAGCTAGCTCACAAATATCCCTATATATAATCCTCGGGATAATTTACAAGACCCTAATGTTTATCATGACACTACCAATACAAGTGTCCTTTTGACCTGTTGAAGGTCTAAGGTATTGCATTACTATGCTAAGGAAACATGTAATAAATCACTCCAAGATCTTGTTTCCTTCCTACAAATCCAATTTAATCGATCCACGAATATCATCCAATATTACCTGATCAATTACTGCTATCCAGCATCGATGGTGCCAACATAATCTCCTCGCATTCATATAATTTACATATCATTGCAAGGACTAATATCACAGTATATCCATGCACTTCCAATCTCATGGCCAACTAAACTCCAAGGTCGAGCTTATATAGATCCCTAAATTATCCCTAACATCATCTGATTCCTTCTACTATCATGCACCGAGAAACATGATATCATGATCAAGATCATTGGACTAAATACAAGTTACTCCGAACCATGTGGTTTAATTGATCTTGAGCACCAAGTAGGATCACCTATTTGAATCCAGGTTTTACATCTAGTATGAAATCCCTACTAGTTACTCCAGTCACTATCATATCACAATCAATACACTATCATCATTACTTGCCAAAGTCAAGTCATTATCCACCAAGATTTTCAGCTTGTGACCATATTTTTCCTACTAAATCCAATTTGCTCAAGGGGGAAGTAAGTTATACTACTCTATTAATCTTGATCCACCAAGTTCGTCTATCAACATTAAGCCTCGTACTCCACAAAGGGTCTCAACTACTACCTCAAGGTATCTATTACAACCTCATCAAATCATTAGCTCACTAGCTATATATCCTTAGAACAATCTTCCCTATGGCATCATCAGTTCAAGTGCTAGCTTAGGGATGCAATGTGTCCCTTCACTATGATCACTAGTCCCATAGTGAACCTAGTGCTAAGTCTTCGGTGTCGGTTGTTGTCGAGGTGCATCCTTGGTGCATCTTGTCTTTCTGGTCTTTAGTTGATGAGATGGGGGAGAGAAAGTAGCAATGATAGGAGTGCCTAAGGGGATGGTATAGTGCAAGTGCAATGAAGCAAGTGTCGAAAAGGCCAAACACAAACATCAAGGTAAGGTAGGTGATATAGTCACGCACTTGTTGCCTAGGGCAAAAGTGTGACTTACACCAAAGCACAAACAAGAAAAACACACATCATGGTTCGATTTGAACCATCGTATGGACTCGAATTCACACGGGGGATACACGACTCATCTTACCCTAGGGGTTCTCGAACTCAGTAGTCCTGCTTGCTTCGCGTCTGGGAGAGGAGTCCGCTTAGTCTTCTGGGTCTTCCTCAGGTGTTGCTATGCCTCTGGTTTGTTGTCTGTTGAAACGATCCTAGTTGCGCCTGAAGGGTCCTTGACGACTTCGGGTTTGGTGAGTTGACGATGAAGGTGGTTCTTCACGGATGTTATTGACAGGGTCTCCTGGTGTTCTCGTGATCATGACAATGCCTTCTTGTCTTTTGAGACGTCGAGCATTATTGGTAGGCAATCTTTTATGATTGACATTAAAAAAGCATGGTTGAGTTGTATCCTACCGGTCACGTTGACGATATCGTCAGCACCAAGAGTAGGGGATGATGAGAATTGTTTTCTTGCTCACTATAGTTAGGCAGTCTAAATGGCGAGGTTCTCATCCACCGGTGGTTACCGATATAACAACCAAAAGGATAGGGTTGCTCAATTAGCGATGCATATCATGACATTGTGTGTCTTGTGCCCTGGTCATCGAAGGCCAGTGTGGCATCCTGCTAGAGCTGTGTTGAGGGTGTCACTATCATCTAAGTCTTGACATTCTCATCCTTCGAGAAGGTATCTTTTGTGTGTAGCTCTTTGTGTAGTGTCACCCAGTTGGATCCAAGATATGTCAGCAATAGTTTGGCAAGGTGGCTTCCTTCCAGGTTACCCACAAGGATTACAAGGAATCCCGTGGTCAGGGGCACAAGGGTAGTAGCGACCATTTGCAAACTTTTCAAAAATTAGACGAGCAGAGTTAAGAAAAGATGGTGGAAATGCTAAGGAGAGAACCTTTGCTTCCTCTTAAAATTTAGGAGAGGTGAGAAATATAGAGGTTTTGTAAGTGATTTTGAAGGGTGTGGAAAAATAGTTTTCTACTAACTAATGTCCATGCTAACTAAGGGCTTCCTACAGTCAGGATGGCTCTGATACTAGCTCTGTGGGGACCTCAACTCATAAGTCATGATCACCGAATGTACGTGCACAATCGTGATCAATGCTCACTGAACACACAGAAACCCGATAACTGAAACTGAAGGGTTTATGCCCAAGTCTTCATATGATTGCAGCACAAATCTTCAACGATAGTGTGAACCCATGCCATCTACATTAACCCTATAGGCATTCTGACTAGGAAGCGCCTTAGCTTGCACGTACGTCACCATGGTAATCGTCATGATAACCTGATCTTCCATTACTAGCCAATAAAATAACCAGTGGCAAGACAATGAGTAAGTTGAATGTACTTGGAAGCAACCCATGTCTGGAACAAGGTAATAACAATGCATGATATATCACTATGTAGGTATTTTGCAGAAAGCTAAATTTTGAATGCAATGTCGTGATCAAGCAACTATGTAAGCATGCATCAATAGTTGGCAGATATCCACGTGAACAAGTTACAAATATCATCATAAACAGGGGGTTGAACATCTCATGTTCAGTCATGTTATCAAGTCATCTGCCTTATGTCAAGTGTCATCTCCGAGTCATCCACACACACACACCAAGTTTAGAAACCATGGACGTAGCACAAGAGTGGTCATCCAACTGTCCTTAACCATGGACATAGCTATTCGACTAGTTTTACACTCTACAGAGGTTGCACACTTTACCCACAAGACTCGGGGAAGTTCTGTGTCATCCACGACTCGTAGTATATTACATACCCGAGGTAAGCAACCAAACAATGTCTTCCCCATCATGATACTAAACAAAGAGTCCACTCATTGGTGCCATCCCTCATGATATACATCACATATAATCCATGAGGACACGCAACTGTGTGCCCGTTGCTTGTAAAGACACCGCATGGCCTTCCACTCTAGGATGATCCTGTCTCGAGAGTGACCACTTCACTCTCGCCACTTGTAATCCGGGCTCCCTGCTAGCACCAACCATAGTAATCAACAAAGCCCCTTCCCATATAGGGGTAGAGTGGTTGTACATGTAATGTTGGAGCAACGGTCGCAACTTACACCAATCCATTTTTGAAACCACACAAACTCACTTGCTCTAGTACACCACTTCTTTCTCAGGTGGTTACCCAACTCAACATCATCTCCCTCGGGCATTAGTGGCACCCGACGGGTTTTTTGAAAAGTCTTTGAAAAGACTTTGTTTCCATCACCATGCATATTCCCATCCCACTTGCGTAGCAACTACTAGCATCCTAACTACTCCCACCCGCATAACCCTCATAAGGAGGTAGGGTCATGCATGATGCAAGTATCAATGAGAAATTATTGGAGGCATCCCACCGAAGGGAATACCACATCATCATGATCAATACAACGAAATGAAGTTCTATATGCCATGCAATAAAAGTTGTCAGGGCTGCTTGCCTGGCTTATCCAAGTCTTTGAGGTCTTCACACGTTTCTTGTCCACTCCGAGCACTCCATCTATTTTTTCAACTATCACCGGAAACAACCGCGATAAGCAACACAACAAGAAGAAAATAGAAGTTCTCTATAAATAGGAGTTTTATTTTCTTGGAAACCTCTAGTCCTGAGACAAATAACCAAGGAGGTTTTGATGGATGTGTGCCAAGGGGGAGTTTTGAATGGTTGAAATGAAGGAAACGATGATCCTATAAGATGTCCACAGAACATATTTTTGTAAAATGTAGTGGATGGACCCAAGAAATAGGGAATGATTATAGGAATATATGGGAAGTGGTTTCACTGGATTTGGAGTTGGTATGAATATTCTAGGGATTTAACAAGTGGTCCCTAGAAGAAGAAATGGCACATTAATCTAGATTGTAGAGGGGGTGCAAGGAATAATGCTCATCAATTAGAGCATGAATTTATACTCACCTAGGAATTTTAACCGCTCCATTTGGAGTTGATTTAGATGCCCTAGGGGTTTTGCAAGGAGTGGTTTTACAATGAAAGGAATGATAAAATATTGATGGTGTAGAATGTGTTCTATGGAAAAAATGTGCAAAGAACATATTTCGTTAGGAGATGATTTGAGAAATTTCTAGAAATTTGAATCGCCAATTTTGGAGATCAAATGAATTTATTATGAATTTATGAACTTATCTGAAAAGAAAAGGGCACAGAATTATTACCAAAAGGATTGAAATGGAGCCCAGAGCAGATAATGGCCACTGGTCCGGCCCATCAACACCCCAACACAGGCGGGGTCAGGTGACGTCGACGGCGTACTCATAGGAGTAAGCCTCCTTCGCATGGAGGCGGTACCCATGAAGGGCGCTCCACCTAAACGGGGGGGGCACGTCCCTTAGCTCGCTGACAGGTGGGCCCTGCCTGCATGGTCTTCTTCCTCCTCCTGCTCAGGCAGAGGAGGAGCAGGGGAGGCGGCCCGACTACTCTAGCGTTTTCCCCCGGCGGCACAGGTCGTCCCCGACGGTGCTCCGGACACTAGTGCGCTTAGGGTGGCGATCCGCACCCGCCTGGGCTATCCCCTTGCCTTGGGGTGGTCGGGGCTGAGCGCATCGTCCTCTTTGGAGAAGGTGAACGTTGGTCATTTGGGTGCGATGTTTCCACGGTCGCGGAGAGGGCAAGATAAGGCGCGAAGCAGGGGGGTGCGGTAGTGTGAGGGGGGCTACGGAGGGGCTCAAGGGAGACGAGAGTCTTAGAGGAGATCCAATTTTGCCAAGGCCCGAGGTAGCAATGTCGGCCATGGACAAAGGGGGAGAGCACTAGGAGAGCTGGGGAAGGTAAGGGAGGTGTCTGAGAGGGGAAGAGAGCCAAGGGAGAGACGAGGGGAGCTCGGGCTGCATTATATGGGCAGGGTGACGATGCACCGTGAGCTCGTGCGTCCGCTCGGACCTTGTTGCTGCTAGAGCGCTCGGAGGGGGGAGCGTGTCTACGGGTTTCATCGACGAGGTCCACGTCCAGGGAAGAGGAGAGAGGTAGCGGGGCGCGCTGGGGGTCTCGCGCGTGTGAGGCCGGCCAGTGGCCGAGCCGGGTGGCTTGGCATGCATGGAAGGAGGAGAGAGAGGAGGGGGCCAACAAGCTGCCGTGACGAGGACATCGAGGCCGACCAGCTGTCAAGAGGGAGGGGCTCGAGTTGGTCGGGTCTGGCGATTGGGCGGCGGCTACAGTGTGGGTTCGCACTGTAGGGCACTCTGGAGCACCCATATGGCATGCCATTGGCCTCTTTGACGCGGACATGCATGTCCAGCAGCTAGAGGGAGGTAATACAAAGTGAAAAATAGCATAGGATGCTCTCGGGGGTCCATCAGGGTGAGAGAGGAGTGGAGGGAGAGATGGTTTTCTGCTATCCAGGAGGGGAAAATGATGTTTTACCCCATCAATCAATTATCAACGACCTTGGTTTTTTTACTGGAGGTATAAGGGGTCAAGTAAGGATTGTGGTAAAAATTGTGGGTCAAGGAGATTGGTTGAAGGGTCCCAAACAACAAGTTTGGTAAATGGGAAGAAGGTGTTTGATGAGTGTTTGAGCTAGCAAATTGGTTCTCTTTGCTATGAAACTAAACAGGATTAAATGATAGATGGAATTGGGGTTTATCACCAATTTTGGGCTCATTTGAAGACGGTTGCCAATATAAACTTGGTAAACCCTAGAAATGGACAGAAATGGGTTTCTATAGATCTGATCATGCTAAGGCATTCTCCTTGATGATCCACTTGTTGTGGTGGCATAATTTGGTGACTAGAGCATGCCTAAAAAGTTTGGGACCAAATGGGGAAACTTGACAACGCAAACATTCCCAATTTTTTAAATCACCAAGAAGGGGTTTTGTCACACCCTGTGATTTGCCTCATGACTCAAAAATAGGGCCAATTAAAACTTTTGTGTGCTTGTTATGCTTGACTTGGTTGCTGATTGTTTGATTGCTTGCGAGTGCTCTATACTCATAAAACTCCCTCCTGCTCTCAAAGCTCTTTTCCTTGATCTAATTTCTTGCTCAATGATCATGACATGTGAATAGTACCAAAAACTATTTTTATCATATGCTATCTTGGCCAAAAAGTATTTATTTTATTTAGGTTTTAAAAAAACCCTGAAATGAGGTTTGTACTACAAGTCCTCAAATTGCGTGGATCCTTTTCCCCAATGCTTTATTTGGAACCTACTATATATATAACTTCCCAAAACCACAAAATATTAATTTAATAGATTATTTTCATATTTTATTTAAAGGCTTCTTTCTTTAGGCCAGAAATGGTATTTTATAGGGAAAATTATTCAAATTCAGTGGACATATATTGTCCATATATAAGAGTTTCAACACATGGTCATGTTCAAAATATTGGACAAAACCCTTCAAAACCATTTCTGCCTATTCCAAGCATTTGAAATATTTCTATAAGAAATATTATCAAATAAATCAAAGAAAATTCTAGCATGTCACATATGATACCTGTGGTCATCTTGCCAAGTTTCCTCTCAATACCAATTATTTCGGTTCACCAAAATATCCCAAAATCCTCTCTATCCTGATCCAAATTTGAGGAACTCTACATTACCAACTGTCTCCTATTGATCTCAAACCTTGTGGACATGTTTTAATCATCCAATAATGCATGCACACCAAGTGGTGCATCAAGGAGAACGGATTAACTTGTCCCAATCCCCTCAAACCCCTTTCTGTTGATTTCAATATTTGGGAATGTTTGCATTGTCAAGTTTCCCATTTGGTCCCAAACTTTTGGGCATGATCTAGCCACCACAACAAGTGGAGCATCATGGAGAATGCCTTAGCATGATCACATCTATAAAAACCCATTTATGTCCATTTCTAGGGTTTACCAAGTTTACATTGGCAACTTTCATCAAATAAGCCCAAACTTGGTGATAAACCTCATTTTCACCTATCACTTCATCCTGTTAAATTTCATATCAATGAGACCCTTTTAACCAGCTCAAAACCAACACAAACACCTTCTAGCAGAAATCCGAAACTGTCATTTTCACCACTTCCATTGATCTCCTTAATATCAAATTTATACAATAGCCTCTTGTAGATACCTTGTACCTCCAATAAAATCCTCATGGGCATAGCTCAATGATTGGGGGTTAAAACCCCCATTTTTACCCCCTGGACAGCACCCATTTCTCTCCCTCTCACCTTTTCTTCTACCCCCTAGACAGCACCCATTTCTCTGCCTCTCACCATTTCTTATGTGCCCTGTTTGAGCTCCCCTGGATCCCCTGGACACATGTGGACGCGCCCAAGCTGCCAAGAGCATGCCCCGGCATGCAGAGCTCGCGCTCTAGAGCGTGCTACAGTGTGCACCCGCACTGTGCCACCGCCCAACGGACGCTCCCGACAGCCTCGGGCCTCCCCAGCATGTCCCTCATGTCCCCCGCGATGTCCGCAACCCGGAAGTTGGTCGGCCCCCTCCTCTCTCTCCTCCTCCCGCACATGCCCTGAGCCGCCCGACTCGGCCAGTGAGCGTGATCACATGATCGAGGACCCAGCGCTCCCCCAGTCCCTCTCTCCTCTTCCCTCGATGTAGTCCATGTCCACGAGGCCCATAGACATGCCGTGGTTCTCCCTCGCGGCCCCTAGGCACAGCAGTACCATGGCCATAGGTGTCGTCCATAGTGGGCTCGAGCCCGACTATATAAGTCCTCCCCTACCATCTCTCTCACATCCCTAGGATCTCTCCCCCTCGCACCAACCTTCCAACCCCCCCCCCCCACAATCTCCATTTCATCCTCTGCATCGACGGCAATGGCCAAAACCATGCCGTCGGCCTCCCCTTAAATCCGAGTCATCCCGAGCTCCTCCTCTTCCCCTAGCGGCACCGGATGGTCGCCCTCACCTCGCGTTTTCTGCCCCCCCCCCCCGCATCCACTTCCTCCTTCTGTGCCCGAATCATCGGGTTCATCCTTGCCATCGTTGGTCTCCGCTATGGCCAAAGCTCTGCTCGCCTTGGCGCTTCCCCACGAAAAATGGGCCACTAGATGGATTCTTGGCTCCCTCCTGAGCATGCCAGTGGGCGGAGCTTCACCGGAGGTGGCCGGAGCCGCCGGAGTGAGCACCGGAACCGCTCGGCTCTGCCTCCCCTACCCCTCCTCTGCTCGAGCGGGAGGAGGCAGAGATCCTGACGGGCGGGGCCCACCTGTTGGCGACCCAGCTGGCCGGGCACATCTGTTTAAGTGGAGGAACGTTGCCCACGGCCGCCTCCCCACTGGGAAGGCGCCTTCCAGGGGAATACGCCCCCGGCGTGGCCGTTCACGCGCATGGCCGAGTAGTTGGGCCGGCCCAGTGCGTTGCGGTGCTAAGTTGCGCTCAGCGTGCAGCTTGGGCCCTTTGTGTAATTTCTTTGACTTTTTCTTTTTCCAGTGTTACTAAATAAATCATAGAAAACTCATTTGGACTCCAAATCAATTGATTCAAATTCCTATAGATTTCTAAAATCATGATCTATACAAAATATGTCTTACATATTTTTCCTACAACTTCTCTTTACTGTTCAAATTTATATTCAAATTTGAACTATTCATGCCCCACTTGCAAAAATCCATAGAGGACTCAAATCAAATCCAAATGGAGTGATCCAAATTTCCAGAAGCTCTTAATGCCATTCCCTGATTTTATAGCCAAGTTGAACATTTTCCCATGCTATATTTTGGCAGGACGAAATAAATAGCCCCTTTCTCCATTATTCCATCTGATGATAATCATAGGAAATTCATCCCAACTCCAAACCTAGTGAAACCACTTCTTGCATGTTTCTAAAAGCATACCCTATTTGTTGGTGCCATCCATTACTCTTTACAAAAATAATTACTATGGACATCTTATAGGATCATCATTTCCTTCATTACCACCATTCAAAACTCCCCTTTGACCCACATCCACTGAAACCTCCTTGGTTATTATTATTATGACCAGAGGTGTCCAATAAAAAATAAAACTCCTATTTATAGAGCACTTTTATTTTCTATTTCTTGTGTTGCTTATTGCGGTTGTTTCCGGCAATAGTTGACGAAGTAGATGAAATACTTGGAGTTTGACGAGAAGCGTGCAAAGACCTCGAAGACTTTGCGAAGCTAGGCAAGCAGCCCTTTGACCATGTTAGGAGACCATTTTATTGCATGTCATATAGCACTTTTCTTCTGTTATATTTGAACATGTGGAGTAGTGACCACTACGTTGGGTTGCTTCTGATACCTCTGTCGTTGACACTTGCCTCAGTTATGACCCTACCACCTTATGAGGGTTATGCGGCGGGAGTAGATAGGATGCTAGTAGATGCTATGCAAGTGGGATTGGGATTATGCACGATGATAGAAAGAAGGCAATGATTTCAAAGACTTTTCGAAAATCCCGTCAGGTGCCACTAATGCCCGAGGGTGATGATGTTGAGTTGGGTGACCACTTGAGAAAAAAGTGGTGTGCCAGAACAAGTTGAGGGTCTATTTTCAAAAACGGATTAGATTTAAGATTTGTCGACCGTCCCAACATTACATGTGCGACCATGATACCCCTTATGGGACGTGGCTTTGTTGATTACTATGGTTGGTGCTAGAAAGGAGCCCACATTACTAGTGGCGAGAGTGAAGTGGTCACTCTCAAGATGGGGTCGTACCGGTGTGGAAGGCCATGCGCTATCTTTACAGGCAACGGGCACACCGTTGCGTGCCCTCATGGATGAGACATGTGATGTATATCATGAGGGATGGCACCAATGAGTGGACTCTTTGTTTAGTATCACCATGGGAAAGGCATTCTTCGGGTGCTTCCCTCGGGTATGTAATGTATCACGAGTCGTGGATGACATGGAAGTTCCCCAAGTCTTGTGGGTAAAGCGCGCAACCTCTGCAGAGTGTAAAACTATTCGAATAGCCATGTCCACAGTCAAGGACAGTTGGGTGGTGCTTCTTAGGCTATGTACAGATGTTTTTGCAAAAATTTGGTGTGAGTGTGTGCAGATGACAGAAGTATGAGACTTGATTCAAGTCTAAAGACTTCATGTGATGAACAAACACAAGATGTTTAACCCCTGCCTATGATTATATCTATAACTTGTTCATATGGATATCTGCCAAGTGGGATGGATGCTTACCTAGTTACTGGATCATGTCACTGCACTCAAAACTAGCTTCCTACAAACTTACCTATTAGTGCTATCGCATGCATTGTTATTGTATTGTTCCAAACATGGGTTGCTTCCGAGTACATTCAGAGTACTCATTGGCTTGCCATAGGTTATGTTATTGGCCAGGTATGAAAGATCAGGTTATGATGAAGATTACCTTGGTGACGGACATGCGAGCATGGAGGCTTCCTAGTCAGAATGCCGGTAGGGTTAAGGCAGATGGCATGGATTCACGCTATCGTTAAAGATATCTCCTACAATCGTTTGAAGACTTGTCCATAAAGGCCATATTTGGGTAAACCGGTATGTAATGGATGTAAGACTCTTGTTATTCAGTTTCTGTGTGTTCAGAGAGCATTGATCTCTGGGGTCACTTTGCATGTACATTCGGTGATCATGATGTATGAGTCGGGGTCCCCAGAGGTTTGGGGGGATTTGGACAAGTGAACCTATTCTCCTTGATGAACCACTTGGTGTGGATGCATTATTGGAGGATTAGATCATGTCCACAAATTTTGAGCTTAAGGGCAGACAGTTAGTAATGTAGAGTTGCTCAAATTTGGATCTGGACACAGAGGATTTTGGGATATTTTGGTGAACCAAAACAATTGGGATTGATATGAAACTTGGCAAGATAGTCTCATATATCATATGTGACATTTCAAAATTTTACTAGATTTATTTGAGAATATTTCTTATAGAAATATTTCAAATTCTTGAAATAGGCAGAAATTGTTTTGAATGGTTTTGTCCAATATTTTGAACATGATCATGCGTTGAAACTAGACACTTATCAAGATAAACATTAAGTGATTCGTCTAAACATGTAAAGACTTTGGACACTTGTTCTACTACTAATAACTAATCACCAAAAGCCTCAACATGTGTAGCACCTGTAGCGAGCAACATCTCTAAACCAAATAACAATGCTTTATATTCGGCTTGATAATTTGTGCAAAAATATTCCAGTCAGCATAAGGCTTAAAAAACAGCACCGTGAGGAGATATATAAACAATACCAACACCTTGGCCATTGCTACAAACTGAACCATCAAAATATAACCTCCATGGCACTAACGATACAAGGTTTATATCAACATCATGTTTGTCATTATTCCGATGCTCAACAATAAAATTAGTAACAATTTGGCCTTTCAAGGATTTTAGAGATTCATAAGCCAAATCATACTCAATTAAAGCATAGCCCACTTGCCAATTCTACCACTAAGAGCTGGTCTCTGCAACATGTACTTAATGACATCGGTTTGACAAGCTACTTGTAGGCACTCAACACTAGGTAAAGTCTCAGTTTTGTGCAAGCATAATATAAATAGAGGCATAACTTTTAAATAAATGTATACCTTGTCTCGGCGTCCAATAAGAGTCGACTTAGATATGTAATAGTATGTTCTCTTCCTTAGGCTTCTTGAGTCAATACAGCACCAATAACACCTTCCCTCGCCGCAATGTAAAGCTTAAAGGGCTCTCTATGTTTCGGTGCTTTCATCACTGGAGGAGTTCTCAAATAAGTCTTGATCATGTCGAATGCCTCTTGTTGTTTTGCCCCCCCAAGTAAAATCAGCATCATTCTTTAACCGAAGGATAGGTGTAAATGCAACCTTCCTTGACAAATTAGCTATGAACCTTCTCAAAAAATGGACCTTGCCAAGGAATTTTTGCATATCCCTCTTGCATGTTGGAGCCTCTACTTTTTGTATAGCTTCTATCTTTTTGGTATCAATTTCTACACCATTGTCATGAGTAATGAAACCCAATAACTTTCCAGTCGATACGCCGAATGCACACTTCAAAGGATTCATCTTCAGTCCGTATTTTTTCATCCTTTCAAAGGCCAAACACAAATCGGCTAGATGAGATTCAAAAGCATATAATTTGACAACAATATCATCAAAATAAACCTCATGTATAACACTGAGTAAATCATGAATGATTACATTCATAGCCCTCTGATACGTGGCGCCGACATTCTTTAACCCAAAGGTCATCACTGTCCACTCAAATAAACCAAGTAATCCGGGGCACCGAAAAGCCGTTTTGGACATGTCCTCTTCGTCCATGAAAATCTGGTTATACCCCGCATTGCCATCAAGAAATCTAATGACCTTATGTCCAGAAGCATCATTAATAAGCATATCATCTATGGGCATGGGATACTCATCTTTCGGCGTCCCTCTATTCAAATGTCTGAAATCAATGCACACCCTTATCTTGTCAGAGCCCTTCTTCTCTACTGGCACAATGTTAGAAATCCACTCGGCATACCTGCAAGGTCTAATAAAATTAGCTTTAAGTAAACGACCGATCTCTTCTTCGATCCGGTCATATGTTTTTGGATTAAACTTCCTGTCCGACTGCTTATGAGGTCTAAAACCAGCCTTTATAGGTAACCGATGCTCTACTAACTCTGTGCTTAAACCGGGCATCTCATGATATTCCCATGCAAAGCATTAAACATATTATTTCAACAACTCGATCAACCTAGCTTTATGATCGGCTCTTAAGTTTTCATTTACAAACGTTGGCCTCGGAATTGAACCATCCCCTATATCTGTTTCTTCTAATGGATCTGCCGATTGAAAACCCTATCCTAATTTATCCATCTCATCCAACTCCTCTACAAATTCATACAAATCGTTCTCACTAGACTGATATTTTGCAAGACGTTTCTACAACCACTCGGAATTAGAATCCATTTAAACATATCATACCTTGGAGCCGATTGCCACTAATCGGCTTTAAAGAGACGAGCACAAAGCCATTCTTCGTTGAGCTAAGGAAATCAAACTCTGACAAGTCATGTCCCATCAAGCAAGTACCATTGGGATGTTGCCAATCCATCGATGCATCGGCTAAAGCAACACAAGCCGAGTTATCCGCATGAATGCCTTCCACTTCATCATCAACCCACTGGATCAAAAACTGGTGCATGGTAGATGGTACACACTGGTTTGCATGAACCCAATCACAGCCTAGTATGACATTGTAGTTACCTTGCACCTCATTAATAAAGAATGCAGTAGCCAAAGTTTTGCTCTGGACTATAAGCTCCACATACATCACACCTTTGGCTTCAGCTCTCTCTTTGCCTTCAAACCCATTAAGCACCATGTTGGTCTTGATTCATTCATCATCGAGGAAACCCAATTTCTTGAAGACTGAATAGGGCATGAGATTCACCACAGCACCACCATCAACAAGCTTCCGAGTGAGTGGTGATCCATTGATATGACCATTGAGGTACAATGGTTTCAAGTGCGTCACTGGTTCTTTTGGCTTCTCGAGCATTGCATTTCTGGGACCAAAATCAAGTTGTGCCACTTCCCCTTCTTCATCTAAAGCACGGAATTTAGCGGGTAAGTAATACACCATATTTATATCCATACCTTCATGAACAGGTGTAGACTCATAGTCTAATAGATCGTCTTCCTCCTCGCGCGCGTCCACCAAATCTGAATTATGTCCGAGTGAAGGAGAAGTGATAGTTGACTGAATCGATGTCTTACCTACATCGTGCTCTATTGGTGGTGTAATTGCTATTGTTATAGATGTAGCAGCCATCATGTCTTGCATTGGTTTAGGCTTCCACACTTGCTTCGCTGGTATCTTGGGTCGAGTGATATTGAACAACTCGTCCCTTCGCTTCTTAGCCTCTTGTTCTGCCATCTCTTGCTTCCTCAACCTCTGTAATTTCCACTTTTGTGTCTTCATTAGCCCTGGAGGACACCACCTTGGCCGAGTGTATTTAGGATCAATTGGCTTCACTTGGCTGGTACTTGCTTCATGATCATTGGTCGAGTGCTTTGGCGCGATAACAAGTATCGACTCAGTTGGGTTGCTACGCATAGTCGGCTATTGCATGGTGAACTCCCCAAGACGAGTGAGTCATCATTGATATTTTGCTGGCCTTTCCCTGACTCCACTGCTGCGACACTTGGCAGCTTGATGCGCCACTCTTGTCGACTTTTCTGGCCTACGATGTTCTCACTCGGGCACACCTTCTTACTCGGATGAAATCCATTCAGACGTTCGACTGAGTAGAATCCACTCGACCGTATTCTTTCATTTAGATACCTTCCACCCGGGTGCATTCTTACACTCGGATAATTTTTAGTTGGAGGCATATTTTGACCACCCTAGTAATGGACACCCATGTTCAGTCGGTTTTCATATGATCATCCAAGTCGATCCCAAACAGGTTGTCATTGTTCTTGTGGAAACGACACCCTTGATCTAGTCAGTTTTGCGTGCTGACTGGACATATCAGCTGATGGTGACCTTGGTCGCTTCAGGCACGATGACCGACTAGAGCTAGAACTGGTCGACTGATTTGCATATTTGGACAGTAGCATATCAAAAGTTGGTTTGATTAGCTTACGATGTACCTTGGCTTCATTCCTCTTCCACTTGCCAACTTTTGGACTCTTGGGTTTAGCAAATTTGACACGAGTGTCTTGTTGCACTTGTGGTTGCCCTTCGAGTGCAGGATTCTTTATGGAGATCTTGATTACTTCCTTGCCATTGGGTTGCTTGTCAAGCACAACCTGCCTCCCCAAGACCTTTTTGTCCTCCTTGCTTTTCCTCGGCTCACCAATAATGACATTAGTTTTATTAGCATATTTGGCTACCTTTGGCCGAATGAGCAACTTTTTTCCCTCCAAATCCTGAGAATTCATTGGGAAGGGCTGCTTATCAACTTGCATCTCAGAAAAGGTCAATCGTCCATCATTAATGACTGATTGTATCTGTCGTCGGAAAACATTGCAATCATTAGTAGCATGAGAAAAAGAATTATGATATTTGCAATAAGCATGCCATCTCAACTCTTCAATCGAGAGTGAAGTGTGAGATATCCTAATGATCTTAGCTTGAAGCAAAGCATCAAATATTTTGTCACACTTAGCAATGTTAAAAGTAAACTTCCTCTCTTCATCACGATTCTTATGAATCGGTTTCAGATCATTGCAAGTAAACGGTTTGGCTTTAGATGGCCAAACAAATTCAGCAACATACATATCACCTTCATCGTCCGAGTGATCACTACTATACTCAACCATATTCATCTTAGGACGATCAGTTTTATATGTATGCACATCCTTGAGATCTTTGCTCCGGGTCTCCTGAGCCAAAGCTCCTTGCAAGACTTGGCTGACACTTACGAACTCATAACCTTCTAATGTTTCCCTAATGTGATTTTTCAAACCACTGAGCACAAGGTCAGCCTAGTCCCTATCGGTTATCACCAAACTATAGCACCGGTTCTTTGTATCTCTAAATCTCTTGACGTAATCGGAGACCGATTCATCATTTTTCTGCTTAACCGATGTAAGATGTGTTCATTTAAGTTTGTTATCGCCGCTATAAAAGTTATCATGAAATTTCAGTTCTGGCTGCGACCACACACGGATAGAACCATGTGGTAAAGAAGAAAATCATGTAAATGTAGTACCAGTTAATGATAAAGGAAACAAGCACACTTTCAATTCATTCAGCGAGCCTGCTTCACCCAGTTGTGCTAAGTATTGACTAACATGTTCCCATGTGGTTTTTGTGCCTTCTCCATTGAACTTAACAAAATCTGGAATTTTATATCCCGGAGGGCATTGGATAGCCTCAAAATACTCGGGGTACGGTTTTTGGTAAATCCAATTCCGAGGTAACTCAAATCCAAAATTCTCTCAAAGCATGTTAGCCATCTCCTCTCTAAAATTAGCTAAACTATCGTTCATATTAGACGGGGAAGCTTGCTATCGTGGGATGGGAGAAGTAGAATTACTAGCACTAGGCAAGAGCTATGGCACATATGCCGAACCATAGTTTAGCTGTGGCCGAGTGCTTCCAACTATAGGTACAGCTTGGTTCGGTATAGGTACCAAACCGGGCATGCTCATGATGGAATTAGCGGGTGCAGCCACAATCTGATTGGTGTGGGTAGGATCGTAACTCATCGGCTTGGGAGGTGCCAATGAAAGAGGTAAAGATAGATTAGGGTTTTCTACACTAGCAACCACACGAATATTACCACTAGACGATTGAGGCAAATTTTTCTGCGCATTGGTATTTTCTATGAAAGTTTGATAGACCAAATTATTACCTTCGGCAATATGACTCTCAATCTCAGCCCACTACTCGAGAGAAAAGGTAGTACGTATAGGAGGTTTAACCTGCTCGGCCTGAAGAGGAGGGAACTTGATTTCTCCAATCGAAGTGATATTGCCTTGATGATCTTTCTTGAAGTTTCCAAGGAACTCCCGCAACTCCTTCTCTTCACTTACCTTCTTGTACTCCTCCTAAGCTTGGCGATGATCAGACGATAGTTCATCAAGCTTGGGCTTAATGATGTTATCGGCATCTATCTCGGATGTCTTGGGAAGATTAGACATGATGGTTGATGAAGATGATTGATCTTCGATCCCTAGCGGAGTCGCCAAAAAGTGTGTTGACACACGAACACATCACCGTGTACCCTTGATGCGGGGGTGATGGACCGTAGCTCACATCGAGGGAGGTTCATCCGACATCGTGATACGCAAGACAGTCGGCAGACGCTTTTGCACACCCGAAACCCCACACGCCCGGGAGGGACCCCGTCAGGGAGTGCAGCGGCTATGGGCTGCCCTAGGTCGATTCGCTCGCCCCTAGAGCCTCGGGATTCCCAGCTGTCAAACGAAGAACAACGAAGAATGAGGGAAAAACGAAGAACGTAGATGAAAAAGTAGTATAGATTGATTTGTTCGATTGTGTGTTGTTCAATCGGCCGTCACCCCCAACATATATAAGAGGCGGCTGGAATTCCCGTACAAGCAAAGGATTCATCTAGGCTTTCCTTACAAGAAAATTACATCAATTCATGTCCTAGAGTCCTAGTTCTAGTCCCACTAGGATTCAGCCCAAATCTTGCCTAATCTTCTGTCTTGCTCCTTGCATGGGCCGTGGAATCTGATTTTGACCTCCGATGGAGACGGTTCCAACATCAATTTTGTGTGCCTCGACGAGGCCAACAATCCATATGTTCATCACTTTCCCAAATAAAGTCATCTTGAATACTCCACGAGGTCATATTTAACTTTGAACCGGACTCGATCACGTAGCAGACTGGACTGCCCCAGTGTTGTAGCGTCTCTGCAAGCCGCATACTATCTTAGATGATAATGACCTTTAAAGAAAAGTTGAACGTTTCGACGCTATGAAAAAGTTTCATGTTGAGCAATTTTCCATCCGAGGCCATTTAGAACTTTCACTCGACCGGTACTTTTCACTCGGACATTAATTTTCACTCAAACGGCAACTGCACTCGCCCGGTACTTTCACTCGACTGGTACTTTTCACTCGGATGGCGATTTTCACTCAGACGGAAATTTCACTTGGCTGGACGGAAGAAAATTCAATCGACCAGACGGCAAACATTTCACTCGACCAGCAAACATTCACTTGGAAGTCCCAAGTGAAACTCCAGGCTGATTTTGTTTTGCCTCTGCAGGTCGCATACGACCTCGGATTGAGAAGAATTATATATCAAAATCAATCGTCTCAACGACGCGAAACTTCTCATGTTGTAAGTTTCTCCATCCAAGGACTTATTGAGGGCCGGATGACTCGCGTGACCCATCAGACATGTGTTTGATCTCCTACTCCACATTTTGCTTTGTGGTAGGGTTGCACTCTGGTTGCTCTAACTTTTGCATACGACCTCAGATTGAGATGATTTATATATCAAAGTCAATCAGCTCGATGAGACAAAGACAATTTAATTAGAACATTCCTTCACTCGAGGTTGTCTTGGAGGCGTAATAGACCAAAAAGCACTCAGAACATCTACGTGACAATCCAAGTGTAATTTGGCCCTCGAAATGATGCGAATGGTGATGAGCGAAACATCAAGGTTGTTTCACTCACCAATATGAACTTGCTCATAGAAAAAACCTTTTTGTTTGAGTCCATTCTTATTACATTTTGCATCATGCCAAAATCAGATGTCAATAGCATGCCTAAAATGGAGCTACGGTTCAACCACAACAACCAACACAAGTTTGGGTATAATCTACCCAAAAATAGCAACATAGGCACATTGCAACTCACAATTCCACAAGCTATAGCCACCTAAAATTCTCAACAAGGACATGGTGATAAAGCCTACATGATGTTCAACAATTCATCTATTAATAACAAGTTGATTAGAAGGATGGATCAATAGGAAATGAGCTCACAACAAGACATATTGAACTAAGCAGTTTTTGGACTTGGTGGAAATTTCGGGTTTTTAAGCAGAGCAGTTTTTATCACGAAGGCATATTGACATAAGTAAAAATGAGATGCTACGAGGCATATATTGGCACAAAAATTAACAACATGCTAGAGGACATTATTAACTAACAATAACTACGTTGCACCAATCACAAAGGGGTTCTAGAACACTACAAAAACACATGGCAAGACAGCAACAAAATGTTACAGATTCCAGACTTAGAAATATTTGGACATATGTAAATAGTAACATTTTTATAGCATGTTGGCAACAAAAAATCAACACCTAAACAAGGATTATCATGGCAAATAAAATGACCCAGGGCTAGTGCACATGCCAAACGGCATATCTCGTGTTCAAACATAATTCATATAATGCATGGATTAATTCACACAAAATAAACAAAAGGGCATCCTAGCAAAAAACACATGCACACAAATTGGTCAAATGAAAAAGCTTAATGCACAGATAAAATCAATGAATTTTTCTACCCCAAAAACATATATATCATATGTGGCTATTTACTATAAAACAAATGACACAAAATTTATGCGAGATTAGGACATAAACCATTTAGCAAGTTATGTTATGCAAATTAAATGCAAACATCACATTACATATTTTAACCATGCATGAAAAATCTATATAATTAATCTACACATTATATATATATTGTTTGATTAATCCCGATGCACGGTTAAATATATATGTGCAATACAAAACATGGCATTTATGAGAATTGAATGCAAGCATCACAATAAAAAAATTCATGCATCCAAGTGGGATATTAATAATCTAAACAAAATTCTACGTAATTTACATATATAAAATATTCAATTATGATGCACAGTTATTTATTAGTGAGCGATGCAAAATGATGTTTTAACTAAAATTCTAAATGCATTGGTTAATTAGAGAAATTGTTGCACATAAAACAACACGCTATCTGGCTGAAACTGTCTGGTCGAACAGTGGTACATGGGTTACATATACTATATGGTGCATGCAGCGAAGGATAGCAAGCTTGGCGCTCACCTCGTGGGCCAGGGCCCATGTCGGCGGATAGGAGGCTGGGCCTCGAGAAGCCGACGCGGCCCACAAGAGTCAGAAGCAGGCGAGTCTGGTGATGCACTCGGTCAAAGTGCAGGGATCAAGTGACCTCGTGGTGTTCTTCTCCTTGGACGGGACGAGGACGAGGCAGCGGCGACGGGCAGATGTGAATGCGTCGGCGACGAACTAGCGGAGGTCGGGAACAGGGACCTGCAGGTGGATCTGAGCAGATCCAACAGCTACAACGGGGTCTTGGAGGTGGCGAGCTGGAGGTTGAGGCCATGGCGGCTTGGTGACCTTCAGATCTCCACGAAGCAAGGTCCTGGTGGAGCTTGCTCCGGCGAGCAGCGGGGTTCGGCAAGGCCAAGCGATGCACGGCAGGAGTGGCACAAAGGGGGCTGGCTCTCTCCGATGGCCAGACGATGCAGGGTTGGCGTGGAGAATTGGGCGCAGCTGCTCTGGTGGTTGCGGGCATGGAGGCAAACGGCAGTTGGCTCGGGACCCAGATGGGCTCGGGTGGGCCTCCCTCGGGCCCGAGCGGGCCTGGCACGAGGAGAGAGATGCAGAGAGCGCCAAGTGGCTACGGGAAGAGGTGGGAGGTGGCTGGTAGTGGCGCGGATACCGAGCAGGGATTAGAGTTTTCATTAGGGGTAGGGTAGGGGTGTTTAAATAGGAATGGGGGGCTAGGTTAGGGGTCTCGCTCTGTTTCGAGCCCTCTGATTGCGATAAAAAAATGAAAAAGAGAGTCTGGTGGGATTCGAACCTGGGTCTCCTGGGTGGAGGAGCGCGTGCTCAACCGCTGGGGTAGGTGGGGGGTTGACGGTTTAGAACGCGTGCGGGTCCTTTTGAGGTAACCCCCTAGCGGAGGCTAGCCCATTATTTTACCTAGCGTGGGCAAGAGGGTAAAGGAGGCACGTCGGGCGACCTTGCTGGATTTGTCTTACCCTCCTTGAATGTCTTGTGTGCGGGATTATGAGGACATTTCGAGATTTCTCAAAGTTGAGGTTATTCCACCCAGCTTGTGGTAATTTGTAATGGACTAGTTGGAGCACCCCTGCAGGGTTAAATCTAGTCATAGCGAACTTAAAGTTAACTCAAATAAAATACACCAACCGTGTGCGTAACCGTTACCATCTCTTTTTGTGAGGTCTATTCTGAAAGAGAATATGGTGGGGTGATGTTTGATTATAAGTAGGTGTTCAGGATAACTTAGTGATCATCACTAGTTCAGGTCCGTCAAGTATTGACACTAATGAAGTGAAGTTTTATCTTCAAGACTGTCAGGCAGGCAAACCCCCTTGAGCATACTAATATAAACCCACTGTCTCACTCCTGCTCTCTATTATTGCATTAGGACAACAATGATTCAATTGTTACCTGTTCTCGGTAGTTGAACCCATTCGTTTGCATGACCTGTCTTTGCCACAGTCAATAGTTGAAACCACTTAGCATGAGTAGCAACTACTTGAGCCTTGTTGTGCTTAATCATCCATGCTTGCTTACTTGTTGTGCCTGCTATGCTTAGAGTTGTGTTGTGTCGGGTCTGATCCATCCGGGTGATGAATCGGAATGGATGTGTTCATGTCCTACTGTATGAGAGCTAAGTGTGTGAACACGATTTGGTAAAGGTAGCGATGAGAGGCCATGTAGGAGTACATGGTGGGTTGTCTCATTCGGACCGTGCTTAAGAACTGAGTTCTATGTATGTTATCAAAGACAAGATACTACCGCACATTGGGATACTTAATTGACCCTCTCGGCTTATTAATTGCCTAGACCTATGTCCAGGAGTTGCAACTAGTTTCTGGTGTTTGTAGGAAAAGTGTTGGCGGCCGTGCATAGCACTGCCCGACGGGGTGGATTGTGATGTGGTATAGCCACAGTGGCACGGTGTATCAAGTGGCACCCTAACGGTGGGCTTGGGAACCCTGTGCACATCGTTTGAGGCCGTAGGGAAACTTCGGCCGGACTTCCGTGCGGGTTCAGTCTCAAAGAGGTGATAAACCTGGACTAAGGTCTTGTGTGGTTGACAGTCGTGGACGACTCCCTCATTGGGCTTCCGCTTGAAGGTTTCCGAGGTGCCTCTTTACGTGCACATGGCGATAAGTGGCAGGAGCGTGTGTGAAGAAGTATACCCCTGTAGGGTTAAATAAACTATTCGAGTAGCCGCATCCTCGGATATGCACTACTTGGAGAACTTATGTGGTTCATAGATAAGTGAAATGGATACTTCTAAAATACGCAAGATAAGCATGAGTGCTATGGATGGCCTTCTCGTAGGGAGACGGGAGTGGATCCATAGTAGTGTATTGATTGGAGAATATGTGGACTCATGTGCGTTATTCCACCCAAATGATACTACTTGTAATCGTAGTATAGGTTAGCAAATAGTCAAAACTGGCTTGGTGCAATAAACTCCACAAACCCCCTTCATTGATAATGCTGCATATGTAGATAGTTTCGATGTAAGTCTTGCTGAGTACCCTTGTACTCACGTTTCCTTAATTTATGTTTTTACAGAGGAGACGTCAGTCTCATTAGTGATATTTACGACGTGAAGTTCGACGTTGACCGGATTAACTTGGGAATCCCAGACACAGGTTTGGTTCCCTTGGTAGGGTCGTTGTAGCTTCTCAGGCTCCTCTAGCCACTTTTGTAGATGTCTGTACCCATACATGTTTAACTTCTGCTTGCTTGTTTGAATGCTCTGAATATTGGGTCTTATGATCCCTGTTTGTAACATCTTATTGTATTGGCTCTTCTGAGCCTTCTAAATAAATGTTGTAATGTTGTATGGTTATGTTGTGATGCCATAGTTGTATCTATGCATATCGGGCATGTCGTGCATACGTTTGACGTGCAACGGCATGTATGGGATTCGACACCTAGTTGTGTGCCTTTAGTAGTACTCTTTACGGGGAACTGCCTCTTGGTGCTTCCACCGAGCCATGGTAGCTTGCTATTGCTCCGGACACATTGATTGACCGACATGTATCCTTCTTTGTTGTTGTGTCTGTCCCTTCGGGGAAATGTCTCGTAGTGTAATGGAGTACCTGTAGCCCGCTACGACTCATCTACGTGTAGTGATGACATTTATGTCCCATGACGTAATGGAGTCCTTGTAGATTGCTATGACTCGTCTACACATGCTAGAGATCGACACCTGCATTGCTGGGTTACGTATGCGTGTCCCTGTACAGATGTGACACTTGGGTTCTACGACTAGTCATGTCGGCCCGGGTTCTTTGACATTTTAATGCTGGCAACGCATTCACATACGTGAGTCAAAAGACGCAAACGGTCCCGGCCCAGGTAGGTGGCAGCCGTGGAGATAACTGTGCGTGAGACAGCAAAGTGATGTAATGTGTTACAGGCTGGATTCTTATGGATTAGGATCAGGAGCCCGACAGCTTTGGTATCAGAGCTTGACTGCCTGTAGGATTACCAAGCCAAACTGGTCGATGTTGAGTCTAGAACTGCTTTAGTTATATAAGGGAATTGATAGTGGAAGGGAACGTAAGGCTCTTTTTACTCCTTTCCTTGTGTCATTCTAATTCTAAGTCACCCTCTTCTTCTCTACGGGGATTAAGAACTAGGCCTTCTCATCTATCTATTAGGAGGACGAGTTACTATGCTGGAGACCTATAGGAAAGTTGTTGTCTTCCTGGATCAATGTCTCCATATGAATTAATTGTCATGTTGTCAGTTTTCTTGTGCAGGTTGCCTCATATTTCATGCCCGTATAGCCGTTATGCTGTCTGAGTTATCCAAGGGTTCCAAATTATCTGATGCAATTGCAAAACTCTTTCGTCTTGAGTCAATGTCTTTCAGGCCAGACAAAACACACTAATTGTTGACTTGAGGTACTTTTTTACCTCGACGTGTTTGATGAAGGTGTTTAGGAAACCATGTTGTTTCAGTAAACCACCCAATAGTCTAGTTGGTTCTTTAGTTTCAAGTGTTATAATTCTGGCCAGCATTATCAAAAGCATGATGTGATGCTACTTACTCAATATGTATTCTGAATCTGGGTTCTTGAACCCAAGGATCATTTTGCTCATTTCCGTTTATAGTATTTGCTCGTTCCTTTAGGATATTAGTAACCTTGTTATAGTCCTCAAGGTTTGTGGTATATCATTCTTCCAATACCATGAATCAGTTATGGCAGAAGTTCTTTGTGAATCAAATATCACAACAAGAGTGCTCGGGATGAGTCCTCCATTTCATAGTTGTGCGTCTGCCAATTCTTTCATTTCTGCATGGATTATCTGGAAGAAACATGTTGAACTCCGTTTGATATATTCAATCCATGCATCTACAACTAAGGAAAAATAAGGTGCTCTTGAGTTGCCCTCCTTTAGTTTTATTCTGACCTTTATCTATCAATGGATAGCCAAGAGTATGTCATGCATTGTGTTATCGATGTCGACTATTCTTGTGGTCTATCAAGCCATTCTATTCTAGAATGACTAGGAGAAGCAAACTCCCGTACCTCATCCATTTCTCGGATTGGGTCAAAGCAGTTGTACTTTGCAGATCAAAATGCCAATTCAGCTTTTGATTTGTTCTACCTTGAGGTATTACCCTCTTCATGTCAAGATTATCATGAGCACTGCACTCCCTCTTACGAAATCTTGATGTAGTGATACTTCTAGCCGTCATCACTCATTCCCCGGTCTCTGTGTTGTTGAAACCAGAATACCGACAAGTGAATCGTGATGTGTGTAATCAATACTCCTAGCAATGATGTTGCTTGGTAGTTAATGGGCAATTATTTCATTCCTAGTGTGAGGATTATTGAATTGTCTTACTAACATTGAACGTGCTACCTAGTCCATTTCCCACATTGCACTTTTCGATCAACGAGTTAGGATTGCATCGATCCTTCGCTCTGTTGATCATATCGTGTTGCCTTGAAAAGCAAGATTGTTCTCGAGCTTGATAACATATAGATGGATCGTGATTATCAAAATATCTTCTCAGAAGTATTACCAAGGTGTTCCTTGACCGTTATGTTGAGTTCGTGATCAAGATGGTTTTGCTATAAACCACCTTTCTCCAAGAATCTGTATTGGATACCCCCAAACTAGTTGGTTCAGCTAAACATCAACTTGGAGAGTTGGAAGATAGAAGCTTGATCTAACTTAGCTCATGTTAAAGGGATATCTTGTGTTTTTGTGCTTGTATGTGTAGAAGAAAGATGATATCCTCACCGATTGATCCTTTTAACCAATTGATGCACCTATCATCTTGTACAACCATTGATTTGAGTATGGGCTATCGTCAAATCAAGAATACTCGTGGATGTATCCTCAAGAATACACCGTTATATCCTTGGTCTGACCAATGCTATATGGATATCTCAATGAATTATTGTTAAGCCCATCAGCAACATTTTCATCTCTTCCATGACTCATGATGAACATGAAGCTAGTGTTGGAAACTTTGTAGCCATATCTTCATGTTCCGTTCGTGAAGTATATGTTAGGTGTAAGGAGTGACTCCCTTTTAGTTCATGTGCATTAGATGCAAGTTACCTCCGTGAATTCGAGGAAGGTTAGTTTGTCTCCTCTAGAATTATCCCATGTCAATCATGCATGTGTGAAGTACTCTATGGCGTGATAGGCTCGCTACCTCCATTTTGTATGAATTTCCTAGCACATCAAGCCATTGATTGAGTTGTTCAAGGACAAGAAGTTTTTTTTCTAAAGAGCTAATCCGGACTTATGTAAGAACTTTGCTAATCCCTAATGATGGTTCCTAACCTGAACTCGGTAGTGTTTTGTTATAAGACCATGTAGTCATGCTTGTCCTGGACATCGTGTTCACATGTGTCTTGCAACCCAGCTCATGTTTTGGAGTTGGCTTCCTTAGTTCATTTCCTGAGAATCTCGCAACATCATCTCTTCTATTTGCGTTGCAACCTTTCCACTTCAGACATGCTGACTCTGGAATATCCCGGCACCAACCAGAACTGAATCTCAGGCAGATATATGGTTGGAACGTTCCCAAGAATTATAATATTGGTCTCGTTGTAACCGGTAAAGTGATGCTATGGCTAACGCACCTATGCCGAAAGACCTATTGTTATAATATCTTGAATCACCAACCTTAGCCACTTCTCCATGAGGTTTTCGCATGACTTATTCACAAGTTATCTCTCATGGACCCCTTTGAGATCCCGGAGTGCGACCTTTACTTGATGTTCTAGTCACAACACCTGACACATAATTGGGTTTATGCTAGTACATCAAGGAGAACATTAGAAGCGGAGTGCTAAATGTCTCTCGGTCGATCATACAGATTTCTTTTCCTTGGCCTAGCCCAGGTGAAATTTGAGAAAGTGTTGTCTTCCTTTGCATCTACATCCTCCATCACCGTTCATCATGGTGGTATGAGGTATTGCCAGGATCCTTGGCACGGATGTTGGAAAAAAAATTGATGAATATGAAGATGCTCAAGTTCTTGAGAGCATGCTCAGACACTTGGTTATACCCTCGGTATTAATTGGAATGTGCCTTCCATTGCCGAGTTGTTTTATAGCTCTTGTTTCCATTCCGATCTAAGTATGCCATTCTTTGAATTCCTTCCAACGATCGTTTGTGAATTGCCTTAGGCTGGTATGAAGAGTTTCAATGATCTCTGTATCAAAAGTAGTTCTTTTTGCCACTTAAGGGATAATCTTACGAGTCACCTTCCCTAAGGTGCCTGTTATGGTATGAAGGGCAACTAACTCCTCGCTACTTTCAAACCCCTTCACCATCTGTTTTAGTGTGGAATTGTTGCCTACCAATTGAACCGCCGTCATCTATCTCATCCCATTGTTCTCAATGTGTGTTTTGTGTCTCAGCTCGAGAGATGTCATTACGTCTCATTCCATGAGTTGGTCATGAGTCGCTCGATCTTCCTAAAGATCGATTCTTGTAGAGCTTTCTATCCATGTTGTCTTTCTGTTGGATGAAGACCCCGAAGGAAAAGGTGTCAAGATGAGCATGATGAAATGAATCAACACCTTCGAGAAGGGCAACTGGATTATGAAGATTGTGTTAGTATTGTGTTCCCTCCTATCCTCTTACCCTATGCTTCAATCTCGGGACTAGATTCTCGTTTAGTGGGGGTGAGTTGTCATAGCCCTAGAAATTGCTTGAAATTGTTTGCATCAACATCAGCATGTGCATCACGACATCATGTTTAAATTAAAATGAAACCTGAAATGGGGATGATCAAACCCTAGCTCAAATAAAATTCAAATAGGTTAAACTTAAAAAAAATATTAATTTCAAGAACCAGAAATGTCTTCAAAAATGTTCCCCCTCTTTGATAAATATTGGCAACAACATATTAGGGGTGAATTATATTTTAACAACTATTTTGGTAAATTAAATAAAATAGGAAAGTTCCTGAAATCACTAATAAAGCACTATAAATATTTTAGTTGCTTCTAATTTTCTAAAACTTTTTGGGTAGTTTGTAAATATTTTAGAAATAGCAGATAAATAATTTCAGGAATTTTGGCATTATAGTTTTGTCCAAACAAAGTTAAATTTAAAGTAGGAATTAGAAAAAAACAAAAACTAAAAATGAAAGAAAGGAAAAGAGGGAGATGTCTTACCTGGCGAACAGACCGGCCCAGCCCACCAGAGCCCAGGCGCCAGCCGTCTTCCTCCTTGCCAGGAGGCGATGGCATGTTGCCCGCATAGGAGGTGCGGCCACCTCCTGCTTGCCACCTCCCAGCCTCCTCCGCGTCTATCTCCTTGCTTGGAGACGCCCAGAGGATCCCTCTCTTCCCCCCGAGCTCATTCTCCCTGCTCCTGCTCTCTGCTGTCTCCCCCTCACCGCCCGAAAGCCGCCGGCCACTGCGAATCTTTGTCGTCGATTCGCCAGCCTCCCTCGTCCTCGAGCATGATGAGGTCACCGACTGATTCGCAGTGAGCTTCTCCCCATTTCCCCTAACCTCTCACCCTCGCGCGCGCCTTCTAGCTAGGCCCCCTTGCCCTCGTCGAACTCCGTCCGCCGCAGTTGCCATTGTTGTCGTTGCTGTGGTCCGCCACCGACGTGTACGAGCTCGGGAACGAGCTCGTGGAGCTCCATAGACGCCATAGAGGTCCCAAACCAGCTCGCTCATGCCCTGTAGCCTCGCGTTCATGCACGACCGAGTCGTCGCCGTCGCATACCTCATCGCCGGCCACAAATCCGGTGACCTCACGACCTGCCCTGCGCTCCGCTGGATGCGCGCGAGCCTGAGCGTCCCGTAGGTGGCCTCTGCTGCACGAATGACCACCAGAGGGCCATTTCCGAGTCGCTCCGTCGTCTCAGACTCGCCGGCGTTGAACCACCGGCGGGTTTGACCCCTCTGACCGGTTTTGACCACCCCTGTTTAAACTTTGGGTTAGATGAAAATAACTAATTTTTTTAAGTAACTTAATTAGCCACTGACATATGGGCCCGACCCTTTTAATTGTATAGTTAGATCAATTGACAAACTATATTATTAACTATGTCATCGACAGGTGGGGCCCAGCTACCATCTTTGACCTGACCTAACGCCTTTGACTTGCTGATGTCACTATGACATCATGCTGATGTAGTAAAGAATTATGGAATTAAAATAAATTCATAAATGATTTAATATTTTCAGAAAATTTATAAAACTTCTAAAAATCATAGAAAATAATCTGTAAGTCAGATCAAAATAATTTACATATGAAAAATGATCAAAAATATCCAATGAATCTGTTTATGACACGATAATGCATGTTTGAGCAAGCTAACATCACCAAGTAGGACATTTCATGATTAGGATAATTTAATAAATAGTGTTGGAGTTGTAATTTAGTATATATTTGAATTCCACTTCACTTAATATGACTACCTATAGCACTAGGTCGATTCAGTACCTTAACTTGCCATTTCATGCATCATGGTTGTTGCATTGCATTGAATGCGTTCCTTCTTCTTCTTTGTCGGTGCTTTTTCCCTCTTGGTAGACGATGGTTACGACGATGTGACCGTTGAAACTAATGAAGAGAATATTTATCTTCAGGACTCTCAAGCAAGCAAACCCACTTAAGCATACTAATATGAGAGCTCAGTGCGTGAACACGATTTGGTAAAGGTAGCGATGAGAGGCCATGTAGGAGTACATGGCGGGTTGTCTCATTGGGACCGTCCTTAAGAACTGAGTTCTATGTATGTTATCAAAGACAAGATACTACCACACATTGGGATACTTAATTGACCCTCTCAGCTTATTAATCCCCTAGACCTATGTCCAGGAGTTGCAACTAGTTTCTGGTGTTTGTAGGAAAAGTGTTGGCGGTCGTGCATAGCGCTGCCCGACGGGGTGGATTGTGATGCGGTATAGGCACAGTGGGACGGTGTACCAAGTGGCACCCGAACAGTGGGCTTGGGAACCCTGCGCACATCGTTTGAGGCCGTAGCGGAAACTTCGGCCAGACTTCCGTGTGGGTTCGGTTTCAAATAGGCGATAAACCTATGTGGACTACTTGGAGAACTTATGTGGTGCATAGATAAGTGAAATGGATACTTCTAAAATACGAAAGATAAGCGTGAGTGCTACGGATGGCCATCCTGTAGGGAGACGGGAGTGGATCCATAGTAGTGTATTGATTGGAGAATATGTGGACTCGTGTGCGTTATTCCACCTAAATGATACTACTTGTAGTCGTAGTATAGGTTAGCCAAGAGTCAAAGCTGGCTTGCCGCAATAAACTCCACAAAGCCCTTCATTGATACCGATGCATATGTGGATAGTTCTGATGTAAGTCTTGTTGAGTACCCTTGTACTCATGTTTGCTTAATTTATGTTTTTGCAGAGCAGACGTTAGTCTCATTAGTGATATTTACGACGTGAAGTTCGATGTTGACCGGATGAGCTTGGGAATCCCAGACAGAGGTTTGGTTCCTTTGGTAGGGTCATTGTAGCTTCTTAGGCTCCTCCAGCCACTTTTGTAGATGTCTATACCTACACATGTTTAACTTCCACTTGCTTCTTATAATGCTCTAAATGTTGGGTCTTGTGACCACTGTTTGTAACATCTTATTGTATTGGCTCTTCCGAGCATTCTAAAGAAATGTTGTAATGTTGTATGGTTATGTTGTGATTCGATAGTTGTATCTATGCATATCGGGCGTGTCGTGCGTACGTGTGACATGCAACGGTATGTATGGGATTCGACACCTAGTTGTGTGCCTTTAGAAGTACTCTTTACGGGGAACTGCTTCTTTGTGCTTCCACGGAGCCTTGGTACCTTTCTACTGCTCCGGACACATTGATTGACCGGCATGTATCCTTCTTTCCTGCTGTGTCTGTCCCTTCGGGGAAATGTCTCGCAATGTAATGGAGTACCTATAGCCCTCTACGACTCGTCTACGTGCAGTGATGACATTTATGTCCCACGACGTAATGGAGTCCTTGTAGATTGCTATGACTCGTCTACACACGCTAGAGATCGACACCTGCATTGCTGGGTTACGTATGCCTGTCTCTGTACGGACTAGTCATGTCGGCCCGGATTCTTTAATATTTGAATGCTAGCGACACATTCACATATGTAAGTCAAAAGACGCAAATGGTCCCGGCCTAGGTAAGGTGGCAGCCATGGAGATAACCGTGCATGAGACCGCAAAGTGATGTAATGTGTTACAAGCTTTATTCTTATGGCTTAGGATCGGGGTCCCAACACTCTCTCTATGGACTTTACCTGAAACGCACTACATGAAAGTATTAGTCAAAGAGATAATGTATGTTGTCATGAATTATCAAAATGACAAATGGAGCACATTTTTATTTTAGTGATGCTACTAGATTACTAGATAATATTATGGAAAATTATTCACAATGGAATAATGAAAGGGCACCTACTAGTTAAAAAGTGAGTTCGGTAGAAGAAATTAGTACTTTGAGTGAAAAAGTTGATGCTCTTATGAAGTTGGTCACAAGTAAAAATTATCCTATTGATCTTAATGATGTGACTTTCTCTACATTGATTGATCAAAATAATGATTCTGTAGATGTGAATTTCATCTCGCGAAACAATTTCAATAACAATGCTAATAGAGGTAATTTGAAGCATAGGCGCTTTCCTGGAAATTCCTATAATAATTATGGTAATTCGTATGGTAATTTTTCTTACAATAATAATAGTAACATATTTTATCCTAAGAGTAATTTTAACTAATGCATTAATGATCAAAAGTCTTTCAATACTATGATAGAAGAGAAGTTTAATAAGATTGATGATGTGTCTAGAAGCATTGATAGAATTTCCCATGATGTAGAAAATATCAAGTTGAATGATTTTTCACCTAAGATTAATTAATCAATTAATGCCTTATACTTATATGGTTTAAAGTAAGGAAAGAACTGCTATGCTTAAAGCTAAAAGAGAATTTTGAGAAAAAGAGTTTCCTAGCGATTACTTTCATAAAAATGATGAAGATCTTAAAATGATTGGTGTTTGCTCTTTTGATTCCTTGTTTAGTAACGTTAAAATTGATGATAAAGTGACTGAATAAGAGTCAACTTTAGCTAGAGGACGTCCCAATTATTTAGAGGGTGAAAATTTTGATAATTTTTTTGATGAAAGTGGGTTTGGAGAGGTCAAAACTTTAACTAGTGACGTGCCCACTATATTTGATTACAAAGACTTTCATTATGATAGATGCTCCTTTGTTGATTGTATTTCTTTGTTGCAAACCATGATAAATTCACCCCATGCTTCTGAACAAAATATAGCTTTTACTAAACATATTGTGGATGCCATGATCAAATTAATAGAAGAAAAGTTGGAATTAGATATTTCAATTCCTAGAAACCTACATGATGAGTGGGAACCTACCAATAAAGTCAAGATTAAAAATTATGAATTCTTTGCTTTATGTGATTTGGGTGCTAGTGTTCCCACAATTCCAAAATTTCTATGTGATGTGCTTGGTCGTACCAATATTGAAGAATGTTGATATGCTTAGTCTTAATTTGCACTTTGCGGATTCTACTATTGAAACACTTTGGGAAGAATTAATTATTTTCTTATTATTACAATAGTAACTATTTGAAAATAGTTTTTATTGTTCTTGTTATTGATTGCAATCCGTCTTGTCCCATCATACTTAGTATACCATTTTCACGCACTAAAGGTGCCGTGATTGATATGAAGAAGGCAATATTAAATTTCAATTTTCACTTAAAAAACGTATGGAACACTTACCTAGAACAAGAATTAAGCCACCATATGAATCAATCACAAGGGACTTCTACGGGGTAAAAACTAAAGATGAGAATACTTGACTCTATGCTTTATGCCTTGCTAGGGGCGTAAAATGATAACGCTTGTTTGGAGGCAACCCAATGAAACAAATTTATTTATCTTTTTCTTTCTATTTTTGAGTTTTTGCACAATTATTCATCTTTTATGATAGTGTTTTATGTTTTATTTAGTGTTTGTGCCACGTAGAACCTTTAAGACGATTCATAAGATGAGTAGAAACAATGCTGAATCTAAAACAGAAACTTTGTCTCCAATGCACGAATTTGCATTTTTGGCTGGAAAGTGATAATGAGCTGAAATTTGAACACAATATTGCTATACAAATTATTCATTGTCCTTATGGGTAGAGTATAGATTACTACATACTTTTCTGCTTGAGACAGATTTTGTTTCTGTTGCTTTGTGTGCTTGTTGTGCTGAATCTATGGCTTGTATTGTAGGGTATAAGTCATGGTAAGGTTAAAATGCAGAGATATAATGCAATAATAAAATATGAATGGTTTTGCAACAGTACTTAGAGCTATAATTTTCTTTATTATACTAACGGATCTCATGAAGATTTTGTCATGTTTTGTTTGATTGAAGTTTTCGTGTTTTGTGTGAGATCACGATGGATGAAGGAACAAGGAGTAAGAAGAGCGTAAGCTTGGGGATGCCCATGCCACCCCCAAGATAATATCCAAAGAGTAACAAGCAACTATGCTTGGGGATGCCCCCGGTGGCATCCCCTCTCTCTTCTAACAGCCATTGGTATTATACTTGCAACTTTATTTTTATTCGCCACATATCATGACTTGTGCTTGGAGCGTCTTGTATCATTTGTGTTTTTGCTTGATTTTCTTTTTATCATTTGTGGACACACCTTTTTGAGAGAGCTAAAATTATGCTATGTTCGTTAGATTTGCTCTATATGCTCCACTCATATTTTTTTGAGCCATGGAATTGCTCTAGTGCTTCACTCTTATCATTTTGAGCATGGCGTGCTTTCACTTGTTTTAATAAATACTCTCATGCTTCACTTATATTAATTTGAGAGTTAGTAATTTTTTAATAAATCCTCTCTTACTTAACCTATATTATTTTGGGAAATGAAACTTTTATGCTCATGATCTTCACTTATATCTATGTGAGCTTGTCAAAAGTAGTGTCAATATATCAAACTAGTCCCAAAGTGATAGATCTTCAATAGGGATATTGTGACGCCCCCAATTTCGACCATACGCTAAAAATACACACAATGCGCATGACCAAGATCAGGGACTCACTAACCAATATCACAATACAACTCTAGACACAAATTAAAGTCATACGGCTTCATATTACAAGCCAGGGGCCTCGAGGGCTCGAATACAAAGATCGACAAGCACGAGTCAGCAAAAGCAAAAATATCCGAGTACAGACATAAGTTAAACAAGTTTGCCTTAAGAAGGCTAGCACAACCATAACACGGATCGAAATAGGCTAGGCCTCCTGCCTCGGAACCTCCTATCCTACTTCTGGTTGGGTGCCGCCTCCACATAGTAGTAGGCTCCTGCGGTGGTGTAGTAGTTGTCTCCAGCGTACTCCATCTCATAGGCTCCATCGTCTGAACGCATAATCGTATCGAGGGGGAAAGAGAAAGCAAAGCAGTGGTGATTACTCATCCAAAGTACTTGCAAGAGTGACATCAGAACTATGGTAAGTATGCATCGTTATAAAGGGGGGGTTATATCTGGACTGACTGCAGAAAGCAAGAATGAGGGGAAGGCCTAGACCTATCGAAGACTAGCATCTTCTGCATCTTGTAGCATTAGAAGAGAGAAGACATGTAACTCACATATAATCATATTATTGTAGCAATATTATTAAGTAACCACTCCCATAGATTCTTCCTCAACTCCCTGCGAGGAAACAATCCCGGAGTCAAAATTCATCTCACAATTAAAGTCACAATTGTAGTTGTATAAGGTCAAGGTACAACTCCAAGTCGTCATGTTACCGTGGACACGGCTATTCGAAAAGATGAATTCATCCCTGCAGGGGTGCACTGCATTTCCAACACGCTTGATCACATCTGGCCGGACACACTTTCCTGGGTAATGCCCTGCCTCACGATCCAAAACATCGTCGCCCCACCTAGCCTCAACGAAGATGCCAGCCCATCGCTCTAACTCCTAAGAGCACAGGTTCATGGGCCCTCTTGTCCTTGCACTCCTGCACGATGCGTATGCGGCCGGAAGCAGACCTAGTACACTAGGTTTGAGACTTGTACCTTCCAGGACAATCCGGCGCGCGTCGCTCCATTGCTCACATCCGAAGAGCTTCGGCTGATACAACGACGCTAAGTACCCATAACTTGTCCCACATAAAGCTTTAGTGTGTGAATGGTCAAACGACCAACTCAGATCAAATACCCAACCAATTAGCATTTCATTAATGCAGGGCAGGCGCGACCCATAAAGTGCGGTCCCGTCACCCTAACTCGAGGATGTGTGGCAAAGGCCTCTCTCGCCAGTCCACACCTCAACATAACCCGGATGCCTTAGCGGCGCATCCCACCACATCTCTCACATGGGTACCATTGGGGCCGACCCGTCTCAATACTGTCGGGAACTTAGGTCCACCTGAACCAGGGTGGTACCACCTGTCCCTCTAGTCCCGTCTTTCACATGTAAACAAGGTCAAGTTGAAGTAACTGTGTGTTTATACACCAAGTGGATATCCGAGATATGTGTATGAAAAGAGTCGCTATCGATAAATGGGAAAGAGGAATCACCCTCGAGGCCCATGATCGATTAGCTACGCTACAAAATTAACATCGGGAGTGCTAAGTGAGGTATCACCCTCGGCACTCGGTAGTAGCTCTGTAGTGCCATACTAAAGGGGTGTGCGGTGATGTGAGAGTCGGGCTCATTTCTCGGTGGACCGAGCCTGCAGTTCTTCGAGTCATCGAGTCGTCCATGAAGAAGCAGAGGCAACTGGGACTAAGGGGTCACTGGGATTCATTGATCAACCTATACTAAGCAGTTGATATGGTTGCACGTATAGTAAGAGTTCATCAAAAATAGGCCATGCATCAGAATAGGATCTAACTAATACAATAGCAAGAATCTAATGCAGGAATAAGAGGGAAAGAATTGGGAGATATCGGAATGCTCAGGAGGGGGTTGCTTGCCTTGCTGCTGTGCTGCAAAGGACTGATCGTGAGGCGCCTAGTCATAGTCGGCAACACCGTTAGTCTCGGAGGCTACTAGAGAGAAGAGGGGGATAAAACAATAAATACAAGCAAACAGATGCAACACGATGCATGACATGGCAATACGTAGTGCCAGGTGTGTCCTAACACAATGTTACGTGATACCCAGAAAGGGGGAACCCATCCGGGAAAGTTTTCCCGATTCCGAACAAATGCCGGACAGATGACCAGAGGGGAAATGTTCCAAGTTTGCGGTGTTCGAGGCATGGGATAGCTAGGATGCAGTACAGGGTTGCCTAAAATCATGTCTAAACCATTTTCGCTATTTCTGGATTAAAGTTGGAATTAATTGTCGATAGTTATGCACCATTCATCTGCCGGAAACAGGCGAAAAGTTGCGGGTTCACCTACGTAGAAGGTCCCGAACTGGAAATAGGTAGCACGGTTAGATTTGTGGGATTTTTGTGAGAAACTTTCATGTATAACACTTTTTCATCCGAGTCACGGTTTATTTTCTATTAATTTTTGAAGTTTTAATCAATTTCTGGAATTAACAGAATTAATATTAATTCGAAAAAGACTATATGACATCAGCATGACATCATGCTGATGTCAACAGTCAACGGTGGGGCTACCTGGTCAAAATGACCAATGGGTCCCACCTGTCATAGTCTCAGTGATCTGACCAGTGTTTTAATTTAATATAAACATGATTAGTTAGGACGGGAACCACTTGTCATACATAGAGTATCTAATAGCAGTTTATTTTATCTAGATAGAGTTAGTTAAGGGGGGTGGGCCCCGGGTGTCAATGACTGAGCTAATTAACAGCTAAGCTTTAAAAACTTGATTAGACTAATTAAGTGCAGGGTCCCACACGTCAGTGACTTAGGATGAATAGTAACCTGCGTTGATCTTGGTCAATGAGGTCAACTGAGGCGCTAGGGCCCACAGGCAGCCTCACTTTGCGGGCCCCACGCGTGCCAGGTCAGCAGCGGCGCGAGAGTGAGCGCGGATGAGCTCGTGTGCGGTGGGGGGAGGGGAAGCTCAGAAGGGAGCTGGAGCGGCGTTCGACGGCGAGGAGGCGCGGCGGAGACGACGGTGATGATGGGAGGCGCTAGTGGCGGTGCGGACCAACCGGTGGGAGGCGCGGGCCGGCGGACGGGGCCGCGGCATGGGCGGGCAGTGGCGTCGGGCCCGACCGCCCCTGTCCGTCAGGGGGGTAGGGAGGCGGGCCGGCAGGGTGGCACGACGGACAGCGGGCGGGCCAGTCCGTAGGCACGCAGGTGCGCGGGGCCAGCCGGATCCGTCTCCGAGGGGGATGCAGGGACGGGCGTTGGCATGGGCCGATGCTAGCTAGGGCTGGCGCGCCCGCCGGGGGCGGAGAAACGGGAGCGAACGGGCACAGGGGCCGGCGAGGCGGCGGCATGGTCGCCGGCTGAGGCCGACGGCGAGCAGGGTGCCGGAGCACGGGCGGCCTTCGATCCCGATCGAGTTTTTGGATCGGGGGAGGGGGAGGGATTGGGGATTGGGAAGTGGTGTTGGGCTAGCTAGGGTTGGGCAGTGGGGGGGCATATAGGCCAAGTAATGGGTCGGCCCAGTTAGGCCTTGGCAGGGGGTTTCTCTTTTATTTATTTTTTTGTTTTCTTTTAGTTTTAGTTTTAATCTTTTAACTCAAATTTTGAATGTTTTCATAACCAATTAGTTTTAACAAACTATAAAACTTAGTTCTAAATTAGTATTGTATTTTAACACCCTGGAATAAAATGTTCCAACATATTTTAATTTATCTTACAAATACTTATTGAATTAAAAGTATTTATGAAATATTTAAATGTTCTTTTAATTTCTTTAGGGCAATTAATCACTTTCCAAAAACGTTGGTTCACCACCATAATTATCTAACAATTATTTGCCATACTTTGAACACATTAGTTTTGACAGTTGAAAACTTTAAATTTTGATATTGATTTAAATTTGAATTTGACTCGGTCTGAATCTATGTTAGATTATTAATAGTAATTGTGGTGACGTGGCAACATGAGCGTGGGATTACTATAGCTTAATTACATACATTACTATAGAGCAAATCCAGGCGTCACAGATATAATAAAAACATTCATGAATATCATTCAACAAATTAAACTTGATTCTTTGTAATAGTTTTGAGACATGATGATATTAATATGTGAGTTATGTTAGTGACTAATTATGCTTAGTAAGAATATTGGTGTTAAGGTTTCTGATTCCCTATGCAAGCATGAAAGTCAATAGTTGTCCTATGAAATTACATGCTACTTATAGTGCCTTATTCGGTGTTAGTTATGCTTAATGCTCGCCTAAGTGATTTTTTTGTTTCTTGGTTGGATGCTTTTCAATCTATTTGCTAGCCTTCACTTATACTAAGTAGAAATAGTACTTCTGCATCCAAAATCCTTAAACCTAGTTTTGCCATCTAAGTCCACTATACCTACCTATGTAGGGTATTTCCATGCGATTCCAAAAAAATTTGTATGTGTCATCTCTAATTTTCAAAATGAATTTTCCTTTTTGTGTGATCATACCGCTCATCAAACGGAAGGGGTCGCCAATATTTTTCCATGGTAGATGTGTTATTCTCAATATGTGTGTTTAGTCGCTTGTCATTCCATAAGAGAATGGTGGTAATAAGGATGCCTAGTCCTGAAATGAAAAAATAAAATAAATTTACTTTATGTTGTCAAATAATAAATTCCTTGGAAAGGGATGGTACGAAAGGAAACCGTGGATTCAGCTAGCCATGGAAAGTGAAAGAATTGTGGAAAAGGGAATAAAATTTATTTTCAGTTTGGGAACCACTTATGATGTATCTAGCATGAAAAGATATTGAAATATCTCGATCGTTTTTGTTGACAGGAAAGGCATGCCGCCCAAAATATTTTTTCTTTCAATGTAAACTTTGAGCTCTAGCACCTCTACAGATCACTACTTCGCTCTGCAAAGGGCCTATCAATTTACTTTATGAAATTTATATTTTTACTTGAGTCTCCCTCTTCTCTTATAAAGCACCAACTAGTAGGCACTATGATCGTACTTGAGCAGTAGGTGTAGCTAATATTTGAGTGTGCTTCATGAATGGATCAGTGAGTGAGCATGATGGGCTAGGGATAAATTGCTTTAGTATTGATATGTTGAAAGATATCGTTGCTTGCTAATATGCTTGAGTATTAAAGTCTTTATGTCAAACCTAGACTATTACTGTGAACCATCTAAATGTCCAAATGTCCATGTTACAAAAGAAAAGAATATGAGATGAACATGTTATGAAACATTCCTCATCAAAAATACTGCTTTTTTCATTAACCTACTTGAGGACGAGTAGGAATTAAGCTTGGGGATGCTGATAGGTCTCCAACGTATCTATAATTTTTGCTTGTTCCATGCTATTACATTATCAACCTTGGATGTTTTACAATCAGTTTATAGCGAATTTATATCATTTTTGGGACTAACCTATTGACATAGTACCAAAGTGCGAGTTGCTATTTTTACTTGCTTTTTACTTCACAGAATATCAGTACCAACGAAGCCCAAACACCGTGAAAATTATGGAGATTTTTTTGGGCTAGAAGACATCTAGTGGACGAACGAAGTGCCAGAGGGGAGGGCTGAGGAGGCCACAACCCACCAGGGCGCTCTAGAGGCCCCTGGCGCGGCCTGGTCGGTTGTGCCCTCCTCACGACGCCTCTGCACCGTCTATCAGCTCTATAAATACCCAAATATTCAGAAAACCCTAGGGGAGTCAATGAAACACAATTCGAGCCGTCGCAAGTTCCAGAACCAAGAGATCCAATCTAACATCATCACGACGAGGTGAATCATCATCATGGGTGCCTATTCTATGATGTGTGAGTAGTCCACCATAGACCTACGGGTCCGTAGGCAGTAGCTACATGACTTCCTCTCTCTATCTTTTGATTCTCAATACAATGGTCTCTTGGAGATCTATTTGATATAATGACTTTTGTTGTATGGTTGTTGGGATCTGATGAATTTTGAGTTCATGATCAATTTCTATCCATGAATATGATTTGATTCTTCTTTGATCTCTTATTTGCATGATTAATTATAGCCTCGTATTTCATATTCAAATCTTTGGTTTAGATAGGCCAACTAGATAGATTTTTCTTTCCATGGGAAGAGGTGCTTTGTGATGGGTTTGATCTTGTGGTGTCCTTTCCTAGTGATAGAAGGGGCAACATGGCACACATGTATCGTTGCTATTAAGGATAACATGATGGGCTCTATTCCTACATGAATAGATCTTTTCTACATCATGTCACCGTTCTTATTGCATTACTCCACTTACCTATGAACATAATACACTAGATGCATGCTAGATAGCGGTCGAGGTGTGGAGTAATAGAAGTAGATGCATAATTTTTTTGGTCCACTTATCTTGGAGGTGATGCCTATAAAATGATCATTGCCTTGGATATCATCATTACTATTCGATATTATATCAATTTACCAACAGTAATTTGTTCACCCAGTGTGTGCTACACTCATTAGAGAAGCCACTAGCGAAACCTAAGGCCCCTGGCCCTATTTTTTCAACATATTGCCTTCTGATCTATCTTTTTGCCGTGTTTGTTTTCAGATTTATAATCCAAAAACACAAAAATAACTTGCTGCAGTTTTTGTTGACTTATTTTATTTTGTGTTCTTGCGAGATCTATTTGCCCAAACTATCACAACCTAATCTATCTTTTTCTCGTCGAGAGCTTGACAACCTCTGTTACGCGTTGAGTTGCAAGTTTTTGTAATTTGTGTGTAGGTGTTGTTTACATAGGTGCTTGATCTTCCTCTATGGATTTATACCTTGGTTTCTTAACCAAGGGAAATATTTAGCATCGCTATGCTGCATCATCCCTTCCTCCTTGGGAAAATACTGATGCATTCTCAAGCCGCGTTAGTCAACAAGGCATTCACCAACGGCGTCAAGGACCTCAACATGTACGAAAACCTCGACATCAATGACAATCTGAACTCAACCTCAGAGTTATTCAACATCGCCAACAAATGCGCCAAGACTGAGGATTGCCACATGTTCATCCACGATGCCCCTGACGCCGTGCCAGACGATGGCAAGGCCAAGGGCGAGGAGGTGAAGCGCAAGGGCCCCATAGGGCTTGCGGTGGAACCCAAGCAGAAGCACGACCACGGACACGACGTGCTCGAGAAGGACCTCCACCCATTTTGCTTCTACCATGATATGCGTACCCACAACAGTGAAGAATGCCAAGAACTCAAGATCCTCCAAGACGAGCGCATTGCCCAGCACCCGGAACGCAATAACCATGGCACTTGCCACAGAGGCAGCGGTGGTAGGTGGGATGGCTGTGGCGGCAACCCTCACTAGGGATAGCATGAGAGGCCTCATTACGACGGCTGGTGCGACCATCCTTGTGAGGTGCACACTTGGGACAACATTGCGCTCCCACCGCTGCCACCGCCACCGGCACCGAGGAGGAACAACAACAACCAGCATGATAATGGGGCTAGGGGTTATCAAGACCCTCGCGTAGTGGACTTCATCCTTGGCAGAGCCCATGCCCGTTCGTCGAACCGCCGATTCAAGAAATTCTCTCGCGAGGTGAACATCGTCGTCCCGAGGCTAGAGGCCGCAGAGACCCTCAACTGGTCCCAGTACGCTATCTCCTTCGACGCCAAGGAGAGCCTCAAATACATGGCCACCGTGGGCCCGCTTCCCATGACGCGCACCCCCACCATCAATAATATCCTAGTCACCAAGACTCTCATCGATGAAGGCACGTGCCTCAACATGCTCTCCATGGAGACCTTCGAGACACTCTAGGTGCCCTATTATCAGTTAATGACGACGGTCCACCACTGCGTTGGGGCCAATCCGCCTCCCGGTCACCTTTAGCACATGCGAGAACTACCACAACGAGCTCATCGTCTTCGACGTGGCGCACATCGGCCTCCCATACAATGCGATCCTGTGATACCCAACGCTGGCCAGGTTCATGGAGGCAACGCACCACAACTACAATGTCCTCAAGATGCCGGGTTGCAACGGCATCATCACTGTCGCTTGCGACGAGAAGGACTCGGTCTGCTCCCTTGAGCACGCCTAGAAGGCTGCCGTAACGGAGCATTCTGATGATGCAGGGGATGTTAGGCCTCGCATAGCTACACCCCCAAGAAAGAGGAAACCGTTGCCTGTCTTGAGTCTCGCCAAGGTGAAGAATGGAGAGATCGACGCCGACGACGCAAGTCCCATGCCTGTTGCAGGTGCTGACCTCTTCCCTCCATAGGAAGGCGCACCCAAGACCTCCCTCAGGCTATGCTTAGGGGCTTCCAACTAGAAAGCGTATGACTTGGCCGGCATGATGAGGGAGGTGCTATGACACCATTTGGACGGGTGCCTCAACACACGCTCCCGCAAGCAAGGAGCGTGGCGCCTGACGCCAGCGTCACGAGAGATCATCGACCAATGGTTCGGCAAGCAGCGGGAGGTGCGTCTCCTGGAACGCCTCGAGAGCCAGACTGTTGACCCTAGGAGGAGCGGAAAAGGTGCGCATGTGCCTCAACATTGTGGGTCTTAACATGGCTGGGTCCCAGGGCCTCTTCTAATCCTCACGTGTCACCACCAACTATGTATGCATGCCCGTTGTCTTGGTGAGCAACAACGTCGCCTTCCAAAGGTTGGCGCGACTCACGATGGTGCCTCGTGTAGCGCCAGGGCTTCGCTGGCCTTCAAGGCCTCAGGAGCCTACCGACCCTTGAGGGTCAAGCCTTCGCGGCATGCTTCGTCGGGCGACTTGATGCTTCCGCAGGAGCTCAATTGCAAAGTGACTTTTCTATTTGTTCAAATTGAGGGTGCCTATCGGGCCGCGATATCCTCAGGCTGGCATGGGTCTGTCCCTACAACTTTCTTGTTTTTTGGTTGTGTAGTGAACCTTATTATCTCTTTCAGAGTTTATGTTATTTCCTTAAGCCTTGCATTTGGTGCCTCGCCACCATTTGAAATTTATGCGTTCCCGCGACTCGTCTTTCTAATGTCCCTCTACTGGTGCTAGACACGACGTTTGTGCTCAGGTCTGTCCCTACAGTGTTGATAAATCGAAGCTATTGAGCTCTGTCTCGCAGGCATGTCACTTCCTGAGGTTCTTGGTGTCTCGCCCCTCCAGGAGATTGCCGAGAGTAGGTGGGTAAGGGCGCAACTCGATACATATGACTGCTAGTTTGGTGTTTTGTCACCTTAGGCACCATGCATCGGGTGACTTTCCCTCGTTCATTCCATGATGGAACCCGACATCGTGTCTGTTCTTGGGTCCATCCCTACAGCATCGCTAAATCTGAGTGACTCAGCTCTCTCTGATGGGCCACCCACGTACACATCGCCTCTTGGAGTCCTCGGTGTTGGACCTCTTTGTGTAGTGGCCTCGGGACGGCCACCCGACGCGTGTCGCCCCCATGTCACAGGTTTCATGATCATGAAGCTTCATAAAGAGTGAGGCCAACCATCCTGAAGACAGAGGAAGGAGCTCCTGAGCCATGTGCCTGGAGCATCCAACACCACCACAATCGTCGTGTGTGACCCTCTCGCTTAATGAGGTTGGAGCTATACACACCCCAGAGCGTCCCATACGGCCAGCCTTTGGCCTCGGAGGACTCCCGCCCATGCCCAAGTGGAAGCCCCTTGCTCCGTGTTGGCGGAAACGATCGAAGTGCGATCATGCCCATGACCAAGTGGAAGCCCCATGCTCCGCTCTGATGTAGGACTGACTGAGCTCCATGCTCGCAAATTTTGCCTTGTAGCGCACACGAGCGGGGGCTGCACATGTTGCCTTTACTTAGGTTAGTCCGATTAGCGCTGAAAAACCCAAGGGACCAGGCTCTGGCTCGCGGGCAACCCCACTCGCATGAGGTACAAGGCGAAATTGGCAAGCGTGGAGATCAGTCGATCCTCCACCAGCGCATGTCACCCACAAAGGCTCTTGGTGTATAGTCTCCTCGCGCAACACCCAAGCGTAAACCAACAAGCGTGCGACACTACCAAAATAGTTCTCTTTATGCAGGATTCTTCCTCACATGGGATGCTTGTGCGTGAAAGGGGGGCTTGTGAGCATGACACCTCAGGAGCCTTAACTAGGGCCCGTAGCCCCTCACCTCCTGGTTCTATTGAGGCATCGCAACCTGGTGTTCCAACGACGGCTGAGGTATGCGCGTGGCTAGGCCCTAGCAACGTAGAGCACAAGGGCTCTAGAGTGGGTCGGTTGTGCGTCAACGGGGGGCTCTTGAGCATCGTACCTTAGGAGACTTCACTAGCTCCCATAGCCCCTCACCTCCTGGTTCTGCTCAGGCATCGCGAGCTAGCATTCTAGCGACGACTGAGCTATGCGCGGGGCTGGGCGCTACCGACGCAAAGTACAAAGGCAAGCAAGAGAGAAACCAAGTGTGGAAAGGAAAATCATAGATCACAAGCATTTATTAGAAAGCTGAAAGTATTCCCCATGATTAAAACGGGCATCTTATGCCTCCTTGACATAGAATCAATTTATTGCAGGACGATCAAAGGAGGCTCGCCGCCAGACTCTTCGCCATCATCGTTCTAGAAGAACTTCTCAATAAATGTGTTCATCTGGCCTTCCACAACTGGCGATGATACGTCTCCGTTGTATCTACTTTTCCTAACCCTTTTTGTCGTGGTTTTATCATGGAAGACGTCTGTGGACATAGATTCGAGGCCATCGCTAAGGTGATGGACTCAAAGGGGTTGGTTGGGACGAAGATCATGAGTTTACCCAGGTTCGGACCCTCAAGTAGAGGTAATAGCCTATGTCCTACTTGTGTTATATTTATTGGAGTATCGATTACAAGGGAGACGAATCACTTGACCTAGCTCTAGATTTGTTGGTTTCTGTCTATGTCGCCCCGGGTCTCAACTTTATATAGGAGGTCAAGACCACGGGTTAAACAAGTCTCATACCGACTCTTACAATGTGTCCAACTCTAACTCCATGCCGTCTTGCCTTCCTGAGCAAGCCGTCTCCAGGCGGCTTGTCTGCTCGGGTCTTCTTGCCTTTGTGTGGGACTCATCTTGGCCCATCTTGGTAAGACGCCAAACGTCTAAGCCTGAGTCTCTAGGCCCATCCTTGGTCTGGCCCATGAGCCGCCAGGTGTGACCCGGCCCTGCCTGGGCGGGTCTCACCACGGGGTCATATCCCCAACATTAGGACCAGGTTGATTTGAGCTTGCTCATTTCAAGCTTCCATCTCATTTGGCAGCGAGTCTCGTTCATTACCACCTGAAAGTAAGACAAAGTAACCCGCCGTGACGACATGCTAGCGACATAAAAAAGATTCCTTGACGACCGCAAAGGATCTTTCCGCTATTAAACTGATATTCCCGAAAATCGAGTCGTCCGTCTCTCTCAATTAACTTCCGTTGCCTGGATTCTCGTGCTCATTTCCACTTCTTGCCTATTTAATACGACCGCAGAGGACAGTTTCATTTTCTTCTCCGCTCGCGCCTCTTCTTCTTCCTCCTGACACCGTTGCTCCAGCGTCCTTCTGCTCCGGCGAAGCTTCCATGCCATCGTCGCTCCAGGCCACTGCATCAACCTGTTCGTACCAGAGCTCTGCCCTTGTCTGCTGCGCCGTTCTCCGAAGAGTTCTTCTCCTCCCCTAGATCCGTAGTTCTCGATAGTTTTTTCATGGAGTTCCTCCGCCGCTACAACACGAGCTTATCTGCAATGGTAGATAGTGTACGTATCATCAAACACGACAAAGTCCTCTTATTCCTTCGCGGTAGACCGTAGGAAGTTGATAATGGCATCACGTAGATCTACAGTTGCTTTGTTCACTGTCTTCAAAATGTCACTGGTTTGAATGTTCGTTGCTAGGTCTAGATTAAACCCAATTTTCATCTGTTTTGTAGATCCAGAATTGCATAGGTAATCTGTAAAACTTGTTTTCCATATTTAGTAAGACGTGCCTCGTTGTCTTGCAATTTTGACTCGCCAGTGAACTTTCGACTCTCATCAAAACTACTCTGGAGAGTTAACTTCATAGCACTTAAACGTTTTAACCACCCTGAGTGGTCTGTCACCTTCTGATCTGCCACCCATTGTTACTTTGCACAGTTTTAAGTCGCCACCATATCTCATGCGTCCAATTCATGCAACTGGGTCGGCTCCGCTGTCATAGCGGAGTTCCGGATGGATTTTGTAGATGCGGGACCCTTCCTGCCAAAGAAGTTATCCATTGGCGGGTTCCAGGCAATGAACTAAAGCCCGTTCCTCAGGAGGGTGAAGTAGTTGTATTTGCGGATCATCTCGTGCGCGGGTTTAGCCCACCCGACTCAAAAATCTTCCGAGACATCCTTCACTTCTTCAAACTGCGCCCTCAAGACCTTGCTCCCAATTTTGTCTCCAACATGTTCAACTTCCAAATACTCAGTGAAATTTACTTGCAAGAAGAGCCGTCCATTGGTCTATTTCATGAGTTCTTCTATGCGAACCGCCAGACGGAGGGGAAAGCCCGTCCAAGGTTAGGGCTTGGCGGAATTTCCATTCAGAGGCAACGGGAGTTAACTTTTCCGGCTATTCAGATGCCAAGTCATCCTAAAGATTGGAATAAGACTTGGTTTTATTCCAAAGACACCTCCCTAGAAGGAGAGCATCCCTTGCCAGGTTATCATCCATCCCGGCTCTAGACAACAGCTGAGCTCCCTGGCCGGTTGTGAGCCTCTAAGCAGGCAAAGTAGGCTCTGACTCATGCAAAGATAAAAGCTCTTATGGCCAATGGACTGACTGGCCTGGATTTAACCCGCTGCTGGATTTCTTGGAGGGTTATGCCCCTGAGTCGGTGAAGCCGCCTCGTGTGCCAATATACGAGCCAGTCTGATGACCCCCTCTACTTTAACTCGACAACGTTATCAGAGGATAACATCATGGATGCCATCAAGAGCCTTGTCCATGAGTCTTCAGGAGCTTGTGCTACCATTGGGCTAGCACCTTTTTGTGCCACAAACCCGGCCCTAGACGTAAGGGCGACTCTCGATGTCCTTATCTCTGTATTAGCTATACTTAACAATCTTTTTAACCTTTGCTGGCATATATTTCTGGCCCACTTCCGGCTTCCGGAAAAAGAAGTACCTTGCTCCTCCGAAGAAGTCAAAGAAGAAAACTTCACCCCAAGAGTAGCCCGAAGAGCAGCCGATATCTGATGACTCAAAGGTAGAACTTTATTCTCTTGGTCATCTCTTCATGCACCTTATTGACAGTAATTATTTAAAGGACGAAACGGAGACAAGCCACGCCAAAGTTCCTGAGGTAACTTACATTTCATCTGACTCAGAACATTTTGTACCACGGAAGATATGACGGGTCGTCCGAAAGGTTCCACTTTCTCATCCTCTTGCTTACTTAGACCCCCACTTTCTTTTGAAAAAGCAACAGCAAATCTCCCAACACCAGACCCAGAGTAACGGCTCTAACGATCTTATGACCGGGTTATCTCACTCTCCGGCTCATCAAAAGCGGACGGCTGAGGTATCTATTCAACCTAGCTTTGTTTATCAACCTTGCCTTGCTAATTCAACACTGTCTTATATTGTCTCAAATGCTTTCAGGACTCATCTCCTTCATCCGGTGACTCTATTGGAACTACTCTGCCGCCTCTGAAAATCAACCTAGAGTATTTTCCCTTCATGGTTATGTTAAAACTTGTGTTATCTATTAAGCTTAAACCATGACCTTTTGTGTATTCCAGGGCTCAAGCAAAACGAAGGAAGGCCACTGGGGCTACCCCTGGTCCAGGGCCTGAGAGCCGAAGGCTGCCAAGCCGGATTCACCTGCGCCGCACGTTGATCCCTTTGTGGCCTCTAAGGACCCGCCTGAAGAAGTCCATCACTCTACTGAGCCGATGGCTGATGATATGACTACCGAGAGTCCTCCGAGGACCAATTCAAAGCCGCCAAGCCCTTCCAAAGCTGTTGACGATTCCACCACTCCGGACGTCACCATTACCGGCACCGGCTTTCACTCTCCTCAACCTTGTGTGTTAACAAAGCACACTGAGGCGAGTGAAGCTTCCAAGAAGCTAGAGTTTGAGCTCCTCGCGCTAGAGGAGCTAACAGGTGATGAACTTCACACTGGTTATCTGAACCGCCTATCCACAAGCCGGGACCTGGAGCTCAAGCTTGTCAACCTTATGAAGAAGAAATATGAGGTACTCTCAGTCTCCTTTACTTATACCCTTCAATAGACCCCAAGTGCCAGGTTAATATTTGCTAATGGTAAGCCGGGTCTTTGAGTCTTGTTATAAGCATGAAACACTTAGCCTGTAGCCTTACCATCTATATAGGTGTTCAAAAACCGTCTGTAGCCCCCAAGGGCCGGCTTAATTTGATTAAGTTGTGCCGGAACTTGATTGTAAATAGATCAAAGAGACATGTTTAGCCCCCCAAGGGCCAGGTTAACCTTGCTAAGGTTGATCCGGAACTTTACTGTATATAAATTGAAGAGCCAATTGTAGCCCCCGACTGTCCGCTGAAGTTTGATGAAGCTGAGCCGGAGCTTCATTGTAGAAAGAGCAAAGAACCATATGTTGCCCTCAATGGCCGGCTTATCTTCGCTTGAAGATGAACCGGAGCTTCATTGTAGATACTTTTGAAGATCCATCTGTAGCCCCCAAGAGATGGTTTATGTTTGATAAAAGATGAGCCGGAACTTCATTATGGAGTTGGGAGAACAAACAGACAATAGACCCGAAGTGGCAAGTATATTGCTCGCAGTATGCATGAGAGTTGCATTATATTGTCGTAATCTTCATCTTCTGATAATATTTCATCCTGACGACTTAGCCTTTACTTTAATTGTAAAATGTCCCAGGAAGCTTCAAACAAGGTCAGGTCTGATATGACCGACTTAAGGAGTAATCTGGCTGCTCAACAAGCCGCCCAGAGCAATGCAGGGGAGAAGTGTCGGCTCGCCTCCGAGGAACTAACAAAAGTTCAAGCTGAATTTGCTGCTTTCAAGAAATTGACTGAGGCGGAGCAAACTGCTCTTACCCAACGAGCGGATGATGCTCACCAGCTACTTGTGGTTGTCTCCGCTGAACTTTCTGCTTTGAAATGCCATATCGCTAAGATGTCAGCTGCCATCTTCGGTAAGTACTAAACACTTAGCCATTATTCTATCATGAATAGTTACACCAGCGACTGATAATTGAAAATCCGGCTTATGCAGGTCAAAGGAGTCGGCAACTTGCTACTGACAGCTTGCTGCCATTGAAAGCCGTCTACATTCTGATGAAGCAGCTGTACTACAGGGCTCTCTGCACCATCAAGGCGGTGCTTTATAAGGATAACCTCCCTTCGATTATGAAGAGGGTCATAGAGCTGTTGTCCACTCTGCCGAAACAGATCCAAGAACTCAAGAAGTCAGCCGCCCTATAGGGAGCCATCGCCGCCATAAGTCGGGCATTGGCTTTCGCCCCACAGTTGACCCCCGAAGACATGATGGACGGGTTCCCTCCAAGAAGGATGACGGCTCAGAGTTCATGGAGACGGACTATGCACGGTGCATGAAGGCTTCTAGAGTCCTCGCTTCTGTGTTAGCAGCATAAGTGGACCTGTCAAAATATCAGGCGGCTTACGATGCCGAGCAGAAGAGAGTACGTGGCCTAGCCTTTGAGGCCCAGGACTTGACGCCTACACGCTGTAAGCACCTCTTTGCTCCTGACCTTGACCCGTCCCCTCTGTTTGAAGAGGCAAACTTTGCGGCTTTAACCAACTGCAATTGGGACGTGGACAATCTTCAGATCATGGAGGTTGAAGACTCGCCGCAGGTTGACGCGCCATCCAATTGACGACTCTAGCAACATCGTGGATAACCCGTCCTTGTGACCCACCATAGGGCGGTGTAAGAAACTTTAAGTCTTCACTTTTGAGCTCCTGCTGAGAGCATTGTAATAGGTTTCTAGTAAACTGTTGCCTTGACTGAACTATGCCATCTTGCACATATGAACTCGTTCGGCTTATAATATAACATCTGCCTTGTGCTTTTATTCAAGATGTTGTGGCGGCTCTTGGTAATTAACCAACCTGCGAGAGTAATCATCGTGATGTTAGGAGGGCGGCTTAGAATAGCACAACCCTAAAAGATGTTGTATCTTTCTTGACTTGTTTAGTTGTAATAGCTCATGTGCCGGTTCTACTAGGCTGACTCACCAGTTAAAACTTCTTAGCAGTGCAGGGTCTCTATCGAGATTGGCCGTCAGCTTCTTGAGCGGCTGAGGGTCTCTAAACGAGATTAACTGAAAGGAAGTGTGACGTCCCAGAAGAGACACAAGAGGGCATGAGCACCCTGATAGCCCATAAACTGCCTCTCACGTGACATAAATCTGTCGTTTTAACCTTAAACAGTACAGGGCCCTTAAGGATTAAGTGTCTAATAGTACGAACGGGCCGCATAGCGGAGAGTCGACAGTAGATGGGAGAGTTTATACATGCTTTTCGTAAGCCGTCCCTCATGTGACAATAGCCGCCGTTTTAACCTTAACCTGTACAGGGTCTCTATCGAGATTGGCCGTGAACTTCCTTGATCCGGCTCAGGATCTCCAGGCGAGATTAACTGGTAAGAGTTTGACGGGTCACATAGCGGAGCAACATCAGCTTACAAGCAGGTTTAACCCTGTTTGGCTTAAGAGCCGGTCAAGAGGGTGTGTAAGCTAAACCCGGTGGATTGGAAGCCCCCAAGTGACCTTTGTTGACAGAGTCAACTGTTTGGCTTAAGAGTCGATCGATAGGGTGTGATAAGCTACACCCGATGGGTGGGAAGCCCCCTGGATGATCATGTCGACGGAGTCAACTGTTTTGGCTTGAGAGCCGACCGATAGGCTACAACCGGTGGGTGGGAAGCCCCAGGACGATCATTTTGCGAACAGACTGGGTTATGCGAAGCTGAAGAGGCCCCGGCTTGCAGGGATGCCAACCCTATTCATATATATACATATGTATACATATATATACATATATGACATGTACACTGATGGTCTACAATGTCGAGTCTTGACAACTTAAGTATAATAAGGCCATAAATGCGCTATGTTCCATGGCTGGCGGGTCTCCTGCCCCAAGGTATATGAGTCGTCTCGGACGTCAATGAGGTAATATGACCCATTGGTGAGATTTCTGCTGACCACGAAAGGTCCTTCCCATGAAGGAGACAACTTGTGTGCATCTGTCTGGTCTTGGATCAACTGCAACACTAAGTCGCCTTCTTGAAACGTCTGGGTCTTGACTCTACGGCTATGATAGCGGCAGAGGTCTTGCTGATAAATCGCCGAACGAGCCGCCGCGAGATCACGTTCCTCCTCTAGGGCATTTAATGCATCTTGACACGTCGGTCGATTGTCCGCCTCAACGTAAGCCACCACTCATGGCCAGTCATGACGGATATCACTTCGTAACACGGGCTCTGCATCGTAAACCATGAAGAAAGGAGTATAACCCGTTGATTTGTTGGGAGTAGTTCTGATGCTCCATAAGACGGACGGCAACTCCTCCACCCAACAACCCGACGTTCTCTGTAAAGGAACCATAAGCCAGGCTTGATACCCCTTAGGATTTCTTGGTTAGCACGCTCCGCCTGACCGTTAGACTATGGATGAGCAACCACATAAACATCAAGTTGGATGTGCTCATTGTCGCAGAACATATTCATAGCCCCCTTGGACAGGTTCGTACCATTATCTGTGATGATACTGTGAGCGTAACAAAAATAGGAGATCGGCTTCTTAACAAATTGAACCACCATAGCCACGTCACACTTGCTGACCGGCTCAGCTTCTACCCACTTGGTAAACTTGTCAACCGCCACCAAGACGTGGGTCTTTTTTCTTTGGATCTCTTGAAAGGCCCGACCATATCAAGCCCCGAGACTGCGAACGGCCAAGTAATTGGAATCATGCGCAACTCTTGAGCCGGAGCATGAGCATGCTGGCCAAACTTTTGACAACTGTCACACTTGCGGACCAGATCTTCCGCATCCTTATGAGCCGTTAGCCAAGAGAAACCATCTCGGAAAGCCTTGGCCACAAGAGATTTTGAGCCGGCGTGATGACCGCAATCACCAGCATGAATTTATTCAAGATTTTCTTGCCCTCTTCAAGTGAGACACAATGTTGAAACACGCCGGTGACACTGCACTTATGTAATTCGCCATTGACTGTCGTCATAGACTTAGACCACCTGGTGATCTGTCGAGCAAGGTTTTCATCATCAGGTAACTTGCCATGAGTCCTACGCTAAATAGGGCACGGTGCAGTCAGGAATAGCATGTAGAGCCACCACCAGCTGTCCCTCTAAAGGTAACTTAACCGACGGGTGATGTAGCACATCCAAGAAAACATTAGGCAGCACCGGCTTTCATTGAGAACCCAACCTTGAGAGAGCATAAGCGCCTCGTTCTTGCGATGATCGATATGATCCACCTGATAACCCTTGAAGTGACCAGCGATGAGATCAACTGCCTAGCGGTAAGCCGCCATCTGTGGGTGTTTGGAGTCCCACGTGCCTGACACCTGCTGGGCTACCAGATCTGAGTCGCCAAAGCATCTAACCCGGCTCAGATTCATCTGCTTAGCCACCCGGAGGCCATGAAGCAGGGCTTCGTACTCAGTTGCATTGTTAGTACAAGGAAACATTAACCTTAGCACATAATAGAACTTATCACCTTTGGGGGAGGTCAAGACAACCCCTACACCTGATCCTTCTAGTTGCCTGGATCCGTCAAAGTGAATTGTCCAGTACGTGTTGTCCGGCTTTTCCTCGGGCGCCTGACTCTCAGTACAGTCATTTATGAAATCCACTAAGGCTTGAGACTTGACTACTGTGCGATGTACGTATTTCAAATTGCAAGGTCCAAGGTCCAATGCCCACTTCGCCATCCTACCAGTGGCTTCTCTATTTTGAATAATTTCTCCCAAAGGGGCAGAGCTAACCACCGTGATCTGGTGGCCTAGAAAATAGTGCTTTAGCTGGCAGTTGGCCATGAATACCCCATACACCAGTTTTTGAGAATGTGGATACCTTTGCTTGGACTCTTTCAGGACGTCATTGATATAATAAAATGGCCTTTGAACCGGATATTCCATCCCCACCTCCTTACGCTCGACGACAATTGCAGCGCTGACAACCCTGTTATTAGCCGCCACATATAAGAGCAAGGGTTCTTTTTCAACTAGAGTGGCCAAAATCGACGGCTCGGTGAGTTGCCTCTTGAGCGCCTCAAATGCTTCACCCGCCTCCTTACTCCAGACAAAAATGTCCGTCTTTTTCATCATCTAGTACAAAGGGATGGCCTTCTCACCAAGGTGGCTTATAAACCAGCTTAACACAGCAATTCGACCCGCCAGGCGTTGGACATCGTTGATGCATGCCGGCTCAGACAGGGACGTGACAACTTTGATCTTATCTGGCTTAGATTCAATGCCACGCTTAGAGACGAGAGATCCCAAGAGCTTGCCCGCCGGAACGCCAAAGACACACTTAGCCGGGTTAAGCATCATCTTGTAGACTCGTAAGTTGTCGAAAGTCTCCTTCAGGTCATCAAGCAGAGTCTCCTTCTTCCTTGATTTGATCACAATATCATCCACATATGCATGAACATTATGCCCAATCTGGCTGTGAAGACAGTTTTGGACACAACGCTGGTAAGTCACCTGGGCACTCTTGAGCCCAATAGGCATAGACATGTAGCAGAAGGCACAAAAAGGCAAGATGAAAGCCGTCTTTTCTTGGTCCTTGACTGCCATCTTGATCTGATGATAACCAAAGTAAGCGCCCAGGAAGCATAAACTCTCACAACCCACCATCGAATCAATGATTTGGTCAATACGAGGGAGAGCAAATGGGTCAACCGGACAGGCCGTGTTAAGATCTGTGTAGTCCACACAGATGCGCCACGTGCCGTTCTTCTTAAGTACCAGCACCAAGTTAGCAAGCCACTCCGAGTGAAAGACCTCAACAATGAAACCCGCCGCCAAGAGTCGGGCTATCTCTTACCCAATGGCTTTGCGTATCTCCTCGTTGAATCGCTGTAGAAACTGCTTGACGGGTTTAAACTTAGGGTCCACATTAAGGTGGTGCTAAGCAAACTCTCTTGGAACATCCGGCATGTCAGAAGGATTCCATGTGAAGATGTATGGATTCTCACGGATTAATTCGATGAGCATGCATTCCTATTTGGGATCCATATTGGCCCCAATAGTGAACTGCTGACATGAGTCGCCCGGATTGATGTCCACTAATTTGGTATAATCCGCCGAAAATTTGAGAGGCGGCTCAGCCTCAGTGGTTGGCTGTTTCAGCGGAGTCATATCCTCCGGATCAACATTTCCTTTGTAAAACTTGAGCTCCACCTCAGCACAATTGGATTCTGAGTAAGCCGCGTCTCCTTCCTCACACTCAACAACCGTTTTCCGATCACCATGGATAGTAATCGTTCCGTTCAACCCAGGCATCTTGAGCTGCAGATAGACTTAGCAAGGCCAGGCCATGAACTTGGTATAAGGCGGCCGCCCGAACAAAGCGTGATAGGGGCTATTGATTTTTACCACCTCAAAGCACAAAGTATCCACCCTGTAATTATATTTGTCACCAAAGGCGACTTCCAGAGAGATCTTACCCACTGGGTAGGCCGTCTTGCCTGGCACCACACCATGAAAAACCATCGAGGAAGGCTTAAGATCTTTATCAAGCAACTTCATCTGTCGGAAAGTGTCCTAGTACAGGACGTTGATGCTGCTGCCACCATCCATAAATACCTTGGTGAATACATATCCTCCCACCTAAGGGGCAACCACCAATGCTAGTCGCCCCTGGTCATTAACACGCGGCGGGTGATCCGCTCGGCTCCAGGTTATGTCATACTCGCACCACTTCAGATATTGTGGCAGAGCCGGAGTGACCGCGTTAACCGCCCACTTACGCAACTTTTGATCTTGCCCATCAAGGCTGGTCGTGAACACATGATATTGATCCAAGCTGAGCTGCTTCGGATTACTCTGATATCTAGACTAATTATTCTATTGCGGATTGTTTCCACCAGAGTTATGATGATGTCCTCCTAGGTTGCCTTGCCTATGATGGCCAGATCCTGAGCCGCCGAACCCGACCCCGGCTCCAGACCTGCCTGGTCCCGAGCCACTGGGCGGGCCACCATAGTTGTGATGCTGTCGTAAGCTGTAGTCCTTAAAATTTTGTATAACGTGGCAATTACCCCACGTGTGACCTACCAGTCGATCAGGCCGGCTGTGGTCCGGACAAGGTTTATTGAGCATCTCTTCCAAGTTAAAAGGAGTCTTCCCTTATTAAAAGGAGGTCTGAAGTTACCATTGCCCTTAGTACAATTATTAACGGTGCTCGCGTTGGCCTCAAATTCTGACCCACCATCCGGATTCTTCCTTTTACTTTGGTTACCTTTGCCTGATGTGCCCTTGCCATTGTTATTCTTTTTACTCTGACCAGGCTTCTCCTCATCAGAGCCAAGATCCTTTGTGGTATCAGGGTCGGCGTACTATGTAAGAGCCGCAATGAGATCCCGCATGTCATGAGATGTGCGCTTGAGCCGGCCGAGCTTCTGCTTGAAAGGTGTAAAGTGACAATACTTTTCCAGGATCAAAACCGCTTGAGACACCATGATATTCTCAGACGAGTGGATGATAGTTGAGACCCATCGGACCCAATGATGAGCCGACTCATTCTCATGTTGTACATAGTGATCGAGATCCACCATCGTCATAGGCTGCTTACACATTCCTTGAAATGTTCTGATTAATTTTGCCTTTAGCTCAGCCCATGAGTTGATGGTATTCGGTAACAAATCCTTTAGCCACGTGCGAGCCGGCCCTTCCAGTACCATGACAACATACTTTGGGCAAACCCCGTCATTGACATCCAGCATCTCCATGGCCAGCTCGTAACTCTCAATCCAGGCCTGTAGGGGTAAGTCCGCGGTGTAATTTGGAACCTTACGACGGACTTTGGAATCCTTCGGCAAACGCTCGTTTGTAGAGCCGACACCAACCATGGGACTCCGACGGCCCTGGTGGTCACTCCCACTCCCACTGAGACAAAAGGCGCAGGCTCTTGATGAGCCGCTGCTGCCAGAGCTGCCGCCTCTTGTTGTGCCCTTGCCCGGTCTATGAGCGACTGTGCATCCAGAGCCGTGTGATCGTCTCGCGGTGCCGCCCGGTGCCGATCACTGCTAGAACCGGCCGGTGAGTCATAGCATCGGCTGAAGTTGCGGATGGGGAGGAGGGTTGAATGCACGAGGCTCCGGTTGTCAGTATACTTCTCTTGCTGAGCATCGCCGTTTGAAGATATCCAATGGCGTTCCGCACCTCTTCTACAAAGGGAGCCTCATCAGGAATAGGAATTGTTTCAAGTCAGGTTGCCGCCGCCACCATGTTCTCCGCCGGGTGTGATTAGTGACCCGCCTGTGTTGGAAAAGCCATTGGTGAGGTTTGGTTCCATCGGGGCGGGTTAAGTTGTTGCCAAGCTGCCGACCGACTTTCAGGTGCATCCGCTGCTCGTCCCGTTCCTGGCGTGTTGAAAAGGTTTCTAGCCACATACTGCTCTGGTAGGTGAGACTAATGCATCATCCACCGTACCGCGGGCGCCGATTGCTACTCTACCTCAAGGCAGAAAGCCTCCATCTTAAGACGCTCTACCTCTGCATCCATCTGGGCCTTTAATGCGCCGACTCTCTATTGAGACTCCGCCATCTGGTACTTCAGCCTTGTGATTTCTAGATTCCGCGCGACTTGATTCTCGGATGTGACTTCAGTCGCCATCAGGGCTGCGAGCTCGTTCATTAGATCTATAAGAACCTGAGCCGGCGGCGGGGTCAGCTCCCGTGTCGGCCGCGCCGGCGACTATACTGCTTGTACCTGGTGCTGACCCCGCCATGAACACGACTGCAGGAGTCGGCCTCCCATGACCGTCCGGCTCAGAATGGTCTGACTCGGGGTAAAGCTCGTCGTAGCCCCCAAGCCTGCCATCATGGAGCTGGTAGATTGATTCCACCTCTCCGCTCGAAGATCCATCCTCCGAGCAGACAAGAGTATCCTGTGATGCCGAAGCCTCATGATTCGTACCTTGAGTAAAGCCAACGAAGACATGCTTCCTGCTTGGATCAACACAGGTGGGTCGCACGTGTTGGGCGGGTTGCGTGCGCCAAGCCGGCTCGACGATGTCGGTGCAGACATCCGGCCCGGGTGTAGATCCATCGATCTTGCCAATGAAGATGTGGATTCCGCTGAAGGGAACCCGGAATCCATACTCAACGGAGTCGGCCTTGGGGCCCCAGCCAGCATCATCGATGTAGAGCCGGCCGCGGTGACTCTTGTTCATCCTTCTGACCATGTATCTCTCGAACCCTAGTAGAGAGCCCTTTGAGAACTCAACACCATCGAGCGCTAGCCCCATGGTGGGTGCCAACTATCGTGGTTTTATATTGACAGATGTCCGAGGACTTAGATTTGAGGCCATCGCTAAGGTGATGGACTCAATGGGGTTGGTTGGGACAAAGGTCACGAGTTTACCTAGGTTTGGCCCCTCAAGTAGAGGTAATAGCCTACGTCCTTCTTGTGTTGTAATGATTGGAGTATCGATTACAAGGGAGCAGAATCGGTTGACCTAGCCCTCGATTCGTTGGTTTCTGTCTAAGTCACCCCAGGTCTCGCCCTTATATAGGAGGTCAAGACCACGGGTTTCACAAGTCTCATACCGACTCTTACAATGTGTCCGACTCTAACACTATGCAAGCCGTCTCCGGGTGGCTTGTCCGCCCGGGTCTTCTTGCCTTTGTGTGGGCCTCATCTTGGCCCATCTTGGTAAGCCGCCAAATGTCTAAGCCTGAGTCTCCAGGCCCATCCTTGGTATGGCCCATGAGCCGCCAGGTGTGATCCTGCCGTGCCTGGGCGGGTCTCACCATAGGTTCATATCCCCAACACTTTTGCTCTTGTTTTGGATTCTAATTTGGATGATTTGAATGAAACTAACCAGGACTGACATTGTTTTCAGCAGACCTACCATGGAGTTGTTTTCGTGCCGAAATAAAAGTTCTTGGAATGGAACAAAACATTTTGGAGAATTATTTCATAATAAAGAATTACTGGAGCCAAAAACCACGAGAGAAGTGGGCCAAGGTGGGCAATACCCACCAGGGCGCGCCAGCCCCCTGGGCACAGTCTAGTGGGTTGTGCTCACCTGGTGCCCCCTGATCCTAATTCTAGTGCTATAAAATCCTATTTTGGGAGAGAAAAATCAGAGAGGAAGTTCCATCGCATTTCATGATATGGAATCGTCGCCACCTCATGTTCTTCATCGGGATGCAAAATCTAGAGTCCGTTCGGGGCTCCATAGAGGGGAATCTTCGGTCTTCGTCAGCATCAACCCTCTTTCATCGCCAATTCCATGATGCTCCCCAGGGATTGAGTAATTCCTTCATAGGCTTGCTGGTCGGTAACAAGTTGGATGAGATTCATCATGTAATCAAGTTAGTTTTGTTAGGGCTTGATCCCTAGTATCCACTATGTTCTAACATTGATGTTGCTATGACTTTGACATGCTTAACGCTTGTTACTAGGGCTCGAGTGCCATGGTTTCGCATATGAACCAATTATGTTATCATCTTTATATCTATCTTCTTGATACGATCTTTCCTAGTCATATGCACATATTACTTGTTATGAACCGTAGACGCTGTGATACAAACCGGGATACTTTCCAATGATGACCATAGTTTGAGTAGTTAATTCTTTGTTCCGGTTCTCTATTAAAAGGTGGCCTTACTATCCCTTAGTTTCCTTATGAACTCTTTTGCCACGGGAGGGTAGGACAAAAGATGTCATGCAAGTTCTTTTCCTTAAGCATGTATGACTATTTACGGAATACATGCCTACATTACTTTGACGAACTGGAGTGAGTTCTGGGTCGCCCTAGGTTATGACTGTTATATGATGAATATCATCCAACGAATATACCGATCTAGTGCCTATGAGTTTTCCACTTATTGTTCTTGATAAGTTACTACTATTCCTATTACGGTTGCCTTTGCTACAAAATCACTACTGCTATTGTTACCGCTGCTATCAAACTATCATATTACCGTGCTACTTATCACTATGCTACAGATATTTATATCCAGGTGTGGATGAATGGACAACTCAAGTGCTAATACTCTCAAATTTTCGTTGGATCCCCTTATGTCAAATCTATAAATATGGGTTGAATACCCTACCCTCGAAAACTGTTGCGACCCCCTATACTTGTGGGTTATCAAGAACTTTTTCTAGCGTCGTTGCCGTGGAGCATAGGTATATTTGCTGAGTCACTTGGGATTTATATCATTTTATCACTGTGAATAATCTGATGGATACAAGAACCAAGATAATTCCCTCTAAGACGAGGGGAGGTACAGATTTGCCATCACACTCTATACTTGATTCACCTTCTGTTATGAGTAAACTTGCAACACCACCACCTCCTATTAATCCTGATATTGATGATGCTACTTCTGCTATGAATGATGCTTATGATGATGCTAGTACCTTGCTTGATGATATTGTGCCACTAGATGAATTTATTGATGAACAAATTGCTAGCGCTAGAAAGAATGAAAATATTGAAACCGAGGAAACTATTGAAACTGATGAAGTCTTTGAAACTGATAATTGTGAAACACCTATTAGATCTAGCTCTCCTAGATTTGAAATGCCTAAGATACCTGAAGGTTATGTTATGGATGGAGAAGTAGCTAGGGAAATTCTTGCTTGTAAGGATATAGATGATCTGAAGAAATTACTACGCAAACTGGGAGAAAAGGCATTGAATGCTAGAATGAAATGTGATCCTAAGTTTTCTACTTCACCTATCTTTGTTAGTGATAAGGATTATGAATTCTCTGTCGACCCAGAGTTAATTACTTTGGTTGAAACTGATCCTTTCCATCGTTATGAAACTGAAACTATAGTGGCACATCTTACTAAGTTGAATGATATAGCCACCCTTTTTTCTCATGATGAGAAGATTCACTATTACTATATTCTCAAATTATTTCCCTTCTCATTAAAGAGTGATGCTAAGATATGGTACCATATTCTTACTCCTGGTTGTGTACGTAGTCCCCAGGATATGATTAACTAATCCCTCTGTCCCAAAATAAGTGACTCAACTTTTTACTAACTTTAGTACAAAGTTAAGTCACTTAATTTGGGACGGAGGTAGTACTTCTCTAAAAAATATTTTCCTCCTCATAAGAAACAAGATGCCTTACAAGAAATATTTATCTTTGTGCAAATTGAAGAAGATAGTCTCCCACAAGCTTGGGGGAGTTTTCTCCAATTACTTAATGCTTTTCCTGGTCATCGTCTTAAGAAAAATGAAATACTTGATATCTTCTACAATGGACTAACTAATGCTTCTAGGGACTTCCTAGATTGTTGTGCTAGTTGTGTTTTCAGGGAACAAACTGCTGAACAAGCTCAGGAACTATTGAAGAATATATTGAAGAATTATGATGATTGGACTCTACCTGAACCACCACTTCAACCCACTCCGAACATGAGGGATATTTTATTTCTCAGTCCTGAAGATATGCAAGAGGCAAACAAATGTATGAAGGAAAAAGGTATTAAAGACGAGGATGTTAAGAATTTACCACCTATTGAACAAATACATGTCCTTGACACCTACCATCTCCACGAGTGGTAGAGGTAAATCCTTTATTAAAGTTTGCTGATGGTGACATCATCCCTTAGAATAAACATCCTAGTCAGTGTTTATATGAGTTTGACAACTACATTAGGAAACAAGATCACTTCAATGCAAATGTTCCGAAACAATTGAAATATATTTCTGATATGATTTCTTGCTTGAGTGACTTGTTATTTAGAATTGTTATAGTATATGTGAATTGCACTAGCCCTTTCCATAAGTTGGACTTTTGGTTGTGTTGGCTAGTGCATGAAGATTAACACGGTATCAGAGCTACGGTCTTGAGTTCATGTCCTGGCATTCGCAATTTATTTTAGAAATTGCTGGTAGCCCCCTTTGTGTCCACCTAGAGGCCTCTTGTGTCCTATGTGAGTTTCGCGCGCCGTCGTTATCTTCTGGTTGCACATGTTGACTTTCTTCCTCGTCACAGGTGAGAGAGAGTGTTGCATTATATGTGGATTGCACTAACCCTTTCCATTAGTTCGCACTTTTGGTTACGTTCACTACTGCATGGAGCTTTAGAAGAATCAATAATGATGTTAGAGGTGTAGGAAAACATGCCTCTATGTCTCAAACTTAGTTAGAACAATTTGTCCAATATCAAAGGGAATTGCTTAATGAAATGAATAATAAGAAGAATGATCATGCTCTTAGAGTAGTGACTAGATGAGGTAGAATGACCCAAGAACCACTTTATCCTGAACGTCATCCAAAAAGAATTGAACATGACTCTCATGGAATTAATGTTGATACGCCTAGTCCTTCTAAAAAGAAAAATTATAGGACTTTGTATGCTTCTAGTGAAACTGAGATAGAAAAACCTCCTGATGATAATAATAATGTCTCTATTTCTCATGTCGAAACTAAATCTGGTAATAAACATGCATCTAGTGATAATGATAATGATAGTGTTCACGAGGATAATCAACATAGTTAGAATAAAGAACCAGATAATGATGTAGAAATAGAACCGGCTGTTGATCTTGATAGCCCGCAATCTAAAAATAAGCAATATGATAAAAATGACTTTGTGTCTAGAAAACATGGTAGAGAAAGAGAGGCATGGGTTCAAAAACCCATGCTTTTCCACCTAAACCATCTAAGAAAAAGAGTGATGAAGATTTTGAATGCTTTGCTGAAATGATTAGGCCAGTCTTTTTGGCGTACTCGCTTAATTGATATTTTAAAGATGCCTCCTTATGATAAATACATGAAAGAAATCATCACTAATAAAATAAAGATACCTGAATTTGAAATCTCCACCATGCTTGCTAATTATTCATTTAAGGATGGAGTGCCTAATAAACTTGGAGATCGTGGAATACCTACTATACCTTGCTCCATTAATAGAAATTATCTCAAAACTGATTTGTGTGATTTGGGAGCTAGTGTTAGTGTTACGCCTTTCATTTTATATAAAAGACTTGATTTTAGTAAACTCACACCTACTAAAAAATCTTTGAGGATGTGCCCCTTGTTGTTCAAATGTTACTATCCTAACCGACTTAGTTATTCTTGAGATGCCCGAGGAAGACAACATGTCGATTATCCTTTGTAGATCCTTTTTGAATACCATGGGGCCTATTATTGATTGCAATAAAAGCAAAGCCACCTTTCACATCAATGGTAATGAGCATATGGTGCACTTTCCGAAGAAACAATTCCAAGTGAATGGTGTAAATGTTATTGGATATTTTCTTACACTCACTATTGGAAGCTTTCATCTACCTCTACCCAGTGCTAAAAACAAATATGATATAATTATGGTTGGCGATATGCATATCCCCGTAGAGGTAACTTAGTGTTTTACAAAAGTTCTTCAGTTTCATGCTAATCAATTGTGGTTATTAATTAGACTTGATCGACCTTATTAATGGATCCTTTTTGAGAGGTATGAAGTTGATGAATTTAGTAGGCACAACTCTTTGTATCCAATTTTTGTTTTCTGTTTTTCTTAGATTAAAGAAAATGAAATGACATGTTTATCTTGTTTTCTGATTTTCCTGCGCAATAAAAAAATGACGCAAAAATAGAAGTTCATAGAATGTCCTGAAAATTTAACACGATTTTTTTCTGAATATTTCTCAATTTCTGGTGCAAATAACATTACAGGGGGTGCACACCCAAGCACGCACTCGTGGGTTGTGGCACCCATGTGGGTCCCCTCACTTACTTCTTTAGCCCATGTCATCCCCTACCCCTAGAAAAAAATCACCATAGCTCTCTCTCTCTTGTGTTCTTGCTCACAAACCCGTGGATTTTGATCTCTTTGCTCGAAGCTCCATTTCTGAAACTATTTTGAGGGATTGCTTCTTGGTATGTGAGTCCCCCATTGCTCCAATTTGTTTTTTATTTATTGTTTTATTTTAAGAATAATTAGCTACTATTGGTGCTCCTGTAAATGAGCTTACATGTTGAATTCTTAGAGATCTAAATAGTTTGAATGCTTGATATGACCTCTAGACATGGATAACCCACAAGTATAGGGGATCACAACAGTTTTCAAGGGTAGAGTATTCAACCCAAATTTATCGATTCGACACAAGGGGAGCCAAAGAATATTCTCGAGTATTAGCAGCTGAGTTGTCAATTCAACCACACCTGAGAGACTTAATATATGCAACAAAGTATTTAGAAGCAAAGTAGTATGGAAGTAATGTGGAAAGCTCGTACGCAATGGATCAGTGAAGTATGATGATGTTCGATAGCATTCATCATACAACAGTTATAACATAGGGCGACACAAAACTAGCTCCAATTCATCAATGTAATGTAGGCATGTATTCCATATATAGTCATATGTGCTTATGGAAAAGATCAAGCATGACATCTTTTGTCCTACCCGCCCGTGGCAGTGGGGTCCTAATGGAAACTAAGGGATATTAAGGCATCCTTTTAATAGAGAACCGGACCAAAGCATTAGCACTTAGTGAATACATGAACTCCTCAAACTACGGTAATCACTGGGAAGAATCCCAGTTAGTGTCGCCCTAGGGGTTGGGAATCATAACTCGTAATAGGTGTCTACAACTTGCAAGATAGGATCAAGAACACAGATATATTCATGAAAACATAATAGGTTCAGATCTGAAATCATGGCACTCGGGCCCTAATGACAAGCATTAAGCATAGCAAAGTCATAGCAAGATCAATCTCAGAACATAGTGGATACTAGGGATCAAACCCTAACAAAACTAACTCGATTACATGATAAATATCATCCAACCCGTCACCCTCCAGCAAGCCTACGATGGTATTACTCACGAACAACAGAGAGCATCATGGAATTGGTAATGAAGGATGGTTGGTGATAACAATGGCGTCAATTTCCCCTCTCCGAAGCCCAAAATAGACACCAGATCTAGTCTCCCGAGGAAGAACACGAGGTGGCGGCGGCTCCGTTTCGTGAAACGCGATGAATTCTTCTCTCTGATTTTTTCTCCGTGAATAGGGTTATATGGAGCTAGGGCGGAGGTCGGAGGAGCCACGAGGGCCCTACAAGCCTGCTAGGCATGGCCAGGGGGGTGGCCGCGCCTAGCAGGCTTGTGGCCTGTAGGTGGCTCCCCTCTGGTTGATTATTGCGCCAATATTATTTATTAAATCCAGAAATATTCTCTATACATTTTCATGACGATCCGAGAACTTTTATTTCTGCACAAAAGTAACACCAAGGCAATTCTACTGAAAACAGCGTCAGTCCGGGTTAGTTCCATTCAAATCATGCAAATTAGAGTCCAAAACAAGGGAAAAGGGGTTTGGAAAAGTTGATACGATGGAGACGTATAAGATATCCTATGAGTAGTTGCTATCAATCTTATTAAGTTTCATTGACAAAAAATTGAGGACTAAAATTTGCAGAAATTTATTGGTAAAAATAATATGAATTTCTTTAGGAAGTACTCCTCCAAGAGGAATGCTAAAGGAGTCATTGGGGAATCCTCGGATAGTGACGTCAACCCTCCAAGGAAGGCTGAAGTGCAGCCATGCGAATGGCCACATAACCCATTTATGGAGGAGGTCGGGTTTCATCAAGAGTTAACCCAATTTGTTGAAAATGTTGGGCTGACCAACTTCCTCACAGATAATTGTTACAAACACCACATTCTTACAAATTCCATTGTGAAAAGTTTTCATTTTCTGAGTAAGAATAATCCTCCTAAGGTGCATTTTAATCTATATGTTGAAACCTACCAGATACCGCTTACTGACTTTTGCTACATATGTCTGTTTCCCTCTGAGGGGAATTAAGAGACCCTAGACAAGAAGAATTTGAGGAGCTTCTCCTCACTTTGATAGTGGGTGATGAAAGAGGTGTGTCAAGTGCCAGTCCTACTAGTCTACAGTTTCCGTCCATGCACTACTTTCCTTTATTTATCGCTAAGTGTTTAACTACTAGGGAGAAGGTCGGTGCACTCAGTACCCCTGATCTCGCTATTTTATGCTGCACGTTACATAATAATCATACCGTTAGACTAGAGGCTATTATTGCACGCCGCCTACACCTCAACAGGAGTAAGGGCAAGATACATGGTGGTATTTGTGCTTCTCGTTTTGCGAGTCATTTTAATATTCAAATATTCCCAAATGATTATCCTATGTCAAAGGTTGATCTGGATCATTAGTCATTGTAGGATCACCAATTTATTGATGCAGCTGATTCTTTTCATAACATTCGCTACAACTTAGTATTATGCATCGACAACCGTGATGTTATCCTGTTGCCTGCTCCTGCTCTATTTGATTCTATTGCCAGGAACGGATACAGGATCATGCCACATGACATTATTTCCCACCAGAACAACCAGGGAGCGGTAGAGGAGGAGCCCCTGGATTGGGATTCTGAGGTTACGTCACCATCTCACTTCCACCTAGGAACGGATGGCTACTACGGATGGTGATTACCAAGCTAGGCCAAAATGCTAAGCTTGGGGGTACGTACTTCCACTGACATTATATTCATATTCACACATTTCATTCTAGTTGTCGGTCCCCACAGTTTGTCATTGTATTGTCCACGCTAGATTTATTTTCGTACTTTCTTGTTTGTGTGTATGAAAAACTTTAAGAAAATCCAAAAATATTTCTTGCTTCTTTTTAGTTTTTATTTTTAGTTTAATTAGTTGTAGTATTAACTGAAAACCCAAAAAGATGTGATTTATCTTGGTGTGTCAACATGCATTAAAATGGCTGTCATGTAGTATGGTGATAAGATATCCTCCTCTGAATGTTTCAAGTGGCTTGACTTGGCACATGTCCACGCATGTAGTTGAATAAAAACCAACATAGCCTTCATGATATTTATGTTGATGGTGTCCTTATCCTACTCATGATAGCATTCAAGGTTTATTATTCATAATGCATGTTTATGATTGTCTTCTATCTCTAGTTGGCCGCTTCTCAACCTATTTGCTAGCCTTCACCTGTACTAAGTAGGAATACTACTTGTACAGCAAAAACCCTTGAACCAAAGTTATTCGAGATGAGTCCACTATATCTACCTATATGCGGTATTACCCTGCCGTTCCAAGTAAATTTGCATGTGCCACCTCTAAAATTTCAAATGAACATCTATTTTGTGTGCCTGAACCGCTCATGGAGCGATAGGGGGTGGTCAGTATCTTCCACGTTAAGTGGGTTATTCCCACGATGAGTGTTTATTCACTCGTCCTTACACGAGATGGGCGCTAATAGGGATTCACAATCCCGAAATCAAAAGAAAGGAAAATAATTAAACAAAACTCCCCTAGGAATGTTGTTCGTATGGACGGTACCCGTGGATCCGGCCAGATGTGGAGAGTGTTTGTTTGTGGAGTGGGAGTAAACCTTTACTTTTATCGCTTGGGCACCACCGCTAATTTGTTTAACATGGAAGATATTGATAGCTCTTGGTCGTAATGTTAACAGGAAGGGGTACCTCTCACAATTACACTTATCTCTTATTTAAGATTTGATCTCTAGCACCTAAGCAAATCACTGCTTCCCTCCACGAAGGGACTATCTATTTATTTTTATGTTGAGTCATCACCTTCTCAAATAGGCGTCAGATCTGAGAGCACTATTAACATCCTCATGCATTGTGTATAGTGAATGTTGGATGCATCATGACTGGATCTTTTCTACCAAGAATTACAATGTTTAGTCGCCGCTTGAACTGTGGAGGTGCTCTGCATTTATGTTTTGCGGTCTCAGAAAGGGCTAGCGAGATACCATTATTGTCATATTATATAAGGATCGTTTTGACAAAGTCTTTGCATTTGAGATATTTTATTATTGCTCGGTATTTTCTTAGGTCATTGACATGAGTTAATATAATCTTTAAGAGTTATTGTCGACATGGTTAGTCATAATCTTTGCTAAGAACCTAGGTGCTACTTAAGCATATGTATGTAAACAAGAACAAAAGAGCTCATAAATGTATTTCTTCATCACTTTCCGTTTGTCAACTAAATTGCTTGAGGACAAGCAAGGGTTTAACCACGCGGGAGTTGATACGTCCCCTTCGTATCTACTTTTCCTAATGCTTTTGCTCTTGTTTTGGACTCTAATTTGCATGATTTGAATCAAACTAACCCAGACATATGTTGTTTTCAGCAGAATTACCATGGTGTTATTTTTGTGCAGGAATAAAACTTCTCGGAATGGAACGAAACTTTTTGGAGAATTATTTCAGAATTTTAAGAATTATTGGAGACAAAAATCAGAGAAGGGGCCCTGGGTGGGCAGCACCCACCAGGGCGCGCCAGCCCCCTGGGTGCGGCCTGGTGGTTATGCTCACCTGGTTTGCCCCCTAAACCTAATTCTAGTGCTATAAAACCCAATTTTTTGGAGAAAAAATCAGATAGGAAGTTTTATCGTGTTTCACAATATGGAGCCGCCGCCACCTCCTATTCGTCATCGGGAGTCCAAATCCGGAGACCCTTTGGGGCTCCGGAGAGGGTAATCTTTCGCCTTCGTCATCATCAACCTCCTTCGTCGCCACTACGATGATCCTCCTCACTAGGAGTGAGTAATTCCTTTGTAGGCTTGCTGGTCAGTGACGACTTGGATGAGCTTCGTCATGTAATCGAGTTAGTTTAGTCAGGGCTTGATCCCTAGTTCCCACTACGGTCTAAGATTAATGTTGTTATTACTTCGCCATTCTTAATGCTTGTCACTAGGGCCCGAGTGCCATCAATCCAAATCTGAACCGTTTATGTTATCATCATTATATCTACGTTCTTGAGCCGATCTTGCCTAGTCATATGCACCTATTACTTGTTATGATCCGTAAACCCCCCGGTGACAAAAATCGGGATACTTTACGGTGATGACCATAGTTTGAGGAGTTCATGTATTCACTATGTGTTAATTCTTTGTTCTGGTTCTCTGTTAAAAGGTGGCCTTAATATCCCTTAGTTTCCTAATGGACCCCGCTACCATAGGATTGTAGGACAAAAGATGCCATGCAAGTTCTTTTCCATAAGCACGTATGACTATTTACGGAATACATGCCTACATTACATTGACGAATTGGAGCAAGTTCTGTGTCGCTGTAGGTTATGACTGTTATACGATGCATATCATCCAACAAATACACAGATCCAGTGCCTATGAGTTTTCCACTTATTGTTCTTGCTAAGTTACTACTACTACTGTTGCTGTTGCTGTCGCTACAAAATCACTACTGCTATTGTTACCACTACTGTTACTCTTATCATTGCTATCAAACTATAATATTACTGTGCTACTGATCACTTAGCTGCAGATATTTATCTCCAAGTGTGGTTGAATTGGTAACTTAACTGCTAATAGTCTCAAATAATCTTTGGCTCCCCTTGTGTTGAATCTATAAATTTGGGTGGAATTCTCTACCCTCGAAAACTGTTGCGATCCCCTATACTTGTGGGTTATCAGCCGCCAGGTTTCCACGGGACTCTTTGGACAGAAGTCCAGTCACCTCGGGAAAGTTGAAATCAGGATCACGAAGAAGATGGATGAAGACGCGGGTTGCCTCCATGGAGAAGAGATCGCGGCTTTCCTCCTCCAAGATGCCATCCACCTTCTAGGCCGCATCCTCTAGCTCCGGCACGAGCTTGGAGGAGAGCTCAGCATTGCTAATGCCCTGAGGGACGAGAGGAGCCTCGAAACACTACCTACAAATAGATCCCAGGGCCTTGTAGGTCCCAAGTTCGAGGGAGGAAAGCACGGTGTGGTCCACAACCGCCCTTGTGTCGACAACAACCTGACTCTCCTTCTCCCGGGTGTCTAGCTTGGCGTTGCCCTTGGAGACTTGCTTGGCGTGAGCTTCTTGGGCCTCCGACACCTCGCACTACAGCATATCCACGCGTTCGTGCTCCATGGCCTCCTCGGTCGTCTCCCTCGCAAGCTCAGAGTCGTGGTCTGCGAGCCATGGCTCACGGGGCTTGGGGGCTTCTTGCCGCAGCTGGAGTTGTCGCGTTTGCGTCGCCTATTCCTGAAACAGTCTCAGAACAGCCTTCGCTTCCTCACAACGCTTGGCAAGTGCTATTTTCTCAGTGTGATAACTCCCGCGGGCGGCCTTCACATCGATGTCCTCCTTCTTGCCTTCCACAAGGATGGCCTCGGTCCTCTCGAGAGGCTCTTTGGTGGAGGCATTGAGCTGGCACCACCCCGCAGCGAGCCTCGAGCGCTCTATGGCAAGACGTATTTTGGTATCCTCAAAGTGTAGCCTGAGCAAGTCAAGCGCGTCCCGAAAGCCTGCCCTGTGTCGGTCGAGCACGTCCTAGGCGTTGGTCAGGGCCCCATGCCTAAGCAAGATGCTCTAAACCACCAAGGTGAGAGTCTGCTGCAGGGCTGACACCCGGCGCTTGTCGCTGCCTTAACCAGAGGGTTCTCAGTGTCCTTCACTTAAGGCGCTGGGGGCTCCGGATCCTCCCCCATGGTCTGCCTAGAGAAGATGTCGCACAGACCTCTCGGGCCCCGGATCTTAATAGAGGTTGAGGGCGGCTCGAGTCGTGCTCTCCACCATGGCTGGCTGGAGGGGTCAAGACGACTGACAAAAGTTGAGATGCCCCTCCCTTCCCTCTTGGCTGAGATGCCGCAACCTTGGTAGGTGGTGCTAGGGGATGGGCCATCACGGCCTTGGCGCTCAGTTCCCCTTGCCGCATCGGAGATTCACTTGGAACCTCTGCGGCGGCAGCAGGACCCAGCACGATGCTGGGCTGACGCAAACTGCCCCCATCCCCACCCATGCTTTGACCGAGGCCTGAGGTCATGTTACGGATGGGCGTCAGCTTAGCCCCGGTGGCTGCCTTCTTACTCTTCAACTCGGTGCTGTGAGGACACCTGCGCCGACGAGGGGTTAGCTTGAGCAAACCGGTCACAGATACGTAGTGTGGGAATGGACTAAGGCGCTTACTCATCCCCGGCGGCCCACTTCCTCTTCCTCTCAGTGACAAATGGCTTGCCCTCCCTGCCCCCACGCGCTGCCTCGATGCCACCCCAGGGGCACTCGACACGGCCCCTGGTGAGTCTGTCCTGGATTCTCTCTTCCCCGAGGGCTTGGGAGGCCCCCTGAGGAGGTGCAACGCCACTTCGGGGGGGGGGGGGGGGGGTAGCCGCGCCTTCGACGTGGGCTCTCGCCGTTGATACAGGAGTGCCCATGGGGCCTAACCCGGCTCCCCTTCCAGGCCGAGGCGGAGTAGCCCAGCATGGCTCGTCTCTGACATTGTTGTCATCCACGAGGCCACGGAGGGACGTGTGGAGACTGGGTGATGGCACCCATCCAGTGACCTCCTGTCATGCCCAAGATGCGGTCCTATCCTTATTTTGGCATGAGAGCCTCGACAGGGATAGAAGCACATCTCGTCGTGTTGCAAGAATGGATATCATTACAAGTACATGTACTGAAGAGATGAGTATATAAAATTGGCTTACACTCACCACAAGCTATATCAGAGTCACATCAACACAACAACATACTCAAACATCGTACAGAAGAGCAGGGTCCGACTACGGACGAAAACAAATGACAAAATGACATCCATCCTTGCTATCCCAGGCTGCCGCCTGGAACCCATCCTAGATCGATGAAGAAGAATAAGAACTCCAACAAACAAGCAACACTCTCACGTTCAAGCATCTCATTATCTGCACCTACAAGTAATGTTGTAGTAATTTGTGAGCCATAGGGACTCAGCAATCTCATTTCCAAGGGTATCAAGACTATTAAAGCTTAATAGGTGAGGTATGGTTAAGTGGTGAGGCTGCGGCAAGTGACTAAGAATTTATTTGAGTGTCTAACTTACGAATACAGAAAATAAAGTATGGTGTTCTACGCATAACGGACGAGAATTAGTAATGATCACTAACTGATCCTGAACACCTACTTACTTCAAGCATAACCCACCGTGTTCTCTTTCGGATAAAAACTCATGAAAAGAGATAGTCATAGTTATGCACACAGTTGGTGTATTTTATTTGAGTTTACTTCAAGTTTGCTATGAACGGGAGTTAAACAAAGTATCCAACTTTGCCACATAACCGCGGGCACGGCTTCTCGAAAAGATTTAACCCTGCAGGGGTGCTCCAACTCATCCATCAAAAATTAACCACACACCACGGGAATAACCTCGACCACAGATCTCGTGATCATCATAGGTAATTCCAAAGGAAATACGACACCTCGAGATAGCCTGAAGAAGATCAAAGTTCCTCACGCAAGACGTTCGAGAAAGGTAAACCAAATCCAGCAAGGCCACCCGACGTGTCGACGAACCCAATAAGAGCCGCGTATCTCGTTCTCAGGACAAATGGATTGTCCAAACTTCTGGTAGGCCAGTCACAGAGTTCCCCCGAGTAGCCACCAGCGGTTGATAGGTTGGACCAACACTCATGAGGAGCACTGGCCTGGGGGTTGATTAATTATCCATGGGGTTCGGAAAGTCCCCATGCTAGTTCATTAGTTATTAGGCAAATGTAGTACCAATGTTGGGCCTTGCCAGACAAGTTTTATCCTAAACCGAATATCAAGGGGGTCCCCATAACAATCCTGAGCATGTTAGGAGCGCTCAGTTATGGAACATAACACTGGTTCACAAGTAACTAGGGCGGCAAGACCGGAACAAAACACCAAGCAAAAGGCCAAGCCTTCCACCCTTTACCAAATGTATAAGTGCATTAAATTAAATAGCAATAATATTGTGATAACAAAAGAATGTCCATGTTGTCACATGGAAGCAATTGCATCTGCAGCTAGAAACGCTATAAGAAGGGCTGAGCAAGCGGTAACATAGCCAAACAACGGTATGCTGGGAAGGTGGAGGGGTAGAGGCTTTTCATGGCAATGTTGGTAGGCTTGACAAACAAGTGTTAGGTAGCGTGACATAGCGATAGAAAACGAGACTTCTAGCATGGCAATGATAGTAATGGTATCCAGGGAAATGTGTCATCTTGCCCGAGATCCCGCTGGGAAGAAGCACGGGTCCATGAAGAAGACGAGCCAACGTAGTCGATCAAATCCTCACACTCTGAATGCTTTTGGAACTCTATCGAGAAGAAGAAATCCGGATCAAACAATTAACACAAGATACACCACAACATATGCATGACATGATGCGCAAACAAATATGATGCATGTCCGGTTTAATATGGAACGCATGGTATGGCATGGCAAGCACAACAAACAACTACTACATATTAAGTGAAGTACAATATGCAACGAGTTGCATATTGACGAAGCTCCACATTCTAGTTATTTAGTTCACTCTTGTTAGGTACTCATCAATGTTAAATGTTGTTAGGCATGGCAAGAGGTGAAGCATAAGTAAACTACACTATCTAGGCTTGTTAAATGAGGTCGGAAACAAATTATACTATTTCCGAAGCTACCTCATATGTTAATTTAGAAATTGGTCCTGACCTGAACTAATCATATTTTATATTTGCGAAACAACAGAATAAAGTATACCATGCCATTCTACACGTCATTCTAGTCGATTTACATATATGGAACATCTCAAATGGAGCTACAGCCTAAAAGATATGAGCAACACAAGATGCACATGTCATGGATGCAAATGCATGGAAAATACAATCACAAACATTTCAAATCATGAATGCAGCAAGTTATGACGAAACTACATGATATTCTAAGCAAGTCTCATATGCAACATGTTCAAAACGGAGCTACGGTTCACCAAATACAACCAACACAAGTTTTAATTGAAATCTGCCCAAAACAGCAACATAGCATTTTGCACATATGAAAACAACAAGTTACACTAATCTAAAATTCAAAAACTAAGCATGGGGCAGTAGCATACAACACACACTTCATTTCACCTTCACATATCATATTCAAAATAGGCATGGATCACATGGTAGGGAGCTCACAACGTGGCATATTGAACTAAGCAGTTTTCAGACTATGTGAAAATAACCCAGTTTTTGACAGTGCAGTTTTTATCACGAAGGCATATTGACAGCAGTAAAACAATAAGCTACGGGGCATATTATGTCATGAAAATTAATAGAATGCTAGAGGACATTATCAACTACAAATAACTCCCTTACACGTACCCCAAAGGGGTTCTAGATCACTAGCAAAAGACATGGCAAGACAGCAACAAAATATTTTAGCATCCCAAAACAGCATAATTTTTATAGCATGATGCAACAAGAAAACAACAGCTAAACATGGATTTCTATAGCACCCAAGATGAACAGGGCCTAGCCTACATGTCAAAGAGCATATCTCATGTTGGCAACTATTCCAAAATATGCATCATGTTTTTACTCTAATGGAATAATCATATGGAATAATCATATATAACAACAGGGCCTAGCCTACACGAAATAAACAAAAGGCATCATGGAATAATCATATGCACAAAAATTACTCTAATGAAAAAACTAATGCCATAGATAAATTCTATGGATTTTTCTACCCTAAAATCATATATAATATGTGGGTTTTTACTATCAAACAAATGACACCATATTTGTGTGTGATTAGGACATAAACTGGTGTAGCATGTTATTTATGAAAAATAATTGCAATCCTCACATCAAGCTCTTTTGGCATGCATGAACATTGGACATCAATAATCTAAACATTTAACACATATGGTTTGTTTAATCCCGATGCACGGTAATTAAATATGTCGATGCAAAATGATGGCAATTATGCAAATGGGTGCAAACACCGAGTGCAAGTACTTTATCATGGATGAAAACGTCATATTATTAAACTAGACATATTTCTGAGCATTTTACATATATAACACATCTTTATACGGCGTATGGTTAATTATCTATTAACTTATTAACAACATGCAATTGGGCCTACACATGAAAAAAAATAAAAATGTGTTGGGGAAGGCTGGGCACACCTCGTGGGCTCGGCCCATGAGGCAGGGAGATCGGCCTGGAGGAAGCAGCGCTGGGCCGGCTCGGGGCGCTGGCGAGGCCGGCCCACGTGCGCAGCGGTGGCCCAAGCGAGGGGCACACACAGCTTCCTCGTGCACGCGCAGGACACATAGGAGGGAACCGGCCGTGGCAGGGAAATCGATGGCGTCTTGGCTCCATGCTGCACTAGGGAGGCCTACTGGCAAAGGGGACGGCCGGGTCTGGGGCAGCAGAATCCATTTCCGGTGGCGGCGACGAGAATTGGAGCCGGGTGGAGTAGATCGGGAGGCGCCATGGAGGATCCTGTGAGTAGAGAGGGAGAGTGGGTGAGGAGAGGGGAGAAGAAGGAGAGGGAGGAGCACGGGGCAAGTAGCAGCAGGGGTTCGCCGACCACGGCTTGCCGGGGCTCTGGCCACGGGCACGGGCTCAAAGGCGCGGGATGCAGGCGTGCTCGGGAGGAGCGGGGCTCCCATGGTGACGGTCGGGTGGCGGCGGCTCGTTCGGGCCCGAACGGGCCTTAGATGGGCTCGACGGGCCCGGCGGCTGCGGGGAGGCTGCTAGCGGTGGCGTGGATCCCTAGGCATCTAGGGTTTCCCAATTAGGCAGGCTAGGGGTGTATAAATAGCAGTTTGGGAGCTAGGGGGCTTTGCACCATTTTCTGGCCTTCGGATCTTAATCCGATGGACCGGAAGCGGAGGGGGGGCTAGGTGGGCTGTGTGGCTGTGTAGATGGGCTAGGTGGGGATGAGAGGAAAGTTGCGGCCCGTGACATGAGGATTTCAAAACACTGAATACGTCCGATAATAAACGGATGACCACACTGCAACGACTGACCGAATGGGGTATCAAACGAACTCGGAATGCGACGAAATTGGGCAGGCTGCCTACCTACACTATAAGAAGACCGCACGCCAAGTTTCACCTCAATACAATAATATTTTTTTCGCGCCTTAAAAACGGTTTTTTACGATGCCGCGGGTGCGTGCGTGCATGGTTGGTCTCGAAACGGGCAACGGCAAGAACATAGAGAACCGGCAACTACGAACGGATGCAAGTTTTCGAAAATGGGTGACGATGCTATATAGATGATGCGAATGATGCGATGATGAATGTAACAACCAAATGAAATACAGACAAGAATGTAAATAAAAGGGGAATCTTCTGGAGCGTCGGTCCCGGGCTGTTACACCTCCTCTCCTTTTGTCGCCTCCGAGTCCTTGTTGGTGTCTCCCTCAGTGGAGGACGCCACTGCGATGAAGGAGTTCCTGTGCGACCCAATGAGCCAACACTCAACAAAAGGGGGAACCTCCGTGCCCAGCTCCTCCATCTCAGCGCATATGTACATGGGCGGCATGGCTTCTAGAAGTGCCTCGGGGTTGTACGCTAGTAGAGCCCCCCCCAAGGCCCCATCCAGCTCGTCATGCGTCAGGACGCTAGCATGCAGCCTCATCGGGCCCCTCGCATCGGAGAGCTCCCACACGGGTCGCGAGTGCGCCTGGAGCGGCGCTACAAGTTGCCACCAGAATTCCTTGATGACCATCGACCTTGTCAGTTGGGCGTCGTCGTGCGCGGCGATGCACCCCGAGACGGGGTTCGTCCTCGGGTCGGTGTGTTTCTCGTGGCTCCACCCGAGGATCTACACGGGCTGGCCCATTAGGGCCGTCAGGAGCGTACTGACCCGACACGCGTCCTTGATGATGCAACGCTGCTGGTAGCCTTTTACCTTCTTCTCAGTCTTCAAGCAGATGCTCGCGCCCTTGACATCAACGAAGGAGACGTACACGAAGCGTTGGACCGTGGTCATGAACTCCAACCTCAAGACATGGTGAAAGAGTGCCACCGAGGGGGTCATGCCCACTAAAGCCTCGCAATAGATGGTGAAGATGGACAGGCGAAGGATGGACTTTGGCCGAAGGTGCAAGCCGTGGATCTAGTAAGGGGAAGGATGGCATAAAAGAACTCTGAGAATGGCAAGACTAGCCTGGCGTAGATGTTGTGGAAGAACAAGGAGTAGGCAGACTTCGATAGGCCGCTTGGCTCTATCGAGTCTGCCAGATTCCAGTCACCTTCCCCTCATTCAGCTGGCCAGCCACCAGCGGGAGCACCTATCCCAAGTCATACTCCTCAGAGATGGTGTTGGGCAAAAGAGCTATCCCAACTACAGCAGGGCTCATGGTAGAGGCCATGGCCTTCCCCTTCTTGCCGGCAGGCGCTGTTGGAAATATGACCTAGAGGCAATAATAAATTGGTTATTATCATATTTCCTTGTTCATGATAATAGTTTATTATCCATGCTATAATTGTATTGATCAAAAACTCAGATACATGTGTGGATACATAGACAACACCATGTCCCTAGTATGCCTCTAATAGACTATCTCGTTGATTAGAAATGGCTATGGTTTCCTAGTCAAGGACATCAGATGTCATTTGATAATGGGATCACATCATTAGGAGAATGATGTGATGGACAAGACCCAAACTACAAACATAGCATATGATCGTGTCGGTTTATTGCTATTTTTTTCTACATGTCAAGTATCTGTTCCTATGACCATGAGATCATGCAACTCACTGACATCGAAGGAGTACCTTGTGTGTATCAAACATCGCAACATAACTGGGTGACTATACAGGTGCTCTACAAGTATCTTCGAGGGTGTATGTTGGGTTGGCATGGATCAAGACATGACAGAGAGGTATCTCAGGTCCACTCGGTAATACAACATCACAATAAGCCTTGCAAGCAATGTGACTAACTGTTAGCCACGGGATCTTGTATTACAGAACGATTAAAGAGGCTTGCCGGTAATGAGGTTGAAATAGGTATGGAGATGCCCACGATTGAATCTAGGGAAAGTAACATACCGAAGAACAAAGGGAACATGATACATGATTAACTAAATCTTTGACATAGAGGTTCAACTGATAAAGATCTTTGTAAAATATGCAGGAACCAATATGGGCATCTAGGTCCCGCTATTGGTTATTGACCGTATAGGTGTTTCGGTCATGTCTACATAGTTCTCGCACCCGCAGCGTCTGCACACTGAAGGTTCGGTGACGTTCGGGTAGTAAAGAGTTATGTATGGTGGTGACCGAAGGTTGTCCGGAGTCCCGGATGAGATCTCGGACGTCACGAGGAGCTCCGGAATGGTCCGCAGGTGAAGATTGACATATAGGAAGTCCTGTTTTTGTTGCGGTAAAGTTTCGGGCTCATCGGTAGTGTACCGGGAGTGTCTAGAGGATACCAGGGGAACATCAGGAGGGGTGTCCCGACCCAAGAGGCTACATGGGCAGTGGGAGGAGGTAAACCATCCCCTGGTGGGCTGTCCGAAGCCTCCACTAAGGGCCCATGTGGATGGATGAGGTTTGACAAGGAAAAAATCCAAAGGTGAAGAGGCGAAAAGAGTTTCCAATTAGAAAGGAGGAATCCTACTCCTAATAGGATTGGAGTAGGACTCCTCCACCTCCAATTTCGACCAATACTTGAGGGTTTGAGGCTACCTCCTCCCCTCCCTCCCACCTATATATACTAGAGGATTTAGAGGGAAGAAAAAACCCTAATAGCCATGTGCTACCTCTCCTCTAGATCGTAGTTTCTCCTCTAGATCGGATTTCAGCGGTGCTTAGCCAAAGCCCTGTTGGAATAGCTCCACCACCATCGCCTCAATACCGTCGCGCTGCTAGAGAAATCATCTACCTCTCCTCTCCCTCTTGCTGGATCAAGTAGGCGAAGATCGTTATCGAGCTGTACGTGTGCTGAACGCGGAGGTGTCATCCGTTCGACGCTTGATCGGAAGGACCGTGATCAAGATCACGAGACGATTCGTCATTGGATCTCGGGACAGATCATGATGAGATCGTGGGATGGATCATGATTGGATCGCGAGATGGATCGTGATAGGATCTCGGCACACTCGGCGATTTGGATCGTGAAGACGTTCGACTACATCAACCGTGGTCTACATGGATATTTAGATCCGCTCTCCCTCTCGTAGATGCTCATCGCCATGGATAGATCTTGTGTGTGTGTAGGAAATTTTGTAGATGAGCTAGGTCTATGTGTAGATGAGATCTTGAGTAGAACACAGAGAGTTTGTGCGCGTTGATGCTTAGATTGCTTCCTCCCTTGGTCGTGTTTTGCTGCAGCGGTATTGTGGGATGAAGCTGACCGGACCAACCTTACTCATACGCTTACGAGAGACTAGTTCCATCGACTGATGTGTAACTTCGTTGCACAAAAATGGCTGGCGGGTGTCTGTTTCTCCTAGTTTAGTTGGATCGGATTCGACAAAGGCAGTCCTTGAGAAGGTTGAAAAGCAATTTATGTATCACCGTTGTTGTTTTGCGTAGGTGAGGATTGTTCTCGCTAGATATCTATTGCAGCCACTAAAACTTGCAACAACAGTTAGAGGACGTCTAACTTGTTTTTGCAGGGTATGTTGTGATGTGATATGGCCAATTACATGATGACATATATGTGATGTATGAGATGATCATTTGTTGTATAGAATATCACGACTAGCATGTCCATGAGTACGAGAACCGGCAGGAGCCATAGGGCTGTATTTAATTGTTGTACGAGAACCGGCAGGAGCCATGAGTACGTGTCAATCATTAAGAGCTATGTAATGCTTTACTTTATCGCTCAATGGTAGCTATAGTAGTATGATCATGGTGTGCGTGAAAACCCCGATGGTGACACAATGATGGAGATCATGGTGTTATGCCGGTGACGATGGAGATCATGCCGGTGCTTTAAGGATGAAGATCAAAAGCACGAGTTCATGGCCATATCATGTCACTTATGATTTGCATGTGATGTTTATCCTTTTATGGACCTTGTTTTCCTTACGACGACGATAACATTATAAGGTGATCCCTCACTTAAATTTCAAGATAAATTGTGTTCTCCCTGAGTGTGCACCATTGTGAAAATTCGTCGTGTCGAGACACGACATGATGATCGGGTGTGATTGACTCTACGTTTACATACAACGGGTGCAAGACAGTGTTGCACATGCGAAACACTCGGGTTAAACATGATGAGCCTAGCATGTACAGACATGGCCTCGGAACACAAGAGACCGAAAGGTCGAACATGAGTCATATAGTAGATATGATCAACATGATGATGTTCACCATTGAAACCACCTCAAGTAACGTGATGATCGGACTTGAGTTGGTGAATTTGGATCATGTATCACTCGAATGACCGAAGGGATGTCAATTTGAGTGGGAGTTCTTATGTAATATGATTAATTGAACTGATTATCATGAACATAGTCAGTAGTGTCTTTGCAAATTATGTTGTAGATTACTAGCTCATGCTGTAGCTCCCTTGAATTTTTATATGTTCCTAGAGAAATAGAGTTGAAAGATGATGGTAGCAATATTGCGGACTGGGTCCATGATCTAAGGATTGTCCTTGGTGCTGCACAGAAGGCTTATGTCCTTAATGCACCGCTCGGTGCGCCACCCCATCTAGCACCGTCTGTAGATGTTGGGAACATGTAACAGGCACGTTCTAATGGCTACTTGATAGTTTAGTGGGTCACGCATTATGGCTTACCACTGAGGCTCCAAAACGTTTTGAACATCACGGAACATATGAGATGTTCTAAGAGCTGAAATTGGGATCTCAGGCTCGTGCCCGTGTTGTGAGATATGAGATATCCAACAAGGATTCTTTGCCTGCAAGATGAAGGAGCATAGCTCAATCATTCAGCATGTGCTCAGATTGTCTGGGTGCTAAAATCACTCGAATCGAGTTGGAGTTGATCTTCCAGATAAGATAGTGATTGATATAGTTCTCTGAGTCACTATCACTAAGCTACTAGAACTTCGCGATGAACTATAATTATCCGAGGGATGGAAATGATGATTCCTAAGCTATTCGCGATGTTTGACACCATGAGGTAGAAATCAGGAAGGAGCATCAGGTGTTGATGGTTAGTAAAACCACTAGTTTCGAGAAGGGCAAGGGCAAGGAGGGAAACTTCATGGATGGCAAGTCAGTTGCTGCTCCAGTGAAGCAACCGAAAGTTGAACCCAAACCCGAGACTAAGTGCTTCTATTATGAGGAGAGTGGTCACTGAAACGGAACAACCCTAGATACTTGGCAGATAAGAAGGCTGGCAACATCGACAGAAGTATATTTGATATATGTGTTATTTATGTGTACCTTGCTAGTACTCCTATTAGCACCTGGGTATTGGATACCGGTTTGGTTGCTATATGTTAGTAACTCGAAGTAAAAGCTACGAAATAAATGGAGACTAGCTAAGTGTGAGGTGACTATGTGGGTTGGAAATGTTTCCAAGGTTGATGTGGTCAAAATCGCACGCTCTCTCTACCTTCGGGATTAGTAACAAACCTAAATAAATGTTATTTGGTGTTTGCGTTATGCATGAACATGATTATATCATGTTTATTGCAAGACGGTTATTCATTTGAGTTAGAGAATAAGGGTTATTCTGTTTACATGAATAATACCTTCAATGGTCATGCACCTAGTGAGAATGGTTTGTTGAATCTTGATCGTAGTAATACACATGTTCATAACATTGATGCCAAAAGATACAAAGTTAATAATGATAGTACCACATACTTGTGGCCCTGCCGCTAAATGTCATATTGGTATAAATCGCATGAAGAAACTCCATGCTGATTGATCTTTGGACTCATTCGATTTGGAATCGGTTGAGACATGCGAACCATGCCTCTTCGGCAAGATGACTAGGGACCCCGTTTTTCGGTTTGATGGAGCGGGCAAGTGATTTATTGGAAACGATACATGTTGATGTATGCAATCCAATGAGTCTTGTAGTTTGCGGTGGATATTGTTATTTTCTTACCTTCACTTATGATTTGAGTAGATATAGTGTATATTTACATAATGAAACACAACTCTGAATCGTTTGAAAAGTTCAAGCAAATTCAGAGTGAAGTTTAAGATCATCGTGACAAGAAGATAAAAATGTCTGTGATATGATCGTGGAGGTGAATATCTACGTTACGAGTTTGGTATACAACTTAAGACAACGTGAAAAGTTGTTTCACAACTTACGCCACCCGGAACACTATAGTGTGATGGTGTGTCCGAACGTCGTAATCGTGCTCTATTGGATATGGTGCGTGCTATGATGTCTCTTATCATTTTGCTACTATAGTTTTGGGGTTATGCATTAGAGACAACAACATTCACTTTAAATACGGCTCCATCTAAATCCGTTGAGATGACACCGTGTGAATTATAGTTTGATAGAAACGTAAGCTGTTATTTCTTAATTTTAGGGGCTGCGACGCTTGTGTGAAAAAATGTTTTCATCTAATGAGCTCGAACCCGAAGCGGACAAATGCATCTTCATAGAATATCCAAAGAACAGTTGAGTGAACCTTCTATCTCAGATCCAAGCATAAAGTGTTTGTTGCTAAATCGGGTCCTTTCTCGAGAGAGAGTTTCTCTCAGAAGAATTGAGTGGGAGGAAGATAGAACTTGATGAGGTTGTTGAACCTTTATTCAACCAGAGAGTAGCATAGAGCAGAAAGATATTTGTGTGGAGCCTACGTCAGTTGAAGAGGAAGTTAATTATGATGATCATGACGCTTCGGATCAAGTTACTATCAAACCTCGTAGGTCGACAAGAACATGTACTGCTCTTGAGTGGTACGACAACCCTATCTCGGAGGTCATGTTGTTGGACAACGACGAACCTACGAGCCATGGAGAAGTGATGATGGGCCCGGATTCTAACAAATGGTTAGAGGCCATGAAATCTGAGAGACGATCCAGGTATGAAAACGAAGTATAGACTTTGGTAGACTTGTTCGTTGAACGGCAGGTCGTCGAGTACAAATGGAGCTTTAAGATGAAGACATACGCTGATGGTAAATTTCACCACTTATAAAGCTCGACTTGTTGCAAAGAAGTTTCTGACAAGTTCAAGTAGTTGACTACGATGAAACTTTCTCATTCGTAGTGATGCTAAAGTCTGTTGCAATTATGTTAGGAGTTACTGCGTTTTTCAATTATGAAATCTGGCCGATGGATGTCAAAACATCGTTTCCTTCCTGGAGGAAAGGTTGTATGTGATACAACCATAAGGTTTTCTCAGTCCTAGGGATGCTAAAAGGTGTGCGAGCTCTAGCAATCCTTCTATGGACTGGAGCAAGCATCTTGAAGTTGGAATATCCGTTTTGATGAGGTGATCAAAGTTTTTGAGTCTATACAAAGTTTATGAGAAACTTATATTTACAATAAAGTGAGTGGGAGCACTATAGAATATTTGATAAGCATATGTGGTTGATATATTATTGATCGAAAATGATGTAGAATTTCTCGAAAGCATAAACGGTTGTTTGAAAAGAGTTTTTCAAAGGAAGACCTAGATAAAGGTACCTAATTGTTGAGCATCAAGATCTATAGAGATAGATCAAGATGCTTGATGAGACTTTCAATGAGTACATACCTTGACAAGATTTTGAAAGAGTTCAAAATGGATCAGTCAGAGAAAGAGTTCTTGCGTGATTTGTAAGGTGTGAAGTTGAGTAAGACTCAAAGCTCGACCACGGCAGAAGAAAGAGAAAACATGAAGGTCGTCCCTTATTCTTTAGCCATAGGCTCTATATAGTATCCCATGATGTGTACCGCACCTATGTGTGCCTTGCCATGAGTCTGTAAAGGGGTAAAAGAGTGATCCAGGAGTGGATCACTAAACAGCGGTCAAGATTATCCTTAGTAACTAAAAGACTAAGGAAATTTTTCTCGATTATGGAGGTGATAAAGAGTTTTTCATAAATAGTTACGTCGATGCAAGCTTTAACACCAATTCGGATGAATCTTAGTAGCAATCCAGATAAATATAGTGGAGCAGCCATTTGGAATAGCTCCAAATGGAGTGTGGTAGTTGTGTCTATAGTATGACATAGAGATTAGAAAAGTACGCATGGATCTAAATGTCGTAGACCCGTTAACTAAAAGACCTCTCTCACATGCAAAGCATGATCGAGCCCGAGAACTCATTGGGCGTGAAATTCATAACAATGTGAAGCACATGGTGATGTGAACTAGATTATTGACTCTAGTGCAAGTGGGAGACTGTGTAAATATGCCCTAGAGGCAATAATAAATTGGTTATTATCATATTTCCTTGTTCAAGATAATCGTTTATTATCCATTCTATAATTGTATTGATCGGAAACTCAGATACATGTGTGGATACATAGACAACACCATGTCCCTAGTATGCCTCTAATAGACTAGCTCATTGATAAAACATGGCTATGGTTTCCTAGTCATGGACATGAGATGTCATTTTATAACGAGATTACATCATTAGGAGAATGATGTGATGGACAAGACCCAAACTACAAAAGCAGCATATGATCATGTCAGTTTATTGCTACTATTTTCTGCATGTCAAGTATCTGTTCCTATGACCATGAGATCATGCAACTCACTAACATTGGAGGAGTACCTTGTGTGTATCAAACGTCGCAACGTAACTGGGTGACTATAAAGGTGCTCTACAGGTATCTCCGAGGGTGTATGTTGGGTTGGCATCTATCAAGGCTAGGATTTGTTATTCCGTGTGACGGAGAGGTATCTAAGGGCCCACTCGGTAATACAACATCACACTAAGCCTTGCAAGCAATGTGACTAAGTGTTAGCCACAGGATCTTGCATTATAGAACGAGTAGAGAGACTTTCTAGTAACGAGGTTGAAAAAGGTATGGAGATGCCCACGATCGAATCTCGGGCAAGTAACATACCGAAGAACAAAGGGAACAACATACGGGATTAACTGAATCCTTGACATAGAGGTTCAACCCATAAAGATCTTCATAGGATCTGTAGGAACCAATATGGGCATCCAGGTCCTGCTATTGGTTATTTACTGTAGAGGTGTCTCGGTCATGTCTACATAGTACTCGAACTCGTAGGGTTTGCACACTTAAGGTTCGCTGACGTTTCGGTAGTATAGAGTTGTGTATGGTGCTGACCGAAGGTTGTTCGGAGTCCCGGATGAGATCTCGGACGTCACGAGGAGCTCCGGAATGGTCCGGAGGTAAATACTAACATATAGGAAGTCCTGTTTTTGTCGCTAGAAAAGTTTCGGGCTCATCGGTAGTGTCCTGGGAGTGCCGCGAGGGTACCAGGGGACCATCAGGAGGGGTGTCTCGACCCAAGAGGCTACATGGGCTATGGGAGGAGGTAAACCAGCCCCTGGTGGGCTTTCCGAAGCCTCCTCGAAGGGCCCATGCGGCTGGATGAGGTTTGAGAAGGAAAAAATCCAAAGGTGGAGAGGTGGAAAGACTTTCCACGTGGAAAGGAGGAATCCTATTCCTAATAGGATTGGAGTAGGACTCCTCCACCTCCAATTTCGACCAAACCTTGAGGGTTTGAGGCTGCCTCCTCCCCTCCCTCCCTCCTATATATACTAGAGGATTTAGAGGGAAGAAAAAACCCTAATAGTCACGTGCTACCTCTCCTCTAGATTGCAGTTTCTCCTCTAGATTGGTTTTGAGTGGTGTTTAGGCGAAGCCCTGATAGAATAGCTCCACCACCATCGCCACAATGTCATCGCTCTGACGGAGAACTCATCTACCTCTCCGCTCCCTCTTGTTGTATCAAGAGGGCGGAGATCGTCATCGAGCTGTACGCATGCTGAACGCGGAGGTGCCATTCGTTCGGCGCAAGTCGGAAGGACGGTGATCAAGATCGTGAGATGATTCATGATTGGATTGCGGGACGGTTCATGATGAGATTGCAGGGCGAATCATGATTGGATCGCAAGATGGATCGTGATGGGATCGCGGGACGCTCGGTGATTTGGATCACGAAGACGTTCGACTACATCAACCGCGTTTCTTAATGGTTCCCGCTTAGCGATCTACAGGGGTATGTAGATCCATTCTCCCTCTCGTAGATGCTCATCACCATGGATAAATCTTGTGTGTGTGTAGGATTTTTTTTTTCACATGCAACGTTCCCCAACAGGTGCCATCTATGTGCCGGAGCCGCGGGGGGAGCAAGGGACGTACCTCGTGGGAGATTGGATCTGGAGGGCTTCCATGCAGAGGAGGAAGATGTAGGGAGATGGGTGGGATGTGAAGAAGGGAAATGATGGCTCTGCCCTGCCTGCGCACTTTATGTCAGCCTCCGTGGTTGCCGAAGCGTCATAGGGAGGCAGGGCACTGATGTCTACTACACAACCTTCTTCTTTATAGACTCGTGTTGGGCCTCCAGGCGTAGAGTTTTGTAGGACAGTAGCAATTTTCCTGCAAGTGGATGACCTATGGTTTATCAATCCATGAGAGGTGTAGGATGAAGATGGTCTCTCTCAAGCAACCCTGCAACCAAATAACAAAGAGTCTCTTGTGTCCCCAACACACCCAATACAATGGTAAATTGTATAGGTGCACTAGTTCGACGAAGAGATTGTGATACAAGTGTAATATGGATGGTAGATATAGGTTTTTGTAATCTGAAAATTTAAAAACAGCAAGCTAAAAAATAGTAAACGGCGAGCAAAATGTCATATAAATTATTGGAAACAAGGCCTAGGGTCCATACATTCACTAGTGCAATTTCTCTCAAAAATATTGGCATAGTTGAATCATATGTAAATGCCTCTCGTGCGACAAAGAGTTCACTCCAAAGTAACAAATAGCATAGAACTAATGAAGAAATTATTGGAGGGTAGGCAGCCACCTCAAATTTATCTTTTCTGATCAATCTTATCAGTTGTCCCTATAAGTGTCACAAACAGCCCTAGAGTTCACACTAAAACAACACCTTAAGATATACATCAACCAAAACCCTAATGTCACCTAGATACTCCATTTTCACCACAAGTACCCATGGGCTTGATTATACAATATTCATCACATAATTTCAGATTCATCATGTTCAATCCAACACAAAGAAATTCAAGGAGTGCCCCAAAGTTTCTACCGGAAAGTTAAGACATAAACGTTTGCCAACCCCTATGCATAGATTCCCAAGGTTATGGAATCCACAAGTTGATCACCAAAACATACATCAAGTGGATCAATAGAACATCCCATTTTCACCACAGATATCCCATCGCAAGACATGCATCAAGTGTTCTTAAATCCTTAAAGACTCAATCCGAAAAGAAACTTCAAATGGAAAACTGAATTCATCACAACTAGATAGAGAGGGGAAAACTCCATATGATTCAATCTATATCAACAAAGCTCATGTACATCAAGATCATGCCATCTCAAGAACACGAGAGAGAGGGAGAGAGATCAAACACATAGCTATTAGTACATACCCTTAGCTTCGAGGGGGAACTACTCCCTCCTCGTCATGGAGAGCGTCGGGATGATGAAGATGGCCTCCGGTGATGGTTCCCCCTTTGGCAGGGTGCCGGAACGGGCTCCCGATTGGTTTTTCATGCCTCTGGAGGTTAGCGGCGGCCGAATTCCCGATCTATGTTCTGCGTTGGGGTTTTTGGTATCCATAGGAATTTATGGCGGTGGAAATAAGTCCGGATGGGCCACGAGGGAGTCACAAGCCGGCAGGGCACGGCCAGGGGGCCGGCTGTGCCCTTGAGGCTTGTGACTGCCTTGTCGGTCTACTAGGCCAACTCCGATGCTCCGTGGGTCTCTTCTAGTCCAAAAACAACCACCGTAAGTTTTTATTCTGTTTGGACTCCATTCGATATTCCTTTTCCGTAAAACTCAAAAACACGAAAAAAACAGGAACTGGCACTGGGCTCTGGTTAGTCCGAAAAATAATATAAATCTGTTGTAAAATGATTGTAAAACATCCAAGAATGATAATATAGCAGCATGAGACAAGAAAAAATTATAGATACGTTGGAGACGTGTCAGCATCCCCAACTTAATTCCTGCTTGTCCTCGAGTGGGTAAATGATAAAAAGAGAATTTTTGATGTTGAATGTTGCCTAACATATTTATCCATCTAATATTCTTTATTGTGGCACGAATATCCATATCCATAAGATTCAAAACAATAGTCTAATATTGACATAAAAATAGTAATACTTCGAGCACACCAACAAGGTAATCGTGTCCTTTCAAAATAACATGGCCTTAGAAAGTTATCCCTACAAAATCATATGGTCTGGCTATGCTCCATCTTCCCCACGCAAAGTATCTAAATCATGCACAACCCCGATGAACAAGTCAAGCAATTGTTTCACTCTTTTGGTGTTCTCAAACCTTTTCAACTCTCACGCAATACATGAGCATGAGCTATGGATATAGCATTAAAGGTGGAATAGAATATGGTGGAGGTGCAAGCGGAAAAAGGAGAAAATAGTCTCACATCAACTAGGCATATCCACGAGCTATGGAGATGCCCGTCAATAGATATCAATGTGAGCGAGTAGGGATTTCCATGCAACAAATGCAGTTAGAGATATAAGTGTATCAAAGCTCAAAAATAAAACTAAGTGGTCGTGCATAATGAATATCCACTAGTTATATGAAAGTGACAAAATAGGAGACTCTCTATCATGAAGATCATGGTGCTACTTTGAAGAACAAGTGTGGAAAAAGGTAATATCAATTGTACCTAATATCTTTCTCTCATTTTTTTATTCTTTTTTCTCCTTTTTTTCTTTTTCTTTTTTATTTTTGGTGGGTTCTTTCGCCTCTTTATTTTTTTTGTTTGGGCTTCATTGGCCTCTTTTATTTTTTGTAAAGTTCGGATGCTCATCCCAACTTGTGAGGAATTCATGGCTTCCATAATCATTTTCGCTCACGGACAATGCTCCATTAATGAAAAATCATCACACTTTTATTTACCTATAACTCTAAAGAAAAAGAAATTACAACTCGATTCCTATGAAAAAATATGACTCTATACGCAATATGAAGTGATGATGTAAGTCATAAAAAAACTACATGGTGGATGTTGCATGGCAATATATCTTGGAATGGCTATGGAAATTCCATAATAGGTAGGTATGGTGGCTGTTTTGAGGAATATATGGTGGCTGTTTTGAGGAAGGAGGGTATGGTGTATTGGTGGAAGTCACGTGGTACTAGAGAGGCTAGTAAAGATGGAAGGGTGAGAGTGCGTATAATCCATGGACTCAACATTAGTCATAGAGAACTCACATACTTATTGCAAAATTCTATTAGTTATTAAACAAAGCATTAGACGCATGCGCCTAGGGGATAGGTTGGTATGATTTAACCATCACACGCTCCCGACCCTCACACAAAGGTCGACAATCATTAAACAAATCATTCTCCGACTTCGTTACATAACGGTTCACCATACGTGCATGCTATGGGAATCACAAGCTTTAACACACTTATCTCTCCCAATTCACAACTACTCACTATCATGACTTATTCCCATCCCTATTATCTCAAAACTATATGCAAGGAATCAAACTTCTCATAGTTTTTAATGCACTTAATATGAAAGTTTTTATTATATCCCTCTTGGATGCCCATTATATTAGGACTAAATTCATAACCTAAACAAATTACCATGTTGTTTTAAGAAACTCTCAAAATAATATAAGTGAGGTACGAGAGTTCAATAATTTCTATAAAATATAACACCACCATGCTCTTAAAAGATATAAGTGAAGCACTAGAGCAACATTGCCTAGCTCAAAATATATAAGTGAAGCACAAAAGCAAATGACAAGCTACTCTCAAAGCATATGAGTAGGCAAACAATTAAGGAGATATGTGAGTAATCTCTCTTACTCAATAAATATTTCATATCTTAAGTACTTTATTCAACAGCAAGCAAAAGTAAAATAGCACTCCAAGAATAGCACGCATTATGTGGACGAATAAAAATTTAGACTCAACATAGGCTAACCGTTAATTGTTGATGAAGAGAGGTGGGACGCGTAGCATCCCCAAGCTTATATGCTTGAGAGTTATTAAAATATTTACTTGAGGTGCCTTGGGCATCCAAAAGCTGGATCTTTTGTATCTTGTTCAAGCCTCTCATATCCCAGTTTCACCTATTCTCAAAAACTTCATCCAAACAAAACTCAAAAAGAACACGTGAGATATGTTAGTACACATAATAATAAATCAACTCTTTATGTACTTACAAGAAAAGTTTTATAATAATTTTCAAACATTAGGCACTGTATACTATCATTTCCACAATTTATATCTACCAATATAGGCTATGAAAACTACAGGATAAGTCGATAACGAAACTATTACAACAATCAGTCTAAACAGAACAGTCTTTAGCAATTTATGAAAACAGTGTAATTCTGTAACTAAAAATATTATGAAAATTTAGGAAAATCCATAATATTTATATGACCATACTGTGTAAAAATTTAAGAAACTTTCCATGTTCCAGTAAAATATGAAAATTCAGACACTATAGCAGAAGTTTCTGTTTTTACCCAACACATATCAAAACATGCAATGCAAGCATCCTAAGGCAATTCTTGGAAATTTTTATTGAAAAAAGGATTATAAATAACACCTAACAAAAAAGTAACAAAATATAATGACGCTCAAGAAAAACTCATATTATGTGACGAATAAAAATATAGCTCCAAGTAAGATATACTGATAATGTTGAAGACGAAAGAGGGGATTTCTTCCGGGGCATACCCAAGCTGAGACGCTTGAGTCTTCCTTTAATATTACCTTGGGGGTGCCTTGGGCATCCCTAATCTTAGGTTCTTTTCACTCCTTATTCTCCTCATATCGATGTCTCAGCCGAAACTTGAAAACTTCAATCGCACAAGACATAACGGAACTTCGTGAGATGGGTTAGTGTAGTAAATATAGATCATTCACTTAGGTACTATCAAGATAAGATTCATATTGTTACCACATTGTACCTACTATATTCTACCATTCCCATAATTGATACCACTGAATATAAGCCATCGTAACACTAAAACAAGCAAACTATGCATGCTAAACAGATTCTATCAAAAACAGAACAATCTGTGAAGATCTGAATGATCACCAAAAAGATTTTATCAAGTTTGCATATAAAGTTTTTTAAAAAAATTCAGAAAGTTTTGACGCTCCAGCAAAATCAGTTAATTCATATACTGGATGTAAAACTTCCTAATTTTGCACAGAAACAAACTAGCAAGTATCCAGACTATCCCAAAGGCTTTACATGGCACTTTATTGAAATAAAAGACACAAAAAATGATTAATACAGTAGCTCAATAATGTGAACACACAAAAACAGAAGGTAAAAGTGTTGTCTTGTCTCCCAACAAGCGCTTTTCTTTAATGCCTTTTAGCTAGGCATGATGATTTCAATGATGCTCGTATAGGAATAACATTGAAACATGCAAAAGAGCATTATGAGTCTCATGACAAGCACATTTAAGTCTAACCCACTTCCTATGCCTAGTGATTTTGTGATCAAACAATTTATGGGAGCAAGAACCATCTAGCATAGGAAGGCCACACAAGCATAACTTCAAAACTTTGAACACATAGAGAGGAAACTTGATATTATTGCAACTCCTACAAGCATATGTTACTCCCTCATAATAATTTACAGTAGCATCATGAAGTAATTACACAATATAACCAACACATAAATAATTCTTTTCATCATCTACAAGCATAGAAATTTTACTACTCTCCTCATAAGCAAATTTCTTGTCATGACTAATAGTGGGAGTATCATAAAAGACTTGAATACTACATATTGGTTCCACACAAAAAGCGTAATATTTAGTAAAAGGATATTCATAATTATGACAAGTATGATAATAGTAATCATCACTCTTTTTAATTGCATAAGTATCATCACAATAATCAATATAAGTAGGAGGAATGCAATCATTATAACAAATTTGATCATTCAAAGTAAGGGGAATAAAAATATCATCTTCATTAAGAATAGCATCCCCAAGCTTGCGACAAACATTAATTGCAGAAAATAAATTCTCAAACATTTCATTTTCATCAAACATAGCATCGCCAATCTTGTGGCTTTGTATATCATAAACATAATCACTCTCATCATTATGTGTGTCCTTAGTTACTTCCTCCAAACTTCTTTTTTAAGAGGTTTGTTGAATAACAAGCTTCTCCTCGTTACCTGATTTACCATAAGAAAAAATAGGAGGATATTGGGAAACCTGTTCACCTTCATTATTATTCTCTTCCTCTTCTAATTATTTTCTTGTCTTTAAGTAATTGGCAATATAAGTATCCTCAATGCAATTTACCGCACAGTACATATAAATTTCTTTTAGATCAAAATCAAGAAATCTCTGAAGATTATATTCTGGGATACCCCTAGTATATGTTTCATTTCCTCATAGACCAGAAGCAAACAAAGTACATTATATTGAGCAAGGGAAATCAAGTTATCACAATTTTTGGACACGATTCGATCATGAAACAATTTGCATTGGAGATTTAAATGACAACATTGATTGCAAATTTTAAAAGGACGGCGATAAATATTAAATCTTTCAACACAAACATCTACCCTCACTTGCAACCATTTAGTTTCTAAATACTTATGCCTTTTAAAAATCTATCTTCCCTTTTTGGCATGTCTTGACAAACTCTATGCACTCCACAAAAATTGACATGCTTATAAGAAATCTTTTTATCATGACTAGTGCAATCATCATTATTACTATGGATATTCAAAGAAAACATACTAACAACATTGGAATCATGCTCATCACTCAAAGATTTAGTGCCAAACATTTTAATAACTTCTTCTTCTAATACTAGAGCACAATTTTCCTTTCCATCATTTTCACGAAAGACATTAAAAAGATGAAGCATATGAGGCAACCTCAATTCCATTTTTTTGTAGTTTTCTTTTATAAAACCAAACTAGTGAAAAACAAGAAAATAAAATATTTTATTGCAATATCTAAAGATGTACCATCAAGCACTCACATCCCCCGCAACGGCACCAAAAAAGAGCTTGATGTCTACTACACAACCTTCTTCTTGTAGACTCTTGTTGGGCCTCCAAGCGCAATGTTTTGTAGGACAGTAGCAATTTTCCCTCAAGTGGATGAACTAAGGTTTATCAATCCTTGACAGGTGTAGGATGAAGATGGTCCCTCTCAAGCAACCCTGCAACCAAATAACAAAGAGTCTCTTGTGTTTCCAACACACCCAATACAATGGTAAATTGTATAGGTGCACTAGTTCGGGGAAGAGATGGTGATACAAGTGTAATATGGATGGTAGATATAGGTTTTTGTAATCTGAAAATATAAAACCAGCAAGTTAATAAATAGTAAATGGCGAGCAAAAGGTTGTATCAATTATTGGAAACAAGACCTAGGGTCCATAATTTCACTAGTGCAATTTCTCTCAACAATATTGGCATAGTTGAATCATATTTATATACCTCTAGTGCGACAAAGAGTTCACTCCAAACTCACAAATAGCAGAGAACTAATGAAGAAATTATTGTAGGGTATGAAACCACCTCAAAGTTATCTTTTTTATCAATCTTATGAGCTATCCTATAAGTGTAACAGACAGCCCTAGAGTTCGTACTAAAATAACACCTTAAGATACACATAAACCAAAACCCTAATGTCAACTAGATACTCCATTGTCACCACAAGTACCCATTGGCTTGATTATATGATATGCATCACATAATTTTTGATTCATCATGTTCAATACAACACAAAGAACTTCAAGGAGTGCCCCAAAGTTTCTACTGGAAAGTCAAGACAAAAACATGTGCCAACCCCTATGCATAGATTCCCAAGGTGACGGAACCCGCAAGTTGATCACCAAAACATACATCAAGTGGACCAATAGAACATCCCATTATCACCACAGATATCACATTGCAAGACATACATAAAATGTTCTGAAATCCTTAAAGACTCAATCAGAAAACAAAACTTCAAAGGGAAAACTCAATTCATCACAACTAGATAGAGAGAGGAAAACTCCATATGATTCAATCTATATCAACAAAGCTCGCAGTACATCAAGATTGTGCAATCTCAAGAACAAGAGAGAGAGAGAGACCAAACACATACATAATGGTACATACCCTCAACCCCGAGGGTGAACTACTCCCTCCTCATCATGGAGAGCGAGAGGATGATGAAGATGGCCTCCGATGATGGATTGCCCCTCCGATAGGGTACCAGAACGGGCTCCCGGTTGGTTTTCTGTGGCTCTAGAGGTTTGTGGTGGCGGATTTCCCGATCTAGGTTGTGCGTTGTTTTTTTGTATTTATAAGAATTTATGGCGGTGGAAATTAGTCTGGATGGGCCACGAGGGAGTCACAAGCCTATAGGGCGCGGCCAGGTGGTGGCCATGCCCCTGAGGCTTGTGACTGCCTCGTGGGTCTTCTATACCAACTCCGATGCTCTGTGGGTCTCTTCTGGTCCAAAAAAATTTACCATAAATTTCTATTCCGTTTGAACTCCGTTTGATATTCCTTTTCTGTAATACTCAAAAACATGGAAAAAACAAGAACTAGCACTCGGCTCTAGGTTAATAGGTTAGTCCCAAAAATAATAAAATGTTGTCGTAAAATGACTGTAAAACATCCGAGAATGATAATATAGTAGCATGAAACAAGCAAAAATTATAGATAGATTGGAATCAGGAACCACATGTCGAGCCTAGCCCGTAGGCGGTTGGAGCCCACATCGTTTCGCCCGTCGTCGGCCGAGTCGTGCATGTCATAGGTTTGGGGGCTACTATCGGGCCCGTGGGACTGGGGGTACCCGGGCCTGTCTACCTATTGCCCAAGGTGCAACACAAGTCGTTGAACCGGAAAGGTTCTCCGCCAACCCTCAAGAACCAAACGATCGTGAGGGTCCCCTCCTCGCAAGGCGCATGCCCGTAAGTGTCGTCAGGAGGCCGGTGGAGTCCCCCTTGAGGCCACCTCCCGAAGCCTCTTTGTGGGACCCTCTCTTGAGGTTGTCCTTGGGAGACTTTGCGGAGCGTGTTAACCAAGGACAACACATCATGGTCATGCATCCCCGCCACTTCATGTGGCTGACGCAGCCCACACATGACGGCCCACAGAGTCATACCAACAGGCACAAACAGAGAGGCTTCCCTCTTTGGGGATATGCTAGCTTGCGGGCTCCCAGAGCAACCCCGAAAGGTTTCCCTTCTGGTTCAAGTAGACCAAGACAAAGGGCTTGATAAAACGAAGGTCACCCCCAGCCCACAGGCTCGTCACGGCGAGAAGATTTGGCAAGCGAAGACCACTTTTGTCAGGATAGGCTGCAGTCTTGTCCCATTTCAAACTAGGCGTTGTGGCAACCCTTCCCGCCTTGTGTTTTTGGGGGAATATGAATGGTGCAAGAACCTGCCACCATAGAGAGAGAGGACCTTTGGTAGGCAAGAACACACCTTGTCTTCATCCGTTCCCCCCAAAAAATCCAGACAAGCAGGAGTAGAGTTTTACACCGCGAGGTGGCCTGAACCTAGGTAAACTATGTGTCCTTTTTCATCTTCCTTAGCTCGAGACACCTAGATGTCATCGTAAGGCTATGACGGATAGTAGGGATGGAGAGCGAGTGAACCCTAGAGGTCGAACATTTTTGGGTCTATGGAGCACCGATTTCGTCAACTTACAGAGCCAGACGGCTTATGAAACGGCTTAATGCCGCGATGCGACCAGCCATGTTCCCAACTTGATTTTTATTGGCCGGCTCAGCATTGAAATCACTGCCTTGATTTTATCTGGGTTAGCTTCGATGCCTCGCTCGGAAACCAAAAATCCCAGTAGCTTGCTATGAGGACCCCGACTCATAAGTCTTGATCACTGAATGTACATGCAAAGTGATCCCAGAGATCAATGCTCACTGAACACACAGAAACTGAATAGCAAGAGTCTTACATCCATTACATATCTTTGTACTAAAAAAGGCCTCTATGACCATGTCTTCACGAACTTGTAGCGGAAATCTTCAACGATAGCGTGAACCCTACATGCATTCTTGACTGGGAAGCATCCTAGCTCACACGTACATCACCATGGTAACCTCCATCACAACCTGGTCTTTCATGCCTCGCCAATAAAAGAAAGAGTGGCAAGCTAATGAGTAGTTTTAATGTACTCGAAACCCATGTTTGGAATTAGGTACAACAGAGCATGATACATCACTAATTAGGTAATTTTGTAGAACGCTAAATTTGGGTGCAGTGACATGATCAATTAACTTATGTAAGCATGCATCAACAGTTGGCAGATATCCATATGAACAAGTTATAAATATCATCATAAGCAAGGGGTTGAACGTCTCATATTCAATCATCATGTCAAGTCATCTAACTTGACTCACGTATCATCTCTGTGTCATCCACATGCATACACACACACACCAAGTTTAGGGAACACGAGAGGTAGCACAAGAGAGTTCATCCAACTTTCCATGACCGCGGACATGGATATTCAAAAAGTTTTACACTCTGCGAAGGTTGCACAGTTTACCCACAAGAATCGGCAAACTACTGTGTGAAGCCACGACTCGCGGTATTGTTCAGACCAGAGGTAAGTACTCGAACAATGCCTTTTCCCTGACGATAATAAAAAAGAGTCCACTCAATTGGTACCCATACCTCATGATGTACATCATACAAGCCTCGCTTCAGATCATACTATCCATGAAGGGACACCGCACGGTCGCCCCACCAGGCACGAAATTGTATCGAGAGTGACCACGTGACTCCGCCCCTGTTAATGCGGGCTCTCCGCCAGCACCGACCAAAGTAATCAACAAAGGCCCTTCCCATATAGGGGTAGAGTGGTTGTACATGTAAGGTTGGAATAACAGGCACAACTTACACCCAATCCATTTTTGAAAGCCACGCACGCTCACTTGCTCCGGTGCACCACTTCTCTATGAAGTGGCTATCTAGCTCATCATCAACTCCCTGGTGCATTAGTGGCACCCAATGGGGGTTTCGCAGATTCTTTGAATTCATTTGTTTCCATCACCATGCATATTCCCATCCCACTTGCATAGCAACTACTAGCAACCTAACAACTCCCACCTGCACAACCCACATAAGAATGGTAGGGTCATGCACGATGCAAGTATCAATGGTAAAGTATTGGAGGCATATTACCGAAGTGGTCACCACATCAGCATGATCAGCATAATGAAAATAAGTGCTATATGCCATGCAAATAAAAGGATTCTTAGTCATGTTCAAAGGGATGCTTGCCTGGCTTAGCAACGTCTTTGAGGTCTTCGCACTCTTCTCGTCCACTGCGAGCACTTCGCCTAGTATGTGAACTATCGCCAAAAAAACCCGCAATACGCAACACAATAAGTAGAGAAATAAAAGTGCTCTATAAATAGGAGTTTCATTTAGCTTGGACACCTCTCGTCATGAGAAAAATAACCAAGGAGGTTTTATTTGATGTGGGTCAAGGGGGAGTCTTGAATGCTGGAAATGAAGGAAATGATGATCGTATAAGATGTGTATAGAAAATATTTTATAAAAATGAGTGGATGCACTCATCCAATAGGGCATGATTTTATAAAAATTTCGGAGGTGGTTTCACTGGATTTGGAAGGATTTTCCTATGAATTTCCTAAGAGGAAATAAATGGGAAAAGGGAGCATTTATTAGGTCAAGAAGAATAGGGGCATGGAAAAAATGTTAACCATGCCTCGATAAATAGGGTTTTATTATATAGACACCTAGGAGCTTGAATCACTCCATTTGGAGTTAATTTGAATCCCCAAGGGATTTTGCAAAGAGGGGTTTTCTAATGAAAGAAATGACAAAATATTGATGGTGCATAAAGTGTTCTATGAAAAAATATGCAAAAATCATATTTAGTTAGGACATGATTTGTGGAATTTATAGAAATTTGAATCACCAATTTTGGAGGTCAAATGAATTTAATATGGATTTTACAAGTTTCTAGAAAAAGAGAAAGGCTAAAGGATTCACCAAATAAAAATTGGCTAAAATGCGCTCCTAGGCGCAAGATAGCATTGGGCCGGCCTAGAAGCTTTACACACATGGGCCAGAGGCCACGTCGAAGGCGTAATTGCTTCCGCTCGTTTTTGCCACAGGTAAATGCATGCCACTGAGAGCCGCGTCCACTTAAACGCAGGGCCCTATCGGATGACCGCTGAGAGGTGAGGCCTGCCCTGGGTCTCTCCCTCACCTCTCACCTAAGAAGGGGGAGGCATATGCAGTGAGATTGAGCTACATCGGGGCACGCACCACGCACCGGTGTTTACGGCCAGCTTTGGTGACGCCTAGACCTCTGGCGTGCTCAGGGCGATAGACCGCCCTTGCCTGGATGATCTGTTTTTGCTAGGGAGCATCGGGGGAGGACGGGCCTCGGCCGTGATGGAGGCGGACGATGGTGGCCGAGAACGACGTCTGTGGAGGGCGGTGCTCCGGCAATATGGAGGAGGAAATGAGCGCGGGGAGAGGGTTTTTAAGGCGCTAGGAAGGCTTTGGCGAGGTTTAGGGGAGAGGAGGGCTGAGAAGAGCTCGGATTTTGAGTTGTGGCCGAGGCGGGCATCGCCGGCCGCAGGAGGAGGAATGGCTGGACCAGTGTGGTCTATGGGAGAGAGGGGGTGAGAGAGCTCGAGAGGGACACGGGGAGGCCTTCTATGGCCGAGCCGAGGTCCACCATGGACCAAGCTCTTGGACGAGAGCTCAAGAGGGGCATGGGGGAGGCCTTCTATATTGGCCAGATGAGGGGAAGGGAAGATGGGCACGACCATGGAGCGTATTGAGGACGTCGACGAGACCTTGGGAGACCCAACCGCGAGTACCAAGGCTGTCGGGAGGCTCAAATTGGGAAAGCTACAATGTGGGGGAGCATTGTAGCATGCTCCAGAGCTTGAGCTTTGCATGCCCATGCATGTCTTTGGAATGTAGATCGCGGCCACTTGTGTCTAGAGTATCTAGGAGGGAGTTAAAAAGGTGGAGAAAGTAGAAGATGCTCTAGAGGGTGGCTGGAATTTAGAGGGGAGGGTAAAACTAGCTCTGTCTTGGCTATCTAGGGAGGTAAATGGGGACTTTTCCCCATCAATAATTGAGCCATGGACTTTATATTGGCGCTAGGGGTGCAAGGTACCTACAAGAGGTTGTGGTAAAAAATTAGGACCAGGGAGAACTCATATGGTACCCCAATTATTGACCACAAAATTGTTGCAGAAGGTGTTTGATGGATATTTTGGCAAGCAAACGGTGTTTACTTGCCATGATACTTACCAGGACTAGAAGGGAGGTAAAAATGAGAAGGGTCACATGATTTGAGCCCATTTGAGGAAAGTTGACAATGTAGATTTGGTGAACCCTAGAAATGGGCAGAAATGGATTTGTTTAGATTTAGCTAAGCAAATTCATTCTCCTTGATGAACCACTTGGTGTGGTGGGATTATATTGGGGTTAGAGAATGCCCAAAATGTTTGGGACCAAATGGGGAAACTTGACAATGCAAGAATTTCTGATTCTTGAAATCAACCAAAATGGATTTGCGGGGATTTGGACAAGTGAGTCTGTTCTCCTTGATGCACCACTTGGTTTGCATGCATTATTGGAGGACTAGATCATGTCCACAATTTTTGAGCTTAAGGGGAGACTATTGGCAATGTAGAGTTGCTCCAATTTGGATTTGGACACACAGGGTTTTGGGATATTTTGGTGAAACAAATCAATTGGGATTGATATGAAACTTGGCAAGATGATCACAGATATCATACGTGACATGCTAGAATTTTCCTGGATTTATTTGAGAAAATTTCATATAGAAATATTTCAAATGCTTGAAATAGGCAGAAATGATTTTGAAGGGTTTTGTCCAATATTTTGAACATGACCATGTGTTTAAACTCTTATATATGGACAATATAAGTCCACTGAGTTTTTCTAAATTTCTCACATATTTTGAAACCATGAAAATTATTTTTCCTAAAACAGACGATTTCTGGCCTTCAGAAAAAGCCTTTAAAAATATTAAAATAATCTTTAAAAATAATATTTGGTGGTTTTGGGAATTCAGATATAGAGTGTGTTTCAAATAAATCCTTTGGTGTAAAATATTCCACCCAATTTGATGACTTGTAGTACAAACCTCAATTCATGGGGTTTTGGAAACCTAATTCGAATAAATCCTTTTGGCAAAACTAATTTTTTATAAAAGTACTTTTAGGTACTAAACACATGGTATGATCATTGGACAAGATTTTATGTCAAGTAAAATAGTTTTGAGAGTAGGAGGGAGTTTTATGAAAATTGAGAACCGACAAGCAATCAAACAAGCAAGCAAATAACACACAAGTCAAACATTCATAGGCACTCAAAAAGTTTTAATTTTCCCTAATTTTTGAGTCATGTTAACTTAGACAGAAGAGACAAAACACATGGTGTGACAGACCTACCCCCCTAAATCTCGTCCCCGAGATTCCAAGGCTAGGCGCTTGAAAGCTACGAAAATTCAGAAGTGAGGTAGTCTTCACCTTCCATGTTGCTTCTGCTCCGATGTGGTTCTCCTTCTGGATATTGGAGTATCTGATGACATGTCTTTGAGTGCATTGTTGACTATTTCCAAGGGTAAGCGGGGTTCTGGCAAGGGTCTGGCTTGCTTGTGCATTCCAAAGTAAGAATACGTGGTAAGGTAGTGTGTTTGTGTGTTGGTCCTGGGGTTGCTCATGTTGGTTAGTGACATTTAGATGTCTCGTGTTAGAATGGAAGGGTCGAGCCTTGGGGTAGCTTCTCTTGAACGGAGAAGTCCTTATCTCCCTTAAAGTAGGAGATCTTCAGTAGCAAGTGGTCTTCATCCTTGAGAGTGTTGAAGCGCGTCATCATATGCTTCTGGTCGAGAACTTCTGCTTGAGTAAGTTGCCTAGGTAGATTCTTCATTCTTATTTGGCCGTTTGTCCACGTCGTTGTGGACCTGGATTTCTAGCAGCTGTTCCTGTGTTTGACTTACTTGTATGTCTGTAGCCATCTGTGGCAAGGTTTGGGCCGGGTCTCGTCCCTATGACTTAGCTTAGAGACTTGGTGCCAAAGCGGGTTCTACCATTTGGGAAGGTTTCTAAGGAGTTCAAAATAAGCTGACTATCTAGAAGTATAGAACAACCATATAGTCACCAAGGTCTGAGGCATAGCAAGCGGGGTGAACTACCTTTGACAGGTGGTTTACCATGATTGAGTCAGGGTTTATGCCCTAGATTGTCTAAAAGTGGCTCATAACAAAGTCATGACAGTCGTCCACTCCATTCTAGCCATCTGAAAGGAGTAGGGACGTCATGCCCACCGTACACCATGAATGTGGTGGGGTGAGGGGTCCTATCATCTCCTCAGTCCCTTCCTAGTGACGAACTGATAGGTGATTGATAAGATAAGGGCCACATAATCCACTTGATATTGGAGGGCTTCATCGCCCTTCGACGTTGGTGCTTCTTGGTATAGTCTAGTTAATGTTGTCGACAGAGGAGTGGTGGTTGGCTTCTCTCGCTTCATCTTCTTTGTCGGGTTCCGTAACTATAGTGGTGCTTGAAAGCACAACATGCTCCCTTGGTGGTTTTGATAATTCATTACAACATACATTGTCTCTTGGACTAACACCTCTATCTAGTGTATTTCAGATAATAGTCCATGGAGAGTTGGGCTGGCCAAAGGATTGTGGAGATTGTGGAATTACCCCAACATGCAAGGAAATAGGTTGGCCAAGCTTTAAGTAAGAGGACTCTACATTTTACATTTGTGAGAAATCACTTTGAGTCCATAGGAAAGCCAATACTATTAAAAGGGGGTAAGGTTTTGTTTGTGAAAAAAATGCTCGTACCTGCACAAGCTATAGTCACCAAAAACATCCACAAGCTCTCCCACCAAAGTCTGTATATAGCCAAACGTTCAAAATCGGCACAACCAACATTCCTATCTCAGTTCCACCGATTCCAGAAGCTAGACAGACTCAGCCAAACCCTAGCCACTTTGGTGCAACCGAGTCCATACCGGTGCCACCGAGTTTAGGTTGCCAACTTTTTGTTATGCAAAATCACATTTTCGGTACAAACGAGATTGTTGGGTCGGCATCACCGAGATTGGAAATCTTACCATTGGTCACCTTATCGGTGCAACCGAGATTCATATATCGGTCTCACCGAGATTCAAAAGTTGCCACCTTTTGGTCACTTCGATACCACTGATATTAACACATTGGTGTCACTGAGTTGGTCATTTTGTGCATAACAGTTGGATTTTTGGCGATGCCTATATATACCCCTCCACCACCTACTCGAAAGATAAGCACTCAGAACTATCCCATACCTATCCCATCAGATTTTCTGAGAGAGAACCACCGACCCTTGTGTTGAGATCAAGATCTTCCACTCCAACCATATGGATCTTGATTTCTAGCCTCCCCAAGTTGCTTTCCACCAATCCCATCTCTTCCACCAAGCAAAATCTATGAGACAGTGATTGTGTGTTGAGGAGTCTATCATTTTGAAGCACAAGAGCAAGGATTTCATTGTCATTACCGAGCCTATTACCTTTTGGAGGGGGTGCCTCCTAGATTGGTTAGGTGTCGCTTGGGAGCCTCTTACTTCGTGTTGTGGAGTGAACCAAGAAGTTTGTAAGAGCAAGTAGAGCTCCTACTTCGTGAAGATCTACCCATAGTGAGCCTAGTCCTTCATGGACGGAAGCCATATGGAATAGTCAAGGTTTCTACTTCATGGACCCTTATGGCTGGAGCCCTCCATGAACTCTCGCGACTGTTACCCTCTGTGGGTTGAAGACTCCATAAACGTGGACGTACAATAGCACCACATATCAGAACCACAAGAAAAATATTTGCGTCTCCTATTGCGTTTCATGTTCCTATCTCATCTCTTTACTTCATGTGCAATGTCTTTACTTTTCGCTGCCATATTTGTAGACATGCATGTGCAGGGCTGTTAGACTTGCTAGACTTGCTAAATCTGTTAAGATCTGCCAACCAAATAATTGGGAAAAGGTTAGGTTTTAAATTCCTGCAAGTAGTCTATTCACCCCCCTTTAGACACTCTTCTAGTGATCCTACAAGTGGTATGAGAGCATTGGTCACCATTGCTTCAGTTTAATCACCGTGGAGGAACATGGATGTGTCTAGTATAGAGAGTTTGAGTTGTAGAGTACCTATTCTTGACGGAGAGTACTATAGTAAATGGAAGAATGCCATGGTTGATCTATTTTCTAAATTCCATTTGATAAAATATAGTGAAAACACCTATGGGCTCCCTATTGATGAATTGCATCCCATGCACGAAGAGGAAATTAACATGCTTGGTAACCTAAGAACTGTCAATCTTATTGTTAGAGGTTTTCCAAGATTTGTGCTTTCTCAATTGAAGAACTTTGCTTGTGCCTATACCTTGTGGACTGATTTTGAGAAACTGTAAATCTTGATGAAATTCTTATGCGTGGTCCAAAATGAAGACCAGTGGTCCAAACATTGATAAATGCCTATTTGAGCTCCGTGATCTTATGCGTGCAAAAGGAGATGTCACCACTATCAACAACATTATCTTCGAAGCCATTCGCATTCATAAACTTGAACATTGTCATGATCCCAATTCTAAAGAATCTCTTGTTCTTTATGACGAGGATTTCCCACTTGATGATGACAATGTGGAACATGACTATCTTGGTGAAAATGAGTTGTTGACATCGAGTATGAGAAGATCATGAAGACTCTAAGTGTAATGGCAAACTTCAATTATTATATGTCCGGTGGAAAAGAGTGGATTCTCCACAATGGATGTATGGATCAGATGACTAGTGATAAAGACATGTTCCAGCAGATCACACCTAATCAAATTCCTCCAAGGTATGTGACCTTTGGAGACAACTCTAAGGGTAAGGTACTTGGCCTTGGTAAGGTGGCCATATCCAATGATAGCTCAATTCAAAATGTTATGCTTGTTGAATCCCTTGGCTACAATCTTCTTTCCGTATCTAGACTTGCCGACTTCGGTTTCAATGTGTTGTTCACGAAAGTTGATTGCCAAGTGTTTCGTCAAGATAATCATACAATGGTCTTTACCGGTTTCCATAGAGGTTATCTACACATTGTTGATTTCACTAAGAGATCCAAACCTCATACTTGTCTTATTGCAAAATCTTCTAAAGGGTGGCTTTGGCATAGAAGACCAGGACATGTTGGTGCGCGTAATTTAGACAAGCTTATTAAAGGTGATCATACACTTGATGTGAAAGATGTTATCTTTGACAAAGATAAACTTTGTAGTGCTTGTCAAGCTAGAAAGCAAGTAGGTGGAAGTCATCCCGTTATAAATATCATGACTACTAGGAGACCACTCGAGTTATTTCACATGGATCTTTTTGGACCTAATGCTTACAAGAGTCTCGATGGAAATTCCTATGGTCTAGTTATAGTTGATGATTTTTCCAGATTTATGTGGGCTTGATGATAAGTCGCAGGTTCAAAAGATCTTCAAGAACTTTGCTCGCAAAGCGGAAAATCAGTTTGAAGTGAAGATCAAGAAGGTTCGGAGCGATAATGGATCGGAGTTCAATAACACCCATGTGGATACATTTCTTTATGAAGAAGTTGTCTCACATGAGTTCTCGGCTGTGTACACACCGCAACAAAATGGAGTTGTTGAGAGAAAGAACCGGACGCTCATTGTGATGGCAAGAATGATGCTTGACGAATACAATACGCCAAGAAACTTTTGGGCAGAAGCCGTTGAAACAGCATGTCATGCCACAAACCGAATTTACTTGGACAAGCTTCTCGGTAAAACGGCATACAAGCTACTCACCGGTAACAAACCCCAAGTCAAATACTTTCGGGTATTTGGCTCCAAGTGCTACATTCTTGATAAGCATCGTCATACTAAATTTGCACCTAAATCTCATGAAGGATTCCTACTTGGTTACGGATCGAACTCTCACACTTACCGTGTGTACAACAACTTCACTGGAAAGTTGAAGAGAGGGTAGATGTGAAGTTTGATGAATCTAATGGTTCACAAGTCGAACAATTGCCAAATGATATAGGTGATAAGGACCCTTCGCAAGCTATTCTAGATCTACCCATCAGCAAGATTCGTCCCATGGAGGTCAAGGAAAGTACTTCATCATCTCAAGTGGAAGCACCTACTTCATCTCAAGGTGAACATCAACACGACATGGAGGCATCCACAAGCGGTAGACGACGAGATGAGGAAGAGGAGAAAGTGCATCATGAAGATCCCGCACAACCAGCTTCACCACCACCTCAAGAGAACAACACCTTCAACAACAATGAAGGTGAAGGACATGAGGATGAAGAAGAACAAGCTCCACCATCCAACAATCAGAAGCTGACTTGAGTTCGAGCACAAGTGACCAAGAACCATCCCCTAAACCAAACTTTGGTGATATACAAAAAGGGAGAATCGCTCACTCTAAAACCCGTCTAGCTAACTTTTGTGAGCATTATTCTTTCATATCTAGCATTGATACTTTGAAGGTAGAACAAGCTCTTGAAGACGCGGATTGGGTGAATGCTATGCATGAAGAGCTTCACAACTTCGAATGGAACAAACTATGGACACTCGTGGGGAAGCCCGAAGATGAGCACAACATCATTGAAACCAAATGGGTGTTTCTGAACAAACAAGATTAAGACGGTCAAGTCGTGCACAACAAGGCTCGTCTCGTAGCCCAAGGATATACGCAAGTCGAAGGTATGGACTACAGTGAGACTTATGCCCCTGTCGCTAGACTTGAAGCTATTCGTATTCTTCTTTCTTATGCTAATCATCATGATATCACACTTGATCAAATGGATATCAAAAGTGCATTTTTAAATGGTGAAATTGAAGAAGAGGTTTACGTTAAGCAACCACCTGGTTTTGTGACTCCTAAGAAACCTAATCATGTTTACAAGCTTTGTAAAGCTCTTTATGGTCTTAAACAAGCCCATTGTGCTTGGTATAAATGTCTAACGAAGTTTCTCATTGAAAAAGGTTTTGAAATTGGTAAAATTGATGCAACCTTGTTCATTAAAAGAGTTGATGGTGAATTATTCGTGTGGCAAATCTATGTGTATCATATTATCTTTGGTTCCACTAACCCTCAATTTAGTGAAAGATTTGGAAGGTTGATGTTCGAGAAGTATGAGATGCTATGTTGTGTGATCTGAAATTCTTTCTTGGTTTGCAAATCAAGCAATCAAGAGAAGGAACTTTAATCTCTCAAACTAAGTATACCAAAGACTTGATCAAAAAGTTCAACATGCAGGAGTGCAAAGGTATGAAAACTCCCATGGCCACTAGTGGACATGTTGATCTTACCAGGGAGGATGAAGCGTTTGATCGAAAGGTTTATCGATCTATGATTGGTTAATTGCTATATCTATGTGCATCTCGTCCCGATATTATGCTTAGTGTTTGCATGTGTGCTAGATATCAAACTTCACCCATAGAGTGTCATCTTTTGGCTGTGAAATGTATTATGAGATACTCGATACAAACACCAAACTTTGGCATTTGGTATCCCAAGGGATCTTCTTTTAATCTTGTTGGCTATTCTGATACGGACCATGCCGGTGACAAGGTTGACAGAAAGTCCACCTCAGGTAATTGTCAATTTTTGGGTAGATCTCTTGTGTCTTGGTCCTCCAAGAAACAAAACTAAGTATCTCTATCTACTGCTGAAGCTGAGTATATTGCTACTGGATCTTGTTGTGCGCAATTACTATGGATGACACAAACGCTTAAGGATTATGGAATTTATATTAAAAATGTTCCATTACTTTGTGAAAATGAAAGTTCTATTAAAATTGGTCATAATCATGTGCAAAATTCTCGAACAAAGCATATTCAGGTTCGACATCATTTCATTCGTGATCATTTTGCCAAAGGAGATATTAATCTTAAGCATGTTCGCACTAACAAGAAATTTCCGATATCTTTACCAAGCCACATGATGAGAAAACATTTTGTCACTTGAGGAGTGAGTTGAACGTCATTGATGCTTCAAACTTGAGCTAGACTCACCCGGTTGCAAGCAAGGGCATGAGCTTTCTTGTTATTTCCATGTTCCCGTAACTCGTTATCATATGCCATGGCATTCTATGCTCCCCTGTATTGCATCTAACCTTTTGTAGGTACTTGGAAGAACCTCATTCCACAAGATTGCTATCAACTCCAATCATAAGCAATCTTGTCGTTACCAAGTATCCACAACCCTTGTTGATGATGGAAGGAAGAAGACAACAAAACATATCCTTGACATATACATGATATTACTTGCAAAATCTTAAGTGGTATCATGTCAATTGGATATATCCATAGTTCTTCCTTGCATGACTAACCTTTGTAGGTGACTAGTGTACTAGAACGAGAAGGATTGCTCCCAATTCAAGATGATTTTCATCAACCTCGAGCATCATCAACAAGTTCACCTACGAGCAACATCATCAACATCACTCAGAGGTACATACTCATATCCTTGAAAAGGCTGTACTCCAAGTCATGGGCCAAAGCAACTCAACTGATATGAAGACATTAAAATGATTAATCGAAAAATGGTAACCCCATTTTGAGCTTAACGTAGAATATGACCTATGGTCAAGTATTCTTGCTTGTCTCCTAAGTCAATATACTCTAATATAGGTGATCTAATCACCTCCCATCATCTAGTTAAGAATCTTGTGTGGTTTTCTCTCTATTTGCATGAGCTCTCGTAACCACTCAAATCTTATCTAACTGATGTCCCTTGAAGAAATTCCGTATTCCCTTTTTGAGACTATTTCTTTTGTCTCTGTGAAAACAGAAACATGGTCTCTCATTCGAAGCCACCGATATAAATAACTCGGTTCTACCGAAATTGCATATGAGCTGCACTACACAATCTCGGTACCATCGATTTATTTTTCCCAGAGTCACCGATTTTCCTTCTTTTCTAAGTATGGGTTTATTTAATAATATTTTGGTATCTTCTCTTGTGATGTTCTTGTTCCTACGATGACCCCTTTAGTATTAAAAAAAGGGGAGAGAGAATAACACACTAGTCTTAGGGGGACAAATTCTTTATCCAAGGATCCCTAGCTCCAAGGAGAAGAAAACTAAAATTTGCCAAAGGGAGAGAAGTAACATTCAGTGATTCCCTCAGTTCTTTTCTATGAACCCTACTTTCAATGACCCTTTGTCACGCCCAAGATGTGTTCCTATCCTTATTTTGGCACGAGGGCCTCGACAGGGATAGAAGCGCATCTCGTCGTGTTGCAAGAATGGACATCATTACAAGTACATATACAAAAGAGATGATTATATGGAATTGTCTTACACTCGCCACAAGCTACATCAAGATCACATCAATACCCCAACATACTCAAACATCATACAGAAGAGTAGGGTCCGACTATGGATGAAAACAAACGATAAAATGGCATTCATCCTTGCTATCCTAGGCTGCCGCCTGGAAGCCATCCTAGATTGATGAAGAAGAAGAACTCCAAATCGAAACAAGCATCGCTCTCACGTCAAAGCATCACATCACCTGCAACTACAACTGTTGTTGTAGTAGCTGTGAGCCACAGGGACTCAGCAATCTCATTTCCAAGGGTATCAAGACTATTAAAGCTTAATGGGTGAGGTATGGTTGAGTGGTGAGGCTGTAGCAAGCGACTAAGCATTTATTTGAGTGGCTAACTTAGGAATACGAAAAATAAAGTATGGTGGTCTACGCATAATGGACGTGAACTAGTAATGATCACTAACTAATCCTAAACACCAACTTACGTCCATCATAACCCCACCGTGTTCTCTCTCAGATAAGGATTCACGAGAAGAGACAATCACGGTTACGCACACAGTTGGTGTATTTTATTTGAGTTTACTTCAAGTTTACTACCACAAAGTGTTAAACAAAGTTTCGAAGTTTTCCACATAACCGTGGGCAGGGCTTTCCAAAAGATTTAACTGTTTAGGGGTGCTCCAACTCTTCCATAACAAATTAACCACACACCATGAGAATAACCTCGACCACGGATCTAGTGATCTTCATAGGCAATTCGATAGGAATACCCCAGTTGGCGATAGACCAAAGTAAAACGGAATTGCTCATGCAAGACATTCGAGAAAGGTAAAACAAATCCAGCACGGCCGCCCGGTGTGTCGACGATCCCGATAAGAGCCGCGTATCTCATTCTTAGGACACGACGGATGATCGATGGTTACCACACCAATCACCGAGTTGCCTCGGGTAGCTTTAATAAGCTGCTCTGGGTTGGACCAACACTCATGAGGAGCACAGGCCTGGGTTGTTGATTAATTATCCACGGGGTGATCATGCCCTATGCAAATTTGAGTTGTTATTAATCAAATAGTACCAATGTTGGGCCTTGCCAGATAAGTTTTATCCTAAAATGAAGATCAAGGGGGTCCCAATAACAACCCCGAGCATGTTAGGAGTGCTCAATTATGGAACACAACATCGGTTCACAAGTAACTAGGTGTGGCAAAGGTGGAACAAAACACCGAGAAAAAGGCCAAGCCTTCCACCTTTTACCAAGTATATATGCACATTAAATTAAATAAAAATAATATTGTGATATAACAAAAGAATGTCCATGTTGTCACATGGAAGCAATTGCACCTGCAACTAGAAACGCGGTAACATAGCCGAACAATGGTTTGCTGGGATGTGGAGGGGTTAGTGGCTTATCATGGCAATGTTGGGAGTCTTGACAAACAAGTGTAGGTAGCAAGACATAACGATAAAATCGGGACATCCAGCATGACAATGATAGTAGTGGTATCCCGGGAAATGTGTCATGTTGCCTGAGATCCCGTTTGGAAGAAGAACGATTACGTGAAGAAGACGGGCCAACGTAGTCGAATGAATCCTCACACACCGAATGCTTTCGGAACTCTATCAAGAAGGAACAATCTGAAACAACAATCAACACATGATACACCACAATATATGCATGATATGATGCACAAACTAGTATGATGCATTTCCATTTAATTATGCAAATCATGACATGGCAAGAACAACAAACAACTACTAAACATTAAGTTTAAGCGGCACCACCCAACTATCCTTGACCGTGGACATGGATATTCGAATAGTTTTACACTCTACAGAGGTTGCACACTTTACCCACAAGACTCGGGGAACTTCCGTGTCATCCACGACTCTCGGTATATAACATACCCGAGGTAAGCACCCAAACAATGCCTTTCCCCTGGCGATACTAAACAAAGAGTCCACTCGATTGGTACCCAACCCACATGATATACATCACTCGTATCATCCATGCCAGGACCAACGGTGTGCCCGGTGCCTATGATAACAGCGCATGATCGTCCATACCGACACGACCCCGTATGGAGAGTCACCACACCACACCCGCCATTAGTAATGCCAGCTCCTTGCTACTACCCGCCCAGGTAATCAACAAAGCCACATCCCATAAGGGGTATCGTGGTTGCGCATGAAAGGTTGGGACGGTCGACAAATCTTAAATCCAATCTGTTTTCAAAAATGCACCTTCAACTCGTTTCGGCACACCACTTCTTTCTCAAGTGGTCACCCATCTCATCATCATCTCCCTCAAGCATTATTGGCACCCATCGGGTTTTTTGAAAAGTCTTTGAAATCATCTCTTTTCTTTCCATCACCATGCATAATCCTGAACACACTTGCGTAGCATCTACTAGCATCCTATCTACACCCACTTGCATAAACCCGAACGCACGATGCAAGTGTAAATGACAAAAGTATCGGAAGCAACCCACCGAAGTGGCCACTACTCGACATGCTCAAATATAACGAAAGTAAAGTGCTATAAGAGATGCAATAAAATGGTTTGTTAACATGGTCAAAGGGATGCTTGCCTGGCTCAACAAATTCTTCACAATCTTCAAAGTCTTCGTGTCCAACTCCCTCATCAATAGCGCAATCTATCATCGCGATAAATAGCGGTAAAAATAAGCATCTCACAAAAATGGAGCACACAAAGCTAAAAGCAAAAGGCTACACTATTCTGTTAAATACTAAAATATATACTAAAAGTAGTTGTCTAGGGTTTTGAAGTTAAAAAGGTTTTTAAAACTACTTAAAATAGGGCCTAATAGTGCCAAATAGGGGTTTTAAATTGAATGAGTACAAAAAAAGGTTTTCAAATATTTTTACAAGTTGCACTAATAAATTCTATTGAATATTATAGGAATTTAGGTGGAAAAGTAATTGGATTTGGATTTTTATTTAATCCTGTGGGATTGTTAGAAAAACCTCACAGAAAAGTAAAAAAGAGAGGGGGAGGCCTCTGTGCCTGGGCCGGCCCAGCTGACCAGCTAGCCAGACACGCGCGCGGCCAGGTTCAAACCTGTCACGCGGGGACCAGTTGTCATCGACTCCGAGGGGAGAGAGAGAACGGGAGGGGGAGGTGAGAGGCCGACAGGTGGGACCCCCTGTCGGATCCTTCCCCCACCTCGGGACATAGAGGGATGAGGCTCACCGGCGGCGGTGGAGGGCATGGCGGTGGCAAGAGAGAGCAGGCATGAACTCGAGGTCCAGCCGCCGATCCCCTGAAGGTGGAGGGAGCACCGGAGGTGGCCGGAGGCGGCAACCGCGAGCACCCACGATGGAGGAAGCTTCAGGTGGAGGATGCGTCGGTCACCCTCTACACGCGTGCGGGAGGTTGCCAGAGGGATAAGTATGATGGGGTCAACAAGGTGGAGTCTTGCGGACGTCGAGGGCATCTCAGGGGATAGCTCCTCGCATCCCAAGGCTATCGGGTGGCTCGGGATGGGTGCAGCTACAGTTCGGGCATGCACTGTAGCATGCTCCAAAGCATGCCTTTGGCATTCCATGGCATGCTTGCGTGCTATGTACGCGCTCCTGCATGTCCACTAGCTTGTGGATGACCTGGAGATGCTCTAGGAGCTATGGGGGAGCTAGGGAGAAAGAAATGGAGTAGGGGAGGGATAAGGATGCTCCAACCAGGGTTGTCCAAAGGTGAAAATGGGGATTTTACCCCATCTCCCCGTGGCTTATGGACCTGAGACTTTTAATGGAGGGGTAAGAGGTAAGTGAGTAATTGTGGTAAAAATTGGAGAGCAAGGGGGAGAGTGAAAGTGGTGAAAACATATACTTTACCATTTCACACGAAGGTGTTTATGGGTGTTCGGGCAAGAAAAATTTACCCACTTACTATGATATTCAGTAGGATCAAATTTTAGGTAATATCCATAACAAGAGTCTTACATCCATATTTATCTTCCTAGCTCGCACGTACATCACAATGGTAATATCCATCACAATCTGGTCTTTCATGCCTGGCCAGTAAAATAATTAGTGTCAAGCCAATGAGTACTTTGCATGTACTCGCAAGAAACCCATGTTTGGAACAAGGTACAATAGAGCATGATATAGCACTATGTAGGTACTTTTGCAGAAAGCTAATTATAGTGCAGTGACATGATCAATTAACTTATGTAAGCATGCATCAATAGCTGGCAGATATCCATATGAACAAGTTATAAATATCATCATAAGAAAGGGGTTGAACATCTCATGTGCAGTCATCAAGTCAAGTCATCTGACTTAACTCAATTATCATCTCTGTGTTCTCCACACACCCACACGCACACCATGTTTAGAGAACACCGGACGTAGCACAAGAGCGGTCATCCAACTGTCCTTGGCCATGGATTTGGGAAACTTCTGTGTCAAGCCATGACTCGCGGTATTATTCATACCCGAAGTAAGTACCCGAACAATGCCTTTCCCGTAATGAGACTAAACAAAGAGTCCACTCGATTGGTACCGAGTCCTCGTGATACCGAGTCATCCGAGCCTCGATCCATATCATACCATCCATGACGGGACCAATGGTGTACCCGCTGCCTATGAAGACAGTGTATGTTCGCCCAACCAGGCATGACCTTGTATCAGAAGTGACCACATCACTCCTACCACTAGTAATGCGGGATCTCTATCAGCACTGACCAAACTAATCAACAAAGCCCCTTCACATATAGGGGTAGAGGGGTTGTACATGTAAGGTTGGAATAACAGTCGCAACTTACACCAATCCATTTTCGAAAACCACACACACTCACTTGCCCCGGTACACCACTTCTTTATCAAGAGGCTATCTAGCTCATTATCATCTCCCTCAGGCATTAGTTGCACCCTACGGGGTTTTCAAATAGTCTTGGAATTCATTTGTTTCCATCACCATGCATATTCCCATCCCACTTGCGTAGCAACTACTAGCAACCTAACTACTCCCACCCGCACAACCCTCATAAGAATGGTAGGGTCATGCATGATGCAAGTATCAATGGTAAAGTATCAAAGGCATCCCACCGAAGTGGTCACCACATCAACATGATCAACATCACGAAAATAAGTTCTATATGCCATGAAAATAAAAGGGTCCTTAGACATGGTCAAAGGGCTTCTTGCCTGGCTTAGCAACGTGTTCGAGTTCTTCACACTCTTCTCGTCAACTTTGAGCACATCGTCTACTTCGTCAACTATCACTAGAAACAACCGCAATAAGCAACACAATAAGCAGATAAATAAAAGTGCTCTATAAATAGGAGTTTCGTTTTTCTTGGACACCTCTGGTCATGATAAGAATAACCAATGGTGGAAATGAAGGAAATGATAATCCTATAAGATGAAGAAGAGAAATTATTTTTATACAAAATAGTGGATGCACTACTCCAATAAGGCATGATTTTGGAAATATTTAGGAGGTGGGTTCACTAGATTTGGAGTTGGGATGATTTTTGTATGAATTTTCTAAGAGGAAATAAATGGGAAAAGGGAGCATTTATGAGGTCAAGCAGAATAGGGGCATGGGGAATTTTTTAGCCATGCCTAGATAAATAGAGTTTCATTTTATAGACACCTATAAACTTGAATCACTCCATTGGAGTTCATTTAAATCCCTTAGGGATTTTGCAAAGAGGGTTTTTCTAATGAAAGAAATGAAAAAATATTGATGGTGCAGAAAGTGTTCTATGGAAAAATATGCAAAGAACATATTTGTTTATGATATGATTTCAGGAATTTGTAGAAATTGAAACACCAATTCTGGAGGTCAAATGAATTGAATATGGATTTTACATGTTTCTGGAAAAAGAAAAAGGCTAAAGGATTTACCAAATATAAATGGGCTAAAATGCGCTCCTAGGCGCAAGATAGCATTGGGCCGGCCCAGCAGCATTACACGCACGAGCCACAGGCCACGTCGAAGGCGTAATGGTTTCCGGACGTTTTCCCCACATGTAAATGCATGCCACCAAGAGCCACATCTACTTAAACGTCGGGCCTGGTTTGACGGCCGCTGACAGGCGGGATCTGCCCGTCGGGTCCTTCCCTGACCTCCCGCCCGAGCAAGGGGGGAAGATGCAGCGAGACTGAGCATCACCAGGGCTCGCCCTAGTGGCTCCGGCGAGCTCCGATGATGCCCAGACCACCGGCATGCTCAGGGCGACTGGCTGCTCTGGCCTGGGTGGTCTATTTTCGCGAGGGAGCGTCGGTGGAGGTGGGGCCTCAGACGTGGCGGAGCCCAACGACGACGGCCATGGAGGGCAGTTCTCCAGCCATAGGGAGGATAGAAAGAGTGCGATGAGAGGATTTCTAAGGCGTTGGGAATGCTCTGGCGAGGTTAAGGAGAGAGGAGGGCTAAGAGCATCTCGAATTTTGAGTGGTGGCCGAGGCAGGCATCGCCGGCAGCAGAAGGAGGAGGGCGCAGGAAGAGGAATGGATGCACCAGGGTGGTTTCTAGGAGAGAGGGGCGAGAGATCTGGAGAGGGGCATGGTGGAGGCCTTATATGGCCGAGGTGAGGTCCTCCATGGACCGAGCTCTCGGACGGGGCTCAGCCGAGCTCTGTCGGGGCCAGAGGGTTGTAATTGTGTGTGGGCACGACCATGTAGCGTTATGAGGACGTCGAGGAGACCTCAGGAGACACAATCACGAGGCCCAAGGCTATTGGGAGGCACGGATTGGGCAAGCTGCAGTGCGGCAGAGCATTGTAGCATGCTCTAGATCGCAAGCTTTGCATGCCCATTCATGTCTTTGGCATGTAGGGCGCGACCGCTAGTGTCTACGGTATCTAGGACGGAGTTAAAAATGTGGAGAAAGCATAGGATTCTGTGGAGGGTGGCTGGAATGAAGAGGGGATGGTAAAACTATCTCTGTCTTGGCTGTCCAGGGAGGTAAATGGGGACTTTTCCCCATCAATAATTCAGCAATGGACTTTATATTGGTACTAGCGGTGCAGGGTGCCTACCAGAGGTTGTGGTAAGAATTTAGGACCAAGGAGAACTCATATGGTACCCAAATTATTGATCACCAAATTTTTGTAGAAGGTGTTTGATGGATGTTTGGGCAAGAAAACGGTGTTTACTTGGCATGATACTTACCAGGATTAGATGGGAGGTCATATTGAGATGGCTCATATGAGTTGAGCCCATTTGAGGAAAGTTGACAATGTATACTTGGTAAACCCTGGAAATGGGCAGAAATGGATTTGTTTAGATTTAGCTAAGCAAATCCATTCTCCTTGATGAACCACTTCGTGTGGTGCCATTATATTGGGGTTAGAGCATTCCCAAAAAGTTAGGGACCAAATGGGGAAACTTGACAGTAATGCAAGAATTTCCAATTCTTGAACTCGGCAGAAATGGATTTGCAGGGGATTTGGAAAAGTGGGTTTGTTATCCTTGATGCACCACTTGGTTTGGATACACTATTGGAGGATTAGATCATGTCCACAAAATTTGAGCTTAAGGGGAGACAATTGGCAATGTAGAGTTGCCTAAATTTGGATCTGGACATCGAGGGTTTTGGGATAGTTTGGGGAACGAAATCAGTTGGGATTGATATGAAACTTGGCAAGATGATCACATATATCATATGTGACATGCTAGAATTTTCGTGGAGTTAGTTGAGAAAATTTCATATAGAAATATTTCAAATTCTTGAAATAGGCAGAAATGGTTTTGAAGGGTTTTGTCCAATGTTTTGAACATGAGCATGTGTTTAAACTCTTATATATGGACAATATATGTCCACTGAGTTTTTCTAAATTTTCTCAAATTTTTTGAAAGCATGAAAATAATTTTTCCCTACAAAAGACCATTTCTGGCCTGAAGAAAAAGTCTTTAAAAAAATATTAAAATAATCTTTAAACATAATATTTGGTGGTTTTGGGAAGTCATATATATAGTGTGTTTCAAATAAATTCTTTGATGTAAAATATTCCACCCAATTTGAAGACTTTTAGGACAAACCTCAATTCTAGGGGTTTTGAAAACCTAATATGAATAAATCCTTTTTGGCCAAATTTTTTTTATGAAAATAGTTTAGGTACTACACACATGGTATGATCATTGGACAACAGTTTATGTCAAGTAAAAGAGTTTTGAGAGTAGGAGGGAGTTTTATGAATATAGAGCACCCACAAGCAATCAAACAAGCAAGCAAATAACACACAAGTCAAAAAATTCATAGGCACTCAAAAAGTTATAATTGGCCCTAATTTTTGAGTCATGTTAACTTAGATAGAAGAGACAAAACACATGGTGTGACACTTTCCTAAAGGAACACCAAAAATGCATTTGGCCGGGTTGAGCTTCATCTCATATACCTGAATATTATCAAACATCTCCTTCAGGTATACCACGAGATTATCATCATAAGCATGAACGTCGTGCCCAATCTGTGGGTGAAGGTAGTTCTGAAATCAACATTGATAAGTAGACCCCGCATTCTTAAGCCCAAAACACATATAGACATAGGAAAAAGCATCGAAGGGAGTGTGATAGATGTTATCTCTTGATCCTTAATAGCCATCTTGATCTGATGATAACCAGAGTATACATCCAGAAAGCATAAACGCTCGCAACTAGCCGTAGAATCAATGATCTGATTGATGCATCAGAGAGCAAAAGGACCCTTGGTACAAGCTTTGTTGATATCTACGTAGTCAACACACATACGCCAAGTACGTTCTTTTTCAGAACGAACACTCGGTTAGCTAACTAGTCAGGGTGAAAACATCAATGATAAACCTAGCAGCTAGGAACCGGGCTACCTCTTCTCCAATAGCCTTGCATCTCTTCACGTTAAAATGTCAGAGGTATTACCGTACTGGTTTTATAATTGGATCCACATTAAGGTGGTGCTCAACGAGTTCCCTCGGTACTCCAGGCATGTCAGAAGGTTTCCATGCAAAGATGTCCTGATTCTTATGGACGAAGTCGACGAGTGTGATTTCCTATTTAGGGTCCAAGACGGTCCCAATAGTGAACTGTTGAGATGAATCGCCTGACGCGAAGTCAATCTCCTTTGTATCTTCAGCCGGCTTGAACTTGAGCAAAGATTCAGACTCAATAGTGGGCTTGTTGAGGGGGCCCATATCAGCTCGATCAACGTTGGCCATATAGAACTTCAACTAATCAGTTGTGCAGGCTGACTTAGTGTAAGATGCATCCCCTTCCTCGCACTACTAAGCTATCTTTCAGCTGCCTCCCACAGTTATCGTACCATTTGGCCTAGGCTTCTTAAGCTTGAGGTAAACATACCACGCTTGAGCCATGAAATAGGCATAAGATGACCGTCCAAATAGGTCATGGTAAGGACTCTTGATCTTGAACACTTTAGAAGTTAAAGGCTCACATCTAAAGTTAAATTCATCACCAAAAGCAACGTTCAGCTTAATTAGCCCAATTGGGTATGCTGATTTACTGGGAACGATACCATGAAAAACCGTGGTCAAAGTTTGTAATCTACTTTCAGGGAGCTTCACCCGCCCAAGGTGTCATAATATAAAATATGGATGTTGCTACTCCCATCCATGAAGACCTTCGTGAGGGTTTAACTGCCAACATGAGGTGCCACTACCAAAGCCAGACTATCATTGTTTTCTCATGACAGATGCCACGGGTGGCTAATCAAGGTGAGAGCAAGGCTGTCGTGGAAGATCCGAGATGGGATAGGGTAGTAGCATGCGGTGGTTTACCCGGTTCGGGGCTTTCTGGATAAATAATACCCCTACTCCTGCATGTTGTATATGAGGTGCATTTGCACGGCGCGGGGCCCTACCGGGCGTGTAAGCAGGGTCCGCCAGCTGGTGGGTTGGGAGCCCTGCTGGGCATGGACGCGGAGTCCATCAGATGGCTGTTTCCAGCGGGCGCTCTCCAGCACACCCGTCAGTTGTTGGGACCGGGGCCCTAGTGGACGCGGACGCGGGGTCTGACTGCTGGTGCGCGAGGGGTCCTGCCTAGCAGGTATGTGGGGTTCACCGGCTGGTGGGCATTGGGCACTATCGGGCACGGATGCAGGGTCCGCTGGGTGATGGGCGCGGAGCCCTGCTGGGATCCCTACCAGGGGCGGAAGCAGGGTTCGTCAGCTAATGGGCGCGAGGGCCTACCGGGGGCAGACACGGGGTCCATCGGCTAATGGATCTGAGGCCCTACCGAGGATGGACGTGGGGTCCACCAGCGCATGGGCGCGAGGCCTTACTGGGGATGAACGCGGGGTCTACGGGCTGATGGTTGCGAGGCCCTGTCGGGCAAGGATGTAGAGCTTGCGAGCTGGCTCTTTCCAACGGGGGCCTGCCAGCGTATCCACTAGGAATGGGCTCCAAGCCTCCGAGATTGGGGGTTCCCCATGGAAATGATCATGCAAAAGACTAGGTTAGTCGGCGCATATGTATATATATATATCAGATATTTGATTTGGGTAATGCAAGTTTATGCAGAGGTTGCCAACTCGGTTTCCTCCAAGCCCCCTTATGTATTTTTCATGTTCTCTCTTCTCTTTGGCTTTTCCTCTTGCCAGTCAGTCAACCGGGAGCCGGTCTGTGGCTAAGGCGAAGAGAGGGCCACGGAATGGAGCGTACAGTTCTACGACTCTGGGAGCAGAGTCGACCGAGCAGATACTCATGAATGAAATGACCGTGTGCCCTGAGTCATTTTTTCCCCGGACACTTTTCGCATGGAGTGACCTCCGGATTTAGTATATCATAGCCGAACAACCGCTTTGCCATCTGTAGCTGAGACAAAGAGTTGGCCTTCAGTACCATGCACGCTACTAAACCGTCTATGGGTATGAACGTACTAGGCCAAACGGCCACCCCCGGGCAGAGACTAGCTGGCGTAGGGTGAACATCAAAGTAGCTGAAACAAATGCGGGGATGGGCGCCCAGAGTTTCTTGGTGCGTCCATTTTTTGTGTCCTTCACAAGGATATGCAGGTGAAAATTTCACATTGGTTTTTGGTTCCTGCGAGGCGGTTTTTGTCAATGACCGCCGGCTTATTTTTCTGCTAGTGGAGCGCGCCGGCATGCCGCGCACCCACTGGGTGCTGGCTCCGGCGAGGCACTTGTAGTCGATGACCATCGGTGCATCTTTCAACAAGCGGAGCGCGCCGGCGTGGCAGCACACCAGTTGGGTGTGGCCATCGAGCCTTTGGCGGTTGATGGGTATGCCAGTCAGCTGAACCCAACTCGCCGCGTGTCAAAGTGGATGGGTGGTTCGTGTTGGCCTGGTGTTGAAGTAGATGAGCAGGTTAGCCGTCCAAGTGGGGTCATAGGCCAGCCGACTGAGTGGAGACGCCAGCTGGCGGGCACAACAGACCTCTTTTCTTTTTTAAGTTTTTTAATTATTTTCACTTTTTTCTTTTTTTCGGTAGCTGGCCTCACTTTTCTCTTCTATTTGGGCACACGACCTATGGTGGACAACCGCTAGAGCCGGCAGCCAGGCATAGGTAGTAGCCAGCGCCGATGGGGAGTAGGAACCGGCAGCCGGGCGGGGCATAACCGGGCCGTGAGGTGATGCAGGACCTTGGGAAATGCGGGAGTATGGCCGCAGAACCGGTGCAAGCGGCCGTGAACGCCCCTATGCGTCGGGGACCCAAGCGGCATGAAGAGGGGGGCTAGGCCACCACGGTCGGGTATGGCAGGAGGTGCTACCGCGGGCGCAATATCCATGGTGGCGCGGTACGGAGCCAGCGCGTGGCCTCACGGCCAGGAGGGCGTGAGCAGACGTGGCGGAGCCGGACCGCAACACAACAAGAGGCAAGGTGGACGAAGAAGAGCTGTCCAACCCAATGGGAGGCCGGGCTGGTGGTGGAGCCGGTGTGGCGAAACCGACATGGCTTGGGTGATTGCCGGAGGGCGAGGAGGGACATCGTGCTTGAGTGGGGCAAAGCCCGTGTGCCTGAGGGCGTGGCCGGATCCGATGAAGCACGCAGAGGTGCGAGCAAGGCGTGCGCGGTTGGTGGTGCTGATGGCATGGAGGAGCTAACACGGAATGGCGTGGGGTTCACGAGGTGAGGCGGGAGCACGGAGCCGGCTAGCCGGACAGGGGCCCTGGGGTGCGCAGGGGGAACTTCAGAGGGGAGGCATGTCACATGAGAGGGGTGTGGATGCCATCCAGGCGCATGGAGCCAGGGGTGCGGCAAAAACAGGTAGGGGACGCGCGTGGGGGGGCGTTCGTGGCAGGAGCTGACCAGTGGCGTATGCTAGGGGCCGTGCCCGGAGGTGGGAGCCGGCCGGCACGCGCCAAGGCACGGTGGGTCCGTGCAACGGTTGCCTAGGCGCCTAGCCGCGGCACGGGTGCGGTGTTGTAGCTAGCGGGGCAAAGCGGAACAACCTAAGTGAGGCAGGGGCACGTAGCCGCACGGGCGGGGCACGCAGCAAGAGGGTGGCATTGTGTGCAATGCGAGTGGAGGGGGAGAGCTACGGGAGCATCTGCTCGAGGTAGCGACACCACGAACGCAAGCAAGCAGGCCAAGGCCGATGGGGTTGGAGCGGGGCCGACGTCGGCATATGACAACTGCGACCGAATGGAGTCTCGGGCACGGCCGACGGTGGCCGAGGTGGGTGATGCTACCAACCGCAACTGCGGCAATAGCGGCCCGGGTGCTGGGGCGTCCGTTTCCGCGCGTTGTTGTGTTGTGTGGAAAGCCGGAGCAGGGAGGCGTATTGATGGTCTCTCCTGATCGGGTCGATGGAGAGAGGAGGGGATTGAGAGGAGAGGCTGAAGGGATTTTTACCCGGAGGAGGAACAAGAGTGTAGGAGCCTGCTCAGCGGTAACTGCCACAGCCGTTGAGACGTGACCGGCACCCAAGTGAGTGATGCAGCTAGGGGCATTGCTACCTCGAGGAGGACACGGTGGTGTCCCATCGTGGTTGCGAGTTGCTGGCGGCGGCACGCACGGGGTTGGTGAAGCAATTGATGCGGCGAGTGCGTCGCGGACGAACGCAAGTGAGGAAACACTAGAGCGGCGACGTCGATAGATGGAGGCGACGTTGCAGTGCTGATGATGAGACCGGCAGTAAGGACGCGGCGTCACATGCATTCTCCCTGGGGTCATGTTTAAGTCGACTGTCGAGCGCCTCCGGGGAGACGGTGGTGACGTCACGTTGCTGATGATGACACCAGTAGCAAGGACGTGGTGTCGTGCGCACTCACCCCGGGGGGTTGTTAATGTCGAGCCCTCGGAAAGATAGCGGAAACATCGTGGTGGTGCTGACGATACTGTCGGAGAGGACCCGGCATCCTGCGTGTTCGCCCCGGGGCATGTTGATGTCGAGCCACAAGAAAGATAGCAGCGATGGCGCGATGGTCGTGATGAGACGGACAGCGAGTTCGTGGCGTTGCGCGTGTTCGCCCCTGGGGATTGTTGATGTGGACCCCCCAAAAAGATAGCTGTGACGTCGTGGTGATAGTGAGGAAGTGGGTGCTGCCCGGACCGCGGTTCCCGTAGCAGCTTGCCCCACGGGGGGCGCCAACTGTCACAACAAATGGCAGGGGGTGGCTAATCGAGGTGAGATCAAGGCTGCCGTATAAGATTCTGGACGGGATGGGGTAGTAGCACGTGGTGCTTTACCCAGGTTCGGGCTCTCTAAGAGATAATACCCCGACTCCTGGATGTCTGTATATGAGGTGTATTTGCAGTACAGAGTTGCTCCTGGAGCTATGTTGGACGAGGAAGAGGGAGCCGAGTGCTCCTTTCCTTGGCCTCGCGCATGTGTGAGAGTGGGAGGGGATGAGAGAATGTGAGTGGAAGCTCCCATACATGGTAGGCATGAGGCCTCTTATATAGGCGTGAGTGTGTGGCTTGGGATGTAATCTATAGAGGGTAGCTTATATGCCAAGTTGCTTGAGATGTAAGTTACAATGGGTAGTTGACATGCCAAGTTATATGTAGCTTGTGAACTAGCCTATGATTGTCCCTTAGGGCATGATGGACCGCAAGTATAGGGGATCACTGATAGTCCTTTCGACAAGTAAGAGTGTTGAACCCAACGTGGAGCAGAAGGATATGATAAGCGGTCTTTAGCAAGGTAATTTCTGCAAGCCCCGAAACTGTAAGTAGCAAGTGTTTTGATAGGAAGGTAATTTTTGACGAGAAAGTAACGGTAACAATAAGTAAGGTGCAACAAGGTATCCCAATCGTTTTATGGCAAAGGACATGCCAAAACTATCTCTTATGATGAGCAAAGTTTTCTTGAGGGTACAGGGGATCACTTTCATCATGTTGGTTTCATTCATGTTCGCTACTTTGATAATTTGATATGCGGATGGACCGGTGCTAAGGTGTTGTTCTTACTTTATTTAACAACATACTTATGATTAACCCCCTCGCAAGCACTCGCAACTACGAGAAAAGTATTAAGGCAAAGTCTTACCATAGCATTAAACATGTGGACCCAAATCAGCCCCTTACGAAGTAGCGCATAAACTAGGGTTTAATCTTCTGTCACCCTAGCAACCCATCATCTAATAGCTACTCCCCAATGCATTCCCTCAGGCCCAAGGATGGTGAAGTGTCATGTAGTGAATGTTCACATGACATCACTAAGGGAATCACAACATGCATATCATCAAAATATCGAACAGATATCGAATTCACATGATTACTTGCAACATGAATTTTGTAAATTCCCCATCCCCAAGCTTAATTCCTACTCGTCCTCGAGTAGGTAAATGATAAAAACAGAATTTGTGATGTGGAATGCTGCCTAACATACTTATCCATGTAATATTCTTTATTGTGGCATGAATGTTTAGATCCATAAGACTCAAAACAAAAGCTTAATGTTGACACAAAATAATAATATTTCAAGCATACTAACAAAGCAATTGTGTCTCTTCAAAATATAATGGCAAAACAAAGTTATCCCTACAAAATCATATAGTCTGGCTATGCTCCATCTTCCCCACATAAAGTATTTATATGATGTACAACCCCGATGACAAGTCAAGCAATTGTTTCACACCTATTATGTTCTCAAACCATTTGAACTCTCACGCAATACATGAGCGTGATCCATGGATATAGCACTATAGGTGGAATAGAATATGGTGGAGGTTGTAAAGAAAAAAAAGAAGATAGCTCACATCAACTAATGTGAGTGACTAGGGATTGCCATGCAACGGATGCACTAGAGCCATAAGTGTATGAAAGCTCAAAAGTACACTTAATGGGTGTGCATCCAACTTTCTTACTCATAAATACCTAGGGAAGTTTGAGGAATCCCATCATTGGAATACACAACCCAATATATATAATGAGAAATCCCCACTACCGTATGAAAGTGAGAAAATAGGAGACTCTCTATCATGAAGATCATGGTGCTACTTTGAGGCACACGTGTGGAACAAAGGATAGTAGCATTGTGCCTTCTCTATTTTCTCTCATTTTTATTTTGGTGGGCATCATTGGCCTCTATTTTTTTATTTGGGCTTCATTGACCTCTTTTATTTTTCATAAAGTCCAAAGTCTCATCCCAACTTGTGAGGGAATCATGGTTTCCATTATCCTTTCCTCACATGGAACAATGCTCTAATAATGATGGTTATCACACTTTTATTTACTTAAAACTCAAGAATTACAACGCGGTATCTAGAAAAAATTCTGACTCTATATGAATGCCTCCGGTGGTGTTCCGGGATGTGCAATGATCTGGCATAGCAAATGACATCAAAAAACGGACAAGACATGGAAATATCATGTTGGCTATCTTACGATCGTGCAAAGTAATATGAAAATGATGGTGCGTGTCATAATAAATGGAACGGTGGAAGTTGTATGGCAATATATCTTGGAATGGCTATGGAAATGACATAATAGGTATGTATGGTGGCTGTTGTGAGGAGCGATATATGGTGGTTTTAATGCACCGGCGAAAGTTGTGCGGTACTAGAGAGGCTAGCAAAGATGGAAGGATGAGAGTGCGTATAATCCATGTACTCACACTAGACATAAAGAACTCACATAGTTATTGCAAAAGTATATTAGTCATCGAAGCAAAGTGTTAGATGCATGCTCCTAGGGGAGAGGTTGGTAGGAGTTAACCATCGCGCGCTCCCGACCCTCGCACAAATGTTGACAGTCAATAAACAAAATCATCCTCCGCCTTCCTAACATAACGCTCACCATATGTGCATGCTATGGGAATAACAAACCATTACACAAGTATTTCTACTAATCCAGAATTACTTCCTGGCTTGACTCTAATATCACCATCTTTATATCTCAAAACTTTATGCAAGGAATCAAATTTCTCATAATATTCAATGCACTTTATATGAAAGTTTTTATTTTATCTGTCTTGGATGCCCATTATATTAGGAATAAATTCGTAACCTAAACCAATTACCATGTTGTTTCAAAAATCTCAAAATAATATAAGTGAGGTACGAAAGTTTAGTTATTTCTATAAAACGAAACACCACCGTGCTCTAAAACGATATACGTGAAGAACATAGAGTATTCTAATAAATTCAAGATTCATGCATGTCTCTCTCAAAATATGTGTCCAACAAGGATGATTGTGGCAATCTAAAAAGTAAAGACACATATCATACAAGATGCTCCAAGAAAAACACGTATCATGTGGTCAATAAAAATATAGCCTCAAGTAAATTTCCGATGGATTGAAGATGAAAGAGGTGATGCCTTCCGGGGCATTCGCAAGCTTAGGCTCTTGCTACTCCTTATTCCATAGTCCATCAAATCTTTACCCAAAACTTGAAAACTTCACAACACAAAACTCAACAGAAAACTCATGAGGTCCATTAGTATACGAAAATAAATCACCACTTTAGGTACTGTTGTGAACTCATTCTTTATTTATATTGGTTTAATATCTACTATATTCCAACTTCTTGATGGTTCATACCCCCAGATACGACCCATAGATACATCAAAATAGGTAAACGACACAAAGAAAATAGAACCTGTAAAAAATAGAACAATATGTAGCAATCTGGAAACTTCGTATACTTTTGTAACTCCAAAAATTTTGAAACTTCAGAACAACCTGGGAAATGGTTATATCAATTTTTTGTTAAAAATTCAAAATCATTTGGCCTTCTGAGCAACTTATAAGATTTCTGTACTGGGCACAAAACTTTCTATTTTTTAGCAAGATCAAATCAACAATCACCATAGACCATCCCAAAGGTCTTACTTGGCCCAAACACTAATTGAAACACCAATACACAATTACTACAGGGTTAATAATGTGTGAAAAACTTAAAAACAGAAGCAAAAAGCATAACAAAAAAATTAAATTGTGTTGCGTCCTAACAATCTCTATTGTTTAACGCCCGTAGCTAGGCATAACCCAATAGATCTAGATATTGTCATCATTGGTATTGGCAAATTTTGTGAGTGGCTTCTCGAACCCGGGGGATTCTTTCCGTTTCCCCGGGTTTTCGGACGAAGGAACCATCTTAAGATCTAAAATATCCAAACGCTTATTGCAAAGGGTAATCAATGTTTTTAAGCTACCGATGTTTCCATTAATATGTTTGAGGGGTTCCTGATATTTTTGTAACTCGTCTAAGTGATTATATAAGTCACCCAATTTGTCGAGAATTTGAACTCCCTGTTGTGAAAATACAAGCTCCCTTTTTTGTGAGGGAACCCCCAAAATCCCTTCGAACACTTTATAAGCGGGACTCACATCAAGTTCGATAAAATTACCCTCTGAGGCAAAATGCAAAATCTTTCTATGATGCAAAGCCAATCCAACGTAAAAAAATCGTGTCTCCTTTTAGGATGGAAATACGATAGGATTCCCTTAGCCTATACCATGCATCTTTCAGATTTTCCCCTTATTTTTTTGAAGTATAGTTCTTCAAAGTTTGGTGACAAGGGGGACGTAGTAACGCTAGTCATAGCAACAAGCAAGAGATCCGGCAAGAAAAAGGTCAAACAATAAAGAGAAGGTGAATAAAATAGAAAATTGGTGAAGTCGGGGAGAGGAAAACGATAGGCAAATGGAAAATAATTTAAATGCGAGAGATGAGTTTGTGATGGCTATTTGGTAGGCTTGATGAGTATCCTCTCCGACAACGGCGCCAGCCATCCTTCTTGCTACTTCTTAAGCTTTGTGTTGGTTTTCCATTGCAGACGAAAGGGTGATGCAGCAAAGTACATATGTATTTCCCTCGGTGTCGAGAACCAAGGTATCATCTAGTAGGAGGAACAAGCAAGTCACCAATTTATGCACCTACACAAACAATCAAACACTTGCACCTGACGCTATAAAGGGGTTGTCAATCCCTACACGATTACCTTCAAGGATTAGATCTGATAGAGACACATATAAAAGATTGCAAGAAGTAAGAAGTAAATGAAATTTGAGCAAGGTATTTTTTGTATATGGATCTGAAAGTATAATATGGAAAATAGACTTGGGGCCATAGGTTTCACTAGAGGCTTGTCTCTTGAAGGAAAATAATATGGTGGGTGAACAAATTACTGACGAGCAATTGATATAAAAGCGCATAGTTATGATGATAACCATGGCAATGATTGTGTGTATAAACATCACATCCGTGTCAAGTAGACCGAAACGATTCTACATCTACTACTATTATTCCACACATCGACCGACTCCTGCGTGCATCTAGAGTATTAAGTTCATGAAGAACAGAGTAACGCATTAAGTAGGATGACATGATGTAGAGGGATAAACTCAAGTAATATGATTAAAACCCCATATTTTTATCCTTGATGACAACAATATAGTATGTGCCTCTGTACGCCTGCTATGTCAATGGGTGAGTACACCGCAAGATTGAACCCAAAACTAAGCACTTCTTCTATTGCAAGAATTACCAATCTAGTTGGCCAAACGAAACCAATAACTCAAAGAGACTTGCAAAGATATGAAATCATGCATATAAGAATTCAGAGAAGAACCAAATAATATCCATAGATAAGCTGATCATAGACCCACAATTCATCGGATCTCGACAAACACACCGCAAAAGAGTATTACATCGGATAGATCTCCATTAAGATCATGGAGAAAATGTTAGTGAAGAACAACGAGAAATAAGAAGCCATCTAGATACTAGCTATGGACCCGTAGGTCTATGGCAAACTACTCACGCATCATCGGAGGGGCAATGGAGTTAATGTAGATGCCCTCTGTGTTCGGATCCCCCTCCGGCAGATTACAGGAAAAGGCTCCAAGATTGGATCTCTCGGGAACGGATGCTTTCAGCGACGAAAAAGTTTTATCGTGGTTATTTTTGGTATTGGGGGAATATTGGGGAATTTATAGGCCAAATATTAGGGCTAGAAGAGCTACAGGGGGCCCATAGGCCAGGGGCGCACCCCCGTAGCCGTGCGAGGGTGGCTTGTGGCCCACCCCTGGCTCTTCTAGGCTCTTCTCCAAGTCTGGTAGGTTTCTTCTGGTCCAAGAAAAATCTCTGTAGAATTTTATTACATTTGGACTCCGTTTGATATTCCTTTTCTGCAATACTCAAAAACAAGGAAAAAATAGAAACTGGCACTGGGCTCTAGGTTAATAGGTTAGTCCCAAAAATAATGTAAAATAGCATATTAATGCATATAAAGCATCTACAACAGATAATATAATAGCATGCAACAATAAAAAATTATAGATACGTTGGAGACGTATCATCGAGCAAGATGTGATTTGCCCCTCTGATCAGGAGAGATATAGTTTGGGCTCCTCGGGCGATCCGACCTAGATAAGCATGGCCTTTCGATGCAGATTATGAGATAACCAGAATGTTGGTCGAATTTTGTGGTACGAGAAAGAGGTTTAGGTTAAACAACGACAACATATATCATGTGGTAAAGGGAATAGAAGTGTGAAGTACAGGTTCGCCTAACCAGCTTCATCACACACTTGGAGTCAGCATGCTTTTCTAGAGGCCGATACCGACTAGTCGAGTCGGATGTGATCTGACTCGCGACCTAGTGAATGAGAACCTAACGGGTCATGCGCTTAAGGGAAGTAACATGTGGGCTTTTGGATCCGTGTGAGGCCCAAGAGTTGAGCCTGCGCTAGATGCCTATATATAGTGGAGGTGTGGCACAACCATTTGATTGATCGCTTCGGTGTTGTCATTAGGGCTTTGCATGTGTTGCAACTAGCCACCTCCACCTTGCCGCCAAACTGTGTCATAGGACCTAGCAGTCCGCCGCATGGAGTTCTTCCTGCACGCGCATATACTGTTAGAGGCGGTGCACTTGCACCGCTCTAGCGAACCTGTACACGGGATCCAGCGACTAGCTATTCGAGGGCGATTGGACAGGATGTTCGAGGGAGATCGGGCGAGGAGGAGACGGACCACGCAAATGCGCTAGCCCAACTCTACTTCTGCGACATTTCACTGCGCCGCTAGTGGTAACAATCTTTGAACCATCTCCATAGCATGTTCTAGGATGTTCTGCGCATAGGAAATTTTTAATATGCATGTCATACACCTACGGTAGAACCCAATACAGCCCCCCGACACAGAATACCTAGGTTGTCAACCCAGGGGGGTGATCTTCCCTGGTCCCATTGATTGGTTGCTCAGACCAATTGAGATACCTAGGAACTGCCAACCCGACCATGTTGATGGCTCTTTTTTTGAGATTGTTATCTCTCCTATAGGTACTGGTGGTGAAAACATGGTAGTGGCCACTATTCAACTGCTTAGGATTACTCTGAAATTCAGTTTGATTGTTATGTTGTTGATTGCCCTGGACAGAATGTTGTCCATTGCCGTTATTGTCTTGGTGCTGAAAACGAGTTCCTCAACCGTCCTGTCTATGAAAACCTAATCTTGAAAATCCACCAAATGAGCTGCCGTTCGATCGACCAAGGCCAAGCTGACACGGATGTCCAACATCATTACCTCCCTTGTGATTCAAGAAAGCTTGATTATGTTATTCCTGCATGTGTAACAGTTTTTCCATGATTGAGTAACGCCCAAGATGCGATCCTATCCATATTTTGGATCGCGGGCCTCGACATGGATAGAAACGCATCTTGTCGCTTCGCAAGAATGAATATCATTACAAGTACATGTAAAGAAGGGATGAGTCTATGGAATTGGCTTACACTCGCTAGAAGCTAAAATCTTGATCACATAAACACAACAACATTGACAATCATCATACATAAGAGCAGGGTCCGAATACGGACGAAATCAAATGATAAAAGAATCATCCATCCTTGCTATCCTAGGCTGCCTGCCTGGAACCCATCCTAGATCAATCAAGAAGAATAAGAACTCCAAATCAAACAAGCATCACACTCAGGTCATTGCATCGCATTACCAGTACCTGCAATTATTGTTGTAGCAATCTATGAGCCATAGGGACTCAACAATCTCATTTCCAAGGGTATCAGGACTACAAAAGCTTAATGGGTGAGCTATGGTTAAGTGGTGAGGTTCCAGCAAGCACTAAGAATTTATTTGAGTGGCTAACTTACGAGTACAAGAATAAGTGGGGGGTGATCTACGCACAACCGGATGTGAACTAGTAATGATCACTAAGTGATCCTGAACACCTACTTACGCTCAAACATCACCCCACCTTGTCCTCGCTCGATTCAAAACTCATGAGTCGAGACAGTCACGATTAAGCACACGGTTGGTGTATTTTCTTTTAGTTTACTTCAAGTTTTCTATGATCAGATGTTAAACAAATTTGCAAGTTGCCACATAACCGCGGGCACGGCTCTCATGAGAGATTTAACCCTAAAGGGGTGCTCTAACTCATCCATCCCAAACTAGCCACACACTGCATGGAATACTAGGGTTAGGGTAGGGTTGCCCAAAATGGCATGGGGAGGCTTATAAAAGGGAAGGGGCTAGGGTTAGCAGTTTTTGCACTGTTTCGAGCCACTCGATCACGATCGGACGACTCTAGTCATGGTGTTTGGTTAAGTGGGCTAGGTGGGCTTCGATGGGCTGTGTACAGGGGCTTTGTGGGGATGAGAGGGAATGTATGGCATCCCGTGACATATTTTATAAACCGAAACGTCTGACGAATAAACTTGCTCAATCTGCTATATATATTAATGGTTCGGGTATCAAATGACCTCTGAATGCGACAAAATTTGGCCGGTGTTCTACTTACAATAAAACAAGCCTGCACGCACATTTTTGATCAATTCCAATAATGTTTCATACTAAATTTTAAAAACAATATATTATCGATGCCACGGGCGCATGCGTGTGTGTGGTTGGTCTCAAAACGTTCTTCGACAAGAACGGAGAGAACCGACAACTATGAACGGATGAAAGTTTTGAAAAATGATGGCAACGGAGTGCCTATACAATGTAGATGATGCGAATGATGTGATGATGTGATAATGGATGCGACAACCAAATAAATCACATGACGATAATGGAATAAAACTGGAATCTTATGGAGCCTCGGTCTCGGACTATTACACCTCTCCACCACTAACAAGAGATCTCGACTCGAGATCTTAGAATGAGAAGAGAATAGAAGGAGGAAATTAGGAGGTAAAACTTAGTTTATTCTTTGACAAACGAGTGAGACCAACAAAACTTGGAACAAGGAACAATAGCACAAGGAACAAGCAATAATTTGAAACCACTCCGGATGAGGCTAGATGGGCAAGGGATTGAAAAGAATGAATTCGGGCAGCACTTCGTTTGAACGGAGAGGCCAAAACTTGCTACGATGGAAAGAAATTGAAAAGAGAGACACAAAACTCCGGTCAATGGATAAGCAAGGAAAAGAGCATGATATTGATAAAATATGATGATGGTTGAAGAGAGGAACACCAGAAAGCCTCTGAAACAAAAGAATGAAGCTAGACCAATGGAAGGAAAAGAACGGAGAAGATAATGACAACTTCTATCCCGATTGAATTTGAAAAGATTCCTTACAAAGCAGAGATTGAACCGAGTTGTCGGAACATCAACAACGAAAAGAATAAGCTTGTTGTGGGATGATGAAAACATCTCAAAATTATGAGGTGACAACCGGCCACTAACAGAAACAAATGCATTGATTGAGATCAACAAGGAGATGGAAACTTATTTCACCAATAGGATACATTGAGAACATGGATCATTGATAAGCACCAGGATATCAACAATCCTTAGGAAATGCCTTAGTGAAATCCATGCCAAAATAACTCCAAGAAAGGAATCATGGGTTTAAATATCTCATTCTTGCTATATTATCTTCGAGACTCTTCATGAATCAATAATGCTATAACACCATCTCAAAAGAAGAGAGAATGAATTGCACTTTGAAATGCAAAATGAAGAACACTTGGAGAATGAATTAAATTCTAGACGAACCACCCTGAAGAGTCATCAGGAAGATCTCTGAAAATTGAAAGGATGATAGAAAAGAATTGATGGTTGAAATAAGAACAAGATTGAGGCATTGCAAAGATTTAGATGGAGCTTCCCGATGAGATAATTGAGATAGATAGAACTTCGATTAATAAAACATGAACAACTTAGAACCAATAAAACTCTGAAAGAAGGATTGAAATCACCTTGATGAAAAAAGTATAAGAATTATGTTATTCTTATCCTTCATCAAGTTAAATTGATAAAAACAACGGATTGCCATACTACTTAATCTTTTTGCAAATGATTGAAGAGAGATAAGAGCATGAATTTAAAAGAAGTCTTCAACATAACATCGGTAAAAATTTGGAACAAATGAGGATACTACGAATGAATGGAGATACATGACGATAAAGAGATGATGATCCGCCTAGAAGAAAACTTGAACGACGAACCAGACTAATTGAGATATGAACGGAGAGACAACAATCAAGTGGGATTAGAGAACGAAAGTTGAAAGCTGAGAATGAAGAAATCTTATGAAATGATGGCCTTTGACGGATCCAGAAATGAAGACAACTCTGAAATGCTCTGGATAGATATGGATAGAATTACTCATGATCAAAAACAATTTGAGAGGGTACCAGTAAGCTGAAACCATGAATCTTCAAGAGAACGAGAAAATATTTAGGAGAAACTCTTCTTAGGTCTTCAATGATGAGAATGATGCTGAGAAACCACATCATGTATTACTGAGACACTCCGGAACAATGAATAAGAAAAGGTTGAGGCAAAGTTGAAAAAGATTTAGAAGCGATCTTCGAGAGGGAATGTGACTGATGAAATTCATTCTTAAGCCACATTTTTAAAGAACTTGTTGGAAGAAAACCACCTGGGGAAAAGTTGTGTGTTATGGGCCCACTGAAGGCAAACCCCATTGAAACAATTGCTTACAAATAGAGATTGCACCGATACAAATAAAACTTAATTAGGTGAGAACCTCAAAATAATTTAAAGGGATATGAATGGAATGAAAATCTTATGATATATCTCGCCACTCTGGATAGGACAAAGAGATATGACTAAATAAGAGAGGTTTGGATAATAATTTCCAATATGGACATAAATTAGCGAATGAAATGGATATTATGAACACCGAGGAGTTGAATTGATATGACCGGAGAATAATGACAATGAGAACGCGGGATATGAGGATAGATCTTGAAATTGAAACTCCTAAGAAATCCACAAGGAATCGCCGGATACAATATGGAAGAAAAGAAGGAGAAAACATCACATGAATAAAAAGGCACTTGCATGATAATTTAAACATTGAAAAAAAGGGTCGGAGGGTCGAGGAAAACAAAGAAAACTTAGATCGATTCCAGAAGGAAATATGTGGATTGATCTTGCAAATATTGGAGGGGATTGAATTATATTGAATAGAAGAATGACGGTTGAAAAGAATCGATATGAAAAATTGACTCTTAAAAAGGATTAGAACTCCCGTAGAAATACGAGAACACTGTTTAGCAAAGATAGAAAATCACCAGTTGACATTGAAGCAACTCGAATTACCATACTCTAAGAAAACAAAGGATGAGGCTTGCAAATTAAGCCTGAAACAAATACACAATCCATTATGCATTTGTTGGAAGAATAATCCTAAGTAACTACTTGAATTCCCACAAAAAAGTGCCGAAATTTTCTTGTGATGCATTCTCGTCCAATGGATACACGGAGTAATTAATGAATAAATCATTCATCTCCTAGCAATAATTCTACCCATCCAATGAATCACATCCGTAAGCACATAACCGGAGAAACCTCGGAAACTGATCAACCTTAGACCCTCCTAATCACAACGATACTAAATCTGGCAGTACATCTGGACGCTCTCCCTAGTACTGGGTTATGACAAACTCCCCTCGCCACAAAGATTATTGAAGCAATTCCGAATATCTTCATCCTGAGATATTAAGGAAACTAAATGATAGCAAGTGACAAGAATCCACTAGAGCTCTACTCCCCAGGTCCAATACATATAGTCGGGAGGCACCAATAACAGATTCCCGGTCACAATGGCATCATAGAGGTTCCAAAATACCCATGCGATCCTAAAGAAATTGAGAGAGAAGAGACGTAGAATTAAAATTCCTACCCCGGGATACCTCAAGAGATCATAGAAGATAAGTAAATGGAATCCTACTCTCCGATATGTAACTAGACTCAAAATAGTTTTTTACTATACTCGACTCGACCAAGTTTGATCAATCAAGGGGGCTCCTAGGTCGGTACAGACTCTGATACCAACTTGTAAAGCCCAATGTGTGATCCTATCCTTATTTTGGCTCGAGGGCCTTGAAAGGGATAGAAGCGCATCTCGTCGTTTCACAAGAATGTCTATCATTACAAGTACATGTAAACAAGAGATGAGTCTATGTAATTGGCTTACACTCGCCACAAGCAAAATCATGATCACATCAATACAACAAGATATACAATCACTACAGGAATCAGGCACTTTGCCGTCTACCATGGCACACGACAAAGCTACAAAGTAGGACGTCAAAGGACTTTGCCGTCCGCTTGTGGATGACACAAATTTGGGCCTAGCTAGCTCCGACAAAGGGGTGCTTTGTCGTCTGCTTCGGCCTAGCGGACGACAAAGGATCTTTGTCGTCAGCTTGTAGACGACAAAGGGCATGGACCACAACTGCTCACGGCGTCGCTGTTAGAGGTGTCTAACGGACCTCACCACTTTGACATCTGCTGCCTACCATACATTTGTCATTTGCTGCCTACCCGCCTTTGCCGTTTGCCACCCTGCCGTTCTTTGTCGTCTGCCTCCCTCCCAATCTTTGTCGTCTACCACCCTCCCCATCTTTGCCGTATTGGCCCTTTTTATTTTGTTTTTTTATATCCAATCATTTTCACAAGAACATATATGATATATACATATATAATTCATAGAAACTATATCACTGCCATATCACAAGCACATATCTATGATCATGCAACGAACATACCAAATCAAAAGTGCAAGTTTCATCCATACATGCATAGTTTAATCCATAAGTTGCAAGTTTCACAACGTTCATCGATACAAAATCAAAATAGAAATTGAACACAAGAACTCCACCAATGCAAGATTCCGTGAAGTGAATCAAATCTGCAAAATGGGAAATAAGAAAGCTAGAAGAAGAATACTAGAAGAAGAAGAAGAAGAGGAAAAAGAAGAAGCATTTTTCTTCTCTTTCTCTTTATCCTGTTGTTATTCTTCTTCTTATTGCTTATTTGTGCCATTTTAGATCTAACCAAGGTAATTATGCCATTTTTTACCTAACTAAGCGTGGGGACCCCGACTCATAAGTCGTGATCACCGAATGTATGTCCACAATGACCCCTGAGATCAATGCTCACTATACACACAGAAGCTAAATAACAAGAGTCTTACATCCTAAACATACCGGTTTACTCAAATATGGCCTTTAAGGCCTAGTCCTCATAATCAAGGATAGCGTGAACCCATGCCATCTGCCTTAACCCTATAGGCATTTTGACTAGGAAGCGTCTTAACTCGCACACCCGTCACCAAGGTAATCTTCATCATAACCTGTTCTTTCATGCCTGGCTAATAAAATAACCAGTGGCAAGCCAATGAGTACTTTGAATGTACTTACAAGCAATCCAGGTTTGTAACAAGGAAATAACGATGCATGATATAGCAGGAATAGGTAAGTTTTGCAGAAATCTAGTTTTGAGTGCAATGACATGATCAAGTAACTCAAGTAACCATGCATCAACCAAGACAGGTGTTTGTAAGAACACGTCACAGTCACCATCAGAAGCAGGGGGGTGGACGTCTCATGTTCAACCATCACACCAAGTCCTCAGACTTGTCTCATGTACCGTCTGAACGTCTCATGTTCAGTCATCATGCCAAGTCATCCGACTCGACTCGAATATCATCCTTGTCACCACACACACACACACCAAGTTTGCAAAAACATCTGGATATAGTCTAAGAAGGACCTCCAACTGTCCATGACAGTGGACGTGGCTATTCGAATAGTTTTACACTCTAGAGAGGTTGCACACTTTACCCAGAAGACTCGGGGAACTTCCGTGTCATCCACGACTCGCGGTATATAACATACCCGAGGTAAGCACCCGAACAATGCCTTTCCCATGTTGATACTAAACAAAGAGTCCACTTGTTGGTGCCATCCCTCATGATATACATCACTCGTACCATCCATGAGGGCACGCAACGGTGTGCCCGGTGCTTGTAAAGACAGCGCATGACCTTCCTCTTAGGGACGACCCCGTCTCAAGAGTGACCACTTCACTATTGCCACTAGTAATGCAGGCTCCTTGCTAGCACAAACCATATTAATCAACAAAGCCCCATCCCATAAGGGGTATCGTGCTTGCGCATGTAAGGCTGGGATGGTCAGCAAACCTTAAATCTAATCCATTTTCGAAAACACATACTCAACTTGCTCCGGCATATCAATTCTTTCTCAAGTGGTCACCCTTCTCATCATCATCTCTCTCGGGCACTAGTGGTACCCGACGGGGTTTTAGAAAGAGTCTTTGAAATCATTTCTTTTCCTTCCATCACCATCCATAAGTCCCATCCCATTTGCATAGCATCTATTGGCAACCTAACTACTCCCACCCGCACAACCCTCATAAGGTGGTAGGGTCATGCACGATGCAAGTCTCAATGATAAAGGTAACACAGGTATCCCACCAAAGGGGGAACACCTCATCATGATCATTTCATCGAATCAACAAGTGCTATATGACATGCATGAAAAGTTTCTTCACATGGTTAAAGGGCTGCTTTCCTGGCTTATCAAAGTCTTCACGGTCTTCACCCTCTTCTCGCCCACTTCGAGCATTCCATCTACTACATCAACTATTGCCGGAAACAACTGCAATAAGCAACACAACAAGCAGAGAAATAAAAGTGATCTATAATTAGAAGTTTCATTTTTCTTGGACACCTTGGGTCACAAGAAAGTTAATCAGGAAGGTTTCATTGGATACATGTGTATCAAGGAGATGTTTTTGAATGGTGGGCGTGATGGACGTGATATTCTTTTAAGATGTCAGCAGAAAATATTTTTATAAAAATGGGTGGATGGACACAACAATTAGGGTATGATTTTAGAAGGTTTCAGAAATTGGTTTCACTAGATTTGGAGTTGGGATGAATTTCCTAGGATTTTCACAAGGTGAAATTAGTGGAAAATGGGCCATTTATTAGATCCAACAGAATAAGTGCATGGTAGAAATGTTCACCATGGCTACACAAATAAGTAATGATTTTTGGAGTATCTGGAACTTGAATCACTCCATTTGGAGTTGATATGAAGGCTATAGGATTTTTGCAAGTGGGGCATGAATATTGCAAATTTGAATATAAATTTAATTAGCATAGAGAAGTTTGTAGGAAAAATATGTAAGACATATTTCTGGAAAGATCATGAGTTTACAAATATGTAGGAGCTTCAATCAATTGATTTGGAGTCCAAATGATTTTTCTATGAATTTTTTAATATGCCTAAAAAAGAAGAGGGGATATAAAAAGGGGCATTACCAATGGGCTAAATACGCTTAGTGCTACCGGATAAGCACATGGGCCGGCCCAACAGCTCAACCGCGTAGGGGGGCTGGCAATGTGGAAGGTGTACCCCTTGGAGTATGCCTCCCGGGCAGAGAGGCGCAGCCCACGGAGGGCGAAACCACTTAAGGCGCGGGCCCGGGGGCTGGCTCGCTGACGGGAGGGCCCCTCCTGATGGGAGGCACGGCCGAGGGGCACTGGCATTGCTCCCGGCGGCTCAGGCCGCCTACGGCGAGGCTCCGGCTGCCAACGCGCTCAGGAGAGGGAGCCGCACCACACTGGGGGCACGTCCCTTCGTCGGGGAGTGCCAGACGCGCGCGGCCTCTCCCGTGGTGGATCCCGGTGACGAGGACCACGAGGCTTGGTGCTCTGACCACTGGAGGACGAGGTGACGTGCGAGAGGAGGTGGTGGTGGCGCTAGTGGCGGCCTGGAGAGGATCAAGGGGAAGCAGAGGCATGGGAAGCCTGAATCCAAGCGCCGGCCGTGGCGGGCACGGCGGACATGGGAGGAGGAGAAGGCCACAGGAGTGCGGGGGCTCAGTTTGGCGATATCCAAGAGGGCGGGGGAGAGCCAAGAGGGCGAGAAGGGGCTCGGGAGTGGGTAGAGTAGGGGGCGACGAGGGGGAGCTCGGGAGGGCCATGGATGCCCTCGGGCAAGGAGAGCACGGGTGCCAGGGCTGCCTTGGAGGCTTGCAAGTGTCGGGGGAGGAGCGTGGGAGGTCAAGGGTGATGCCCCAGCGTGTGTGAATGCCCTGCAAATGCTAGACGCGAGATACCCGACATGGTTCATTGGTAGAGCGCCGTTTCTGCAGGTCAGCAGCATGGTCACCACGCCACTTCGTGTCTAGAGCACCTTTTGGTCGGCCAAACTTGTCTACCGTGTGAGGCACGCATGGGAAAGATGATTGGTGAAGTGGGAGGGTAAATGGATCTGGGTAGATGGGAGTTTTATAGGGTGTAATTCTGCAACAGCAAACTAGGGGCTCATCTAAGGGTTTTCTACCGTGGTCTAATTGGAACAGAACCATGTCTAGTGGACTAAGCTATGGACGGACTACAAGTCCACCAATTTTCAGCTCAGGGAGATCAAGGCACATGGTACTTGTAGTTCAAAGCTACAATTCCTGCCAAAATCTATTTTTAGAGGTGCTGCTCATATTTCCCACATGAGTATGCCATATATGGGTTTGGGTTGATGCAAATGATGCTTTGGAAAGGTTTGGGGGCATTTTTAGGAACAGAATACTAGGAGAGGAGAAAGAAGAGGTCTTGCCATGGTAAAATATAGGGAGAATGAGGGAGTTACCTCACAAATAATTGACCAGAGGCCATGGAAAAGTTACTGGAGGTACAAGAGAGTTATAATATGTTGTGGTAAAAAGTTGGGGGCAAGAGGAATCTCTTTGGGCCCACCTTGCTTGTCCACAAGTCTATGGCTGAAGTTGTTTGTGCTATGGTTGGGCTAGGCAGGGGAATCCTATGACCTTGATATTTACCAGGGATAAATGGTAATTCCATTTGGTCCTGAACGCAAGTTTTGAGATGATTTGAAGGAAGTTGGTAATGTAAACTTGGGAAACCCTAGAAATGGACAGAAATGGATTTTTGTAGATATGATCATGAAATTCTATTCCCCTTGATGCACCACTTGATTTAGCATCATAATTACGGTATTAGAGAATGCTCACAAAGTTTGGGATCAAAAGGAGATACTTCACAATGTAAAGTTGATCAAACTTTTCTCTAGACAGGAATGGCTTTAGGTTTGTTTGGTGAACCAAAACAATTGTGATTGAGATGAAACTTGGCAATATGACCACATATATCATATGTGACGTGCTAGAATTTTCCTGGATTTATTTGAGAATATTTCTTATAGAAAATTTTCAAAACCTTGAAACAGACATATATGGTTTTGAAGGGTTTTGTCCAGTATTTTGAACATGACCATGTGTTGAAACCTTTATATATGGATAATATATACCCACTGAGTTTCCCTAAATTTCTCAAATATTTTTGAATCATTTAAATAATTTTTCCCTATAAATGACCATTTCTAGTCTTAAGAAAATCCTTTAAATAAAATATGAAAATAATCCTTTAAAAAATATTTTCTGGTTTTTGGAAGTTATATATATAGTAGGTTCCAAATAAATCATTTGGGGAAAAAGGATCCACCCAATTTGGGGACTTGTAGTGCAATACTCAAATCAAGGGGTTTTCCAAACCTAATTTGAATAAAACCTTTTTGGCCAAAATAATATTTTGTAAAAATATAATGAAGTCCTATTCACATGGCATGATCATTGGACAAGAGTGGGGATCAAGGAAAAGAGTTTTGAGAGTAGGAGGGATTTTATGAATATATAGCACTAGCAAGCAATCAAACAATCAACAATCAAGTCAAGCATAACTATCACACAAAAGCTTTAATTGGCCCTAATTTTTGAGTCATGATAACTTAGTCATGAGGCAAATCCAGGATGTGACCCTAAGCTTATTGTGTCTTTTTGCAAGAAAATAAGGTAAGTCTATGGCATCTATGAGGTTACCAACAACAAGAAGAAGATCTAGAGGAAGAAGACGAAGAAGACGAAGTGTTTTTCTTCTCTTTCTCTTTCTGCTATTATGTTTCTTCTTCTAATTGCTTATTTGTGTCATTTTACAGCTAACCTGGGTAATTATCACAATTTTTTCCTAACTAATCTTATTGTGTCATTTTGCAATAAAATAAGCTAAGTCTATGGCATCTATGAGGTTACAAAGAAGAATAAGAAGAAGGAGAAGAAGAAGATCAAGAAGAAGAAGAAGCTTTTTTCTTCTCTTTCTCTTTCTCCTCTTGTTTTTCTTCTTCTTATTGCTTATTTGTGTCATTTTAGAGCTACCTATGTAATTATCACATTTTTTACCTAACTAAGCTTATTGTGTCATGTTGCAAGAAAATAAGCAAAGTCTATGGCATCTATGAGGTTACCAAGAAGAACAAGAAGAAGATCTAGAAGATGAACAAGAAGAAGAAGATGCTTTTTTCTTCTCTTTCTCTTTCTCCTCTTGTTTTTCTTCTTCTTATTGCTTATTTGTGTCATTTTGGAGATAACCTAGGTAATTATCACATTTTTACTTAACTAAGCTTATTGTGTTATTTTGCAAGAAAATAAGCTATGTCAATGGCATCTATGAGGTTACCAAGTCTATTATGTCATTGTTGAGTTAACTAAGCTTGTTATGTCAGTGTGGAGGAAACAATGCTAAGTATAGGTCATTTTAGAGTTAACTTAGGTACAATATGTCCTTTTAGAGCTAGCTTAGGTACAATATGTCATTTTGGAGGTAAGTAAGCTTACTATGTCATTTTAGAGGAAACAAAGCTAACTTACGTAAAATATGACATTTGTCTAAGTGCTAAGTTTGTGATTGTGCTAAGTTTGTCTAAGTGCTATGTTTGTCTTTGTTTGAGAAAATGAGCCAAGTAAGTGGCATATTAGGGCTTACCCTCCTTGTCATCACGGAGGTGAAGCACTAGGGTTGCTCGAGTCGTGCAATGCGGACCAGGAGTTATGTTCTACCAAAGAACATTTGCATTAGCATAATGACGCTAAAATGTTAAGACTAGTAAATAGTGAACACTAAAATGAAACTCACCGTTCCAGCCGTGGTAATGACTACCATCGGCGGAGGGGTTTGGCCGGTCTTCTCGCACAAAGTCTACAGATTTGGTTTTGCCAAGTCAATCATATTGGTTATTGAATGAATAGAACATGTAGTGCATGATTTGGCTAATATGAAGAAGAAACTTACCACAATGAGCTCGTACAAGGCCCGGTTAGACACATCGTTCTATTCCCTCTCCTCTTCCAACAACTTAGCCATCATCTCCTCCATATCCCTCTTCTCCTCTGCCGCCTACCAGGACTGTTCCGCAAGAAGCGCCTGGGTTTTCTCTCTGTGTTTCTGCCGAGCAGCCTCCAACAGAACTCCTCGTTAGCATTGTAGTCATCTTTGTTTGCACAGACAACGTAATGGAGGAAAGCTATTTGAGTCCGTTTGACTAACCTTGATGGCGAGTTTGACTAGCTGTGGACGAGGTGGCATCTCAGGACAGGATCTTGTTTGGCGCGCCTTGACCTGGTGAAAAGTGCTCGAAGACCATATATGTCCATCTCCAGTGGCTATCGAGCCATGAGGCCTCCCGTGGACATCTAACATCACCAGGCATGGATAAAGTGGTTGCTTCCTTGGGTTGAAGTTGTCCCCATTCACCGCCTTCCCCATATCATTGTACCTCATGAGCTTGTGGTGGGAGGAGATATTTGTGAAGTTCTCGGGATTATCGAGGTCAGACTTTGAGAATGTGTTGACCTTCTTGTATGAGGCAGTATGGGCCATGACATACAGATAATACACCTTTGTCACCTCCGTCTTATTGTGATGAGCCTACAAGAGAGGAACAAAGTATTAATAATGGGTAAACTAGCACTACAAGAATGAATTGGAGGAATCATGAAGCAAACCACATACCCAGTTCCGCCCGAACTGATAAATGTTGGCGCTGCCTTGATGGTGTGGCTGTGACACCCAAGATGCGATCCTATCCTTATTTTGGCACGGGGGCCTCGACAGGGATAGAAGCGCATCTCGTCATGTTTCAAGAATGGATATCATTACAAGTACATTTACAGAAGAGATGAGTATATGGAATTGGCTTACACTCGCCACAAGCTACATCAAGATCACATCAATAAAACTACATATTCAAACATCATACAGAAGAGCAGGGCCGACTACAGACAAAAACAACCGACAAAATGACATCCATCCTTGCTATCCCAGGCTGCAGCCTGGAACCCTTCCTAGATCGATGAAGAATAAGAAAATAACTCCAAATAAAACAACCATCACGCTCACGTCAAATCATCGCATTACCTGTACCTGCAACTGTAGTTGTAGTAATCTGTGAGCCACAAGGACTCAGCAATCCCATTTCCAAGGGTATCAAGACTATTAAAGCTTCATGGGTGAGGTATGGTTAAGTGGTAAGGCTGCAGCAAGCGGCTAAGCATTTATTTGAGTGGCTAACTTACGAATATAGAAAGTAATGTATGGTGGTCTACGCTTAACGGACATGAGCTAGTAATGATCACTAAGAGATCCTGAACACCTACTTACATCAAACATAACCCCACCGTGTTCTCTCCCGGATAAGAACTCACGAGAAGAGACAATCATGGTTACGCACATGGTTGGTACATTTTATTTGAGTTTACTTCAAGTATGCCATGACCGGGTGTTAAAGAAAGTTTCCAAGTTTGCCACATAACCGTGGGCACGGATTTCCAAAAGATTTAACCCTACAGGGGTGCTCCAACTCATCCATCACAAATTAACCACACGCCGCATTGGATTACCTCAACCAAGGAATCACCTATAGAGTTTGCAGAATCCCGATGGAAAATCTCAACTTCGAGATAGCCCAAAGTGTTGTCAAAATCCCTCGCGCAAGACGTTCGACAAAGGTAAAACAAATCCAGCAAGGCCTCCTGACGTGTCGACGATCCCTATAGGAGCCGCATATATTTTTCTCAGGACACGGTGGATAATCGACGCATACGGTGGCTTGATAGAAGTCACCGAAGTTGCCCTGGGGTGGCCCCGCACAGTGCTCTAGTTTGGACCAACACTCATGAGGAGCATTGGCGTGGGGGTTGATTAAATTATCCGCAGATGCTGGAGGCTCCCTATGCATTTTATTAGTTATTAGGCAAATGTAGTACAAATGTTGGTCCTTCCCAGGCAAGCTTTATCACAAAACGAAAATCAAGGGGGTCCCCATAACAACCCGGAAAATGTTAGGAGCGCTCAATATGGAACATAACACCGGTACACAAGTAACTAGGGGCAGCAAAAGTGGAACAAAACACCGAGCAAAAGGCCAAGACTTCCACCTTTTACCAAGTATATATGTTCGTTAAATTAAATAGCAATAATATTGTGATGACAAAAGAATATCCATATTGTCACATGGAAGCATTCGCACCTGCAGCTAGAAACTCTATAAGAAGGGCTGAGCAGGCGATAACATAGCCACACAATGGTTTGCTGGGAGGTTGAGGTTAGAGGCTTGTCATGGCAATGTTGGGAGCCTTGACAACAAGTGGTTGGTAGCATGACATAACGATAAATGCAGGACAACTAGCATAGCAATGATAGTAGTGGTATCGAGGGAAATGTGTCATCTTGCCTGAGATCCCGCTTGGAAGAAGAACGATTCCACGAAGAAGATGTGCCAATGTAGTTGAACGAATTCTCACACTTCGAACGCTTTCTTAACTCTATCAAGAAGGAACAATGTGAAACGACAATCCTCTTCCCAAGTTATTCTATTCTGAGTCATTCTCATCTTTTCTACAGGGATAAGAACTAGGCTTCTCATGTATTACCTAGGATGACGAGTTACTAACCCCAGACTATTAGCTAGCTTGTTTGCAAGTGAATGTTGGTATTTGAGTATTGTTGGTGTGACAAACAGTTGGAAAAGAGATTTGAGTCTAGATAGTTGAGTGGTTATGGTTTTCCAATCTTTTACAGTTGTCTCAAAATCCTTTTTGAGAAATTATAGCCGTTATGTTGTCCAATTTCTGCTAGAGTCTCCAATGTCTTTGCATCATTCTTTGTTTCAGATGCCCCCTCGTCCCTCCCGTCAGGTGGTCCGTCTGACCAGGTGCATTGATGTACCGGGTGACACAACCATGTTAGTTAGAGTTATGACGGAGGCTGGTTACCGTTGGTACCCAGAGTACACAGTGGAGGAACAGTATCGAGATTGCAACCAGAGCCGGTATCTGTGTACTGTTAAGATATATCCTTCATAACCTGGAGCTGCAGAGTCCCTTCACTAGACTTATGGATTAGGTGTCACCATAGACATGGTAGTTCAGGAGGCTGCCTACACGATGCTAACCATCATGAGGTTTGACCATGGTCTGCTTTGGAACACAGAGTTCTGTTATGTTCCTGCTTCTCTGGGAGGAGAGGATAGTTATCTTAGCGCATCCTACTATGATCATTCTCATGAGGACCCTAGGCTGCAGGTGACCGGTTAGATGTTGGGGAATAGGGATTGTGATGCACGTGCCCTACGCATGAAGCTTTATGCTACCCGTGCACGTCTTTGGACAGCCCTGACGTAGTTGGCACCTGCCGTGCAGACAGGCTATGGAGATTTGGAGATGCTGAACCCATCGCGTACTCATCTGCCAGCACACGTAGACTGGCCCGATGTTGGAGGCATCACCCTCTTCGAGGACCGCTGTTGCCACCAACAAGGGGACCAAGGCCACATCCGTGTCCTTACAGTTTCTAGGGATCACAAGCAAGAGTGTTTCCAGATCCTCAGGTTCAGCTCCCAGGTAATGGGGGTAACCTATATGAGGCATTCTACGGTGATGCTTGAGTACGTGTATGGTAGTACTAGTATGGTAGTAGTCGTATCGCCACAGTCGTGCGTGTCTTGTGGGATATGATTGAGGTTGAGAGTTGAGTTCCGGAGGTGTAGACAGATAATGTATAGGAAGCTTGTAATGCCTCTCATGAGTTGTGTCATCTCTCCATAGTTTGTATTTCAGCTTGGCCTTGTACTGAACTATGTCATGGTGTGTATGAATCATGGTGTTCATATGGCAGTTGTTATTACCATGTTGATTGGGTGTTTACCCTGCATGCCATGTTCTCCAGTACATTCCTTATCTCATGTCTTAGAGTTGATGCCCTCTATGTCTAAGATGTGGGTTTGTTTTCCCAGGATGGTGGCAACTAGGAATAACCCTGTGCCAGCCCCCGAGCAGGGCAAAGGAAGCCAGCCAAGGCAAAAGAACCTGCTACAGGCGCCCTCTTTAGAAGAAGTGATGCGTCAAGCTGAACGGAAAAAAAGGGAGACAACCAGGCTGTTGGAACGAATTGAGCAGAACACAACGCGTGCTCCCTACAATGATCACAATGATGGCATGTCTCTCGGTGATTTCGTCAAGCTGTGCCCACCTAAGTACCACTTAAGTGTCATCATTCAGTCGACCCGCTCGACACGAATGACTGGCTAACCAGCATGTCCCGCAAAATTCGGGCTGCCAATGTATCCGAGGCCAACAAGTTGACCTTTGCTACTTACTTTTTGGAAAGACCCGCCAATCTGTGGTGGGAAAATTATGAAGCCATGCGCCCCACAGGCCCCACACCAACTTGGGCAGAATTCAGCACGACATTCTGTGCCCATCACTTCCCGGAAGGGCTGATGGATCGCAAGAGACAAGAGTTTCTGCTTTCACCTAGGGCAGACTGTCAGTGGATGCCTATAGTCGTGAGTTCGTCAATCTTGCTTGTTATGCTCCGAAGGAAGTTTCAACTAACACCAAGAAACATGCTAGGTTCCGCAAGGGACTTCGTCTTGAGCTCCGTCGAGATCTGCGCCTGCATGAGTGCACAACCTTCAAGGCTCTCGTCAACAAGGCTATCAATGCCGAGACTGGACAGACTAACTACGAGGCCACTAGGAAGCACAACCGTGACTTCAGCCCCGCATCTGGCTCGGGCTCCAACAAACGCCGGGTGTGGGTGCCCAACACAGCTCTGCCGCCAAGATACACCACGAGGCCATCCTTCCAGGCGCCTCGCCCAGCTTAGCCCAACCCTCCATCCAGGCCATTTGGAGGTCCTCATGCCAATGTTGCTCCCCGTGCCACTGTTGTCTGCTATAAATATAGGGAACCAGGACACTACACCCGTGAGTGTCCCCAGAACAATGCTAAGCCAGCTGGACGTGGGAAGCCGGGAAAATCCTTCTATGTGAAGCCAGCTTCTGCTCGTGGACGAGTCAACTATGTTTCTACTCAAGAAGCCCTTGAGGATCCTGATTTTATCCTAGGTACGCTCTTTGTCAATAGACATCTAGCATCCGTTCTATTTGATACTGGGGCATCTCATTCCTTCATCTCAGAAAGTTATGCACAGTTGCATAACATGTCTTTTTGTGATATGCCTACTCCTTTAGTAGTTCAGACTCCTGGTTCAAAATGGCAAACTTATAGGGTGAGCCATGACAATGAGATTCTTGTAGATAGGCTAGTCTTCCTAGCATCCTTGATAGCCCTCAAGTCTTCGGACATCAATATCATCTTGGGCATGGACTAGATGAAAGTCCACTATGCGAAGATTGATACTCATGCTAGGAATGTTGAACTTACACAACCATCGAGTGAGATAGTGAATGTCTCCACTCGAGCAGCCAAGCGCCAACTCTATTCCCTCAATGCTATCCCTCTTCCAGAATTAGAAGATATTCCGGTAGTCCGAGACTTCCCGGATGTCTTTCCAGAAGAATTGTCAGGAATTCCACCAGTCAGAGATGTTGAGTTTGTGATAGAGCTCATCCCAAGGACTGTCCCAATAGCCAAAAGACCCTATAAGATGGCACCCTTAGAACTAGCTGAAATTAAGATTCAACTCTACGAGGCTTTGAAGAAAGGTTTCATCCATCCTAGTTCTTCTCCTTGGGCTTGCCCCATCCTCTTCATTAAGAAAAAGGATGGATCGGATCGGATGGTTGTGGATTATCGGCTAGTGAATCTGGTCACCAGAAAGAAAAGTATCCGCTCCCCAGGATCAACGATTTGTATGATCAACTCATTGGATCCTCTTTCTTTTGCAAAATGGATTTGAGGTTGGGATACCATCAAATCAGAATTAGAAATGGGGATATTCCAAAAACAGCTTTTGTTACTCGTTATGGCCAGTACGAGTACACCGTCATGTCCTTCGGTATAACCAATGCCCCAACCACCTTCTCTCGCTTGATGAATTCGATCTTCATGGAGTATTTGGATAAATTCGTCGTGGTTTACCTCGACGATATACTCATCTACTCGAAGAACGAATAGGAACACTCCGAGCATCGTCTGTATGCCTAATTCTCCAAGTGTGAATTTTTGTTCCCAGAAGTGACCTATCTAGGCCACATGATATCTGGTAAAGGTATTGCTGTCAATCCCGAGAGAGTTCAGGCTGTCCTTGATTGGACTCAACCTGAATTGGTTAAGAAAGTTCGGAGTTTCCTCGGCACCGAGTCTGCCATCGTCTTGAAGCTCCGGCTCCGGTGCTCCTCTTCGGCGATTCGCGACCATCTGCCCCCCCCTCCCCCGCGAGCTTGTCGTCTTCCTCAACCAACCTGCTGTGAGCCCCTGCGCCGTTTCCCCCTAACCCTGCGGAATGCCCCTCACTATAGTCGTCGTCCCCTTGCTGCCCGAAACCCGCCGCCACTCAGCTCCTCGCCGGTAACTCCGGTGGCCCCCGAGTCCCTCTATTGCCCCTCTGCATGCACGCGTGCGTGGGAATCTCTCGGTGCCCTCCGCGCACCAAATGACCGCCGGAAGTGCAAGTCTGGCGAGTCGCCGCCGCGCTCTTTGGTCGCCGCCGGCTGGCCTTCGTCATGGTGACGTGGCAGGGCCATCAGGGCTAACTACCCTGCTAACCAGCCCCCCAGCCACTAACCAGTTGCCCCGGAAGTGGGTCAAACCACTGGTCAGCGCGGGGATTAACCCTGCGTCACTGACGTGCGGGTCCCACATGTCAGGTTTGACCTAGACCGGGTTAGCCAACCTGCTCACATCACAGTGACATCAGGCTGACGCATTAATTCAATTTCTAGTATTAACACAAATCAGGAAATACCAGAAAATGTTTAAAACTTCTAAAATTCATATAAATTAATCTGTGAATGAGATGAAAATAATTTATATACGAAAATTCATCAGAAAAATCCAATGAATCCAGTGGTGCTATTATCATGCATGTTAGAGCAACCTATGTAGATGAACATTGACATTTACTAATAGGTTAACTTATGAAATATGAAATGGAGAATGATTTTGAACCTATATTCAAACTCACTTCAAATTAACTTGGACAATAGTTGCATTAGCTCATCCATACATGTTGCCATGTCATGATCATGCATCATATTGTTGCACTTGCGTGTATTGATTGCCATCTATCTGCATTGCGGTAGGCCCTACTTCTGAGGATACCTCCGAGTATTCCAACAAAGGAGAAAACCTTTCCGCTACTCAGCAAGGCAAGCAACCCCTTTGATCATTCCAATAACATCCCACTCTCTCGCTCCTCCTCTTGTTTATTGCATTAGGACAAAGGTTCACTTGTCTGTCAAACACGGTAGATGAACCTATTTTTTTGCATGATCTGTCATTGTCACAGTAAATAGCTAAACCTTGAAACCTAGTATACCTGGTAGATGCTTGTGCCATGATGTGCTTTCCTTACTTTGCGTACAATGCTTGCTATGCTTAGAGTTGTGTTAGGTCTGATTCATCTAGGTGATGAACCGGAGTGAAACAATGTTGTTATGATGTGATAAGCTTAAGATGAACCCGATTTGGTAAAGGTACCGATGAGAGGCTAGGTAGGTGTACATAGCGGGTTGTCTCATTGGGACCGTTCTTAGGAACTGAGTTCCGTGTTTGTGATCTGAGGCTAGTTACTACCACACATTGGGATACTTAATTGACCCTCTCGACTTTTTAATCGCTTAGTCCTTGGTCCAAGAGTTGGAAGTAGTTTCTGGTGCTTATAGCATGTTAGAGGCCGTGCATAGCGATGACCCTAGGGGTGGGTTACAATGTGGTAGGCAGTGGCACGGTGTACCAAGAGTTACCCGAATGGTGGGCTTGGCAACCCTACGCACATCATTTGGGGCCGTAGCGGAAACTTCGGCCGGATTTCCGTGCTGGTTCAGTCTCAAATAGGTGATAGCCTGGACTATAGGTCTTATGTCATTGATGGTCGTGGCCGACTCCCTCGCTGGGCCTCCGCTTGAGGGTTGCTGAGGTGCATGGTTTTATGAGCGCACAACCATAAGTGGCGAGAGCGTGTGTGAAGAAGTACACCCCTGCAGGGTATGAAACTATTCGAATAGCCGCGTCCTCGGATATGGACTACTTGGAAAGCTTATGTTGTTCATAGATAATAAATGGATACTCATAAAAATATCAAGACAAGTGTGAGTTCCGTGGATGGCACTCTCCTAGGAGAGGGAAGTGCATCCATGGTGGTGTATTGTTATGGAGTTAGTGGACTCGTGTGCGATAACTAAAATCTAATAAAGAGTTAATATGGTGTAGTGTAGGTTAGCCATGATGAAGTCGTGTGTTGATGAATCCACTCGTATCAGCGACACGCACCCTGCCATCACTCTGTTCTTAAACGAATTGTTCGATCCGCTCGAAGCAATCCATATACTAGATGACCAGGTTCCGATCTGTGATTGGCTCGGGATTAAACCCGATGTTAGGGTGATTCACGTCCCTCCTGTCACCCACCTGGTCGCTACTATCAAGTGTCTGGCTACGGATTCGTCCCGACAGCCAGAATTGAAAATAGTTTACACCCCGGTATCTGATCACCAAGGCTACGAAGATGAGCTAGGCGCCGAGCATTACCTCAAAACTAGGAGTCATCGGTCCCAAAGCTATGCCACAATTCGGAGATTGGATTCCCAAATACTCAACGTGATGATAATCCGCCCACCCACCGCCCGGGATGATAATCCCCGTTTTTCACCGAAGCCCGTATGTCTGCACTTCCAAGACATAAAGCAACTGCAAGGAGAGTTAGTACACCACTTTTGGGCAAAACTGTTGCTTGCTAGGAGCAGAGTAAAAGGTCTCTGCGACCAAGATTTAACGACAATTTTTAGTCGCAATTGCCATGACGAGGGTATTCTTTATGCCCTAGCCCGCCGACGCATTAGAGATTTCTCGGAGCTATCCGAATTGGTACAGAAATACTGTGCCATGGAGAGTGTCTGGCAATCTGAGCGGCTGTTCTCGGAAGCAAAATCCCCTGAACACCCTAGAGGAGCTCGGAAAAAGAGGATACCTACTAATCAGTCAGCCTGGCATGAACCTGTCGGGAAAACACACAAGCCCCTTTTGGGTGCCTACACTATCCTTGATGGGCTTTTGGATATACCATGCCCCATACATTCCGTATTACTAAACATGAACCGAACGCTCAGCCTTCGATCCTTCTAGGTCATCAAGCAATTCGCAAAAATCGGTGAACCTATCCTCGACACACCTCTGTCGAGTAGACATTCTCCTTCGCAGCCCGAATTTGATGCCGAACTCTTGACTCTCTACGAAATCTTCCCCCTCGAGGAAAAGACACAAGAGAGCTCTTAAAGAGTGCAAGCAAGTCTATCACGTGGTAGCCACTATCCCATGGGCAGATGTACCGATTACTTCTGAGGGCACAGATCGGATGCCATTCTTTCCGGACATTCACCGGCCGCCCTAGTCTTGAATCCCATCATCGATGGATATAGACTACATAAAATGCTAATGGACGGCGGTAGTGGTCTTAACCTCATTTACGAAGCCACGCTGGAAAAAATGCATTTCGATCAATCTTGCATCGTGCGTAGCAACACAACATTCCTGGGAATTTTCCCAGGAAAGGAGGCACGATGTTCCGGATGTATCATCCTAGACGTGGTGTTCGGCAAACCCGAAAACTATCGATCCGAAGAACTTCTCTTACACATTGTCCCATTCCCAAGTGGCTATCATGACCTATTGGGACGCGACGCCTTCGCAAAGTTTCAAGTTATACCCCATTACGGGTACATGAAATAGAAATGCCAGGACCAAACGGAGTGATCACAATCACCAGCGATCCGAATATAGCCCTTCAAGCCGAAAATGAAACGACAACGCTAGGCTACGAGACACTAGCAAAAACTTTTGTCGCCAAAGAGTTGACCGCTTTAGGGTCGACATTCAATAGATATGACGTGATCCTCAGCAAAAGACTGAAGTCTACGTCCTTCAAACCCGCACAAGAAATCATCAAATTTTAGGTGCATCCAACGAACCCCAATAAGACAGCGTCGATTGGAGCCTAGCTCGATCCCCTTATGGATGAAGCTTTGCGGCATTTCCTTTACGAGAACTGGGACATTTTTGCCTGGCATCCTTCTGATATGCCTGGAATTCCACGTTGGCTGGTCGAACATGGCCTAAACATTATTCCAGACTTCGAACCCATGAAACAGACTCTCCGTCGTTTTCCAAACCCAAGCGGCAGGCCATGGGTGAAGAATTAGCCAAACTACTCAAGGACGGATTTATTCGTGATATTAAACACCCCGAGTGGATAGCAAACCTTGTGATGGTACTTAAGAAAGACTAATCCTGGCGACTATGTGTCGATTTTAAAGACCTTAACAAAGCATGCCCCAAGGACCATTTCCCCTTACCGCACATTGACCAGATCATCGATGCCACAGCCGCACATGATCTGTTGTGTTTCCTTGATGCTTACTCCGGATACTATCAAATTAAACTGATGGAATCTGATCTAGCTACTACGGCTTTCATCACCCCTTACGGGCCTTTCTGCTTCGACCCGATGCCTTTTGGTCTAGAAAACACTGGGCTACTTACCAGCGCATGATCCAAACCCGCCTCTCCACATAGGTCCGCAAGACCGTCGAGGCATATGTGGACGATGTAGTAATCAAAACCAAACAGTTCGACCAGCTGATGACGACATATGCCAAACTTTTGCTAATTTACGCGAATATGACATCCGGCTCAATCCGGAAAAATGTGTATTTGGAGTTCCCTTGGGTAAGCTGCTAGGATTCATCATCTCCCATAGAGGAATAGAGGCAAATCCACCAAAGATCCACGCTCTATTTTAACTTGAAATCCCCATGGAACTGAAGCATGTCCAGAGGCTATGATGGTGCATAGCGGAGTTAAGCCGCTTTATCTCCTGCCTTGGAGAAAACGCTCTGTCGCTCTACAAACTGCTGAAATGGACCAAGAATTTCAAATTGACCGATGAAGCAGCGGCTGTGTTGGAGGAAATCAAAGCAGTACTGGCAAACAACCCCATACTCACGGCACCAGGCGCTGGTGAGCCCATGTTGTTATACATATCGGCCACCAACAAAGTCGTCAGTGCGGTGCTCTTCATTGAACGAGATGAGGAGGGGCATAAATTCCGAACTCAGAAGCCAGTATACTATGTCTCAAAGGTGCTAACGCAGTGCAAGTCCAGATATCCATACTATCAAAAAAATTCCTACACAGTATTCATGGCATGAAGGAAACTCCGACACTACTTCCAGGAGTGCGCGGTGACGGTAGCATCGAAAGTCCCCTTGAACGACATAATTAACAACAGGGACGCCACTGGACGTATTGCCAAGTGGACCATTGAGCTCCTCCCCTTTGAAATAACATACAAGCCATGCCATACAATCAAATCACTGGTGCAGGCGGACTTTTTGGCCGAATGGATGGAGGCTGAACTCCCCAAGGAATATAGTGCATACTCCCATTGGACAATGTACTTTGATGGCTCCAAAACCATGGTCGGACTGTGGGCTAGATTTATTCTCCACGGTCGACAATGTGCAATGCGTGTTGCAAATCATGTATTCGGACTCCAACAATACAACTGAATACGAGGCGCTTCTTCATGGTCTCCGGATGGCTGTATCAATGGGCATACGACAGCTAGAGGTGCGGGGAGATTCCAACATAACCATCTCCTAAATCAACGGGGAATTCAACGCTAAAAATCCGAATATGGCGGCATATAGAAACGTCATCCTCAAGATATCTTCTCAGTTTGAGGGGCTAGAATTCCACCATGTCACTCGCGACAACAACCAAGCCACTTACATATTGTCTCATGTAGGAGCTAAGCGAGATCTTGTCCTAAAGAACACTTTTCCGGAACAGCTGCTTAAGACTTCCGAAATGTGACAGTACAATGACAATAGTGCTGGTACGAATACATCGGACGTGGTTGTCCCCCTTATCAACGAACTGGATGTCCAAATAATTGGCGGCTCCGTAATGAATGAAACGCCTTCGGCTCATGAGGTAATGGAAGTAATTGCACCTTGGACCAACCCCTTCCTCGCCTACCTTCTTCAAAAGGAACTCCTCGATGACCAAACAGAAGCATGTCACATAGTTTGGCGCTCCAAAGCCTACAAGATTCACGACGGCGAGTTATACAAGAAAAGCACGACTGGTGTACTACAGCGGTGCATATCCAAGGAAGAAGGGCAGGAACTTCTTGCCGAAGTACATGTGGGCACGGGCAACCATCACACCGTAGCAAGAGGCCTAGTTAGCATGGCCTTCCGAGTGGGTTTCTTCTAGCCCATAGCTTGGACAGACGCACAGTCACTTGTCAAGCACTGCGTGGGGTGTCAGCTCTTCGCAAACCAAATTCACATGCCTCCAACAACTATTCGAACTATTTTGATCACTTGGCCTTTTGCGGTCTGGGGGCTTGATATGGTCGGACCCCTTAAAGGGGAGAGCAAGAAAAAGAAATATGTGTTGGTCGTGGTTGTCAAATTCACCAAATGGCTAGAGGCAAAGCCTGTTAAATCAGCCATGTCTGGACCAGTTATAGAGTTCATATCCGACATAGTACACCGTTACGGTATACCACATAGCATAATAACAGATAATGGATCTAAATTTACGGCTCAAGAGGTCAAGGACTGGTGCGTGAAAATGAGCATTAAGCTCGATTACACATGAGTCTACCATCCGCAGACCAATGGACAAGTCAAATGCGCCAATGGTCTCATAGTGGCATTAAGCCACGATTGGTCCGATCTCTTCACGTGTCCGACTGTCATCGGGTTGAGGAACTCGACTCCGTACTATGGAGCCTGCGTACAACCCCAAATAGATCAACAAGCTTCACACCATTCTTCATGGTCTATGGGGTAGAGGCAGTCCTCCCCTGCGACATTATTCACGACTCACCAAGAGTGCGCATGTACGAGGAAAAGGAAGACGAGTTGGATCAGAAGGACGACCTGGACGCCTTGGAGGGAGAACGTTACATAGCTATGGCTCGATCTACACTTTATCAGCGGCAAGCGCGATGCTACCAGAGTAGGGTCTTCAGGGCACGAACATACAACATAGGTGAACTCGTCCTACGACTTCTTGAGAAGAAGAAGCATAAGCTCAACCCCAAATCGACTAAGTACTCGCGGGAGGAGTCTATCATCTTGGGAAATCATCAGATAATCGCCTTGAATCAAACCCATGGAACACGATTCGTCTTCGGCGTTTCTACGGATAGACCGGTCCTATCCGAATCCCAGCACATTTTACATTTTTTGTTTTTCTTGTATTTTCCTTTCTTTTTATTTTCTTCCCGCTTTGTTGTTTGATAGGATAAATTTTCTTATTCCTATGTTCGATTAAGCCGAAGTTGTACTAAGGTTATCGGGATACACCATAGAGTGTTCCATCCAAACATAGCACGTGGGGGCTTCTTCCAGTAGCCATATTTTCTATTGCAATTATTTGCCAGCACCTGTCGTGTGCACACGTTTCTTTTGTCATGTTTTGGCCATCATATGCATCAATTCAAACAAAGATTTTGCCAAGCTGCATTGCCTCACTCCTATGGTTAGTCTCTATGTTCCTGCTCGTTCGGCTAGAGAGTAAAGGGAGCACTTCTGTGATTGTTATGACCGGGTCATCCGCACACGTACCTCCGATGGGTGAAGCCGAAAGCTAGCTATATTATGTAGACAATTGGTCGGCTCAGACGGAAACACGTTATACAACCTTGGTTGCTATTTTTTATTTAGGACTCTTATTCCCAAAAAAACACTTAGTCGCATATTGTGAGTATGCAGATTGCTATCTACATTCTTCATAGAACCCTAGCAAAAGGTATTGTTAACGGTACTATTTTCATGGGAAGATGTTTCTTACGCTACATTGTAAAATAACATACCTTTCTGCGTGCTTTCTGTTTGTTCGCACCACATGGCCGGATTGCCTGGTTCTTCAAATACAACTTAGCTATTGGGCGAACGAATAATAAGAAGGAACACTCCTGAGATGGTAGCTAGGGAGGGATAAGCCGATGGACGGTCAGGACAAAGTTTACAACATGGATTGTTTTACACAAGAATATGAAAATTACATATTTTGTTGCTGATCGAGATCATCGATTATCATGGAGAGGGGGCAGTCTGCCTACGAGAGCGTGGCAGCGAGCATCACCTGGTCATCTACCAGGCGGAGTGGCACTTCTTTTCCATCCGATCCCATAGGACCAACCCGCGCCATATGCTCGGGGTTAAGTCCAGTGAAACGTACCTTGATCATCCCCATGCCTCCCATGCTCCTTCGTAGCAGGCCAATGTCTTCCACAACTCAAACCAACACCGAGCCCCCCTAAATCGATCCACAAGTGCGGCCAACCCTTGTTTGTGGTTGTTCGGTGGGCAGTAATGCCTTCACCATCCCCTTCATCGCCTTTTGCATGCACTTGTGGAGAGTGGTCAGCTCCTTCAGCAGGTCCCCTTGGAACGATTCGATCTCCTCTTCAGGATGCCCGGTCAGGAGACCTGTCCACAAGACAACAAGCGCGATTACTATCATTTTATACATCAGACATACTTACTCATAGAGGAATTGTATTTCCCAAATATGCCCCTCCGAAGATTCTGATTTTTTCCTTGATCTTGGGCCAATTGAGTCTTCAAACTCTTTATTTCGTCGGACTGTTTTTGTATAACAAGACAGCCAGCTTGCTGCTGGGATTTTGCATACCTTTGAGAATCCCGGGCTTCTTCGGGCGGCCTTTCCATATGTCCTATTGATTCGGCTGCTACACATAATCCATATGTCAGGCATGGAATCCATATATTCTATTGACTAGCAGTAAATGCACACTTACCATGGGACTCGCGCGTAAAGCTTTTCACTTGTGCTAGTTCGGCCTTCACGGACTACACCTACGCGCGGTTCTCCTCAAGGGCTTTGGCCAGTTGTTCAGACTATTGCTTTGTGTCCTGCGTCAGCAGTTAAGTAGTTGTGAGCTCCTTATTTCGTTTTTTCAAATAGAATGAAGGCTCGAGGGCTACAAGGCTTATACAAGTATACGGACTCTACAAAATATGATCACTTACTTGAGTACTGGTTGTTATCTGCTTCATTGATTCTCAGAATCCAGTTTGAGTGACCCTGAGGTGTGCATCCGCCGAGCGTAGGGCACCGAGCTCCTGGTCGGAGAAAACTGGGTGCCGCATGGCCTCCTATCGGTGCCTATGATGTATGGCACTGTCCACTTCCAATTTGGTGACTGATACTCTGTCGCCAAGATTTGGCGGTCATCCGACCGACCATGGGGGCTTCCATAGCGGAAGCCGCATGGACGGTGGACCGGGAGCTTCGGGTGTCTCCTGACATCCGGGGAGCCGCCTCAGTAGGTGAGGATTGGGTGTTTTGCCTAGGTAAAGAACAAGCGGCTACAAGATTTTGCCGAGCATAATGCTAAAATAGATATCCGAAGAGTGTACCTATGGGATGTGCATATGGGTAGATTCATCCGTGTGTTTGGCTCCTTTGCAGGCGCTTTGCCGGTCTTTGACTTGTCTGCGGCTTCGGCTGCTGGTGCAAGACGTGCTGATCGACAATGCTTGGGGGCTGGGACCGGCACGTCTGGGGCACTCTTAGTAGCAAGCCTCTTTTGGGAGGAGTTTTTTTCTTGCCCGTGGACGGGATGGTGAATGTCTCGGCGTAATCGATTATGATTGTCACCGGGGTCTGGACAATGTTGTCCTGATGATAGACGTCGTTCTCGAAGTCAAGAAGGAGATATGGGTCATCATCGAAGCCCGGATCTTTGTCACGTGAATGATTCTCTGGCTGAGGAGCCGGACAGTCGACTGTTTTGCTGAAGGTCCTCCATTCCTATTCATGCCAAGGCCTTGGTCGAATAAGAATGCGGAATGAAGTCCCAAACTATTTCATGATTAGAAAGGGAAGGCATACCTGTTCGATTGGATTGTGGGTCAAATACCCTTCCTTAGTTGACCGTTGGATGAAGTCTTCTTGCTCTCGTTTATTCAGGTCGGCACGCGTGGCGGCCAGCGCTGTTGGATTGGTAGGAACTAATTTTTGGGAACATGTGGCATCGCTTGTTTCGTTGTATTGCCATAATGGGTGCACCCTTTGTTGGAGGGGTTGCACGCACCGGGAGAGTGCGGCGGCCAACACATTGATCATGGTCAGCCGGTGATGGGAAAGCATCCGCACTTGCGTGGCCAGGCGTTGCACTTTGGCTCTCTCCTCCTCGGATGAGTCCTTGGATTGCTAGTTGTACCTTTTATTCGTGAGAAGGTCGGAGTATTTGGGCAGACCTATCCGAGTTGGCTCGAATATAGGGACGTCTTCAATATAGAACTACTCCAAAGTCCATTCTTTGAATTTCTTCGGCGTGCCATTCGGGGACCCCATCCCCACTATGCGTCTTACTTCGGCTCCGCCGACCTCTAAGATGACCTTGTCGCGAGTTCAGGGGATGAGGAAGAAATATTTCCTCCACAGATCGACCCCGGGGTGAGATACTAGAGTGGAATCATGTAGAACTCCAGCAACACCCTCTAGAATGGGCGGACTGGAAATCCAAGGCCTCGGAGGAGGAATGGAACAAAGCAAACGCGCTCCCCTTTGTTTGGATTGGGGAAGCGCTCATCAAAGACCTCATCGCCATAAGCGACCAAACCAGCACGGGTTGTTTCTAGATCTGATGATGGGAGATATCCCTGGGTCTCCAAGTTACGGAGCCGCAAAAGTGTGACAGAACAACTGGTCCAATTGCCTGGGCATTGGCCGTAAGGGCACGATGAGGAACTGGGAGCGTTAGCCATGCTGTGCGTAGAGCTTCCATTGGGAGTTTTTGATGATAGGGAGGAGGAAGATGTGGTTTGAATCACGTTTTTGTTTGGTTAAATGGGTTTGTGCCTCCGTCACGGAGGGGTAGGATTGTAAAAATCACTGACCACTCGCCTCCACTCGCCTCCTCACTAGCCTCGCAAGCCGAAGACAACGACGTGAAGCGATCAACCAAATATATTACAATGGCTTTAAAGGCCAGTCCGGTGGCTACTGAGGGAGTCCTAGATTAAGGGGTCCTCGGATAGCTGACCATTATTCATGGGACAGACTTTATGGGCCGCAAGGAAGGCATGGGAGGATCGAGGACCATCTGCGCCAGGATGTTCTCCAAGTTATTAGCTGTAGTTAGGCAAGTTATCTCTTCGTCATGTTACCGACCATATGTAAGCTAAGGGCATCCCCGACATCTATATAAGTCGAAGGGTTTTAGGGGGTAGGGACAAAACAACTAATCTAGGGTAGACATATGATCCCGAGGTAGATCAACTCTGTAATCTCTTACACCATAAATACAATCAAGCAGGACGTAGGGCATTACCTCCATAAGAGGGCCCAAACCTGGGTAAACTCGTGTCCGTTTCGTCTCCTATTACCGTTGATCCTAGTCTCCTAGTTCGGGACCCCCTACCCGAGATCCGCTGGTTTTGACACCTACACAGTGAGCGGGCCGCAATACAGCCCAAGCCTGACGCGCTGAAGCCTCAGAAGGCTTTGCCCCGTATGAAGATTGTTGTACATGTTGTTTCAATGTGAGTGTTCGCTTTATTTTTCCTTTGTTTTTGTAGAACTTCAAACCTTTGCTGACCGAGAGGGATCTGTCCACCAAAGCTACTATGTCGGTGATGTTGCCTCCACGGGACGAAGAGGAGCATATGGAAGTAGACACTACTGACATGGCAAGCTCCGAACAAGGTATAAAAACCCTCACTCTATTCTGCTTCTTGGAAATAATTCACCGATTGAATAAACTGACATTGGTGATTGGTAACTTCAGAAGTAATTCAGCTGGAAGACGATGAGGAGCCACCACGAGGAACTGGGGGCAAAGGTGTGACCTCAAGCACTCCCCACGTACGCGCTCGGAGAGCATCATCAGGGCAAACGCATCGCAAGTCGACTACTGCATCGTCTCCAGGGCTTGGCGACTCGTCTTGAGCTAGAACTGAGCTTGTTGTTCCGTTGTGGAGTGCTCCGCCAGCCACTTCAACCATTGTGGCCTCGACACCAATTGGACAGCCTTAAGCAACTTCAGCTACTCCCACCACAACAACTCACCCGATGACCACCTTTCCTCTGTATCGCGTCCCGGAGAATCAGACTGGAGCTGGCAAGCAGTCCATGACCTAAGTAGAGCAGATCATGATGCGCACGAAGGAGGTGTATGAAGCTAGGAAGTTGGCTTATGATGCCTGCTTGGCACTTCGCACCACTGTCCGAGTAAGTGCGATTGTAAGTTCATTTCAGATTGAATTCTTGTTTTTCTTGATTGCACACCCACTAGGTGTTTTCCTTTTGAAGATAATTTGCTTCTTTTCGTCTCGAGTGGATCAGGTCTTAGTCGAGTAGTTTCCGGTCCAGTGGGGGCACTCTGAGTGCACCCACTTGGTGTAGTGCCCGAGACCGCTGTCGAATGATGACGACATCCGTAGGTGTCTTAGAATTGTTTTGATAGTCGCTCGACAGGTCGAGTGATAAATTGTCCAGTGGGGGCACACCGAGTGCACCCATTGGGTGTAGTCCCCGAGACCGCCATCGAGTGCTTGCATCGGCGGGGGTCTAATAGAGATGATTTTTGTAGAATTGCACACTTTTTTTAGGTTGCTCGTCACTCGACATGTCGAGTGATAGCATGTCGAGTGGGGGCACGCCGAGTGCACCCACTGGGTGTAGTCCACGAGACCATCGTCGAGTGCTTACATCAATGGGGGTCTGATAGTGAAAATCTTTTACTCGGATAGGTCGGACCTGGTTGAGTGGTTTCGAATCCGGTGGGGGTATGCTGAATGAACCTACTAGGTGTAGTCCCCGAGACTACTGTTGATTGTTGATGATCAGTAGTAGTCTAAAGAACATGGACTTAGGGTCCTTTGTCATACACGGAGTACGCTTGTCACTCGGTTCGTTAAGTGAATTATATGTTTTAGTGTTTCCACTTCTGAATACTTGTCTGGGGGAAGGAGAGGTCCGACCTTACTCTTCTGGTTTCACGGACATCATTTCTGTCAACCATGATATGATGCAGGTTTCATGGACATCATTTCCATCAACCATGATATGACGCTTTTTCAGGGGTGTGGGGTGGGGCGGCGGGCCTCCCACCAGTCGACTAAACTTGTTCCTTAACAGTCGGGAGTGGAGGAATTTTAATGTCAACTAATCAATTTCTTTGTTGATTTCAGACAACTTGTGAACTTGGGACTCGGTACATCAAACTGGAGAAAGAGAAGAATCGGCTTCAAATGGCTGTAGAGGTTTCTGAGAATAATCTAGACAGTGCCCAGGCTGAACTGAGGACTGTGGGAGGTAAACCTTGTCCACGAACTACACTGTCACTTTCTTCTTCCATCCTTTGAACCGAGTGTTCTCGCTCGAACAGATGTGAGTGATGAGAATCGCCGACTCCAAGCGTGACTCAACAATGTTGTTTCTTTAGATGCCATGAAGAAGGCGCTGGAGGACAAGGACAAGGTACTCGCTGATGCTCGAAAGGTGGCGAGGTACAAAACTAAGGTAGTGGAGAGAAACTTGCAGCATCTAATAAGCTAGAAGAAGAGAACAGGAAACTCAAGCAGGAGCATGCAGTCTGGATCAAGAAGACTAAACAACTGAACAAGAGGAGTACTTGGGGGAGTTTGCGAAGAAGATGTTGAGCATGCTCGATGGTAACTTTATTTCATCGAATGACTTTCCTTAATTCCCGTAAGACAGAAGCATGACTACCTTTCCATTTCATCTTCATATAGAATTCTGCCAAGACTTTGAAAAGTAAACTTAGGAGATTGAACCAAATCTGGATCCCACGAAGTCACCCGTTGGGGATGCTATGGCCATGAACATGTTCCGTCTCGACATCTGTCTCAAAAGTGTTCAAGAATATATCACTTGACTGAAGGCTGCACTAGAGAAGGTTGATAAGGAACTGTGGCCCGAAGATATGCTCCAAACTGACCTTGAATCAACGATGACTCGTCTCAATGAGATTCCCGGCTGAGTGCAAGCATGGAAGATATCTGCTGCTTGATGTGGAGACAACGTGGCGCTTTCACTCATCAGAGTCAATTCCAAAGAGGCAAGGTGATCAACACGAAAAACTTCAATTCAACGATTTCAAGGACACCTTCATCGAAGTGACCACTCGAATCCTAGACGGGCTTGACCTTGACACCTTTGTTGAGCCTGCGAGTCCCATAGGTGCTTGATAAAACTTTTATCATAATTAGGAATTTATTTTCCTAGGTATGCCGAGTGGAAATGTAACCGTATTAAAACTTCATCCAGGCTTTAGGCCTGAGAACTCTGGTTTGTGCGAATAATTTTTATCTGCGCTAGAAACTTTGGATTTATCTGTAGTTTTCTTTCAATACTTTGTTTGGCTGAATTTGTTTTGTTCCCGAATGGAATGAATGTCCAACACTCGGAATAATCCCAAACTCAGGCGAGAAGTTAATTCACGGCCAAGTTCCCGAGTGAGAAGAATATTCGTCACTCGGCTAGAAATTTGAACTTAGGCGCAAGCTGGTTCGCAGGTGAGCCCCCGAGTGAGAGGACCGCTCACCATTCAGAGTACTTTTTGAACTTAGGCAAAACCTTGTTCGGAACTAAGTTTCCGAGTGAATGGACTATTGTCCACTCAGAAGGATTTTATCTTACGCGCAAGCTGGTTCGCAGCAAAGCCCCTGAGCGAGAAGATCACACCCACTTGGAGAAGTTTTTGAACTTAGATGAAGAATGGTTCGCAGCTAAGTTTCCGAGTGAATGGATTGCGATCCACTCGGTAGGTTTTTTAACTTAGGCGAAAGCTAGTTCGCGACTAAGGCCCCCGAGTGTGAGGATCGCCTCCACTCGGAGAAGTTTTTCAACTAAGACGAAGACTTGTTTGTAGCTCAGTTTCTGAGTGAATGGACTATTTTCCACTCAGAATGGTTTTTAACTTTGATGAAAGGTGGTCTGCGGCCAAGACCCCGTGCTATAGGATAACCCACTCGAAGAAGTTTTTGAACTTAGACGAAGATTGGTTCGTAGCTAAGTTTTTGAGTGAATGGACTCTTATCCACTCAGAAGGTTTTTGAACTTAGGCGAAAGCTGGTTTGCGGCTAAGCCCCGAGTGAGAGGATCACCCCCACTCGGAGAAGTTTTGGAACTTAGATGAAGACACATTCGTAGCTAAGTTACAAGTGAATGGACTACTACCCACTCAGAAGTTTTTTAACTTAGGAGAAAGCTGGTTCTCAGCTAAGCCCCCGAGTGAGAGGATCGCTCGCCACTCGGAGAAGTTGATGAATGTAGGATTGTGCGATTTGAATTGACAAAAGACTAAAGAAGTCATAACCTTCATAAACGATATTGTCCGGTATAACTTTATTACATCAAAACAACTATTTCTTCATGTATAGAAACATCGAAGTAGATCTACGTTCCAGGCCCGTGTCTCGTCAATCTGCTTCTTGAGGTTCTAGAGGTGGTAGGCTCCATTGTTCAGCACCTTGGTAATGACGAAAGGACCTTCCCACGCAGGAGCGAGCTTGTGAGGCCGCTGATGATCCACTCGGAGCACCAGATCATCTTCATGAAACAACCAATTCTTAACATGTTTTGCATGAAAGCGGCACAGGTCCTGCTGATACACAGTCGACCGAATTAGATCCATCTCGCGCTCCACTTTCAGAAGATTCTACGCCATCCTGTCGTGCTTGTTCAGCTTCAGCCTCGGAGTAAAGATCTACACAAGGGGAAATGTGAAGGAGATCATTCGGCAAAATGGCTTCAGCTCTATACACTAGGAAGACAGGAGTGCGCCCAGTTAACCAATTAGGAGTCGTTCTCAAGCCCCACAGAACAAACAACAGTTCAATAACCCAAGCTCCAGCTGAATGTTCTAGATCTCGCATGAGTCGAGGCTTCGGCCCTTGAAGGATAAGACCATTGGCTCGCTCAGCCTGACCATTAGTTTGACAGTGCGCAACATATGCGTAGTCCACTCGAGTGCATTGAGAGAAACAGAAGTGTCTAAACTCTTCCGAGCCAAAGTTTGAGCCATTGTGTCATGACCCCGATCCTAAGTCATTTGAATCCAGACTGTAACATATCACATCACTTTGCGCCCTCACGCACGGTAAGCTCCACGGCTGCAGCCTTACCTTAGCCGGGACCATTTGCGTCTTTTGGCTCACGTATGTGAACATGTTGCTAGCAATCAAATGATAGAGAATCCAGGCCGTCATGACTAGTCATAGAACCCAAGTGGCACATCCATACGGGAACAGGCATACATAACCCAGAAATGTCGGTGTCGGCCTCAAGTGTGTGTAGACGAGTAATAGCAAGCTACAAGGTCTCAATTATGCCATGGGACATAAATGTCATCACTGCACGTAGACGAGTCGTAGCAGGCCACATGGACTCCATTACACTGCGGGACATTTCCCCGAAGGGACAGACACAACAGCAAAGAAGGATACATGCCAGTCAATCAATGTGTCCGGAGCATTAGCAAGCTACCAAGGCTTGGTTGAAGCACAAAGAGGCAGTTTCTTGTAAAGAGTACTACTAAAGGCGCACGACTAGGTGTCGGATCCCATACATACCGTTGCACATCACACGTACGCACGACATGCCCAATATGCATAGATACAACTATGGCATCACACCATAACCATACATCAACACAACTTTTATTTAAAAGGTTCAGAAGAGCCTTGCATAATATGTTCTTATAGTTAGGGGTCACATGACCCGACACTCAAGTCATACAAGCAAGTCCATACAAACGAAGCGGAAACATAAAGTTGTCTGAGTATAGACAGAAGAAAGGGCAAAAAGGCACATGGCCTGACTATCTACAACCCGCCACATGGCATAAGGTCGTAGATGGGACACCAGCTATTCGGCATCGTCGACATCTAGAAAGAACCAACCAGATGGGTCTTGATTCTCATCTGCAACATTTATTAAGCAAATGTGAGTACAAACGTACTCAACCAGTCTTTAAAACAGACCTAGTCTATTCATGCTCAAGTATCAACAAGGGGAGTGGTGGAGTTAATGCAGCAATGCCCGCTTTGACTCATGGCTAACCTATACTACATAATTTTAACTCTTTGTTAAGATTTTAGATATCGCACACGAGTCCACTAAGTCCACAGCAATACACCACCATGGATTCACCTCCGTCCTCTACGAAAGTGCCATCCACGGTACTCACACTTGTCTTGATAGTTTTAAGAGTATCCATTCGATTATCTATGAACATCACAAGCTTTCCATGTAGTCCATATCCGAGGATGCGGCTATTCGAATAGATTCATACCCTGCAGTGGTGTACTTCTTCACACACGCTCTCGCCACTTATCGGTGTGTGCTCATAAAACCGTTCACCTTGGCAACCTTCAAGCGGAAACCAAGCGAGGGAGTCGGCCACGACCGACAATCACATAAGACCTCTAGTCCAGGCTATCGCCTGTTTGAGACTGAACCCGCACAGAAGTCCGAACGAAGTTTCTGCGACGACCCCAAATGATGTGCGCAGGGTTCCCAAGCCAACCATTCAGGTGACCCTTCGTACACCGTGCTAGTGCCTACCGCGTCGTAACCCACCCCTAGGGTCAGCGCTATGCACGGCCTCCAACAAGCTATAAACAGCAGAAACTACTTGCAACTCCTAGACTAAGGACTAAGCGATTGATAAGTCAAGCGGGGTCATATTTCAGGGCCCAACATGTGGTAGTATCTAGTCTTGGATTAGAAACACGGAACTCAGTTCCTAAGAATGGTCCCAATGAGACAACCCTCTATGTACTCCGACATAGCCTCTCATTGCTACCTTTACCTAATCGAGTTCATCATAAGCTTATCACATCAGAACAACATTGTTTCACTCCAGTTCATCACCCAGATGAATCTGACGTGAGACAACTCTAAGCATAGCAAGCATAACAGGCAAAGTAAGCAACGCACATCATGGCACAAGATCCTACCAGGTATGCTAGGTTGCAAGGTTTGTCTATTTACTGTGACAATGACAGGTCATGCAAAAGAATAGGTTCATCTACCGTGTATGACGGACAAGTGGACGTTTGTCCTAATGCAATAAAAAAGAGCAGGAGCGAGAGAATGGGATGTTATCAGAATGATCAAAGGGGTTGCTTGCCTTGCTGGGTAGTGGAAAGGTTTTCTCCTTCGATGGAATACTCGGAGGTATCCTCAGAGTAGGTCGTACCGCAATGCAGATAAATAACAATATATACATGCAAGTGCAACAATATGATGCATGATCATGACATCGTAGAATATAGGGATGAGCTAATGCAACTATTGTCCAAGTTAATTGAAGTGAGTTTGAATATAGGTTCAAAGTCATTCTACATTTCACATTTCATAAGTTAACCTATTAGTAAATGTCAATATTCACCTACATAGGTTGCTCTAACATGCATTATAACATTACCATTGGATTCATTGGATTTTTCTGATAAATTTTCATATATAAATTATTTTCATCTGATTTCCAGATTAATTTATGTGAATTTAAGAAGTTTTAAACATTTTCTCGAATTTCCTGATTTGTTTTTATACTAAAAATTCATTTAATAAGTCAGCATAAAGTCACTGTGACGTTAGCAGGTCAGCAGACTCGGCCACGTCAAACCTGACAGGGTGGGGCCCTCATGTCAGCGTCAGGGGCTAATTCCCCATGCTGACCAGAAGTTTGACCCTCTATGGGGCCCGCTGTCAGCGGCTAACGGCTTAATTAGCCAGGCCGATTAGCACTAATCAGCCGGCCACGTCGGCACCCACCGGAGCGGGGCCAGCAGCGACCAAACCCGCGGCGGAGGGTCCGCGGAGTTGGTTAGAACCGTGCTAGAGGGCTCGGATTCGCGCATCGAAGGTGTTGGGAGGGAGCCCGTGCTCAACCGCGTCGAGTGGGGCTGGTCAGGGGGCTCAACATCGCCCGAGGGCTCGCCAGCGAGCTATTCCGCAGAGGCGCCCATTCGCCATGAAGGGAAGGGCCGCTAGAGAGAGGGAATAACCACAGGGGGAGGGGGAGAGGGACGACGAGCTCACAGGGGGCTGCAGGGGAGGCTCAGTGGGCTCGGGGACGACCGGTAGCCGGCGAATCGACAACGGGGAGAGGTGGCCGGAGGCGGGGAAGAACGACGATGGCTCGGCGTAGAGGGGCTCCCGGCGGCTTCTAGGTCCACAGGGAGGACGAGGGGGTCATGGCATAGCTCAGAGGCTACTCAGCGAGACGAGGGAGTGGGTGGAGCGATGGCGCTATGGCGACGATGTCTTCGGCCATGGCGAGCAGAGGAGGAGAGAGAGAGGAATGGCAGGGAGGAGAGGGTCCAGGCGGCCGCTAGAGTCTATCTCCGTGTTGCGCTAGCCAGTGAAGCAGCCAGGCTGCTGCCGGCGTGGCGCGAGGCCACGAGCGTCGTGGCCTCCTTCTCCTCTGCCTTCTGGCAAGAGGAAGCAGACGGCGATGCCCCGGTGGGCTGGGCTGCCTAATGGGCTAGGTAAGACAAGTGGGTCTTCTCCCCCTTTTTTCTTTATTTGCGTTCTTTTCTAATATCCCAATTGCTGAGTACTAATATCCCAAATATTTTATAGCATTAAGTTTGAATATTTCAAACTTCTGTAAAAAAAATTCAGGATATTTTGAGATGTAAAATAATGATAATGCTTTATTTGGCATTTTTAGAAGCTTTATTATTTATTCTTAAATTGCTATATTGTTCAAATATTTAAGATGGACCCTGTTATATTCATGTCCATATTTATCAGACATAGGGGACATTTTAGATGGGCATTTTGAAGTTGTTGTTTTTTCACAAACTTTGCATTAGTTTGGTTCAAATGAGGGTTTCGGTTTTCCTTTATTCCCCATTTCAAGTTGATGCAAAAATGAAATATGATGCACACACATGTTGTCCTAAGAAAACTAGCTAGGGATGTGAAAACTCACCCCCACTCAAAAGAATCTCGTCCCGAGATTTTGAAGTCGTCGGGAAGAGCGTGGGGTACTCTAGTCGAAGACGATCTTCTCTTTCCCATGTGGCCTACTTTTCAGAATGGTGTGACCACTGAACCTTGGGAAACATGATGTTCCGATGCCAAGTGGTACGCTCAGCTTGATCAAGAATAAGAACAGGGTATTCTCAATATGTAAGGTTATCTTGGAGATCAAGCGCTTCGTGGTCTACTTCACAGACAGGGTCCAAGAAGCAACGCCTGAGTTGCAAGACGTGGAAGACATCATGAATCTTGGAAAGATGCGGCGGAAGTTCCAGTTGGTAGGAAACCTATCCTCGTTTAGCAAGAATGCAAAAAGGTACAATGTAACGAGGAGCCAACTTCCCCTTATACTGAATCGATGGGTACCCTTCAGAGGTGTAACCCGAAGATAAGCCTTCTCGTCAACTTGATAGGTCACAGCCATATGATGGCGATCATATTGGCTCTTTTGACGAGATTGGGTTGTTTTCAACTTTTCACGAATAATTCGAACTTGCTCCTCTGCATCCTGGATCATATCCGGGCCAAAGAGTTGCCTCCATCCGGTTTCTGACTAGTTTAGAGGTGTTCGACACCTTCGTCCATAGAGAACTTCGAAAGGGGCTTTGCCCAAGCTTGATTGATAACTATTGTTATAAGCAAATTCGGCAAATGGAAGACATTTCTCCCAGTTCATACCGAAGGATATAACACAAGCTCGGAGCATGTCTTCGAGTATTTGATTGACTTGCTCAACTTGACCACTTGATTGTGGGTGGAAAGCAGTGCTAAAGGATAGATGAGTCCCCATAGCGGTTTGAAAACTTTCCCAGAATCGGGAAGTAAAGATACTTCCGTGGTCTGAGTTAATCTCCAATGGAACACCATGAAGACAAATTATTCGAGAACCATATAACTCCGCTAGCTGGCTAGCAGTTATACTCTCCCGAACAGGAACAAAATGACCACTTTGGAAAGGCGGTCGATGACCACAAAGATAGCATTATTCCCTCTATTAGTCCTAGGAAATCTGGCAATGAAATCCATACCGACCTTATCCCATTTCCATTCAGGAATAGCTAAAGGTTGAAGGGTGCTAGCAGGCCTTTCATGTTCTGCCTTAACGCGACCACAAATGTCCCAGTTAGCAACGAACTGAGCAATTTTTCTCTTCATCCTAGTCCGCCAGAACCTCTGGCATAGGTCCTGATACATCTTAGTACTACGAGGATGAATTGTGAGAGGAGAATTATGAGCCTTCTTAAGAATCAGCTACTGAAGATGTTGGTTCTTGGGAACCACCAAACAGTTCTAGAAGAAACCGACACCTTGATCATTGTCGGGACCCTGATCCTAATCCATAAGAATCCAGTCTGTAATACATCACATCACTTTGTGGTCTCACGCATGGTTATTTCCACGGCTGCCACCTTACCTGGGCCGGGACCGTTTGCGTCTTTCGACTCACATATGTGAATGTGTCGCTAGCATTCAAATGACAAAGAACCCGGGCCGACATGAATAGTCATAGAACCCAAGTGGCACATCCATACAGGGACAGGCATACATAACCCAGCAATGCAGGTGTCGATATCTAGCGTGTGTAGACGAGTCATAGCAAGCTATAAGGACTCCATTACGCCGTGGGACATAAATGTCATCACTGCACGTAGATGAGTCGTAGAAGGCTACAGGGACTCCATTACCCTATGAGACATTTCCTCGAAGGGACAGACACAACAGCAAATAAGGATGCATGCTGGTCAATCAATGTGTCCGGAGCAGTAGCAAGCTACCAAGGCTCGGTGGAAGCACAAAGAGGCAGTTCCCCGTAAAGAGTACTACTACAGGCACACAACTAGGTGTCGAATCCCATACATACCGTTGCACGTCACACGTATGCGCGACATGCCCGATATGCATAGATACAACTATGGCATCACAACATAACCATACAACATTAGAACATTTATTTAGAAGGCTCGGAAGACCCAATACAATAAGATGTTACAAACAGGGGTCACAAGACCTAACATACAGAGCATTCAAACAAGCAAGCGGAAGTTAAACATGTCTGGGTACAGACATCTACAAAACTGGCTGGAGGAGCCTGAAAAGCTACAATGACCCTACCAAGGGACCAGACCTCTGTCTGGGATTCCCAAGCTAATGCGGTCAACATTGAACTTCACGTCATAAGTAACACTAATAATACTGACGTCTCCTCTGAAAAAACATAAATTAAGCAAACGTGAGTACAAGAGTACTCAGTAAGACTTACATCAGAACTAACCACATATGCATTAGTATCAATGAAGGGGGTTGTGGAGTTTATTGCAGCAAGCCAGCTTTGACTCTTAGCTAACCTGTACTACGACTACAAGTGCTTTCTTCGAGGTGGGATAGCGCACACGAGTCCACATATTCACCAATCAATACACCACTATGGATCCACTTCCGTCTCCCTACGAGAATGCCATCCATTGCACTCACACTTATCTTGCGCATTTTAGAGTATTCACTTCAAGTTTTCTAAGAACCACATAAGCAATCCAAGTAGTCCATATCTGAGGATGCGGCTATTCGAACAGATTATTTCACCCTGCAGGGGTATACTTCTTCACACACGCTCTCACCACTTATCGCCATATGCACGTCATGCATCTCGACAACCATCAAGCGGAAGCACTGGCGTGGACGTCGGCCACGACCGTCAACCACACAAGACCCTAGTTCAGGTTTATCGCCTATTTGAGACTGAACCCGCATGGAAATCCGACCGAAGTTTCCTCTATAGCCTCAAACGATGTGCGAAGGGTTCCCAAGCCCACCCTTCGGGTGCCACTTGGTACACCGTGCCACTATGCATCTACCGCACCACAGCCCACCCCATCGGGCAGTGCTATGCATAGCCGCCAATACTTTTTCCTAACACCAGAAACTAGTTGTGACTCCTTGACAGAGGACTAGGTGATTAATAAGCCGAGAGGGGTCGAGTTACCGTAACCCAATGTGTGGTAGTAACTGGCTTGGATCACAAACACAAAACTTAGTTCTTAAGGTCGGTCCCAATGAGACAACCTGCCATGTACTCCTACATGGCCTCTCATCGCTACCTTTATCAAATTGTGTTCACACACTTAATTTTCACACAGTAGGACATGAATACTGCCATACCGATCCCTCACCCAGATGTATCAAACCTGACATGACATGACTCTATGCATAGCAGGCATAGTAAGCAAGCAAGCATGGATGGGTAAGCACAACAAGGCTCAAGCAGTTGCTACTCATGCTAAGTGGTTTCAACTATTTACTGTGTCAAAGACAGGTGATGCAAAGGAATGGGTTCAACTAACAAGAACATGTAACAGTTCAATCGTGATTGTCGTAATGCAATAAAAGAGAGCAGGAGCAAGAGAGTGGGATCATATCAGTATGCTCAAGGGGGGTTTTGCTTGCCTGACAATCCTGAAGATACCATTTCTCTTCATCACTGTCAACGATCACATCATCGGAACCATCGTCTACCGAGAGGGAACAAACACCGGCAAACAGGAAGAAGGAACACATCCAATGTGATGCAACAATCATGATGCATGATATGATAAGTTAATGTACTGATTTGACCTAGAGGGTAATTAGCCAAGTTAGTTTAATTGGAGTTCAAACAAGTTTGAATTCCAACTCCAAATGATATTTCCTATATTGCCCTATTCATAAAATGTCCTACTTGGTGATGTTAACTTCTTCAAACATGCATGATCATGGCATAAACTAATTCATTGGATTTTTCCGATCATTTTTCATATATAAATTATTTTCATCTGACTTACAAATTATTTTCTATGATTTTTAGAAGTTTTAAATATTTTCTGAAAATATTAACCCATTTTCTGACTTGTTTTAATTCCAGAAATAGATACTGCGTCATCATGACGTCAGCATTACGTCAGCAGTCAACAGGGCTAGGTCCAGGTCAACCTGACGTGTAGACCCCACATGTCATTGATTAGAGTTAACCATTGTGTTATTTTAGATTAAATAACTAATATGGTGTTTTAATTAGTGGGTGGGTCCCAACTGTCAGCGACTAATGGGTTAACTAGCCTGAGGCTTAACCCCCAATGACAGGCCACGTCATCGCCACCGGCCGGCGATGCCGGCGACCAACAGAGCGACAGAAGCTTGCCGTAATCGTGGCTCCAGCATCCATTCGATGCGCAGATGGGCAGAAAGGGTTGCTGGTGAGGCGCCGCATCCAGCAGGGGCAATGGAAGGACGCGAGGAGGTCGGGTTCGAGCATGGTGTCGACTACGGCGGCGGCTGGAGCTCGGCCACGGCGAGGCCAGCAGCTAGGGGACGGGGAGGACCACGGGGAGAGGGGAAAAGAACGGAGAGCTCACAGGGAGTCAGATGGGGCGCTCGGTGGGCTCGGGGATGCGTTGGCGTAGTCGAATCTGAAGCGACGATCTTTGGCGACCGCGGCTTGAAGAATAGCCCGGGGCGGCGATTGGCGACGTCTGGCGTCGCGTGTCTCAACGAGGAGGAGCAGCAGGCTAGAACGGCGAGCTCGAGCAGCGGCCATGGTAGAGCAAAGAGCGAGGGAGAGAGGGAGGAGAAGGGTAGAATAGCACGGGGGAGAGATCGTGCATGTCTCCTCGCGAGGGAGATGGGCTCAGACGGCCTTCTTCGTGGCACGCAGGAGGTGGCACCGTGTGCGTGCACGCATGACACGCCTCTCGTCCTACTCGCGAGAGGTGGAAGAAGACCTCTTCGCCCCTGGTTGCTGGGATGCACTAGTGGGCCGTAGGTAAGTTTTCTTTTCTTTTCTTTCTATTTTTTTAATTCTTGCATTCTGTTTTATAATGTTTGGGCCAAACTGCTAAAGTCAAAATCCTGAAATAATTCATGGGGTTTATGAATATTATTTCTAGGCCCCACAATAATTATCAGAATTTTTGTAGCAACTAAAATAGTTATAGTTTGTTAGTTTCCATTTTCAACAACATTTGTTGGTTTATTTAAAATGCCAAAAAGATTTGGAAAAGGTATATCACCCCTGGTATGTTATTTCCACCGTTTATCAAAGAGGGGGAACATTTTAAATAGCATTTTAGAATTCATTAAAAAATTCAATTGTTGGAATTTTATATATTCCATGAGGTGCTAGGGTTTAACATCCCCGTTTCAAATTCAGATGAAATTAAACATGATGCCATGATGCACAATGTAGAGCCAAACAATATCTAGCTAGGGCTATGACAACTCACCCCCAATAAACAAGAATCTCGTCCCAAGATTCAAGCGTAGGGTAAGAGAACAGAGGGAAAACTTTCTACCTCAACCCTCTTGGTCCACGTGCCCTCCTCGCAGCTGTCAATTCATTACATTTTGCTGATCTTGACTTCTTCGCCTTCGGGCTTCTTATCCAAGAAGACAATAGGGATAGAAAGCTGTACAAGAATCGATCTTTACGGAGATCGAGCGACTCATGATCATCTCATGGAATGAGACGTGATCACATCTCTCGAGCTGATACACATAACACACGTTGAGAATAAAGAATGAGGCATATGACGAAGGATCCAATTGTAGGCAACAATTACACAATAAAACAGATGGTGAAGAGGTTTGAAAGTAGCGAGGAGTTAGTTGCCCTTCATACCATAACGGGCACCTTAGGGAAGGTGACTCGTAAGATTATCCCTTAAGTGGCAAAACGAATTACTTTTGATACAGAGATCATTGAAACTCTTCATACCAGCCTAAAGCAATTCACATGACCATTAGAAGGAATTCGAAAGAATTGCGTACTCAGATCGGAATGGAAACTAGAGCTATAAAACAACTCGGCAATGGAAGGCACGTTCCAATTAATACCGAGGGTATAACCCAGTGTCGGAGCGTGCTCTCAAGAACGTGAGCATCTCCATATTCAACAAAGTTTGACCAACATCCAAACCAAGGATCCTAGCAACACCTCATACCACCATGATGAATAATGATGGAGGATGCAGATGCAAAGGAAGATAACACTTTCTCAGATTTCGCCTGAGCTACGCTAAGGGAACGAAATCTAGATGATCGACCGAGAGACATTTAGCACTCCGCTTCTAATGTTCTCCTTGATTTACTGGCATAACCCCAATTGTAGGTCAGGTTTGCTATCTAGAACATCAAGTAAAGGCCAGACTTCAGGCTCCCAAAGGGGTCCATGAGGAATAACTTGTAGAGTAAGTCATACAAGGTCCTCATGGGGAAGGCCAAGTTGCTGAAATAAGATATTATAATAGTGGGTCTTCCGGATAGGTATCTTAGCCACAACATCCCTTTGCCGGTTATAGGGAGACCAATATTGTAATTCTTGGGGTAGAAGTCCCAACCATTATATCTGCTTGAAATTCAGATTTGGTTGGTGTGAGGATATTGCAGACTCAGCATGTCTGAAGGTGAAAGGTTGCAACACAAATCATAGAGATGATGTTGCGAGATTATTAGGGAAATGAACTGTGGAAGCCAACTCCAAAACATGAGCTGGTTTGTAAGAGACACATGAACACGGTGTCCAAAACAATTGTGATCGTATGGAGATCTTACAACAAAACACTACCGAGTTTGAGTTAGGAACCATCATTAGGGATTAGCGAAGTTCTTACATAAGTCCGGATTAGCTCTTAAGAAAGAACTTATTTTCCTTCAACAACTCAATCGGTGGCTTGTTGTGCTAGGGATTGCATCTGGAATGAAGATGATCAGTCTATCAAACCATAGAATACTTTGCACGGGCATGATTGACTTGGGATGATTCCAAGAAACAAATCGACTTTTCTCAAGTTTACAGCGACAACTTGTATCAATTGCACGTGAATTTAGAGAAAGTCACTTCTTACACCTAGCATATACTTGACGAACGAAACACGAAGATATGGCTACCAAGTTTCCAACACCATCTTAATGTCCATTATGAGTCATGGAATAGACGAGAATGTTGCCGATGAGCTCAACAACAATTCATCGAGGTATCCAAATAGATGGAATTCGACAACTATGAGAACAAGGTGATAGCATTGGTTTGTCCAGAGATATAGCGTTGTATGCTCGGGGACACATCCACGAGTAAAACAAAATTAGGAAGGTCTTTGGTTCTGATTTTGATTTGACGATAGCCCATACTCAAATCAAATAGTTGTACGGGATGATAGGTGCATCAATTTTTCACAAGGATCAATCGATGAAGATAGCATCTTTCTGCTACACATATAAGTACAAAACACAAGATATCCCTTTAACATGATGTAAGTTAGATCAAGCTTCTATCTTCCAACTCTCCAAGTCGTTGTTTAGCTTAACCAACTAGTTCAGGGATATCAAACACGGATTCTTGGAGACGGGATGGTTTATAAAAAACCATCTCGATCATGAACTTAACATAACGGTCAAGGAACACCTTGTTAATACTTCCGAGAAGATATTTGGAAAATCATCTTCCACCGGTATGTTATCAAGCTCGAGAGCAATCTTGATTTTCAAGGCAAGTCGATATGATCAACAGAGCGAAGGATTGACACAATCCTAACTTATTGACCGAAAAGTGCACCATGGAAAATGGACTAGGTAGCACGATCATTCTTAGTATGACAATTCAATGATCATCACGCCAAGAGTGAGATTATTGTCCATTAACTACCAAGCAACAAATTTGCCATGAGTATTGATTTCACACATCACGATTCACTTGTCGGTATTCTAGTTACAAACAACACAGAGACCGAGAAAGGAATGATGATGGTGAGAAGTATCACTACATCAAGATTTCATAAGAGGGAGTGCAATTCTCATGATATTACTGACATGAAGAGGGTAATACCTCAAGGTAGAACAGAGCAAAAGCTGGATTGGCATTTTGGTCTGCGGAATACAACTGCTTTGACCCAATCCTAGAAATGGATGAGGTACGGGAGTTTGCTTATCCTAGTCATTTTGGAATAAAATGGCTTGACAGACCACAAGAATAGTCGACATCTACAACTCAATGCATGACATACCCTTATCTATCCATCGAGAGCTGAAGGTCAGAATACAATTGAAGAAGGGCAACTCAAGAGCACATGATTTTTCTTGAGTTGTAGATGCATAGATTGAATATGTCGAACAGAGTTCAACATGTTTCTTCCAGATAATCCATGCAGAAATAAAAGAATTGGCAGACTCACAACTATGAAATGGACGACTCATCATGAGTTCTCTTGTTGTGATATTTCATTCGCAAAGGATTTCTGCCATAACTGATTCATGGTATTGGAAGAATGATATACCACAAACATTGTGGACTAAAAAAAGGTTGCCAATATCCTAAAGGAACGAGCAAATACTATCAACGAGAAAAACTAGAATGATCCTGGGGTTCAGGAACCCAGAAATAGAATACCTATTGACTAAGTAGCATGCTTTTGATAATGATGGCCATAATTATCACACTGGAAACAAAAGACACAACTAGACTATTGGGTGGTTCAATGAAACAACATGGTTTCCTAAACACCTTCATCAAACACGTCGAGGTAATGGAGTACCCCAACACCACAATTAGTGTGCTTTGTCTGGCCTGAAAGACATTGACTCAAGATGAAAGAGTTATGCAAGTGCATCGGATAAATTAGAAACCTTGGATAACTCGGACAGCATAACGGTTGTACGGGCATGAAATATGAGGCATCCTGCACAAGAAAACTGACAACAAGATATTGAATTTTTATGGAGACACTTATCCAGGGAGACAACAACTTTCCTATAGGTCTCCAGCATAGTAACTCGTCCTCCTAATAGATAGGTGAGAAGGCCTAGTTCTTAATCCCTGTAGAAAATAAGAGGGTGACTTAGAATTAGCATGACACAAGGAAAGGAGTAAAAAGAGCCTTATGTTCCCTTCCACAATCAATTCCCTTATATTACTAAAGCAGTTCTAGACTCAACATCGACCAGATTGGCTTGGTAATCCTATAGGCAACCTGGCTCTGATACCAAAGCTGTCGGGACCCCGATCCTATGCCATAAGAATCCAGTTCGTAACACATCACATCACTTTGTAGTCTCATGCACGGTTATCTCCACGGATGCCACCTTACCTGGGCCGGGACCGTTTGCATCTTTTGACTCACGTATGTGAATGTGTTGCTAGCATTCAAATGACAAAGAACTCGGGCCGACATGACTAGTCATAGAGCCCAAGTGGAACATCTATACAGGGACAGGCATACGTAACCCAACAATGCAGGTGTCGATCTGTAGCGTGTGGAGACGAGTCATACAAAGCTACAACGACTCCATTACGGCATGGGACATAAATGTCATCACTACACGTAGACGAGTCGTAGCAGGCTACAGTGACTCCATTACACTGCGAGACATTTCCCCGAAGGGACGGACACAGCAGCAAAGAAGGATACATGCCAGTCAATCAATGTGTCCGGAGCAGTAGCAAGCTACCAAGGCTCGATGGAAGAACAAAGATCCAGTTTCCTGTAAAGAGTACTACTAAAGGCACACAACTAGGTGTTGAATCCCATACATACCGTTGCACGTCACACGTACGCATGACATGCCTGATATGCATAGATACAACCATGGCATCACAACATAACCATACAACATTACAACATTTATTTAGAAGGCTCGGAAGAGCCAATACAATAAGATGTTACAAACAGGGGTCACAAGACCCAACATACAGAGCATTCAAACAAGCAAGTGGAAGTTAAACAAATCTGGGTACAGACATCTACAAAAGTGGCTCGAGGAGCTTGAAAAGCTACAACGACCCTACCAAGGCACCAGACCTCTGTCTGGAATTTCCAAGCTAATGCGGTCAACATTGAACTTCACGTCATAAGTAACACTAATAATACTGACGTCTCCTCTACAAAAAGATAAATTAAGCAAACGTGAGTACAAGAGTACTCAGCGAGGCATACATCAGAACTAACTACATATGCATCAGTATCAATGAAGGGGGTTGTGGAGTTTATTGCAGCAAGCCAACTTTGACTCTTAGCTAACCTTTACTACGACTACAAGTTCTTTCTTTGAGGTGGGATAGCGCACACGAGTCCACATATTCACCAATCAATATACCCCTATGGATCGACTTCCGTCTCCCTACGAGAAGGCCATCCATAGCACTCACACTTATCTGGCGCATTTTAGAGTATTCACTTCAAGTTTTCTATGAAGCACATAAGAAATCCAAGTAGTCCATATCTGAGGATGCGGCTATTCGAACAGATTATTTCACCCTGCAGGGGTATACTTCTTCACACACGCTCTTTCCAGTTATTACCATATGCACGTCATGCATCTTGGCTACCTTAAAGCAGAAGCACATGCGTGGACGTCGGCCACGACCGTCAACCACACAAGACCCTAGTCTAGGTTTATCGCCTATTTGAGACTGAACCCGCATGGAAATCCGGCCGATGTTTCCGCTATGGCCTCAAACGATGTCCGCAGGGTTCCCAAGCCCACTGTTCGGGTACCACTTGGTACACCGTGCCAGTGTGCATCTACCGCACCATAGCCCACCCCGTCGGGCAATGCTATGCACGGCCGCCAACACTTTTCCTACAAACACCAGAAACTAGTTGTGACTCCTGGATAGAGGACTAGGCGATTAATAAGCCGAGAGGGGTTGAGTTACCAGAACCCAATGTGTGGTAGTAACTGTCTTGGATCACAAACACAGAACTCAGTTCTTAAGGTCGGTCCCAATGAGACAACCCGCCATGTACTCCTACATGGCCTCTCATCGCTACCTTTATCAAATTGTGTTCACACACTTAATTTTCACATAGTAGGACATGAATACTGCCATTCCGATCCATCACCCAGATGTATCAAACCTGACATGACACGACTCTAAGCATAGTAGCCACAGTAAGTAAGCAAGCATGGATGAGTAAGAACAACAAGGCTCAAGTAGTTGCTACTCATGCTAAGTGGTTTCAACTATTTACTGTGGCAAAAACAGGTCATGCAAAGGAATGGGTTCAACTACGAGAACATGTAACAGTTGAATCGTGATTGTCCTAATGCAATAAAAGAGAGAAGGAGCAAGAGAGTGGGATCATATCAGTATGCTCAAGGGGTTTTTTGCTTTCCTGACAGTACTGAAGATATCATTTCTCTTCATCAGTTTCAACGATCACATCGTCGGAACCATCGTCTACCGAGAGGGGACAAACACCGGCAAACAGGAAGAAGGAACACATTCAATGTGATGCAACAATCATGATGCATGATATGATAAGGTAAAGTACTGATTTGACCTAGAGGGTAATTAGCCAAGTTAGTTGAAGTGGAGTTCAAACAAGTTTGAATTCCAACTCCAAATTATATTTCCTGTATTTCCTTGTTCATAAAATGTCATACTTGGTGATGTTAACTTGTTCAAACATGCATGGTCATGGCATAAACAGATTCATTGGATTTTTCTGATCATTTTTCATATATAAAATATTTTCATCAGACTTACAGATTATTTTCTATGATTTTTAGAAGTTTTAAATATTTTCTAAAAATATTAACCCATTTTCTGACTTGTTTTAATTCCAGAAATAGATACTACATCATCATGACGTCAGCATTACGTCAGCAGTCAACAGGGCTAGGTCTAGGTCAACCTGACGTGTAGACCCCACATGTCATTTTAGATTAAATAACTAATTTGGTGTATTAATTAGAGGGTGGGTCCCAACTGTCAGCGACTAATGGGTTAACTAGCCTGAGGCTTAACCCCCAATGACAGGCCACGTCATCGCCACCGGTCGGCGACGCCGGCGACCAACACAGCGGCGGAAGCTCGCCATAATCGTGCCTCCGGCAACCATTCGATGCGCAGATGGGCGGAAAGGGATGCTGGTGAGGCGCCGCATCCAGCAGGGTCAATGGAAGGACGCGGGGAGGTCAGGTTCGAGCATGGCATCGACTACGGCGGTGGCCGGAACTCGGCCACAATGAGGCCAGCAGATAGGGGATGGGGAGGACCACAGGGGGAGGGGAAAAAGAACGGCGAGCACACAGGGAGTCCGATGGGGCGCTCGGTGGGCTCGGGGATGCGTTGGCACGGTCGAATCTGCAGCGACGATCTCCGGTGGCCGAGGCTTGACGAATAGCTCGGGGCGGCGATTGGCAACGTCTGGCGACGCGTGTCTCAGCGAGGAGGAGCGGCAAGACGGGGCGGTGCTTCTGGGCTGCTTGGAGCGAGAGGGAGCGGAGGGGCTAGGCTAGAACGGCGAGCTTGAGCAGCGGCCATGGAAGAGCAAAGAGCGAGGGAGAGAGCGAGAAGGGGAGAAGAGCACGGGAGAGAGCTCGTGCACGTCTCCTCGCGAGGGAGATAGGCTCAGACGGCCTTCTCCGTGGCAAGCAGGAGGTGGTGCCATGCGCGTGAATGCGTGACACGCCTCTCATCCTACTGGCGAGAGGTGGAAGAAGACCTCTTCGCCCCTGGTTGCCGGGCTGCACTAGTGGGCCGCAGGTAAGTTTTCTTTTCTTTTATTTCTCTTTTTTAATTCTTGCATTCTGTTTTATAATGTTTGGGCCAAACTGCTAAAGTCAAAATCCTGAAATAATTCCTGGGGTTTATGAATATTATTTCTAGGCCCCACAATAATTATCAGAAATTTTGAAGCAACTAAAATAGTTATAGTTTGTTATTTGCCATTTCCAGCAACATTTGTTGGTTTATTTAAAATGCCAAAAAGAGTTGGAAAAGGTATATCACCCCTGGTATGTTATTTCCAACATTTATCAAAGAGGGGGAACATTTTAAATAACATTTTAGAATTCATTGAAAAATTCTATTGTTGGAATTTTATTTATTCCATGAGGTGCTAGGGTTTAACATCCCCATTTCAAATTGAGATGAAATTAAACATGATGCCATGATGCACAATGCAGAGCCAAACAATATCTAGCTAGGGTTGTGACATTCATCAATAGAGAAATCTTTAGCGATGTCGCTAGCGAGGTTCTCGTTGATCTGGGAAATACCCTTATCACGCTTTTGGCCAGCTATAATTTGGTCCTTAAGAGTAGGTTTCGTCACTAGGTTGGAAAGGAATCCTTGAGGAACAATGTGGAGGTTCAACTTCCGAATTTCCTCATAGAGAAGTGGTTGACCTTGTTGGAACATCAGGTTGTTACAATAAGACTTACGACTTAGTGCATTAGCCATGACATTGGCTTTCCCCTGGTGTCAATTATCGCTAAGTCATAATCTGTAACCAACTCAACCCACCGTCTTTGCCTGTGATTCAAATCCGACTAGGTGAAAATATATTTCAGACTTTGGTGATCACTGTAAATTTCGCAATGATCAACCAGAAGGTAATGTTGCCAAGTTTTAAGTGCATGGGCCACAACTGCAAGCTCAAGATCATGTGTTGGATAATCCTATTGTGGACACAACTGTCGAGATGCGTATGCAATCATGTGACGATCTTGCATGAGATTGCAACCTAATCCTTGTCGCGAGGCGTCGCAATAGATAACAAAGTCCTTAGAGAAATCTGGTGGCACCAGAACAGGAGCAGAAGTCAGGCGTATTTCCAACTCCTGAAAACTGTGCTCACATTGTGGTGTCCACTCGAACTTTTTATCTTTCTTGAGGAGTTCAGTTGGAGGTGTACCAACCTTGGAGTAATTCTTGACAAAGTGGCAACAATAGCTCGCTAAGCCAAGGAAACTCCAAACTTGCTTAACCGATTCAGTTTGAGTCCAATGAAGGAAGGCCTAAACTCTGTCGGCATTGACAGCAATACCTTTACCAGAGATCAAGTGTCCCAGGTAGGTTACTTCTGGCAACCAAAATTCACATTTGGAGAATTTGGCATACAGACGACGCTCTCGAAGTTTCATCAACACTAGCCTAAGATGCTTGGCATGTTCCTGTTCGTTCTTCGAGTAGCTGAGTATATCGTCGACGTAAAGCATGACGAATTTATCCAGATACTCCATGAAGATCGAATTCATCAAGCGAGAGAAGGTGGCTGGGGCATTGGTTAAACCGAAGGACATGACGGTGTACTCGTATTGGCCATAATGAGTAACAAAACCCATTTTTGGAATGTCCCCGTTTCTAATTCTGATTTGATGGTAACCCAACCTCAAATCCATTTTCGAAAAGACAGAGGATCCAGGAGTTGATCATATAAATTAGTGATCCTGGGGTGTAGATACTTGTTCTTTATGGTGACAAGATTCACTAGCCAATAATCCACAACCATCCGATCCGATCCATCCTTTTTCTTAACGAAGAGGACGAGGCTAGCCCAAGGAGAAGAACTAGGACGGATGAAACCTTTCTTCAAAGCCTCATCAAGTTGAATCTTAAGTTCAGCTAGTTCTAAGGGTGCCATCTTATAGAGTCTTCTGGCTATTGGGACAGTCCCTGGAACGAGCTCTATCACAAACTCAACATCTCTGACAGGTGGAATTCCTGGCGGTTCTTCTGGAAAGACATCTGGAAAGTCACGGACTACCAGAATACCTTCTAATTCTGGAAGAGGGCTAGCATTGTGAGAATAGAGTTGGCGCTTGGCTGCTCAAGTGGAGACATTAACTATCTCACCCGAGGGGTGTGTAAGTTGAACATCCCTAGTACGAGTATCAATCTTAGCATAGTGGGCTTTCATCCAGTCCATGCCTAAGATGATATTGATGTCCGAAGACTTGAGGGCTATCAATGATACTAGGAAGACTAGCCTATCCACAAGAATCTAATTGTCATGGCTCACCCTAGAAGTTTGCCATTTTGAACCAGGAGTCTGAACTACTAAAGGAGTAGGCATATCACAAAAAGACATGTTATGCAACTGTGCACAACTTTCTGAGATGAATGAATGAGATGCCCAGTATCAAATTGAAAAGATGTTGGATGACTATTGACAAGGAGCATACCTAGGATAACATCAGGATCCTCAAGGGCTTCCTCAGCAGAAACATAGTTCACTCGTCCACGAGCAGGAGATGGCTTCACATAGAAGGCTTTTCCTGGATTCCCACGTCCAGCCGGCTTAGCATTGTTCTGAGGACACTCATGGGAGTAGTGTCTTGGTTCCCCACATTTGTAACAGACAACGGTGGCACGGGAAGCAACACTGGTAGGAGGACCAATAAAGGGCCTGGCTGGCGGTTGGGCTGAGCTGGGCGAGGCGCCTGGAAGAATGGCCTCGCGGTGTATCTTGGTAGCAGAGCTGCGTTGGGCACCCACACACGGCGTTTGTTGAAGCCCGAGTCAGATGCGGGGCTGAAGTCCCGGTTGTGCTTCCTAGTTGCCTCGTAGTCAGTCTGTCCAGTCTCGGCATTGATAGCCTTGTTGACGAGAGCCTGGAAGGTTGTGCACTCATGTAGGCGCAGATCTCGATGGAGCTCAGGACTACGTCCCTTGTAGGACCTAGCATGTTTCATGGCATCAGTTGAAACTTCCTCCGGAGCATAACGTGCAAGATTGCCGAACTCATGGCTATCACCTCCACTGATAGTCTACCCTGGGTGAAAGCACAAAACTCCTCTCTCTTGCCATCCAACAGCCCTTCCGGGATGTGATGGGTACGGAATGCCGCGCTAAATTCCACCCAAGTTGGTGCGGGGCCTACGGGGCGCATGGCTTCGTAATTTTCCCACCAAAGATTGGCGGGTCTTTCCAGAAATTAAGTAGCAAAGGTCACCTTGTTTGCCTTGAATACATTGGCAGCCCGAATTTTGCGAGACATGCTGGTCAGCCAGTCATCCGAGTCGAGCAGGTCGACTGAATTACGATACTTAGGTGGGCACAGATGGACGAAATCACTGAGAGACATGCCATTATTGTGATCATTGTGGGGAGCACGCGCTGTGTTCTGCTCAATTCGTTCCAACAGCCTATTGGTCTCCCTTTTGTTCCGGTCAGCTTCAAGCATCACTTCTGCCAAAGAGGGCACGTGTGGCAGGTTCTCTTGCCTTGGCTGGCTTCCCTCGCCCTTCTCGGGGGCAGGCACGGGGTTATTCCTAGTTGCCACCATCCTGGGAAAACAAACCCACAACTTAGACATAGAGGACGTCAACTCTAAGACATGAGATAAGGAAGGTACTGGACAACATGGCATGTAGGGTAAACATCCAATCAACATGGTAATAACAACTGCCATATGAACACCATGATTCATACACACCATGACATAGTTCAGTACAAGCCCAAGCTGAAATACAAACTACGGAGAGATGACACAACTCATCGCAGGAATTACAAGCTTCCTATACATTATCTATCTACACCTCCGGAACTCAACTCTCAAACTTAGTCATATCCCACAAGACACGCAGGACTGTGGCGATACGACTACTACCATACTAGTACTAACATACACGTACTCAAGCATCGCCGTAGAATGCCTCATATAGGTTACCCCGTGGCCCGGGAGCTGAACCTGAGGATCTGGAAACACTCTAGCTATGATCCCTGGAAACCGTAAGTACATGGATGTGGCCTTGGTCCCCTTGTTGGTGGGAACAGCGGTCCTCGAAGAGGAGTGATGCCTCCAACACCGGGCCAGTCTACACATGCTGGCAGATGAGTCCACGATGGGTTCAGCATCTCCAAATCTCCATAGCCTGTCTGCACGATAGGTGCTAGCTACGTCAGGGTTGTCCAAAGACGTGCACGGGTACCATATAGCTCCATGCGAAGGGCATGTGCATCACGATCCCTGTTCTCCAACATTTGAGCGGTCACCTTTAGCCTAGGGTCCATATGAGAATAATCATAGTAGGTTGCGCTAAGATAGCTATCCTCTCCTCCCAGAGAAACGGGAACATAACAGAACTCTGTGTTCTAAAGCACACCATAAGTCTAGTGAAGAGGCTCTACAGCTCCAGGCTATGAAGGATATATCTTAGCAGTACACAGATACTGGCTCTAGTTGAAATCTCGATACCGTTCCTCCACTGTGTACTCTGGGTACCAACGGTAACCAGCCTCCATCATAACTCTAACCAACATGGCCGTGTGACCCGGTACATTGATGCACCTAGTCAGAGGCACCACCTGACGGGAGGGACGAGGGGGCATCTGAAACAAAGAATGATGCAAAGGCATTAAAGATTCTAGCAGAAATTGGACAGCATAACGGCTGTAATTGCTCAAAAAGGATTTTGAGACAACTGCAAAATATTGTAAAAGCATAACCACTCGACTTTCTAGACTCAATTATCTTCTCCAACCGTTTTTCACACCAACAATACTCAAGTACCGACATTCACTTGCAAACAAGCTAGCTCATAGTCCATGGTTAGTAACTCATCATCCTAAGCAATAGATGAGAAGCCTAGTTCTTATCCCCATATAAAGATGAGGATGACTCGGAATAGAATAATTTGGGAAGAGGAGTAAAAAAAGCCTTACGTTCCCTTCCACGATCAATTCCCCTACTTTTCAATAGTGTTTCTAGACTCAACTTCGATCGGTTTGGCTTGGTAGTCCTACAGTCAGTCAGGCTATGATACCAACGCTGTTGAGACCCCGATCCTAAGTCATATGAATCCATACTGTAACATATCACATCACTTTGCAGCATCACGCACAGTAAGCTCCATGGCTACGGCCTTACCTTAGCCAGGACCATTTGCGTCTTTTAGCTCACGTATGTGAACATGTCGTTGGCAATCAAACGACAGAGAACCCGGGCCCACATGACTAGTCATAGAACCCAAGTGGCACATCCGTACAGAAACAAGCATACATAACCCAGCAATGCAGGTGTCAGCCTCAAGCGTGTGTAGACGAGTCATAGCAAGCTACAAGAACTCCATTACGCTGTGGGACAAAAATGTCATCACTGCACGTAGACGAGTCGTAGTAGGCCACGGGGACTCCTTTACACTACAAGACATTTCCCCGAAGGGACAGACACAGCAGCAAAGAAGGATACATGCCGGTCAATCAATGTGTCTGGAGCAGTAGCAAGCTACAAAGGCTCGATGGAAGCACAAAGAGGCGGTTCCCCGTAAAGAGTACTACTAAAGGCACATGACTAGGTGTCAGATCCCATACGTACCGTTGCACATCACACGTACGCACGACATGCCCGATATACATAGATACAACTATGGCATCACAACATAACCATACATCAACACAACTTTTATTTAAAAGGCTCAGAAGAGCCTTATATCATCTGTTCTTACACGAAGGGGTCACATGACCCGAAACTCAAGTCATACAAGCAAGTTCATACAAACCAAGCGGAAGCATAAAGCTGTCTGAGTACAGATAGATGAAAGGGTAAAAAGGCAGATGGCCTGACTATCTACAGCCCCCCATAGGGCATAAGGTTGTAGCTGGGACACCAGCTATTCGGCATCGTCGACATCTAGAAAGAACCCACCTGATGGGTCCTGGTTCTCATCTGCAACATTTATTAAGCAAATGTGAGTACAAACATACTCAGCAAGTCCTTAAAACAGACCTAGTCTATTCATGCTCAAGTATCAACAAGGGTAGTGGTGGAGTTTATGCAGCAATGCCAGCTTTGACTCATGGCTAACCTATACTACACAATTCTAACTCTTTGTTAAGATAATAGATATCACACACGAGTCCACTAACTCCACAGCAACACACCACCATGGATTCACCTCCGTACTCTAAGAAAGTGCCATCCACGGTACTCACACTTGTCTTGATATTTTTATGAGTATCCATTTGATAGTCTATGAACATCACAAGCTTTCCAAGTAGTCCATATCCGAGGACACGGCTATTCGAATAGTTTCATACCCTGCAGGGGTGTACTTCTTCACGCACGCTCTCGCCACTTATCGCTGTGTGCTCGTAAAACCATGCACCTCGGCAACCTTCAAGCGGAAGCCCAACGAGGGAGTCGGCCACAACCGTCAATCACATAAGACCTCTAGTCCAAACGATGTGCGTGGGGTTCCCAAGCCCACCATTCGTGTGACTCTTGGTACACTGTGCCACTACCAACCGTGTCTTAACCCACCCCTAGGGTCAGCGCTACGCACGGCCTCCAGTGTGCTATAAACACCAGAAACTACTTGCAACTCCTGAACTAAGGACTAAGCGATTGATAAGTCGAGCAGGGTCATATTTCAGGGCCCAGCTTATGGTAGTATCTAGTCTTGTATTAGAAACACGGACCTAAGTTCATAAGAACGTTCCCAATGAGACAACCCGCTATATGCTCCGACATAGCCTCTCATCGCTACCTTTACCAAATCGGGTTCATCATAAGCTTATCACATCAGAACAACGTTGTTTCACTCCAGTTCATCACCTAGATGAATCAGACCTGACACAACTCTAAGCATAGCAAGCAAAGCACATCATGGCACAAGCATCTACCATGTATGCTAGGTGGCAAGGTTTGTCTATTTACTGTGACAATGACAGGTCATGCAAAAGTATAGGTTCATCTACCGTGTATGACGGACAAGTGGACGTTTGTCCTAATGCAATAAACAAGAGCAGGAGCGAGAGAATGGGATGTTATCGGAATGATCAAAGGGGTTGCTTGCCTTGGTAGGTGGCGGAAATGTTTTCTCCTTCATTGGAATACTCGGAGGTATCCTCAAAAGCAGGGCCTACTTCAATGCAGATAAATAGCAATCAATACCGGTAAGTGCAACAATATGATGCATGATCATGACATGGCAGCATGTATGGATGAGCTAATGCAACTATTGTCCAAGTTAATTGAAGTGAGTTTGAATATAGGTTCAAAGTCATTCTCCACTTCACATTTCATAAGTTAACCTATGAGTAAATGTCAATGTTCATCTACATAGGTTGCTCTAACATGCATGATAACAGGACCATTGGATTCATTGGATTTTTCTGATAAATTTTCATATATAAATTATTTTCATCTGATTTATAGACTAATTTAAATGAATTTTAGAAGTTTTAAACATTGTCTGCAATTTCCTGATTTGTTTTTATACTAAAAATTCATTTAATACGTCAGCCTGACGTCACGGTGACATCAGCAGGTCAACAAACCTGGCCAAGTCAAACTTGACACGGTGGGGCCCTCATGTCAGCGTCAGGGGCTAATTCCCCACGCTGACCAGAGGTTTGACCCTCTACAGGGCCCGCTGTCAGCGGCTAACGGCTTAATTAGCCGGGCTGATTAGCACTAATGAGCCAGCCACGTCGGCACCCACCGGAGCGGGGCCGGCGGTGACCAAACCCATCGCGGAGGGTCGCCGGAGTTGGTCGGGACCGTGCTAGAGGGCTCGGATTCGTGCGACGAAGGCGCTGGGAGGGAGCCCGTGCTCGACCGTGTCGAGTGGGGCTGGTCAGGGGGCTCGACATCACTGGGGGGGCTTGCCGGGGAGCTATTTCGCGGCGACACCCATTCGGCCACGATGAGGAGGGCCGCTAGAGAGCGGGAATAACCACAGGGGGAGGGGGAGAGGGACGGCAACTGGCGAATCGACGACGGGGAGAGGCAGGTGGGTCTTCTCCCCCTTTTTTCTTTATTTGGTTTCTTTTCTAATTTCTGACATTAGTTTCATTTTATTTTCAGGCATAATTGCTGAGTAATAATATCCCAAATATTTTATGGCATTAAGTTTGTATATTTCAAACTTCTGTAAAAAAATCAGGATATTATGAGATCTAACATAATGATAATGCTTTATTTGGCATTTTCAGAAGCTTTATTATTAATTCTTAAATTTCTATAATGTTCAAATATTTAAGATGGGAAATTTATATTCATGTCCATATTTATCAGACATATGGGAAATTTTAGATGGGCATTTTGAAGTTTTTTGTTTTTCACAAACTTTGCATTAGTTTGGTTCAAATGAGGGTTTGGGGTTTCCTTTAATCCCCATTTAAAGTTGATGCAAAAATGAAATATGATGCACACACATGTTGTCCTAAGACAACTAGCTAGGGATAAGACAACTAGTGAAAGCCTTGGATCTGCGAACAATCTGTCGGGCTTCAGCTTCGTCCTCTGGGAGTTCTTGCCTTAGGGTATATGGCACTGTCCAATCGGGCGTTATGACTAGAATCTCCATCACAATATCTATGGCTGCCAGGACATCAACTTTAGTTGGATTGGAGGCGCTTATTGCTTGCGGGGGCTCTTTAGTGAAGGGATCTTCCAGGACATTAGGGGAATGTAGGTGTGTCACATCCCCATCTTTAGCATGCATTAGGATCCATCTTGTGATTCCATCATGCTTAAATTCTTTTAAACCTGAAATAGGGATGTTCGAAACCCTAGCACCATTTGAATTCAATAGGCTCAACCAGAACACGTTTTTTCAATGATCCAAAGTGACCTTAGAAAATGTTCATCTTCTCTGGAATAATGTGGCAACATAAACCAGTGGTGGCGCATATTTTAAAAATATCATTTTGGGTATTGAATTAAAGCAATAATATTCAGATTGGATTTTAAAATATTATATATATTTTAAAATCTCCGATAATTCTGGAAATTCCATGAGTGCCTTTGGTTATAATATAGCAGGCCACATATTAATTTTCAGAATATTATAAAATGGTTTGGTTTTGAAATCAAATCAAAACAAAACTAAAAAAATAGAAAAATGGAAAGAAAGAAAAGAAGAGAAGAAGGAGGCCCAGCTGCCAGTCATCCCCAACCTCCCGCCAGGAGGATTGGGGCGTGTGGTAGGGGCGCGCCGGCACGCGCCATGGCCAGCTCTTGCCTAGCTGCCTCCCCGGAGGCCTCCAGGGCCTCCAACACCCCCCCATCGCCGTGCCCTTCTTACCCTTCCTCTCGCCCTGCCACTCTCTCTCTAGCTCTCCCCCTCTCTCCTCTGCTCTCTTGAGTCGCCGAACGAAGCCGTTGTCGCCACCGACGATTCGCCGCCCTGGTCACTCCTCGAGCCCGTCGAGCCGTCATCCAAATGCACTGTGAGCACCCCGTCGATCCCCCTTCTTCTCCCTGCTCCTTAGCCACCGTAGCTTCCCCTTTCCCCGTCGTGCCCGAGCTCCCCGCCACTGGCGTCATGGCCAGCGCGGCCAGAGCACCCGTCGTGCTCAGCTGAGCACGCCGGTGTGCTTGCGCGGGCCCGTAGGTGCCGCCTCGACCTCCGGCTTCCCCTCCCGCAGCCCTTATCGCCGTGGCCGTCCTCGGCCGATCTCCGGCGTCGCAGCCACGAGCTTTGACATCCCCCGCGACCGTAGCTAGCTCGCCTGGGTGTGGGCAAGCGAGGGGTTCGCCCCAGTGCCCCCGGTCGCCACTCCCGCGGCCGGTAGCGCGGACGCCACCACGACCAGAGGTCGCCGGCGACAAGCCGTCGCCTGAGCCACCTAAAGGGGGGACCCCCTCGTCAGGTGATTAGCTTAAGGCTAATCACTGGGTTTATTAACCCCTGGGTAGCTAACGTGTGGGCCCAGCCCTGTTAGTTCAATTAAAAAAATGGTTAGATGAATGAGTAAGTGAAAGGTGGGGCCCAGCCACCAGGTTTGACCTGGGCTAGCACTTTTGACCTGCTGACGTCATCATGACGCGAGGCTGACATAATAAATACAATTATGTATATTTAAATAAATTCTAGAAATTAATAAAAACTTCTAAAATTCATATAAGTTAATCTGTAAGTCAGATGAAAATTGATTATAAAAATCCAATGAATCCAACCATATCATTTTCATACATGTTAGAGAAACGTAAATAGGTGAACTTGGACATTTTAGATCAAATGCATTATGGAATCCATATATGAAGTTGAATTTGAACCTTGAGTTCAAACCTACTTCATTTAAACTTGTTGCTAAATGCATTAGCTCAAACACATCATATTGCCATGTCATATTCATGCATCATATTGTTGCATTTGGTGTGTATTGATTTGTTCCCCCTTCGATGGTTGTTCTTCGTGTTAGGCACTGTTCCGGAGGATACGGTCGAGTATCCATCTGAGGAGCAGTAACGTGTGATCGTCTTATCAGGCAAGCAACACCCCTTGAACATGTCTGATACAATCCCACTCTCTCGCTCTTGCCCTCACTTATTGCATTAGGACAAAACATTTCAACTTTGCATGTTCTGGTGGTTGAACCCATTCCTCTGCATGACCTGTCATTGTCACAGTAAATAGCTGAACCATGCAACCTAGCATACCTGGTAGATGATTGAGCTATGTTGTGCCCTTAACCTGATATGCCTACTATGCTTCGAGTTGTGTCAGGTCTGATTCATCTGGGTGATGAACCGGAGTGAACTGAACTTGTTCTAAAGACGAGAGTTAAGTTGTGAACACGATTTGGTAAAGGTAGCGATGAGAGGCTGTGTAGGAGTACATGGCAGGTTGTCTTTTTGGCACCGTCCTTATGAACTGAGTCCTATGTATGTTGTCCAAGACTAGCTACTACCGCACATTGGGATCCTTAATTGACTCTCTCAACTTATTAACTAACTTGTTCTCTATCCAAGAGTTGCAACTAGTTTTTGGTGTTTGTAGGATATGCTAGTAGTTGTAACGACCCGACTCAAAAACGAGACAAGCCTCTGTGTGTTCTGTGCCATCCCTAGATCAGTATGCTGGCACACACAGTACATCAATGTATATATCAAAGTGCAATCACATGCAAACGTAAAACTGATATATACCTTAAAAATAGCAGCGGATACAGTCAACGGGAGTGGAGTCCCAATAACACCAACGGCAAGTTGAGTGCGGACCGTAACCCTGAATCGTACTCTTACCCGTCGTAGAAGAGTATCTGCAACATAAGACGTTGCAGCCATGTAGGTCAGCATTTTGAATATGCTGGCAAGATCACCATAGAAGAATAGAAAAATAAAGACTATTCTGTATGCAAAGGCTTTGTGGCTCTGTGTCTGAGTTTTTTTTTTGCGTAAAAGCTGATTTTATTTTCCTACAACAAAGGAATATCAGGAATTTCACTATAGAGTTACCTATCATGACATGGTTCCGCCAACCAATGTCTCAATGCCCATAAGTATCATTAAGTTGCCCACAATTAGTTATCAGTCCAGTGTTGAGAGTTCAGAGATAGATCCAAGTCTAGAAGCTCAAATTGTCCGTAACCGGGGACACGGCTAATCGATTAGGTTTAACTCTGCAGAGTGTTGTGTACTTTACCCACAAGATTCTTTCCCTCCTGGTAAGTCCTCGCACTGCCTGGTGTTTGAGAAGAGGATGAAAGAAACATGGTCTTTCAGAGTGCTTCCCTGACTGTCCGACAGTGCCCATCCCAATCCTAACGTCGACTACATCTCGTAGCACTGCCCAGCAGAGTCACAACAAAGATCAACCAAGCCAGAGCCCATAATGACTTGTGGCTACACAGGTAAGCTTCCGGGCATGAAGTATTCATCCTTCTCTTTGAGTCTGGGTGAAGCTTTCCGCAAGATGTCATGGCGCTTCTCCATGCATCCCGGCCACTCACTGGTTTCTCCAGGGTGCCCAATCAACCATCCTTCACCCAGTAGTGTGTATTGAAAACTTGTCTTCTCGAGTCTTGAAGTCTTGAGGTCTTGAAGATGCAGGACTTGAAGATGTCTTCATGAAGTCGTCGTTTTGACGTGGAGTCCTTCTTCACACCACTCACGAACACTCATACCAGACCCCGTCTACTTTAGCATAGCATTGCACTAACTAGCGTTCCCGGGGCTTTAGTAACCCGTGGTGGGTTCCTACCTCATGCATTCTACTCAACTACAAGAATTTCAATAACACTACGGGAGGGATATGTTGAATGATGTCACTACATGCAATAAAACATAGGTATGAAAAGATGGTCAAAGTGAACTTGCCTGTACTGTTGATGAAGATAAGATATCGCTCTCAGAAATAACTTGATAGACTATTCGTCACTCTCCGATGAAATCTATAATCAAGCATTGCATACTTATAAGCAATCATACTAACAATCAGTTCTAACAATCAAAAGTAACACAAAACAAAAGCAACAAGGTTGATGGAAGAAATACTTAAGACAAAGTTGAAACACAAAACTCCAACAAATTCAAAAGTGACACAAAACCCAAAACAAAGTAAAATATAATAAAAGGATTTTAGTAAATATTTTACTAGCAAAAGAATTACTTTTGAAGAACAAGTAAAACTATGAAAACATTATCCTAAACAACAAGAGTGTTTGCCTAATGAACTTAACTACAAGCACAACCATAAACTAAGAGAAAACAAATTATGAAACAACTTAGTTAACAGAAACTAATTAAATAAAATCTTTATTACAAAACAGAATTAAATCATATGAAACTTTGTGAAAATAATTTCTATGAAAAACTAAATTGTTTTATAACACATTACCTAATGATTAAGGATATAGTTTTCCTATCATAATAGAGCAAAACTAAATTATTTTATTAACAAAACATTACTTAACAGAAAGGTATTACTACAAATTTTATTTGAAAACAGAATCTAATTATATAAACTTTGTTGGAATAAGCTATTACTAACTAGTTTGTTTATCACAAATTAAACCTATTTGAAAATGTATAGTGTTCCTATAACAACATGGTAGTAAACTAAGCAAATTATTTTTATTTTAACAACAAGTAATTCACCTCAAGTTTAACTAACAGAATATACTAAATCAAATATATAATTAACTCAGATTTAAACTAACAAAATAAAACTAATTAAACTATATTAACAAACTAAACAGATTCTGTTTCTAGTTAAAACCCTAATACATTTTATTTTAAAAATTCTCAAACTCTGCCTAATGATAACTAAGATCACTAGTGACAAGTAGGAAAAAGAATCAATCAAAAATTCATTTTAGAACTCAAGATATTCAGAAAACAAAATTTAAATCAAATCTGTCCAAATTCAAATTGAATTATTCACAGAAACTAGACGAAATTTGTGATCTAATGCAAAAGAAATCAATTGAAAACAATTAAAAACATAAAAGTTATAAGAAAAACAAATCTGAAACTATTCTGGAAACAGAAATTAAATCAGAAATGAAAATACGTTTCTAACGGATAGGTGGGCTACGTGTCGCTCTCTGGTTGGTCCAGGTGTGTGCGTGCGGAGTGTTATGGGCGGTCGACCGAACTATAACGCGTACCGGTTCGGTTTTAAGTTGGATCTAATCCTACGCGTAGATCTACGATCGGACGGTCCAAGGAGAGGAGGAGCTCACAGTGGGGATGGGGTCAACGGCGATGGTTTCTCCGGCGAGTCCGAACGGCGAGGATGATGTGGGCGTTGCTCTGGTGGTCGAGGGGGTCGTCGAAGGGCTCCAACTGACGGCGGCGAGGTCCCGGCGACGGGTGGTGGTATTGGAGGGGCGCGGGGATGACCGTGGCGACGTCCACGAGCTTGAGAAAGATCCGGTGGGGATTCGAATCTCCGGCGAGGTCCGTTTGCGGTGTACTGGCGGTCTCCGATGGGGGTGAGGAGTCGGGGAGATGCGCACGGTGGTGGGGAGGTGAATGGCAGGCTTGGTGGCGCTCGGGGAGGTAGGAGTGGAGTGCCTGGACGGCAATGGTGTGGCGGCGACAGGGTACTCCGGCGAGCGATTCCGGCGTAGAGAGGCGATGGGAGAAAGGGCAAAGCGGGGGAATGGGGAGAGGGGCAGCGGGGCTTCTTATAGGGGATCAGAGGGGTCGGGGGAGTAAGGAGGGAGGGGTCCGCGGCGAAGGAAAGCGGCGACGGCGTCGGGCGCGTGGGAGGAGGAAGGCGACCGGCGACGGTTTCGATCGGGCGCGTGGGGCTAGGGTGTCAGCGAGAGAGAGAGGGCGAGCGTTGTCAGCGGGCGACCGTTATGAAATGATTTCGGCTTTAAAGGCTGTGGGCCGGCCGTTTAATACAAAACCGTTACCGTTTCTATTTAATGTTTTTCCAGAGCGTTTCAAAAACCTTTAAAGCATTCGAATAAATTCCAAATATAGTCAAATTTTATATCAAAATTAACATAATAATAAATTCCATTTAATGGACATTTTTATTCTGGCTGTTGAATATATTAAAAAAAATCATTTTTTTAGAAAATGCCTTAATTGGCTTTATTTACTTTTGCAAATATTTTTCAAATAACTTTTTGGGTTTGATGATTCAAAAACTTCACAAATTACCCCCTGGCTTGGAGTGTCATGTTACTCCATTCAAATTTTTGTCAGGGGTTTGAATACTTTGAAAATTTTGAATAGGGACCAAATATGAAATGGATTTTCAAAATAATCCAGAGGTTTTCAAAAGCTCTTTCAATTCCTTCTTTTAAACTTCCAACTCATATTTCTTAAAATTTGAGGAAGTCATATTATCCTCTCTCATGAAAATCATTGAGTTGCATAAAGTTTTCTGAATTTGAAATATTTCCAAAATGGAAATTCAAATCATTTTCAAATCCCTTTTCATTTCTTTAAATGGAAGAAGTCATGTCATCTTCACTCTAGGGTTTTGTGATGAAATGAATTTGAATTCCTGGTGATCAAAATGCAGATTGAAAATTTTGGGAAAGTCATTTCATTCCCTCTCATCAAACTTTCAAAAGTTTCAGAAGTTTCAAATTGCACTCACTTTCAATCATTCAAGCAAACAAACAATCATTCTATATTTATTATAACATTCCAAAGTTTGGGATGTTACAGTAGTCTACCGAGTGGTACCCCATATAGGTGGGCCTGGGACAGACTAGGCATTGTATCCCGGTGTACCAAGCATATTACCATCCGTCGAGGTGGGGTTGGGAACCCTGTACACATTGTTTGGGGCTGTTGAGGAAACTTCGGCCGGACTTCCTTGCAGGTTCAGTCCCGAATAGGCGATAAACCTGGACTAGAGTTTTGTGTGGTTAGTCAGGTTGTGGCCGACTCCCTCACTGGGCTTCCGCTTGAAGGTTGCTAAGGTGCCTTTTTACAAGAACATGGCGGTAAGTGGCGAGAGCATGTGTGATGAAGTACACCCCTGCAGGGTAATCAATCTATTTGAATAGCCGCGTCCGCGGATATGGACTACTTGGATACTTATATGGATAATAGACAATTTAAAAGGTTACTCATAAAAGCTTCAAGACAAGTGTGAGTACCATGGATGGCACTCTCATAGGAAGACGAGAGCAGATCCATGGCGTGGTGTATTGTTGTGGTGTTAGTGGACTCATGTAAGGTTCACAAAACTTTACAAAGTTATGAAAGTCGTGGTACAGGATAGCCACCGAGTCAAAGCTGGCTTGCTGCATTGAACCCCACAACCTCCTTGTTGATACCGATGCATATGTAGTTAGTTCTGATGTATGTCTTGCGGAGTACTCAGTACTCACTGTTGCTTAATTATGTTTTTGCAGAGGAGACTCTAGTCTCTTTAGTGGTTTCTATGATAAGATCTATGTTGTCCATTTAGCTTGGGAATCCTAGCCAGAGGTCTGGTTCTTGTGGAGGTCCTTGTAGATAGACAGGCTTCCTCAGCCTTCTTCTTTTCTAGATGTCTGTACCCATACATGTTAAGCTTCAGTTTGTTGTTTGTATGATTTGTGTGTTCGGTCATGTGACTCCTGCTTGTAATATCACACTATGTTGGCTCTTATGAGCCTCCTAAATAAATGTTGTGTTGTTGTATGGCTATGTTGTGATGCCATAATTATATCTATGCATATCGGGCATGTCGTGTGTACGTTTGACGAGCAACGATATGTATGGGATCCAACACCTAGTTGTGTTCCTTTAGTAGTACTCTTTACAGGGAACTGCCTCTTTGTGCTTCCACTGAGCCTTGGTAGCTTGCTACCGCTCCGGACACATTGATTGACCGGCATGTCTCCTTCCTTGCTGCTGTGTGTGTCCCTTCGGGGAAATGTCTCGCAGTGTAATGGAGTCCCTGTAGCCTGATATGACTCGTCTACATGCGGTGATGACATTTATGTCCCACGGCGTAATGGAGTCCTTGTAGCTTCTTATGACTCGTCTACACACGCTAGAGGCTGACACCTGCATTGTTGGGTTACGTATGCCTGTTCCTGTATGGATGTGCCACTTGGGTTCTACGACTAGCCATGTCGGCCCGGGTTCTCTATCGTATGATTGCCACTGACATGTTCACATACATGAGCCAAAAGACGCAAACGGTCCGGGCTAAGGTAAGGTTGCAGTCGTGGAGTTTACTGTGCGTGAGGCCGCAAAGTGATGTGATATGTTATAGTCTAGATTCATATGACAAAGGATCGGGGTCCCGACAGCGTTGGTATCAGAGCTGACTGACTGTAGGATTACCAAGCCAAACTGATCGATGTTGAGTCTAGCAACTCTTTAGTTATATAAGGGAATTGATTGTGGAAGGGAACGTAAGTCCCTTTTACTCCTTTTTTCCATGTTATTATGATTCTGAGTCACCCTCTCCTTTTCTACGGGGATTAAGAACTAGGCTTCTTATCTATCTATCATGATCTCGTGTTACTATTCCGTAGACTTATAGGAATGGTTAATCTAAGTTGCAATCCAGCCTTCGAGTGTTATCTATGTAGCTTGTTAGCTCAATTAGAATCTTGAGTTGGTCATGTTAAGGTGTCGTGGCACGTAAATCTTTTGCAGGATGTCTAATTTCTGAGCATTCGCAACCGTTGTGCTGCCCAATTTTCCCTAGGATTTCTTAGAAGATCAATGCTTTTGCTTTCCCTCCTACCTTTTGGTATGCCGCCATGTCTAATCCTAGTTTCTCATCATCAGGATGTTCCGTAGTACCAAAGCTTCCATTGGTTGCAAGAAGGTCCAGAGATGTGGAACCAGAGATGCTGAAGTTCTGTTGGATTCACCTTCGTTGGCACAGTTTATGTTAGACATTGAGAAAGACAAGTGTGAGTCAAATCGCTTGCTGGCACGTATTCAGGAAAACACCACGCATCAATGTGCTGGAACACTGACCATCCATGATTTCATCAAGCTGTATCCACCCACCTTCCATCACTCCATTGAGCCACTCGATGCAAATGACTGGCTCCATAGCATCTCAAACAAGTTGCCTTCCACGAACATGGCCGAGGCTAACAAGGTCACCTATGCTACGTACTTCCTGGAGGGTCCTGCTAGTATTTGGTGGGAGAACTATGAGCCTATAATTCCAGCTGGCTAGATTCCTACCTAGAAAGAATTCACAGAGGTTTTCCGTGAGCATGATATTCCTCAGGGTCTCATGGACAGAGAGAGGGAAGAGTTTTGTAACCTTACTCATGGTAAGACGGTTGTAGATGTTTATAGTCAAGAGTTTGGGAACCTTGCACATTATGCAACAGAAGAAGTGTCCACGGATGCCAAGAAACAAGCTAGGTTCAGGAAGGGTCTCAACCCAAAGTTGCGTCGTGATCTTCACCTGCATCATTGTGACACCTTCCAAGCACTTGTGAACAAGGCCATTAATGCAGAGACAACTCAGTTCACCTATGAGGAATCTCGCAAGCACAACCGTGATTTGGTTTCTACCTCCGGTTCTGGATCTCAGAAGCGCCGGATTTGGGTTCTGAACTCATCGCTTCCTCCTAGATATGCATCGAGGCCATCCTGTGCGGCGCCTCGTCCAACTCAGCCAAATGCTCCACCCAGACCTGTTGGTGGACCGCCTGTCAATGCGGCTCCACATCGCTCGCAATTGCCCCCAATCCAATGGTGTATCACCTTAGTCTGGAAAGTCTGTTGGCCGTAGTAAGTCACCAGTCAAGGTGATCCCTACCAAGCCAACCATCATTGAATAGGGATGTGTGAATCACGTCTCAGACAAAGAAGCTAATGATGATCTAGAAGTTCTCCTTGGAATGCTCCTTGTCAATTGCCATCCAGCATCAGTTCTATTTGATACTTGAGCATTGCATTCCTTCATCTCGAAAGGCTATGCCCGGTTGCACGACATGTCATTTTGCGATATGCCAACTACTCTTGAAATTCATACTCCAGGGTCTAGATGGCAGACCACAAGAATAAGCCATGGAAATGAAAATCGTGTTGATAGACTTGTGTTCCTTGCCTCATTGATAGCTCTCAAATATTCAGATATTAAGATCATCTTGGGTATGGACTGGATGATAACTCACCATGCCAAGATCGATTGCTCCACAAGGTCTGTTCAACTTACGCATCCATCTGGCAAGATAGTCCATGTTTCAACACGAGTTGCAAAGCGTCAGCTCTATTCACTCAATGCCAACCCTTTTCCCGAGGTTGAAGATATATCGGTAGAAAGAGATTTTCTAGATTATTTCCAAAAGAATTTCCAGGCATTCCGCCCGACAGGAAAGTAGAGTTTATGATAGACCTCATCCCAGGAACTGTTCCAATTTGTAGAAGACCTTATAAGATGGCACCCTTGGAATTAGCTGAGCTCAAGAAGCAACTTGACGAGTCCTTGCAAAACGGTTTCATTCGACCTAGCTCCTCTCCTTGGCTTGTCCCATCCTCTTTGTGAAGAAGAAGGATGGAACGGATCGTATGGTTGTTGATTAACGACCCGTCAATTTGGTCACAATAAAGAATAAGTATCCGCTCCCCAGGATCAATGATTTGTATGATCAACTTGCTAGATCTTCAGTGTTCTCCAAGATGGATTTGAGGTTAGGCTAGCATCAAATCAAGATTAAGAATGGAGACATTTCCAAGACGGCGTTCGTCACTCGTTATGGCCAGTACGAGTACACGGTCATGTCCTTGGACTAACCAATGCTCCAGCAACATTCTCCCATTTGATGAACTCAATCTTCATGGAATACTTAGATAAGTTCGTTGTGGTTTACCTCGATGATATTTTGATTTATTCGAAGAATGAAGAAGAACATGCTGAGGACCTCAGACTTGTGCTAGAAAAACTCAAAGAGCACCATCTTTATGCCAAGTTCTCCAAGTGTGAATTTTGGTTACCTGAAGTGACCTATCTAGGTCATGTGATCTCCAGAAAAGGCATCACAGTCAATCCTGAAAGAGTTCAGGCCATTCTCGACTAGACTCCACCTGAATCAGTCAAGCAAGTTAGAAGTTTCCTTGGTTTAGCGAGCTATTGTCGCCATTCCGTTGAGAACTTCTCCAAAGTTGCCAAGCCTCTAACGGAACTCCTTAAGAAAGATAAGAAGTTTGAGTGGACCCCACAATGTGAGCATAGTTTCCAGGAACTAAAGAGACGTTTGACCTCTGCTCCCATGCTTGTGCCACCAGACTTCTCCAAGGACTTTGTCATCTATTGTGACGCCTCCAGACAAGGACTTGGATGTGTTCTTATGCAAGACCGACAGGTGATTGCCTATAGATCCTGCCAAGGGTAATGGGGTGTTACAATTGGTATCCCGCCAGTTGCACCCACATGAGGAAAATTATCCAACACATGATTTGGAGCTTGCAACAGTAGTCTATGCACTTAAGGTATGGCGACATTACCTTCTTGGTAATCTTTGCAAGATTTACACAAATCACCAAAGTCTGAAGTATATATTCACTCAACCAGATCTGAATCTCAGACAAAGACGATGGATGGAGCTGATTACGGATTACGACTTAGGAATTACTTACACCCCAGGCAAGGCAAATATCATGGCGGATGCGTTAAGTCATAATTCCTATTGCAACAATCTTATGCTGCAACAAGGTCAACCTTTCTTCATGAGGAATTTTGCAAGATTAACCTCCAAATTGTTCCTAGTAGATGCCTTTCAACCTTGGTTGCAAAACCTACTTTGGAGGATCAGATTATAACAAGCCAACAGTATGATGCGGGTATTACCCGGATCAGGGATAATGTTGAAAAGGGAATTGCTGGTAGTTTCACCATTGATGATAGAGGTGTAGTGTATTTTGCGAATCGGTTGGTAGTTCCTAAAAAGCAACAACTTCGGCAGTTGATCCTGAAGGAGGCTCATGAATCTCCTCTCACCATTCACCCTGGCAGCACCAAGATGTATCAGGACCTACGGCAAAGGTTCTGGTGGACTAGAATGAAGAGGGAAATCGTTCAATTCATTGCTAATTGCGATGTTTGTCGTCGTGTGAAGGCAGAGCATCAGAGACCTGCTGGCACCCTTCAGCCTTTAGCTATTCTTGAATAGAAATGGGATAAAGTTCAAATGGATTTCATCACCAGATTTCCCAAGACCAAGAAAGAAAATAATGCAATCTTCGTGGCTCATTTCCTTCCTGTCCGAGAGAGTATCACTGCTGGTCAGTTGGCGGACTTGTATATCTCTCGAATAGTGTCCCTGCGTGGTGTTCCATTGGAAATCAATTCAGACCGTGGAAGTATTTTCACCTCTCAATTTTGGGAAAGTTTCCAGAATGCTATGGGAACCCATCTCACCTTTAGCAATGCTTTTCACCCTCAGTCAAGTGGTCAGGTTGAAAGAGTCAATCAGATTCTCGAAGACATGCTCAGAGCTTGTGTCATCTCATTCGGAATGAAATGGGAGAAGTGTCTTCCATTTGCCAAGTTTGCATGTAACAATAGCTACCAATCCAGTCTAGCCAAAGCTCCTTTTGAACTTCTTTATGGACAAAGATGCCGAACACCTTTGAACTGGTCAGAGATCGGGGAAAGACAATTCTTTGGGCCAGATATGATCCAGGAAGCAGAAGAGCAAGTTTGCGTTATTCGCAAAAATCTCAAGACAGCTCAGTATCGTTAGAAGAGTCAGTATGATCGCAATCATAAGGAAATGACTTATGAGGTGGACGAAAAGGCTTACCTTCGGGTTACTCCTCTGAAGGGTACCCATCGTTTCGGTATCAAGGGAAAATTGGCTCCTGGTTACATTGGTCCTTTTCACATTCTTGCTAAATGAGGAGAAGTTGCCTACCAATTGGAACTGCTCCTACATCTTTCCCGACTTCATGATATCTTCCATGTTTCTCAACTCAGGTGTTGCTTCAAGGATCCTATCCGTGGAGTGGACCACGAAACACTTGATCTTCAAGATAATCTTTCATATCAAGAATATCCTATCCCTAACCTTGATCAAGCTGAGCATGTAACCCGGCGTCGAAATATCAAGTTTTTTAAGGTTCAGTGGTCGCATCATTCTCAGAATGAAGCTACTTGGGAGCGTGAAGATCGTCTTCGATTTGAGTATCCATCTCTTTTCCTGTCGACTCCAAAATCTCGGGACGTCATTCTTTTAAGTGGGGGTGAGTTCTCACATCCCTATGTTTAGCATGCATTAGGATCCATGTTGGGATTGCATCATGTTTAAATTCTGTTAAACCTGAAATGGGGTTGTTCAAAATCCTAGCACCATTTGAATTCAATAAGCTCAACAAAAACAATTTTTTTCAATGATCCAATGTGACCTTGGAAAATGTTCATCTTCTCTGGAATAGTGTGGCAACATAAAGCAGGGGTGGTGCATATTATGAAAATGTCATTTTGGGTATTGAATTAAAGCAATAACTATTCAGATTCGAGTTTTAAAATACTATAAATACTTTCAAAGCTCCAATAATTCTGGAAAATCCATGAGTGCCTTTGGTTATAATATAACAGGACACATATTAATTTTCAGAATATTATAAAATGGTTCACTTTTGAAATCAAATCAAAACAAAACTGAAAAAAACACAAAAAGAGAAAGTAAAAAAAAGAAGGAGGCCTAGGAGGGGCTGGCCCAGCGGCTCAGCTGCCAGTCACCCCCAACCTCCTGCCAGGAGGATTGGGGCATGTGGTAGGGGCGTGCCGGCACGCCCCATGGCCAGCTCCTGCCGCCGTGACCTTCTTCCCCTCCCTCTCTCCCTGCCGCTCTCTCTCACGCTCTCCCCCTCTCTCCTCTGCTCTCCTCCATCGCCAGACGAAGCCGCTGTCACGACTGTGGATTCGCCGCCCCTGGTGCGCTCCCCGAGCCCGTCGAGCAGTCATCCGAATGCGCCGTGACCTCCCCGTCGATCCCCCTTCTTCTCCCTCCTGCTTAACCACCGTAGCCGCTGCTTTCCCAGTTGTGCCCGAGATCCCCACCACCGGCGTCATGGCCACCACCGCCAGAGCACCCACCGTGCTCAGCTGAGCACACCAGCGTGCTTGCGCGGGGCCGTAGGTGCCGCCTCGACCTCCGACTTCCCCTCCCGCGGCCCATATTGCCGCAGCCGTCCTCGACCGAGCTCCGAACTCCGCCTCCAGCGTCACAGCCACGAGCTCCGTCATCCCCCGCGACCCTAGCTAGCTCCCCTGGGTGCGGGCGAGCGAGGGCTTCTCCCAAGTGCCCCCGGCCGCCGCTCCCGTTGCTGGTAGCGCAAACGCCGCCGCGACTAGAGGTCGCCGACGACGAGCCGTCTCCTGAGCCACCTATAGGTGGGACCCCCTTGTCAGGTGATTAGCTTAAGGCTAATCACTAGGGTAATTAACCCCTGGGTAGCTGACGTATGGGCCCATCCCTGTTAGTTTAATTAAAAAACGGTTAGATGAATGAGTCAGTGATAGGTGGGGCCCAGTCGCTAGGTTTGACCTAGGCTCACACTTTTGACTTGCTGACATCATCATGACGCGAGGCTGACATAATAAATACAATTATGTATATTTAAATAAATTCTAGAAAATAATAAAAACTTCTAAAATTCATATAAATTAATATGTAAGTAAGATGAAAATAATTTATACATGAACATTGATCAGAAAAATCCAATGAATCCATCTGTACAATTTTCATACATGTTAGAGCAACCTAAATAGGTGAACTTGGACATTTTAGTTCAAATTCATTACGGAATCCATATATGAAGTTGAATTTGAACCTTGAGTTCAAACCTACTTCATTTAAACTTGTTTCTAGATGCATTAGCTCAAACACATCATAATGCCATGTCATATTCATGCATCATATTGTTGCATTTGATGAGTATTGATTTGTTCCCCCTTCAATGGTTGTTCTTCGTGTTAGGCACTATTCTGGAGGATGCGATCGAGTATCCATCTAAGGAGTAGTAATGTGTGATCGTCTTATCAGGCAAGCAACCCCCCTTGAACATGTCCGATAAAATCCCACCCTCTCGCTCTTGCTCTCACTTATTGCATTAGGGCAAAACATTTCAACTTTGCATGTTTTGGTAGTTGAACCCATTCCTCTGGATGACCTGTCATTGTCACGGTAAATAGTTGAACCATGCAACCTAGCATACCTGTAGATGTTTGAGCTATGTTGTGCCCTTAACCTACAATGCTTGCTATGCCTAGAGTTGTGTCAGGTATGATTCATCTCGGTGATGAACCAGAGTGAACTGAACTTGTTCTGATGATGAGAGTTAAGTTGTGAACACGATTTGGTAAAGGTAGCAATGAGATACCGTGTAGGAGTACATGGTGGGTTGTCTCATTGGGACCGTCCTTAAAACTAAGTCCTGTGTATGCTGTCCATGACTAGCTACTACCGCACATTGGGATCCTTAGTTGACTCTCTCGACTTATTAACCGACTTGTTCTTTGTCCAGGAGTTGCAAATAGTTTCTAGTGTTTGTAGGATATGCTAGTAGTCAACCGAATGGTACCCTGTACAAGTGGGCTTGGGACGGACTAGGTATTGTGGCCTCGTGTACCAAGCGTAGTACCATCCGTTGAGGTGGGCTTGGGAACCCTGTACACATCGTTTGGGGCCGTTGAGGAAACTTCGGCCATACTTCCTTGCGGGTTCATCCCCGAATAGGCGATAAACCTAGACTAGAGTTTTGTGTGGTTAGCCAAGTCGTGGCCGACTCCCTCGCTGGGCTTCCGCTTGAAGGTTGCCGAGGTGCCTTTTTACGAGCACATGGCGATAAGTGGCGAGATAATGTCTGACGAAGTACACCCTGTAGGGTAATCAATCTATTAGAATAGCCACGTCTGCGGATGTGGACTACTTGGATACTTATATGGATCATAGACAATTTCAAAGGTTACTCATAAAAGCTTCAAGACAAGTGTGAGTACCGTGGATGGCACTCTCATAGGAAGATGGGAGGGGATCCATGGTGTGGTGTATTGTTGTGGTGTTAGTGGACTCGTGTACGCTTCACAAAACTTTACAAAGTTATGAAAGTTGTAGTATAGGATAGCCATCGAGTCAAAGCTAGCTTGCTGCACTGAACCCCACAACCTCCTTGTTGATACCGATGCATATGTAGTTAGTTCTGATGTAAGTCTTGCTCAGTACTCAGTACTCACTATTGCTTAATTATGTTTTTGCAGAGGAGACTCCAGTCTCGTTAGTGGTTTTATGATAAGATCGATGTTGTCCATTTACCTTAGGAATCCCAGCCAGAGGTTTGGTTCTTGTGGAGGGCCTTGTAGATAGACAGGCTTCCTCAACCTTCTTCTTTTCAAGATGTCTGTACCCAGACATGTTAAGCTTCCATTTGTTGTTTGTATGATTTGTGTGTTGGGTCATGTGACCCCTGCTTGTAATGTCACACTATGTTGGCTCTTATGAGCCTCCTAAATAAATGTTGTGTTGTTGTATGGTTATGTTGTGATGCCATAGTCGTATATATGCATATCAGGCATGTCGTGTGTATGTGTGACGTGCAACGATATGTATGGGATCCGACACCTACTTGTGTGCCTTCAGTAGTACTCTTTATAGGGAACTGCCTCTTTGTGCTTCCACCGAGCCTTGGTAGCTTGCTACTGCTCCGAACACATTGATTGACCAACATGTATCCTTCCTTGCTGTTATGTATGTCGCTTTGGGTAAATGTCTCACAGTGTAATGGAGTCCCTGTAGCCTGCTACGACTCGTCTACGTGCGATGATGACATTTATGTCCCACGGCGTAATGGAGTCCTTGTAGCTTGCTATGACTCGTCTACACACGCTAGAGGCCGACAACTGCATTGTTGGGTTACGTATACCTATTCCTGTATGGATGTGCCACTTGGGTTCTACGACTAGCCATGTCGGCCCGGGTCCTCTGTCGTATGATTGCCAGCGACATGTTCACATACGTGAGCCAAAAGACGCAAAGGGTCCCGGCTAAGGTAAGGCTGCAGCCATGGAGTTTACCATGCGTGAGGCCGCAAAGTGATGTGATATGTTATAGTCTGGATTCATATGACTTAGTATCGGGGTCCCGACAAGGTGTTCTAGAAAGACATTCTTGTGGACAGGCTTCGAAGTGGATCCAATCTTTGCTAGCTCATCTGCTGCTTGATTCTTCACTCGGGGAACGTGATGGAGTTCTAAACCTTTGAACTTCTTTTCAATCTTTCTTACCGCATTGCAGTATCCAGTCATAGTAGGGTTCTTGACATACCACTCTTTCATCACCTGATTAACCACCAAATCAGAGTCGTCGTATACCATCAGGCGCCTGACGCCGAGTGAGATGGCCATACGCAACCCGTAAAGGAGTGCTTCATACTCAGCTTCATTATTGGAGGAATCAAAGTGAATCTGCAGAACATAACTGAGCTTGCCACCTTATGAGAATATCAATACCACACCAGCACCAGATCCATTCAGCATCTTCGAGCCATCAAAGAACATAGTCCAGTGTGCCGAGTGGATTTGAATTGGTTGTTGTTGCCCTATCCATTCGACGAGGAAATCAGCAAGTGCTTGACACTTGACTGCCTTTTTTTCTTCAAACTTGATATCGAAGTAAAGGTGTTCAATAGCCCATTTGGCCACTCGACCAGTTGCATCCCGATTGCCAAGGATCTCCGATATTGGAGCATCATTGACGACTGAAATCGAGTGATCTTGAAAGTAGTGTACCACCTTCTTCGCTGACAGGTATATACCATAGACGATCTTTTGGTATTGTGGGTACCTTTGCTTTGGAGGAGTCAACACTTCAGAAATGTCATAAACTGGACGTTGGACTTTGTAGGCTTTGCCTTCCTCTTCCCGCTCGACAGTGAGAACTATACTGACGACCTAATTAGTAGCCGTGATGTACAGGAGAAAGGGCTCTTTGTTGTGCGGAGCAGCAAGCATAGGTTGGGTGGGAAGCAGGGCTTTGAGATTGACAAATGCTACTTCGGCTTCTGGAGTCCACTCGAATGTATTAGACTTCTTCATTAGTCGGTATAAAGGCAATGCCTTCTCACAGAGATGAGAAATGAATCGACTCAATGCCGCCAGGCAACCTGTGAGCTTCTGGACATCATGCACACGCTCAGGGCTTTTCATTCGGGTAAATGCACATATCTTTTCAGGATTGACGTCGATTCATCATTCAGAAATGGGAACACTGAGCAACTTGCCACCAGGAATGCCGAAAGTGCACTTGGCTGGGTTCAACTTGATATCATACCTCCTCGGATTGGTGAATGTCTCAACCCAGTAAGTCAGTAGGATGGAACCTTTGCGAGACTTGATGACAATATCATCCATGTAAGCTTCAAAATTCATAGGAATCTGATCAAGTATGCATTTTTCAATCATATGCATGAAAGTAGCGCCAACATTCCTCAAACCAAAAGGCATGGCGATATACCAAAAACAACAGAAAGGGGTGCTGAAGGCTATCTTTATTTCATTCAGACCAAACAGACGGATCTGATCGGAGCTGGAGTATGCATCGAGAAAAGATAAACGCTCGCACCCCGCAGCCAAGTTGACAATTTGATCGATGCGGGGGTTCAGAAAATGATCTTTCGGGTAGACCCGACTGATATGTTTTATGTCAATACACATGGGGTGTGACTTGTCCTTCTTGGGGACCATGACGACGTTCGAGAGGCACTCGAAGTGGTAAATCTCACGTATGAACTTAGCCACCAAGACACGAGCCACTTCCTTGTTGATTGCCTTCCGCTTCTCCGTTGCCGACCGATGCAAGTGCTATTTCATAGGCTTGGCCTTCCGATCGACTCTTAGTCGGTGCTCAGCCAGTTCCCTGGGTACACCTGGCATGTCAGCAGGCTTCGATGCGAAAATGTCCCAGTTCTCACGGAGGAACTGGATGAGCTCGACTTCCTATTTGCCATTGACTATCGTCGAGATGTTAGTCAGAGCAGCATTGCGGTCTGTCAGGTGAATGTGTACTTTCTTCACCTCATCTGCAGACTGGAAAGCTGATTCAAAAGCACGCTTCTTGGCTCGCAGCAAATAAGTAGGGTCAGCATTCTTTTTATACTCTTCCAACTCGACCACAGCCATGTGATGATCAGCGATTTTGGAGCCCTGCTGAATTAACTCCGCAGCCCTTTGTCGATTCCCTGTGACTGTGATCACACCCTTAGGACCAGGCATCTTCACTCTAGATACACATAACACGGATGGGCCATGAAACGAGCATAAGCAGGACGACCAAGGATAGCGTGGTATGCTCTCTGGAAGTCCACAACTTCAACCGTCAATTTCTCTTTTCGAAATTTTTTATCGGTGCCAAACACCACATCCAAAGCAGTCTGGCCGAGTGATTTGGCCTTCTTCCCAGGGATGACTACGTGGAACTGTATGTGGCTCTCACTGGATCTATACATCAGAATGCCCATTCCCTTGAGGGTATCCACATACAAAATGTTCAAATCGCTCCCTCCGTCCATGAGGACCTTACGGAGTCGAGTGCCTCCCGCAACAGGATCCACCATCAAAGCTTGCCAACCGGGGGTAGCAACATGAGCTGGATGATCCGACTGATCAAACGTGATTGCAGTCTGAGACCACTTGAGGTATGTGGTGGTTGTAGGAACGGCCATGTTGACTTCTCTGTTGATAACTTTCAGTCGACTCTTGCTTTCGACATCAGCAAAAATCATTAGAGTGGCATTAACTTCGGGAAAAGTTACTTTGTCTTCATCATCTTCCTTTCAGGAGTTTTGTCCCTCGATTGGCCCTCCTTGAATTGCTGGCTCAATAAACGGCACCGTCGAGTGGTATGCTTCAACAATATCAAAGTGCCTTCTTCATCTTTCTTTGTGTGGATTGCAAACAGTAAATCCATAACATGACTTCCCAATTGATTCTTTCCTTTCATGGGGGTGAACTATCCTTTGGACTTCCCCTTATTTCTCCCTTGTGCCGCCAGAGTGGCTGCCTCTGCCTGAGCAGGGCCAGCAGCCTTGTGCTTCTGTTTCCGACTAGAATTGTTGCCGACATCATTGTCGACTGCTTTTTCTTTGCCGCTACACAGGTGGTCTTCCTCTTTGCCATTGGCGTACCGAGTGGCTATCTCCATTGTCTTGCTCAGGGAAATGTCACCTATCTGCCCAAACATCAAGTAAAGCTCTATGTACTTCACATCGGCCTTGCAAGCGCAAACAACTTGATGCTCAGAGACATTCTCCATTGTGTGCTGCAAGGTGGACCAACTTTGAATGTAATCCCTTAGGGACTCATTGTGTTTCTAGACGCAGTGCTACACATCTATCAAACTAGCCAGACGCTTGCAAGGGCCCTCAGAGGTTCTGATCAACACTTAGGCAAGATCCTCCCAGCAATAGATGCTAGAAGGAGCCAAACGATTCAACCACACTCGGGTTGAACCATCCAACATCAAGGACAAATGCTTCATGGCTATATTGTCGTTACCACCATGAATCTGGACAGCCACTCACTGGAGAATTTGCTTATTCCAGTCGCCAACCTGATATTGGAGGAAATCTCTATAGAGCGAATGGCTCTGCTAAAACACTTGGGGCCAGAAACAACGACGCCACTCCCACTCAGATAATCTCTGCCATAGCCATCCCTGTGGGCTCTGCCTCTATCAATCGTCTTCTAGGCAAGGTAATCTCTCGCATCAAACACTGGGTGCCGCTTGTCGCCGAACAGGCGCCTTTCGTCATGGGGTCGGGGCACATACGAATCACTGCACGAAGGAGCAGGTACTCAACGATGGTAATCATGGCGAGAACGAGGAGCGAACCGATCTTTTCCCTGATCGCGATACTGATCATCTCGGTAGCCTCACCCCTATGACGCTGAGGTGAGCCTACACTGTGCGCCGACTGAACTGTGTTTGCCCTTGGTGAATTGATATGCAATCTATTGCGTGACTCAGAAACAACTGAGTTCTGGCACTGCGCTGCATCAAGGAACGCTCGAATATGCAGAAAAACCTCTACCAACCTCTGAACATGATGGCTGAATGGAATCTGCAATCCTAGCCGCTGCTTCAACATTTAAAACTAGAGTGCGGTATACCTTGACGTTCTTCTGAGAACCACTCGGAAATTGTTGTCGCTGACGTCAACTGGGAAGTGGCGGACGGTGGCGAGCACGCTCTTCGAGTTCCTAAACAGGTGAACTCCGATGCGCTTGGCATAGTAAATTGCTACAATCTAGAGCTGAATCAATTGGACTGATCTTTGTGCGCTGGGCATGGTAAGTAAATATAGCCTAGAACTGGTCTAGTCAGGTAAATCTTCATGTGCTTGGCATGTTGAATGCTTATTGAGTCTGCCTTATATGGTTTCTAGATCAAGCCTAAGTCCTCAAGTGTGGATGATGTCCTCACTCGGAGTGGTTTTTAACTTAGGCGATACGGAGTCGTAGCTAAGCCCCCGAGTGTGGATTATGTCCTCACTCGGATTGGTTTTTAACTTAGGCGATACGGAGTCGCACCTAAGCTACCGAGTCTAGATGATGTCCTCACGTTGAGTTGTTTTTAACATGGGAGATACGGAGTTGCAACTAACCCCCAAGTGTGGATGATGTCCTCACTCGGAGCAGTTTTTGACTTAGGTGATACATAGTCGTAGCTAGGCCCCCGATTGTGGGTGATGTCTTCACTCGGAGCAGTTTTTTGCTTAGGCGATATGGAGTCACAGCTAAGCCCATGAGTGTGGGTGATGTCCTCAATCGGAGTGGTTTTTAACTTAGGCGATAGAGAGTGGCAGTGTCACACCCTGTGTTTGTATCACATTGTTATGTTTGGGTTTATAAAATTTGGAGCCAACAAAAACTTTTTCAAGTGCTTGTGCCTATTTGAAATGATGTTTGCTTGCTTGATGATTCTGATATATGGCACACTCAGATTCTATCCCTTTCCATATTCATCTTCCTTCGCCCAAACTTCTTGCCCAATGATCATGCCATGTGATTAGTGCCCAAAACTATTTTCGTCAAATTTTTTTTAACCAAAAATGATTTATTCCAATTAGGTTTTAAACCCCCCCTGAAATGAGGATTGCACTACAAGTCCTCAATGTGGGTGGATTCTTCTTCCCCAAAAGCTTTACTTCAAACCTACTATATATAAGACTTTCCAAATCCACCAAATATTAATTTAAAGGTTATTCTTATATTTTATTTAAAGGCTTTTTCTTAAGGACAGAAATGGTTTTCATAGGACAGAATTATTTAAATGCTTTCAAAATATTTGAGAAAATTTAGGGAAACTCGGTGGGCATATATTTTCCATATATATGAGTTTCAACACAAGGGCATGTTCAAATCATGGGCAAACCCCTCAAAACCCTTTCTGTTCGAATCAAGCTTTTGGAATATTTCTATAAGAAATATTCTCAATAAATTCCAGGAAAATTCCAGCAAGTCAACACTATGATAAGTGATGATCTTGCAAAGTTTCATCTCAATCCAAGTTGAATTGATTCATCAAACCATCCCAAAACCCTTCCTGTCCAGATTCAAATTTGAGCAACTTTACATTGTGAAGTGTCTCCCCTTGCCCCCAAATTTTGACCACACCTTCTGGCAGTGCCCAAGCACCTCCAGTAAAAGTCCCAAGTCCTCAGGTTACTAGGAGGTGGAGTAAACCCCCATTTTCACCAATGATTCTCCTAGCTAGAAGCTTCTTCCCTCCCTTTTCTTTTCTTCCTAGCTCTCCCTAGCCTAAAAGCATCCAAGGGGCATCTCCAGGCCCTACAAAGGCTACTAGAAAAGGTGGGGAACCCTAGAGCGCGCAGGCAACAGCAATGTCAGCTATATAACTTGCTCTGGAGCGCGCTACAGTGTGCTCCCGCACTGTAGTAGCCACCCAATGGCCGCCCCCGACCACCTTGGGCCTCCCCCGCGTGTCCCCCAAGGAGCCCTCAGCGTCCGTGACATGCTACGCGGTTGGCCCCCTCCTCTCTCTCCTTCCTTCGACCCCTCTAGCGCATGCCCGACACCGCTTGAGCCGGGCAATGCGCAAGCTCACCCGCACAGGCGCGAGACCCCTCCCCCGCTCTCTCTCTCCCTTTCCCTGGGCCTAGACCACATCCACGAGCTCCCTGTACTCGAACCAGAGCCTCCCATGGCCTGTGGTGCCAGCCTCGCCCTCGCCGGCGCACCGCAGTGCGGTGGACCAGTTCCCTCCCTATAAAAAGGGCCTCCCGCGAGCTCTCTTATCTTCTCTGCCCCCCTGTCCTCCTGAATTGACCGCCCACAAAGCCGCTGCTCCTCCCCGTGCTCAAAGCACTCGGGATCGGCCAGAGATCACCGGGGCATTGCCACCTTCGATCTCCTAGAAACGGCCTCTTTCGGCCCTCGTTCTTCTCCGGCTAGTCCTCCCTCGCCACACTGACGCGTTTTCCCCTTCTCCCCGCACTCTTTGCAGCTTGAATCAGCCCCGGCGACCTCCTCCCGAAGCCTCCTCCTTCGTGGGTGCTCGCCGTCGGCAACTGCGGCCACCTCCGTCTTCCCTTCGAGCTCCCCTAGACTGGCGACTCCTCCCCAAGCCCGTTCCCACCATCTCCTGCCCTTGTCGTGCCCCGTGCCGCCGCCGGTGAGCCTCTCCCCACTCTGTCCTGAGGTGGGAGAAGGATCTAATTGGTGGGACCCACCTGCCAGCCTCTCTTTCCCTCTCCCCCCTCGCGTCGCTGATGACCAGGCCCTGCACGTCAGGTTCGAATCTAACTACGCGCAAGAACGGCTGGCTGGCCAGCTAGGCCGACCCAGCCTCTAGCCGCCTCTGGCCGAGGTCCCCGTGGCCCTTTCCTTTTCTTTTTCTTTTTCTTTTCTATGGGACTTTGCAATAATCCCACAAAGCCCAATAAAATTCCTATGACAAATAATTTTTGCACCTAAATTCCTAGAATAATCAATAGAATTTATTAGTGCCATTTGTAAAAATGTTTGAAAACATTTTATGTACTATTTTTAATTTGAAAACCCCTATTTGGCATTATCTGCCTCTATTGAATAGTTTTTAAAAATGTTTTTCATAACAAAATATTAAACAAACATTTTTGCTACAGTCTCTAGTATATATCAGAGTAGGATAGCATTTTTTGATAGTAGTTTGTGTGCTCTGTTTTTGTGTGTTGCTTATTTTTATCGCTTTTATTTGCGACGATAGATTGCGCGGTTGATGAAGAAGTTGGCCCCGAAGACTTCGAAGACCACAGAGACATTTTTGACCCAGTCAAGTAGCCCTTTGAACATGATAAGAAACCATTTTTATTGCATGTCATATAGCACCTTACTTTTGATATACTTGATCAAGTGAAGTAGTGACCCCTCCGGTGGGTTGCTTCCGATACTCTGACCATTGACACTTGCATCGTGTATGACCCTACCACCTTATGAGGGTTATGCTGGTGGGTGTAGTTAGGATACTAGTATATGCTACACAAGTGGGTTCGGGATATATTCATAGTGATGGAAGGAAAGAGATGATTTGAAAGACTTTTCGAAAACCCCGTCAGGTGCCAATGATCCCTGAGGGAGATGATGAGGAGTTTGATAACCACTTGAGAAAGAAATAGTATGCCGGAACAAGTGAGTGTGTGTTTTCGAAAATAGAGTGTTTTAAGGTCTGTTGACTGTCCCAACCTTACATGCGCAACCACGGTACCCCTTATGGGACGGGGCTTTGTTGATTACTATGGTTGGTACTAGCAAGGATCCCGCATTACAAGTGGCAAGAGTGAAGTGGTTACTCTCAAGACGGGGTCGTCCTAGAAGTGGAAGGTCATGTGATGTCTTTATACGCAGCGGGCACACCGTTGCGTGCCCTCATGGATAATACGCGTGATATATATCATGAGTGATGGCACCAACGAGTGGTCTCTTTCTTTAGTATCACCAAGGGAAAGGCATTGTTCGGGTGCTTACCTCGGGTATGTTATATACCGCGAGTCGTGGATGACACGGAATTTCCCCGAGTCTTCTGGGTAAACTGTGCAACCTCTGCAGAGTGTAAAACTATTCCATTAGCCGCGTCCGCGGTCATGGACAGTTGGAGGTCCTTCTTAAACTATGTCCGGATGTTTTCGTAAAACTTGGTGTGAGAATGGGTGTGATGGTTACAAAGATGTCACGTGAGCTAAGTTCGATGACTTAGCATGGGAACTGAACTAAGTCCGAAGACTTAGTGTGTTGAATGAACATGAGGTGTTCAACCCCTACTTATGATGGTATGTGTATCTCGTTCATATGGATATCTACCCGTTGTTGATGCATGCTTACTAGTTACTTGATAATGTCATTGCATTCAAAATTATCTTTTTGCAAATTACCTACTTAGTGCTATATCATGCATCATTGTACCTTGTTCCACAACTTGGGTTGCTTGCGAGTACATTCAAAGTACTCATTGGCTTGCCACTGGTTATTTAATTTGCTAGGCATGGAAGAACAAGAGTATGTTGAAGAGTTCGTTGGTGACGAACATGCGAACTAGGACGCTTCCTAGTCAAAATGCCTATAGGTTAAGGCAGATGGCATGAGTTCATGCTTTCGACCAGGATTTCCGCTGCTTGTTGTATTTAAGTGTTTGGCCCTCATGGCCCTACATTTGTAAGACTAGACCTTCATGGTCTTTATTTGTGTAAGACGCTAAATGTGGATGTAAGACTCTTGTTATTCATCTTTTGTGTGTTAAGTGAGCATTGATCTCTCGGATCACTGTACACGTGCATTCGGTGATCATGACTTATGAGTTAGGGTAACCCATAGAGCTGGTACCAGAGCCATCCTGACTATAGAAAGCCCTTAGTTAGCATGGACGTTAGTCAGGATAAAACCGTTTTCAAAACTACACCTAGGATTTGTACTTAGGAATTCAGCACCAATTGCCTCTTCTATTCTTCAAACAACACTTTGCTGACTCTCCTCCTTTCAAACCTTTGTAGATGGATGTCGTACCCGAAGCCTTCTTAACATACGGCTTTCCCATACTCCTTGTCGATAGCCTGGAGAAGTGCTAGTTTCGCCAACCACCCATTTTCCTCTACCAAGAGCACTGGGTCGATGCCGCCACGAAGGAGTACCACCTAAATGTGGTCGTGAAGGAAAACAACTCCCCAACCAGTTGGTACTTTGAAGGACCCCGGATGGAGACCATGATGCTTGCAGTTGAGACAGTTGCACCCAAGGCACTCCTGCACCTTCGAGACATCATTCTAGAGATGGCTAACGAGCCGGCTACTTGCTACCTTCCTGTTAGAAGGGATGATCTTGGAGAGAGTTGGACACTCGTTCCGACCCAAGAGGATTACACACCACTTAGGTTCCAAACCTACTTCAACCTCTCCGTCGATAGTCTGTTTCACCACTTGATTAAGGAGTCCATAAAGCTCCGCGAGGAACTTCACCACAACCGACAGCTACTCCAGCAAGCCAAGACAAAGCCAGACAAGATCAACAAGGATGGAGCCCCCGAGGGACGACCAGCTGTCGCTCATCGAGGAGGAGTACCCCAGATAGTGATGCACCCACATGTTGTCATTGCATGAGTGCGAAGGAGTATCGTGAGCTCTTCACCGAACCACCAACGAAGCGTCGTCGGGATGGACCTCCTTGTTCCCCGACCCCTTTGACCTGGAATGATGCCCGTTCGGATTATGAACAAGAGGAAGACCCTGAAGAGCGTGACTACGAGACCGAGCACTCCACCACCTGAGTCCGAGAACCCCTACGATAGGATCAGTCATGTACCCCTCATGCAAGTCGCAGTTTTTCCTTAGGCAACATGTAAGCAACTCCATCGTCTGTCTTAATATAAGTTGGTCTTTCGACCTTTGTTCTAACACACTTGCACTTGACCAACCCCCTTAGGCGCGCTTTTCCGTTATTGCTTTTCCTCTTGTGTATCCCAGTTGTATGACTTGGCTGCTCCAAACAGGATGGTGACTGCTACCCACAACAGCTCCTTCACCAACCCTGAAGCCAGCAACTCAAGCTAGCAATAGGGAGCTAGTGGGGCTGCTCACGCTGGAGGTCACCAGGAGCAGCCAGAAGGTGACATTCCCTCGCCACCACCTCCACCGGAGAACATGACCATAGCTCAGTTTCTCCAAGTTCTCCGGGAGGAACGCCAAGCCAACAATGCTACTATCCAGCACATGGCTCAGGCCCTGGTGAACAACCAGCAGCAAGGTAGGAACAACAATGGCCACTCCACCCCGTCTGAGTTCATGAGGAATTCGCCCCCAACCTTCACCGAGACTGCTGAACAGTTGGATGTTGATGACTGGATCCGCACCACCGAGGACACCCTTCCACTGGTCAATTGCAATGCGGACCGTGAGAAGGTGCTTTATGCCTCTCACTACCTCGGAGGTACCACCCGAGCTTGGTGGGATGGAATCATGGTCATGCAAGGTGAGCGTCTGATCTCTTGGAATGACATGAAGGAAGGATTCCGCATTGCCCTTATTCCTTCTAGGATCATGGCTATTAAGAAGAGACAATTCCGAGCGCTGAAGCAAGGAAGTGGCTCTATCAAGGAGTACCTGCAGAAGTTCAACCTGCTGTCAAGGTATGCACGTGAAGATGTCACCATAGAGGCTACCAAGAAGGAACACTTCATGGAAGGACTTCAACAGTTCCTGTAGTATCAGCTCATCATCTGCGACTATCGTACCTTTTTTGACTTGGTGAACAAGGCCCTCATGCTGGAAGACAAGTGTCGTGCCATAGACGACACTCGCAAGCACAAGATGATCAGAAAGGGTAGCTCCAGCGACCGGAAGCCTCGCCCCTCGCAGCCAGCACCAGCCAAGCCAACCTATCAGTCGCAGCAGGCCGGACCTCATGCACCTCGTGCGAGCTACCAGCCTCAGCAGTATGCCAATCCCAGGCCAGCTTAAAACAACAATTCGAATAATAACAACAATGGAAGAAACTTCAACAAAAAACCTGGAAAAGTCACTTGCTTTGGATGTGGTCAGTCTAGACACATGTCTAAGCTTTGCCCCAACAGGAAGCCAGATGCCCCGTGCCCCAATGCGCCAAACCAAGGTCAAGCCCATCGAGCACCACCAAGGAACCCAGCTCCCCGCAACCGGCCCAACAATGGCAAGGGTCATGTGAATCATGTCACCACAGAGGAAGCCCAGGAAGGCCCGGATGTCATACTGGGTACGTTCCTCATCACCTCAACCCCAGCAACAGTACTGTTTCATTGTGGAGCTTCACATTCTTTTGTCACCCAAAAGTTTGCATTAGAGAGTGGCATGAAACCTACACCCCTGGGTAGTCGTATGTTGATACAAACTCGGGGATCAGTTATGAAGTCTGGGATGGGTTGTAAGGGAGTGAAGATTGACATCAATGGGGTAGACTTCCTAGCAGACCTTATAGTTCTGGATTCACCCGGCTTGGATGTCATCCTTGGCATGAATTGGTTAACCAAGCACCAAGGCATGTTAGACCATGCCAAAAGGATTGTCACCATGACCAATAGACAAGGAGTGGAAGTCAAGTATGTTTCCAACCCTGCCTCCACTCAAGCCCCTGAGTCTAACTGTCTATCAGGAATTGAGTTGGATCAAGTGCCAGTGGTATGTGAGTACCTGGATGTGTTTCCTGATGAGCTGTCTGGAATGCCTCCTGACCGTGACATTGAGTTCATCATTGAGATTATGCACGGATCAAGGCCCATCTATAAGAAGGCCTACAATATCGGATCCCAAGAGTTGGTTGAATTGAAGAAGCAACTGGCAGAACATCTCAAAAAAGGATTTATAAGCCCTGTGCCTCTACTTGGGGATCGCCTGTTCTATTTGCGTCAAAGAGGGACGAAACAATCAGGCTTTGTGTAGATTACCATTCTATCAATGAAGTCATGATAAAGAACAAGTACTCACTCCCGAAGATTGAAGACCTATTTGATAAGTTAAAGGAAGCCAAGGTGTTCTCCAAGATTGACCTCAAGTCGGGGTACTAGCAGCTGAAGATCAGACCCCAAGACATTCTGAAGACGACATTTGTAACCCGGTATGGCATGTATGAGTACACGGTCATGTCATTTGGGTTAACCAATGCCCCTGCCTACTTCATGTACCTCGTGAATAAGGTGTTCATGGAGTACTTGGACATGTTCGTTGTCGTCTTCATTGATGACATACTTGTTATTGATCCAAGTCTGAAGGAGAACATGAGGAGCACTTGAGATTGATCCTAGAGAAGCTTCGAGAGCACCAGCTTTATTCCAAGTTCAACAAGTGTGAATTTTGGCTGCATGAAGTCGGATTCTTGGGTCATGTGTTAACTTCAGAAGGATTGTCAGTGGATCCTGCCAAGATTGAAGCCATTACTGAATGGCAAACCCCAACCACCGCGAAGGAAGTCAGGAGCTTCCTCGGACTCATGGGATATTACCGCAAGTCCGTGGAAGGATTCTGGAGCATTGCCAGACTAATGAACCAGCTTTTGAAGAAGGACAAGAAGTTCGAATGGATTGCTAAGTGCGAGGAAAGCTTCCAGGAGCTCAAGAAGAGATTGACCACAGCCCAAGTTTGGCCGCCCTAGATATTCACAAGGAGTATTTGATTTATTGTGAAGCATCAAGAACTGGGCTTGGAGGTGTTCTGATGTAAGAATGCAGAGTTCTAGCATATCTATCCAGATAGCTACGACCTCATGAAGAGAACTACACAACTCATGATCTTGAGTTGGCAGCCGTGGTTCATGCCTTGAAGACATGGCGACATTACCTTTTGGGGAAGCGATGTGAGATATTCACTGACCAGAAGAGTTTGAAGTATATCTTCAGTCAAAGAGAGTTGAACATGAGGCATTAAAGATGGTTGGATTTGATCAAGGATTACGCCCTCAGTGTTCAATACCACCCCGGAAAGGCCAACGTGGTAGCATATGGCTTAAGAAGAAAGGCTTGTTCCTTGAATGCTATGATTAAGGAAAGCCTACCCACCCTGTATGAAGAGCTAGAATGCTTCGGCTTGGAACTGGTCGCACCCGGATTCATCGCCAACCTCGAAGAAAGGCCTACCTTGATGGATGATATCAAAGGAGCTCAGAAGGTACACGAGAGCATTGAAGGCATCAAGAGGAAGATCAAGGCAGGCAAGGCCCTAGGATTCTCAGTGGATGAACATGTAATTGTATGGTTCGGGACTCACATTTGCATACCCAACAAGGAGGATCTCAAGAGCTTGATCTTGCAAGGAGCGCATGACACTCCCTAATCCATCCATCGTGGAGGAACCAAGATGTATCAAGACCTCAAGGCAAGATTCTGGTGGCATGGCATGAAACGGAAGATAGGCACGTTCGTTGCCAAGTGCGAAATATGCCAGAGAGTCAAGGCTGAGCATCAGCGACCCGCGGGACTATTGCAACCTCTCAAAGTGCCTTAATGGAAGTGGGACAAAGTCGGGATGGATTTCATCACTGGTTTACCAAGGACAAGCAAAGGACATGATTCCATTTGGGTCATTGTCGACCACCTGACCAAGGTAGCACATTTCATTCCTGTCAAGACCACCTATGATGGTAACAAGCTAGCTGGTCTCTACATTGAGCGTATCATGAGTCTTCACGGAGTTCCTAAGGAGATTGTGTTGGATCGAGGCACCCAGTTCACCTCAAGATTCTGGAAGATGTGTTAAGAAGCTATGGGAACCAAGCTCTCCTTCAGCACTGCTTTCACCCCAAAATTGAACGATTAAATTAGATACTTGAACATATGCTCTGCGCTTGTGTCTTGACTTATGGAGACAAGTGGGAAGATTGCCTACCATTCACCGAGTTCTACTACAACAACAGGTACCAGGCGAGTCTTCAGATGGCACCATTTGAGGTGTTGTATGGATGCAAGTGTCGTACTCCCCTCAACTGGTCAGAGACTGGAGAAGGATTAATCTTTGGACCAGACATCCTCCGGGAAGTAGAAGAGCAAGTTCAACTTGTCCGAGAGCGACTTGAGACCGCCAAGTCAAGACAGAAGAGCCACGCCGACTCTCACCGCCGAGAAGTGAACTTCTATGTCAGAGATCATGTCTACCTCCAAGTCACACCTCTCAAAGGGACGAAGTGTTTCCACGTCAAAGGGAAGTTGACACCAAGGTACATCGGCCCCTTCAAGATCACTGCTACGCGTGGAGAACTTGCCTACCAGCTGGAGTTACCTTCCTAGCTGTCGGATGTGCACAACGTCTTTTATTGTCACAACTCTGGAAGTGTTTGCAAGTTCCCAACCGCCCCGACCTCTACAAGGAGATCGACCATCAAGCCATCGATCTTCAGCCAGACCTCACTTATCATGAGAGGGCAGTTCGCATTTTGGATGAAGCCGAGCACTGCACCTGAAGCCGCACCATCAAGTACTTAGAGGTCTAGTGGAGTAACCACACTGAAGCTGAAGCAACCTGGGAGCGTGAAGCCTATCTTAGATCAGAGTTTCCTTATATTTTTAGCGCTTAGCCTAAGAATCTCCATGACAAGATTCTTGTAAGGGGGGTAGGTCTATCACACCCTCTGTTTGTATCACATTTTTACGTTTGGGTTTATAAAATTTGGAGCCAACTAAAACATTTTCATGTGCTTGTGCTTGTTTGAATTGATGTTTTCTTGCTTGATGATTGTGGTATATGGCACTCTTAGATTCTATCCCTTACCATATTCATCTTCCTTGACCCAAACTTCTTGCCCAATGATCATGCCATGTGATTAGTGCCCAACACTATTTTTTATCAAATTTTGTATTAACGAAAAATGATTTTTTCCAATTAGGTTTTCAAAACCCCCTCAAATGAGGATTGCACTGCAAGTCCTCAAAGTGGGTGGATTCTTCTTCCCCAAAAGCTTTACTTCAAACCTACTATATATAAGACTTTCCAAAACCACCAAATATTAATTCTAAAGGTTATTCTTATATTTTATTTAAAGGCTTTTACGTGAGGCTAGAAATGGTTTTTCATAGGAAACATTTATTTAAATGCTTTCAAAATATTTGAGAAAATTTAGGGAAACTGAGTGGACATATACTTTCCATATATGAGTTTCAACACAAGGGCATGTTGAAATCATGGGAAAAAACCCTCAAAACCCTTTCTGTTCAAATCAAGCTTTTGAAATATTTCTATAAGAAATATTCTCAAGAAATTTTGGGAAAATTCCAGGAAGTCAACACTATCATAAGTGATGCTCTTGCAAAGTTTCATATCAATCTAAGTTGAATTGATTAATAAAACCATCCCAAAACCCTTCCTGTCCAGATTCAAATTGGAGCAACTTTACATTGTGAAGTGTCTCCCCTTGCCCCCAAATTTTTACTACACCTTCTGGCAGTGCCCAAGCACCTCCAGTCAAATCCCCAAGTCCCCAGGTCACTAGGAGGTGGGGTAAAACCCCCATTTTCACCTCTGATTCACCTAGCTAAAGGCTTCCTCCCTTCCTTTTCTTTTCTTCTTAGCTCTCCCAAGACTAATAACATCCGAGGGGCATCTCCAGGCCCTCCAAAGGCTGCTGGACAAGGTGGGGCACCCCAGAGCGCGCAGGTAACGGCAATGTCGGCCTTATGAACGCTCTAGAGCATGCTACAATGCGCTTCGGCACTGTAGCCGCCACCCAATGGCCGCCCCTGACCACCTTGGGCCTCCCCCGACCACCTTGGGCCTCCCCCACATGTCCCCTGAGGAGACCTCGGCGTCCGTGACATGCTACGCAATCGGCCCCCTCCTCTTTCTCCTTCCTCTGACCCCTTTAGCGCGTGCTCGATGCCGCCCGAGCCGGCAAACCTGCGAGCTCACACTCGCGGGCACCATACCCCTCCCTCGCTTTCTCACTACCTTTCCCTGGCCCTAGACCAAATCAATGAACTCCCTAGACTCGAACCGTAGCCCCCCTTTACCTATGACGCCAGCCTCGCCCTCGCGGCGCACCGCAGTGCGGTGGACCGGTTCCCCCCTATAAATATGGGCCTCGCCCGAGCTCTCTCCTCTTCTCTAGCCACCTCTCCTCCTCCATTGACCACCCACAAAAGGCCCCACACCTCCCCATGCTCGAAGCGCTCGGGATCGACTAGAGATCGCCGCGGCGGCGCCACCGTCGATCTCCTGGTAACGACCTCCTCCACCCGTCCTTCTTCTCTGACTAGTCCTCCCCGCTCTCTTTGCATCTTGAATCAGCCCTGGCGAACTCCTCTTCCGTCGTGGGTGCTTTCCACCGGCAACTCCGGCCACCTCCGGCTTCCCTTCGACGTCCCCTAGACTGGCGACTCCTCCCCGAGCCCGTTCCTGCCATCTCCTACCGTAGTCGTGCCCCGTGCCACCACCGGTGAGCCTCTCCCCTCTCTTCCCTGAGGTGGGTGAAGGACCCACCTGTCAGCCTCTCTTTCCCTCTCCCACACTCTCTCTCTCCCCTCATGTCGCTGACGACCGGGCCCCGCGCATCAGGTTCGAACTTGAGTGCGCACAAGGCCGGCTGGCTGGCCAGCTGGGCCGGCCCAACCTCTAGCGACCTCTGGCCCAAGTCCGTGTGGCCCTTTCCTTTTCTTTTTCTATTTCATTTCTATGGGACTTTGCAAAAATCCCACAGAGCCCAATAAAATTCCCATGACAATAATTTTGGCACCTAAATTCATAGGATAATCCATAGAACTTAGTAGTGTTGTTTGTAAAAATGTTTGAAAACATTTTATGTACTGTTTTTGATTTAAAAACCTCCATTTGGCATTATCTACCTCTGTTTAATAGTTTTTAAAAAGGTTTTCATAACAAAATATTAAACAAACATTTTTGCTATAGTCTCTAGTATTTTTCAGAGTAGGGTAGCATTTTTTATAGTAGTTTGTGTGCTCTATTTTTGTGTGTTGCTTATTTTTATCGCTTTTATTCGCGACGATAGATTGCGCAGTTGACGAAGAAGTTGGACCCGAACACTTCGAAGACCCCAGAGACATTGTTGAGCTAGGCAAGCAACCCTTAGACCATGATAAGAAACTTTTTTTATTGCATGTCATATAGCTCCTTACTTTCGCGACGATAGATTGTGAAGTAGTGATCCATCCAGTGGGTTGCTTTCGATACTCTTACCATTGACACTTGCATCGTGCATGACCCTACCATCTTATGAGCGTTATGAGGGTGGGCGTAGTTAGGATGCTAGTAGACGCTATGCAAGTTGGTTCGGTATCTATGCATAGTGATGGAAGGAAAGAGATGATTTCAAAGACTTTACGAAAACCCCGTCGGGTGCCACTGATGCCCGAGGGAGATGATGAGGAGTTGGGTAACCACTTGAGAAAGAAGTGGTATGCCGGAACAAGTGAGTATGTGTTTTCGAAAACGGAGAGTTTTAAGGTCTACTGACCGTCCCAACCTTACATGCGCAACCACGATACCCCTTATGGGATGGTGCTTTGTTGATTACTATTGTTGGTACTAGCAAGGAGCCCGCATTACTAGTGGCAAGAGTGAGGTGGTCACTCAGGAGACGGGGTTTTCCCAGAAGTGGAAGGTCCTGCGCTGTCTTTACAGGCACCGGGCACACCGTTGCGTGCCCTCATGGATAATACAAGTGATGTATAACATGAGGGATGCCACCAACGAGTGGACTCTTTGTTTAGTATCGCCATCAGAAAGGCATTGTTCGGGTGCTTACCTTGGGTATGTTATATACCGTGAGTCGTGGATGAGACGGAAGTTCCCCCAGTATTGTGGGTAAAGTGTGCAACCTCTGCAGAGTGTAAAACTACTCGAATAGCCGCGACCACGGTCATGGACAGTTGGATGTTTTCGTAAAACTTGCTGTGAGAATGGGTGTGATGGTGACAAAGAGGTCACATGAGCTAAGTCTGATGACTTAGCATGGGAACTGAACTATGTCCGAAAACTTAGTGTGATGAATGAACACGAGGTGTTCAACCCCTAGTTATGATGGTATCTGTATCTCGTTCATATATATATCTACCTGTTGTTGATGCATGCTTACTTATTGCTTGATCATGTCATTGCATTCAAAATTAGCTTTCCACAAAATTACCTACTTAGTGCTATATCATGCATCATTGTACCTTGTTCCACAACTTGGGTTGCTTGCGAGTACATTCAAAGTACTCATTGGCTTGCCACTAGTTATTTAATTGGCCAGGTATGGAAGAAAATGAATATGTTGAAGAGTTCGTTGGTGATGAACATGCGAACTAGGACGCTTCCAGTCAAAATGGGTGTAGGTTAAGGCAGATGGCATGGGTTGACGCTTTCGACCAAAATTTCTGCTGCTTGTTCTATTTAAGTGTTTGGTTGTCATGCCCAAGATGCGTGCCTATCCATATTAAGGCATGGGGGCCTCGCATGGGATAGAGGCGCATCTCGTCGTTTGCAAGGATAGCATCATTACACCATACAATAAAGAAGAGATGAGTATATGAGTTGGCTTACACTCGCCACATACTAAATTAGAATTCCACACAAGAGTTCAAACACCAATATGAAGACAGGGTCCGACTATGGACGAAAGCAAATGATAAAAATAGCAGATGCGAATGATACTATCTTGCTAGTCCCGAAGATAATGACCATGGTCCTCTACTCATCCGGATAATTCACGTATACCCTGCCTCTTTCCTCGTCATACTCCCACTGGAGTTGCGTCAGATCATCCTACACGAACTCATCTGTACCTGTACCTGGATTGTTGTAGTAATCTCTGAGCCACAAGGACTCAACAATCATGTGCCCGAGTACCAAGACTATTCAAGCTTAAAGATTGGGATGGGGTATGTGTTTAGTCTTCAACAACACTAAGCTTATGTAACATGAAGTAAATATGTGGCCTACGATAAATGATTGAATCTAGAATGACCCCTATGAGATCCTAAACACTTACTTACGTCAATCATAACCCCACTGTGTTCTCTCTCGGATCAGGTTCACCAGCAGAGACGATCACGGTTACTCACACAGTTGGTGCATTTTAATAGATTTTACTTCAAGTTAACTATACTCGGATGTTAAACAAATATCCAAGTTGCCAGATAACTGCGGGCACGCCTTCCCGAAAGATTTAACCGTACAGGGGTTCTCCAACTAGTCCATCACAAATTAACCACACTCCGCGGGAATAGCCTCTACCATGGATCTCGTGATCATCCTAGGCAAGTCCAAATGAATTCCAACACCTCGAGATAGCCCGAAGAAAGTTAGAGCTCCTCACGCAAGACACTCGATAAAGGTAAAACAAGTCCAACAAGACCGCCCGGCAGGCCATATCCCAATAGGAGCCACGTGTATCTCTGTCTCTGGGCACTACCAGATGGGTCTAGATACAGGGAAAACCAATCCTCAAGTTGCCTCGAGGCGGCCCCGCAGGCAACCCGTTTTGGACCAACACTCATGAGGAGCAATGGCCCAGGTTGTTGATTAATTATCCATGGGGTAGCTAGTCCCTATGCATTTTAATTAGGTTGTTAAGCAAATGTAGTACCAATGTTGGGTCTTGCCAGACAAGTTTTAATCTTAACAAAATAAACAAGGGGGTCCCCATAATAACCCCGAGCATGTTAGGAGCGCAAAGTATGGAAACATAACACCGGTAACAAGAAACTATGGCGCTAACAGCGGAACAAAACACCTAGAAAAAGGCCAAGCCTTCCACCAATACCAAGATATATATGTGCATTATATTAAATAAGACATAATATTGTGATATACCAAATCCATGTTATCACATGGAACAACCTGTACCTGCAACTAGAACGCTATAAGAGGGGCTAAGCAGCGGTAACTTAGACAAACAAAGGTATGCTATAAGAGGCTGACATTAAAGTGGTAGGTACCGCGAAAGTAGCGATAAGAGCGAGACAACTAGCAAGCGAAAATAGTATCGGGATCCGGGTACGATCATCTTGCATGTTGATTCTTCAGTGGAACAAGTAGCGAGATCCTCGTAGTTGTACTTGCCTGGCTCTTCGTACTCAGGTTCAACATTCGGGTCTACCCAAAAGAAACAGCAAGAATAAACAAGAAACCAATGTGCAATGCACAAGCAAGAATTATGCATGCTTATTTGACGAGTTTTAGCATGGCAATCCTAACTAGTCATGTTTCACATGCAAAGGATTGGTTATTAATAAATCTGGACAGAACCTTATGTTAAGTTATTTATACATGCATGAACATGGAAATTATGGATGCGTCATGCAAAGACGATAAAAATGCATATGTAGAACGTAAGAAACGGAGTTACGGTTCTCACGATACACTCACGAAAAGATACGAAGTCAAAACACAAGACAAGAAGTACCTGGGCTATTCCTCGGCATTCCAAGGTAGCCACTGGTTAGGCAATTAAAAACCAACCACAATAGAGCCAAATATCAAGAAATTCCATGGAGTATAGCTCCCACAAGTCACAAAACAATAAAACAACAATCTGCCACAAAACAGCAACATAGCAACTTTCACAGCCAATAACTTGAGCTACAGGATTCCTACTACGACAAACAAGGCATTGACAGAAACTACATAACATGGTTATCAACTTATCCAACTACTCAACCTGGAAAGGAGGCTCACATCAATGAGTATGAAGCTCACAAGTTGGCAAGATGAAACATAAATCTGGGACTTTGTGAAATAATAGTTCTCTAGATTCTGAGTTAATCTGATAGCATGTTGATAGCAGAAACTAATGGTTTTATAGACCACCTCATGGCATGAAAATTAACAGGAAGCTAGAAGACAACATATACTTCGAAACACTAGCAGTGAGCTTGAGCTAAATCTCAACATATCACAAGATAGCAACCACTCTTCATGCCATAAAAATAACAGCAGATTCTCAGACTTGGAAATATTTGGCATGGTTGAAAACCGCAACATTTTAGTGGCTACTTTAGAGCATGGTTCCCACTTATTTGCAAGTTGATCATGGCAAAGATAAATACCATGGAATTCAACACATCAAAGACCACCATATTCATGTTGGCATAAACATCATAGCATGCATGGATTAAACATTGCAAAAATAAAAAAATGGCACTATGAGATAAAATGACATTTTGTCAAATTTGCTCAAAAGACCAAACCAATAGCACCAATGAATTCCTGGGGGTTTTCTACCCCAAATTCATGTATCATACCCATATAGTCACATGGAGCATCATGACAAAAACTACATAGCAAAATCATCATCCTCTCTTATAAGTGAAAACATACCCTAAATGCACATGAGCATATTTGAGTATGTCCATATCTGGCAATATTGCGATAACAGGAAAAGAACTAAATATCACTACAAAACATGGCACATGCTAAAATAATAAATAGTGTATGATAAGTGGGGCATGGCCCACTTGTCATGCACACACACACCCAAACCTAAACACACACTACCACACATACACACACACATGGCATGCACACACACATAGCTACATTGGTGCAAGTTCATATGGGCACACCCACATTCATGAACACACACACCTATGTGTGTGGGTGCTCATCACACACACACATATGCACTCATATATGCACAAGTGCACATATGCACATACGCTTGCGTGTAGCACCTCACTCACACACATACACTCCAACACATGTATATCTAAACAGTAATGCGAAAAGAAAAAAACAATCATCTGTACATGTATGTATACACATACACACACATACACTACCACATCATACAAGAAAGAAAAATAAAACAAAGGAAATAAAAAAACAACAAAACGAGGGTTTGGGGATCGAAGCCATGACCTACGGGTCGACACCCCCGAGCGCTACCACTGCGCTACTGCTTCGGGTCTAAACAGAGGAGGGCATCAAGCCCACTAGTCCTAACAGCTTGATCTTGTAACTGACGAAACTGATGAAACAAACACCGACGACAGAGGCACGACGGCGGGCAAATTCCGGCGGCCAACAACACTAGCGGAGCCACCGGTTCTATGAGAGGCATGCGGGATCTACGGGGAACCCATTTCTCTGCTCATCTTGCGATGAGGAGGACAGAGGCAAGCACAAGTGCTCACCTTTCCGACCGGCAGCGACGAACACGACGGCGACGATACCACAGGCTACGACGAGAAGAGAGGGCAGCAAGGATCGGCTGCTCACCGAGGGCTCTCGAAGACGCGGGGGATGCGGACAACAGTGAGACGAAGGGGAAGAAGATGCCGATGACGATGCTCTCTCTCTCACTCTGCTCTGCCTGAGGCTGACAGAAAGCACCGACGGGGCAGGTAACCGCTAGGCCACCTTAGGCTGGGCCGTGCGGGAGAAGGAGAGGCCCACTCTCGAGCTCTCTCTCTCACCGAAAAACAAACAAAGCCTTTTTATTCTTAAAAAAATAGCACACTTAAAAAAACCACAAAATTATATAAAAGGTTTTTTGAAAAACAAAAACACTTTTACAAACAAGAAATTAAGACCTCTTTAACAAAAATATCATGTTGATTTTTAGACCAACTAATTTAAATAGTTTTAGAAACAACAGCCACCTTGTTATTTGAAAACCCCAAATTCATAAACCTCAACACAACAAAAGAACCACACCACAATTATTAAAATATTGCAGGCTACCTCCTGAACAATTTTAAATAATGTTAGTAGCAAGTTAATTCTGTTGATAAAAATGCCAATGGAATAAAAGGTTATTAGGTTGGGTTTGAAACAAAAGAGAGGGGGGAAGGATTGTGGCACCACCCACACTCTAACCACATCACACATCACAAGATCACTCCCAATCACAACAAGGTCACAACAAGGTCACATCACTCTAACCACGTACACATTTTACCTTGGGCGCCGGTGAAGAGGAAGTGGATCGTCGTGGATGAGTAAGTACCCGCGTACCCTCGATCCCCACTTCGGCACCCTCCTTTTGAGTTTGTGTTTTGCAGGCTCCCCTATGGTGAAGGAGGAGCCGACTCGTTGTTGCCTGCTTCCATAGTCGTCGAGCTTGTTGCGGCCACGCCTTTCGTCGGTTGGGGGCTCTGGTGGCCAAGTCGCCCATGACCAAGCCTGCTCGTCCGTTAGGGGGCCTCAAGCATGAGCCCCCGGCGATCTTCTTCGCCTGCGGTCTTCAGCTCCCCGGGATGGGGCAGCACACCTCACTGGTGCCCTTGCCTAGAGTCACGCCGCCGAGTGACCTTGGGTCCCCTTCACTTGATGACTTGGGCCCCAGGTGGTGCTTCATCCTTCCGGTGCGTTTACTAGGGAGCCCCGAACCCAAAGAAACGCGTCCAGGTTGAGCAGTCTGTCACCTACCTCCCTCGTCCATCCTGAGGAAGGTGGAAACCCCGGCTGGGCCCTCGAGCTCATGAGTGACCAAAGCACCATGCAGTGGGGTTTGCTCAAAACTGTGCTAGAAGCGTTGGGATGTTTGGGGGTGCAGCTCGCCAACAATAATGCCTGCTTGGAGAGGGAGAGTTAATGCCTTGCACAGGAGTGGCATCATCTTGAAGCTGCCATTAATTTACGGCGCCTGCAGAGCGAGCGCACCCGTGCAAAGGATGAGTAGTCCCTTGTCGTGGCGGTGGAGGCCCGCGAGCATGCCCTTCCTGAAAGTCAAGAAGTCGACTGCCTGCTCAGGGCCTCGGAAGAACGCCTTGAAGAGCTCCAAGCCTCCAATGCCTCCCTTGAAAGGCATATCTAGGCATGAAAGGCCACACTTGATAGCCTAGCACCCGAATTCCTCCCCGCCGGTGCGAACCCCCGCATGCCCTTGGACACATTGGCGATGGAGGCTCTGGAGGAGATCCTGTAGGTGAGGGAGAACCAGGTGTCTCTTGACGAGGAGTCCCTTGCCTCCCGCGAGGCGAGGTTCCAAGAGAAGGTTGACAACAAAGTGGCAGATGCATGGTGCTCCCTACTCCAGGAGCATCGCGCGAACCTGAAGCTCCAGGAGTCCCACTTCTGCAAATGATTTGACCACCTGAAAGGCAAGGTTGATGCCCTGAGGAACAGGTTAGACCAAGAGGAGGGACACCGGCGAGCCCCGATGGATGCCCGGGTGAAAGCACAATGTGCTCCCTTGGTGGTTTTGATAATTCATGACAACATAGATTGACTCTTGGACTAATACTTTCATCTAGTGTATTTCAGATAAAGTCCATAGAAAGAGATGGTTGGCTAAGGAGTGTGAAGAGTATCCCCTTGAAGAAGAAGGAGAAGGAAAATCATTGGCCAAGCTTCAAACAAGAGGACTGTACATTTTACCTTCTGTGAGAAATCACTTTGAGTCCATATGAAAGCCAATACTATTGAAAGGGGGTAAGGTTTTGTTGGTGAACAATATGCTCATACATGCACAAGTGATAGTCAGCACATACACCCACAAGCTCTTCCACAAAAGTCTATCCACAGCCAACTACTCAAAATCGGTGCAACCAACACATCCACTCAGTGCCAGCGATTCCAAACCTTAGATAGACTCAGCCAAAACCCAACATTTTCGGTGCCAACTTCGTTGCCTCCGAGTTTCGGTTGCCAACTTCCTATTACACAAGTTGAAAATATCGGTCCCTCTGGCTTTTGTGAATCAGTGTCACAGAGTTTGGCAATCTGATCGTTCGTCAGCTTATCGGTGCAACCGAGTTGTATGTATTGGTCTCACCGAGATTCAAAAGTTGCTTCCTTTGAGGCAAGTCAACCCCACCGAGATTAACACATTGGTGTCACCGAGTCTGACTTATTAGATGTAACTGTTGGACTTTTGGAGATGCCTATATATACCCCTCCACCACCACTCACTCGACAGACAAGCACTCAGAACAGTTCCCCACTCATACCTACTGATTTTCTGAGAGAGAGCCACCTACTCATGTGTTGAGATCATGCCATTCCATTCCAACCATATGAATCTTGATTTCTAGCCTCCCCAAGTTGCCTTCCACCCAATCAACCTATTCCACCATGCCATATATGTGAGAGAGTGATTTTGTGTTGAGGAATCCATCATCTTGAAGCACAAGAGCAAGGAGTTCATCGATGCTATCGAGCCTATTACATATTGGAAGGTGGTGCCTCCTAAATTGGTTAGGTGTCGCTTGGGAGCCTCATACTTCGTGTTGTGGAGAGAATCAAGAAGTTTGTAAGGGCAAGGAGATCGCCTACTTTGTGAAGATCTACCCCGATTTAGGCTAGTCCTCTGTGGACGTAGGCCATAATGGTATAGTCAAGGTTGCTTCTTCGTGGAATCCTCCATGGGTAGATCCCTCCATGGACTCTCGCGACCTTTACCATCCACGGGTTCAAGACTCCATAAACATGGACGTACGATAGAACCACGTATCGGAACCACGGTATAAATCTTCATGTCCTTCATGCGTTTGATCTCTCTATCTCCTCTCCCTACTTCCATGTGCAATGTCTTTACTTTCCGCTGCTTTACTTGATGACTTCCATGTGTTGGGTGTGATAGACTAGTTATGTATGCTAAAACTGCCAACTCTTGAACTTATACTTGAGGTAGTTTTAAATTCCTGCTTGTAGTGTATTCACCCCCTCTATACATACACTTCTAGTGATCCCTCAATTGGTTTCAGAGCATTGGTTTCCATTGCTTCGGTTTCAACACCGTGGGGGAAGATGGATGTGTCTAGTGTGGATAGTTTGTATTGTGGAGTGCCCATTCTTGATGGAGAGTACTATAGTCGACGGAAGAATGCCATGATTGATCTATTTGACAAATACCATTTGAGAAAACATATTGGAAAGCCCTATGTGCTCCCCATTGATGAATTGCATCCCACACACGAAGAGGAAATTAACATGCTTGGTAAGCTTAGAGCTGTCAATCTTATTGTTAGAGGCTTGCCAAGATTTTTGCTTTCTCAATTAAAGAACTTTGGATGTGCTTATATCTTGTGGACTGATTTAGAGAAATGATATCCAAATCTTTCATTAGGTAATCTTGATGAAATTCTTCATAAAACTATTTCTTTTCAAAAAATGAAGCCTAGTGATCCTAACTTTGATAAATGCCTATTTGAGCTCCATGATCTTATGTGTGCTAAAGGAGATGTCACTGCTATCAACAATATTATTACTTAAGCCATCCGCATTCATAAACTTCAACATTGTCATGGTGACGATTCTAATGAGTCACCTTGCTTTTATCATGAGGAGATTCCACCAAATGATGACAATAAAGAACATGCCTACTATGATGAAGATGAGTTGTTCGACATCGAGCATGAAAAGATTATGAAGAATCTAAGTCTAATGGAAAACTTCAAGGATTACATGTCCGGTGGAAAAGAGTGGATTCTCGAGAGTGGATGCGCAGATCACAAGACTAGCGATAAAGACATGTTCCAAGAGATCACGCCTTATCAATGTCCTCGAAGGTACGTGACCTTTGCAGACAATTTTAAGGGTAAGGTACTCGGCCTTGGTAAGGTGGACATATCCCATGATAGCTCCATAGAAAATGTGATGCTTGTTGAATCCCTTGGCTACAATCTTCTTTTCATATCAAGACTAGTAGACTTCGGTTTAAATGTGCTATTTACAAAAGTAGATTGCTAGGTGTTTTGGTTTGATAATCATAAAATTGTCTTTACCGATATTCGTAGACGTGATCTATACATTGTTGATTTCACTAAAAAGGCCCAACCTCGTAATTGTCTCATTGCAAAATCATCTAAAGGTTGGCTATGGCATAAAAGGCTTAGAAATGTAGGCATGCACAATCTAGATAAGCTTATCTAGGGCTATCCCATTCTTGGTGTTAAAGATGTTATGACAAAGATAGACTTTGTAGAGCTTGTCAAGAAGGAACGCAAGTAGGTGTAAGTCATCCGGTCAAGAACATCATGACCACTAGGAGAACACTCGAATTACTTCATATGGATCTTTTTGGTCCCAATGCTTGCAAGAGTCTCAGTGCAAACTCTTATGGTCTAGTTGTAGTTGATGATTTTTGCAGATTTACGTGGGTATTATTTCTTGATGATAAGTTGCAGGTACAAAAGATCTTCAGGAACTTCACACAGAAAGTGCAAAATCAGTTTGAAGTGAAGATCAAGAAAGTTCGGAGCGATAACGGATCTGAGTTAAACAACACCCATGTGAGTTATCGGCTACGTACACGCCTCAACAAAACGGAGTTGTTGAGAGAAAGAACCTAACCCTCATTGAGATGGCAAGAACGATGCTTGATGAATACAAGATGCCACGACACTTTTGGGCAGAAGCCGTGGAAATACCATGTCAGGAAACAAACTGACTCTACTTGCACAAGCTTCTCAGTAAAACGGCATACGATCTTCTCACCGGTAACAAACCCAAAGTTGGATACTTCTGGGTATTCGGCTCCAAATATTACATTCTTGATAATCATCGTCGTGCTAAATTTGCTCCCAAATCTCATGAAGGTTTCCTACTTGGTAATTGATCGAACTCTCACACCTACCGGGTCTACAACTACTTCACCCGAAAAGTTGAAGAGACAATAGATGTAAAGTTTGATGAGTCTAATAGTTCGCAAGTCGAACAATTGCCAAATGATGTAGGCAATAAAGATCCTTCAGAAGCTATCCAAGACTCACCAATAGGCAAGATTCGTCCCATGGAGGTAAAGGAAAGTACTTCATCAACCCAAGTGGAAGCTCCTACTTAGGATCAAGGCTACCCACAACATGACATGGAAGCATCCACAAGTGGTACATTATAAGATGGAGAGGAATAGGAAGTGCATCATGAGGATCAACCACAACCTCAAGTAGATGACAACGTCGACATCAACGGAGATGATGAAGAAGAAGAAGCTCCACCAACTAACAAGCCTAAGCTACCCCGAGTTCGAGCACAAGTGACCAAGAACAATCCCCTAAACTAAATTTTTGGTGACATACAAACAGGGAGGATCACTCGCTCTAAAAATCTCTTGGCTAACTTCTATGAGCATTATTCTTTCAGCTCTAGTATTGAACCCTTGAAGGTTGAACAAGCTCTTGAAGACGCGCATTGGGTGAACGCTATGCATGAAGATCTTCACAACTTCGAGAGGAATGAAGTGTGGACTCTAGTGGAGAATCCCAAGGACGAACAAAACATTATCGGCATGAAATGGGTATTTCGCACCAAGCAAGATGAAGACGGTTAAGTTTTTCTAAACAAGGCTCACCTCGTAGCTCAAGGATATACACAAGTTGAAGGTATGGACTACGGTGAGACCTACGCCCCCGTTCCTAGATTGGCAGCTATTTGAATTCTTCTTGCTTATGCTAACCAGCATGATAACACACTTTACCAAATGGATATTAAAGTGCAATATTAAATGGTGAGATAGAATAAGAAGTTTTTGTTAAGCAACCACCTGGTTTGGTAAATCCTAAGAAACCTGACCACGTTTACAAACTTCGCAAAGATTTATATGTTCTTAAGCAAGTTCCTCGTGCTTGGTACAAATGCTTAACGAAGTTTCTCATTGAAAAGGGATTTGAAATTGGTAAAATTGATGCAACCTTATTCACAAACAGAGTTAATGGTGAATTGTTTGTGTGCCAAATTTATGTGGATGATATTATCTTTGGATCTACTAACCCACAATTTAGTGGGAATTTCGTAAGGTCGATGTCCGAGAAGTATGAGATGTCTATGATGTGTGAGCTGAAATTATTTCTTGGTCTACAAATAAAGCAAACAGGAGAAGGTACTTTCATCTCTCAAACTAAGTACACCAAGGACTTAATCAAAAAGTTCAACATGCAAGAGTGCAAAGGTATGAAAACTTCCATGCCCACTAGTGGACACGATGATCTCACTGAGGGTGAACCGATTGATGAAAAGGTTTATCGATCAATGATTGGTTCATTGTTATATCTCTGTGGTTCCCGTCCATATATTATGCTTAGTTTATGCATGTGTTCTAGATATCAAGCTGCACCTAAAGAATGTCATCTTAAGGTTGTTAAACGCATTGTGAGATGCTTGATACATACACCAAACTTTGGCATTTGGTATCCCAAGGGATCTTACTTTAATCTTGTTTGCTACTCTAACTTGGACTATGCCAGTGACAAGGTTGATAGAAAGTCCACCTCAGGTACATGTCAATTTCTTGGTAGATTTCTTGTGTCTTGGTCCTCTAAAAACAAAACTCGGTATCTCTCTCTAATGTCGAAGCTGAATATATTGCTGCTGGATTATGTTGTGTGCACTTATTATGGATGACACAAATGCTTAAAGATTATGGAATCAATGTTAAAAATGTTCCATTACTTTGTGACAATGAAAGCGCTATTAAGATTGGTCATAATCTTGTGCAACAATCTTGAATCAAGCATATTCAAGTTCGAGATCATTTCATTCACGATCATGTTGCCAAAGGAGATATTAATCTTAAGCATGTTTGTACTAACAAGCAATTGGCCAATATCTTTACTAAGACACTTCATGAAAAAGTGTTTTTTCACGTGAGGAGTGAGTTGAACATCATTGATGCTTCAAACATGAGCTAAGCTCACTCGGATGCATGCAAGGGGATGAGCATCATTGTTTATTCCATGCTATTATCTCGAATATTATCCTCTTGGAATTCTATGCTCCCTGGTCTTGCATCTAACGCTTTTGCAGGCACGTGGAAGAAAAACACTCCACAAGATTGCCATCAACTCATATGCTATGCAATCTTGTCATGACCAAGTATCGACAACCTAGCTTTGATGATGGAGGGAAGTAGACAACAAAACATATCTTTGACTTATATCCCTAAATTGCTAAATCTCAATTGGTATCAAGTCATTTGGATATATCATGTTTTTCCTTGCGTGACTAACCTTTGTAGGTGAAAATTGAACGAAAACAACAAGGATTGCTCCCAACTAAAGATGATCTGCATCAACTTTGACCATCCTCATCAAGTTCACCTACAAGCATCGTCGACAACATCACTCAAAGGTACGTACTCATATTCTTGAAAAAGGCTTTACTCCAAGTCATGAGATAATGCAACTCAAGAGATATGAAGATATTAAAATGCTTAATCAACAAATGGTAACCCCATTTTGAGATTAACGATGAGTACGACCTACGATCAGGTATTCTTGCATGGCTCCTAAGTCAATATACTCTAATATAGGTGACCTACTCACTGCCCATCATCTGGTTAAGAATCTTGTTTGGTTCATTCTCTATTGCAAAATTTATTGGAAGCACTCAAATCTTTTCTAGTTGATACCTCTCTGTAAATTATTCGCAATTGGGAAAAAAATTTGTTTCTTTTTCTTGTTTGACTTTCAGTTACAACGTAGTCTTTAGATCAAGTTTGTACATTTGCTAAGTTTCTGTTTTACTCCTCAGAGCCTCTGATTCAAAGGACTCTGTTCTACTGAGTCTGCAGATAAGCTACAAAACAACATATCGGTACCACCGACAAGATTGACTCGGAGCCACCGTCTCTCCATTTAATTTTAGTCTGTGTTTTCTTTTGTAAAACTTTGAGTTCCTTTCGTGATTTCTAAATTATTCGACGATCTCTTATTAAAATAACTTGGAAGGGGGAGAAATTCATTCAAGGATCCCTAACTCAAATTAGGAGAAGTTTTGCAGATTGTCAGTTTAGCCAAAGGGAGAAAAATTAATTTCAATGATTACCTCATTTTTCCCATGATTTTCATATTCTATGAGTCCTACTTTTAATGACGCTTGTTCTCAAGGATCCCTTCTTAATCAATGAACCCTGTATCTAACCTATATCTGACCTTTTTGGAAATTAATGCCAAAGGGGGAGAAATATACAAAGCTTCAAAGCTGAAGAGGGAGATACATTCTTATGCAAGGGGGAGATATAATTTATGGGGAGAGAAGAATATGTTTACACTTATATAAACAAGGGGAGAATACCAAACTAGGGGAGAAATTTTGGTTGAAATAAACAGATGAGTATACATTTGGTTGATTACATTTGATTCTCTCATATTATAATTTTCTCACCTTACCCAATATCAATATCTTGATGCTAAGCTTCAGGGGGAGAGGATGTCCTACATTTTCATATCTAAGGGAGAAAGTTCTAAGTGATCTTGGAGACATATTAATTCTAAATAATACTAGCTTCTATATGTCCTCCATATCTTGGTACTTTTGAGTTCTATTGCTTTTGATTGGTAGAATACTCTTCTGTTTCCTAAGATTGTTTTCCCAAGTGTATTTCCACTACTAAAACGCTCAAGAACTCAAGGTAAGTATATGCATCATATCTTTGATCAAGATGATCTCTTTTTTGTTGCACGTATTGTTTGAAAGAGTGAAGTCTTTATGAAGGATATGCCTCATTCCTATAATTTTCATGCATATAGACAAGATACACAAGACTTATTGTCACACCCTATGATTTGCCTCATGACTCAAAAATTAGGGCCAATTATAACTTTTTTAGTGCATTTGAATACTTGACTTGTGTGTTATTTGCTTGCTTGTTTGATTACTTGCTGGTGCTCTATAATTCATAAAACATCCTCCTACCCTCAAAGAACACTTTTCCTTGATCCCAACTCTTGTGAAAAAAGCATTTATTCAAATTAGTTTTTCAAAAACCCCTGATTTGAGATTTGAACTGCAAGTCGACAAACTAGGTGGATCCTTTTTCCCCAAATGCTTTATTTGAGACCTACCATATATAAGACTTCCCAAAACCACTAGATATTAATTTTAAAGACTATTTTCCTATTTTATTTAAAGGCTTTTTCTTAAGGCCAGAAATGGACTTTTATTATGAAAAATTATTTTTATGCTTTAAAAATATTTGAGAAAATTTAGGAAAAACTCAGTGGACATATATTGACCATATATAAGAGTTTAAACACATGGTCATGTTCAAAATATTGGACAAAACCCTTCAAAACTATTTGTGCCTATATCAAGCATTTGAAGTATTTCTATAAGAAATATTCTCAATAAAATTCAGGAAAGTTCCAGCAAGTCATTCATGCTATATCTGATGATCTTGCAAAGTTTCATATAAATCCCAATAGTTTTGGTTCGCCAAAATATTCCAGATCCCTCTCTGTCTAGAATCATATTTGATCAACTTCACATTGTGAAGTTGGTCCTATTGACCCCATACTTTGTGGGAATGTTTAAATCCCCAAATAATGATGTTACACAAAGTACTGCATTAAGGAGAATAGCTTAGAATGACCAGATCTATAGAAACCTATTTCTGTGGATTTCTAGGGTTTACCAAGTTTACACTGTGAACTTTCTTCAATCAATCTCAAACTTGGAGATCGAACTTGTTTCTACCTTGTATTTCATCCTGTTAAATCTCATGGAAAGCAAACTCCATTTGCTAGCCCAAACACCCATCAAACACCTTGTGGTCATTTCTAAAAGCTACTGTTTCACCCTCTTAACTTGTTCTCCATGCACCTAAATTTTTACCACATTCTCACATTGTTGCATTTCACCTCCAGCAAGGAAAACCAAGCTCTGGTTCCCTGGTTAGATGGGGTAAAACCCCATTTTCCCCTCTGGACAGCCCCATTTCCTCTTCCCCTTAGCCTCTCTCCTCTTCCTTTGGCCTCACAGGGAATCCAAGGTCCTCCCCACATTGTTTAATTGCCCCCAGACCCTCTAGACACAAATGGCCATGACCATGGAAGAAGTGGCAAGGCCATGGCATGCAATGGCGGTGCTATAGAGCGTGCTACAATGCCCGACCGCATTGTAGGTGCCGCCCAATGCATGGCCCCGTCCACCTCGAGCGCCCCCCTCTCGCCAGATGGTTGGCATCGATGTCGAGGACATGCAATTGTCCTATCCCCCTCCTCTCTCTCCCTTCTCTGGCCTCCTCTCACCAGCGCGCCGGCCGCCCGAGAGCCCCAATGAGCAACCTCACATGCGTGACGCCCTGGCTGTGACCCGCTCCTTCTCTCCCCTCCTATGGACCAAGAACGCATCCAAGAACACCCAAGACATGCCCTGGTGAGCCCCTGACAGCTCAGGTGATGGCCTCGGCCTCGCTTACCCCCCTGTCCATGGTGCGCCAGTGCCCAGGCTACATGAGCCACTCCCGTGACCCTCTCTAATCTCCTTTCGCTCTCCCACTCTTCTGCAGACCTTCTGAACCAAGACATTCTTACCCCCGTGCCCTCCATCCGTCCCCTTGGACGAAGCCCTTCCACCGGCTTCTTCAGGAATACGGCCATGGTAGCCTCTCCTTTTCCTTTTGAGCCTCCGAGAGCCCCCAGGATCTCTGGAAGATCCTCCCCGACGCTCCTTTCGGCTTTCCCATGACTAGAGCACCGTCCCCATGGTCATAGTCGTCAGCCCCGATGCTGTCAAAGCTTTGCTCACTCCAACGCTCCTTGCGGGTATAGATCCACCAGGAGGACGCCGGCCTTCCTCCCAATCACGCCGGTGGTCCGACGGCTGCCGGAGGTGGCCTGTGCCACCGAGGCGAAACCGACAGGCGGTTGTCTGCCCATCCCCTGCCTCCCCTCTTTTCGGGCGGGAGGAGGGAGATGGACCTAGCGGGCGGGCCCTGCTTGAAATCCGCATGGTTGTCGGGGCCCACTTTTTAAGTGAAGGCGCCCCGGCTGGATGCCGCCTCCACTCGGGGAAGACGTATTCCCCGAATACGCCATCGTCGTTGCTGCTTCGCTGCTCCGCCGAGCCATTGGGCCGACCCATTGGCTATGTTGTGCCCAGTGTGCAGTCTGGCCTTTTGGTAAAATGCTTTTCCTTTTTCTTTTACGAGAGAGATGGTATAACTCATGTAAAGTTCATTCGATAGCCAAATTTGGTAAGTCAAATTCCTACAGATTTCAAAAATCATGATCTATCCAAAAATTTGGCTTACACATTTTTCATGCAATATTTTCTGTACAGTTTAAATTCAAACATGAATTTCAACTATGATTGAGCCCCATTGTAAACTGCCTAGAGCATCCAAATCAACTCCAGATGGAGTGATTCAAATTCCTAGTTGAATATAAATTCATGCTCTAATATATGGGCATTTTTCCTTGCCCCCTCTCCTATGTCAATTATTGGGCCATTTCTTCATTTGTGACCCACTTTACAAATCCCTAGGAAATTCATCCCAACACTAAATCCAATGAAACCACTCCTCACATGTTTATAAAATCATCCCCTATTTGTTGGGTCCATCCACTCATATGTACAAAAATATTTTTCTTCTGTGGACATCTTATAGGATCATCGTTTCCTTCATTTCCACCATTCAACCCCCCCCCCCTTTACAAACATCCGTCAAAACCTCTTTGGTTATTTGTCTCATGACGAGAGGTGTCCTATAAAAATAAATCTCCTATTTATAGAGCACTTTTATTTCTCTGCTTGTTATGTTGCTTATTACGGTTATTTTCCGTGATAGTTAACAAGGTAGATGAAGTGCTTGGAGTGGACGAGAAGCATGTGAACACCTCGAAGACGTTGCTATGCGAGGCAAGAAGCCCTTTGACCATGTTAAGAAACCATTTTTATGCATGTCATGTAGAACTTTCTTCGATGTGTTGATCATGTTGATGTGGTGACCACTATGGTGGGATACCTCCCATACTCATACCGTTGATACTTGCATCGTGCATGACCCTACCTCCTTATGAGGGTTGTGAGGATGGGAGTAGTTAGGATGCTAGTAGATGCTACACAAGTGGGATCAGGATTATACATGATGATGGAAAAAAAGAACTGATTTAAAAAACTTTACGAAAATCCTGTCGGGTGCCACTAGTGCCCGAGGGAGATGATGATTGAGTTGGGTAACCAGTTGAGAAAGAAGTGGTGTACCGAAGCAAGTAATTGTGTGTATGTGTGTGTTCTCGAAGGGATTAGATTTAAGGTGTGTTGACCATCCCAACCTTACATGCACAACCACGATACCCCTTATGGGACGTGGCTTTGTTGATTACTTTTGTGGGAACTAGAATGGAGCCTGCATTACTAGTGGTAGGAGTGGCGTGGACTCCCTCGATATGGGATCGTGCCGGTAAGGACAATCATGCGTTGTCTTCACAGGCATCGGGCACACCGTTGGTCCCTCCATGGATGCAAATTGAGATGTACATCATGTGGGTTGTGTACCAATCGAGTGGACTCCTTGTTTAGTATCGCCAGGGGAAATACAATGTTCGGGTGCTTCTATCGGGTATGGAATATACCGCGAGTCGTGGATGACACGGAAGTGAAAGCACAACATGCTCCTTTGGTGGTTTTGATAATTCATGACAACATACATTGTCCCTTGGACTAATACTTTTATCTAGTGCATTTCAGGTAATAGTCCATGGAGAGTTGGGTTGGCAAAAGTATTATGGAGATACCCCAAGAAGTAAGGAAATAGGTTGGCCAAGCTTGAAGTAGAGGATTCTACATTTCAAATTTTTGAGAAATCACTTTGAGTCCATAGGAAAGCCAGTACTATTAAATGAGGGTAAGGTTTTGTTCGTGAAAAAATCCTCATACGTGCACAAGTGATAGTCACCAAAAACACCCACAAACTCTCCCACCAAAGTTTGTCCAAAGCCAAATATTCAAAATCGGTGCAACCAACATTCCCATCTCGTGCCACCGATTCTCAACCTCAGACAAACTCAGCCAAAACCTAGCTTTTTGGTGCAACTGATATTGTGTTTGGTGCCACTGAGTTACGAAAGTTCATAGTTTCGGTCCCTCCGAGATTGTCGAATCGGCGTTACCGAGATTGCGCATTCTGACCATTGGTCACCTTATCGGTGCAACCGAGATTCCTATATCGGTCTCACCGAGATTCATAAGTTGCCTCCTTTTGGTCACTTTGGTACCACCGAGATTAACACATCGATAACACCGAGTTGGTCATGTTGTGTGTAACGGTTGGATTATTGGGGATGCCTATATATACCCCTTCACCATCACCTACTAGAAAGAGAAGCACTCAGAACTATTCCATACTTATGCCATCCAATTTTCTGAGAAAGAACCGCCTACCCTTGTGTTGAGGTCAAGATCTTCCACTCCAACCATATGGATCTTGATTTGTAGCCTCCCCAAGTTGCTTTCCACCAATCCCCCATCTCTTCCACCAAGCCAAATCTATGATAGAGTGATTGTCTGTTGAGGAGTCTATCATCTTGAAGAAGAAGAGCAAGGAGTTCATCCTCATTATCGAGCCTATTACCTTTTGGAGGGTGGTGCCTCCTAGATTGGTTAGGTTTCGCTTGGGAGCCTCCTATTTCGTGTTGTGGAGTTGAACCAAGACATTTGTATGGGCAAGGAGATCGCCTACTTCGTGAAGATCTAACCATAGTGAGGCTAGTCCTTCGTGGACGGAAGCCGTTATGGAATAGTTAAGGTTTCTACTTCGTGGACCCTTATTTGTGGAGCCCTTCATGGACTCTCGGGACCGTTACCCTCCGTGGGTTGAAGTCTCCATAAACATCAACGTTCGTTAGCACCACCTATTGGAACCATGGGAAAAACCCTTGCGTCTCCAATTGCGTTTGATCTCCATATCTCAACTCTTTACTTCTTGTTTAATCTCTTTACTTTCCACTACCATATTTGTTGACATGCATGTGTCGGTTATATAGACTTGCTAGTCATGCTAAAACTGTTAAAATCTGCCAACCAATTAACTTGGGAAAAGGTTAGGTTCCAATTTCCTGCTAGTAGTCTATTAACCCCCCCTCTAGATACTATTCTGTGATCCCTCAGGAAGTTCCCCAAGTCTTGTGGGTGAAGTTATTTGGAGGTCCTTCTTGAACTATGTCTAGATGTTTCCTCAAAACTTGGTGTGTTTGGACGACACGGAGATGATACATGAGGTAAGTCAGATGACTTGACGCGATTACTGAAGATGAGATGTTCGACCCCCTGTTTATGATGATATCTTACCTTGTTCATATGGAAATCTGCAAAACTATTGATGCATGCTTACATAGTCACATGAACATGTCATTGCATACAAAATTTGCTTTCTGCAAAATACCAACTTGGTGCTATCTCAGGCATTGTTATTTCCTTGTTCCAACATGGGTTTCTTGCAAGTACATTCAAAGTACTCATTGGCTTGCCACTGGTTATTTTATTGGCCAGGTAGGAAAGACCAGGTTATGATGAAGATTATCTTGGTGACGGTCATGCAAGCTAGGATGCTTCCCGGTCAGAATGCCTCTAGGGTTAAGGCAGATGGCATGGGTTCATGCTATTGTTGAAGATTATGATGAAGATTATCTTGGTGACGGTCATGCGAGCTAGGATGCTTCCCGGTCAGAATGCCTCTAGGGTTAAGGCAGATGGCATGGGTTCACGTTATCGTTGAAGATTTCCACTGCAATCATATGAAGCCTTGGCCATAAGGGCCACATTTGAGTAAATCGGTATGTAATGGATGTAAGACTCTTGTCATTCAGTTTATGTGTGTTCAGTGAGCATTGATCTCTGGGATCACTAGGCACGTAGATTCGGTGATTACGACTTATGAGTGAGGATCCCCACAGAGCTGGTATCAGAGCCATCCTTATTATAGGAAGCCCTTAGTTAGCATGAACATTAGTGTTCAGTGAGCATTGATCTCTGACGAAACTACATTTCCAGACCCTTCAACATTATTTACAAAACCACTATAATTCTCACATCTTTTGAAATTTCAAAGGCAGCAATGGTTTCTGCCTTAGCACTTCCACCATTTTTCTCTTAGCTCTCCTCGTTTGCTTTTCAAAACTTTGTAAACGGTCGCTACTGCCCTTGTGCCCCTGACCACTAGATTCCTTGAGATCCTCATGGGTAACCTGGAAGGAAGCCACCTTCTCGGATTTTCACACGAGATTGACGGCACCACGACAAGACGATACCAACATAGGAAACCTTCTCGAGGGATGGAGGCATCAAGACTAGGCAAATGGTGGCACCCTCGACACTACCCCAAGATGATGCGACCTTGGTCTACGATGACCATGGCATAAGATATGCAAGATCATTATATGGATAGCTAATAGAGCAGTCTTGTCATTACCGATGTCGTGTCAACAACCACCGGTGGATAAGAACCTCGCCATTTTGTCCGCCTCACCATAGTGAGCAGGAAAATGGTCCTCCTCATCCCTCCCTCTAGTTGTCGATGATATCGTCAACATGACCGATAGGATACAACTCTACCATGCCTTTTGAATGTCATTGCATAAAAGATCGCCTACCTGGAACCCTCACCGAGTCAAAAGAAAAGGAGGCATTGTCACAATCAGGAAGACACCAGAAGACCCCTGTCAACAACCACCATGAAGAATCACCTTTGTCGTCAACTCAACGGACCCGAAGTCGTCAAGGACTCTTCGGGCGCAACCAGGATCGTTTTGATAAACAACAACAAGAGACATAGCGACACCTGGAGAAGACCCAGAAGACCGAGCGGACTCCTCTCCATGACACAAAACAGCCAAGACTACTGAGTCCGAGCACCCCTAGGGTAGGATAGGTCGTGTGTCCCCTATTCGAAGTCGAGTCCGTATGATGGTTCAAATGGAACCATTATGTCTGTTGCTTGTTTTGCTTGTTTGTGCTTTGGTGTAAGTCACACTTTTTCCCTAGGCAACAAGTGCGTGACTATATCACCTACCTTACCTTGATGTTTGTGTTTGGTCTTTTTGACACTTGCTTGATTACACTTGCACTATACCACCCGCTTGGGCACTCCTCTCGATACTACTTTCCCTCCCCCCATCTCGTCAACTGAAGACCAACAAGATAAGATGCACAAAGGATGCACCTTGACAAACAACCAACACTGAAGTCTTCAACTACAACAGACTCAACCAGACGCAACCCCGTAGATTTATGCTTTTCCCTCATGATTGCAAACCCAAACTAGACCCCAAAGCTCACCCAGCACAATCCTCTGATCACGTGTTTAATACACGGATTTGCCAGAGCACTTATTGAGCTTCAATAACCCCTGCTTTGCACTGGGTTCATTATGGAGCTAGTGATCATAGTGAACAAACATCCTTCATCCTTAAGCTAGCACTTGATCTAATGATTCCTTGGGATAGATCATCTTGAGGATAAATGATTAGAAGACTAATCATTTGACGAGGCTAGAATAGATATCTTGGGGAAGTAGTTGGACCCTTTGGTGGATTATGAGGGTTAATGTTGATAGATGAACTTGGTGGATCAAGATTGATAGAGTAGCTTAACTTACTTGTCCCTTGAGAAAATTGGATTAGTAGGGAAAATATTGTCACAAGCTGAAATTCTTGGTGGATACATGACTTCACTTTGGCAAGTAATGATTCAAAATGGGTTGATGGTGATATCTTAGTAATTGGAGTAACTAGTAGGGAATTCTTGCTAAATGTAAACCTTGGATTTAAATAAGTGATTTTGATAGGTGTTCAAGATCAATTAAACCACATGGTTCGGAGTAATTTGGATTTAGTCCAATGATCTTGATCATGATACCATGTTTCTGAGTGGATGATAGTAGAAGGAATCAGATGATGTTAGGCATAATTTAGGGATCTATATAAGCTTGACCTTGGAGTGTAGTTGTCCATGAGATTGGAAGTTCATGATAATAGTGCTTGGGATGATATGTGGATTATATGAACTCGAGGATATTATGTTGGACACCATCGATGTTGGATTTGTAGCAGCAATGGATCATGTGATGGTGGATGATATTCGTGAATCGATTAAGATGGATTCATAGGAAGGAAACAAGATCTTGGATTTGTATATTACATGTTTACTTATCATAGAGATGCAACATCTTAGACCTTGGATATATTAGTTGAATACTTGGATCCGTAGTGTCATGATCAAGCTTAGCGACTTTTAATCCCGAGGATTTGTACATAGGGATATAGATGAGTAGCATGTGTAATATTTTAGTCGACTTATATGAGATGATACCTTCAATGATATAGGGTGATTTTGTTTGGAGTAATAGGCAGTACTATTGGCATCTAATAGCTGTGCTGAGGATAAGATGGTTGACGTTCACTTGCATTCTAAGCTCCTTGAAACTCCAAAGCTTTATCGAGCCATAATATGGTCGGATTAGGACCACAAGCCTTGGCTCTAAGTCACTAGATTCTGGCCGATACTCCACCCCGACCTCCACCACACATGTTCATATGGATGGTGTCCACTAGGACCTGTATTAGGTTGGACCACAAACAGCTGATACTAGTGACCATTCGGAGCAAATGCCCGCTCCTCTCACATATTCCATGAGCCATGTGTTTATGCGATACTCGGGGAAATAGGTTGTTACCCTCCGCGATGATGTCACAACCCTAGATAAATCTCCTAGGAATAGTATTGTGCTTGCATCATGTTTCATTTTGCATTAACATGAAATGGGGAACAAAAACAAACCCGAAGCTAACTTTGAATCAAAAGAATTCAAATTTGGTGAAAATTCAACAAATCCAAAATGCCCACTAAAAATGTTCCCTATGTCTGGCAAATTTGGTCATGGTTATAACAGGGACCATTCTAATTATTTGAACAATCAAAGTAATTCAAAAATAATGGATAAGGCTCCTGAAATCATTAAATAAAGCACTATCATTATTTTTGTTTACAAAATATCCTGAAACTTTTCACATAAGTTTGAAATATTCAAAATTTAGTTTATAAAATATTTGGTATATTATTAATTAGCATTTGTACCTGAAAAGAAAATAAACAAATGTCAGAAAATGGAAAACAGAAAGAACTAAAAAAGGAAAAAAAGGAAAAAGCCCAGGCCATGCCAGCCCACCTGGCCCATGGCTAGTCATCCCTCTGCTCTCGCCAGGAGGACAGGGGCTTGTGTTCGCCATGCGTGGGCACATGCCGGCCACCTCCTCCCTGCCTAGCTGTTAGCCTGGAGGGCTGGGAGGGCGCCAGCGCGAGGCCATCGCCGTGGCCTCCTTCTCCTCTCCCTCTCTCCCTACGAGCTCTCTCTCTCGCTCCCTTTCTTCCCTTGCTCCGCCATAGCCGAGCTCTGCTCGAGCTTGCCACCGTCGCGCTAGCCGCCCCTCGCCTCGCTAGGTAGCCGACGAGAACCGCCGCGACCCCCTCATCCTCCCCGTGACCCCAGAAGACACCGAGAGCCTCTCTATGCCGCGCCATCGCCGCTCCTCCCCGCCGGCCACCGAAGCCCCGCCGCGACATTCTGCCCCGTCCGGATGTCCTCCGACCTCGTCGTCGCCTCTGCTGAAACCGCGGTGAGCCGCTGGTGCTCCTCCCCTTCCCCCCATTCTCCCCCGTGCCCCGTAGACGCTGCGCCCTTCTTGCCCGAGCTCCCGCTGCTGCTGCCCTCAATGCCGGCATCGATTCAGACCACCCCAGCCTCTGGTTAGGGGCTAGATCGACGCGCGGTCGAGATTAGGCCCTCCCAGCGCTCTCCGCCATCCATTTGGTCACCGGAGGAGGGATTCCGACCCCCTCTGTCGTCCGTAACGTCGCCGGCGGCTCAACGCCGGCGAGTCAACCTGTCTGACCGACAGGGGTTTCATCCTGGGTCGCTAGCAGGTGGGGCCAGGCCCTATTAATTAGGTTAATTAAGAAATTAATTAATTGCTTTAATTAAACCTAATCTGTCACAAACAGTGGGCCCAGTTTTTGTTAATTAATTAGGATTTAGTAAGTAGTTAGTTAAGTGTCTCAGTCACTGACATGTGGCCCCCACATGTCAGGTTTGACTCTGGCCCGGTCAGCTCACCAGCTGACGTCACAGTGACGTCAGGCTAATGTCAATATTTCATTTTCTAGTTTAAAAATATTTCTAGAAATTATTCAAAAATTCAAAAATTCATACAAATTAATCTCTAAGTCAGATGAAAATAATTTATATATGAAAATTTATCAGAAAAATCCAATGAATCCAATGGCACTATTGTCTTGCATGTTAGAGCAATCTAAATAGGTGAACATTGACATTTGTTAATAGGTTAGTAAAGGGAAGTTGAAATGAAGAACAATTTTGAACCTATATTCAAATTCATTTCAAATCAACATGAACACTAGTTGCATTAGCTCATCTATACATGCTATCATGCCATGATCATGCATCACATTGTTGCACTTGCGTGTATTAATTGATTCATATCTGCATTGCGGTAGGCCGTACTTCTGAGGATACCCCCGAGTATCCCAACGAAGGAGAGAACCTTCCCGTTTCCCAGCAAGGCAAGCCACCCCTTTGAACGTTCCGATAATATCGCACTCTCTCGCTCCTACTCTCGTTTATTGCATTAGGACAACCGATCACATGTTAGTCATACACGGTAGATGATCCTATTCTCTTGCATAACCTGACATTGTCACAATAAATAGCTAAACCTTGCAACCTAGCATACCTGGTAGATGCTTGTGCCATGATGTGCTTAGCTTACTTTGCCTGCTATGCTTGCTATGCTTAGAGTTGTGCCAGGTCGGATTCATCTGGGTAATGAACTGAGTGAAACAATGTTGCCTGATGTGATGATGTTATGATGAACTCGATTTGGTAAAGGTAGCGATGAGAGGCTATGTAGGAGTACATAGCGGGTTGTCTCATTGGGACCGTTCTTAGGAACTGAGTTCCGTGTTTGTGATCCAAGACTAGTTGCTACCACACATTGGGTTCCAGTAACTTGACCCCTCTCGACTTATCATTCTCTTAGTCCTCAGTCTAGTAGTTGCAAGTAGTTTCTGGTGTTTATAGCTTGCTGGAGGCCGTGCATAGCGCTGACCCTAGGGGTGGGTTCCGACGCGGTAGGCAGTGGCACGGTGTACCAAGGGTCACCCAAATGGTGGGCTTGGGAACCCTTCGCACATTGTTTGGGGCCGTAGCGGAAACTTCGGCCGGCCTTCCGTCCGGGTTCAATCTCAAATAGGCGATAACCTGGACTAAAGGTCTTATGTGGTTGACGGTCGTGGCCGACTCCCTCGCTGGGCTTCTGCTTGAAGGTTGCCAAGGTGCATGGTTTTATGAGCACAATGCGATAACTGGCAAGAGCGTGTGTGAAGAAGTACACCCCAGCAGGGTATAAAACTATTCGAAGAGCCGCGTCCTCGGATATGGACTACTTGGAGAACTTATGTTGTTCATAGGAAATCAAATGTATACTCATAAAAATATCAAGACAAGTGTGAGTACCGTAGATGGCACTCTTCCAGGAGAGGGAACTGAATCTATGGTGGTGTAAAATTATGGAGTTAGTGGACTCGTGTGTGACTTATAAAATGTAAACAAAGAGTTAGAATTGAGTAGTGTAAGTTAGCCATGAGTCAAAGTTGGCATTGCTGCATAAACTCCACCACACCCTTTGTTGATATGTGAGCATGAATAGACTAGGTCTGCTTTAAAGACTTGCGGAGTACATTGTACTGATGTTTTCTTAATAAATGTTGCAGATGAAACCCAGGACCCTTCGGGTGGGTTCTTTCTAGATGTCGACAATGCCGAATAGCTGGTGTCCTAGCTACTACCTTTGCCCTGTGGCGGGCTGTAGATAGTCAGGCCATTTGCCTTTTTACCCCTTTCATCTGTCTGTACTCAGACAGCTTTATGCTTCCGCTTGGTTTGTATGAACATGTTTGTATGATTTGAGTGTCGGGTCATGTGACCCCTATCTGTAAGAACATATTATGCATGGCTCATCTGAGCCTCTTAAATAAAAGTCATGTTATTGTATGGTTATGTTGTGATGCCATGGTTGTATCAATGCATATCGGGCATGTCGTGTGTTCGTGTGACGTGCAACGGTATGTATGGGATCCGACACCTAGTTGTGTGCCTTTAGTATTACTCTTTACGGGAAACTGCCTCGTTGTGTTTCCATCAAGCCATGTTAGCTTGCTACTGCTCCGGACACATTGATTGACCGACATGTATCCTTCTTTGCTGCTGTGTCTGTCCCTTCGGGGAAATGTCTCGCAGTGTAATGGAGTCCCGGTAGCCTACTACGACTCATCTACGTGCAGTGATGGCATTTATGTCTTGCGGCATAATGGAGTCCTTGTAGCTTGCTATGACTCGTCTACACACGCTTGAGGCTGACACCTGCATTGCTAGGTTACGTATGCCTGTTTCTGTACAGATGTGCCACTTGGGTTCTATGACTAGTCATGTCAGCCTGGGTTCTGTGTCGTTTGATTGCCAGCGACATGTTCACATACGTGAGTCAAAAGACGCAAACGGTCCCGGCTAAGGTAAGGCTCCAGCCGTGGAGCTTACCCTGCGTGAGGCCGCAAAGGGATGCGATATGTTACAGTATGGATTCATATGACTTAGGATCGGGGTCCCGACAGTGTTGGTATTAGAGCCTGCCTGACTGTTGGACTACCAAGCCAAACCGGTCGAAGTTGAGTCTAGAAACACTATAGAAAAGTAGCGGAATTGATTGTGAGAGGGAACGTAAGGCTATTTTTATCTATGCTGAGTCATTCTCATCTTTTCTTCGGGGATAAGAATTAGGCTACTCATCCATTGCATAGGATACCGAGTTACTAACCATGGACCACTAGCTAGCTTGTTGCAAGTGAATGTGGGTACTCAAGTATTGTTGGTGTGACAAACAGATGGAGAAGAGATTTGAGTCTAGAAAGTCGAGTGGTTATGCTTTTCCAGTCTTTTGCAGTTGTCTCAAAATCCTTTTTGAGCAATTACAGCTGTTATGCTGTCCAATTTCTGCTAGAATCTCTTATGTCTTCGCATCTTTCTTTGTTTTAGATGCCCTCTCGTCCTTCCCATCAGGTTGTCCGTCTGACCAGGTGCATCAATGTACCAGGTCACATGGACATGTTGGTTAGAGTGATGATGGAGGCTGGATACCGTTGGTACCCGGAGTACACAATGGAGGAACAGTATCGAGATTTCAACCAGAGCCAGTATTTGTGTACCGCCAAGATTTATCCTTCATACCCTGGAGCTGCAGAGCCGCTTCACTGGACTTATGGGTTAGGTGTCACCATAGACATGGCAGTTCAGGAGGCCGCCTATACCATGTTGACTATCATGAGGTTTCGCCATGGTCTTCTCCATAACACAGAGTTCTTCTATGTCCCTGCTTCCATGGGAGGAGAGGATGGTTATCTTAGCGCAGCCTACTATGATCATTCTCATGAGGACCCTAGGCTGCAGGTGACCGTTTAGATGTTGGAGAACAGGGATAGTGATGCACGTGCCCTTTGCATGGAACTTTATGCTACCCATGCACGTCTTTGGACAGCCCTGATGCAGTTGGCACCCATCGTGTAGACAGGCTATGGGGATTTGGAGATGCTGACCCCATCGCAGATTCATCTGCCAGCACACGTAGACTGGCCCGATGTTGGAGGCATAACCCCTCTTCGAGGACCGCTATTGTTGCCGACAAGGGGACCAAGGCCACATCCGTGTCCTTATGGCTCCTAGGGATCACAGGCTAGAGTGTTTCTAGATCCTCAGGTTCAGCTCCCGGGTCATTGGGGTAACCTGTATGAGGCATTCTACGGCGATGCTTGAGTACGTGGATGTTAGTTCTAGTATGGTAGTAATCGTATCAACACAGTCCTGCGTGTCTTGTGGGATATGATGAGGTCGAGAGTTGAGTTCTGGAGGTGTAGATAAATAATGGATAGGAAGCTTGTAATGCCTCCGATGAGTTGTGTCATCTCTCCGTAGTTGTATTTCAGTTTGGCTTGTACTAAACTATGTCATGGTGTGTATGAATCATGGTGTTCATATGGAAGTTGTTTTACCATGTTGATTGGTGTTTACTTGCATGCCATGTTGTCCAGTACATTCCTTATCCTATGTCTTAGAGTTGTTGTTCCCTATGATTAAGTTGTGGGTTTGTTTTCCCAGGATGGTGGCAACTAGGAATAACCCCGTGCCTGCCCCTGAGCAGGGCGAGGGAAGCCAGCCAAGGCAAGAGGATCTACCACATGCGCCTTCTCTGGCAGAAGTAATGCTAGAAGCTGAAAGGAATAAGAGGGAGACCAATAGGCTGCTGGAAAGAATCGAGCAGAACACAACATGTGCTCCCCGCAATGACCTCAATGATGGCGTATCACTTGGTGATTTCATCAGACTGAGCCCACCCAAGTATCATCATTAGGTTGACCCACTCGACGCGGATGACTGGCTGACTAGCATGTATCGCAAGATCTGGGCTGCCAATGTGATTGAGGCCAACAAGGTGACCTTTGCAACTTACTTTCTGGAAGGTCCCGCCAATCTATGGTGGGAGAATTTTGAAGCCATGCGTCCCGTAGGCCCCGCACCAACTTGGGCAGAGTTCAGTGCTGCATTTCGTACCCATCACATCCCGGAAGGGATGATGGATCGTGAGAGAGAGAAATTATGTGCCTTCACCCAGGGCAGACTGTCAGTGGATGCTTATAGCCGCGAGTTTGGAAACCTTGCGCGCTATGCTCCTGAGGAAGTTTGTACTGATGCCCAGAAGCAGGCTAGGTTCCGCAAGGGACTTAACACTAAGCTCCGCCGAGATCTGCGCCTGCATGAGTGCACCACTTTCAAGGCTCTCATCAACAAAGCTATGAATGCCGAGACCGGACAGACTGATTATGAGGCCACGAGAAAGCACAATCATGACTTCAACCTCGCATCTGGCTCGGGCTCCAATAAACGCCGGATATGGGTGCCTAATGTAGCTCTGCCGCCAAAATACAATGCGAGGCCATCCTTCCAGGCGCCTCGCCCAGTTCAGCCCAACCCTCCAGTCAGACCATTTGGAGGACCGCTTGCAAACGTTGCTCCCCATGCCACCATGGTTTGCTATAAGTGCGGAGAACCAGGACACTACTCCCATGAGTGTCCCCAGAATAATGTTAAGTCCGCTAGACGTGGAAAGCCAGGAAAAGCCTTCTTCGTGAAGCCAGCTCCTGCTCGTGGGCGAGTAAATTATGTGTATGCTGAGGAAGCTCTTGAGGATTCCGATGTTATCCTAGGTACGCTCCTTGTTAATAGTGATCCAGCATCTGTTCTATTTGATACTGGTGCATCTCATTCCTCCATCTCAGAAAGTTATGCAAAGTTGCATAACATGTCTTATTGTGATATGCCTACTCCTTTAGTAGTGAAGACTCCAGGATCAAAAAGGCAAACTTCTAGAGTGAGCCATGATAATGAGATTTTGGTGGATAGACTGGTCTTCCTAGCATCTTTGATAGCCCTCAAGTCTTCAAACATCAATATCATTCTAGGTATGGATTGGATGAAAGCCCACTATGCCAAGATTGATACTCATTCTAGGAATGTTCAACTTACACATCCATCGGGTGAGATAGTTAATGTGTCCACTCGAACAACCAAGCGCCAACTCTACTCCCTTAATGCTAGCCCTCTTCCAGAGTTAGAAGATATTCCAGTAGTCCATGACTTTTCAGATGTCTTTCCAGAAGAACTGCCAGGAATTTCTCCTCTTAGAGATGTTGAGTTTGTGATAGAGCTCATCCCAGGGACTGTCCCAATAGCTAGAAGACCCTATAAGATGGCACCCTTTGAACTAGCCGAACTTAAGATCCAACTCGATGAGGCTTTGAAGAAAGGTTTCACCCATCCCAGTTCTTCTCCTTGGGCTTGTCCCGTTATCTTCGTCAAGAAGAAAGATGGTTCGGATCAGATGGTTGTGGATTATCGGCGAGTGAATCTGGTCACCATAAAGAACAAGTATCCCCTCCCTGGGATCAATGATTTGTATGATCTACTCGCTAGATCCTCTGTATTTTCCAAAATGGAATTGAGGTTGGGATACCATCAAATCAGAATTAGGAACGGGGACATTCCAAAAACAGTTTTTGTTACTCGTTATGGCCAATACGAGTACAATGTCATGTCCTTCGGTTTAACCAATGCCCCAGCCACCTTCTGTCGCTTGATGATTTCAATCTTCATGGAGTATCTAGATAAATTCGTCATGGTTTACCTCGCTGATATAGTTATCTACTCGATGAACGAACAAGAACATGCCGAGCATCTAAGGCTGGTATTGATGAAACTTCGAGAGCACCGCCTGTACGCCAAATTCTCCAAGTGTGAATTTTGGTTGCCAGAAGTGACCTATCTGGGCCACGTGATATCGAGTAAAGGTATTGCTGTCAATCCCGAGAGAGTTCAGGCTGTCCTTGATTGGACTCAACCTGAATCGGTTAAGCAAGTTCGGAGTTTCCTTGGCTTAGCGAACTATTGTCGCCGCTTTGTCGAGAATTTCTCCAAGGTTGCCAAACCTCTGACTGAACTCCTCAAGAAAGATAAAAAGTTCGAGTGGACTCCACAATGTGAGCATAGTTTTCAGGAGCTAAAAAGACGACTAACCTCTCCTCCCATTCTAGTGCCACTTGATTTCTCTAAGGACTTTGTTATCTATTGCGACGCCTCGCGACAAGGATTAGGTTGCATTCTTATGCAAGATCGTCATGTGATCGCATATGCATCTCGACAATTGTGTCCACATGAGGATAATTATCCAACACATGATCTTGAGCTTGCAGTCGTAGTCCATGCACTAAAAACCTGGCGACATTATCTTCTGGGTAATCGTTGTAAAATTTACATGGATCACCAAAGTCTAAAATATATATTCACCCAGCCGGACTTGAATCTCAGGCAAAGATGATGGGTAGAGTTGATTAGAGATTATGACTTAGGGATAACTTACACCCCGGGGAAAGCTAATGTCATGGCTGATGCACTAAGTCGTAAGTCTTATTGTAACAACCTGATGTTACAACAGGGTCAACCACTTCTCCATGAGGAATTTCGGAAGTTGAACCTTCACATTCTTCCTCGAGGATTCCTATCCAACCTGGTGGCGAAACCTACTCTTACGGGTCAAATTTTAGAAGCCCAAAAGCATGATGCCGGGATATCTCGGATCAAGAAAAACATTAAGAACGGCAATGTTAAATGCTTCTCAAAAGATGATCGAGGTGTTGTCTTCTTTGAGAACCATTTGGTGATCCCGAAGAAACAACATCTACGACAGTTGATCGTTAAGGAGGCTCATGATTCTCCTCTCACAATTCATCTAGGTAGTAACAAAATGTATTAGGACCTATGCCAGAGGTTCTGGTGGACTAGGATGAAAAGGGAAATTACTCAGTTCGTTGCTAACTGTGACGTTTATCGTCGCGTGAAAGTAGAACATCAAAGGCCTGCTGGCACCCTTCAACCATTAGCTATTCCTGAATGGAAATGGGATAAAGTCGGTATGGATTTCATTACCAGATTTCCCATTACTAAGAAAGGGAATAATGCTATATTTGTGGTCATCGCCCGTCTTTCCAAAGTGGCTAATTTTCTTCCTGTTTAGGAAAGTATAACTGCTAGCCAGCTAGTGGAGTTGTATGTTTCTCGAATAGTTTCTCTTCATGGTGTTCCTTTGGAGATTAACTCAGACCGTGGAAGTATCTTCACTTCCTGATTTTGGAAAAGTTTTCAAACCGCTATGGGGACTCATCTATCCTTTAGCACTGCTTTCCACCCGCAATCAAGTGGTCAAGTTGAGCGAGTCAATCAATTCTCGAAGACATGCTCCGAGCTTGTGTTATATCTTTTGGTATGAACTGGGAGAAATGTCTTCCATTTGCCGAATTTGCTTATAACAATAGTTATCAATCAAGCTTGGGCAAAGCCCCTTTTGAAGTTCTCTATGGACGAAGGTGTCGAACACCTCTTAACTGGTCAGAAACCGGAGAGAGGCAACTCTTTGGCCCGGATATGATCCAGGATGCACAGGAGCAAGTTCGCATTATTCATGAAAAGTTGAAAACAGCCTAATCTCGTCAAAAGAGCCAATATGATCGCCATCATAAGGCTGTGACCTATGAAGTTGACGAGAAGGCTTACCTTCGGGTTACACCTCTGAAGGGTACCCATCGATTTGGTATCAAGGGCAAGTTGGCAACTCGTTACATTGGACCTTTTTGCATTCTTGCCAAACGAGGAGAGGTTGTCTACCAATTGGAACTTACGTCGCATCTTTCCAAGGTTCATGATGTCTTCCACGTTTCGCAACTTAGGCGTTGCTTCTCGGATCCTGTCCATGAGGTAGACCACGTAGCGCTTGATCTCCAAGATAACCTTATATATCGAGAATACCCTGTTCGTATTCTTGAACAAGCTAAGCGTATCACTCGGCGTCGGAACATCAAGTTTCTTAAGGTTCAGTGGTCCCACCATTCGGAAAAGGAGGCGACATGGGAAAGAGAAGATCGTCTTCGACTAGAGTACCCCGCGCTCTTCCCGACGACTTCAAAATCTCGGGACGAGATTGTATTGAGTGGGGGTGAGTTGTCACAACCCTAGATAGATGTCCTAGGAATAGTATTGTGCTTGCATCATGTTTCATTTTGCATTAACATGAAACGGGGAACAAAAAGAAACCCCAAGCTAACTTTGAATCAAAACAATTCAAATTTGGTGAAAATTCAACAAATCCAAAATGCCCACTAAAAATGTTCCCTATGTCTGGTAAATTTGGGCATGATTATAACAGGGACCATTCTAATTATTTGAACAATCAAAGTAATTCAAAAATAATGGATAAGGCTCCTGAAATCATTAAATAAAGCACTATCATTATTTTTGTTTTCAAAATATCCTGAAACTTTTTAGATAAGTTTGAAATATTCAAACTTTAGTTTATAAAATATTTGGGATATTATTAATTAGCATTTGTACCTGAAAAGAAAATAAACAAATGTTAGAAACTGGAAAACAGAAAGAACTAAAAAAGAAAAAAAGAAAAAGCCCAGGCCAGGCTAGTCATCCCTGTTCTCTCGCCAGGAGGACAGGGGCATGCGTTCGCCGTGCGCGGGCACACGCCGGCCACCTCCTCCCTGCCTGGCTGCTGGCCTGGAGGGCTGGGAGGGCGCCAACGCGAGGCCATCGTTGTGGCCTCCTTCTCCTCTGCCTCTCCCCCTACGAGCTCTCTCTCTCGCTCCCTTTCTTCCCCTCCTCCGCCATAGCCGAGCTCTGCTCGAGCTCGCCGCCGTTGCGCTAGCCGCCCCCTCGCCTCGCTAGGTAGCCCACGAGAACCGCCACGACCCCCTCATCCTCCCTGTGTCCCCAGAAGACACTGGGAGCCTCTCTACGCTGCGCCATCGCCGCTCCTCCCTGCTCCTCCCCGCCGGCCACCGAAGCCCCGCCGCAACATTCTGCCCCGTCCGAACCTCCTCCGACCTTGTCATCGCCTCTGCTGGAACCGCAGTGAGCCGCTGGTGCTCCTCCCCTTCTCCCCCTTCTCTCCCGTGCCCCGTAGACGCCGCGCCCTTCTTGCCCTAGCTCCGGCCGCCGCTGTCCTCAACGCCGACGTCGATTCCGACCACCCCAGCCTCTGGTTTGGGGCTAGATTGACGCGCAGCCGAGCATAGAACCTCCCAGCGCTCTCTGCTGTGCATTTTGTAGCCGAAGGAGGGATTCCGACCCCGTCCGCCGTCCCTGAGGTCGCCGGCGGCTCAACGCTAGTGAGTCAACCTGTCTGACCGACAGGGGTTTGACCCTGGGTCGCTGGTAGGTGGGGCCAGGCCCTGTTAATTAGGTTAATTAAGAAATTAATTAATTGGTTTAATTAAACCTAATCTGTCATTGACAGTGGGCCTAGTTTCTGTTAATTAATTAGGATTTAGTTTAAGTAGTTCGTTAAGTGTCTGAGTTACTGACATGTGGCCCCCACTTGTCAGGTTTCACTCTTGCCCGGTCAGCTGACTAGCTGACGTGAGAGTGACGTCAGGCTGATGTCAATATTTCATTTTCTAGTTTAAAAATAATTCCCGAAATTATTCAAAACTTAAAAAATTCATAGAAATTAATCTGTAAGTCAGATGAAAATAATTTATATATGAAAATTTATCAGAAAAATTCAATGAATCCAATGGTGCTATTGTCTTGCATGTTAGAGAAATATAAATAGGTGAATATTGGCATTTTTTAATAGGTTAGTAAATGGAACTTGAAATGAAGAACAGTTTTGAACCTATATTCAAATTCATTTCAAATCAACATGAACACTAGTTGCATCAGCTCATCTATACATGCTATCATGCCATGATCATGCATCATATTGTTGCACTTCCGTGTATTGATTATTCTTATCTAAATTGTGGTAGGCCCTACTTCTAAGGATACCCCCGAGTATCCCAACGAAGGAGAGAACCTTCCCGTTTCCTAGCAAGGCAAGCAACCCCTTTGACCATTCCGATAATATCCCACTCTCTCGCTCCTGCTCTCGTTTATTGCATTAGGACAACCGATCACATGTCAGACATACAGGGTAGATGATCCTATTCTATTGCATAACCTGACATTGTCACATTAAATAGCTAAACCTTGCAACTTAGCATACCCGGTAGATGCTTGTGCCATGATGTGCTTAGCTTACTTTGCCTGCTATGCTTGCTATGCTTAGAGTTGTGTCAGGTCGGATTCATCTGGGTGATTAACTGAGTGAAACAATGTTGCCTGCTGTGATGATGTTATGATGAACTCGATTTGGTAAAGGTAGCGATGAGAGGCTTTGTAGGAGTACATAGCGGGTTGTCTCACTGGGACCGTTCTTAGGAACTGAGTTTCATGTTTGTGATCCCAGACTAGTTGCTACCACACATTGGGTTCCGGTAACTCGACCCCTCTCGACTTATCATTCGCTTAGTCCTGAATCCAGGAGTTGCAAGTAGTTTCTGGTGTTTATAGCTTGCTCGAGGCCGTGCGTAGCGCTGACCCTAGGGGTGGGTTACGACGCGGTAGGCAGTGGCACGGTGTACCAAGGATCACCCGAATGGTGGGCTTTGGAACCCTGCGCACATCGTTTGGGGCTGTAGCGGAAACTTCGGCCGGACTTCTGTGCGGGTTTAGTCTCAAATAGGCGATAACCTGGACTAAAGGTCTTATGTGTTTAACGGTCACGGCCGGCTCCCTCGCTGGGCTTCCGCTTGAAGGTTGCCGAGGTGCAAGGTTTTATGAGCACATAGCGATAAGTGGCGAGAGCATGTGTGAAGAAGTACACACCTGCATGGTATAAAACTATTCAAATAGCCGCGTCCTCGGATATGGACTACTTGGAGAACTTATGCTGTTCATAGGTAATCAAAAGGATACTCTTAAAAATATCAAGACAAGTGTGAGTACCATAGATGGCACTCTTGCAGGAGAGGGAAGTGAATCTATGGTGGTGTATTGTTGTGGAGTTAGTGGACTCGTGTGCGACTTATAAAATGTAAACAAAGAGTTAAAATTGAGTAGTGTAGGTTAGCCATGAGTCAAAGTTGGCATTGCGGCATAAAATTCACCACTCCCTTTGTTGATACGTGAGCATGAATAGACTAGGTCTGCTTTAAAGACATGCGGAGTACATTTGTACTCATGTTTGCCTCATAAGTGTTGCAGATGAAACCCAGGACACTTCGGGTGGGTTATTTCTAGATGTCGACGATGCCGAATAACTGGTGTCCCAGCTATGACCTTTGGCCTGTGGGAGGCTGTAGATTGTCAGGCCATGTGCCTTTTTACCCCTTTCATCTGTCTGTACTGAGACAACTTTAAGGTTCCGCTTGGTCTGTATGAACATGTTTGTATGATTTGAGTGTCGGGTCATGTGACCCCTATCTGTAAGAACATATTATGCATCGCTCATTTGAGCCTCTTAAACAAAAGTCATGTTATTGTATGGTTATGTTGTGATGCCATGGTTGTATCTATGCATATCGGGCATGTCGTGCGTACGTGTGACGTGCAATATTATGTATGGGATCTGACACCTAGTTGTGTGCCTTTAGTAGTACTCTTTACGGGAAACTGCCTCGTTGTGTTTCCACCGAGCCATCGTAGCTTGCTACTGCTCCGGACACATTGATTGACCGGCATGTATCCTTATTTGCTGTTGTATCTGTCCCTTCGGTTAAATGTATCATAGTGTAATGGAGTCCCGGTAGCCTGCTACGACTCATCTATATGCAGTGATGGCATTTATGTCTCGTGGCGTAATGGAGTCCTTGTAGCTTGCTAGGACTCGTCTACACACGCTTGCGGCCGACACCTACATTGCTGGGTTACGTATGCCTGTTTCCGTACGGATGTGCCACTTGGGTTCTATGACTAGTCATGTCGGCACGGGTTCTCTGTTGTTTGATTGCCAGCGACATGCTCACATACGTGAGCCAAAAGACGCAAACGGTCCCAGCTAAGGTAAGGCTACAGCCATGGAGCTTATCGTGCGTGAGGCCGCAAAGGGATGTGATACGTTATAGCCTGGATTCATATGACTTAGGATTGGGATCCCGACAGATGACATGCTCATTTACCCAATGAGTGGAGGAACACCTTAGTCCTCTTTGTATCAGCCCCAGGTACACCAAACTTTCTTGCCTCTCAGGCATAAGAGTCACCTTTAAAAAGTGGATTCCTTGAAGAAACCTCCCTGCATAAGAAGACATTCTTGCCCAGGCGAGATGAAGAACCACTATGATTGTGAAGCCATGACAACGACAAAGAAGCAAAAGATGTCAACCACCACTCCTTTGTGAGCTACATCAACTAGACTATATCCAGTAGCACCGACGTTCAAGCCCGATGAAGCCCTTGGACATCAAGAGGATTAAGGAGCCCCTTGCTTTAAGTAGTCACCTATCAGTTCCTGACTAGGATGGAACTGAGAAGTTGATGGAACTCTCACCCCCACACCTTTACGGTGTATGTTGAGCATGATGGCCCTACTCCCTTCAAATGCCTAGAACGGAGTGGAACGACTATCATCACCTCATTGCTAGCCCCTTTTTTGTCCAAACAAGGGTGTATCTCCTGACTGGATCATGGTGAAACACTGTTAGAGGTAGTTCACCCACTTGCCAACCCTCAGACCTTGGGGATTAGATGGTTCATCTATACTTCGAATAGACATCTTATGTAGAACCCCGCTGGAACCTTCCCAAATGGTAGGACCCATTTCGGCAGCAAGTCTCTAAGCTTAGTCTTAGGGACGAGACTCAGCCCAGGCTTCCCATAATGGCTATAGAGAGACAAATAGACCAAACACTCAAAGACCCTCCAGAAACTTGCGTCCATGATGATGAAGCCAAACGACCAAAGAAGAATGAAGAATCTACCTGGGAAACCTACTCAAGCAAAAGTTCTCGACGAGAAGCCCACGATGACGCACTTCAACACTCTTAAGGATGAAGGCCACCTGCGACTCATAACCTCCTGCATTAAAAGAGATAAGGTCTTCCCCATCCACGAGAAGCCTAAACCAATAGACTTCGATTTTCTTACAATTGAATATCCATGAGCACCGTAAGGTCAACTGCTCCAACAGAGTCGATGATTCCGTGTCACCAGGAAACTACGTTGAGACCGTGACCCATGTAGACTAGAGAGAGACATCCAGATGTCACTAAACAGCGTGACAAGTCCTAGGACTAGCACACCGACACACTAATTTGCCACGTATTCCTACCATGGAATGCACATGCAAGCCAGACCAATGCAAGGACCCCGTTCTAGCCTTGACCTTTAGGCAAGCCTAGCATATTGCAAGAACCACGTTCACCCTTAGACCAAGTCAATGGTGCACTCGAAGACATGTCATCAGGAACTTCAAGATCCAGAAGGACAACCACGCTGGAGCAAAAGCAACGTGGAACATGAAGACTACCTCTCCTCTGAATTTCCGTATCCTTCCCACGCCTAGCCTAGGAATCTCGGCGATGAGATTCTTGTAAGGAGGGTAGGTCTGTCACACCCTGTGATTTGCCTCATGACTAAGTTAACATGACCCAAAAATTAGGGCCAGTTAAAACTTTTGAGTGCATTTAAATGCTTGACTTGTGTGTTATTTGCTTGCTTGTTTGATTGCTTGCTGGTGCTCTATAATTCATAAAACATCCTCGTACCCTCAAGAACTCTTTTCCTTGATCCCAACTCTTGTCCAATGATCATGCCATGTGAATAGGACTTCAAATTTTTTTTACAAAACATTATTTTGGCCAAAAAGCATTTATTCAAATTAGGTATTTAAAACACCCTCATTTAAGATTTGCACCGCAAGTCCCCAAATTAGGTGGATCCTTTTCCCGAGATGCTTTATTTGAGACCCACCATATATAAGAGTTCCCAAAACCAACAGATATTAATTTTAAAGACACTTTTCCTATTTTACTTAAATTCTTTTTCCTAAGTCCAGAAATGGACTTTTATTATGAAAAGTATTTTTATGCTTTAAAAATATTTGAGAAAATTTTGGAAAAACTCACTTGACATATATTGTGCATATATAAGAGTTTAAACACATGGTCATGTTCAAAATATTGGACCAAACACTTCAAAACCCTTTTTGCCAATATCAAGCATTTGATGTATTTCTATCAGAAATATTCCCAATAAAGTCGAGGAAAATTCCAGCAAGTCACCCATGCTATATTTGATGATCCTGCAAAGTTTCATCTCAATCCCAATAGTTTTGCTACACCAAAATATTCCAAATCCCTCTTTGTCCAAAATCATATTTTGACAGCTTTACATTTTTAAGTTTGTCCTATTGACCCCAAACTATGTGGGAATGTTTAAATCCAAAAATAATGTTGTTAAACAAAGTGGTGCATTAAGGAGAATAGCTTAGAATGACCAGATCTATAGAAACCTATTTATGTGGATTTCTAGGGTTTACCAAGTTTACATTGTGAACTTTCTTCAATCAATCTCAAACTTGGTTGTCAAACTTATTTCTACCTTCTATTTCATCTCGCTAAATCTCATGGCAAGCAAACTCCATTTGCTAGCCCAAACACTAATAAAAAACCTTCTAGTCATTTCTAAAATTCATTTTCCCCCTCTTCACTTGTTCTCATTGCCCCTAAATTTTCACCACATTCTCACATTGATGCATTTCACCTCCAACAAGGAAAACCCATCTCTGGTTCCTTTGTTAAATGGGGTAAAACCCCATTTTCCCCTTTGGACAGCCCCATTTCCTCTTCCCCTCAATCTCTCTCATCTTCCTTTGGCATCACAGGGAATCCAAGGGCCTCCCGACATTGTTTAATTGCCCCCAGACCCTCTAGACACAAATGTCCATGACCATGGCACAAGTGGCAAGGCCATAGCAAGCAATGGTTGCGCTCCAAAGCGCGCTATAGTGCCCGACCACAATGTAGCCGCCACCCATGCATATCCCCGACCACCTTGAGCGCCCCCTCTCCCCAGATGGTCGGCCTCGACGTCCAGGACACGCAACCGTCCTATCCCCCTCCTCTCTCTCCGTCCTCTGGCCTCCTCTCGGATGCGCATTTGCCGCCCGAGAGCCCCAATGGGCGCCCTCACATGCGCGAGGCCCTTCTTGTGACCTGATCCTTCTCTCCCCTCCTATGGACCAAGACCGCATCTAGGAACACCCAAGACATGCCCTAGCGATCCCCTGAGAGCTCAGGCGATGGCCTCGACCTCACTGAACCCCCTATACACGATGCGCTAGCGCCCAGGCTATAAGAGCCACTCCCGTGACCCTCTCTAATATCCCTTGGCTCTCCCTCTCTTCCGCGGACCTCCCCAACCCATAGATTCTATCCCCCGTTCCCTCCACCCGTCCCCATGGCCAAAGCCCTTCCACCGGCTTCTTCTAGAATACGGCCACGATGGCCTCTCCTTTTCATTTTGAGCCTCCCAGAGCCTCCTCAGAGCCTGACTCTCCGTTCGTCTTTCCCTTGACCAAAGCGCCGCCCCCATGGTCGCCGTCGTCGGCCCCGCCATAGCCACAGCCCTGCTCGCTCCGACGCTCCCCTACCGAATTGTATCCACCAGGAGTACGCATGCCATACTCCCGATCACGCCGGTGGTAACACGATCGTCGAGGGTGGCCTGTGCCATCGGGGCAATGACGACATGCGCTCGGTTCCCCGTCCCTGTCTCCAATCTGTTTGCGCGGGAGGAGGGAGAAGGAGCTGGCGAGCAGGCCCTGCTTGTTAGATGCATGGTTGTTGGGCCCCAGTTTTTAAGTGAAGGCGCCCCGGCTGGATGCCGCCTCCACTCGGGGAAGACGTGTTCCCCGAATGCACCATCGTCGTCACTGTTGCACTGCTCGGCCGAGTCACTGCACCGGCCCATTGGCTATGTTGTGCCCAGTGCACAGTCTGGCCTTCTGGTAAAATGCTTTCCCGTTTTCTTTTACTAGAGAGATGGTATAATTCATATAAAATTAATTCAACATCCAAATTTGGTGATTCTAATTCCTACATATTCCAAAAAACGTGATCCATCCAAAAATATGGCTTACACATTTTTCATACAATATTTTCTGTAGAATTTAAATTCAAACCTGAATTTGAACTATGATAGAGCCCCATTGTAAAATACCTATAGCATCCAAATCAACTCCAAATGTAGTGATTCAAATTCCTAGTTGAATACAAATTCATGCTCTAATATATGAGCATTTTTCCTTGCTCCCTCTGCTATATCAATTATTGGGTCATTTCTTCATTTGTGACCCACTTTGCAAATCCCTAGGAAATTCATCCCAAATCAAAATCCACCGAAACCACTCCTCACATCTTTATAAATTATGCCCTATTTGTTGGGTCCATCCACTAATATTTACAAAAAAAATTCTGTCGACATCTTATAGGATCATCGTTTCCTTCATTTCCACCATTCAAAACTCCCCCTTGACCCACATCCATCAAAACCTCCTTGGTTATTTGTCCCATGACCAGGGGTGTCCTAGAAAAATAAAACTCCTAAAGGGCACTTTTATTGCTATTCTTGTGATGTTGCTTATTGTGGTTATTTTCGGCGATACTTGATGAAGTAGATGAAGTGACCAGAGTGGACGAGAAGCATGTGAAGACCTAGAAAACATTGCTGAGCCAAGCAATCACCCCTTTGACCGTGTTAAGAAACCCTTTTGATGCATGTCGTATAACACTTTCTTTCGATATGTTGATTTGGTGACCACTATAGTGGGATACCTCTCATACTCTTACCGCTGATACTTGCATCGTGCATGACCCTACCTCCTTGTGAGGGTCATGCGGGTGGGACTAGTTAGGAGGCAAGTGGATCCAACGCAAGTGGGATCGCGATTATGCATGGTGATGGAAACAAAGAAATGATTTCAAATACTTTACAAAAACCTCGTTGGGTGCCACTAATGCCCGAGGGAGATGATGATTGAGTTGGGTAACCACTTGAGAAAGAAGTGGTGTACCGGAGCAAGTGAATGTGTGTGTCTTTTCAAAAAGGGATTAGATTTAAGGTCTGTTGACCGTGCCAACCTTACATGCACAACCACGATAACCCTTATGGGACATGGCTTTGTTGATTACTTTGGTGGGTACTAGCATGGATCCTGCATTACTAGTGGCGGGAGTTGCATGGTCACTCTCAATATGGGGCCGTGCCGGTAAGGACGATCATGCGATGTCTTCACAGGCACAGCGCACACCGTTGGTCCGTTCATGGATGGTAGTTGTGATATACATTATGTGGGCTGTTTACCAAAAGAGTTGACTGCTCTTTTAGTATAGGCAGGGGAAAGACAATGTAGGGGTGCAGAAAGCACATTTGCTCCCTTGGTGGTTTTGGTAATTAACAACAACATATAAGTCATTGAACTAATGTTTCCACCAAGAATATTTCAGAAAAAATCATTGATGAGAATGGCAAAAGGATTGTGATATCACCGCAAGATTCAAGGAAATTGGTTGGCCAAGCTTCAAGCAAGAGGACTCTACATTTTACATTTGTGCGAAATCACTTTGAGTCTATGTCTGGACCCCAATCATAAGTCATATGAATCCAGGTTGTAACATATCACATCACTTTATGGCCTCACGCACGGAAACTCCACGGCTGCGGCCTAACCTTATCCGGGACCGTTTGCGTATTTTGGCTCATGTATGTGAAGATGTCGCTGGCAATCAAACGACAAAGAACCCGGTCCGACATGACTAGTCATAGAACCCAAGTGGCACATCCGTACGGAAACAGGCATACGTAACCCAGCAATGCAGGTGTCGGCCTCAAGCGTGTGTAGACGAGTCGTAGCAGGCTATAGGGACTCCCCGAAAGGACAGACATAGCAGCAAAGAAGGATACATGTCGGTCAATCAATGGGTCCATAGCAGTAGCAAGCTACCAAGGCTCGATGGAACCACAAAGAGGCAGCTTCTCATAAAGAGTACTACTAAAGGCACATAACTAGGTGTCGGATCCCATACATACCGTTGCACGTCACATGTACGCACGACATGCCCGATATGCATAGATAAAACGATGGCATCACAACATAACCATACATCAACACAACTTTTATTTAAGAGGATCAAAAGACCCTTGCATAATATGTTCTTACAGGTAGGGGTCACATGACCCGACACTCAAGTCATACAAGAAAGTTCTTCCAAACCAAGCGGAAGCATAAAGCTGTCTGAGTGCAGGCAGTTGAAAGGGTAAAAAGTCACATAGCCTGACGATCAACAGCCTGCCATAGGGCATAAGGTCGTAGCTGGGACACCAACTATTCACCGTCGTCGAAATCTAGATAGAACCCACCTGATGGGTCCTAGGTCTTGTCTGCAACATTTATTAAAAAAACATGAGTACAAACATACTCCGCAAGTTTTAAAGCAGACCTAGACTATTCATGCTCAAGTTTCAACAAGGGGAGTGGTGGAGTTTATGCAGAATGCCAGCTTTGACTCATGGCTAACCTATACTACACAATTTTAACTCTTTGTTTAGATTTTAGATATCGCACACGAGTCCACTAACTCCACATCAATACACCACCATGGATTCACTTCCGTCTCCTACAAGAGTGACATCCACGGTACTCACACTTGTCGTGATATCTTTATGAGTATCCATTAAATTATCTATGAACAACATAAGTTTTCCATGTAGTCCATATCCGAGGACATGGCTATTCGAATAGTTTCATACCATGCAGGGGTGTACTTCTTCACACACGCTCTTGCCACTTATCGTTGCGTGCTCATGAAACCATGCACCTCGGCAACCTTCAAGTGGAAGCCCAGCAAGGGAGTCGGCCACAACCGTTAATCACATAAGACCTCTAGTCCAGGCTATTGTCTATTTGAGACTGAACCCGCACAGAAGTCAGGCCGAAGTTTCCGCTACGGCCCCAAACGATGTGCATAGGGTTCCCAAGCCCACCATTCGGGTGACCCATGGTACACCGTGCCACTGCGGACCGCATCGTAACCCACCCCTAGGGTCAGCGCTATGCACGACCTCTAGCATACTATAAACACCAGAAACTACTTGCAACTCCTGGACCAAGGACTAAGCAATTGATAAGTCGAGCGGGGTCATATTTCAGGGCCCAGCATGTGGTAGTAACTAGCCTTGGATCATAGACACGGAACTCAGTTCCCAAGAACGGTCCCAATGAAACAACCTGCTATGTACTCCTACATAGCCTCTCATCGCTACCTTTACAAAATAGGGTTCATCATTAGGTTAACACATCAGAACAATATTGTTTCACTCCAGTTCATCACCCAGATGAATCAGACCTGACAACTCTAAGCATAGCAAGCATACCAGGCAAAGTAAGCAAAGCACATCATGGCACAAGCATCTACCAGGTATGCTAGGTTGCAAGGTTTAGCTATTTACTGTTGCAATGACAGGTCATGCAAAGTAATGGGTTCATCTACCGTGTATGATAGACAACTGAACGTTTGTCCTAATGCAATGAACAAGAGCAGGAGCGAGAGAATGGGATGTTAACGGAATGATTAATGGGGTTGCTTGCCTTGCTGGCAAGCGGGAAGGTTTTCTCCTTCGTTGGAATACTAGGAGGTATCCTCAGAAGCAGGGCCTACCGCAATACAGATAAGTAGCAATCAATACATGACAAGTGCAACAATATGATGCATGATCATAACATGGCAGCATGTATGGATGAGTTAATGTAGCTACTGTCCAAGTTAAATGAAGTGACTTTGAATATAGGTTCAAAATCATTCTCCATTCCACATTTCATATGTTAACCTATTAGTAAATATCAATGTTCATCTACATAGGTTTCTTTAACATGCATGATAACAGCACCAATGGATTCATCAGATTTTTTGATAAATTTTCATATATAAATTATTTCAATCTGAGTTATAGATTAATTTCTATGAATTTTCTAAGTTTTAAATAGTTTTTGACATTAATTTAATTCAAGAAATTATTTATTGCATCAACTTGATATCATCATGACGTTAGTTGGTGAACAGAACGTTGACAGGTCAAACTAGACCAGTGGGGTCCACTGGTTAGTGACCCAGGTACTAACAGAGTTAGTTCAAATAGTAATTGCTAATTAGTTAGGGTAGGTACCACTGGTCAGTGGATTATTAACTGAATTAAATTAATTAATTTATTAACTTCACTAATCCTAAAATTAGCATAGCCCGGACCCACTTGCCAGTGACCCAGGGGTCAAACCCCCGCGTTCAACTTCGGCCAAACCCACAGGCGTTGAGCCGCCGGTGGCTCCAGAGACGGCGGAGGGGTCGAGTTTCCTCCACCGGCGACCAAAAGGACGGCGGAGGGCACCGATCGGCTATACGTGCTCGCGTGTGTCGAGCCCGACACCTCCCAGGGGCTGGGATTGCCGGAATCGGCGCCGGCGATGAGCACGACAACTGCCGGAGCTCGGGTGGGCATGGGCTTGTCAAGCCGAAGCTCGAATGACCCAACTACGGGCTTCTAAGGCTACCTAGGTTCCTGTTGAGCACCACTACATGCTCAGGTGAGAGCTTGGGCCACCGTAGCAACGGCCACGTCCTTGTCAGCGGCGAGGAGATCTCGGACCCGAGGGGATCCGACGCTAGAATGCGCTAGCAAAGGGGAAAAGCGGGAGAAGAATAGGAGCTCACAACGGATGTGACGGCAACGAGAGCAGGCTCGGGGAGGCCTTGCTTGCGACAAATGGACGACGGCGGTCTTCATTGACCGAGGAGGAAGAAGGCGTCGAGGCCGACGCTGGGGGCTTTCGAGCTCGATTCTTTCGGCGGAGAGGACCAGCATGTCAAGGCGGAGCTACAAGGGGGCTTAGGGGCGAGAGGGAGCGTATGCAGCGGTATCTATGGCGGCGAGAAGGCGGCGGCCATGGCGGGCAGAGGAGAGGGAAGAGGCCGGGGCGAATGGGCGAGAGAGAGAGCGATGGGGACGGCAGTGACGTCCTCATCCTCTCGCCAGCACGGCAGTGAATGCAAGAACGCAGGGAGCTATGTGGCAGCACTAGCACGGGTGGACGACGAGCACACGCTCGTCCTCCTGGCCGCCAGGAGAATGACGATGGTGCTGGGCCAGCTGCGCCGGCCCACGCGGCTTCCTCCTTTTCTTTTTTTGGAATTCTATTTTCAGTTTTATTTTTTTGACATTTGTTTTATTTATTTTTAGGCACAAATTCTAGGCATAAAATATCCCAAATTTTTTATAGAACTTAGTTTGAATATTTCAAACTTCTATAAAAAGTTTTAGAATATTTTGAAAACTGAAATATTTATAATGCTTTGTTTGACATTTTCAGCAGCTTTAATATTTATTTTTGAACTGTTATAAATATTCAAATATTTAGAATGACCCCTACTATATTCATGTCCACATTTATTAGACATAGGGGACATTTTAGATGGGCATTTTGGATTTGTTGGTTTTTCACAATCATTAAATTGGTTTGATTCAAATGAAGTATTTGGGGTTTCTGTTAATCCCATTTCAAATTGATGCAAAAAAGTGAAACATGATGCACACACCTGATGTCCCAAGAAAGCTAGCTAGGGATGTGACAACTCACCATCACTCAAAAGAATCTCGTCCCGAGATTTGGAAGTCGTCAGGAAGAGTGCGGGTTACTCTAGTCGAAGACGATCCTCTCTTTCCCATGTGGCCTCCTTCTCAGAATGGTGTGACCACTGAACCTTCAGAAACTTGATGGTTTGACGCCAAGTGGTACACTCAGCTAGATCAAGAATACAAACAGGGTATTCTCGATATGTAAGGTTATCTTGGAGATTAATCGCTTCATGGTCTACTTCACAGACAGGGTCCGAGAAGTAGCGCTTGAGTTGCGAGACGTGGAAGACATCATCAACCTTGGAAAGATGCGGCGGAAGTTCCAATTGGTAGGCAACCACTCCTCATTTAGCAAGAATGCGAAAAGGTCCAATGTAACAAGGATCCAACTTGCCCTTGATACCGAATTGGTGGGTACCCTTCAGAGGTGTAACCCGAAGATAAGCCTTCTCGTCAACTTCATAAGTCACAGCCTTATGATGACGATCATATTGGCTCTTATGACGAGATTGGGCTTTTTCAACATTTCACAAGTAATGCAAACTTGCTCCTCTGCATCATGGACCATATCTGATCCAAAGAGTTGCTTCTCTGTGGTTTCTAACAAGTTAAGATGTGTTCGACACCTTTGTCCATAGATAAGTTCAATAGGGGCTTTGCCCAAGCTTGATTGATAACTACTGTTATAAGCAAATTTGGCAAATGGAAGATATTTCTCCCAATTCATACCGAAGGATATAACACAAGCTCGGAGCATGTCTTCGAAGATTTAGTTGACTCGCTCAACTTGACCAGTTGATTGCGGGTGGAAAGCAGTGCTAAAGGATAGATGAGTCCCCATAGCGGTTTGGAAACTTTCCCAAAATCGAGAAGTACAGATACTCCCGCGGTCTGAGTTAATCTCCAATGGAACACCATGAAGAGAAACTATTCGAGAAACATATAACTCCGCTAGCTGGCTAGCGGTTATACTCTCCCGAACAGGATAAAAATGAGCCACTTTGGAAAGACGGTCTATGACCACAAAGATGGCATTATTCCCTCTCTTTGTCCTGGGAAATCTGGTAATGAAATCCATACTGACCTTATCCCATTTCCATTCAGGAATATCTAAAGGTTGAAGGGTGCCAACAGGCCTTTGATGTTCTTCCTTAACGCAAGAACAAAAGTCGTAGGTAGCAACGAACTGAGCAATTTCTCTCTTCATCCTAGTCCACCAGAACCTCTAGCATAGGTCCTGATATGTATTGGTACTACCCAGATGAACTGTGAGAGGAGAATCACGAGCCTCCTTAAGGATCAGCTGCCGAAGATGTTGATTCTTGAACCACCAAACGGTTCTGAAAGAACAACACACCTTGATCATCGATAGAGAAATCCTTGGCAATACGACTAAAGAGGTTTTGTTCGATCTGGGATATACCCTTATCACGCTTTTAGCCAGCAATAATTTGATCCTTAAGAGTAGGTTTCGCCACCAGGTTGGAAAGGAATCCTTGAGGAACAATGTGGAGGTTCAACTTCCAAAATTCCTCATAGAAAAGCAGTTGACCTTGTTGTAACATCAGGTTATTACAATAAGACTTACGACTTAGTGCATCAGCCATGACATTGGCTTTCCCCGGGGTGTAAGTTATCCCTAAGTTGTAATCTATAATCAAATCAACCCACCATCTTTGCCTGAGATTCAAATCCGTCGGGGTGAACATATATTTCAGACTTTGGTGATCAGTGTAAATTTCGCAACAGTTACCCAGAAGGTAATGTCGCCATGTTTTCAATGCATGGACCATAGCTACAAGCTCAAGATCATGTGTTGGATAATTATCCTCATGTGCACGCAACTGTCGGGATGCGTATGCAATCACATGACGATCTTGCATGAGAATGCAACCTAATCCTTGTCGTGATGAGTCGCAATAGATAACAAAGTCCTTAGAGAAGTCTGGTAGCACCAGAACAGGAGCAGAGGTCAGGCGTCTTTTCAACTCCTGAAAACTATGCTCGCATTGTGGACTCCACTCGAACTTTTTATCTTTCTTGAGGAGTTCAGTCACAGGTTTCACAACCTTCGAGAAATTCTCCACAAAGCGGCGACAATAGCCCGCTAAGACAAGGAAACTCCGAACTTGCTCAACCGATTCATGTTGGGTCCAATCAAGGATGGCCTCAACTCTCTCGGGATTGACAACAATACCTTTACTAGAGATCACGTGGCCTAGGTAGGTCACTTCTGGCAACCAAAATTCACACTTGGATAATTTGGCATACAGACGATGCTCTCGAAGTTTCATCAATAGCAGCCTTAGATGCTCGTCATGTTCCTGTTCGTTCTTCGAGTAGATGAGTATATCGTCGAGGCAGGCCACAACGAATTTATCCAAATACTCCATGAAAATCCAATTCATCAAGCGAGAGAAGGTGGCTAGGGCATTGGTTAAACCGAATGACATGACGGTGTACTCGTATTGGCCATAACGAGTAACAAAAGCTGTTTTTCGAATGTCCCCATCTCTAATTCTTATTTGATGGTATCCCAACCTCAAATCCATTTTGGAGAAGACACAGGATCCAGTGAGTTGATCATACAAATCGTTGATCCTGGGGAGCAGATACTTGTTTTTTATGGTGACCAGATTCACTGGCCGATAATCCACAACCATCCGATCCGATCCATCCTTCTTCTAAACGAAGAGAACGGGGCAAGCCCAAGGAGAAGAACTAGGACGGATGAAACCTTTGTTCAAAGCCTCATCGAATTGTTTCTTAAGTTCGTCTAGTTCTAAGGGTGCCATCTTATAGGGTCTTCTGGCTATTGGGATAGTCCCTGGGATGAGCTCTATCACAAACTCAACATGTCTGAGAGGTGGAATTCCTGGCAGTTCTTCTGGAAAGACATCCGGAAAGTCTCGGACTAACGGAATATCTTCTAATTCTGGAAGAGGGCTAGCATTGCTAGAATAGAGTTGGCGCTTGGCTGCTCGAGTGGAGACATTAACTATCTCACCCGAGGGATGTGTAAGTTTAACATTGCTAGTATGAGTATCAATCTTAGCGTAGTGGGCTTTCATCCACTCCACGCATAAGATGATATTGAAGTCCGAAGACATGAGGGCTATCAAAGATGCTAGGAAGACTAGCCTATCCACAAGAATCTCATTCTCATGGATTACTCTAGAAGTTTGCCATTTTCAACCAGGAGTCTGAACTACTAAAGGAGTAGGCATATCACAAAAAGACATGTTATGCGACTCTGCAAAACTTTCCGAATTGCCCAGTATCAAATAGAACAGATGCTGGATGACTATTGACAAGGAGCGTACCTAGGATAACATCAGTATCCTCAAGGGCTTCTTCAGCGAAAACATAGTTCACTCGACAACGAGTAGGAGCTGGCTTCTCATAGAAGGCTTTTCCCGGCTTTCCACGTCCAGCCGGCTTAGCATTGTTCTATGGACACTCACGGGAGTAGTGTCCTGGTTCTCCACATTTGTAGCAGACAACGCTGGCACGGGGAGTAGCATTGGCACGAGACCTCCGAATGTCCTGGCTAGAGGGTTGGGCTGAGCTGGGCGAGGCACCTGGAAGGATAGCCTCGCGGTGTACCTTGGCAGCAGAGCTGCGTTGGGCACCCACACCCGACATTTGTGGGAGCCTGAGCCAGAGGTGGGGCTGAAGTCACGGGTGTGTTTCTTAGTTGCCTCATAGTCAGTCTGTCCAGTTTCGGCATTGATAGACTTGTTGACGAGAGCCTGGAAGGTTGTGGACTCATGCAGGTGCAGATCTCGATGGAGCTCAGGACTATGTCCCTTGCAGAACCTAGCCTGTTTCTTGGCATAGGTTGACACTTCCTCCGGAGCATAATGAGCAAGATTGCCAAACTCACGGCTATAGGCATCCATTGTCATTCTGCCCTGGGTGAAAGCACAGAACTCCTCTCTCTTGCGATGCATTAGCCCTTCCGGGATGTGATGGGTACGGAATGCCTCACTGAAATCTGCCCAAGTTGGTGCGGGGCCTGCGGGACGCATGGCTTCATAATTTTCCCACCATAGATTGGATAGATTGGCGGGTCCTTCCAGAAAGTATCCAGCAAAGGTCACCTTGTTGGCCTTAGATACATTGGCAGCTCGGATTTTGCAGGACATGCTGGTCAGCCAGTCATCCGCATCGAGCGAGTCGACTGAATGATGAAACTTAGGTGGGCACAACTTGACGAAGTCATTGAGGGACACACCATCATTGAGATCATTGCAGGGAGGACGCGCTGTGTTCTGCTCAATACGTTCCAACAGCCTGTTGGTCTCCCTTTTATTCCTCTCAGCTTCGAGCATCACTTCTACCAGGGAGGGCGCCCGTGGCAGGTTCTCTTGCCTTGGCTGGCTTCCCTCGCCCTGCTCGAGGGCAGGCACGGGGTAATTCCTAGTTGTCACCATCCTGGGAAAACAAACCCACGGCTTAGACAAGAAAGACACCAACTCTAAGGAATGAGATAAGGAATGTACTAGACAACATGGCATGCAGGGGTAAACACCCGATCAACATGGTAATAACAAACTGCCAAATGAACACCATGATTCATACACACCATGACATAGTTTAGTACAAGCCCAAGCTGAAATACAAACTATAGAGAGACGACACAGCTCATCAGTGGCATTACAAGCTTCCTATACATTATCTAACTACACCTCCGGAACTCAGCTCTCAACCTCAGTCATATGCCACAAGACACGCAGGACTGTGGCAATACGACTACTACCATACTAGTAGTAACATCCACGTATTCCAACATCACTGTAGAATGCCTCATCTAGGTTACCCCCATGGCCTAGGAGCTGAACCTGAGGATCTGGAAACACCCTAGCCTGTGATCCCTGGAAACCATAAGGACACAGATGTGACCTCGGTCCCCTTGTTGGTGGCAACAGCGGTCTGCGAAGAGGAGTGATGCCTCGAACATCGGGCCAGTCTACATGTGCTGGAAGATGAGTCCGCGATGGGTTCAACATCTCCAAATCTCCATAGCCTGCCTGCACGACAGGTGCTAGATCCGTCAGGGCTGTCCAAAGGCGTGCACAGGTAGCATATAGCTCCATGCGAAGGGCACGTGCATCATGATCCCTGTTCTCCATCATGTGAATGGTCACCTGCAGCCTAGGGTCCTCATGAGAATGATCATAATAGGCTGCGCTAAGATAACTATCCTCTCCTCCTAGAGGAGTAGGAACATAACATAACTTTGTGTTCTGAAGCAGATCATGGTGAAACCTCATGATAGTCAGCATGGTATAGGCGGCCTCTTGAACTACCATGTCTATGGTGACATCAAATCCATAAGTCCAATGAATTGGCTCTGTAGCTCCAGGATATGATGGATATATCTTAAAAATACACAAATACTGGCTCTGGTTGAAATCTCTATACTACTCCTCCAGTGTGTATTCTGGGTACCAACGGTAACTAGTCTCCATCATAAATCTAACCAACATGGCCATGTGACCCGATACATTGATGCACCTGGTCAGACGGACCACCTGACGGGAAGGACGAGGAGGCATCTAAAACAGAGAATGATGCAAAGACATTGGAGACTCTATCAGAAACTGGACAGCATAACGGCTGTAATTGCTCAAAAAGGATTTTGAGACAACTGCAATAGATTGGAAAGCATAACCACTCGACTATCTAGACTCAAATCTCTTCTCCAACTGTTTGTCACACCAACAATACTCGAGTACCGAAGTTCACTTGCGAACAAGCTAGCTAATAGTCCATGGTTAGTAACTCGTCATCCTTAGCAATAGATGAGAAGCCTAGTTCTTAACCCCATAGAAAGGATGAGAGTGACTCAGAATAGAATAACTTGGGAAGAGCAGTAAAAAGAGCCTTAAATTCCCTTCCACAATCAATTCCCCTACATTTCTATAGTGTTTCTAGACTCAACTTCAACCGGTTTGGCTTGGTAGCACTACAATCAGTCAGGCTCTGATACCAACCCTGTCGGGACCCCGATCCTAACTCAAATGAATCCAGGTTGTAACATATCACATCAGTTTGTGGCCTCACGCATGGTAAACTCCATGGCTGCAGCCTTACCTTAGCCGGGACCATTTGCATCTTTTGGCTCGCGTATGTGAACATGTTGCTGGCAATCAAATGATAGAGGACCTGGGCCGACATGACTAGTCTTAGAACCCAAGTGGCACATCTGTACGGAAACAGGCATACGTAACCCACCAATGCAGGTGTCGGCCTCAAGCGTGTGTAGACGAGTCGTAGCAGGCTACAGGGACTCCATTACACTGCGAGACATTTCCCCCAAGGCAAAGACACAGCAGCAAAGAAGGATACATGCCGGAGCAGTAGCAAGCTACGAAGGCTCGATGGAAGGACAAAGAAGTAGTTTCCCATAAAGAGTACTACTAAAGGCACATGACTAGGTGTCAGATCCCATACATACCGTTGCACGTCACACGTACGCACGACATGCCCTATATGCTTCGATACAACTATGGCATCACAATATAACCATACATCAACACAACTTTTATTTAAGAGGCTCGGACGAGCCTTGCATAATATGTTCTTACAAGTACGGGTCACATGATCGGACACTCTCAAGTCATACAAGCAAGTTCATACAAACCAAGAAGAAGCATAAAGCTGTCTAAGTACAGACAGTTGAAAGGGTAAAAAGGCACATAGCCTGACTATCTACAGCCCGCCACAGGGCATAAGGTCGTAGCTGGGACACCAGCTATTCAGCATCGTTGACATCTAGATAGAACCGACCTGATGGGTCCTATGTCTCGTCTGCAACATTTATTAAGCAAACATGGGTACAAACATAGTCAGGAAGTCTTTAAAGAAGACCTAGACTATTCATGCTCAAGTTTCAACAAGGGGAGTGGTGGAGTTTATGCAGCAATGCCAGCTTTGACTCATGGCTAACCTATACTACACCATTTTAACTCTTTGTTTAGATTTTAGATATCGCACACGAGTCCACTAATTCCACATCAATACACCACCATGGATTCACTCCCCTCTCCTGGGAGAGTGCCATCCACGGTACTCACACTTGTCTTGATATTTTGTGAGTAACCATTAGATTATCTATGAACAACATAAGCTTTCCAAGTAGTCCATATCCGAGGATGCAGCTATTCGAATAGTTTTATACACTTCAGGGGTGTACTTCTTCACACATGCTCTCGCCACTTATCGTTGTGTGCTCATAAAACCATGCAACTCGGCCACATTCAAGCGGAGGCCCATCGAGGGAGTCGGCCACGACCGTCAATAACATAAGACCTCTAGTACAGGCTATCGCCTATTTGTGACAGAACACGCACGGAAGTCCGCCCGAAGTTTCCGCTACGGCCCCAAACGATATGCACAGGGTTCCCAAGCCCACCATTCGGGTCACCCTTGGTAAACCGTGCCACTACCTACCGCGTCGTAACCCACCCCTAGGGTCAGTGCTACTCACGGCCTCCAGCATGCTATAAACACCAGAAACTACTTACAACTCCTGGACTAAGGACTAAGCGACTGATAAGTCGATCGGGGTCATATTTCAGGGCCCAGCATGTGGTAGTATCTAGTCTTGGATCACAAACACAGAACTCAGTTCCTAAGAAAGGTCCCAATCACACAACCCGCTATGTACTCCTACATAGCCTCTCATCGCTACCTTTACCAAATCGGGTTCATCATAAGCTTATCACATCAGAACAACATTGTTTCGGCCCAGTTCATCACTAGATGAATCAGACCTAACACAACACTAAGCAAAGCAAGCATAGCAAGCAAAGTAAGCTAAGCACATCATGGCACAAGCATCTACCAGGTATGCTAGGTTGCAAGTTTTAGCTATTTACTGTGACAATGACAGGTCTTGCAAAATAATAGGTTCATCTACCATGTATGATAAACAAGTGAATGTTTGTCCTAATGCAATAAACAAGAGCAGGAGCGAGAGAGTGGGATGTTATTGGAATGATCAAAGGGGTTGCTTGCCTTGCTGGGTAGCCGGAAGGTTCTCTCCTTCGTTGGAATACTCGGGAGTATCCTCAGAAGTATTGCCTACCGCAATGTAGATAAATAGCAATCAATACACGCAAGTGCAACAATATGATGCATGATCATGACATGGCAATATGTATTGATGAGCTAATGCAACTATTGTCCAAGTTAATTTGAAGTGAGTTTGAATATAGGTTCAAAGTTGTTATTCATTTGATATTCCGTATATTAGCCTATTAGTAAATGTGAATGTTCATCTACATATCTTGCTCTAACATGCATGATAATAGCACCATTGGATTCATTGGATTTTTCTATTAAATTTTCATATATAAATTGTTTTCATCTGATTTACAGTTTAATTTATATGAATTTTTGAAGTTTTAAACATTTTCCGAAATTATTTTAAAACTAGAAAATGAATTAGGGCGTCAGGTTGACGTCACTACGATGTTAGCAGGTCGGCTGACCAGGCCAGGTCAAACCTGACGTGCGGGCCCGCACGTCAGTGACACGGTCCTAATCCCCGCACTCACCAGGGTTTCACCCGTAGCTGGGGCCCACTAGTCAGTGGCTGGGGGCTGATTAGCTGGGGGATTAGCCCCTAAGGACCCTACCATGTCAGCACGCCGGAGGCCAGCCCGCTGCGACCAAGGGCACGGCAGCGGCTCGCTGGACTTGTACATCCGGCGACCATTTGGCGTGCGGAGGGCACCAGGAGGTAGCCCACGCACGCGCGCAACCAAAGCTACGGCAGAGGGGGCTCTAGGGCCATCGGAGCTACGGTCGGCGACGAGCCGATCGGCGGCGAGTTTCGGGCAAGTTGGGCATGGCGTCTACAGCGAGGGGCAGGCTGTTAGAGAAGAGGGAAACAACACAGGGGCTCACGGCGGGGTTGTTGGGCAAGACGGCGAGCTCGGGGACACGCAGACGGCCGCAAATCGCCGAAGAGGAGCTTCGGTGGCCGGCGGGGAGAAATGGTGGAGGTGTGGTGCAGAGGGATCCCGACGTCTTCTAGCTTCACGGGGAGGACGAGGGGGACACGGCGGAGCTTTGGCAGGCTCATGGGGGCACAAGGGTGGATGGAACTACGGCGGTGTAGCGGCGATGGGCTCGGCCATGGCGAGCAAAGGGGGGAGAAGCGAGAGAGAGAGCGTGGCGAGGGAGAGAGGGAGAGGAGAAAGGGGCCATGGCGAGGGGGGGCTCGCGCTGGCGCTCTTAGCGGACTCCAGGCCAGCAACCAGGCAGGGAGGAGCTGGCCTGGCGTGTGCCCGTGCACGGCGAGCACGTGCCCCTGTCCTCCTAGCGAGAGGACAAGGATGATTGGCATGGGCCAGTTGGGCCGGCTTCTCCTGGGCCTTTTCCCTGTTTTTTTCTCTTTGCTTCTCCTAGGTTCATCTACCATGTATGATAGACAAGGGTTTTATTTCTTTTTCAGGAACAAATGTTTTATAAAATATCCCAAAAGTTTTATATAATTAATTTTGAATATTTCAAACTCCTATAAAAAGTTCCAGGATATTTTGAAATATAAAGTAATGATAATGCTTTATTTGGCATTTCATAGGCTTTATTACTTTTTTTAAAATTGCTATAATTGTTTAAATATTTAAAATGGCCCCTAATATATTCATGTTCATATTTATCACACATAGGAAACATTTTGGATGGGCATTTTGAGTTTGTTGAGTTGTCACAAACTTTTAATTAACTTGATTCCAATGTGAGCTTGTGGTTTCTGTTAATCCCCATTTCATGTTGATGCAAAATTGAAATATAGTGCACACACATGTTGTCCTATGACATCTAGCTAGGGATGTGACAACTCACCCCCACTCAAAAGAATCTCGTGTTGAGATTTTGAAGTCATCGGGAAGAGTGCGGGGTACGCTAGTCGAAGACGATCTTCTCTTTCCCATGTGGCCTCCTTTTCAGAATTGTGTGACCACTGAACCTTGAGAAACTTGATGTTTCGACGCTGAGTGGTTCGCTCGGCTTGATCAAGAATATGAACAGGGTATTCTCGATATGTAAGGTTATCTTGGAAATCAGGCGCTTCGTGGTCTACTTCACGGACAGGTTCCGAGAAGCAACGCCTGAGTTGCAAGACGTGGAAGACATCATGAACCTTGGAAAGATGCGGCAGAAGTTCCAATTGGTAGGCAACCTCTCCTTGTTTAGCAAGAATGCGAAAAGGTCCAATGTAACAAGGATACAACTTGCCCTTGATACCGAATCGATGGGTACCCTTTAGAGGTGTAACCCGAAGGTAAGCCTTGTCATCAACTTCATAGGTCACAGCCTTATGATGGCGATCATATTGGCTCTTTTGACGAGATTGGGCTGTTTTCAACTTTTCACGAATAATGCGAACTTGCTCCTCTGCATCCTGGATCATATCCGGGCCCAAGAGTTGCCTCTCTTCGATTTCTGACCAGTTAAGAGGTGTTCGATAGCTTCGTCCATAGAGAACTTCAAAAGGGGTTTTCCCAAGCTTGATTGATAACTAGTGTTATAAGCAAATTCGGAAAATGGAAGAAATTTCTCCCAATTCATACCGAAGGATGTAACACAAGCTCGGAGCATGTCTTCAAGAATTTGATTGACTCGCTCAACTGGACCACTTGATTGCGGGTGGAAAGCAGTGCTAAAGGATAGATGAGTCCCCATAGAGGTTTGGAAAGTTTCCCAAAATCGGGAAGTAAAGATACTTCCGCGGTCTGAGTTAATATCCAATGGAACACCATGAAGAGAAACTATTCGAGAAACACATAACTCCGCTAGCTGGCTAGCAGTTATACTCTCCCGAACAGGAAGAAAATGAGCCACTTTGGAAAGGCGGTCGATGACCACAAAGATAGCATTATTCCCTCTCTTAGTCATGGGAAATCCGGTAATGAAATCCATACCGACCTTATCCCATTTCCATTTAGGAATAGCTAAAGGTTGAAGGGTGCTAGCAAGCCTTTGATGTTCTGCTTTCGCGCAATTACAAACGTCGCAATTAGCAATGGACTGAGCAATTTCTCCCTTCATCCTTGTCCACCAGAACCTGTGGCGTAGGTCCTGATACATCTTGGTACTACCTGGGTGAATTGTGAGAGGAGAATCATGAGCCTCCTTAAGAATCAGCTGCCGAAGATGTTGGCTCTTGGGAACCACCAAACGGTTCTGGAAAAACACCACACCTTGATCATCAATAGAGAATTCCTTAGCGATACCTCTAACGAGGTTCTCTTTGATCTGGGATATACCCTTATCCCGCTTTTGGCTAGCTATAATTTGATCCTTACGAGTAGGTTTTGCCACCAGGTTGGATAGAAATCCTTGAGGAACAATGTGAAGGTTCAACTTTCAAAATTCCTCATAGAGAAGTGGTTGACCTTGTTGTAATATCAGGTTGTTACAATAAGACTTAGGACTTAGTGCATCAGTTATGACATTGGCTTTCCCCAGGGTGTAAGTTATCCCTAAGTCGTAATCAGTAATCAACTCAACCCACCATCTTTGCCTGAGATTCAAATCCATCTGGGTGAAAATATATTTTAGACTTTGGTGATCAGTGTAAATTTCGCAACGATTACCCAGAAGGTAATGTCGCCAAGTTTTCAGTGCATGGACAACAACTTCAAGCTCAAGACCATGTGTTGGATAATTATCCTCATGTGGACGCAAATATTGAGATGCGTATGCAATCACATGACGATCTTGCATGACAATGCAACCTAATCCTTGTCATGAGGCGTCGCAATAGATAACAAAGTCCTTAGAGAAGTCTGGTGGCACCAGAACGGGAGGAGAGGTCACTTGTCTTTTCAACTCCTGAAAACTATGCTTGCATTGTGGAGTCCACTCGAACTTTTTATCTTTCTTGAGGAGTTCAGTCAGAGGTTTCGCAACCTTGGAGAAATTCTCGACAAAGCGGCGACAATAGCTCGCTAAGCCAAGGAAACTCCGAACTTGTTAATCGATTCAGGTTGAGTCCAATCAAGGACGGCCTGAACTCTCTCGGGATTGACAGCAATACCTTTACCAGAGATCACGTGGCCCAGATAGGTCACCTCTGGCAACCAAAATTCACACTTGGAGAATTTGGCACACAGACGATGCTCTCGGAGTTTCATCAATACCAGCCTTAGATGCTTGACATGTTCCTGTTTGGTCTTCGAGTAGATGAGTATGTCGTCGAGGTAAACCACGACGAATTTATCCAAATACTCCATGAAGATCAAATTCATCAAGCGAGAGAAAGTGATTGGCGCATTGGTTAAACGGAAGGACATGACGGTGTACTCGTATTGGCCATAACGAGTAACCAAAGCCGTTTTGGAATGCCCTCGTTTCTAATTCTGATTTGATGGTATCCCAACCTCAAATCCATCTTGGAAAAGACAGAGGGTCCAGTGAGTTGATCATACAAATCGTCGATCCTGGGGAGCGGATACTTGTTCTTTATGGTGACCAGATTCACTCGTCGATAATCCACAACCATTCGATCCGATCCATCCTTCTTCTTGACGAGGAGGACGGGACAAGCCCAAGGAGAAGAACTAGGACGGATGAAACCTTTATTCAAAGCCTCATCGAGTTGGATCTTATGTTCGGCTAGTTCTAAGGGTGCCATCTTATAGGTTTTTCTGGCTATTGGGACAGTCCCTGGAATGAGCTCTATCACAAACTCAACATCTCTGACAGGTGGAATTCCTGGCAGTACTTCTAGAAAGACATTCGGAAAGTCACGGACTATTGGAATATCTTCTAATTCTAGAAGAGGGCTAGCATTGAGGGAATAGATTTGGCTCTTGGCTGTTCCGGTGGAGACATTAACTATCTCACCCGATAGATGTGTAAGTTGAACATTCCTAGTATGAGTATCAATCTTAGCTTAGTGGGCTTTCATCCAATCCATGCCTAGAATGATATTGGTGTCCGAAGACTTGAGGGCTATCAAAGATGCTAGGAAGACTAGCCTATCCACAAGAATCTCATTATCATGGCTCACTCTAGAAGTTTTCCACTTTGAACAAGGAGTCTGAACTACTAAAGGAGTAGGCATATCACAAAAAGTCATGTTATGCAACTGTGCATAACTTTCTGAGATGAAAGAATGAGATGCACCATTATCAAATAGAACAAACGCTGGATGACTATTGACAAGGAGGATACCTAGGATAACATTAGGATCCTCAATGGCTTCCTCAGCAAAAACATAGTTCACTCGGCGACGAGTAGGAGATGGCTTCACATAGAAAGCTTTCCCGGCTTCCCATGTCTAGCCGACTTAGCATTGTTCAGAGGACACTCACGCGAGTAGTGTCCTGGTTCCCCACATTTGTAGCAGACAATGGTGGAACGGGGAGCAACATTGGCAGGCGGACCTCCAAACGGCCTGGATGGAGGGTTGGGCTAAGCTGGGCGAGGCGCCTGGAAGGATGGCCTCATGGTGTATCTTGGCGGCAGAGCTGCGTTGGGCACCCACACCCGGCGTTTGTTGGATCCCGAGCCAGATGCGGGGCTGAAGTCACAGTTGTGATACCTTTTGGCCTCATAGTCAGTCTGTCCAGTCTCGGCATCGATAGCCTTGTTGACGAGAGCCTGGAAGGTTGTGCACTCATGGAGGTGCAGATCTCAACGGAGCTTAGGATTAAGTCCCTTACGGAACCTAGCCTGTTTCTTGGCATCAGTTGAAACTTCCTTCGGAGCATAGCGAGCAAGATTGCTGAACTCACGGATATAGGCATCCACTAACAGTCTGCCCTAGGTGAAAACACAGGACTCCTCTGTCTTACGATCCATCAGCCCTTCTGGGACTTGATGGGTACGGAATGTCGTGTTGAATTCCGCCCAAGTCGGTGCGGAGCCTGCGGGACGCATGGCTTCATGGCTTTCCAAACACAGGTTCGCGGGTCCTTCTAGAAAGTAAGTAGCAAAGATCTCCTTGTTGGCCTCGGATACATTGGCAGCCCGGATCTTCCGGGACATGCTGGTCAGCCACTCATCCACATCGAGTGGGTTGACCGAATGATGATATTTAGGTGGGCACAGCTTGACAAAATTACCGAGAGACACGACATCATTGTGATCGTGGAGGGGAGCACGTTCTGTATTCTGCTCAATTCGTTGCAACATCCTGTTGGTCTCCGTTTTATTCCGTTCAGCTTCAAGCATCACTTCTACCAAAGAGGGCGCATGTGGTAGGTTCTCTTGCCTTGGCTGGCGTCCCTCGCCCTGCTCGGGGGCAGGCACGGGGTTATTCCTAGTTGCCACCATCCCGGGAAAACAAACCCACAACTTAGACATAGAGGACATCATTTCTAAGACATGAGATAAGGAATGTACTGGAGAACATGGCATGCAGGGTAAACACCCAAACAACATGGTAATAACAACTGCCTGAACACCATGATTCATACACACCATGACATAGTTCAGTACAAGCCCAAGCTGAAATACAAACTATGGCGAGATGACACATCTCATCGGAGACATTACAAGCTTCCAATACATTATCTATTTACACCTCCGGAAGTCAACTCTCAACCTCGGTCATATCCCACAAGACATGCAAGACTATGGTGATACGACTACTACCATACTATGTACTAACATCCATGTACCCAAGCATTGCCGTAGAATGCCTCATATAGGTTACCCCCATGACCCGGGAGCTGAACCTGAGGATCTGGAAACACTCTAGCATGTGATCCCTGGAAACCATCAAGACACGGATGTGGTCTTGGTCCCCTTGTTGGCGGAAACAACGGTCCTCGAAGAGAGGTGATGCCTCCAACATCGGGCCAGTCTACGTGTGCTCGCAGATGAGTCCGCGATGGGGTCAACATCTCCAAATCTCCATACCCCGTCTGCACGACAGGTGCAAACTGCGTCAGGGCTGTCCAAAGACGTGCACGGGTAGCATAGAGGTCCATGCGAAGGGCACGTGCATCACGATCCCTGTTCTCCATCATCTGAGCGGTCACCTACAGCCTAGGGTCCTCATGAGAATGATCATAGTAGGCTGTGCTAAGATAGCTATATTCTCCTCCCATGGAATCAGGAACATAATAGAACTCTGTGTTGTGAAGTAGACGATGGTGAAACCTCATGATAGTTAGCATGGTGTAGGCGACCTCCTGAACTGCCATGTGTATGGTGACACCTAACCCATAAGTCCAGTGAAGTGGCTCTGTAGCTCCAGGATATGAAGGATATATCTTAATAGTACACAGATACTGGCTCTGGTTCAAATCTTGATACTGTTCCTCCACTGTGTACTTTGGGTACCAACGTTAGCTAGCCTCCATCATAACTCTAACCAACATGGCCGTGTGAGCCGGTACATGGATGCACCTGGTCAGACGGACCACCTGATGGGAAGGACGAGGGGGCATCTGAAACAGAGAATGATGCAAACACATTAGAGACTCTAGCAGAAATTGGACAACATAACGGCTGTATTTGCTCAAAAAGGATTTTGAGACAACTAAGATTGGACAAGCATAACCACTCAACTTTCTAGACTCAAATATCTTCTCCATCTGTTTGTCACACCAACAATAATCTAGTACCGACATTCACTTGCAAAGAAGCTAGCTAGTAGTCCATCGTTAGTAACTCTTCATCCTAAGCAATAGATGAGAATCCTAGATCTTATCCCCGTTGAAAACATGAGAATGACTTAGAATAGAATAACTTGGGAAGAGGAGTAAAAAGAGCTTTACATTCCCTTCCACAATCAATTCCCCTACTTTTCTATAGTGCTTCTAGACTCAACTTCGACCGGTTTGGCTTGGTAGTCCTACAGTCAGTTAGGCTCTGATACCAACATTGTCGGGACCCCGATCCTAATTCATATGAATCTAGACTGTAACATATCACATCACTTTGTGACCTCACGCACGATAAGCTCCATGGCTGCAGCCTCACCTTAGTTGGGACCGTTTGCATCTTTTTGCTCACGTATGTGAACATGTCGCTAGCACTCAAACGATAGAGAACTCGAGCCGACTTGACTAGTCATAGAACCCAAGTGGCACATCCATACGGGAACAGGCATACGTAACCCAACAATGCAGGTGTCGTCCTCAAGCGTGTGTAGACGAGTCATAGCAAGCTACAAGGACTCCATTACACCGTGGGACATAAATGTCATAAATGCACGTAGACGAGTCGTAGCAGGCTACAGGGACTCCATTACACTATGAGACATTTCCCCGAAGGGACAAACACAGCAGCAAAGAAGGATACATGTCGGTCAATCAATGTGTCCGGAGCAGTAGCAAGCTACCCTGGCTCGATGGAAGCACAAAGAGGCAGTTTCCCGTAAAGAGTACTATTGAAGGCACACGACTGGTGTCAGATCCCATACATACCGTTGCACGTCACACGTACGCATGACATGCCCGATATGCATAGATACAACTATGGCATCACAACATAACCATACAACAACACAACTTTTATTTAAGAGGCTCAGACGAGCCTTGCATAATATGTTCTTACATATAGGGGTCACATGACCGAACACTCAAGTCATACAAACAAGTTCATACACACCAAGCGAAAGCATAAAGTTGTCTGAGTATAGACAAGTGAAAGGGTAAAAAGGCACATGGCCTGACTATCTACAGCCCGCAACAGGACATAAGGTCGTAGCTGGGACACCAGCTATTCGGCATCGTCCACATCTAGATAGAACCCACCTGATGGGTCCTGGGTCTCATCTGCAACATTTATTAAGCAAACATGACTACAGACATACTTAGCAAGTCTTTAGAACAGAACTAGTCTATTCATGCTCATGTATCAACAAGGGGAGTGGTGGAGTTTATGCAGCAATGCCATCTTTGACTCATGGCTAACCTACACTAGATAATTTTAACTCTTTGTTTAAATTTTAGATATCACACATGAGTCCACTAACTCCATGACAGTACACCACCATGGATGCACTTCCCTCTCCTGGGAGAGTGCCATCCACGGTACTCACACTTGTCTTTATAGTTTTATGAGTATCCATTTGATTATCTATGAACAACATAAGCTTTCCAAGTAGTCCATATCCGAGGACGCGGCTATTCGAATAGTTTCATACCCTGCAAGGTCGTACTTCTTCACACACGCTCTCGCCACTTATCGCCGTGTGCTCGTAAAACCATGCACCTTGGCCACCTTCAAGCAGAAGCCCAACGAGGGAGTCGGCCACGATCGTCAATCACATAACACCTCTAGTCCAGGCTATCGCCTATTTGAGACTGAACCCGCACGGAAGTCCAGCTGAAGTTTGCACTACGGCCCCAAATGATGTGCGCAGGGTTCCCAAGCCCACCATTCGGATGACCCTTGGTACACCATGCCACTGCCTACCGCGTCGTAACCCACCCCTAGGGTCAAAACTACGCATGGCCTCCAGCATGCTATAAACACCAGAAACTACCTGCAACTCCTGTACTAAGGACTAAGCGACTAATAAGTCGAGCAGGTTCATATTTCAGGGCCCAGCATGTGGTAGTATCTAGTCTTGGATCACAAACACGGAACTTAGTTCCTAAGAATGGTCCTAATGAGACAACCCGCTATGTACTCCTACATAGCCTATCATCGCTATCTTTACCAAATCGGGTTCATCATAAGCTTATCACATCAGAACAACATTGTTTCACCCGAGTTCATCACCAGATGAATCACACCTGAAACAACTCTAAGCATAGCAAGCATAGCAAGCGAAGTAAGCTAAGCACATCATGGCACAAGCATCTACCAGGTATGCTAGGTTGCAAGGTTTAGCTATTTACTGTGACAATGACAGGTCTTGCAAAAGAATAGGTTCATCTACTATGTATGACAGACAAGTGAACGTTTGTCCTAATGCAATAAACAAGAGAAGGAGCGAGAGAGTGGGATGTTATCGTAATGATCAAATGGGGTTGCTTGCCTTGCTGGGTAGCTGGAAGGTTCTCTCCTTCGTTGGAATACTCGAGGGTATCCTCAAAAGCAGGGCCTACTGCAATGTAGATAAATAGCAATCAATACACACAAGTGCGACAATATGATGCATGATCATGACATGGCAACAGTTATGGATGAGCTAAGGCAACTATTATCCAAGTTAATTTGAAGTGAGTGTTAATATAGGTTCAAAGTCGTTCTTCATTTCATATTCCGTATATTAGCCTATGAGTAAATGTCAATATTCATCTACATAGCTTTCTCTAACATGCATGATAATAGCACCATTGGATTCATTGGATTTTTCTGATATATTTTCATATACAAATTGTTTTCATCTGATTTACAGATTAATTTATATGAATTTTTGAAGTTTTAAACATTTTCTGGAATTATTTTAAAACAAGAAAATGACTTAGGGCGTCAGCGTGATGTCACTACGATGTCAGCAGGTCGGCTGACCAGGCCCGGTCAAACCTAACGTGTAGGGCCCACACATTAGTGACACGGGCCTAATCCCCATGCTAACCAGGGTTTGACCCATAGCTGGGGCCCACTGGTTAGTGGCTGGGGGGCTGATTAGCAAGGGGATTAGCCCCTAATTATCCTACCACATCAGCATGCCGGAGGCCAGCCGGCGGCGATCAAAGGCATGACAACGACTCGCTGGACTTGCGCATCCGGCGACGATTTGGCGCACGGAGAGCACCGGGAGGTAGCCCACGCACGCGCGCATCCTCAGCTGTGGCAGAGGGGGCTCGGCGGCCACCGGAGCTACGGCCGGCGATGAGCCGAGCGGCGACGGGTTTCGGGAGCTTGAGCCCGGTGTCTAGAGCAAGGGGCAGGCCGCTAGAGCAGGGGGAAACGATGCAGGGGCTCACGATGGGGTTGTTGGGCAAGACGGCGAGCCCGAGGACGCGCAGACGGCCGTGAATCGTTGGAGAGGAGCTTCGGTGGCCGACGGGGGAGAAACGGTGAAGGCATGTAGCAGAGGGCTCCCGGTGTCTTCTAGCTTCACGAGGAGGACGAGGGGACACGGCGGAGCTTTGGCAGGCTCAGGGGGGCACGGGGGTGGCTGGAACTATGGCGGTGTGATAGCGATGGGCTCGCCCATGGCGAGAAGAGGGGGGACAAGCAAGAGAGAGAGCGCGGAAAGGGAGAGAGGGAGATGAGAAAGGGGCCACGGCGAGGGGGGCCTCGTGTTGGCTCTCTCAATGGCCTCCAGGCCAGCAACCAGGCAGGGAGGAGCTAGCCTGGTGCGTGCCCGCGCGCGGCGAGCGCGTGCCCCTGTCCTCCTGGCGAGAGGACAAGGATGACTGGAATGGGCCAGCTAGGCCGGCTTCTCCTGGGCCTTTTCCATCTTTTTTTCTCTCTATTTCTAATTCTGACATTTGTGTTTATTTATTTTTCAGGAAGAAATGCTTTTATAAAATATCCCAAAAGTTTTATATAATTAAGTTTGAATATTTCAAACTACTATAGAAAGTTTTAGGATACTTTGAAATATAAAGTAATGATAATACTTTATTTGGTATTTTCAGAGGCTTTATGATTTATTTTTAAATTTCTATAATTGTTCAAATATTTAAAATGGCCCCTGATATATTCATGTCTATATTTATTAGACATAGGGAACATTTTGTATGGGCATTTTGAGTTTGTTGAGTATTCACAAAGTTTTAATTAATTAGATTCCAATGTGAGCTTGGGGTTTATTTTAATCCCCATTTCATGTTGATGTAAAATTGAAATATGATGCACACACATGCTGTCCTATGACATCTAGCTAGGGATGTGAGAGAAGCCGCATGGAATAGTCAAGGTTTCTACTTCGTGGAACCCTCCGTGAGTAGAGCCCTCCATGGACTCTCGTGACCGTTACCCTCCGTGGGTTGAAGACTCCATGAAAGTGGACGTATGATAGCACCACCTATCCGAACCACGGGAAAAATCATCGTGACATCACTTATGTTTGCATTCTTAACCCTCTCTAAACTTACATGTGCAATGTCTTTACTTTCTGCTGCTACACTCTTAGACATGCATGTGTAGGGTGTTACTGGATATGCTATGAATGCTAAAACTTTCCAAGAATTAAAATTGGGGAAAAGGCAAAACATTTATTTGGTCAAGTAGTCTAATCACCCCCTCTAGACCTAATTTCGATCCTACAGGTGCTTACCTTGGGTGTGGAATATACCGTGAGTCGTGGATGACATGGAAGTTCCCCGGGTCTTGTGGGTGAAGTGTACAACATCTGCAGAGTGTAAAACTATTCGAATAGCCGTGTCCACGGTCAGGGACAGTTGGAGGTCCTTCTTAAACTATGTCTAGATGTTTCCTCGACACTTTGTGTGTGTGTGGATGAGACAGAGATGATACTTGCGCTAAGTCAGATGACTTGACGTGCTGATTGAAGATGAGATATTCAACCCCTTGTTTATCATGATATTTGTAACTTGTTCATATGGATATCTGCCAAACTGTTGATGAATGCTTACATAGTCAATTGAACATGTCATTGCATACAAAATTAGCTTTCTGCAAGATACCTACTTGGTGCTATGTCCTGCCTTGTTATTGCCTTGTTCCAACATGGGTTGCTTGCGAGTACATTCAAAGTACTCATTGGCTTGCCACTGGTTATTTTATAGGCCAGGTAGGAAAGACCAGGTTATGATGAAGATTATCTTGGTGACGATATTGCTAGCTAGGATGCTTCCCAGTTTGAATGCTTGTAGGGTTAAGGTAGATGGCATGGGTTCACGCTATCGTTGAAGATTTCCGCTGCAATAATATGAAGACTTGGCCATAAGGGCTATATTTGACTAAACCGGTATTTAATGGATGTAAGACTCTTGTTATCCAGTTTTTGTGTGTTCAGTAAGCATCGATCTCTGGGATCATTGAGCACGTACATTCGGTGATCACGACTTATGAGCTGGGATCCCCACACTTATCATATCCCTTCTACTACATTTGTGTCCTTGCATTCCAAAGCTACTATCCTTTAAAAGTATTGCACACATTTAGGGGGATCAAGTCTAAGTCATGTGTATCTCAACGTTTTCATTATAGATGCATATCTTTATTTCAAGCTTTGATTATGTGTTGTCATCAATTCACAAGAAGGGGGAGATTGAAATCACAATGTGCTCCCTTGGTGGTTTTGATAATTCGTGACAACATACATTGTCTCTTGGACTAATATGTTCATCTAGTGTATTTTAGATAATGTCCATAGCAAGAGATGGTTGGCTAAGTAGTGTGAAGAGTATCCCCTTGAGGAAGAAGGAGAAGGAATATCATTGGCCAAGCTTCAAGCAAGAGGACTCTACATTTTACTTTTTGCAAGAAATCACTTTGAGTCCATAGGAAAGACAATACTATTGAAAGTGGGTACGGTTTTGTTGGTGAATAATATGCTCATACGTGCACAAGTGATAGTCACCACATACACCCACAAGCTCTTCCACAAAATTTGTCCAAAGCCAAATACTCAAAATCGATGCAACCGACACATTCCACTCGGTGCCACCGATTCGAAACCAACACATTCCACTCAGTGCAACTGATTTTGCTTCGGTACCTCTGAGTTTGGGTTGCCAACTTCCTGTTATGCAAGTTTACAAAATCTGTCCCTCCGAGTTTTGTGAATCAACATCACTGAGTTTGGCAATCTGACCGTTGGTCACCTTATCGGTGTAACCGAGTTGTATGTATCGGTCTCATCGAGATTCAAAAGTTGCTACCTTTGAGGCAACTCAGTACTAGGGATGGAAATGGGTCAGGTTTGGAGCGGGTGGAGCTGTGCCAAATCCAACCCATGACCCATCTTCCTATCCTCTGCCCATCCACCAAAGCATCCATGGGCACAAACTATGCCCATGCCCAACCCCATTGGATATCCATATACCCATGGAGCTCCATGGGCATAGAAAAAACAGCATGAATCCTTCCCAAAGATCAAATTAACTCATCATCGTTAATTAACTAAGATTAGGTTTAATAATTATGTTAGTGGAGTTGTGGGGGATTAGGTAACATGGGTCGGAATTTGACCTTCTGTGACTATGAGTGACTTGAGATTGGACATTTGCTTAGTTTAGTGCCACTTCAATAGGGGGCATGTGTCATACGGGTATACATTGGATATCCATGGAGAAAACATAAAATCGTGCCCAACCCAACTGTTCGTGGGTATCCAAATCCACGGATCCATGGGCAGAAATGCGCTCCATACCCTTGCCCAACCGGGTCGGGTATCCGCGGGTATCCAGACCCATGGATAAAATTGCCATCCCTACTCTGTACCACTGAGATTAACACATCGATATCATCGAGTCTGACTTATTAGTTGTAATGATTGGATTTTTGGATGTGCCTATATATACCCCTCGACCACCACTCACTCGACAGAGAAGCAGTCAGAATAGTTCCCACTCATTCCTACTAATTTTCGAAGAGAGAGATACCTTCTCATGTGTTGAGATCATGCCATTCCATTCCAACCATATGAATCTTGATCTCTAGCCTCCCTAAGTTGTTGTTCACCCAATCAACCTCTTCCACCATGCCATATCTGTGAGAGAGTGATTGTGTGTTGAGGAGTCTATCATCTTGAAGCACAGGAGCAAGGAGGTCATTGACACTATTGAGCCTATTACCTTTTGGAGGGTGGCGCCTCCTAGATTAGTTTGGTGTCACTTGGGAGCCTCCTACTTCGGGTTGTGGAGAGAACCAAGAAGTTTGTAAGGGCAAGGAGAACGCCTAATTCGTGAAGATCTACCCCGAGTTAGGCTAGTCGTCCGTGGACGTAGGCCATCATGGTATAGTGAAGGTCGCTTCTTCGTGGAACCCTACATGGGTAGAACCCTTCGTGTACTCTTGCGACCATTACCCCTAGTGGGTTGAAGACTCCATAAACGTGGGTGTACGATAGCACCACACCTATTGGAACCACGGGATAAATCTCCGTGTCCTTCATGCGTTTGATCTCTCTGTCTCTACTCCCTACTTCCATGTGCAATGTCTTTACATTTTGCTGCTAGACTTGATGACTTCCCTGTGTTGGGTGTCATAGACTAGTTATATATATGCTAAAACTGCCAACTCTTGAACTTATGCTTGAGGTAGTTTTAAATTCCTGCTTGTAGTCTATTCACCCCCCACCAGAAATACACTTCTAGTGATCCATCAATTGGTATCAGAGCATTGATCTCCATTGCTTTAGTTTCAACACCGTGGAGGAAGATGTATGTGTCTAGTGTGGAGAGTTTGTATTGTAGAGTGCGCATTCTTGATGGAGAGTACTATAGTCGATGGATGAATACCATGATTGATCTATTTGACTAATTCCATTTGAGAAAACATATTGAAAACCCCTATGTGCTCCCCATTGATGAATTGCATCGCACACATAAGGAGGAAATTAACATGCTTGGTAATCTTACAACTATCAATATTATATTGTTAGAGGCTTGCCAAGCTTCATGCTTTCTCAGTTGAAGAACTTTGCATGTACTTATACCTTTATAGACAGCTAAAGGGCGTTGCTTCCCTGACAAAGAAGGCTTCGAACGAGGCGGACCGTGCCCACGCCATCCAGCACATGCATTCCCAAATGTTCCAATCCCTCGAGGGGAGGGCCAACCGGGCCTCGAGCAACATATGTGGCGCGAGCTTTTCGAGCCCCTTGGTTTCGGATGACGTTGGGTACCTGGGCTTCTTTTCTAGGGTCATGGAGTGCCTTGAGGGGGGTGCGGAGAAGATCCGCATGCTTTGTGGAGGAAAAACACCACATGCTCCTCACACGGGCGGCTTCGAACTTCTTCAGCCACCTCCTTCGCCTCGACCCCCACTTCGACTTCAGAGTGGTGCTCGGTCCCGTGCCCGAAATGACTCGTGCTTCCCTCGACGAGCGGGTCAAGGACCATGTGGAAGTCCTGATAGCAGATCTTTCTTCCGACGAGGCCGAGGGCTAGGCTAGAGCCGGGAAGCACGAAGCCACCGGCGGTAGCGATGGCGAGAGCGGCGGCGACTATGTGTACCCTTGAGCATCATCCTTGTTTTCCTAGAAAGTTTATGCATGTGGCCCAATGGCAACCTTAATGTATTTTCGAGAATACCCTTGAATGTGCTTCCGAGTGATGGGGTGTGTTGCGCTGTGCTTCCTTTTGCCCAGGGTAGCTGCCAATCTGTGACACCCTCTGTTTGTATCACTTTGCTATGCTAGGATTTACAAAATTTGGAGCCAATTAAAACTTTTTGAGTGCATCTTGTTTGATTTGTTTGATGATTTCTTGATTGGTTGATTGTGTTTGGCACCCCTAGGTTCTACTCCCATCCGTATTCATGTTCCTTCATCCAAACTCCTTGCCCAACAATCATCCCTAATACTATTTTTATCAAAATTTATTTCGACCAAAAAGGATATGCTCAAATTAGGTTTTCAAAACCCCCTAAGTTGAGGTTTGCACTCCAAGTCCTCAAATTGGGTGGATCCTTTTTCACCAAAGGATTTATTTGAAACATACCATATATATGACTTCCCAAAACCACCAAATATTAATTTTAAATATTATTTTGCTATTTCACTTGAAGTCTTTTTCTCAAGGACATAAGTGGTTTGTCATAGGAAAAAATGTTTAAATGCTTTAAAAATATTTGAGAAAATTTAGAGCAACTTAGTGGACATATATTTTCCATATATATGAGTTTCAACATATGGTCATGTTAAAAATCATGGGCAAATCCCCTTAAAACCCTTTCTGCCCAAATCATGGGCATATAAGAAATATTCTCAATAAATTCCGATAAATTTTTAGGAAGTCACTCATGTTATATATGACGATCTTGCAAAGTTACATCTCAATCCCAATTGATTTGGTTCCTCAAAATAATCCAAAAACCATTCTTGTCCAGAGTTAAGTTTGAACAACTTTACATTGTGAAGTTTCTTCCCTTGACTCCAAACTTTGTGTACCTAATTTACTACCCAAATAATGATGCTACACCAAGTGGTGGATTTGTGGGAAGTGAGATGCATGCCTATATCTACAGAAATATGATTCCATTGATTTCTAGGGTTTCACAAAGTTGCATTGTGGACTTTCTTTAATCATGCTCAAACTCGGTGATCAATCCTATTTCTAACCACCCTTTGACCCTGCCAGGTCTCAAGTCAAGCGAACCCCATTTGCTTGCCTAAACTTTCATCAAGCACTTTTTTCCCTAATGGTAAAACCCTTGTTTGACCCCCTTATACTACTCTCCTTGGGTTCAACTTTTTACAAAGTTCCTTATTGCTGTTTTCACCTCCAGTCAAAAAACCAAGGCCACTGATCATTGATTGGTGGGTTAAAACCCTCATTTTACCCCCTAGACAGCAATGGAAAGAGCATCTCTACCCTCTCCCCAACTCCATTTCTTTTCTCCCTAGATCTAGAGAATACTAGGAGCATCTAAGGAACCCCAGGAGCTACTGGACAAGGTGGGACACCCCAGAGCATGCGGGAAATGGCAATGCCGGACATTTGCACACTATAGCGCGCTCCTGCACTGTAGTAGCCCACATCCCGAAGCTCCCGACCACCTGAGGCATCCCCCTCGTGTCCCCCGAGATGCCCTCGACGTTTGTGTCATGCCACCTTGTCGGGCCCCTCCTCTCTCTTCGTCCTGCCGGCCTCCTTTGCAAGCACGCCAACCGCCCGATTCGGCCAACCCTGGGCCTCACACGCACGTGTATCCCCTCTCTTTCTCTCTCTTCCTTCCCCCTGTACTAGACCGGCCCCACCAGCACCCCGGACTCGGCCCCATATCTCTTGTGACTTCTGGCCTCCCAACCAAGCTCGCCAGCACACGGGCGCTTGGTGAACCATGGGTAAGATATATAAAGCCACCCCCGCGTCTCTCCCTCCCCTCTGGTCCCCCTATCCTACCCTCAGTCGAACAACCAAGCCACCCATTCCTCTCCAGAGTCACCCGACCTCGATATCGAGCTCGAGCTCCACCGCATCTGGTCTGCCACCGCCTGACCATGGTAGGCCTCCACCGTTCTCGTTCTCTCCCGATCAGGAGACCTTGCTTCCTCCGGACCCTTTCCCCTTCTCCCCGTGCCTATTACAGCAACAGTTGTTGAGTTCATCCTCCTCCCGAAGCACCGCCGTTTTGTCACCTCGTCGCCGGTGAACTCTTGAGCTCCGACGACCCCCTCGACTTCCACCCGAACGGCAGAGATGTCTGGAGTCCATTCCCATGCTTGCCTGACCTTGTTGTGCCGTCAAATAACACCGGTGAGTTCCTCTCCGTTCGGTCCAGAGGAGGAAGAAGGACAAATAGAGGGACCCCACTTGTCGTCCTCCTCCTCGCCACTCACTCCCTCTTTGTGTCACTAACTCCAGGGGCCCTCCTGTCGGGTTCGAACCGACGAGGCGCAGGCGCCTGGTTGGCTGGTTGGCCTGCTGGCTGGACCGGCCCATCTGCTGGCCGCCTAGGGGCCTAGGGCACTTGTGCTTTTTTTAATTTTATTTTTTGGCATTATTTTGCAAAAATCCCATAGATCCAAATATAATTCCTATGCCAATAATATTTCCACCAAAAATCTTGGAATATTGTGTAGAAATTAATAGTGCCATTTGTATAATTTGTTGAAAACCTTTTATCTACTATTTTATTTTAAAACCTCTTTTAGGCATTTTTAGCCTGTGTTATAAATAGTTTTAAAAATCTTTCTCCTACCAAAACCTTAGAGAAATATTCTTAATAGTTTTTAGTAATTACCAGACTAGGGTAGCACTTTGTAGTAGATTTTTGTCCTCCGTTTTTGTGTGATGCTTATTATTATCTTTATTTATCGTGATGATAGATTGTGTTGTTGACGAGGGAGTTGGACCCGAAGACTTTGTTGAGGCAGGCAAGCATTCCTTTGAGCATGTTCAGAAACCATTTTCATGCATGTCGTATAGCACCTTATTCCTTGTTGTTGATCATGTGTTACGGTGACTACTTTGGTGGGATGCCTCCGTTACGTTTACCGTTGATAGTTTGATCGTGCATGACCCTACCATCTTTATGAGGGTTGTGCGGGTGGGAGTAGATAGGATGCCAGTACATGCTACGCAAGAAGGATCGGGATTATCAATGGTGATGGAAAGAAAGAAATGATTTCAAAGACTTTCTGAAAACCCCTTCGGGTGCCACAAATGCCCGAGGGAGATGATGTTGAGTTTGATTAACCACTTGAGAAAGAAGTGTTGTACCGCAGCAAGTGAGTGTGTGTGTTTTCGAAAACAGATTAGATTTAAGATTTGTCGACTGTCCCAACATTACATGTACAACCACGATACCTCTTATGGGACGGGGATTTGTTAATTACCTTGATGGGTACTAGCATAGAGCCCGCATTACTAGTGGTCGGGGTGACATGGTCACTGTCGATACGGGGTCGTGCCGGTATGGATGATCATGCGTTGTCTTCATAGGCACCGGGCACACCATTGGTCCCTTCATGGATGGTATGATCTGGAGCGAGGCCCGTATGATGTACATCATGAGGGTTGGTTACCAATCGAGTGGACTCTTTGTTTAGTATCGTTACGGAAAGGCATTGTTCGGGTGCTTACCTCGGGTATGTTAAATACGGTGAGTCATGGATGACACAGAAGTTCCCTGAGTCTTGTGGGTAGTGCAACCTCTAGATAGTATAAAACTATTCGAATAGCCATGTCCATGGTGAAGGACAGTTCAGTGGTGCTGCTTAAACTACGTCCAAATGTTTCCTCAAAACTTTGTGTGTGTGTGGATGACACAGAGGTGATACTTGAGATAAGTCAGATGACTAGTCATGGTGACTGAACATGAGATGTTCAACCCCCTGTTTATGATGATATATGTAACTTGTTCACAAGGTTATCAGCCAACTATTGTTGCATGCTTACATAGTTACTTGATCATGTCATTGCATTCAAAATTAGCTTTCTGCAAATTAACTATTTAGTGTTATATCATGCATTGTTATTGCCTTGTTCCAACATGAGTTGCTTGCGAGTACATTCAAAGTACTCATTGGCTTGCCACTGGTTATTTAATCGGCCAGACATGGAAGAGCAGGAGTATTGTGAAGAGTTCGTTTGGGACGAACATGCGATCTAGGATGCTTCCTAGTAAGAATGCCTATAGGTTTAAGGCAGATGGCATGGGTTCACATTTTCGACCAAGATTTCTGATGTTTGTTATGTTTAAGTGTTCGGCCCTTGTGGCCCTATCTATGTAAGATTTGGCCTAGCTGGCCTTCATTTGTGTAAGCGGTATGTAAGGATGTAAGACTCTTGTTATTCAGCTTTTGTGTATTCAGTGAGCATTGATCTCTAGGATCACTGTACACATGCATTCGGTGATCACGACTTAGGGTCCCCACACAATCCGATTGGCGCATACCCGATGTCATTCTGCGTTAGGGAGTTTTAGTAGCGGTGCATGTGGGGGCGGATGCCCTGAGGGCTTCCCTTTCTTATGAATGCCGCAGGTTGGGAGCCCTTTTGGCACTCTCCTTATGCAACTACAAGGCAAGGCCTCGACTCCCTCGATGCCCACCAGATCACCAGGATGCAACTATGAAGCGAGGCCTCGACTCCCACGATGACGACCGGATCACGAAAGATGGCATCGAGGGGCGAGTGGCTATATGACCGGTAAGTCTCCTAAGGCGCGTTGCTCAGGAACCCCTTTTGATGCTCAAGCATCTCTACGTCGGTAGGTCCCAGCCCGCACATTTCCCTACCACCATAGTGTACGACCGGATCACCAGGACACAACTACGAGGTGAGTCCACGACAACCTTGACACCCACGGGATCACCAAGGACGACATCGAGGGGCGAGTGGATATATGACCGGTAAGGCTCCTGAGGCACATTGCTCAGGAGCCCCCTTTGACGCACGAGCAATCCCCATTCCGCCCTGCCAGGTTCTTGCTCAGTAGGCATTAGGGCCTCTTGAGACTCCATGTTGTGGTGTCACACTATGGTCTGAGCTCCTGAGCAGGGTTCGACTGCCAAAGGACGCAAGTCCCTAAGGCGATAGGGCCTTGCTATCCAACTCTGAGGTGCCCTAGGGAGGGCCGTAGTGCACGGCCTCTTGTGAAACATCGACCCAGAAAAAGGAGAACTCAAGATCGGTAAAAAAGAGAAAGCAACGAGAAAAAAGTCCTCACTCCTTTTTCTTTTAAATATAGATTTCTGAACTCTTCAAACTTCATTCCAAAAAGTGGCAATTCGAACACAAAAAGAAGCAAGCAAAACGCCGCGTCCGGCACCTAGGCTACTCTTCGTCTTCCCCCAGCACTGAGCATAGGGCATCCAAGTTACATGGGCGTAGCCATTGGTGGGCAGTGTTGTCCGCTAGCATGGAGCTAAGGCTTCCACAATGCATGGGAAGGAACCCCTCCGTGTCCTCGGGGGGCTCCGGGCATATAGATCCCACTCATTATTACGTGAGAATTTCACGGGTTGGCCCGGGGGTGCTCAAGGAGCCCCATGCCTCGCGGGCATGAAGCCCACTCCAGCCCCAGCCTTGGCGTGATAAAGTAGGGTCGGGTCGGGACGGGCCCTCAGGCATAGGGGGAACCCTCCACACCCCAGAGCGCGCGACCGTGTGCCCTCGTCATAGTGAGGGCGCAACTCCCCGCATCACGGGTTGGGCCAGGCAAGGCCATTCAGGTGCGTGCAAGGCGGTAACCCCAGGCAGTGCCCTAGGTCGCCTCGCTGGGGTGACCCGGGTCCCCACGTAGGTACTTGAGGCCCTGGCCCCCGACTGGTTAAGCCGGGCCTGGGGACATGGGGCAAGTATACGATCGCCTGCTGGTGATCGAGCGAAACCCGTCCTGGAGACATGGGCATATGTTCCACCCTCCGTCTCCAAGCAGGCGTCGCGCGCCCACGAGACAGGGCCGTGTGTTCAACCCTTCGTCTCTAGGTTGGGATCATTTGGCCTGGAGACATGTGCGTGTGTTCCACCCTCCGTCTCCAAGTAGGGGCCATCCGACCCGGGGACGTTGGCGCATGTTCCACCGTCCGTCCCCGGCCTAGTGACCCTCGGTCCCCAGACCCATATGCCTGCTCAAGGCAGCTCCCTACCAGCGGGTGCGCCTCGTGAAGGTGCCTGCGTCGGGCACCCTCATGAGGCCAATCCCTCAAGCTGCCCTCGCGAGGCTGCGCATGCCACCCCCCACGAGAGCCGCTCACGAAGTCGCGTACATGGCCCCTACAGCCATGGGTGCCAGCGTTGCTTCCTTCACGTCCCGGGCGCTTGTCAACATGGTCATTGTAGAGTTTCTTGAGCCCCCGGGCGCCGGCACACTGGTGCCCCTGGTCCTACTCCCTTGTTTCGATGGGCATGTTGAGGGGCGTGACGGGACGCCCCTCTCATGCGGGAAGCACCCCTACCGGTCTCTGCCAGCACCTGAGGCCAGCCCCCGCGCCCCCAGCAACCCAGGCAATGCCGAGGTACACTAGGGTCCCACCGGTGGTGGTGACACGCCTAGGGGAATGCCTGGCCCAGTCGTTGCGGCGATCACCCGTAGCTCGGTGGCGCTGTAGCTCGTGCGCCACGAGGAGCGTGGCGTGTCTATCGCTCAGGTCATGGCATTATCATAAAGGCGGCGGCGCGGCCCAGACACGGGGTAGGGCCTGGGCGGCGAGGGTGTGTCGTGTGGATTTTGAAGGCGGCATCCCCCAGCGCCCCTTGAGGGCCCGGCCGGCGATGGCGCCTGCCGACAGGGAGGCTGGACGACGTGGTGTGCCGAGGCCTGCTAACACCGCCCGCGCCACGCAGGCAGCTCGCCGCTCGGCAGGGTCTCAACGTCGTTTTGGCATGAGTGTGACGAGTAGAGGCGGAGCATGAGTGCGAAGGTCCCCTGTAGCTTCGCCCTACTTAGCTCGCTACTCGATGGTTACTACGACAAACTCGCACGAGGACGAGGAAGAAGATGAACATGGTGGTTTACACAGGTTCGGGCCACTAGGAAGCATAATACCCTACTCCTGCTTTGGTGGATTGCCTCTTGGTGAGGTATGGATGAACTAGTACAGTGGTTTCGAGCCTCGCGAGAGAGCTCAAGGAGTGTTCTTGGCTCTCTGCCTTGTCTTGTGGCTCACCTAGTGGTTCCGTCATGTGGTTTCGTCACCTCGTCCCCCTCTACGGTGCAGCCTCGCCTCTATATATAGGAGTGGCCTAGGCCCTCTTCCCTTATCACAATGGCGGGAAGGGATCCCATAATGGACAATTTTGAAGGGGGACGGGAGTACATCCCCGCCCTGTCCAAAAGTGGTCTTCGCCTAAAAAGTAGTTGTCGATGATGTAGAGGTGGGCTCAGCGATAACCTCCGCCCTACGGGGCTCGTGCTCATGGTCTTTGGGAATCCTCCTATGTCCTTGCTCCATTTGCACCAAAGGGGAAACTGTACCGCCTGGCGTGCTGGCGCCCGCCTGTCCTTTCACGCGTCATCTGTGACTCTTGAGGCCTGCTTCTGCATAGAGATGTCCGCCTCTCTAGAGGGGGCCTGAGGAGGCCCATCCTTGCTAGTCTTGGTGTTGTCCTTCCTCGTGATCCTGGGGTCCTTGCGAGGGCCTTGTCTTGAGTGGAGCCGCGCTAGGACGTGTTTGGCTGACGAGGTGGGGCATGCCCTGGGCTACTGGTAGGCAGGTCTGGGTACCCCCGTTCCCAGAACGACGACACTTCCCGGAGAGGGGAGTTTTGGGCAGGCTATTTTTGCCCACCGGTGGAGACCACCGGGCACTCCACATGTCGGCTCTTCCTACGACTGGCGTAGGGCGTCAAATGCATCTGATAATGGTTGTACGATTACTTCGCCTCCTGGGTCACTATAGTCTTCAACATCTCAATGTCATTTCGGGCTTCCACCTCAATCGGGGAGTCTCCTTTGATGGGAAGTGGATCGAGGTTCTGGGTTGCTGCTAGCATGTTATCCACCGGGTTAGAAACGTGCCCCGGGGGCGTCTGGAAATGTTAGGGCGATGTCAGAGCCGGCGTCTCGTAGGGTGGTTGCCCCGGCTGATCCGAGCGGGGTCGCCCCGCCATCGACATGTGTTTTGAGGCGTGGCGAATAAACACGAAGGTTGCAGGTTGGTGGGAAATGATACGTCTGCATCGTATCCACAATTCCAAACTCTTTTGCCCTTGTTTTGGACTCCAATTTTCATGATTTGAATGGAACTAACCCGGACCAATGCTGCTTTCAGCAGAATTGCCTGGGTGTTATTTTTGTGCAGAAATAAAAGTTCGCAGATTGACCTGAAAATTTACGGATATTATTTTTGGAATTAATAAAAAATACTGGCGTAAGAATCAACCGAAGGGAGGCCACCCACAGGTCACAAGACCAGAGGGCGTGGCCAACCCCCTGGCCACGCCTAGCAGGCTTGTGGGCCCTTTGGAGCTCCACCGACGTCAATTCCAACTAAATATATTCACATCTGCGGAGAAAAAACCAAATAGAAGAGTTCATTGCGTTTCCTTGTACGGAGCCAACGCCACCTCCTGTTATTCCTCGGGAGACTAGATCTGGAGTCCGTTTTTGGCTCCGGAGAAGGGAAATCAACGCCATCGTCATCACCAACCATCCTTCATCACCAATTTCATGATTCTCTCCACTGTTCGTGAGTAATCCCATCATAGGCTTGCTGGACGGTGATGGGTTGGATGAGATTTATCATGTAATCGAGTTAGTTTATTAGGGTTTGATCCATAGTATCCACTATGTTCTAAGATTGATGTTGCTATGACTTTGCTATGCTTAATGCTTGTCACGAGGGCCCGAGTGCCATAATTTCAGATCTGAACCTATTATGTTTTCAACAATATATAGGTGTTCTTGATCCTATCTTGCAAGATGTAGACACCTATTACGAGTTATGATCCACATCACCTAGGGTGAAATTATCTGGGATCCTTTCCGGTGATTACCGTAGTTTGAGGAGTTCATGTATTCACGAAGTGCTAATGCTTTGGTTCGGTGGTCTATCAACAGGGGGCTTTAATATAGCTTATTTTCTATTAGGACTCCGCTGCCACAGGAGGGTAAGACAAATGATGTCATGCAAGTTCTTTTCCATAAGCACGTATGACAATATATGGAATACAAGCCTACATTACATTGATGAATTGGAGCTAGTTCTGTGTCACTCTATGTTATAACTGTTGCATGATGAATGCCATCCGACATAATTATCCATCATTGATCCATTGCCTACGATCTTTTCACATATTGATCCTCGCTAAGTTACTATTGCGTTGCTACTGTTACAATCACTACAAAACTGCTACTATCACATTTGCCATTGTTACCGCTACTTCCATACTACTTTGCTACTAAATACTTTGCTGCAGATATTAAGTCTTTCAGGTGTGGTTGAATTGACAACTCATCTGCTAATACTCAAGAATATTCTCTGGCTCCCCTTGTGTCGAACCATTTAATTTGGGTTGAATACTCTACCCTCGAAAACTGTTGCGATCCCCTATACTTGTGTGTTATCGAGACCTTTTTCTGGCAGTGTTGCCGAGGAGCACAACACTATTCTCTGAGTCACTTGGGATTTATATGTGTTTATCACTATAAACAATCTGAACCCCCAAAACCAATATCTATCCCTCTACTACGCGGGGAGGTAAGGAACTGCCATCTAGCTCTGCACTTGATTCACCTTCTGTTATGAGTAAACTTGCGACACCACCACCAGCTTTTAATTCTAATATGTCGCAAGTAATTGATGATGCCACTTCTTCTATGCATGATTCTTATGATAATATTTTGCTTTATAATACCGTGCCATTGGGTGAATTTCTTGATGAACAAATTGCTAGAGTCAATGCTGAAACTGATGATATTTCTAAAACTGATGAAGTTATTGAAACTAAACACTATGAGACAGCTGCTAGATATAGCTCTCCTGTATATGAATATCCTGATATAACTGAGGGTTATGTTAGGGAAGCAGAGGTATCTAGAGGCTTTCTTGCTTGTAAGGATAGAGATGATCTTAAGAAATTGCTATGCAAGTGGAAGGAAACATCTTTTAATGATAGAATGCAATGTGATCCTAAGTTTGCTACTTCACCTATCTTTGTTACTGTCGGCATTCTGGGAACGGGGTTACCCAGACCGACCTGCCTATGGCCCAAGGCATGGCCCACTTCATCAACCAAATGGGACTAGGGAGGCCCCACTCGACACAATGGCCTCGCGAAGGACCAAGCCTCATGAGGAGGACAGGCAACAAGACCCATGAAGGATGGGCCTCACCAGGATCCTTTCGGAGCGGCGGAGCTTCCCATGGAAGACCCGACCTCAGGAGTCAAAGATGAAGCAAGGAAGGACTGTCGAGCACCAGTGCGCTAGGCGGCGTAGTTTCCCCTTTGGTGCAAAGGGAGCAAGGATAGACGCGGGTTCCCAAAGCACTCCCCACTGGTTTCCATTCCGATGCAAGAAGACCATAGCCACCCACCCCGCAGGGCGGATGTCATTGCTGAGCATGTCCCTACGGCATCGACAACTACTTTGCAGGCGAAGAACGCCTTTGGGCAGGGCGAGCACCAACCCTTGTCCCGCTTAGAAATTGGTCGTTGTGGGATCCCTTCACACCATTGTGATAAGGGAAGAGGACCCAGGCCGCCGATATATATTGAGCATAGATTGCATCATAGAAGGGGAGAAGATCCGTACCATATCGACAAACTCCAGCATGCACAAAACCACAAGGAGCCTCGAACAGCACTGAGAGTCCTCAGGAGGCACCAAAACACTGTACTTGTTCATCCACCTCACCTCCTCGAGAGGCAATCCGAGTAGGGTATTACACTTCATAGCGGCCCGATTCTGGGTAAACTGTCGTGTTCATCTTCTTCCTCGTCTTCGTGCGAGTTCACCATTGCGTCCATCGAGTAGCGAGTTACGTTAGGCGAGGCCACAAGGGATCTTCGCACATGCCCATGTGTTTGAATCTTAAGGGTTTTGTGAAGCCCCAAATTCGACATTTGGTTCATCAGGTAGGGGCGTGTTGGAGTTCCCCGCCTGTTGTGAAGGATAGGCCCCGACTCAGCAGCTCCATGGTGGCCATGATCCCCGACGACCACCGACTCCCGGTGCAAGATGGTGTTCGGGCGCGCAGGGCCGCCCTTGCGGTCGCCTGCATCCTCGATGGGTCGCAAGCGCCATCCTCCGGCCGCCACGTCAGGCGCTTCCTCCACCATGTGGGAGCGGTTCAGCCACGGCTCGAGCCCGTAGAGCGCCGTGCATGGCCGGAGACCGACATCACCTTCGGCCCCGACGACCATCCCAAGACCACATCGGCCAGTGGGGCACTTCCCATGTTGTGCACGCTGACCATACATGGCGTGGCTGTCTCCAAGACCCTCATCGACGGTGGCACCGGCCTCAACGTCATCTCCATGGAAGCCTTCAACGCGCTGCAGCTACCCCGGGAGCAGGTCGCACCTTCAAGGCCCTTCTTTGTGGTGGTGGCCGGGTCCGTCATTCCCGTTCGGCGGGTTTGCCTCCCCGTCACCTTCGGCACCCGCTCCAACTTCCGCACCGAGCATGTCGACTTTGGTGTCGCTCACATCCACCTCCCGTACAACGCGATACTCTGCTACCCTGCCCTCGCTCAGTTCATGGCTGCAACACACCCCGGATACAATGTCGTCAAGATGCCCAGGAGCGTCGGCGTCCTCACCATTGTGGGGGATATCAAGGACGCGTCCCATGTACTCAATCTCTCCTACAAGACCACGCCCGTGGCGCGCACCAGCATCGGGGGCGCGGCCCAGGCCGCGGAGAACCCCAGGGTGTCTGACACGTCGTGCCCGTGAAGAAGAAGCAGTTGTTATCCCAGAACCGGGCGGAAACAAAGCAAGTACCAATGGACGAGGGAAACAAGATTCCAACTTTCACCATCAGCGCCGGCATGCCTCAACACCAAGAGGAGGCATTGGTGACCTTCCGTAGGGAGAACAAGGACGCATCCGCGTGGAGAACCTCTGACTTGGTGGGGGTCCCGAGGTATGTGATCGAGAACCACCTCATGGTGTGCCTGAACGCACGCCTGGTGAAGCAGAAGGCGAGGTGGCAGGCTCTAGAGAAGCAGACGTTCATCGCTCAGGAGGTCGGCAAGCTCAAGGAGGCAGGGGTCATCCGGGAGGTGCGTTACCCGGAGTGGGTGGCCAACCCGATGTCGTCACAAAGAAGTGTGGGAAGGAGTGTATGTGCATCGACTTCACTAGCGTCAACAAGGCTTGCCCTCAGGACCCATTCCCGCTACCACGCATCGACCAGATCATGGACTCCACCGTGGAGTGCGATCTCCTCTGCTTCCTGGATGCCTTCTCGAGTTACCGCGAAATCAAGATGGTCGTGGAGGACGTTGAGAAGACAGCCTTCCTCACCACGTGTGGGGTGTTCTGCTACACGTGCATGCCTTTTGGGTTGTGGAACGCTGGGGCAACCTTCTAGTGACTGATGCACATCGTCCTGGGGCCACAACTCGGGAGGAATGCAGAAGCCTATGACAATGGCATTGTAGTCAAGTCCAGGGCGGCCAAGACCTTGGTTGAGGACATGGAGGAGACATTTGCCAGCCTAAAGGAAGTGAATTTTAAGCTCATCCCCGAAAAGTGCGTCTTCTGGGTTCCCTCGGGCAAGTTGCTCAGTTTCCTAGTGTCGCTTAGGGGAATTGAGGCGAGCCGGGAGAAGATCAAGGCCATAAACAACATGAGCACACCCCAAACCCTCAAGGAAATGCAAAAGTTGGCAGGGTTCATGACCTCTCTGGGGCGTTTCAAATCCATGCTCGGCAAGCAAGCATCGCCTTTGTTCAAGACCATGAAAAGGAAGGGCCCTTTCGAATGGACCACGGAGGCCGACACAGCCTTCAAGGAACTCAAGCGATACCTCACAATCCCACCGGTGATGGTGGCGCCTCGCCCATGGGAACTCCTGCTGCTATACCTGGCTGCCACCCATCACCCTACCAACGCCGCACTGGTGGCGATCACAGAGGAGCAAGCCGACGCGCGTACCAAATCGAAGGACTCCAACGGGGCCCACATGCAGAGCCAAGGGGTTCGCACGATAAACAAGAGCAACCTCCCCCACAAGCTAGCAAACCTGAAGCCCAAGACATAGTGATGGACCAAGAAGCCCCCAACCCTCGTGAGGCCCTGGCTTCTTCCCAAGAAGGCGAGGCGACCAAGCCTCCGGAGTCTGCCATGGGGCACGACGCCTCAGGAGACCTCACCCTTGTCGGGCACCCAGTGTACTACATTTGCACAGTGCTGCAAGACGCGCGTTCACATTATCCCATGCAGCAAAAGCTTCTCTTAGCGCTCCTCGTCGTTTGAAGAAAACTACGCCACTACTTATGGGGGCATCCAATCAAGGTCGTTTCTGCTTACCCCCTAGAGAAGGTCCTGCACAACCCCAATGCGGCGGTGAGGGTAGCTGAATGGAACATCGAACTGCATGCCCTCAATATAGAGTTCAGCAAAACGAGGGACATCAAAGGAGAAGCCCTAGCAGACTTCGTCGTGGAGTGGATGGACGCCCCAGACCAGGGGCTAGATGGGAACCAGTCCCTCTGTCCCGGCAACGAAGCACCCGAAGGATGGACTATGCATTTCGACAGAGTCTTCACGTGCAAAGGAGTAGGACCTTGGGTCGTGCTCACTTCCCCGATAGGAGACAAGCTCAGCTATGCTATGCAGCTCTGCTTCCAGAATGGGGAGAAAGTCTCCAACAACATCGCAGAGTACGAAAGCCTTATCGCGGGCCTCAAGGCGGTGGCGGCCTTAGGGATTCAGTGCCTCACAGTCATCGGCATCTCCCAGCTCCTTGTCAACTTCTCCAACAAAGATTACATGCCCAAGGATGAGCACATGGTGACTTATCTCGACGAGGTACGTAAAATTGAAAAAACGTTTTTAGGGCCTAGAGCTGCAGCACATCCTGCGCGACTCGAACAAGGAGGCGGTTGACACTGCCAAGAGAGCTTCGCATCGCGAACCTCAAGAGCCAGGCTTCTTCAAGGAGCGACTCTTCAAGCCCTTCACAACACCGCTTACCGAGGGCCTGCCGCCTCGGAGTGAGGAGCTTCCCCCAGCCCCACCCTCGGGGGCTGAACTGCTCCTGGCCTTGGAGCCCCAGGCTGACTGCTGGATGCAGGAATTCAGGTCATACCTACTCCATGGCATGCTACCGGAGATGGAGGAGGACGTGCTTGAACAAGATACGTCTTATTTGAATTGACTGAATAATAATAATTCCGACAAGCCACAACCTACTGCTTGCAGGATGGCGATTTGTACCGCAGGCGCCCGAAGGACGTCGCGCTGCGATGCATTTCCAAGGAGCAAGGAGGCGAACTGTTGGCCGACATCCATGTAGGAGACTGTGGGCATCACTCTTCCACGCGCACGCTTGTAGGGAAGGTGTTCCAGTCCGGCTTCTACTGGCCTTCACCGGTCGATGACGCCATCGAGCTGGTTCGGTCTTGCTAGGCATGCCAGTTCCATGCCAACCAGATTCACCAGCCCGCACAGGGCCTCCAAACCATTCCACTCTCCTTGGCCTTTGCGGTCTGGGGGCTGGAAACATTGGGGCCTTTCCCACGAGGAGCGGGCGGGTACTGCTACCTCTATGTCGCCATCGTCAAGATCAGCAAGTGGGCGGAGGTGGAACCCGTGCACACCATACCGGCCGGGTCGGACGTCAAGTTCATCAAGGGCCTCATGAGCTGCTTCGGCGTCCCCAACCGCATCACCACTGACAATGGTTCGAAATTCACAAGCCACCTCTTCAAGACTTATTGTGCTAACCTTGGAACAAAAATATGTTATGCTTCGGTGGCCCATCCATAGAGCAACGGCCAAGCAGAGTGCGCCAATGCGGAGGTCCTGCGAGTCCTCAAGGAAAGGAGCTTCAAGAAGAAGCTTGAAGCTTACGGCAGGGGTTGGGTCAATGAGCTTCAGTCGGTGTTGTGGTCCATCCGCACCACCGCAACTAAGCCCACCGACGAAACCCCATTCTTCCTCGTCTATGAAGCCGAAGCAGTTCTGCCCCATGAGATCAAGCACCAATCCCTGCGGGTCTTGGAATTTGACGAGGAGCCTTAGGAGGCTGCACGGGGAACGGACCTTGTACTAGGAGAGGAGGTGCATCATCGGGCCTTGCTCCGAGCTGCGCGGTATCAGCAAGCCTTGTGGCGCAACCAGTGTTGCAACATCCGCTCCAGGACCCTCAAAGTCGGCTACCTCGTCCTGAGGTGGGTTCTCTCCAGGGAGGGCTTGCACAAGCTCTTGCCCATGTGGGAGGGCCCGTTCAAGGTCGCTCATGCTCCAGGCCTAGCGCCATGTGCTTGGAGACTTCGGACGGGATCCCCATCTAGAATGCCTGGAACATCCAACACCTCTAGAAGTTCTACCAGTGACACTCTCACGTAATAATGAGCGGGTTGTACATGCTCGGGGCCCCCCAAAGATGCGGAGGTGTCCCTCCCACGCAATGTGGCAGCCACAGCCCGGAGCTGGCAGAGAAGACAATACAGCCCATCAATGGCTCTGCCCATGCAACGTTTCTCTTGTTTGGATTTCCCATCTTTTATGAAAACAAATTCGAGGCCTTTTCAAATCGTGTTTTAGTCCAAAAGGTCAAAATTATTGTTTTCTTGCCATCTCAAATGTTGTTCTCTTCCTCCAAGTTAAGCATTTGCCTGCTCCCCTCCCCCTCGTACCGCGCAAGCGGGGGCTGGGGGCATAGTGCTTACACCTCGCCAAGGCCTTGGCGCCCGGATCCGCGCATGGTACTCACGGGTTGGTTAGAAGGCGCATGCCGCCTTGTACTCACCCAGAGGCTCCATACTCGGCCCGACATGCCATCTTGGAAAGGATTTTTTTTTCTTCAGACAACTTGAGCGTCAAAGGGGGCTCCTAAGCATCGAGCCTCAGGAGCCTTACCGGTCAAAATGCCACTCGACCCTCCTGGTGCATCAGGAGCGTCGGGGCTTCGCCCTACGAAGTGCGTCCTTAGTTTCTAGTCATACCTAGCATGGTGGGGAGATGTGTGGGACTAGGACCTGTCGACACAGGGCTACTTGGGCTACTACTTGAACTACAACTCCAAGCCTCATGAAGCCCAGCCTTCCCGGAGCATGAAGCAGAATCTACGGGGGCCGCTTGAGCATCTAAGGGGGATCGTGAGCATCGCGCCTTAGTAGCCTTACCGGTCATAATGCCACCTGACTTCCTGGGTCTTCCATTGTTTCCGGTCGGCACTAGGACAACTGGGGCCCTGCCTCATGAGGAACGTCCATGGTAAGATGGGTGCAGCCCATGATGACAGGGAAATGCGCAGGACTAGGACCTGCTGACGTAGAGCTGCTTGAGTGTCAAAGGGGGCTCATGAGCATTGCGCCTCATGAGCCTTACCGGTCATAAGGCGACTCGATCCCCCTGGTGCTGGCCTTGGTTTCCGGTCGGCATCAGGAGGTTGGGGCCCCGCCTCGTGAGGAGCGTCAAGGGTAAGATGGTCGCGCCCCATGACGGTAGGGAAATGCGCGGGACTAGGACCTACAGACATAGTGCGTTGTCTGAGCCCCCAACTCAGCTCAACCGCAAGAAGAAGAAGCCCTTCGGGCATGCAGACACTCCAAGCAGCACAGCCACACCCCACAACCCGAAAGCCTACCGCGATTGGGAGGTGACTCTAGTTGATCAATTGCAAAAGACACTAATAAAAAGGGCAGGCGCCCAAATGCGTTACACGCCCACAGGGCCCCCTTAGTTCTTGTGTTGCAGGTGCAAAAGGAAAGGAGGAGAAAGAAAGTGAGAAGCCGCACGAGGGCTATCCCCACAGGAGTCCGACGCCGGCGCACCAACGCTCAGTCGGTGTCCTCATCCTCCTTCACGACACCGCGGAGGTGCGCTAGGGCAGACGTCCCCGGAGCGGGAGAACGGCGCCTCGGCGGCGGGCTCTCCCCCGAGGCCCAGGCATGTCGGCGCGCCAGTGGGCCATAGCTGTTGTCGCTGCTTTCGCTCGGGCTCTCCTCGGAGAGGGTGTCATTGCTGCTGGACGTGTGGCGTCCGTCATGAAGGGCAAGCTTGTCTCCAGGATCACCGCGGCCAACGTCTTTCGGGCAGCACCCCACGCGCTCGCCCTCTCCCCCGAAGAACTTGACAAAGAGCGTCGCCTCCCCGTCGTACTTGAAGTGGAAGCTGCACCTCCCCCTCAGGCCGTGGGCACGGGAGAATGCTTGCCACCTACGGTTCAGGTACATGTGGTCCTCGGGGGTGACCTCGACCTCCACCCAAGACGCCCCGCTGAAGCAGCCATCGGCCTGCAGCCATAGGCCAACTGGAGCTCAAGCGGGTAGGGCCTCCATGAAGCAGCTCGGAAGCTGGAACCAGGCAACTTCTGGCATATCCACCCACGTCATGAACTCCAGGGTCGAGTCGGCCGAATGGAGCCACGGGCGCGGCGTCTAGGTGGCCATTGCCGACCTCCCACCTCAGCTGCCACCACGTTAGCCGCCGTAGCCGCCCGCACGAGACGATGTCCCCCTATGGCCGCTGCGGCGCATAGGAGCACGACTGTGCTCGCCGGGAGCCACCGCCAGCGTCACGGCATACTTCAGAGGGCGACCGCGGCCCTTCTGAGGCGACGAAGCTGTAGGGCCGTCCCCGGGAGCCTTTCCCTTCTCTACAGCAGAAAAATTCCTTGTCGCCACCATATCCGGGAGAGAGCAGTTCGAGAGGTGTGAAGATAGAGAAGACGAAGATGGATGAGGGTTTTCTCGCCCTCGCCAGTTTATATACAGCCAGAGGCCGCCTGGCTCCCCCTCGCGTTACGAGGGCACGTAGCCATCGAAGGGGCACATCCGCATGGCCCGGGGAGGCAACAACATTCAATGGGACGTAATGATGACCGGCACTACGCCTAGGTGTCGCATCGGTTTGACTGGGAGAGGTTTCGGACGCCCTCGAGGAGCGGATGCGTTGCCGCCTGGTTATTCGACACGTGCCAAGCCTGGCCCGCTAGCGTTTGGGGGCCCGCGGCGCTTCAGACTGTCCCCCAGGCTTCGCTCGTAAGCCAGCCTTAGTATGCCTTAGGCTCGGGGGCTACTGTCAGCATATTAGGAACGGCGGTACCCAGACCTGCGTGCCTGCGGCCCACGGCATGGCCCACTTCATCAACCAAATGGGACCATGCGAGGCCCAACTCGACACAAGGCCCTCGTGAAGGCCCAAGCCTCGCAAGGAGGAACGGCGACAAGACCCGCGAAGTACGGGCCTCACCAGGATCCCTCCGAAGCGGCGGAGCTTCCCTTGCAAAACCCGGCCTCTGGAATGAAAAATGACGCAAGAAAGGATAGGCGAGCACCAATGCTCCAGGCGGCATAGTTTCCCCTTTGGTGCAAAGGGAGCCAGGACGAACATGGGTTCCCAAAGCAACCCTCCAAAGGTTTCCATTCCGGTGCAAGAAGACCACGACCACCCGCCCCACAGGGCGGATGTCATCATTGAGCCTGTCCTTGCGGCGTCGACAACAACTTTGCAGGCGAAGACCACCTTTGGGCAGGGCGAGCACCAACCATTGTCCCCCTTCGAAATTGGCCATTGTGGGATCCCTTTCCGCCATTGTGGTAAGGGAAGAGGACACAGGCCGCCGATATATATGTTGCATAGGTCGCACCATGGAAGGGGAGGAGATCCGAACCCTATCGACAAACTCCACCACGCACAAAACAACAAGGAGCCTCGAATACCACCGAGAGTCCTCAGGAGGCCCTGAAATACTATACTTGTTCATCCACCTCTCCTCCTCGAGTGATAATCCACAAAAGCAGGAGTAGGGTATTACGCTTTGTAGCGGTCCAAACCTGGGTAAACTGTCGTGTTCATCTTCTTCCTCGTCTTCGTGCGAGTTAGGTCGGGCGAGGCCGCAGGGGATCTTCGCACACGCCCCTGTGTTTGAATCTTAAGTGTTTTGCGGAGGCCCAAATCCGACAGTTACTAATAAGGATTATGAATTCTCTATCGATCCTAATTTAATTACTTTCGTTGAATTCGATCCTTTCCATGGTTATGAATCTGAAACTATTGTGGCACATCTTACTAAATTGAATGACATAGCCACCCTATTTTACTCATGAGGAAAAAATTCGTTATTACTATATTCTTAAGTTGTTTCCATTCTCACTAAAGGGTGATGCTAATATATGGTTTAATTCTCTTGCTCCTGGTTGTGTGCGTAGTCCCCAGGATATGATATATGACTTCTCCGAAAAATATTTTCCTACCCATAAGAAACAAGCTGCCTTGCAGGAAATATTTAACATTATGCAAATTCAAGAAGAGAGGCTCCCACAAGCTTGGGGGAGGCTTCTCCAATTACTTAATGCTTTGCCTGATCATCCTCTCAAGAAAAACGAAATACTTGATATCTTTATAATGGACTAACCGATGCTTCTAGGGACCACCTAGATAGTTGTGTTGCTTGTGTTTTTAGGGAACAAACTGTTGAACAAGCTAAACTTCTATTGAATAATATATTGAGCAATGATAAAGATTGGACTATTCCCGCAACACCTCCAAAACCAACTCTGAAGAAAAGAGGTATTCTATTTCTCAGTCCTGAAGATATGCAAGAGGCAAAGAAATATATGAAAGAAAAATGTATTGAAGCTGAAGATGTTAAGAATCTACCACCTATTGAAGAAATACATGGTCTTCATAACCCGACATAGGTAGTAGATGTAAATTCTCTCCATATATTTGATGAAGGGTATATTACTTATAATAAGTCTGGTAGCTAATGCTTGGATGAGTTCGATAACTTTATTGTTAAGCAAGAAAATTTCAATGCTTAAGTTGGTAGACAATTGAAACATAATGCTTACATGCTTGATTGCTTAGGTGATTATACGAGTAGAACTATCAAAGATCTTAAGATTATTAGTAAACATGCTTCCATGGTAACTACTCAAGTCGAACAAGTACTTAAGGCACAAAATGATTTGCTTAATGAGATGAAAAGTAAGAACAATGATCATTCAGTTAGAGTTGTGACTAGAGGTGGTAAAATGACTCAGGAACCTTTATATCCTGAGGGCCATCCTTAGAGAATTGAGCAAGATTATCAGAGAATTAATACTGATGCACCTAGTCATTCCATTAATAAAAGGAGAAAGAATGATGATAGGACTTTGCATGCGGCTAGTGAACCTGTTATAGACACACCTCAAAACACAAAATATATCTCTATTTCTGATGTTGAGACACAATATGGTGATGAACACGAGCCTAGTGATAATATTAATGATGATGTTCATGTTGATGCTCAACCTAGTAATGATAATGATGGGGAGATTGAACCTGCTGTTTATCTTGATAACCCACAACCTAAGAATAAAATATATGACAAAGGAGACTTTGTTGCTAGGAAGCATTGAAAGAAAGATAACCATGGGTTCAGAAACCCATGCCCTTTCCTCCTAAACCATCCAACAAAAATGATGATGTGAATTTTGAGCTTTTTTGTTTAAATGCTTAGACCTGTCTTGTTGCGTATGTGCTTGATTGATATTCCAAAAATGTTTCCTTATGCTAAGTATATGAAAGATATTGTGACAAATAAAATAAAGATACCAGAAGCTGAGATCTCCACCATGCTTGCTAGTTATACCTTTAATGGCGGAATACGAAAGAAACTAGGGGATCCCGGAGTACCTACTATACCATGCTCTATTAAAAGAAATTATGTTAAAACTGGTTTATGTGACCTTATGGCTGGTGTTAGTGTTATGCCTTTCTCCTTGTATCGTAGACTTGATTCGAACAAGTTGACACCTACTAAAATCTCTTTGCAAATAGATGATAAATCAACTGCTTTACCCATCGGTATTTGTGGGGATGTACCTATCATAGTTGCAAATGCTACTATCATAATGGACTTTATTATTCTTGATATTCCCGAGGACGACAGTGTGTCTATCATCCTTGGTATACCCATTTTGAATATTGTAGGGGTTGTTATTGATTACAACAAGGGCAATGTCACTTTCCTTCATCCAAAGAAACAACCTCAAGTTCATAGTATCAACTCCATTGAAAAACTTTAAATGATTATTATTGGATATTTTGAATTCCCTCTACCTACTGTCAAGAAGAAATATGATATACTTACGTTGCGGACATGCATATCCCTATTGAGGTAACTTCGTGTCATTCGAAAATTCTCCGGTTTCATGTGTCACATCCCTAGTTAGCATTGCTCTGGTTAGTATGTGGTGTGCATCATGTTTTGATTTTTACATTAATATGAAATGGGGATCAACAGAAACCCTAAGACCTCACCTGAATCAACCAATTCAAATGTTGTGAAAAATCAACAAATCCAACATGCCCCCCATGTCTAGTAAATATTGGCATCAATATATCAAGGGAAATTTTAATTTTCAGAACATAAATATCATTTTAACATAAATAATAAAGCTTCTGAAACTTTTGGAGCCATGGCCGCCTATCACACCCTATGTTTGTAGCACATTGTTTTGTTTGGGTTTATAAAATTTGGAGCCAACTAAAACTTTTTCTATGTGGTTGTGCTTGCTTGGTATGTTGTTTGCTAGCTTGTTGATTGAGTTGTATGGCACTACTAGGTTCTCCTCCACTTCCTAATCATCTTCCTTGCTCCAAACCCCTTGCCCAATGATCATGCCATGTGAATAGTGCCCACAAATAGTTTTATGAAATTTTGTTTTGACCAACAATGATTTATTTAATTTAAGATTCCAAACCCCCCCTGAAATGAGGTTTGCACTGGAAGTCCCCAAATCAGGTGGACCCTTCTTTTCCAAAACCTACTATATATATGACTTCTCAAAACCACCAAATTTTAGAGATTATTTTCATATTTTGTTTAAAGACTTTTTCCTCGGGCCATAAATGATTATTCCTAAGGAAAAATTACTTAAATGCATTGAAAATATTTGAGAAAATTTAGAGAAACTTAGTGGACATATATTTTACATATGTATGAGTTTCAACACAAGGGCATGATCAGATAATAGGCAAAACCCCTCAAAACCCTTTCCGCTAAGATCAAACTTTTGGAATATTTCTATAAGAAATATTCTCAATAAATTCGAGGAAAATTCTAGCAAGTCAACACTATCATGGGTGATGATCTTGCAATGTTTCATCCCAATCCAAGTTGGTTTGGTTCATCAAATCATCCCAAAACCATTCCTGTCGAGAATCAAATTTGACCAACTTTACACTGTGAAGTGTCTCTCCTTGGCCTCAAAATTTGTGGTCATGTTGTAATGGCCAAATAGTGATGATACACTAAGTGGTGCTTCAAGGGTTAAAGCCTAGCATCATGGGATCTATAGAAATCAGTTTTTGCCAATTTCTAGGGTTCACCAAATTTCCAGTGGCAACTTTTTCTGCTTGAGCTCAAATTTGGTGGAGCATCTCATTTTCACCTATCCTTTGACCTTGGTAAGTATCTCAGAAAGCTGGTAATTCTTTCTTCCCCAAAACCTCATCAAACACCTTCTGGTGATTTTGCAAAACAAACATTTTCACCTCTTATCCTTTTACCCTTGGCCCTAGCTTTTTACCACAGTCTCTCTGAGTAACTAGCTACCGCCAGTAACTCTCCCTAGCCAAAGATGCATGGGTAAGTGAGTAAAAACCCCATTTTCACCTTTGGACAACAGCTTTCCCCCTCTCTCATAGCTTCCCTTCTCTCCTAAGGCATCACTAGAGCATCCAATGGCCTATTCCCTATTTGTTACGCCCCTAGATCCCTCTAGGCATAGCCGGCCACGCAGAAGACATTGTTGGCATGCCATGGCATGCCAAATGCGCGCTCTGGAGCGTGCTACTATGCCGACAGGCACTGTAGCCGCTGGCCACTGCATGGCTCCGGCAGCCTTGGGCCTCCCCCTTGTGCTACTTGGTCCCCCTCGGCGTCCGCGCCATGCCACCCCTATCGTCCCCTCCTCTCTCTCCTTCCTCCTCCCTCCTCCCACGCGTGCCGAGCGCCGCCCGGCTCGGCCACCCCGCGACCTCACAAACGCGCCCTCCTCTCTCTCTCGCATTGCTCCCGCTCGGCGTAGACTAGCCCCAGGAACGCCCCCGAGGAGTCCCGTAGGCCTCCCTCTCCCCTTTGCTCTCCCTCTCCTCTCCCCTATAGCCCCCTTGCGCGCTCCGAGGATCTCCCGTAGCTCCTGCTCTTGGAATCGGGCCCAGGACCGCCGCGACAACCTCATCGCCGATCTCGAGGTACAGAGCCACTCCGGCACCCATTCTTCTCCCATTGGTCCTTCCTCGCCGTGCTGATCCTTCCCCTATTCCTCCCGTCCTTTTTGCAGCATGAGATGACTCCGGTGACCTCTCTCAAAGCGCCCTCCGCCACAAGGTCTTGTCGCTGGCAACTCCGGCCACCTCAGGCCTTCGTTCCACCTCTAGAGGACCGGCGGGTCGATGTTGAGCTCATCATCGCCTTGGTCTATCGTCGTTGTGCCCTGCGTCATCATTGGTGAGCACGTTGGCCACCTTGTCGTGAGGTTGGAGATGACAGGCGGGGCCCGCCTGTCATTCTCACCTCTCACTGTCCCTTGCCATCGGGGCCCTGATGTCAGGTTCGAACGTGCATAGTGCGCCGATTCGCTTGGGCTGGTTGGCCTTTGGGCCGACCCAATTGCTGGCCTCCTCTGGCAAGGGCATTGTGCCCATTTCTTTTCCCTTTTTATTTTCCAGCAAATTCCAACAATCCCACAAGGTGAAATATTTACCCAATGCAAATATTTCTTCCACCTAAATTCATAAAATAATCCCTAGAATTTAATAGTGCCATTTGTAAAAATGTTTGAATAGGTTTTTAGTACTGATTTATTTTAAAACCTATATTTAGGCACCTTTTTGCCTCTGTTATTTTATTTCCAAAATATTTTTTCACAAAAAAACCCTAAGAAAATATTTTTTGTATGACTTTTAGTATTTATGAGAGTAGGAGGACATTTTTGGTAGGAGTTTGAGTACTCTGTTTTGTGCTATTGATTATTTTTATCGTTATTTTATCGCAACGATAGATTGCGCTGTTGACGAAGAAGTTGGACCCGAAGACTTCGAAGACCCCGGAGACTTTGTTGATCCAGGCAAGAAGCCCTTTGACCAATATAAGAAACCATTTTATTGCATGTCATATAACACTTTACTTTCATCGTATTTTATCATGTATTGTGGTGTTTCCCTTTCGGTGGGATGACTTCGGTACTTCTCCATTGACACTTGCATCGTGCATGACCCTACCACCTTATGAGGGTTGTGCAGGTGGGAGTAGATAGGTTGCTAATAGATGCTACGCAAATGGGATGGGGCTTATGCATAGTGATGACAAGAAAGAGGTGATTTCAAGGACTTTTCAAAAAACCCGCCGGGTGCCACTAATGCCCGAGGGAGATGATGAGATGGTGGGTGACCACTTGAGAAAGAAGTGGTGTGCCATAGCAAGTTGAGATTGTGTTTTCAAAAATGGGTTAGATTTAAGATTTTTCGACCGTCCCAACCTTACATGCACGACCACGATACCCCTTGTGGGACGGGGCTTTGTTGATTACTTTTGATTGGCACTAGCAAAGAGCCCGCATTACTAGTGGCAAGAGTGAAGTGGTCACCATGGGAAAGGCATTGTTTGGGTGCTTACCTCGGGTATGTTATATACCGCGAGTTGTGGATGACATGGAAGTTCCCCGAGCCTTGTGGGTAAAGTGTGCAACCTCTACAGAGTGTAAAACTATTCGAATAGCCATGGCCACGGTCAAGGACAGTTGGGTGGTGCTGCTTAAACTATGTCCGGATGTTTTTGTGAAACATGGTGTGAGTATGGGTGTGATGGTGGCAAGAGGTCACATGAGCTAAGTCCGATGACTTGGTGTGAGGATTAGACTAAGTCAGATGACATAGCGTGAAGATGACCATGAGATGTTCAACCGATACTTATGATGATATCGATATTTTTATCATATGGACACTTGCTTATTGTTGAAGCATGTTACAAGTTACTTGATCATGACATTTGCATTCAAAATTAGCTTTTCGCAAAGTTACCTACTTAGTACTGTACCATGCATCATTATTATCTTGTTCCACAACTTGGGTTCCTTGCGAGTACATTCAAAGTACTCATTGGCTTGCCACCGGTTATTTAATTATCCAAGCATGGAAGAACAAGAGTATGTTGACGAGTTTGTTCGAGACAAACATGCGAACTAGGACGCTTCCCAATTAGAATGCCTGTAGGTTAAGGCAGATGGCATGGGTTCACGCTTTCGACCAAGATTTCCGCGGCTTGTTCTATTTTAAGTGTTTGGCCCGTGTGGCCCTATCTATGTAAGACTAAGACCCTTGTAGTCATTATTTGTGTAAGACGTTAAGTATGGATGTAAGACTCTTGTTATTCAGCTTCTGTGTGTTCAGTAAGCATTGATCTCTAGGATCACTATACACGTGCATTCGGTGATCTGGACTTATGAGTCACGGACCCCACAGAGCTGGTATCAGAGCCATCTTGACTATAGGAAGACCTTAGTTACCATGGACATTAGACAGGATAAAAGTCGTTCTCAAAACTACACTTAGCATTGGAACTTAGGGATTCTGCACTATTTACCTCTCCTTTGCTGCACACAACACTTTGCTGACTCTCCTCCTTCAAACCTTTGTAGATGGCCGTAGTTCCCAAAGCCTTCCTGACATCCAGCTTTCCCTTACTCCTTGGGGATAGCCTGGAGAAGGCAAACGACTCCCCTACTAGTTGGTTGTTTGAAGGACCACGGATGGAGACCATGATGTTTGCCGTCGAGACAGCTGCACGCAAGGCACTCCTACACCTTCGAGACATCATTACAGAGATGGCTAACGAGATAGCTACTCGCTACCTTCCCTTCAAGAAGGATGACTTTGACGAGAGTTAGACGCTGATTCTGACCAAGGAAGATGGCGCACCACTCAGGTTCCAGACCTACTTCAGCCTCTCCGCCGATAGTCTGGTTCACAACTTGATGAAGGAGTCCATGAAGGTCCGCAAGGAACTTCACCACACTCGAGAGCTACTTCGACAAGCCAAGACGAAGCCAGACAAGATCAAGAAGGATGGAGCCCCCGAGGGACGACCAGCTGTCTCTTATCGAGGAGGAGTACCCCCAGCTAGTGATGCACCTACGCGTAGTCATCGCATGAGTGCAAAGGAGTACCATGAGATCTTCACCGACCCGCCTGCAAAGCGTCGTCGAGATGGACCTCCTCGTTCCTCGGCCCCTTTGACCGGGACCGATGCCCGTTCAGATGATGAACAGGAGGAAGACGCAGAGGAGCGTGACTATGAGACCGAGCACTCCACCCCCTGAGTCCGAGAACCCCTAGGGTAGGATTAGTCATGTATCCCTCATGCAAAGTTGAGTCTGTGTAAATGGTTCATATGAAACCATGTGTGCTTGTTGTTTGTTTTGTTGTTTGTGTTCCGACGGAAGTTGTGCTTTGCCTCAGGCAACATGTAAGCGACTCCATCACCTACCTTAATATATGTTGTTGGTCTTTCGACCTTTGTTTACACACACTTGCACTTGACCGACCCCCTTAGGCGTGCTTTGCCGTTATTGCTTATCCTCTTGCCAATCCCAGTTGTTTAACTTGGCTGCTCCAAACAAGATGGTGACTACTACCCACAACAGCTCCTTCACCAACCCTGAAGCCGGCAACTCGAGCCAGCAACAGGGAGCTGGTGGGGCTGCTCACGCTGGAGGACACCAGAAGCAGCCACAAGGCGACATTCCCCCGCCACCACCTCCACTTGAGAACATGACCATAGCTCATTTTCTCCAAGTTCTCTGGGAGGAGCGCCAAGCCAACAATGCTGCTATCCAGCAGATGGCTCAGGGCCTTGTGAACATCCATCAACAAGGTAGGAACTACAATGGATGCTCCAAGCTGTCTAAGTTCATGAGGAACTCGCCCCTAACCTTCACCGAGACTGATGAACCGTTGGATGCTGATGACTCGATCTGCACCGTCGAGGACCTCCTTGCATTGGTCAACTGCAATAAGGATCCTGAGAAGGTGCTTTATGCCTCTCACTGCCTCGGAGGTACCGCCCGACCTTGGTGGGATGGATTCAAGGTCATGCAAGGAGAACACATGATCACGTGGAATGACTTCAAGGAAGTATTCCGCATTGCCCACATTCCTTCTGAGATCATGGCTATCAAGAAGAGGGAATTCCGAGCACTGAGGCAAGGAAGTGGCTCTGTCAAGGAGTATCTACAGAAGTTCAACCTACTGCCAAGGTATGCACCTGAAGATGTCAGCACGGAGGATGCCAAGAAGGAATGCTTCATGGAAGGACTTCAACAGGTCCTGCAGTATCAGCTCATCATTTGCGACTGTCGTGCCTTCTTCGACTTAGTGAACAAGGCCCTCATGCTGGAAGACAAGCATCGTGCCATCGACGACACTCACAAGCGCAAGATGATCAGCAAGGGAAGCTCATGCAACCAGAAGCCTCGCCCATGGCAGCAAGGCCTAGCCAAGCCGACCTATCAGCCGCAGCAGGCTAGACCTCCTGCACCTCGTCCGAGCTACCAGCCTCAGCAGTATGCCAATCCGAGGCAAGCCTACAACAACAACCCCAATAACAGCAACGACGGCAGAAACTTCAACAACAACCCTGGGCAGGTCACTTGCTTTGGATGCGCTCAGTCTGGACACATCTCTAAGCTTTGCCCCAACAGGAAGCCAGATGCACCGCGCACCAATGCGCCAGCTCAAGGTCAAGCCCATGGAGCACCACTAAGGAACCCAGCCCCCCGCAATCAGACCAACAACGGCAAGGGTCGTCTAAATCACGTAACCGCATAGGAAGCCCGGGAAGACCCGGACGTCATACTGGGTAAGTTCCTTGTCAACTCAACCCCAACAATAGTATTGTTTGATTTTGGAGCTTCGCATTCTTTTGTCACCCAACAGTTTGCACTGTAGAGTGGCATGAAACCTACACCCCCGGGTAGTCGTATGTTGATACAAACCCCCATTTCAGTTCTGAAGTCTGGGATAGGGTGTAAGGGAGTGAAGATTGACATCAACGCGGTAGACTTCCTAGCAAACCTTATAGTTCTGGATTCACCCGGCTTGGATGTTATCCTTGGCATGAATTGGTTGACCAAGCACCAAGCCATGCTAGACTGGGCCAAGAGGATTGTCACCATGACTAATAGCCAAGGAGTGGAATTCAAGTATGTCCCCAACCCTGCCTCCACCCAAGCCCCTCGGGCTAACTGCCTATTGGGAGTTGAGTTGGATCAAGTGCCAGTGGAATGTGAATTCCCGGATGTGTTTCCTGATGAGCTACCTGGAATGCCTCCTGACCGCGACATTGAGTTCCTCATTGAGCTTATGCCCAGATCAAAGCCCATCTATAAGAAGGCTTACAAGATGGGATCCGAAGAGTTGGCTCAGTTGAAGAAGCAACTAGCAGAGCAGCTCAGAAAAGGATTTATTCTCCCTAGTGCCTCTCCTTGGGGATCGCCTGTTCTATTTGTGTCAAAAAGGGGGACGGAACTATCAGACTTTGTGTCGATTACCGTTCTCTCAATGAGGTCACGATAAAGAACAAGTACCCACTGCCCAAGATTGAAGACCTTTTTGATCAGTTGAACGGAGCCAAGGTGTTCTCCAAGATCGACCTCAGGTCTAGGTACTATCAGCTGAAGATCAGACCCCAAGACATCCCGAAGACAGTATTTGTAACCCAGTATGGCCTGTATGAGTACATGGTCATGTCACTCGGGTTAACCAATGCCCCTGCCTACTTCATGTACCTCATGAATAATGTCTTCATGGAGTACTTGGAAAAGTTCATTGTTGTCTTCATTGATGACATACTCGTCTTCTCCAAGTATGAAGAAGAACCTGAGGAACACTAGAGATTGGAACTAGAAAAGCTTCGAGAGCACCAGCTTTATGCCAAGTTCAGCAAGTATGAATTCTGGTTGCATGAAGTTGGATTCTTCGGTCATGTGTTGACTATAGAATGATTATCAGTGGATCCTACCAAGATTCTAGCCGTGACTGAATGGCAAACCCCAACCACGGTGAAGGAAGTCAGAAGCTTCCTTGGACTCGCGGGTTATTACTGCAAGTTCATGGAAGGGTTCTCGAGCATTGCCTGACAAAAGACCTAGCTTTTGAAGAAGGACAAGAAGTACGAATGTACAACTAAGTGTGAGGAAACCTTCCAGGAGCTCAAGAAGAGATTGACCATAGCCCCTATTTTGGCCACCCCTAATATTCACAAGGAGTTTGTGATTTGTTGTGATGCATCAAGAGCCGGACTTGGAGGTGTTCTGGTGCAAGAAGGCAGAGTCGTAGCATATCTATCTAGACAACTACATCCTCATGAAGAAAACTACACAACTCACGATCTCGAGTTGGCAGCTGTGGTTCATGCCTTGAAGACATGGCAACATTACATTTTGGGGAACGGATGTGAGATATTCAGAGACCACAAGAGTTTGAAGTATATCTTCACTCGAAGGGACTTGAACATGAGACAGCGGAGATGGTTGGAGTTGATCAAGGATGACGACCTTAGTGTTCAATACCACCCCGGAAAAGCCAACGTAGTAGCAGACGCGTTAAGCAGAAAGACTTGTTCCTTGAATGCTATGATTAAGGAAAGGCTACCCACCTTGTATGAAGATCTTGCAAGCTCCGGCTTGGAACTGGTCGCACCAGGGTTCCTCGCCAGCCTTGAAGCAAAGCCTACCTTGATGGATGCCATCAAAGAAGCCCAGAAGGGACACGAGAGCATTGAAGGCATCAAGAGGAAGATCAAGGCAGGCAAGGCCCCAGGATTCTCAACTTATGAACAAGGAGTTGTGTGGTTCGGGAATCGCATTTGCATGCGCAACAAAGAAGAGCTTAAGAACCTGATCTTAAAAGAAGCTCATGACACTCCCTACTCCATCCATCCTGGAGGAACCAAGATGTATCAGGAAGTCAAGGCAAGATTCTGGTGGCATGGCATGAAACTGGAAATAGGCACTTTTGTTGCTAACTGTGACAAATGCCATAGAGTTAAAGGTGAGCATGAGCGACCCGCTGGACTATTGCAACCTCTCAAAGTTCCTGGATGGAAGTGGGATAAAATCGGGATGGATTTCATCACCGGTTTACCAAGGTCAAGCAAGGGACATGACTCTATTTGGGTCATTGTTGACCACCTGACCAAAGTAGCCCATTTCATTCCCTTTTAGACTACCTATGACAGCAACAAGATAGCTAGCCTCTACATTGAGCGTATCATGAACCTTCACGGAGTTCCTAAGGAGATCGTGTCGGATCGAGGAACCCAATTCACCACGAGGTTCTGGAAGATGATTCAAGGAGCCATGGGCATCAAGCTCTCATCCAGCACTGCTTTTCACCCCCAGACTGCTGGGCAAACAGAACGAGTAAATCAAATACTCGAAGACATGCTCCGTGCTTGCGTTTTGGCATCTAGAGCCAAGTGGGAAGATTGCCTACCATTCGCTGAGTTCTCCTACAACAACAGCTATCAGTCAAGTCTTCAGATGGCACCATCTGGGTCTTTGTTGATCACCTGACCAAAGGTAGAACACTTCATCCTCGTCAGAACCACCTACGATGGAAGCCAGCTCGCCAATCTCTACATCAACCGCATTTTGATTCTTCACGGAGTTCCACAGGACATCGTGTCAGATCGAGGAACCAGTTCACCTCAAGATTCTGGAAGAAGTTTCAAGAAGCTATGGGAACCAAGCTCTCCTTCAGCACTACATTTCACCATCAGACCGGTGGGCAAACAGAATGAGTAAATCAGATACTCGAAGATATGCTCCGTGCTTGTGGTTTGGCATATGGAGCCAAATGGGATGATTGCCTACCATTCGCTGAGTTCTCCTACAACAACAGCTATCAGTCGAGTGTTCAGATGGCACCGTTTGAGGTGTTGTATGGACACAAGTGCCGTACTCCCCTCAACTGGTCAGAGACCGGAGAAGGGTTATCTTTTGGACCAGACATCCTCCGCGAAGCTGAAGAGCAAGTTTAACTTGTCCGAGAGCGCCTTGAGACTGCCAAGTCAAGATAGAAGAGCCACACCGATTCTCACCGCTGAGAACTAAACCTCAATGTGGAAGATTATGTCTACCTCCGTGTCACGCCTCTCAAAGGAACCAAGCGTTTCCACATCAAAGGGAAGCTCGCACCCAGATACATCGGCCCCTTCAAGATCACCGCAACGCGAGGAGAAGTTGCATATCAGCTAGAGTTACCTTCCGAGCTGTCAGATGTGCACAACGTCTTTCATGTGTCACAACTCCGGAAGTGTCTGGAAGTTCCCAACCATGCCGACCTCTAGAACGACATTGACCATCAAGCCATCGATCTTCAGCCAGATCTCAGTTATCGTGAGAGGCCAGTTCGCATTTTGGATGAAGTCAAGTGCCGCACCCGAAGCCGCACCATCAAGTACTTCAAGGTCTAGTGGAGGAACCACACTGAAGCAGAAGCAACTTGGGAGCATGAAGATTATCTTAGATCAGAGTTCCCTTATCTTTTTAGCGCTTAGCCTAGGAATCTCGGGGACGAGATTCTTGTAAGGGGGGAAGGTCATTCACACCCTGTGTTTGTAGCGCATTTTTATGTTTGGGTTTATAAAATTTGGAGCCAACTAAAACTTTTTCTATGTGGTTGTGCTTGCTTGCTATGTTGTTTGCTTGCTTGTTGATTATGTTTTATGGCACTACTAGGTTCCACTCCACTTCATAATCATCTTCCTTGCTCCAAACCCCTTGCCCAATGATCATGCCATGTGAATAGTGACCAAAACTATTTTTATCAAATTTTGCTTTAACCAAAAATTATTTATTTAATTTAAGATTCCAAACCCCCCTGCAACGAGGTTTGCACTGGAAGTCCCCAAATCAGGTGGACCCTTCTTTTCCAAAGGCATTATTTCAAACCTACTATATATATGATTTCTCAAAACCACCGAATTTTATTTTTAAAGATTATTTTCATATTTTGTTTAAAGACTTTTTCCTAAGGACAGAAATGGTTTTTCCTGAGGAAAAATTATTTAAATGCTTTGAAAATATTTGATAAAATTTAGAGAAACTCAGTGGACATATATTTTCCATATGTATGAGTTTCAACACAAGGGCATGATCAGATAATAGGCAAAACCCCTCAAAACCCTTTCCGCTCAAATCAAACTTTTGGAATATTTCTATAAGAAATATTCTCAATAAATTCCAGGAAAATTGTAGCAAGTCAACATTATCATGGGTGATGATCTTGCAATGTTTCATCCCAATCCAAGTTGGTTTGGTTCATCAAATCATCCAAAACTATTCCTGTCCAAAATCAAATTTGAGCAACTTTACATTGTGAAGTGTCTCCCCTTGTCCTCAAACTTTGTGGACATGCTCAATTGGCCAAATAGTGATGATACACTAAGTGTTGAATCAAGGGTTAAAGCCTAGCATCATGGGATCTACAGAAATCTGTTTCTGCCAATTTCTAGGGTTCACCAAATTTCCATCGACAACTTTTTCTCCTTGAGCTCAAATTTGGTGGAGCATCTCATTTTCACCTAGCCTTTGACCCTGGTAAGTATCTCAGAAAGCTGTTAATTCTTTCTTGCCCAAAACCTCATCAAACACCTTCTGGTGATTTTGTAAAACCAACATTTTCACCTCTTATCCTTTTACCCTTGGTGCTAGCTTTTTACCACACACTCTCTGAGTTACTAGCTACCTCCAGTAACTGTCCCTAGCCAAAGCTCCATGGGTAAGTGAGTAAAACCCCCTTTTTTTACCACTGGACAACAGTTTTTCCCCTCTCTCTTAGCTTCCCTTCTCTCCTAGGGCATCACAAGAGCATCCAACGGCCTATTCCCTATTTGTTAACCCCCTAGATCCCCCTAGGCATAGCTGGCCACGCAGAAGACGCCGGCCATGGCATACCAAACGCGCGCTCTGGAGAGCGCTACAGTGAAGATAGGCACTGTAGCCGCTGGCCACTGCGTGGCTTCGGCAGCATCGGGCCTCCCCCTCGTGCACTTGGCCCCCCTTGGTGTTCGTTCCATGCCACCCCTATCGGCCCCTCCTTTCTCTCCTTCCTCCTCCCTCCTCCCGCGCGTGTCGAGCGCCGCCCCGCTCGGCCAACCCACGACCTCACACGAGCGCCCTCCTCTCTCTCCCATTGCTCCCGCTCAGCATATACCATCCCCAGGAATGCCCCCAAGCAGTCCCGTGAGCCTCCCTCTCCCTGTGGCCTCCGCCACGAGCTCGTCTGCGTACAACATTCGATGGACCCGCGCCCCCTCTATAAAAAGGGCCTCCCGAGACTATCTTTGCCCTTTGCTCTCCCTCTCCTCTCCCCTATAGCCCCCCTGCACGCTCTGAGGACCTACTGTAGCTCCTGTGCTTGGAATCGAGCCGAGGACCACCGCGGGAACCTCATCGCCGATCTCCGGGTACAGAGACCCTTCGGCCCCCATTCTTCTCCCATTGGTCCTCCCTCGCCGCGTTGATGCTTCCCCCTTGCCCCCCGTCCTTTTTGCAGTACGGGACGGCTCCGGTGACCTCTCCTGAAGTGCCCTCTGCCGCAAGGGCTCGTCGTCGGTGACTCCGGCCACCTCAGGCCTCCGTTCCACCTCTAGAGGACCGGTGGGTCGACGCTGAGCTCATCCCCGCCTTCGCCTGTCGTCGCCGTGCCCTGCATCATCGCCGTTGAGCATGCCAGCCACCCTGTCGTGAGGGTGGAGATGACAGGTGGGGCCCGCCTGTCATCCTCACCTCTCTCCCCGTCCTCTCTCTGTCGCTGGCCATCGGGGCCCAGCTGTCAAGTTCGAACGCTAGCGTGCGCTAGTTCGCCTGCGCTAGTTGGCCTTTAGGCCGGCTCAGTTGCTAGCCTCGTCCGGCCAGGACACTGTGCCCGTTTCTTTTCCCTTTTTAGTTTTGCAGAAAATTCCAAAAATCCCATAGGGTGAAATATTTACCCAATGCCAATATTTCTTCCACCTAAATTCATAAAATAATCCCTAGAATTTAATAGTGCCTTTTGTAAAAATGTTTGAATATGTTTTTAGTACTGATTTATTTTAAAACCTATATTTAGGCACCTTTTTGCCTCTGCTATTTTATTTCCAAAATCTTTTTCACAACAAAACCCTAAGAAAATATTTTTAGTATGACTTTTAGTATTTATCAGATTAGGTGAACATTTTTGATAGGAGTTTCAGTACTCTGTTTTGTGTGAATGATTATTTTTATCGTTATTTTATCGCGACGGTAGATTGCGCTGTTGAGGAAAAATTGGACCCGAATAAGTTGAAGACCCCAGGGACTTTGTTGAGCCAGACAAGCAGCCCTTTCACCATGATATGAAACCATTTTATTGCATGTCATATAACACTTTACTTTCATCATATTTGATCATGTGTTTTGGTGTTCCCCTTTCGGTGGGATGCCTCCGGTACTTCACCATTGACACTTGCATCGTGCATGACCCTACCACCTTATGAGGCTTGTGCGGGTGGGAGTAGTTAGGTTGGTAATAATAGTTACGCAAATGGGATGGGGCTTATGCATAGTGATGACAAGAAAGAGGTGATTTCAAGGACTTTTCGAAAACCCTGTTGAGTGCCACAAATGCCCAAGGGAGATGATCAGATGGTGGGTGACCAGTTGAGAAAGAAGTGGTGTGCCGGAGCAAGTTGAGATTGTCTTTTCAAAAACGGGTTAGATTTAAGATTTGTCGACCGTCCCAACCTTACATGCATGACCACGATACCCCTTATGGGACAGGACTTTGTTGATTACTATGGATTGGTACTAGCAAGGAGCCCGCATTAATAGTGGCAAGAGTGAAGTGGTCACTCTTGAGACGAGGTCGTCCCAGAGAGGAAGATCATGCGCTGTCTTTACAGGCATCGGGCACAACATTGTGTGCCCTCATGGATGATACGAGTGATGTATATCATGAGGGATAGCACCAACGAGTGGACTCTTTGTATAGTATCACCATGGGAAAGGCATTGTTCGGGTGCTTACCTCGGGTATGTTATATACCGCGAGTCGTGGATGACATGGAAGTTCCCCGAGTCTTGTGGCTAAAGTGTGCAACCTTTGGAGAGTGTAAAAGTATTCGAATAGCCATGTCCACGGTCAAGGACAGTTGGGTGGTGCTGTTTAAACTACATCCGGATGTTTTTGTGAAACTTGGTGTGAGTATGGATGTGATGGTGGCAAGAGGTCACATGAGCGTGATGAGTGAACATGAGATGTTCAACCGATACTTATGATGATATCGGTATTTTTATCATATGGACACTTGCCTATTGTTGAAGCATGTTGCAAGTTCCTTGATCATGACATTTGCATCCAAAATTATATTTCCGCAAAGTTACATACTTAGTGCTATACCATGCATCATTATTATCTTGTTCCAGAACTTGGGTTGCTTGCGAGTACATTCAAATTACTCATTGGCTTGCCACTTGTTATTTAATTGGGCAGGCATGGAAGAACAGGAGTATGTTGACGAGTTCGTTGGAGACGAACATGCAAACTAGGACGCTTCCCAGTCAGAATGCTTGTAGGTTAAGGCAAATGGCACGGGTTCACGCTTTCGACCAAGATTTCGGCTGCTTGTTCTATTTTAAGTGTTTGGCCCGTGTGGCCCTATCTATGTAAGACTAAGACCCTTGTGGTTATTATTTGTGTAAGACGTTAAGTATGGATGTAAGACTCTTGTTATTCAGCTTTTGTGTGTTCAATGAGCATTGATCTCGGGGATCACTGTACACGTGCATTCGGTGATCTCGACTTATAAGTCGGGGGCCCCACACTGCCGAAACCCCGCCGTCGTAGTTTTGCCGCTCCAGCCGCTCACCCACGCTCCCGAACCCCTCAATAGCTCAGCCTCGACGCCCTCTTCCTCCTCACCGAGCCACACATTGCCGGAAGCCCTCCTTTGTTGCATCACCATCGTCTTCAACCTCCGGCCGTCGGTAGGAACCTGAAGCTCGCCTACGCTCTAGACCTCCCCCGAGGCCGCTTTCGATGCCACTTCAACCGCCGTGAGCTCCTAGCCCTGTTCCCCCAGTTTCCCCTGTTGTTAGAGCGCCTTAGCCCCCACTCCGTCGGCACCCAAAGTGCTCTGCTGTATGAGCTCGCTGTCGGCGTCGTTCCGGTGACCAGGTGGTCCCCCCAGGCCACCATTGAGCTCGTGGGACCGTGTAGAGGCCGTAGGAGCCCAAGGTCGGTCCTCTTGCGCCCTGTTTTGATGAGCCCGTGCTCGCCCGAGCTCCGACAACCGCCAATCTCAACGTCTGCATCCACTCCGGTTGGCCCAGCCCCTAGGGAGTGTCCGGTTGGACGCGCGCGAGCACGCAGGCCCGTCTAGTGCCTTTCGCCGTCCATTTGGTCGTCAGAGGAGGTTTTCCATCCCCCTCCGTCGTCCCCTATGTCGCCAGCGACTCAACACCGGCAAGTCAACCCATTTGACCACGAGGTTGACCGCCTGGGTCAACTGTCAAGTGGGCCCGACCCTGTTAGTTTAAAGATTAGTTTAGAAAATTAATTGATTATTTTAATTAACTTAAACACCCGCTAAGAGGTGGGCCCATCCTAAATAATTAGTAATTAGGAATTGAATTAAACCTAGTTAGGGTCAATAGCCTGTTGACTTGCTGACATCATGCTGATGCATTAAAGGAATTTCGAATTTAATTTAATTCCACAAAATGCTTAAAACTTAGAAAAAGCATAGGAATTAATGTGTAACTCAGATTGAAATGAATTATATATGAAAATTTATCAAAAAAATCCAATGAATCCAATGGTGCTTTTAACATGAATGTTAGAGCAACATATGTAGATGAACAATGCCATTTAGCAATAGGTCGACATATAGAATATTAAATGGAGTGACCTATATTGAAATAGAATATTAGAGTTGTGTCAGGTCTGATTCATCTGGGTGATGAACTTGAGTGAAACAGTAATGTTCCAATGTGTTGAGCTAAAGGATGAACCCAATTTGCTAAAGGTAGCGATGAGAGGATATGTAGGAGTACATAGCGGGTTGTCTCATTGGGACCGTTCATAGGAACTGAGTTCCGTGTTTTTGATCCAAGGCTAGTTACTACCACACAATGGGTTCCGGTAACTTGGCCCCTCTCGACTTATCAACCGCCTAGTCCTTGGTCTAGGAGTTGCAAGTAGTTTTTGGTGGTTATAGTTTGCTGGAGGCCGTGCGTAGCGTTGACCCTAGGGGTGGGCTACAATGTACCAATGGTCACCTAAATGATGGCCTTGGGAACCCTGCGCACATCGTTTGGGGCCGTAGCGGAAACTTTGGCCAGACTTCCGTGTGGGTTCAGTCTCAAATAGGCGATAGCCTAGACTAGAGGTCTTGAGTGATTGACGGTCATGGACGATTCCTTCGCTAGGCTTCCGCTTGAAGGTTGTTTAGGTGCATGGTTTTATGAGCACATAGCGATAAGTGGCAAGAGCATGTGTGCAGGATTACACCCCTGCAGGGTATGAATCTGTTTGAATAGCTGCGTCCTTGGATATGGACTACTTGGAGAACTTATGTTGTTCATAGATAACTTGATGGTTACTCATAGAAATATCAAGACAAGTGTGTGTACCGTGGATGGCACTCTCATAGGTGACAGAAGTGAATCCATGGTGGTGTATTATGTGGTGTTAGTGGACTCATGTGCGATATCTAAAACATGAACAAAAAATTAATATGTGTAGAATAGGTTAGCCAAGAGTCAAGCTGGCATTGCTGCATTAACTACACTACCCCCCTTGTTGATACATGAGCATGAATAGACTAGGTCTGTTTTAAAGACTTGTTGAGTACATTTGTACTAACGTTTGCTTAATAAATGTTGCAAATGAGACTTTGGACCCATCTGGTGGGTTCTACCTAGATGTCAACGACGCCGAATAGCTGGTGTCCCAGATATGACCTTATGCCCTGTGGCGGGCTGTAAATAGTCAGGCCATGTGCCTTTTTACCCCTTTGATCTCTCTGTACCCAGATAGCTTTATGCTTCCGATTGGTTTTTATGAACTTGCTTGTATGACTTGAGTGTCGGGTCATGTGACCCCTACCTGTAAGAACATATTATGCAAGGCTCCTCTTAGCCTCTTAAATAAAAGTTATGTTGTTGTATGGTTATGTTGTGATTCCATAGTTGTATCTATACATACCAGGCATGTCGTGTATACGTGTGATGTGCAACAGTATGTATCGGATCCGACACCTAGTCATTTGCCTTTAGTAGTACTCTTTACGGGAAACTGCCTCTTTGTGCTTCAACCAAGCCTTGGTAGATTGCTACTGGTTTGGACACATTGATTGACCGACATGTATCAATCTTTGCTGTTGTGTCTGTCCCTTCGGGGAAATGTCTCGTAGTGTAATGGAGCCCCTGTAGTCTGCTACGACTAGTCTACGTGCAGTGATGAAATTTGTGTCCCACAACGTAATGGAGTCATTGTAGCTTGCTATGACTTGTCTACACACACTTGAGGTTGACACCTGCACTGTTGGGTTATGTATGCCTATTCCCGTACGGATGTGCCACTTGGGTTTTATGACTAGCCATGTCGGCCCGAGTTCTTTGTGGTTTGAATGCTAGCAACATATTCACATATGTGAGCCAAAAGAAGCAATTGGTCCCGGCTAAGGTAACACTACAGCCGTGGAGTTTACCGTTCGTGAGGCCGCAAAGTGATGTGATGTGTTACAGGCTAGATTCCTATGACTTAGGATCAGGGTCCCGACAGCCGTTGTATCAGAGCCTGACTGGCTATAGGACTACCAAGCCAAACCGGTCAAAGTTGAGTCTAGAAACACTATAGAAATGTAAGGGAATTGATTGTGGAACGGAACATAAGGCTCTTTTTACTCTCCTCCCCTGTCATTCTATACCAACTCACCCTCCTCTTCTCTACGGGGTTAAGAGCTAGGCTTCTCATCTATTTCATAGGATGACAAGTTACTAACCATGGACTAGTAGCTAGCTTGTTCGTAAGTGAACTCCGGTACTCAAGTATTGTTTGGTGTGACAATCAGTTCGATTAGAATTTGAGTCTAGAAACTTGAGTGGTTATTCTATTAAATCTTTTGTAGTTGCCTCAAAATCTTTTTGAGCAACTACAACCATTATGCCGTCCAATTTCTGCTAGGTTCTCTAATGCCTTTGAATCATTCTTTGTTTCAGATGCCCGCTCATCCTTCTCATGAGATGGTCCATCTGACTAGGTGCATCGATATACCGGATCACACGGCCATGTTGGTTAGAGTTATGATGGAGACTTGTTACCGTTGGTACCCAGAGTATACAGTGGAGGAGAAGTATCGAGACTTCAACCAGGGCTAGTACCTGTGTATTGTTAGGATATATCCATCATATCCTAGAGCTAAAGAGCCGCTCCATTGGACATATGGGTTAGGTGTCACCATAGACATGGTAGTTCAGGAGGCCGCCTATACCATCTTGACTATTATGAGATCTCACCATGGACAACTTTAGAACATTGAGTTCTGTTATGTTCCGGCTACTCTAGGAGGAGAGGATGCATATCTTAGTGCAGCCTATTATGATCATTCTCATGAGGACCCTAGGCTTCAGGTGAGCGCTCAGATGTTGGAGAATGGGGATCATGATGCACGTGCCCTTTGCATGGAGCTATATGCTACCCGTGCACGTCTTTGGACAGCCTTGACGAAGCTAGCACCTATCGTGTAGACAGGCTATGGAGATTTAGAGATGCTAAACACATCACGGGTTCATCTGCCAGCTCGCATAGACTCGCCCAATGTTGGAGGCATCACACCTCTTTGGGGACCATTAATGACACCAACCAGGGGACCAAGGCCACATCCGTTCCCTTACGATTTCTAGGGATCATAGGCCAAGGTGTTCCTAGATCCTCAGGTTTAGCTCCTGGGTCATGGGGGTAACCTATATGAGGTGTTCTACGGCGATGCTTGAGTGCATGTATGTTAGTACTAGTATTGTAGTAGCCGTATTGCCACAGTCCTGCGTGTCTTGTGGGATATGACTGAGGTGTGAGTTGAGTTCCAGAGTTGTATGATCTTTCAGTAGTTTGTACTTCAGCTTGGGCTTGTACGGAACTATGTCATGGTGAGTATGAATCATGGTGTTCATATGGTAGTTTGTTTATTACCAGGTTGATCGGGTGTTTACCCATACATGCCATGTTGTCCAGTACATTCCTGATCTCATGTCTTAGACTTGATGTCTTCCTTGTCTAAGCTGTGGGTTTGTTTTCCCAGGATGGTGTGAGCTAGGAATAACCCCATAGCTGCCTTCGAGCAGGGCGAGGGAAGCCAGCCAAGGCAAGAGAACCTGCCGCAGCCACCCTCTCTTGCAGAGGTGATGCTCGAAGCTGCGCGGAATAAAAGGGAGACCAACAGGCTGTTGGAACGTATTGAGCAGAATACAACACGTCCTCCCCGCAAGAGCGCAATGATGGTGTGTCCCTTAATGACTTTGTCAAGTTGTGCCCACCTAAGTTTCATCACTCGATTGACCCGCTCGATGCTGATGACTGGCTGACCAACATTTCCTGCAAAATCCGAGCTGCTAATGTATCTGAGGCCAACAAGGTGACTTTTGTTGCATACTTTCTGAAAGGACTGCCCAACCTGTGGTGGGAAAATTTTGAAGCCATGCGTCCCGCGGGCCCCACAGCAACCTGGGCAGATTTCAGTGAGGCATTCCGTACCCATCACATCCCGGAAGGGCTGATGGATCGCAAGAGAGAGGAATTATGTGCCTTTACTCAGGTTAGGCTGACAGTGGATCCCTATAGCCGTGAGTTCAGCAACCTTGCTCGGTATGCACCAGAGGAAGTGTCGACCAACGCCAAGAAATAGGCTAGATTCCGTAAGGGACTTAATCCTGAGCACCATAAAGACCTGCATTTGCATGAGTGTGGGAACCCTGAATCATAAGTCGTGATCACCGAATGCACGTGTACAGTGATCCCAGAGATCAATGCTCACTAAACACACAGAAGCTGGATAACAAGAGTCTTGCATCCACACTTAACGTCTTACACAAATAAAGACCATGAAGGTCTAGTCATACATAGATAGGGCCACGAGGGCCAAACACTTAAATAGAACAAGCAGCGGAAATATTGATCGAAGCGTGAACCCATGCCGTCTGCCTTAAACCTAAAAGCATTATGACTGGGAAGCGTCCTAGTTCGGATGTTCGTCTCCAACGAACTCTTCAACATACTCCTGTTCTTCCATGCCTGGCCAATTAAATAACTAGTGGAAAGCCAACAAGTACTTTCAATGTACTCGCAAGCAAGCCAAGTTCTGGAACAAGGTAATAATGATGTTCCATTTAACACTAAGTAGGTAAATTATGGAAAGCCAATTTTGAGTGCAATGACATGATCAAATAACTAAGTAAGCATGCGTCAACCGTTGGCAGATATCCACATGAACAATTTACAGATATCATCATGAAGAGGGATTGGACATCTCATGTTCATCCATTATGCTAAGTCATCGGACTCAGTTAATCGTCAAGCTAGGTCATCGGACTTTGCTCAGGTAACCTATTTGTCACCAACACACACACTCACACAAAGTTTGCAAAAACATCCGGACGTAGTTTAAGAAGGACCTCCAACTGTCCATGACCGCGGACGCGGCTATTCGAATAGTTTTACACTCTGTAGAGGTTGGACACTTTACCCACAAGAGTCGGGGAACTTCCATGTCATCCACGACTCGCGGTATATAACATACCCGAGGGAAGCACCCGAAAAATGGCTATCCCATGGTGATACTAAACAAGGAGTCCACTCGTTAGTGCCAAACTTCATGATGTACATCACACATAACATCCATGAGGGCACGCAACGGTGTGCCCGGTGCCTATAAAGACATTGCATGGCCTTCCACTTCCCGGATGACTCCGACTCAGGAGTGACGACTTCACTCTTGCCCCTAATAATGCAAGCTCCCTACTAGCACCAACCATAGTAATCAACAAGGCCTCGTCCAATAAGGGGTATCGTGGTTGCGCACACCAGTCTCCCTGGGGCATTAGTGGCACCCGACGGGGTTTTCAAAAAGTCTTTGAAATTATTTCTTCCTTCCCATCACTATTCATAAATCCCATCCCACTTGCGTAGCATCTATTAGCATCCTATCTACTCCCACCTGCATAACCCTCATAAGGTGGTATGGTAATGCATGATGCAAGTGTCAATGGTAAAAGTATTGAAGGTATCCCACCAAAGGGGGGAACACCTATTCATGATCAATCATCGAAACAACAAGTGCTATATGTCATGCATGAAAAGTTTCTTAACATGGTCAAAGGGTTGCTTGCCTGGCTCAACAAAGTCTCCGGGGTCTTCAAAGTCTTCAAGTCCAACTTCCTCGTCAACAACGCAATCTATCATCGCGAATAAAAGAGATCAAAATAAGCATCACACAAAAATGGAGCACGCAAACTACTATTAAAAATGCTACCCTACTTTGATAAATACTAAAGACTATATTAAAAATGTTTGTTTAGTATTTTGTTATGAAAAACATTTTTGGAAACTATTTAAGAGAGGCAAAAGATGTCTAAATAAAGGTTCTAAAAATAAAACAATGCGTAAAAGGTTTTCAAAATTTTACAAAAAGCGCACTATCAAATTCTAGGGAATATCCTAGGAATTTAGGTGCAAAAATTATTGTTACAGGATTTTTATTGAGCTCTATGGGATTTTTGCAAAATCCCACAGAAAAGAAAAAGGAAAAGGCCACGGGACCCTAGGCCAGAGGCGGCCAGTGGCGGCCGGCCTAGCTAGCCAGCCAGCTGGCCTCACACGCGGCCAAGTTTAAACTTGATGTCTGGGGCCCGACCGTTAGCGACCGCGAGGGGGAGAGAGAGAGGGAGAGGGAGATAGAGGCCGACAGGTTGGTCCCACTTGTTAGATCCTTCTCCATCCTCGGGGTAGAGGGGGAGAGGCTCACCGGCGGCAGAAGGAGGCACGACAAGGGAAGATGGAGGCGGAGACGGGCTCTGCGTCGAGCCGCTGGTCTCCTAGAAGTGGAAGGGCGACCGGAGGTGGCTGGAGTTACCGGCGGGGAGATGGCCGCGGTGGAGGAGCTTTGGGAGGAGGACGTGCCGGTCACCCTATGCACCATGATTTGAACATGCCCTTGTCCTAAAACTTATAAACATGGAAAATATATGCCCACTGAGTTTCCCTAAATTTTCACAAATATTTTAAAAGCATTTAAATAAATTTTCCCTAAGAAAGACCATTTCTAGTCTTAAGAATAAGCCTTTAAATACAATATAAGAATAATCTTTAAAATTAATATTTGGTTGGTTTGGAAAGTCTTATATATAGTAGGTTTGAAGAAAAGCCTTTGGGAATGAAGGATCCACCTAATTTGAGGACTTGCAGTGCAAACCTCATTTCAGGGTTTTCTGAAAACCTAATTTGAATAAATACTTTTTGTCAAGATAAAATTTGATAAAAATAGTTTTGGGCACTATTCACATGGCATGATCATTTGGCAAGAGGTTTGGGTCAAGGAAGATGAGTATGAAGAGGGATAGAATCTAAGACTGCCATAAACAACAAGCAACAAGCAACAATTCATAAGGCACAGTCATTGAAAAAGTTTTAGTTGGCTCCAAATTTTGTAAATCCAAACATAACAAGGTGATATAACATAGCGTGTGACAGACCTACCCACCTTACAAGAATCTCGTCCCCAAGATTCCCAGGCTATTCGCTAAAAACATAAGGCAACTTAGATCTAAGATAGTCTTCACGCTCACAGGTCGCCGCGGCTTTAGAGTGGTTGCTCCATTGGACCTTGAAGTACTTGATGGTGCAGCTTCAGGTGCAATGCTCGGCTTCATCCAAAATGCAAACCGGCCTCTCACGATAAGTGAGGTCGGGCTGAAGATCAATGGATTGATGGTCGATGTCCTTGTAGAGGTCGAGGCGGTTGGGAACTTGCAGACACTTTCGCAGTTGTGACACATGAAAGACGTTGTGCACATCTGATAGCTCGGAAGGTAGCTCTAGCTGATAGGAAACTTCTCCGCGCGTCGTGGTGATCTTGAAGGGGCTGATGTACCTTGGTGCAAGCTTCCCTTTGACATGGAAACGCTTGGCTCCCTTGAGAGGCGTGACTCAGAGGTAGACATGGTCACCAACACAGAAGCTCACTCTTGGCGGTGGGAGTCGGTGCAGCTCTTCTGTCTTGAATTGGCTTTCTCAAGCCACTCTTGGACAAGTTGAACTTGCTCTGACCAGTTGAGGGGAGTACAACACTTGTGTCCATACAACACCTCAAATGGTGCCATCTGAAGACTCGACTGATAGTTGTTGTTGTAGGAGAACTCAGTGAATGGTAGCCAATCTTCCCACTTGGCTCCATACGCCAAAACGCAAGCACGGAGCATGTCTTTGAGTATTTGATTTACTTGTTCTGCTTGCCCACCAGTCTGGGGGTGAAAAGCAGTGCTGGAGGAGAGCATGGTACCCATGGCTCCTTGAAACATCTTCCAAAACCTCGAGGTGAATTGGGTTCCTCGATCCAACACGATCTCCTTAGGAACTCCATGAAGATTCATGATACGCTCAATGTAGAGGCTGGCTATCTTGTTGCCATCATAGGTAGTCTTGACGGGAATGAAATGGGCTACTTTGGTCAGCTGTTCAACAATGACCCAAATAGAGTCATGTCCCTTGCTTGACCTTGGTAAACCGGTGATGAAATCCATCCCGACTTTGTCCCACTTCCATTCAGTCACTTTGAGAGGTTGCAATAGCCTAGCGGGTCGCTGGTGCTTGGCTTTGACTCTCTGGCATATGTCGCATTTGGCGACACAGGTGTCGATCTCCCATTTCCTACCATGCCACCAGAATCTTGCCTTGAGGTCTTGATACATCTTGGTTCCTCCAGGATGGATGGAGTATGGAGTGTTGTGAGCTTCTTGCAAGATTAAGTTCTTGATCTCCTGTTTGTTGGGCATGCTGATGTGCTTCCCAAACCACACCACTCCTTGTTCATCCATTGAGAATCCTGGGGCCTTGCCTTCCTTGATCTTCCTCTTGATGCCTTCAATGCTCTCGTGTCCCTTTTGAGCTTCTTTGATATCACCATCAAGGTAGGCTTTGCTTAGAGGTTAGCGACAAACTTGGGTGAAACCAGTTCTAAGCCGAAGCTTTCAAGCTCTTCATACAGGGCGGGTAGCCTTTCCTTAATCATGGCATTCAAGGATCAAGCCTTTCGGCTTAATGCGTCTGCTACCTCATTGGCTTTGCAGGGGTGGTATTGAACACTGAGGTTGTAATCCTTGATCAACTCCAACTATCTTCGTTGCCTCATGTTCAATTCCCTTTGGGTGAAAATATACTTCAAACTCTTGTGGTCTGTGTATATCTCACATCGCTTCCCCAGAAGGTAATGTCGCCATGTCTTCAAGGCATGAACCACAGCTGCCAACTCAAGATCATGAGTTGCATATTTCTCTTCATGGGGTCGTAGCTGTCTAGATAGATATACTACAACTCTGCCGTCTTTCATTAGAACACCTCCAAGCCCAGTTCTTGATGCATCACAATAAATCAAAAACTCCTTGTGAATATCGGGGTGGCCAAAACTGGGTTTGTGGTCAATCTCTTCTTGAGCTCCTGGAAGCTTTCCTCACACTTAGCTGTCCATTCGTACTTCTTGTCCTTCTTCAAAAGCTGGGTCATGGGTCGAGCAATGCTTGAGAACCCTTCCACGAACTTGCGGTAATATCTCGTGAGTCCGAGGAAGCTCCTGACTTCCTTCATGGTGGTTGGGGTTTGCCATTCAGTCACGGCTTCAATCTTGACAGGATCCACTGATAATCCTTCTGCAGTCAACACATGACCCAAGAATCCAAGTTCATGCAGCAAGAATTCACACTTCCTGAACTTGGCATAAAGCTGGTGCTCTCGAAGCTTTTCTAGGACCAATATCAAGTGTTACTCATGCTCTTCTTAAGACTTGGAGAAGACGAGTATGTCATCAATGAAGACGACAACGAACTTGTCCAAGTACTCCGTGAAGACCTTATTCATGAGGTACATGAAGTAGGAAGGGACAATAGTTAACCCGAGTGACATGACCGTGTATTCATACAGGCCATACCGGGTTACAAATGCCGTCTTTGGAATGTCTTGAGGTATGATCTTCAGCTGATAGTTCCTAGACTAGAGGTCGATCATGGAAAACACCTTGGCTCCATTCAACTGATCAAATAGGTCTTCAATCTTGGGGAGTGAGTACTTGTTATTTATTGTGAGTTCATTGAGATAACGGTAATCGACACAGAGTCTGATAGTTCTGTCCCTATTTGACACAAATAAAACAGGTGATCCCCAAGGAGAGGCACTTGGGCAAATGAATCCTTTTCTGAGCTGCCCTCCCAGTTGCTTTTTCAATTCAGCCAACTCTTCGGATCCCATCCTATAGGCCTTCTTATAGATGGGCAATGATCTGGGCATAAGCTCAATGACAAACTCAATGTTGCGGTCAGGAGGCATTCCGGGCAGCTCATGAGGAAACACATCCGGGTATTCACATACCACTGGCACTTGATCCAATTCAACTCCCAATAGACAGTTAGCCTGAGGGGCTTGAGTGGAGGTACGGTTGGGAAAATACTTGACTTCAACTCCTTGGCTATTGGTCACGGTGACAATCCTCTTGGCATAGTCTAATATGCCTTGGTGCTTGGTTAACCAACTCATGCCAAGGATGACATCCAAGCCGGGTGAATCCAGAACTGTAAGGTCTGCTAGGAAGTCTACCCCGCTGATGTCAATCTTCACTCCCTTATGCCCTATCCCACACTTCATAACTGAACCCGGGGTTTGTATCAACATACGACCACCCAGGGGTGTAGGTTTCATGCCACTCTCTATTGCAAACGTTTGGGTGACAAAAGAATGTGAAGCTCCACAATTGAATAGTATTGTTGCTGGGGTTGAGTTGACGAGGAACGTACCTAGTATGACGTTCGGGTCTTCCCGGGCTTCCTCTGCAATGACATGATTCACACGACCCTTGCCATTGTTGGGATGGTTGTGGGGAGCGGGGTTCCTTGGTGGTGCTCCACGGCCTTGACCTTGGTTTGGCACATTGGGGTGCGGTGCATCTGGCTTCTTGTTGGGGTAGAGCTTAGAGATGTGTCCAGACTGACCACATCCAAAGGAAGTGACTTGCCTAGGGTTGTTTTTGAAGTTCCTCCCTCCATTGTTGTTATTGGTGTTGTTGTAGGTTGGCCTGGGATTGGCATACTGCTGAGGCTAGTAGCTCGAACGAGGCGTAGGAGGTCTAGCCTGCTATGTCTAATAGGTCAGCTTGGCTGGGGCTAGCTAGAATGGGCAAGGTTTCTGGTTGCTTGAGATACCCTTGTTGATCATCTTGCACTTGTGAGTGCCGTCTATGGCATGACGCTTGTCTTCTAGCAAGAGGGTCTTGTTCACCAGGTTGAAGAAGGTACGACGGTCGCAGACGATGAGCTGATACTACAGGGTCTATTGAAGTCCCTACATGAAGCGTTCCGTCTTGGCAGCTTCCGTGTTGACATCTTCAGGTGCATACCTTGACAGCAGGTTGAACTTCTGTAGGTACTCCTTGACAGATCCACTTCCTTGATTCAGCGCTCGGAATTCTCTCTTCTTGATAGCCATGATCCCAGAAGAAATGTGGGCAGTGCAGAATCCTTCCTTGAAGTCATTCCAAGTGATCACACGCTCACCTTGCATGACCTTGAACCCATCCCACCAAGCTCGGGTGGTACCTCTGAGGCAGTGAGAGGCATAAAGCACCTTCTCACGGTCCTCATTGCAATTAACCGATGCAAGGAGGTCCTCGATGGCGCAGATCCAGTCATCAGCATCGAATGGTTCATTAGTCTCGGTGAAGGTTGGGGGCAAATTCCTCATGAACTCAGACAACGTGGAGAGGCCATTTCCATTCCTGCCTTGCTGCTGGTTGTTCACAAGGGCTTGAGCCATCTACTGGATAGCAACATTGTTGGCTTGGCATTGCTCCCGGAGAACTTGGAGAAATTGATCTATGGTCATGTTCTCCGGTGGAGGTGGTGGCGGGTGAATGTCGCCTTGTGGCTGCTCCTGGTGTCCTCCAGCGTGAGCAGCCCCACGAGATCCCTATTGCTGGCTTGAGTTGCCGGCTTGAGGGTTGGTGAAGGAGCTATTGCGAGTAGCAGTCACCATCCTGTTTGCAGCAGCCAAGTCAACCAACTGGGAAAGACGAGAGGGAAAGCAACAACGATAAAGCACACCTAAGGGGGTTTGTCGAGTGGAAGTGTGATATTGAAAGGTCGAAAGACCAACATACATTAAGATAGACGATGGAGTCATTTACATGTTTCCTAAGGCTAAAGCACGACTTGCATTGGAACACAAACAAAACAAACAACAAGCAAACATGGTTTCATATGAACCATTACACGGAATCGACTTCGCGTGAGGGATACATGAATTATCCTACCCTAGGGTTCTCAGACTAAGGTGGTGGAGTGCTTGGTCTAGTAGTCACGCTCCTCTGGGTCTTCCTCCTATTCGTCATCCGAACAGGCATCATTCCCAATCGAAGCGGTCAGGGAACAAGGAGGTCCATCCCGATGACGCTTTGCTGGTGGGTCGGTGAAGAGCTCAAGGTACTCCTTCGCACTCATGCGATGATGACGTGTCGGTGCATCACTAGCAGGGGGTACTCCACCTCTGTATGCGACAGCTGGTCGTCCCTCGGGGGCTCCACCCTTCTTGATGTTGTCTGCCTTCGTCTTGGTTTGCCAAAGTAGCTCTCGGGTGTGGTGAAGTTCCTCGCGGAGCTTCACGGACTTCTTAATCGAGTGGTGAACCAGACTATCAGTGGACAGGCTGAAGTAGGTCTGGAACCTGAGTGGTGTGACATCCTCCTGGGTTGGAACCAGTGTCCAACTCTTGCCAAGATCATCCTTTCTGAAAGGAATGTAGCGAGTAGCCAGCTCATGAGCCATCTCTGGAAGGATGTCTCATAGGTGCAGTAGTGACTTGCGTGCAGCTGACTCGACTGCGACTATCATGGTCTCCATCCGTGGTCCTTCAAAGAACCAACTAGTCGGGGAGTCGTTTGCCTTCACGACCACGTCCACGTGGTACTCCTTCGTGATGGCATCGATCCCGTGCTCGTGGTAGAGGAAAATGGGTGGTTGGCAAAACTAGCACTTCTCCAGGCTATCACCAAGGAGTAAGGGAAAGCCGGATGTCAGGAAGGCTTCGAGTACGACGGCCATCTACAAAGGTTTGAAAGGAGGAGAGTCAGCAGAGTGTTGTGTGAGGAATAGAACAGGTAAACAATGCAGAATTCCTAAGCATAGGTGCTAGGTGTAGTTTTGAAAACAGTTTTATCCTAACTAACGTCGATGCTAACTAAGGGCTTCCTACAGTCAGGATGGCTCTAATACCAGCTCTATGGGAACCCCGACTCATAAGTCGTGATCACCGAATGCATGTGTAAAGTTATCCCACAGATCAATGCTCACTGAACACACAGAAGCTGGACAAGAAGAGTCTTACATCCACACTTAATGTCTTACACAAATAAAGACAACGAAGGTCTAGTCTTACATAGATAGGGCCACGAGGGCCAAACACTTAAATAGAACAAGCAGCAGAAATCTTGATCGAAGCGTGAACCCATGCCATCATCCTTAAACCTACAGGCATTTTGACTAGGAAGCGTCCTAGTTCGCTTGTTCGTCTCCAACGAACTCTTCAACATACTCTTGTTCTTCCATGCCTGGCCAATTAAATAACCAGTAGCAAGCCAATTAGTACTTTGAATGTTCTCGCAAACAACCCAAGTTGTGGAACTAGGTAATAATGATGCATGATTTTACACTAAGTACGTAAATTGCGGAAAGCCAATTTTTGGTGCAATGACAAGATCAACTAACGAAGTAAGCATGCATCAACAATTGGCAGATATCCATATGAACAAGTTACAAATATCATCATGAACAGGGATTGTACATCTCATGTTCATCCATTATGCTAAGTCATTAGACTCATTCAATCGTCAAGCTAAGTCATCAGACTTTTGCTAGGTAACCTCTTTGTCACCAACACACACACTCGCACCAAGTTTGCGAAAACATCCGGACGTAGTTTAAGAAGGACCTCCAACTGTCCATGACCGCAAATGCGGATATCCAAATAGTTTTACACTCTCCAGAGGTTGCACACTTTACCCACAAGACTTGGGGAACTTCCATGTCATCCACGACTTGCGTTATATAACATACCCGAGCTAAGCAAACGAATAATGCCTTTCCCAAGGTGATACTAAACAAGGAGTCCACTCGTTGGTGCCATCCCTCATGATGTACATCACACGTAACATCCATGAGGGCACGCAATGGTGTGTCCAGTGCCTGTAAAGACAGCATATGGCCTTCCACTTCCGGGACAACCCCGTCTCAAGAGTGACCAGTTCACTCTTGCCACTAGTAATGCGAGCTCCCCGCTAGCACCAACCATAGTAATCAACAAGGCCCCATCCCATAAGGGGTATCGTGGTTGCGCATGTAAGGTTGGGATGGTCAGCAGACCTTAAAACTCTCCATTTTCGAAAACACGCACTCACTTGCTCCGGCACACAACTTCTTTCTCAAATGGTCACCCAATTTATCATCATCTCCCTCGGGCATTAGTGGCACCCGACAGGGTATTCGAAAAGTCTTTGAAATCATTTCTTGCTTCCCATCACTATGCATAAATCCCATCCCACTTGCATAGCATCTGTGAGCATCCTATCTACTCCCACCAGCATAACCTTCATAGGGTGGTAGGGTCATGCACGATACAAGTGTCAATGATAAAAGTATCAGAGGTATCACACCGAAGGGGGGAACACCAGTTCAGGATCAATCATCGAAACAACAAGTGTTATATGTGATGCATGAAAAGTTTCTTAACATGTTTAAAGGGCTGCTTGCTTGGCTCAACAAAGTCTCTGGGATCTTCGAAGTCTTTGGGTCCAACTTCCTCATCAATGACGCAATCTATCATCGCGAATAAAAGTGACAAAAGTAAGCATCACACAAAAACTGAGCACACAAAAAGCTATTAAAAATGCTACCCTACTCTAATAAATACTAAAGACTATATTAAAAATGTTTGTTTAGTATTTTGTTATGAAATTTTTTTTGGAAACTATTTAACAAAGGAAAAATATGCCAAAATATAGGTCTAAAAATAAAATAGTGCATAAAAGGTTTTCAAAATTTTACAAAAAGGGCACTATTAAATTCTAGGGAATATACTAGGAATTTAGCTGCAAAAATTATTGTTATAGGATTTTTATTGAGCTTTGTGGGGTTTTGCAAAAATCCCACAGAAAAGAAAAAGAAAAAGGCCAAGGGACCCTAGGCTACAGGCGGCCAATGGTTGGGCCGGCCCAGCTGGCCAGCTAGCTGGCCTCGCCCGCGGCCAAGTTTAAGCCTGACGCGCGGGGCCCGACCGTTAGCGACTACGAGGGGGAGAGAGAGCAGGAGAGGGAGAGAGAGGCCGATAGGTGGGTCCTACCTGTCGAATCCTTCTCCCACCTCGGGCAGAGGGAGGGAGAGGCTCACCGGTGACAAAAGGAAGCACAGCAAGGGGAGATGGAGGCGGGGACGAGCTCTGCGTCGAGCCGCTCGTCTCGTGGAGGTGGAAGGGCGGCCAGAGGTGGCCAGAGTCGTTAGTGGGGTGATGGCCTTGGCGGAGGAGCTTTGGCAGGATGACGTGAAGGTCACCCTACGCACCAAACGAAGGGGAAAAAGGAGGTTAATGGGTCAGGGAGCTGAGGGGAACCCAATGGGACAGAAATGGGGGCCGGAGAGGGGAGGTACCCGGAGATCGACGATGAGATGGCCGTGGCGGTCCTCGGCTTCATCCCGAGCACAGAGGCGTCGAGGGCTCTCTGATGGGCACAGGGAGGTAGTGAGGGAGTGGATAGAGATACCAGAGGGAGAGAGGGGCCCAAGAGGCTCTTTTATAGGCGCCCGGTGGTTCACCAAGCTCGGGTGCACCGGCGAGCTCGGCGCCGGGGTCAGGGTCGATCACAGGGGGCGAGGGTGAGTCTGTGGTGTTCCTGGGGCTGGTCTAGGCCGAGGGGGAGAGAAGAGAGATGCAGGGGAGCGCGCGCGTCCGAGGAGGGCGAGAGGAGGGAGAGAGAGGAGGGGCTCAACAAGGTGGCGTGGCGCGGACGCCGAGGCCGACCATCTGGCGAGAGGGGGCGCTCGAGGTGGTCGGGGCCATAAAGTAGGCAATGGCTACAGCGCCTGTCGGCATTGTAGCGCGCTCCAAAGAACGCGTTTAGCAGGCCACGACATGCCAACGGCGTCTTGTGCCTGGCCAAGAGTGTCTAGGTGGATCTAGTGGTGTCTAGGCTAGAGAAAAGTGCCTTGGATGCTTCAGGAGAGGAATATAGTAAGAGGGGAGGGGAGAGAAAGCTCTACCTGGGCTGTCCAGGGGTAAAAATGGGGGTTTAACCCCACCTCCCCATGGCTTGAGGACATGGGATTTTTACTGGGGTGCTTGGGCATTTCCAAAACGTGTGGTAAAGTTTGGAGGCAAGGGGAACAGAGAAAGTGGGTGAAATCAGAGACTTACCATTTCACCAGAAGGTGTTTGATGGTGATTATGCCTAGTAGATGAATCCTACATGCCTTGATAATTAACAGGATCAAAGGGTGGTCACAAGTAGGGATTATCACCAAGTTTGAGAGAGTTTGATGACAATTCACAATGGGACTTAGTGGAAACCTAGAAAAATCAACATATTCTAGTTTCTCTAGATCTAGACATGGTAAGGTTTTACCCTTGATGCACCACTTAGTGATGCATCATTATTTGGTGATTAGAACATGTTCACAAGGTTTGACTTTAAGGGAAGAAACTTCACAATGTAAAGTTGTTCAAATTTGAATTTGGACACGGAGGGTTTTGGGATGGTTTGATGAACCAAATCAACTTGGATTGAGATGAAACTTTGCAAGATCATCACCTATGATAGTGTTAACTTGCTGAAATTTTCCTGGAATTTATTGAGAATATTTCTTATACAAATATTCCAAAAGTTTGATTTGAACAGAAAGGGTTTTGAGGGGTTTTTCCCATGATTTGAACATGCCTTTGTTTTGAAACTCATATATATGGAAAATATATGTCCACTGAGTTTCCCAAAATTTTCTCAAATATTTTTAAAGCATTTAAATATTTTTTCCCAATGAAAGACCATTTCTGGTTTTAAGAAATAGCCTTTGAATAAAATATAAGAATAACCTTTAAAATTAATATTTGGTGGTTTTGGAAAGTATTATATATATTAGCTAGGTTTGAAGTAAAGCCTTTGGGGAGAAAGGATCCACCCAATTTGAGGACTTGTAGTGCAAACCTCATTTCAGGGTTTTCGGAAAAACAAATTTGAATAAACCCTTTTTGGTCAAGATAAAATTTGATAAAGATAGTTTGGGCACTATTCACATGGCATGATCATTGGGCAAGAGGTTTGGGTCAAGGAAGATGAGTATGAAGAGGGATAGAATCTAAGAGTGCCATAAACAACAATCAGCAAGCAAACAAGCAACAATTCATCAAGCACAATCATTGAAAAAGTTTTAGTTGGCTCCAAATTTTGTAAATCCAAACATAACAAGGTTATATAACACAGGGTGTGACAATGAGTGCGCTACCTTCCAGGCCCTCCTCAACAAGGCTATCAACGTCGAAACCGGACAGACCGACTACAAGGCAACTAAGAAGCACAACTCTGACTTCAGCCGTGCATCTGGCTCAGGCTCCAACAGATGCCGGGTGTGGGTGCCCAACACAGCTCTGCCACCAAGGTACACCGCGAGGCTATTCTTCCAGGCGCCTCGCCCAGCTCAACCCAAGCCTCCAGCCAGGACATTTGAAGGTCCCGCTGCCAATGTTGCTCCCTGTGCAACTGTTGTCGGCTACAAATCTGGAGAACCACGACACTATTCCCGTGAGTGTCCCCAGAACAATGTCAAGTCATCGGGACGTGAGAATCCGGGAAAGGCCTTGTATGTGAAGCCAGCTCCTTCTCGTGGACATGTGAACTACGTCTCTACTAAAGAAGCCCTTGAGGACCCCGATGTTATCCTAGGTACGCTCCTAGTCAATAGTCATCCAGCATCCGTTCTGTTTGATACTGGAGCATCTCATTCTTTCATCTCAGAAAATTATGCATAGTTGCATAACATATCTTTTTGTTATATGCCTACTCCTTTAGTAGTTCACACTCCTGGTTCAAAATGTCAAACTTCTAGAGTGAGCCATGACAATGAGATTCTTGTGGATAGGATATTCTTCCTAGCAACTTTGATAGCTCTCAAGTCTTCGGACATCAATATCATCTTATGCATGGACTGGAAGAAAGGCCATTATGCTAAGATTGATACACATACTAGGAATGTTTTCAGGTTACACATCCATCGGGTGAGATAGTCAATGTCTCAACTCGAGTTGTCAAGTGCCAACTCTATTCTCTGAATGCTAGTCCTCTTCCAGAATTAGAAGATATTTCGGTAGTCCATGACTTCCCAGATATAATTCCAAAGGAACTGCCAGGAATACCACCTATCAGAGATGTAGAGTTTGTGATAGAACTCATTCTAGGGACTGTCCCAATAGTCAGAAAACCCTATAAGATGGCACCCTTATAACTAGCCGAGCTTAAGAAACAACTCGACGAGGCTTTGAAGAAAGGTTTCATCCGTCCTAGTTCTTCTCCTTGGGCTTACCATGTCCTCTTCGTCAAGAAGAAGGATGGATCGGACCGGATGGTTCTAGATTATCGGCCTGTGAATCTGGTCACCATAAAGAACAACTATCCTCTCCCTAGGATCAATGACTTGTATGATCAACTCGCTGGATCCTCAGTCTAATACAAAATGGATTTGTGGTTGGGATACCATCAAATTAGAATTAGAAATGGGGACATTCCAAAAACGGCTTTTGTTACTCGTTATGGCCAATACGAGTACACCGTCATGTCCTTCAGTTTAACCAATGCCCCAGCCACTTTCTCTCGCTTGATGAATTCGATCTTCATGGAGTACCTAGACAAATTCGTCGTGGTTTACCTCGACGATATACTCATCTACTCGAAGAATGAATAGGAACATGCCGAGCATTTAAGGCTTGTATGTATGAAACTTCGAGAGCATCGTGTGTATGCCAAATTCTCCAAGTGTGAATTTCGGCTACCAGAAGTGACCTATCTAGGCCACATGATCTCTGGTAAATGTATTGCTATCAATCGCGAGAGAGTTCAAGCCATCCTTTATTGGACTCAACCTGAATCGGTTAAGCAATTTTAGAGTTTCCTTGGCTTAGCGAGCTATTGTTGCCGCTTTGTCGAGAACTTCTCCAAGGTTGCGAAGCCTCTGACTGAACTCCTCAAGAAAGATAAAAAGTTCGAGTGGACTCCACAATGCGAGCACAGCTTGCAGGAACTGAAAAGACGCCTGACCTCTGCTGCTGTTCTTGTGCCACCAGACTTCTCGAAGGACTGCGTTATCTATTGTGACCCCTCGCGACAAGGATTAGGTTGCATTCTCATGCAATATAGTCATGTGATTGCATACGCATCTCGACAGCCGCGTCCACATGAGGATAATTATCCAACACATGGTCTTGATCTTGTAGCCGTAGTCCACGCACTGAAAACTTGGCGACATTACCTTCTGGTTAATATTTGGGAAATTTTCACTCATCACCAAAGTCTGAAATATATTTTCACCCAGCTGGATTTGAATCTGAGGCAAAGACGGTGGGTTGAGTTGATTACAAACTACGACTTAGGGATAACTAACACCCCGGGGAAAGCCAATGTCATGGCTAATGCACTAAGTTGTAAGTATTATTTTAGCAACCTGATGTTACAGCAAAATCAACCACTTCTCTATGAGGAATTTCGGAAGTTGAACCTTCACATTGTTACTCAAGGATTCCTTTCAAACTTGGTAGCTAAACCTACTCTTACAGATCAAATCATAGAAGCCTAGAAGCATGATGCCGGGATATCTCGGATCAAGAAAAACATTAGGAAGGGTTATGTTAGATGCTTCTCAGAAGATGATCGGGGTGTTGTCTTCTTTGAGAACCGCTTGGTGGTCCCGAAGAAGCAACATCTACGGTAGCTGGTCCTTAAGGAGGCTCATGATTCTCCTCTCACGATTCATCCTGGTAGTACCAAGATGTATCAGGACCTGCGCCAGAGGTTCTGGTGGACTAGGATGAAGAGATAAATTGCTCAGTTCATTGCTAACTGCGATGTTGGTCGACGTGTTAAGGCAGAACATCAAAGGCCTGCTAGCACCCTTCAACCCTTAGCTATTCCTGAATGGAAATGGATAAGGTCGGTATGGATTTCATCACCGGATTTCCCAGGACCAAGAGAGGGAATAATGCTATCTTTGTGGTCATAGACTGTCTTTCCAAAGTGGGTCATTTTCTTCCTATTCGGGAGCGTATAACTGCTTGCCAGCTAGCGGAGTTATACGTTTCTCGAAAAGTTTATCTTCATGGTGTTCCTTTGGAGATTAACTAAGACCGTGGAAGTATCTTTACCTCCCGATTCTGGGAAAGCTTCCAAAATGCTATGGGGACTCATCTATCCTTTAGCATTGCTTTCCATCCGCAGTCAAGTGGTCCAGTTGAGGGAGTCAATCAAATTCTTGAAGACATGCTCATATCTTGTTTTATATCCTTCGGTATGAATTGGGAGAAATGTCTTCCGTTCGCCGAAATTGCTTATAACAATAGTTACCAGTCAAGCTTGGGCAAAGCCCCTTTTGAAGTTCTCTATGGACGAACATGTCGAACACCTCTTATCTGGTCAAAAACCAAAGAGAGGCAACTCTTTCGTCCAGATATGATACAGGATGCAAAGGAGCAAGTTCACATTATGCATGAAAAGTTGAAAATAGCTGTGACCAATGAAGTTGATGAGAAGGCTTACCTTCGGGTTACACCTCTGAAGGGTACCCAACGATTCGGTATCTAGGGCAAGTAGGCTCCTCGTTACATTGGTCCATTTCACATTCTTGCTAAATGAGGAGAAGTTGCCTACTAATTGGAACTTCTGCTGCATCTTTCCAAGGTTCATGATGTCTTCCATGTCTCGCAACTCAGGCGTTGCTTCTCGGACCCTGTCCGCGAAGTGGACCACGAAACGCTTGATCTCCAAGATAACCTTACATATCAAGAATACCCTGTTCGTATTCTTGATCAAGCTGAGCATACCGCTTGATGTCAAAACATCAAGTTTCTCAAGGTTCAGTGGTCACACCATTCCGAGAAGGAAGCCACATGGGAAAGAGAGGATCGTCTTCGACTAGAGTACCAAGCGCTTTTCCCCATGACTTCCAAATCTCGAGACGAGATTCTTTTGAGTGGGGGTGGGTTGTCACATCGTTAGTTAGCATTGCTCTGTTTAGCATGTGTTGTGCATCATGTTTTGATTTTTGCATCAATATGAAATGGGGACCAACAGAAACACTAACACCTCACCTGAATCAACCAATTCAAATGTTGTGAAAAATCAACAAATCCAAAATTCCCATCAAAAATGCCCCCCATATCTGGTAAATATTAGCATCAATATATCAGGGGACATTTTAATTTTCAGAACATAAATGTCATTTTAAAATAAATAATAAAGCTTATGAAAATGCCAAATAAAGCATTATAAATATTTTAGTCATTCAGAAAATTGAAACTTTTTGTGGAGGTTTGAAATATTCAAACGAAGCTTGCGAAATATTTCAATATAATTTGAAATAGGTTTTGAGGCCTTGACAAAAATAAAACAAATGTCAAAAAACAAAAAAAAACAAAAAAAAAAGAAAAAGGAGAGGCTTACATGTGCCTGGCCGAGGAGAGAAGCCGAGCTAGCCCACCAGGGGCAGGGGGTCTTCTTCCTCCTCTGCTAGGAGGACACGCAGCTGCGTGGCCAGCGAGCCGACGCCACTCCTCGCCACCTCCTGCCTGCCTGGCTGCCGTGGAGGCCTCCTAAACCTCCCCGCGGTCGTCCCGGCCGCTTCCCTCTCTCTCAGTCTCCCCGTCTCTCCCTTGGGCTCCCCTCTCCTCTGCTTCGCTATGGCCGGCAAAGCCCCGCCGCCGTAGTCTCGCCGCTCCACACTCCCCCTCGCTCCCGAGCCCCCCAATAGCTCCGCCTCGATGCCCTCTTCCTTATCGCCAACCCACGCGTCGCTGGAAGCCCTCCTTCACCGCATCGCTGTCGTCTTCAACCTTAGGCACCGGCAAGAACGTGCAGCTTGCCGCCGCTCTAGACCTTCCCTAAGCCATCTTTCGACGCCACTGCAACCGTCGTGAGCTCCTGGTTCTGTTCCCCCTCTTTCTGCCATCGTTAGAGCGCCATAGCCCCCCGACTCCGTCGGCACCCGAAGTGCTCCGCCGCACGAGCTCGTCATCGGTGCCATTCCGGTGACCAGGCGGTCCCCCCGAGGCCACCATTGAGCTCATGGGGCCACATAGAGGTCGTACGAGCCCACGGGCAGTCCTCTTGCGCCCTGTTTCAACGTGCCCGTGCTCGCTCGAGCTCCGGCAGACGCCGAGCTCAACACCGGCATCGACTCCGGCAATCCCAACCACTGGGCAGTGTCGAATTGGACGCGTGCGAGCACGCAGGTCCGTCTGGTGCCCTCTATCGTCCATTTGGTCGCTGGAGGAGGTTTTTTGACCCCCTCCACTGTCCCTCATGTCGCGGGCAACTCAACACTAGCAAGTCAACCCATTTAACCATGGGGTTGAACCCCTAGGTGAACTGTCAAGTGGGCCCGGCCCTGTTAGTTTAAAGATTAGTTTAGAAAATTAATTCATTAATTTAATTAACTTCAACACCCACTAACAATTGAGCCCAATCCTAAATAATTAGTAATTAGGAATTTAATTAAACCTAATTAGGGTTTGGGTCACTGACCAGTGGACCCCACTCGTCCGGTTTGAACTGTCTACGGCTTGTTCCTGCTGACATCATGCGGATATCACGCTAATGCATTGAAGGAATTTCTAATTTAATTTAATTCCACAAAATACTTAAAACATATAAAAATCATAGGAATTAATCTATAACTCAGATTGAAATAAATTATATATGAAAATTTATCAGAAAACTTCAATGAATCCAATGGTGCTGTTAACAGGCATGTTAGAGTAACCTATGTAGACAAACATTGACACTTAGCCATAGGTCAATATATAGAATATTAAATGGAGAACGATTTTCAACCTATATTCAAATCCAGTCCATCTATCTTTAATAGTAATTGCATTAGCTCATCCATTCATGTTGCCATGTCATGACCATGCATCATATTGCTGGACTTGCCGTGTGTTGATCGTTACCTATATGCTTTGCGGTAGGCCCTGCTTCCGAGCATACCTCCGAGTATCCCAATGAAGGAGAGTACCTTCCCACTTCCCATCAAGGCAAGAAACCCCATTGATCATTCCGATATCATCCCATTCTCTCGCTCCTGCTCTTGTTTATTTCATTAGGACAAACGTTCATTTATCTGTCATTTGCGGTAGTTCAACCCATTCCTCTACATGACCTGTCATTGTCATAGTAAATAGCTAAACCCTGCATCCTAGCATACCTGGTAGATGCTTGAGCCATGATGTGCTTTACCTGCTATGCCTGCTATGCTTGCTATGATTAGAGTTGTGTCTGGTTTGATTCATCTGGGTGATGAACTGGAGTGAAACAGTATTGTTCCGATATGATGAGCTAAATCATGACCACAATTTTCTAAAGGTAGAGACGACAGGCTATCTAGGAGTACATAGTGGGTTATCTCATTGGGACCGTTCATAGGAACTGAGTTCCGTGTTTGTGATCCAAGGCTAGTTAGTACCACACATTGGGTTCCGATAACTGGACCCCTCTTGACTAATCAACTGCTTAGTCCTTGGTCCAGGAGTTGCAAGTAGTTTCTAGTGTTAATAGTTTGCTGGAGGCTGTGCATAGCGCTGACCCTAGGGGTGGGCTACGATGCGGTAGGCAGTGGCACGGTGTACCAACGGTCACCCGAATGGTGGGCGTGGGAACCCTGTGCACATCGTTTGTGGCCGTAGCGGAAACTTTGGCTGGACTTCCATGCGGGTTCAGTCTCAAATAGGCGATAGCCTGGACTAGAGGTCTTGAGTGATTGACAGTCATGGCCGACACCATCGTAGGGCTTCCGCTTGAAGGTTGCCGAGGTACATGGTTTTATGAGCACACAACGGTAAGTGGCAAGAGAGTGTGCAAAGGATTAAACCCCTTGAGGGTATGAATCTGTTTGAATAGTCGCGTCCTCGGATATGGACTACTTGGAGAACTTATGTTGTTCATAGATAACTTGATGGTTACTCATAGAAATATCAAGACAAGTGTGAGTACCGTGGATGGCACTCTCGTAGGTGATGAAAGCGAATCCATGGTGGTGTATTGATGTGGTGTTAGTGGACTCGTGTGCTATATCTAAAACATGAACAACGAATTAATATGTGTAGAATAGGTTAGCGAAGCGTCAACCTGGCATTGCTGCATTAACTACACTACCCCCCTTGTTGATACATGAGCATGAATAGAATAGGCCTGTTTTAAAGACTTGTTGAGTACATTTGTAATCATGTTTTCTTAATAAATGTTGCAGATGAGACTCGGGACCCATTAGGTGGGTTCTACCTAGATGTCGACGACACCGAATAGCTGGTGTCCCATCTACGAACATATGCCATGTGGCAGGCTGTAGATAGTCAGGCCATGTGACTTTTTAACCCTTTCATCTGTCTGTACCCAGACAGCTTTATGCTTCCGCTTGGTTTGTATGAACTTGCTTGTATGACTTGAGTGTCGGGTCATGTGACCCCTGTCTGTAAGAACATATTATGCAAGGCTCCTTTGAGCCTCTTAAATAAAAGTTGTGTTGTTGTATGGTTATGTTGCGATACCATAGTTGTATTTATGCATACCGGGCATGTCGTGCGTACGTGTGATGTGAAACGGTATGTATGGGAGCCGACACCTAGTCATGTGCCTTTAGTAGTACTCTTTACGGGAAACTGCCTCTTTGTGCTTCCACCGAGCCTTGGTAGCTTGCTACTGCTCCGGACACATTGATTGACCGGCATGTATCCTTCTTTGTTGTTGTGTGTGTCCCTTCAGGGAAATGTCTTGCAGTGTAATGGAGTCCATGTAGCCTGCTACGACTCGTCTACGTGAAGTGTTGACATTTATGTCCCACGGCAGAATGGATTCCTTGTAGCTTGCTATGACTCGTCTACACACGCTTGAGGCCGACACCTACATTCCTTGGTTATGTATGCATGTTCTAGCATGAATGTGCTACTTGGGTTTCATGACTAGTCATGTCGGCCCGGGTTCTCTGTCGTTTGAATGCTAGCGACATATTCACATACGTGAGCCAAAAGACGCAAATGGTCCCAGCTAAGGTAAGGCTGTAGCCGTGGAGTTTACCGTGCATGAGGCCGCAAAGTAATGTGATGTGTTACAGGCTGGATTACTATGACTTAGGATCGTGGTCCCAACATCATGTTACCCAAAAGAAGTTTATTAATAAGACTTGATCAACCTTGTTAATGAATTACTTTTGATGAGCGTGAGATGGATGAATTTAGAAAGCACAACTTTCTACACCCACCTTTTACTTTTTGTTAGTTAGAGTAAATAAAGTGAAAATGCTATTATTTTTCTGTTTTTTGAGTTTTTCATGCAATAGAAAAATGATCTTGAAATAAAAGCTCTTGAAATGCATTGAAAATGTAGTGTATTTTGTTTTTGGAATATTTAAGAATATGTGGCACTGAGTACATATCAGGGGGCTGCACCAATGGGTCACAAGCGCACAGGGCGTGACCACCCCCTGGCCGCGCCTAGGTGACTTGTGGGTCCCACGTAGGTCCCCTTAACTTATTTCAAAGCCCATCCACTTTGTCTTCCTCCAGAAATAAATCTCACCATTGCTCAAACCCGTGTTCTAGCTCATTTTGTTGTCATTTTCGATCTCCTTGTGCAAAGGTCCAATTGCAAAACTATTTTAGGGGATTGTTCTTCGGTATGTGACTCCTCCAACTTCCCAATTAGATTTTATCCTACTATTTTATATATCACAAATTTTTGCTGCTGTGATGACCTTGTTATTAAGCTTGCATGTCAAATTTGTATAGTCCCAAGTAGTTTTGATGCATGATATAGCATCTAGGCACTTATGGGAGTAGTTTCTAAAAGTTTTGTTAAGTTTTATTCACCTTTATTTTGAGTCACTAAAAATTTAAGAAATTTTCGGAAGAAAGAAATGATGAGGAGATTGTTAATAGGATCTTCAATCCGAGGCTCTAAAGAAGATGAAAGTGAGGTCAAGAAGAAGTCCAAATACAATCTTCCTTGCGTCATAGAAGTTCGACCATAGGAATGGCCAAGTGATACATTCTTGAGGGCTGCCTAAATTTAGGAAGATTTCTATCATTACTGACTTCCTCAACGATAAGTGTGACCAGTACCTGTTGCTCACTAATACCTTTGTGCAAAACTTTCATTTTCATTATAGGGAAGACCCTCCTACGGTAGAATTTCACTTATATGATGTTCCGAAGAAGATGAACCTTTACGATTTTTGCAACGTTTGCAAAATACCCTATGAGGGTAGCATCAGTGAACCACGTCCTAGAGACATGGAGGATTTTATTGCCGCAATCACTGTAGGAGAAGTGAGATGGATATCCAAGGCAAGAGCATCTAGTTTACATTTTCTTGTTCTATGCTATTATTAATTATTTGCGGGGAGATGTTTATTTGGTCAGGGGTAAGCGAAGGCCTTAGTGCTCCTGACCTTGCCATTATGCCCCATGCTTCACTTGTTGATAGAACTTTTAATCTGGGTACTATGGCGGCCCAACGGTTGAACTTAAACCGTTCAAAGGGGCCCATATTCAGAGGTATCTATGCATATCGTTTGGCCAAGCACTTTAAGATACCCTTTAGGCTTGACGAAGAAGAGGAAATGCTGCTACCTGCGAAATATTTAGACTATGACCGTATGGTAACACATGATTTTATTAGGAAGAATAAAGGTAGGAGGCTGCTTTACAACTTAGTGTTTAGTCAAGGTACTTGTGAGATTATTGTTCTGCCTGCTTCTTCCTTGTTCAACATTCATTCTGCCACGTACACTATTATGCCCGAGGACATTTACAGATATTGGGGTTTGTCGCAACCCCCGGCGCCTGAGCTGGCACCAGCCCTTGATCCATATTCGGATCCGATTTTTCACTGGGAGCCACAGGAGTACCGAGGAGAGGGTTATTTTCATCCATGGAGGCCAAAAGCCTAAGCTTCGGGAGTACGTATTTCTCACCGACTTTACATTCATGTTCACTCACTCATCTTAGCAGTCGGTGCTCATACTTTTTCATTGTACCTCCCATGGTAGTTTATTTCTTCTTTCCACTTTCTTCTTGTGTGCCTAATTAACCTTGAGAAAATCCAAAAAATAGTTATAGCTTTACCTTCTAGTCTGTTTAGTTGTAGCATTAAATGAAGACCCAAAAAGTTTTTTCGTTCTTCTTTTGCTTGTTGGGAGATTTCTCGTGTAAATAGTTTTTCTCGTTCTTGTTTTTAATTTTATTCTTTGGTTCATAAGGAGAGGACCACAATGAAAATGTTGATGGCTCTTATATGCATTATTGCTTGTATATCAGAGCGCCCATATTACCTTGGCTTCTCCTTTTAGTTATTGTTTGCAGATTCCATCTTAGTCCAATGCACACACACTGTTATTATTGTTCACACCGTCTGGTCGTGCAAGTGAAAGGAAATAATGATGATATATGATGAAAAGATTGAGATGGATGAAAGCTGGTACGAACTCAACCTATTTTGCTTTTGTAAATATGATTAGCTCATTGTTCCGAATTCAGCTCATTATGGGTGAAACATATTTGCAATGACAATTAGAGATTATCGTTATTCATTCCATGCTTAATTAGATAGGAGTGGATAATGGTTTGTCTTGAGTGCCAACATGCATATTAAAATGGTTGTGATGTACTATGATAGGATGGTATCCTCCTTAGAATGATTCGAGTGCCTTGACTTGGCACTTGTTCACGCATGTAGTGGAAACAAAATCAACATAGCCTCCACGATGTTTATGTCCATGGTGATTTATATCCTACTCATGCTTGCATTGGTTAATGTCAAAGCATGTTGATTACTGTTGTCTCTCTCTAGTTGGTCGCTTCCCAGTCTTTCGCTAGCCTTCATTTGTACTAAGCGAGAATACTGCTTGTGCATCCACTTCCATAAAGCCAAAGTTGTTCCATATGAGTCCACCATACCTACCTATATGCGGTATTTACTTGCCAGTCCAAGTAAATTTGCATGTGCTAAACTCTAAACCTTAAAATAATATTCTGTTTTGTATGCCCGAATCGCTCATGTAGCAACTGGAGGTCTCAGTATCTTCCATGCTAGGTGGGTTATTCTCACGATATGTGTTGATTCACTATCATTCATGAGAAAGTGGATGGTATTTAGGATGCCCAGTTCCATGCTCAAAATTCAAAACCAAAATATAATGAAACAAAACTCCTTCAGGATTGTTGTTTGAATGGACGGTACCCGTGGATTCGGCTCGCCACGGAGTGTGCTTGATTGGTGGAGGGGGAGTAAAAACTTTATCATTCTACTTGGGAACCACTTATAATGTATCTAGCATGGAAGATGGCGAAATCTCTTGGTCGTTATGTCAGCAATGAAAGCATGCCGCTCAAAACTGTTATTCATCCATGTTTCAAAAGCTTGAGCTCTGGCACCTCTGCAAATAAATGCTTCCCTCTATAAGGGCCTATATATTTACTTTATTGCTGAGTCATCCTCATCTTATTAAAAATCACTAGTTAGAGAGCACCACCATCATTTATATGCTTTGATATTAATTGATATTGAGTATGAGTACGACTGGATCTCTTTTACCATGAATTACAATGTCTAGTTAGGCCTTATTCTTTAGGGGTGCTCTGCATTTATGTTTTGCGGTCTTAGAAAGAGCTAGCGAGATACCGTTATATCATATTGTATCATGATTATTTGGATAAAAGTGTTGTCATCCGAGAGTTATCATTATTTCTTGCTAGTTGATTATGCCATTGATATGAGTAAATGTGAGACCTAAATGTTATTATGAACGTGGTTAGTCTATAATCTTTGCTAAAAAACTGAACATCAGTTAGACATATTTAGAACAACAAGATCAAACAGAGTTTGCAAAAGTTTTTATTTATCACTTGCAGTTTATCAACTTAATTGCGTGAGGACATCTTTTGCTTGGGGGAGTTGATACGTCTCCATCGTATCCACTTTTCCAAACTCTTTTTCCCTTGGTTTGGACTCTAATTTGCATGATTTGGATGGAACTAACCCGGACTGACGTTGTTTTCAGAAGAATTGCCATGGTATAATTTTTGTGCATAAATAAAAGTTCTCGGATTGACCTGGAAATTTATGGAGTTTTTTTGGAATTAATAAAAAATACTGGCAAAGGAATCAACCGAAGGGAGGCCACCCACAGGTCACAAGAGCACAGGGCGAGGCCATCCCCCTCGCCGCGCCTAGCAGGCTTGTGGCAACCCCCGGAGCTCCACTGACCTCAATTCCAACTCCATATATTCACATCCGCGGAGACAAAAATCAAAGAGAAGAGTTCATCGTGTTCCATGATACGGAGCCGCCTCCACCTCCTGTTCTTCCTCGAGAGACGAGATCTGGAATCCGTTTTGGGCTCCAAAGACGGGAAATCGATGCCATCATCATCATCAATCATCCTTCACCACCAATACATGATGCTCTCCGCCGTTCGTGAGTAATCCCATCATAGGCTTGCTGGACGGTTATGGGTTGGATGAGATTTATCATGTAATCGAGTTAGTTTTGTTAGGGTTTGATCCTTAGTATCCACTATGTTCTGAGATTGATGTTTCTATGACTTTGCTATGCTTAAGGCTTGTCACTAAGGCCCGAGTGCCATTATTTCAAATCTTAACCTATTATGTTTTCATGAATATATATGTGTTCTTGATCCTATCTTGCAACATGTAGACACCTATTACGAGTTATGATTAGCATCCCCCAGGGTGACAATAATTGGGATTCTTTCCGGTGATTACCGTAGTTTGAGGAGTTCATGTATTCACTGAGTGCTAATGCTTTGGTCCGGTTCGCTATTAAAAGGAGGCCTTAATATTCCTTAGTTTCCATTAGGACCCCGCTACCATGGGAGGGTAGGACAAAATATGTCCAGCAAGTTCTTTTCCATAAGCATGTATGACTACATATGGAATACATGCCTACATTACATTGATGAATTGGAACTAGTTCTGTGTCACCCTATGTTATAACTGTTGCACGATGAATGCCATCTGACATAATTATCCATCACTGAACCATTGTGTATGAGCTTTTCACATATTGATCCTCGCTAAGTTACTTTTTTGTTTCTACTATTACAATCACTACCAAATTGCTACTATCACTTTTGCCATCGTTATTGTTACTTCCATACTACTTTGCTACTAAATACATTGTTGTGGATATTAAGTCTTTCAGGTGTGGTTGAATTGACAACTCAATTGCTAATACTCAAGAATATTCTTTGGCTCCCCTTGTGTCGGATCAATAAATTTGGGTTGCATACTCTACCCTCCAAAACTATTGCGATCCCCTATACTTGTGGGTTATCAGGAAGCCACCTCGAATGCCTTTGTCGATTCATAGCGTTGGAGGCGTCCCGACGAAGACCAAGCCACCAGGCTTATGCCTTCAAGCATTAAGTTTTGCCGTGGATCTTAGCTAGAAGTTCCGCGAGGCGAATATTTTCAGCATCAATTTCCTCCTAAAGTTTGGCCATCTGCCCGTGTAGTGCTCTCAACGCAATTTTGCGCTCTGCTTGATTCTCCACAGTGGCTGGCGTGTCCATGAGTTTGGTCATTGATGTCTACTACACAACTTTCTTGTAGTAGACTCGTGTTCGTCTTCCAAGCGTAGAGTTTTGTAGGATAGTAGCAATTTTCCCTCAAGTGGATGACTTAAGGTTTATCAATCCATGGGAGGTGTAAAATGAACATGGTCTCTCTTAAACAACCCTCCTATCGAATACAACAAATCTCTTGTGTCCTCAACACACCCATTACAATGTAAAATTGTATAGGTGCACTAGTTCGGTGAAGAGATGGTGTTACAAGTGTAGTAATGGTAGTAGATTTATTTTTTGTACTCTGAAACTATAAAAACATCAAGATAGCAACTGGAAAACGTGAGCACAAACGGTATTGCAATGCTTGAAAACAAGGACTATGGCTTGTACTTTCGCTAGTGCAATCTCTCAACAATACTAATATAATTGGATCACATAACCATCCCTCACTGTGCATCAAATAATCACTCCAAAGTTCCTATCTAGCGGAGATTATAAGAAGAAACTGTTTGTATGGTACGAAACCAACTGAAATTTATCCTTTCTGAATGATGTGTCCAAGAGTTCATACTAAAATAACCAAGTTATCATTTCCGAACAATCTATTTAAGATTTCATACTAGAATAACACCATATGATATGTATCAACAAACTCTAATGTCACCTAGATACTCCAATTTCACTAAAAGTATTCATGAGTTAATTATATGATACGCATCAAAAAAATCTAATTCATAACACTCAATCCAACACAAAGAACCACAAAGAGTGCCCCAAGAGAAGCTAGGATGTCATACCCTATGTTTTCACTCATAAGTAAGTTAACATGACTCAAAAATTAGGGCCAATTAAAACTTTTTGAGTGCATAGGAATGCTTCACTTGTGTGATTTTTGCTTGCTTGTCTAATTGCTTGCTAGTGCTCTATAATCCATAATACAACCTCCTACCCTCAAGGACTCTTTTCATTGATCCCCACTTTTTTCCAATGATCATGCCATGCGAATAGGACTTAAAAATATTTTTTACAAATTTCATTTTGGTCAAAAAGAATTTATTTAAATTAGCTTTTCAAGACCCTCTGATTTGAGATTTGCACTACAAGTCCCAAAATTGACTGGATCCTTTTCCCCAAATGCTTTATTTGGAACCTACTATATATAAGAATTCCCAAAACCAACAAAATATTATTTAAAAGATTATTTTCCTATTTAATTTAAAGTCTTTTTCTAAACGCCAGAAATGGTCTTTTATAGGGAAAAATTATTCAAATGCTTTATAAATATTTGAAATTTTTTAGGAAAACTCAATGGACACATATTGTCCATATATAAGAGTTTCAAGACATGGTCATGTTTAATATATTGGACAAAACCCTTCAGAACCATTTCTGCCTATTCTCGGCATTTGAAATATTTCTATAAGAAATATTCTCAATTAAATCGAGGAAAATTCTAGCAAGTATCAAATGATATATTGTTTATATTGCCAAGTTTCATCCCAATCCCAATTGTTTCTGTTCACAAAAATATCGTAAAACCATTCCTGGTCAGAGCCAAATATGATCAACTTTACATTGTGAAGTTTCTCTTATTGATCCCAAACTTTGTGGACATGTTCTAATCTCCAAATAATGATGCTACACCAAGTTATGAATGAAGGGGATTAGTTTGACCCAACTAGATCTACAGAAACCTGATTCTGTTGAATCCTCGGGTTTACCATGTTTACATTGCAAACTATTAGAAAATCATCTCCGAACTTGTGGTTAGGACCAAACGGACTTACCATTTACCCCTAGTAAATCTCAAGGTCATAGGATTCCCCTGCCTAGCCCAATCACAGCACAAACACCTTCAGCCATAAACTAGTGGACAAGCATAGTTGACCCAAACAGATTCTCCTTGCCTCCAACTTTTTTACAATAGTATCTACTAACCCCAATTTACCTCTAGTAACCTTGTCATGTCCTCTGATCAATTATTGGGGGGGTAACTCTCTCTTTTCCCTCTCTTTTTACCATGGAAAGACCTATTCCTCCCCTTCCCCACTATTGGGTTCATGCTAATGACCCCAAACTTTTCTACAACCTCAATTGCATACCTATGCGTCAAACAAAACCCAAACATGGCAAGATCTTGTGCAAAATGTGAGCAGTCCATCTAAATCCACATTATGGAAAAATGTGGCTTTATACTACATGTACCTATTATACTTGTCATCCTGAGCTGAAACTTGGGGTGTTAGTACTCCCTCCATACCCTTGAACACTAGACAAGTTATTTTCCTAATTGCCCTCCATTAAGAGCCCCTAAGATAACTCCCCAAGTTACTGATGCAAACTTCCCTCTAGTAGAAACCAAGCCTAGCTAGCTCCATCTAGGTCCAAGTTTCACCGTACAGCTTTACCATGCATGCCTCACACGATAGACATGTTTGGCCGACCAAAAAGTTGCCCTAGGCATGCCCTTGCGTGGTGACCACGTAGCCGACATGCAAAACCGGCACTCTGCCGCTTGTCGTCATCCTGTAGCTCATGTCCGGCAGTGACAGAGTGCCACAAAATTCTGGGCATCTTCCCTTGACCTCGCACGCCCCTCCCCAATGCTCACAAGCTTCCAAGACCCCTCTGGTTCGTGTGCTCCCCGCGCTTGAAGCGCATCCGAGGCTCGCCTGAGCCCACCTTGTCAGCCTCGCTTCTATCCCTTCCCCTGGGCTCACCCGCGTGCCTAGTAGCACTCCCCTCACTCCCAGAGCCTCCCTAGCTAAGCCACTTAAGCTCCAGGGCTCACTTTCTTGCCCCATGGCCGCCATGGCACCGCCATGACGTCGGCCCAACCCGACTCCCTCCTCTCCCCCAAACTGTGCCAAGACACCAGTAGCTCCCCCACCACCCTCCCTTGCTCATCATTTCGTCCTCCGGTTGCCGGAACACCTAGCTCCATGGCCGTCGTCGCCGGAATCTGCCGCGGGCAAGGCCGTGCTCAAACAGGCACTTCCCGGCGAAGGAAAGGACCCCTGGGGTGAGGCCCTTTGCCCTGATATCGTCGGTGGCCAAAGCCTCGCTGGGGCGGTCTAAGCCATCGGGGCGACACCGGCGAACACTCGGCCCCGCCTCCCCTGTCTTGCCCTGGCGAGAGGTGGGATTAGTCCTACCGGCCGGGCCCTGTTGTAAGCCACCCAAGGGCCGGGCCCGGCGATTTAAGTGGAGATGGCTCTAGGTATTGGCGTTTCCCTTATCCGAAGGCGCATTTCAGCCAATACGCCGTCGACGTGGCACCTGGGCATGCGCTGCTAGGCCGGCCCAGTGCGCTCAGTAGCTATCTTGCGCCCAGTGCGTGAATGGACATTGGGTAACTCCCCCCTTTTTCCAATTTTTGTTTTTCTAGAAACTTCTAAAATTCATAATAAATTCACATGACCTCCGATTTTGATGATTCAAATTTCTGCATCCACCTAAAAATGCCACCTATTAACTCGTGTCACTTACATATTTTCTACCACAAGATTTTGTGATGTTCAAATTTAAATTCAAATGTGAACTACTAGAGGCCACTCTACAAATTCATAGAGCATTCAAATCAACTCCAAATGGGGTTAATCATATTTATAAAAGCTCTAAATGCCATACCCTAATTGTCTAGGCATGGTTAACATTTTTCCCATGCCCCTATCACTACAGGAATCAGGCACTTTGCCGTCAGCCATCCCGGACGACAAAGGCATGCATCCCGGCCCGCAAAGGCTTTGTCGTCCGCCAGCAGACGGCCAACCGTCCGGCTGAACAAGCCATGGTAAAGGGCGCTTTGCCGTCTGCTGGCAGACGGCAAAGACCTTTGCATATTTGTCGACTGCCAGCGGATGGCAAAGGGCATGGACAAAACATGTGGCAACGTAGCTCCGTTAAGGGCTTAGCAGCGTGCTTTGCCGTCCGCTGGCAGATGACAAAGAACTTAGGTCTTTGCCGTCTGCCAGCGAACGACAAAGAACTTGGTCTTTGCCGTCTACGAGTGGAAGACAAAGAACCCAACTAGGCCGTCTTGGTGCTACCCCAGGTTGCACAGGTAGCTGCCACGTGGCAGCTTTGCCGTCCACTGGCAGACGGCAAAGCTCTTTGTCGTCTACGAGTAGACGGCAAAGAGCCGGCACAACCCCTATTTTTTCTATTTTTTATTCAATTCATTCAATTTCACATATATATATGCACACATTTGAAAATACTTTCAACAAGCATAACAACACATATATATACCAAATCATATCCCTGCCATATGGATATGATCATCCAACACACATATATATATACATACCAAATGAAAAGTCCATATGCAACATATATAGCTAGCCAACATATCCCACAACAAGCATACAATTCTTTCATGCATACATACATATATAGGTAGCAAGTTTCACATTATTCATCCTACAAAATGAAAACAAAAAGGAAGCACAAGCAGAAGCGTATACTCCATGAACGCAAGCTTCCTCATCGAAAGCAAATCTGCAAATTGGGAAAGAAGAAAGTTAGAAGAAGAAGAAGAAGAAGAAAAAGAAGACTAGAAGAAGAAGACTAGCTAGAAGAAGCAGCAGCAGAAGAAGAAGAATAGCTAGAAGATGAAGAAGAAGTATTTATCTTCTAGTTCTTTTTCTCCTCTCCTCTCCTTTTCTCCAAGGTAGTAATGCCATTTTCTAGCTAACTAAGCATATCAAGTCATTTTGGAGGAAAAAAATGCCAAGTATAGGTCATTTTATAGCTATCCTAGGTAGAATATATCATTTCGAAGCTAACTAAGGCTATTATGTCATTTTTGAGGAAAATAAGCTAAGTATAGGTCATTTTGGAGCTAAACCAAGGTTATTATGCCATTTTTTACTCAAGTGAGCTAATTATGTCATAAATGAACTAGCTAAGCTAATTATAGATCATTATTGAGCTATCCTGGGTAGTTATGCCATTTTGTACCTAAGTGAGAATTATGTCATAAATGAACTAGCTAAGCTAGCTATAGATCATTATTGAACTATCCTAGGAAGTTATGCCATTTTCCAGCTAACTAACCATATCAAGTCATTTCGGAGGAAAAAATGCCAAGTATAGGTCATTTTATAGCTATCCTAGGTAGAATATATCATTGTGGAGCTAAGTAAGGTTATTATGTCATTTTTGAGGAAAATAAGCTAAGTATAGTTCATTTTGGAGGTAATTAGGTCATTTCTTAAGCTAAGTATGCATTTGTTAAGCAAAACTCTTGGGAAAACTTACAATCATCACGGAGGTGGAGGACTGGTTGGGTTTGCGCTAGGATGAGACGTAGAAGGACCGGTTGGGGTTGTGGCAGACGCAGAAGGATCGGTCGATGCTTGTCGGGAGACATGATGCACCAAAGATCATTTTCAATGTCTCCTTAGCATGATGCCACTCAAATGTGAATACTAGTAACTAATGACCAGTCAAATGAAACTCACCATGGGTGCTAGAGCAATATGGGGCATCGACGGAGGGGTCTGACCATTGTTCTGGCACACAGCCTGCACATTTTGTTTTCACGAGTCATTCATATTAGTTAGTGATGAAACGAACATTACATGCATGTTTTGGCTAATATGAAGGAGAAACTTACCACGAGGAGCTCGTATAGGGCCCGGTGAGACGTGTCGTTCCGGTTTCTCTCCTCCTCCAAGAGCCTAGCCGTCTTCTCCTCCATGTCCCTCTCCCTCTATGCTGCCTGCTTGTTTGCCTCCGCCAGAAGCTCCTGGGCCCTAGCCTTATCTCACTATCACAGCTCGTCTAGCGCTTCTTGATCTCCGGGAGTGTTCTAGGACAATGTATCAGTCCATCCCCAATGACTATCGAGCCATGGCCCCCCCCCCCCGCCACCAGATATAATCACGAGCTCTAGATCAAAAGGACTCTGGATCGGGTTGAAGTCCTCCGCTTTCTTCGCCGTCCCCTCATCTCTGTACCTCACAAGCTTGTTGTGGGAGGAGATGTTGCTGAAGTTCTCTGGATGATCGAGGTCATCCTCAAAGAATGCCTTGGCCTTCTTGTACGAGGCAGTATGGGCCACTGCATAGAGGTCGAACATAGGTGGCACCTCCTTCTTGTTTTCTTGCGCCTAAAAGAGAGGAACAAAATGTTAGTTAAGGGCTCAAGTTAGCATGAAGAACGAAATTGCATGAATCATGAAGCAAACCACATACCCAATGATCCCCGTACTCAAACAGGGTGGAGCTCCCTTGATGGTGTGGCAAACCTCTCATTTGGGTACGCTTACCCTTGGCCTTGTTGTGTTCGGCTAGCCATTGGGGAGAGAACCACTCATACACCAATGCCTCCCAACAGTCCATCCTATCCGCACACCATCTCAGGGGCACCCAAGTTAGACAAGAGAAATTTCAGTGCTACGCCTATGAATCAAATCAAAGAAACTAAGTACAAGGCCTTAAGAATAGATAATTACCTTCACTAACTTCTCCTTACTCAGATAATTTCTATGGCACTTCTTCTTGGCCCTCAATGTTAGTCGAGGCATAGTAGTCTCGAATAGCCTGCACCCAAGCCTCGTGCCATAAGTTCTGAACTAGGCCCTTACACTCGGCTTCGAGAACAGCAACCGCTTTCGCCTCGTCTTCCTCAAGATACCTGATTAGTACAATCACTAAGTGATGTTGATTTTTAATTCTTTAAAGGAGAAATTACCCAAAAGCGACGAATCACAATGTCAGCCACCGTCTCACACAAGACACCTATTCGGACCCCGAACCGAAGTCATATGAATCTAGACTGTAACATATCACATCACTTTGAGGCCTCACGCACGGTAAGCTCCATGTTTGCAGCCTTACCTTAGCCGGGAACGTTTGCGTCTTTTAGCTCACATATGTGAACATGTCGCTGGCAATCAAACGATAGAGAACCCTGGCCGACATGATTGGTCATAGAACCCAAGTGGCACATCTGTATGGAAACAGGCATACGTAACCCATCAATGCAGGTGTCGGCCTCAAACATGTGTAGACGAGTCATAGCAACCTACAAGGACTCCATTACGCTGTGAGACATAAATGCCATCACTACACGTAGACGAGTCGTAGGAGGCTACAGGGACTCTATTACACCTCGAGACATTTCCCCGAAGGAACAGACACAGCAACAAAGAAGGATACATGTCGGTTAATCAATGTGTCCACAGCAGTAGCAAGCTACCATGGCTCTATGGAAACACAAAGAGGCAATTTCCCGTAAAGAGTACTACTAAAGGCACACAACTAGGTGTCGGATCCCATACATACCGTTGCACGTCACACATACGCACGACATGCCCGATATGCATAGATACAACCATGGCATCACAACATAACCATACAACAACATGACTTTTATTTAAGAGGCTCAGATGAGCCTTGCATAATATGTTCTTACAAATAGGGGTCAGATGACCCGACACTCAAGTCATACAAACATGTTGATACAAACCAAGCGGAAGCATAAAGCTGTCTAAGTACAGACAGATGAAAGGGGTAAAAAGGCACATGGCCTGACTATCTATAGCCCGCCACAGGGCAAAGGTCGTACCTGGGACACCAGCTATTAGCCATCGTCAACGTATAGATAAGACCCACCTAATGGGTCCTGGGTCTCATCTGCAACATTTATTAAGCAAACGTGAGTACAAATGTTCTCAGCAAGTCTTTAAAACACACCTAGTCTATTCGTGCTCATGTATCAACAAGAGGGGGGTGGTGGAGGTTATGCAGCAATGCCAATTTTAACGCTTTGTTTACATTTAGATATCGCACATGAGTCCACTAACTCCATAACAATACACCACGATGGACTCACTTCCCTCCTGGGAGAGTGCCATCCACGGTACTCACACTTGTCTTGATATTTTTATGAGTATCCATTAGATTATCTATGAACAACATAATTTCTCCAAGTAGTCCATATCCGAGGATGCGACTATTCGAATAGTTTCATACCGTGCAGGGGTGTACTACTTCACACACGCTCTTGCCACTTATCGCTGTGTGCTCATAAAACCAGGCATCTCGGCAACCATCAAGCGGATGCCCAACGAGGGAGTCGGCCACAACCGTCAATCACATAACACTTCTAGTCCAGGCTATCGCCTATTTGAGACAGAACCCGCACGGAAGTCCGGCCGAAGTTTCCGCTACGGCCCCAAATGATGTGCGTAGGGTTCCCAAGCCCACCATTCGGGTGACCCTTGGTACACCGTGCCACTTCCTACCGCGTCGTAACCCACCCCTAGGGTCAGCGCTACGCACGGCCTCCAGCATGCTATAAACACCAGAAACTACTTGCAACTCCTGGACGCAGGACTAAACGAATGATAATTCGAGAGGTGTCGAGTTACCGGAACCCAATATGTGGTAGTAACTAGTCTTGGATCACAAACACGGAACTCAGTTCCTAAGAACGGTCCCAATGAAACAACCCGCTATGTACTCCTACATAGCCTCTCATTGCTACCTTTACCAAATCGAGTTCATCATAACATCATCACATCAGGCAACATTGTTTCACTCAGTTCATCACCCAGATGAATTCGACCTGACACAACTCTAAGCATAGCAAGCATAGCAGCAAAGTAAGATAAGCACATTATGCTACAAGAATCTACCAGGTATGCTAGGTTGCAAGGTTTAGGTATTTACTGTGACAATTTCAGGCTATGCAACGGAATAGGATCATCTACCGTGTATGACTGACAGGTGATCGATTGTCCTAATGTAATAAACAAGAGTAGGAGCTAGAGAGTAGGATGTTATCAGAATGATCAAAGGGGTTGCTTGCCTTGCTGGGTAGCAGAAAGGTTCTCTCCTTCGTCGGGATACTAGGGGGTATCCTGAGAAGTAGAGCCCACTGCAATGCAGATAAGAATCAATCAACACACGCAAGAACAACAATATGATGCATGATCCTGGCATGATAGCAAGTATGGATGAGCTAATGCACCTAGTGTTCATGTTGATTTGAAATGAATTTGAATATGGGTTCAAAATTGTTCTTCATTTCAAATTCCATTTACTAACCTATTAATAGATGTCAATGTTCACCTATTTAGATTTCTCTAACATGCAAGCCAATAGCACCATTGGATTCATTGGACTTTTCTGATAAATTTTCATATATAAATTATTTTGATCTGACTAACAGATTAATTTATATGAATTTTTAAAGTTTTCAATAATTTCTGGAATTATTTATAAACTAGAAAATGAAATATTGACATCAGCCTGACGTCACTGTGACGTCAGCTGGTCAGCTGACCGGGCCAGATTCAAACCTGACATGTGGGGGCCACATGTCCGTGACTCAGACACTTAACTAACTAATTAAACTAAATCCTAATTAATTAACGGAAATTGCGCCCACATGTCAGTGACAGATTAGGTTGAATTAATCTAATTAATTAATTTCTTAATTAACCTAATTAAAAGGGCCTGTCCGCACCTGCCAACGACCCAGGGTCAAACCCTTGTCGGTCAGACAGGTTGACTCGCCGGCGTTGAGCCGCCGGCGACGTCAGAGATGGCGGAGAGGGTCGGAATCCCTCCTCCTGCGATCAAATGGATGGCGGAGAGCGCTGGGAGGGCCTACGCTCGACCGCGCGTCGATCTAGCCCCAAACCAGAGGCTGGGGTGGTCGGGATCGACGCCGGCGGCCGGAGCTCGGGCAAGAGGGGCGCGGTGTCTACGGGGCACAGGAGAGAAGGGGGAGAAGGGGAGGAGCACCAGCGGCTCACCATAGTTCTAGAAGAGGCAACGGCGAGGTCAGAGGAGGTCCGGACGGGGCAAAATGTCACGGCAGGGCTTCGGTGGCCGGCAGGGAGGAACGGCGATGGTGCGGCATAGAGAGGCTCTTCTAGGGTCACGAGGAGGATGAGGGGGTCACGGCGGTTCTCGTGGGCTACCTAGCGAGGCGAGGGGGCGGCTAGCGTGACGGCGGCGAGCTCGAGCAGAGCTCGGCTATGGCGGAGCAGAGCTCGGCTATTCGAGAGGGAGAGCTCATAGGGGGAGAGGGAGAGGAGAAGGAGGCCACGGTGATGGCCTCGCGCTGGCACCCTCCGGGCCCTCCAGGCCAGCAACCAGGCAGGGAGGAGGTGGCCGGCGTGTGCCCGCACGCGGCAAACGCACGCCGCTGTCCTCCTTGCAAGAGGACAGGGATGACTGGCCATGGGCCAGGTGGGCTGGCCTGGCCTGGGTATTTTTAGTTCTTTTTGTTTTCCATTTTCTGACATTTGTTTATTTTGTTTTCAGGTACAAATGACTTTATAAAATATCCCATATATTTTCTATAATTAAGTTTGAATATTTCAAACTTGTATAAAAAGTTTCAGGATATTTTGAAAACAAAAATAATGATAGTGCTTTATTTAATGATTTCACGAGCCTTATCCATTATTTTTGAATTACTTTGATTGTTCAAATAATCAGAATGGTCCCTGTTATAATCATGCCCAAATTTACCAGACATAGGGAACATCTTTAGTGGGCATTTTGGATTTGTTGAATTTTCACCAAATTTGAATTGTTTTGATTCAAAGTTAGCTTGGGGTTTCTTTTGTTCCCCAGTTCATGTTAATGCAAAATGAAACATGATGCAAGCACAATACTATTCCTAGGACATCTAGCTAGGGTTGTGACAACTCACCCCCACTCAAAAGAAACTTGTCCTGAGATTTTGAAGTCATCGGGAAGAGCGCGGGGTACTGTAGTCGAAGATGATCTTCTCTTTCCCATCTCGCCTCCTTTTCTGAATGGTGTGACCACTGAACCCTAAGAAACTTGATGTTCCGACGCCGAGTGGTATGCTCAGCTTGATCAAGAATACGAATAGGGTATTCTCGATATGTAAGGTTATCTTGGAGATCAAGCGCTACAGGGTCCGAGAAGCAACGCCTGAGTTGCGAGACGTGGAAGACATCATGAACCTTGGAAAGATGCGGCGGAAGTTCTAATTGGTAGGCAACCTATCCCCGTTTGGCAAGAATGCAAAAAGGTCCAATGTAACGAGGAGCCAATTTGCCCTTGATACCGAATCGATGGGTACCTTCAGAGGTGTAACCCGAAGGTAAGCCCTCTCGTCAACTTCATAGGTCACAGCCTTATGATGGTGATCATATTGGCTCTTTCAACGAGATTGGGTTGTTTTAAACTTTTCACGAATAATGTGAACTTGCTCCTCTACATCCTGGATCATATCCGGACCAAAGTGTTGCCTCTCTCCGGTTTCTGACCAGTTAAGAGGTGTTCCACACCTTCGTCCATAGAGAACTTCAAAAGGGTCTTTGCCCAAGCTTGATTGATAACTATTGTTATATGCGACTTCGGCAAATGGAAGACATTTCTCCCAGTTCATACCGAAAGATATAACACAAGCTCGGAGCATGTCTTCGAGAATTTGATTGACTCACTCAACTTGACCACTTCATAGCGGGTGGAAAGCAGTGCTAAAGGATAGATGAGTCCCCATAGTGGTTTGAAAACTTTCCCAAAACCGGGAAGTAAAGATAGTTCCACGGTCTGAGTTAATCTCCAAAGGAACACCATGAAGAGAAACTATTCGAGAAACATACAACTCCACTAGCTGGCTAGCAGTTATACTTTCCCGATCAGGAAGAAAATGAGCCACTTTGGAAAGACGGTCAGTGACCACAAATATAGCATTATTCCCTTTCTTAGTCCTGGGAAATCCAGTAATGAAATCCATACCGACTTTATCCCATTTCCATTCAGGAATAGCTAATGGTTGAAGGGTGCCAGCAGGCCTTTGATGTTCTGCTTTCACGCGATGACAAACGTCGCAGTAAGCAACGAACTGAGAAATTTCCCTTTTCATCCTAGTCCACCAGAACCTCTGGCGTAGGTCCTGATACATTTTGGTACTACCTGGATGAATTATGAGAGGAGAATCATGAGCCACCTTCAGGATCAACTATCGTAGATGTTGTTTCTTCGGGATCACCAAGTGGTTCTCAAAGAAGACAACACCTCGATCATCTTCCGAGAAGCATTTAACGTTGCCCTTCTTATTTTTTTTCTTGATCTGAGATATCCCGGTATCATCCTTCTGGGCTTCTAAAATTTGATCCGTAAGAGTAGGTTTCGCCACCAGGTTGGATAGGAATCCTCGAGGAACAATGTGAAGGTTTAACTTCCAAAATTCCTCATGGAGAAGTGGTTGACCCTGTTGTAACATCAGGTTGTTACAATAAGACTTACGACTTAGTGCATCAGCCATGCCATTGGCTTTCCCTAGGGTGTAAGTTATCCCTAAGTCATAATCTGTAATCAACTCTACCCACCGTCTTTGCGTGAGATTCAAGTCCGGCTGGGTGAATATATATTTTAGACTTTGGTGATCAGTGTAAATTTCGCAACGATTACCCAGAAGATAATGTCGTCAGGTTTTCAGTGCATGGACTACAGCTGCGAGCTCAAGATCATGTGTTGGATAATTATCCTCATGTGGACGCAAATGCTGAGATGCATATGCGATCACATGACGATCTTGCACGAGAATGCAACCTAATCCTTGCCGCGAGGCGTCGCAATAGGTGGCACCAGAACGGGAGCAAAGGTCACTCGTCTTTTCAACTCCTGAAAACTGTGCTCGCATTGTGGAGTCCACTCGAACCTTTTATCATTCTTGAGGAGTTCAGTCAAAGGTTTTGCAGCTTTGGCGAAATTCTTGACAAAGCGGCGACAATAGCTCGCTAAGCCAAGGAAACTCCGAACTTGCTTAACCGATTCAGGTTGAGTCCAATCAAGGACGGCCTAAACTCTCTCGGGATTGACAGCAATACCTTTACCAGATATCACGTGGCCTAGATAGGTCACTTCTGGCAACCAAAATTCACACTCGGAGAATTTGGCGTATAGGCGGTGCTCTCGAAGTTTCATCAATACCAGCCTTAGATGCTCGGCATGTTCTTGTTCATTCTTCGAGTAGATGAGTATATCGTCGAGGTAAAACATGACGAATTTATCCAGATACTCCATGAAGATCGAATTCATCAAGCAAGAGAAGGTGGCTGGGGCATTGGTTAAACCGATGGACATGACGGTGTACTCGTATTGGCCATAACGAGTAACAAAAGCCGTTTTTGGAATGTCCCCATTCCTAATTATGATTTGATGGTATCCCAACCTCAAATCGATTTTGGAAAAGGTAGAGGATCCAGCGAGTTGATCATACAAATCGTTGATCCTAGGGAGCGGATACTTGTTCTTTATGGTGACCAGATTCACTGGCCGATAATCCACAACCATCCGATCCGAACCATCCTTCTTCTTGACGAAGAGGACGGGACAAGCCCAAGGAGAAGAACTGGGATGGATGAAACCTTTCTTCAAAGCCTCATCGATTTGGATCTTAAGTTCGGCTAGTTCTAAGGGTGCCATCTTATAGGGTCTTCTGGATATTGGGATAGTCCCTGGGATGAGCTCTATCACAAACTCAACATCTCTGACAGGAGGAATTCCTGGCAGTTCTTTTGAAAAGACATCTGGAAATTCACGGACTACCAGAATATCTTCTAACTCTGGAAGAGGGCTAGTATTGAGGGAATAGAGTTGGCTCTTGGTTGTTCGAGTGGAGACATTAACTATCTCACCCGATGGATGTGTAAGTTGAACATTCCTAGAATGAGTATCAATCTTGGCATAGTGGGCTTTCATCCAATCCATACCTAGAATGATATTGATGTCTGAAGACTTGTGGGATATCAAAGATGCTAGGAAGACTAGTCTATCCACCAAAATCTCATTATCATGGTTCACTCTAGAAGTTTGCCATTTTGAACCCGGAGTCTGCACTACTAAAGGAGTAGGCATATCACAAAAAGACATGTTATTTAACTATGCATAACTTTCCGAGATGAAGGAATGAGATGCACTAGTATCAAATAGAACAGATGCTGGATGACTATTAACAAGGAGCATACCAAGGATGACATCGGAATCCGCAAGAGCTTCCTCAGCAGACACATATTTCGCTCGTCCACGAGCAGGAGCTGGCTTCACGAAGCAGGCTTTTCCTGGCTTTCCACGTCCAACGGGCTTAACATTATTCTGGGAACACTCATGGGAGTAGTGTCCTGGTTCTCCACACTTACAGCAAACCACGGTGGCACAGGGAGTAACATTTGCAGGCGGTCCTCCAAATGGTCTGACTGGAGGGTTGGGCTGAACTGGGCGAGGCGCCTGGAAGGATGGCCTCGCATTGTATTTTGGTGGCAGAGCTGTGTTAGGCACCTAGATCCGGCGTTTATTGGAGCCCGAGCTAGATGGGGGGTTGAAGTCATGATTGTGCTTTCTTGTGGCCTCATAATCAGTCTGTCTAGTCTCGGCATTGATAGCCTTGTTGACGAGAGCTTGGAAAGTGGTGCACTCATGCAGGCGCAGATCTCGGCGGAGGTCAGGGTTAAGTCCCTTGCGGAACCTAGCCTGCTTCTTGGCATTAGTAGAAAGTTCCTCAGGAGCAAAGCGAGCAACGTTTCCAAACTCGCGACTATAAGCATACACTGACAGTCTTCCCTAGGTGAAGCCACAGAATTCCTCTCTCTTACGATCCATCAGCCCTTCCGGGAGATGATTGGTACGAAATGCAGCACTGAACTCTGCCCAAGTTGGTGCGGGGCCTGCGGGACGCATGGCTTCAAAATTCTCCCACCACAGATTGGCGGGACCATCCAAAAAGTAAGTTGCAAAGGTCACCTTGTTGGCCTCAGTCACATTGGCAGCCTGGATCTTACGATACATGCTAGTCAGTCAGTCATCCGCGTCGAGTGGGTCGACCGAATGATGATATTTGGGTGGGCTCAGTCTGATGAAATCACCAAGTGATAGGCCATCATTGAGGTCATTGCGGGGAGCACGTGTTGTGTTCTGCTCGATTCTTCCCAACAGCCTATTGGTCTCTCTCTTATTCCTTTCAGCTTCTAGCATTACTTCCACTAGAGAAGGCGCATGTGGCAGATCCTCTTGCCTTGGTTGGCTTCCCTCACCCGGCTCAGGGGCAGGCACGGGGTTATTCCTAGTTTCCATCATCATGGGAAAACAAACCCACAACTTAGTCATAGGGAACAACAATTCTAAGACATGAGATAAGGAATGTACTAGACAACATGGCATGCAGGGTAAACACCAATCAACATGGTAAAACATCTTCCATATGAACACCATGATTCATACGCACCATGAAATAGTTCAGTACAAGCCAAGATGAGATACAACTATGGAAAGATGACACAACTCATCGGAGGCATTACAAGCTTCCTATACATTATCTATCTACACCTCCGGAACTCAACTCTCAACCTCATCATATCCCACAAGACACGCAGGACTATGGTGATATGATTACTACCATACTAGAACTAACATCCACGTACTCAAGCATCGCCATAGAATGCCTCATACAGGTTACCCCCATGACCTGGGAGCTGAACCTGAGGAACTGGAAACACTCTAGCCTGTGATCCCTAGGAGCCATAAGGACACGGATGTGGCCTTGGTCCCCTTCTCGGTGGCAACAGCAGTCCTTGAATAGGGGTGATGCCTCCAACATCGGTCCAGTCTACGTGTGCTGGCAAATGAGTTCGCGATGGGGTCAGCATCTCCAAATCTCCATAGCCTGTCTGCACGACAGGTGCGAACTGCGTCAGGGCTGTCCAAAGACGTGCACGAGTGGCATAAAGCTCCACGCGAAGGGCACGTGCATCATGATCCCTGTTCTCCAACATCTGAGCGGTCACCTGCAGTCTAGGGTCCTGATGGGAATGATCATAGTAGACTGCACTAAGATAACCATCCTCTCCTCCCATAGAAGTAGGAACATAGCAGAACTCGGTGTTCTGGAGAGGACCATGGTGACACCTCATGATAGTCAGCATGGTGTAAGAGGCCTCTTGAACTGCCATATCTGTGGAGACACCTAATCCATAAGTCCAGTGAAGCGGCTCTGCAGCTCCAGGGTATGAAGGATAAATCTTGACGGTACACAGATACTGGCTCTGGTTGAAATCTCGGTACTGTTCCTCCACTGTGTACTCCGGGTACCAACGGTATCCAGCCTCCATCACCACTCTAACCAACATGGTTGTGTGACCCGGTACATCGATGCACCTGGTCAGACGGACCACCTGATGGGAAGGACGATGGGGCATCTGAAACAGAGAAAGATGCAAAGACATAAGAGATTCTAGCATAAATTGGACAACATAACGACTGTAATTGCTCAAAAAGGATTTTGAGACAACTGCAAAAGATTGGAAAAGCATAACCACTCGACTTTGTTGACTCAAATCTCTTATCCATCTGTTTGTCACACCAACAATACTTGAGTACCCACATTCACTTGCGACATGCTAGCTAGTGGTCCATGGTTAGTAACTCGGCATCTTAAGCAATGGATGAGTAGCCTAGTTCTTATCCCCAAAGAGAAGATGAGAATGACTCAACATAGAATAACTTGGGAAGAGGAGTAAAAAGAGCCTTACGTTCCCTCCCACAATCAATTCCCCTACTTTTCTATAGTGTTTCTAGACTCAACTTCGACTGGTTTGGCTTGGTAGTCCTACAGTCAGTCAGGCTCTGATACCAACGCTGTCGGGACCCCGATCCTATATCATATGAATCCAGACTGTAACATATCACATCACTTTGCGGCCTCACGCACGGTAAGCTCCACGGTTGCAGCCTTACCTTAGCCGGGACCGTTTGTGTCTTTTGGCTCACGTATGTGAACATGTCGCTGGCAATTAAATGATAGAGAACCCGGGCCGACATGACTAGTCATAGAACCCAAGTGGCACATCCGTACGGAAACAGGCATACGTAACCCCGCAATGCAGGTGTCGGCCTCAAGCGTGTGTAGACTAGTCATAACAAGCTACAAGGACTCCAGTATGCCGCGAGACATAAATGTCATCACTACACGTAGACGAGTCGTCGCAGGCTACAAGGACTCCATTACACTGCGAGACATTTCCCCGAAGGGACAGACACAGTAGCACAGAAGGATACATGCCGGTCAATCAATGTGTCCAGAGCAGTAGCAAGCTACCATGGCTCGGTGGAAACATAAAGAGGCAGTTTCCCGTAAAGACTACTACTAAAGGCACACAACTAGGTGTCGGATCCCATACATACCGTTGCACGTCACACGTACGCACGACATACCCAATATGCATAGATACAACCATGGCATCACAACATAACCATAAGACAACATGACTTTTATTTAAGAGGCTCAGATGAGCCTTCCATACTATGTTCTTACAGATAGGGGTCACATGACCTGACACTCAAGTCATACAAACATGTTCATACAAACCAAGCGGAAGCATAAAGCAGTCTCAGTACAGACAGATGAAAGGGGTAATAAGGCACATGGCCTGACTATCTACAGCCTGCCACAGGGCAAAGGTCGTAGCTGGGACACCAGCTATTCGGCATCATCAACATCTAGATAGAACCCACCTAATGGGTCCTGGGTCTCATCTGCAACATTTATTAAGAAAACGTGAGTACAGACGTACTCAGCAAGTCTTTAAAATAGACCTAGTCTATTCATGCTCATGTATCAACAAGAGGGGGGTGGTGGAGGTTATGCAGCAATGTCAGCTTTGACTCCTGGCTAACCTACACTACTCAATTTTAACTCTTTTTTTACATTTAGATATGGCGCACGAGTCAACTAACTCCATAACAATAGACCACCATGGACTCACTGCCCTCATGGGAGAGTGCCATCCACGGTACTCAGACTTGTCTTGATAATTTTATGAGTATCCATTAGATTATCTATGAACAACATAAGTTCTCCAAGTAGTCCATATTCGAGGACGTGGCTATTCAAAAAGTTTCATACCCTGCAAGGGTGTACTTCTTCACACACGCTCTCGCCACTTATCGCTGTGTGCTCATAAAACCACGCACCTCGGCAACCTTCAAGCGGTTGCCCAGCGAAGGTGTCGGCCATGACCGTCAATCACATAAGACCTCTAGTCCAAGCCATCGCCTATTTGAGACTGAACCCGCACAGAAGTCCGGCCGAAGATTCCACTACGGCCTCAAACGATGTGCGTAGGGTTCCCAAGCCCACCATTCGGGTGACCCTTGGTACACCGTGCCACTGCCTACCGCATCGTAACCCACCCCTAGGGTCAGCTCTATGCATGGCCTCCCTCATGCTATAAACACCAGAAACTACTTGCAACTCCTGGACTCAGGACTAAGCAAATGATAAGTCGAGAGGGGTCGAGTTACCGGAACCCAATGTGTGGCAGTAACTAGTCTTGGATCAAAAACACGGAACTCAATTCCTAAGAATGGTCCTAATGAGACAACCCGCTATGTACTCCTACATAGCCGCTCATCGCTACCTTTACCAAATCGAGTTCATCATAACATCATCACATCAGGCAACATTGTTTCACTCTGTTCGTCACCTAGATGAATTCGACCTGACACAACTCTAAGCATAGATAGCAGAGCAGGCAAAGTAAGCTAAGCACATCGTGGAACAAGCATCTACTAAGTATACTAGGTTGCAAGGTTTAGCTATTTACTGTGACAATGTCATGTTATGCAACAGAATAGGATCATCTACCGTGTATGACTGACATGTGATCGATTGTCCTAATGCAATAAACGAGACCAGGAGCGAGAGAGTAGGATGTTATCGGAATGATCAAAGGGGTTGCTTGCCTTGCTGGGTAGAGGAAAGGTTCTCTCCTTCGTCGGGATACTCGGGGGTATCCTCAAAAGTAGGGCCTACCGCAATGCAGATAAGAATCAATCAACACACGCAAGTACAACAATATGACGCATGATCATGGCATGATAGCAAGTATGGATGAGCTAATGCAACTAGTGTTCATGTTGATTTGAAATGAATTTGAATATAGGTTCAAAATTATTCTTCATTTCAAATTCCATTTACTATCTATTAACAGATGTCAATGTTCACCTATTTAGATTTCTCTAACATGCAACAGAATAGCACCATTGGATTCATTGGATTTTTCTGATAAATTTTCATATATAAATTATTTTCATCTGACTTATAGATTAATTTATATGAATTTTTGAAGTTTTGAATAATTTTTGGAATTATTTTTAAATTAGAAAATGAAATATTGACATCAGCCTGACGTCACTATGACGTGAGCTGGTTAACTAACGGTGAGTGACTCAGACACTTAACTAACTAATTAAACTAAATCCTAGTTAATTAACACAAACTAGGCCCACATGTCAGTGACAGATTAGGTTTAATTAATATAATTAATTAATTTCTTAATTAACCTAATTAACAGGGCCTGGCCCCACCTGCCAGCGACCCAGAGTCAAACCCCTGTCGGTCAGACAGGTTGACCCGCTGGCGTTGAGCCGCCGGCGACGTCAGGGACGGTGGAGGGGCTCGGAATCCCTCCTTCGGTGACCAAATGGACAGCGGAGAGCGCTGGGAGGGCCTACGCTCGACCGCGCGTCGATCTTGCCCCAAACCAGAGGCTGGGGTGATCGGGATCGACGCCGGCATCGAGGGCAGCGGTGGCCGGAGCTCGGGCAAGAGGGGTGCAGCATCTACGGGGCACGGGAGAGAAGGGGGAGAAGGGGAGGAGCACCAGCGGCTCACCGCGGTTCCAGCACAGGCGACGGCGAGGTCGGAGGGGGTCTTGACGGGGCAGAATGTCGCGGTGGTGCTTCTGTGGCCGGTAGGGAGGAACGGAGATGGCGCGGCATAGAGAGGCTCCTGGCATCTTGTGGGGTCATGGGGAGGATGAGGGGGTCGCGGCGATTCTCGTGGGCTACCTAGTGAGGCGAGGGGCCGGCTAGCGCGACGGCAGCGAGCTCGAGCAGAGCTCGGCTATGGCGGAGCAGGGGAAGAAAGGGAGCGAGAGGGAGAGCTTGTAGGGGGAGAGGGAGAGGAGAAGGAGGCCACGGTGATTTCCTCGCGCTGGCGCCATCCCAGCCCTCCAGGCCAGTAGCCAGGCAGGCGTGAGCCCGCGCACGGGAAACGCACGCCCCTGACCTCCTGGCGAGAGGACAGGTATGATTGGCCATGGTCTAGGTGGGCTGGCCAGTCCTGGGCTTTTTTTGTTTTTAGTTCTTTTTGTTTTCCATTTTCTGACATTTGTTTATTTTCTTTTCAGGTACAAATGACTTTATAAAATATCCCATATATTTTCTATAATGAAGTTTGAATATTTCAAACTTGTCTAAAAAGTTTTAGGATATTTTGAAAACAAAAATAATGATAGTGCTTTATTTAATGATTTCACGAGCCTTATCCATTATTTTTTAATTACTTTGATTGTTCAAATAATTAGAATGGTCGCTGTTATATTCGTGCCCAAATTTACCACACATAGGGAATATTTTTAGTGGTCATTTTGGATTTGTTGAATTTTCACCAAATTCGAATTGTTTTGATTCAAAGTTAGCTTGGGGTTTCTTTTGTTCCCCAGTTCATGTTAATGAAAAATGAAACATGATGCAAGCACAATACTATTCCTAGCACATCTAGATGGGGTTGTGACAACACCATCGACCATCTCCTCTGGCGGGGCCGGGGCAGCCATGTATAGCTCCCAGGTCAGTGCTGCCTGTGGAGCCTCACCGGGCAACTGGACCTTCCCCGGGAAGTGGTACCGGAGAATCACACCAAGGACGTGATTGGGCATACAGACACCACGCTCGTATTTCCAACCCCTACAGTATGACAAGGCCAACACATTAGATATTAATTTGAAGAAACATGAAGGCAAAAGGTTAAAAACGAGTAAATGCACTTGCTTCTCCACATTAGGCGCAATCAACCACCTCTGCTCGCGGGTCGTCGGCATAGGCGGGAGCTTTGTACAACCGTGTCGGTAGACCTTCTTGCCCTCCTCAACCAGCTCGCCCTTGGTATAGGTGTCCTCAGACAAGTTGTCCTGGCCACCATCAGCATGGCCACTAGCCTCCGGAGTCACATGGGACGAAAACTCTGGGACCCGAGTCTGTTGAGATGAAGACTCTGGGACCGGAGTCTCCTGGGACGAAGGCTCGGTGACCCAAGGCTCGTTGACCCGAGGCTAGTGGACCAGAGTCCGAGACGGGTCCAAGTCAGACGGGTCCACCTGAGACGGAGCACTCTTGTGGTCGGGAGAATCGGCTGGGGTGGTGGCGAGGAAGGCGCAGTAGCCTTCCTACCTCTAGTACCTCTCTTCGTCTTCCCCCGACCTCTCGCGGACAAAGAAGAAGCGCCGGCCGGTGTCTGCATGTATGTACCAACACTCTCCAGAGTTGCTGAGGTGGAATAATAGCACCCCTCCGAGCACGTGCCAAGGAAGGAGGCTAAGAGCCCTCTCGACCCGAGGCCACCATCTGTCAACACCTGCAATGACAAAGAGTGAATGAAATTAGTTCAACATAAAAAAATTGAATACCTAATAACATGAACTAATTAATAATATATATGTACATAATAATAATTCAATACCTCACATTACCCGTCGGCCTCTAGAAGGGCGAAGAGCATCTTTTTCGGGATCGGTTGTCGGGGTGTCGGGTCGGGGTCGAGGTGTCGGGGGTGTCGTGTCGGGGTAGGAGTACTGTCTCGGGGTCAGGGGTGTCATGTCCAGAGGAGTCCTAGAAAAATAAAACTCCTACTTATAGAGCACTTTTATTTTCTGCTTGTTGTGTTGCTTATTGTGGTTGTTAACTGATAGTAGTTGATGAGATAAACTGAGTGCTCGGAGTCGAGAAGCGTGTGAAGACATCGAAGACTTTGCTGAGCTAGGCAAGCAACCCTTTGACCATGTTAAGAAACCATTTTCGTTGCATGTCATATAGCACTTTACTGTCGATATACTTGATCATGTGGAGTAGTGACCACTTTGCTGGGTTGCTTCCGACACTTTTACCATTGACACTTGCATCGTGCTTGACCCTACCACCTTATGAGGGTTATGCGAGTAGGTGTAGATAGGATGCTAGTAGATGCTACGCAAGTGGGATCGTTTCATAAATGGTGATGGAAATAAAGAGATGATTTCAAAGACTTTTCGAAACCCCCGTCGGGTGCCACTAATGCCCGAGGGAGATGATGTTGAGTTGGGTGGCCACTTGAGAAAGAAGTGGTGTACCGGAACAAGTTGAGGGTGTGTTTTCGAAAATGGAGAGTTTTAAGGTCTGCTGACCATCCGAACCTTACATGCGCAACCACGATACCCCTTATGGGATGGGGCTCTTTTTATTACTTTGATGGGTACTGGCAAGGAGCCAACATTACTAGTGGCGGGAGTGGCATGGTCACTCTCGATGCAGGGTCGTGCCAGTATGGACAATCATGCGTTGTCTGCATAGGCACCGGGCACACCATTGGTTCCTGCATGGACCTTGTGAGTGCTCTACATCATGTGGGCTGGGTACCAATCGAGTGGACTCTTTGTTTAGTATCGCTAGGGGAAAGGCATTGTTCGAGTGCTTACCTTGGGTATGTTATATACCGTGAGTCGTGGATGTCACGGAAGTGCCTCAAGTCTTGTGGGTGAAGTGTGCAACCTCTGCAGAGTGTAAAACTGTTCGAATAGCCATGTCCGCGGTCATGGACAGTTGGAGGTCCTTCTTAAGCTGTGTCCGGATGTTTTCGCAAAAATTTGGAGTGTGTGGGTGTGTGGATGTCACAGAGATGACACTTGAGGGAAGTCGGAAGACTTGATGTGATGATTGAACATGAGATATTCAACCCCTGCTTATAATGATATTTGTAACTTGTTCATATGGATAACTACCAATTGTTGATGCATGCTTACCTAGTTACTTGAACATGTCATTGCATTCAAAATTAGCTTTCTGCAAATTACCTACTTAGTGCTATATCATGCATCATTATTACCTCGATCCACAACTTGGGTTGCCTGCGAGTACATTCAATGTACTCATTGGCTTGTCACTAGTTATTTAATTGACCAGGTATGGAAGAACAGGAGTACGGTGAAGAGTTCGTTGGTGGGGAACATGCGAATTGTCACATCCCTAGCTAGATGACATAGGACAGGATGGGTGTTGCATCATGTTTCATTTTTTTTGCATCAACATGAAATGGGGATTAAAAGAAACCCCAAGCTCACATTGAATCAAAATAATTCAAGTTGGTGAAAATTCAAAAAATCCAAAATGCCCTACCAAAATGTTCCCAATGTCTGATAAATATGGACATGATTATAACAGGGGCCATTTTAAATATTTGAACAACTAAAGCAATTTAAAAATAAATGATAAAGCTTCTGAAAATATCAAATAAAGCATTATCATTATTTTAGTTTCCAAAATATTCTGAATTTTTTTAGATAAGTTTGAAATATTCAAACTTCAATATATAAAATATTTGGGATAATTTAAATTAGCATATGTACCTGAAAAGAAAATAAACCAAATGTCAGAAATAGGAAATCAGAAAAGAAAATGAAGAAAATAAAGCAGAAAGGAAAAGGGAGGATGAACCTGGGTCGGCCAAGCTAGCCTAGCTCCATCATCGTCCTCCTGGCGGCCAGGAGGACGGGCGTGTGGGCGGTGCGCACGCGCGAGCGTGCCTCGACGCCGACAGCTGCCTGCTTGCTTCCACTCGCCAGCGTGATGGGGATAAGCTCCGAGAGCCGTCCCCATCGCCCTCTCCCTCTTGCCCTCGCTCACCTTTGTGCTCTCTTCCTCCTGTGCTCCGCCATGGCCGCCGGTGCCTTAGCTTCACCGCCGTAGTTCTAGCCGCTCTCCCTCACTTCTGAGCCCTCCTATCGCTCTGCCGCGTCGCCTTCTCCCTCCTCGCTGAGCCGCGCATCGCCAGGAGCCCCGAAGCGCCGTCCCCGAGCTCGTCTTCCTCCTCGGACACGAAGCTTCACCGCCGTTGATCTCCATCTCCAAGCCCTCCCCAAACAAGCTCTCGACAGCTTAGAGTCCGCTGTGAGCTCCCAGATTTTCCCCCTCTCCTTTCCGGCCTTTTCCCCCTTTGTAGGCCTCGAGTGCGCCGGTTCCCGAATGACCTGCTGCATGAGCTCATTGCCGGTGATGCTCCGGTGAACAGTTGGTCCAGCAGAGGCCACCATCGAGCTCGTGGGGCCGCGTAGTGCTTGTAGGTGCCTAGTTCCGGCCGTGTCTCACTCCGGTTCGACGAGCCCATGCTCGTCCGAGCTCCAGCAGCCGCCGTGGTCATTGCCGGAATCGATTCCGGTCATCCCAGCCCCTGGGAAGTGTTGGGCTCGACGCGTGCGAGCAAGCAGAGCAGTTTGGTGCACTCGGCCATCCATTTGGTCACCAGAGGAGGAATCCCGACTCCGTCCACCATCAGTGACGTTGCCGGCGGCTCAACACCGGCGAGTCAACCAGGTTTACCACCAGGGGTTTGACCCCTGGGTCACTGGCAAGTGGAGCCGGGCCCTGTTAGTCAAATTTGGGTTAATAATTTAATTAACCAAATTAATTAACCTAATTATTCACTGACCAGTGGGCCCAGTGTTGATTAAGTAATTAGGATTAGTTTTAATTCTCTAATTAAGTCATTGGGTCACTGACAGTGGGTCCCACCCTGTCAGGTTTGACCTGGCCTGGTCAGCCGACCAGCTAACATCATGGTGACGTCACGTTGTCGCCATTAATCCTTTTCCATTTTAAAAATAATTCCAAGAATTATTTAAAACTTTAAAAATTCATCAAAATTAATATGTAAATCAGATGAAAATAATTTATATATGAAAATTTATCAGAAAAATTCAATGAATCCAATGGTGCTATTATCATGCATGTTAGAGCAACCGGTGTAGAAGAACATAAACATTTGCTAATAGGTTAAAATATGGAAATTAAAATGAAGAACGATTTTGAACCTATATTAAAACTCACTTCAACTAACTTGGACACTTGTTGCGTTAGCTCATCCATACATGCTACCATGTCATGATCATGCATCATATAGTTGCACTTGCGTGTATTGATTGTTATTTGTCTGCATTGTGGTACGCCCTACTTCTGAGGATACCCCTGAGTTTTCCAACAAAGGGGAGAACCTTCCCGCTACCCAGAAAGGTAAGCAACCCCCTTGATCATTCCGATAACATCCCACTCTTTCGCTCCTACTCTTGTTTATTGCATTAGGACAAACGTTCACTTGTACGTCATACATGGTAGATGAACCTATGCTTATGCAGGACCTATCATTGTCACAGTAGATAGCTAAACCTTGCAACCTAGCATACCCGATAGATGCTTGTGCCCTGATGTGCTTAGCTTACTTTGACTTCTATGCTTGCTATTCTTAGAGTTGTGTTAGGTCTGATTCATCTGGGTGATGGATTGGAGTGAAACATTGTTGTTCGGATGAGAGGCTATGGTGTACCCGATTTGGTGAAGGTAGAAATGAGAGGCTATGTAGGAGTACATAGCGGGTTGTCTCATTAGGACCGTTCTTACGAACTGAGTTTCGTGTTTGTGATCCAAGACTTGTTACTACCACACGTTGGGATACTTAATTGACCCTCTCGACTTATCAGTAGCTTAGTCCCTAGTCCAGGAGTTGCAAGTAGTTTCTGGTGTTTATAGCATGCTAGAGGCCATGCGTAGCGCTAACCCTAGGGTAGGCAGTGGCATGGTGTACCAGGGGTCACCCGAATGGTGGGCTTGGGAACCCTGTGCACGTTGTTTGGGGCCGTAGTGGAAACTTCGGCTGGACTTCCGTGCGGGTTCAGCTTCAAATAGGCGATAGCCTGGACTAGAGGTCTTATGTGGTTGACGGTCATGGCCGACTCCCTCGCTGGGCTTCCGCTTGAAGGTTGCCGAGGTGCATGGTTTTATGAGCACACATCGATAAGTGGCGAGAGCATGTGTGAAGAAGTACACCCTTGCAGGGTATGAAACTATTCGAATAGCCGCGTCCCCGGATATGGACTACTTTCATAACTTATTCTATTCATAAATAATCAAATGGATACCCATAAAAATATCAAGATGAGTGTGAGTATCGTGGATGGCACTCTCCGAGGAGAGGGAAGTGAATCCATGGTGGTGTATTGTCATGGAGTTAGTGGACTCATGTGCGATATCTAAGATTTAAACAAAGAGTTAAAATTGTGTAGTATAGGTTAGCCATGAGTCAAAGCTAGCATTGCTTCATAAACTCCACCACCCCCTTGTTGATACATGAGCATCAATAGACTAGGTATGCTTTCAAGACTTGCCGAGTACGTCTGTACTCATGTTTGCCTAATAAATGTTGCAGATGAGACCCAGGACCCATCAGGTGGGTTGTTTCTAGATGTCGACGATGTCGAATAGCTGGTGTCCCAACTATGACCTATGCCTTGTGGTGGGCTATAGATAGTCAGGCCCTGTGACTTTTTACCCTTTCATTTGTCTGTACCCACACAACTTATGCTTCCTCTTGGTTTGTATAAACTTCTTTGTATGACTTGAGTGTCGGGTCATGTGACCCCTATCTGTAAGAACATATTATGCAAGACTCGTCTGAGCCTCTTAAATAAAAGTTGTTGTATGCTTATGTTGTGATGCCATGGTTGTATCTATGCATATCGGGCATGTCGTCCGTACGTGTGACGTGCAATGGTATGTATGGGATCCCACACCTAGTTGTGTGCCTTCAGTAGTACTCTTTACAGGAAACTGCCTCTTTGTGCTTCCGCCGAGCCATGGTAGCTTGCTACTGCTCCGGACACATTGATTGACCGGCATGTATCCGTCTTTGCTGTTGTGTCTGTCCCTTCGGGGAAATGTCTTGCAGTGTAATGGAGTCCCTATAGCCTGCTACGACTCGTCTACGTGCAGTGATGGCATTTATGTCTCATGGCGTAATGGAGTTCTTCTAGCTTTCTATGACTCGTCTACACACACTGGAGGCCGACACCTGCATTGCTGGGTTATGTATGCCTATTTCGGTACGGATGTGCCAGTTGGGTTCTATGACTAGTCATGTCGGACCAGGTTCTCTGTCGTTCGATTGCCAACGACATGTTCACATACGTGAGCCAAAAGACGCAAATGGTGTCGGCTAAGGTAAGGTTGCAGCCGTGGAACTTACCGTGCGTGAGGCCACAAAGTGATGTGATATGTTACAGTCGGGATTCATATGACTTAGGATCGGGGTCCACGCACGAACTAGGACGCTTCGCAGTCAGAATGCCTGTAGGTCTAAGGCAGATGGCAATGGGTTCATGCTTTCGATCAAGATTCCCGTGCAATCATATGAAGGCATGGCCCTAAGGGCCATATTCAAGTGAAACGGTACATAATGGATGTAAGATTCTTGTTATTCAGTTTCTACGTGTTCAGTGGGCATTAATATCTAGGATCAATGTGCACATACAATCGGTGATCTCCACTTATGAGTCGGGGTCCCCACAAAGCTGGTATTAGAGTCATCATGACTGTAGGAAGCCCTTAGTTAGCATGGAAGTTAGTTAGGACCAAACTATTTTTCTAGACCCTTCAAAATAACCTACAAAGCCTCTATATTTCTCGACTCTCCTAAAATTCCAAGGGAAGCAAAGGTTTTTGCGTTAGCACTTCCACCACTTTCTGTTAGCTCTTGTCGTATCCTTTCCGAAAACTTTGCAAATGGTCGCTACTACCCTTGTGCCCCTGACCATGGGATTCCTTGTAATCCTTGTGGGTAACCTGGAAGGAAGCCACCTTGCTAGACGATTGCCGACATATCTTGGACCCAAGTTGGCGACACTAGACAAGGAGCTACCAACAAAAGATACCTTCTCGAAGGATGAGGATGTCAAGACTTAGATGATAGTGACACCCTCGACATAGCCCGAGGATGATGCCATCTTGGCCTTTGATGACCAAGCCACAAGAAATGCAATGTCATGATAATGCATCGCTAATAGAGCAACCATGTCTTTTTCGTTGTTATATCGGTAACCACCGATGGATGAGAACCTCGCCATTTGGTCTGCCTCACTGTGGTGAGTAGGAAAACGGTTCTCATCATTCCTGTCTCTTGGTGCCGATGATATCTTCAACGTGACCGGCAGGATACAACTCTACCATGACTTGTTAATGATATTGCATAAAAGGTTTCCTACCTATAATGCTCGATGTCTCAAGAGACAAGAAGGCATTGTCACGATCACGACGACACCAGAAGACCCTGTCAACAACAGCCGATAAGAATCACCTTAGTTGTCAACTCAACAGACACGAAGTCATCAAGGACTCTTCAGGCGCAACCAGGATCGTTTTGATGAACTACAACCAAAGGCATAGCAACACCCGAAGAAGACCCAGAAGACTAAGAGGACTCCTCTCCAAGACACGAAGCAAGCATGACTAATCAGTCTAGGAACCCCTAGGGTAGGATAGGTCATGTGTACCCCATGTGAAGTCGAGTATGTATGATCGTTCAGATGGAACCATGATGTGTGTTGCTTGTTTTACCTATTTGTGCTTTGGTGCAAGTCACACTTTTGCCCTAGGCAACAAGTGGGCGACCATATCACCTACCTTACCTTGATGTTTGTGTTTGGCCTGTTCAGCACTTGTTTGATTGCACTGGCACTACACCACCCCCTTAGGAATGCTCCTCTATGCTACTTTCCCTCTTCGCCTCTCATCAACTGAAGACCAATATGACCAGATACACCAAGGATCCACCTCGACAAACAACTGACACCGAAGATTTCATCTACAACGTACTCAACAAAACGCAACCCTATAGGGATTAGGATCTTTCCTCGAGACTGGAAACCCCTTGCCAAACCAGCCTCTACCTCACGAGCTTCCCTAGCACAAGACTCTGATCACGTCCTTAATACACAGATTTGCCAGAGCACCTATTGAGCTTCAATAACCCCTGCTTTGCACTGGGTTCATAATGGGGCTAGTGATCATAGTGAACAAACATCCTTCATTCCTAAGCTAGAAATAGAACCTTGATGTCATAGGATAGATCATCTTGAGGATAAATGATTAGTAGGCTAATCATTTGATGACGCCAGAGTAGATGTCCCGAGGAAGTGGTTGAGACCCCTTGGTGGATTGCGAGACTTCCAGGATGATCGGGAGATTGATGGAGCAAGCTGATAGAGTTGTATAACTTACTTTTCCCTTGAGTAACTTGGATTTAGTTGGACAATATGATCACAAGCTGAAATTTCTTGTGGATTAATGACTTGACTTTTGCAAATAATATTAATAGTGGATTGATCATGTTACAATAGTAACTAGAGTAACTAGTAGGGAATTCTTACTAGATGTAAACCTTGGATTTAAATAGGTGATTCTAATAGCTGCTCAAAAATCAATCAAACCACATGGTTCGGAGTAATTTGGATTTAGTCCGGTGATCTTGATCCTGATACCATCTTTCGCGATGGTAGTCAAACAGGAATATTGGATTGTTGTTAGAATCGATTCAAGGATCCATATGCACCTAACATCGGAGTTCACTTCATCATCATGATGGGGGTTGATGGTTATTCTGTGATGAGATAGGTCTTCCTGGAATTTGGGGATTTAGAAAATCTGGAGATATATGGGACGACACCGGTATTGGAATTGTAGCAATGATAGGTCATGTAATAATGGGTGGTACTCGTGGATCGGTTAATTGGATTCGTAGGAAGGAAACAAAATCTTGGAGTGGTTTATTATGTGTTTCCTTAGCGTAGTAATGCAATACCTTAGGCCTTGGATAGGTCAAAAGGACACTTGTATTGGTAATGTCATGATCAAGCTTAGCGGCTTGTAAATTATCCCGAGGATTTTCATATAGGGATATATGTGAGTTAGCTATAGTATACATATGAGATTTTCGGTATAGTCCTTCTCTCAAACCCTTGGGGAAATGAGTAGCATATGTAATATTGGAGTTGACTTATATGAGATGATACCTTGGATGATATAGGGTGATTTTGTTGGAGTAATAGGCAGTACTGTTGGCATCTAATAGTTGTGCTCGGCATAAGGTGTTAGATGTTCACACACGTCCTAAGCTCCTTGAAACCCCGAAGCTTTAGCGGACCATGCCATGGTTGGATAAGACCTTAGGCTCTGGCTCTAAGTCAAAATACCATGGTCGATACTCCACCATGACCAGCACTCACCCTTTCCATAAAGAAGGTGGCCAGGGAGACCTCTATCAGGTTGGACCACAAACCCTTGATACCAGTGACCATCCGGGATGATTGCCCGCTCCTCTCACATATTCCATGAGCAATGTGTTTATGTGATACTTCGGGAAATGGGTTGTTGTCCTCCGAGATGACATACTTATCTACCCAACGAGAGGAGGAACACCTTAGTCCTCTTCGGGCAAGCCCCAGGAACACCCATTACCATAACTCTCGAGTATAAGGCTTCACCTTGAAGGAGTTGGACTCCACGAAGCACCCTCCCTATAGAAGAAGACCTTCTCGCCCAAGCAAGTTGAAGGGCCACTATGGTTGAGAAACCATGACGAAGAAGAAGATGCAAGAGAAGTCAGCCACCGCTCCTCTGCTGGCCACATCAAGTAGACTATATCAAGAAGCAGTGATGTCCAAGCATGATGAAGAGCTTGCACATCAAGAGGGTTGAGGAACCCCTTATGATGACTGGTCATCCATCGGTTCCTGTCTAGGAAGAAACCGAGGAGTGGGTAACACCCCTCACTCCACCACTTTCATAGTGGATGATGAGCTTGACGTCCCTACTCCCTTCAGATGACTGGAATGGAGTGGACGACTGTCATGACTTCGTTATCAGCCCTTTTTAAATAATCTAGGGCATCAACCGTGACTCGATCATGTTAAGCCACCTATCAAAGGTAGTTCACCCCACTTGCCAAGCATCACACCTGGGGGATTAGGTGGCTAATCTATACTCTGAACAGTCGGCTTATCTAGAACCCCACTAAAACCTTCCTAGATGGTAGAACCCGTTTTGACACCAAGTCTCTAAGCTCGGTCTTAGGGGCGGGACTTAGCGCAGACCTTGCCACGGAGAGACGAGTAGACCAAACACTCAAAGACCATCCAGAAACGTGCGTCCATGACGAAGAAGACAAACGACCAAAGAAGAATGAAGGATCTAGCTGGGAAGCTTACTCAAGCAAAAGATCACAACGAGAAGCCCACGATGACACACCTTGACACTCTCAAGGATGGAGACCACCTACGACTGAAGACCCCCCTGCTTTAAGGAACATAAGGACTTCCCCGTCAATGAGAAGATACAATAAGACTCGACCCTTCTATTCTAATGCGAGACACCTAGATGTCACTAACCAACATGAGCAGTCCCAGGACCAGAACAGACACACGACTTGCCTAGGTATTCCGACTTGGGATACACACGCAACCAGGCCCTGCGAGAACCTTGTTCACCAAACCATTGACCAGTAAGCGTGCCTAGCATTCTTTGAGAACCCCATTCACCCTTAGACCAAGTCAACGGTGCACTCGAAGACATATCATGAGGCACTTCAAGATCCAGAAGAACAATCACACTGGAGGAGAAGCCACATGGGAACGTGAAGACTACCTCACCTCTCAATTTCTGCATCTCATCTACGCCTAGCCTAGGAATCTCGGGGACGAGATTCATGTAAGAGGCGTAGGTCTGTCACCCCTGTGTTTTGACTCATAAGTAAGTTAACATGACTCAAAAATTAGGGCTAATTAAAACTTTTTGAGTGCATAGGAATGCTTGACTTGTGTGATTTTTCCTTGCTTGTTTGATTGCTTGCTAGTGCTCTATAATCCATAGTACAACCTCCTATCCTCAAGGACTCTTTTCATTGATCCCCACTCTTGTCCAATGATCATGCAACGTAAATAGGACTTAAAAATATTTTTCACAAATTTTATTTTTGTCAAAAAGCATTTATTTAAATTAGCTTTTCAAAACCACCCAATTTGAGATTTGCACTACAAGTCGCCAAATTGGGTGGATCCTTTTTCCCCAAATGCTTTGTTTGGAACCTAATATATATAGGACTTCCCAAAACCACCAAATATTATTTTAAAGATTATTTTCCTATTTTATTCAAAGGCTTTTTCTTAAGGACATAAATGGTATTTTATAGGGAAAAATTATTCAACTGCTTTAAAAATATTTGAGAAAATTTAGGAAAACTCACTGGACACATGTTATACATATATAAGAGTTTCAACATATTGTCATGTTCAAAATATTGGACAAAACCCTTCAGAACCATTTTTGCCTACTCCCAGCATTTGAAATATTTCTATAAGAAATATTCTTAATTAAATCGAGGAAAATTCGAGCATATCACATATGATACATATGTTCATCTTGTCAAGTTTTATCTCAATCCCAATTGTTTTAGTTCACCAAAATATCCTAAAACCATTCCTGTCTAGAGCCAAATTTGATCAAATTTACATTGTGAAGTTTCTCTTATTGATCCCAAAATTTGTGGACATGTTCTAATCCCAAAATAATGGTGTTACAACAAGTTGTGAATCAAGGAGATTAGTTTGACCCAACCGGCTCTACAGAAACCTGATTTTGTTGAATCCTAGGGTTTACCATGTTTACATTACAAACTTGCACAAAAGCATCTCCAAACTTGTGGTAAGGAACAAATGGACTTACCATTTACCCTTGGTAAATCTCAAGGTCATAGGACTCCCCTGACTAGCCCAATCACATCACAAACACCTTCAGCCATAACCCTAGTGGACAAGCATAGTTGAGCCAAACAGATTCCCCTTGCCATGGCCACAAACTCCAAATTTTTACCACAGTATCTTATAACCCCAATTTAACTCCAGTAACCTTGCCATGGCCTCTGATCAATTATTGGGGGCGGGGTAACTCTCTCTTTTCCCTCTCTTTCTACCATGGAAAGGCCTATTCTTCCCTTCCCCCACTTTCTGTTCATGCTAATGACCCCAAACATTTCTACAACCTCACTTGCATTCCTATGCATCAAACCAAACCCAAACATGGTAGGCTCTTGTGGGAAATGTGCGCAGTCCATTTAAACCTACATTATGGCATCAAATGTGGTCTTATACTACAAGTACATGTTATACTTGTCACCCTGAGCTGAAACTTGGTGTGTAAGTACTCCCTTCATTCCCTTGAACACTAGACAAGTTATTTCCCTAATTGGCCTCCATTAAGAGCACCTAAGATAGCTCCCCAGTTTGCTGCTGCAAGCTTACCTATAGTAGAAACCAACCCCAGCCAGCTCCATCTGGGTCCAAGTTTCACCATACAACTTTACCATGCGTGACTCACATGATAGACATGTTTGGCCGACCAAAAAGATGCCCTAGGCATGCCCTTGCGTGGTGACCACGTAGCCGACATTCAAAACCGGCGCTCTGCCGCTTGTCATCGTCCTGTAGCTCGTGTCCGGCAGTGACAGAGTGCCACAGCATGCCGGGAATCTTCCCTTGACCTCGCACGCCCCTTCCCGATGCACACAAGCTTCCAAGATCCCTCTGGCCCACGTGCTCCCCATGCTCGAAGCGCATCCGAGCCTCGCCTGAGCCCCACCTCGTTGCCCTCACTTCTATCAATTCCCCCGGGCTCACCCTTGCGGCCAGTAGCACTCCCCTCACTCCTAGAGCTTCCCTGGCTAAGCCACTTAAGCTCCAGTGCTCACTTTCTCCCCCACAGCCGCCATGGCGCCACCATGACCTCAGCCCAACCCGGCTCCCTCCTCTCCCCAAACCATGCCAGGATCCCAGTAGCTCTACCACCACCCTCCCTCGCTCATCATTTGGTCCTCCGGTGTCCAGAACACCAAGCTCCATGGCTGTCGTTGTCGGAATCCACCGCGGGCGAGGCCGCTCTCAAACACGCACTTCTGGTGAAGGAAAGGACCCTTGGGGGTGAGGCCCTTCGCCCTTATCTCGTCGGTGGCCAAAGCCTCGCCGGGGGCGGTCTAAGCTAACGGGGCAACACCGGCGAATGGTTGGCCCCACCTCCCGTGTCTCGCCCTGGCGGGAGGTGGGAGAAGCCCTGCCGGCCGGGCCCGCCAGTAAGCCAGCCAAGGGCCAGGCCTAGCGGGTTAAGTGGAGACGGCTCTAGGTATTGGCGTTTCCCCCGACCAAAGGCGCATTTCATCCAATATGCCATCGACATGGCACCAGGGCATGCGTGGCTGGGCTGGCCCAGTGTGCTAAGTGGCTATATTGCGCCCAGTGCATGAATGGACATTGGGTAACCCCCCCCCCCCCCCCCGCTTTTTCCAATTTCTGTTTTTCCAGAAACATGTAAAATTCATAATAAATTCATATGACCTCCGATTTTGATGATTCGAATTTCTACATCAACCTAAGAATGCCACCTATTTATTGATATCACTTCCATATTTTTCTACCACATGATTTTTTGATGTTCAAATTTAAATTCAAATTTGAACTACTAGAGGCCACTCTACAAATTCATGGAGGATTGAAATAAACTCCAAATGTGGTTAATAATATTTACAAAAACTCTAAATGTCATACCATAATTGTATAGGCATGGTTAACATTTTTCCCATGCCCCTATTCAGCTTGACAAAAAAAATGCTCACTTTTTCCATTTATTTCCTCTTAGGAAAATCATCACTACTCCAAACCTAGTGAAACCACTTCCTAAATGTTTCTAAAGTCATGCCCTATTTGTTGGGACCATCCACTCCTTTTTACATAAAAAAAATTTGTGGACCCCTAATAAGATCATCATTTCCTTCATTTCCACCATTCAAGACTTCCCCTTGACCCACATCCACCAAAACCTCCATAGTTATTTTTCTCATGACCATAGGAGTCCTAGAAAAACAAAACTCCTATTTATAGAGCACTTTTATTTTCTGCTTGTTGTGTTGCTTACTATGGTTGTTTACCGATAGTAGTTGACAAGATAAACGGAGTGCTCGGAGTTGGTCGAGAAGCGTGTGAAGACCTTGAACACATTGCTGAGCCAGGCAAGCAACCCTTTGACCATGTTAAGAAACCATTTTCATTGCATGTCATATAGCACTTACGATATTCTTGATCATGTGGAGTAGTGACCACTTTGATGGGTTGCTTTTGACCCTTTTACCGTTGACACTTGCATCGTGCTTGATCCTACCAGCACATGAGGGTTATGCGGGTGGGTGGAGATAGGATGCTAGTATATGTTATGCAAGTGGGATCGGGTTTATGCATGGTGATGGAAATAAAGATATGATTTCAAAGACTTTTCAAAAAACCCGTCGGGGGAGACTAATGCCCGAGCGAGATGATGATCAGTTGGGTGGCCACTTGAGAAAGAAGTGGTGTAGCAGAACAAGTTGAGGGTGTGTTATCGAAAACGGAGAGTTTTAAGGTCTGCTGACCATCCCAACCTTACATGGGCAACCACGATACCCCTTATGCGATGGGGCTTTGTTGATTACTTTGGTGGGTATTGGCAAGGAGCCCGCATTACTAGTGGCAGGAGTGGCGTTGTCACTCTTGATACGGGGTCGTGCCGGCATGGACGATCATGTGATGTCTTCACAGGCACAGGGCACACCGTTGATCCCTGCATGGATGCTACGAGTGATGTACATCATGTGGGCTGGGTACTAATCGAGTGGACTCTTTGTTTAGTATCACCAGGGGAAAGGCATCGTTCGGGTGCTTACCTCGGGTATGTTATATATCGCGAGTCGTAGATGACACGGAAGTTCCTCGAGTCTTGTGGGTAAATTGTGCAACCTCTAGAGAGTGTAAAACTATTTGAATAGCCATGTCCGCAGTCATGGACAGTTGGAGGTCCTTCTTAAACTATGTCTGGATGTTTTCTCAAAAATTTGGTGTGTGTGGGTGTGTGGATGACACAAAGATGACACTTGAGGTAAGTCGGAAGACTTGATGTTATGATTGAACATGAGATGTTCAACCCCTACTTATGATGATATCTGTAACTTGTTCATATGGATATGTGCGAACTATTGATGGATGCTTACCTAGTTACTTTAACATGTCATTGCATTCAAAATTAGCCTTTCGCAAATTACCTACTTAGTGCTATATCATGCATCATTATTACCTCGTTCCACAACTTGGGTTGCTTGGGAGTACATTCAAAGTACTCATTAGCTTACAACTGCTTATTTAATTGGCCAGACATGGAAGAACGGGAGTATGGTGAAGAGTTTGTTGGTGGCGAACATGCGAACTAGGACGCTTCCCGGTTAGAATGCCTGTAGGTTTAAGGCAGATGGCAATGGTTTCACACTTTCGATCAAGATTCCCGTTGCAATCATATGAAGGCATGGCCCTAAGGGCCATATTCGAGTCAAACGGTACGTAATGGATGTAAGACTCTTGTAATTCAGTTTTTGTGTGTTTAGTGAGCATTGATCTCTGGGATAACTGTGCACGTACAATCGGTGATCACGACTTATGAGTCGGGGTCCCCACATAGGACAAGAACGTGTATCAACCCCTATGCATAGATTACCCCAATGCCACCTCGGTAATCCGCAAGTTGAGTACCAAGACATAGATCAAGTGAATCACTTGAATACCCCAATATGTCACTACGGGTATCCGCATGCAAGATATATATCAAATGTTCTCAAATCCAATATTCAACCCAACATAACGAAATTCTAAAGGGAAAACTCAATTCATCACAACAAGATAGAGAGGGGAAAACACCATGTGATCCAGCTATGTTAACAAAGCCCATGATAAAGCAAGATTGTGCCATCTCAAGAACACAAGAGAGAGAGAGAATGAACACAGAGCTACTGGTACAAACCGGCAGCCCTGAGGGTGGACTAATCCCTCCCCATCATGGACTCCGCCGGGATGATGAAGATGGCCACTGGAGATGATCTACCCTCTCCGACAGGGTATTGTTTTCTCTCCAGATTGTTTTTTTGTTGATACACAGGACTTTCGGCAGCAGAATGAGGAATATAGGGTTATTTCTGATGGTTTCTATATTTATAGGAATTTTTGGCATTGGTTTCACATGGAGATGGGCCACGAGGTGGGCACGCTCCACCAGGGGCGGATAGTGGGCGTGGCGCGCCCTGGTGGAGCGTGGCCACCTCGTCACTCTTGTGGCCCTCCCATAAAGCGTCGAAGGCCTATTTTGTTCCAAAAAAATTGCCAAAGTCTTCGGGAGATTCGGAGAACTTTCATTTTCTGCACAAAAAATAACACCACGGTAGTTATGCTGAAAACAACGTAAGTCCGGGTTAGTTCTAAATAAATCATATAAAGTGCATTAAAACCCTATAAAAGTATTGTAAACATAGGTGAATATGGCATGAAAACTTAATAAATTATCGACACATTGGATGCGTATCAGTCATCTCCGCCATCAATTCTGACATAGCTTGAGTGGGTGTCTTGCTGGTCTCGGTGACTCCTACAGTTGGGTATGTTCCGGCGGTCGCCCCTGACGTTGCAAAAGTATGAGCCCACATCGTGCATGCCATGAACATGGTGACTTGACGTAGCCACTCGCAGGACACCCTGGTGGCCTCCCCTCCAAGACAGTCCCCAAGCCCACCATCGTAGAGTGGAGAGATTGAGTTGGTATCTCTAGTCGAGGAGTCACCATCTGACTTGATGAAGGTTTCTCCGTTGTTTGGCGCATCATCTCCAAGCTGGACCCTTGTGAAACCAACGAAGATGTGACGCGGACGAAGAGCGACCGACTAGGTCGCACGCGCCGAGCCTGCTCGATGATGTCAGTGTAGGTGTCTGACTCAGGCCCTCGCGCGCTGATATTTCCGATGAAGACCTAGATCTTACCGAAGGGGACCTGTTGCCCATACTCGATTGAGCCAGCCTTGGGCCCCTAGCATGTATCATCGATGCAGAGCTTATCATGGTGACTCTTGGTCATCTATCCAACCGCATGTCCCCTCAACAGTGGGAGGGCTCCCTTTGAGAACTCAACTCCACCTGGCGAAGGCCCCACGGTGTGCGCCAACTATCGTGGTTTTCTCACGACAGACGTCCTCGAAGGATAAATTAAGTGTGAGGCCATTGTTGCTTGGTGGTGACTTAAATGGGTTGATCGAGAACGAGAGACAAGTTTACCTAGGTTCGGCCCCTCCGATGGAGGTAATATCCTACGTGCTACTTTGTGTACATTATTGATGATCTCGATTACAAAGGTGAGGAATCTATAAACTAGCTCTTTAGGGTTTGTCTCTTTCTTACTAGATCATTCTAACTCAGCGTATCCCCTTTATATACAGGTGGAGACCTGGAGTTTACAATAGACTCCGGTAATAATACAACCCGTGACCTAATTTAAATCCTACCTTTCCTTGCTTGTCAAGGAAAAGAGAACTCCTTACATCTTGATGCTCAAGCCGGTTCCCCGGAAGATGTTATGGAGCCGGCCTTGGAGATGAGTCGCCCCCTAGGCCTTGCACCTCTTATGAGCTTCTTCCTTATTGGCTGCCTTATTAAAGTCTAGGTTACAACTTAGACGAGTCATACCCGTGGGGTATAACCGCAACAAGCGGGTAGGGCATGCCTGGTTGCCACGTGCTCCCCTCGGCTGCCTCCCGACACCCCTCTCTGACCTATAAATTAACATATATTCCCAAAAACCCTAGGGAGCCTCCCGACACACTTTTTCAGCCGCCGCAAGTCTCTGTTCCGCCATGTGCCCATCTGGAGCCCTGTTTCGGTGCCCTATAGGAGGGGGATCGATCACGGAGGGCCTCTACATCATCCTTGATGCTTCCATGGTGATGTGTAAGTAGTTCCCCACACACCAATGGGTCGGTAGTTAATACCTATATGGCTATCCCTCTCTCACTCTCTCTTTATCTACAATACAATGATCGTCGCATCTTCGCTTTGATCTATCTTATCTAATCCTATTGGTTCGATAACATTGGTTCTCTACTGAGGTAAATACTTACCTATATTGTGTTGCATCACCCGTTTCCGACGAATAGTGTCAACCTACTATCAAGTATCTTCACAAAAATTATCACTCACTGGTTCTTCTTTTTATTTTCTATTATATTTGCTTTCTACATAAAAATGAAAAAGAAAAAAATATTTATCTTTCCAGTTACTAGTTTACTTCTTTGCTTGTCATACTTGCTAGTTTACTTGTTTTGCTTGTCACGTTTGCTGGAAAGTTGCTATCATGCCTGATTTTGAAACTAGTGATACTTCCTCCTCTAGTGTTGAAGCATTTTAACATTGAAATTCATCACTTAAAGATAACGCTAAAAGCAACTTCGATGAAGTTGCTAAGGAAAGACTTGATAATCTTGCGGATGATGATCCTTCTAAAGAAGAACCTAATATGCAAACTAAGAAATTCCGCACTGGCCGTGGCAAAATCATTGGACAAAAGTGTGATCCAAGACTTCTTCACTTGTGATGGCTCATTACCCTTGATAGGAGGATCCATTCTTGCTGGAACAACTAGTTATGTGGATGCTATATATTTTCTAAAAGTTGAATTGCAAAGACAAATCGTTCATATGCATCCCTCCACAGAATGGTTGTTTCTATAATTGTCCAATACTCAGGATGCTCCTACTAAATAGTTAGATACTATATTTTTCATTCATGAGTTTAATCATATTAAGAAGAACGCTAGATAAATATCTACTCATTATAGGGTCAATCATGAGTACCCACCATAGGAAGAAATAAGGAGATTAAGATCGACATACTATGTTGCTTACAATGAAAACCTTAGAAAAAAGGTTCCACCTAATGTCCTAATTGATAAAATATCCAAATATAAAGATAAAATTATTGTCCAAAACCTTGTATTGGATTACTAGCTTCAAGAAAATTTGAGAAAGTATCTTTATCGGAACCTTTACAATGAAGAATTTACTATCATCTATGAGATACCTAAGGAGGAACCTCTTCCTTCTCCATAGGAGATAGATCTTTTGGATCCTTGTGTTGTGAAGTTTACTCCCTTCAATTATTTTATACTACACGTTAGAAACTTGTTTCTTAGAGTATGGAATATGATTATAGCAAAATGGATTTTTCTCATGATTATTACAACAATTTACCATATGCATTAAGCCCAGCTAGGGGCGTAAAACAGTAGCGCTAGTTGGGAGGCAACCCAATAGTTATCTTTGCTTTTGCTTTTTTACATTGTTATTGATACTATGATGGTTGTGTTTTTTGTATAAATTATTGTTTGTACCAAGTAAATCCTTTTGGATGAGTTGCATCATAAGTAGAATTGAGACGATGCAAAAATAGAAACTTTAGCATCCAGTGCAGAATTTCTCTAATTTTAATAGAATGTATTTTTGATTTGAAATTATTAAAAAGTATTTCTATACAAATTTCTCAGGATCTAGTCATTTCTCAGAATTTTTAGAGTTACAGAAGTATGGTTTCTTTACATACAATTACAGACTGTTATGTTTTGGAAACATTATGTTTTCGTATGCATAGTTTGCTTGTTTTGGTGATGCCATGGATTGTATAGGGGGTTATAAGTCATGGAGAAATTAGAATACGTTAACCTTATGAAATAATAAAATAAGAATAAATTCATAACAATACCTGAAGTTTTTTATATGTTTATTATACTAACGGATCTCATGAAGTTTCTCTGGAGTTTTGTGTGCTGAAGTTTTGAAGTTTTGGGTGTTAAAGTGATGGACGAAGGAATAAGGAGAGGCAAGAGCCTAAGATTGGGGTGTAAAAGGAATACCAAGGTAATATTCTAGGAAGAATGAAGAATCTAAGCTTGGGGATGCCCCAAAAGGCATCCCCTCTTTCGTCTCAATCCATCGGTGTGTCACTTCAAGATATATTTTTATTCATCACATGACATGAGTTTTGCTTGGATCATATTTTTCTTTAGGTTTATTTTTGGTTTTAGTTTCCCACCATCATTTTTTCTTGGACACACCTATTCGAGAGAGACGCATTATCACCATGATTTGTTAGAATACTCTATGTGGTTCACTTATATCTTTTGATCTTAGCAGTTGCTCTAGTGCTTCACTTATATCTTTTAGTGCATGGTGGCGTATAGATTTTATAGAAATAATTCCACTCTCGTTCTTCACTTATATTTGTTTGAGAGTTAATAAATAGGTATAGTAATTTGCATGGGTTATAAGACTAGTCCAAGAATAATAGGTATTCAATGAGTGCATTATCAAAACCAGGTCTAGCAAATAAAAGAGAAATCTTGGTTAATGATATTAATGTAGTAATGCGAAAGAGCATGCATGCATGATCATTCGTTAATAAAAATATTGTGAATTAGAGGTTTTTAACTCATTGTTTATCCAAATTTTTGTATGGCATGGTGATGATGTGTCAGCATACTTATTCCTCGTTGAAAAGTTGCACAGAAGCCTCGGTACATCTTCCTAAAAACAACTACCATACCTACCTATAATGGCATTTCCATTGCCATTATGAGATATATTGCCAAGAAACTTTTGTGTCACATCATATGACTTGTACTTCCATTGTCATATTGATTTGCATGATCGTAAGATAGCTAGCATGATCTTGACATAGCTTGTCCAATTTTTTGATACATTTTGCTACGCTAGATCATTACACATCCTGGTACACTGACAAAGGCATTCATATAGAGTCACCTCATCCTACCAGTTTTTCATATCGAATTGTAAGTAAATAAAAATGTGATGATCATCATTATTAAAGGATGATGGACACCATGATTCCCCCACAAGTTGGGATGAAACTCTAGACGAAAAATTGAACAAAATAGAAAGAAAAAAAGAAGAAAAAAGAAAAGGAAAAATAATAATAAATAAATAAATTAGAGACAAGAGAGAAGGGACAGTGTTACTACCTGTTATTCCACACTTGTGCCTCAATGTTGCGACATGTTCTTCATAAAGAGGGTCTCTTGTTTTGTCACTTCCATATGGTAGTGTGAATTTTTTTATTATAGAACTTGGCTTGTATATTCCTTTGAAAGGCTTTCTCAAATACCTTAGGTCTTTACGAGGAAGCGAGTTAGATGCACACCCACATAGCTTCAGTTGAGCTTTCATACACTTATAGCTCTACTATCGTTGCATGGAAATCCCTAATCCTCGCATTGATATCTATTGATGGGCATCCTGGGAGACCATTCATACGCCTAGTTGATGCAAGACTTTCTTCTCCACTTTCACCCCTTTGAAAGCTGGCACCATATTCTATTCCATCATTATGCTACATCCATGGTTCACGCTCTTATATTGAGCAAGTAATAAAAATCCAAAGTGCGTTAAAAAGTATGAACCTATTGCCTGACTTGACATTGTGGTGCTTAATATTTCTTTTTTTGAGGACCAAGCAATGCTATCACTGGTGCATCGACGTGCTATACAAACGGTTTTTAACCCCATTCTGCGACATAGTACTAAACCGTCGCCTTGCATGTGTGTGCAATAGGGTGGTCCATCCCACACGACATGGGAAACCAATCGGAGATGGTGACCAACGAACACAAACGATCTACAAATATAAGCATGTGAAATGCAGAAACAGATTCCACACATAATCTTTTGGGTGTACGTGTGGGATTTGGGATCAATCACACATGTCCAACATGAGTGAAACTCGTCTAATTGGTCATGGAAAACAAATGGAGTTTGACCTCTGATCGTTTGGGAATCGTTACCAAATTAACATGGGCCATTGTAGACACTGTTTGTGATATCATCATCATCGCACACGAGATTTCTTTCGGAACCGTGTACCATGTATAACATCATCGGACACATTTCCTGAAAAAAGTACGTGTGGGATCGTCTTTGCATCGGGTAGAGTTTCCTATTGGCTCACGTGTGAGCTATGATGCTACCACAAATGATTGACTAGCTCCTACGCACAAGTACAAGTGTTCCAAACCATTTACAATTTCATATGTATCACCAACGGTTTAGATTATATCTCGTGTGCTTTTCATGTGGATCACAGACGGTTACACTATGAGTTGCGTGTGCTTTCCATTCTGGACCGCACATGCTTAGTTGCTTGAACCACGTGCGTTGAAATTGCCAGGTTATTCTAAAATATAGCATTTAATTTACCCTGCAAATAGCAAATTCGCCACAATATGCAATCGACAAAGAGTGTCCACATGAAGAACACTCATCATAATTTACCATAATATGCAATTGAACGAATAGTGTACAAAAGTAGAGGATTCATCATAATTCACGACAATATGCAATTGAGAAAATGCTAGCTAAATTCCACAACTGTTAGACTGACATATCCAGTACATAATCAAAGTGTACGAAATATGAAGACATGATCACATGGAAAATAATGCATCCATGTGTATATGTTTAGATGATAAGACTATATGAATGCGTACTTAGTTTTAGGAGATTTGATCCTGGAAATCTTCGACTCCTTCATCGGGATTGATACAGTGTTGTTGATAAATTTCCTAACAGACAAGAATTCATCTGCGGCGAGCGGTGAAGAGGTCATCCGTCACAAGATCAACTCTAGGACTTTTAGATCAGAATGTGACATGCGCGTGGAGAAGAAGATAGTAATTAAGAAGGAAACTTACTAGTTTAATCCTATCAGCATCGACACCACATTCAGCACCTCTACATTGGTTCACCGTGTGTACACACACGTAGTATCCACATAGGTTGGTACCTTGTTGTTGCTAAGGACACTGAATTTTGTTGTACAATATTAGTCATGTATTTTCCGTGTTAGGAATAACTTGACTGGTGTAAGTGTGTTTTTTCTATGGAGAGAAATAGAAAGAGGTTTACTTTGAAAGTTGAACATCTGACTAGCATTTTCTCAAAATAACGGATTTTGTTGTCTTACCGGAGAAACGATCAAGTGTTGCAAAGGTAGTTGGCGATCTAACCGTAACCCTCCTAAAGTTATGTTCTTTGACAATACACTGCAGACAAAGATGAATTTTCACACACTCAAATCTGGAACCAAATTTGAATACAACGCATTAACATCAAAGAATTCAATACCTATCCATGAAATCCTGAAGATGACTCATATCCTGAGTCGCATTTGACTCTCTGAGAGAATCCATGTATTAAATTGTGTAGCATTTTGGAACAATGACCACCAGGATCCAGTGACCTCTACAACCATGAACGTACGAACTACGTCTCTTACTGAAAGACGATCAATGTATGTGTAGTTGTATATTTGACTTACTGTTGATGATATTGCCAAATAAAGAATTCTCCTATGCGTAAGTCGAACAAGATCTAGGTGACATAATCAATGGAAGCCTTGCGTGAGTCATTATCTTGTAACAAAACACTATTCGCTAAATCAGAATCTATGAAATATGCATGCACCTTTGATGTTCTCTACCTCGTCAATCACTTGGGAGGAATACAATATAGTTAGCTTTTTTGTCATTTACAACTTATATGGAGAAGTTGATCAGAGTTTGTGAAGTACATACAACATCAAGCATTTGACAAGGGTGGCAGCAAGCTCATCGAAGTTGAAGAAGAGATGAAAGTCCTCCAATTCCACACTAATGGTACCTAGAACATGAGAGAAATGCCATCTTTTGTAGTGCAATTCCACAATGTTGGTATCTTCTCCTTCCCACATTCTGTCTATGCAATATTTATGTAACTTGCAAGCACTAGAACTTCACTCCTCCCAAAATCGCCAACAAGGAATGGCTGGCCATGTTTGTACTAGCGTTTCTCAAATGTGTCTACTTCCATACTTTAAAGTTTCTTTTCAAGGTCTGCTTCAGACATGCGGTCAGAACTGGGATTAGCCAGCACTTCGAAAACCTTATTGTTAATTTGGGTACGGCTAATGATTCTTTGTAGAAGGAGGCTCTTGGTCCCATCCGTCCTCCATTTTTTGAGGCCCAACTTCCTGTTTTCCACCGTGCCCGCTGTCGTCTTCTTAGCTGAAGCACTTTTGTTTGACATCTGGTTTCATCAATGACATGCTGCTGAGAAGCATGTGAAGGTACGATGGACTGCTAAACAGATGATGTCGCTGTGACAAAATGTTGAGTTGTAGTGTGACAGTCGAGAGACAGCTGACCAACCGTTGAGGCCATTCAGGGCATTTGAGCCGTTGGTGCCAACGTGTCGGTGTGTTGATGCGGCTGTGAGAAATCGGTATGCTTATCAGGCGTCAGCAAACCACTAGAGTGATGAGCAGGTTTATCTGGTGAGAAATCGGTATGCTTATCTGGTGAGCATGCAGTGCCGATGTATCTCCACTTTCTGCTTCAGTGGCTAGCATCTCAACCGATGATACATCTTCAACACTTGTATGCCTTGCCACATGCTGCTCAAGAGCGGACGATGACCTGGTCTCTATGGCAAGAAGTTGTTTAGGCTGATCATAGGTTGATGCCTTGGCCATTGGATTCCCAAGAGTATGTTCATCTGGGAATCACACAAGATCTATTGTGGAGAGATGAGAACACCGGTTCGAGGGTGACATTGGTTGCTTTTGGGGAGGGGGGTTGGAGGGGTCTCATCCGAGAAGTATATTTCTGTCCGTGAGCACTGGATATGATTTATCCCTGTTTCTTCCAAGGTCCTCTGCTCATCAGGGTCCATAAGGACATTCTTCATGGCAAAATTACTGAATCTAGGCTTTATTTCAGTGACATGGCACTTCACACAACACGGCTTCAATGGCACATTGTCCAACAAGCAACCCCCATCAAAGATAGGGTTGCAAACCCATGTTGTTGCTCATTTTAAAGAACCTTCATAATGTCTAAGCTCGGCCCTCACTCTCTCCCCTGTACATATAGATCAGATATAGCGCCATCATGTCCAATTGTAGCATCATTGTTGCTGGGGTCAGCTGATGCACAACTACTCTTGTGTGGTGTTGCCATACAATAAGTGGCATCATCCGTGCCGACACCCTGTTGCATCTCCTGGCTATCTCTAAGCATTAGTGTATTCTCCTAGATATATGACTCCTCAACTTTCTTTTGAACTATAGAATACATGTCCCACTTAATCTTTTCGTGATAGTCTCTCTGCCTATAATCACTCCTAGATCTTTTCATGGTGAGCCTCTCATGTTTGCTCAGTGAGAAAGCCCTCTTGTGTGGGACATTGACCCCAATACCCCTAGGACGTCTAGGGGGCTCTTTGGTAGTTAGAGCCTCTAATAGAATGTCACATTGTCGGGACCCCGATCCTAAGTCATATGAATCCAGACTATAACATATCACATCCCTTTGCGGCCTCACGCACGGTAAGCTCCACGGCTGCAGCCTTACCTTAGCCGAGACCGTTTGCCTCTTTTGGCTCACGTATCTGAACATGTCGCTGGCAATCAAACAACAGAGAACCCGGGCCGACATGACTAGTCATAGAACCCAAGTGGAACATCCGTATGGAAACAGGCATACGTAACCCAACAACGCAGGTGTCGGCCTCAAGCGTGTGTAGACGAGTCATAGTAAGCTACAAGGACTCCATTATGCCGTGAGACATCAATGCCATCACTACATGTAGACGAGTCATAGCAGGCTACCGGGACTCCATTACACTGCGAGACATTTCCCCGAAGGGACAGACACAACAGCAAAGAAGGACACATGCCAATCAATCAATGTGTCCAGAGCAGTAGCAAGCTACCATGGCTCGGTGGAAACACAACGAGGCAGTTTCCCGTCAAGAGTACTACCAAAGGCACACAACTAGGTGTCGGATCCCATACATACCATTGCATGTCACACATATGCACGACATGCCCGATATAAATAGGTACAACCATGGCATCACAACATAACCATACAATAACATGACTTTTATTTCACAGGCTCAGATGAGCCATGCATAATATGTTCTTACAGATAGGGGTCACATGACCCGACACTCAAATCATACAAACATGTTCATACAAACCAAGCGGAAGCATAAAGCTGTGTGAGTACAGACAGATGAAAGGGGTAAAAAGGCACATGGCCTGACTATCTACAGCCTGCCACAGGGCAAAGGTCATAGCTGGGACACCAACTATTCGGCATCGTCGACCTCTAGAAAGAAACCACCCGAAGGGTCCTGGGTCTCATCTGCAACATTTATTAAGCAAACATGAGTACAAATGTACCCCGCAAGTCTTTAAAGTAGACTTAGTCTATTCATGCTCATGTATCAACAAAGGGAGTGGTGGAGTTTATGTAGCAATGCCAGCTTTGACTCATGGCTAACCTACACTACTCAATTTTACCTCTTTGTTTACATTCTATAGGTCGCACATGAGTCCACTAACTCCATAACAATACACCACCATAGATTCACTTCCCTCTCACGGAAGAGTACCATCTACGGTACTCACACTTTTCTTGATTTTTTTGAGTATCCATTTGATTACCTATGAACAACATAAGTTCTCCAAGTAGTCCATATCCGAGGACGCGACTATTCGAATAGTTTTATACCCTGCAGGGGTGTACTTCTTCACACACGCTCTCGCCACTTGTCACTGTGTGCTCATAAAACCATGCACCTCGGCAACCTTCAAGCGGAAGCCCAGCGAGGGAGTCAGCCACGACCATCAATCACATAAGACCTTTAGTCCAGGTTATCGCCTATTTGAGACTAAACCCGCATGGAAGTCCGGCCGAAGTTTCCGTTACGGCCCCAAACGATGTGCGTAGGGTTCCCAAGCCCACCATTGGGGTGACCCTTGGTACACCGTGCCACTTCCTACCGCATCGTAACCCACCCCTAGGGTCAGCGCTACGCACGGCTTCCAGCAAGCTATAAACACCAGAAACTACTTGCCACTCCTGGACTCAGGACTAAGCGAATGATAAGTCGAGAGGGGTCGAGTTACCGGAACCCAATGTGTGGTAGCAACTAGTCTTGGATCACACAAAAAAACTATTTAGATGAAAATGTGTGTTAATTTCCACATATCATGCTTCATTCCATAAACCCTAGATGTGCAAAAATATTGTCAAGTCATATGCAATATTTCTCATCTAGAATTAATTCCCTTTTCTGCCAATTAAGGGAATTAAATACAAGGAAATATCTATCCATCTCCAGAGTTCATGAAAACTTGTGGAGATATGCTTTATGATCATATTGAGCTCTCATAAAAATATTGGCTATGATCCAGGGAAATATCTATCCATCTCCAGGTATCATAGCTAGGCTTGTTGTAGGTTACCCTAACACGAAACCACCCCTAGGTTTAACCGGTAGTAAGCCCAATTGATTTGATCTGTCTCTGGCATCTAACATGGCCACTGTTGAGCAAGAGGGGCCGCAGTGAGAATGGACATGACCCTACCCAGCTGTCTGCCCACCCAGCCACTTTAGATTGGACCGTGACCCTACTTAGCTGTAGGCTGTGTCGGCGTATCTTGTACCCGGCACGAGAAGGATCCACGCCATGCTAGTGTGTTCTAGCCGACTGCCTATTTAAGCCTCCTCCCACCCGTGAGTTGTAGCCCTCTCCATTTAGTAAGCCAGACCCTTGCAAGAGACCCAGGCTAGTATCCCCAACCTAGCAGCCATGGTCAGTTCCTCCCAAACCCCCCAAAACCCCACTTTCCACATTCGAAGCTTGGTTGATCGCTATGCCACCTTTCCGAGCATCCTTTCGAGTATGCTCACTCGAGCCCTTGGCTGTAGTAACCCTCCGGTGTATCTGGTGTTCCATTCGGACCCCGTTCACCCCCTTTCCAGATTTTATGCAAAGGTGCATATCGGCCCAAGTCCAACAGCGGATGGGAAGCCCATGAGTTTTCAGGGAAAATCTATGCCACCCCCATGTTGGCTGTCAAGATGGCTACCGCAGGAGCCATCTCCCGTCTTCGTATCCACCTCCTGCAAGTAGCGGAGATGCAAGAGTTCCGCTATTTTCCTCTCCGTCCGACATAGCGGGCAAGTTCTCCACCATTGCTGGAGATGTTGACCCAGCCATAGCTTGCCTAGTCCAGTATATTGATACCCAAGGACTTATGCACTCCGACATTATTAGAGAGTTCCATGCCATTGACCAACACACCACCCGGGTTGTTACGGGAGCCTACCATGTGGCCCGAGAGATTGCATCCCATACCACCCATCCCCTATTGCCAGACCCAGTGCCACCTTCGTAGCTAGTACCACCCTCACAATCTGTAGACCCATTTCGCCTAGTCAAAATTGACCCAAATTCCATTCAAGGAGCTATTCGTCAACTCCATCATCGGTATGTGTTTCGTCAAGATTCCCTTGTAGCTCCAGCATTTGAGCCCCAACCCATCGAGGTGTCCGACGATGAAGATGGGAGTTGGCTCAGCCTTCGTCCCCCAAGAGAGCCCAGTATAAGTAGGCCCTTTTGTGGCTTTGGCAGTGAGCGAAGCTAGAAGATGCCGCGAGTATGTGTGTTGCGCAACTGTTCTTCGCCCGTGTCTAGGTTTAGGACTCTGTAGTACGGAGTGAGTTGTTGCTGTTAGCTGCCTAGTAAGGCTACGTGTTGTTGTATGCTTGTATTGTCTGCTTATGCTTGTGTGGGATGTATGTCTGTTTGCTCTGTGTGCTTGGTTCATTTGTCACTCTGTTAAGCAGAAATGTTTAACGGGGCTGTCAGTGGACTCCTAACAAGATTTTAGTCACTAGAGCACTTACACTTAACACCATTGGACTCGCCCAGAGTCCCTAATAAAATGCGAGCTAGTATAGGTGTATGTATACAAGGAGTACATACACCCACTAGCATTAAAACACGTTAGTGTAACCTGTTCGATGTGTTTCTTTCTTTTGCCTGCATTTTGCTACTATGTGCATTCTGCATTTGCTTGCATATTAGTCTGAATAGATTGCATGTGCATTGTGTAAGCAAAGTCTGCACGTCAGATGCAATGTCGGACAAATTCTAAGAAATTTTATTGCAACATAGACCGGTACAACCCTTCCAGGTCAAGACCTAAACCTTGACCCTACCCCAACACCCACATATTTGTTGATGTCATTCAGCATAGAGCAACCAGCAGCGTGGCCTCCACACTCGTAGGGCTCCACTGATCACACCACACTAACCGTAGACCCAATCGCGCCTCTTTCACCATCTTGTGTGATGTCGACAGGTCGCCCCTCGCCGCCACAGCCCGTGCTTATTCCGCCATCCTGAGACAACATAGATGACCTCCAGCAACCCCTTTGGCAGCGGCATCGCAAAGATCATTGAGGCTCATCACGCATAGTAGCAGCGACCCACCAACCAATGTCGCCAGCATGCCAGCTAGGATGATCGTGATCAACTCCGAGCCCATGTCCGCCATTAACGCCTAGCCTCGCTCTCTTGTAACCACAAGGAGAAGGAAAAGAGGAGGAAGAAGTGAGGGAGAGTGCGAGGTGGTGAGTAGAGAGAAGAAATTGCGGTCATTTTTTAGGCCAAGTCCGGTACACGGTGAGCGATGTCCAGGAGACCGCGCGCCGCTCGATCACTGGCGTCCAGGAAGCAAATCCATGAGCAGTGCCGACCGACGTCGGCCTGTGATGGGAGTGCTCTCTGTGTCGTTCCCATGCACGTTGCATACTATCGCTGTAGGGTACTCCGTGTCCTAGGAGCTAGGTGTGCGCAGTGCCTAGCTGTAGTTAGGACCACGCGAGAGCGAGAGACATAGTCGTTGGCCAAAGAAAGAAGAAGGAGGTTGCCAGTGGGCCCTGAGCCCATCGGTCAGCAAGACAGACCATTGTTCTTTGCGGTACCCGGAGCATTTTTGTAAAAAGGAAATAGCGCTTTTTCTAAAAATGCCAGGTCTACCCAGCGACCCCTATCTATGGAGTAGATTCCGCGATATCCGTATCTTGATCTGGGTGTACCAGTTTTCTGTACTATTAACACGGTTGTTTTCAACCATAGGGTTAAGACCCACCCAGAGGTTATTAAAGGAGGCATAGTATTTGTTCTAGGAAAAGCCTATAGGAATCTCGAGGACGAGATTCTTCTAAGGGGGGGAAGGTTTGTAACACCCCAAAAATCGGGTTATCACTTTTTTGTTGTTAATCCTTCTTAGATTTTCTCTCCCGAATTTTTTCCTCTAGAATCTGGTAAGTAACCAGGTGAATCCAGACAATCCCCAATTTCTTAGTGCCTTGCCCATGCTATTGTGCCACCCAACCCTTTGTTACACTAGTAGAAAACAGACCTTTTGTCCCGAGCTTTAGTCCCGGTCTGGTCACGAATCGGTACTAAAGATGGTATTAGTCCCGGTTCGTGCCGGCTACAACGGCTAGGAGCAGGGCGACCTTTAGTACCGCCTTGTGAGGGACTTTCAGTACCAGTTCGTCTCACAAGCCGGTACTAAAGGGGGCGTGGCAGGATTTTGGTCAGACATGGGCCCCGCTTGTACCTTTAGTACCGGCTGGTGACACCAGCCGGTACTAAAGACTTCCTACATATACATCCGTTTGCAGCCGATCGAAAGAGCTCTGCTTTCTCCCCTGTTCTTCTTCTTGCTCGAAGCTCATCCTCCATTTTGCCAAGGATTTGTCAAGATTTAAAGGCACCCCATCTATCCAAGTGTTCATAAAGGTTAGCAACTTTGCTCCTTCATCTCTTGCTAGATTAGCTTGTGGTATGCTCACAGATATGTGATATGTGATTTGTGGGAGTTTATTTGATTTATATCCAATTTGAGCTCAAATTAACTTGTTAGGTTGCATATGTATAGGTGTGTTTTATTTGGTGTGCCTTCCCACCATCCCCGGCCGTCCTAACCACCGTCCATCGTCCACACCGTCTCGTTGCGGCACCGGCCACCTTGGTGAGCCTCTTGTTCTTCTTAAAATCTTTTTAAAAAAATTACTTGTATGATTTAGATAGTTGCGTGTACGATTTACTTACTTGTATTATTGTTAGTTATTCTATTGTGTAATGGTTATGGTATCCGTCCACGTCGGCCCTCGTCCAGTCTATGATTCAGATGTGGTATGTCGTTAATTATCTTTTATAACTATTTCACACATCATCTAATGTCTATGACAATTAATTATGCCACCAAATTGATGTAGATATTTTTATCTATAGGAAGTAGTTGAACCAGAAATTCTAACCGACTATGCAATTCTGCTCGAGAAATTCACACAAGCTGAAAAAGAAATTGATCATTTGAAAGAAAAATTGAAAAGAACTGAAGATGAGAAGATGGGATTGGAGTTGCATGTTGCCGATATTGTCGATGATCACAAGAACAAGATGGCTAGAATGCGCTTGAAGCTTAAAAAGATTAGGAAATATGCCATTGATAAAGAGGCTTGGTATCATTATGCTGGTGGCTCAATTGTTACTTTAGTTGCGAATATGATCGCATTTGTTGTTGTATTCACATGTTTTAGATAGTTGGTGTTGTTTTATGAGATGTATATGTATGAACTATAAGTATCGATTATTTGCAGTAATAACATTTGGTCACTACTAGCTCTACTTTTGGTTGTAATGTGATGATGAAGTTGTATTAATTTGGTCACTTCGATGTTGTGTAGTGAACATGAGCCGGCAATGGATGTACGATGACTGACTACATCCAGGGTTTCTTAATGGCCTGCATGATTTTATTCGTGTGGCTGAGACAAATAAGCAGAATGGTTTCATGTGTTGTCCATGTCGTGACTGTAAGAATGATAGGAATTACTCTACCTCAAAAACCCTTCACTACCACCTGCTGAAGTCCGGTTTCATGTCCGGCTATAGCTGTTGGACCAAGCACGGAGAAAGAGGGGTTATAATGGACGACAATGAAGAAGAAGAGGATGATGACAACTATCCTTTTGCTGATACAACAATGGGGGAAGCTGAAGAAGAGGCATCAATGGGGGAAGCTGAAGAAGAGGCATCAGATGAGCCCGCTGATAATTTGGGTCAGGTCATTGCTGATGCAAAGAGAAACTGCGAAAATGATAAGGAGAGGTTGAAGTTGAAATGCATGTTAGAGGATCACAAGAAATTATTGTATCCAAATTGTGAAGATGACCAGAAAAAGCGGGGTAGCACGCTGGAATTGCTGCAATGGAAGGCGAAGAATGGTGTAACTGACAAGGGATTTCAAGAATTGGTGATAATGATAAAGAAGATGCTTCCAAAGGATAATGAATTGCCTGAAAGTACGTATGAAGCAAAGAAGGTTGTTTGCCCTCTAGGATTAGAGGTGCAGAAGATACATGCATGCCCTAATGACTGCATCCTCTATCGCGGTGAGGAGTACGAGAATTTGGATGCATGCCCGGTATGCGGTGCACTGCGCTATAAGATCCCCCGCGATGACCCTGGTGATGTGGAGGGCGAACGCCACAGGAGGAGGGTTCCTGCCGAGGTGATGTGATATGCTCCTATAATACCACGGTTGAAACGTTTGTTGCAAAACAAAGAGCATGCCAAGTTGTTGCGATGGCACAAAGAAGAACGTAAGAAAGACGGGATGTTGAGAGCACCCGCTGATGGGTCACAGTGGAGAAAAATCGAGAGGGAGTTCGAGGACTTTGCAGCTGATGCAACAAACTTATGGTTTGGTCTTAGTACAAATGGCATGAATCCTTTTGGCGAGCAGAGCTCCAGTCACAGCACCTGGCCCGTGACTCTATGTGTCTACAACCTTCCTCCTTGGTTGTGCATGAAGCAAAAGTTCATTATGATGCCAGTGCTCATTCAAGGCCCTAAGGAACCCAGCAACGACATTGATTTCTACCTAAGGCCACTAGTTGATGAACTTCTACAGTTGTGGAAAAAACCAGGTGTGCGTGTGTGGGATGCGCACACATAGAAGGAAATTGACCTACGAGCGTTGCTGTTTGTAACCATCAATGATTGGCCTGCTCTTAGTAACCTTTTAGGACATACAAACAAGGGATACAATGCATGCACACACTGTTTAGATGATACTGAAAGTATATATTTGGATAAATGTAAGAAGAATCTGTACCTGGGACATCGTCGATTTCTACCGATCAAGCATATCTTAAGAAAGGCAGGCAACCATTTCAAAGGTGAGCCAGATAACCGGAAGAAGCCTGGCCTCCGTACTGGGGAATATATATTTGATCTGGTCAAGGATTTACACGTAATCTTCGCAAATGGTCCTTGCGGACAATCTGTTCTGAATGACGCGAACGGACATGCACCCATGTGTAAGAAGATATCTATATTTTGGGAACTTGATTATTGGAAAGCCCTAGAGGTCTGCAATGCAATCGATGTGATGCATGTGACGAAGAATCTTTGTGTGAACCTGCTAGGCTTCTTGGGCGTGTATGGAAAGACAAAAGATACACCAGAGGCACGGGAGGACAAGCAAAGAATTAATGAAAAAGACGGCATGCCTCCAAAGCAGTATCAAGGTACTGCCAGCTACGCTCTTACGAAAGAAGACAAGGAAATCTTTTTTGAATGCCTGCTCGGTATGATGGTCCCGTCTGGCTTCTCATCGGATGTAAAGGGAATAATAAACATGGCGGAGAAAAAATTTCAAAATCTAAAGTCTCATGACTGCCACGTGATTATGACGCAATTACTTCCGGTTGCACTTAGGGGGCTTCTACCGGAAAATGTTCGATTAGCCATTGTGAAGCTATGCGCATTCCTCAATGCAATTTCCAAGAACCCGGAGCAATCTGACCCCTGGATTGAACGTAAACACATGGAGACTTTTGCCAGTTGGTTGCAAACAATGCTCATCAATGACAACGATGTTCCAGATGAACTGTACTGGTTGGCCAAGACACCAAGTTCGACTGTAACGACTTTCAAAGGGTAGGAGATAAATGGGAATATATTTTACACGATCGCCCAAGATAAGAAGAGCACCAACAAAAATAGTGGTGTCCTCTATGATGCAACCAACTTTGAAGACACATGTTATGGTTACATAGAGGAGATATGGGAACTTGACTATGGACCTGATCTTAAGGTCCCTTTGTTTCAGTGCAAATGGGTCAAATATACTAGAGGCGGGGTATAGGTAGACCCGCAGTACAGAATGATAATAGTGGATCTCAACAATCTTGGATACAGAGACGACTCATTCATCCTAGCCAATGATGTGGCTTAGGTTTTCTATGTGAAGGACATGTCTAGCAAACCGAGGAGAAAAAAAGATAAGGAAGCGAATACATCATACGATGAGACAAAGTGCCACATAGTTCTTTCAAGGAGAAGAAACATTGTCGGAGTGGAGGACAAGACAGACATGTCCGAAGATTATGAAAAGTTTCATCAAATCCCTCCCTTCAGAGTGAAGACTGACCCAAGCATCCTGTTAAATGATGAAGATTATCCATGGTTACGGCGCAATCATAAGAAAGGGACGAACAGGCAGAAAAAGTCTTACACCGCGAGATCCCACTCTGGGATGTGACCGGCTTCACCGTCATCACTTTCTATATATTTATGTGAAGGACATGCATGCATTTCCTAGCTAGCATGGTATATCTTTGTAACAGTTTGTACACGAAGTGCATCCAGTTTTTGCCGTATGGAGTTAAAATAAGTTATTAAAAATGAAATCCCTTTGTAATAGATGAGTTTTCGTATGAAACCCTCATACTTCTTATGAGATTGTCCAATTTGTACACGAAGTGTATACATTTTTTGCCGTAACCCTCTCAATTCTCTAGAAGTTGTTATGTGGGTGAAATTATGATGTCATGCCAAGTTACAACCTTTTCAGAGTTCATTTGTACTGCTTTTCAAATTCAAGGTCATTTAGCTCAGAGTGGCGTCACGAATGATGTGAACTTGCTCCTCTGCATCCTGGATCATATCCGGGCCAAAGAGTTGCCTCTCTCCAGTTTCTGTCTAGTTAAGAGGTGTTCGACATCTTCGTCCATAGAGAACTTCAAACGGGGATTTGCCCAAGCTTGACTGATAACTATCGTTATAAGCAAATTCGATGAGCGAAAGACATTTCTTCTAATTCATATCGAAAGATATAACACAAGCTCTCACCATGTGTTCCAAAATTTGATTGACTCGCTCCACTTGACGATTGACTTCGGATGAAAAGCAGTGCTACAGGATAGATGAGTCCCCTTAGCATTTTGGAAGCTTTCCCAGAATCGGGAAGTAAAGATACTTCCTCGGTCCGAGTTAATCTCCAAAGGAACACCATTAAGAGAAACTATTCAATAAACATATAACTCCGCTAACAGGCTAGCAGTTATACTCTCCCGGACAGGAAGAAAATGAGCCACTTTGGAAAGATGGTCAATGACCACAAAGATAGCATTATTCCCTATCTTGGTCCTGGGAAATCCGGTTATGAAATCCATATCGACTTTATCCCAATTCCACTCAGGAACAACTACGGGTTAAAGGGTACCAGCAGGCCTTTGATGTTCTCTCTTAACGCGACGACAAACATCACAATTAGCAATGAACGGAGAAAATTCTCTCTTCATCCTAGTACACTAAACCTCTGGCGTAGGTCCCGATACATCTTAGTACTACTACGATAAATGGTGAGAGGAGAGTCATGAGCCTCCTTAAGGGTCAGCTACCGCATATGTTGCTACTTCAGGACCACCAAGTGGTTCTCAAAGAAAACAACACCCCGATCATCTTCCAAGAGGCATCTAATATTACCCCTTCCAATGTTCTTCCTAATCCGAGATATCCCGACATCATGCTTCTGGGCTTCTATGATTTGATCCGTAAGATTGGGCTTCGCCACCAAGTTAGAAAGGGATCCTTGAGGAACAACGTGAAGGTTTAACTTCCGAAATTCCTCATAGAGCAGTATTTGACTCTGTTGTAACATCAGGTTGTTACAATAAGACTTACGACTTAGTGCATCAGCCATGACATTGGCTTTCCCGGGGGTGTAAGTTATCCCTAAGTCCTAATCTGTAATCAATTCGACCCACCATCTTTGCCTGAGATTCACATTCGGCTGGGTGAAGATATATTTCAGACTTTGGTGATCAGTGCAAATTTCGCAACGATTACCCAGACGGTAATGTTGCCAGCTTTTCAGTGCATGGACTACAGCTATAAGCTCAAGATCATGTGTTGGATAATTATCCTCACGTGGACGCAACTGTCGAGATGTGTATGCAATCACATGACGATGTTGCATGAGAATGCAACCTAATTCTTGCCGCGAGGTGTCACAATAGATAACAAAGTCCTTAGATGTCTTTTTAATTCCTAAAAACTGTGCTCACATTGTTTGGTCCACTCGAGCTTTGTATCTTTTTTGAGTAGTTCAGTAAGATGCTTCGCAATGTCGGGATCCCGATCCTAAGTCATATGAATCCAGAGTGTAAAATATCACATCACTTTGCGGCCTCACACACGGTAAGCTCCACGATTGGAGCCTTACCTTAACTGGGACCGTTTACGTCTTTTGGCTCACATATGTGAACATGTTGCTGTCAATCAAATGACAGAGAACCCGGGCCAACATGACTAGTCATAGAACTCAAGTGGCACATCCATACAGAAACAGGCATACGTAACCCAGCAATGTAGGTGTCAGCCTCAAGCATGTGTATACCAGACATAGCAAGCTACATGGACTCCATTACCTCGTGAGACATAAATGCCATCACTGCACGTAGACGAGACGTAGCAGGCTACAGAGACTCCATTACGCAGCGAGACATTTTCCCGAAGGAACAAACACATCAGCAAAGAAGGATACATGCCGGTCGATCAATGTGTCTGGAGCAGTAGCAAGCTTCCATGGCACGGTGGAAGCACAAAGAGGCAGTTTTCCCGTAAAGAGTACAACTAAAGGCACACGACTAGGTGTCGGATCCTATACATACCGTTGCACGTCACACGTACGCACGACATGCCCGATATGCATAGATACAACCATGGCATCACAACATAACCATACAACAACTTATATTTGAGGGTCTTAGACAAGCCTTGCATAACATGTTTTTACAAATAGGGGTCACCTAACCTGACCCTCAAGTCATAAAAATAAGTTCATACAAACCAAGCGGAAGCATACGCTATCTGAGTATACACAGATGAAAGGGTAAAAAGGCACGTGGCCTAACTATCTACAGCCCGCCACAGGGCATAGGGTCGTAGCTGGGACACCACTATTCGGCATCGTCGACATCTTGAAAGAACCCACCTGATAGGTCCTGGGTCTCATCTGCAACATTTATTAAGCAAACATGAGTACAAACGTACTCAGCAAGTCTTTAAAGCATACCTTGACTATTCATGCTCATGGATCAACAAGGGGGGTGGAGAAGTTTATGCAGCAATGCCAGCTTTGACACATGGCTAACCTACACCACACAATTTTAACTCTTTGTTTACATTTTAGATATCGCACACGAGTCCACTAACTCCATGACAATACACCACCATGGATTCACTTCCCTCTTCTGGGAGAGTGCCATCCACGATACCCACACTTGTCTTGATATTTTTATGAGTATCCATTTGATTATCTATGCACACCATAAGTTATCCAAGTAGTCCATATCTGAGGACGCGGCAATTCGAATAGTTTCATACCCTGCAGGGGTGTACTTCTTCACACACTCTCTCGCCACTTATCATCGTGTGCTCTTAAAACCATGCACCTCGGCAACCTTCAAGCGGAAGCCTAGCAAGGGAGTCGGCCACGACCGTTAATCACATAAGACTTCTAGTCCAGGCTATCGCCTATTTGAGACTGAACCCGCACGGAAGTCCGGCCGAAGTTTCCGCTACAGCCCCAAACGATGTGCGCATGGTTCCCAAGCCCACCATTCGGGTGACCCTTGGTACACCGTGCCACTGCCTACCGCGTCGTAGCCCACCCCTGGGGTCAGTGCTACGCACGGCCTCCAGCATGCTATAAACACTAGAAACTACTTGCAACTCCTGGACTAAGGACTAAGCGACTGATAAGTCAAGCGGGGTAATATTTGAGGGCCCAGCATGTGGTAGTATCTAGTCTTGGATCACAAACACGGAACTCAGTTCCTAAGAATGGTCCCAATGAGACAACCCGCTATGTACTCCTACATAGCCTCTCATCGCTACCTTTACCAAATCGAGTTCATCATAAGTTAATCACATCAGAACAACATGGTTTCACTCCAGTTCATCACCCAGATGAAACAGACCTAACACAACTCTAAGCATAGCAAGCATAGCAGGCAAAGTAAGCTAAGCACATCATGGCACAAGCATCTACCTAGTATGGTAGGTTGCAAGGTTTAGCTATTACTCTGACAATTTCAGGTCATGCAGAAGAATAGGTTCATCTATCGTGTATGACAGACATGTGAACGGTCGTCCTAATGCAATAAACAAGAGCAGGAGTGAGAGAGTGGGATGTTATCAGAATGATCAAGGGGGTTGCTTGCCTTGCTGGGTAGCGGGAAGGTTCTCTCCTTCGTTGGAATACTCGGGGGTATCCTTAGAAGTAGGGCCTACCGTAATGTAGATAAATAGCAATCAATACACGCAAGTGCAATAATATGATGCATGATCATGACATGGCAGCATGTATGGATGAGCTAATGCAGCTATTGTCCAAGATAATTTAAAGTGTGTTTGAATATAGGTTCAAAATCGTTCTTCATTTGAAATTCCATATTTTAACCTATTAGCAACTGTCAATGTTCTTCTACGTAGGTTGCTCTAACATGCATGATAATAACACCCTTAGATTCATTGGCTTTTTCTAATATTTTTTCATATATAAATTATTTTCATGTGAGTTACAGATTAATTTATATGAATTTTTGAAGTGTTAAACATTTTCTAGAATTATTTAAAAACTAGAAATTCCTTTTATTGCATCAGCCTGACGTCATCATGGTGTCAGCATGTTAGTTGACCAGGCCAGGTCAAACCTGACAGGGTGGGGCCTTCATGTCAGTGACTCAATCACTTAACTAGAGAATTAAAACTAATCCTAATTACTTAATCAACACTGGGCCCACTGGTCAGTGACTAATTAGTTAATTAATTTTATTCAGTAATTACTCTCTTATTCTAATAATAATTAAATGGTTGGGCCCACTTGCCAGTTGACCTGGGGGTCAAATCCCGTGGTCAGCGCTGGTTGACTCGCCGGTGTTGAGCCGCCGGCGATGTCAGGGATGGCGGAGGCGGTCGGGATTCCTCCTTCGGCAACCAAACAGACAACAGAGGGCACCATACTACTCTGCCTACTCGCGCACGTCGAGCCCGACACTTCCCAGGGGCTGGGATTGCCAGAATCGGCGCCGGCGATGAGCACGGCGGCTGCCGGAGCTCGGACGAGCACGGGCTCGTTGAACCAGGGTGCAACACAACCAAAACTTGGCACCTACTAGCACTACGCGGCCTCATGAGTTCGATGTTGGTCTATAATGGACCAACTGGTCACCGGAGCGTCACCGACGATGTGCTCGTGTGGCGGGTCATTTGGGAGCCGGCGCAATCGTGGCCTACAGAGGGGGAAAAGGCCGGGGAAGAGAGGGGAAAGAGCCGGAAGCTCGCCGTGGGGTCGAAGCCATCGAAAGCTTGCTCGGGGAGGGCTCAGAGACGATGATTCAACGGCGGCGAAGATCGAGTCCGAGGAGGAAGACGAGCGCGAGGATGACGCTTCAGGGCTCCTGGCGATGCGAGGCTCGGCGAGAAGGGAGAAGGCGATGAGGCGGAGTGATTAGAGGGCTCAAAAGTGAGGGGGAGCGGCTAGAACTACGGCGGCGAGCTAAAGGCATCGTCGGCCATGGCGGAGCAGAGGAGGAAGAGAGCAGAGGGGGCGAATGCGAGGGGAAGAGAGGGATGGGGATGCAACATCGTCCTCATCCTCTTGCCAGCGTGGCAGGGGGACGCAGAAACACAGAGAGGTGTGTGGTAGCTCCGGCGTGCGCGCGCGGCGAGCACATGCGCGTCCTCCTGGCCGCCAGGAGGACGATGATGGAGCTGGGCCAGCTAGGCCGACCCAGGTTCATCCTCCCTTTGCTTTCTATTTTATTTTCTTCTTTATATTAATTTCTGATATTTGTTTAATTTATGCTTGGGCCAAATGCTATCATAAAATATCCCCAAATATTTTATAGGATTAAGTTTGAATATTTCAAACTCCTACAAAAAGTTTCGGGATATTTTGAAACATAAAATAATGATAATGCTTTATTTGGCATTTTCAGAGGCTTTGTTATTTATTTTTAAATTGCTATAATTGTTCAAATATTTGAAATGGCCCCTGTTATAATCATGTCCATATTTATGAGACATAGGGAACATTTCGTAAGGGCATTTTGAATTTGTTGAGTTTTCACAACATTGAATTAATTTGATTCAAATATGAGCTTGGGGTTTCATTTAGTCCCCATTTCATGTTGATGCAAAATTGTAACATGATGCACACACATGCTATCCTATGACATCTAGCTAGGGATGTGACAACTCACCCCCACTCAAAAGAATCTCGTTCCGAGATTTTGAGGTCGTCGGGAAGAGAGCGGGGTACTCTAGTCGAAGACGATCTTCTCTTTGCCATGTGGCCTCCTTTTCACAATGGTGTGGCCACTGTACCTTGAGAAACTTGATGTTCCGTTGCCGAGTGGTACGCTCAGCTTGATCAAGAATACGAACAGGGTATTCTCGATATGTAACATTATCTTGGAGATCAAGCGCTTCGTGGTCTACTTCATGGACAGGGTCCGAGAAGCAACGCCTGAGTTGTGAGATGTGGAAGACATCATGAACCTTGGAAAGATGCGGCGGAAGTTCCAATTGGTAGGCAAGCTCCCCTCCTTTAGCAAGAATGTGAAAAGGTCCAATGTAACGAGCATCCAAATTGCCCTTGATACCAAATGAATGGGTACCCTTCAGAGGCGTAACCCGAAGGTAAGCCTTCTCGTCAACTTCATAGGTCACACCCTTATGATGGCGATCATATTGGCTCTTTTGACGAGATTGGGCTGTTTTCAACTTTTCACAAATAATGCGAACTTGCTCCTGTGCATCCTGGATCATATCCGGGCCAAAGCGTTGCCTCTCTCCGGTTTCTGACCAGTTAAGAGGTGTTCGACACCTTCGTCCATGGAGAACTTTAAAAGGGTCTTTGCCTAAGCTTGATTGATAACTATTGTTATATGCAAATTCGGCAAATGGAAGACATTTCTCCCAATTCAAACCGAAGGATATAACACAAGCTCGGAGCATGTCTTCGAGAATTTGATTGACTCGCTCAACTTGACCACTTGATTGCGGGTGGAAAGCAGTGCTAAAGGATAGATGAGTCCCCATAGCGGTTTGGAAACTTTCCTAGAATCGGGAAGAAAAGAAACTTCCGCGGTCTGAGTTAATCTCCAAAGGAACACCATGAAGAGAAACTATTCGAGAAACATATAAGTCCGCTAGCTGGCTAGTAGTTATACTCTCCCGAACAGAAAGAAAATGAGCCGCTTTGGAAAGGCGGTCAATGACCACAAACATAGCATTGTTCCCTCTCTTGGTCCTGGGAAATCCGGTAATGAAATCCATACCGACCTTATGCCATTTCCATTCGGTTATAACTAAAGGTTGAAGGGTGCTAGTAGGCCTTTGATGTTCTGCTTTCATGCGACGACAAACGTCGCAATTAACAACGAACTAGGCAATTTCTCTCTTCATCCTAGTCCATCAGAACCTCTGGCATAGGTCCTGATACATCTTGGTACTACCCGGATTTGTTGTGAGAGGAGAATCATGAGCCTCCTTAAGAATCAGCTGCCGAAGATGTTGGTTCTTGGGAACCACCAAACGATTCTGAAAGAAGACCATACCTTGATCATCAATAGAGAAATCCTTAGGGATACCGCTAACGAGGTTCTCTTTGATCCTGGAAATACCCTTATCACGCTTCTGGCCAGCTATAATTTGATCCTTAAGAGTAGGTTTCGCGACCAAGTTGGATAGGAATCCTTGAGGAACAATGTGAAGGTTTTAACTTCCAAAATTAATCATGGAGAAGTGGTCGACCTTGTTGTAATGTAAGGTTGTTACAATAAGACTTACGACTTAGTGCATCAGCCATAACATTGGCTTTCCTCAGGGTGTAAGCTATCCATAAGTCGTAGTCTGTAATCAACTCAACCCACCGTCTTTGCTTGAGATTGAAATCTGGCTAGGTGAAAATATATTTCAGACTTTGGTGATCAGTGTAAATTTCGCAATGATTAACCAGATGGTAATGTCGCTAGGTTTTCAATGCATGGACCATAGCTGCAAGCTCAAGATCATGTGTTGGATAATTATCCTCATGTGGACGCAACTGTCGAGATGCGTATGCAATTTTCATGACGATCTTGCATGAGAATGCAACATAATCCTTGTCGCGAGGCGTCGAAATAGATAACAAAGTTCTTAGAGAAGTCTGGTGGCACCAGAACGGGAGCAGAGGTCAGCCGTCTTTTCAACTCCTGAAAACTGTGCTCACATTGTGGAGTCCACTCGAACCTTTTATCTTTCTTGAGGAGTTCAGTCAAAGGTTTCGCAACCTTGGAGAAATTCTCAACAAAGAGGCAAAAATAGCTTGCTAAGTCAACGAAACTCCGAACTTGCTTAACCGATTCAGGTTGAGTCCAATCAAGGACGGCTTGAACTCTCTCGGGATTGACAGCAATACCCTTACCAAAGATCACGGCCCAGATAGGTCACTTTTGGCAACCAAAATTCACACTTGGATTAGCTGCGCAAGTTTCATCAATACCAGCCTTAGATGCTCGACATGTTCCTATTTGTTCTTTGAGTAGATGAGTATGTCGTCGAGGTAAACCACGGCGAATTTATCCAAATACTCCATGAAGATCGAATTCATCAAGCAAGAGAAGGTGGCTGGGGCATTGGTTAAATCGAAGGACATAAACGGTGTACTCATATTGGCCATAACGAGTAGCAAAAGCTGTTTTTGGAATGTCCCCGTTCCTGATTCTGATTTGATGGTATCCCAACCTCAAATCCGTATTGGAAAAGAGAGAGGATCCAGCGATTTGATTATACAAATCGTTGATCCTGGGGAGCGGATACTTGTTCTTTATGGTGACCAGATTCACTAGCCGATAATCCACAACCATCTTATCCGATCCATCCTTCTTGACGAAGAGAACAGGAAAAGCCCAAGGAGAAGAACTAGGATAGATGAAACCTTTCTTCAAACCCTCATCGAGTTGGATCTTAAGTTCAGCTAGTTCTAAGGGTGCCATCTTATAGGGTCTTCTGGCTATTGGGATAGTCCATGGAATGAGCTCAATCACAAACTCAACATCTCTGACAGGTGGAATTTCTGGCAATTCTTCTAGAAAGACATCCGGAAAGTCACGGACTACCGGAATATCTTCTAGTTCTGGAAGAGGGCTAGCATTGAGGGAATAGAGTTGGCGCTTGGTTGTTCGAGTAGAGACATCAACTATCTCACTCGATGGATGTGTAAGTTGAACATTCCTAGTATGAGTATCAATCATAGCATAGTGGGCTTTCATCCAATCCATGCCTAACATGAGATTGATATCCGAAGACTTGAGGGCTATCAAAGATGCTACGAAGACTAGCCTATCCACTAGAACCTCATTATCATCGCTCACTCTAGAAGTTTGCCACCTTGAACCAGGAGTCTGAACTACTAAAGGAGTAGGCATATCACAAAAAGACATGTTATGCAACTGTGCATAACTTTCTGAGATGAAAGAATGGGATGCCCCGGTATCAAATAGAAAAGATGTTGAATGACTATTGACAAGGAGCATACCTAGGATAACCTTGGGATCCTCAATGGCTTCCTCAGCAGAAACATAGTTCACTCTTCCACGAGCAGGAGATGGCTTCACATAGAAAGCTTTTCCCGGCTTCCCGCGTCTAGCCGGCTTAGCATTGCTCTAAGGACAGTCACGAGAGTAGTGTCCTGGTTCCCCTCATTTGTAGCAGACAACGGTGTCAGGGGGAGCAACATTGACAGGCGGACCTCCAAATGGCCTGGTGTCACGCTCAAGATGCGCTCCTATCCATATTAAGGCACGAGGGCCTCGCAAGGGATAGATGTGCATCTCGTCGTGGTGCAAGAATGGATATCATTACAAGTACATGTACAGAAGAGAAGAGTATATGGAATTGGCTTACACTCGACACAAGCTACATCAGAGTCACATCAATTAAACAACATACTCAAACGTCATACAAAAGAGCAGGGTCCGACTACGGACGAAACCAAACGATAAAATGACATCGACCCTTGCGATCCCAGGCTGCCGCCTGGACCCCATCCTAGATTGATGAAGAAGAACTCCAAATAAAATCAAGCAACACGCTCACGTCAAATCATTGCATAACCTGAACCTGCAACTGTTGTTGTAGTAATCTGTGAGCCACAGGGACTCACCAATCTCATTTCCAAAGGTATCAAGACTATTAAAGCTTAATAGGTAAGGTATGGTTAAGTGGTGAGGCTGCAGCAAGCGACTAAGCATTTATCTGAGTGGCTAACTTACGAATACATAAAGTAAATTATGGTGGTCTACGCATAACAACGTGAACTAGTAATGATCACTAACTGATCCTAAACACCTACTTACGTAAATCATAACCCCACTGTGTTCTCTTTCGGAAAGAACTCACGAGAAGAGACAACCATGGTTACACACACAGTTGGTGTGTTTTATTAGAGTTTACTTCAAGTTTGCTATGACCGGGTGTTAAAACAAATTATCCAAGTTTGCCACATAACCGCAGTCATGGCTTCTCAAAAAGACGTTCGAGAAAGGTAAAACAAATCAAGAAACGCCTCCCGACGTGTCGACAAACCCGATAAGAGCCGCGTATCTCATTCTCAGGACACGACGGATGAGCGATGGTAACCACGCCAATCACCAAGTTGCCCCGGGCGGTGTTAGTAAGCTGCTCTGGGTTGGACCAACACCCATGCGGAGCACTGGCCCGGGGGTTGATTAATTATCCACGGGGTCCGGAAAGCCCTTATGCAAATTCATTAGTTATAGGAAAATGTAGTACCAATGTTAGGCCTTGCCAGACAAGCTATAACCTAACCCGAAAATCAAGGAGGTCCCCATAACAACCCCAAGCATGTTAGGAGCGCTCAATTATGGAACATAACACCGATTCACAAGTAACTAGGGGCGGTAAGAGTGGAACGAAACACCTAGCAAAAGGCCAAGCCTTCCATCTTTACCAAGTATATATGTGCATTAAATTAAATAGCAGCAATATTGTGATATAACAAAAGAATCTCCATGTCAACACATGGAAGCAATTGCACCTGCAGCTAGAAACGCTATAAGAAGGGCTGAGCAAGTGGTAACATAGCAAATACAAGGTTTTCTAGGAAGGTGGAGGGGTTAGACGCTTTCATGGCAATGTTGGGAGGCTTGAGAAACAAGTGGTAGGTAGCGTGACTTAGCGAAGGAAAATGAGACATCTAGCATGGCAATGATAGTAGTGGTATCCAGGGAAATGTGTCATCTTGCCTGAGATCCCGCTCGGAAGAAGAACGAGTCCGTGAAGAAGACGAGCCACGTAGTCGAACGAATCCTCACACTCCAAACACTTTCGGAACTCTATCGAAAAGAAGCAATCTAAAACAAACAATCAACACAAGATACACCACAACATATGCATGACATGATGCGCAAACAAATATGATGCATGTCCGGTTTAAATATGCAAGGCATGACAATTCACATCAAATAACTACTACTCATTAAAGTGAAGCTCAATATGCAATGAGTTGCATATAGACGAAACTCCACGTTTGACTTATTTAGTTCATCTCGTTTAGGTCCTCATCAATATTAAATGTTGTTAAACATGTCAAGAGGTGAAGCATAAGTAAACTATCTATCTAGGCAACTTAAATGAGGCCGGAAACAACTTATAGCATTTCCGAAATGACCCCATATGTTAATTTCGAAATTGGCCCAGATCTGAACTAACCATATTTTATATTCGTTAAAAACGGAATACAGTATACCATGAAATTCTACACATCATTCTAGTTGATTTACATATATGGAACATCTCATACGGAGCTACGGCCTAAAATATATGAGCAACACAAGATGCACATGTGATCAATGCAAATGCATGGAGAATACAACAGCAAACATTTCAAATCATGAATGCAGCAAGTTTTTATGAAACTACATGAGATTCTAAGAAAGTTTCATACCTGGCATGTCCAAAACGGAGCTACGGTTCAACCACAAACACCAAAACAAGTTTTATACTAAATCTGTCCAAAACAGCAACACGGCATTTTGCACGCATGAAAACAGCAAGCCACAAAATTCTGAAATGCACAAACTAAGCATGGGGCAGTAGCATATAACACACACTTCATTTCATCTTCACATATGATATTCAAAACATGCATGGATCACATGGTAGTAAGCGCACAAGATGGCTACTTGAAAATAGTTTCAGACTTACTGACAATAGCAGTTTTTGACAGGCCAATTTTTATCACGAAGGCATATTGGCAGCAGTGAAACTATATGCTACAGGTCATATTATGGCATGAAACATAACAGCATACTAAAGGACATTCTCAGCTACAAATGACTCCACTACACCTACCACAAAAGGATTCTAGATCACTGGCAAATCAGATGGCAAGACAGCAACAAAATATTACAGATTGCAGACTTAGAAATATTTTAGCACCTCAAAATAGCAGAATTTTATAGCATGTTGACAACAAGAATACAACACCTGTACACGCATTTCTAAGACAAACAAGATGTCCAGGGGCTAGGACACATATCAAAGGGCATATCTCATGTTGAAACTTTTTTCACACCATGCATGTATTAAATCACAGCAATATGACATGCACACAAAAATGCTCAAATGATAAAACTAAATGCACAGATAAATACTATGGATTTTTCTACCCCGAAAACATATATAATATGCATCGGTTCAAGTGGAAAATAATCACAATTTATTATGCAAGTTTGTAGATTAATTTATTAACAAGGTTATTTTTGCAAAACAAAATGCTACATCATGCCATCTTTTTTATCATGCATGAAAATGCGATGCCGATGATATGAACATTTTTAATATATGGTTTTTCCTTAATTCCGATGCGCGGTTAAATAATTATGAGAATGCAATATATGGCAATTATGCAAAATGATACAGACATCGAGCTTAGGGATCTTTATCATGGATTAAAATGGCATATTGTTAATCTACACATTATTCGGAGCATTTTTCATATATCAAATATTTTATTACGATGCACGGTTAATAATATAGAGGCATTTTAAATCTGCAAAAGGCCTACACATGTTAAAATAATAAAACGCACGATGGGGCTGGCTGCTCACCCATGACCAACATGGTCCAGACAGGGACTGGGCTGAAGGGGAGGCTGCTGGGCCGGCTAGCGCTGGCCGACGCGGGGCGCTCGCTCGCCCGATCAACGCGAGCAGCTGGGAGTGCTCGCCCTCGTTCTCCCAAGTGGAGGAAGCGAGGCAGGGCGGCTCCGGCGGCGCTGGCAGGCAACGGCGGTGGTTGGCTCCAGGCAAGGCTCCGACGGCCAGAGGGAACGCGAGTGGGTGAGGCCAGAGCCATTCCCCGTGGGCGCGGCGGCTGGGTCCATGGTGTTGGTTCCTGCAGGGGAGAGAGAGACGAGGAGATGAGAGGAGCAAGAAGGAGGAAAGGAAAGGAGGAGAGGGGGTCCGGCGACCCGGTAGTGGCGCGGGGTCCGGCGGGGTGGCGCGGCGCCGACGGGAAGCAGCTGAGGCTCAGGGAGCTGAAGGCAGCCATGGGAGCTGCGGGAGCAGCTCGAGGACGGGCTGATTCGGGCCTGGGCGGGCCTGGATCTGGGCCTGGGCGGGCCTGACGGCTAGAGGAGGAAGACTGCTGGTTTGGCACGGGGAACGAGGAGGATTAGGGTTTGCTGCCCAATTAGGAAGGGGGGACTATTTATAGCTTAGGGGCTAGATTTGACGGTCTTTGTCCGTTTTCGGACCGTTCGATCTCGATCAAATGGTCCGGAAGCGGAGGGGGGCTACGGTGGCGGTGTAGAGGGGCTAGGCGGGGAAGAGAGGGAAGTGCGGCCCGTGACACGAAGGTTTTAAAAACACCGACAGCTTCTGACAAAATACCGACGACGACACCGCTACGGTTGACCGACGGGGCATTAAACGAACTCGGAACGCGACGAAATTCGACGGGCGGTCTATCTACCACATAACAAGACCGCATGATAAGTTTCGACCCAATCCAAGAATATTTCAGCGCGCTTTAAAATGGTTTTATTTTAAATAATGCCGCGGGCACGTGCTTGTGTGGTTGGTCTCGAAACGGCAACGGCAAGAACGGAGAGAACCGACAACTACGAACGGGTGCAAGTTTTTTGAAACGGTTGACGATGCTATGCAGATGATGCGAATGATGCGACGATGAGTGCGACAACCAGACGAACACATGACGGGAATGGAAACAAAATGGGAATCTTCTAGAATCTTCTGGAGCGTCGGTCCCGGGCTATCACAACTCTCCTCCACTACACGAGGATCTCGTCCCGGGATCTAAAATGAAAAGGGGAAGAGAAAGAGCAAGAGGTAAAGCTTAGTTGCTTCTCTGACAAACGAGTGAAACCAATGATCACTGAAGGTTTCAATGGAAGAAGAATGACATGAGGAACAAGCAAGAATTCACAAGAAATTTCGGCAGCACTTCGGTAGGAAAGAGAGGAAAAATTTAGATATGATTGAAACAAATCGAAAAAGATACACCAAACTTTGGTTGGAATAGAATCAAAACTTCATAAGACAGAAGGATCAAGAAAATATTTCACAACACTCCAGTTAAATGAATAAGCAAGAAAGAACATGATCTTGACAAAGCAAGATAATAGATTGAAGAGAGCAACATGACAAGGCCTCTAGATGAAAATAATAGCAACTAGATCTTTGGAGAGAAGAGAATGGAGAATAAAATGACAACTTCTACTACCATGGAATTCGAAAGGCTTGGTTGAACGGAGTTGATGGAGAATCAACAACGAGAAGACTAGCTCGTTATGCATTTATGGAAAACATCTCAAAATTATGAGGTGACAACCTACCACAACAGAAACAAATGATTTCTTCAGAGCAACAAGATATGCAAAACTTCTTTCACCAGGAGGAGAAGGAGAAAACTTGGATCATTTAACACACCATGATAGCAACAATCCTTAGGAAATGCTTTAGGTGAAATCCAACCCAATATAACTCCGAGAAAGACATGATGGGTTTACTTATCTCATTCTTGGCAATTTCCTTCCAGACTTCTCATAATCAAGAATTTAATAACAGCACCTGAAAAGACAATGAAGAAGGAATTGAACTTAAATCCAAGAGAAAGAACACTTCAGCACCTCCAACAAGAATCTTGATGAATACTTGAAAAAAATGAAGAAATCTTGATGAACGACCATGAAGAACCTCCGGAAAAACTTTGAAATGAAAGGATGATAGAACGAATTGAAGGATGCAAAAAGAACAAGATTGGGCCTTGCTATGAATTAGATGAATCTTAGCAACAAGATACTTGAGCAAAACTAGGAACTCCGGAAAAGAAAGATGACCACTTGGGATAAGGAATTTGATATCATGAACAACTCCGGAAGAAGGATTGAAATCACTTGGATGAAACAAGAATAATAATTATGATATGCCTATCCTTCATCAAGTTAAATTGATGACAAGCAACGGATTTCGCACACCACTTATTCTTCTTGAAAAGACTGAAGAGAGAGATAGAATAGAAACTTGAAGAAGCCTGGCACGAGAACATAGGTAAGAATTCACAAACGAATGAGGATAGAACGATTGAACAAAGATACATGGAAACAAAGAGATTACTACCCACCTAATGGAAAACTTCACAAGGCACCGGAATAATTGAGATACGAACAAAGGAACAACAATTGAGAAGAATTTGAGAACGAAAGCTGAAAGCTGAGATTGAAGAAATCTTCTGAAATGATGGCCTTCGGAGGATCAAGAAACGAAAACAAGTCTGAATGCACCGGATAGATATGGGAGAAATTTCTCATGATCAAAAACAATTTGAGATGACAGCACAAAGCTGAGACCATGAATCCTCAAGAGAATGAGCAAATATTTCAGAGAACCACTCCTTCGATCTTCAATGCTGAGAATGATGACAATAAACAACACCATGAATTAGTGAGACACTTTGGAACAATGAATAAACAAAAGGTTGAGCCAACAACGAAAATGATTCGAACCGATCTTGGCAGAGGAATATGACTGATGAACATCATTCTTACATCATATTTGAAAAGAACTTGAGAACGTCTCCGAGAAGATTAGAAGAGTCAAGTAAGATCCTGGGAAAAAACCTGTGGGTTATGGGCCCACTCAAAAGAAACCACCGTTGAAACAATTGATTAAAAGAGAGATTGCACCAGTTGAAATGAAAACTTGATGAGGTGAGAACCTCAAAATAATTTGAAAGGATTTTGAAATAAAACATGGATCTTCTGAGATATCTTTAGCACTCCAGAAGAACAGAGAGGGATGAATAAACAAGAGTGGCTTGGATAAGAAATTCCAACATGGAAACCATTGAACCGAAGATTGAATTTAATCCATCAGAAAAGAAAAACAAAGATCAATACTAATAAATGATAACTTGAGCACTGAGCATCTTCATAAAGAATCACCGGAGAAGAATAACAACGAGAACAAAGAAAATAAAGATAGATCTTGAAATTGAAACTCCTGAGAATATTCACAAATAATCACCGGAAACAAGATAGAATAAAATATAGCGGAAGCATTACATGAATAGAAAAGACACTTGGATGAGAATTTAATCATTGAAGAAAAGGGCGGGAGGGTGGGAAAAACAAAGAAAACTTGGAACAGATGAGACAACTCCGGAACGAAACATGAGGATTGACCTTGCAAATATTGGAGATGATAGAATTATCTTGAAGAGAAGCACACTGGTAGGAAAAGAATTGATATGATACATTGATTGGGCAAAGAATTATCAATCTCACAGAAATATGAGAACACTACTTAGCAAGATATGAAATCACCACTTGACATCGAAGCAACTTGAATTACCATATTCAAAACGAAACAAAGGATGAGGCTTAAGAAACAAGCTGAACAAATACATACCCACTATGCACTTGTTGGAAAGATAATCCTAGGTACCTACTTGAATTCCCAACTAAGAACTTCCGAAAACTTTCTGGTTATGCAATCTGGTGTGGGGGATACAAGGAGGAAATATCTCACACAACTAGCAATCCTACACCCCAACTGTATCCATCCTTCAACACATAATCAGAGGCTTTCTCAAATCCATCTAACTCAGATCCTCGAACTCACAACAATACTAAACCATGGTGGTACCCTGGACGCCTCCCCAGTACTGGGTGACTCCAAGCTTATTTCACCACGACAAGTATTGAAGCAATTCCGAAAATCCTCCCTCCTGATATACTAAGAAAACTGAATGATAACGATGTGCCAAGAATCCCTTGGAGCTCAACTCCCCGGAAGAAATCAAGTCAGACAGGAGGCACCAAGACAGAACTCCGTCACATCGACATCATATAGTTTCCAAAATACCCGCGTGATCCTAAAAAATATTTAAGCAATAAGAGGAGTAGAATCAAAATTCCTAAGTCGAATACCTCACCAGAGCATAGAAGAGGAGTAAAAAGAATCCTACTCTCCGATATAACTAGACTCAAGACAGTTTTTCACTAGACTCGACTTAGCCAAGTTCGATCAATCAAGGGGGCTCCTAGGTTGGTACAGGGTGTGATACCAACTTGTCATGCCCAAGATGCGCTCCTATCCATATTAAGGAACGAGGGCCTCGCAGGGGATAGATGAACATCTCGTCGTGTTGCAAGAATGGATATCATTACAAGTACATGTACAGAAGAGAAGAGTATATGGAATTGGCTTACACTCGCCACAAGCTACATCAGAGTCACATCAATTCAACAACATACTCAAACGTCATACGGAAGAGCAGGGTCCGACTACGGACGAAACCAAATGATAAAATGACATCCACCCTTGCTATCCCAGGCTGCCGCTTGGAACCCATCCTAGATTGATGAATAAGAACTCCAAATCAAATGAAGCAACACGCTCACATCAAATCATCGCATAACCTGAACTTGCAACTGTTGTTGTAGTAATCTGTGAGCCACAGGGACTCAGGAATCTCATTTCCAAGGGTATCAAGACTATTAAAGCTTATTAGGTAAGGTATGGTTAAGTGGTGAGGCTGCAGCAAGTGACTAAGCATTTATCTGAGTGGCTAACTTACGAATACATAAAGTAAAGTATGGTGGTCTACGCATAACGGACATGAACTAGTACTGATCACTAACTGATCCTGAACACCTACTTACGTCAATCATAACCCCACCGTGTTCTCTTTTGGAAAGAACTCACGAGAAGAGACAAAACGGTTACGCATGCAGTTGGTGTGTTTTATTAGAGTTTACTTCAAGTTTGCTATGACCGGGTGTAAACAAATTATCCAAGTTTGCCAGATAACCGCGGGCACGGCTTCTCAAAAAGATTTAACCCTACATGGGTGCTCCAACTCATCCATCACAAATTAACCACACGTAGCGGGAATAATCTCAACCACAGATCTCGTGATCTTCCTAGGGAATTCCAAAGGAAATCCGTCACATCGAGATAGCCCGAAGAAGATTAGAGTTCCTCACTCAAGACGTTCGAGAAAGGTAAAACAAATCAAGCAAGGCCTCCCGACGTGTCGACGAACCCGATAAGAGCCGCATATCTCATTCTCAGGACACGACGGTGAGCGATGGTTACCACGCCAATCACCGAGTTGGCCGGGGCGGCGTTAATGAGTTGCTCTGGGTTGGACAAACACTCATGCCAAGCACTGCCCCAGGGGTTGATTAATTATCCACGGGGTCCGGAAAGCCCCTATGCAAGTTCATTAGTTATAGGCAAATGTAGTACCAATGTTGGGCCTTGCCAGACAAACTTTAACCTAACCCGAAAATCAAGGGGGTCCCCATAACAACCCCGAGCATGTTAGGAGCCCTCAATTATGGAATATAACACTTGTTCACAAGTAACTAGGGGCGGCAAGAGTGGAACAAAACACCTAGGTAATGGCCAAGCCTTCCATCTTTACAAAGTATGTATGTGCATTAAATTAAATAGCAGCAATATTGTGATGTAACAAAAAAATGTCCATGTCGACACATGGAAGCAATCGCACCTGCAGCTAGAAACGCTATAAGAAGGGTTGAGCAAGCGGTAGCATAGCCAAACAAAGGTTTGCTAGGAAGGTGGAGGGGTTAGAGGCTTTCATGGCAATGTTGGGAGGCTTGACAAACAAGTGGTAGGTAGCGTGACATAGCGAAGGAAAACAAGAGATCTAGAATGGCAATGATAGTAATGGTATCCAAGGAAATGTGTCATCTTGCCTGAGATCCCGCTGGGAAGAAGAACGAGTCCATGAAGAAGACGAGCCACGTAGTCGAACGAATCCTCACACTCCGAACGCTTTCGGAACTCTATCGAAAAGAAGCAATCCAAAACAAACAATCAACACAAGATACACCACAACATATGCATGACATGAGGCACAAAAAACTATGATGCATGTCCGGTTTAAATATGCAAGGCATGACAATTCACATCAAATAACTACTAAACATTAAAGTGAAGCTCAATATGCAACGAGTTGCATATAGACGAAACTCCACATTCGACTTGTTTAGTTCATCTTGTTTAGGTACTCATCAATATTAAATATTTTTATTCATGGCAAGAGGTGAAGAATAAGTAAACTATCTATCTAGGCAACTTAAATGAGGCCGGAAACAACTTATAGCATTTCCGAAATGACCCCATATGTTAATTTCGAAATTGGTCCAGATCTGAACTAACCATATTTTGTATTCCTTAAAAACAAGAATAAAGTATACCATGCAATTCTACTGTCATTCTAGTCGATTTCTGTATATGGAACATCTCAAACGGAGCTACGGCCTAATTGATATGAGCAACACAAGATGCACATGTCATGAATGCAAATGCATGGAGAATACAATCGCAAATATTTCAAATCATGAATGCAGAAAGTTTTTATGAAACTACATGAGATTCTAAGTAAGTTTCATATATGGCATGTCCAAAACGGAGCTACGGTTCAACCACAAACACCAAAACAAGTTTTATACTAAATCTGTCGAAAACAAAAACATGGCATTTTTCACGCATGAAAACAGCAAGCCACAAGATTCTAAAATGCACAAACTAAGCATGGGGCAGTAGCATATAACACACACTTCATTTCATCTTCACATATGATATTCAAAACACGCATGGATCACATGTTAGTAAGCGCACAAGATGGCTACTTGAAAACAGTTTCAGACTTAGTGACAGTAGCAGTTTTTGACAGTGCAGTTTTTATCACGAAGGCATATTCACAACAGTGAATATATATGCTACAGGTCATATTATGTCATGAAACATAACAGCATACTACAGGACATTATCAACTACAAATAACTCCACTACACCTACCACAAAAGGATTCTAGATCACCAGCAAATCACATGGCTAGACAACACCAAAATATTACAGATTCCAGACTTAGAAATATGTTAGCACCTAAAAACAGCAGAATTTTATAGCATGTTGACAACAAGAATACAACACCTATACATGCATTTCTAAGACAAAACAATGTCCAGGGGCTAGGACACATATCAAAGGGCATATCTCATGTTGAAACTTATTTCACACCATGCATGTATTAAATCACACAAAAATGACAAAAGGGCATCACAGCAATATGACATGCACACAAAAATGCTCAAATGAAAAAACTAAATGCACAGATAAATACTATGGATTTTCTACCCCGAAAACATATATAATATGCATAGGTTCACGTGGAAAAATAACCACAATTAATTATGCAAGTTTTAGATTAATTTATTAACAAGGTTATTTTTGCAAAACAAAATGCAACATCATGCTACCATGTTTATCATGCATGAAAATGCGATAACGATGATATGAACATTTTTAATATATGGTTTTTCCTTAATTCCGATGCACGGTTAAATAATTATGACAATGCACTATATGGCAATTATGCAAAATGATGCAAATATCGAGCTTAGGCATTTTTATCATGGATGAAAATGGCATACTGTTAATCTACACATTATTCTGAGCATTTTTCATATATCAAATGTTTTATTACGATGCACGGTTAATTATATAGAGGCATTTTAAATCTGCAAAAGGCCTACACACGTTAAAATAAAAAAACGCATGGGGGGCTGGCTGCTCACCCATGGCCAACATGGGACGGACAGGGACTGGGCCGAAGGGGAGGCTACTGGGTCCGCTGGCGCTACCCCACGCGGGGCGCTTGCTCGCCCGGTTAACGCGAGCGGCTAGGTGCGCCCACCCTCGTTCTCACGAGCGGAGGAAGCAAGGTAGGGTGGCTCCGGCAGCGCTGGCAGGCAACGCCGGCGGCTAACTGCAGGAAGGGCTCCGGTGGCCGGAGGGAATGCGAGCGGGGCGAGGCCGGAGCCATTCCTGGTGGGGCATGGCGGCTGGGTCCACGGCGCCGGTTCCTACAGGGGAGAGAGAGACAAGGAGATGAGAGGAGGAAGAAGGAGGAAAGGAAAGGAGGTGAGAGGATCCAGCGAGGCTCCGGCGACCCGGCGGTGGCGTGGGGGCGGCGGGGCGGCGCGGCGCTCACGGGAAGCAGCTGCGGCTCGTTGAGCTCGGGGCAGCCATGGGAGCTGCGGGAGAAGCTCAGGGACGGGCTAATTCAGGCCCGTGCGGGCCTGAATCTAGGCCTGGGCAGGCCTGACAGCTAGAGGAGGAAGACTGCTGGTTTGGCACGGGGAACGAGGAGGATTAGGGTTTGCTGCCCAATTACGAAGGGGGAGGACTATTTATAGCTTAGGGGCTAGAGTTGACGGTCTCTGTCCATTTTCGGATAGTTCGATGTCGATCAGACGGTCCGGAAGCGGAGGGGGGCTACAGTGGTGGTGTAGAGGGGCTAGGTGGGGAAGAGAGGGAAGTGCGGCCCGTGACATGAAGGTTTTAAAAACACCGACAACGTCCGATGAAATACCGATGACGACACCGCTACGATTGACCGACGGGGTATGAAACGAACTCGGAACGCAACGAAATTCGACGGGCGGTCTATCTACCACATAACAAGATCACACGCCAAGTTTCGACCGAGTCCAAGAATATTTTAGCGCACTTTCAAAACGGTTTTATTTTAAATAATGCCACGGGCGCGTGCGTGCGTTGGTGGTCTCGAAATGGCAACGGCAAGAACGGAGAGAACCGGCAACTACGAACTGGTGCATGTTTTTGGAAATGGTTGACGATGCTATGCAGATGATGCGAATGACGCTATGATGAATGCGTCAAACAGACGAACACATGACGAGAATGGAAACAAATGGGGAATCTTCTGGAATCTTCTGGAGCGTCGGTCTAGGGCTGTCACACCTGGCTGGTGGGTTGGGCTGACCAAGACGAGGCGCCTGGAAGGATGGCCTCGCGGTGTATCCTGGCGGCACCCACACCCGGCGTTTGTTAGAGCTTGAGCCAGATGGGGGGCTGAAGTCACGGTTGTGCTTCTTCATGGCCTCATAGTTGGTCTGTCCAGTCTCGGCATTGATAGCCTTGTTAACGAGAGCCTGGAAGGTTATAAACTCATGCAGGCACAAATCTCGAGGGAGCTCAGGGTTATGTCCCTTGCGGAACCTAGCCTGTTTCTTGGCATCAGTTGAAACTTACTCCGGAGCATAGCGAGCAAGATTGCCGAACTCACGGCTATAGGCGTCCATTGGTAGTCTGTCCTGGGTGAAAGCACAAAATTCCTCTCTCTTGCGATCCATCGGCCCTTTCGGGATGTGATGGGTACGAAATATTGCACTAAATTCTGCCCAAGTTGGTGCGAGACCTTCTTGCAGATTTGCGGGTTTCATAATTTTCCCACCATAGATTTGCGGGTCCTTCCAGATAGTATGTAGCAATGGTCACCTTGTTGGCCTCGGATACATTGGCAGACTGGTCTTGCGGAACATGCTGGTCAAAGAGTCATCCGCGTCGAGTGGTTCGATCGAATGATTTTACTTGTGTGGGCACAGCTAGACGAAGTATCCGAGGAACACACCATCATTGTGATCATTGCGGGGAGCATGCGCTATGTTCTACTCAATTCGTTCCAGCAACCTGTTGGTCTCCCTTTTGTTCCGTTCAGCTTCTAGCATCACTTCTATCGAAGAAGGCGCATGTGGCAGGTTCTCTTGCCTTGGCTGGCTTCCCTCGCCCTTCTCGGGGGCAGGCACGGGGTTATTCCTAGTTGCCACCATCCTGGGAAAACAAACCCACAGCTTAGACATAAAGGACATCAACTCAAAGACTTGAGATAAGGTATGTACTGGACAACATGGGATGTAGGGTAAACACCCAAACAACATGGTAATAACAAATGCCATATGAACACCCTGATTCATAGACACCATGAAAAAGTTCAGTACATGCCCAAGCTGAATACAAACTACAGAGAGATGACACAACTTATCAGAGGCATTACAAGCTTCCTATACATTATCTATCTACACCTTCGGAACTCAACTCTCAACCTCGGTCATATCCCACAAGACACGTAGGACTGTGGCGATACGACTACTACCATACTAGTACTAACATCCACGTACTCAAGCATCGCCAAAGAATGCCTCATACAGGTTACCCCCGTGACCCGGGAGCTGAACCTGAGGATCTGGAAACACTCTAGCCTATGATCCCTGGAAACCGTAAGGACACGGATGTCACCTTGGTCCCCTTGTTGGCGGCAACAACCATCCTCGAAGAGGGGTGATGCCTCCAACATCGGGCCAGTCTACATGTGCTGGCAGATGCCGCGATGGGGTCAGCATCTCCAAATCTCCATAGCCTATTTGCACGACAGGTGCCAACTGCGTTAGGGCTGTCCAAAGAAATACACGGGTGGCATAAAGCTCCATGCGAAGGGCACATGCATCACGATCCCTATTCTCCAATATCCGAGCGGTCACCTGCAGCCTAGGTTCCTCATGGGAATCATCACCATAGACTGCGCTAAGATAACCATCCTCTCCTCCCATGGAAGAAGGAACATAAGAGAACTGTGTGTTCTGAAGCAGACCATGGTGAAACCTCATGATAGTCAGCATGGTGTAGGCGGCCTCCTGAACTGCCATATCTATGGTGACACCTAATCCATAAGTCCAGTGAAGCGGCTCTGCAGCTCCAGGATATGAAGGGTATATCTTAACAGTACACAGATACTGACTCTGGTTGAAATCTTGATGCTGTTCCTCCACTGTGTACTCTGGGTACCAACGGTAGCCAGCCTCCATCATAACTCTAACCAAATGGCCATGTGTCCCGGTACATCGATGCACCTGGTCAGATGGACCACCTGACGGAAGGACGAGGGGGCATCTGAAACAGAGAATGATGCAAAGACATTAAAGACTCTAGCAAAAATTGGACAGCATAACGGCTGTAATTGCTCAAAAAGGATTTTGAGACAACTGCAAAAGATTGGAAAAGCATAACCACTTGACATTCTAGACTCAAATATCTTCTCCATCTGCTTGTCACACCAACAATACTCAAGTACCGACATAAACTTGCAAACAAGCTAGCTAGTAGTCCCTGGGTAGTAACTCGTCATCCTAAGCAATACATGATAAGCCTAGTTCTTATCCCCGTAGAAAAGATGAGAATGAATCAGAATAGAATAACTTGGGAAGAGGAGTAAAAAGAGCCTTATGTTTCCTTTCCACAATCAATTCCCCTACTTTTCTGTAGTGTTTCTAGACTCAACTTCGACCAGTTTCTCTTGGTAGTCCTACAGTCAGTCAAGCTCCGATACCAACACTGTCGGGACTCCGATCCTAAGTCATATGAATCCGGACTATAACATATCACATCACTTTGCAGCCTCGCGCAAGGTAAGCTCCACGGCTGCAGCCTTACCTTAGCCGGGACCGTTTGCGTATTTTGGCTCACGTATGTGAACATGTCGCTCGCAATCAAACGACAGAGAACCTGGGCCGACATAACTAGTCATAGAGCCCAAGTGGCACATCCGTACGGAAACAGGCATATGTAACCCAACATGTGTAGACGAGTCATAGCAAGCTACAAGGACTCCATTACGTCATGAGACATAAATGACATCCCTGCACGTAGACAAGTTGTAGCAGGCTACAGGGACTCCATTACACAACGAGACATTTTCCCGAAGGAACAGACAAAGCAACAAAGAAGGATACATGCCGGTCGATCAATGTGTTTGAAGCAGTAGCAAGCTACCATGGCTCGGTGGAAGCACAAAGAGGCAATTTTCCCGTAAAGAGTACTACTAAAGGCACACGACTAGGTGTTGGATCCCATACATACCATTGCACGTCACACGTATGCACAACATACCCGATATGCATAGATACAACCATGACATCACAACATAACCATACAACAACTTCTATTTAAGGGGCTAAGACGAGTGTTGCATAACATGTTCTTATAGATAGGGGTCACCTGACCCAACACTCAAGTCATACAATAAAGTTCATACAAACCAAGCGGAAGCATACGCTGTCTGAGTATAGACAGATGAAAGGGTAAAAAGGCACATGGCCTGACTATCTACAGCCTGTCACAGGGCATAGGGTCGTAGCTGGGACATCAGCTATTCGGCATCGTCGACATCTACAAAGAACCCACCTGATGGGTCCTGGGTCTCATCTACAACATTTATTAAGAAAACATGAGTACAAACATACTCAGTAAGTCTTTACAGCGGACCTAGACTATTCATGCTCATGTATCAACAAGGGGGTGGTGGTGGAGTTTATTGAGCAATGCCATCTTTGACTCATGGCTAACCTACACTACACAATTTTAACTCTTTGTTTACATTTTAGATATTGCACACGAGTCCACTAACTCCATGACAATACACCACCATGGATTCACTTCCCTCTCCTGGGAGAGCGCCATCCATGATACCCAAACTTGTCTTGATATTTTCATGAGTATCCATTTGATTATCTATGAATAGCATAAGTTATCCAATTATTCCATATCTGAGGACACGGCTATTCGAATAGTTTCATACCCTGTAGGTGTGTACTTGTTCACACACGCTCTTGCTACTTATTGTCATGTGCTCTTAAAACCATGCACCTCGGCAACCTTCAAGCGGAAGCCCAGCGAGGGAGTCGGCCATGACCGTCAATCACATAAGACCTCAAGTCTAGGCTATCGCCTATTTGAGACTATACCCGCACGGAAGTCTGGCCAAAGATTCCGCTATGGCACAAAACGATGTGCACAAGGTTCCCAAGCCCACCATTCGGGTGACCCTTGGTACACCGTGCCACTGCCTACTGCGTCGTAGCCCACCCCTAGGGTCAGCGCTACGCATGGCCTCCAGCATGCTATAAACACCAGAAACTACTTGCAACTCCTGGATTAAGGACTAACCGACTGATAAGTCGAGCGGGGTCATATTTCTGGGCCCAGCATGTGGTAGTATCTAGTCTTGGATCACAAACACGAAACTCGGTTCCTAAGAACGGTCCCAATGAGACAACCCGCTATGTACTCCTACATAGCCTCTCATCACTACCTTTACCAAATCGAGTTCATCATAAGCTTATCACATCAGAACAACATGGTTTCACTCCAGTTCATCACCCAGATGAAACAGACCGGTCACAACTCTAAGCATAGCAAGCGTAGTAGGCAAAGTAAGCTAAGCACATCATGGCACAAGCATCTACCAGGTATGCTAGGTTGCAAGGTTTATCTATTTACTGTGACAATGACAGGTCATGCAGAAGAATAGGTTTATCTACCGTGTATGACAGACATGTGAACGGTTGTCGTAATGCAATAAACAGGAGCAGGAGCGAGAGAGTGGGATGTTATCAGAATGATCAAGGGTGGTTGCTTGCCTTCCTGGGTAGCGGGAAGGTTCTCTCCTTCGTTGGAATACTCGAGGGTATCCTCAGAAGCAGGGCCTACCGTAATGCAGATAAATAGCAATCAATACACGCAAGTGCAACAATATGATGCATGATCATGACATGGAAGCATGTATGGATGAGCTAATGCAGCTATTGTCCATGTTAATTTGAAGTGAGTTTGAATATAGGTTCAAAATCATTCTTCATTTCAAATTACATATTTTAACCTATTAGCAAATGTCAATGTTCTTCTACATAGGTTGCTCTAACATGCATGATAATATCACTATTAGATTCATTGGTTTTTTCTGATAAATTTTCATTTATAAATTATTTTCATCCAAGTTACACATTAATTTATATGAATTTTTGTAGTTTTAAACATTTTCTGGAATTATTTAAAACCTAGAAATTCCTTTTCTTGCATCAGCCTGACATCATCATGGCGTTAGCAAGTCAGCTAACCAGGCCAGGTCAAACCTGATAGGGTGGGGCCTTCATGTTAGTGACTCAATCACTTAACTAGAGAATGAAAACTAATCATAATTACTTAATCAACACTGGGCCCACTGGTCAGCGACTAATTATTTAATTAATTTTATTAATTAATTTCTCTCTTATTCTAATTATAATTAAACGGTCGGGCCCACTTGCTAGTTGACCTGGGGTCAAACCCCATGGTTAGCGCCGGTTGACTTGCCGGCGTTGAGCCCCGGCAACGTCAGAGACGGCGGAGGGGGTCGGGATTCCTCCTCCGTCAATCAAACGGACGGCGGAGGGCACCAAACTACTCTGCTTGCTCGCGCGGGTTGAGCCCAACACTTCCCAGGGGCTGGGATGGCCGGAATCGGCGCCGGGGATGGCCGGAAGCGGCTGCCAGAGAACGAGCATGGGCTCGTCGAACCAGCGCGTGACACGGCCGGAACTTGGCACCTACAAGCACTACGCAGCCTCGCGAGTTCAATGGTGGTCTCAAATGGACCAACTGGTCACCGGAGCATCGCCGACGATGAGCTCGTGCGGCGGGTCATTCGGGAGTCGGCGCAGTCGAGGCCTATAGAGGGGAAAAGGCCGGGGAAGAGAGGGGAAAGAGCCGGAAGCTCACTGCGGGGGTGTAGCCATCAAAAGCTTGCTCAGGGAGGGCTCGGAGACGATGATTCAACGACGACGAAGCTAAGGTCCGAGGAGGAAGACGAGCTCAGGGACGACGCTTCGGGGCTCCTAGAGATGCGAGGCTCGGCGAGAAGGGAGAAGGCAATGAGGCGGAGCGATTGGAGGGCTCAGAAGCGAGGGCGCGACTAGAACTACGGTGGCGAGCTAACGGCACCGTCGGCCATGGCGGAGCAGAGGAGGAAGAGAGCAGAGGTGGCAAATGCGAGGGGAAGAGAGGGATGGGGACGCAACGTTGTCCTCATCCTCTCGCGAGCGCGACAGGGAGGATGCAGGCACGTAGAGAGGTGCGTGGCAGCTCTGGCGTGTGCACACAGCGAGCACACTTGCGTCCTCCTGGCCGCCAGGTTCATCCTCCCTTTGCTTTCTATTTTATTTTCTTCTTTATATTAATTTCTGATATTTGTTTAATATATGTTTGGGACAAATGCTACCATAAAATATCCCCAAATATTTTATAGGATTAAGTTTGAATATTTCAAACTCCTACAAAAAGTTTCAGGATATTTTGAAACATAAAATAATGATAATGCTTTATTTGGCATTGTCAGAGGTTTTACTATTTATTTTTAAATTGCTATAATTGTTCAAATATTTAAAAATGTCCCCAGTTATAATCATGTCCATATTTATCACACATAGGGAACATTTTGTAAGGGCATTTTCAATTTGTTGAGTTTTCACAACTTTGAATTAATTTGATTCAAATATGAGCTTGGGGTTTCTTTTAGTTCTCATTTCATGTTGATGCAAAATTGTAACATGATGCACACATATGCTATCCTATGACATCTAGCTAGGGATGTGACACGCAACCTTGGAGAAGTTCTCGACAAAGCGGCGACAATAGCTCGCTAAGAGAAGGTAACTCCGAACTTGCTTAACCGATTCAGGTTGAGTCCAATCAAGGAAGTCCTGAACTCTCTCGAGATTGATAGCAATACCTTGACTAGAGATCACATGGCCTAGGTAGGTCACTTCTGGTAACCAAAACGATCCTGGATGCACCTGAAGAGTCCTTGACGACTTCGGTCCTGTTGAGTTGACGATGAAGGTGATTCTTCACGGCTGTTGTTGGCGGGGTCCTCTGGTGTCCTTGTGTTCGTGACAATGCGTTCTTGTCTTCTGAGACATCAAGGGTCCTAGGGAGGAAATCCTTTATGTAATGACATTGACATGGCATCGTAGAGTTGTATCCTGTCGGTCTCGTTGACGATATCATCGGCACCAAGAGAGGGGGATGATGAGGACCATTTTCCTGCTCACTATAGTGAGGCGGGCCAAATGGCGAGGTTCTCATCCACCGGTTGTTACCAATATAACAACACAAAGGATAGGGTTTCGCTATTAGTGATGCATATCATGACATTACATGTCTTGTGCCCTAGTCATCGATGGCTTAGGTGGCATCATCCTTGGGCAGTGTCAAGGGTGTCACCATCTTCTGAGCCTTTATATCTTCATCCTTTGAGAAGATATCTTCTGTTGGTAACTCCTTGTCTAGTGTCGCCAACTTGGGTCCAGGATATGTCTGCAATCGTCTGGCAAGGTGTCTTCCTTCTAGGTTACCCACGAGGATTACGAAGAATCCCATGGTCAGGGGCACAAGGGTAGTAGCGACCATCTGCGAAGTTTTGGAAAAGCAGACGAGGAGTGCTAAGAGAAAATGGTGGAAGTGCTAAGGCAAAAAACTTTGCTTCCCTTGGAATTTTAGGAGAGGCAAGAAATATAGAGGCTTTGTAAGTGATTTTGAAAGGTTTGGAAAAATAATTTTGTCCTAGCTAACGTCCATGCGAACTAAGTGCTTCCTACAATCAGGATGGCTCTGATAGCAGCTCTGTGGGGACCCCGACTCATAGGTCGTGATCACTGAATCTACATGCATAGTGATCCCAGAGATCAATGCTCACTGAACAAACAAAAACCAAATAACAAGAGTCGTACATCCATTACATACCGTTTTTACTAGCATATGGCCCTTAAGGCCTAGCCTTCATATGATTGTAGCGGAAATTTTCAATGATAGCCTGAACCCATGCCATCTGCCTTAACCCTACAGGCATTCTGACTGGGAAGCATCCTAGCTCGCACGTCCGTCACCAAGGTAATCTTCATCACAACATGATCTTTCATGCCTGGCCAATAAAATAACCAGTGGAAAGCCAATGAGTACATTGAATGTACTCGCAAGCAACCCATGTTTGGAACAAGGCAATAAAAATGCATGATATAGCACTAATAGGTAAGTTTTGCAGAAAGCTAGTTTTGAGTGCAATGACATGATCAAGTGACATAAGTAAGCATGCATCAACCGTGAACAGGTGTTCATAAGAACATGTCACAGTCATCATCATAAGAAGGGGGTTGGACGTCTCATGTTCAACCATCACACCAAGTCCTCAGACTTGTCTCATGTTCCGTCTGGACATCTCATGTTCAGTCATCATGCCAAGTCATTTGACTTGACTCAAATATCATCCTTGTCACCACACACACACACCAAGGTAGTGAAACATCTGGACGTAGCACAAGAGCGGTCATCCAACTATCCTTGACCGTGGACACGACTATTCGAATAGTTCTACACTCTGCAGAGGTTGCACACTTTGCCCACAAGACACAGGGAACTTCCGTGTCATCCACGACTAGCGGTACATCACATACCCGAGGTAAGCACCCAAAAATGCCTTTCTTCTAGCGATACTAAACAAAGATTCCACTCTATTGCTACCCAGCCCTCACGATGTACATCATACGAGCCTCGCTCCAGATCATACCATCCATGAGGGGACCAACGGTGTGCGCAGTGCCTGTAAATATAGCGCATGATCATCCATTCCGGTACGACCCCGTATCAAGAGTGACCACGCCACTCCCGCCACTAGCAATGCGGGCTCCTTGCCAGTACCCACCAAAGTAATCAATAGGGCCCCTTCCCATATAGGGGTAGAGTGGATGTGCATGTAAGGTTGGAGTAACGGTCGCAACTTACACCAATCCGTTTTCAAAAACCATAGACACTCACTTGCTCCGGTACACCACTTCTTTCTCAAGTGGTTACCTAGCTCATCATCATCTCCCTCGGGCATTAGTGACACCCGACTGGGTTTTTGAAAAGTCCTTGAAATCATCTCTTCCTTTTCATCACTATGCATAAATCCCAAACCCACTTGTGTAGCATCTACTAGCATCCTATCTACCTCCACCCGCATAACCCTCATAAGGTGGCAGGTTCATGCACGATGCAAGTGTCAACAACAAGAGTATCGGGGGCAACCCACCGAAGGGGGGACACCACATCATGATCAATCATTGAAACAACAAATTTTATATGTCATGCATGAAAAAGTTTCTTAACATGGTCAAAGGGCTGCTTGCCTGGGTTTGCAAGGTCTTCGAGGTCTTCCCACGCTTCTCATCCACTTCGAGCACTTCGTCTATTTTGCCAACTATCGTCGAAAAAAACCACGATAAGCAATACAACAAACAGATGATAAAAGTGCTCTATAAATAGGAGTTTTATTTTTCTTGGACACCTCTGGTCACAAGGAAAATAACCAAGTAGGTTGATCCTTTAAGATGTCAACAGAAAACATTTTTATAAAAATGATTGGAGGTACTCATAAAAAAGGGCATGATTTAGAAAAATGAGGGTGGTGGTTTTACTGGATTTGGAGTTGGCATGATACTCCTAGGGATTTTCAAAGTGGGGCACATATTAATAAATGGCCCAATAATTGACATGGCAGAATAAGGGCAAGAAAAAATGCTCACCAATTAGTGCATGAATTTAGATACATCTAGGACCTTGAATCAACCCATTTGGAGTTACTAATAATTCCCTAGGAATTTGCAAAGTGGGGTTCAATTCAAACTTGAATTTGAACTATCAGAAAAGATTTATGGAAAAATGTGCTATGCACAAATTTGGATAGGAAATGATTTTAGGAACATCTAGGATTTTGAATCACTAAATTTGGAGCTACTAAGAATTTTCTATGGATGTTCTAGTCTGTAAAGAAAACAAAAAGAAAAAGGGGAAGGGTCTGACCAAATGGGCCAACCGCGCCCCGAGCGCAGGATAGCAGTGACCGGAACTGGGCCGGCCCAACTTCTCGGCCTCGAGCGCGAAGGGCCACATCAGAGGCGCAATCCCAGGAATCCGCTTCCGGCACGTAGAGGCGTAGAAGGCGGATGCCACCTCCACTTAAAACACGTGAGCCCAGCCTTAGCCACTGAGCGGCAGGCCCCACTGGTAGGTTCGTCGTTCTCCGCCCGTGCCCTCGCGCACGGCCATGGAGAGGGGCAAACCCCGAAGGCGATTGCCGACGTCTTCGTCCACTAATCGAGTCGCCCGTCCTACCAGCGTGCTCAAGGGGCCGAGGCGGTCCTCCCCATGCCAGTCATGGTCGCCGAGGGGCTCTAATCTGAGTAGGGCATCAGCCGCGGCGGATACCGGTGGCAGCCATGGAGGATCCGATGACTCCGGTATGGGGGAAGGATTTTAAATGGGGGTCAAGTCCCTAAGGTCTTGGGGGAGCTAAGGGAGGAGAAATGGAGGTCGGGGGGTGCTATGTACCGTTCTAATGGCAGCGGCCTGTGGTGGCGGCTCTCCGTCTCGGGTCGAGCACGCAGAGCAGGGGAATGGAGAGGGGGTTGACTAGGGGTTCAATTAGGAAAGAGAGGAAGCAACAGAGGAGCCGAGAGGAGCTCGGGGTGGCTTTAGATATGCCGGGGGCGAGCTCACCACGGACCAAGGTCTGGCAGGTTGTGGCCGTCCATAACATGCTCCGAGGGACTTTGTCCCGTGCCCAAGGATCTCGGGGGCTTTGTCTTGGTCCAGGGAAGGAAAGAGGGGGGAGCGGGGAAGCACAGATCTCTCGCGCATGCGGGGCTAACCACTGGTCGAGCTGGCTTGCTTCGGCATGCGTGAGAGGAGGAGAGAGAAGGAGGCCGACCAACTGCCGTGACGAGGACGTCGAGGCGTCCTCAAGGGACACGACCACGACACCCAAGGCTTTCGGGGGCATCCATTGGGTTGCAGCTACAGTGCGGGTGCGCACTGTAGCGCGCTCTGGAGCATCCCTTTGGCATGACAGTGCATGCCATTTGCCTCTAGGGCATGCCCTAGCGTGTCCACTAGTGTCTAGGGGAATCTAGGAGGGTAAAACAAAGTATAAAATGCATTGGATGCTGAGTGGGTTCCTTGGTTGAGAAGAGAGGCTGAGAAAGAGAGGAGAAATTGATGTCCAGAGGGTTAAAAAGAGAGTTTTACCAGGCCAATCATTGAGCTATGGCCATGCCCAGTTTACTCGAGGTGAAGGACAATTACTAAGGGCTCTGGTAAAATTTTGAGCTCAAGGGGAAGAGTAAAAGTGGTCAAAATAGTGAATCCTAGAATACACCAGAAGGTGTTTGATGGAGTTTTCAGCAAGCAAGAGGCCTCCACTTGCTGTGGGTTTTAACAGGATAAAATTATGGGTAAAAATAGGACTGATCACAAGTTTTGAGCTCATTTGAGAAAAGTTTGTAATACAAATGTTGTAAACCTAGAAATTGGCAGAAATGGTTTTCTACAGATCAACTCATGCAATTCTATTCCCCTTGTTGAGCAACTTAGTGTGGTGACATGCTTCTGGGACTATAACATGCTCAAAAAGTTTGGGGCCTAATGGGGAAACATGGCAATGGAATATTACCAAATTCTTGAAATCAATAGAAATGGTTTTGAGTTGATTTGGACAAGTTAATCTGTTCTCCTTGATGCAACACTTGGTGTGGATGCATTATTAGAGGATTATAACATGTCCACAAGGTTTGAGATTAAGGGGAGATAGTTGGTAATGTAGAGTTTCTCAAATTTGGATCTCGACAGAGAGGCTTTCGAGATATTCTCGTGAACCAAAAAAATTGGGATTGAGATGAAACTTGGCAATATGAACACATATATCATATGTGACATTCTAGAATTTTCCTGGATTTATTTGAGAATATTCTTATAAAAAGAAATGGTTTTGAAGGGTTTTGTACAATATCTTGAACATGACCATGTGTTGAAACTCTTATATATGGACAATATATGTTCAGTGAGTTTTCCTAAATTTTCCCAAATCTTTTTAAAGCATTTAAATAATTTGTTCCCTATAAAAGACCATTTCTGGCCTTAGGAAAAAGCATTTAAATAAAATGTGAAAAATAATCTTTAAAATAATATTTTGTGGTTTTGGAAAGTTATATATATAGTAAGTTCCAAATAAAGCATTTGGGGAAAAGGATCCACCCAATATGGGGACTTGCAGTGCATAAAGTATTTTGTGGTTTTGGGAGTCGGCCACGACCGTCAATCACACAAGAGCTCTAGTCCATGCTATCGCCTATTTGAAACTGAACCCGGACGGAAGTCCGACCAAAGTTTCCGCTACGGTCCCAAATGATGTGCGCAGGGTTCCCAAGCCCACCATTCAGGTGACCTTTGGTACCTCATGCCACTAACTACCGCGTCGTAACGCACCCCTAGGATCAGTGCTACGCATGGCCTCTAGCATACTATAAACACCAAAAAGTACTTGTAACTCCTGGACCAAGGACTAAGTGATTAATAAGTTGAGAGGGATCGAGTTACAAGAACCCAATGTGTGGTAGTAACTAGCCTCGGATCACATACACGGAACTCAGTTCCTAAGAACAGTCCCAATAAGACAACCCGCTATGTACTCCTACATAGCCGCTCATCGCTACCTATACCAGATCAGGTTCATCATTATGCTTATCCCATCAGAACAATATTATTTCACTCCAGTTCATCACCCAGATGAATCTGACCGAACACAACTCTAAGCATAGCAAGCATAATAAGAAAAATAGGTAAATCACATCATGGCTCAAGCATCTACCAGTTATGCTAGGTTGCAAGGTTTAGCTATTTACTGTGACAATGATAGGTCATGCAAAGGAATGGGTTCATCTACCGCATATGACAGGCATTGAACGTTTGTCCTAATGCAATAAACAAGAGCATAAGCGAGAGAATGGGATGATATCGGAATGATCAATGGGGTTGCTTGCCTTGCTGGGAAGCGGGAAGGTACTCTCCTTTGTTAGGATACTCGGGGGTATCCTCTGAGGTAGGTCCTACCGCAATGCAGATAAGTAACAATCAATACACGACAAGTGCAACAATATGATGCATGATCATGACATGGCAACAACAATGGATGAGATAATGCAACTATTATTCAAATTGGATGGAGTGGATTTGAGTATAGGTTCTAAGTCGTTCTCCATTTCATATTCCATATATTGTCCTATTGCTAAATGTCAATTTTCATCAACATAGGTTGCTCTAACATGCATGATAACAGCACTGCTGGATTCATTGGATTTTTCTGATAAATTTTCATATATAAATTGTTTCAATCTAAGTTATAGATTAATTTCTATGATTTTTCTAAGTTTTAACGAATTTCTAGAATTAATTTAAACTAGAAACTCCTTTAATGCATCAACATGACCTGAGCATGACGTTAGCTGGTCAACAACCCGTTGACAGGTCAAACCTGACAAGTGGAGTCCACTTGTGAGTGAAACAATCACTAATAGAGGCTAATTAAATCACTAAATACTAATTAACTAGAAGGGGGCCACTGTTAGCGGGTCATTAGGTTAATTAATTTAATTAGATATTTAATTTTAACCTAACTTGATTAATAGGGGCGGGCCCACTTGCCAGTAGACCCTAGGGTCAAACCACCATGGTCAAACAGATTGACTCGCCAGCGTTGAGCCATCGGCGATGTCAGGGACGGTGGAGGGTATCGGAAACCCTCCTTCGGTGACCAAAAGGACGACAGAGGGCACTGATCGGCCCTGCGTGCTCGCGTGCGTCGAACCCGACACTTCCCAGGGGCTGGAATGGTCGGAGTCGGTGCCGGCGTTGAGCGTGGCAGCTGCCCGAGACCAACTGAGCACGGTCTTGTCGACCCAGAGCTCGAACGGGTCAGATGAAGGCTCCTATGGCTACCTGGGACCCTCGTGAGCACGCCTCCATGCTCGGGTGCGAGCTTGAGCCGCCGCAATGATGGCCACGTCATCGCTGGTGGCAAGGAGCTCTCAGGCCTGAGGTGAATCGGCACTAAAGCGCGCTAGCGATGGGGAAAGAAGGGGAAAAGAACCAGGGGCTCACAGCAATTGCAACGGCGTCGAGAGTGGGCTCGGGGAAGCTCTGCTTGCGGTGGACGGACGGCGGTGGTCTCTAGTGACCGAGGAGAAAGAAGACGACTAGGTTGTCGCTGGGGGGCCTCTAGGCTCGATTCCTTGGGCGAAGAGGACCTACGTGTCCAGGCGGAGCTAAAGGGGGGCTCAGGAGCGAGGGGGAGTGGCTGGAATGGCGGCTACGGCGGCAAGAAGGCGACGACCATGGCGGGCAGGGGGAGAGAGAGTAGCGGGCGAGAACGAGAGGGAGAGAGCAATGGGGACGACTCTCTGAGCTTATCCCCATCACACTGGCTAGGGGAGGCAGGCAGGCAGGGAGCTACGTGGCAGTTCCGGCGTGGGCGCACGATGACCATGCCTCGTCCTCCTGGCAGCCAGGAGGACGACGACCTCCCTAGGCCAGGTGGGCTGGCCTGGCCTGGGCCTGAGGTAAAATTCCCTTTTTTCTGATTTCCTTGTGTTTTGCTTTTTTTGACATTTGTTTTATTTTGTTTTAGGCACAAAATACTCAAATATTTTATAGAGCTTTTTTGAATATTTCAAACCTCTACAAAATGTTTTAGAATATTTTGAATGCTAAAATAATGATAATGCTTTATTTGGCATTTTTAGCATCTTTAATATTTATTTTTGAAATGCTATATGGATTTAGATATTTAGAATGACCCCTGTTATATTGATGTCAACATTTATCAAACATAGGGGGCATTTTTGATTTGTTGATTTTTCACATCTTTTGAATTGGTTTGATTCAAGTGAGGTGATAGGGTTTCTGTTAATCCCAATTTTAAATTGATGCAAAAAATGAAAACATGATGCACACACATGATGACCTAAATAAGCTGTAACATCCCAAATTTTGGAATGTTATAATAAATATTAGAATGAGTGTTTGTTTGATTGAGTGATTGAAGGTGAGTGAAATTTGAAACTTTTGAAACTTTAATGAGAGGGAATGAAATGACTTTCCCAAAACATTCACTCTGCAGGAATTCAAATTCATTTCATCACAAAATCCCAGAGTGAAGATGATATGACTTCTTCCATTTAAAGAAATGAAAAGGGATTTGAAAATGGTTTGAATTTCATTTGAAAATATTTCAAATTCAGAAACTTTATGCAACCTAATGATTTTCATGAGAGAGGATAAAAGGACTTCTTCAAATTATATGAAATATGAGTTGGAAGTTTAAAAGAAGGATATGAAAGTGAATTTGAAAATCTCTGACTTAGTCCTTTTGGGGTCCATTTCATATTTGGTTCCAATTTAAATTTTCAAAGTATTCAAATCCCTTGACAAAATTTGAGAGGAGTAATATGACACTCCACACCAGGGGTTATTTTGTGAAGTATTTGAACCATAAAACCCAGGGGTTATTTGAAAATTTTATTGCAAAAGAGTTAAAATCAATTTAGGCATTTTCTGAAAATATTTTTTTAAATTATTTATTTTGGCTGTGGAAAAATGTTCATTAAATATCATTTAATTGCGTAATCGTTTTGGTATATAAAACATCATTTTTGTAAATGTATTGATTGCCATAGCTGAGTTTTCCTTCACTAGATATTAGAAAAGGAAAGGAATTAACAGTTTAATTAAGTCCACTGGCCCACCTGCATTTACCCCTCCCCGAAACCCCTCCGGATCGACCGCCGGACGCCGCGCTCTCCTCTCCCTCTCTCTGATGTGTAGGCCCCACCGACCGCTCGCGAGATCAGCTCGCTCATCTCCCTCCCCGCGCACAGACCTCGCTGGAGATCCATTACGCGCCAGACCCGCCTCCCCATCCATTTCCCTGAGCACCCGCGACCCTATAAATACCCCGGCCTCCCTCCGCGCTCCATTTCACCCCCGAACGCCCCCTGCCCTCGCCAGAACCACCCGCACGAGCTCGCCATAGTTCTGCATCCCCACCGAAGCTCCCAGAGCACCTGGCCGTCGCCACACTCACCCCCACTCCCCTTCGACGCCACCAAAGTACGCCGGAGAGTCACCGCCACCGTTTGAAGCTTTCAGATGCCGCCCTCGACCACTGCAGCACCATCCGCGAGCATCTCCGACTTCCGGCCACCGTCGACATCACCGGAGCTCCGACCCCTCCACTGTAAGCCCCATCCCCTCCCGTGGCCGTCGGATCTATAGTCAACGTATCAGATTAGAAGTGTTATAAAGCAAACTGGTATGTGCTAGGCTTCGGTCACCCTCCCGCAAACGCTCGAACGTACACGGCCTCGGCCAACCACAACCCGCCACGTAGCCCCTGTCCGATAAGATCCATTTTCCCATTTTTCTGATTCTGTTCTAGAAAACAGAATGATTTCTAATTTTGTTTTTGTTATATCTTTAAAAATAGTTAGTGTTTTTAATTGATTCCTTTTGCATTAGGTCAAACATTTCATGTAGTTTCTGTAGATACCAAGTTTGACCATATTTGAAAAGTTTAAAATTAAATTCAAACAGATTTGATTCAAATCTTGTTTACTGAATAACTTCAGTTTAAAAATTTATTTTTGAGTGATTCTTTGTGCCACTGTGTTGTATTAGTTAGGTTTATCATCCAGAACTGTTTGAGAATTTTTAGGGTAATTTATATTAGGGTTTTTAACTAAAACAGAATCTGTTTAGTACCTAATCGGATTTAGTTAGTTTAATTTTTCTTTAGTTTGTTTTGAAATCTGAATTAGTTTAACTTTTGTTTTAGTTTTCTTCAGTGTTGTTGTTCAACATTAGGTGACTTATTTTCTGTTGATAAAAATAGTTTTGCTTTGCTTTATATCCATTCTGTTAAGGATTGTTTTGTTACTAAAAATAGTTTTGTCTTGTTTTATATTAGTAGTAGTTTAGCCACCAAAATTTAGAGCCCATTACTTTGTTTTGTTTTTCTTTGTTGTATTGATCTAGTATTGCTAGTTGATTTCTTATTTGAAAATATTTTGTTTTTCTTATTTTAATATTTTAATTGTTTTATTTGTTTTCTTGTTGTTAAGTTTATTAGGCTAAAACCTATGATTTTTAGTGTTATTTTTCATAATTCTTAGTTCTTCTTGAAAAGTAATTCTTCTTGATAGTAAAATATTTACCAAAAATACTTTTGTTATATTTTACTTCGTTATTGTTTGTTACTTTTGAAAATTGGATTGATTTGTAGAGAAAATCAACCCTTGGTTGTGTTGATGAAATTTTGTTGATTTGAGTATTGTCTTAAGTATTTCCTTCATCACAACCTTGTTGCTTTTGGTTTTGTGTTACCTTTTGATTGTTAGAATTGATTGCTAGTATGATTGCTTATATGAATACAATGTTTGATTACATAGATTTTCATCGGAGAGTGACGAATAGTCTATCAAGTTATTTCTAAGAGCGATATTATTTCTTCATCAACAGTACAGGCAAGTTGACTTTGACCATCTATTTCACACCTATGTTTTATTGCATGTAGTGATATCTTTCAACAAATCCCTCCAGGAGTGTTATTGAAAATTCTTGTAGTCAAGTAGAATGCATGAGGTTGGAAACCACCACTTGTTACTAAAGCCCCGGGAATGTTAGTTATTTGAACGCTATGCTAAAGTAGACGGGGTCTGGTATGAGTGTTTGTGAGTGGTGTGAGAAGGAGGACTCTACGTCAAGACGTCAACTTCATGAAGGCATCTTCAAGTCCTGCATCTTCAAGACCTCAGGACATCGAGACTTGAGAAACAAGTTTTTCAATACACACTAATAGGTGAAGGATGGTTGATTGGGCATCCCTGGATTAACTAGTGGATGGCCGGGATGCATGGAGAAGTGCCATGACATCTTGCGGAAAGCTTCACCCAGACTAAAAGAGATGGATGAATACTTCATGCCCGGAAGCTTACATGTGTAGCCACCAGTCATTATGGGCTCTGGCTTGGTTGGTCTTTGTTGTGACTCTGGCTGGGTAGTGCTACGAGATGTAGTCGACGTTACGAATGGATGGGCACTAATAGTAGACAGGGAAACACTCTGAAAGACCATGTTTCGTTCATCCTATTCTCAAACACCCGGCAGTGCAAGGACTTACCAGGAGGGAACGAATCTTATGGGTAAAGTACACAACACTCTGCAGAGTTAAACCTAATCGATTAGCCGTGTCCCTGGTTATGGACAAGTTGAGCCTCTGGACTTGGATCTATCTCTGAACTCTCAACACTGGACTGATAATTAATTGTGGGCAACTTATGATACTTGTGGGCATTTAGACATGGATTGCCGGAACCATGTCATGTTAGGTAACTCTGTAGTGAAAATTCTTGATATTCCTTTGTTGTAGGAAAATAAAATAAAATTGGCTTTTATGCAAAAACTCAGACACAGAGCCAGAAAGCCTTTGCATATAGAATAGTATTTATCTTCTATTCCTGCTATGGTGATCTTGCCGGTACATTCAATGTACTGACCTACACGGCTGCAACGTCTTATGTTGCAGATAAGCTCTACAACGGGTAAGAGTACGATTCAGGGTTACAGTCTGCACTTAATCTGCCGTTGGTGTTATTGGGACTCCACTCCCATTGACTGTTTCCGCTGAGGTTTTAGGGTATATATCAGTTTTACGGTAATTACATGTGATTTCACTTTGATATATACATTGATGTAAAGTGTGTGCCAGCATACTGATCCATTGATGGTACAGAACACACAGAGGCCTTACCGTTTTAGGTCGGGTCGCTACAGAAATGGTAGCAGAGCACATGTTGACTGTAGGACGTGACCCTAGAAACTGGAAAGCCCTTAGGAAACGATTTCTCGAAAAACTTTATTTTCAAAAGACCCTTTACTGCTCATGTTATTTGAGCTTTATCAAATGATCTCTCTTACCTCAAATAGTTAGAAAATACCCTTTCCCCTTTGGCCACTCTAAGGATGAACTGGGACCACTTCGAGGAGAACAAGATATTGAAACAACCGATGGTCACTTCAAATTAAAGAAGATTTCACCATGCATTAGAAGAGTTGAAGCTACACGAGTTGAACACTGTGAAGAGTCAAAAAAATTTAAGACCATGAAGAAATTCCAAGATATTATGCCCTAGAAGACCAAACCCCTGTTGTATACTTATGTTAGATACGCTGGTTTGTGAGCCATCATTTGGGTGTAAATTTTTTTGACAGCCACAACTAAAATCTATTTTTAAAACCGTTGTTTGTATTGTGTGTATCCCTTCTCTCTCTCTTACCCATCTCATCCCTAAAACCTTGAACCCAATAGATGATGAATGAAGCTGGACTCATGTATCCTGGAACGATGACTCAGTTAGAGACAGAAGAATGGAGTTAGGAGATGGAGGATCACCTTAGGAGTAACCATGTTGCAAGGAACGAGATGGTCCAGTATGCTCTTCGATACTTTGCATAAGGTCCTGCACATTGGTGGAAGATGCTTGAAGATATCCATGATAGGCAAGCATCAATCACTTGGGAAGAATTCAAGATGACTCTGCAAAAATCTCATGTTGTCACCAACACCCAGAAGCCCCGTTGCAAAGAAGTGAAGAAGATTTGTGCATGCAAGATATGTGGAGAGATAGGACACACCCAGGAAGAACACAAGGAAGGATGCCCTTATTGTGAAGAAAATCACCCTGCTGAGGAATGCCCAACTGGGCAGGTGACATGTTTCTTGTGTGAAGGAACTACGCATTACCCGGCTCAATGCCAAATGTACCCCAAGGTATAAGAAGTCATCAAGTAGCAGAAGGAAGCCATGCAGTAGCCTTCAGAGAAGATTTAGGAGAACTTGTGATGAAGGAAGATGTTGAAGACCCTAATGGAGAAGGCCTAACTAGATTTTACTCCAATGCATGCTATTCATGTGGAGAAGAAGGACATTTCTCACAGGACTTTACGAAGGAAAGAAAAGAGTATCTGGGAAACTTCCCGACAGAACAAGCGGAGTTTGATCCACAGGAAATTGAAGGTTTCATCGGAACAAAGAAGCTCAGGAAGAAACAAGACCCTGAACAGACGGACCTGAGTCATATCAGATGTTTCAAGTGTAAGGATATGGGCCACTACGACAATAAGTGCGCAAGAAAGGAACCAGAACTCCAAGGAGCAATCACCAACATCAAGAAGCCTCGAGACTAGTCAGAAATCATTTGTTTTCGTTGCAAGGAAGCAGGACATTATGCTAGTAAATGTCCAAAGGAGAAGAAAGCTAGAATGACGTAGTTAATTTTTGAAGATGGAAATAAGTGTATCATGAAGCACTCTCGTTTTCATGAGATTATTTTGTAACGGAAGTCTCTAAGATTGTAATAACTTCGTAAATCAATGAAATTTGTTGTGTCGTGATTTTCTATGAGTTGTTACCCCATGAACAAAGGTCTCCGACTATTTTCGAGGATATGAGAACATATGGTCTATGCAGACATGAGTGCATTTCATTTCAAATGCGGTAGTAACCACAGGGATAAATGAATGAAGAAAATACCATTCATGTTAAGGAGTTTGGATAACTGAATACAGGTGAAGAGAATGTGGAACCACCTCAAACTATCTGGATGATAACCTTTGAGACAAAGTGCTTTCGAAGCTGGAATGTTGAGAAAAAGAATGATTGCGATGAAACCATACCCAAGGTTAAACAGACCAATGGAAAGGAAAATGAATTCCTTGGAGTAAAATCTAGACAAGAATAAGTCAGTGATTGGTTACCTCAAGGGTATGATGGAGTGAACTGAAGGTAATGTTGGAATATGAAACAATAGTAACCCCAATCGTGAGTTAAACCTATTCAAGTATTCAAGTAAACCCACAACTCACTGACCTCAGGATTGATAAGGATCAAGCCCCACCTTTGTGAAGGAAGAGACTTGGAAGAAGCTACGACTGATCAACCCGCGTTTTTCTTAGGAGTATACAAAAACCTGAGAGTTGTGAAGAAACGATAGATGTTTTTGCTTAGCTTGCAGAATAAATGGATTTATCCGAACTTTCTTCATTGACAAGAGAAATTTCTGCAATGCTTGTGAGGAAGCCCAAGTGTTAGAATATGAGATTCACTAAACCTTATACCAAGTAATGATTTCCGTGAGGCATGGATTGATCACCATGATGACTTACTCTTATCATTCTCTTGCTATTCGGAATGGTAAATCTGAGTGACTTACCCATAGTAAAAAGACTACATTCTGTTGAAGCTTTTTGTTTAAGCCTTAGAATGGTATGAAGAAAACCTCTTGTACATGCCACTTGCTGTCACACGTAGGAATTTTATGGTGAGGAATGAAGCCAAGACCCATTTCACTGCAGGATAACCACAAATGGTAGACCACCATGAGATATTCGATAAGTTATTTAGACTGATCACGAGACTTGTCAGCTAAGAAGACCCAGTATCGGAGGAAATACATTTTTGTTATTAGAACACCAGATTTTGATTTAAATGGAAGAGCTTCACCGAAGGAGCTATCGTGAAGTATGCGAAGAGACAGATGCACCCAGAGGACTGCCATAATTTTGAAGGACCAGTAACTGTCATTTTAAGTGTGGTAGACCCCACACCCCTTTGGTCAATGGATTTGCTAGAAAACACCAAACCCTAACCTATTCTCTCTAGCCCTTTCGAATCTCGAGGACGAGATTCATTTGAAGTGTGGTAGGTTTGTAACATCCCAAATTTTGGAATGTTATAATAAATACTAGAATGAGTGTTTGTTTGATTGAGTGATTAAAAGTGAGTGAAATTTGAAACTTTTGAAAGTTTAATGAGAGGGAATGAAACAACTTTCCCAAAACTTTCACTCTGCAGGAATTCAAATTCATTTCATCACAAAATCCCAGAGTGAAGATGATATGACTTGTTCCATTTGAAGAAATGAAAAGGGATTTGAAAATGGTTTGAATTTCATTTGAAAATATTTCAAATTCAGAAACTTTATGCAACTCAATGATTTTCATGAGAGAGGATAAAAGGACTTCTTCAAATTATATGAAATATGAGTTGGAAGTTTAAAAGAAGGATATGAAAGTGAATTTGAAAATCTCTGACTTATTCCTTTTGGGGTCCATTTCATATTTGGTTCCAATTTAAATTTTCAAAGTATTCAAACCCCTTGACAAAATTTGAGAGGAGTAATATGACACTCCACACCAGGAGTTATTTTGTGAAGTATTTGAACCATAAAACCCAGGGGTTATTTGAAAATTTTATTGCCAAAGAATTAAAATCAATTTAGGCATTTTCTGAAAATAGTTTTGTTTAAGTATTTATTTTGGTCGTAGAAAAATGTTCATTAAATTGCATGTAATTTCCTGATCATTTTGGTATATAAAACTTCATTTTTGGAAATGTATTGATCGCCATAACTGCGTTTTCCTTCACTGGATATTAGAAATGGAAAGGAATTAACATTTTAATTAAGTCCACCAGCCCACCTACATTTACCCCTCCCCGAAACCCCTCCGGATCGACTGCCCGACGCCGCGCTCTCTCTCTCCCTCTCTCTGACATGCAGGCCCCACCGACCGCTCGCGAGATCAGCTCGCTCATCTCCCTCCTCGCGCACAAACCTTGCCAGAGATTCATTCCGCGCCGGACCTGCCTCCCCTTCCATTTCCCCGAGGACCCGTGGCCCTATAAATACCCCGGCCTCCCTCCGCGCTCCATTTCACCCCCGAACGCCTCCTGCCCTCACCAGAACGACATGCACGAGCTCGCTGGAGTTCTGCATCCCCACCGAAGCTCCCAGAGCACCTGGTCGTCGCCACACTCACCCCCACTCCCCTCCGATGCCACCAAAGTATGCCGGAGACTCACCCCCGCCGTTTGAAGCTTTCAGATGCCGCCCTCGACCACCGCAGCACCGTCCCCGAGCATCTCCGACTTCCGGCCACCGTCGAGATCATTGGAGCTCCGACCGCTCCACTGTAAGCCCCATCCCCTCCCGTAGTTGTCGGATCTGTAGTCAATGTATCAGATTAGTAGTGTTATAAAGCGAACCGTTATGCGCTAGGCTTCGGTCACCCACCCGCAAACGCCCTCACGTACACGGCCTCGGCCAACCACAACCCGCCACGTAGCCCCTGTCCGATAAGATCCATTTTCCCTTTTTTCTGATTCTGTTTTAGAAAACAGAATGATTTCTAAATTTGTTTTTGTTATATCTTTAAAAATAATTAGTGTTATTAATTGATTTAGGTCAAAAATTCATGTATCTTATGTAGATACCAAGTTTGACCATATTTGAAAAGTTTATAATTAAATTCAAACAGATTTGATTCAAATCTTGTTTACTGAATAACTTGAGTTTAAAATTTTATTTTTGAGTGATTCTCTTTGCCACTATTTTGTATTAGTTAGTTTTATCATCCAGCACCTTTTGAGAATTTTTAAGATAATTTAGAGTAGGGTTTTTCACTAAAACAGATTCTGTTTAGTACCTAATAGGATTTAGTTAGTTTAATTTTTCTTTAGTTTATTTTGAAATCTGAATTAGTTTAACTTTTTTTTTAGTTTTCTTGAGTGCTGTTGTCCAATATTAGGTGACTTATTTTCTGTTAATAAAAATAGTTTTTCTTTGTTTTATATCCTAATGATATAGGAAACTATATTCTTCTTCATTAGGAAATGTTTTATAAAACAATTTAGTTTTAGGAGTAATTCTTTTCACAAATGTTTTACAGGATTTCATTCTGTTTTTCTAAATAATTTTTTTAGTATTATTTTATGTTAAGGATTATTTTGTTACTAAAAATAGTTCTGTCTTGTTTTATATTAGTAGTAGTTTAGCCACCAAAATTTAGAGCCCATTACTTTGTTTTGTTTTTCTTTGTTGTATTGCTCTAGTATTGCTAATTGATTTCTTATTTGAAAATATTTTGTTTTTGTTATTTTAATATTTTAATTGTTTTATTTGTTTTCTTGTTGTTAAGTTTATTAGGCTAAAACCTATGATTTTTAGTGTTGTTTTGTATAATTCTTAGTTGTTCTTCAAAAGTAATTCTTCTTGCTAGTAAAATATTTACCAAAAATACTTTTGTTATATTTTACTTTGTTTTTGTTTGTTACTTTTGAAAATAGGATTTAGTTGTAGAGAAAATCAACCCTTGGTTGTGTTGATGAAATTTTGTTGATTTGAGTTTTGTCTTAAGTATTTCCTTCATCACAACCTTGTTGCTTTTAGTTTGTTGTTACCTTTTCATTGTTAGAATTGATTGCTAGTATGATTGCTTATATGAATACAATGTTTGTTTCTATAGATTTTCATCGGTGAGTGAAGAATAGTCAATCAAGTTATTTCTGAGAGCGATATTATTTCTTCATCAACAGTACAGGCAAGTTCACTTTGACCATCTATTTCATACCTATGTTTTATTTCATGTAGTGATATCCTTCAACAAATCCCTCTAGTAGTGTTATTGAAAATTCTTATACTCAAGTAGAATGCATGAGGTAGGAAACCACCACTTGTTACTAAAGCCCCGGGAACGTTAGTTATTTTAATGCTATGCTAAAGTAGACGGGGTCTTGTATGAATACTTCATGCCCGGAAGCTTACCTGTGTAGCCACAAGTCATTATGGGCTCTAGCTTGGTTGATCTTTGTTGTGACACTGGCTGGGCAATGCTACGAGATGTAGTCGACGTTAGGAATGGATGGGCACTGACAGTAGTCAGGGAAACACTCTGAAAGACCATGTTTTGTTCATCCTGTTCTCAAACACCCGGCAGTGCGAGGACTTACGAGGAGGGAATGAATTTTGTGGGTAAAGTACACAACACTTTGCAGAGTTAAACCTAATCGATTAGCCGTGTCCCCGGTTACGGACTATTTGAGCCTCTGGACTTGGATCTATCTCTGAACTCTCAACACTGGGCTGATAATTCATCGTGGGCAACTTATGATACGTGGGCATTTAGACATCGGTTGGTGGAACCATGTCATGTTAGGTAACTCTGTAGTGAAAATTCTTGATATGCCTTTGTTGTAGGAAAATAAAATAAAATTATCTTTTATGCAAAAACTCAGACACAGAGCCACAAAGCCTTTGCATATAGAATAGTATTTATCTTCTATTCGTGCTATGGTGATCTTGCCGGTACATTCAATGTACTGACCTACACGGCTGCAACGTCTTATGTTGCAGATAAGCTTTACGACGGGTAAGAGTACGATTCAGGGTTACGGTCTGCACTCAACTTGCCGTTGGTGTTATTGGGACTCCACTCCCGTTGACTGTTTCCGCTGAGGTTTTAAGGTATATATCAGTTTTGCGTTAATTACATGTGATTTCACTTTGATATATACATTGATGCACGGTGTGTGCCAGCATACTGATCCAGGGATGGTATAGAACACACAGAGGCTTGACCGTTTCAGGTCGGGTCACTACATAAGCTAACTAGGGATGTGACAACTCACCCCCACTCAAGAGAAGTCGTCGGGAAGAGCGCGGGAAGTCGTCGGGAAGAGCGCGGGGCACTCTAGTCGAAGACGATCCTCTCTTTCCCATGTGGCTGACTTCTTGGAATGGTGTAACCACTGAACCTTGAGAAACTTGATGTTTTGACGCTGAGTGGTACGCTCAGCTTGATCAAGAATATGAACAGGGTATTCTTGATATGCAAGATTATCTTGGAGATCAAGTGCTTCGTGGTCTACTTTGTGGACAGGGTCCGAGAAGCAACGCTTGAGTTGCCAGACGTGGAAGACATCATGAACCTTGGAAATATGCGGTAGAATTTCCAATTGGTAGGTAACTTCTCCTCGTTTAGCAAGAATGCAAAAAAGGTCCAATGTAATGAGGAGCCAACTTGCCCTTGATACCAAATTGATGGGTACCCTTCAGAGGTGTAACCCGAAGATAAGCCTTCTCGTCAACTTCATAGACCATAGCCTTATGATGGCGATCATATTGGCTCTTTTGACGAGATTGGGCTGTCTTCAGCTTTTCACAAATAATGCGAACTTGCTCCTCTACATCCTGGATCATATCCGGGCCAAAGAGTTGCCTCTCTCCGGTTTCCGACCAGTTAAGAGGTGTTTGACACCTTCGTCCATAGAGAACTTCAAAAGGGTCTTTGCCCAAGCTTGACTGATAACTATTGTTATAAGAAAATTGGGCAAATGGAAGACATTTCTCCCAATTCATGCCGAAGTATATAACATAAGCTCAGAGCATGTCTTCAAGAATTTGATTGACTCGCTCAACTTGACCACTTGACTGCGAATGGAAAGTAGTTCTAAACGATAGATGAGTCCCCATAGCATTTTGGAAGGTTTCCCAGAATCGGGAAGTAAAGATACTTCCACGGTCTGAGCTAATCTCCAAAGGAACACCATGAAGAGAAACTATACGAGAAACATATAACTCCGATAGCTCGCTAGCAGTTATACTCTCTCGAACAGGGAGAAAATGAGCCACTTCGGAAAGATGGTGTATGACCACAAAGATAGCAGTATTACCTATCTTGGTCCTGGGAAATCCTTTGATGAAATCCATACCGACCTTATCCCATTTCCATTCCGGAATAGCTAAGGGTTGAAGGGTGCCAGCAGGCCTTTGATGTTCTGCCTTAACACGACGACAGACGTCGTAGTTGGCAACGAACTGAGCAATTTCTCTCTTCATCCTAGTCCACCAAAACCTCTAGCATAGGTCTTGATAGTTCTTTGTACTACCAGGATGAATGGTGAGAGGAGATCATGAGCCTCCTTAAGGATCAACTGCTGCAGATGTTGCTTCTTCGGGATCACCAAGCGGTTCCCAAAGAAGACAACACCCCGATCATCTTCCGAGAAGCATCTAACATTACCCTGCCTAATGTTTTTCTTGATCCGAGATATCCCGACATCATTGTTCTGGGCTTCTATGATTTGATCCGTCAGAGTAGGTTTCGCCACCAAGTTGGAAAGGAATCCTTGAGGAATAATGTGGAGGTTCAACTTCCAAAATTCCACATAGAGAAGTGGTTCATTTATGTTCTAACATCAGGTTGTTACAATAAGACTTACGACTTAGTGCATCAGCCATGACATTGGCTTTCCTCGGGTTGTAAGTTATCCCTAAGTCGTAATCTTTCATCAACTCAACCCACCTTCTTTTCCTGAGATTCAAACCCGGTTGGGTGAAGATATATTTCAGACTTTGGTGATCAGTGTAAATTTTGCAATTTTACGAAGAAGGTAATGTCGCCAGGTTTTCAGTGCATGGACTACAGCTACAATCTCAAGATCATGCGTTGGATAATTATCCTCATGTGGACGCAACTGTCGAGATGTGTATGCAATCACATGACGATCTTGCTAGAGTATGCAACCTAATCCTTGTCGCGAGGCTTCACAATAGATAACAAAGTCCGTTGAGAAGTTTGGTGGCACCAGAACAGGAGCAGAGGTCAGGCATCTTTTCAGTTCCTAAAAACTGTGCTCACATTGTGGAGTCCACTCAAACTTTTTATCTTTCTTGAGGAGTTCAGTTAGAGGCTTCACAAACTTGGAGAAGTTCTCGACAAACCGGCAACAATAGCTTGCTACGCCAAGAAAACTCCGAACTTGCTTAACTGATTTAGGTTGTGTCCAATCAAGGATGGCCTGAACTCTCTCAGGATTGACAAAAATACCTTTACCAGAGATCACGTGGCCTAGATAGGTAACTTCTGGTAACAAAAATTCACACTTGGAGAATTTAACATACAGATGGTGCTCTCGAAGTTTCATCAATACCAGCCTTAAATGCTCAGCATGTTCCTGTTCGTTCCTCGAGTAGATTAGTATATCGTAGTGGTAAACCGCAATGAATTTATCCAAATACTCCATAGAGATCGGATTCATCAAGAGAGATAAGGTGGTTGGGCATTGATTAAACCGAAGGACATGACGGTGTACTCGTATTGGCCATAGCGACTAAAAAAGCTGTTTTTGGAATGTCCCCGTTTCTAATCCTGATTTGATGGTATCCTAACCTCAAATCCATCTTTAAAAAGACAAAGGATCAAGCGAGTTGATCATATAAGTCGTTGATCCTGTGGAGCGGATACTTGTGCTTTATGTTGACCAGATTCATTGGCCGATAATCCACAACCATCCCGTCCGATCCATCCTTCTTCTTAATGAAGAGGACGGGAAAAGCCCAAGGAGAAGAACTAGGACGAATAAAACCTTTGTTCAAAGCCTCATTGAGTTGTTTCTTAAGTTCGGCTAGTTCTAAGGGTGCCATCTTATAGGGTCTTCTAGCTATTGGGACAGTCCCTAGAATGAGCTCTATCACAAACTCTACATCTCTGACAGGAGGAATTCCTGGCAGTTCCTCTAGAAACACATCCGGAAAGTGACGGACTACCGGAATATCTTCTAATTCTGGAAGAGGGCTAGCATTGAGGGAATAGAGTTTTCGTTCGATAGCTCGAGTGGAGTCATTAACTATCTCACCCGATTGATGTGTAAGCTGAACATTCCTAGTATGAGTATCAGTCTTAGCATAGTGGGCTTTCGTCCAATCCATGCCAAAGATGATATTGATGTCCGAAGACTTGAGGGATATCAAAGATGCTAGGAAGACTAGCCTATCCAAAAGAATCTCATTGTCATGGCTCACTCTAGAAGTTTGCCATTTTCAACTAGGAGTCTGAACTACTAAAGGAGTAGGCATATCACAAAAAGATATGTTATGCAACTGTGGATAACTTTCCGAGATGAATGAATGAGATGCTCTAGTATCAAACATAACAGATGCTGGATGACTATTGACAAGGAGCGTACCTAGGATAACATCAGGGTCCTCAAGGGCTTCTTCAGCAGAAACATAATTCACTCGGCCACGAGCAAGAGATGGCTTCACATAGAAGGCTTTTCCCGGCTTCCCATGTCCAGCCGGCTTGGCATTGTTCTGGGGACACTCACGGCAATAGTGTCCTGGTTCTCCACATTTGTAACAGACAACGGTGGCACGGGGAGCAACATTGACAGGGGGACCTCCAAATGTCCTCGCTGGAGGGTTGGGCTGAGCTGGGCGAGGGACCTAGAAGGATGGCCTTGTGGTGTACCTCGGTGGCAGAGCTGTGTTGGGCACCCACACCCGACATTTGTTGGAGCCCGAGCCAGATGCGGGGCTGAAGTCAAGGGTGTGCTTCTTAGTTGCCTTGTAATAAGTCTGTCCAATTTTGGCATTGATAGCCTTGTTAACGAGGGCCTGGAAGAATGTGCACTCATGTAGATGCACCTATCGACGGAGCTCAAGATTAAGTCCCTTACGGAACCTAGCCAGTTTCTTGGCATCGGTCGACACTTCCTCCAGAGCATAACTAGAAAGATTGCTAAACTCACGGCTATAGGCATCCACTATCAGTCTGCCCTGGGTAAAAGCACAGAATTCCTCTCTCTTACGATCCATCAGCCTTCCGGGATGTGATGGGTACAAAATGCCTCACTTAAATCTTCCCAGGTTGCTACGGGGCCTGCGGGACGCATGGCTTCATAATTTTCCCACCACAGGTTGGCAGGTCCTTCCAGAAAGTATCCAGCAGAAGTCACCTTGTTGGCCTTAGATACATTGGCATCTCGGATTTGGCGGGACATGTTGGTAAGCCAGCCATCAGCATCGAGCGGGTCGACTATATGATGAAACTTAGGTGGGCACAACTTGACGAAGTCATTGAGGGACACACCATCATTACGCTCATTGCGGGGAGGACGTGTTGTCTTTTGCTCAATACATTCCAATAGCCTGTTGGTCTCCCTTTTATTCCTCTCAGCTTCTAGCATCACTTCTGCCAAGGAGGGTGCCTGCGGCAGGTTCTCTTGCCTTGGCTGGCTTCCCTCTCCTTGCTCGAAGGTAGGCACGGGGTTATTCCTGGTTGACACCATCCTGGGCAAAGAAACCCACAAATTTTACAAGGAAGACAACAACTCTAAGACGTGACATGAGGAATGTACTAGACAACATGGCATGCATGGTTAAATACCCAATCAACATGGTAATAAACAAACTGTCATATGAACACCATGATTCATACACACCATGACATAGTTTAGTACAAGCCCAAGCTGAAGTACAAACTATTGAAAGATGACACAACTCATCGGAGGCATTACAAGCTTCTGATACATTATCTATCTACACCTTCAGAACTCAACTCACACCTCAGTCATATCCCACAAGACATGTAGGACTGTGGCAATATGACTACTACAATACCAGAAATAACATACACATACTCAAGCATCGCCGTAGAACACCTCATATAGGTTACCCCCATGACCCGGGAGCTGAACCTGAGGATCTGGAAACACCCTGGCCTGCGATCCCTGGAAACCATAAGGACACTAATGCAGCCTCGGTCCTCTAGTTGGTGGCAACAACGGTCCTCGAAGAGTAGTGATGCCTCCAACATCGGGCTAGTCTACGCATGCTAGTAGATGATTCCGCGATGGGCTCAGCATCTCCAAATCTCCATAGCCGGTCTGTATGACAGGGTCCTAGATGCGTCAAGGTTGTCCAAAGACGTGCACGGGTAGCATATAGCTCCATGCGAAGGGCACATGAATCACGATCCCTATTCTCCAACATCTAATCGGTCACCTGAAGCCTAGGGTCCTCATGGGAATGATTCGAATAGGCTTACCTAAGATAACCATCCTCTCCCCCTAGAGTAGGAGGAACATAGCAGAACTCAGTGTTTTGAAGCAGTCCGTGGTGAGATCTCATAGTAGTCAGCATGTTATAGGAAGCCTCTTGAGTTGCCATGTCTATGCTGACACCTAACCCATATGACCAATGAAGAAGCTCTACAGCTCTAGGATATAATGGATATATCCTAACGATAGACAGGTATTAACCCTGGTTGATGTCTCGACACTGCTCCTCCACTGTATACTCTGGGTACCAACGGTAACCAGTCTCCATCATAACACTAACCAACATGGCCATGTGATCCGGTAGATTGATGCACCTAGTCAGACGGACCACCTGACGGTAAGGATGAGGGGGCATCTGAAACAGAGAATGATGCAAAGGCATTAGAGATCCTAGCAGAAGTTGGACAGCATAATGGTCATAATTGCTCAAAAAGATTTTGAGACAACTGCAACAGATTGGATAGCATAACCACTCGACTTTCTGGACTCAAATTTCTAATCCAACTGATTGTCACACCATACAACAATTGAATACCGGAGTCCACTTGCGAACAAGCTAGCTACTAGACCATGGTTAGTAACTCGCCATCCTAAGAAATAGATAAGAATCCTAGCTCCTAACCCCATAGAAAAGATGAGGGTAACTCAGAATAGATTAACTTGGGAAGAGGAGTAAAAAGAGCCTGACGTTCCCTTCCACAATCAATTCCCATATATTTCTATAGTGTTTTTAGACTCAACTTCGACCAGGTTGGCTCGGTAGTCCTACAGTCAGTCAGGGTCTGATACCAACACTGTCGGGACCCCGATCCTAAGTCATAGAAATCCAGCCTGTAACACATCACATCACTTTGCGGCCTCACACACGGTAACTCCATAGCTGTAGCCTTACCTTAGCCGGGAACATTTGCGTCTTTTGGCTCACGTATGTGAATATGTCGCTAGCATTCAATCAACAGATAACCCGGGCCGACATGAGTAGTCAAAGAACCCAAGTGGCACATCCGTGCGGGAATAGCCATACGTCACCCAGCAATGGAGGTGTCGGCCTCAAGCGTATGTTGAAGAGTAATAGCAAGCTACAAGGACTCCATTACATCTTGGGACATAAATATCATCACTGCACGTAGATGAGTCGTAGCAGGCTACATGGACTCCATTACACTACGAGACATTTCCCCGAAGGGACAGACACAGTAGCAAAGAAGGATACATGCCGGTCAATCAATGTGTCCAGAGCATTAGCATGCTACCAAGGCCTAGTGGAAGCACAAAGAGGCGGTTCCCCATAAAGAGTACTACTAAAGGCACATGTCTAAGTGTCGGATCCCATACTTACTGTTGCACGTCACACGTACGCACGACATGCCCGATATGCATAGATACAACTATGGCATCCCAACATAACCATACAACAACACAACTTTTATTTAAGAGGCTCAGAGGAGCCTATCATAATATGTTCTTACAGGTAGGGGTCACATGACCCGACACTCAAGTCATACAAACAAGTTCATGAAAACCAAGTGGAAGCATATAGCCGTGTGAGTACAGACAGATGAAAGGGTAAAAAGGTAGATGGCCTGACTATCTATAGCCCACCACAGGGCATCAGGTCCTAGCTGGGACACCAGCTATTCGGCATCGTCGACATGTAGGTAGGACCCACCTGATGGGTCCTGAGTCTCGTCTACAACATTTATTAAACAAACGTGAGTACAAACATACTCAGCAAGTCATTAAAACAGACCTAGTGTATTCATGCTCATGTATCAACAAGGGGAGTGATGGAGTTTATGTAGCAATGCCAGCGTTGAATCTTGCCTAACCTTTGCTGCACATATTAATTCTTTCTTCAAATTTTAGATATCGCACATGAGTCCACTAACTCCACATCAATACACCACCATGGATTCACTTCCGTCATCTACGAGAGTGCCATCCATGGTACTCACACTTGTCTTGAGATTTTTATGAGTATCCATTAAATTATCTATGAACAACATAAGTTCTCCAAGTAGTCCATATCTGAGGACGCGGCTATTCGAACACATTCATACCCTGCAGGGGTGTACTATTCACACATGCTCTCGCCACTTATCGTTGTGTGCTCATAAAACCATACACATCGGCAATCTTCAAGCGGAAGCCTCACACAAGACCTCTAGTCCAGGCTATCGCCTATTTCAGACTGAGCCCGCAAGGAAGTCCGGCCAAAGTTTCCGCTACAGCCCCAAACGATGTGCATATTGTTCCCAGGCCGACTATTCGGGTGACCCTTGGTACACCGTGCCACTCCCTACCGCGTCAAAACCCACCCATAGGGTCAGCGCTACGCATGGCCTCCAGCATACTATAAACACCGAAAACTACTTGCAACTCCTGGACCAAGGACTAAGGGATTAATAAGTCGAGAAGGGTCAAGTTACCGGAACTCAATGTGTGGTAGTAACTAGCCTTAGAACACATACATGGAACCCAGTTCCTAAGAACGGTCCCAATGAGACAACCCGCGATGTACTCCTTCATAGCCTCTCATCGCTACATTTACCAAATCGGGTTCATCATTATTCTTATCACATTAGAACAATATTGTTTCACTCCAGTTCATCACCCAGATGAATCCGACCGGACACAACTCTAAGCATAGCAAGCATAATAAGCAAAATGGTAAAGCACAACATGGCTCAAGCATCTAGCACGTATGCTAGGTTGCAAGGTTTAGCTATTTACTGTGATAATGATAGGTCATGCAAACGAATGAGTTCAGCTACCGCATGTGTCAGGCAATTAAATGTATGTCCTAATGCAATAAACAAGAGCATAAGCGAGAGAATGGCATGATATCATAATGATCAATGAGGTTGCTTGCCTTGCTGGGATGCGGGAAGGTACTCTCCCTCGTTAGGGTACTCGGGGGTATCCTCGGAGGCAGGGCCTACCGCAATGCAGATAAGTAACAATCAATACACGACAAGTGCAACAATATGATGCAAGATCATGACATGGCAACATGAATGGATGAGCTAATGCAACTATTATTCAAGTTGGATGGAGTGGATTTGAATATAGGTTCAAAGTCGTTCTCCATTTCATATTCCATATATTGTCCTATTGGTAAATGTCAATGTTCATCTACATAAGTTACTCTAACATGCATGATAACAACACCATTGGATTCATTGGATTTTTATGATAAATTTTCATATATAAATTATTTCAATATGAGTTACAGATTAATTTCTATGATGTTTCTAAGTTTTAACTAATTTCTAGAAATAATTTAAATCAGAAACTCCTTTAATTCACCAGCATGACATGAGCATGACGTCAATTGGTCAACAGGTCGTTGACAGGTCAAACCTGACAAGTGGGGTTTGCTGGTCAATGACTCAGTGACTAACAAAGGCTAATTAAATCACTAACCACTAATTAACTAGTAGGGAGCCCACTGTTGGTGGGTGATTATGTTAATTAATTTATTTAATTATTGAATTTTAACCTAAACATGATTAACAAAGCTGGGCCCACTTGCCAATTGACCTTGGGGTCAAACCCCCATGGTCAAACTAGTTTACTCTCCGACGTTGAGCCCCCGGCAACGTCAGGGACAGTGGAGGGGATCGGAAACCCTCCTCTGGTGACCAAAAGGACGGCAGAGGGCACCGATCGGCACTATGTGCTTGCGCGTGTCGAACCCGACACCTCCTAGGGGCTGGAATGGCCAGATTCGGCGCCGGAGTTGAGTGCGGCGGCTGCCGGAGCTCGGGCGAGCATGGGCTTGTCGAGCCGGAGCTCGAACGGGCCAGCTGAAGGATCCTATGGCTATTCGAACAGATTCATACCCTGCAGGGGTGTACTCCTTCACACACGCTCTCTCCACTTATCGTTGCGTGCTCATAAAACCATACACCTCGGCAATGTTCAAGTGGAAGCCCAGCGAGGGAGTCGGCTGTGACCGTCAATCACACAAGACCTGTAGTCCAGGCTATCGCCTATTTGAGACAAAACCCGCACGGAAGTCTGGCCGAAGTTTCCACTACGGCCCAAATGATGTGCGCAGGGTTACCAAGCCCACCATTCGGGTGACCCTTGGTACACCATGCCACTGCCTACTGCGTCGTAACCCACCCCTAGGGTCAGCGCTATGCACAGCCTCCAGCATACTATAAACACCAAAAACTACTTACCACTCCTGGACCAAGGTCTAAGGGATTAATAAATCGAGAAGGGTCGAGTTACCGGAACCCAATGTGTGGTAGTAACTAGCCTTGGATCACATACACGGAACTCAGTTCCTAAGAATGGTCCCAATGAGACAACCCGCTATGTACTCCTACATAGCCTCTCATCGCTACCTTTACCAAATCGGGATCATCATTATGCTTATCACATCAGAACAATATTCTTTCACTCCAGTTCATCACCCAGATGTATCCGACCGGACACAACTCTAAGCATAGCAAGCATAATAAGCAAAATGGGTGAACCACATCATGGCTCAAGCATCTACCAGGTATGCTAGCTTGCAAGATTTGGCTATTTACTGTGACAATGACAGGTCATGCAAAGGAATGCGTTCATCTACCGCATGTGACAGGCAATTGAACGTTTTGTCCTAATGCAATAAACAACAGCAGAAGCGAGAGAATGGGATAATATCAGAATGACCAATGGGGTTGCTTGCCTTGCTGGGAAGCGGGAAGGTACTCTCCTTCGTTAGGATACTCGGGGGTATCCTTAGAGGCAGGGTCTACCGCGATGCAGATAAGAAAAAATCAATACAAAGCAAGTGCAACAATATGATGCGTGATCATGACATGGCAACATGAATGGATGAGCTAATGCAACTATTATTCAAGTTGGATGGAGTGGATTTGAATATAGGTTCAAAGTCGTTCTCTATTTCATATTCCATATATTGTCCTATTGTTGAATGTCAATGTTCATCTACATAGGTTGCTCTAATATGCATGATAACAACACCATTGGATTCATTGGATTTTTATGATAAATTTTCATATATAAATTATTTCAATGTGAGTTACAGATTAATTTCTATGATTCACTACAGGAATCAGGTACTTTCCCATCAGCCATCCCGGACAGCAAAGGCATGCATGCCGGACGGCAAAAGCTTTGTCGTCCGCCAGCAAACGGCCAACCGTCCGGCTGAATAAGCCACGGTAAAGGGTGCTTTCCATCTGCTGGTAGACGGCAAGTATCCTTAGGTCTTTGCTGTTTGCCAGCAGACGACAAAGACCGTGGATGGCACACGTGGCACTTTCGACCGTTAAGGGGTTAACGGCATGCTTTTCCGTCTGCTAGCGGATGGCAAAGCACTTGTTTCTTTGCCGGCCCAGGTCTTTTCTTTGCCGTCCGCTGGCGGACGCCAAATACCTAAGGATATTTGTCGTCTGCCAGCGGACGGCAAAGAAATGACCTAGGCCAGCCTAGTGCTACCCTAGGTTGCACAGGTAGCTGCCACGTGGCAGCTTTGCCGTCTGCCGGCTGACGGCAAAGACCTTTGCCATCGGCCAACACACGACAAAGTTGCTATATAGCCACTTTTTTTCTGTTTTTTCTTAAATTCATTCAATTTGAAAGAATGTCACATATATATCCAACATATCAACAATACAAGTTTCCAACAAGCATACCAACAATAAGTTTCAACAAGCATACCAATAATAAGTTTTCCAACAACATATCCAACATACAGGTTTCCAACAACATATCCGACATACAATGGTTTCCAACAACATATCCATACATGCATGCATATCCAAAACAAGTTTCAAACCAGTTTCCATAAAAAAAAGGGAGCACAAGTAGAAGAGTACACTCCATCAATGAAAGCTTCCTCATCTATAGCAAATCTGCAACTTAGGAAAGATGAAAGTTAGAACAAGAAGAAGACTAGCTAGAAGAAAAAGAAGAAAAAGAAGAAGAAGAAGAATTTATCTTCTCTTTCTTTTTCTCCTCTCCTCTTCTTTATCTTCTTCTTCTTCTAACTAAGGTAGGTAAAAATGCCATTTTTTGCTAAGGTAGGTAAAAATGCTAAGTGTGTAGGTCATTTTAGAGCTAAGATAGGTAAATAGGTCATTTTGGAGCTAACCTAGGTAGTTATGCCATTTTTTCGCTAACTAAGCATATTTATTCATTTTGGACAACAAAATGGTAAGTGTAGGTCATTTTAGAGGTATCCTAGTTAAAATCGGTCATTTTGGAGCTAGGTAAAGTTATTTTGTCATCCTGGAGGAAAATAAACTAATTATATGATAGTTTGGAGCTAAACCAAGGTTATTATAACATTTTTCACCTAAGTAAGCTAATTATGTTATAAATGAACTAGGTAAGCTAAGTATAGATTATTATTTAGCTATCCTAGGTAGTTATGCCATTTTGTACCTAAGTGAGCTAATCATGTCATAAATGAACTAGCTAAGCTAGCTATAGATCATTATTGAGCTATCCTAGGTAGTTATGCCATTTTCTAGCTAACTAAGTATATCAAGTCATTTTGGAGGAAAAATGCTAAGTATAGGTCATTTTATAGCTATCCTAGGTAGAATATATCATTTTGGGGGTAAGTAAGGTTAGTATGTCATTTTTGAGGAAAATAAGCTAAGTATAGGTCATTTTAGTGCTAAACCAAGGTTATTATGCGGTTTATTAACCTAAGTGAGCTAATTATGTCATAAATGAACTAGCTAAGCTAATTATAGATCATTATTGAGCTATCCTAGGTAGTTATGCCATTTTGTACCCAAGTGAGCTAATTATGTCATAAATTAACTAGCTAAGCTAGCTCCAGATCATTATTGAGCTATCCTAGGTAGTTGTCCCATTTTCTAGCTAACTAAGCATATCAGGTCATTTTGGAGGAAAAATGCTAAGTATAGGTCATTTTATAGCTATCCTAGGTGGAATATATCATTTTGCAGGTAAGTAAGGTTATTATGTCATTTTTGAGGAAAATAAGCTAAGTATAGGTCATTTTGGAGCTAAGTATGTCATTTCTTAAGCTAAGTATGCATTTGTTAATGAAAACACTTGTGAAAACTTACCATCATCACGGAGTTGAAGGACCGTTCGGGTTTGCACCAGGGTGAGACGTAGAAGGACCGGTCGGGGTTGCGGCAAACGCAGAAGGATATCTCGATGCTTGTCGGGAGGCATGCTGCACCAGAACATTTGCAAGCAATGTCTCCTTAGCATGATGCAACTCAGATGTGAATACTAGTAACTAATGACCATTCAAATGAAACTCACCGTGGGTGCTATAGCAATATGGGGCATCGACGGAGGGGTCTGACCATTGCTCTGGCACACGGTCTGCACATTTTGATTTCACGAGTCATTCATATTAGTTAGTGATGAAACAAACATTACGTGCATGATTTGGCTAATATGCAGGAGAAACTTACCACGACGAGCTCGTATAGGGCCCGGTGAGACACGTCGTTCTGGTTCCTCTCCTCCTCCAACGGCCTAGCTGTCCTCTCCTTCATGTCCCTCTCTCTCTGTGCTGCCTGCCTGTTTGCCTCCGCCAGAAGCTCCTGGGCCCTAGCCTCAATGGTAAGCTCTATTGGCCATGAACGACGCCTTGTCTCAGGATCAGAGCTTGTCTGGCGCTTCTTGATCTCCGGGAGAGTTCTAGGACAACGTATCAGTCCATCCCCAATGGCTATCGAGCCATGGGGCCTCCCGCCAACAGATATCATCACGAGCTCTGGATCAAAAGGACTCTTGCTCGGGTTGAATTCCTTCCCTTTCCTCGCCTTCCCCTCATATCTGTACCTCACGAGCTTGTTGTGGGCGGAGATGTTGCTGAAGCTCTCTGGATGATCGAGGTCATCCTCACAGAATGCCTTGGCCTTCTTGTACGAGGCAGTATGGGCCATGGCATAGAGGTCGAATAGAGGTGGCACCTCCTTCTTGTTTTCTTGCGCCTAAAAGAGAGTAACAAAATATTAGTTAAGGGCTCAAGCTAGCATGAAGAATGAAATAGCCTGAATCATGAAGAAAACCAGTTATCCCCATATTCAAACAGGTTAGAGCTCCCTTGTTGGTGTGGCACGCCTCTCATTTGGGCACGCTTATCATTGGCCTTGTTGTGTTCGGCTAGCAATTCGGAGAGCACCACTCATCCACCAATGCCTCCCAACAGTCCATCCTATCCGCACACCATCTTGGGGGCACCTAAGTTAGACAATAGAAATTTCAACGCTACACCTACGAATCAGATCAAAGAAACTAAGTACAAGGCCTTAACAATAGATCATTACCTTCATTAACTTCTCCTTACTCAGATAATTTTTGCGGCACTTCTTCTTGGACCTCTTAATGATAGTCGAGCCGTAGTAGTCTCGAATAGCCTACACCCAAGCCTCGTGCAATAAGTTTTGAAGTATGCGCTTGCACTCGGCTTCGAGAACAACAGCCACTTTCGCCTCGTTTTCCTCAAGACACCTGTAGAAGGTCTGCAATCAAACAAGACAACACTGACTAGTACAATCACTAGGTGTTGTTGATCTTTAATTCTATAAAGGAGAAATTACCCAAAAGCAATAGACCACAATGTCAGCCACTGTCTCGCACAAGACACCGTCAACCATGTCCTTTGGCGTGGCTAGGGCAGCCATGTACAGCTCCCAGGTCAGTGCGACCTGTGGATCCTCACCCTCATCCGACAACTGGACCTTCCCCGGGAAGTTGTGCCGGAGAAGCACACCAAGGACCTGGTTGGGCCTATGGACACCACGCTCGTCTTTCCAACCCCTACAGTATGACAAGGCCAACACATTAGATATTAATTTGAAGAAATATGAAGGCAAAAGGTTAAAAAAGAGTAAATGCACTTACTTGTCCGCATTAGGCTCAATCAACCACCTCTGCTCATGGATCGTCGGCACAGGCGGGAGCTTTGTACAACCACGTTGGTAGACCTTCTTGCCCTCCTCAACCAGCTCGCCCTCGCTATAGGTATCCTCAGACAAGTTGTCCTCACCACCATCAGCATGTCCACTAGCCTCCGGAGTCATGTGGGACGAAGACTCTGGGACCCGAGTCTCCTAGGACGAAGACTTTGGGACCGGAGTCTCCTAGGAACCATGGCTCGTCGACCCAAGGATCATGGACCGGAGTCTAAGAGGGTCCAAGTCAGACGGGTCCACCTGAGACGGAGCACTCCTGTGGCCGGGAGAACCAGCTAGGGGTGGCCGCGAGGAAGGTGCAACAGCCTTCCTACCTCTAGCACCTCTCTTCGTGTTCCCCCGACCTCTCCCGGTCGAAGAAGAAGCGCCCGCTGGTGTTTGCATGCAGTGTACCAACACTCTCCGTAGTTGCTGGGGTGGAATAATAGCACCCCTCCCAGCACGTGCCGAGGAAGGAGGCTCAGAGCGCTCTCGACCCGAGCCCACCATCTGTCAAGACCTGCAATGACAAGGAGTGAACGAAATTAGTTCAACATAAAAAAATTGAACACCTAATAACATGAACTAATTAATAATATATATGTACATAATAATAATTGAATACCTCACATTAGTAATATTAATATTCATCGTCTATATATGCTCCGGGATCAATAAATGCATAATCATCATCACTAGCAGTAATGACGTGCTCATCAGCATCATCAATAAATGCATCAACATGTGGAAGGCCTCTATGTAATTGGTCAAGCATTGTCAAGTCATCCGCAACAGTAACCTCTTCTTATCCCGTCTCTTCTTGTTCCGGCTCAGGGGTGAAGTCGGCTTCACTGTCGCTGTCAACCTCAATGATCTGGGGTGAAGTAGAGCAGTTCTTGAAATATTTTTTGGAAACACGTGTTTCTTGGAACAATTCTCCTTCATATATGTCTAGGTTAATGTGAGGTTCATAATAATCTTGATTGAGGGGACGTGGTCTAAAATGTGGCGGCACATCATAAACGACATCCCAACCTTTCAAATTTGCATCCGTTTGGCAGGCCCACGGTAGATAGAAAACTTGGGTCACCAGTTGAGCCGTAATATAGACATCGTGAACATCTAAATGGGTGCTTTGTTTGTTTTGGACTAGCCCTATATGTTCATGAGTCCTTCTAGTCTCCTTCGGCTGGAACCAATAACATTTGAAGACTACGACGTTTGGTGGGTTTTCACCAAAGAATGTAAGTTCATAAATTGCTTCAACTCTTCCATAATACTCGACCCCTGCTTCGCCGACAACGGAGACACAACAATTTGTAGACTTTCAGTCGGCCATAGATAGCTCTTTGCCAAAAGTACGAAAGCGATACCCATTGATGTCGTATTTGTCAAATGAACACTGTCTCAATTCAGAGTCGATAGACTCTGCATTAGCCTTCAAGTTTAATACGAAAGGATTGTTGCATTAGCCACAAACTAGGTGAAGAAATGAAATCATCTAGTTAATGGAAAATACCGTTTTCTTGAACCAATAGATGAAATCGGGATAGCCGCCTCCATGCTTTGCCAGAAGCTCATAGTCTTCGATGGAATCCTTTTGGATCACCACTCCATCCAAGAATTTGGCGACGTATAGACTGTACCACATATCCGGGAATAAGAGCATTTTAGAGGAATTAGAAGTTGCGAAACAATGTAACAAGATCTTACTTGATGTATAGCCGCACATCTGTTAGGTTGTGGAAGATATACAACAAAATGGTCCGCCATTCTTTGACATCCAATGCTATTGATTTCGAAGCACCAGCTGGTGCGAGCTTCCCTTTGAATAGGCTGAGGTTGGATCAACCTTTTTAACGGTCGTCATCATTGTACTGAGGCTTCGGATTATGCAAATGACGATTCTTGGCTTTGTAGTGTGTTGTCATGAAGTTTGCCGCCTCCCTAGTAATGAATGCCTCGGCCATCGATGCTTCAACTCTATGTTTATTTTTACATTTTGCTCGAAGCATCTTCTGCATCCTCTCAGTTGCGAAGCACCAACGATTTTGCATGGGCCCCCCAATCTTGCCTTGGTCGGGAGATGCAAAATCAAATGCTGCATTGGATTAAAGAAGCCCGATGGAAAGATCTTTTCTAACTTGCAGATCAACTCTGGCAAGAACTCTTCCAGTTCGTCTAGCACGTTCGGCAATAGTTCTTTCGCACAAAGAGAATGGAAGAAATAGCTCAACTCTGCCAGTACTAGCCATTCATCCTCAGGAATAAAGCCACGCAACATCACCGACATTACCCGCTCAAGCCATACGTTCCTATCATGACTCTTGAGACCAAGTATTTTCAATTTTTCTAGACTCGCTCCCCTCTTTAGATTCGCTGCATACCCATCGGGGAACATCAACTACATTTTCACCCACAAGATCATTTTCCTCATAGCTGGCCTTCCAAGATTGAACCAAGCCTTTGGCTTCCTCCACTTGTTCTTTCCTTTCGGTTGTCAAATGTTTTGTAATAGTCTATCACATAGAGCCTCCTCATCGACTCTAGCCTTAGGATTATCCTTCGACTTCCCCCCTATGTCAAACAATGTACCAAAAAGGGCCTTCGCAATATTCTTTTCAGTGTGCATCACGTTGATGTTGTGTGGGCAAAGGAGGACTTTAAAGTAAGGCAAATCCCACAAACATAGCTTGTGAGTCCAAGTGTGTTTCGTATTATACCCTTTGAAATACTCTGGACAATCCGGATCCGGCTTAAGAGCGTTGATCCGATCCAAGATCTGTTGGCCTGTGAACGTAGGTGCAGTGTTTTTGACAACTCTACCTTTTATGAAATTCTTCTTGTCTTTTCTGAACTTATGGTCAGGATCCAGGAATTGTCTATCCATGTCGAAGCAAGAAAACTTGCAACCCGCTTGCAGCCAACGGAACTCAAGAGTCGCCTTGCATGTGGGGCACGGAAACCTTCCATGCACACAATAGCTAACGAATAGCGCATACGCCGGCAAGTCATGCGACAAGTACATGTACCACACAGGCATTTTGAAGTTCTTTTTGGTAGCAGCGTCGTATGTCTTGATTCCATTATCCCAGGCTTCGTGCAATTCATCCTTAAGCAGCTGCATGTACACATTCATATTCTTCCCCGGATATTTGGGCCTTGGAAATATCAACGTCAGGAAAGTGTTCTTTCTTTTCATAATCTCTCCAGGGGGGAGATTGAGTGGAATGACAAATACAGGAAAACAACTGTATTGTGCTGCCGTCATACCATACACATTGAACCCATCCCTACTGATGGCAACTCGAGGATGCCTTGGATCTGCTGCTTTATCCTTATGTAATGCATCGAAGTGCTTCCACACAAAAGCATCTAAAGTGTGTCCCAACATCGGATTCCCATCTGCACCTAGTTCTGTTCTTTTGCCCAATTTATGCCACGTCATCTCTCTGGCCGTCTCTTCGACCATGAAAAGACGTTGAAGTCTTCGTATGATTGGCAAATACCGAAGAACATTAATGGGAATTTTGGTCTGAATCTTCTCACCCATACCGTTGTCTACCAGAACATACCTGGAAGCATTGAAAATTCAGCAATAGTTCAAGCCTGCATACTCAAGCCTAAATAAGGCACATCCATTCTCACAGGCATATCTTCTCATAGGGCATCTTAAGCGCACGTAGGATTTTGCCTGACTGGTACAGGTTTGCTAGCAATACATGGCTTTTGGGTAGAAAGCGTCCAAATATCGTCATCATCGCGTCATCGCATTCTCTGCCCCAGGTTGAACTGAGCCTTCATAGCCATTACTTGCGCGATGGCATCCAGCTGATAAAGCTCAGTGTGCTAGTGGAGAGGACGTTTTGAAGACTCAAACATTTCATAAAAGGCCTTTGCAGATTCCTTCATCTCATCGTCCGAATCTCGAGCATCATCAAAGTCTTCCACCATGTCTTCGATCCCGGTACGATGCTCGTCGATGCGACGACGAACCACCTCAGCTCTGGCACGTTGGGCAGACTCACCATGAAATGTCCAAACTGTATAATTAGGCATAAAACCCCACTTCTACAGGTGTTTGATCATTTCAAACTCTGACTTCTTAAACTTGTCGCAATCGACACAAGGGCACTAGGTCGTTTTCTGTCCATTTCCAAATGCGACTCTCACAAACTCCTTGGTTTTTCTTATCCATTCACGGGTCATGTCTTTTTGACTAGTGTGACCGGTGTACATCCAGCCACGATCACTCATCTTGCCTAGCTACAGGACACACAAAAAAGATATTAATAATTAAGCAAACCATATACATCAGTTAATACAGTTTGTCAGTTTCATTACGTCGATGCACCCTGGACGCTAGTAGGTAAAGATAGGTCCTAATCCCACCCGAGTATTTGTAGATTGGATGCAACCTGGATGCTAGTTGGTAATCTATGGATACACGTCTCGGCAATAAGCACAGAGGATGTGTACCCAGAGAACAATAGGGAGGCACTGATGAAATTCTGCATCGGATCCGGAGCAGAGTATATGGGAAAACGAACCCAATCTACACATACTCAGGCTGTCCATGGATAACATTGGTCAATTCGAAAGAATCATAGTTATAAATATTCTAATGAATCCATATTTATGGATGTAACCCTTTCGAATGGGAGACGCATAGTGGTCACGCATACTAATGATTGAAGACACCTATAGCTAGCATGTTTCATCGGCATGAAGACCAGAACAGAGCAAAATATTTTAAGGCTGCCGGGGGAGAATATGTTATTTGTGCTCACCAATGAACACAACAGGGGAGCTCATCAAATGCACGGGGAAGTTGTCAAACAACTGCACATTGAAATTCACCCGATCAACACAAAATATGATGGTTTTTATTAAAAAATAGGAAAATGTGTGACCTAGCTAACAATTTACAAAACTATGACCTCCTCGGCCTCATGAAGGCTGAAGAGCACCTTTTTGGTCAACATGAGGCAGAATATGTGTCGGCGATCGGGGGTCAATGGCATTGGGAGATAGTGGCATCAGGGGTCAGTGGAGTAGGGGGTCGGTGGCGTTGGTGGTCGGGGGTTGATGGTGTCGGTGGTCGGGGGTCGGGGGTTTCGGTGGTCGGGGGGCGATGGCGTCGGTGGTTGGGGGTCGGGGATCCGGGGGGTGAGGGGTCTGGTACGTCAGGGGTCGATGGCGTCGAGGGTCGAGGGTCAAGGGTCGGTGATCAGGGGTCAATGGAGTAGGGGGTCAGTGGTGTTGGTGGTCGGGGGTCGATGGTGTCGGTGGTCGAGGGTCGGTGGTGTCAGTGGTCGAGGGGCGATGGCATCGGTGGTTGGGGGTCAGGGGTCCAGGGGGTCAGGGGTCCGGGGCGTCGGGGGTCGGTGGCGTCGGGGGTCGAGGGTTGGTGATCAGGGGTTAGTGGAGTCGGGGGCCGGTGGCGTTGATGGTTGGGGGTCGATGGAGTCAGTGGTCGGGGGTCGGTGGTGTCGGTTGTCGGGGGGTGATGGCGTCGGTGGTTGGGGGTCAAGGGGTCGGGGGTCGGTAGCGTCCTTCTTCTTCTTCTCTTCTTCCTCTTTCTGGTTCGCTCTTCCCTTCTCCGGCTTTTTTCATTTTAGCTCGGCCTCGGGGCCGGGCTCTTCTGTCCTTTTCTTTCTTCCTCTTGTTCCTTTTCCTCTGTTCTGGCCGCGGTCTCGCACTTGGGTGTCGTTCTGGCGTGGAGGCGCAGGGCGGTCTTTCCGTTTTCCCTCGTCTGTCCGTGGTCTTTTGCGTCCCCTTTGTCGTTCCTTCCTCTCATCCTGAATTTTCTCTTCTACTTCGTCGCCTTCTTCTTCTTCGTCTTCTTCTTCTTCTTCTTTTCTTCTTCTTTCCTCCTTCCTTTCGTTCTTCTTAACCTAAAACTAAACCTAAAACTAAACTAAACCTAAACTCATCCTAAAATTAAACTAAACCTAAACTAAACCTAAAACTAAACTTAAACCTAAACCTAATTAAACAAAATCTAAATTAAACCTTAATTAAATAAAATCTAAATTAAACAAAATCTAAGTCCAGGGGCAGGTGCGGTCGGCGGCAGGGGCGGGGGCGGCAGTGGCGGCCAGTGGCACGGGGGAGGGGGCGGCGGCGGCTCGGGCAGGAGGGAGTAGGGGGTGCGGGGAGGGGAGAGAGAGGGGTGGGGCGTGCTGACAGGTTTACTAAGTCTCTTTGCCGTCTGCTAGCAAATGGTAAAGAGCCTTAATTAGTGGGGTGGGGCCGGGAGAAACGACCGTTAGATGGCCACTCTCTTTGTTGTCTTGTAGCAGACGGCACAGCGAGTGGCCGTTAGCTGGTTCTCGCCGTGGGCCACCCTTCCTCTCTGCCATCCACTAGCGAATGGCAAAGAGGTGGCTGACGGCAATGATATCTTTGTCGTTAGCTCTTTGATTGTCGTCGGTTTTATTTAAGATGATGGCAAAGACCTTCTTGGCCATGAGCTAGAAGACGGCAAAGAGATGGCAGATGACAAAGGTCCTGATTCTAGTAGTGATTTTTCTAAGTTTCAACATTATGGAATTAATTTAAATCAGAAACTCCTTTAATGCGTCAAAATGACATCAGCATGATGTTAGCTGGTCAACAGGCCGTTGACAGGTCAAACCCGACTAGTGGGGTCCACTGGTCAATGACTTAGTCACTTACAAAGGCTAATTAAATCACTAACCACTAATTAACTAGCAGGGCCCCACTGTCGGTGGGTCATTATCTTAATGAATTTAATAAAATTATTTAATTTTAACCTAGACATGATTAACAAGGTTGGGCCCTATGTCCTCGCGCGCGTCGAACCGGACACCTCCCAGCGGCTAGAATGGCCAGTGTCGGCGCCGGCGTTGAGCGCGGCCGCTGCCGGAGCTCGGGCGAGCATGAGCTCACCGAGCCGGAGCTTGAACAAGCCAACTGAAGGCTCCTATGGCTACCTGGGACCCTCCCGAGCATGCCTATGTGCTCGGGTGCGAGCTTGGGCTGCCGCAGCGATGGCCATGTCTTTGCTGGCGGCGAGGAGCTCTGGGGCCCGAGGTCAATCGGTGCTAGAGCGCGCTAGCAATGGGGAAAGAAGGGGGAAAAGAACTAGGGGCTCATAGAGATTGCGACGGTGTCGAGAGCGGGCTTGGGGAAGCTTTCCTTGGGGTGGATAGACAGCGGCGGTCACCAGTGACCGAGGAGGAAGAAGACGACGGGTTCGTCACTGGGGGGCCTCCGGGCTCGATTCCTTCGGCGGAGAGGACCAGCGCGTCGAGGCGGAGCTAAAGGGGGGCTCAGGAGTGAGGGGGAGCGGTTGGAATGGCGGCTACGACGGCGAGAAGGCGGCGGCCATGGTGGGCAGAGGGGGAGAGAGAGAGCAGCGAGCGAGAGTGAGAGGGAGAGAGCAATGGGGACGGTTCTTTGAGCTTATCCTCGTCACTCTCGCAAGGGGATGCAGGCAGACAGGGAGCTGTGTGGCATCTCCGGCGTGGGCGCATGGCGACCACACGCTCGTCCTCCTGGCCACTAGGAGGACGACGACCTCCCTGGGACAAGTGGGCCGGCCTGGCCTGGGCCTGAGGTAAAATTCCTTTTCGTTTTCTTATTTCCTTCTGTTTTTCTTTTTCTAACATTTGTTCTATTTTGTTTTAGGCACAAAATACTCAAATATTTTATAGAGCTGAGTTTGAATATTTCAAACCTCTACAGAAAGTTTCAGAATATTTTGAATGCTAAAATATTAAAATGCTTTATTTCGCATTTTCAGCAGCTTTAATATTTATTTTTGAAATGCTATATGGATTCAAATATTTAGAATGACCTTTGATATATTGATGTCAACATTTATCACACATGGGGGGAATTTTGGATTTGTTGATTTTTCACATCTTTTGAATTGGTTTGATTCAAGTGAGGCAAGAGGGCTTCTGTTAATCCCCATTTTAAATTGATGCAAAAAATGAAAACATGATGCACACACATGCTGACCTAAATAAGCTAACTAGGGATGTGAGACCTAGGTATTTCGATGTTAATTGCCGTAAAATTCTATTAATTGTGTAAGTATGCAGACAACCGAACTAAATACCTTTGCGTTGAGTGAGGAGGCGAATTCGTCCTTGCAGCCGGCCTATTGGTCGTGCCCGTGTTGGCTCCGATTCGGGTGTTGTGTCGGTCATCGGCGTATGGCATGCAGATCGACGGAGCTTGGGAGTAGGAGCCGGCATGTTTGGGGCACTGTTGGATGCTTGTCTCTTGTGGGACGAGCTCTTCTTGTTGATGTTTATTGTAGGAACAGAGAATGATCCAGGGTAATCGACTATGATAGCCACCTGAGATCGGTCGAGGCTCTCTTGATAGAAGACTCCATCTTCAAATTCAATTAGAAGATCAAGGTCATCATGAAAATCCTTATGATCATCATGCGAATAGTTTACATGCAGAGGAGCCAGATAGTCGATTGCCTCGATTGCCTCGATAAAGCTCCTCCATTCCTATTCACGTAATATTAAAAGACTTTGGTCAAACAAAGAACGAAATGGAAACCCCGAACTATGTTCATAGAGGAGAAAGGCTTACCCATTCAATGGGATTATGGCTTGAATACCCTTCCTTGGTTGTGCGATGAATAAAATCTTCTTGCTCTCCCTTATATTGACCGTCAAGGGCGGCGGCCAACGTCGTTTGATTGGTAAGTCCCAATCTCCTGGAGTGAGTGGTGTCGCTTGTTTTGTTGTAGCACCACAAGGGATGTATCCTCTGTTGGAGAGGCTGCACGCACCGGGTGATGACGGCGGCCATGACATCGGGCATGGTCAGGTTGTGGTGGGTAAGCATCCATACCTGGGCCGCCAAACATTGTACTTCGACGATGTCCTCTTGGGACGAACTCTTCGGCCGCTAGTTGTACCTCTTGTTCAAAGGGGCATCAGAGTATTTAGACAGACCTCTCTGAGCTGGCTCGAACAGTGGGATGTCTTCAATATAAGACCACTCCGAAGTCCATTCTTCGGATTCCTTCGGTGTACCCACCAGATAGCCCGCTCCCACTATTCAGCATACTTCGGCTCTGCCAACCTCCAAGATTGCCTTGTCCTGAGTTTGAGGGACATGTCAGAAGTACTTTCTCCATAGCTAGAAATGCGCCTCATAGCCCAGGAACATCTGGCACATGGTAACAAAGCCCGAGATGTGCCGGATTGACCCCGGGCTGAGGTGGTGGACATGGATCCCATAGAATTCCAACAATACCCTTAGGAACAGGTGGATGGGAAACCCGAGGCCCCGCAGGAGGAAGGGCACAAAGCATACGCGTTCCCCCTTTGAGGATTGGGGAAACACTCCGTGAAAACCTCGTTGTTGTAGGAAGTTAAACCTGCGTAGGTCACTGCCAGATCCGAAGAAGGGAGATAACCCTGGGTCTCTAGATTGCACAACAGCAGAAGCAATACAGAGCAGCTGGTCCAGTCCCCGGGACATGAGCCATAGGGGCACGCAGAAAAGCTGGGGACGCTTAACATGTTTTTTGCGGATCTTCCGCTAGGAGTTTTTTTGGTTAGGAGAAGGAGAAGGATGTGGTCTAAACCGCGATCCTGTTTACTTAAATGGGTGTAGCCTCCGTTATGGAAGGGCAGCACCATAAAAAATCATTGAGTCGCTCGCCTCCCCACGATACGCTAGAATCAAGGAACGCTGGCGGTTATTAGTGGACCTTGAGAGCACGTGACGCTTGGGATTTCACCGATAACTGGTCGGTTGCTGAATAAAAAGGAGTACGATACTTGCCTGACAAGCTTCGTACTATGAAGATCATCCGAATATACATCGGCATTGAAGACTAGTCCGGGAGCTACAAAGGGTGTCCTGGATTTAGGAGTCCTCGGGCAGCTGACCTGTTTCCCACGAGCCAGACTGTATGGGCTGCAAAGTGACCATTGGTTGATTAAGGGCCCGGTTTCTAGGGTGTATGCTTCAAGGAGCCACGACGTGTTCTCCAAGACTGCCAACTGCAGATAGGCGTGTTTATCTCTTCGGCATGTAACCGACCATGTGTAAACCCTAGGTACCCCTGGAGTCCATATAAACAGGAGGGTTTTAGATTGTATACAGGAGAACTCCTCTAGGGTTAGCTATTCGATCTCGAGGTAGATCAACTCTGTAACCCCCATATCATCAATACAACAAAGCGGGACCAAGGGTATTACTTCCATAGGAGGGCCCGGACCTGGGTAAACCCGTGTCCCTTTCATCCCCTCTTTCCATCGGTTTTAGTCACACAGTTTAGGACCCCCTACCCGAGATCTGCCTGTTTTGATGCCGACAACCACAAAACCAAAAGCTCAAGGGCAAGGAAAAATTTCAAGGGGATGTTGATGATTTGAAGAGGAGTCCCAAGCAATGATCAAATTGGTTCCCAAAGCTACTACAAGCTCTACTTCAACTCCAATGACCCCCATCAACTTGATGTGGGTTCCAAATAAGAAGAACTAGAGAAGTTATTTGAGGGGTGACTACGCCAACAAAATTAGTATGTATTCATTGTGGCAAGGACTATTTGCAATCAACTTCACCATAATGCAATAGTTCAAGGACTCACACATTCCCTCATAGGTAATGACTGAATGAATGGACAACATCATGTATGCATTTCACTCCATCTCCATAGATATCCATGTATTTGTTCCTTGTGTGGACCTAAACCATCTAGGTGATAAGAATAAGAAAAAACAAGGATTGCTTCCAACTCAAGATGAATTTCATCAAATATGAGCATCCACTACTACAACACCTACATGAAGTCTTCCACGACAAAACCCAAGGTTAGATTATCCCTCTTTTGGGGGATGTCACATCAAGGGGGATTCACTCTAAGACTTGCATCAAAGCATCTCTTAAAATGTGAACACATTAAAAGCTTAATGTAAAAGTGATAAACCCACTTGTGCTTAAATGACGAGTATGACCTATGATTCCTTGTCTATGGACCTCCACCTCAACTACAGCGGGCTCTCGCCGATGGATTCCTTCATCGCCGTCGGAACCTTCACCAAATTAAGGTAAGGTTTCGCCCCCTAGTGCGCTCCACTTTCTGATTCATGTGCATTAGGTCTTCTTCCTCTTCTTGCCATGAATTTAAATGACTCCATCCTCAAAGCAAACCCCGTGGGTTAGCCTGATAAGAAAATTGAGGTTTCGGGTTCAGCAACGTGCATTTCAGTATCATCGAGTGGAATGAATCGGTATGAATGATTTTGTTTTTAGGGCTGTGAGAGATTTCTTGGTGAGATGAGGTCATTCTTTTCGGTGAAACCGAAAATGTGACCAAGTTTTTATCATAGGAGAAAGTCTGTATTGGTAGCTCCGAAAATTGAAACTTGGTGGAACCAAATTAAATGATGTAGAATTCTGAAACTAAATTTTTTGGACCAAATTTTCAAAAACTTTTGTAGATAGTGACAATGATTTCAGATATCAGAGTGTTGACATGGATGCTGGCACTAGCCGATAAGCCAGTTCCCCATTTGAGAGGATACAGCCACTGCCAGTTCCCTTGGGTTGCCTAATGCTGCCACAAGGGCAAGGAGGAAACTGAATTTAGATAAAGAGTATGCATACTTTGTCCTGAAGAAGTATCCTCCAAGAAGCAGTAGGACAAGATGGCTAAACTGAGAGGAAATCTTCCAATGAGGCCACTTCTTCCAAGAGGCCAGTAAGGAAGGAATATGCTATCTCTAAAGGTATAAGAGCACCAGAGAGTGCTAAAGGTTTGATGACTCTCACTATTGAGTCCCCAAGGACTTGAAAGTCAATGCCTACGAAGGCAGGAGAGAAGAAGAGAGACAGGAAAAGGATAGTGCATGTTATTTGCCTGCCAGCCTCCATGCATGAGGACCCCGCCGAGTAGGAAGAAGAGGAAGAGGCAGAACTAGTTACAAAACCTCCTCCTTCCAAGAAGAAGAAATTCCTAGCTGATACAATGCCTCACCAGGCTCCATATAAGAGCATGCAAACTGCTCCAAATATGCCTACAATACCTAGGCCCAAGAGAACTACCAGGGATATTCTAGCTGCTGAGAAGAACAAGAGTTCCACATCCAGAGCAGCTGCATAGGAAAGAGAGTTGATACTGTTGAGGAGGCTCAGACCTCACCTGCTAAAGCATAATGATGCTCACCCAGTTGCTGAAGACATGAAGAAGCGGAGAGATCAAGGGCTAAGGAAATAGGGAGCAAATGACCTATATGCCTCCATGAGGAATACTGGTGTTGATGACAGTTTTTACACTAAGGAACATCAGGATTTCTATGAAATTGTCCTATTGGACAAGAGCCCAACAGTCAGTGACATGAGATATCTTTATTGTGCATACATCATGGAAAATGAGGACAGTTTCCCCAATGTGGAGGACAACCTCAGATGCATAGACATTGAGAAATTTTTTGGGAGAGAGTTCACAAATTCGAATGATGAGATAAAAATGCAGTTTCATTCTGTATCTCACTTCTACCTAGATGGTTGTATCATATGGATGAGTGAGGGGGTTAGATATCAGTCTACTGTGGACGAGTGGGCTACCATCTTAGGAGCCCCATAGGTAGAAGGAGTCTTGATGTCTACATTGAAGCCAAGATGAGTCAAAACTCCATGGCTGGCATGTACACTCCTATCCCAGCTCATATGTGAACACACATAAGTTTGGCTATGTCTATCATTTTCAAGCAGGACTGGCCATAACCAATAAAATCATGATATATACCTTGATGCCCAAGTTTGGAGATGATAAGATCATCAACGGGTACTCCATTAACATGCTACACCATCTAGACACCTACACCAGATTTAGGATGATGGATTTGATTGTAGAAACAATGAAGAGGACAATTGCTGATTAAAAACGATCATGTGGATATGCACCATACATTCATATGCTCATCAACTCCAAGCTAGAGTAGAATGTATTTGCATTTGATCATCCTCATATGCCACTTCAGCTAGAAATAGAGGACAATATTCTGGTGATCGACCCTTCCCATCCCATTTCAGCAACTGCATGCACAGGCAGAGGCAAAGGTAGCCTCAGCCACGAGTTCTCAGGTGCCCAAGGCAAAGAGTGATCAAATGGCACTTCTCATCAAATGTATCCAAGGTATAGAGAAGGATGTTGCTCAGATCATTAAGAACCAGAAGAGCATTGTACGGATTATGAAAACCAAGTTTCACTCTCTAGACAACAAGGTGGATGGGCTTACAAAGACAGTCACTAAAATGAACCAGGAGGTTGATGTAATGCCCAGTCCTCACTTCGTAGATAATGATAGTCCTCCTCTCCGCCCTAACATTCAGATCAAGACTGAGTCTAGGTCGTCTGTTATGCGAGTTCTCTAGTCGATACCATCTTCATCAGCACCAGCTACTGCTCCATCTACTGCTTGAGGACCTCCAATGTCTACACCACCACCCAAAGGACATATGCTGACGCATTCGTGGACACCCTTCTCTCGACTCCTTCAATAGCTAGCGAAGGAGATCAGGCCCAGAGCGACACTTAGTGCTATTGTTTGAACTTTTTGGTAACTTGTTGCCAAATGGGGAAAACTATATACAGATCATAGGGCTTCGAGAGAGAATGTTTTTCCTTTTGTTGCTCTATTTGTTTTCAAAACATTTTATAGTGCGTTATGGATTAAACTTTATTGTGTTTGATCATATGCTTTGGTGGTTGATGCAACTAAGTCATATCTATGTGTTTCTTATGTTAGGATCATTCGCATGTGTTTGGTCTAATGTGCATTGTTGTTCATTCATATCGTTTATGCACACCACCAAGTTGTATGTGACATGTAAAAGTGACCCATAAGCCTAATCGATTGTGCATTTGCAATCAAATGCAAATTTAAAAATAGTGCACAAATTTAAGGGGAGCTCATGCCTATCATATACCTCTCAAAGCAAAGATGTTATTCATTGAGTATATCTTTTCTCGAAGCTTTGATCTATATATTGTCATCTATTACCAAAAAGGGGAAATTGAAAGAACAACTTCCCCCTGGGTAGTTTTGTAATTAATAACAAAATATATTTCATTGGACTAATGTTTCCACCAAGTGTATCCCAGGAAAAAGTTGATTGATGTGATGGCTAAAGGATGGTGTGGACAACATTCTCATGGAAACAAATGGAATAGGATTGGCCATGCTACAAGCTACAAGACGCTACATTTTATATTTTGTGACAAAACACTCTTGAGTCCATAGGAAAGCCAATAATATTAAAAGGTGGTGACGTAAATATGATGATCTGGTTGCTCAACTTCTTAGAGATTAGCCACCAAATATTACTCATCAAATCTCCCAAAAAATTCTTTGTCCAAAATCTTTCATCCAGAATTGGTGCCATCAAGATTTTGATCTTGGCCATAGCAATTTTTCCTTGAGACAGAACCTAGCCAAAGCCATAGCAACTCGGTACAAGCAATAATGGTTTCGCTACATCTGAGAATGAGTGACTAACTCTCTGGTTAGCTAATTCCTAAACTCAAAATTTTCGAGTTTGCTGAATCGGTTTCACCGAGATGAGGAACTTACCTAGGTAGACCAAAATTGCTAGGACCGAGTTGATATCGATTTCACCAAAAAGTCCAAAGTTGCCACGTTTTGCACTAGTCGGTAGAATTGAGTTCTGCACCGGTTTCACCAAGTTAGGCAGTAATGCCTATATGTATATCACTCCACCACCTCTCACTCATAGAGGAAGCTCTCGGAACATACAAACACTTGCCCTATCCATTTTTCTGAGAGAAACCCACCTACTCATGTGTGAAGATCAAGATCATCTACTCGAGTGGATCTGGATCTTGATTTCTAGCCTTCCCAATTTGCTTTCCACACAATCTATCTCTTCTACCCATGCCAAATCTGTGAGGGAGTTATTGAGGAGACTATCTTTTGAAGCACGAGAGCATGGAGTTCATCATACTACCACACACTGTTCAAAAAATCTTCCGATTCAATGATTTATCTTCCGATTTATCACTACTCAAGTGGTGGCCGATAGGATTATGACTTATCTTCAATGTTTATCTTTTGGGCCAATTTATCACTCTAACAAGTGATTTATTGGGAATCTATCGATAAATTAGGCCTATTCCTAGCACCATGTTTGAAAAAAACTATGTTTATTTGTGTTTTTGTAGATCTTGTTCTGCAATATGTACTATTGTCCTATTTTTTGTCATTATACGAGGATTCAAGGACTAGGAATCAAGGTAATACTTCTATCCAATATTTTTTTGGTGTTGAAATAGTATATTTTAGTGTTGGGAACATGGGATTTGCAAAAAATGGCCGATTAATAGTCGACCGATAAAATCGATTAATCGTCCGTTTTCCGATTAATCTCTTATCCCCAGCTAACCGAGACACTAACGATAAGCGATATCCTCAATGTTGCTACCACAACAATTACCTTTTGGAGGGTGGTGCCTCCAAGAATGGTTAGGTGTTGCTTGCGAGCCAGCTACTTCGTGTTGTGGAGTTGAACAAGAAGTTTGTAAGGGCATGGAGATCGCCTACTTCGTGAAGATCTACCCCGAGTAAATCTAGTCCTCCGTGGATGAACGGCGTGATGGCATAGAAAAGGTTGCTTATCCATGGACTATTTGTGGGTGGAGCCCTTCATGGACTCTCGCTGCCGCTACCCTCCGTAGGATGTAGTCTCCATCAACATGGACGTATGATAGATCCACCTATTGGAACCATGCGAAAAAAATTCCATGTCAATTTTGTGTTTCATCTTCCTATCCCTATCCTCTATATACATGTGCTTGTCTTTAATCTCCGCTGCTATACTCGTAGACATGCATGTGTAGGGTGTACTTGATTTGTACAAAACACTAAAACTTTCCTGGAATTAAAATTAGGAAAAGGTTAGGTTTTTAATTTCTCAAGTAGTCTAATCACTCCCCCCCTCTAGACCTACTTTCAATCCAACACATGGTGATAGAAACGAGACAACTAGCATAGGAATGATATTAGTGGTATCCTGGAAAATGGTCATCTTGCCTGAGATCCCTCTTGGAAGAAGAATGAATCAGTGAAGTAAATGAACAAGCGTAGTCAAATGAATGCTCACACTCTGAATTGGTTGCGGCACCCTATTCAGAAGAAGCAATACGAAATCAATCAATCAACACACGATACAACACAACATATTCATGATATGATGAACGAACAAATATGACGCATGTCCGGTTGAAATAGGCATGGCATGGTGAGATGCAACAATCGAACTCTACACATGAAGTGAAGTTCAATGTGGAAAGGGTGGCATATTGACGAAACTCCAAAGTTCAATCAAATAGTTCACTCTCCTTAAGGTACTCATCAATATTAAATGTTATTTAACATGGGTGGTCATGGCATAAGGACAAGATGGAATAAAGCAAGTTAAATGTAGAATGAGACCATACATATAACAAATTCATAACTCTTCATATTAAGAGAAATGTTGTTAATGTTGTTTTCACTAAACAATCATTTTTAATGTTATTAATCATAGGAAGAGGTGAAGCATAATGAAACTACACTACCTAGGAATTTTAAATGAAGCCAGAACCAACATATAGCATTTCCAAAACAACCACATATGCAATATTTTAATTTGGTCTAGATCTGTACTAAACATATGTTGTATGTATTAAATAGGATAATAAAGTGCACCATGTGACTACACGTTTTCTAAGAAAGTTACATATATGATCATTTTATTTAGAGGTGCGGTTATTTAGTTATGAAATAACCATTTTAACATGGAGTTTATGCAATTGATCTAATAGCAAGTTTAAACATTTTTATCTTGTATGATCACTCGAAATTATTAATCTTCACAAAATTTGGAATTTTTTCATATACAATTCATTTTAATCTCACACATGGTTTGTGAGATATTAGATGCATGAAGTTTAGTGTCTTTTCTGCAAATCATTATTTCTCCGGATCATAGCTAAATTCGTAGAGACTGAAAAATGTTCAAGGGCTGAAATCATCTGTTAAGCTCAACATGGCACTGGGTGCATAATACAATAATACATTGATGGCGTCGATTACAACCAGAGGAGGCGGGCTAGCTGGATGCTTGCCAGATGGGCCAAGGCCCGTTGGTGGAGCACGTCAGGCTCGCAAAAGGTGGAGCCCACGCAGGAGGCGTCCCACATGGGGCATGCGCGGGGGGCGGCCAAGGGCTCCTCCGCGTCCCATCCTCCCTCCCGAACGCAGGGAGGCGACGATGGTTAATGATGCCGATGGGCGCTCCCAGTGGGCAAGGGAGGCCAGCGAGCGGCAAAAATGGGTTCAACGGGGCGTTTGGGACCCAGATCTGATGGCGGCGTGCGCCACAACAGCGAGTGGCATGAGCTTGAGGCCAGCAGCCGTGGACCCCTGTACATGGGGAGAGACAGGGAGAAGTTAAAACAGGGGGGGAGAAGGTAGTGTGCGGCATTGGCCTTTGGTGGCTAGGCATGCTCCGGCGAGGTGGCAGGATTCTAGCAAGGTAGGGTCGGGATGGAGGAGCTCGGCCAGAGGTGGCATGGAGGCGCACGGGAGGAGGCGCGGGGTTGGTTGCTCTAGCGTGGGAACCTCGGGCCCGGGCAGGCCACCGTGTCCGGAAGAGAGAGACAAGAAGTGGAGTGGCGACGGCTGGATGATTGGCGGCGAATGAATTTCAAGGAGGGGATTAGGGTAGCCATTTGAGGCACGGTAGGGGTGCTTAAATAAGAAAGGGGGGCTAGGTTTGGGGATTTTGGGGCATTTCAGAGCCCTCCAATCGCAATGTGACAGTTCTAATTAGAGGGTTAGGCTAGGTGGGATAGAAGGCTATGATAAAGGAGTTGGTTTGAGAAGAGAGCGAAGTTTGTGGCCCAACATGGGTTCTAGAAATACCAAAAACGTCTGACGAATAAATCGGCGATAGTACCACTATAGGTTTAATGGTTCAGGTTTCAAATGACCTTCGAATGCGACGAAATTTGGCGGGCGGTCTACCTACAACATAATAATACCACACGCCAAATTTCAACCCATTCCAAGAATGTGTTATATGCATTTTTATAACAATCTTTTTTGATAACGCGTGCGCGTGCGAGTGTGGTTGGTCTCGAAACTATCAACGACGAGAACGAAGAGAACGGGCAACTACGAATGGACACAAGTTTTGAAAAATGACGACAACAGAGTGTCAATGCAATGCGTGTGATGCGAATGACGCGATAATGAATGTGATAAACAAATAGAACACAAAACGACACTCTAAATAACTGGAAGGCATCTGGAGCGTCGGTCTCGGGCTGCTACACATGGGCACGCCTTGTTGCCCAATTATCTCCTCGTACGGCTTCCTTACTTGTCCCTAAGCTTCCTCGGTCTCTTTTTCCAAAAAAATGATGAAAAAAATTCGTAGTGTTTGGACTTCGTTTGGTACATATTTCCTCGAAAACCGAAAACAAGCAGAAAACAGCAGCTGACACTTGGCACTTGGTTAGTAAGTTATTTCCCAAATATGATATAAATAGAATGTAGTTGTATATAAAGTTTCCTAGATTGTTAAGATAATAGCATGGAATAACAAAAAATTATAGATATGTTGTGGATGTATCAGTATCTCGAAGCTTAATTCCCGCTCGTCCTCGAGTAGATAAATGATAAAAACAGAATTTTTGATGTGACATGCTACCCAACATGTAACCTCCATTTGGTATGAACTAATTAATATCAACATAACACTAGTGCAGAAAAGCATAGCTATTGTAAGACAAATACATCCTTTCTGGTGTCAACAGGTTAAACCACTAATATGGCACCATTGCTAAAACGTAGTTCTGGCATTGAAGAACACGTCGACAGTATCCAACGTGTTGCTGGATTGTCACAAGTCCAGCACCAATTGTAAATTCATCTTAACTCTCATATGCCTCCCTAGACAACGTAAGCAAGTTTTTTTTTCGTAATAAAAAGAAACTGGCCATCCACACTAGCTACTTACTTAATAGATACACATTAAAAAAATATACTCACTAACACTAGGTACTTACTTAATAGATAATCATTAATAGTAGAGCCTCGGGAACTTTTCAAGTTAATTAAACTTCACAAAATTTTCTCTCATCAAGTGATCTAGCTACCTAGTCATCATCAACTAATAAGACATGGACTATCTAGTTAAAAAACTAATCTTCATCAAGGAGTACGCCCAGCTGTTGAAGCTTATTTCCGTTCCCCTCTCCATCTCTTTTGAAATGATTTATGCCCATCTTGAGGTCAGTCCTCTCTGCCCTGACGAGTTTTATCTCCTCCTTTATTTTATCCCGATCCTCTATGAACATATCCCTCTTGTCCCTCGACTCATTAGTCTTCATAGCAAGCCAAACAGTACCTTGTGGCAATCTTTACTTTCCACCTTTAGCTCGTTATGTGCCCCTTGCAGGCTGTTGATGCTATAGTCATGAGCTTCTAAGAAATAATTATTGACCGTGTCCAGATCATACAACAACTCATTTTTGCCTCCAAAATTGGCCATGACCTACAAACACATCATATACTATCAAGATAATATGCAATTTCATATTTGGCACAAAACTTGGCACTGTTTTGGCACTGAACTTGCAATGTATAAAATTAAATGCAACTAAATGTTGGCACTATTATGAATAACAAGGAATTACTTATAGGATAACAAATACCACAAGTGAATAGTAGCAAAAAATATAATGTGCAATTTCATGTAAATGAATATTGACGGGCCAATGAAAAGTAGTTCCAATATTCATATGTTGGCATTGTTGAGGCACTAAACTAGCAATGTATAGAACTAACAAAAGTAGATATCATCGAATTCCATTTTGTTGGATCGAAAGAAAATTACAGTGGCAGTGACCTATAGTAAAAGAGTCAGGGATGCTATGATCACCTAGGTTGGAGCTGAGGGTCACATGTTGCCTACACCATCGCCGTCACCAAAATCCTATCATATGGAATGCGAATCATACCTCTAATTGAAAACAAATCTAAATTGACTAGATGAGGGGGAGGTTCAGATGTGTACCTCAGGACTGGAAAGCACCATAATCAGAGCGGTTATCATGATCAGTGAGAGAGGGAGAGAAAGGGGATTGGAAAGAGAATAGATCAGCGGGGCAGAGAGAGAGGGAGTGGGTCGAGGGGGCCATTCTCCACTTGGTTTTGACCCCCACGGGTTCCTAATGCTAACTGGACTTCTTCCAATACGAAATTTAAAATAATATAAATTTAAAAAATCAGTATTTGCATTTAAAATTCTATAATTTGATAAAAGTAAACGACAATATACCATAAAAAGATCACCACCTAGAAAAATAAAAATGAAAAAAATTGGTAGTGTCAAACTACATATTTGTAGTTTCAAAGTACATATTTCAAGTCTCAAACTAAAAAGAAACAAGAAACATTGAAGACCAAAAGGACATATATAAAACAATGTTAGTATTTCTGTTCGAAATAATAAAAATTTAATAAAAGTAAAATACAATATACTATAAAAACATCACCACCTAAAAAAATAAAAATGAAACATTTGATAGTGTCAAACTACATATTTGATGTCTCGAAAGAAAAAGAAAAAAAGAAAAAATTGAAGTCTCAAAGTACATATCAAAATATGTCAGTATTTCCATGAAAAATAATAAATAAATTGATAAAATTAAACTACAATATACTATAAAAAAGATCGTCACCTTAAAAAAATAAAAAGGAACAATTTTGGTAGTGTCAAACTACATATTTCAAGTCTCAAACTAAAAAAAATGAAGTCTCAAAGTACCTATTTTGAAAACTTCAGTATTTTTATTTAAAATAATATACATTTGATAAAATTAAAGAAGAATATACTATAAAAAAGAGCATCACCTAAAAATATAAAAAGGAAAAAATTGGTTGCGTCAAACTACATAATTGAAAGTCTCAAACTACACATTTCAAGACTCAAACTAAAAAGAAAGAAAAATTGAAATCTCAAAGTAGATATTAAAAAAATGTATCTATTTCCATTTAAAATAATATAATTTGATAACAATGCTGACCTGGAAACCAATTACAAGCCACAACTAAACATAATAGTGTTGAAGTTCCAGGTTATACCAAACCAGCACTATAAATACGCCTTGTACAAATTGTTGGTTCCATATACTTGCGTTGTTGACCTGGTTTCCAGGGCCACCACTATGCCCTTACTAGTGTCGCACCAAATAAGAGAACGCCACCACTATTTCAAAAAAGTAGTGCTGGTGTTGGTTGACAATGGCACGCCAACAACAAAAGTTCTGGCTAGCACTTTTTTCCGCTAGTGCAATAATATCCATATACATAAGTAACATAATCATCAGTCATCAAAATATATGATCCTTAAAGAATGTCATTCCCTACTCATTTTATCTTATCAAGCATGGCATAACTCCGTCTTCACTGCATAAGTATAAATCATGAGAACCTTGGTGTCAAACCATGCAATTTGATCGTACTTCGATAACTATTAATACAAGGAGTAGGGATTGCTATGCAACGTATGCACTAGAGATACATGTGTATTAAATCTCAATGGAAGCTAAGTGGGTGTGCATCCAAATTGCTTGCACATGTGGACGTCAGGCATTTGAGGAAGCCCATCATCCGAATATACAAGCCTAGTTCTATAATGAAAAATTACCACTAGCATATGAAAATGACAACTCATGAGACTCTCTATATGAAGAACATGGTGCCACTTTTTGGCACAAGTGTGGAAAAATTAATAGTAACATTGCCCCTTCTTTTCTCTCATTTTTTTGTGGTGGGATTTTCTTTGCCATCCCCATTTCTTTTTTTCGTCCATAGTCTCATCCCTAATTGTGGGGAATCATTGTCTTCATCATCCTTTCCTCACTACAACAGTGCTCTAATAATGATGATCAAAACACTTTTATTTACTTACAACTCAACATAAAACAGTTATGACTCTATATGAATGCCTCTGTCAGTGTACCAGGATGTGCAGTGATCTAGCATAACATCTAAACATGATGAACGATGGATTTGCCAAAAATAATATGTCAGCTATATGATCATGCAAGGCAATATGATGATGGATCCACAAGTCATGTGACAGAACGGTGGAAGTTGCATTGAAATATATCTAGGAATGTCTATGGAAATATCGTGATATGAATGTATGGTGGCTATTTTTAGGAAGGTATAAGGTGACTTATGTTTGATAGATTGTATCATATCATGTGGTTTGGATGCACCAGCGAAGGTTGCACCGACTCTCGAGCAGAGAATGGGAAATGCACAACAATGAAGAGGCTAGCAAATACAGGGGGTGAAAATGCGTATGTCCGTGGATTCACATTAGTCGTAAAGAGCACACATACTTATTACAAAGCATTATTAGCTCTATTGAAGCAAAAGACTACAACATACCCCTAGGGAGAAGGTTGGCAGGAGTTAAAAATCGCTGTAGGATCCAAATTATGTCTAGAGGGGGTGACACTACAAGAACCAGGTACTTTGCTCTCTGCGATGGCAAACAGCAAAGGATAGGTTCATGGACGACACGTCCTTTACTGTCTGCTAGCATATGGCCCCACTTCCAGCATAGAAAACAACGGTAAAGGGGTACTTTGTCGTCTGCATAAGTACAGCGGACGATAAACAACTTTGTCATCTGCCATATAGGACCTACAAACGGCACGATGAGTGGAAAAAATAGCGTTGAGGTTAGCCCCATTCGGTCGCTAACGACAGCGTTTGCCGTCTACCAGAGACGTCAGAGTGGTTAGATGGGCCAACTGGCATTAGGTGGCTACTAGCATACTTTGCTGTCTGTCAGGTGACGAAAAAATGTCATACTTTTCCGTGTGCCAGCCTATGGCAAATTGACCAAATGGCTCAGAGCTTGTGCTCCCAGGTTGCACAGGTCGCTGCGACGTGTCACCTTTGCCGTTGGTGGCAGACGTCAAAGACACTACTAGAATTAGGAGCTTTGTCGTCTGCCATAGCGGACGACAAAGGGTAGGTCCACTAACGGCAAAGCCTTTGCCGTCCGCTGATATGTCTTGAACGTATCTATACTTTTTGTTGTTCCATGCTATTATATTATCTGTTTTGGATGTTTTATATACATTAATATGTTGTTTTATACTATTGTTTGGACTAACCTATTAATCTAGAGCCTAGTGCCAGTTTCTGTTTTTTCCTTGTTTTTGAGTATTGCAGATAAGGAATATTAAACGGAGTCCAAATGGAATAATTTCTTTGTGATGATTTTTCTTGGACCACAAGACTTCTACCAGACTTGGAGGGGAAGACAAGGAACCTACCAGGAGGTCACGAGCCAAGGGGCGGCCACCTACCCTAGCCGCGCCTCGCATGCTTGTAGCCTCTAGCAGGTCTCCTAACCGTATTCTCTGGCCTATAAATTCCCAAATATTGCCCCAATGCCAAAAAGAGCGTCGCAAATACTTTTTCGCCGCCAGAAACCTCCATTCCTGAGAGATCCAATCTTGGAGCCTTTTTCGGTAATCTGTCGGAGAGGGATTCCATCACGGAGGGCATCTACATCTACTCCATTGCCCCTCCGATGATGCGCCAGTAGTCCACCATAGACCTACGGGTCCATATCTAGTAGCTAGATGGCTTCTTCTCTCTCTTTGTGCCTTAATACCATGTGCTTCATGATCTTCATGGAGATCTATCCGATGTAATAGTGTTTTGCGGTTTGTTTGTCGAGATCCGATGAATTGTTGGTTTATGTTTAGATTATCCATGCATATTATTTCATTCTTTTCTGAATTATTATATGCATGATTTAATATCTTTGCAAGTCTCTTCGAGTTATTGGTTTGGTTTGGCCAACCAGATTGGTAATTCTTGCAAGGGGAGAAGTGCTTATTTTTGGGTTCAATCTTGCGGTGTCCTCACCTAGTGACAGTAGGGGTACAGAGGCACGTATTGTATTGTTGCCATCAACGATAAAAAGATAGGATTTTTATCATATTTCTTGAGTTTATCCCACTACATCATGTCATCTTACCTAGTGTGTTATTGTAACGCCCTGGACACAGCCGCCGGTAGTCGTTACTCCTGGCGGGATCTAGACTGGCCTCACAGATCAATACTAGTGTTTTCTGCGCACTTTGTCCACACTCGTGCGCACCCGGGACTGACTTCCCGGTTGGTCACCCATCCTAGAACTACTCCAAGCCAAGCACGCTTAATCTGGGGGTTCTGTTCGAATGGGCTCCTGGAAAAGAAGGAATTCCTTATTGATATGGGTAGTCCTTCATCCCTAATAAGCCCGGCTATCACATACACCAACACTCAGAGGAACCGACGTCCTCGTCGGGTCACAGGAATGTTCCATCTTGGCACAAACGTTTGTGCTTCTAGTCTGATACATGTGTCATTCCGTGTGCCGCGACAGGTCACCAACTTCGTGAACAACATGACCGCGCACCTGTCGGCAAACATCCGTGTAATCACGAGGGTCTCCTATGATACCAACTTGCAATGCCCAGCACGCACCCGTCGGTAGTCGTTACTCCTGGCAGGATATAGACTGGCCTCATAGATCAATGCTAGTCTTTTCTGCACACTTTGTCCATACTCATACGCACCCATGACCAACTTACCGATCGGTCACCCATCCTATAACTACTCCAAGCCAAGCACGTTGAACCTGGGGGTTCTGTCCGAATGGGCTCTCGGAAAAGAAGGAAGTCATTATTGATATGAGTGTTCTATCATCCCTAATAAGCTAGGCTATCACATAGAAATTTGAGGGAAGTTCTCCAACTTATAAGCCACTTATTACCATATTTGAACATCTACTAAAAAGGAAATGGCCTGATTTGGAAAACTACCAGAAATAGAAAAAAAGAGAAGGCAACAAAATAAAAACAACAAATCAAAGGGAGGGGACCCACTGGCATAGACACCAAGCCCCTATGTGGATAACAAGTGTGCCAGGGGCCCACTGTCATACACACACACATCACACATATAGGCACACACACGCACACGCAGGCACACCTGACCACATGGGATCTACCCACACATGCACACACGCGGGAACACACCACACAAGCACGCACGCACACATGATCCTGGCGCAGCCGCACGGTATCCAGCTGCCACACACACACACAAATAAGCGAAGAAAGAAAAGGGCCGGAGGGGGGATCGAACCCGCGACCTGCTGGTCATTAGCCCTGCATGCTACCACTGCGATAGGTGCGTTCGTCTGCTCAAAGAGGGGATCTTCACCAGAAATAACAGAAAAAGGCCCCTACTTCCTCTGCCCGGAGACAGAGAAGATAGTGATGGCGCCTACAAGCCCTCTGACGACCACCGAAGCTGGCAAACGGCGGCGGAGCTGCGGATAAGCACGGGGAACCCATTGCCATCATCTTCTAACGCCGAGGCATGCGGCAGCGAGGAGCTCGAGCGTGAGCTCATGCTCGGCTCGGGCATGGGGCGGCGACGGTAGCTACGACAGCAAGCGGGGCACGGTTGTGGCACAGAGCACGCACGGGCCCTGGCATGGCAACTACGCGAGCGAGCACACGCACACAAGAGGAAAGCAAAATGGAGGAAGGGTGTGGCCATTCTCTGAATAAAGTCTTTAGAGATCCGTGTAGAGCACGGGGAGCACGACGGATGACACGGCGTGAGCGAGCACTGAGGGCACCCATCGACGAAAACACGACATGGAGGTGGAGAGGAAGGTACCTCCACTACCTTGGCGTAACGAAGAGGTCGGGGACGCGGCTAGTCGACGGTGACGAGGCGAAGAACTCCGGTGCTCCTGCTGCACTCGTTCTGCAGGCGGAAGACAGCGATGGGGACGAACCTTCGGGCTCGCAGACGACGCGGGCATAGAGGAAGAAGACGGTAGGCATTTTCGGAGCTTGATCCACGCGTCGAGGAAGAAGAAGACAAGGCAGGGATGCTACCCCGAGCTCGAGCTCACGCTTGGTCGGAGCATGGTGGGTACGGCGATGGCAAGCGCTTGGAGGGACTTACCTATAGCGGGGAGGGGAGAAGTTGGGTAGAAAGGAGAGACGGGAAACCGTAGTGCACGGGGGATGCCTCAAATAGGCAGCTCGGGCTCCCTTCGACCGTCAAATTGGCATGGATGCCAACGTGACTGCTGCCGATGCTCTGCCGTATAGGACGACGAAGGCACACGGCTGGGGTGCACTGCTGCTATTGCTACTGGGCCACTGAGGGGGCAACGAGGACCAGGTGGCTGGCCTTCTCTCCTATTAAACAAAAGGGGTTTTCCTTTTAAAATAAACCACAAATGTAAATAAAACCCAGAGAAAAAGAGGTGTTTTTTTGGGAAGAAAAAAAATATGTTTGAAATCACATAATTGTACACTATTTTATAAAAATGTCCTAGGAATTTTTTGAGCAAACAAATTAATTCACATAAAAGCTCTGTTTTGCAAATAACCTAAAGGCAAACCCCTCAAACATTGACCAGATGCTACTCAGCAATTCGTGGCATATTACTTGGAAGAAGCCCAACATTTTCAATATAGGAAAACATCAAGAAAATGTTTAACATGTTGCATTATTTGAATAAGAGAGAAATGGGGATAGTTTGCTTATGGAAAAGAGGAGAATACAAGGCAAAGCATCACATGGATCCACTTCACAACACACCACTCACATCAACAACGTCACTCCACAACTTGGGCACACAAAACAAATGATGATGAATGCTTATGATGCCATGATGCAAGAATGACATGAAACAAAATTATATTAAGCACAACACATGGTGGCAAACATGGAAGGTCCACATGAGATACATGACCATAATGGCAAGGAGTGCACTTGGGATGTTACAACTCTCCCACACTACAAGAGGAACTTGGTCCGAGATCTAAGAACGAAAGAACTCTAGAAATTCGAAACGCAGAAGATCCTCACATTCCCAAGTAGCTTCTTTGTCGGAATGATGAGACCACTTCACCTTGAGAAACTTGATAGACTTGTTGCAAGACTTGCGCCCAGTTTCTTCGAGAATAGCAAGTAGATGCTCACGATAAGATAGGTCTTCCTGGAGATCACTGTCTTGGACGTCAGTGGTACGCTTAGGAGTCTTGAAGCACCTCTAGAGCTGAGAGACATGGAAAACATCATGCACATTTGCGAAATTCGGAGGAAGCTCTAGTTGATAGGCAAGGTCACCTCTCTCGCCCACCACTCTGAAAGGACCCACAAAGCGAGGAGGTAGCTTCCCTTTGATTCCGAACCGCTAACTGACCTTCATGGGAGAAACTCTGAGATAGACAAGGTCATCAATTTGAAAGGAGACATCCCGATGTTTGTTATCATAATAACTCTTATGTCGGGATTGAGCTACTTTGAAGTTCTCATGAATGACACGACGCATCTCTTCTGCTTTAGTGATCATGTCATTGCCCAAAATTTGACGCTCACCGATTTCAGACCAATTGAGCGGAGTACGGCACTTCCTACTGTAGAGAATCTCAAAAGGGGCTTGCCTGAACTAGCCTGAAAGCTGTTGTTGTATGAAAATTCAGCGTATGGAAGACAGTCTTCCCATTTCATGCCGAAAGAGATCACACAAGCTCTGAGCATGTCTTCGAGGATTTCATTGACCCTCTCAACTTGGCCACTTGTTTGCGGATGGAATGCAGTGCTGAAATGAATCTTGGTACCCATAGCAGTCTAGAAGGACTCCCAAAACTTGGAAGTGGAGAGGCTTCCACGGTCTGAGGATATGATCTGAGGAATACCATGCAAAGAAACCATCCTTGACGTATACAACTCTGCTAGCTGAGCTGCCGAAATAGACTCTTTGACCGGAAGGAAATGGGCAACTTTGGTCAGCTTGTCGATAGCAACAAATATGGCATCGTTGCCCTTATTAGACTTAGGAAAACCAGTGACGAAATCCATCTCCACATGATTGAGTTTCCACTCTGGAATAGGCAAATATTGAAGGAGACCTGCTGGACGTTGATGCTCCACCTTCACTCTGCGACAAACATCACACTCGTTCCCGAACTAAGCAATTTCACGTTTCATGCGAGTCCAGCAGAAGGTTTGCTTGAGGTCCTAATACACGTTGGAACTGCCTGGATGAATGGATAGGAGAGAATTGTGTGCTTCATCAATGATAACCTTCCTAAGATCACCTTTAGGAACCCCCAGATGGTCCTCAAAGAACAAGGTATCTTTGTCATCAATGCGAAAGCACCTATAATTTGGAATGCCCTTGGCCACACCTTTCTTCACTTTCTTCACCATCGCATCAAGAAGTTGAGCTTGGTGAACCTGATCTTCCAGAGTGGGAGAGACTTGAAGATTTGCAAGGAATCCCTGCGGAATCATTTGGAAATTGAGCTTGCGGAAGGCTTCACAAATCTCGGGTTGAAGAGGCTTCAGGATAAGACTGTTGTAGTACGCCTTTTGGCTGAGGGCGTCTGCTTTCCTAGGTGTATACTCAATGCTTGGGTTGAAGTCTTCAATAATTTCCACTCAACAAAACTACCGAAGATTGATATTGGGTTGAGTGAAAATGTACTTCAAGCTCTTGTGATCAGTGTACACCTCAACTGGTCTTCCCAACAACAAATGCCTCCAAGTCATCAGAGCTTGCGCAACTTCCGCCAACTCAAGATCATGAGTGGGGTAGTTCTTCTCAGCAAGCTTCAACTGTCACGAGGTATAAGCAACGATCTTCTTATCTTGCATGAGAACGCCACCAAGACCTTGGAGAGAAGCATCATAGAACAATTGAAAAGGCTTTGATTCCTCGGCAGGGATAAGAACTAGAGCTGAAGTGAGTTTCTGCTTGAGCGTATTGAACGCCACATCACACTCAAGAGACCAAGAATACTTGACATTCTTCTGAACGAGATTGGACAGAGGCTTAGCAATTTGAGAGAAGTTCTCCAAGAATCTTCTGCAGTAACTTGCAAGCCCGAGGAAGCTACGAAGCCGCTTGACATTCTAAGGAGGCTCCCACTTCAAGATTGCCTCAACTTTATTGGGGTGCACTTTAATGCCCTCGGCAGAGATCACTTGCCCAAGGTACACCACTTAGTTGATCCAAAACTCACACTTGGAAGACTTTGCATAGAATCGATGCTCTCTTAGCTTGTCAAGCATAAGCCGGAGATGCTCTGCATGTTCTTCTTTAGGGTCCGAGAACATGAGGATATCATCCAGATACACCCAGGCGAAATCATTGTTGAAAGGAGAGAATATGAAGTTCATCATTCTGGAGAAGGTTGGAGGAGAATTGGTGAGACCGAAAGACATGACGGTGTACTCATAAGAGCCAAAACTCGTCCTGAAAGTTGTCTTTGGAATATCTTCTTCACGAATGCGAATGTGATGATAGCCCATGTGAAGATCAAGCTTAGAGAAAACCTTGGCACCTTTCAGTTGTTCAAACAACTCATTGATGTTGGGAAGTGGGTACTTGTTCCTCATTGTCTTTTTATACAATGGACAGTAATCGACACAAATTCGGTCAGTGCCATCCTTCTTGACAAACAGCACACCACAACCCCGTGGAGAAGAACTTGGTCTGATCAAACCCAGACGTTCTTGTTCATCTAGCTGCTTCTTCAACTCTTTTAGCTCTTCGGGGCCAAGCTTATAAGGACGCTTGCAAACCAGTTCAGTTCCGGGCTCGAGGTCAATCACAAACTCAACTCGCCGGTGCGAAGGCATTCCTGGCAATTCTTCGGGAAAGATATCTTCATATTCACAAACCACCGGAATTTGAGAAATAGCCGAGATTTCACCCTTCTCATTAAGAGAAATGAGACGGATCGTGTCATCGCGAGCTGCGAAAATGATCACATCTTCTGAAGGATGAGTCAATTTGACTTCTTTGGCTTGACAATCAACATGCGCCTTGTTCATAGCCAGAAAGTCCATGCCAAGAATGAGATCAATATCGGAATTACCGAGAACAATTGGAGATGCCAGAAAAGAATAATTGCCCATCTTGATAGAAACATCCGGGACTACCCGACGAGAACTCATGCGCTTGCCTGGAGGTACAACTTGCAATGCCGCGAACAACTCTTCATGATGAAAATGATGCTTGGATGCGAACGGATATGATATAAAATAATGTGACGCACCAATATCAAACAAAACTTTTGCAGGGATAGAATTGACTAAGAGATTACCCATGATCACTTGAGAAGAATCCTCTGCCTCTGTTGCGTTCACCATGTTCAGTCTTGCTGAACTGGGATTATGCTTCGCCATAGCATTGCCTGGATATCTGACTTGAGGAGGAGGCGGAAGACGCTGCTAGTTGCACTTATTTGAGTAGTGACCCTTCTAACCACACTTGTGACAAGTAACCTCTAAGAGAGGACGGAAGTTGCCTGGAGGAGGAACATTAGATGACTTGGGTGCCTGGGGCCTCTGCTGATATCCTGGGTTGGGTGGGTGGGAAGAACCACGACCACCGAACTATCTCTGCTGCTCCGGGGGATGAAACGAAGGAGGAGGAACCCAATACTTCTGCTAGTTAGGGACCATCTAAGAGCTGGAAGAAGAAGAATAGGATTCCCTAGAACGCTTCCCTGAGTTCTCCAACTTGAGTTGACTTGCCTCGACCTTCAGAGCCATGTTGTAGAACTGATCAAACTCATGAGGCTCTTGGAGGACCAAACTCGGCAGAAGCTCATCCTTGAGACCACCTCTGAACTGATAAATCATAGACTTGTCGCTAGGAACATCTTGTTTAGCATAGCGGGCCAGATTCTAGAACTCGATGTTCTACTGATAGACATACTTGCTTCCTTGCTTCAGGAGCATGAACTTCTCACGCATCTCCTCGACAAAGGTCGTCGGAATGTAATTAGTCCTGAAGTCCTGACAGAAATCATCCCAGCTAACAACACGATCGCCCCTGGAGTCCTTGTATTGCTGCCACCAATCTGCCGCCCGACCCTTGAGCTGAAACGACACGAACCTGGGATAGTCCTTTGGCCTGTCATTGCTGCACTCAAAATGCTTACTCATGTCATGGAGCCAATCATCTGCATCAAAAGGCTGCTCACAACAGGTGGAAGACTTGGGCTGGTTGGCACAGAACTGGTTGAGTGTCGCGAACAGAGGATGATTTTGAAAATTCCCTTGATAACCTTGCTGACCCTAATCTCTCTCTTGCAACAGCCTAAGCAATATGTGAGTATTCGCATTGGTTGCGGCCATCACGGCTTGCCAAGCTTCTGGAGGAGGAGCCGGTGGTGAGGGTGGTGGAGGATGAGATTGCTCCTCACCCCGACCCGGATTCCCACGAGTTTGTGGAGCCATCCTAGAGATGCACAAGAACATCAACACACCATTGACAAAGATGATTGCAATAATCTGAATCAAATGACATGAAATACATTGAACGAAATAGCATAATAGCCTTCCTATAGAAAAATTAGTAAGAATGCCTTCTTTGGGTTTGCAATAACATGATCAGATATTAGAAGCCACTTGAATATACACAACAAGGTATTGAGCTAAGATACGCTCGGAACAAATGTATGGACCTCATACATCTGAAGAAAGATGATCCTAGGTAACTAACTGGATTCCCACCTACGAACTTCCGAACTTTTTGGTTATGCAATCGGGTCTTGGGGATACAAGGAGGCAAAATATCTCACACAACTAACAAGCCCTACATTCCACTATATCCATCCTTCAACACATAATAGAGGCTTAGGAACTCCATCTATCTCGAATCCTCGAAAGTACAATGATACCAAACATGGTGGTACCTCGGACGCCTCCCAGTACTGGGTGACTCCAAACTTATCTCTCCACGATAAGTATTGAAGCAATTTTGAACACCCTCCGTCCTGAGATACTAAGAAAACTGAATGATAACGATGTGCCAAGAATCCCCTGGAGCTCAACTCTGCAGTAGAAAACAAGTCAGATAGAAAGCACTAAGACAGAACTCAGTCACATCGGCATCATATAGTTTCCAAAATGCCCGCATGATCCTAAATTTTTTTGAGTGAGAAGAGGAGTAGAATCAAAATTCCTAAGTCGAATAGCTCACCAGAGTATAGAAGAGCAGTAGAAGAAACCTACTCTCCGATATAACTAGACTCAAAGTAGTTTTACTAGACTGAAGTCGGCCAAGTTTCATCAAGCAAAGGGCTCCTACGGTCATATGGCTTTGATACCAACTTGTAACACCCAAGATGTGCGCCTATCCTTATTTAGGCACGGGGGCCGCGACAGGGATAAAGGTGCATCTAGTCATTTTGCAAGTACAGCAACATCGCATACATGTTTGAAGAGATGAGTATATGAGTTGGCTTACACTCGCCACAAGCTAAATTACAAGTTCCCACAATTATTCAAACATCATACAGAAGACAGGGTGCATCTATGGACGAAATCAAATGAAGAAAAGAAGCAATGAAACTGTCTTGCTGGCCCAATGATCATGACCAAGGCCTCTCTACTCGTCGGGATACATGACGTACATTCTGCCACGATCTTCATCATACTCTGACTAGAGCTAGGACACATCATCTGGCACGGACTCATCAGCACCTGCACATCTATTGTTGTAATCTGTGAGCCACAGGGACTCAGCAATCTTGTAACCTGGGTACCGAAACTATGTAAGCTTACTGGGTTGGATGTGGTAAGTGCTGAGTTTACAGCACGCACTAAGAATTATTTGGTGGCTAACTTATGAGAACATGAATGTAATATGGTGGCCTAGGAAAGACGATCAAGTACTACTATGATCACTAAGTGATCTTGACCACCTACTTATGTCGAACATACCCCACCGTGTTCTCTCTCGGTTCATGTTTAGGAGCAGAGACTATCACGGTTACGCTCATAGTGGCTGTATTTTGGAGTTTACTTCAAGTTATCTATAACCGGGTGTTAAACAAAATATCCAAGTTGCCACATAACCGCGGGCACGGCTTTCCGAAAGATTTTTCCCTATAGGGGTGCTCCAACTAATCCATCACAAATTAACCACACGCCATGGGAATAGCGTCGACCATGGATCTCGTGATCATCCTAGGCAATTCCAAAGGAAAACCGACACCTCGAGATAGCCTGAAGAAGATCGGAGTTCCTCGAGCAAGACATTCTAGAAAGGTAAAACAAGTCCAGCAAGACCGCCCGCCAGGCCAAATCCCAATAGGAGCCACGCATATCTCTGTCTCAGGGCACTACCAGATGGGTCTAGCTATGGGGAAAATGAATCCTCAAGTTTCCCCGAGGCGGCCCCGTAGGCAGCCCATTTTGGACCAACACTCACGAGGAGCACTGGCCCGGGTATTATCCATGGGGTAGCTATGCCCTATATATTTTTGTTAATTGTTAAGCAAATAGTACCAATGTTCTCTCTTGCCAGACAAGCTTTAATCTCAAATGAATAATCAAGGGGGTCCCCATAACAACCCCGAGCATGTTATGAGCGCAAAATATGGAAACATAACACCTGTAACAAGTAACTATGGCAGCAAAAGTGGAAAAAAATACTAAGCAAAAGGCCAAGCCTTCCACCTAACCAAGATATATATGTGCATTAAGTTAAATAGCAGTAAATATTGTGATATCTCCAGATATCCATGTTATCACATGGAAACAACTTGCACCTATATCTAAGAACTCTATAAGATGCGCTGAGCAGCGGTAACTTAGCCAAACAAAGTTTGCTAGGTAGTGGAGGGGTTAGAGGCTATCATGGCAATGTAGGAGGCTTGTCATTCAAGTGGTAGGTAATGCAAATTTAATGATAAGAGCGAGACATCGAGCAAAGCAAAAATAGTGTCGGGATCCTGGTTCGGTCATCTTGCATGTTGGTTCTTCAAAGGGACAAAGAGCTGGGTCCTCGTAGTGGTACTCTCCTGGATCCTCATACTCAAGTTCAACACTCGCGTATACCCAAGAGAAACATCAACAATAAACAAAAAACCAAGGTGCAATGCACAAACAAGATGATGCGTGATTCATTTGAAGTATTTTACATGACGATCCTAAGCTAGGCATGTTTCTCATGCAATAGTTAGGGTATTTACAATTATGGACAGAACCTCATGTTAAGTTGTTTGAACATGCATGATCATGGAAAATATGGATGCTTCATGCAAAAAACGATGCAAATGCATATGTAAAACGTAGGAAACGGAGTAACGGTTCTCACGCTACGCTTCTGGCAAAGTACGAAGAGAAAATACCAGACAAGGAAGGCCATGGGCTATTCCTTGGTATTCCAAGGTAGCCACTGGTTAGGAAATGAAACCAATAAAAATAGAGTCAAAGATCAAGCAAAACAATGGACCATAGCTCCCACAAGTCACAAAACACTACCACACACAATCTTCCTAAAACAGCAACATAGCAGCTTCCACAACAATTATCTAGCGCTACACGATGTTTCCAACCTCAAATAAAGCATGTACAGAAACTACATAACATGCTTATCAAATCATCCAACTACACAAACTTTAAAGGAAGCACATATCACTAAGCATGAAGCTCACAAGATGGCATAATGAAACATATTCTAGGGACTTCGTGAAAATCACAGTTTTTTGGAATCTGAGTTAAGCTGATAGAAAACTGACAGCAGAAAATAATGATGCTAGCGACCACCTCATGGCATGAAAATTAATAGGATGGTAGAGGACAATATCTACTACAAAACACTAGCACTGAGCTTGAGCTAAAACTCAACAGAACACTTGGTAGCATCCACTCAACATGGCATAAAAATAATAGCAGATTCTCAGACTTAGAAATATTTGGCAATGGCAAAACTGGACACATGTTAACAGAATAGCAACTTGACAGTAGGTATAAACTATGATGCAAAGGATTAATTCCCATGTTTTTAGGACAATTTAGAAGAGTATGATGAGCACAATAAAACATGTTAAGGCCCCAAACTCAAAGGAACAACACATCCATGGGAATCATCATCTAAGCATAGCAAGAAACTGATAGCATTCAACACTTAGCAAAATTTGAGACAAGAAACTAGTGTTATTATCTTAGCATGTTAACAGCAAGAAACCCACTTATCCCAAGGTTATCATGCCAAACAAAAATACCAGGGCCTAGTACCCACAAAACACTAGCATATTCATGTCGACAAGTTTCAAATATGTTGCATAGATTAAATCATACGAAAATGACAAAATGGCATGTTGGGGCAAAAATGACATTTTGCAAACTTTCCCAAATGACAAAACAAATTCCACAACTCGATTCCTTGGGAGATTCTACCCCAAAATCATGTATCATACTCATATGTTCATGTCAACAAAATGATCAAAACCTAATTTGAAATTACATACATGCACTTATAAGCCACATATTACCCTATTTGAACATCTACTAAAAAGGTAGTGGCCTGATCTGGAAAACTACCAGAAATAGAAAAAAATAGAGAGGGCAATAAAATAAAAACAACAAATCAAAGGGAGGGGACCCACTAGCATAGACACCAGGCCCCTATGTGCATCACAAGTGGCCCAAGGGCCGACAGTCATACACACACTGAACACACACACATCACACCTATAGGCACACACACGCACACACAGGTACACTTGGCCACATGGCATCTACCCACACACGCACACACGTGGGCACACACCACACAAGCACGCACGCGCACACGATCCCGGCACAGCCGCACGGGATCCTGCTGCCACACACATACAAATCAGCGAAAAAAAGAAAAGTGCCGGCGGGGGATCGAACCCGCGACCTATTGGTCATTGCCCCGACACGCTACCACTACGATACGCACGGGCGTCTGCTTAGGGAGGGGATCTACGCCAGAAATAATAGAAAAAGGCTCCTGCTTCCTTTGCTCGGAGACAAAGAAGCTAGAGACGGCTCCGACGAGCCCTCCGACGACCACCGAAGCTGGCAAACGGTGGTGGAGGTGTAGATACGCACGGGGAACCCATTCCCATCGTCTTCTAACGGCTACGCGTGCGGCGGCAAGGAGCTCAAGCACGAGATCATGCTCGGCTCGGGCTTGGGGTAGCTACGGCAGCTACGGTAGCAAGCGGGGCATGGCTGTGGCACAGAGCGCGCATGGGCGTGGCAGGGTGACTATGCGAGTGAGCATGCACACATGAGATCAAAGTGAAGCGTAGGAAGGGTGTGAACCTTCTTTGAAAAAATCTTCAGAGATCCGTGTAGAGCACGGAGAGTACGGCGGATGACACGGCGTGGGCGGGCACTACGGGCACCCATACGGAAAGACGGTATGGAGGTGGAGAGGAAGGTACCTCCACTACCTTGGTGTGACGAAGAGGTCAGGGATGCGGCTAGTCGATGGCGACGAGGCAAAGAACTTTGATGCTGCTACTGCACTAGTTCTGTAGGAGGAATACGGCAATGGGGACGACACTCTGGGCTCGCAAACGATGCGGGCATAGAGTAAGAAGACGTCAGGCACTTCCGGAGCTTGATCCACGCGTCAGGGAGGAAGAAGACAAGGCGGGGACGCTACCCCGAGCTCGAGCTCGTGCTCGCCCAGAGCATGGTGGGTAGGGCAACGGCGAGCGCATATATCACTAAGCATGAAGCTCACAAGATGGCATAATGAAACATATTCTAGGGACTTCGTGAAAATCACAGTTTTTTGGAATCTGAGTTAAGCTGATAGAAAACTGACAGCAGAAAATAATGATGCTAGCGACCACCTCATGGCATGAAAATTAATAGGATGGTAGAGGACAATATCTACTACAAAACACTAGCACTGAGCTTGAGCTAAAACTCAACAGAACACTTGGTAGCATCCACTCAACATGGCATAAAAATAATAGCAGATTCTCAGACTTAGAAATATTTGGCAATGGCAAAACTGGACACATGTTAACAGAATAGCAACTTGACAGTAGGTATAAACTATGATGCAAAGGATTAATTCCCATGTTTTTAGGACAATATAGAAGAGTATGATGAGCACAATAAAACATGTTAAGGCCCCAAACTCAAAGGAACAACACATCCATGGGAATCATCATCTAAGCATAGCAAGAAACTGATAGCATTCAACACTTAGCAAAATTTGAGACAAGAAACTAGTGTTATTATCTTAGCATGTTAACAGCAAGAAACCCACTTATCCCAAGGTTATCATGCCAAACAAAAATACCAGGGCCTAGTACCCACAAAACACTAGCATATTCATGTCGACAAGTTTCAAATATGTTGCATAGATTAAATCATACGAAAATGACAAAATGGCATGTTGGGGCAAAAATGACATTTTGCAAACTTTCCCAAATGACAAAACAAATTCCACAACTCGATTCCTTGGGAGATTCTACCCCAAAATCATGTATCATACTCATATGTTCATGTCAACAAAATGATCAAAACCTAATTTGAAATTACATACATGCACTTATAAGCCACATATTACCCTATTTGAACATCTACTAAAAAGGTAGTGGCCTGATCTGGAAAACTACCAGAAATAGAAAAAAATAGAGAGGGCAATAAAATAAAAACAACAAATCAAAGGGAGGGGACCCACTAGCATAGACACCAGGCCCCTATGTGCATCACAAGTGGCCCAAGGGCCGACAGTCATACACACACTGAACACACACACATCACACCTATAGGCACACACACGCACACACAGGTACACTTGGCCACATGGCATCTACCCACACACGCACACACGTGGGCACACACCACACAAGCACGCACGCGCACACGATCCCGGCACAGCCGCACGGGATCCTGCTGCCACACACATACAAATCAGCGAAAAAAAGAAAAGTGCCGGCGGGGGATCGAACCCGCGACCTATTGGTCATTGCCCCGACACGCTACCACTACGATACGCACGGGCGTCTGCTTAGGGAGGGGATCTACGCCAGAAATAATAGAAAAAGGCTCCTGCTTCCTTTGCTCGGAGACAAAGAAGCTAGAGACGGCTCCGACGAGCCCTCCGACGACCACCGAAGCTGGCAAACGGTGGTGGAGGTGTAGATACGCACGGGGAACCCATTCCCATCGTCTTCTAACGGCTACGCGTGCGGCGGCAAGGAGCTCAAGCACGAGATCATGCTCGGCTCGGGCTTGGGGTAGCTACGGCAGCTACGGTAGCAAGCGGGGCATGGCTGTGGCACAGAGCGCGCATGGGCGTGGCAGGGTGACTATGCGAGTGAGCATGCACACATGAGATCAAAGTGAAGCGTAGGAAGGGTGTGAACCTTCTTTGAAAAAATCTTCAGAGATCCGTGTAGAGCACGGAGAGTACGGCGGATGACACGGCGTGGGCGGGCACTACGGGCACCCATACGGAAAGACGGTATGGAGGTGGAGAGGAAGGTACCTCCACTACCTTGGTGTGACGAAGAGGTCAGGGATGCGGCTAGTCGATGGCGACGAGGCAAAGAACTTTGATGCTGCTACTGCACTAGTTCTGTAGGAGGAATACGGCAATGGGGACGACACTCTGGGCTCGCAAACGATGCGGGCATAGAGTAAGAAGACGTCAGGCACTTCCGGAGCTTGATCCACGCGTCAGGGAGGAAGAAGACAAGGCGGGGACGCTACCCCGAGCTCGAGCTCGTGCTCGCCCAGAGCATGGTGGGTAGGGCAACGGCGAGCGCTTGGAGGGACTTACCGACGCCCAGGAGGGGAGAAGATGGGCAGAAAGGAGAGATGGGAAACCCTAGGTCACGGGGGACACCTCAAATAGGCGGCTCGGGCTCCCATCGGCCGTCAAATCGGCACGGACGCCGATGTGGCTGCTGCCGATGCTCTGTCGTACAAGACGACGAACGCGCGCGGCTGGGCTGTACTACTGGTACTGCTACTGGGCCACTGCGGGGTCAAGGAGGCCCAGATGGCTGGCCTTATCTCCCATTAAAACAAAAGGGGGGTTTCTTTTAAAATAAACCACAGATGTAAATAAAACCAAGAGAAAAAACGGAGGGTTTTTTGGAAGAAAAAAATATGTTTGAACTCACATAATTGTACACTATTTTATAAATATGGCCTAGGAATTTTTAGAGCAAACAAATTAATTCACACAAAAACCAATTGGGCTTTATTTTGCAACTAACCAAAAGGCAAACCCCTCAAACATTGACCACATGCTACTCAACAATTCATGATAGATTACTTGGAAGAAGCCCAACATTTTTAATATAGGAAAACAACAAGAAAATATTTAACATGTTGCATTGCTTGAATAAGAGAGAAATGGGGATAGTTTGCTTATGGAAAAGAGGAGAATACAAGGCAAAGCATCACATGCATCCACTTCACAACACACCACTCACATCAACAACACCACTACACAACTTGGGCACACAAAACAAATGATGATGAATGCTTATGATGCCATGATGCAACAATGACATGAAGCAAAATTATATTAAGCACAACACATGGTGGAAAACATGGAAGGTCCACATGAGATACATGACCATAATGGCAGCGAGTGCACTTGGGTTGTTACCGTTACTTTGTTCTTCATGAACTTAATACTCTAGATGCAGGCAGGAGTCGGTCGATGTGTGGAGTAATAGTAGTAGATGCAGAATCGTTTCGGTCTACTTGACACAGACGTGATGCCTATATGCATAATCATTTCCTTGGGTATCTTCATAATTATTCTCTTTTGTATCAATTGCTCGACTGTAATTTGTTCACCCACCGTGTTACTTTCCTTCAAAAGAGAAGTCTCTAGTGAAACCTATGCCCCCCGGGTCTACTTTCCACCATGTGTTGGGATTTATTTACCGTGCTGCAATTTATTTACCTTTTTAGTTTCCGCAATCTTTTACATCTATCTCTATCAGATCTCATCGTTGCAAGTAACCTGAAGGGATTGACAACCCCTTTATAGCGTTGGGTGCAATAGTTTGATTGTTTGTGTAGGTGTATCCATTGGTGACTTGCTTGTACCTCCTACTGGATTGATACCTTGGTTCTCACCAACTGAGGGAAATACTTCTATACTTTGCTACATCACCCTTTCCTCTGCTAGGGAAAACCAACACAAGCTTAATAAGTAGCAAGAAGGATTTCTAGTGCCGTTGCTAGGGAGGATACATAGCAAGTTAAGACAAGAACTCTCCCGTCAACTTGCCAATTTCTAGCGCCGTTGTCAAGGAGATCTACATCAAGCCTAACAAATACCCATCACAAACTCATCTTTTTCATTTACATTATTTTCCATTTGCCTCTCGTTTTCCTCTTCCCCACTTCTAAAACAATTTTCATAAAATACGAAAAAGATTTGCCTTTGTATTCGCCCTTCTTCCATTCGCCTTTTCATTTGCTTTTTGTTTGCCTACAGGCTAGAGCGATTCGTTGCCACCATGTCTAAATCTGGGAAAGTTATCATTGAAATTTTTTGAGGGTATTGCTAGTACAAATCTTGAGAGAAAAATTGCATCTTGCTTTGTAGATCATGAATCTAAACCTCCTTCTAAATATAAAGTTAAAACTATTCAAGCGGGAGATGGTAATATTATTAGGAAGAGTGTTATTCAAGAGTATTTGATTCTATTGGAGTAATGTTGATGAATAAGAAATCTATTCTCCATAGCAGAAATTGTTATGCAGATGCTATTGCCATCCTTGCTGAAAAAATGGAAAGAAAATTTCTCACATTCATCCCGCTTTACAAGACGTGTTTTATGAACTTCCCTAAATGAATCATCCTAAGGCCAAAAATATTGCCACTATCATCCTTATGCATGAATTTGATTTTATCATACAAAAGGCTAGGGAAATTTTTGCTTTCTATAAAAAGGATATTGAGCAACCTCCGATTAAAGGAATCCTATACGATAAACAAACCTTGCGTAGCCTTGAGTCTAGGGATTATCAATCTTACCATGATAATCTTAGAAGAAGAGTTCCTTATTCCGAAATTACCCAAACCATTTATCTTGAAACCTATGATGAATTTGGTTGGATCACTACGGGCATTTATGTAGGATTCAATGATGATTGCTTAGAAGAAAAAATCAGGGAACCTGCTAATAATAAGATACACATTTTATATTATGATATCTATGGTGATGATCCGTATTATGAGAACGGATTGCTTACCAAAGATGACAATACCTAGATCTATTGTGTTATGCCTAGCTAGGGGCGTTAAACAATAGCACTTGTTGGGAGGCAACCCAATTATATTTTTATGTTCTTTTTGTTGCTTCTGTATTTGAGTGTTTCGCACATTAATTCCTCTATTGTGTTTTGGTGTTTTAATTAGTGTTTGATCCGAGTAAGACTGAAAAATAGGAACTTTTGCACTTTTTGAGTGTTTCACACATTAATTCCTCTATGGTGATTGTTGATTTGATCTTGCTGAAAAATAGGAACTTTTGCGCCCAGTCCAGAAAGATTATTATCAAAATTTCCCTGATTTTCCTAAGTTTTCAGAATTTGTGGCTTTACAGAACTAGACGAGGTATCCAGATTGCTACGGGCTGTTCTATTTTTGACAGATGTTGTTTTCTTTGTGTTGTTTGCTTGTTTTTATGTATCTATGGGTCGTATCGGGGGGTATGAACCATGGAGAAGTTGGAATACAATATATATTATATACCAATATAAATAAATAATGAGTTCACAACAGTACCTAAAGTGGTGATTTATTTTTCTTATACTAACGGATCTGACAAGTTTTGTGTTGAGTTTTGTGTTGTGAAGTTTTCATGTTTTGGCTGAAGATGTGATGGACTATGGAATAAGGAGTGGCAAAACCCTAAGCTTAGAGATTCCCAAGGCACCCCAACCCATATTCAAGGATACCAGAGAGCCTAAGCTCTCTTTCCTCTTCAATCCATCAGTAAATTTACTTGAGGCTATATTTTTATTCACTACATGATATGTGTTTTGCTTGGAGCGTCTTGTATGATATGAGTATTTTCTTTTTAGTTTTCCACAATCATCCTTTCTGCACACATCTTTTTAGAGAGACACACATTAATCATGAATTTATTAGAATGCTCTATGTGCTTCACTTATATTGAGCTAGGAAATGTTGCTCTAGTACTTCACTTATATCTTTTTAGAGCAGGATGGTGTTTTGTTTTATAGAAATAATTGAACTCTCATACCTCACTTTATATTATTTTGAGAGTCTTTAAACAGCATGGTAATTGGTTTAGGTTATGAATTTAGTCCTAATATAATTGGCATCCAAGAGGGATATAATAAAAACTTCCATATAAAGTGCATTGAATATTATAAGAAGTTTGATTCCTTGCATAAGGTTTTGAGATATAAAGATGGTAATATTAAGAGTCATGTTAGGAAGTAATTTTGAATTGGTAAAAATACTTGTGTAAAGGTTTGTGATTCCAATAGCATGCATGTATGGTGAACCGTTATGTAAGGAAGTCGGAGCATGATTTGTATATTGATTGTCAGCCTTTGTGTGAGGGTTGGGAGCGTGCGATGGTTTACTCCTATCAACCTCTCCCCTAGTGGCATGCATCTAACACTTTGCTTCAATGAATAATAGACTTTTGCAATAAGTATGTGTGTTCTTTATGACTAATGTGTCTCCATTGATTATACTCACTCTCACCCTCCCACTTTTTCTAGCCTCTCTAGTACTGCGCAACTTTCACCGGCGCACTACACCCACCATACATCCTTCCTCAAAATAGCCACCATACCTACCTATTTTGGCATTTACATAGCCATTCTGAGCTATATTACCATGCAACTTCTGTTGTTTTCTTTATTATGACACGCACCATCATTTTCATATAGCTTTGCATGATCTTAAGATAGCTAGCATGATGTTTTCATGGCTTGTCCATTTTTTGATGTCATTTGCCATGCTAGATCACTGCACATCCTGGTACACCGCCGGAAGCATTCATATAGAGTCATATTTTGTTCTTTATATCAAGTTGTAATTCTTGAGTTGTAAGTAAATAAAAGTGTGATGACCATCATTGTTATAGCATTGTCCCATGCGAGGAAAGGATGATGGAAGCTATGATTCCCTCACAAGTTGGGATGAGTCTCTAGACTTTATGAAAAATAAAAGAGGCCAGCGAATCCCAAATAAAAAAAGAGGCCAAAGATTCCCACCAAAATAAAAAATGAGAGAGAGAGAGAAGGGACAATGCTACTATGTTTTTTTCCACACATGGGCTTCAAAGTAGCACCATGATCTTCATGATAGAGAGTCTCCTATTTTGTCACTTTCATATACTAGCGGGAATTTTTCATTATATAACTTGGCTTGTATATTCCAATGATGGGCTTCCTCAAATTGCCCTCGGTCTTCCCACTTAGTTTCTTTTTGAGCTTTCATACTCTTATAGGTCTAGTGCATCCGTTGCATGGAAATGCCTACTCACTCATATTAATATCTATTGATGGGCATCTCCATAGCCTGTTGATACGCCTCATTGATGTGAGACTATCTTCTCCTTTTTTCATCACAACCTCCACCATATTCTATTCTACCTATAGTGTTATATCCATGGCTCACACTCATGTATTGCGTGAGAGTTGAAAAAGTCTGAGAACATAAAAGCTGTGAACAAATTGCTTGACTTGTCATCGGGGGTGTGCAAGATATAAATACTTTGTGTCGGGAAGATGGAGCATTGCTAGACTATATGATATTGTATTTTGAAGAGACATAATTGCTTTGTTACTACGCTTGAAATATTATTGTTTTTATGTCAACATTAAGCTTTTGTTTTCAGCCTTATGGATCTGAACAGTCATGCCACAATAAAGAATATTACATGGATAGATATGTTAGGTAGCATTGCACATCAAAAGTTCTGTTTTTATCATTTACCTACTCAAGGACGACAAGGAATTAAGCTTGGGGATGTTGATACGTCTCCAACATAACTATAATTTTTTATTGTTCCATGCTATTATATTGTCTGTTTTGGATGTTTTATATGCATTAATATGCTATTTTATACAATTTTTGGGACTAACCTATTAATCTAGAGCCTAGTGCCAGTTTTTGTTTTTTCCTTGTTTTTGAGTATTGCAGATAAGGAATATTAAATGGATTCCAAATAGAATAAAATATTCGCGATGAGTTTTCTTGGACTAGAAGACATTTACCAGACTTGGAGGGGAAGGCAAAGAACTTGCCAGGAGGTCACAAGCCAAGGGGCGCGGCCACCAACCCTGGTCACGCCTGGCAGGCTTGTGGACCCCCAGCAGGTCTCCTAGCCCTATTCTTTGGCCATTAAATTCCCAAATATTCCCCCAATACCAAAAGGAGCCACACAAATACTTTTCTGCTACCAGAAGCATCCGTTTCTGAGAGATCCGATCTTGGATCCTTTTTTGGTAATCTATCGAAGGGGGATTCAATCATGGAGGGCATATACATCAACTCCATTCCCCTCCGATAATGCAAGAGTAGTCCACCATAGCCCTATGGGTCCATAGCTAATAGCTAGATGGCTTCTTCTCTCTCTTTGTGTTTCAATACAATGTTCTTCATGATCCTCATGGAGATCTATCCGATGTAATACTCTTTTGCGGTTTGTTTGTCGAGATCTGATGAATTGTTGGTTTATGTTCAGATTATCCATGAATATTTTTTGAGTCTTTTCTGAATTCTTATATGCATGATTTAATATCTTTGCAAGTCCCTTCGATTTATTTTTTCGGTTTGGCCAACTAGATTGGTAATTCTTGCAATGGGAGAAGTGCTTAGTTTTGGGTTCAATCTTGCGGTATCCTCACCCAGAGGCAGTAGGGGTAGAGAGGCACGTATTGTATTGTTGCCATCAAGGATAAAAATATGGGGTTTTCAGCATATGCTTGAGTTTATCCCTCTACATCATGTCATCTTACCTAATGCGTTACTCTGTTCTTCATGATCTTAATACTCTAGATGCAGAGAGGAGTCGGTCTACTTGACACGGACGTGATGCCTATATGCATAATCATTTCCTTGGGTATCTTCATAATTATTTGCTTTTCTATCAGTTGCTCGACAATAATTTGTTCACCCACCGTGTTACTTTCATTCAAGAGAGAAGCGTCTAGTGAAACCTATGGCCCCGGGTCTACTTTCCATATTGCATTTTAGATCTATATACCAAAAATACCTTGCTGCAATTTATTTACCTTTTTACTTTCCGCAATCTTTTACATCTATCTCTATCAGATCTCATCCTTGCAAATAACCATGAAGGGATTGACAACCCCTTTATAGCGTTGGGTGCAAGAATTTGATTGTTTGTGTTGGTGCATCCATTGGTGACTTACTTGTATCTTGTACTGGAGTGATTCCTTGGTTATCAACATTTGAGGGAAATACTTATCTACTTTGCTGCATCACCCATTCCTCTTGATGGGAAAACCAACGCAAGCTCGAGAAGTAGCATTTGCCAGCAAACGACCACATTTTTGGCACTTTGAATTCCAGTAAAGAGGTGCTTTGCCGTTTGCCTGGGTGTAGTGGACGGCAAAGAATTTTGCCGTGAGGCCACGTACAAAAAAGGTGTTGGATGATGTATCGCTGGAGCTATCCATGTTAGTGGCTAAGGACAGCCTTTGCCATCTGCAACCGACGGCAAAGAGGTAAAATACTTTGCCGTCAGCTCCCGGACGGCCATGCGGGATGCCTATTTGTCGTCTACCCCTGGACGGGAAAGTGACGAAATGGCTCGAGGCCTAGCACTCCCGGTTTGCATAAGTAAGTGACACGTGTCTCCTTTGCCGTCGAATGCGGACGACAAAGGGGCTTTGCCGTCAATGGCTGACGGCAAAGAGGCAATATAGTGATTGTTTTTTCTTTTTTTCTTATATCCAACAATTTTCACAGGCAAAATATGATATATATATATGTGTGTGTGTGTGTGTGTATTTCACAATAACAATATTCTTGCCATACTGATGATCATCCAACAAGCACAAATTAATATCATCCAACAACAAGCCCATATTTCATCCTATCTTCCAACGACAAGTAGCAAGTTTCACATATGTAGCAAGTTTAGAAGTGTTCATCGATACAAAATCATAAGCACTTTATGAACCAAAATCACTCCATCAATGCAAGCTTCCATGCAGTGACTCTAATCTACAAGATGGGAAATATGAAAGTTGGATGAAGAAGACTAGAAGAAAGTTTCACATATGGTGCGCACCCACTCACACTTATATGGTGGTGTATGTTGGTGGACTCTACCTAACACTAATATTTCGACATACAAAATGTACATAATTTTGTCTGAAGCGCAAAGTTTGTCTTTATTTGAGAAGATGAGCCAGGTAAGTTGTATATTGTGAATTACCATCCTCGTCATCACGAAGGTGAGGCACCGCGGTTGCTCGGGCCGGTTTCACCTGGAGAAGGCTGCCCTGGATAAGGGTCGTGCGATGTGACTCCGGAGTTATGATGCACCAAAGATGATTTACAATGTCTCGTTAGCATGATGACACTGAAATGATCATTGCATTCAAATGAAACTCACCATTTCAACTATGGTAATGACAGGCATCGACGGAGCGGTCTGGCCGTTTTTCTCGCACATAGTCTGCACATTTGGTTTTCACAAGTCAATGATATTCATTATTAATGAAACGAACATTAAATGCAAGATTTTACAAATATGAAGAAGAATCTTACCACGAAGAGCTCGTAGATAGCCCCGTAAGACGCATCGGACCGTGCCCTCTCCTCCTCCAACAACCTAGCCATCCTCTCCTCCATCTCTTTCTCCTTCGCCGCCATAAGCGCCTATGTTGTCTCTCTCTCTCTTTTTCTGAATAGCATCTTGCAACACAAATGCTTGTTAACATTTTAATCATCTTTGTTCACACACACAACGTAACGATGAAAGATATCTGAGTCTGTATAACTAACCTTGATGGCGAGCTCGACTGGCCATGGATGAGGCCTTATTTCAGGACAGGAGCTCGTTTGGCATGCCTTGATCTGCCGGACAGTGCTAAGACAATGTATAAAGCCATCTACAATGGCCATCAACCTACGGGGCCTCCCGCCGCTAGCTATCATCACCAGCTCTAGATGAATAGCCCCCTAGCTCGGGTCAAAGTCCTCCCCTTTCCTTGCCTTCCCCTCATCTCTATACCTCACGAGCTTGTTGTGGGAGGACATGTTGGTGAAGTTCTCGGAATGATTGAGGTCAGACTCACAGAATGCCTTGACCTTCTTGTATGAGACAGTATGGTCCATCGCAAAGAGGTCATACATCTCTAGCACCTCCGTTTTATTGTGATGTGCTAAGAGAGAGAGAGAGGCACAAAGTATTAGTAAAGGGCTCAAGCTAGAGTCAATAATAAATTGGATGAATCATCAAGGTAACCACATACCCAGTTCTGACCAAATTGTTTTAAGTTGGCGCTCCCTTGATGCTGTGGAACACAAACCATTTTGTTATGCCGGTCCTTGGCATTGTTGTGGATGGCTAGCCATTGTTGTGAGCACCACCCATCAACCAACGCATCTTAAAAATCCATCTTATCCGCACACCATCTCGGGTCACCTAAGTTAATAAAGAGATATTTGAGCGTTACGCGTACGAATCAATGAAGGAAACTAAGTAAGGCCTTAAGAATACGAAATTACCTTCATGTAATTCTCCTTCTCCATCTTATTTCGATGGCACGTCAACTTCTCCTTCCTAATACGACACGATTCATAGTAGTCTTGAACAACCTGCACCCGAGCCTCACGTCATAAGTTTTGTAGTAGGCGCCTACATTGGTGATCGATAACCTTTGTCGCAGACTCCTCGTGTCGCTCCAGACACCTCTAGAAGGTCTGCAATCAAACGAGACAACACCTATTAGTACAATCACTAGCTATTGTTGATTTCTAATTGTGTAAAGGATAAATTACCCAAAACAGTCTGATCACCATGTCCGCCCTCGTGTGGCACGAAACACCATCGATCCTCTCCTTAGGCGGGTCGGGTGCAGCCAAGTAGTGGTCTGAGGTCAATCCTAACTCTACCTGACCCTCTCCAGGCAACGTGAGAAACCCCGGGAAGTTTTTCCTGAGAAGGACACGAAGGACGTGATTGGTCCTACGGGCATCCCGGGGTTGATACCAAGCCCTGTAATATGACAAAGCCAAAACATTAGATATTTGAAAAAACACGAAGGCAAAAGGTTAAAAAAGAGTACATGCACTTGCTTGTCCCCATCAGGCCTAATCTATGGGAAATATGCCCCAGAGGCAATACTAAAATTGTTATTATTATTTTTCCTTGTTCATGATAATTTTCTATTGTTCATGCTATAATTGTATTAACTGGAAACCGTGATACATGTGTGAATACATAGACCACAACATGTCCCTAGTCAACCTGTAGTTGACTAGCTCGTTGATTAATAGATGGTCATGGTTTCATGACCATGGACATTGGATGTCGTTGATAATGGGATCACATCATTAGGAGAATGATGTGATGGACAAGACCCAATCCTAAGCATAACACAAGATCGTGTAGTTCGTCTGCTAAAGCATTTCTAATGTCAAGTATCATTTCCTTAGACCATGAGATTGTGCAACTCTTGGATACCGTAGAAATACTTTGAGTGTGCCAAACATCACAACATAACTAGGTGGCTTTAAAGGTACACTACGGGTATCCCCGGAAAGTATGTGTTGGGTTGGCACAAATTGAGACTGGGATTTATCACTTCGTGTGACGAAGAGGTATATCTGGGCCCACTCGGTCAGACATCATCATAATGAGCTCAATGTGACTAAGGAGTTAGCCACTGGATGATGTGTTACGGAACGAGTAAAGAGACTTGCCGGTAACAAGATTGAACAAGGCATAGGGATACTAATGATAGAATCTCGGGCAAGTAACATACCAATAGACAAAGGGAATTGTATACGGGATTGATTGAATCCCCGACATCGTGGTTCATCCGATGAGATCATTGCGGAGCATGTGGGAGCCAACATGGGTATCTAGATCCCGCTGTTGGTTATTGACCGGAGAGGTGTCTCGGTCATGTCTCAATGCCTCCCGAACCCATAGGGTCTACACACTTAAGGTTCGATGATGGTAGGGTTGTATGGGAATAGTGGACGTGGTTACCGAAGGATGTTCGGATTCTCGGATGAGATCCCGGACGTCATTAGTAGTTCTGGAATGCTCCGGAGATAAATATTAATATATAGGAAGTGAGGAATTGGTCACCAGAAGTGTTCCGGGCATCACCGGTAACGTACCGGGACCACCGGAAGGATTCTGGGGGTCCACCGTGTGGGGCCACCAGCACCAGAGGGCTGTGTGGGCTGAAGGTGGGAGGGAACCAGCCCCTAGGTGGGCTGGTGCGCCTCACAAAGGGCCCAAGGCGCAGCAAAGGAGGAAGGTGGGCTAACCATAGCACAGATGGGCCCTAGGCCCACCCTAGGGCGCCTCCCCCCTCTCCCTCTCTTAGCCGTCGCCCAAGACCCATCTAGGGTTGGCCGCTAGCCCTAGGGTGGGAACCCAAGGGGCTGCACACTCCCTCCTCCTCCTCCTCCTCCTCCTATAAATAGTGGAGAGTTTTGGGCTGCCAACAACATGACTATCTATCTCTCTCGGCGCAGACCTACCCCTCCTCCCCATCATCCTCCGTAGGGCTTGGCGAAGCCCTTCCGGAGTACCACGTAGCTCCACCGTCACCACGCCGTCATGCTGCCGGAGCTCACCCTCAACCTCTCCTTCCTCCTTGCTGGATCAAGGCATAGTAGACGTCACCGGGATGGACGTGTGTTGAACATGGAGGCGTCGTTGTTCGGCGCTTAGATTGGAATCAACCGCGATCTGAATTGTTGTGAGTACAACTCCACCAACCGCGTTCTTGTAACGCTTCCGCTTTGCGATCCTCAAAGGTATGAAGATGCACTCCCCCTTTGCTCGTTTCTAGTTTCTCCATAGATTGATCTTGGTGACACATAGGAATGTTTTTCATTTACTACTATGTTCCCTAACATAATCGACCACCTGAACTCCCGGGTCATCGGCACGGGCAGGAGCCATGTACAACCACACTGGTAGATGGTGGCCCCCTCAGCCACCTCCTCGTCGCTATCAGAAAAATGACCCATGCCACCATTAGCATGTCCACTAGGCTCCTCTAGCCAGGTATCCCATGAGGTCTGTCGGGACATGCCGTCATCCCTACTCCGCTTTGGAGTCTCGTGGGACGAATCCTCTGGGATAGAAGTTGTGTAGGTCAATGGCTCGTCGACCCGAGGCTCGTGGAGCGGAGTGCGCATAGACTCGGCCTCAAACGGGTCCACCCTAGCAGTCTTGTGGACGGGTGAATCAGCTAGGGGTGTCGGCGAGGAAGACGTAGCAGCCACCCTACCTTTGTCATGACCTCCTCTCCCACGTGTACATCTCTTCTTCCCCCGACCTCCTCTAACGGGGGTCGACAAAGAAGCGGCCACTGGTGTATGCAGACTAGAGAGCAACGCTCTCTAGAGAGAGTCGACAACAACGAAAGTACCCATCCCACAACCCTCCGACGAAGGACCGCAGAGTGCTCTCGACCCTTTCCCACCATCTTTGAACAACCGCCATGAGAAATAGTAAACGGAATTAGTACAACATAAAATTGAATACTGACACGACTAATTAAATGTATATAATTTAAGTGTATCATCATATACCTAACATAAACTAAAAGTTGATTACCTGACATGAATTAATAATAATCTTGATCATCTATATATTCTCCTGGGTCAATAAATGTATCATCATCATCAGTATATCAACAAATGCATGATCATCATCACTATCGGGAAAAATGTGTGGCAGGCCTCCTTCATGTAATCGGTTATGCATTTACAAGTCATCTGACTCAGTAACCTCTTCTTATTCTGGCTCTTCCTGCTCCCGCTTAGGGGTTAAGTCGGATTCACTGTCCCTATCTACTTCAATGTTCTGGGGAGAAGTAGAGCGGTTCTTGAAACGTTTTTGTGGAAATATGTGTTTGTTGGAAGAATTCTCCGTCATATGTGTCTGGGATAATGTAAGGTTAATAATCCTCTTCATTAAGGGGAGGTGGTCTAAAATGTTGCGACACTTCATAAACGACATCCCAAACTTTCAGATTTGGGTCAGTTTGACAGGCCCATGGTAGATAGAAAACTTGGGTCCCCTATTGAGTCGTAATATAGACATTGGGCACATCTAAATGGGTGCTTTGTTTGATTTTGTCTATCCCTATATGTTCATGAGTCCTTCTAGTCTCCTTCGGTTGGAACCAATGACATTTGAAGACTACGACGTTCGGTTGGTTTTCACCAGAGAATAGAAGTTCATAAATTGCTTCAACTCTTCCATAGTATTCTGTACCTCCTCGGCGATAGCAGACACAACAATTTGCAGTCATTAGTCGGGCATAGATAGCTCTTTGCCAAAGGTACGAAGGTGATACCCGTTGATGATGTATCTGTCAAAGGAACAGACCTTATAGTCAAAACCATTAGCGACTTGTCTCAACTTGGCGTCCATAGACTCTGAATTAGCCTACAAGTTTAATATGAATGGATTGTTGCATTAAACACAAATAATACGAATACATGAACTGGTCCATTAATGGTAATTACCATTTGTTTGAACCAAGAGATGAAACTGGGATAGCTGCCTCCATGCTTCGTCAGGATCTCATACTCTTCGATGGAATCCTTTTGGATGACCGCTCCATCCAAGAATTTGGCGACTTATCGACTATATCAAATATCCGGGAATAAGTCCAGTTCTAAGGAATTACAAATTGCAAAACAATAATGTATCGACAAGTTACTCGATGAACGACCGCACATCTGTTAGGTTGTTGAAGATATACAACGAAATGGTCCGCCATTCATCGACATCCAACGCTTTTGCGTTAGAAGCACCGGCTGGTGCGAGGTTCCCTTTGAATAGGTTGAGGTTAGATAGACTTCTTTTCGGTTGCCATCATTGTACCGAGGCTTCGGATTCTGAAAATGATGATTTTTGGCTTCGTAGTGTGCTGTCATGAAGTTTGCCGCCTCCTCAGTATTGAATGCCTCGGCCATCGATGCTTCAATTCTACGTTTATTTTTACATTTTGCTCAAAGCTTCTTCTTCATCCTCTTAGTTGCGAAGCACCAACGATTTTGCACCCCCCCAAACTTGCCTCGGTCCCAAGATGCAAAATCAAATGCTGCATTGGATTGAAGAAGCCCGGTGGAAAGATCTTCTCTAACTTGCAGATCAACTCCGACGCCAACTCTTCCATTTCATCTAGCATAACAGGCGATAGTTCTTTCACACAAAGAGAACAGAAGAAATAGCTCAGCTTTGCTAGTACTAGCTATTCATACTCACGGATAAAGCGACGCGATATCACCGGCATTACCCGCTCAAGCCATATGTGCCAATCATGACTCTTGAGATGAAATATTTTTAGTTTGTCAAGACTCGATCCCCTCTTTAGATTCACTGCATGACCATCAGGGAACATCAACTGCATTTTCAACCACAAGATCATTTTCATCATAGACGGCCTTCCAAGATTGAACCATGCCTTTGGCTTTGTCTAGTTCTGCTTTCCTTTCGCTTGTCACTTTTTTTGTAACGGTCTGTCCTATAGACCCTCCTGATCAATTCTAGCCTTAGGATTATCCTTTGACTTCTCCTCTATGCCGAACAATGTACCAAAAATGGCCTCGGCAATATTCTTTTTTGTGTGCATCACGTCGATGTTGTGTGGGCAAAGGAGGTCTTTGAAGTAAGGCAGATCCCATAAACATGACTTGTGAGTCCATGCACGTTCTGTATTATACCCTTTGAAATACCCATGACAATTTGGATCTGGCTCGAGAGCATTTAACTGATCCAGGATATGTTGGCCTGTCAACGCGGGTGGTACAGAGTTTTTGACAACTCTACCTTTGACGAAATTCTTCTTTTCTTTTTGAACTTATGGCGGGGATCCATGAACTTTTTATGCATGTCGAAGAAAGAATACATGCAACCCCCCTGGAGCAAACGGAACAGAAGAGATGGCTTGCATCTAGGGCACAAGAACCTTCCATGTACACACACGCCAACGAAAAGGGCATATGCCAGCAAGTCATGCGTGAAGTACATGTACCACACATGCAATTTGATGTTTTTTTGGTAGCGGCGTCGTATGTATTGAACTAATCATCCCAACCTTCTTGCAATTCATCCTTAAGTGGCTGCTTGTACACATTCATATAGCAGAGTCTCTTTGACATTGAAAAGATGTTGAAGTCTTTGTACGATTGGCATATAGCGAAGAACATTAACAGGATTTTTGTCTGCATCTTCTCACCCAAAGCATTTTCTACGACAACATACCTGGAAGACTTGCAAATGGGACAATAGTTCAAGTCTGCATACTCAAGCGTAAATAAGGCACATTCATTCTCACAGGCATCTATCCTCTCATAGGGCATCTTAAGTACACGGAGGATTTTGTCTGACTGGTACAGGTTTGTAGGTAGTACATGCCCTTTGGGTAGAAAGCATCCAAATATTGTCATGATCGCGTCGTAGAATTCTCTGCCCAGGTTGAATTGAGCTTTTAGAGCCATTACTTTAGCGCTGTCATCAAGCTGACAAAGCTCAGTCTGGTCGTGGAGAGAACGTTTTGAAGACTCCAACATTTCATTGAATGCCTTTGCAGATTCCTCCATCTCATCATCTGAATGCCGAGCATCATCAAACTCTTGCGCCATGTCTTCGATCTCGGTACCATAGTCGTTGGTGCGACGACGAACACCCTCAGCTCTGGCACGATGGGTAGACTCATCATGAAAAGTCCACATCATATAATTAGGCATAAAACCCCACTTCTGCAGGTATTTAACCATTTCACCCTTTGTCTGCTTTTTAAAGTTGTCGCACCGGGGAGGCACCATGTTTTTTCCTAGCCATTTGGAAATGCGGCTCCCACAAACCCCTTGGTACTTGTTAACCATTCTTTCACCATATATATTCATCAGTAAATCAAGTTTGTCAGTTTTATTACATCCATGCAACCTACACGGTAATAGGTTAAGATAGGTCCTAATCCCACCCGATTATGTGTAGATCCAGTTCGTTTTCCCATGCTCTGCTTCGGATTGGATGCAGAATTTCGATAATTCCTCCCTGCTGTTCTCCTTATACATGTCTCGACAATAAGCAGAGAGGATGTGTACCTGGAGAACAATAGGGAGGCACTAATGAAATTCTGCATGGGATCCGGAGCAGAGCATACGGGAAAACGAACCCAATCTACACATACTTGGGCTGTCCATGGATAATATTGGACAATTCGAAAGGATGGAGGTTATAAATATGAAAAGACATGCATATTTATAGATGCTGCTCTTTTGAACAGGAGACGCATACGGGTCATGCATAGTGTTGAATTGAAGACACCTATGGCTAGCAAGTTTCATCGGCATGAAGACTAGAACACAACAAATTAAGGGGGGAGCGAGGAGATGCCATTTGTGCTCACCCACAAACGCAACAGGGGAGCTCGTCCAATCCACAAGGTAGGTCGTCGGACACCAGACCCTCGTAGTGACGAAACACCTGCACATTGAAATCCAACCGATCAACACAAATGCAATTCACAAAAGTTTTCTCTCCTCTTCTTCTTCTTATCCTCCTGTCTCCTCTTTTTCTTCTTGTTCTTCTTCTTCTTCTCCTTTTTTCCTTTGCTTCCTCTCCTCCTCTCTCCTCCTCTTCTTCTTCTTCTTGTTCTTGTTTTTGTTGTTGTTGTTGTTGTTCTTATTATTATTATTCTTATTCTTATTCTTACTATTATTATTATTATTGTTATTATTATGATTACTATTATTACTATTACTATTATTTCTCCTCCTCCTCCTCCACTTCTTCTTCTTCTTCCTCTTCTTGTTCTTGTTCTTGTTCTTCTTCTTTCTTCTCCTCCTCCTCCTGCACTTCTTCTTCTTCTTCTTCTTCTTCTTCTTGTTCTTGTTCTTGTTCTTTATTCTCCTCCTCCTCCTTCTCTTCTCCTTATTTTTTGCTTCTCATTCTTATGTTCCTTCTTATTATTTTCCTTCTTCTTCTTCTTCTTCTTCTTCTTCTTCTTTTCTATTCCTTTTTCCTTTTTCCTTTTTTCCTTTTTTCTTTCTTTATTTTTCTCTTCTAACATAACTAACTAACCTAATAAACCAACCTCAAAAACTAACCTAACTAACCTCACAAACTAAAAAACTAACTAATTTAAGAGAAATAAAAAACACAAAAAACTAAAGAAAATGGGGTGGTCGTCGAGGGACTCACCGGCGGGTGTAGCTAGGGCATCGTGGGCGGTAGGGTACCGGGGTGGATGGTGGCGGGGATGTCAGTGCAGCGGGGCCTTGGGTCGGTGGGGCGGCGGGGCGGCGGGGACGATGGGCGCGACGGGGGCTGTGGGGCGGTAACGTGACGAGGGCGATGGGCACGGTGGCGCGACGGGGAGGCGAGGCGACGGGGCGGTGGGGAGGACGGGCATGATGGAGGCAGTGGGGCGGCAGCGCGATGGTGGCGCTGGGCAGCAGTGCGACGGCGGTGGTGGGGGGCAGGACGACGGGGGTGGTGGGGCGGTTGTGGCGCGACGAGGGTGGTAGGTGAGGGAGTTGTGGATTAAGGGGTCCTCGAGAGGCTGATCAATGTCCATGGCTGGACTATACGGGCCACTTACCAAACAGAGGAATATTTGAAGGCCCAGTCTCCAAGATGGAAGCTTTAGGAAGAACAACTCGTACTCCACGTTTGATGTAGCGAATAGGCATGTTTATATCCTCGACCTTGTACCGACCATGTGTAAACCCTAGGCCTCCTCGATGTCTATATAAACTACAGGGTTTTCAGGTGTAGGGGCAACACAACTCATCTAGGGTTAGATATTCAATCTCGAGGTAGGTCAACTCTGTAACCCTCCATATCATCAATACATCCAAGCAGGACGTAGGGTATTACCTCCATAGGAGGGCCCAAACCTGGGTAAATCTATGCCCCCTTCATCTCCTATTACCGTTGATCCCAGTCTCATAGTTTGGGACCCCCAAGCCGAGATCCACCAATTTTGACACCGACATTGGTACCTTCATTGAGAGTTCCATTGTGAGCAAGGAGGAATCGATGTCTCGCCTTGTCATCAACGAAGAGTTCCGCAACATGGACACTCTCCTCCCCGGATAGATCATTGCCTTCGGTAGCGTGGTGCTTCACGCTGATCCCACCGGCCATCTAGGACATGTTGAGAGCTTCTCCCATGATCGTGAGGTCAGATTCGGAAACCTAGAGTTCTTTGTTGATTCTTCGGGCAGCTTGTCGCTAACCGGGCTCACAACTTCACTTGTAGCACCTGAAGACTCTGAGGTTTTTACCTTGAGTCCCTTCTTCGGATACGCCAATGGGGTTACCTATGGCGATGGACCGATCTCTTGTCTTGGTTTGGCCACTGTACTAAAAGTCCGAACATGTGTTCTTACCGAACACTCCCCACACGAGGGTACTTCGGAGGTAAACCCTGTAAGTTTCGAACAATCTGATCCGATCGGGCTCTCAGAGGTTGACGAGGCCCTAGATCATATCTCATCGATGGATATAATCGATGAACGAACCCCAATCTATGCTCGGATCGGTTACGGTGTGGGCCGGGACGAATTTTTCGACCCACCCACTTGATAGCCACTGTTGAAGATCTAACCGACATGCTGGACTATGCCTCCGAGGAGGCAGAATACATGGATGAAGAGGATTGCGCCCCCACCATTCTTAATACCGGAAGATGGGCTGCCACTTCAACAGGATGACCTCAATGATCGATGGACAAGAGTCCTGTCAGCTAAGGAAGGGCATGTCGCCGGTTTGTCGGACAAGACCAATAGCTATCCACGGTGAAGGCTGCTGCAACAATTCGACGACGAAATCATGGATACCCCGTTGCTGAAGCATACTCTATACAACAAGCTAGACCGCCCTCCCCGCGGGTGTGATCGGATGGCTGATGACGCCGGTTATAGGCCGACAATACACCCAAGACGGGGAAAGGAGCCGTTAGAGCCGAATGACATGTTCGACATGCGAGATGACTTGGATCACAAAGTAGGCCATACAAGATCCATCTATGGACCTAGAGGATACTCAACGAATAGACGGGATGGGTACATGCCATGGCTCGAAGAGGTAATAATAGAGACCGGGAATGCACCCGAGCCAGAACAGACGCCGATCACCAGCGCGATATAGCTCGGATTCGAGGGGCAGCTCACCCGCTGTGTTTCACGGATGAGGTCATGCGGCACCAGTTCTTGGAAGGGTTTAAACACGTGAGCATCGAACAGTACGATGGAACTATGGACCCACCGTTTGGATTGAGGACTTCCTCCTCATCCACATGGCTTGAGGAGATGACCTCCACGCCATCAAATACCTTCCCCTCAAACTTAAAGGGCCTGCTCGTCACTAGCTAAACAGCTTCACCAGAAACTCCATTGGATGCTGGGAGGACCTAGAGGATACTTTCCGCTCCAATTTCCAGGGAACCTATGTTCGGCTGCCAGATTCTTCCGCCCTCAGGAACATTATCTAGAAGCCAGGTGAGCCTGCTTGGCAACTCTGGAATCGGTTTTTGACTAAGAAGAAATAGATTGTTGACTGTCCGGACACTGAGTCCATAGCCTCCTTCCAGCACAATATTCGGGATGGATGGTTGGCTCACTAGCTAGGCCAGGAGAAACCATGGACTATGTCTTCCCTCATTTCCCTCATGACCCGCTTTTGCAAGGCGAAGATAATTGGATGGAAAGACGCAGCCAAAATGCTGAAGATCCTGGAGCCTTTGAAGTTCGGGATAGCAATGGAAAACTAAAGCGCAATAAGAACAAGCGCCGACACAATAACAGTGATGCCGATGAGATGGTAGTTAACACCAACTTCTATAACTCCCATCCTGGACAGCGGAAGAAGCCTCCTAAAGGAAATCATGATGGACCCACTCTGCTAAAAAAATAATGGAGAGAACTTGCCAAATCAAAGGGACTCAGGAGAATCCCGCCAATGACACACACCGCAATTACTGGGTGTATAAATAGGTCGGCAAGCTCCCACTCGAGGAACAAAGCAAGAGCCCTCATAACAAAGATGAGCATTATCCTCAGAGCCCGATTGGTGGCAACCAAAAGAAATTTCCTCCAGAAGTCAATAGAGTAAACATGATAGATGCCACCGACATACCTAAGAAGGAGGGGAAGCACGCCCTTCGAGACGTCTACGTGGTAGAGCCGGTGGACCCAAAGTATAACCCATGGTCAGCATGTCCGATCACTTTTGATCGGCGCGATCACCTGATCACTATCCGTCATCGGGGTTCGTCCGCACTCATCCTCGACTCCATTTTGGATGGAGGAAGTAGCCTTAACCTGATCTACTCCGATATGGTGAAAAAGATGGGCATAAGTCCGTCACGGATTGAACCCAGTAACACCACCTTCAAAGGGGTGATTCCAGGTGTCGAAGCCCGGTGCACGGGCTCCGTAACCCTAGAAGTTGTGTTCGGCTCGCCCGGCAACTTTCATAGCGAAGACTTGATCTTCGACATCGTACCCTTCCGCAGCGGCTAGCATGCCCTGCTTGGTCGGATAGTGTTCTCTCATTTCAACGTCGTCCCACATTATGCATAACTCAAGCTCAAGATGCCTGGCCTCAGAGAGGTCATCACTATCAACGGCAATACAAAGTGATCTCTATGGACTCAGGAGCATGCGCTGGCCCTGGTAGCCGAATTTAGTTACCAAGATGATCGGTAGGGTTCCGGCATCTGTCGTAAAGACATGCAAGGTTGGGAAGCGAGCTCGGCTCCAGGCCGAACTCTCACACCTCTCCTCTACCCCCAAATAGGGACTCGCACCCCACCGCATGCCCCTAGGACCAGAGAACTATGCGCCAAGAAGGAACAACTTCATGCTTAAAATTCGATGGGCAGCGGTGGGGAAACAAAGGTGGGAGTCCGGCTGGACCAGACTACTACAACTAAAAATGTCTTCGGATACAATGTAGGGACCATTAAAGGGCCCACCACGGGCACAAAGCCTATCCATAGTTCGGCGACCTCTCAAGACTTCGTTAGCAAGATCCGTTTGCCCAATGATGCCACCCACCAAGGCACCAAAGATCGGGAGTAAAACTAGAGGGCATATCAAGGACATAAGGCCACGAATCAAAGATGCTAGTACAATTGCTCATGTAATCTCTGTTCTTTTTCCATATACTTGTAAGTAGTTGCTTCGGCACTCCGAACAATAAAAGTTGTTGAGAAAAAAATACATCATCATTTTACATGTGTTCTGGTTGTCCTTCTTGGCACATATTTCCCTCTCTCCCTCTTCTCGCGAATAATTCGATACATTACGATGCGACCGGATATTACACCGAGGGCTCGAATTTACATACAAATCGCCTTACATATTGTACATTATGTGTTCGGCATCTCAGATTTCACTTAATATGCATCGGTTCCGAACTGTGTCTTGGGTCAATAGTTGGGTTGCCCGGCTCCTGTGCTTGCCCCTTTACATTCCGCTCATTCGGCTAAAAGGGCAAAGGGAGCACCCCTGCGATTGTGCTTCCGGATAGTCTGGTCAGGCACCTATGGGGAGAAAGACGAAAACTGACTGTTATGGTATGCGAGATCCGGTGTGTGACCTCGAGCTAGAAGTGTTATACTCCAATCCTTGTAAGCGGTTATGCTATGCTATAAGAGGGTTTTGTCCTTTGTGCAAACCTTGTGATACCGGCTTTAGCCGCGGTCCGTCCAAACATCAAAACACTCCGGTAGACAATCGTAAGCTACCCGAAGTCCTTTTCGCGCCCCTACGGCTAAGAGAAAGAAATAAAGCACTATGGTCTGATTGCCTAGTCTGCCGCACTTTACCGCCCTCGGGTTCCGATAACTCGGCTAAGGTACATAGTGCATTGGCATAGACACCCCATGTGGTATCTACTTGGGGGCTGAAGCTGATGACTCGCATCTTTCAGTATTAAACAGCCACACGGGAGTTATAAAGGAATGCAAAACTATAAAAGCATAACAACTAATAACATCAAAAGTTTTGATATGTCTTTGGACGCGTTACAATTCATTCGAACATATTATTGCCCAAAGGCTATGACGCTATCACCCAAGCACTCTCCATCACTTCATTGAAGTACAACTCATGGCATGTATGCTCCTTCCCAGGCAGCGGCAGAGCGGTGGCTACCTTCATCGGATCCAGCCCCGGCCAGTGCACCTTGGCCTTGGCAGGGGTCATCCGGACTCCCTCTATGCAAGAAGAGTGCTTCACGGTGTCGGCATGGGGCGAGGCGGCAATCAACTTCTGCACCCGGCCGAAGTAGCTGCTCGGAAGCGGCTCGCCGGGCCATAAGTGGATATAAAGGTCCTTCATGGCCGGCTCTTCCATCTGGTGTAGCTCCATCTGTTGCTTTAGCTGCTCCACGAGAAGAGGCGAGCGCTCAGAGGCTCCAAACTATGACCAGAACAGCCGAGCTGCATTTTCTTCTTCCCATGAGGCAAACAACATATTGGCCTATGCCACCCTCTTATGAAGATGGGAGGAGGTGCCTGAAGAATGCCAGACCTGGGTAAGCAATTTGAATTTGCTATCCCCGAAGATGCACTGTAGTACGTATGGCTTACCATCCCTTATGTCTTTTGCTTGGCGGACCTGCTCCTCATAAAACCGCCCGTCTACCCACTCCTTCTGAAGATCGTTCTTCAGGGTGGACAGTTCAGCTGCACTCTCCTTGCCCTTCTGCTCAAGGACCTCGCATTTCCGGCTGGCATCCTTGAGCTCCCGCTGAACCTCCGCCACACGAGCCTCGTGCTTTTGGATGGTGGCTCGGAGAGCAGAGAGAGAGGTCGCCGCTTCTCTGGCCGCCGCTCTCTCAATGGCTGCATAGTGTTTTGCTTGTTGGAGCTCGGCCGTGAGCACCTCCACCTCCTTTGCCGAAACTGTTTGCACATTAAGGCATTTTGAGAAACTTCATGGATGGTGTTCGGGTAAAGGAGTTCGGGCAAAGGAATTTGTAATTTGTTTTGACCTACCTTGTGCCTCGTCGAATCTTCGGTTGACCTACCTTGGAGCGTTTAGGCTTCCGATTCAGCTCTTCCAGCTCGTCGCCATTTATTGCCGCCGCCGATGACGATGTCTAAAGTACACATAGAGTGGATGTGTTAGATGGGATTTCAACACCCGGATTATAATCAATCCGATCATATGTTGGACCTTATCAGGAGCAACCCTAACTTGCCGGACACATAAATTGTACCTAGTCCAGTATCGGATACATGATTGACCCCTAGGTAAGCTTTTCCAAACTCTCCTAGGGCTCGGGGGCTGCCATGTATATAATAGAAATAAATAAAAAACTTCGCAAATAAGAGTATTAGGTTACTTACTTGAAAGCCCGTTAGGAGACATTTCAAGCCCTCCTTCTGTCAGTTGTCAACGGACTGCATACTCTTTAATATCGCACCCATGAGGGTGCGGTGCTCCTCGGAGACAAAGGCACTCGATTTAGCCTCCTCCATGACCGACCACCCGTTGGTCGGTGGCGGTGGAGGAGATCGGATAACCCGATCACCAACCGGGGTTTGAACCACAACCTCCGGAGGCATGCTACACTCAGGACATGCCCTTGGAGGGGACTGAGCGGGTGCTCGTCCGGCCTCCTCAGTGTCCGGGAGGGGTACTTCCTCGTGGTCTTCGGTAACTGATGTGTTAGCCTCGTGCATTGTGTCGTCTCCCCCGCCACCGGTGCACGGCTCCATAGGAGCATGTTGGGATGACACCTCGACGGTGTCCTTCGCGGCGCCTGGAGTGGCGGATGCGAGGCGTTCCCGCTCTCCGCTAGTTCGGCGGGCGGGGTCTCCCCATCCGATATTTGATCAGTGGGAAGGATGCATGGGGGGGCTACAAAATCTCTATGCACCCGCGTGTTAGTAAACTTTAAACTTGTTAAAAGAACAAACAAGGGGTCTTTGGGTCCTAACCTTCGAATCAGGGGCTTGACCCTGAGGTTCCTTCGTGGAACCACCTCGAGGTTATCGAACTCAGTATCTGAGTCCAAGCTGTCGTCGGACAGGATCACCTGTGCCTGATGCGTCCTTTTCGGGGCAGGAGGGGTCTTTGTGGTGTCCGATGACGCCGCCCTCTTTCTTGCAAGGAGAGAATTGCCCCCCCAGCCACGTCCTCCTCCTCCTCCTCTTCTTCTTCCTCGTCATGCTCCTCTTGATTTGAGGAGGCATGGGTTTCCCCGGACATAGTCTCTAACTGGTCCTGGATACGAAGGCCGCTTCGGCCTGGTTTGTTCTTCTTCTGCTTCTTCGTGGGGCCTCGTAAGGCTTCTCCACGAGCGTTTCCGCCAACAGGCCGGACCTAGCGTCCTTGGGCAGAGGTGCCAGACTGCTAATGTTAACGGCTTTCTTCAGCCATTTATGCAAAAGAGTGATCGGAAGAAAACATTATGGATTCTCCTGGGGAATATAAAAGTGGATCAAGCAGAATTGACCCGTACCTCGGTGGTGGGTTTGGAGGCCTGCAAGCCACTGTCTTCCTCCTTAGATGGCCAGCTCTCCTATGACTTGATGAGCGCCTTCCATAACTTCTCCCGCATAGTGCGGAAGAATTCTCGGATTGTGGGTGCATCGTGAAGTTGCCTAGTCCACAAGGGAGTGTCCCTGCGCTGGCAGGGGAGGATGCGCCTCCTGAGCATCACATGGACCATGTTGGTCAGCTTGATGTCCTCCTTGACCAGGTCGCCGATGAGCTTCTGCAGGTCACTCACCTCCTTGCTCGACCCCGATTTAAGGCCCTTTTTGAGCCATGAAGCTAGTTTGGTGGGGGGCCGGATCTGAATTCGGTAGGAGGGATCTGACCTTCTTCTCATGGTTCTGTGATATAGAACAACTCCTTCTGCCACACCTTGATGGTCTTGATGAAGGTGCCTGATGGCCACACGATGCGGATGAGCTTGCCGATGACAGCCCCGCAGCAGTCTATGTGCTTCCTGCCGACGCACTTCGGCTTGAAGTTGAAGACTTTGAGCCAGAGCCCAAAGTGTTGCTTGACTCGAATAAATGCCTCGCGGACGAGGATGAAAGCCGGTATATGCATAAGGGAATTCGGCAAGAGGTCGTGGAAGTCAAGACCGTAGAAGAACATGCACCCTTTGACGAAGGGGTGAAGCGGGAAGCTCAACCCGCTGATGAAGTGGGGGAGGAAGACCACCCTTTTGCTTGGCCGGGCGGTGGGAATCACTTGACCCTCCTCTGGTGCGTAGAGAGGTAGCCGGCCTTCTTGAGGTCTAGAGTGTCCCGGTCGGTGACTGTGGAGACAACCCGTTGGCCGTTGGATCCCACCATAGATGAGCTCGAAGGTGGGGGGTGGAAGACCTCGATATGTGCTCTGGATGCATAGAGGAATGGAGGATGGAGAAAGTGAATGGGAAACATGAAGTGGTGTTGGGGTTTTCTTCTCCTTTTATGAGACTTATCGATTTGGTCTCCCCTTGCTGCGCTCTGAATCCCTTCGCTTCCCAAGACGTGCAAACCGTTGCGCGCGCGTGATTAAACATATCCTGTATAAAATGGGGCACGATCAGTATGTTGATAGTTGTGCTGATTAAAACGGCCTCAAATCGTGAATCGAGCTTGTGTAACTGGCCTAGCAGTCGTGGTAGGCCATGACTATTCGTAAGGAAGGTCACCAGAAGAATATTATTCACCCCTTGATGTTTGGCCTTCAAGGCTAGCCAAATTGAAGTGTTCGGATGTGCTATTATGCGGAAATGTACTTTATCATCGGAGGCTGAACTATGATGAGCGGGAAGAACTCACCTCGCAAGCCAAAGACTCTGACCATGTAAAGCGATTGAAGTTGGGACCCTTGGCGTTGGAGGCAAGTTCGGGGGCTACTGAGGGAGTCATCGATTAAGGGGTCCTCGGGAGGCCGATCTATGTCCATGGGCCAGACTATACGGGGACTTACCAAACACGGGAATATTTGAAGGCCGAGTCTCCAAGATGGAAGCTTCAGGAAGCACGACTTGTACTCCACATTTGGTGTAGAGAATAGGCATGTTTATCTCCTCGGCGGGTGACCGACCATGTGTAAACCCTAGGCCTCCTTGGGGTCTATATAAGATAGAGTGTTTTAGGGTGTAAGTGCAACACAACTCATCTAGGGTTTGGTATTCGATCTCGAGGTAGATTAACTCTGCAACCCTCCATATCATCAATACATCCAAGCAGGACGTAGGGTATTACCTCTAGAGGAGGGACCGAACCTGGGTAAATCTATGCCCCCTTCGTCTCCTGTTACCGTCGATCCCAGTCTCATAGTTCAGGACCCCTTACCCGAGATCCGCCAGTTTTGACACCGACGGTGGGCGCGACGTGGGCGATGGGGCGACAACGGCGGTGGGCATGCCAATGGAGGGGTTGGGCATCGAGGAGAGAGGGGAGTGGGAGTGAGAGTGAGAGAGAGATGGGCTGGGGGCGGGAAGGCCATTAGTAGAGTTAGGGCATTGCCATTAGTAACCTCTTTGCCGTCTGCTTAAGGACTCTTTATCGTCCGCTAGCATACAGCAAAGAAGGGGCCAAATTTAACCTATCCACCCCGCGGTGAAGTGGGGCCCAGATGTTGCTTTGACGTCTACTTTGTGACTCTAAGAGTTGGCTGATGGCAAAGACCCTTGGTGCCATCTGCCAACTCTTTGCCGTCTGTTTTCTAGCAGCTAATAGCAAAGACCCTCTTTGCCTTCTGCCAGTAGACGGCAAAGAACTGACAGACGACAAATTATCTCATTCTAGTAGTGAGAGCCTGCATTGCCCCTTTGATGTAAGGTAGATCCCACAATAATGTCTTGTGAGTCTAGGCATGTTCCGAATTATACCCTTTCAAATACCATAGACGTTCTGGATCAGGCTTGAGAACATTTAACTGATCCAGGGTCTGTTGGCCTATCAAGCAGGTGGTGCAGAGTATTTGACAACTCTGCCTTTGATGAAATTCTTCTCGTATTTTCTGAACTTATGGCAAGGATCCAGGAACTGTCTATGCAAGTCGAAGCAAGAAAACTTGCAACCCACCTATAGCCAAAGGAACTGAAGAGCTGCCTTGCATGTGGGGCACGTGAACCTTCCATGCACACACCAACCAACGAATAGTGCATACACCGGCAAGTCATGCATCTAGTACATGTACCACACATCCATTGAGAAGTTTTGTTTGTAGATGTGTCGTATGTCTTTATCCCATTATCCCAAGCTTCTTGCAATTCATCCTTAAGTGGCTGCATGTACAAATTCATATTCTTCCCTGGATAGTTGGGCCTTGGAATTATCAACGTCAGGAAAATGTTCTTCCGTTGCATAATCTGTCTGGGGGGGTGAGTGGAATGACAAATATAGGCCAACAACTATATTGGGTTGCCGTCATACCAAACACATTGAACCCATCCGTGCCGATGGAGACTCGAGGATGCCTTGGATCTGCCACTTTATCCTTTTGTAATACATCGAAGTGCTTCCACGCGACATATGATTCCCATCCTTATCTAGTTTGGTTCTTTTGCCTAATTTGTGCTATGTCATCTGTATGTCTGTCTCTTCGACCATGAAAAGACAATGAAGTCTTGGTATGATTGGCATATACCGAAGAACATTAACGGGGACTTTGGTCTGAATCTTCTCACTCATATCATTGTCTACCACAACATACCTGGAAGACTTTGAAATGGGACAATAGTTCAAGTCTGCATACTCAAGCCTTAATAAGGCACATCCATTCTCACAGGCATCTATCTTCTCATAGGGCATCTCAATTACATGGAAGGTTTTGTCCGACCGGTATAGGTTTGCAGGCATTACATGGACTTTGGGTAGAAAGCGTCAAAATAGTGTCATCATCGCATCATAGCATTTTCTACCCAACTTGAATTGAGCCTTCAAAGCTATTACTTACGCAATGGTATCCAGCTGACAAAGCTCAGTGTACTTGTGGAGAGGATGTTTTGAAGACTCCAGCATTTCATAGAAGGCCTTAGCAGATTCCTCCATCTGTTGGTCCTAATCCCGATCATCATCAAACTTTTGCACCATGTCTTCGGCCTCGGCACCATGCTCGTCGGGGTGACGACGAACCACCTCAGCTCTGGCACGTTGTGCAAACTCACCATGAAATGTTTAAACTGTATAATCTGGCGTAAATCCCCACTTGTCCAGGTGTTTACCCATTTCAACATTTGTCCTCTTTTGAAAGTAGTCGCACCAGACATAGGGGCACCAGATCTTTCTCTAGCACTTTGCAAATGCGGCTTTCACAAACCCCTTGGTTTTTGAACCATTCATTGGTCAAGTCTTTCTAACTAGTGTGACCGGTGTACATCCACGCATGATCACTCATCTTGCCTACCTACTAGACACACAAGAAATATATATAATTAAACATATATATTTATTAGTTAATCAAGTTTGTTAGTTTTATTAGGTCCATGCAACCTACACGCTAATAGGTAAAGATAGGTCCTAATGCCACCCGAGTATGTGTAGATTGGGTTCGTTTTCTCATGCTCTACTCCAGATCCATGCAAAATTTCAGCAACACCTCCCCATTGTTCTCCTGATACACGTCTCGAAAATAAACAGAGAGGATGTGTAACCGGAGAACAACAGGGAGGCACTGACGAATTTATGCATCGGATCCAGAGCAGAGAATATGGAAAACAAACCCAATCTACACATACTCGGGCTGTCCATGGATAAGGCTGGACAATTCGAAAGAATCACGTTTATAAATACACAAATGCATGGATATTTATAACTATAACCCTTTCTAACGGGAGACAGATATTGGTCACGCATAATGCTGGTTTAATCTACCTATGGCAAGCAAGTTTCACCGGCAGGAAGACCAAAACTGAGCAAATGAAGGGGGGAGGAGGAGATGTCATTTGTGCTCACCCACAAACATAGGGGCGGAGCTGGTCTAATGCACGGAGAGGTCGTGGAACACCAGACCCTCACAGCGAAGAAACAACTGCAAATTCAAATCCACCAGATCGACACAAATATGATGTGTTTTATAGCAAAATCGAAAAATATATGACCTAACTCAAAATTTACAAAATATGACCCTGTCGGCCTCTAGAAGGATGAAGAGCACCTTTTCGGTCAACAGGAGGCTGAAGAGGTGTCAGGGGTCAGTGGCGTAGGGGGCGTCGTATTAACAACTTCGTGGGGTGTCATGTCGTGGTGTTGCCGAGGTGTCGTGTCGGGGTGTCGCCGGGTTGTCGTGTTGGGGAGTGTAACATCCCAAAATTTCATTTTGGAATGTTATGAAATATAGCTATGCATCCATCATCATCATTGTTTGAATGTATGTGTTTGTTGAAATGTTCTTTCTAAAAATTCTGAAAGCCCTTTCAATTTTTCCCTAACTTGCTTTCACCTATTTGAAATTTTGGTTAAATGTTCATAATAAGAGGGGAGTAACATGACACTCCACACCAGGGTCATCTTGGTGATCTATTTGAACAAAAATAACCAGGAGTTATTTTGAAAATATTTGCAAAAAGGTTTTAAAAATAATTAGGCAATTTCTGAAAATATTATTTTTTGTAAAGTGTTCAAATGACAGAATAGAAATGTTCATTAAATAGAATTTATTATTCTGTTAATTTTGATATATGGTACTCCTATATTTAGAGATGATTTGAATGCTTTAAAGGCTTTTGAAACGCTCTAGAAAAACATTAAAAAGAAACGGTAACGGTTACTGTATTAAACGGGCCGGCCCACGACAGTTACTCGCGAATTTAATACTGACCGGCCGACCGACGCGGAAACCCGAACCCTCTCTCGCTGCCACCAGACCCCACCCGACCGACCGTTTCGCCCGAGCGGTCATCACTCTCCTCCGCGCGCGCCGTCGCCGGCCGTTTCTCCCCTTCCCCGGATCTCTCTCCCCTCTCCTCCTCCGCACTCCCCAGCACCCCTATATAAGCCGGACACCCTCCGCACTCCATTCCTCCCCGAGCCCCCTCTCTTCCGTCACCGAGACGCTGTCAATTCCTCGCCGGAGCCCTGCCACCACCGGAGCTCCCATTGCTCGTGACCGTCGCTCCACTCTTCCCCTCCCCTCTCCGACACCACCAATCGGCGCAGGAGGACCACCGCTGCCGTCTGGACTTCTCCGCACTCCGTTTCGACCACCGGAGCCACCTCCGTCGACGAACACGACCACCGGACGCCGCCACCACTCGCCGGAGATCCCCTCTCCCTCCGGTAAGTCGTTGGACACACCCCATCCATCGGATCCCCACTCAACGGTCCCGATTAGATTGGTTTTAAACCCCGAAACGTTTTCCATTAGAGACCGGTCGCCCACCCGTAACCCTCGCGCGCACACCCTAGCCACCAATCGGACAGCGCCACGTAGTCCCCCTGGCCGTTGCAAGTCAGGTTTCTTTTCAGTTTTGTTTTAATTAACAGAATGATTTCAAAATTTGTTTTAACTATATCTTTAAATATATTTAGTGTTTTAAGTTGATTCTTTTTGCAATAGCTCACATTTTTCATGTAGTTTCACCCTGTACTTTTAAATTTCAAATTTGACTTATAAAATTTGAATTAAATCAAATTTGCTTAAAATCTTCAAATTTGTATAACTAGAGTTTGAAAATAGATTTTGACATGAATCTTTTTGCTACTGTTTGGTATTAGTTAGGACTACCTTCATGCTTAGTTTGAAGATATTTAGGATATATTTGATTAATGTTTTAACCAAAAACAGAATCTGCCTAGTATTATAATATAGTTTTATATACTTAGTTTTAATTAGTTTAAATTTAGATTTGGTTTCATTTGTTTATTAGGTTCTGTTAATAAAAATTTAGTGTTTTCACTCACTGTTAATAAAAATATAAATTTGCTTAGTTTAATTTTATTTAACATAGGAATCACAACTTGTTTTCAAATAGGTTAATATGATTAAAACAACTAGTTAGTAATAGTTTTGTTTTGCTCTCTTGTTAGTAAAACTATATTTGTTCCATTTAGTGTTTATCAAAACTTTTACAAACTTTACAAAAGTTTTCTCAACAAACTTAAATTGATTTTCTTCTGTTTATTAATAAAAATATTTTATTGTTTCCTTGCTTTTAACAATTGTTTTGGTTATTTCAAAATAGTTTTATTATGTTAGCAGTGTTTTATCAATCATCTCCTAGTAAACAAAACTTTGTGTGTTTTCCTTACTTGTGATTTGTGCATTGTTTTGTCTTGATTGTTTACTAGTTCTTGATTGATGTTTGTGGGTTACAATATTCTGTTGTATGCTTATTGAGTGCTTGTTTGCTTCGTTAGATTATCCGGAGTGCGAAGCTTGTTACTTAGAGTCACTCACATACGAAGATCATCAATCAGGCAAGTCACCTTGATCATGTTTTACCCATGTTTTATATGCATTAGTTCTACCATCTCCCCAAATTGCATGCAAGATAGGTTAGTTGGAAACTTGGTTGCATTGTAGTAGTATCATGTGGTAGGTACCTTCTCAACCTCTTTGACACATTGGCCCCGGGAAACGTTGTTTTACTTTTTGCTATGCTATTAGTAGACGGGGTTGGTTGTGTGATTCATGAGAGTTGAGAGAGTTAATAATTTCAAGACCTACGTAATGATCAAGATTTAAGACTCCGAGTTTTCAACATACCTCTGGGTGGATGATGGTCGAACGGCACCCTGGAGAAACTAGTGGATTTGCCTAGGTGATGCTGGAGATGGCCAGTATTCACGCGGAAAGGTCCACCCAGGCACAAAGAGATGGATGGATGCTTTAAAACCCAAGGCTTACCTGCACAGCCACAAGTCATTATGGGCTCTGGCTTGGTTGGATATCGTGGTGACCCTGGACAGGCGGTGCTACGAGATGTAGAAGAACGGTAGGAAAGGATGGGCACCGACAGAGTCGCAGGGAAACCCTTTGGAAGACCATGTTTTGGTCATCCGTTTCTCAAACACCCTGAAGTGCGAGAAATCACACGGAGGCGACCAAATCTTGTGGGGAACGTGTGCAAAACTCTGCAGAGTACTCAAACCTAATTGATTAGCCGTGTCCACGGTCATGGACGACTTGAGCCAAAGGTACTGAAACTTCCGGAACTCTCAACACAATTAATAAGATGATGTGGGTATTAACAATTTGGGTATGAGAATTGGTTGGTGGAACCATCTCATTAATCAACCAACTTAGTAATATTGTTGCTTATCCCTCTCTTGATGTAGGAAAAAAATTGGCTTTACGCAAAAACTTACCCCCCTGCCATATATGCATATAGACTAGATGATTATCTTTTCACCCCTCTCTTGTGACTTTGCCGGCATATTCCATATGCTGACCTACATGGTTGCAACGTATCATGTTGCAGAGTACTTTTCCGACCAGGATTGAGGACACGTTCTATGCTAAGTGAGATGCCCTTGGAGTCAGATGGACTCATCTACCTTCGACGCTTCCGCAAGATTTAGATATTCTCATGAGTTGGCTTTTAGCCACTTTATTGTAATTTTTATTGTAATAAAGGACTCGAAATGAGATTTCGATTAATATATTTTGCTGTGTGATTTCCCTTTGATATATACATTGATGTACCGTGTGTGTACCAGCATGATCTTGGGATGGTACGGAAACACCGGAGACTTGACCTTTCAGGTCGGGTCGCTACAGAAATGGTATCAGAGCACACGCTGACCGTAGGATGTAACCTCTAGGATTGGAAAGCCTTAGGATTGTATCTCTTTGTATTTAAAATTCTTATACTCTCATCTACTCATTTCTGATTTCTCTCCGATTATTTCAAAATTTATAGATGGCCACCTTCATCCCAGTGTTGATCACGGAGTTTTGCCAGCCTGACGCAACGATGCCTTTTGGTAAGGAGCTGATGAGGATCGTCAAAGACATGAGGATTGCTTTGCCGAGCATCACCGGGACTCCTATCATGTCATTTCCATAAGATGGACGCTACAGGATTGAGGTGCACATCCCAGGGAAGACCTTTGGGAATCGGAAGAAACCCATCGACTTCAAGTTCGTGGCACCCAGCTGGATACTTGGAAGAGACATGGCCATTCATCGTGCCCTTGGACGTATTCAGGAGGAATACAGAGGTGGAACCATTTCACCAGGACTCAGCATGGTTTGCCGCAGAGATGCTCATGGCAACATCATAACCCCTCCCACTGGAGACTCCACCATGTCATATATCCAGACCCTGGAGACTCACATCAGGACTCTGGAGCTTCGAGTTCGTGCTGAAATGAAGACAATCAAGAATCTGATGAACCGCGAGATTGACCTTGAAGCTGACTTACGGGAAGCCGAGTACGAGCATGAGGATGAGGTGAAGGATTTCTTAGAGAGGATCGACAAGCTGAACACTCGCATCGCCACTCTGGAGGAACAGATGGACATGGGTGAAAATCTTCATCCTCAGGGAAACTTGGCTCCTTTCATCAGCGACGATGATGACTATGAGGAGAGCACCAATGGAGGAGACTCATTCACCATGTACTTCTGAGGAAAAACTTTAGTTATGCCCTCCATGTATCTTTTCAACGTTAAAAGCGTAGGTCGATGCTTAGTTTGATTGAGTATTCTATATCGATGTTTGACATTGATTGAATAATGAATGAGTGTTTGGTGTGATATGTTTGTTGCATTGCATAAGGGTAGTGAATTCTTCTAGACCCTTGTTCTATTCTAATTCTCACCCCTCTGAAAACAGCAAGATGCCTCCACGACGTGAGACCGATTTCACTTTTCCGCCGGAACTCACTCAACTCCTTCAGCAGCAGAATGCACTGATGCAGTTATTGATTCAGAATCAGACCAACAACAACAACCACCATCCACCACAGACTGACAATCTCACCCGTTTTCTGAGGTTGAATCCTCCAACTTTCTCCAGCAGCACTGAGCCCATTGTGGCAGATGACTGGCTCCGTAAGATGGAGAGAGAACTTGTCACCGCTGGATGTACTGATGCTGAGAAGGTGCGATTTGCCGCACATCAACTGGAAGGACCAGCAGCTTCATGGTGGGAGAACTACACCACCACATATCCTATTGCTGATGTAACTTGGGAGCAGTTCCAGCAAGCTTTCCGCACCGCACATGTTTCAGCTGGAGCCATGAGTCTGAAGAAGCGCGAGTTTCGCAACTTGCGCCAGGGTAATCACTCCGTGGCCCAATACGTGGATGACTTCAGCACATTGGCACGTTATGCACCAGGAGACGTGGCCGATGATGCGGCCAAGCAAGAGAAATTTCTGGAAGGACTCAACGATGAGTTGAGCATGCAGCTGGTAGTGGCTAATTTCAGCAACTACCAAGAGCTGGTAGATTAGGCACTCATTTTGGAAGGTAAACAGCAGCAGATTGAGAACCGCAAGCGGAAGTACACTCAGGGGAAGTTTAACTCTGGAACTCATCAGAAGTCCTGCTACTCCCCGTACTCAGGGAATACCGTATCAGGGACCGGTAAGTTTGGAAGGCACACTCATGCTGTGCACAACCATGGAAGCCACCACCATGGAGGAAATGGGAATACCCGTCCCAACCATGGCAATTTCAAGACTGACAATGGGAATGGGAACAACAACCAGCACCGTCACGTTCCTACTCATAAGGATCTGAGCCACATCACCTGTTTCAAGTGCCAGAAGACAGGGCACTATGCTACTGAGTGTCCCCAGAGCAAGCAGGGAAATGGAAACGGCAACTCCGCAGCCAAGAAGCCAAACCCTTTTCCTCGTGCCCAGGTGAACCACCTCGACGTGGAAGAAGTCTATGATCAACCCGAGACTGTGGTTGGTAAGCTTTTATTGCATTCACGTTTAGTTACAGTACTTTTTGATTCCGGTGCAACTCATTCATTCATATCAAGGGTAGTTGTGGATAAATATGGTTTGGACACCAAAACCCTTAGCCAGCCTATTAAGGTCAGTTCCCCAGGAGGTATGATGATGGCAGGAATAGGATGCCATGCCCTGAAACTTCATATAGGAAACCATATTTTTCCCACCGATCTCATCGTCTTAGAATCCCAGGGATTGGATGTAATCCTAGGCATGGATTGGATGACCAAGTATGAAGGAAATCTTGATTGCCCTAGCAAGTCTGTTTCACTCACCACCCCGGAGAACAAGAGGATTAAGTATGTATCCCGACGCACACGTATGAGTGCTAGGTTAAATGCCCTCACAGGAGTTGTTCAGGAGGAAGTACCTGTGGTAAAAGATTATCTGGATGTATTTCCGGAAGAATTACCAGGAATGCCACCAGATAGGGAAATTGAGTTCCTAATAGAGCTACAGCCAGGGACAGCACCAATTTCCAAGAGACCCTATCGGATGCCCGCAAATGATCTGTTGGAAATCAAGAAGCAAATCAACGAGTTATTGGACAAAGGTTATATACGCCCAAGTTCTTCACCTTGGGGAGCCCCAGTTCTTTTGGTGGAGAAGAAGGATAAAACCTTGAGAATGGTAGTCGATTATCGTGCCTTGAACGAGGTGACTATCAAGAACAAGTACCCCCTGCCGATGATTAATGATTTGTTTGATCAGCTCGTAGGAGCCAAAGTATTCTCCAAGATCGATCTTCGATCAGGGTATCACCAACTGAAGATTCGTGAACAGGATATACCCAAAACAGCTTTCACCACAAGATATGGCTTATACGAGTATACAGTCATGTCCTTTGGTTTGACTAATGCTCCTGCCTACTTCATGAATTTGATGAACAAGGTGTTTATGGAATATTTGGACAAGTTTGTCGTGGTGTTCATTGATGACATTTTGATATTCTCCAAGAATGAGGAAGAACACAAGGAACATCTGCGTTTAGTTCTGGAGAAGCTAAGAGAGCATCAGTTATATGCCAAGTTCAGCAAATGTGAATTTTGGCTGACGGAAGTCGGATTCCTTGGACATGTTATTTCCAGAGAAGGAATAGCCGTAGACCCCGCTAAGGTTGAAGCCGTCACCGAGTGGAAGTCACCCACCTCAGTTAAGGAAATCCGCAGTTTCCTCGTACTTGCCGGATACTACCGGAGGTTCATTGAGAATTTCTCAAAGATTGCCAAGCCCATGACAGAGTTGTTGAAGAAAGAATCTAAGTATATTTGGACTGAGGAATGTGAAGCCAGTTTCCAGGAGTTGAAGAAACATTTGGTCACAGCCCCAGTGTTGATTTTGCCCAATATTCGGAAGGACTTCCAGGTTTATTGTGATGCTTCACGTCAAGGACTTGGAGGAGTACTCATGCAAGATGGAAAGGTTGTAGCTTATGCATCCAGACAACTACGACCTCATGAGTTGAATTATGCCACCCATGATTTGGAACTAGCAGCCGTAGTGCACGCACTCAAGACCTGGAGACATTTTCTTATCGGAAATAGTTGTGATGTTTACACCGACCATAAGAGCCTGAAATACATTTTCACGCAGAAAGAGTTGAACCTCAGACAGAGGAGATGGTTAGAGTTAATCAAGGACTATGACATGAGATTACATTACCATCCAGGTAAGGCTAATGTTGTAGCCGATGCCTTGAGTCAGAAAACTTATGTGAACACACTCACAGCGGGAGGATTACGCCAAGAGTTAGCCGATGATCTCAGAGAGCTCAAGCTAGAGATAGTTCCAAGAGGATATGTTGGTACACTAGAGATCCAGTCCACCTTGACCGAAAGAATTCGTAAAGCCCAGAAATCGGACAAGGAGATAGCTGAGATAAAGCAGAGAATGGAAGATGGTAAAGCTAAAGGTTTTCGTGAGGATGAGCAAGGAACTTTGTGGTTTGAGAACCGCATCTATGTGCCCAATGACCCAGAACTCAGGAAGTTGATACTTCAGGAAGCCCACGATTCACCTTACTCGATACACCCAGGCAATACCAAGATGTATCTGGATTTAAAGGAAAGTTATTGGTGGATAGGTATGAAGAAAGATATTGCGGAACACGTTGCAATATGTGATGTTTGTCAGCGAGTAAAGGCAGAACATCAGAAACCAGTAGGGTTACTCCAACCTTTGCCGATACCCGAGTGGAAAGGGGAAAAGCTTGGTATGGACTTCATCACAGGATTACCCAGGACCCGTTCAGGTTATGATTCCATCTGGGTAGTGGTAGATCGCTTGACCAAGGTAGCTCATTTCATTCCAGTGAAAACCACTTATACCAGTGCTAAGCTAGCCAAGATATATATGACCAGGATCGTATGTTTGCATAGAGTTCCGAGGAGTATCGTGTCAGATAGAGGAACACAATTTACCTCAAAGTTTTGGCATCAGTTACATGAAACTTTGGGTACAAGGCTAGAGTTCAGTATAGCCTTTCATCCACAGACAGATGGACAGACTGAGAGAGTCAACCAGATTCTGGAAGACATGTTGAGAGCTTGTGCGCTAGATTATGTATCTAGTTGGGATGACAACTTACCTTACGTAGAATTTTCGTACAACAACAGTTATCAGACGAGTCTGAGGATGGCCCCTTTCGAAGCTTTATATGGAAGGAGGTGCAGAACGCCACTGACATGGGATGGTGTTGGAGACCGACAACTTTTTGGTCCCGACCTTATCCGAGATTCTGAAGAGAAAGTCAAGTTGATTCGTGACAGACTCAAGATAGCTCAATCTCGACAGAAGAGTTATGCTGACAACAAACGTAAAGAAGTGACGTATGAAGTGGGAGACAGAGCATATCTTCGTGTGTCCCCGCTTCGAGGAATCAAGAGGTTTGGTGTTAAAGGAAAATTAGCACCCATATTCATAGGCCCCTACAAAATTCTTGAACGTAGAGGCGAAGTTGCATACAAACTGGAATTGCAGGAAGGATTATCCGAAGTTCATAATGTGTTCCACGTGTCCCAGCTGAAGAAATGCCATGCTGAGATGGCTGATATTCCTTTGAGAGATATAGTGCCCCTAGAGGCCATACAACTTGACAATGATCTGACCTACGAGGAGAAGCCTGTCAAGATCCTCGAGACATCCAACAGAGTTACCCGCAGCAAGATCATCAAGTTCTGTAAGGTTTTGTGGAGTCACCACACTGAGGAAGAAGCCACCTGGGAACGCGAAGAAGATCTTCGTAGAGACCACCCGCACCTATTTTCTAGCCAACCCGAATCTCGAGGGCGAGATTCATCTTAAGGTGGGTAGGTTTGTAACATCCCAAAATTTCATTTTGGAATGTTATGAAATATAGCTATGCATCCATCATCATCATTGTTTGAATGTATGTGTTTGTTGAAATGTTCTTTCTAAAAATTCTAAAAGCCCTTTCAATTTTTCCTAACTTGCTTTCACCTATTTGAAATTTTGGTTAAATGTTCATAATTAGAGGGGAGTAACATGACACTCCACACCAGGGTCATCTTGGTGATCTATTTGAACAAAAATAACCAGGAGTTATTTTGAAAATATTTGCAAAAAGGTTTTAAAAATAATTAGGCAATTTCTGAAAATATTATTTTTTGTAAAGTGCTCAAATGACAGAATAGAAATGTTCATTAAATAGCATTTATTATTCTGTTAATTTTGATATATGATACTCCTATATTTAGAGACCATTTGAATGCTCTAAAGGCTTTTGAAACGCTCTGGAAAAACATTAAAAAGAAACGGTAACGGTTACTGTATTAAACGGGCCGGCCCACGACAGTTACTCGCGAATTTAATACTGACTGGCCGACCGACGCGGAAACCCGAACCCTCTCTCGCTGCCACTGGACCCCACCCGACCGACCGTTTCGCCCGAGCGGTCATCACTCTCCTCCGCGCGCGCCGTCGCCGGCCGTTTCTCCCCTTCCCCGGATCTGTCTCCCCTCTCCTCCTCCGCACTCCCCAGCACCCCTATATAAGCCGGACACCCTCCGCACTCCATTCCTCCCCGAGCCCCCTCTCTTCCGTCGCCGAGACGCTGTCAATTCCTCGCCGGAGCCCTGCCACCACCGGAGCTCCCATTGCTTGTGCCCGTCGCTCCACTCTTCCCCTCCCCTCTCCGACACCACCAATCGGCGCAAGAGGACCACCGCTGCCGTCTGGACTTCTCCGCGCTCCGTTTCGACCACCGGAGCCACCTCCGTCGATGAACACGACCACCAGACGCCGCCACCACTCGCCCGAGATCCCCTCTCCCTCCGGTAAGTCGCCGGACACACCCCATCCATCGGATCCCCACTCAACGGTCCCGATTAGATTGGTTTTAAACCCCGAAACGTTTTCCATTAGAGACCGGTCGCCCGCCCGTAACCCTCGCGCGCACACCCTAGCCACCAATCGGACAGCGCCACGTTGCCCCCCTGGCCGTTGCAAGTCAGGTTTCTTTTCAGTTTTGTTTTAATTAACAGAATGATTTCAAAATTTGTTTTAACTATATCTTTAAATATATTTAGTGTTTTGAGTTGATTCTTTTTGCAATAGCTCACATTTTTCATGTAGTTTCACCCTGTACTTTTAAATTTCAAATTTGACCTAGAAAATTTGAATTGAATCAAATTTGCTTAAAATCTTCAAATTTGTATAACTAGAGTTTGAAAATAGATTTTGACAAGAATCTTTTTGCTACTGTTTGGTATTAGTTAGGACTACCTTCATGCTTAGTTTGAAGATATTTAGGATATATTTGATTAATGTTTTAACCAAAAACAGAATCTGCCTAGTATTATAATATAGTTTTATATACTTAGTTTTAATTAGTTTAAATTTAGATTTGGTTTCATTTTTTTATTAGGTTCTGTTAATAAACATTTAGTGTTTTCACTCACTGTTAATAAAAATATAAATTTGCTTAGTTTATTTTTATTTAACATAGGAATCACAACTTCTTTTCAAATAGGTTAATTTGATTAAAACAACTAGTTAGTAATAGTTTTGTTTTGCTCTCTTGTTAGTAAAACTATATTTGTTCCATTTAGTGTTTATCAAAACTTTTACAAACTTTACAAAAGTTTTCTCAACAAACTTAAATTGATTTTCTTCTGTTTATTAATAAAAATATTTTATTGTTTCCTTGCTTTTAACAATTGTTTTGGTTATTTCAAAATAGTTTTATTATGTTAGAAGTGTTTTATCAATCATCTCCTAGTAAACAAAACTTTGTGTGTTTTCCTTACTTGTGATTTGTGCATCATTTTGTCTTGATTGTTTACTAGTTCTTGATTGATGTTTGTGGGTTACAATATTCTGTTGTATGCTTATTGAGTGCTTGTTTGCTTCGTTAGATTATCCGGAGTGCGAAGCTTGTTACTTAGAGTCACTCACATACGAAGATCATCAATCAGGCAAGTCACCTTGATCATGTTTTACCCATGTTTTATATGCATTAGTTCTACCATCTCCCCAAATTGCATGCAAGATAGGTTAGTTGGAAACTTGGTTACATTGTAGTAGTATCATGTGGTAGGTACCTTCTCAACCTCTTTGACACATTGGCCCCGGGAAACGTTGTTTTACTTTTTGCTATGCTATTAGTAGACGGGGTTGGTTGTGTGATTCATAAGAGTTGAGAGAGTTAATAATTTCAAGACCTACGTAATGATCAAGATTTAAGACTCCGAGTTTTCAACATACCTCTGGGTGGATGATGGTTGAACGGCACCCTGGAGAAACCAGTGGATTTGCCTAGGTGATGCTGGAGATGGCCAGTATTCACGCGGAAAGGTCCACCCAGGCACAAAGAGATGGATGGATGCTTTAAAACCCAAGGCTTACCTGCACAGCCACAAGTCATTATGAGCTCTGGCTTTGTTGGATATCGTGGTGACCCTGGACAGGCGGTGCTACGAGATGTAGAAGAACGGTAGGAAAGGATGGGCACCGACAGAGTCGCAGGGAAACCCTTTGGAAGACCATGTCTTGGTCATCCGTTTCTCAAACACCGTGAAGTGCGAGAAATCAAACGGAGGCGACCAAATCTTGTGGGGAACGTGTGCAAAACTCTGCAGAGTACTCAAACCTAATTGATTAGCCGTGTCCACGGTCATGGACGACTTGAGCCAAAGGTACTGAAACTTCCGGAACTCTCAACACAATTAATAAGATGATGTGGGTATTAACAATTTGGGTATGAGAATTGGTTGGTGGAACCATCTCATTAATCAACCAACTTAGTAATATTTTTGCTTATCCCTCTCTTGATGTAGGAAAAAAATTGGCTTTACGCAAAAACTTACCACCCCCCTGCCATATATGCATATAGACTAGATGATTATCTTTTCACCCCTCTCTTGTGACTTTGCTGGCATATTCCATATGCTGACCTACATGGCTGCAACGTATCATGTTGCAGAGTACTTTTCCGACCAGGAGTGAGGACACGTTCTATGCTCAGTGAGATGCCCTTGGAGTCAGATGGACTCATCTACCTTCGACGCTTCCGCAAGATTTAGATATTCTCATGAGTTGGCTTTTAGCCACTTTATTGTAATTTTTATTGTAATAAAGGACTCGAAATGAGATTTCGATTAGTATATTTTGCTGTGTGATTTCCCTTTGATATATACATTGATGTACCGTGTGTGTACCAGCATGATCTTGGGATGGTATGCAAACACCGGAGACTTGACCTTTCAGGTCGGGTCGCCGAGGTGTCGTGTCGGGGTGTCGCCGGGTTGTCGTGTTGGGGAGTCGGGTGTCTTACTAGAGGGGCGTTACCAGGGTGTCGTGTTGGAGTGTCCTATTTGGGTGTCGGGTTGTTGTGTCAGGTTGTCGGGGCATCGTGTTGGGGTGTCGGCGTGTCATTTTGGGGTGTCGTGTTGGGGTGTCGGGGTGTCGTGTGTCATTTTCTCCTTCTTCCTCTTCTTATTTTCCTCTTCTTCCTCTTCTTCCTTTTCTTCTTCATCTTCTTCTATTCTTCTTCTTCTTCTTCTTCTTCTTCTTCTTCTCCTCCTTTTTCTCTTCTCCTCCTCTCCTCCTTTTCTTCTTCTTCTTCTTCTCCTCCTCCTCCTCCTCCTCCTCTTCTCATCATCTCTCTTCTTTCTTTCTTCTCCTATTGTCTTCTTCTTCGTCTTCTCTCTCTTCTATGCTCGTCCTATCCTTTTTCTTATTCTCTTATCTCTCCTCATCTCTCGTTTCTTATTCTTAGTTCTTTCTTCTTCTTAAGCGTATTCTCTTCGTTTCTTCTTCTCTTCTTTTTCTGCTTTATGCTACTTCTTCTTCTTGCGGCTTCTGCTTATTCCTTTTCTTCTTATTTCTTCTTATCTTCCATCTTCTTTCCTTTCTCTTCTTTCTTCTTATTATTTTCTTCTTTCTATTTTCCTTTTTCCTTTTTTCCTTATTCTTTTCTTTTGTTTCTTCTATGTTTTTCTTTTATTCTAAGTTTTTCTACCCAACCTAATAAACTAACTAACTAGTTTAACAAAAAATAACAAAAATAATGATGGGGGCATGCTACTCACCAGATGCGGTCGGGAGGCGGGGGGGGGGGGGGGTTGGTGTGGTGGCCGAGGGCTATTGCGGGAGTGGGAGCAGGGTCGGCCTGTTGCGGGAGTGGGAGCAGTGGCAGCGAGCCGGCCTGGCGGCGAGGAGAAGAGGCGGCTTGGGGAGGGAAGAGGGGTGTCGGGGGCTCGGTAGAGAGAGAGAGAGAGAGACAAAGAGAGGTATGCCGTGGGGGGGAGCGGGCCCGACGTCATTACACGGAGAGGGCCTTGCCGTCTGCTAGTGGACGACAAAGAGTTTGCATGCAGACGACAAGCCGCGGGCAGGCGGCCCAGTTCGCCCCACCAACCTCACAAGCTAGTGGGCCCTAGGTGGTCTCTTTGCCCTTTTCCTTCGGGATTTTGTTGTCAGCTGGCTGACGACAAAGAGCTGACTGATGACAAACAACACCTTTGCCATCAGCCAGTTCTTTGCCGTTTGTTTCTTGGAAGCTAATGGTAAAGACTTTCATGGACGTCCACCATCAGACGTCAAAGAACTAGCAGATGGCAAATCCTCTGATTCCATTAGTGTGATTAGACTACTTGTCCAAATTTGAAACTAACTTGTTCCCAATTTTATAGAATGGCAAGTGTTAGAAATTAGAGAATGTCTAGCATGCCCTACACATCCAAATATATGAGTATAGCAGCAGAAAGTTAAGACATGCAAGTGTAAGTATAGGGAGGGATAGGAAGATCAAACACAATGGGGTCACGAAGATTTTTCTTGTGTTTCTGATAGGTGATGCTATCTTACGTCCATGTTGATGGAGGCTTCAACAAATAGAGGGTAGCGTTTGCGCGAGTCCACGGAGGGTTCCACCCGCGAAGGGTCCACGAAGATGAAACCTTGCCTATTCCACCATGGCTTACACCCAGAAGGGACTTGCTTCACTCAGGGCATATCTTCACCAAGTAGGAGATCTCCTCTCCCTTACAAACTTTTGGGTTCAACTCCATACAATATAGAGGCTCCCAAGTGACACCTAACCAATCTAGGACACACCACTGTTCAATATGTAATAAACGGTGTATAGATGATGAACTCTTTGATCTTGTGCTTCAAAAGATAATATCCACAACACTTAATCACTCACTTACAAGATTTGGCTTGATGGAAAGCAACTTGTGGAGGCTCAAAATCAAGATTCATATCGTTGGAGTGGAATATCTTTATCTCAGCACATGAGTATGTGGTTCTCTCTCAGAAAATGAATGGTGGAAGTGTTGGTTTGTTCTAAGTGTTTTCTCTAGGAATGAGAGGACGTTGATGGGTATTAATAGCCTTCTCCAAAAATCCAACAGTTACAACATTAGAGCCCAACTCAGTGGAACCAGAGTAAAAATTCGGTTACACCGAGTAGTGCAAGAAGGCTGCAACTTTCGGCTTTACGATGAGACCGATAGGAGCAACTCGGTGAGACCGATGCGGTTGACCTAGGACAGATCTAAAACTTGGTGGCACCAAAATGAATAACTCGGGAATTCTCAACTTAAACACATAGATTATAGACAGTTGGCAACACTTTTCCATTGTACCTGATACTTGTGGTCTGCATGGGAAACAAAAAAATCCTATGAACAACCAAGATCTATCTGTGGAGATCAACAACTACGAGAGGGGGAGTGCATCTATATACAATTATAGACCGCTAAGCGGGAAGCGTTAAGAAACGCAGTTGATGTAGTCAAATATCTTTGCAATCCAATCACGATCTGTCCCGTAATCCAATCACAATCCGTCCCAATCTAGTGCCGAACGGATGGCACCTCCGTGTTCAGCACACGTATAGCTCGATGGCATCTCTGCCTCCTAGATCCAGCAAGCGAGGGCGGAGTAGTAGATGAGTTCTCGGGCAGCACGACGACGTGATGGCGATGGTGGTGGAGCTGTCCTAATAGGGCTTCACGAAGCGCTACTGCGACGATGTAGAGGAGAACAATGATCTAGAGCGAGATGGAGGGATGCATTGTGGCTTGCGGTATGGCTGACCTCCCTCTCCTATAGTATATATTGAGGGAAGGGAGGAGGGCTGATGCCCTAGGGTTTCCCCTAGGGATGGGGCGGCAGCCATAGGGTGTCTTGGCCGCCATGTTTGGTAGCCAGCATCCTCATGGGCTTGCCGACACCAGCCCTTGGCCGCATGGGGCTATGTTGGAGGGGCGGACAGCCCACCTGGGGCCGTTGCGCCCTCTCTCATAGTCCATGGGGCCCTCCGAGGCAAGTGGACCCTCTCGATGGACCCCCGGAACACTTCCAGCATCTCCATCACAAAACCGGTAAGTCCAGGAACCTTTTCAGAACCCGGATACCAACTTCCCATATATCAATCTTTTCCTCCGGACTATTCCGGAACTCCTCGCAATGTCCCGTATCTCAACCAAGACTCCGAACAACCTTCGGTCACAAACATATATCACTCAACAATACTACATCGTCACTGGGCGTTATGTTTGCGGACCCTGCGGGTTCAAGAATGATGCAGACATGACCGAGAAACTCTCTGGCCAATAACCAATAGCGGGACCTAGATGCCCATATTGGTTCCTACATATTCCACGAAGATCTTTATCGGCCAAACCACGATGTCAAGGATTCAAACAATCCCATAAGCAGTTCCCTTTGTCCATCGGTATAGTACTTGCCCGAGATTCCGTCATTGGTATGTCCATAACTTGTTCAATCTCGTTACCGACAAGTCTATTTACTCGTTCTGTAATAAAAGATCCATGAATAACTACTTAGTCAGATTGCATGAAAGATTCTTGTGATGCTGTATTACCGAGTGGGCCCAGAGATACCTCTTCGTCATACAGAGTGACAAATCCCAGTCTTGATCCACACCAACACAACAGATACCCTTGTAGATACATGTAGAGCACCTTTGTAGTCACCTAGTTATTTTGTGACGTTTGATATATACAAGGCATTCCTACTGTGTCAGGGACTTACATGATATCATGGTCATAGGAACAGATACTTGACATGGATAAAGTAGTAGCAATAAACTAACACGATCAAATGCTATGCTTATGGTTGGGTCTTTGTCCATCACATCATTCTGGTAATGATGTGATACCGTTATCACATTACATCTCATGTCTATGGTCAGGAAACCTTGGCCAACTTTTATCAATGAGCTAGTCTAGTAAAGGCTCACTAGGGACGCACTGTTTGTCTATATATCCACACATGTATTTTAGTGTCCGATTAATACAATTATAGTATGGATAACAAATTATTATCATGATCAAAGAAATATAATAATATCCAGTTTATTATTGCCTCTAGGGCATATTTCCAATAGTCACCCACTTGCACTAGAGTTAATAATCTAGTTGACATCACCATGTGATTTACATTGTAATGAATCTAACACCCATAGAGTTCTAGTGTTGGTCATGTTTTGATCGTGGTAGAGGTTTAGTCACTGGAGGCAACATTCAGATCCATATGTAAGTTGCAAATGTTTATGTCCTCCTCTTTGATGTAATCGCGGATGGAATTGCGATGACGCTTTATGTGTCTGGCCCTTTTGGGAAACTTAGACTCCTTTGATACAGCAATGGCGCCAGTGTTGCCATAGCAGAGGATCACAGGGTCCAGTGCACTGGGCACAACTCCAAGATCCGTCATGAACTGTTTCCTCCAGATACCTTCCTTTGCTACTCCCAAAGCAGCTATGTACTCTACTTCACATGTAGAATCTGCTACCACGCTTCGCTTGGATCTACACCAACTTACGACTCCACCATTTAGAACAAATAGGTATCTGACTTGAGAGTTAGAGTAATCCGGATTTGTGTTAAGTCTTGCATCGATGTAACCATTTATGACGAGCTCTTGATCACCTCCATAAACGAGAAACATGTCCTTAGTCCTTTTCAGGTACTTAAGGATATTCTTGACCATTGTCCAGTGTTCCATTCCTAGATCACTTTGAAACCTCCCTGCCATACTTATGGCAAAGCTGACATGGGGTCTTGTGCAGAACACTCCATACATGATAGAGCCATGGTTGAATCATTGGGGATGGCACTAATATTTTCTCTATCCTCTCTAGTCGCTAGACAATGAGTCTAGCCCAGCATGATACCTTATAAGACGCCTCTAACAGAAGTTCATTGCGAGAAGATGAGCGGATGTTGTTTTGCCTATGTAAGGTGATGTTTTCCTTATCGGGACCTCAAAGATTGAAGTGATAAGCTCTCCTTTGTAAGGGACTTGTGGCTAAAATTCTCCCATGTTGGACAATTTTTTTACTATGGCACATATGCGCCATGTCATGACAACATTCCAAGTTTTTAGAATTTCTAACGCATTTGGGATTTATATTAATTTAAAAACCAAGTTTCTCAATGCTTGTGCCTGAGCCAAGATGTTGAGATGTTTGAAGTACATTCCCATTTATTGCCCGTGACCTAAAGATGAAGCCATGGACACTAATATGATTTTCATCCCATTTTGATGCACGGACATTGGGCAGATAGTTCAAATTTGAATTATACACATTAAATGTCTAGGAAACTCAAGTAATTTATAAAAATGCCAAACCAACCCGGAATAATTCCATATTTTAGCACGACACAACTATTGGCCAGTGTTCACTTCACATAAATCGCGTGTGATGCAATCCAATCATCGTCCTTTGTCGAATTAACCTCATTTTTTGTTTTTAAAATATTTTGAAAATTAAGTCTTTCACAAAGAGTTGACATTCATGAACCGTGTGTGACGCAGTACAAATTATCTTGGGCCAATCATCTTAATGGATGGCTTAGGCGGGAAGCTTCATCGTTTGCAGTACACCACCGGGCAGTTTTCCGCACCAACTCCATACTATTTTACTTTTCAATCATCCCTGGTGAAAGATGGGGACGTGGATCCACATCGTGAGGGCAACTTAGGCAACCGACTCCCGCCCAAGCACGCTCTCAACATGCTTGAACGCAGCCGCTAACTCCAACGGAGCAGCTGCAGCAACCGAAAGGGCAACTGTTGTAGCTAAGAGGGCGGTAGCAACAACTGCGGCAGGGATATCAAAAGGCGAGAACGACACATTAGCTTTTTGTTCCTCAATGGTCGTCGTAGCCCTAATGGCGGACGCTTAGTCCCAACTTGAGGCCTCCCATGCCCATCTTGTGTCGGTCGCTACACAAATCGCATATGCCTTCTCCAACACCGGTGGATTACCCACCTCCGTTGGGTTGGTAAACGTTGAGTGTGCGCTAGCAGGCATCCATTCGTCGGCGGCCTCCCTAGCCAAGATAGTGGTTGTCCATTCCCGGAGCAAGCCCACCCATGCCCGGCTCACGGCGGCCTTATCCAAAGAGATGGTGCATGAAGACTGAGATGCTAGAGTATGTGGTCATGGATATCCTTTCCTCGGAGTTCTTTGAGTGGGAGCTGGTCATCAAGGAGACAACGGAGATCGACGAATGCCAGGCGGAATATTAGTCTCTGTCTAGAGCGATGGTGTTTTGTTACAGTAATTTTTAAGTCAATTAACTAATGTTTATTAGTTGCTCGATTAAGTAAGTGCGGGAAGTGTTGTAGTCTCTTTTGTGTACTACTCAAATTTGCAAGTGTTGTTAAACTAAGCAATGAACAATGTAACGAGGGAAATTCCAACAAAAATTTGCTGTCGTATCCCCATTTTCTCTTCCAAATGAACATGAAATGCAAGTACTGTGTGCAATGTTGTATCCGATATCTTACGCCGGAAGCTTGGAGACCTAAATTTCCACATACAGTCTCATCACACACGGGATGAACTATAGGATATGTTTGTGTTGTTGAATATTGCACACTGTAATCGTAGTGGCACAATGTCCGATGTGACTGTGCGTGCTACTTTTACACCGCACCGAATGAAATTTTGGGCTGTCGCGCAAATATCTACCTCCCCCGCACCTCATACTAACCAGAAGCCACATTTCCCATTCCGCTAGCTCCCCATCTTCATTTTCTAAGTTTAAAGCTTCACTGCTTGGTTGCAGCGCAGCCTCGTCGCCGGTGACGCTCCTTCCTGCTACTCGGCCTCATCCGGCTAGTCATAGTTAGGTAATCCAAACCTTCCCCATACCCCCTCCCCCTTCCACCCCCTCCTCCTCCATTCCACATGGCCCGACCACCGGCATGACACATTCCACCAAAATCACTGGCCCACCACCCACATAATTGCCGTCAAAAGACAGGGTGCATGCAGTATAGGCAGGATATCAAGGAGCACCTGGCACCCTAGAAGCAAATTGTGACCGCACACACGTATGAGGCCCCGATGGCTACCATGCATGCTGCCCTAGATCTTGGAGTAGCATCTAGACGTCGAGTCCTCTATCGACGCCTCGCACGCTGACTCCACCATGCAGTTGGATGCTTGGAACAACAACTTGTCGTGTTTTCTCCAGGGATCCGTTGTTTCCTTCGATGATGACTCCGAGTTGTTTTCTTAGCGTGCCCGTGCGTTCCATAACTCCATAGCTGGCAGGTTGGTGTGCGGGCAAGCTGAGGAAACTCACCACTACGAGGAGGGCACCCACGATGTAGAGGCCTCGCCCTCGTCTAAGCCTAGCATTGTCGTTATCTCCAAGAACAAGGAATATCTTGTTTTTAAGCTTAATTACTAATGACCTATGTTTAGCTACCTAAGCGTGTTATGCATGTTTGTTTTACCTGCTACATGTGCTGCTCATGCCTTTCATTAAGAAACTCTACTGAAATATGCAATGTAATGCTAGTTTGCAATCTTACCTTCTACTACTATGATGTATTGTGCAATGTGATGCTCAGTCAACTGTTTTGTTTACTTATTTTCGTGATCATCTGCAATGTGATGTTCAATTATTGTTGGTACAATTTTGTTTTGTTATGCACGAGAAACCTACAATTGCTATATTTCATAGTTCTTAGCTCGCTTGGCTTTTCCATGTGGCTTGAACTCATATGTTGGATATGTGATGTGTTTATCTTTCATTCCCAAATTTTACTGATCAATATCTATTCTTAAACACAAGGGGGGATAATGGGAGACACTGAGGTCTACCATCAAGGTTTGCACTTTGATGATCCTTTGGCTAATAGCACATTATTGTGCAATTGCAAGAACCATTCTAATATTAAGGTTTCTAACAATAATTTGTTCTTGCACATCTAGGTCCTATCATAAGAGGTTTAGACCCACTGTTCGACCCATTTTACACGTGTGGAAATGATGTGTTCATGAATATCAGTCAAACCAAGAAACTTGGAAATATTGTTTAGATAAAGAAACTTGGGACGCAAAACAAAAAGCTCTTTGTCTGCACAATCAAGAAGAAATCCGTGAACTATAGGATGGTATTATCTCTTTTACCTTGTATTTGTCCCTTTGTGACATTTCAATTTTTAGAAACGCAATTTACGCATAACTCTGTTTCCAGTCCTTTCCAAAGAAATTTGTAGATGAGTACGTCTCAAACCATATGTGATGAGCCTTCACTGAGGAAGGTATTCATACAGCTCCCATGGTATAATCTTGAAGTCTTACTCAAGAGGATGAAGGATGGGCGGGCAACCATCCACATGCACTGGCATAAAGTTGCAAGAACCTTCGACATCAGTGAAGGCTCAATATTTGCCTTTCGCTTCAACAATTTTGTAGATCAGATTCATCTGTTTATTTATCGTATATGATGCTATTTTCCAAAGGTTTTAGATGTTGCATGTGAAACTCGGTCCTGTCGTGTAACTTGGTAGCTCGGTAGTATATGCCTATATGATGTTGTATTCTGATGTATTTCAATTATGAAATCCTGATTTCCATAATACGGAATGAAATATATTTTGTGCTCGATATAAGTATCAATTTTTTTACTAGATGGATTATAAATAATAGACAATTGGCCTGATTATTGAGGTTTCATATTGCAAACGGTTTGGCATAGAACACCGTCAGTGATGACCTAAACAAACCCACACGCTTGTTTGAAAATCTACGTCCTTGATCAGTGAACAATCACACAGGATTTCCGGGCACAAACTGTGTGTGCTAGAAAACCCATTCGCATTTTTTTCACATAAATGTGTTTGTGATGGATAGCCCTATGCCAAACAGTTTCGTCTAGGCACCGTGCATGATGGAGACTACTAACATGAACAATGTCAAGAAGAAAATTGTGTGTGATGTACAATACGAACAAAAACTTATGTTTGGGATTCACTGTGTGTGATGATATGCACATCTCACATGATTTCTCCTAAATACATGTTTGTGATAGTCCTTCCAATCGCACACGACATAATTTTTCCTATCGTGTGTGACCAGAAGAAGGTACCCCCAACAGGTTTTTCGTGTCGTGTGCGATAGCCCCCCTATCGCCCACACATACAAGGGGACAGTTTGAGACTACATCACAGAAAAGGGGTTAAAACCGTTTGTATAGCAGGCGCCTGCACTAGTGTTCACACCTTTTAAGCTGGGCAAGAACACCTTCTTGGACTGATCCATTTTGAACTTCTTCAAAGACTTATCAAGATATGTCCTTTGTGAAACTCCTATTAAGCGTCCTGATCTATCTCCATAGATCTTGATGCCCAATATGTAAGCAGCTTCTCTGAGGTCTTTCATTGAAAAACACTTATTCAAATATATCTTCACGCTTTCTAAAAAATCTATATTGTTTCCAATTAGCAATATGTCATCCACATATAATATTAGAAACGATATAGAGCTCCCACTCAGTTTCTTGTTAATACAAGCTTCTCCATAAACATGTAAAAATCCAAACGCTTTGATCACCTAATCAAAGCAAAGATTACAACTCTGAGATGCGTGCACCAGTCCATAAATGGATAGTTGGAGCTTACACACTTTGTTAGCATTTTTAGGATCGACAAAACCTTCTAGTTGCATCATACAAAACTCTTCCTTCAGGAAGCCATTAAGGAACGTTGTTTTAACATCCATCTGCCCGATCTTGTAATCAAAAAATGCAGCTATTGCTAACATGATCCTCACGGGCTTAAGCATCGCTACGGGAGAAAAAGTCTCATCGTAGTCAACTCCTTGAACTTGTGAGAACCCTTTTTCAACAAGTCAAGCTTTATAGACGGTGACATAACCGTCTACGTCCGTCTTTTTCTTAAAGAACCAGTTATTCTATATGGACTTACGATCATATCGTAAGTCCTCCATAGTCCACACTTTGTTCTTATACACGGATCCAATCTTAGATTTCATGGCCTCTAGACATTTGTTGTAATACGGGCCCACCTTTTCTTCTTCAGAGCTCATAGGTTCACTATTGTCCAACAAAATGAGCTCCAAGACAGGATTGTCGTAACACTTAGGGGCGGTACGAGTTCTTGTCGACCTACAAGTTTTGGTAGTAACTTGATCCGAAGCTTCATGATCATCATCATTTTCTTCCTCTTCACTAGGTGTAGGTGCCGCAAAAACATCTTTTCACATCATGCTACTATCCAACTGAAGTGACGGTTCAACAACCTCATAAAGGATTATGTTCCTCCAACTCAATACTTTCGAGAGAAATTCTTTCTTGAGAAAGGGCCCGTTTTTAGCTTCAAACACTTTGCCCTCTGTAACACCCTATGTTTTGCCTCATGACTAAGTTAACATGACTCAAGAATTAGGGCCAATTAAAGCTTTTTCTGTGCTTGTGATGCTTGACTTAATTGTTGGTAGGTTGTTTGTTTTCTTGTGCACTATATTCATAAAATCCCTCCCACTCTCAAAACTCATATCCTTGCTCCAAACATTGCCCAATGATCATGCCATGTGCATAGGACATCAAAATATTTTTATAAAATAATATTTTGTCCAAAATGGATTCATTCAAATCAGGTTTTCCAAAACCCTCGAATTGAGGTGTGTACTACAAGTCCTAAATTTAGGTGGATTGTTTGGCCACAAAGTTTTTATTTGAAACCCACCATATATATGACTTCCCAAAACCACAAAATATTATTTTTACAACTTACTTTACTATTTTATTTAAAGGCTTTTTCTTAAGTCCAGAAGGTATTTTATAGGGAAAAATTAATTGTATGCCTTAAAAATATTTGAGAAAATTTAGGAAAACTCACTGGAGATATATTGTCCATATATAAGAGTTTAAACACATGGTAATCTTCAAAATATTGGACAAAACGCTTCAAAACCATTTCAGCCTATTTCAAGCATTTGAGATATTTCGATAATAAGTATTATCACATAAATTCAGGAAAGTTCTAGCATGTCACATATAATATATGTGATCATATTGCCAAGTTTCATCTAAATATTAATTGATTTGGTTCACCAAAGTATTCCAAAACCATTCATGTCTAGATTCCAATTTGAACAACTTTACATTGTGAAGTTAATCCTATTTATCTAAAACTTTATGTGGATATTCTAATACTCAAGTAATGCATACAAACCAAGTGTTGTATGAAGGAGAACTGATTTGCATAGCTAGATCCAATGAAACCCATTTCTGTGCATTTCTAAGGTTTACGAAGTTTGCATTATTAACTTTCTTCAATTAGGCCTAAAACTTGTGAACACGACCAAATGGACTTGCCATTTACCCTTGGTGAATCTCAGGTCCATAGGATTCCTATGCCTATCCCAACCACAACACAAACACCTTCAGCCATAAGCTTGAGGACAAGGGAAGTTGACCCAAAAAGATTTCCCATACCTCCAACATTTTAACATAGTATATTATAACCCCAAATTACCTCCAATAACTCTTCCATGGACTTTGATCAATTATTGGGGGGTAACTTCCTCATTCCCCCTCTCTTTTTACCATGGCAAGGACTCTTCTTCCTCTCTCACACTATTCTGTTCATGCAAATGCCCCCAAACTTTCATGTTAACACATCAAGCCAAACCCAAAGATGGCGTGCTCACGTGGAAAATATGAGAAAATCATCTGAACCAGATTATGGCAGTAGATGCAGCTTTGTACTACAAGTGCCCTATATATTTATCTCGTTGATTTGGAAATTGGTGAACATGTAGTCCTTCCATAACCAAGGCCACTAGACAAAGTTTTATCCCCAATGCCCACCATTACCAACCCCTTAAACGAGCTTTCAGTTTGCTGCTACAAACTTAACCCCAGAGAAAACCCCATCTAACTAGCTCTATTTACCTTGAACTGTCTTCCAACACTCTACTGCATGCATGCGTCACACATCGGACAACGTTTCCTGACCAAAAAGATGCCCTTAACATGCCTTAGCATGGTGACCACGCAGCAGACATGCAGAACCAGCGCCCTGCCAGTTGTCATCATCGGGAAGCTCATGTCTGACAGCGGTAGGATGCCCAGGTGCGCCATGATTCCCCTCTCGGCCTCCCACGCCTCTCCCTAACACGAGAAAGCCTCCAAGGCCCCTTAGTCACGCATGCACACCGCTCTCGAGAGCATCCGTGGCGGATCCGAGCTCCCCATCCGTTGCGCCCTGGATAACGTCCCCCTAAGGGCCTCGGTGTCCCTAGGACAACCCATTTTCCCCTCAAGCACTCCCCAGACTGATCCCTCTTGCTCCTTCAACCTCCTCATCCTCCAATGGCCACCATCAATGCCGTTTGGCTACGCTCGAATTCGAGCGAGCCAGCCCCTCCTGCGCCTCAACTCCACTTCTAGGAGGATCCCCACCGCGTTCTCCGCCTTCCTAAAAACCCAGGCTCGCGCCTCACGACTAAGCCACACCCCAAGAGAAGTCGGTGCCGCCGTCCGCCCCAGCCGATGAGCCGCACGCTCCGAAGGTCCCCACAGCTCATGGGACCATCCCTAGGCATGACATGGAGTTGGGTGTCCGCCCGGACTGCTAGCTCGGCACCCGCTGTGGCAGGGTGGCCGAAACCACGATGGTCGATGCCCTTCTCTACCCCTGTCTCGAGCAAGAAGAAGGGGAGGGGCAGGAGAGAAGGAAAGGGACTAGTGGGGCCCAACTGTAAGTGGCACAGAGGTCAGGCCCACGAGGAGTTGGTGGACACGATATGCGTAGAAGACGTCTTCAACTGGTGAAAGGGCTTTTATCAGAATACGCCTTCGGCGTGGGACCCTGCCACTCAGCCAAGCTGCTTGGCCGACCCAATTGCTATCCGGCGCCCGGTGCACTGATTTGGCCCTTGATTTTCTTGGTAAATATATTTCCCTTTATCTTTTTAGCGAGAGGCAAATAAATTCCTAGAAAATCAGAATGGGCTCCAAATTGGATGATTTAAGTTACTATAAAATTGAAAAAAACCCAGCTATCATTTGGCATCACTTCCATAAATTTTCACTCCAAGAGTTTGCCCTGTTCAAATTTAAACACAAATTTGAACCTCCGAATGACCCCTTTTTAAATCTCTATAGCATTCACCTTAGCTTTAAAATTGCTAATTCAAGTTTCCAGAGACTCTAAAAATCCAACTAGCAATGGGTAACATTTTTCCTATCCCATATTATGCTATAACAAATAAATAGCCCCATTTCCATTTATTTCATCATAGGAAAATCACAGGAAATACACCCCACCTCCAAATACATGAAACCACTTCCAAAAATCTTATAAAATCATGCCCTGTTAGATGGGTGCATTCACTCCTTTTTTACATGGTTATTTTCTGTGGACATCTTATAGGGTCATCATTTCCACTGTTCAAAAATCTCCCTTGATACACATCCAATGAACCCGCTTGGTTATTTTTCTTACAACAATAGGTGTCCAAGAAAAAAAAACTCCTATTTATAGAGCACTTTTATTTCTCTGCTTGTTGTGTTGCTTATTGTGGTTGTTTTCGACGATAGTTGACGAAGTAGACATATTTCTTGGAATGGACGAGAAGCGTGTGAAGACCTCAAAGACTTGGACAAGACATGCAAGCAGCCCTTTGACCACGACTAAGAACCCTTTGATTTGCATGGAATATAGCACTTGATTTCGTGATGTTCATCATGTTGATGTGGTGATCACTTCGGTGGGATGCCTCCGATACTTTACCATTGATACTTGGATCATGCATGACCCTACCATTCTTATGAGGGTTGTGCGAGCGGGAGTAGTTAGGTTGCTAGTAGTTGCTATGCAAGTGGCATGGGAATATGCATGGTCATGGAAACATAGATGATTTTAAAGAGTTTTCAAAAACCCCATCGGGTGCCACTAATGCCTGAGGGAGATGATGTTGAGTTGGGTAACCACTTGAGAAAGAAGTGGTGCACCGGAGCAATTGAGTGTGTGTGGTTTTCAAAAACGGATTGGTGTAAGTTGCAACCGTTACTCCAACCTTACATGTACAACCATTATACCCCTCATGGGACGGGGCTTTGTTGATTACCTTGGTGGGTACTAGCATAGATCCCTCATTACTAGTGGCGGGAGTGAAGTGGTCACTCTCGTTACGGGGTCGTACCGGAATGGACGATCATGTGATGTCTTCACACGTACCGGGCACACCATTATATTCCCTTATGGATGATACGTGTGATGTATATCATGAGGGATGGCACCAATGAGTGGAACCTCTATTTAGTATCGCTAGGGGAAAGGAAATGTTCGGGTGCTTACCTCGGGTACATAATATACCGCGAGCCGTGGATGACACGGAAGTTCCGTGAGTCTTGAGGGTAAAGTGTGCAACCTCTACAGAGTGTAAAACTATTCGAAAAGATGTGTGCATGATCAAGGACAATTGGATGACCCCTCATGTGCTACGTCGAGTGTTCTCTAAACTTGGTGTGTGTGGGTGTGTGTGGATGACACAAAGATGATACTTGAGCTAAGTCCGATGACTTGGCATGATGATGAACATGAGATGTTCAACCCCGTGCATATGATGATATCTGTAACATGTTCGTAGAGATAACTATCATCTGTTGATGCATGCTTACACAAGTTAATTGATCGTGTCATTGCAATCAAAATTAGCTTTCTGCAAACTTACCTACTTAGTGATATGTCATGCATTGTTATTTCCTTGTTACAAACATGGATTGCTTGTGAGTACATTCAAATTACTCATTGTCTTGCCACTGGTTATTTTATTGGCCAGGCATGAAAGATCAGGTTAAGATGAAGATTACCTTGGTGACGAACATGCAAGCTAGGACCCTTCCGAGTCAGAATGCATGTAGGGTTAAGGCAGCTAGCATGGGTTCACGCTATCGTTGAAGATTTCTGCTTCAAGATTATGAAGATTTTGTCATAGATGCCATTTTTGAGTACAAATGGTATGTAATGGATGTAAGACTCTTGTTATTCAGTTTCTGTGTGTTTAGTGAGCATTGATATCTAGGATCACTATGCACATACATTCGGTGATCATGACTTATGAGTCGGGGTCCCCACAGAGTTGATATCAGAGCCATCCTCACTGTAGGAAGCCCTTAGTTAGAATGGATGTTAGTTAGGACAAAACTATTTTTCCAGGCCCTTCAAAATTGCTTACAAGACCACTATAATTCTCACTTCTCCTGAAATTTCAAAGGAAGCAAAGGTTTTTGCCTTAGAACTTCCACCGTGTTTCTCTTAGCTCTCCTCATCTGGTTTTCAAAACTTTGCAAACGGTCGCTACTACCCTTGTGCCCCTGACCAGTGGATTCCTTGAAAAATCCTCATGGGTAACCTGGAAGGAAGCCACCTTGCCAGAAATTCACAAAATATGACGATCACATGACAAGGAGCTACCAACATAAGATACGTTCTCGAAGGATAAGGATGTCAAGACTTGGATAATGGTGACACCCTCGATATTGCTCCAGGATAATGCAACCTTGGCCTATGATGACCAAGGCATAATATATGCAAGATCATTATATGCATCGCTAATAGAGGAATCTTGTCATTACCAATGATGTGTCGGCAACCACCGGTGGGTGACAACCTCTCCATTTGGTCCGCCTCACTATAGTGAGTCGGAAAACAGTTCTCATCATCCCCCACTCATGGTGCCGATGATATCGTCAACATGACCGGCAGGATACAACTCTACCAGGCCTTGCTAATGTCATTGCATGAAGGGTTGCCTACTTGGAACCCTCGACGTCTTAGAAGACAAGAAGACATCGACACGACTACAAAGACACTAGAAGACCGTGTCAACAACAGCTGTGAAGAATCACACTCGTTGTCAACTCACCGGACCCAAAGTTGTCAAGGACTCTTTAGGCGCAGCCAGGATCATTTCGACGAAGTGAACCATAGGTAGAAAAACACCTGAAGAAGAACTAGAAGACCAAGTGGACTCCTCTCCAAGACACGAAGCAAACACGACTAATGAGTCCGAGGACCCCTAGGGTATGATAGGTCATGTGTCCCCTATGCGAAGTCGAGTCCATATGATGGTTCAAATGGAACCATGATGTGTGTTGCTTGTTTCGATTGTTGTGCTTTTGTGAAAGTCTCACTTTTTCCCTAGGCAACAAGTACGCGACGATATCACCTACCTTACTTTGATATTTCAGTTTGGCCTTTTCAGCACTTGCTTAATTGCACTTGCACTACACCACCCCCTTAGGCACTCCTCTCTATGCTACTCCCCCTCTCACCTTTCTTGTCAACTAAAGACCCGCAACACAAGATGCAACAAGGATCCACCTCGATGGACAACTAGCATTGAAGACGATAACTACAATGTACTCAATCAGATTCCATCCCATAGAGTTATGTGTCTCCCTCAAGATTGGAGACCCTCCCTAGCCTAGCCTAGACCTCACAAGATTACCCTGCTCAAGCCACTAATCTTGTGTTTAATACACGGATTTGCCAGAACACAAGTTGAGCCTCTATAGACCTAGTTAGCACTGGGTTCATTATGGGACTAGTGATCTGTCGGGAGCCCGATCCTAAGTCATATGAATCTAGACTGTAACATATCACATCACTTTGCGGCCTCACGCACGGTAAGCTCCAAGGCTTCAGCCTTACCTTAGCGGGGACCGTTTGCGTCTTTTGGCTCATGTATGTGAACATGTCGCTCGCAATCAAACGACGGAGAACCCGAGCCGACATGACTAGTCATAGAACCCAAGCATCACATCCGTACAGGAACAGGCATACGTAACCTAGCAATGTAGGCGTCGACCTCAAGCATGAGTCCAGACAATCAATGTGTCTGAACATAAATGTGATATGTTATGAAGGACAATCAAGGACTCCATTACGCCGTGGGACATAAATGTCATCACTACATGTAGACGAGTCGTAGCAGGCTACAGGGACTCCATTACACTGCGAAACATTTTCCCGAAGGGATAGACACAGTACAAAGAAGGATACATGTTGGTCAATCAATGTGTCCGGAGCAGTAGCAAGCTACCAGGGCTCGGTGGAAGCACAAAGAGGCAGTTTCCCGTAAAGAGTACTACTAAAGGCACACGACTAGGTGTCGGATCCCATACATAGCGTTGCACGTCACACGTACGCACGACATGCCCGATATGCATAGATACAACTATGGCATCACAACATAACCATACATCAACATAACTTTTATTTAAGAGGCTTAGAAGAGCCTTGCATAATATGTTCTTATAGGTAGGGGTCACATGACCCGACACTCAAGTCATACAAGCAAGTTCGTACAAACCAAGCGGAAGCATAAAGATGTTTGAGTACAGATAGATGAAAGGGTAAAAAGGCACATGGCCTGACTATCTACAGCCCGCCATAGGGCATAAGGTCGTAGCTGGGACACCAGCTATTCGGCATCATCGACATCTAGATAGAACCCACCTGATGGGTCCTGAGTCTCATCTGCAACATTTATTAAGAAAACATGAGTACAAATGTACTCAGCAAGTCTTTAAAACAGACCTAGTCTATTCATGGTCAAGTATCAACAAGGGGAGTGGTGAAGTTTATGCAGCAATGCCATGTTTGACTCATGGCTAACCTACACTACACCATTTTAACTCTTTGTTTAATTTCTAGATATCGCACACGAGTCCACTAACTCCATAACAATACACCATCATGGATTCACTTCCCTCTCGTAGGAGAGTGCCATCCACGGTACTCACACTTGTCTTGATATTTTTATGAGTATCCATTTAATTATCTATGAACAACATAAGCTTACCAAGTAGTCCATATCCGGGGACGCGGCTATTCGAATAGTTTCATACCCTGTAGGGGTGTACTTCTTCACACACGCTCTTGCCACTTATCGATGTGTGCTCATAAAACCATGCACCTCGACAACCTTCAAGCGGAAGCCCAGCGAGGGAGTCGGCCACGACCTTCAATCACAAAAGACCTCTAGTCTAGGCTATCGCCTATTTGAGACTTAACCCGCACGGAAGTCCGGCCGAAGTTTCCGCTACAGCCCCAAATGATGTGCGCAGGGATCCCAAGCCCACCATTCGGGGTGACCCTTGGTACACCGTCCCACTGCCTACCGCGTCGTGACCCACCCCTAGGTCAGCACTACGCATGGCCTCTAGCAGCTATAAGCTTCAGAAACTATTTGCAACTCCTGGACCAAGGACAAAGCGATTAATAAGTCGAGAGGGTCAATTAAGTATCCCAACGTGTGGTAGTAACTAGCCTTGGATCACAAACACGGAACTCAGTTCCTAAGAACGGTCCCAATGAGACAACCCGCTATGTACTCCTACATAGCCTCTCATCAGTACCTTTACCAAATCGGGTTCATCATAAGCTTATCACATCAGAACAACATTGTTTCACTCCAGTTCATCATCCAGACGAATCAAACCTCACACAATTCTAAGCATAGCAGGCAAAGTGAGCAAAGCACATCATGGCACAAGCATCTACCAGGTATGCTAGGTTGCAGGGTTTAGCTATTTACTATGACAATGACAGGTCATGCAAAAGAATAGGTTCATCTACCGTGTATGACAGACAAGTGAACATTTGTCCTAATGAAATAAACAAGAGAAGGAGCGAGAGAATTGGATGTTATCAGAATGATCAAAGGGGTAGCTTGCCTTGCTGGGTAGAGGAATGGTTTTTCTCCTTCGTTGGAATACTTAGAGGTATCCTCAAAAGCAGGGCCTACCTCAATGTAGATAAATAGGAATCAATACACGGAAGTGCAACAATATGATGCATGATCATGACATGGCAGTATGTATGGATGAGCTAATGAAACTATTGTCCAAGTTAATTGAAGTGAGTTTGAATATAGGTTCAAAGTCATTCTCCATTTCATATTTCATAAGTTAACCTATCAGTAAATGTCAATGTTAAACTACATAGGTTGCTCTAACATGCATGACAAAAGTACCATTTGATTCATTGGATTTTTCAGATAAATTTTCATATATAAATTATTTCGAACTGAGTTATATATTAATTTCTATGAATTTTATAAGTTTTAAACAGTTTCTAAAATTATTTTAATTCAGAAAAGTCATTACTGCATCAACATGACATCATTATGATGCCAGCTGGTCAATAGTTGACCTGGGGTCAAACCCTCGTGGTCAACACCGGTTGACTCGCCGGCGTTGAGCAGTCGGCGACGTCAAAGACGCTGGAGAGTGTCGGAACCCCTCCTCCGGCGGCCAAATGGATGGCGGAGGGCACTAGGAGAACCTATGCTCGAGCGCCCGTCGATCTAGCCCCATGCCAGAGGCTGGGGTGGTCGGAATCGGCGCCGCTATTGAGGTCAGTGGCTGTCGGAATGGGGCAAACTTTGAGCTCATCGATCCACCGCGCAACATGGCGGCAGCTCGGCTCCTACAGCGCCTATGCGGTCCTATGAACACAACAGCGGCCTCAGAAGGACCTCTCGAGCACCGGAGCATGGCCGGCATCGAGCTCGAGCGGTGGAGCACTTCGGACCTCGATGAAATCGACGGCTACAGCAAGGGATTAACCTGGGAAAGGGGGGAAACAATCCGAAGCTCACAGCGGTCTCGGAGCCGTTGGAAGCGAGCTCGGTGATGGCCTGAGGACGGAGAACGGAGGCGGCAATCAGTGGGGCCGAAGGCTGAAGACGACCTTGGAGCGGTGTCTGGAGGGCTTCTGGCCAGACGAGGCTTGCTGAGGAGGAGGAGGGTGACGAGGCGGAGCTCTGGAGCTACTCAGCTCCGGAGCTCAGGAGGACGACGACTTCCCTAGGCCAGGTGGGCCTAGGTGAGCTTCCTCTTTCTTTTTTCTTTTTTGATTCTATTTTTTTTATTTGTTTGATTTATTTTTAGGCACAATTGCTAATTAATAAATATCCCAAATATTTTATAGCATTAAATTTGAATATTTCAAACTTCTGTAAAAAGTTTCAGGATATTTTGAAATCTGAAATAATGATAATGCTTTATTTGGCATTTTCTGAAGCTTTATTATTTATTTTTAAATTGCTATAAATGTTCAAATATTTAAGATGGCCCCTGATATATTCATGTCCATATTTATCAGACATAGGGAACATTTTAGATGGGCATTTTGAATTTGTTGTTTTTTCACAAACGTTGAATTAGTTTGGTTCAAATGAGGCTTTGGGGTTTCCTTTAATCCCCATTTCAAGTTGATGCAAAAATGAAATATGATGCACACACATGCTATCCTAGGACAACTAGCTAGGGATGTGACATGATCGTAGTGGACAAACGCCTTGAATTCCTAAGACAACACTTGAACTGATGATGTCATAGGGAATATTGTTTTGGGGATACGTAATTAGTAGGCTGATAATTTGAGAAGGTTGTAATAGATATCTTGAGCAAGCAGTTGAGACACCATGGCGTATCATAAGGCCCTTATGTTGGTAGACAATCTTGCTGGATCGAGATTGATAGAGTAGCATAACTTACTTCCCCCTTGAGAGAATTGGATTTAGTAGGACGATTGTGGTCACAACCTAAAATTATTGGTGGATAAATGACTTGACATTGGCAAGTAATATTGATAGTGAATTGATGATGTTACAGTAGTAACTGGAGTAACTACTAGGAAGTTTTTACTAGATGTAAACCTTGGATTTAAATAGGTGATTCTAATAGGTGCTCAAGATCAATCAAACAAAATGGTTTGGTGTAATTTGTATTTAGTATGATTATCATGATCTTGATAACATGTTTCTTGGTGGAAGACAAACCAGGAATATTTGATTGTTGTTGGAATCGATTCAAGGATCCATATGCACCTAACATTGGATTTCACTAGATCATCATGATAGGAATTGCTGGGTGAACTAAGATGAGATAGTTCCTTCTAGAATTTGGGGATTTGAGGAGATCTAGGAGATACTTGGAGCAATCACTGGTGTTGATTATGTAGCAGTAAGGGATCAGGTGGTATTGGATGGCATTCGTGGATCGATTAAACCAGATTCATTAAGAAGGAAACAAGATCTAGGATTTGTATATGACGTGTTTCCTTAGCATAGAGATGCAACGCTTGGACCTAGGTTAATATTAGCTTAATATTTGGGTTGTAGTATCACAATCAAGCTTAGCAGCATGTATGCTTCCGAAGGATTTTTACATCGAGATATATTTGAGTTGGCTATAGTATACATATGTGATTTTGGTTTAGTCCTCCTCTCAAACCATGGGTATATGAGTAGCATGAGTGAAATTGGAGTTGACCTATAAGAGATGATACCCTCGGTGTTATAGGGTAGTTTTATTTGAGGTAATAGGTAGGACTATTGGCATCTAATAACTGTGCTCAAGGAAAACCTGATATATGTTCACCCACATCCTAAACTCCTTGAAAACCTCTAACCTTTATCGCACCACAATATGGTTAGGTTATGACCACAGGTCTTGGCTCTAAGTCATTAGACTATGGCTGATACTCCACCCCGACATCCACCAGACATGTTCATATGGAAGGTGGCCACAAGGACATGTATTAGGTTGACCACAAACCCATGGACAAGTGACCACCGGGAACAAAGAACCGCCTCTCTCGCACATCCCATGAGCAATGTGTTTATGAGGTATTTCGAGGAATATGTTGTTATCCTCATGGATGACATACTTATTTACCCAATGAGAGGAAGGGACACCTTAGTCCTATTTGGACGAGCCCCAGGAACACCCATTACCATGCCTCTCAAGTATAAGGTTCCACCTTGAAAAAGTCGGACTCCTCAAAGCACCCTCCCTTCAACATAGGACATTCTTACCCAAGAAAGACGAAGAACCACTATTGTTGAAAGACCACGAAGAAGAAGAAGAAGAAGAAGGAGAAGTCAACCACCGCTCCTCTGACGGCTACATCCACTAGACTATATCAAGAAGCACCGGCATCCAAGCACGATGAAGCCCTTGGGCATCAAGACACTAGTAGAAAACAGGGCATCGGTTCGGGCAGGCCAGCCGAAATATACTTGTTGCAGGAGTATTTAACATTTGTTCCATTTTAATTTGTTGATGTTGCAGTAGTGACAAGCACTACCCAACACTCATGGACTTCCTATGCAGCGGCATACATTTTGCTAGCGTTGATGTAAGGAATGACAAGCTGAAGATGAGGCGCAGCTTCGGTATTGAGATACCAGCTGGCTGCCTTATTGATATCCAAGACATATTCAGGCTTTGGTATGAGAGGACTTCGATGGCTTTTATGGCAGTCGCGTTGATCGACGACTATTACGGAGATATGAAGACCAAATTTCCCCCGGCGCAGCACAAAGAGTGGGAGAGGACCCCACTTTAGCTTATGAACATTGAGTATGCAGCAAAAGATGCATACGTTGCATATGAGTTGTACGTCAAGATTCGAACCGTGAACTATGCGCAGCGTCACCTCGCACCACCACCACCATGGGGCGGATATTCTTCTGATTAAGACTAGATAGTAGTGTTCGCTTGGACAAGTACTTTCTGTAATGGATATCTGAACTATTATATATTACATATCTCTCTAGTTATTATATATTTGTAGTGCTGGTCAATTCAGGTTTTTCTTAAATTCCGATCGTGGCCGAGATCAATATGCAACAAAAACGTGGGTTGTCATCGTTGGCAACAAGCAAGCACACACCATGCCAACTTTCAACCTTTTCAGACTTCATTTGAAGAGCTTTTCAATTTCAAGGTCATTTAGCTCAAAAAAAAGTAAATGCATGAAAAATATCAAATGAACTCAGAAAGGGTTGAAAATTGATGATGTGGCTTTGAATGGTGCATTTTGAACACACGAAAAGCCTGGAGTTCAAATAAGTTCAAGAAAATGAAATGCCTTTTGTAACCGATGAGTTTCCGTCTGAAACCCCAATACTTCGAAAGAGATTGTCCGTTTTGTACACGAAGTGCATCCAACTTTTGTCGTAACCCTCTCAACTTTTTAGTACATGCTATGTGGGTGAAATAATAATACCATGCCAACTTTCAACCTTTTCAGCGTTCATTTGTAGTGCTTTTCAATTTCAGGGTCATTTAGCTCAAAAAAATCAGTGAATGCACGAAAAATATCAAATGAAGTCAGAAAGGATTGAAAAATTGATGATGTGTCTTAGAATTGTACATTTTGAACACACGAAAAGCCTGGAGTTCAATTAAGTTCAAGAAAATGAAATGCCTTTTGTAACCCATGAGTACCGTCCGAAACCCCGATACTTCGAAAGAGACTCTCTGTTTTGTACGTGAAGTGCATCCTGCTTTTGCCGTAACCCTCCCAACTTTTAAGCACATGCTATGTGGGTGAAATGTTGAAACCATGCCAACTTTACACTATTTCAGATTTCATTTGAAGTGCTTTTCAATTTCAGGGTCATTTAGCTCAAAAAAAATCAGTAAATGCATGAAAATATCAAATGAATTCAAAAAGGGTTGAAAATTGATGATGTGGCTTTGCATGGTGCATTTTGAACACACAAAATGCCTGAAGTTCAAATAAGTTCCAGAAAATGAAATGCCTTTTCTAACCGATGAGTTTCCATCCAAAGCCACGATCCTTCGAAAGAGTCTGTCTGTTTTGTACGTGAAGTGCATCCTACTTTTGCCTTAACCCTCTCAACTTTTTAGCACATGCTATGTGGGTGGAATGATGATACCATGCCAACTTTTATCCTTTTCAGAGTTCATTTGAAGTGCTTTTCAATTTCAGGGTCATTTAGCTCAAAAATCAGTAAATGCATGAAAATATCAAATGAAGTTAGAAAGGGTTAAAAATTGATGATGTGGCTTTGAATGGTGCATTTGGAACACACACAAAACCCGAAGTTCAAATAAGTTCCAGAAAATGAAATGCCTTTTCTAACCGATGAGTTTCCGTCTGAAACCCCGATACTTAGAAAGAGTCTTTCCGTTTTGTACGCGAAGTGCATCCTGCTTTTATCGTAACCCTCTCAACTTTTTAGGACATGCTATGTGGGTGAAATGATGATACCATGCCAACTTTCATCCTTTTCAGAGTTCATTTGTAGTGCTTTTCAATTTCAGGGTCATTTAGCTCAAAAAATCAGTAAATGCATGAAAATATCAAATGAAGTCAGAAAGGGTTGAAAAACTGATGATGTGGCCTAGAATGGTACATTTTGAACACACGAAAAGCATAGAGTTCAAATAAGTTCAAGAAAATGAAATGCCTTTTGTAACCGATGAGTTTCCGTCTGAAACCCCGATACTTCAAAAGAGACTGTCTGTTTTGTATGCGAAGTGCACCCTGCTTTTGCCGTAACCCTCCCAACGTTTTAGCACATGCTATGTGGGTGAAATGTTGATACCATGCCAACTTTCGACCTTTTCAGACTTCATTTGAAGTGCTTTCGATTTCAGGGTCATTTAGGTCAAAAACATCAATAAATGCATGAAAAATATCAAATGAAGTCAGAAAGGGTTGAAAATTAATGATGTGGCTTTGAATGGTGCATTTTGAACACAAAAAATCCTGAAGTTCAAATAAGTACCAGAAAATGAAATGCCTTTTCTAACCGATGAGTTTCCGTCTGAAACCTCGATACTTCGAAAGAGTCTTTCCGCTTTGTACGCGAAGTGCATCCTGCTTTTGCCGTAACCCTCTCAACTTTTTATGACATGCTATGTGGGTGAAATGATGATACCATGCTAACTTTCAACCTTTTCAGAGTTCATTTGTAGTGCTTTTCAATTTCAGGGTCATCTAGCTCAAAAAATCAATGAATGCATGAAAATGTCAAATGAAGTCAGAAAGGGTTGAAAATTGATGATGTGGCTTTGAATGGTGCATTTTGAACACACGAAAATCCTGGAGTTCAAATAAGTTCAAGAAAATGAAATGCCTTTTGTAACCGATGGGTTTCCATCTGAAACCCTGATACTTCGAAAGAGATTCTCCGTTTTGTACACGAAGTGCACTCAACTTTTGCCGTAACCCTCTCAAGTTTTTAGTACATGCTATGTGGGTGAAATAATGATACCAGGCCAACTTTCAACCTTTTCAGAGTTGATTTGTAGTGCTTTTCAATTTCAGGGTCATTTATCTCAAAAAAATCAGTGAATGCATGAAAATATCTAATGAAGTCAGAAATGTTTGAAAATTGATGATGTGGATTTGAATGGTGCATTTTGTACACACGAAAATCCTGGAGTTCAAATAAGTTCAAGAAAATGAAATGCCTTTTGTAACCGATGAGTTTCCGTCTGAAACCCCGATACTTCGAAAGAGATTGTCCGTTTTGTACACGAAGTGCATCCAACTTTTGTCGTAACCCTCTCATGTTTTTAGTACATGCTATGTGGGTGAAATAATGATACCATGCCAAATTTCAACCTTTTCAGAGTTCATTTGTAGTGCTTTTCAATTTCAGGGTCATTTAGCTCAAAAAAGTCAGTGAATGCACGAAAAATATCAAATGAAGTCAGAAAGGGTGAAAAATTGATGATGTGTCTTAGAATTGTACATTTTGAACACACGAAAATCCTGGAGTTCAATTAAGTTCAAGAAAATGAAATGCCTTTTGTAACCGATGAATACCGTCCGAAACCCCGATACTTCGAAAGAGACTGTCTGTTTTGTACGTGAAGTGCATCCTGATTTTGCCGTAACCCTCCCAACTTTTTAGCACATGCTACGTGGGTGAAATGTTGAAACCATGCCAACTTTCAACCTTTTCAGATTTCATTTGAAGTGCTTTTCAATTTGTGGGTCATTTAGCTAAAAAAAATCAGTAAATGCATGAAAATATCAAATGAATTCAAAAAGGGTTGAAAATTGATGATGTGGCTTTTAATGGTGCATTTTGAACACACAAAATGCCTGAAGTTCAAATAAGTTCCAGAAACTGAAATGCCTTTTCTAACCGATGAGTTTCCATCCGAAACCCCGATGCTTCGAAAGAGTCTGTATGTTTTGTACCTGAAGTGCATCCTGGTTTTGCCTTAACCCTCTCAAATTTTTAGCACATGCTATGTGGGTGAAATGATGATGCCATGCCAACTTTCAACCTTTTCAGAGTTCATTTGAAGTGCTTTTCAATTTTAGGGTCATTTAGCTCAAAAATCAGTAAATGCATGAAAAATATCAAATGAAGTTAGAAAGGGTTAAAAAATTGATGATGTGGCTTAGAATGGTACATTTTGAACACACGAAAAGCCTGGAGTTCAAATAAGTTCAAGAAAATGAAATGCCTTTTGTAACCGATGAGTTTTCGTCTGAAACCCCGATACTTCGAAAGAGACTGTCTATTTTGTAGGCAAAGTCAATCCTTCTTTTTCCGTAACCCTCCCAACTTTTTAGCACATGCTATGTGGGTGAAATTTTGATACCATGCCAACATTCAAACTTTTTAGACTTCATTTGAAGTGCTTTTTAATTTCAGGGTCATTTAGCTCAAAAAAATCAGTAAATGCATGAAAAATATCAAATGAAGTCAGAAAGGGTTCAAAATTGATGATGTGGCTTTGAATGGTGCATTTTGAACACACAAAAAGCCCGAAGTTCAAATATGTTCCAGAAAATGAAATGCCTTTTCTAACCGATGAGTTTCCGTCTGAAACCCCGATACTTCGAAAGAGTGTTTCCGTTTTCTACGCGAAGTGCATCCTGCTTTTGTCGTAACCCTCTCAACTTGTTAGGACATGCTATGTGGGTGAAATGATGATACCATGCCAACTTTCAACCTTTTTAGAGTTCATTTGTAGTGCTTTTCAATTTCAGGGTCATTTAGCTCAAAAAATTAGTAAATGCATGAAAATATCAAATGAAGTCAGAAAGGGTTGAAAAATTGATGATGTGGCCTAGAATGGTACATTTTGAACACACGAAAAGCCTCGAGTTCAAATAAGTTAAAGAAAATGAACTACCTTTTGTAACCGATGAGTTTCCATCTGATACCCCGATACTTCGAAAGAGACTGTCCATTTTGTATGCGAAGTGCACCCTGCTTTTGCCGTAACCCTCACAACTTTTTAGCACTTGCTATGTGGGTGAAATGTTGATACCATCCCAACTTTCAACCTTTTCAGACTTCATTTGAAGTGCTTTTCAATTTCAGGGTCATTTAGTTCAAAAACATCAGTAAATGCATGAAAAATATCAAATGAAGTCAGAAAGGGTTAAAAATTGATGATGTGGATTTGAATGGTGCATTTTGACCACACAAAAATCCTGAAGTTCAAATAAGTTCCAGAAAATGAAATGCCTTTTCCAACCGATGAGTTTCCGTCTGAAACCTTGATACTTTGAAAGAGTCTTTCTGTTTTGTCTGCGAAGTGCATCATGCTTTTGCCGTAACCTTCTCAACTTTTTAGGACATGCTATGTGGGTGAAATGATAATACCATGCCAACTTTCAACCTTTTCAGAGTTCATTTGTAGTGCTTTTCAATTTCAGGGTCATTTAGCTCAAAAAATTAGTAAATGCATGAAAAATATCAAATGAAGTCAGAAAGGGTTGAAAAATTGATGATGTGGCCTCGAATGGTACATTTTGAACACACGAAAATCCTGGAGTTCAAATAAGTTCAAGAAAATGAAATGCCTTTTGTAACCGATGAGTTTCCGTCTGAAACCCCGATACTTCGAAAGAGACTGTCTGTTTTGTAGGCAAAGTGCATCCTTCTTTTTCTGTAACCCTCCCAACTTTTTTGCACATGCTATGTGGGTGAAATTTTGATACCATGCCAACGTTCAACCTTTTCAGACTTCATTTGAAGTGCTTTTCAATTTCAGGGTCATTTAGCTCAAAAATCAGTAAATGCATGAAAAATATCAAATGAAGTCAGAAAGGGTTAAAAAAGTGATGATGTGGCTTAGAATGGTACATTTTGAACACACGAAAAGCCTGGAGTTCAAATAAGTTCAAGAAAATGAAATGCCTTTTGTAACCGATGAGTTTACGTCTGAAATCCCGATACTTCGAAAGAGACTGTCCATTTTGTATGCGAAGTGCACCCTGCTTTTGCCATAACCCTCCCAACTTTTTAGCACATGCTATGTGGGTGAAATGTTGATTCCATGCCAACTTTCAACCTTTTCAGACTTCATTTGAAGTGCTTTTTAATTTCAGGGCCATTTAGCTCAAAAAAAAGTAAATGCATGAAAAATATCAAATGAAGTCAGAAAGGGTTGAAAAATTGATGATGTGGCTTAGAATGGTACATTTTGAACACACGAAAAGCCTAGAGTTCAAATAAGTTCAAGAAAACAAAATGCCTTTTGTAACCGACGAGTTTCCGTCCGGAACCCCGATACTTTGAAAGAGACTGTCTGTTTTGTACACGATACTTCGAAAGAAACCTCATATTATATGCAACTAAAATTATCAAAGTTATTTTTGTTAAAAAAATTAATAGCAAAAAAATATTCATAAAGTATTTTTGGTTAACAACTTTTAATATGCAAAGAAATAACATAAAAATAGCAAAAGTAAAAATAGATGCCCTTACACTGAAATTCAGCCTAAATTCAAAGTGCTAGGTAGGCACCTAACTACCATTTTGAATTTAGGCCAAATTTCAGTATAAGCGCATCTGTTATCACTATTGGAGGAGCTCAACGTAACAGCCATGGCGAGGCTTATAAGCAGGTTCGGGCAACCTTCGCTTGGCGAGGTGGGACTAAACTCCCACCACACCACTGTGCAAGGCCATTGGTCCCGACTGGTGGCCCCAACCGGGACCAATGCCACCCTTTTGTCCAAGTTTGTGCCACCAACCGGGACCAAAGGTCTTCTTCCCGCCCTGTGGGCTGTTGAAAAAAGGGCCTTGGTCCCTGTTGGTGGCACCAACCGGGACCAAAGTTCCCTATTTCCCGCCCTTTGGGTGGCGGAAAATAGGGCATTTGTCCCGGTTGGTGCGACAAACCGGGACTAAAGGTAGCATTTGTCCCGGCTGGGGCAACCAACCGGGACCAGTGCTCCTTCTATATGACAAGCACTTAGCAAAATTCGCAGTTTTCATTCCACTTCGCCCTCGTCGCCGCCCCCAGCCCACCGTCGCCGTTCCCGTCCCCGTCGCCGCCCCAGTTGCTGCCCCGTCGCCTCCCCTGCTGCCCCCGTCACCGCCCCGTCGTCTCCCCCGCCACCTCGTCGCCTCCCCACCGCCCCTGTTGCCTCCCCCGCCTCCCCGTCGCCTCCCTTGCTTCCCCCCGCCTACCCCACCATCCCCGTTGCCTCCCCCGCCGTCCCCATCACCTCCCCCGCCGACTCGCCGCCTCACCCGTCGCCACCCCGCTCCCGTCACCGCCCCTCCTCTGTCGCCTCCCTCGCCGCCCCTTTCGCCGCCATGCCCCATCGCCGCCCCTCCTCCGTCGCCTCCCCGCCCGCCCCCATCGCCGCCCCTTCGCCTCACCCGTTGCCGCCCCGCTCCCGTCACCGCCCCTCCTCCGTCGCCTCCCCCACCGCCCCGTCGCCGCCCCACCCCGTCGCCCCCCCCGTCGCCGTCGCTGCCCCGCCCCCATCATTGCCCCATCACTGCCGCCGCTGTGAGCCGCCGCCGCCGCGGCTCGTTGCAATTTTTTTAAATATATGTTGATTTTTATGCATTTTTAGTATGTGTATGCATGTTAGATTAGTATGTTTATGTTAGCTTGATTAGTATGTGTATGTTAGATTAATATGTTTATGCTTTTTTAGTATGTTTATGTTAGCTAGATTAGTATGTGTATGTTAGATTAGTATGTTTATGCTTTTTTTAATGTAGATTAGTATGTTTATTTTAGATTAGTATGTGTATCATGATTTGGGGTTTTATGAAAAATTAGTCGATGATGCCCGGCCCGCATCCTCGTCGTCGAGTAGTCCGGGAGAGCCTACTTGATAGGCGCCATGTCTGGGACTGGGCTCCGCTGGGCTGGCACTGGAAGGTGCTACCTTCCCGGGGTTGGAGGTTGGTGAGGAATGCAGGTATCATCGTCGACTCGGACCTTCTATGGTAGCGGTCACGCGGGCCACTTTCGGTGCGGAGGGAGCCGGCACCCACGGAGGTGGTACGTCGCCGTGTTAGGGAGGAGGATGAGCACGTCCGTCGCTGCATGGCAGCGTTGGACGCTCGGTTTGAAAATACCTCGTAGATCCTTCAGGGATCTCACTTGATTTATGATCCCGTGATGGTTCCTTATCTTTGGGTGTCCACCGCCGGCGACTCAGAGACCGCTAGTGAACCGAGTTCACCGTCCTCCATTTTTGATTCTAGGATATTCGATCTGTATTCGTGATATTATATTCGAGGTCATTATAAATATTAATGTGTTAGTGATATTTTATCGGTATAATGCATGTGTGACTTTCGGTACGTCCACGCTTTCCTTAGATAACTTCCATGTGTGTTCTTGATGGAGGAATCCCGACTATTATCGTGGGGGCGCCTCTTCTTTCTTGTCTTCCTCGCGATATACTCGTCGATATATTGCGCAAGAAGAGAAGAGGGGAGGCGTCCATCACGGACGGTCGAACTATTACTATGAGAGAGTGTCCACCAACATATACACACCATCGTATCAATGTGAGAGAGTGCGCACCAACACACCATGAGATATGAGAGTTATTTAAGGAAAGCCTCGACGTACCGAAAGTCACACACGCATTAATTAAGATCCAAAGCGTGTCATAATTCTTGAACTGGATTATTCGGGATGATATATTAGTGATATTATATTCAAGTTAATTATAAATGTATTTGTGATTTGCATGTTATTCTAGTATTTTTTCTATGTCATTGCTCGATATATGAAACGGGTAGACTTTAGGTCTGTTTCGGCTCATTGTGTGTCTTTCAGTGAGGGAGAGTGTCCACCATATGTATATATATATATGAGAGAGGAAGAATCCTGACTGTTGTCGTGGGGGTCGCTTCTCGTTCATTCCCGTGTGCTAGACATTTTGGTGTAATGCACTTGGGGACGAATGGAGGAGCCACCATCACCGACGGTCGCAATATCAGAGGGAGTGCCCACCATATACGTGAGATGAGAGTTTAGGAAGGAAAGACTCGACAGACCTAAAGTCAACCCGTTGCATATTGAGTGATAGTGATCTGTGTGTTGATTTTAAATGCTTCAACTATGAGCCCGTGCCATAATTCTTGAATCATGAACACAGGAAATGTCATCGTCATCAGACGACGATGGGATCCAAGCGTGTGAATTTTGCGGTGAAGATAAAGGTCTTTGTGACCAGACTGGGCTGCGAGACGGCAAGTTCTTCACCATGAAGCTTTATGAGGACTTTGATATTTCTACGATACGCAACGATGACAACTGTTTTTTCGTAATTAAGCATGACTTCTGTTTCTTTCCTTCAATGCATAATTTCTGTTTTATACAATTCGACTAGTTCGTCCCCTGTCATGCAAGACAGTATTTCTTGGAGAGGCTCGATTTTGAAGAGCACGAGAGTTTTGAGACGAGGACAGCCAACCTAAGGACTAAACATGGTCACACATTTCTTGTGAAAGTAATGAATGCACCTAATAACACAGAAATAGGGTGCTCAAATTGGGAAGCTCTTTGCAAGGTATATGGATTTCAGGAAGATATGGAAATAACCTTCGATCTTCGTCCCGAAGATCATATTGAAGGAAACATCGACATTTGGATGGATGTCGTTACATTTTCTGTTTTACCTCCATGTGAGTTTGTTAACCATGCATATTTGTCAAGTAATTTGCATTATATGTACAAAAATATGAGGTGTTCATGCATACTAAATTTGTTATAATTTAGAGCTTATTTCATTTCTTCGAGTGAAATACAAAACATAATCGATAGGACACACTACACTTATGGATCACATCTAACTTGGGAGGAGAAGGATGATCTTATCTACTTTGTTATTGGTGTCATAGCTGGTATGGACATCTTCCCGTATAATTTGGGAACTGGCCCAGATTATACATTGTATAGGACACTAGTGCATAGGTTGAGGGCGGATGACATTCGCCGAAATATCTTGGTAAGAGTTGCTAATTAAGTACGCTAGTACTGTTGCGTAAATGGTATTGATTACATTGCCAACTTGGCTACTATATATTATGTTCTTCAACAGAAATTGCCAAATGAAGTTGTGCCACCGTTGATGCAACCCGAAGGTAATATGACAATAAAAAGCCCCTTCCATCCCGAGTTATCTTTTGCATACTCGACTAAGCACAAACCACCAAGAAGGCTCCAAATTGAATCATGAGGACAAATAAAGAAGGATCGCAAGCCACAATTGGAGACTGTTGGATGTCTTTGCTTCATCATGGAGACATTGGTGTGATTCTTTTTTATGCCACTTTACCTAAGAGGGAGGAGTAGGTCCTATGAGGGAGGACTATGTCATTTTATATTTTTTGTTTTGTTTTATGAGACTTTAACTTTGTATGCTTAAGATGATGATGAGCTGTTAGATCTTGTGTAATTAATGGTTTTCCGTCATTTGCTTACTAGCTAGTGTTGAGTTCTCTATATGTATAGTAGCTAGTGTCAACCAAGCACAGAAAAAGTGAGATCACTTCTCTCTATCTGCTAGCTAACACAATATGAAACCCTAAAATTAACCCTTCAAAACCCCCTAACCCCCCCCCTTCAAAAAACAAGCTCCTGCCAGATGCTGACGTGTGGATGCCTTTTGGTCCCGGTTGGTGTTACAAACCGGGACTAAAGGTCCTCCTGCCTGGGCTCCCGTAGTGGCCATGTGGAGCCCTTTTCGTCCCGGTTCGTAAGTGAACCGGGACTAAAGGTTTAGGGCTTTAGTCCCGACCCTTTAGTCCTGGTTCCAGAACCAGGAGAAATGGGCCTCTAGAACCAGGACAAATGGGTCGTTTTCTACTAGTGAGAGGCTTATGAAGCCCCTTGTTTTATGTAGTTACCTATCAGTTCCTGACTAGGAAGGAACTGAGAAGTTGATAGCACCCCTTACCGCTTTGATGGTGTATGATGAACATCACATCCCTACTGTCTTTACACATCTGCAAAGGAGTGAAACAACTATCATGACTTCATTATTAGCCCCTTTTTAGTCCAATCAAGGACTCCATCTTTACTGGCTCATGGTGAAACACCTGACAGAGGTAGTTCACCCCGCTTGCCAAGCCTCAAAACTTGGGGAGTAGATGGTTGTTCTATACCTCTAGATAGTCAGCTTATTTAGAACCGCTTAGAAACCTTTCCCACATGTTAGAACCCGTTTTTGCGTCAAGTCTCTAAGCTTTGTCTTAGGGATGAGACTCAACCAACCTTCCCACAATGGATATGGAGAGACTAGTAGACCAGACACTCAAACACCCATGAGAAATACGTGTTTGTAACAACGAAGACAAACGGTCGTAGATGAATGAAGAACACACCTGGGTAGCTTACTCAAGCAGAAGACCTCAACGAGAAGCCTACAATGACATGCCTCTACATTCTCGAGAATGAAGACACCTGCGATTGAAGATCACCTTCCATAAGGGACTAGAGTACTTCCCCGTTGGTGAGAGATACACCAAGACTCGACCCTTCTATTCTAACCCAAGACATCTAGATTTCACTAACCAGCGTGCGTAAACCCGGTACCATCCCATTGATACACTACTTTGCCACTTATTCCGACTTTGAAATACACACGCAAGCTAGACCCATGCCCGAACACCGTTCACCCTTAGACCAAGTCAACGATGCACTCAAAGACGTATCATCAGGCACTTCAAGATCCAACGGAGCAACCACATCAGAGAAGAAGCCACATGGGAACATGAAGACTACCTCAACCATGAATTTCCGCATCTCTTCTATGCCTGGCCTAGGAATCTCGGGGACAAGATTCTTGTAAGGGGGGTACGTCTGTCACACACTGTGTTTTGCCTCATGACTAAGTTCACATGACTAAAAAATTAGGGCCAATTAAAACTTTTTCTGTGCATGTGATGCTTGACTTCATTGTTAATTGCTTGTTTGCTTTTTGGTGTTCTATCTTCATAAAATCCCTCCCACTCTCAAAACTCATATCCTTGCTCCAAATATTGCCCAATGATCATGACATGTGCATTGGACATAAAAATATTTTTATAAAATATTATTTTGGCCAAAATGGATTTATTCAAAACAAGTTTTCCAAAACCCCTGAATTGAGGTTTGTACTACAAGTCCTCAAATTAGGTGGATTCTTTTTCCATAAAGATTTTATTTGAAACCCACTATATATATGGCTTACCAAAACCACCAAATATTATTTTTACAACTCATTTTACTATTTTAATTAAAGGCTTTTTCTTAAGGCCAAAAATGGACTTTTTTAGAGAAAAATTATTTGTATGCTTTAAAAATATTTGAGAAAAAATAGGAAAATTTAGTGGACATACATTGCCCATATATAAGAGTTTAAATACATGGGAATGATCAAAATATTGGACGAAACCCATAAAAACCATTTCTGCCAATTTCAAGCTTTCGAAATATTTGTATAAGAAATATTCTCAAATAAATCTAGGAAACTTCTAGCACGTCACATATGATATATGTGATCATATTGCCAAGTTTCATCTCAATACCAATTGATTTGGTTCACCTAAATATTCCAAAACCATTCCTGTCCAGATTCGAGTTTGAACAAATTTACATTGTGAAGTTTGTCCTATTAATCTAAAACTTTGTCTACATATTCTATACTCAAATAATGCATACAAACCAAGTGGTGTATCAAGGATGATTCATTTTCATAGCTAAATCCAATGGAACTCATTTCCGTCCATTTATATGGTTTACCAAGTTTGCATTATCAAATTTCTTCAATTCAGGCTAAAACTTGTGATCAGGACCAAATGGGCTCGCCCTTTACCACTGCTGAATCTCAGGGCCGTAGGATTCCTATGCCTAGCCTAACCACAACACAAACACCTTCAGCCATAAGCTTGAGGACCAGGGAAGTTGACCCAAAAAGATTCCCCATGCCTCCAACATTTTACCACAGTATATTTTAAACCCAAATTACCTCCAGTAAGTTTTCCATGGCCTCTCATCAATTATTCGGAGGTAACTTCCTCGTTTCCCCTCTCTTTTTATCATGGCAAGGACTCTTCTTCCTCTCTCACACTATTCTGTTCATGCAAGTGCCCCCAAACTTTTCAAAAAGACCATTTGCATGTTAACACATCAAACCAAACCCAACGATGGCATGATCATGTGGAAAATATGAGGAAATCATCTGAAACCAGATTATGGCAGTAAATGGAGATTTGTACTACAAGTGCCCTATATATTAATCTCCCTGATCTGGAAATTGGTGGACATGTAGTCCTTCCATAACCAAGGCCACTAGAATTTTTTTATCCCCAATGCCCTCCATTACCAACCCCTTGGATGAGCCTTCAGTAACTGCTGCAAACTTACCCCAAGAGAAAACCCCATCTAACTAGCACCATTTCCCTTAAATTGTTTTCCAACACTCTACTGCATGCGTGCCTCACACGTCAGACAACGTTTCCCAACCAAAAAGATGGCTTGGACATGCCTTAGCATGGTGACCACACAGCCGATATGCAAAACTGGCGCCCTACCACTTGCCATAGTCGGGTAGCTCATGTTCGGCAGCAGTAGGATGCCCACGCATGCCATCATTCCCATCTCGGCCTCCCACGCCATTTCCTGACACCAGAAAGCCTCCAAGGCCCCTCTATCGCATGTGCTCACCATGCTTGAGAGCATCTGAGGGGAATCTGAGCTCCCCCTCCGTTGCCCCCTAGATAAACCTCCCCCTAAGCACCCCGGTGCCCCTAGGCCATCCCAGTTTCCCCTCAAGCACTCCCTAGATAGAACCCTCTTGCTCCTGCGCCCTCCTCTTCCTCCAATGGCCGCTATTGCTATCGTTCGGCTCTGCTCGGATTCGAGCGAGCCAAACCCGCCTATGCATCAACTCCACTTCCAGGAGGATCTCCACGGCATTCTCAGCCTTCTTAGAAACCTAGGGCTCCCTCCCCGCGACTAAGCCATGCCCTAAGAAACGTCAGTGCCGCCGTCCGCCCCTGCCAACGAGCGGCTCGCTCTGGATGTCCCCGTGACTCACGCGACCATCCCTGGGCGCAACATGGAATACGGCATCCGCCAGAACTGTAGGCTCGGCTCCCGCTGTGGCAGGGCGGCCGGAAGCACGATGGTCGACGCCCTTCTCTACGCCTTTCGGGAGGAAGAAGAAGGGGAGGGTTTGGAGAGAAGGAAGGGACTAATATGGCCCACGTGTAAGCGACACAAAGGTCGGGACCGCATGGACTAAGTGGACGCAACCTACTTAGAAGACATCTTCGGCAGGCACAAAGGCTTTTATCAGAATACACCTTCGGCACGGCACCCTTCCCACTCAGCCAAGCGGCTGGGCCAGCCCAATTGCTATCCGGTGCCCAGTGCGCCCGTTTGGCCCTTGATTTTTTTGGTAAATCTATTTCCCTTTATCTTTTATAGAGATGCAAATAAATTCCTAGAAAATCGGAATGGGCTCCAAATTGGATGATTCAAGTTTCTATGAACTTGTAAAAATCCTAGCTATCATTTGGCATCACTTCCATAAATTTTCACCCCAAGAGTTTGCCCTGTTCAAATTTAAACACAAATTTGAACCTTCGAATGACACCTTTTTAAATCTCTAGAGCATACACCTTAGTGTCAAAACTGATGATTCAAGTTTCCAGAGATTCTAAAAATCCTACTAGCAATGGATAACATTTTCCTATCCCATATTATGCTATAACAAATAAACAACCCCATTTCCATTTATTTCATCATTGGAAAAACATAGGAAATCCACCCCACCTCCAAATACATGTAACCACTTCCAAAAATCTTATAAATTCTTGCCCTACTAGATGGGTGCATTCACTCATTTTTTAGAAACATATTTTATGCGGACATCTTATAGGGTCATCATTTGCTTCATTTCCACCGTTCAAAAATTTCCCTTGATCCACATCCAATGAACCCCCTTGGTTATTTCTCTTATGACCAGATGTGTCCAAGAAACACAAAACTCCTAGTTATAGAGCACTTTTATTTCTCTGCTTGTTGTGTTGCTTATTGTGGTTGTTTTCGACAATAGTTGACGAAGTAGACGAATTGCTCGGAGTGGACGAGAAGCGTGTGAAGACCTTGAAGACTTGGATAAGCCAGGCAAGCAGCCCTTTGACCAGGACTAAGAACCCTTTCTTTTGCATGGCATGTAACACTTGATTTCGTGATGTTGATCATGTTGATGTGATGACCACTTCGATGGGATTCCTCCGAAACATTACCATTGATACTTGAATCGTGCATGACCCTACCATTCTTATGAGTGTTGTATGGGTGGTAGTAGTTAGGTTGCTAGTAGTTTCTATGCAAGTGGGATGGGAATATGCATGGTGATGTAAACACAGATGATTTCAAAGATTTTTCAAAAAACCCGTCGAGTGCCACTAATGCCCGAGGGAGATGATGTTGAGTGGGGTAACCACTTGAGAAAAAAGTGGTGTACCGGAGCAAGTGAGTGTGTCTGGTTTTCGAAAATGGACTGGTGTAAGTTTTGACCGTTACTCCAACCTTACATGTACAAACACGATAGCCCTTTTGGGACGGGGCTTAGTTTATTACCTTTGTGGGTACTAGCATAGGTCCCACATTACTAGTGGAGGAAGTTAAGTGGTTACTGTCGATACGGGTTCATACTAGCATGGATGATCATGCGCTGTCTTCACAGGCACCGGGCACACCGTTGCGTGTCCTCATGGATGATACGTGTGATGTATACCATGAGGGATCGCACCAACGAGTGGACTCTCTGTTTAGTATCGCTAGGGGAAATGAAATGTTCGGGGTGCTTACCTCGGGTATGTAATATACCGTGAGTCGTGGATGACACAGAAGTTCCCCGAGTCTTCTGGGTAAAGTGTGCAACCTCTGGAGAGTGTAAAACTATTCGAATAGCCATGTCCAAGGTCAAGGACAGTTGGATGACCGCTCTTGTGCTACGTCCAGTGTTCTCTAAACTTGGTGTGTGTGGGTGTGCGTGGATGACAGAAAGATGAAACTTGAGCTAAGTCCGATGACTTGGCTTGATGATGAACATGAGATGTTTAACCTTGTGCTTATGATGATATTTGTAACTTGTTCATATAGATATCTGCCAGCTGTTGATGCATGCTTCCACAAATTAATTGATCATGTCATTGCACTCAAAATTAGCTTTCTGCAAACTTACCTACTTAGTGCTATGTCATGCATTGTTATTGCCTTGTTCCAAACATGGATTGCTTGCGAGTACACTCAAAGTACTCATTGGCTGGCCACTGGTTATTTTATTGGCCAGACATGAAAGATAAGGTTATGATGAAGATTACATTGGTGACGAACATGCGATCGAGGACATTTCCTAGTCAGAATGCCTATAGGGCTAAGGCAGATGGCATGGGTTCACGCTATCATTGAAGATTTCCGCTGCGAGATTATGAAGATTTTGTCAGAGAAGCCATTTTTACTATGTGTTCAGTTTCTCTGTGTTCAGTGAGCATTGATCTCTGGGATCACTATGCATGTACATTCGATGATTACGACTTATGAGTCAGGTTGTCCCCAAACCCTCGGATATGAGATAGAAGGTATAGCCAACTGTTTCCTTAGGGTATACTATGAAGACGCACTTGTCCAGGTTCGAGCTTATCAGGTTGAAGCCTTTTCACATAAGCATCGCAACAGCAAACTTTAAGAAACAACAAGTTAGGTTTCTTGCAAAACAATAATTCATATGGTGTCATCTCAACGGACTTTGATGGTGCCCTATTTAAAGTGAATTTGGCTGTCTCTAATGCATAACCACAAAATGATAGTGGTAGATCATCTAGAGACATCATAGATTGCACCATATCAAAAAGAGTATGATTACGATGCTCGGACACACAATGTTGGGGTACGACACCTATGGGCCCGTGTGGATACCTTTACGGTTCAATAGGGAGAAGGAGTGCCCAAAGAGCAAATCCAACGAGCAACGCGAGGGATTTTTACCCTGGTTAGGGCCGCTGAGAATCGTAAAATCCTTCTCCTGCTTTAATGTATTATGAGTGTTTGAACTCTCGATCTAGGAGCGCTATGTGATGAATAGTACACAACTGCTACACCTGCATCTGAGCTAGAAGGTCCTCCCCTGAATAGTAACGCCTCGGGCCTCCTTTTATATGACTAATGGGTCTCCAACAGCGGTGTACATTACATTCATGGGGTGTAGAGTTGCTATAGTGTTATCATACCTAACACTAGCGCATAGGACAGACACATTAAATGCTTCGTCTAGCTGTTCCTAATCTTCTTGGGATGGGAAAATAGGTCGTCCCATCAGCACCTGTTAACCCCTTCATCGCCAGCGCCTTGAGCTGGAGCGGTGAGAGGCTGGTCATTGCGCTGGAGCGATGACACGCTGGCGAGGTCTTGCCGGGTGCGACTCCTGCTGGGGCTCAGCGAGCCAACCCGGCAAGATTTTGTCGGGGTCCCAGCTTTTGGTCTTCGGTCCTCTTATTATTGACTTGAACATTTTCTTGACATCTTCGTACTTGCATCCAGCAGTCCCCTATCAAGCCTTGCTGCTGGTGTGTCTACAACTTCCCGTGCACAAGTAATGGGTACTAAAAGACCCAAACTTTAGTACACCGATAGGAGCCCCGGTCCTAGGCCATACATGTGTGCGAGGCATTGTTGGGCTAGGCCCAAACAGTGCACGGGTTTGTGTGGCAGAAGTGTGTGGTCGTAATTATTTCAGTTACAACGACAGGCCATTTTCTGCCACGTGCGCTGCATGCATAGCAGGGAGTTGGCAATGGACGCCTATGACTTAAAGTCCTGATCGTGGCAGAAACTGTAGCGCCATAGATTGGGGTAATGGGGCGGTTACCTGTTAGCCCGTGATCATGGGCAATGGGATTGATGGAGATGGGTGGCATCTCTTGGAGTGGAGGAGAGCTAGCCCCTGCACCTCTCCCCATAAATTGGGGGGTAGCGAGGGGTGGTGCTCATCCATCCTTCCTTCCTCCTTGAGTGCGAACCTCTAGAGCTTGGCCTTCTACACCATCCCGATCTTGACTTGTGCTCGCCCTTAGCCATGGTTAGAGGGCAAGGGCGGCCACTATCCTCTGCCCCAACTGCGAGGGGTTCCCATCGGGATCATGCCACCGCTTCAGCCACAGAGGCGGAGGGTGGCTTGAGCGCATGTGTTGGAAGAGCTACGAGGGGTTGTGGTCGATGTGGAGCCCGTGGTCGGGGGAGACGAAGCGTGGTTGCACCCCTTCCTCCGATGTTAGACCATCTTTTTGAAGAAACCCATGCAGAGGGGACGACGCTGGAGTACTTCATCAAGTTGCGCGATCCCCTTCAAGGCCATCTACACCTCCCTCGCCCTTTTTGAGCGTGATGGAGGTTGACAAGCCGCCCACTCTATGTCTAAGGGCGCATGGTTCTTGCAACGGTGTCGTGCGGGTCGATGTTGAGTACCCGGAGTGTCGCATCATGCTCCTGAGGCGTGGTTGGAAAACCTTCGCCCGTGACCACAACCTCCTAGATGGGCATGTTCTCCGCTTCAAGATGGTGGTGTCCGTCCTGCTCTCCGTCAAGATTTACGGGCATTCGGGCGCTCACCTTGGCTGCTGCGAGGAAAGCTCGAGCGGTGCCGAAAGTTCCTCCTCGAGCGATAGTGACAAGGAGGACAGTGTCGGCGAAGATGACGACGACGAGTCCGAGCTCCGGTCCATCAAGTCGGAATACGACGACTTGGGCTCTGACTAATTACCGGATGCACCATCACTGTCAGCTCACATTTCTCCCCCTCCCAGCGGGGCAACCTTGCCGGGGGACCTTGTGCGGGCGCTGCCTCATCTTCCAACTGGATCTCCCGGCAGGCCCATGGTCTTTGGCTTCATCTTCTCTTCTGGAAGTTCCACCCTCCTCGCAGTGCTGGGCCAGGAGGGGTCAGGCTAGGCTTTTGTCGGGAGTCTCTTCCTATTCTTTTTCTTCTTGTAACCATCACCCCCCGGCAAACTTGCACGTGAGGGACCTTCTACCCTTTAAGAAAAAGAAAGAAGAGAAAATAGAGATATGGAACCTTGGCAGTTCATTAGTACTTGCTGGAAATAAGCATAATAAAACATCTTAGAAGAACATGCATATAAGTAAACATGGAACTCGACAAGAGTTGTAGAACGCTTGATCTTATTCACCTATGCACAGGGTATGCACCTAGCTTTGTACAAAGGAATATATGCCTCGCCGGCAAGACTTGTAAAAAAGATGGTTGCTGGGGGACCCGACAACTTTGCCTTCTGGATAGAACTTATGAAGATGTTCGATATTCCTGGAGTTGCTCATTGGATCGCCATCTTTGGTCTCCAGGAGTACTGTGCCAGGCCCGGTGACTCATACTACCCGATAAGGGCGTTCCCACTTTGGCATCAACTTGTTGGAATTCTTGGCCAACTGAACGCGCTGAAGAACAAGGTCGCCTTCCTCAAGGCTTCGGGCATGAACTTTGCGGCTATGGTAGCGGCGCAAACCTTGCTGGTAGCCTACAGCTCGCATAGTAACCTGAAGACGATCTTCCTGAAGGAGCGTAGCATCATCTTGCGGCAACTGCTCTTGCTCAAGCTCATCATAAGCGAGCACTCGAGGTGACCCATATCTGAGTTCCGTGGGGAGAACTGCTTCTACCCCGTATACTAGGGACAAGAGTGTCTAGCCAGTGGCTCGATTTGTTGTCGTTTTAATTGACCAAAGAACCGTCGGCACCTCATCAATCCAGTGTCTTCCGCACTTGTGCAGCTTGTCGAAAGTTCTTGTCTTGAGACCTCGCAACACTTCAGAATTTTCCATTTCTGCTTGGTCGTCACTCCTCAGATGAGCTACAGAAGCAAAACAGATCTTGCCGCCAAGGTCTTGGACATATTGCATGAAGGTGCGGCTTGTGAACTGTGTGTCGTTGTCAGTGATGATCCTATTTCGTACACCAAAATGGCAAACTAGTCCTTTCAAGAACTTGACGGCTGATTGTGCTGTCACCTTTCTCATTTCTTCCACTTCCGTCCACTTTGTGAACTTGTCGATTGCGACATACAAGTACTCAAAGCCCCCGGTAGCATAGGGAAAAGGGCCCAAGATGTCGAGCCCTCAGACCGAGAATGGCTAGGAAAGAGGGATTGGCTACAGAGCTTGAGATGGTTGATGTAGTTTCTTTGAACGGAACTGGCACACTTCACACATGGTTATTAGTGCAGTTGCATCCTGGAGATCAGTGGGCCAAAAGAAACCTTGCCAGAATGCCTTACAGATAAGAGCTCTTGATCCTATGTGGGAGCCACACATGCCTCCATGTATATCTGTCAACAGCTCCAGTCCATCCTCCCGAGGAATGCACTTCAATTTCACACCGTTCAGTCTCTTTCTATACAGGACGTTGTCCACAACCTTGTACATATTAGATTGACGGGCTACTTTATTCGCTTCTTCCTGTTCTTCTGGGAGTTCTCTTCTTTGAAGGAACTGGACAATGTGTGGTGCCCATGCTCGAGCCTGGGGCTCGATAGCAAGGACTAAAGGCATGTCTTCTGCCACGAGAGCGTTTGTTTCTACGGCAAGGGTTTGAGGCCCTACCGGAGCCTGTTGTCCCCCGGCAGGCTCGGCATTGTTCCTGACAACTTTCTTGCCGGCAGCTTCTAGGAGCTATGCAGGAAAGTACTGGCCGGAATTCAACTTCCTTCTCTTATTTTGCCCCGCTGATGTTGCTACGGATGGCTAAGTCAATTGGAGCACCAAAGTCCATGGTTCCACAGGTAACTTCAGGGCAGCACGCTTTGATAGCTCGTCAGCAATGTTGTTCTCTGCGCGAGGAACATGCTCTATTTGCGGACTGTCAAAGTGCTGATCCACCTTCTTCACTTCATCTACATAGGCTTCCATCAGCGGGCTCTGATAATATTTGTTGACTTTCTTGACGACAAGCTACGAATCACCTCTAACGATGAGCTTTTTAATTCCATGGTCTGCCGCGATTCTGAGACCGGCAAGCAGCCCTTCATATTCTGCGGTGTTATTTGTCGGCCTCTCCTGGGGAAAGTGCATCTGAATTACATAATTGAGGTGCTCTTTAGTGGGTGCGACCAACAGCACGCTAGCACCAGCGCCTTGGAGGGAGAAAGCCCCATCAAAATACATAACCTATTCTTGATTCGTTTCCTTGCCAGGGAGAGTTTTTTCTTGGATATCTTCGTTCGGCGTTGGGGTCCATTCTGCAATGAACTCCGCCAAACCTCTGCTATGAACAGTTGAAGTACTATCAAATTTGAGACCAAAGCTTGACAGTTCCAAAGTTCACTCCACAATCCTGACAGTTGCATCAGGATTTCGTAAAATCCGCTGCAACGGGAAGCGAGTGATGACGGTGATCTCATGTGCCTAGAAATAATGGTGCAGATTCAAGAAGGCCATAAGGAGGCCGAAGGGAAACTTTTGCATGCCAGAGTATCTTGACCTAGAACCTGCAAAAGGGAGCTGACAAAAAAACTGGGTGTTGCACCATCTTCTTCTTGTGTGTCGCTTCATTTATCTGCTCAGACCCTGCCTTGTTGGCACCAGGCTCTGCTGGGGAAGATCCTGGCTCATCGCTTGGTGGTCCTGCCTCTACCGCTACTTTTTCATCGACTTCTCTCTGCGCCACTAATGCAACACTAACCACCTAATTTATTGCCGGAAGGTATATCAACAACGGCTCTTGTGGTTTAGGTGCGACTAGTGTTTGCAGAGAGGAGAGGTACCTCTTATAATCTTGCAGCGCTGCCTCGGCCTCCAGAGTCCACTTATTTGGACATGCCTTTTTCAAGATTTTCAAAAAGGGTAGGGCGCGCTCAGCTGATTTGGATATGAATCGACTCAGAGCCAAAACGCAGCCGGCAAGACGACGCACATCTTTGATGTGTTTTTGTGCTTCAATCTGCTCAATTGCCTTGATCTTGTTGGGGTTTGCCTTGATCCCGCACTGAGAGACAAAGAATCTGAGAAGGTTAGCGAACGGAACGCCAAACACACACTTCTCAGGATTGAGTTTCAAATTGATCTTGCGCAGATTTGCGAACGTATCTTCTAGATCGTGTATGAGCGTCGCTTTGTCCTTGGTTTTGACCACTATGCCATCCATATAAGCTTCCATATTTCTATGTAGCTGGGGCTCAACACCGATCTGGGTTGTTCTTGCAAATGTTGATCCAGCACTTTTCAACCCGAAAGGCATACGTATGAAGCAATACGTACCACATGGGGTGATAAATGCATTCTTCTCTTCGTCTTCCTTAGACATGAAGATCTGATGATATCCTGAATAAGTGTCAAGAAATGACAGCAAATCAAGCCGGCAGTGGAGTCAACCATTTGGTTGGTAAGGGGAAAGGATCTTTTGGACAGGCTTTGTTGATATCTGTATAATCAATACACAACCTCCATTTTCCATTCGTGTGGCGCACTACAACTAGATTGGCCAACCATGTTGGATGGAGCACTCCTTTGACCAAACCTGCCGCTTCCAACTTCCTGATTTCCTTGGCAATAAATTCTTGCTGCTCCAAGGCTTGCTTCCTAACTTTCTGCTTGACGGGCCGTGCGTGAGGATAGACAGCAAGATGGTGCTTACTTACCTCCTTGGGAACACTAGGGATATCAAATGGTTTCCATGCAATCACATCGACATTCGCCCACAAGGAAGGGAATGAGTGCGCTTTCCTATTTGTCGTCGAGGCTGGAACTTATGGTGAAAGTTCCTACCATACCATCCTCCTTGGCGGGCACCTTCTTAGTTTCCGGTGGAGTTGCCTTGGATTTCTTGCACTTGCCGGTGGATCTCTCTAGCACATTGCCAATAGGAGTGCAAAACTCCGAAGAGGTGCGCTTGCCAGAATGTTTACCAGAGGTCTTTCCGGTCTTCTTCCCCTCGGGAGCTTTAGTGGAATGAGCAAGTGCCTTGGTGGCAGGTGCTGCAACTACTTCCCGGTAAAGTTGGTCGGCGCAGATAAGTGCATCATTTGTGTGAGAGTGGATTGTGATGATGCTCATCGGCTCGAGCATGTTCAATACATTGTAAGAGTAGTGCGATGCCGCCATGAACTTGGCCAGAGCTGGACGGCCAAGGATCCCGTTATATGGCAATGGAATCTTGGCGATGTCAAAAACAATCTTCTCTCTCCTGATGTTCAGGCCACTACCAAATGTTACCTGTAGTATGATCTTGCCCTTCGGCTGGCTCCTCCCTAAATTGATCCCCTGAAACATGCCTGTCTCCTCGAGATCTTCATCAGGAATTTGCAACCTTTTGATCACATCAGGTGAAATCAAGTTCAAACCGGCCCCACCGTGAACTACCATTTTTGTCACCTAGAGGTTGCAAATTTTTGGCGAGCCAACAATGGCTGACACCTGACCATAGTTGTGCAATGAGGGTGATCCTTGGCGTAAAAAATGATAGGCGTGTTGAACCATCTCAATGGTTTCCGGCCATCGACAGACGGCTCTGTCGCATTAATCTTGCATATCCACTATTTTAGTTGGCGGTGAGAAGAATGCAATGTGGCACCTCTGTCGACGCACATGACGTCTGTAGATTTTTGAAATTCATGCTCGGTGGACTCGTCATCCTCCTTGTTGCCATTGTCATCCCCCTCTTCCTTGTGTCGGCCTCCAGCGGGCATCTCCTGTTGCTTGGCCTTCCCGCGGCGACCTATTCGTCCACCGAGTTTCTTGTCCTACCCCTCTGCACCATCTTGGGCCTTCTCCTTATCTCGCCTCACATACTCAGCTTTCTGCCTCTCGGCAAGCTGCTCAAATTGCCAGTAGTTTTAGAGATCGTGGCCCTTGGTGCGATGGATCTTGTAGTACTACTTGTCGGTGCCATCCAGCTTGTCGGCAGCCGCCAAGGCCTCATAGGAGATGCACCCGATAATCTCCTTGTCGGGGCCATCAACCTTAGTATTCTTGGCGGTGTCGAGGTTGCTGGATTCCTCGACGACAAGTACGGCTTTGCCCTTGCGTTTCCCATTCCTCCGTTGGCCTTTCTTTGCCAGAGCGGCGGTGTCTTCATCTTCAAAGTCGACTCCAGCGCCAGCATCCTCTCTAAGGAGACTCCTCCCTTCTTCAACTCGAGTACATTTATTAGACGCAGCATAGAGCTCGGCAACATCCGTGACTTTGTTCATCGCCAGCTCTTCGCACATCCCGCGGTTGCGCATGTTCTGATGAAACGCGCTAATAACAGCAGCATGATGAACATCTGGGATGTTGTGATGTATACTGCTGAACATCTAAATCTAGTTGCGCAAGGTATCGCCTTTTTTCTGGGGGATGAGATGCAAATTGCTTCCTGGCCAGGAGCTTGGTGGCCTCCTCTAAAGGCGCCAACAAACTAATGACATAGCTTTGCCCAGGAAGAAATGGAATTCTCCGGCAGATGCATCAACCACGACATGACGTTGGTCTTGAGTACCAACTAGAAGTAGTTGGCGAGTATCTTGTCATCGCGAGCCCCGGCAGCCTGCACCACAATGGTGTGGATGCTCAAGAACTCCGATGGGTGAGTCTTGCCATCGTATTTCTGCAGGACCTCCGGTTTTATCGTTTGGGAGTTGGGCCACTGGACTCGCAGCAGCTCACGGGTAAAAGCTGGGCAACCCACCTCATAAGGTAGGTCAACAGGATACCCTCGCGCATGCTTGTCTTGAGTGGGTCCCACGCGCCTATCAGATCGATGGTGCACTTCCCGCCACCGCTCGATGGTAGTTCGAGTGTATTCTTTCTTTTGCTCCTGAAGAACTTGACATTGATCGCGGCGAGTTCTCGGATCAGACAACGCCGTTGAATCGGCACCTTGGCAATCGTTGTTGCTGCCGTGGAGGAGAGTGCACCGTGGTAGTGCCACATCCGGCCTTGTTGCCATTGGTCCGCACTGACTCGATGGCCACCACTGCGAAGGCTCCGCCCTCTATGCTCCATCGCTATCAGCAAAGCTGATGAGGCTCTGAATAGTAGCTCTCCACTCTTTAAGCTTATCTACAGTAGGAGAAAATTCAGGACTAGCTTTGCTCGCGCCAACGCTTCTGCGGATGTAGTCGGCGGCGAAAGGTGCGAAGAACGTGAGGTGCTCTGACTCCTAATCGTGTTAGAAGGAGCTCCATCACGGTCCCACGACAACGCGCCACTTCCACCAGCATTTTGGCGTGCATGTTGGTCCCGCGCATCTCGAGAGTGATTGTCAGGAGTGTTTCCATGGGGGCTCTTCGAACCACCAACGTCACGGCATTGCTCATCGTGTGCGACCTAAGAACGCTACAGCGTATGCGCCGACGTGGGTGTCTCAGAAAGCGTCCTTCCGTCCCTGGAGTTCACTATGCCACCCATAGGTAGTACAACTCCGTCCTAAGATCCAGCGGCATGTGGGTTGCCGCGTCGCTGCGAATGGTGCCGCTCGCATGGCCTTCATCACCAGAGTGTCGTGGAAGCTCAAGACCTCCACCTGCATCCACACCGTCACCTGCCGATTAGCTACAGGCACACCGAACGTGGATGGATCAACCGCTATAAAGGCCTTCTTCTTGGAGACCATGGCAATGAAGATGATGCAGGATGAAGAAACCAGTGTGTTGATCATTAGATCAGGTCCCTACCTGGCGCGCCAAATGTCACATCCCTAGATAGTTGTCATAGGACAGCATGTGTGTGTGCATCATATATAATTTTTTGCATCAACATGAAATGGGGACTAAAGGAAACACCAAACCCTCATTTGAATCAAACCAATTCAATGTTTGTGAAAATTCAACAAATCCAAAATGCCCATCTAAAATGACCCCTATGTCTGAAATATGGAAATGATTATACAAAGGATCATTTAAAATATTTGAACCACTATAGCAATTTAAAAATAAATGATAACGCTTCTGACAATATCAAATAAAGCATTATCATTATTTTAGATCTCAAAATATCCTAAAAACTTTTTAGATAAGTTTGAAATATTCAAACTTCAATATATAAAATATTTGGGATATTCTAAAATAGCATATGTGCCTGAGAATAAAATAAAACAAATGTCAGAAACTAGAAAAGAATGCAAATAAGAAAAAGGGGGGAGAAAACCCACCTGGGCTTACCTGAAGAAGACGCCCAACCCACGTGGGGCAGCAGTGTCTTCTTCCTCCTGCCAGGAGGAGAAGTAGCTGCGTGCCTCCACCGCTGCTGGGCGTGGCCACGCGCTGGCCACCTCCTTGTTGCCTACATGGTTGCCTCCTTGTCGCGCTGGCGAGAGGATAGGCTCCACCGCCGCCTGGACCCGCTCCCCCTCGCCATTCCTTCCCCTTCTATCCTCTATCCTTCCCCTCGCCGGACTGAAGAGGCCGCCGATTCGCCATCTCTCGTGCATCCCCGACCACGCGAAGATGCCAGAAGACCCTCCGGTGAGGCCCCGAATCGTTCCCCCTAGCCACGACGCTGTTCCCCTCTAGCCCCGTCGGTAGCAAGAGCCGAGCGAAGCTCGCCGCCGGCCATAGCGTAGCCGTGGCCACGGAAGCCCAAGCTCGCACCTGTGCACGTAGTCGTGCTTAGGATGGTCCCAGGTAGCCTTAGGAATGCTCAGGTGGCTCATTCGAGCTCCGGCTTGACGAGCCCGGGCTCGGCCGATCCCTAGCAGTCGCCGTGCTCATCGTCGGCGCCGATTCCGACCATCCCAGCCCCTGGGAAGTGTCGGGCTCAATGCGCGTGAGCAAGCAGAGTAGTTTGGTGCCCTCCACCGTCCATTTGGTCACCGGAGGAGGAATCCCGAGCCCCTCCGCCGTCCCTGACATTGTCGGCAGCTCGACGCCGGCGAGTCAACCAGTTTGACCACTAGGGGTTTGACCCCTGGGTCACTGGCAAGTGGGGTCGGGCCCTGTTAGTCAAATCCCGATTAGCAATTTAATTAATTAATATAATTAACCTAATTAGTCACTAACCAGTGGGGCCAGTGTTGATTAGGTAATTAGGATTAGTTTTAATTCTCTAATTAAGTGATTGAGTCACTTACATGAGGGCCCCACCCTGTCTGGTTTGACCTGGCCTGGTTAGCTGACCTGTTGACGCCATGATGACGTCAGGCTGATGTAATAAAGGATTTTCCACTTCTAAAATATTTCCAGAAAATGTTTAAAACTTCAAAAATTCATATAAATTAATCTGTAACTCAGATGAAAATAATTTATATATGAAAATTTATCAGAAAAATCCAATGAATCTAATGGTGCTATTACCATGCATGTTAGGGCAACCTATGTAGAAGAACATTGACGTTTGCTAATAGGTTAAAATATGGAATTTGAAATCAAGAACGATTTTGAACCTATATTCCAACTCACTTCATATTAACTTGGACACTAGTTGCATTAGCTTATCCATACATGCTACCATGTCATGATCATGCATCATATTGTTGCACTTGCGTGTATTGAATGCTATTTATCTACATTGCGGTAGGCCGTACTTTTGAGGATACCCCCGAGTATTCCAACGAAGGAGAGAAGCTTCCCGCTACCCAGCAAGGCAAGCAACCCCCTTGATCATTCCAATAACATACCACTCTCTCGCTCCTACTCTTGTTTATTGCATTAGGACAACCGTTCACATGTCTATCATACACGGCAGATGAACCTATTCTTCTGCATCACCAATCATTGTAATAGTAAATAGCTAAACCTTGCAACCTAGCATACCTGGTAGATGCTTGTGCGATGATGTGCTTAGCTTACTTTCCCTGCTATGCTTGCTATGCTTAGAGTTGTGTCAGGTCTAATTCATCTGGGTGATGCACTGGAGTGAAACATTGTTGTTCCAACGTGATAAGCTTATAATGAACTCGATTTGGTAAAGGTAGCGATGAGAGGCTCTGTAGGAGTACATAGCGGGTTGTCTCATTGGGACCGTTTTTAGGAACTGAGTTCCATGCTTGTGATCCAAGACTAGGTACTACCACACATTAGGTTCCGGTAACTCGACCCCTCTCGACTTATTGGTCTCTTAGTCCTTAGTCCAGGAGTTGCAAGTAGTTTCTGGTATTTATAGCATGCTGGAGGCTGTGCGTAGCGCTGACCCTAGGGGTGGGTTATGACACGGTAGGCAGTGGCACGATGTACCATGGGTCACCCGAATGGTGGGCTTGGGAACCCTGCGCAAATCGTTTGGGGCCGTAGCGGAAACTTCGGCCGGACTTTCGTGCGGGTTCTGTCTCAAATAGGCGATAGCATGGACTAGAGTTCTTATGTGGTTGACGGTCGTGGCCGACTCCCTTTCTGGGCTTCTGCTCGAAGGTTGTCGAGGTGCATGGTTTTATGAGCACACAGCGACAAGTGGCGAGAGCATGTGTGAAGAAGTACATCCCTACGGGGTATAAAACTATTTGAATAGTCGCGTCCTCGGATATGGACTACCTGGAAAGCTTATGCTATTCATAGATAATCAAATGGTACTCATAAGAATATCAAGACAAGTGTGAGTACCGTGGATGGCACTCTCCCAGGAGAGGGAAGTGAATCCATGGTGGTGTATTTTCATGGAGTTAGTGGACTCGTGTGCGATATCTAAAATTTAAACAAAGAGTTAAAATTGTGTAGTGTAGGTTAGCCATGAGTCAAAGCTGGTATTGCTGCATAAACTCCACCACCCCCTTTGTTTATACATGAGCATGAATAGACTAGGTATGCTTTAAAGACATGTTGAGTACATTTGTACTCATGTTTGCTTAATAAATGTTGCAGATGAGACCTAGGACCCATTAGGTGTGTTCTTTCTAGATGTCGACGATGCCACATAGTTGGTGTCCCCACTACGACCCTATGCCCCGTGGCGGGCTGTAGATAGTCAAGCCAAGTGCCTTTTTACCCTTTCATCTGTCTGTATTTAGACAGCTTATGCTTCCACTTTGTTTGTAAGAACTTGTTTGTATGACTTGAGTGTTAGGTCATGTGACCCCTACTTGTAAGAACATATTATGCAAGGCTTGTCTGAGCCCCTTAAATAAAAGTTGTTGTATGGTTATGTTGTGATGCCATGGTTGTATCTATAAATATCGGGCATGTCGTGCATACGTGTGATGTGCAACGGTATGTATGGGATCCGACACCTAGTCGTGTGCCTTTAGTAGTAATCTTTATGGGAAACTGCCTCTTTGTGCTTCCACCGAACCATGTTAGCTTGCTACTACTCCGAACACATTGATTGATTGGCATGTATCCCTCTTTGCTGTTGTGTCTGTCCCTTCAGGGAAATGTCTCGCAGTGTAATGGAGTCCCTATAGCCTGCTACGACTTGTCTATGTGCTGTGATGGCATTTATGTCTCACAGCGTAATGGAGTCCTTGTAGCTTGCTATGACTCGTCTACACATGCTTGAGGCCGACACCTGCATTGTTGGGTTACGTATGCCTGTTTCCGTACGGATGTGCCACTTGGGTTCTATGACTAGTCATATTGGCCTGGGTTCTTTGTTGTTTGATTGCCAGCGACATGTTCACATACGTGAACCAAAAGACGCAAACGGTCCTGGCTAAGGTAAGGGTGCAGCCGTGGAGCTTACCGTGCATGAGCCCGCAAAGTGATGTGATATGTTATAGTCTGGATTCATTTGACATAGGATCGGGGTCTCGACACCATTGGTATGAGTGCCGGACTGACTGTAGGACTACCAAGCCAAACCGGTCGAAGTTGTGTATAGAAACACTATAGAAAAGTAGGGGAATTGACTACGGAAGGGAATGTAAGGCTCTTTTTTACTCCTCTTCCCAAGTTATTATATGCTTAGTCTTTCTCATCTTTTCTATGGGAATAAGAACTAGGCTTCTCATCTATTGCTTAGGATGACGAGTTACTAACCATGGACCACTAGCTAGCTTGTTTGCAAGTGAATCTCGGTACTAGAGTATTGTTGGTGTGACAAACAGATGGAGAAGAGATTTGATTCTAGGAAGTAGAGTGGTTGTGCTTTGTGCTTTTCCAATCTTTTGCAGTTGTCTCAAAATCCTTTCTGAGCAATTACAGCCGTTATGCTGTCCAATTTCTGCTAGAGTCTCTAATGACTTTGCATCATTCTCTGTTTCAGATGCCCCCTCGTCCATCCCGCAAGGTGGTCCGTGTGACCAGGTGCATCGACATATCAGATCACACAACCATGTTAGTTAGAGTTATGATGGAGGATGGCTACCGTTGGTACCCAGAGTACACAGTGGAGGAATAGTATCGAGATTTCAACCACAGTCAGTATCTGTGTACTGTTAAGATATATCTGTCATATCCTGGAGCTGTAGAGCCGCTTCGCTAGACCTATGGACTAGGTGTCACCATAGATATGGCGGTTTAGGAGGCCGCCTATACCATGATGACTTCCATGAGGTTTCACCATAGTCTGCTTCAGCACACAGAGTTCTGTTATGTTCCTGTTTATATGGGAGGAGAGGATGGTTATCCAGCCTACTGTGATCATTCTCATGAGGACCCTAGGCTACAGGTGACCGCTCAGATGTTGGAGAACAGGGATCATGATGCATGTGCCCTTCGCATGGAGCTTAATGCTACCCGTGCATGTCTTTGGACAACCCTAACGCAGTTGGCACCTGTCGTGCAGACATGCTATGGAGATTTGGAGATGTTGAACCCATCGCGGACTCATCTGCCAGCACGCATAGACTGGCCCGATGTTGGAGGCATCACCCCTCTTCGAGGACCGCTGTTACCGCCAGCAAGGGGACCAAGGCCACATCCATGTCCTTATGGTTTCCAGGCATCACAGGCTAGAGTGTTTCCAGATCCTCAGGTTCAGCTCCCGGGTCATGGGGGTAACCTATATGAGGCATTCCGCAGTGATGCTTGAGTACGTGGATGTTAGTACTAGTATGTTAGTAGTCGTATCGCCATAGTCCTGCGTGTCTTGTGGGATATGATTGAGGTTGAGAGTTGAGTTCCGGAGGTGTAGATAGATAATGTATAGGAAGCTTGTAATGCCTCCAATGAGTTGTGTCATCTCTATGTTGTTTGTTTTCATCTTGGGCTTGTACTGAACTATGTCATGGTGTGTATGAATCATGATGTTCATATCGCAGTTGTTATTACCATGTTGTTTGGGTGTTTACCCTACATGCCATGTTGTCCAGTACATACCATCTCTCATGTCTTAGAGTTGTTGTCCTCTATGGCTAAGCTGTGGGTTTGTTTTCCCAAGATGGTGGCAACTAGGAATAACCCCGTGCCTTCCCCTGAGTAGGGCGAGGGAAGCTAGCAAAGGCAAGAGGACCTGCCACATGCGCCTTCTTTGCCAGAAGTGATGCTTGAAGCTGAAAGGAACAAGAGAGAGACCAACAGGCTATTGGAACGAATTGAGCAGAACATAGCACATGCTCCCCGCAATGATCACAATGATGACATGTCACTCGGTGATTTCATCAAGCTGTGCCCACCTAAGTATCATCATTTCCTTGACCCACTCAACGCGGATGACTGGCTGTCCAGCATGTTCCGCAAGATCCGGGCTGCCAATGTGTCCGAGGCCAACAAGGTGACCTTTGCTACTTACTTTCTGGAAGGACCCGCCAATCTGTGGTGGGAAAATTATGAAGCCATGCGTCCCGTAGGCCCCGCACCAACTTGGGCAGAATTCAGCGCGACCTTCCATACCCATCACATCTCGGAAGGGCTGATGGATCGCAAGAGAGAGGAATTTTGTGCTTTCACCCAGGGTAGACTGTCCGTGGATGTCTATAGCCATGAATTCGGCAATCTTGCTCGCTATGCTCTGGAGGAAGTTTCAACCGATACCAAGAAACAGGCTAGGTTCCGCAAGGGACTTAACCCCGAGCTCCGTCGAGATCTGCGCCTGCATGTGTGCACAACCTTCCAGGCTCTCGTCAGCAAGGCTATCAATGCCGAGTCTGGACAGACTAACTATGAGGCCATGAGGAAGCACAACCGTGACTTCAGCCCCGCATCTGGCTCGGGCTCCAACAAACGCCGGGTGTGGGTGCCCAACGCAGCTCTGCCACCAAGATACACCGCGAGGCCATCTTTCTAGGCGCCTCGCCCAGCTCAGCCCAACCCTCTAGCCAGGCCATTTGGTGGTCCACCTGTTAATGTTGCTCACCATGCCACCGTTGTTTGTTACAAATGTGGGGAACCAAGACACTACTCTCGTGATTGTCCTTAGAACAATGCTAAGCCCGCTGGGCGTGGGAAGCTAGGAAAACCTTTCTATGTGAAGCCAGCTCCTACTCGTGGAAGAGTGAACTATGTTTCTGCTGAGGAAGCGATTGAGGATCCTGATGTTATTCTAGGTACGCTCCTTGTCAATAGTCATCCAGCATCTACTCTATTTGATACTGGGGCATCTCATTCTTTCATCTCAGAAAATTATGCACAGTTGCATAACATGTGTGTTTGTGATATGCCTACTCCTTTAGTAGTTGACACTCCTCGTTCGAAGTAGCAAACTTCTAGAGTGAGCCATGATAATGAGATTCTAGTGGATAGGCTAGTCTTCCTAGCATCTTCGATAGCCCTCAAGTCTTCGGACATCAATGTCATCTTAGGAATGGATTGGATGAAAGCCCACTATGCTAAGATTGATACTCATAGTAGGAATGTTCAACTTACACATCCATCGGGTCAGATAGTTAACGCCTCCACTCGAACACCCAAGTGTCAACTCTACTCCCTCAATGCTAGCCCTCTTCCAGAGTTAGAAGATATTCCGGTAGTCCGTGACTTTCCGGATGTCTTTCCAAAAGAACTGCCAGGAATTCCTCTTGTTAGAGATGTTGAGTTTGTGATAGAGCTCATTCCAGGGACTGTCCCAATAGCCAGAAGACCCTATAAGATGGCACCCTTAGAACTAGTCGAACTTAGGATCCAACCCGATGAGGCTTTGAAGAAAGGTTTCATCCGTCCTAGTTCTTCTCCTTGGGCTTGTCCCGTCCTCTTTGTCAAGAAGACGGATGGATCGGATCGGATGGTTGTGGATTATCGGCCAGTGAATCTGGTCACCATTAAGAACAAGTATCCACTCCCCAGGATCAACAATTTGTATGATCAACTCGCTGGATCCTCTGTCTTTTCCAAAATGGATTTGAGGTTGTGATACCATCAAATCAGAATTAGAAACGGGGACATTCCAAAAACGGCTTTTGTTACTCGTTATGGCCAATACGAGTACACGACAAGTCCTTCGGTTTAACCAATGCTCTAGCCACCCACTCTCTCTTGATGAATTCGATCTTCACGGAGTATTTAGATAAATTCGTCGCGGTTTACCTCGACGACATACTCATCTACTCGAAGAACGACCAAGAACATGCTGAGCATCTAAGGCTGGTATTGATGAAACTTTGAGAGCATAGTCTGTATGCCAAATTCTCCAAGTGTGAATTTTGGTTGCCAGAAGTGACCTATCTAGGCCACGTTATCTCTGGTAAAGGTATTGTTGTCAATCCTGAGAGAGTTCAGGCCGTCCTTGATTGGACTCAACGTGAATCGGTTAAGCAAGTTCGGAATTTCCTTGGCTTAGCGAGCTACTATCGCTGCTTTGTCGAGAATTTATCCAAGGTTGCAAAACCTCTGACTGAACTCCTCAAGAATGATAAAATTTTCGAGTGGACTCCACAATGCGAGCACATTTTTCAGGAGTTGAAAAGACGACCGACCTCTGCTCCCGTTCTGGTGCCACCAGACTTCTCTAAGGACTTTGTTATGTATAGCGATGCCTCGCGACAAGGATTAGGTTGCATTCTCATGCAAGATCGTCATGTGATTGCATACGCATCTCGACCGTTGCATACAAATGAGGATAATTATCCAACACATGATCTTGAGCTTGCAGCTGCGGTCCATGCACTAAAAACCTGGCGACATTACCTTCTAGATAATTGTTGTGAAATTTACACTGATCACCAAAGTCTGAAATATATTTTCACCCAGACAGATTTGAATCTCAGGCATAGACAGTGGGTTGAGTTGATTACAGATTACGACTTAGGGATAACTTACACCCCGGGGAAACCCAATGTCATGGCTGATGCACTAAGTCGTATGTCTTACTGTAACAACCTGATGTTACAACAAGGTCGACCACTTCTCCATGAGGAATTTCAAAAGTTAAACCTCCACATTGTTCCTCAAGGATTCCTATCCAACCTGGTGCCAAAACCTACTCTTACGGATCAAATCATAGAAGCCCAGAAGCATGATGCCGAGATACCTCGGATCAAGAAAAACATTAAGAAGGGTAATGTTAGGTGCTTCTCGGTAGATGATCGAGGTTTTGTTTTCTTTGAGAACCGCTTTGTGATCCCAAAGAAGCAACATCTACGACAGTTGATCCTTAAGGAGGCTCATGATTCTCCTCTCACAATTCATCCGGGTAGTACCAAGATGTATCAGGACCTATGCCAGAGGTTCTGGTGGACTAGGATGAAGAGAGAAATTGCCCAGTTTGTTGCTAATTGCGATGTTTGTCATTGCGTGAAAGCAGAACATCAAAGGCCTGCTGGCACCCTTCAACCTTTAGCTATTCCTAAATGGAAATGGGATAAGGTCGGTATGGATTTCATTACCGGATTTGCCAGGACTAAGAGAGGGAGTAATGCTATCTTTGTGGTCATTGACCGCCTTTCTAAAGTGGCTCATTTTCTTCCTGTTCGGGAGAGTATAACTGCTAGCCAGCTAGCGGAGTTATATGTTTCTCGAATAGTTTCTCTTCGTGGTGTTCCTTTGGAGATTAACTCAGACCATGGAAGTATCTTTACATCCTGATTCTAGGAAAGTTTTCAAACCGCTATGGGGACTCATCTATCCTTTAGCACTGCTTTCCACCCACAATCAAGTGGTCAAGTTGAGCGTGTCAATCAAATTCTCGAAGACATGCTCTGAGCTTGTGTTATATCCTTCGGTATGAATTGGGAGCAATGTCTTCCATTTGCCGAATTTGCATATAACAATAGTTATCAAACAATCTTGGGGAAAGCCCCTTTTGAAGTTCTCTATGGAGGAAGGTGCCGAACACCTCTTAACTAGTCAGAAACCGGAGAGAGGCAACTCTTTGGCCCGGATATGATCCAGGATGCAGAGGAGCAAGTTCGCATTATTCGTGAAAAGTTGAAAACATCCCAATCTCATCAAAAGAGCCAATATGTTCGCCATCATAAGGATGTGACCTATGAAGTTGATGAGAAGGCTTACCTTCGGGTTACACCTCTGAAGGGTACGCATCGATTCGATATCAAGGGCAAGTTCGCTCCTCATTACATTGGACCTTTTCGCAATCTTGCTAAACGAGGAGAGGTTGCCTACCAATTGGAACTTCCGCCGCATCTTTCCAAGGTTCATGATGTCTTCCACGTCTCACAACTCAGGCGTTGCTTCTCGGACCCTTTCCGTGAGGTAGACCACAAAGCGCTTGATCTCCAAGATAACCTTACATATCGAGAATATCCTGTTCGTATTCTTGATCAAGCTAAGCATACCACTCGGGACGGAACATCACGTTTCTCAAGGTTCAGTGGTGACACCATTCTGAGAAGGAGGCCACATGGGAAATATAAGATCGTCTTCGACTAGAGTACCCTGCGCTCTTCCCAACGACTTCAAAATCTCGGGACGAGATTGTTTTTAGTGGGGGTGAATTGTCACATTCCTAGATAGTTGTCATAGGACAACATGTGTGTGTGCATCATACATCATTTTTTTGCATCATAATGAAATGGGGACTAAAGGAAACCCCAAACCCTCATTTGAATCAAACCAATTAAAAGTTTGTGAAAATTCAACAAATCCAAAATGCCCATCTAAAATGTCCCCTATGTCTGGTAAATATTGACATGATTATACAAAGGGTCATTTAAAATATTTGAACCACTATAGAAATTTAAAAATAAATGATAACGCTTCTGAAAATATCAAATAAAGCATTATCATTATTTTAGTTTTCAAAATATCCTGAAAACTTTTTAGATAAGTTTGAAATATTCAAACTTCGATATATAAAATATTCGGGATATTCTAAAATAGTATATGTGCCTGAAAATAAAATAAAATAAAATGTCAAAAACTAGAAAATAATGCAAATAAGAAAAAGGGGGGGAGAAAACCCACCTGGGATTACCTGAAGAAGAGGCCCATCCCACGGGGGGCAGGAGCGTCTTCTTCCTCCTGCCAGGAGGAGAAGTAGCTACGTGCCTCCACCGCAGCCGTGCGTGGCCACGTGCTAGCCACCTCCTCCCTGCCTTCCTGGCTGCCTCCTGGTCGCGCTGGCGAGAGGATAGGCTCCGCCGCCGCTTGGAACCGCTCCCCTCGCCATTCCTTCGCCTTATCTTATTTGTTCTTTCCCTTGCCGGACTGAAGACGCCACCGATTCGCCGTCTGCCGTGCGTCCCCGACCACGCCAAGGCGCTAGAAGACCCTCCAGTGAGACCTCGGATCGTTTCACCCTAGCCCCGACTCTGTTCCCCTCCTGTAAAGCCCCGTCGGTAGCTAGAGCCGAGCGAAGCTCGCCGCCGGCCATGGCGTAGCCATGGCCACAGCGGCCCAAGCTCGCACCTGAGCATGTAGTCATGATCACGATGATCCCAGGCAGCCATAGGAACCCTGAGGTGGCTCATTCAAGCTTCGGCTCAATGAGCCTGGTCTCGCCCGAGCTCTGGCAACCGCCGTGCTCACCGCCGGCGCTGGTTTCGACCATCCTAGTCCCTAGGAATTGTCGGTCTCGACGCGCGTGAGCAAGCAGAGCAGTTTGGTGCCCTCCGCCGTCCATTTGGTCGCCAGAGGAGGAATCCCGACCCCCTCCGCCGTCCCTGACGTCGCAGGCGGCTCAACGCCGACGAGTCAACCAGTTTGACCACCAGGGGTTTGACCCCTGGGTCACTGGCAAGTGGGGCCGGGCCCTGTTAGTCGAATCCCGATTAGCAATTTAGTAAATTAATATAGTTAACCTAATTAGTCACTGACCATTGGGCCCGGTGTTGATTAAGTAATTAGGATTAGTTTTAATTCTCTAATTCAGTAATTGAGTCACTAACATGAGGGGCCCACACTCTCAGGTTTGACCTGGCCTGGTCAGCTGACCTGCTGACGCCATGATGATGTCAGGCTGATGTAATAAAGGAATTTCCAGTTTTAAAATAATTCCATAAAATGTTTAAAACTTCAAAAATGCATATAAATTAATGTGTAACTGAGATGAAAATAATTTATATATGAAAATTTATCAGAAAAATCCAATGAATTTAATGGTGCTATTACCATGCATGTTAGAGCAACCTATGTAGAAGAACATTGCCATTTGATAATAGGATAAAATATGGAATTTGAAATGAAGGACGATTTTGAACCGATATTCAAACTCACTTCAAATTAACTTGGACACTAGTTGCATTAGCTCGTCCATACATGCTACCATGTCATGATCATGCATCATATTGTTGCACTTGCGTGTATTGAATGCTCTTTATCTGCATTGCGCTAGGCCCTACTTCTGAGGATACCCTCGAGTATTCCAACGAAGGAGAGAACCTTCCCGCTACCCAGCAAGGCAAGCAACCCCCATGATCATTCCGATAACACCCCAGTCTCTCGCTCCTGCTCTTGTTTATTGCATTAGGACAAACGTTCACATGTGTATCATACACGGTAGATGAACCTATTCTTCTGCATGACCTGTCATTGTCCCAGTAAATAGCTAAACCTTCCAACCTAGCATACCTGGTAGATGCTTGTGCCATGATGTGCTTAGCTTAATTGGCCTACTATGCTTGCTATGCTTAGAGTTGTGTCAGGTCTGATTCATCTGGGTGATGAACTGGAGTGAAACATTGTTGTTCCGATGTGATAAGCTTATGATGAACTCGATTTGGTAAAGGTAGTGATGAGAGGCTCTGTAGGAGTACATAGTGGGTTGTCTCATTGGGACCATTTTTAGGAACTGAGTTCCGTGTTTGTGATCCAAGACTAGTTACTACCACACATTGGGTTCCGGTAACTCGACCCCTCTCGACTTATCAGTCACTTAGTCCTTACTCCAGGAGTTGCAAGTAGTTACTGGTGTTTATAGCATGCTGGAGGCCGTGTCTAGCGCTGACCCTAGGGGTGGGTTACGACATGGTAGGCAGTGGCATGGTGTACAAAGTGTCACCCGAATGGTGGGCTTGGGAACCCTGCGCACATCGTTTGCGGTCGTAGAGGAAACTTCGGCCGGACTTTCGTGCGGGTCAGTCTCAAATAGGAGATAGCCTAGAGTAGAGGTCTTATGTGGTTGAAGGTCATGGCCGACTCCCTCGCTGGGCTTCCACTTGAAGGTTCGTGAGGTGCATGGTTTTATGAGCACACAACGACAAGTGGCGAGAGCGTGTGTGAAGAAGTACACCCCTGTAGGGTATGAAACTATTCGAATAGCCGCGTGCTCTGATATGGACTACATGGAAAGCTTATGTTGTTCATAGATAATCAAATGGTTACTCATAAGAATATCAAGACAAGTGTGAGTACCGTGGATGGCACTCTCCCAAGAGAGGGAAGTGAATCCATGGTGGTGTATTGTCATGGAGTTAGTGGACTCGTGTGCGATATCTAAAATTTAAACAAAGAGTTAAAATTGTGTAGTATAGGTTAGCCATGAGTCAAAGCTGCCATTGCTGCATAAAATCCACCACCCCCTTTGTTGATACATGAGAATGAATAGACTAGCTCTACTTTAATGACTTGCAGAGTACGTTTGTACTCATGTTTGCTTAATAAATGTTGTAGATGAGACCCAGGACCCATCAGGTGGGTTCTTTATAGATGTCGACGATGCCGAATAGCTGGTGTCCCAGCTACGACCCTATGCCCTATGGTGGGCTGTAGATAGTCAGGCCATGTGCCTTTTTACCCTTTCATCTATCTGTAGTCAAAAAGCTTATGCTTCCGATTGTTTTGTAAGAACTTGTTTGTATGCCTTGAGTGTCGGGTCATGTGACCCCTATCTGTAAGAATATATTATGCAAGGCTCATTTGAGCCCCTTAAATAAAAGTTGTTGTATGGTTATGTTGTGATGCCATGGTTGTATCTATACATATCCAGCATGTCGTGTGTATGTGTGACGTGCAATGGTATGTATGGGATCTAACACCTAGTCGTGTGCCTTTAGTAGTACTCTTTATGGGAAACTGCCTCTTTGTGCTTCCATCGAGCCATGGTAGCTTGCTACTGCTCCGGACACATTGATTGACCGGCATGTATCCTTCTTTGCTAGTGTGTCTGTCCCTTTGGGGAAATGTCTCGCGGTGTAATGGAGTCCCTATAGCCTGCTACGACTCGTCTATGTGCAGTGATGGGATTTATGTCTCACGGCGTAATGGAGTCCTTGTAGCTTTCTATGACTCGTCTACACACGCTTGAGGCCGACACCTGCATTGCTGGGTTACGTATGCCTGTTTCCGTACGGATGTGCCACTTGGGTTCTATGACTAGTCATGTTGGCCCGGGTTCTCTGTCGTTTGATTGCCAGCAACAAGTTCACATACGTGAGCGAAAAGACGCAAACGGTCCTGGCTAAGGTAAGGATGCAGCCGTGGAGCTTACCGTGCGTGAGGCCACAAAGTGATGTGATACGTTATAGTCCGGATTCATTTGACTTAGGATGGGGGTCCCAACACCAAATATGTCAGGGAACGACACCTATGGGACTGCGTGGATCCCTTTACGGTTCGGCAGGGAGAAGGAGTGCACAAAGAGCAGATCCGACAAGCAATGCGAGGGATTTTTACCCAGGTTCGGGCCGCTGAGAAGCGTAAAACCCTACTCCTGCTTTAGTGTATTTTGAGTGTTTGAACTCTGGATCCAGGAGCACTATGTGATGAACAGTACGTAACTGCTACGCATGCATCTGAGCTAGAAGGTCCTCCTCTCTGTAGTAATGCCTTGGGACTCCTTTTGTATCAATAAGGGGTCTCCAATAGCAGCGTATAGTACATTCACAGGGTATATAGTTGCTACAGTGTTATCATACCTAACACTGACGGCATAGGAAAGACACATTAAATGCTCCGTCTAGCTTTTCCTAATCTTCTTGCTGACAGGAAAAGAGGCATTCCCATCATCACTGCTTAACCCCTTCATCGCCAATGCCTTGATACGTACTCAGGGCGATATGACCTGTTTGACAGGCTGGCCGTCACGCTGGAGCAGTGACAGGCTGGCGAGGTCATGTCGGGTGCGAGTCCTACCGGGGCTCCGCGAGCCATACCGACAAGATCTTGTCGGGGTCGCACCTTTTTGTCTTCGGTCTTCTGATTATTGACTTGGACATTGTTTGACATCTTTGTACTTGCATCCAGCAGTCCCCTGGCAGGCCTTGCCGCTGGTGTGGCTACAACTGCCCATGCACAAGTAAGGGGTACTAAAAGACCCAAACTTTAGTACACCGACACAAAATTACACTCTATGTTCTAGGTGGCGTAAGCTCTGAAACAATTCCACACTGTTTCAAGTGCATGCCAAACTCATAACACAGATATTCTCCACCATGATCAGATCATAGAAATTTAATATTCTTGTTACGACGGTTTTCTACTTCACTGTGAAATTGCTTGAACTTTTCAAACATTTCAGATTTATGTTTCATTAAGTAAATATGCCCATATCTACTCAAATTACCATTGAAGGTAAGAAAATAACGATATCCACTACGCTCCTCAACACTCATCGAACCTGACACATCAGTATGTATGATTTGCAACAAGTCACTTGCCTGCTCGATTCTACCGGAGCACAGGGTTTTAGTTATATTGCCTAAGAGACATTCTTCGCATGTATCAAGGGATTCAAAACCAAGTGATTCCAAAAGTCCATCAGCATGGAGCTTCTTCATGCATTTTACACCAATATGACCTAAGCGATAGTGCCACAAGAAAGTGGTACTACCATTATTAACTTTGCATCTTGTGGCATCAATGTTATAAATGTGTCTATCACTATTATGGAGATGCAACAAGGATTAACCATTCAAATTGGGTGCATGACCATAAAAGAAGTTACTCATATAAATAGAAAACCATTATTCTCTAATTTAAATGAATAACCGCCTCGAAAGAAACAAGATCCAGATATAATGTTCATGCTCAACGCAGGCACCAAATAACAATTATTTAGGTTTACTACTAATCTCGATGGTAATTATAGAGTGAGCGTGCCGATGATGATCACATCAACTTTGGAACCATTTCCGACACGCATCATCACTTCATCCCTCGCCAGCCTCCATTTATTCCATAGTTCCTATTTCGAGTTACAAATATGAGCAACCGAACAAGTATCATATACCCATTCACTATTACGAGAGCTAGTGAGGTACACATCAACAACATGTATATCAAATATACCTTTGTTGACGTTGCCAGCCTTCTTATCAGCCAGGTACTTGTGGCAATTGCACTTCAAGTGGCCAGTCCCCTTGCAGTAGAAGCACTCGGTCTTAGGCTTGGGTCCATCCTTGGGTTTCTTCACAGGAGTGGCAACTGGCTTGGCACCCCTGTGGAAGCTGCCCTTTTTCCCCTTGCCTTTCTTGAAACAAGTGGTTTTACTTACAATCAACACTTGATGTTCCTTTTTGATTTCTACTTCCATGACTTTCAACATCACGAATAGCTTAGAGACTGACTTGTTCATCCCTTGCATATTATAGTTCATGACGAAGCCTTTGTAGATAGGTGTAGAATTCTACCAGTGACTATTTTGAGTAGAAGCTGAACTCCCAAATCAGTCAAATGGTTCCAGTACCTAGACATTTTGAGCAAGTGCTCACGGACAGAATTATTCTCTTCCATCTTGCAGGTAAAGAACTTATTGGAGGTCTCATGCCTCTCGATCTGGGCATTTCCTTGAAATAGTAACTCCAACTCCTGGAGCATCTCATATGCTCCGTGGCGTTCAAACACTTTTGAAGTCCCGATTCTAAGCCATACAACATGACGTACCGAACTATCAAGTAGTCATCATCATGTGTCTGCTAGACATTCACAACTTCTGCAAATGCCACTAGAGGGGGCGGCGCACCACGCAGCGCATCACGGACATAAGCCTTTTGCGAAGATGTGGGGATAATCGTCAGATTACGGACCCAGCCCGCATAGTGACTTCCATCTTGTTTCAGGTTAGCTTTCCCTAGGAACGCATTAAAATTCAAGGGAGCTACTTCACGAGCCATTGATCTACAACATAATTTGCAAAGACAACTTGGACTATTTTCATGATAATGAGTTCAATTAATCATATTACTTAAGAACTCCAACTCAAATCAACATCCCTTAGGTTGTCTAAGTGTGACATGAGCCAAATCCACCAACCCATGTCCGATCGTGACATGAGATGAGGTGGTTTCAATGGTGAACATATCCATGATGATCATATCTACTATATGACTCATGTTCGAACTTTCGGTCTCTTGTGTTCCGAGGCCATGTCTGTACATGCTAGGCTCGTCAAGTTTAACCCAAGTGTTTTGCATGTGCAAAACTGGCTTACACCAGTTGTATGTGAACATAGAGTCTATCACACCCGATCATCACGTGGTTCGTCAAAATGAAGATCCTTCGCAATGGTGCACAAGTGGGGAGAACACAATTTTATCTCGAAACTTTAGTGAGGAATCATCTTATAATTCTACCAACGTCCTAAGCAAAATAAAAGGCATAAAAAGATTAACATCACATGCAACTGATATAAGTGACATGATATGGCCGTCATCGTCTTGTGCTTTTGTGCTCCGTCTTAAAATCACCGGCATGATCTCCATCGTCACCGACACGACACCATGATCTCCATCATCATGATATCCATCATTGTGTCGTCACATGGTTGTCGTGCTAACTATTGCTTCTACAACTATTGCTAACTCATAGTGATAAAGTAAAAGCAATTACTTGGCGTTTGGTGATTGACACACAGGTCATACAATAAATTAAAGACAACCCTATGGCTCCTGCCGGTTGCCGTAATCATCGACAAGCAAGTCGTGGCAACTATTACAAAACGTGATCATCTCATACATCAGCATATATCAAATCATGTCCTGGACATATCACATCCCAACATGCCCTACAAAAACAAGTTAGAAGTCCTCTACTTTGTTGTTACAAGTTTTACATGGCTGCTGTGGGCAACTAGTAACAACCATTCTAACCTACGCAAAAACAAGACTGTGATCATCAAGTTAGATTTTGACCTTCTACAAGGACCTCCTCTGTCGAATCCAATTCAACTAAACTGGGGAGATAAACACCCTGTGGGGACCCCGACTCATAAGTCGTGATCACCAAATGCACATGCATAGTGACCCCAGAGATCAATTAACACACATAAACTGGAATAGAAGAGTCTTACATCCTTACATGTCGTCTTACACAAATAAAGGCCAGCTAGGACAAGTCTTACATAGATAGGGTCGTAAAGGCCAAACACTTAAACATAACAAGCAACGGAAATCTTGATCGACACCGTAGACCCATGCCATCTACCTTAACCTACGGCCATTCTGACTGGGACACGTCCTCGTTCGCATGTTCTTCACCAACGAAATCTTCACCATATTCCTACTCTTCCATGCCTGGCCAATTAAATAACCAGTGGCAAGCCAATGAGTACTTTGAATGTACTCGCAAGCAACCCATGTATGGAACAAGGTACAAGCATGCATTATATAGCACTAAGTAGGTAGGTTTTGCAGAAAGCTATTTTTTAGTTCAATAACATGATCAAATATCTATGTAAGCATGCATCAACAATCGATAGACATCCGAGTACCAAGTTATAAGCGGGAGTTGAACATCTCATGTTCAATCATCATAAAAAATCATGAGTCTTATCACAAGTACCTCAACACTTCATCTTCAGTCATGATGTCAAGTCATCTGACTTAGCTCAAATACCATCCCTATGTTTCCACATGCAAACACAACTAGCTTAAGAAAACACTAGACGTAGCTTAAGCAGCACCACCCAACTGTCCTTGACCATGGACGTGGATATTAGAATAGTTTTACACTCTTCAGAGTTTGCGCGCTTTACCGACAAGACTCGGGGAACTTCTGTGTCATCCACAACTCGCGATATATTTCATACCCGAGGTAGGTACCCGAACAATGCTTTTCCCACGGTGATACTAAACAAAGAGTCCACTCGATTGGTACACAGGCCTCATGATGTACATCCCACGAGACTCTCTCCAAATAGTATAATCCATGAAGGGACCAACAGTGTGCCCGGGGCTTGTGAATATAGCGCATGATCGCCCATTCCGGTACGACCCCGTGTTGAGAGTGACCACTCCACTCTCGCCATGCGGGCTCCCTGCTAGCACCAACTATATTAATCGACATAGCATCGTCCCATAAGGGGTATCGTGGTCGCACATGCAAGGTTGGGACGATCAACAAATCTTAAACCCTCCATTTTCGAAAATAATCACACATCCTGTTCCGATACACCACTTCTTTCCCAAGTGGTTAACTAGTCCATCATCATCTCCCTTGGGCATTAGTGGCACCCAACGGGGTTTCGAAAAAGTCTTGAAAATATTTTCCTTTCCATCACAATGCATCTACCCATCCCATTTGCATAGTAACTACTAAGCAAACCTATCTATGCTCACCACCATAACCCTTATTAGGAGGTAGGGTCATGCACGATGCAAGTGTCAATGGTAAAGTATCGGTAGCAACCCACCGAAGTGGTCATCACATCATCAAGATCAATATATGAAAAATAAAATGCCATGTGTCATGCAAATGATTAAAATGGTTTCTTAACATGGTAAAAGGGTTGCTTCCCTGGTTCAACAAAGTCTTCGGTGTCTTCAAAGTCTTCTGTTCGAACTCCCTCGTCAACAACGTAATCTAATATTGCGATATAAATGGGCAAAAATAAGCATACCTCTAAACAGAAAAAATAAAGTACTCCAAAAATCTGGTAACAATTTTTGTAGAATACTAGATTTAAAAATAGAAATTCTACTAGTATTAGTATCTGGTGTTGAAAAGAAAATGTTTTCAAAACAACTTTTAACAGAGTCTAAAAGTTTTAAAGTATAGGTTTTTTAATAAAGTTGAATAGAAAAACAGTTCAAAAATTTGCGCAAGTTGCACTCTAAAATACTACATATTATTCTAGGAATTTAGGTGGAAAAATATTTGGAACAGGATTTTTATTTGGAGCTGTGCGATTTTTGGAAAACCCCATAGAAAAAGAAAAGGAAAAGGAAAAGAAAAGGCCTTTGTGCCTGGATCAGAGGCAGCCAGCAGCTGGGCCGGCCTAGCTAGCCTGCTAGTGAGCCACGTGCATGGCCAGATTGAAACCTGACGCACGGGGGCCGACTACCGGCAACAACAAGGGGAGAGAGGGAGGCGAGGTAGAGGTCGACGGGTGGAGGCCACCTGTCGGGTCCTTCTTCCTCCTCGGGACCGAAGGTGGGAAGCTCACCTGTGGCGAGAGGGGGCATGACAGAGCTTGACAATGGGGGAATGGAACCAGGACGTCGCCGCCTTTCGGTCGGTGGAGGAGGCAGACAGGGAGGAGAAGCAGGTCGCCAGCGACGAGGCAGCGTGGTGGAGAGGCCTCGGGTGGTGGTCGTCGTTGATGTTCCTGAACGCAAAATGATCAGGGAGGAAAGAGAACGAGACAGGGGCTATTTGTGGTCCTAGTGGAGAAGGAAAGAAGGCCGGAGCAGGCAGGTATCCCAAGATCGACGAAGCCTCGACTCGGCGGCGCCTCGTTCGATCCCAAACACTTGTGCTCCGGGAGGTTACTTGGGTGGTTCAAGGGGTCGATTGAGAGGGGACGGGGGTTCCATAGTTGAGGAGAGAGCTCGGGGAGGCCTTAAAGAGGCGGGGGTGAGTCCACCAAGTGCTCCTACGCCGTTGAGGTCGAAGCCGTCGCTTGGGGCCATGGGAGGAGGCGTGGGCGTGCCTAGGGAGTTTGTGGAGGACGTCCATGACCAGGGGGAGATAGATAAGGGAGGAGAGAGAGTGCGCGTGTGACTCCACTAGTGGGGCCAAGCTGGGTGGCATCGGGCACATGGGTAAGGTCGCTGAGGAGAGAAGGAGGAGGGGGCCGGCAGGGTAGCGTGTCCCGGAGATCGAGGGCGTCTCCGGGGACACGAGGGGGAGGCCCTAGGTGGTCGGGAGTAGGAACAAGGCGGCGTCTACAGTGCAGTCGGGCACTATAGCATGCTATGGAGCGCCCGTTCGGCATGCTGTGGCATGCCAACAACGTTTTGCTCGCGGCCATTAGTGTCTAGGGGTATCATAGGGGTTTAGAAAATAGGGTAGATGCATTGGATGCCGTGATGACCAACTAGGGTGTGAGAGCGGTGGGGAGAGAGGGAGATTCCTTTTGTCTAGAAGGGAAGAATGAGTTTTACCCCAATTAAACATTGATTCTTGGCCAAAGAAAGTTACTAGAGGTGAATTGCAATGTTAGTAAGCTGACGTAAAAATTTGAACCCAAGGTGAAGAGTAGAAGGGGGTCAAACAAAGGATTTACCATTCTGGCTGAAGGTGTTTGATGGAGGTTTTGTCAAGCAAATGGGATTTGTTGGCCCTGAGATTTAACAGGATGGCAATATGGGCCACGAAATATGAGCTCGTTTGAGAGAAGTTCGCAATACAAACTTGAAAAACCCTAGAATTGGATAGAATCAGATTTGTCTAGATCCAAGCATGCATTTTACTTCCTCCAAATACACCAGTTGGTGTAGGATCATTAAAAACTGATTAGAGCATGCACACAAAGTTTGAGGTCAAGGGAAGAAACTTCACCATGTGAAGTTGTTCAAATTTGAATCTGGACAGGAATGGTTTTGGAATATTTTAGTGAAGAAACCAATTGGGATTGGGTTGAAACTTTCCAAGACCATCACATATAACATGTGTGACTTGTTGGAATTTTCGTGGAATTTATTGAGAATGTTTTTATAGAAATATTTCAAAAGCTTGATTTGAGCAGAAAGGATTTTGAGGGGTTTTCCCCATGATTTTGAACATGAGCATGTGTTTAAACTCATTTATATGGAAAATATATGTCCACTGAGTTTCCCTAAATTTTCTCAAATATTTTTAAAGCATTTAAATAATTTTTCCCTATAAAATGCCCTTGTTGACATTAAGAAAAAGCCTTTCAATAACATAGGAAATAATCTTCAAAATTAATATTAGGTGGTTTTGGCAAGTCATATATATAGTAGGTTTCAAATAAAGCCTTTGGGGGAAAAAGGGTCCACCAATTTGAGGACTTGGAGTGCAAACCTCAAGTCAGGGTTTTTCGAAAACCTAAGTTGAATAAATTATTTTTGGTCAAAATAAATTTTGATAAAATTAGTTTTAGGTAATATACACATTCTATGATCGTTTGGCAAGATATTTGGAGCAAGGAAGATGAGTATGGAGAGGAGTGGAACCTAGGAGTGCCAAACACAATCAACCAAACAAGAAAACAAGCAACAATTCAAACAAGCATGCACTCAAAAGTTTTAATTTGTTCCAAATTTTGTAAATCCAAGCATAGAAAAGTGATACAAACAAAAGGTGAGACAGATCCGCCAACCATATTTATGCAACAAGTTGCATGTCAGTCGATGGAACCGGTTTCTCATACGTGGATGAGTAAGGTTTGTCTGAGCCGCTTCATCCAATGATACCACCGAGTCAAGATAAGACTAAGGAGGTAAGGAATATGAACATCAACACCCCTGTATATCGCTAAGCGGAAAGCGTTCACAAACGTGGTTGATGTAGTCGAACATCTTCGCGATCCAATCATGATCCGTCCCGATCTAGCACCGAACGGATGACACCTCCGCATTTAGCACACGAATAGTTTGAGGATGTCTCCGCCTCCTAGATCCTACGAGTGGTGGAGGAGTAGTAGATCTGTTCTCTGGCAGCATGGCATTGTGATGGCAGTGGTGGTGGAGCTGCCGGCAGGGCTTTGCCAAGCGCTACCACGACGAACTAGAGGAGAAAATTGATCTAGAGGGAGAGGCAAGGCTGCATCGTGGCTTGGGTTCTAGCTTCCCTCCCTCTCCTCTAGTATAGATATGGAGGGAATGGAGGAGGGGTGGCTCCCTAGGGTTTCCATTAGGGGTGGGGTGGAGTCCATAGGGTGGCTTGGCCCCCAAGTTTTGTGGTTGGCCGCCTCATGGACTTGCCCTCACCAGCCCTTGGCCGCATGGGCCTAGGTGGGAAGGACGGACAGCCCACTAGGAGCTGGTGAGCCCTCTCTCAAAGCCCATCGGGCCCTCCGGGCTAGGTGGACCCTCCGAACACTTCCTACATATCCATAACAAAATAGGTAAGTCCTGGAACCTTTCCGGAACTCAAATACCATCTTACCATGTATCAGTATTTACCTTTGGACTATTCCGGAACTCCTCACGATGTCTGGGGTCACATCCGGGAATCTGAACAACCTTCGGTCACCAACATATATAACTCAATAATATTATACCGTCACCGAACATTAAGCATGCGGACCCTACGAGTTTGAGAATGATGCCGACATGACCGAGACACTCTTCGATCAATAAAAATAGAGGGACCTAAATGCCCATATTGGCTCCTACATATTCCACGAAGAACTTTATCGGTCGAACCACGATGTCAAGGATTCACACAATCCCGTAAATAGTTCCCTTTGTCCATCGTGGTACTTGCCCGAGATTCGATCGTCGGTATCTCCATATCTAGTTCAATCTTGTTAACATCAAGTATCTTTATCGTACCGTAATACAAGATCACGTGACTAACTCCTTAGTAACATTGCTTTCAAGCTTCTTGTGATGTCGTATTACCAAATGTGCCTAGAGATACCTCTCCGTCATACAGAGTGACAAATCCCATTCTCGATCCACGCCAACCCAACAGACACCCTAGTAGATACCTGTAGAGCACCTTTATAATCACCCACATACGTTGTGACATTTTATACACACAAGGCATTCCTCCGATGTCAGGGTGTTTCATGATCTCATGGTCGTCAGAACATATACTTGACATGGATAATGGAGTAGAAATAAACTAACACGATCAAATGCCATGCTTATGATTGGGTCTATGTCCATCACATCATTCTCCTAATGATGTGATCCCATTATCAAATGACAACTCATGCCTATGGTCACGAAACCTTTACCATCTTTGATCAATAAAGTAGTCTAGTAGAGCCTCAATGGGGACACAATGTTTGTCTATATATCCATACATGTATTTGAGTTTCCTATCAATACAATTCTAGCATGGATAATAAATGATTATTGCATCTAGGGCATATTTCCAACACAAACAAAGTTTTATCGAACCAATAGGAATATCAATCCACAACCATGTTCAGTGGCTGCACAGAAAAATAGCAAACAACTTGCACCCAACGTGGGAAAGAGGGTTTCCAATCCCCTTGATCCCATTATTTGCAAGCAAGTGAAATGTGTAGATAATAGTAGATAATTATAAAAATAACAAAAGTAAATAAGAACAACAAGGTATTTAAAAGTTTGTAAATATATAAGTGAATAGACCTAGGGGGCATAGTTTTCCCTAGCAACATCTCTCATGAAAATAGGCATACGGTGGGTAAACAAATTACTGTTGGGCAATTGATAGAAAAGCGCATAGTTATCACATATTCATGTCAATGATCATGTATATATTGGCATCACGTCCAAAACAAATAGGCCGACTTCTTATTTCACCTATTACTATTACTCCACTTCAAGAGAAGTTCTATGCTTGCCTATGTACGTATTAAGTTCATGACAAATAGAGTAATGCATGGAGAATGATGAAATTATGTAGAAAAAGTAAACTCAAGTAATATATATAAACCCCTTCGTGTTATCCTCAGTGCAAACAACACAAACACGCATCTTGTCCCGTTCTGTCACTGGGGTATAGAAACTCGTCAGATTGAACCCACTACAACGCACCTTTCTCACTGAAGAAAGATCAATCTACTTGGCCCAAGAAAATCAATAGATCGGAGAGAGTTATGAATCTATAATGATCATGCAATTAAGAATCATAATAATCTCAGAGAAGACTCAAATACTTTTCATGAATAATCTAAATATAAACCCACAATTCAGCGGATCCCAACAAAATGCACCCCACAAAAAAATACATTAGATGGATCGAAGCGAAGATGGGATGATCATTGCATTGAAGATCAAAAGAGAGAGATATAGCCATCTAGGTACTAACTATGGACCCGTAGGTCCGTGGTTAACTACTCACACATCATCATGAGGGTAGCAAGGTTGATGAACAAGCCCTCTGTTATGGATCAGTCCCCACTCCGACAGGGTCCCGGAATGGAGCTCCAGATGGGATCATGATGGAAGAGAGACTTGCGGTGGTGGAAAAAGTATTTTGTGGTGTGCCTTGGGGTGTTTGGAATATATGAGAATTTATAGGCTAGAGAATGGGTTCAGGAGGGCCACTAGGGAGGCACAAGCCTTCAGGGCGCAGCCAACCCCTCGGAGCGCCCTCTTGGCTTGTGTCCCCCACATGCGGCCTCCGATCTTCTCAAGAAGCTTCAAGTTCTTGTTTTTGTATAGAAAAATCAACAAAAAGTTTCACGGCAATTGGACTTCCATTTGGTACTGTAAACCTGAAAAGTAAAAAACATGCAGAAAACAACAACTGGCATTGGGCACTTGGTCAATAGGTTAGTGCTAAAAAATAATATAAATTGGTAAGTTATTACTCGAAAGTATCCTAGAGTTCTAATATAATAGCATACAACAATAAAAAATTATAAAGTAGGTAAATGATAAAAACAAAATTCCTTCTATTGATTTGACATGCTCGTCCTTGAGTAGGTAAGTGAGAAAATATAATAGCATGGAACAATAAAAAATAATAGCATGGAACAAGCATCCCCAAGCTTAATTCCTGATCGTCTTCGAGAGTGTAATGTTTTGAATGTATGATCATTGAGAAACGATGAATTAACAAACATTTTTATAGTAATACTTATAAGCACAAGTGACACGTCTCCAACGCATCTATAATTTTTGATTGTTCCATGCTATTATATTATTTGTTTTGGATGTTTTATATGCATTAATATGCTATTTTATATTACTTTGGGGACTACCCTATTAACCTAGAGCCTAGTGCCGGTTTTTGTTTTTTCCTTGTTTTTTAGTATTGTACATAAGGAATATGAAACGAAGTCCAAATGGAATAAAATCTTTGCGATGATTTTTCTTGGACCAAAAGATATCTACCAGACTTGGAGAGCGGGCCAAGAGACCTGCCAGGAGGTCACAAGCCACCTTGGTGCGGCCAGGGGGCGTCCCCTGCCTTATGGCCCCTAGCAGATCTCCTAACCTTAATCTTCGGCCTATAAATTCCTAAATATTCCCCCAATACCAAAAAGAGCCATGAAAATACCTTTTCCCCGCCAGAAGCCCCCATTCCTGTGAGATCCAATCTTGGAGGCTTTTCCGGTAATCTGCCGGAGGGAGATTCAATCACAGAGGACATCTACATAAACTACATTGCCCCTCTGATGATGCGTGAGTACTCCACCATAGTTCTACGGGTCCATAGCTAGTAGCTAGATGGCTTCTTCTCTCCCTTTGTGCTTCAATACCATGTTCTCCATTATCTTCGTGGCGATCTATCCGATGTAATACTCTTTTGCGGTGTGTTTTTCGAGATCCAATGAATTGTGGGTTTATGATCAACTTACCTATGAATATTATTTGGTTCTTATCTGATTTCATATATGCATGATTTAATATCTTAGCAAGTATCTTTGAGTTATTGGTTTTGTTTGGCTAACTAGATTGGTAATTCTTGCAATGGGAGAAGTGCTTAGTTTTGGGTTCAATCTTGCGGTGTCCTCACCCACTGACAAAGTAGGGGTAGCGAGGCACGTATTGTATTGTTGTCATCAAGTGTAAAAAGATGGGGTTTTCATCATATTTCTTGAGTTTATCCCTCTACATCATGTCATCTTACTAAATGTGTTACTCTATTCTTCATGTGCTTAATACTCTAGATGCAGACATGAGTCGGTTGATGTCTGGTGTAATAGTAGTAGATGCAGAATCATTTCGGTCTACTTGACACGAACGTGATGCCTATATGCATAATCATTGCCTTGGATATCGTCATAACTATGCACCTTTATATCAATTGCTTGACAGTAATTTTTCACCCACATGTTATTTTCCTTCAAGAGATAAGCCTCTGTTGAAACCTATGGCCTCGGGTCTATTTTCCATATTATATTTTCAGATCTATATAAAAAAAATACAAAAAATACCTTGCTGCAATTTATTTACCTTTTTACTTTCCGCAATCTTTTACATCTATCTCTATCATATCTAATCCTTTCACGTAACCGTGAAGGGATTGACAACCCCTTTATAGCGTTGGGTGCAAGAGTTTGATTGTTTGTTTAGGTGCATCCATTGGTGACTTGCTTGTTCCTCCTACTGGATTGATACCTTGGTTCTCAACAACTGAGGCAAATACTTATCTACTTCGTCGCATCACCATTTCCTCTTCAAGGGAAAACCAACAAAAGCTCAAGAGGTAGCAAAAGGATTTCTGGTGCCGCTTCCGGGGAGGATACACATCAAGCCTACCAAGTACCCATCACAAACTCATCTCTTGCATTTACATTATTTTCCATTTGCTTCTTGTTTTCCTCTCCCCACTTCTAAAACGATTTTCAGAAAAAACCCAAAAATATTTGCCTTTTTATTCGCCCTTCTTTTTGTTCGCGTTTTCGTTTGCTTTTTGTTTGCTTGTGGGCTAGATTGCTTGCTTTGTCACGATGTCTAAGAATACCAAGTTGTGTGACTTCTCCAATACTAATGATAATGATTTTATTAGTACTCTGATTTCTCCCGCCACTAGTGCGGAATCTTATGAAATTAATGCCTCTTTGATTAATCTTGTTATGAAAGAACAATTTTCTGGCCTTCCTAGTGAAGATGCCGCATCCCATCTAAATACTTTCATTGAGTTGTGTGACATGCAAAAGAAGAAAGATGTGTATAATGATATTGTTAAATTGAAGCTATTTCCGTTCTCACTACAAGATCGTGATAAAACTTGGTTTTCATCTTTGCATAAAAATAGTATTGATTCATGTAATAAGTGTAAACATGCTTTTATATCCAAGTACTTTCTGCCCGCTAAGATCATCTCCCTTAGGAACGATATAATGAATTTTAAGCAACCCGATCATGAGCATTTTGTGCAATCTTGGGAGAGGATAAAATTAACAATTAGAAATTGCCCCGCACATGGTTTGAGTTTATGGACAATTATACATTTTTTATGCGGGATTGAATTTTGCATTTAGGAATCTTCTAGATTCCGCCGGGGTGGTACTTTTATGGAAATCACATTAGTAGAATCTACTAAAGTCCTAGATAATATTATGACAAATTACTCTCAATGGCATACCGAAAGATCTCGTACTAGTAAAAAAGTGCATGCTATTGAGGAAATAAATACTTATAGTGAAAAGATGGATGAATTAATGAAATTGTTTGCTAGTAAGAGTGATCCTATTGATCCTAATGGTATGCCTTTTACTTCTTTGATTGGTAATAATATTGGATATATGGATGTGAATTTTGTTGGTAGGAACAATTTTGGTAATAATGTGTATAGAGGTAATTTCAACCCTAGGCTGTTTCCTACTAATTCCTCTAATAATTATGGTAATTCCTACAACAATTCTTATGGAAATTATAATAATATGCCCTCTGATGTTGAGAAAAATATTAAAGAATTTATTAGTTCTCAAAAGATTTTCAATGATTCGATTGAAGAAAAATTGCTCAAGATTGATTCTTTGGAAATTAGATCTACTCTAGCCAAGCATGGTATTAATGAGTCTTTAAAAGCTATGAGAATTTCTAGTCATGAGTGTAAGGAAAGAACCTCCATAATACGGGCTAAGCGTGAATGGCTTGAAAAAGTGTGTTCTCATGATAATAATGATGAAGATCTCAAAGTGATTGATGTGACTCCTATGTAATATTTGTTTTCCAATATAAATCTTGATAAAGATGGGACTGGAGATAAGTCAACTTTAGTTAAAAGTCATCCTAATGATTCTGAGTTTATAGATCTCAATGCTAAAATTGATAAAAGTGAGATTGAAGAGGTCAAAACTCTAAATAGCAATGAACCCACTCTTTTGGATTTCAAGGACTTCAATTATGATAGTTGTTCTTTGATTGATTGTATTTCCTTTTTGCACTCCATGTTGAATTCTCCGCATGCTTATAATCAAAATAAGGCTTTTACTAAACATATCGTTGATGCTATGATGAAATCCTTTGAATAAAAACTTGAGTTGGAAGTTTCTATCCCTAGAAAGCTTCATGATGAGTGGGCACCTAATATTAAGATTAAAATTAAAGATTATGAGTGTCAGGCTTCGTGTGATTTGGGTGCTAATGTTTCCACGATTCCAAAATCTTTATGTGATGTGTTAGGTTTCCATGAACTTGAGGATTTCTCTTTGAATTTGTATCTAGCAGGTTCCACTATTAACAAACCTATGGGAAGGATTAATGATGTTCTTATTGTTGCCAATAGGAATTATGTGACCATAGATTTCATTGTTCTTGATATAGATTGCAATCCTACATGTCCTATTATTTTTGGTAGACCTTTCCTTAGAACGTTTGGTGCAATTATTGATATAAAAGAAGGAAACATTAGATTACAATTTCCATTAAGGAAAGGCATGGAAATATTTCCAAGAAAGAAAATAATATTGCCTTCTGACTCTATTATGAGATCAGCTTTTGGACTGCATACCAAAGATGACAATATTGAGATCTATTGCGTTATGCCTAGCTAAGGGCATTAAACAATAGCGTTTGTTGGGAGGCAACCCAATTTTATTTTTATGTTATGTTTTTTGCCTCTGTTTTTGTATGTTTCATACATTATTACCTTTGTATTAATTGTGTTTTGTTGTTTTAACTAGTGTTTCAGCCAAGTAAGGCCTTTGGGATGGTCTATGGTGATTGTTGTTTTGATCTTGCTGAAAAACAAAAACTTTTGCGCCCAGTCCAAGAATTTTATAAATTTCTCAGAGCGTATAATGAGTCTGATTTTTCTTACAAAAGATTGGTATACACATTTAACAGGCTTTCCTAATTTTTCAGAATTTTCGGAGTTACAGAAGTACACGAAGTTTCCAGATTTCTACAGACTATTCTATTTTCCACATATTTTGTTTTCTTTGTGTTGTTTACCTATTTTGATGTATCTATGGGTCGTATCGGGGGGTATGAACCGTGGAAAAGTTGGAATACATTAGATATTACACCAATATAAATAGATAATGAGTTCACAACAGTACCTAAAAGAAGTGATTTATTTTCTTATACTAACGAATCTCACGAGTTTTCTGTTGAGTTTTGTGTTGTGAAGTTTTCAAGTTTTGGGTAAAGATTGGATGGACTATGGAATAAGGAGTGGAAAGAGATTAAACTTGGGGATGCCCAAGGCACCAAAAGAAATCAAGGATGCCAAAAAGCCTAAGCTTGGTGATGCCTCGAAAGGCATCCCCTCTTTCGTCTTCAATCCATTGGTAAATTTACTTGAGGCTATATTTTTATTCACCACATGATATGTTTTTTGCTTGGAGCGTCTTGTATGCTATGATTCTTTACTTTTTAGTTTGCCACAATCATACTTTTTGAACACATGTTTTGAGAGAGACATGCATGAATCATGAATTTATTAGAATACTCTATGTCCTTCACTTATATCTTTTGTGCTAGGCAATTTTGCTCTTCTGCTTCACTTATATCTTTTTACAGAAAACTCGTGTTTTGTTTTATAGAAATTATTGAACTCTCATACCTCACTTTCACTGAGTTACAAGCTCTTCAGAACCTGCTACAGCATCTTCCCAGGGATCATCCAGTCAATGACGTTTGGTTATGGCAATGGCAAAGGGTATTTGGCCATGAAATTTTACTTCCATGTCCACAAACCAATCCCAAATAACTCCCTGCTCAATCGGGTCTGGAAGAGTCGTTGTACCATTAAAATCAAAGTGTTTGCATGTATGTTAATCACGGATAGACTAAATACGCAAGATATGCGAGAGGACAGACACTGGAATGTTTCTGAATCTATCTATGTGTCCTATGCCATGCAAGGGTCAAGGAGGATAGGGATCATCTGTTTTTCACATGCATGTTTCGGCAACAGAGTTTGGAATTATCTCCAAATTGAATGGCAGGGGGACTCCATGTGGGACATTTCTATAAGGGCCATCATGAGTTTCATCAACTCTTCTTTGATGAGGAGGTCTTCACTGCATGTTGGAACATCTAGACAACTAGGAATGCTAAGGTTTTTCGAAATGAGCACCCTGGTTTTAATAGGAGGAAGTGTAATTTTAAGCATGACATTTCTTTACTAGCCCATAGAAATAAGGCTAGCTTTAGGTATGATCTGTTAAAGTGGGTATCCTTTCTACCCCCTGAGGTTAGTGTTTTAGTCACCCCCTCTCTCCCCTCCTTTAGCTTAGATCCTGTAAATTGTAATCTGTGTTATGGAGTAAAAGAAAAACTATGGGCATTTTGCCCTACAATAGATGGTTAAAAAAACTTATTTTATTTTGAGAATCTTTAAAAACCATGGTAATTGGTTTAGGTTATGAATTTAGTCCTAATATAATAGGCATCCAAGAGGGATATAATAAAAACTTTCATATAAAGTGCATTGAATATTATGAGAAGTTTGATTCCTTGCATAAAGTTTTGAGATATAAAGATGGTAATATTAAGAGTCCTGTTAGGAAGTAATTGTAAACTAGTAAAAAATACTTGTGTAAAGGTTTGTGATTCCCGTAGCATGCACGTATGGTGAAATGTTATGTAAAGAAGTCGGAGCATGATTTGTTTATTGATTGTCAGCCTTTGTGCGAGGGTGGGGAGCATGCGATGATTTACTCCCACCAACCTCTCCCCTAGGGGAATGCGTCTAATACTTTGCTTTGATGACTAATAGACTTTTGCAATAAGTATGTGAGTTCTTTATGACTAATGTGAGTCCATGGATTATACGCACTCTCACCGTTCCAGTTTTCGCTATCCTCTATAATACCGGGCAACTATCGCCGATGCATTAAACCCACCATATATCCTTCCTCAAATGAGTCACCATATCTACCTATTTTTGCATTTCCATAGCCATTCCGAGATATATTGCCACGCAATTTCCACCGTTCAATTTATTATGACATGCACCATCATTTTCTTATTTCTTTGCATGATCGTAAGATAGCTAGCATGATGTTTTCATGGCTTATCCATTCTTTAATGTCATTTGCTATGCTAGATCATTGCACATACTGGTACACCACCGGAGGCATTCATATAGAGTCATATTTTGTTCTAGATGTCAAGTTGTAATCCTTGAGTTGTAAGTAAATAAAAGTGTGATGACCATCATTATTACAGCATTGTCCCATGTGAGGAAGGATGATGGAAGCTATCTTTCCCTCACAATTTAGGATGTAACTCTGGAATTTATGAAAAATAGAAGAGCCCAGCGAAGCCCAAGAAAATATGCCATTGATGCCCACCAAAATAAAAAAGAGACAAAAGAGAGAAGGGACAATGCTACTATCTTTTTTTCCACACTTGTGCTTCAAAGTAGCACCATGATCTTCATGATAGGGAGTCTCCTATTTTGTAAATTTCATATACTAGTGGAAATTTTTCATTATATAACTTGGCTTGTATATTACAATGATGGGCTTCCTCAAATTGTCATCGGTCTTCATGAGCAAGCGAGTTGGATGCACACCCACTTAGTTTCTTTTTGAGCTTTCATACACTTATAGCTCTAGTGCATCCATTGCATAGAAATCCCTACTCACTCACATTAATATCTATTAATGGGCATCTCCATAGCCCGTTGGTATGCCTAGTTGATGTGAGACTATCTTCTCCTTTTTCTTCACAACCTCCACCATCTTCTATTCCACCTATAGTGATATATCCATGGCTCACGCTCATGCATTGCGTGAGAGTTGAAAAAGTTTGAGAACATAAAAGGTGTGAAAAAATTGCTTGACTTGTCATCGGTCTTGCGCATGATATAAATACTTTGTGTGGGGGAAAATGGAGCATAGCCAGACTATATGATTTTGTAGGGATAACTTTCTTTTGCCATTATATTTTGAAGAGACACGATTTCCTTATTGGTATGCTTGAAATACTATTGTTTTTATGTCAATATTAAGCTTTTGTTTTGAGTCTTATGGATCTGAACATTCATGTCACAATAAAGGATATTACATGGATAAATATGTTAGGTAGCATTGCACATCAAAAATTATGTTTTTATCTTTTACCTACTCGAGGACGAGTAGGAATTAAGCTTGGGGATGCTGATACATCTGCAACGTATCTTGTTTTGGATGTTTTATATGCATTAATATGCTATTTTATGTTATTTTGTGGACTAACCTATTAACCTATAGCCTAGTGCTAGTTTCTGTTTTTTCCTTATTTTTGAGTATTGTAGATAAGGAATACTAAACGGACTCCAAACGGAATAAAATCTTCGCGATAATTTTTCTTGGACTAGAAGACATCTACCAGACTTGGAGAGGGGGCCACGAGACCTGCCAGGAGGTCAAAAGCCAACCTAGCGGGGTCAGGGGGCGCCCCCTGGCTTGTGTCCCCCAGCAGTTCTCCTAACCCTAATCTTCGTCCTATGAATTCCCAAATATTCCCCCAATACAAAAAAGTGCCACGAAAATACTTTTCCTCTGCCAGAAGCCTCCATTCCCAAGAGATCGAATCTTGGAGCCTTTTTCGGTAATCTGCCGGTGGGGGATTCTATCACAAAGGGCATCTACATCAACTCCATTTCCCCTTCGATGACGCATGAGTAGTCCACCACAGACGTACAGGTTAATAGTTAGTAGCTAGATGGCTTCTTCTCTCTCTTTGTGCTTCAATACCATGTTCTCCATGATCTTCATGGGGATCTATTTGATGTAATACTCTTTTGTGGTGTGTTCGTCGAGATCTGATGAATTGTGGGTTTATGATCAGCTTATCTACGAATATTATTTGGTTCTTATCTAAATTCCTATATGCATGATTTCATATCTTTGCAAGTCTCTTTGAGTTATTGGTTTGGTTTGGCCAACTAGATTGTTAATTCTTGCAATGGGAGAAGTGCTTAGTTTTGGGTTGAATCTTGCGGTGTCCTCACCCAATGACAAAGTAGCGGTCGTGAGACACGTATTGTATTGTTTCCATCAAGGTTAAAAAGATGGGGTTTTCATCACATTGCTTGAGTTTATCTCTGTACATCATGTCATCTTACTTAATGCGTTAGTCTGTTCTTCATGAACTTAATAAACTAGATGCAAGCAGGAGTCGATCGATGTGTGGAGTAATAGTAGTAGATGTAGAATCGATTCGGTCTAATTGACACGAACGTGATGACTATATGCATAATCATTGCCTTGGATATCGTCATAACTATGCACTTTTCTATCAATTGCTCAACAGTAATTTGTTCACCCACCGTGTTATTTTCCTTTACGGGAGAAGACTCTAATGAAACCTATGGCCCCTAGGTCTATTTTCCATATTATATTTTTAGATATATACACAAAAAAGGCCAAAAATACCTAGCTACATCTATCTCTTTCAGATCTAATCCTTGCAAGTAACCGTGAAGGGATTGATAACCCCTTTATAGCGTTGGGTGCAAAAGTTTGATTGTTTGTGTAGGTGCATCCATTGGTGACTTGCTTGTTCCTCCTACTAGATTGGTACCTTGGTTTTCAACAACCGAGGGAAATACTTATGTACTTTGCTGCATCACCCTTTCCTCTTCAAGGGAAAACCAACGCAAGCTCATGAGGTAGCAATAAGCAAGGAAATCAAGAATCTTTCAAAATATACAATCCTCAAAGAATGTTTACCCCCATTCCTCTTAACCACATTAATATAAATGTAAAGTGCCACGATGTTCAAGTCATGCAATTGGATCATACTTTTTCAATAAGCATAAACTTTTTATTCTTCACGCAATACATGAGCGTGAATCATGGACATAGTATACGGGTGGAATAGAATATGGTGGTAGATATCAAAGTGGTAAAAAGTGGAGAAGATAATCTCACAGCAACTAGGCCTGCCAACGGGCTATGGATATGTCCATCGATAGATGCCAATGCTGTTGCAAATATGCCCTAGAGGCAATAATAACTTAGTTATTACCATATTTCCTTGTTCATGATAATCACTTATTATCCATGCTAGAATTGTATTGATCGGAAACTCAGGTACATGTGTGGATACATAGACACCACCATGTCCCTAGTATGCCTCTAATAGACTAGCTCGTTGATCAAAGATTGTTAAGGTTTCCTAGACATGGACGTGAGATGTTATTTGATAATGAGATCGCATCATTAGGAGAATGATGTGATGGACAAGACCCAAACTATAAACGTAGCATATGACCGTGTTAGTTTATTGCTATAGTTTTCTACATGTCAAGTATATGTTCCTATGACCATGAGATCATGCAAGTCACGGACACCGGAGGAATGCCTTGTGTGTATAAAACCTCGCAACATAACTAGGTGACTATAAAGGTACTCTACAGGTATATCCGAGGGTGTCTTTTGAGTTAGCATGGGTCAAGACTAGGATTTCTTACTCCGTGTGATGGAGAGGTATCTCAGGGCCCACTTGGTAATACAACATCACAGCAAGCCTTGCAAGCAATGTTACAAATTTTTAGCCACGGGATCTTGTATTATGGAACGAGTAAAGAGACTTGCCGGTAACGGGACAGAACTAGGTATACAAATACCGACGATCGAATCTCAAGCAAGTAATATACTAAAGAACGAAGGGAACATCATACAGGATTAACTGAATCCTTGACATAGAGGTTCGATCGATAAACATCTTCGTAGAATATGTAGGAGTCAATATGGGCATCTAGTTCCCACTATTAGTTATTGACCGTAGAGGTGTCTCGGTCATGTCTACATAGTTCTCGAACCTGTAGGGTGTGCACACTTAAGGTTCGTTGACCTTTCGGTAGTATTGAGTTATGTATATTGGTGACCGAAGGTTGTTCAAAGTCCCTGATGAGATCCCGGACATCAGGAGGAGCTCCGAAATAGTCTGGAGGTAAAGATTGATATATAGGAAAGTGGTGTTTGAACTCCAGAAAAGATTCGGGCATTTCTAGCAGTGTACTGGGAGTGACGAATGGGTTCCGGGGGACCACCAAGTGGGGCCCACATACCCAAAGGGGCCACATGGGTCTTAGAGGTGGCGCACCAGCCCCTGGTGGGCTGGGTGATCAGCCCATAAGGCCCTATGCACAAGGGGAAGAGGAGGAGTATGAGCCAAGTAGGAAAGTAGTCCTACTAGGAGTCCACCTCCCTTGTCGGAGGTCCACTCCTCCCCTTAGCCTTCGGCCGAAGACCTCCTTGTAGGATGGGCAAGGATGCCTCCTCTCCCCTCCCTCCTATAGATACTATAGGATTTTGAGGGCATCCCCAACCCTAATTGCCACGTGCTGCCCTCTTCTTCCTCTAGATCTGTTTCTCCACTAGATTAGTTCTACGGTTCTTTGGCGAAGCCCTCCGGGATTAGTTCACCACCGCTGCCACCACGTCGTTGTGCTGCCGAAGAACTCATATACCTCTCCGCTCCCTCTTTCTAGATCAAGAAGGCGGAGATCGTCATCGAGCTGTACGTGTGCTGAACGCGGAGGTGTCGTCCGTTCGGCGCTAGACTGGAAGGACTATGATCAAGATTGCGAGACGATTCGTGATTGGATCGCGGATGGACCATGATGGTATCGCGGGACGAATCGTGATTGAATCGCGAAATGGATCGTGATGAGATCGCAGGACACTCGGTGATTTGGATCGCGAAGACATTCGACCACATCAACCACGTTTCTTAACGCTTCCCGCTTAGCGATCTACAAGGGTATGTAGATCCACCCTCCCTCTCATAGATGCGCATCACCATGTATAGATCTAGCCTGTGCATAGGAAAATTTTGGTTTCCCATGCAATGTTACCCAACAAATGCGAGGAGTGGGGATTTCGATGCAAATGATGCACTAGAGCTACAAATGTGTGAAGGCTCAACTGAAGCTAAGTCGGGTGTGCATCTAACTTGCTTGCTCATGAAGGCCTTGAGCATATGAGGAAGTCCATCATCACAATATACAAGCCAAGTCTATAATAATGAAAAAGTGATTCCCACTAGCATGTGAAATGTGATAACATGAGACACTCTATATGAAGAACAAAGTGCCACTTTTGAGGCACAAGTGTGATAAAGGATAGTAGAAAAGTGCCTTCTCTCTTTTTCTCTCATTATATTAGCACGGCATGACTCCGTATTCACCACATCAATACACATATGAAGCATGACGATGTCCAAGTCATTCCATTGTATCATACTTTTTCAATATGCATCAAGTGTTTATTCTTCATGCAATACATGAGTGTGAGCCATTGGACATAGCATGTCGGTGTAATAGAATATGATGATCGACATCAAATGGGTAAAAAGTGAAGAAGATAGTCTCACATCAACTAGGCGTACCAACGGGCTAGGGAGATGCCCATTGATAGATGCCATTGCAAGGAGTAGGGATTGACATGCAAATGATGCATTAAAGCTATAAGTGTAGGAAATCTCAACTGAAGCTAAGTGGAGCGTGCATCCAACTTGCTTGCTCATGAACACCCCAGGCATACGAGGAAGCCCGTCATTGGAATATACAATCCAAGTTTATAATAAAAACATAATTCCCAGTAGCATATGGAATTAACAAAATAGGAGACTGTCTATATGAGGAACATGGTGCCACTTTGAGGCACAAGTGTTGTAAACTATTGTAGGAAAGTCCCTTCTCTCATTTCCTCTCTTGTATTTTCCTTTTGTTTCATGGTGGGCTTTTCTCTGGTTTTGTATTCCTTCCCCATATATATATACATATATATATTATATTATATGGTGGGGTCATTTGGCCTGCGCCATTATTTATTTATTTTTTGTCCGGAGTCTCATCCGGACTTGTGCGGGAATCATAGTCTCCATCATACTTTCTTCATTGGAAAATTCTCTAATAGGGACAATCATCACACTTTTATTTACTTACAACTCAGTATGAAAGATGATAGGACGATATGACTCTATATGAATGCCTCTGATAATGTACCAGGATGTGCAGGATCTAGCATGACATGTATCAACGGTGGATTTTCCACAAATAGTATGTCAACTCTATATGATCATGCAACGCACATCAGATACATGTCACGTTTGTTCACACTTGTGCCTCAAAGTGGCACCTTGTTCTTCTTATAGAGAGTCTCATGTTATCACATTTTCATATGCTAGTGGGAATCAGTTTTTCATTATTTCTTGTATATTCCGATGACGGGCTTCCTCATATGCCCAAGGTCTTCATGAGCAAGCAAGTTGGATGCACACCCACTTAGCTTTAGTTGAGCTTTTCATACACCTATAGCTCTAGTGCATCATTTGCATGTCAATCCCTACTCCTTGCATTGACACCTTTCGATGGGCATCTCCATAGCCCATTGATTCCTTTTGATAATTACCATCATATTCTAGTACACCTATATGTTATGTCCAATTGCTCACACTCATTTATTGCGTGAAGAATAAAAAGTTGATGCATACCGAAAAAGTATGATACAATGGACTTACTTGTACACCATCGTGCTTAATATTTGTATTGATGTGGTGAAGGTGGAGTCATGTCTTGCTAATATAATAAGATGAATGGGGGTAAACATTCTTTTAGGATCATATACTTTGAAAAATCAATGATTTGTTTCTTATACTTATAAATATTGCTATGTTAATGTTTGGTAATTCATCAATCATCAATGAGCATACATACAAAAGATTACATAATGTGTAGCATGTCAAATCAAAAATTCTGTTTTTATCATTTACCTACTCCTACTCGAGGACGACCAGGAATTAAGCTTGGGTATGCTCAAACATCTCCAATATATCTATAATTTTTTATTGTTCCATGCTAATATATTATCATTGTAGGATACTTTTTGGGAATTTTTTCACAAGTTTACAATATTTTGTAGCAATAACCTATGGACTTAGTGACCTGTGCTAGTTGATGTTTTCTGCATGTTTTTTACTTTTTAGGTTTACAATATCATACTAAGTCCAATTGCTAAGAAAGTTTCTGATGATTTCTTCTGCACAAAAATAAGCCCTAGAAGCTTCGGGAGGAGGTCGGGAACCACACGAGGGCCCCACCACACATCAGGTCACGCCCTGGGGGCACCCTGATATGTGGTGGGCCCCTCGTGGACCTCGTGACGTCCCTCTCAGGCCTATAAATTATCTAATATTCCAAAAACCCTAGAGAAGGTCCCAAAACACTTTCTACGCCACCATAAGTCTCTATTCTAACGGGAGCCCATCTGAGCTCCCTTCTGGCACCCTGCGGGAGGGGGATCAATCACGGATGGCCTTGATGTCTACAAGGAAAATTTATTCTTGGCGACTCGTGTTGGGCCTCCAAGCATAGAGTTTTGTAGGACAGTAGCTACCCCTCAAGTGGATGACCTAAGGTTTATCAATCCATGGGAGGTGTAGGATGAAGACGGTCTCTCTCATATAGACCTACAATCAAATACAAGAATTCTCTTGTGTGCCCAACACACCAATACAATGGAAAATTTTATAGGTGCACCAGTTCGACGAAGAGATGGTGATACAAGTGCAATATGGATGATACATAATGGTTTTTGTAATCCGAAAATATAAAAATAACAGGCTAGCAAGTAACAAAACTAAGCACAAACGGTATTGCAATGGTTGAAAACAAGGCCTAGGGCCCGTAGTTTAGCTAGGGCAATCCCTCAACAATGCTAATGTAATTGGATCACATAAAAATCCCTGAATGTGCAACGAAGAATCACTCCAAAGTTCTTATCTAGTGGAGAGCATAAGAAGAAATTGTTTGTAGGGTATGGAACAACCTTAAAGTTACCCTTTCCGATCGATCTATGCAAGAGGTCATACTAAAATAACCAAGTTATACATTCCGATGGATCTGTCCAAGTGTTCGTACTAAAATGACCAAGTTATCCTTTCCGATCGATCTATCTTAGATTTCATACTACAATAACACCATATGATACACATCAACCAACTCTAATGTCACCTAGATACTCCAATGTCACCAGAAGTATCCATGAGTTAATTATACGATACTCATCAAAGAATTTCAGATTCACAATACTCAATCCAACACAAAGAACCTCAAAGAGTGCCCCAAGATTTCTATTGGAAAACAAGGTATGAAAACGTGCAATCAACCCCAATGCATAGATTCCTAAGGTCACCGGAATATGTAAGTTTACGCCATAACATATATGAAGAAAATCAGTTGAGTACCCCAATGTCACTACGGGTATCCGCATGCAAGACATATATCAAGTGCTCTCAAATACATAAAAGTATTCAATCTGGTAATAACAAAATATCAAAGGGAAACCTTAACTCATCACAACAAGATAGAGAGGGGAGAACACCATGTGATCCAACTATATTAACAAAGCCCGTGATACATCAACATTGTGCCATCTCAAGAACACAAGAGAGAGAGAGATTGAATACATAGCTGCTAGTACAAACCGTCAGTCCCGAGGGTGGACTACTCACTCCGCATCATGGCCTCCACCGGGATTATGAAGATGGCCACAGGAGATGATCTACCCTCTCCAGCAAGGTACTGGAACACCTCCAGATTTGTTTTTCATCGGTATAGAGAGTTGCGGTGGCGGAACGACAAGTCTAGGGTTATTTCTGATGGTTTCTATATTGATAGGAATTTTTGGCGTTGGTTTCACGTGAAAGTGGGCCATGAGGTGAGGACTGGCACGCCGTGGTGTGTTTGCCCACCTCGTGGCACTTCTAGCCCTCCCATGAAGCGTCTAGTGCATCTTTTGTTCCAAAAAAATTTGTCAAAAAGTTTCGGGCGATTCCGAGAACTTCCATTTTATACACAAAAATTATGGGTTCTACTGTAGTCACATTGCATGCAAATTAATATTTTGCTACACGCAAAACATCCAAGAACATGCTACGGAGATGGGTCACACATCGTTACCACTGGACGCAAAGTGTCGTGTAGTGGTAGTAGACTTGGGGCAATGCGTTCATGTGGTTCGTCTCCTCCTCGTCCGATCTCCCTCAAACAGCTGATCTGATCTCACTCGAATAGCCGGTCGCCGGAGCTCACATACAGGTTCACCAGAGCGACGCACGTGCACCACCTCTAATAGTATTCGCACATGCAGGAGGAAAACCATAAGATGGACTGCTAGGTTCTATCACACAGTCGGCGGCGGCGGGTGGACGTGGCTAGTTGCAACTCATGCAAAGCCCTAATGATGGCGCCAAAGTGATCAACCAGATGGGTGTGCCATACCTCCACTATATATAGGCATACAACATGGGCACAACTCTTGGGCCTCGCACGGATCCTAAATCCCACGTGTTCTCCCATTAAGTGCGCGACCCTTTAGGTTCTCGTTCACTTGGTCGCGGGTCAGATCACATCTGGATCAACCAGTCGGTAGTAGCCTCTAGCAAGGCCTGCAGACTCCAAGTGTTCGATGAAGCTAGTTAGGCAAACTTGTACTTCACACTTCTGCCCCCTTTTCCCCCATGATATATGTTATCGTGCACAAGGAGACATGGTCATCCTTGTAGCAGCAGGACCTCTTTATCGTTTCGGTGAATCCGACCAACATATGGATTATCTCATAATCCTCATCGCATGGCCATGCTTATCCAGGTCGGATCACCAGACGGGCCCAGAGTAAATCTCTCTTGGTCAGAGGAGCAAATCCCATCTTGTCTACCATATCTAACAGCATGGGTCTGGACAAACCTGAAACCTACCGTTGTAACTACCCAGTCACGGAGTAGTGTTTGGTTGTCCCAAAGCATGTCTTTCAACATCCCGAGTACATGCGCCAGCTCTGGTCTTAGGACATAGAATGTATGTTGTACTAGAGACTCACAGATGACCTATCGACGCGTCTCATTGTTTGGTCTATCCAACTCAGACCTTATCTTGACTCACATACGACTACGCCGAATCCAACAAGATCTTTCTGAGTCCATATATCCGGCTAGCATCCAATGCTATATGCTCAGTGAGACCGAACCATCCACCATGTCATATACTAATATTATTGGTTGTGTGTCCACACAACCCTTTCGATTAGGAACCACTTAGGACAGTCGTCATACAATGCATAGTCTCTAAAACGAGTCACGTACTTGTTAATACACATCAATGATAACGTCTAAGGTCTATCTTTATTGATAAACACATAGGAAATATCATCATACAAGATTGCCACTAGGCCATATCTCCAACGGTCTCCCACTTGCACTAGAGTAAATCAAGAAGACATCGAATGCCCATAGCTCTAACATGCCTCTCATGCTTGGGTTGTGGAAGCGGCTTAGTCAAGGGATCTGCAACATTTGCATCCGTATGAATGTTGCATAAATTGGTATCACATTTCTCTATGAGCTTTCGTATCAGGTGATATTTTCGGTCTATGTGCCTGGTCTTGTGGTGTTCTCTCGGCTCCTTGGCCTATGCGATGGCACCTAAATTATCGCAACAAAGGTCCAACGGTTTTGACCAACCCGGGGACACACCAACATCTTCCAGGAACTTTCAAATCCAAACACCTTCCTTTGCGTCTTCACAAGCCACAATGTATTCGGCCTCTGTTGTGGAGTCGTCCACCATATCTTGCTTCGAACTCGTCCATCTCACTGCTCCTCCATTCATGACATACACGAATCCAGTTTACGATCGACAATCATCCATATCGGTTTGGAAATGTAACCCTTTACATAGAGATCTCCCTCACCTCCATAAACTAGGAACATCTCTTTAGTCCTTTTCAGGTACTTCAGGATTGTTTTCACCACTGCCCGGTGACTCTCACCTGAGTCATCCTGGTATCTGCTTGTTAATCTTATTGCATAAGCAACATCAGGTCGAGTACATAGCATGGCATACATGATGGATCCTATTGCCAAAGCATATGGAATCCTACTCATCCGGTTTCGCTCATGAGAAGTCATAGGACTCTGAGTCTTGCTTGGCCTTATACCATGTGAGATGGGAAAGAACCCTTTCTTGGCCTCACTCATGATGAACCTCTTCAACACTTTGTCTATGTAAGTGCTTTGGCTTAAGACGAGCAACCTCTCGATCTATCTCTATAGATCTTGATGCCTAAAATGTACACTGCCTATCTAAGGTCTTTCATTGGAAACTTGTTGTTCAATGATTCCATGACTGAGTACAGCATCAAAACATCATTGCCCATCAACAGTATTTCATCCACATACAGGATCAAAAATACTACCGAGATCCCACTAGAATTCTCGTATAAACAATAGTCTTCTTTGTTCTTAATGAAACCAAGGTCAACGATGACTTCATCAAAATGAATGTTACAACTCCGAGCTATTTGCTTCAATCCATAAATGGATCTCCTAAGCTTGCTTATTTTGCCAGCGTTAGTTGGATCGCCAGAAACCTTCAAGTTTTATCATGTATACATCCTCTTCTAAATTTCCATGAAGGAAAGCCGTTTTGACATCCATCTGACGTATCTCAATATCGAAATATGCAGTTATAGCTAGTATGATCCTTACCAACTTTTGCATAGCTACCGGCGAGTAGGTCTCCATGTAGTCAATTCCTTGAACTTGTCCATAACATTTAGCGACAAGCTGAGCTTTGTGGATCTGAACATTTCCATGTGCATCGGTTTTCTTCTTAAAGACCCATTTGCAACGAATGGCAACTATGCCAGGTGGCGGATCAACCAAGTCACAGACATGATTGTCATCCATGGACTTTAACTCGAATCTCATGGCCTCTAGCCATGCTATGGAATCTGGGCTCACCATGTATGACGACCAAGATTCCGTTCTATCTCGATTAAGGCTAGAGGGCCTCTAAGGGGATAGATGCGCATCTAAGTGTTTCGCAAGTGCAGAATCATCGCATACATTTAATGAATAGAGGAGTATAATAGATTGGCTTACACTCTCCACATGCTAAATTACAATGTCACACAACATTCGTACATTCATCCATAATACAGGGTCCGACTAAGGACAAAAATAAAAGATAAAAGATACAATGAGACTGCCTTGCTAATCCCGGATCACGACCATGGTGCCTCTCTACTCATCGGGATATGTGACATACATCCGGCCATGTTCTTCATCAAACTCCCACTGTAGCTGGGACGCCTCAACAGGATAGACATCATTGATACTTGTACATGTAGTAATATAATCTGTGAGCCATGGGGACTCATCAATCATGTAACCCGGGTACCGAATCCGTGTAAGCTTTTGGGTGAGGGAGAGTAAGTGGTGAGCTTGCAGCAAGCACCTAAGCATATGCTTGAGTGGCTAACTTACGAATAAAGAAGTAATTATGGTGGCCTACGCATAATGGACGTGAACTAGTATGATCACTAAGTGATCTTCAACACCTACTTATGTCAATCATAACCCCATCATGTTCTCTCTCGGTTCATGTTCACGAGCAGAGACAATCACGGTTATGCACACGATTGGTGTATTTTATTGAGTTTACTTTAGGTTGCTATAACCGAGCGTTAAACAAATCTCCAAGTTGCCATGTAATCTCGGGCATGGCTTTCCGAAAGATTAAACCTTGCAGGGGTACTCCAACTCATCCATCACAAACTAACAACACACCATGGGAATAACCTCGACCACAAATCCCATGATCTCCTTGTCAATTCCAATGGAAAACCTCAACCTCGAGATAGCCCGAAGTATTAATGGAATTCCTCGCACAAGACATTCGAGGAAGGTAAAAAAAGTCCAGCAAGACCGCCCAACGTGTCGACGGACCCGATAGGAGCCGCGTATCTCATTCTCAGCACACGACGGATAAGCGAAGCGTGGGCGGCCTAATAGAGATCTATCGAGTTGCCCTGGGTTGGCCCAACACTCATGAGGAGCGCTGGCCCAGGTTGTTGGTTAATTATCCATGGGGGTTGCAAAGCCCTATGCATTTTTATTAGGTTTTAAGAAAATGTAGTACCAAAGTTGGGTCTTGCCAGACAAGCTTTAATCTAAAACTAATAGTCAAGGGGGTCCCCATAACAACCCCAAGCATGTTAGGAGCGCAAAATATGGAACATAACACCGGTAACAAGTAACTATGGCAGCAAAAGTGGAAGAAAACATCAAGCAAAAGGCCAAGCCTTCCACCTTAACCAATATATATAGGTGCATTAAATTAAATAAAATAATATTGTGATATGTTCAGATATCCATGTTATCACATGGAAACAACTTGCACCTGCAACTAAGAACGATATAAGAGGAGCCGAGCAACGGTAACTTAGCCAAACAAGGTTTGCTAGGTAGTGGAGGGGTTAGAGGCTTTCAAGGCAATGTAGGAGGCTTGACACGTACAGGTACCACATTCCCTTCTTGGTTGTAGAAGCTACATCCCAATGTTTCCCTTGGATATCCCACGAATATGCATTTATCCGACTTGGATGTAAGCTTTCCCGACATGAGTCACTTGACAAATGCTTCACAACCCCAATTCATTAGAAAAGACAATCTAGGACTCTTCCTAGTCCACATCTCATGTGGTGTCTTGTCTACGGATTTTGATGGTACCCTTTTAAGTGTGAAAGCTGCAGCTTCTAAAGCGTATCCCCATAATGACAAGGGTAAATCCGATTTGCTCATCATCGACCGGACAATGTCCAAAAAGGTTCAATTTCTCTGTTCTGACACGTCGTTTCTTTGCGGTGTACCTGGAGGTGTGAGCTGAGGTACTACACCTGGGCTTTTCAGATGATCATCAAACTCATGGCTCATGTACTCATCTCCACGATCTAATCACAAAAGCTTCATCTTGTCGAGCTAATTTTCATCCTCATTCTAAAACTCTCTGAACTTTTCAAAAAGTTTCTGACTTGTGGCTCATCAATTAGATATATCCACCTCTACTCAAGTCGTCGGTAAAAGTCACGAAGTACTGATAGCCACCTATCGACGTTGTGCTCATTGGACAACAGACATCATTGTGTATAAGCTCCAACACCTCAGACGCCCTCTCTTAACTCTTTGAAAAGGAGACTTAGCCATCTTGCCTAGGAAGCATGATTCGCATGTCTCGAATGACCCGAAGTCATAGGAAGTTAGGAGTCCATCATCATGGAGCTTTTTCATGCGTTTGAGACTAATGTATCCAAGGAGACAATGCTAGAAGTATGTCGGATTTATCTCATTAGGCTTATGCCTCTTGACATTCACGTTATATACTGGTTCCATTTTTAGATTCAAAATAAATAGCCCATCTACAATTGGTTCATACCGTTTAACATTCCATTCAAATAAAATGAACAACCATTGTCATTTAAATTGAATTCATAACCTTGACTCGTCAAGCATGAGACAGAAATAATGTTCCGACTAAGTGCGGGAATGTAATAACTATTATTCAATTCCAAAATAAATCTAGAAGGAAGCTGGAGTTGCATCGTGTCGACCTCCAATGTAGCAAATCTTGCTTTGTTGACGACCCTGATGTCAATTTCGCCTTGTGCCACAGCCCTAGTTCTTACCAGCCCCTGCATTGAGTTGCAAATATGAATAACCGATCTAGTATCAAAAACCAAGAGCTACTAGGTATGTCAGCAAGGTAAATGTCTATAACATATGTAACAAGTGTACCTTTGCCTGAAGAAGCATCTCCGGCTGTCTTGCCATGCTCAGCAAGTCACTTGCTATAGTTCCTCTTCTAGTGACCAACTTCCTTACAAGAAAGCAAATGGTCTTTGAGTTCTGTCCGGACTTTAGCTCAACAGCGGAGATAGCCTTCTCCCTGCCCTTTTCCTTCCCTTTTTCTTGGACCAACTCTTCTTGAACGTAGCCTAGTTCTGCGCCGTCAACACTTGATGCGTGCCTTTATTAATATCTTGTTCGGACACCTTAAGCATCCCATGCAATTCAGTGATCTCCTTATCCATGGAATGCATATGATAGTTCGAGGCGAACGTCCCATAGCTAGGTGGGAGAGAACCCAAAATTGCATTCGTGGACAACTCGTCCCAAAGTGGGAAGCCAAACCGATCCAAAGCTTGCACGTACCCGATCATCTTGATCACATGCGAGATCAGTGGATCACACTCTTTCAGCTTACAATCCGTCAAGGATTGCTGGACGTTGAACCTTTTGGTCCTAGCCTGCACCTAAAACATGCTCTTGAGACTCTCAATCATATCGAAAGCCTGAATGTTCTTGAAACACTTTTGCAAATAAGGCTCCATACAAGCCAGTATGACGCAGCTGATCTCGTTTGATTCATCAGTGAGTCTCTGGTGGACATTCTTGGTTGTGACATTAGCATTCTGGGCAAGTTCCTCTGTAAGTGGATCATCTAGAACATCTTCCTTTTTATCGTTCTTGAGAATAATTCTCAAATTTCTATACCAGGTGGTAAATTTTGTTCCATTCAGTTTATCCTTTTCCAGAAATGATTTCAATGCAAAGTTGGGTTGAGCAGGTGGTGCCATTGATCTACAAAAGAAAATACGCAATAACTAAGCAATGTTTTCATATGGAGTAATTCAAGCCTTAAACAGAACTACTCCCAGTGAATTCGGCATCCCTTCGCAAACTCTCAGTGATTTAGGATCCAAGTAGTACAAGCGACTAGTGAGCTTTTAGCATCACTGCTAGCCAACTTGCCTATAGGGTAAGCAACACCATGGTAATCGAATCTCTATACGACTCCTTTCGGTCGGCTAGGTATCTTATACCCTGGCTCCTGACCTTATTTACCATAAGTCCCAAAAATGTTTTGATAGCCTTGTCAAGTTAACCTAATGCAGTGAATGTCCGTGTCTGACTCGAACCCTCCAGTTCAAGGACACCTAGTAGCACCTCAATTTATGAGCCAACCACTAGACATACTTGACGTGCGAAGGTGCAACACCAGGAATGGCAATGTGCTTGACATTTACGAGGGACCTTTATACCATTGTAACATGCATAGAAACAAGAAGACATATCAATCACATATAAACACAAATATGTGAAATAGTATGGCTCCTTCATGGGCGTCCTTCCATGACTAACTCCAACTCCGATAACCAGGCCGGAACTCCATCTTTTTCGTCACGCCGGGACACCAAAACCTCGAACTTGATGACAAGTCGACACGCAGGTTGTTATATAATATAATGATAGCTCTTTGGCTCCTGCCGGCTGACAATCATGACAGGTCATGTTAAATTACACACATGCATCACATACATATGAGCCACACTATTCACATCAAACATGCAAAACAAACATAAGCATAGAATCATATTCTACCGGTTTGTGTGATCTTGTATGAAATCACAGATCGAATCTATATGCCGATCACGCCGACTTTTCTAATCTGACAGATCTCATCGATCATCGTGAACCCAATTCGGATATACGTTTCACGGTTAAACCCGGTGGAGGATACCGACTGGCAGGGGTAGGTTGTGTCACGACCTCATCGATTCCAATTGATAGAAAACATAGCCTCAATATATCGTGATGTGCATTTGATCTCATCAACTGTGCACATAGCTGATCTCATGAATGATGACGGATCTCATCTGCCGCGTACACATATCAAATATGCATCTGATCAGAATCTAAATCCTATGGAAGAGGCTCTGATAGCACTGATGGGTTCCACAATAGGCGCATCACATGCAAATTAAAAATTTCCTATGCGCAAAACATCCAAGAACATGCTATGGAGATGGATCAAAGATTGTTACCACTAGACGTGCGGTGGCTTGCAGCAGACGTAGACTTGGGGCAGCGCGTTCGCATGGTTCGTCTCCTCCTTGTCTGATCTCCCTTGAGCAGTTGATTCGATCTCCCTCGAATTGTCGGTCACCGGATCCCACGTACAGGTTCTTCGGAGTGGCACAGGTGCACCGCCTCTACTGGTATCCGCGCGTGCAGGAGGAACACCGTGCGGTGGACTGCTAGGTCCGATCATACAGTCGGCCATGGCGAGTGTAGGTGGCTAGTTGCAACTCATGTAAAGCCCTAATGACGGTGCCGAAGCAATCAACCAAATGGGTATGCTTCACCTCCACTATATATAGGAATCCGGCGCGGGATCAACTCTTGGGCCTCGCATGGGTCCTAAAGCCCATGTGTTCTTCCCTTAAGCACGCGACCCTTTAGGTTCTTGCTCACTTTGTTGTGGGTCAGATCACATCCGGCTCGACCAGTCAGTAGCGGCCTCTAGCAAGGCATGCCGACTGCAAGTGTCTAATAAAGATGGTTAGGCAAACCTGGACTTCACACTTCTATTCCCTTTGCCACAGGATATATGTTGTCGTGTACAAGCTGACATGGTCATCCTTGTTACAGCACGACCTCTTTCTCTTTCTGGTGAATCCGAAAAACATTTGGATTAGCTTAGAATCCTCATCGCATGGCCATGTTTATCCAGGTAGGATCACCCGAGGGTCCCAGAGTATATCTCTCCTGATCGGAAGGGCAAATCCCATCTTGCTTGACCATGTCTCATAGCAAGGGTCTGGACAAACCCAAAACCTACCTTTGTAACTACACAGTCATCAAGTAGCGTTTGCTTAGCCCAAAGCAAGTCTTTCACCATCCCGAGTACATGCACCAACTCAGGTCTTAGGACATAGAACTTATGTTGTACTAGAGACTCAAACATAACCTATCGATGCGTCTCATTGTTGGGTCTATCCAACTCATACCTTACTCGTCTCGGATCCGACTATGTCGAATCTGACTAGATCTTTCCGAGTCCATATTATCCGGCTAGCATCCAATGCTACATGGTCAGTAAGACCGAACCATCCCCCGTGTAATATGCTAGTCTGATTGGCCGCATGTCCACACAACCCTTTCAACTGGGTACCATTTAGGATAGTCATCATACAATGCATAGTCTCACAAACAAGTCACGTACTTATTAATACATATGAAAGATATTTTCCAAGAACTATCTTTATTCATAAACACATAGTAAATATCATCATACATGATTTCCTCTAGGGCATATCTCCAACAAAAAACAACACCACGGTAGTTATGCTGAAAACAGCGTTAGTCCGGATTAGTTCTAAATAAATGATGTAAAATGCATCAAAACCATATAAAAGTATTGTCAACACAGGTGAATATGGCATGAATACTTCATAAATTATTGATACGTTGGACATGTATCAGCATCACCAAGCTTAACTACTAATCGTCCTCAAGTAGGTAAATGATAAAAGAAATAATTTATGAAGTCTGAAAGCTAGCATAGTGCATAAGTTTGATCAATGATAATTTCAACCACTTTTCCTAGCATCATAATAACAACTCTTTCTCATAAAACTCATCATGATAAAGTAGCAACCAATTCACATGTTATGATTCAAACAATGAATTCTCTTGAAACTTAACAACCTATGTTCTTAGTCACCAAACAATTGCAATTAAATTTATTCTCAACAAAGTCTAAGTAAGAGGTACACATACTCAATCATCATATAGTATTCTATGATTTCTAGTACTCAAAGAATATTTCTAGAACAAATGGCATCCATCGAACACAGAGAAAGATTGGGGCTTAATGTTCCGCCTCCCAATTCATTAATCATAGAGATAATTGTCGACAATAATAAGTCATGATCAGATAAATTTGACTGGCCATATGTGCCTAGATCTTTCCCCACCACATGATGCTTGCCAACTAATAGAAGTAGGTTGGAATAAGAAGTTGACTCAACATGAAAAGTAAATAACATGAAAGTAAATAGATTTACCCTTCGCAGAGGGAAGCAGAGATTTGCGTATGTGCCAGGGCACATTGGTTAAATTAGAGATAAATATAATTCTGGGTTGTGCACCCTTCCTGTTAATGTTACGACCAAGAGTTATCAATATCTTCCATGTTAAACACATTACCGACGGTTCCCAAGTGGTAAAAGTAAAGGTTCACTCTCCTCCACCAATAAACACACTCCACGGCTAGCCGAATTCATGTGTACCGTACATACAAACAACATTCCTAGGGGATTTTTGTTTAATTATTCACATTTTTTTGTTTTGGGACTGCGAATCCCTACTACCGCCCCTTTCGTGCAAGGACGAGTGAATAAACACTCATTATGAGAATAACCCGCTCAACATGGAAGATACTGACCGCCCCCTGTCGCCCTATGAGCGGTCCAGCCACACAAAATAGATGCTCATCTGAAATTTGAGAGGTGGCACATGCAAATTTACTTGGATTGGCAGGGTAATACTGCAGATAGGTAGATATAGTGGAGATGGTCTCTCTCGAACAACCCTGCAACCAAATAACAAAGAGACTCTTTTGTGCCCAACACACCCAAGACAATGGTAAATTGTATAGGTGCACTAATTCGGCGAAGGGATGGTGATACAAGTGTAATATGGATGGTAGATCTAGGATTTTGTAATCTAAAATATAAAAAAGCAAGGTAACTAATGATAAAAGTGAGAAAAAACGGCATTGCAACGCTTAGAAAAAAGGCCTAGGGTTCAATTTCTCTCAACAATACTAACATAGTTGAATCATAGGTAAATACCTCACATGCGACAAAGAGTTCACTCCAAAGTCACAAATAACGAAGAACTAACAAAGAAATTATTGTAGGGTACGAAACCACCTCAATGTTATCTTTTCCGATCAATCTTATGAGATATCCCTATAAGTGTCACGAACAACCCTAGAGTTTGTACTAAAATAACACCTTAAGAGACACATCAACCAAGACCCTTATGTCACCTAGATACTCCAATGTCACCACGAGTACCCATGCACATTATTATACGATATGCTTCACACAATTTTAGATTCATCATGTTCAATCCAACACAAAGAACTTCATAGAGTGCCCCAAAGTTTCTACCGGGGATTCAAGACAAAAACATGTGCCGACCCCTATGCCTAGATTCCCATGGTCACGGAACCCACAAGTTGATCACCGAAACATACATCAACTAGAACATCCCATTGTCACCACGGATATCCCATCACAAGACATACATCAAGTGTTCTCAAATCCTTAGAGACTCAATCCGATGAGAAAACTTCAAAGGGAAAAACTCAATTCATCCCAAGAAGATAGAGAGGGGAAAACTCCATATGATTCATCTAGATCAATAAAGCTCACGGTACATCAAGATCGTGCCATATCAAGAACACAAGAGAGAGAGAGAGAGATCAAACATATAGCTACTGGTACATACCCTCAGCCCCGAGGGTGAGCTCCTCCATCATCGTCATTGAGACCGCCGGGATGATGAAGATGACCTCCGGTGATGGTTTCCCCCTCCGGCAGGGTGCCGGAACGAACTCCCAATCTAGGTTTCTTTCTAGGGTTTTTAGTATTTGTAGTAATTTTTGGCATCGGTCTCACGTCAAGGGGGTGCTCACGGAGTCAACAAGCCACAGGGGCGCGACCCAGGGGGGTTGCGCCCAGTAGGCTTGTGGCCTCCTCGTCCACTTCCTGGCCCAGCTCTTGTCTTTGAGGGTCTCTTTTGGTCCATAAAAAATCACTGTGAATTTTAAGCCCATTCCAAGAACTTTTATATCTGCACAAAAAACAACACCATAGTAGTTGTGCTGAAAACAACGTTAGTCCAGATTAGTTCTAATAAAATCATACCAAAATCAGATAGAATTATTGTAAACATGGCATGAATACTTCATAGATTATAGATATGTTGAAGAAGTATCACGCCCCCCCCTTCTTTGTTGATTTTCCTTCTTGTAGCGTACGAGCCGGCCCTGAGAGCGTGGCGAGAGGGAGTGTGTCCTTTAGACTCGAGAGTTGAGGTCGTGAGAGTTCTAGAGGAATGATGCTCGGGTGTACATCTTGGGCACATAGGCGGCTCAAGCCGGGGGGAGCGTTGCTCACGAAACCTGCTCCGCGGGGCCTCCGAATGAAGATCCCGCAAGGAAGTCATCCTGTTTCGACGTTATGCGCACGCCCGCTTGCATATGGGCATCCCTGCATGCATCCAGGCGTTATGTGAGAAGGGCGAGCCTCAAGGCCTTGGAGATGCGATTTGCAAGCATCATGCTCACGAGCCGGAGCTCGGTCTCTAAACTTCCAGTGCCGTTGGGATGGACCCGAGATCGATTCCATCTTTCGACCGGGGGTGCGACCCTCATACGTGTTTTGTCATCTCTCGAGCGGGCATGGGCAGGAGCCCTTCCCTCAGCCGTCACGATGCGGCTCGTTGTGGGCTTCAACTTTGGGGGGTCTGGAGCGTGTATAACCCCTAACTCATTATTACGGGAGAGTTTCACAGCGGTGATAAGTTGGTGCTCACCCCACGCGCAAGGCTCAGGAGTTCCCAACCCGGTCTTCAGATGTTTCTGCATATTTTGGTGCGGGAGCAGCCTGTGTACGTACGCCATCGTACACCGTCTGGTAACAGAACTGTTGTTGCGTGTCCTTATGGTCCAAACATGGATGCCATATCGCGCACCTCGCATCCCTAAGGGCACGTCTGCAGGGGAGCCATTGTTCACCAGTTGTGTGTTCAATAGCCACGTGCGCCTACAGCCCAAACATGAGCGTTGTGTCGTGCCCCACGCGTCCATAGGGGCATGTCTGCATGGGGCGAGTCGTTGTTCATACCTTAGGCACGAGGCCCAGGAGTTCCTAGCCTGGTCTTCAGTTTCTCCCGCACATTTTGGTGCGGAAGCAGCCCATATGTGAGCGCCATTGCACACCGCGTGGCCATAGGGGTGCTGTTGTGTGCCCTTATGGTCCAAACATGGGCTTCGTGTCATGCCCCGCGCTTCCGTAAGGGCATGTCTAGCGGAGCCGCTATTCTTCGTTACATGTTCAGTCGTTGCATGTCCCTACGATACAAACATGAGCATTGTGTCACGCCCCGCGCGTCCATAGCAGCACGTATGCATGGGACAAATCATTTGCTCTCGTCTAGCGCGAGCCGAGCCATCTTCCGTTCCTTTGCCTGCGACGGTTAACTAAGGGGGCATGGCACTAAGGTAGATAACCAGCACGGGTGTCAATCCAGTGGGTCAGAGCTCGGGTGCCTAGATTTTTTGACGATTCACTACGAGGACGTATCCTGCGGTGGCGGCGATGTACCAAAGACTGGTGGTCGTGCCGCTGCTGAAGATGTTGGCCATCTGTCGAAGCATGACATGGCGGTCCATCTCCTTGTGAGTGGTTCGGACGACTTCCTCATGCCTTGAGGGCCTGTGGTGCCCCGGCACCTCGTGGGTCTTGTGCGACTTGCGTTTCCCGCTGCTCGCCGCCCATGGGAGCACTAGGCTCTCGTGCTCCTAATGCCTCGCGCCTTGTTCCTTGCTCGCGGGGTCATAGTTTGTAGATGCCACCAGAGGGAATGCCCTGGCCAGGTAGCCCGCTCTCGTCGATGATGGTGGACGGTAGCAAGGCCGGACCGAGCTCCGCCACCAGGTCACTGTTGCTAGAGGAGGCCCTAGCGGTGGTAGGCTTCTTGCTGGAGCCATGGCGACGGACAAAGATGGGAAGCTGGAGGAGAAGGAACAGAGGAGCTGCTTGCACACACGAAGGAGGTCGAGATGGGGATGGCATTGAAATGGTTTGGCTACACCCTGAGCTGGTAGGCTTTATCGCCAGGATGGCCGTTCTGACACATCATGGGGAGTGAGGGCGCCCCCCTGCAAAACCGCTATGTGTCACCTCTGTGACCTGCAGTTGAATGGGCCTCGGAATGTTTTGCCCCTCATGGGCAGAACATGGGCTCCGCGGGACCGGGGGCTACTGTCCACCCAGTGGGTACCGGAGTATCATGCCCCATATTCCACTGGCCTTGAGGACGATAGTTGGGCCAGCCCATGAAAGTTGACCTGCCTTGGCCGCTCCGGATGGAGCCGCCTCGTGAGGGGAAACCCTCCCGAGGACCCTTGCCGCCAAATCGAGCCCTTGTTTGAGCATCACCGAATATTTTCTGTTCTGATTGAACTGAAGACTTATTACACTTGAACACTGTGATCTTCCAGACGGATAGACGTCTGGGTCTAGAGTGTCCAAGAGTCATTGTGGACTGCTGTGTGACTAAGTCTGTACTGGTTTTGAAAGTCTCCACTAAAGACATATGTGAGTGATTCGTCATTGTCTAATTGTCTTCGGTTCAAGGGGAATAAGGTGAAGCAAGGACTTATGAGTTCAATCTCAGCCTCCCTAACTAGACGTAAAATTGTCACAGCAACCGGAACTGGTCCAACAAATCCTATGTCTTCTTCAAGCAACTCGTTATATCCCTCAATTTTCCAATTATGTATTGCACTGTGAATCCATTGCTTGTTCATCTTACTTGAATACATTCACCAAAGATATCCCCTCTTACTTTTTATGTTCATACCCTCTTAGTTTATATTCGATACGTCTTAGCTTTCATGATGATTATGATGTACCTATCTAAATGTCTTCTTCGTTTTCTTAGCCTTGCATAAATCCTTGATTGATATCCCTACCTAATCCTAAATCGCTTCTGCCTACTTTGAATACATTTACTGTTTTGAAGCTTTTGATAAAAATCGTCCATTCACAACCCCTCTAGTGGATAACTAGCACTATCAATTGGTATCAGAGCAAGTACTCCCTTGTTTCGTGTTTTGGTTTAACCACCTAGAGTTTAGCTATGTCGACTGCAGGGATAATCAAGGTCTCCATTGCATGCCCTGTCTTTGATGGCACTAACTACACCTACTAGAAGAACAAGATGTGATGCATCTTGAAGCCATTGACAACAACCTCTGGTATGTCGTCATGGCTGGTATTCCCAAGCTTGTCGAAGGTGTCACTCCTGCTGATGTGAAGAGATTTGCCCAATTGGACTTCACCACCAAGAACATCATCTGTGGACATCTGACCAAAGGATAGTATGACCATGTGAGTGCTCTTGACAGTGCGAACCAAATCTGGGAATGGCTTTCGAAGGTTAATGAAGGTGTATCATCACAACAATACTCACGTGTTAATGTCCTCTGCAATCTGTACAACTCATGGTTGATAGGCTCACTAGCATCTCAAATGAGGTGAATGCCCTCGATGCCACTGATATCACATAACATGGAGCTGTAAAGAAGCTATTGAGATCTCTTGACAGTTCCTTTTACACTCTCGCTCTTACAAACCAAGAACGCCCGGACTTCAAAGATTCTGACCCTGCTGATATCCTTGAGGGGCTAAACACTCACGAGTTCCAACAAGCAAAGAAAAGGGAAATCTATGGCTCTAGTTATGTCCGCACTCATGCCGTATTGGCAAAGGACGTCTCGTCATCCAAAAAGAAGACACTAAATGTGGTTCTGATGATGCTGAAGCCTTTAGCAAAGAACTTGGTCTGCTAGTGAGAAATTTCCAAAAATTTGCCAAGTCCAAACGCTTCAAGGCGTGACGCCAAGAAGGCTGGAGAAATGTCTCCGCGTGACAACAAGAAGGAAACATGTCACAAGTGCAGGAAATCTGGTCACTTCATCGCTGATTGTCCTTGATGGTAGAAGGAATCCAAAAGGAAGTGCAAAGACTATGATTCTGATGACAAGAAGAAGAAGACAAAGTTTCACAAGTCCTCATCCATGTCTTCATCACACAAGAAGAGTTCATCTGGCAAAGCTCATGCTTTCATTGGCAAGGAGATGGATTCTGAAGCTGAATCTAAGTCAGAAGTTGAAGAAGAATCTGAGGAGGTGTCTGATTGTGAAGTTCCTGGTTTGGCTATGGCTTCTGGATTCGTTGCTTCATCTGTCTTCGACCCCAAAGACAACGGCTTCCTCAACACAACTAAAGTCAATGACAATGACAATGCTTCGGGCTACTGCTTCATGGCAAAGGGCTCCAAGGTACCCTCAAAGTCTTCACGTCATGACTCTAATAGTGAAGCTGAATAGGATGATAAATTGAAATCAAGCTACTCTAAACTTGTAAAGTTTCAACTAAGCAACAAATTTTTATGGAGAAAATGAAGAAATCTCTACAGAAAACCGATGACCTCTTGCGCGACGAGATGAGTCTGAACGAAACTATGGCTAAAGATATGCAAAGTCTTCGTTCAAGATTTGAGGATATCCAAAGTCATCATGATGCCCTGTCAATTGAACATGAGAAGCTTTCTCTTGAATATCTTCGAAGAAAGCTTGAAGTAGAGAAGTTGAGGGAACTTCATGATGACCTACAAACAGAAAATGACTCTCACCTAGCCAAACAGATCAATACCGCTCAAGATGAATTCAATTGTCCATGCTTGAAATGTCGTGCTCGTGAAGCTATTGATTCAGCTGCTGAATGTTCAAATGCTTCTGAGACTGCTTTATTTTCAACTATATCTGTAATATATAATCTCTCATATGAGGAAGTCACTACTATCACTCATGACAATGCTAGGTTGAAGACGTTGCTTGAAACAGGCATATACAAGAGTCTGAAAGGATGTCAGATTCTTTGTGATGTCCTGAAGAAGACTATCTTGCATAAAAACCATAGGAAAGAGGGTGTGGGTTTCGAAATAACCATCAATGTTGATGGATCTTACTGGAAGCCTGAGTAGTATCCCAAGACCATGTGGGTTGTTGTAAAAGGCCCCTTAGTTGATCCTACAATATTGCCTGGCTTTAAATGTGTGAATCCTATTATTTTCAATGAATATTGCAGTTCCAATTATAAACTATTCAGATGCGAAAATGGTGAAGTGTTTGCTAGGTACATTGGTACTAACTGTAGGAATGGTTCACCCATGAAGAAGATTTGGGTCCCCAAATGTCTTCTTGAGAAGCTTCTTGTGAATTTTATGATGACATCTCTAAGAAAGAAGAAAAACCCCATATCAATGTCTTCGATAAGACAAAGGTATTCATACGATCGGACCAACAGTTAGGTTTTGAAGCAAACGACTCAAAGGAATCATGAATATGAGCACTATGGCATCAACCTCTATGTTCATCCTGCCAAGAACTTTTATGCTTATTCATATGAGTATACTAACCCTCTTGTGAAGCATGCTATTGGAGCAACAATTTCTAAATTATCTAATGTTGCTTTACATCTCATTGCTTCTAAGTCACCCCTTCAGATGTGGGTGGTTAAGAAGAACCAACATCTTCATGCAGCATTGGGTCTCCAGATAAGATGAAGCCTAACTCGAAGATTATCTCTGGAGACAAGAAAACTTTCATTCTTGGAAGCAAGAGAACTAATGCAAATGGATCTCTCCATTTATATTGTCCAAAATTCTTACCACCGTCTACTCCTACATCTTCAGATATCATGTTACACTTGCATGCTTTGGTGAACACGACTAATTCTCAAATGCAAGAAGATAAATCCAAAATAACCGAATGGATCATGGACAGTGGGTGCACAAGTCACATGAATGGTGATCGATGACTATTGCTGGAGTCAACTCTTCAATGTCCAACTAAATATCACATCGTCTTTGCCGACAATAGTAGCAGCAAAGTCTTGGGACTAGTTAGAGGTCCTATTAGAAGGGATCCACACATGGACAATGGCATGCTTGTTGAGTCCCTTGGTTACAACTTGATGCCCGTTTATATGCTTCGTTATCTAGACATGCTTTTCATCTTTGGTAAATTTCGATGTGTTGTTCTAATGGCCTCTGACAAAACCAATGTCTTCGAAGGTTTTCTAAGAGGTGATCTATACATAGTAGACTTCTTTATAGGAACATAGGTTACCACATGTCTTCTAGCAAAGGCTTTAGAATGCTGGCTTTGACATTGAAGGCTAGGAAATGCATGCATGAGGAACTTGCATACCCTTGCCAAGAAGAGCCTAGTCATTCGCGTCAAAGGAGTCAAGTTCAAGAAAGATCACCTATGCGTTGCCTAGGAAGCCATGGAGATGACAAGGGCCAAGCACCCCTCGAATACAATCATGACTATGACACGACCCTTTGAGCTTCTCTACATGGACCTATTTGTCCCGACTCATTATTCCAGTTTCTCTACACTACAAATCTTTATGGCTTTGTGATTGTTGATGATTATTCTAGATACACTTGAGTGCACACATTACTCTACAAGACTAAAGTACAGGATGTTTTCAGGCGCTTTTTCAAGAGGTGCATGACCAACCATGACGTCAAGTTCAAGAACATAAGGAGACAATGTCACTGAGTTCAATAAATCGGGTCTTGACACTTATCTTGACACCTTAGGTGTCACTCATGAGTTCTCGTCTCCTTATAAACCATAGCAGAATGTTGTCGTCTAGCGCAAGAACAGGACTCTCATAGAAATGGCTCGCACCATGCTTGATTAATACAAGACACCTAAAAGATTTTGGCCTTAAGAAATTGACACAGCCTACCACATCATTAACAGAGTTTATCTTCACAAGTTCTTCAAGAAAACATCATATGAGCTTCTAACTGGTAGAAGCCCAATGTAAGTTGTTTCAAAGTCTTCGGTGCAATTTGCACCAGAAGCACATGAGGGTTTTATGCTTGGCTATAGAAAGTATTCACACACCTATAGAGTTTTCAAGAATTTCCACCACAAGATTGTTGAAACTGTAGATGTGTGATTTGATGAAACTAATGGCCCGCAAAGAGAGCACCAACCTCCTATGATAGAGGAACTTCCACCTGAAGAAGCAATCAGGCTGATGGGCTATGGTGAGATCTTGCCCGAGGAACCCGTGAATAAAGAAGTCATCATTCCTCCAGTAACTCGTCACGAAGACAATGGTGCACCTGAAGATAATGTTGCTGATGAAGACAATGCTCAGCACACAACTCAAAGTCTTCGACCTGCTCATCCTCACGTGGCAAATGAAGTACAGATTGGGAACATTCTTAGAAGTATCAATGAACCAGGTTCGCTCACTCACTCAAGAGCTAAACACTTGGCTAACTTTTGTGGGTATTTTGCATTTGTTTCTATCTTACAACCCACCAAAGTTGATGATGCCTTCAAAGAACATGAATGGATTCCAGCCATGCAAGAAGATCTACATCAATTCAAGATGAACGACATATGGGAACTTGTCAAGCGACCAGACCCACACAAGCACAAAAACATTATCACAAAGTGGATCTACCGCAACAAACAAGATGCCTCTTGCCGAGTTGTCAAAAACAAGGCTAGGCTTGTATCCCAAGGCTACACCTATGTTGAGGGTATCGATTACGATGAAACCTTTTCACTTGTTGCTATACTCGAAGCCATACATATACTGCTTGCATATGCTAACCACGATGATATATGCCTATATCAAACGGATGTCAAAAGTGCATTCCACAATGGTAGGATTGAGGAATAAGTATATGTTTCTCAACCTGTGGGGTTGGAAAGTCCAAAGCATCTAGACTTGGTCTACCGGCTCAAGAAGGGTCTGTATGGTCTCAAGCAACCACCAAGAGCTTGGTATGAGACAATCAAGAATTCCTAACAGAGAAAGGCTACAAACCCAGTTCACTCGATCCTACTCCTACTCTCTTCACTAAATCATATCAAACTGAATTGTTCATATGCGAAATCTATGTCCCTGACATTATCTTTGGCTGCACTAACAACAAATATAGTGATGAGTTTAGCTTCATGATGCAAGAGCAATAGCATATGTCAATGATGGGAGTGTTGAAGTTCTTCCAAGGGCTTTTTATTCGACAACAACCACATGACATCTTCATATCTCAAGAGAAGTATCTTAAGAATTTCCTGAAGAAGTTTGGCATGAATGAAGACAAAGGTTACAAAACACCCATGCCTATGAATAGCCACCTCCTCACTGACAAAAATGGTAAAGATTTCGAACAGAAGGTGTATTACTTCCGTTCATCTAGGCCCAGTATAATGCTTAGAATTTGCATGTGTGCCCGATTTCAAGGGGCACCAAAGGAGTCGCCTCACCTTGCGGTGAAGCCAATACTTTGATATTTGTCTCACACCCCGACGCTAGGATTATGGTAAGAAAAGGGCTCCAAGTTAGACCTCATTGTCTACTCAAACTTAGATTTCGCTGGTGACAAAGTTGATCACAAGTCTACATCAGGCACTTGTGACTTTCTAGGTTGATAACTTGTATGTTGGTCTTCAAAGAAGCAGAACTATGTCTCACTATCCACTACCGAAGCTGAATACATTCTTGTTGGTGCCTGTTGCACTCAGCTTCTCTGGATGAAGCAAACTCTCGGGGACTACAACATCAACAAGATGAAAGTACCTCTCTACTATGCCAATGAGAGTGATATCAACATCTCCTACAACTGAGTACAACATTCGAAGACAAAGAACATTCAAATATGACATAATTTTCTCCATGATCATGTGTTGAAGGGCGACATCGTCATCAAGCCTGTGAAGTCAAAAGAGCAATTGGCTGATATCTTCACAACACATTTGGATGAGAAGAGGTTTTGCAGGTTGCGGTGTGAGCTAAATATCTTACAATCCTCAAATTTCCTTTGAATGGACATACATCCAAACACTTAAAGATTATTGAAGACTTTGATGCACAATGCACAAAGTAACGTATGTCTTCAACTCATGAAGTCTTACAACCTAAGTTTGCATACATCTTGTTTACGCCACCAACCACACGCGAACACAATATTTTTATCTTCGCTACTTTCTATGTCTTCGAGATACTGAGTTTATCTTCAAATCAAAAACTTTCCTTCAAGCGTGCATTTGTTTTTAGTTGAATATTCCTTGCATATTAATATATATATTTGGAGTTTTGTCCTATACAACATTTGTCCTATAGCTATATCTTCGAGTTTTTCCTATGCAAATGTGATCGGACCTCAGATTCCCATATGTTCTTACCTTTTCTAACTCTATGCAACTCCAGTCATTTGCATTCTAAATTGACTCGTATTGATTGTCTTCACTGCACCCTTGTCAGTCAAAGAAAAATACAACCAAACGTTTAAACTCTCAAAATCTTATCTTTTACCGTGTTTTCCTTAACCACTCCCACGTCACCGCTCCGGATAATCATAGTGAGCTATCAGACACATTGCATGTGTGCCACGTGTCCCACTAGAGCCTAAGAGACCGGGGCATATATGTCCATAATTTTCGCTGTCCTTATAAATACATCTACGCAACTCAATAATAACCCTTCCACTTCCTTCGCCATGTCCAAGCTCAAAACCCTAGCACCGTTACTGGATTCTATCACCACCAGAGAAGGAGCAATTCGCTGTCCTGACTCCTCCGTCGATGTACTCATGCCGGCCGTGGACATCTTAGTCCACCACCGCAGTAGTTGGATGCCATCACCAAGCTAGAGTGTGCTAGATTGAACTATTCGGATTATCCGCCGCGTCGACTAGTTCTTCACGTTCTTCACCGTGGTAATTAAAACTGATTTTTTACCACACGTTTGATCTTTGCAAAGTACCAAATCTCTCCGAGATCTATTTTTCCACCTCGATTCCAATAGATCTTAAACTTGTATCTCTATTTGCTAAATTTTCTTGCTTATGTTGCAAATCTGGGTTGATTTCTCACTTGTGCGAATTCTCAAACTTGCACAAATCTAAAACCACCTTATCCTGAGAAAAAGTGATATTCTTCTGTGAATGAGGTCAATATCTTCATACCACGATGTCTTGCTTTCAAATTTTCTGAGAATGCATATGACCTCTTCCACTCCCTTGCCTCTCTAACTCTTTCACGGGTACATGTCCACAGTAGAATCGCTTCGATCTCATAGTTTGAATTCATTTGCAGAATACTTGCGGATTCATCTGAACACACCAGGGGCAAGCTCTCACCTGTATCTGTCCTCAAATAATTTGCACAAATAGAAGACTTTGAACAGTTCGAAGACAATGGCTAAAGATGGTACTCCCAAGAAGGGTGGAAGACAAAGACATGGTGACACATCAAAGGGATGTATGCCCAAATCTATATGAGCGCGGTAAGTCTGTCTGAGAAGAAACCTATCATCAGCGCAAGACTATAATCCAATGGCTTCGAAGATTGGACAGTGAAGTGGTTTAATTACTGCTTCATAACAGGCGAGTATGCTGGAAAGTATGTTGAGAAGGCCCCATGGACTAACATCATCTACAAAAATCTTCATCCGAAGACAACGGTTGATGCTATCAGGATCGGATTCTATTCATGCATGTTCAGGCCACCAATGCCAAAGAATGCGCATCCCTCTAGCATGCTTGGGCAGATTGCTGAAGATTCTCATGAAGGCAACAATGCTCAGGGAAATGAAGTTGATATGCCTCTTGTCTCTATCCTGAAGCCTAAGAAAATGTTAAAGGATTCAAATGCTTCAAAGGCTTCCAAGGCTTCAAGAGCTCCAAGAGCTTACCGCTCATTACCACATGTTTCAAGATCAAGGTCTGTTGAATCCTCTGATACTAAGGAACACTCTCGCATTCATAGAAGGCTGAAGGAGAAAGGTCACTGCTTCTCATGGTCTGAAGCAATTCCTTTTGTTTGATGGACACATCCAACATGATTGAGCTCTTTGATGATGAGTTCGATGATGAAACTCTGGCGAAGCTTATTCAGGAAAAAGAGGAAGAGGCTACGCGCCTTGAAGACTTACCCTCATCGATGTCGAAGTCATCTGCCAATTCATTGATGAATGGTTCGTTGAACCCTCTCTTACCATTGGTGGCTTATAGCTACCTATTGGGCTGAGTGTTACTTCCAAGGGCTGGTCAATGAAGAGATGACTATGGTTCAACAAGTTGTGCAGTAGCAGGAGAAGATTTGCCATGAGAAGGCCCTATTCAAGAAGAACGTCTAGAAAGTCACAACTCAAAAGATTCAAGGCTATCATCTCTTCATGAGTGACCTCAAGGATGAGTTTGAACAGCATTGCAAAGCTGTTAAAGGCGCCCATGAGCATCTCAAGAGAAAAGCTGAGAAGATGGTCTAAGCTCATAATGACATGCTGAAGCGCAAAGCACTTGGTCAGCCTGCACATGACCCAAGAATCATTAAACGGTCAAGGCAAGGATCATTTTCTTCGGGCCAACCTACGTCATCTCAACACGCGCCAAGCATTATCTTCCCTGGTTTCTTTAGTCGCACAAGGGCTCCACCTCCTTCCTCTTCTCCATCTAGCAAGAAGACCAAGCAAGCTAAAGCTAGTGAGCGCAAGTCTGCCCCTGCCTCTGACGCGCAACCCCTAAAGAGGCCGAAGACAAAGAAGCTGAAGCCATCCGAGTTGGCCCAAGTGCCTCAACCCCCTCCTACTCCTTCATCCATACTTCCTGCTTAGTAGGATACGTTGCAAGTGATGCCCATCTCCATGGCTCCACTGCCTCTAAGAACCAATAGAGGAAGTGATACTTCATGAGTCTTGAAAGTGCTAGTTATCATCTAGACGGGGGTGAATACGTGATTTTTATGAAAGGCTTTGAAACACTGAATGTATTCGAATAATACGAAATGTAAACAGGATCGGGAAGGGATACAATCAATAATCTAGCCAGGGCATGCAAGGCAAAGAAGACATTCAAGCAAGTCAAGCATAATCATGATGACTAATCAGATGTGTCAAAGACAAACTTAGATGGTATGAAGATAAACAGTTGATATGAAAATCTTCGGCGAAAGTCTTCACACAATGTTCAAGCAATGACTTCACAATTTAGAGTAGGAATTTAAAACGGTGAAGGATAGAGCCAGTTGCTCGATGAAGACACACGATTTGCTGGACCGGTTCCAGTTGTTGTGACAACTGTACGCCTAGTTAGGGAGGCTGAGATTAAACTCAGAAGACCTCGTCTTCATCTTATTCCCCTTGAGCGGAAGTCACTTAGACAACTCCCAACCACTCAGGTTAGTCTTCAAGGGAGACTTCCAAAACCCATACAAACTTGGTCACCCGGCAGTCCACAATGACTCTTGGATGCTAATCGTTTGGAAGATCACAATGTTCAAGTGTAATAAGTCTTTAGTTCACTCAGAACAGAAAATCTTTGGATGCTCAAACACTCTAGCTCTAGGTGTCTCATAGTGGAGGGGGTGGGCTATTTATAACCAGCGGGCAACCCAACCTGATATCACCAAAATGACCCTGGGTCAATGTCCAACTGACACATGTCACAACGATCGGATTTCAAACACACGCGACAGCTTTACTTGGGCTGCAAGTAAAGTTGACTGAACCAGCTCTGGAAGAGTTTTCATCTCAATGTCTTCACTCAAAGACATAGGTATGGGTTGAGCATCATGTTAGCATCTAACTTCGATCACATCGACCCCACTTAATAGTACGGTGGTTCCTATGACTCACGAAAGAAGAAACAAAACTACTAAAAGACTTCTTCGCGTTTCATTGTCTTCGGACGAATGTCTTCGTCCTCCACCAATGGATTCAGCCATTATCAATGTCTTCAGACATTTTTGGGGGTCATCTTCGACGGCTAAACCGAAACTCCAGGGACTTCTCTTTGTGTTAACCTGTGAACTCTCATAAACACATTAGTCCCTCAACCACGTTTGTCTTCAATACTCCAAAACCAAACAAGCGTGGCACTAGATGCACTTACAATATCCCCCTTTTTGGCGATTGATAGCAAACTGGTTGAAGTTTTCAACGGGGATAAAAATATGTGAAGATAAGGTTTTGAAGATTTTGATTGCAAGATATAGAAAGCTCCCCCTAAAGATGTGCATATGAAGATTTTTCTTGGAATGCAAATGCACATGGTAGGTTGTAGTTTGCGGAGATCTCCCCCTATATCTTGTAGTCTAATCACTATGCATTTAACAGATATATCGAAGATAATGAAATGCACAATGAAAAATGGGCTTCTGCAAAATGTTTTCGGGAGCATAAAATAACTTGAAGAAGTGCCAAAGAGTACGGTAAACATGAAGTGCAGACGTCCAACAGGACTTAAGTTCTACAACCGAAAATGGGAAATATTAGGAAACAAGACTTGTAAAATTTGCAAAATAACACCCAACCCTTATAAGTACGCCTGTTTTAAGAGTGTCACCCAATGCTTCTCCCCCTTTTGTCATCGAATGACAAAAATTTACGAAGACATTGAGAACTACGTGTTCCCAGAAGATGTCGATGAAGACGATGCAGTGGAGTCTTGAGGTGCTGGTGCAGAGGAGCTTGGTGTAGTGTCGTGACGCTGAGTCGATGGAGGTAGAGAACTTGCATCATCAGTTTCATCTGCAAGCCTCACGTTGGTGGAAGGACCTGATGAGGAGAAGTCACTTTCTTGGAGAGATGGAGTCTAGTGTCACTTCTCCGCACTAGGAGGTGGTGCACGAAATGTGTAGCGAGGATGAAATCCACGTTCAGGAAGCTCATGCTCAGATGCCACCATACTCAGAGTCCTCCATAAGTGATGACTGGTTTCATAAGCAAGGAAGGAATTTTTGGTAGCCAGGTTGCGAACCTGGTTGAGGTTTTGCACAATAGAGTGCATCTGGCATCGAGTCCACTCATGATGCATATCTTGCTTCTGGATCAGCGAAACTAGAAGTTCACGATCAGTGAGTGCATGGTCTCTTCGGGGCAGGCGTTGACGAGGTAAAGTGCTATCGGTGGCTTTAGTGTTGGTAGCAGCAGATCTTGGTTGTCGAAGACCACCAATCAGTCTCGCCCTTGATGGAGCAGAGTGAATGAGAAGACATTTAAGATCAGCAGTGGAACTAGTGCCTTTTATAATTGGGTTCTTGCTCTTGGATGGATACAAATCCCCTTGCACAACTTCAATATCTGGAAGATAAATGCCATGGTTATGAGTAAAAGGGACAAACCTGGTGTTTGTTCTATACTTGATGAAGCACATGATCCAAGGAGCACGAATCTTCGGTTTGAGGACATTTAAGCCATTTGCAGCAAGGTTGCGAAGGACCAAGTCTTCAAAATTGAACCTGATGCCATACACAATGTTGTATAGAAAAGTCTTTAGAGGCCCTTCAATCTTGCGTGAGGAGTTGTGCCCTTTGATTGGCCAAATGGTGCGCCGAAGATTGTGGTAGAGAGGCCTGGGCAAGTACTAAAGATCATCCACAAATAATGAAGTGGACAATTCTGCATTTTGAGCCAGAGGCTTCATCATGGTCAGCATCTCAGTCATATTGGGTTCTCGCATATGGAATAGGCTTCGAGTTGCAGCCTCATAGGCCTGAAAGTGAGGATCCATGTCTACACCAGAGGCACCAAGTCGTGTGGCAGGAAAGAAGTCCAGTGTTGAAGCAGTGATGTGTTCATCCCTTGTCATGAATCCGTCTGCCAAGAGTTCAAATGATGACCGAAGCCAGAGATATGAAGGGTTGCATAGAACTGGATGATAAGTTCTTCATTCCAGTCCTCACGATATGTGTAGAAGGGCAGCAAACCCACATATCGAAGAGAATCCAGTGCCTGATCAAAATCGGGAAGACCTTTCATAGCTTCAAATCTGAGATGCTTGTGGGCAAAGATCTTGTTCTGGCCATAGAGCACACATATGTAGTACTGACGTTGTGGAGCACTCCAGAACTTGTCAGACTGTATTTTCTCTCTCTTGTACATATTGCGACTGGAGTCGAAGAATGCGTTGTTCAGTTTGAATCTTTCCAACTAAAAGACCAAGGGTCTTGCAGGACTAGACTATCGAAGACTTGGAAGTCGAGGCATGGGGTTCATGACAGGGGGGCAGCGATCCAGGTTGAACTCATACTGAGGGCCCATCCTTGGTGGTGCAACAAGGTGAGGCCACCTTGTAGGGACCATCTCTCCTTCCTTACTGCGACCCATCACAAAGTTATCTTCATTGTCTTCACTGGATGTCGTGGCAGGGACATGAGGTCCATCTAGGGATAGGGCATTAGCGTCGCCCATTGGGCTATCGGCAGCAATGTCTTCAGCTGCCATGACTTCTATTGCAGGTTGGCTGGGAGGAACATCTTCAACCCTAAGCACATCTTCGACTGGTGCAGTCGGTGAAGCACGCACTTCATCTTCTGGTATAGGGGACATGAGGCCATGAGTTCCTCAACAAAGACGTTTGAGTGGGGAGGTGCGAATAGTGGTTTCAATCTCCTCCGGGGCAAATGGAGATTCTGGTGAGGCTTACACTGGTGGGAACAAAGGAGGTGATGGTGTACCAGGCTCAGCTTCAGGAACATCTGGCCAGAGAAGAGTCTCGTTGTACACAAAATCACTTGTTGGTTGGAGAGAGTGGACCACTGGAACATGTTCAGGCTCGACATTGTCAACCAGACCAATGTCTCCAGGAGCAATGTCTTCAGCTCTAGTAGTGTCTTCGGAAGCTGGAATCTCTTCAGGTTTCTCAGTCTCTGTGGAAGCAGACTTGTGCAGTACAACTTGTGTCTCCAAGTTTTCTAAGGCAGGAGGAGCCATTGAGATTGGCGTAACGATCATAAGCTCTTGTTTAGGAGCAGGTGTTGATTGTGGAGCAGAAGATGGTTCTGGTGTAGGATCTTGCACAGGTTCTGAAGGCTCGGACATTCTTGTCTTCAACCTCTTTGGAGGTTGGGCTTCAGGAGCAGCAACCTTGCGCTTCTTGGCTTAAGCTTTGGCCGGCTTTGTCTTCTTGATAGACATAGCTATGGTAGAGGGGCGTGGCCGTGGGTTGGCAAACCTAGCGAGAAAGACTATGTGACAGTCCTCGGACAATTCAGGAGCAGGCTTGTTAGGAGCAAGCAATGACTTCGGGCGTAAGTGCAGGCTGACCAAGCGCCTTTCTATTCAGCATTTCATTGTGAGCTGGCACCATGATGATGGTCTTCTTCTTGAGGTGTGCAAGGGCGCCCTTAATGGCGTCACATCTCTTGGCAAACATAGCTTTGAGATCTACCATCATCTATTGGTAGCCTTTGATCTGTTCGGCATTTAGTTTGTGCACATTTTGCCTGAAGAGCTCCTTTCATGGCTGATCATGGCCTTTGTTTGTTGTGCCTTCTAACCCACCGTCAGTTCCTCGTTCACAAGCCCTTGGACCGTGACGCTTAGGCTAATTAGGAGATGGAGTGCCTCAATGCTGAGAGAGGGGTCAGCGAACCATTCATCAATGAAGTGTTCAAAGATGACAGGATCAAACAGAGGCAAGTCTTCAAGCAACTTGGCTTCCTCTTCTTTTTGTTGAATAAGCCTAGCTAAGTCTTCATCATAAAACTCTTCATCAGACAACTCAATCATGTTGGGTGCATCCATCAAAGACAGGGTGGGCTTCATTCCACGCAAAGCAACAACTTTTCTCTTTGTACACCTATGAAGGCAACCTTCAGACTCTGGTTCCTCAGGATTTGCGAAAGGGGACCGTGAAGCTTGTGGTGAAGACTCTTCTAGAGGTGGAGCCTTGGAAGAGGCTTTGAAGAATTTGGCTTTTCCAAAGACTTTGGCTGTGGCTCAGGAGCAGTGTCTTACTCAACTACATCAGCATCCGGTTCTGTGGGATCTGGGATGCCAAGGATGCTTGAAGGATGGGGATGCTCAGGCATTGGAAGACGGAACATACATGGGTAGAATCCTATCTTTATTGCATCAGCCTTTGTCTTTGGATGAAGATTTCTGGATATAATGTCTGTCCATGCTGCATTTTAAGCACACTTCACAACATACTCATTAGTGACATAGTGGTAGTAAAACCACTCCACACTCCAATATGTCTCCTCCTTTTTAGATTTGTATTGGAGTGCGGAGTGGTTTTACTACCGCTTTGTCACTGATGAGTATGTTGTGAAGTGTGCTGAAAATGTACACTATTAGATTTGTATTGGATTCTGTTCGTGCTTTGGCGATATGTCTCCTCCTTATCATATTTGTATTGCTCATAAAGATCTAGGGGAAGATCCTTAGTAGTGTTCTTGCATCTTTTTTTCCTCCCTTCTTGACTAGTTTGTCATCTGCCATTGGCTTCGGAAAAGGCTTCAACAAAGGCTTCATAGGAGAGCACAAGTGTGAAAAAGCATCACGAGATTCTAGATGTATCTACAAGTAGTCTACAAATGAATTCAGACTATGAGATCCAAGCGATTCTGCTGTGGACATGTACCTGTGAAAGAGTTAGAGATGCGATGGAAGAGGAGAGGTCATATGCATTCTCAGAAGATTTGGAAGTTAAAACTAACTTTTGAAGACATTAACTTTATATCGAAGACATACTCTTCTATAGAGAATATGGTGATTTCAAATTTGTAAAAGTCCAAGGATTCGTACAAGTGAGGAATCAAACCAAGTTTCAGACCACAAAGTGAACATATTTGGCAAGGATAGATCTAGATCTAGATGCGGCTAGGTGGAAAGTGAAGAAACAACAACCAACTAATTTCACTATGAATTTTAGCTCAAAGCACGCGGTAAAACTAGATCTTTATTTACCACGATGAAGAACGTGATGAACAACTCGACGAGGCGAAGAATCGGAGCGGTTTGACGTGCCTCACCCTAACTTGGTGGAGGTAGACAGCTACGGTGGCGGCAAGCGAAATATGAACGTGGTCGGCGTGAGTACATTGATAGAGAAGGCATGGCAGTGAAGCACTTCGTCTCCAGCGATGATGGATTCCTGCGACGGCGCTGGGGTTTTGAGCACATGGGTGGAAGAGGTAGAGGAAGGTAATAATGGAAGGGTTAAGATGTATTTATAATGGGTGGAGACATTTAAACTGATTGGACGTATGTACCCCTGACTACTCAGTTTTAGAGGACACGTGGCATACATGCAAATAGCATAACAACCCACTACCATAATCGAAGCGGCGGTACGGGACATGTTGCTAAAAGCATGGAGACATTTGAGATTTGAGAATTAAATATGCGGTTTATTTGTCTTTGACGTACAAGGATGCAGTGAAGACAGTCAATACGTGTCAACATAGAATGCATGTGACTTGATTAAAACAGATTTGGACGAGGTAATAATAGAGGAGAATGTTGGCTCCTATCACATTTGCCTAGGAAAAAGTTGATGACAAAGCTATAGAACAAATGTTGTGTAGGACAAAGCTCTAATCCAAATGTAGATCTGAAAATAGTTTTCAACTGAAACACACGTGCAAACAATAAAGTTTTGTTCCGAAGACATATGAAGAACATGAGATAAAAGCAATGTCTTCGAGTTTGGTTGGTTGCGTTCCCCACCGTATAAGAATGTTTGACCAAGACACTGCGCACAATTATCGTTGCGCTTTGAAGTCAAATTCTTCATTAATGTATTCACCTTTCAGATTGTAAGTCTTCATGAATTGAACCATGTGGTGTGCATCAAAGTCGTCAACACGCAATAAGCATTAGGATGTTTTCCCATTTCAAAGGAACTTTGAGGATTCTAAGATATTTAGCTCACACGGAACTTGCAAAACCTCTTATCATCCAAAGGCTTCATGAAGATATCTGCCAGTTAATCTTCAGTGTCAGCATGCTTGATGTTGATGTCACCCTTCAAGACGTGATCCCTCGGAAAATGATGTCGTATCTAAATGTGCTTCGTCTTCGAGTGTTGTACTGGATTGTAGGAGATCTTGATTGCTCTCTCATTGTCGTAGTAGAGAGGTACATGCTTCACGTTGATGCCAAAGTCCTTGAGGTTCTTCTTCATCTAGAGAAGTTGAGTGCAGCATGCACCAGCAGCAATGTATTTGGCCTTGGCAGTGGAGAGTGAAACACAGTTCTGCTTCTTTGAAGACCAGCATACAAGAGATAATCCAAGAAAGTGACATGTTCTTGATGTAGACTTGCGATCAACTCTATCGCCGGCGAAGTCAGAATCTGAATAGCCAGTCAGCTCAAACTTCGAACACTTTGGATCCTATAATCCTAGTGCTGGGGTGTGAGCGAGATATCTAAGTATTCACTTCACAGCAATTGATGTGACTCCTTTGGTGCCACCTGAAATCGGGCACACATGCAAATGCAAAGCATAATATATGGCCTAGATGCACATAAGTACAATAAAGATCCAATCATGGAGCAATCATAGATGCACATAATACATGGCCTTCTGATCGAAATCTTTACCATTTTCGTCAGTGCAAAGATGACCATTGGTAGGCATTGGTGTCTTGTAGCCTTTGGATTCATTCATGCCAAATTTCTTGAGGAAGTCCTTGAGGAACTTCTCGTGAGATATGAAGATGCCATTTGGTTGTTGTTGAATCTGAAGCCCTAGGAAGAACTTCACTTCTCCCATCTTTGACATCTGATACTTATCTTGCATCATATAAGCACAATCATCACTGTATTTGTTGTTAGTACAGCCGAAGATAATGTCGTCCACATATATTTCACATACAAATAGTTCACTATTATCAGATTTAGTGAAGAGAGTGGGATCAAGTGAACCAGGTTTGAAGCCTTTATTCATGACGAATTCCTTGAGTGTGTCATACCAATCTCTTGGTTCTTGCTTGATACCATAGAGTGCCTTGTTGAGATCGAAGACATAGTCAGGATGCTTTGGGTCTCCAAACCCTCATGGCTGAGCAACATATACTTCTTCCTCAATCTTACCATTGAGGAATGCACTTTTTGCATCCATTTGATACAAGCATATATCATGATGGTTAGCATAAGCAAGCAATACACTAATTGCTTCGAGTCTAGCTACAAGTCCAAAGGTTTCACCGAAGTCAATACCCTCGACCTAAGTGTAACCCTGAGCCACTAGTCGTGCCTTGTTGCAGAAGATCCACTTCGTCAGACTCATCTTGCTTGTTACGAAAGATCCACTTGGAACCGATGATGTTGTACTTCCTTGGGTCAGAACACTTTACGAGTTCCCACACATTGTTCAGCTTGAACTGGTGAAGCTCTTCCTGCATGGCTTGAATCCATTCTGATTCCACGAAATCTTCATCTAGTTTGGTGGGTTCTGTGATAGATACAAAATCAAAGTGCCCACAAAAGCTAGCCAATTGAGTAGCTCTTGAGAGAGTTAGTGGACTCGGTGCATTTATGATGTCTAGCATTCTCTCAATTTGCACTTCATTTGCCATGCGTGGATGAGTAGGGCGAAGACTTTGTTCTGGCTGCTAAGCATTGTCTTTGTCAATAGCATTGTCTTCAGGTTCAACATTGTCTTCACGCTGAGTCGGTGGAGGAATGATGAATTCTCAAACCACAGGTTCTTCAGGCAAAAATTCTCTAGTGCCCATCATTCTGATGTTTTCATCAGGAGGCACTTCATCTAGCACAGGAGGTAGGTGCTCTCTCTACGAGCCGTTAGTTTCATCAAACCGTGCATCTATAGTTTCAACAACTCTGTTGTGAAACATGTTAAAGACCGTGTAGGTGTGCGAGGCCTTTCCATAACCAACCATGAAACACTCATGAGCTTTTGGTGCAAATTTAGAAGTGTGGTGTGATCCCTTATCCAACATCTTGCACCGAAGACTTTGAAGTAACTTACATTGGGTTTCTTACTACTGATAAGCTCATAAGATGTTTTCTTGAAGAACATGTGTATATATACTAGGTTGATGATGTGGCGTGCAGTGTGAATGGCTTTAGGCCATAGCTTCCGTAGTTTCTTGCATTCATCGAGCATGGTGCGAGCCATCTGAATGAGAGTCCTATTCTTGCGCTCCACAACACCATTTTGTTGTGGGGTGTATGGAGCAGAGAACTCATGAGTGATGCCAAGAGTATCAAGAAAGGTGTCCAAGCCCTTGTTCTTGAATTCAGTGCCATTGTCACTCCTGATGTGCTTGATATTGATGTTCTAGTTGGTAATGCACCTATTTGCGAAGCGCGGGAAGACATATTGCACTTCTGTTTTGCAAAGTATGATTTGCACCCAAGTGAATATAAAGTAGTCATCAACAATCACAAATCCATATAGATTTGTAGTGGTAGAGAAGGTGGAATAATGAGTAGGGCCAAATAAATCCATGTGTATTAGGTCGAAGGGACGTGAAGTCATCATGATAGTCTTTGAGGGATGTTTGGCCGTGGTCATCTTCCCGGCTTCACAGGCACCACAGAGGTGGTCCTTTTTGATCTTGACACCCTCGACGCCAAGCATAAGCTTCTTCATGGCGAGTGTGCGCAAGTTCCTCATCCCAGCATGTCCTAGCCTTCTATGCCATAGCCATCATTCCGAAACTTTTGCTAGAAGACATGAGGCAACATGTTGTCCTGTATAGAAGTCTACCATATACAAATCACCTCTTCGAAAAACTTCAAAGACTTTGGTTTGGTCAGAAGCCATTAGTACCACACATCGAAATTTGCCAAAAATGACAAGCATATATAAGTCACAGAGCATTGACACAGACATTAAGTTGTAACCAAGGGATTAGACAAGCATGACATTTTCCATGTGTCGGTCCCTTGAGATAGCAACTCTACCTAGCCCCAATAATTTGATGCTGCTGTTGTCAGCAAAGATGATGTGATCTTTTTCTAGAGGTCAAAGAGTTTTCTCCATCAATAGGCTTCGATTAGCAGTCATGTGACTGGGGCATCCACTATCCATATTCCATTCAGTGGTATTGGATTTGTCTTCCTACAATGGGAATTAGTACGGTGCACAAAGGCATGCAACTATAACATGCATTGATTAGTGATATAGCAGTGCATAGTTGAGGGAAGACATTGGACGATATGAATGATAACGTTCGCATAAATTGTCTTGCATACAAACAAGATTGTTGTCGGGTCTCCAAAGATAATCTTCGGGATAGGCTTCTTCCTATCTGGAGACCCCATGCTACATGAAGATATTAGCTCTTCTTAACCACCCACATGCGAAGGGTGGCTTAGAAGCAATGACACGTAAGGAAACATCAGAGAATTTGGGAAAATATGCCCTAATAGCATGTTTCACAGGAGAGTTAGTGTACTAAAATGAATAAGCTGAGGAATTCTTGGTTGGATGAACCTAATGGTTCATGCCATAGTGTGCATATTCATATGTCATTTCAGTCCTTTCCTCGAAACAGATTTTTTAGAGCGATCATATGAAGGCCTTTATCTTCTCGAAGACATTGATCTGGGGTTTGTCTTCTTCTTGAGATATGTTGTCAGGACATTCACACGAAGCGTCTCAATAAGACTTTTGGGAACCCATATCTTCTTCAAAGGAGAACCATTCCTGCAATTAGTACAAACAAACCTGACAAACACTTCACCATTTTGGCATTTGAAGAGTTTATAGTTGGAATCAAAGTATTCATCAATAATGAGAGGATTCACATAGTCGTATCCAGATAATGTGGAAGAATCAACTAAAGGACCTTTCGAAACAACCCATGTGGTTTTGGGGTACTGCTCAGGTGTCCCGTAAGATCCATCAACATTGAGGTTTCTTTCCAAACAAACACCCTCTTTCCTAGGGTTTTTGTTTAGAATGGTCTTCTTCATAACATAACAAAGATTCTGATGCCCTTACTGACTCTTGTACATCCCAGACAAGCCAGTCTCAAGAAATGTCTTCAAACTGTCATTGTCATCAGTGATAGTAGTGGCTTCCTCATATGAGGGGTTAGGTGCCACAGATATAGTTGAACATAGAGAATTTTCAGAAGCCTTAGAACATTCAGCAGTTGATTCATTAGCTTCGCGAGCAATACATCTTAAGCATGAGCATCAAATTCATCTTGTGCGATAGTCATCTGTTTGTCGGGACCCCGATCCTAAGTCATATGATTCCATACTGTAACAAGCCACATCACTTTGCAGCCTCACGCACGGTACCCCACGGCTGCAGCCTTACCTTGGCCGGGACCGTTTGCGTCTTTTGGCTCACGTATGTGAACATGTCGCTGGCAATCACACAACAAAGAACCCGGGCCGACATAACTAGTCATAGAACCCAAGTGGCACATCCGTACGGAAACCGGCATACATAACCCAGCAATGCAGGTGTCGGTCTCAAGCGTGTGTAGACGAGTCCTAGCAAGTTACAAGGACTCCATTACATCGCGAGACACGAATGTCATTGCTGCACGTAGACGAGTCGTAACAGGCTATAGGGACTCCATTACACTGCGAGACATTTCCCCAATGGGACAGACACAGCAGCAAAGAAGGATACATGCCGGTCAATCAATGTGTCCGGAGCAGTAGCAAGCTACCAAGGCTCGGTGGAAGCACAAAGAGACAGTTTCCCGTAAGGAGTACTGCTAAAGGCACACAACTAGGTGTCGGATCCCATACATACCGTTGCACGTCACACGTACGCACGACATGCCCGATATGCATAGATACAACTATGGCATCACAACATAACCATACAACAACATGACTTTTATTTAAAAGGCCTTGAGGAGCCTTGCATGATATGTTCATACAGATAGGGGTCACATGACCCGGCACTCAAGTCATACAAACAAGTTCATACAAGCCAACGGAAACTTAGAACTATCCGAGTACGGACAGTGAAATGAAAAGAGGGCACATGGCCTGACTATCTACAGCACGCCACACGGCACAGGGTCGTAGCTGGGACACCAGCTATTCGGCATCGTCAATGTCTAGATAGAACCCACCTGATGGGTCCTGGTTTTCCACTGCAACATTAATTAAGCAAGGATGAGTACAATCGTACTCAGCAAGTCTTTAAAACAGACCTAGTCTAGTTATGCTCATGTATCAACAAAGGGGTGGAGGAGTTTATGCAGAAAGCCAGCTTTGACTCATGGCTAACCTACACTACTCAGTTTTACACTCTTTGTTACAATTTTACTTATCGCACACGAGTCCACTAACTCCATCTTAATACCCCACCATGGACTCACCTTCCCCTCCCGGAAGAGTGCCATCCATGGTACTCACACTTGTCTTGAGATTTTTAGATGTATCCATTTGATTATCTATGAATAGCATAAGTTCTCCAAGTAGTCCATATCCGCGGACGCGGCTATTCGAATAGTTTCATAACCCTGCAGGGGTGTACTTCTTCACACACGCTCCCGCCACTTATCGCTGTGTGCCATAAACCATGCACCTCGGCAACCTTCAAGCGGATGCCCAGCGAGGGAGTCGGCCACGACCGTCAATCACATAAGACCTCTAGTCCAGGCTACCGCCTATTTGAGACTGACCCGCATGGAAGTCCGGCCGAAGTTTCCACTACGGTCCCAAACGATGTGCGCAGGGTTCCCAAGCCTACCATTCGGGTGACCCTTGGTACACCGTGCCACTGCCTACCGCGTCGTAACCCACCTCGAGGGTCAGCGCTACGCACGGCCTCCAGCAAGCTATAAACACCAGAAACTACTTGCAATACCTGGACCAAAGACTAAGCGACTCATAAGTCGAGCGGGGTCATATTTCAGGGCCCAGCATGTGGTAGTATCTCGTCTTGGATCTCAAACACGAAACCCAGTTCCTAAGAACGGTCTCAATGAGACAACCCACTATGTACTCCTACATAGCCTCTCATCGCCACCTTTTACCAAAACGGACTCGTTATGAGCTCAACACATCGGAACATCACAGTTTCACTCTAACTCATCACCCACATGAATCAGACCTGACACAACTCTAAGCATAGCAGCATGGCATGAAGATAAGCTAAGCACATCACGGCACAAGCATCTACCAGGTATGCTAGGTTGCAAGGTGTAGCTATTTACTGTGACAAGATCAGGTCATGCATAAGAATAGGATCATCTACCGGGTATGACTGACATGTGATCGTTTGTCCTAATGCAATAATGAGAGGAGGAGCGAGAGAATGGGATGTTATCGGAATGATCAATGGGGTTGCTTGCCTTGCTGAGTTGCGGAAGAGTTCTCTCCTTCGTCGGGGTACGGAGTAGTATCGTCTGGATTTGGACCTACCGCAATGCAGATAAGAACAATCAATACAAGCAAATGCGACAATATGATGCATGATCATGGCATAGTGGTATACATGGGTGAGCTAATGTGAATGGTGATCATGTCTATTTAATTCAGATCTGAATATAGGTTCCAAGTTGTCCTCATTTCAAATTCCATATAATGACCTAATGCTAAAATGTCCAAGTTCACCTATTTTGGTTGCTCTATCATGCATGAGAGTAGCACCATTGGATTCATTGAATTTTTCTGATAAATTTTCATATATAAATTATTTTCATCTGACTTACAGATTAATTTATATGATTTTTCAAAGTTTTAAACATTTTCTGGAATTATTTTAAAATAAGAAAATGAGTTATGACATAAGCATGATGTCATGATGACATCAGCTGGTCAGCTGACTCGGCCTAGAGTCAAACCTGACATGTGGGGTCCACATGTCAGTGTCTGGTTAGTTTAACTAACTAATTAAAATTAATCCTAACTAATTAGCAGACCGGGGCCCACTTGTCAGTGTCACATTAGTTTAACTAAATGATTTAAAGTAATCCGTGAGTAACTTAACTAATCTGGACAGGGGCCCCACCTGTCCTTGACTCACAGAGTCAAGCCAGGGGTCCACCCGGGTCAAACCCACCGGAGTTGGCCGGCGGCTTGACGCCGGTGAGCTCTAGAGACGGCGGCGTCCGTCGGGTTTCTTCTACAGGGGGTTATCTAGCGAGCTAAGGCCACTGGCGAGTAGCCCGCGCACAGCCGCATCCATCCGGAGCCGCAGGAGGTCGCGGGGTCGCCAGAGTCGACGGCCACGTCCGTTTTGGCGGCGGCCGGAGCTCGGGACGACGGGGAAACGGCGACCAGGACGCAGGGGGGGGGAAACTGGTGGCAGCTACGGCTCCTGGGGATGCACTGAGCATAGGCACATGCTCGGGTGTGGGCTGCGGCTGCTGTGGCCACGGCCGTGCCATGGCCGGCGGTGAGGTCCCCTAGGGCGTCGACAGCTAGCAGGGCTAGAGGAGGGGAGGAGCAACGGGGAGAGGGGGAAACGAACCGGGGACTCACCCCGGTGCTTCTGGCGGTGACGGAAGGGTCGGGGAGGCATCGAGGGCGACGAATCGACGGCGAGAACGACGTCGGTTGCCGGGGAAGGAGGAGAGCAGGGGGGGAAGCGAGAGAGAGCGGCGACCGCGAGGGAGAGAGGGAGAAGACCTCGGCGACGGCGAGCTGGCGCGCCCTGGGGCCTCCAGGCGGGCGACCAGGCAGGGAGGAGGTGGAGGCCTCCCGGCGCCGCGCGGCACTTCGCCTCTGCCTACTGGCAGAGGTTGAGGATGACCGCTTGGCCCTGGTGGGCTGGGCCATCTCCTTCCTGGGCCAGGTAAGCCCCTTCTGGCTTTTCTTTTTTTTTAATTTCTGTTTTCTATTTTCTAATATTTATTTATTTCCTTTGCAGGTCCAATGACTTTTATAAAATGACCCACATATTTTCTAAATTGTAGTTTGAATATTCCAAACTTATAATAATAGTTTCAGATTATTTTGGAAACAGTGATAATGATATTTGCTTTATTTGTCATTTTCCAGGGATGTAAACCATTAATTCAAATTATTTTAAATGTTCAAATAATACAAATGTCCCCTGGTATATCCATGTCCCTATTTATCAGACATAGGGGACATTTTTTATGGGCATTTTGGATTTGTTGAAATTTCATTTATCTAGAAATCCTATAATTCATTAAGTGGGTGGGGTTTTCTTCTTCTCCCCATTTCATATTGATGCATAGATGATGATGATGATGCAAACACATTACTAGCCTATGACTCTTACTAGGGTTGTGACAACTCACCCCCACTCAAAAGAATCTCGTCCCGAGATTTGAAGTCATCGGAAGAGCGCGGGGTACTCTAGTCGGAGACGATCTTCTCTTTCCCATGTCGCCTCTTTGTCCGAATGATGTGACCATTGAACTTTAAGAAACTTGATGTTCCGGAGTCGAGTGGTACGTTCAGCTTGATCAAGAATACGAACAGGGTATTCCCGATATGAAAGGTTATCTTGGAGATCAAGCGTTTCGTGGTCCACTTCTCGGACAGGGTCCGAAAAGCAACGCCTGAGTTGAGAGACGTGGAAGACATCATGAACTTTGGAAAGATGCAGTGGAAGTTCCAATTGGTAGGCAACCTCTCCTCGTTTAGCAAGAATGCGAAAATGTCCAATGTAACAAGGAGCCAACTTGCCTTTGATACCGAATTGATGGGTACCCTTCAGAGGTGTAACCCGAAGGTAAGCCTTCTCGTCAACTTCGTAAGTCACAGACTTATGATGACGATCATATTGACTCTTTTGATGGGATTGGGCTGTTTTCAACTTTTCACGAATAATGTGAACTTGCTCCTCTGCATCCTGGATCGTATGCGGACCAAAGAGTTGCCTCTCTCCGGCTTCTGACCAGTTAAGAGGTGTTCGGCATTTTCGTCCATAGAGAACTTCAAAAGGGGCTTTGCCCAAGCTTGATTGATAACTGTTGTTATAGGCGAATTCAGCAAATGGAAGGCAGTTCTCCCAATTCATACCGAAAGATATAACACAAGCTCGAAGCATATCTTCAAGAATTTGATTGACTCGCTCAACTTGACCACTTGATTGAGGATGGAAAGCGGTACTAAAAGATAGATGAGTCCCCATGGCAGTTTGAAAACTTTCCCAAAATCGAGAGGTAAAGATACTTCCATGGTCTGAGTTAATCTCCAAGGGGACACCATGAAGAGAAACTATTCGAGAAACATATAACTCCGCTAGCTGACTAGCAGTAATGCTTTCCCGAATAGGAAGAAAATGAGCCACTTTGGAAAGGCGGTCAATGACTACGAATATAGCATTGTTCCCTCTCTTGGTCCTGGGAAAACCGGCGATGAAATCCATACCGACCTTATCCCATTTCCATTCAGGAATAGCTAAGGGTTGAAGGATGCCATTAGGCCTTTGATGCTCTGCCTTCACACGACGACAAACGTCGCAGTTAGCAACATACTAAGCAATTTCTCTCTTCATCCTAGTCCACCAGAACCTCTGACGTAGGTCCTGATACATTTTGGTACTACCCGGATGAATTGTGAGAGGAGAATCATGAGCCTCCTTAAGAATCAGCTCCCTGAGATGTTGGCTTTTAGGAACCACTAAACGGCCCTGAAAGAGCACTACACCTTGATCATCTGTAGAGAAGTCCTTAGCGAGACCGCTAACGAGGTTCTCCTTGATCCGGGAAATTCCCTTATCACGCTTTTGGCCTGCTATGATTTGATCCTTAAGAGTAGGTTTCGCCACCAAGTTGGATAGGAATCCTTGTGGAACAATGTGAAGATTTAACTTCCTAAATTCCTCATGGAGAAGCGGTTGACCTTGTTGTAACATCAAATTGTTACAATAAGACTTACGACTTAGCGCATCAGCCATGACATTGGCTTTTCCCGGGGTGTAAGTTATCCCTAAGTCGTAGTCTGAGATCAACTCTACCCACCGTCTTTGCCTGAGATTCAAATCCGGCTGGGTGAAGATATATTTTAGACTTTGGTGATCAGTGTATATCTCGCAACGATTACCCAGAAGATAATGTCGCCATGTTTTCAGTGCATGGACTACAGCTGCAAGCTCAAGATCATGTGTGGGATAATTATCCTCATGTGGACGCAACTGTCGAGATGCGTAAGCAATCACATGACGATCTTGCATGAGAATGCAACCTAATCCTTGTCGCGAGGCGTCGCAATAGATAATAAAGTCCTTAGATAAATCTGGTGGCACCAGAACGGGAGCAGAGGTCAGTCGTCTTTTCAACTCCTGAAAACTATGCTCGCATTGTGGAGTCCACTCGAACCTTTTATCTTTCTTGAGAAGTTCAGTTAGAGGTTTCGCAACCTTGGAGAAATTCTCAACAAAGCGGCGACAATAGCTCGCTAAGCCAAGGAAACTCCTTACTTGCTTAACTGATTCAGGTTGAGTCCAATCAAGGACGGCCTGAACTCTCTCAGGATTGACAACAATACCTTTGCCAGAGATTACGTGACCCAGATAAGTCACTTCGGGCAACCAGAATTCACACTTGGAGAATTTGGCATATAGACGATGCTCTTGAAGTTTCATCAATACCAACCTTAGATGCTCGGCATGTTCTTGTTCGTTCTTCGAGTAAATGAGTATGTCATCAAGATAAACCACGACGAATTTATCCAAATACTCCATGAAGATCGAATTCATCAGTCGAGAGGAGGTGGCTGGGGCATTAGTTAATCCGAAGGACATAACGGTGTACTCGTATTGGCCATAACGAGTGACAAAAGCCGTTTTTGGAATGTCCCCGTTTCTAATTCTGATTTGATGGTATCCCAACCTCAAATCCATTTTGGAAAAGACAGAGGATCCAGCGAGCTGATCATACAAATCGTTGATCCTGGGGAGCGGATACTTGTTCTTGATAGTGACCAAGTTCACTGGTCGGTAATCCACAACCATCCGTTCCGAGCCATCCTTCTTCTTAACAAAAAGGACGGGGCAAGCCCAAGGAGAAGAACTAGGACGAATGAACCCTTTCTTCAAAGCTTCATCGAGTTGGGTTTTTAGCTCAGCTAGTTCTAAGGGTGCCATCTTATAGGGTCTTCTGGCTATTGGAACTGTCCCTGGAATAAGTTCTATTACAAACTCGACATCTCTGACAGGTGGAATACCTGGCAGTTCTTCTGGAAAGACATCCGGAAAATCACGGACTACCGGAATATCTTCTAGCTCAGGGAGAGGGCTAGCATTTAGAGAATAGAGTTGGCGCTTGGTTGTTCGAGTAGAGACATTAACTATCTCTCCCGAGGGATGTGTAAGTTGAACATTCCTAAAATGAGTATCAATCTTGGCATAGTGGGTTTTCATCCAATCCATACCTAGAATGATATTGATGTCCGAAGACTTAAGAGCTATCAAGGATGCTAGGAATACTAGTCTATCCACCAGAATTTCATTGTCATGGCTCACTCTAGAAGTTTGCCATTTTGATCCAGGAGTCTGAACTACAAAAGGTGTGGGCATGTCACAGAAAGACATGTTATACAACTGTGCATAACTTTCTGAGATGAATGAATGAGATGCCCCAGTATCAAATAGAACAGATGCTGGATGGCTATTAACAAGAAGCGTACCTAGAATGACATCAGGGTCTTCAAGAGCTTCTTCAGCAGACACATAATTAACTCACCCACGGGCAGGAGTTGGCTTCACATAGAAGGCTTTCCCTGGTTTTCCGCGTCCAGCGGGCTTGGCATTGTTCTGGGGACATTCACGAGAATAATGTCCCGGTTCTCCACACTTATAGCATACCACTGTAGCACGAGGGGCAACATTTGCTTGCGGTCCTCCAAATGGTCTGGGTGGAGGGTTGGACTGAACTGGACGAGGTGCCTGGAAGGATGGCCTCATAGTGTACCTTGCCGGCATAGCTGCATTGGGTACCCATATTCGACGCTTGTTGGGTCCTGAACCCGATGCAGGGTTGAAGTCACGGTTATGCCTCCTTGTGGCCTCGTAGTCAGTCTGTCCGGACTCAGCATTGATCGCTTTATTGACGAGAGCTTGAAAGGTGGCGCACTCATGCAGACGAAGATCTCGACGAAGCTCAGCATTTAGTCCCTTGCGGAACCTAGCCTGCTTCTTGGCATCGGTTGAGACCTCCTCTGGAGCATAGCGAGCAAGGTTTCCAAACTCGCGGCTGTATGCATCCACTGACAATCTGCCCTGGGTGAAGGCACAGAATTCCTCTCTCTTGCGGTCCATCAGCCCTTCCGGGATGTGATGGAGACGAAATGCGGCGCTAAACTCTGCCCAGGTTGGCGCGAGTCCTTGAGGACGCATAGCTTCATAGCTTTCCCACCACAGGTTGGCGGGTCCCTCTAGGAAGTATGTTGCAAAGGTCACCTTGTTGGCCTCTGAAACATTTGCAGCTCGAATCTTGGTTGACATGCTGGTTAGCCAATCATCCGCATTGAGGGGATCGATCGAGTGATGGTACTTAGGCGGACACAGCTTAATGAAGTCACCAAGTGACACTCCATCATGGTGATCACTGCGGGGAGCACGTGCGGTGTTCTGTTCAATCCTCTCCAACAGCCTGTTGGTCTCCCTCTTATTCCTTTCGGCTTCTAGCATCACCTCTCCTAGAGATGGTGCTCGTGGCAGCTCTTCTTGCCTTGGCTGGCTACTCTCACCTTGCTCATGAGCATGCACAGGGTTGTTCCAGGTTGACACCATCCTGGGGAAAACAATCCATAGCTTAGACATAGCGAGCAACAACTCTAGGACAAGAATTAGGAAATGCTCTGATCAGCATGGTATGTAGAATAAACACCAATCAACATGGTAATACAACTACCATATGAACATTAGGTTTCATACACACCATGACTTAGTTCAGTACAAACCCAAGCTGAAAACAACTACGGAGAGATGACACAACTCATCGGAGGCATCACAAGCATCCTATACATTATCTATCTACACCTCCGGAACTCAACTCTCAACCTTGATCATACCCCACAAGACACACAGGACTGTGGCGATACGTCTACTAGCTTACTAGGTCTAGCATCCTCGCACTCAAACATCACCGTAGAATGCTTCGTACAGGTTACCCCATGACCTGGAAGCTGAACCTGCGGATCTGGAAACACTCTAGCCTGGAATCCCTGGAAACCATAAGGGCACGGGTGTGGCCTTGGTCCCCTTGTCGGTGGCAACAGCGGTCCTCGAAGAGGGGTGATGCCTCCAACATCAGGCCAGTCTACGTGTGCTAGCAAATGAGTCCGCGATGGAGTCAGCATCTCCATATCTCCATAACCTGTTTGCACAACAGGTGCCAGCTGCGTCAGAGCTGTCCAAAGATGGGCACGGGTAGCATAGAGCTCCATGCGTAGGGCACGTGCATCACGGTCCCTAGTTTCCAACATCTACGTGATCACCTGCAGTCTAGGGTCTTCATGGGAATGATCAGAATAGGCTGCACTGAGATATCCATCCTCTCCTCAAATGGAAGCAGGTACATAGCAGAACTCCGTGTTCTGAAGCAGACCATGGTGAAACCTCATAATAGTCAGCATAGTATAGGCGGCTTCCTGAACTGCCATATCTATGGTAACTCCGAATCCATGACTCCAGTGAAGCGGCTCTGCAGCTCCAGGATATGAAGGGTATATCCTAACAGTACACAGATACTGAGTCTGGTTGAAATCTCGGTACTGCTCCTCCATGGTGTACTCCGGGTACCAACGATATCCCGCCTCCATCATCACTCTAACCAACATGGCCGTGTGACCTGGCACATCGATGCACCTGGTCAGACAGACCACTTGACGGAAAGGACGAGACGGCATCTGAAACAGAGAATGATGCAAAGACATTAGAGATCCTAACGGAAATCGAGCAGCATAACGGCTGTAATTGCTCAACAAAATTTTTGAGACAATTTAAAGTAGATTGGAAAGGCATGACCACTCGACTATCTAGACGCAAATCTCTTCTCCATCTGTTTGTCACATCAACAACACTAAAATAACCACACTTACTCACAAACAAGCTAGTTATTGGTCCATGGCTAGTAACTCGTCATCCTAGGCAATAGATGAGAATCCTAGTACCTATCCTCGTAGATAAGATGAGAATGACCCAGCATAGAATAACTTGGGAAGAGGAGTAAAAAGAGTCTTACGTTCCCTTCCACAATCAATTCCCCTACTTATCTATAGTGTTTCTAGACTCAACTTCGACCGGTTTGGCTTGATAGTCCTACAGTCAGTCAGGCTCTGACACCAACGCTGTCGGGACCCCGATCCTAAGTCATATGATTCCATACTGTAACAAGCAACATCACTTTGCGGCCTCACGCACGGTACCCCACGGCTGCAGCCTTACCTTGGCCGGGACCGTTTGCGTCTTTTGGCTCACGTATGTGAACATGTCGCTGGCAATCGCACAACAAAGAACCCGGGCCGACATAACTAGTCATAGAACCCAAGTGGCACATCCGTACGGAAACAGGCATACATAACCCAGCAATGCAGGTGTCGGTCTCAAGCGTGTGTAGACGAGTCGTAGCAAGTTACAAGGACTCCATTACGTCGCGAGACACGAATGTCATCGCTGCACGTAGACGAGTCGTAACAGGCTACAGGGACTCCATTACACTGCGAGACATTTCCCCAAAGGGACAGACACAGCAGCAAAGAAGGATACATGCCGGTCAATCAATGTGTACGGAGCAGTAGCAAGCTACCAAGGCTCGGTGGAAGCACAAAGAGACAGTTTCCCGTAAGGAGTACTGCTAAAGGCACACAACTAGGTGTCGGATCCCATACATACCGTTGCACGTCACACGTACGCACGACATGCCCGATATGCATAGATACAACTATGGCATCACAACATAACCATACAACAACATGAATTTTATTTAAAAGGCCCAGAGGATCCTTGCATGATATGTTCATACAGATAGGGGTCACATGACCCGGCACTCAAGTCATCCAAACAAGTTCATACAAGCCAGCGGAAACTTAGAACTATCCGAGTACGGACAGTGAAATGAAAAGAGGGCACATGGCCTGACTATCTACAGCACGCCACACGGCACAGGGTCATAGCTGGGACACCAGCTATTCGGCATCGTCAACGTCTAGATAGAACCCACCTGATGGGTCCTGGTTTTCCACTGCAACATTAATTAAGCAAGGATGAGTACAATCGTACTCAGCAAGTCTTTAAAACAGACCTAGTCTAGTTATGCTCATGTATCAACAAAGGGGTGGAGGAGTTTATGCAGAAAGCCAGCTTTGACTCATGGCTAACCTACACTACTCATTTTTACACTCTTTGTTACAATTTTACTTATCGCACACGAGTCCACTAACTCCATCTTAATACCCCACCATGGACTCACCTTCCCCTCCCGGAAGAGTGCCATCCACGGTACTCACACTTGTCTTGAGATTTTTAGAAGTATCCATTTGATTATCTATGAACAACATAAGTTCTCCAAGTAGTCCATATCCGCGGACGCGGCTATTCGAATAGTTTCATAACCCTGCAGGGGTGTACTTCTTCACACACGCTCCCGCCACTTATCGCTGTGTGCCATAAACCATGCATCTCGGCAACCTTCAAGCGGATGCCCAGCGAGGGAGTCGGCCACGACCGTCAATCAAATAAGACCTCTAGTCCAGGCTACTGCCTATTTGAGACTAACCCGCATGGAAGTCCGGCCGAAGTTTCCACTACGGTCCCAAACGATGTGCGCAGGGTTCCCAAGCCCACCATTCGGACGACCCTTGGTACACCGTGCCACTGCCTACCGAGTCGTAACCCACCCCGAGGGTCAACACTACGCACGGCCTCCAGCAAGCTATAAACACCAGAAACTACTTGCAATACCTGGACCAAAGACTAAGCGACTCATAAGTCGAGCGGGGTCATATTTCAGGGCCCAGCATGTGGTAGTATCTCGTCTTGGATCTCAAACACGAAACCCAGTTCCTAAGAACGGTCTCAATGAGACAACCCACTATGTACTCCTACATAGCCTCTCATCGCCACCTTTTACCAAAACGGATTCGTTATGAGCTCAACACATTGGAACATCACAGTTTCACTCTAACTCATCACCCAGATGAATCAGACCTGACACAACTCTAAGCATAGCAGCATGGCATGAAGATAAGCTAAGCACATCACGGCACAAGCATCTACCAGGTATGCTAGGTTGCAAGGTGTAGCTATTTACTGTGACAAGATCAGGTCATGCATAAGAATAGGATCATCTACCGGGTATGACTGACATGTGATCGTTTGTCCTAATGCAATAATGAGAGCAAGAGCGAGAGAATGGGATGTTATCGGAATGATCAATGGGGTTGCTTGCCTTGCTGAGTTGCAGAAGAATTCTCTCCTTCGTCGGGGTACGGAGTAGTATCGTCTGGATTCGGACCTACCGCAATGCAGATAAGAACAATCAATACAAGCAAATGCGACAATATGATGCATGATCATGGCATAGTGGTATACATGGGTGAGCTAATGTGAATGGTGATCATGTCTATTTAATTCAGATTTGAATATAGGTTCCAAGTTGTCCTCATTTCAAATTCCATATAATGACCTAATGCTAAAATGTCCAAGTTCACCTATTTGGGTTGCTCTATCATGTATGAGAGTAGCACCATTGGATTCATTGAATTTTTCTGATAAATTTTCATATATAAATTATTTTCATCTGACTTACAGATTAATTTATATGATTTTTCAAAGTTTTAAACATTTTATGGAATTATTTTAAAATAAGAAAATGAGTTATGACATAAGCATGATGTCATGATGACATCAGCTGGTCAGTTGACTCGGCCCAGAGTCAAACCTGACATGTGGGGTCCACATGTCAGTGTCTGGTTAGTTTAACTAACTAATTAAAATTAATCCTAACTAATTAGCAGACCGGGGCCCACTTGTCAGTGTCACATTAGTTTAACTAAATGATTTAAAGTAATCCGTGATTAACTTAACTAATCTGGACAGGGGCCCCACCTGTCCTTGACTCACAGAGTCAAGCCAGGGGTCCACCCGGGTCAAACCCACCGGAGTTGGCCGGCGGCTTGACGCCGGTGACCTCCAGAGACGGCGGCGTCCGTCGGGTTTCTTCTACAGGGGGTTATCTAGCGAGCTAAGGCCACTGGCGAGTAGCCCGCGCACAGCCGCATCCATCCGGAGCCGCAGGAGGTCACGGGGTCGCCGGAGTCGACGGCCACGTCCATTTTGGCGGCGGCCGGAGCTCGGGACGACGGGGAAACGGCGACGAGGACGCGGGGGGGGGGGAACTGGTGGCAGCTACGGCTCCTGGGGACGCACTGAGCATAGGCACATGCTCGGGTGTGGGCTGCGGCTGCTGTGGCCACGGCCGTGCCATGGCCGGCGGCGAGGTCCCCTCGGGCGTCGACAGCTAGCAGGGCTAGAGGAGGGGAGGAGCAACGGGGAGAGGGGGAAACGAACCGGGGACTCACCCCGGTGCTTTTGGCGGCGACGGAAGGGTCGGGGAGGCGTCGAGGGCGACGAATCGACGGCGAGAACGACATCGGTTGCCGGGGAAGGAGGAGAGCAGAGGGGGGGGAAGCGAGAGAGAGCGGCGACCGCGAGGGAGAGAGGGAGAAGACCTCGGCGACGGCGAGCTGGCGCGCCCTGGGGCCTCCAGGCGGGTGACCAGGCAAGGAGGAGGTGGAGGCCTCCCGGCGCCGCGCGGCACTTCGCCTCTGCCTACTGGCAGAGGTTGAAGATGACTGCTTGGCCCTGGTGGGCTGGGCCATCTCCTTCCTGGGCCAGGTAAGCCCCTTCTGGCTTTTCTTTTTTTTTTTAATTTCTGTTTTCGGATTTCTAATATTTATTTATTTCCTTTGCAGGTCCAATGACTTTTATAAAATGACCCACATATTTTCTAAATTGTAGTTTGAATATTCCAAACTTATAATAATAGTTTCAGATTATTTTGGAAACAGTGATAATGATATTTGCTTTATTTGTCATTTTCCAGGGATGTAAACCATTAATTCAAATTATTTTAAATGTTCAAAAATACAAATGTCCCCTGGTATATCCATGTCCCTATTTATCAGACATAGGGGACATTTTTTATGGGCATTTTGGATTTGTTGAAATTTCATTTATCTAGAAATCCTATAATTCATTAAGTGGGTGGGGTTTTCTTCTTCTCCCCATTTCATATTGATGCATAGATGATGATGATGATTCAAACACATTACTAGCCTATGACTCTTACTAGGGTTGTGACACTGTTCTTCTAGGAGTGAGACTTTTTCCTTTCGTAGTTCATCAACTGCTTACCTCAACATCTCAAGATCAATCTTTTTATGAACATATTCAAGAGAAAGATTCTCATAACTAGTTGAGTGGGCATCATGACGACTTTGGAGATCCTCAAACCTTGAATGAAGACTACACATGTCTTCATCCATAGTTTCGTTCAGACTCATCTCTTCGCGTAACAGGTCATCGCTTTTCTATAGAGTAGTTTGCATTTTATCCATGACACTTTGTTGCTTGGTGGCAATGTTTACACGTTTAGAATAGCTTGGTTTCATGTCATTATCAGATTCACCATCAGATTAAGAGTCATGACGTGAGGACTTTGAAGATACCTTGGAGGCTTTCGCCATGAAGTAGTTAGCTGGAGTAGTGTCATCCTCACTGGCTTCGGTGTAGAAGAAGGAGCCATTGTCTTCGGGTTCGAAGGAAAGTGTAGAAAGATAATCCCAAGCCATTGCCAGTCTAGCTACTTCAGCATCAGATTCCTCCTTAGATGCTTCCTCAGCCTTAGAACGAGATTCAGACTTTCAATCCATGTCCTTTCCAATGAAGGCATGGGCCTTTCCTAATGAACTCTTCCTGTGTGACCAAGACTTTGCATACTTATACTTCTTATCATTGGAGTCGTAGTTCTTGCTCTTCTTCTTGGATTCCTTTTCCCATTGAGGACAATCATTAATGAAGTGACCAATTTTCTTGCACTTGTGACAGGTTTGCTTCTTGTTGTCCTTTGAAGACATATCTCCAAATATCTTGGAATCATGTCTTGAAGACTTAGCATAGCATTTTGACTTGGCAAACTTCCAAAACTTCTTAACAAGCAAGGCAAGTTCCTTTCCAAAGTCTTCAGCACCATCCAAACTACATTCAGAGTTGTCTTCGGATGAAGACATAGCTTTGGCCTTCAATGCACGGGAGCGACTGTAGCTTGGTCCATAGATATCTCTCTTCTCTGCTTGTTGGAATTCATGGGTGTTGAACCTCTCGAGTATATCATCGGTGTCCAAACTCTTGAAGTCGGGGCGCTCTTGGATCATGAGTGCAAGAGTATCAAACGAACTATCAAGTGATTCGAGTAGCTTCTTCACGACTTCATGTTTGGTGATATCAGTGGTGCCGAGTGCATTCATCTCATTAGAGATGTTAGCGAGACGATCAAAGGTGAGCTAAAACAATTCATTGTCGAGTCTCTTGAAGTGGTTGAAAAGGTTGCAAAGCACACCAACACAAGAGTCTCTTGAGATGAGACGCCTTCGTTCACTTTGGATAGTCATTCCTAGATTTTCTTGGAGGTGTTAAGTGCACTCACACGGCCATATTGTCCTTTGGTCAGATGACTACAATGATGTTATTGGCGGTGGAATCAGGTTCGCGAACCTCTTCATATCAGCAGGAGTAACATCTTCACCAACTTCAAGAATGCCCGCCATGACGACATACCAAAGGTCATTGTCATTGGCTTCGAAATTCATGCGCATCGTGTTCGTCTAGTAGGGGTAGTCGGTGCCATCAAAGATAGGCCATGCATCGGACACCTTGATTATCCCTGCAATTCACATAGCTAAAAATCCACGGTGGTTAAACCGAAACATAGAACAAGGGTGTACCCTGCTCTGATACCAATTGAAAGTGCTAGTTATGGACCAAAGGGGGGATGAATAGGCTATTTTTATGAAAGTCTTCAAAATAATGAATGTATTCAAATAATGCAGAAAGGTAAATAGGATGGGGTAGGTATACAATCAAGGATCTAGACAAGGCATGCAATGCAATGAAGACATTCAAGCAAGTTAGGCATAATCATCATGAATACTAAGATGAGTCGAAGATAAACTTAGATGATATGAAGATAAACAGTTGATATGAATGTCTTCGGAGAAAGTCTTGACACAATGTTCAAGCAATGACTTCACAGTTCAGAGTAGGAATGCAAGAGAGTGAGGGATACAACCAGTTGCTTGACGAAGACACGAGATTTGTTGGACTAGTTCCAGTTGATGTGACAACTATATGTCTTGTTAGGGAGGCTGAGATTGAATTCAGAAGACCTCATCTTCAACTTATTCCCCTTGAGCCTATGTCACTTAGACAACGCCCAATCACTTAGGTAAGTCTTCAAGGGAGACTTCTGAAACACGTACAAACTTGGTTAGCCGGCAGTCCACAATGACTCTTGGACGCTCTAGACCCAGGTGTAATAATTCTTTAGTTCTCTCAGAACAAAATGACTTTGGTGATGCCCAAACAATCTAGCTCTAGGCGTTTAGGCGTATCCTCGCAAGATGTGTATCTCTCAAAGTTTTCGAGGTGGTTCCTCCAAAACGACAATAGCCGTATCTGTCAGATTTTGGGCTCTACAAAACCCTCAAGGTTCGAACACAGGGGTTTGTGCGAAGATCCCCTACAGCCTCGCCCTACCTAGCTCGCTACTTGATGGGTACCATGGCAAACTCACACGATGACGAGGAAGAAGATGAACATGGTAGTTTACCCAGGTTTAGGCCGCTGTGAAGCATAATACCCTACTCCTGCTTTGGTGGATTCCCTCTGGGGGAGGTGTGGTGGATGAACTAGCATAGTGGTTTCAAGCCTCATGAGGGCGCTCAAGTGGTGCTCTTGGCTCTCTGCCTTGTCTCGTGGTTCATTGAGTGGCTAAGTCGTGAATCCCATCCCTCTACGGTGTGACCTAGCCTCTATATATAGCAGCGGCCCGGGCCCTATTTCCTTATCACAATGGCGGGAAGGGATCCCACAACGGCCAAATTTGACGGGGGGCAGGAGTACATCTGCTCTCTATCCAAAGGTGGTCTTCACCTGCAAAGTGGATGTCGATGATGCAGTGGTAGGCTCGGCGATGACAACTGTCCTACGGGGCTCGTGGTTGTTATCTTGTTGCACTGGAATGGAAACCTTTGGGCGGTGCTTTGCGAACCCGCGTACATCCTTGCTCCCTTTGCACCAAAGGGGAAACTGCACCACCTGGCGTGCCGGCGCCTGCCTGTCCTTCCCTGCTTCATCTTTGACTCCTGAGGCCTTGTTCTTCATGAGATCACCGCCACTCCGGAGGGGGCCTGAGGAGGCCCATCCTTGCTGGTCTTGGGGCCGTTCTTCCTCGCGGGCCTAGGGTCATCGCGAGGGCCTTGTCTTGAGTGGACCCGTGTCAAGTCGAGCCTGGCTAACAAGGTTGGCCATGTCTTGTCCCGCAGGTAGGCAGGTCTGGGTACCCCCGTTCCGAGAATGCTGATAGTAGCCCCTTGGCCCAAGGCACACTCGAGTTGGCTTCAGGACGAAGCCTTGAGGATGACCCGAAGTTCCACGGGACCCAAATGCCTAAGGGGCCATGACTGGAGCGCGTCGTGCGACTGACGTGGGGCATCCTCTCGGCCATTGCCCGAATCGACAAAAGCCTGGCTTCAAGCGCCAAGCCATTACTGCTTTCCTCTTCTATTCACGTGCTCTTGCTCCCAGATCTCGGCCTTAGTTGAGACCTCTCTAGATCCGACATCGCTCCATCTTTCTTCCGAATGGCTCACGTCGGCAAGTCGAAGCCTAAGGCCCAGAGCTTTGCCTCTGCTCCTATCTCACCGGCACTTTCCGAGTCCACCATTGCCAAGGATGAATACCATATCCCGGTGCTCCCGTCGACGACGAACGGGACCAACAACTGCGAGCGGACCTTGATATGGGGCAGCTCGTCGAAGAGCTGGTCCTCGCTAGGTCAACCTATATCTTCTTCCTTCACACCGTCTTCAACATGCTCGTCCCGCCCTTCTCCGCGTTCTTCACCGCCATCATCGACAACTATGGGATTCAAGCCCTTCACCTTCAGCCCAACTCGATCCTACTTTTGTCCATCTTCACCTTTTACTGGGAGACTTTCGTGTGCGTGAAACCTTCGGTGGCCCTCTTCCGACACTTCTTCAGCTTGTGTGTGCACGACGGCGCTCAATGGTCGGCGTGCGTCTCCTTCGTCACGATCCAGAGTGGGAACATGCTCTTAAAGGCTAGGAACAAGGTGGAGAACTTCTGGCACCATTGGTTCTCTATGGATCTTGGTATCCCCAACCCCCGCTTGGAGCTGTCGAAGGGGCTGCCAGAGAAGACCTCTGCGTGGAGCCCTGCGAAGCTTTCTAACCCACAGGCCAAACCCATCCTGGAGTGGATTTCTCGCGACATTAGCGCCATGAAGCTGACTGGCGGGATGATAGTGAAGGAGTTCTTGACGGAGCGCCTGGTGCCCCTCCAATCTCAATCCAGGCCCTTGTGGCACTATCAGTCCAGCGACGACAGCCTCAGGCTTTGGTGCACGTGCATGACCCCAGAGGAATTGGGCAGGGCTGTGGGAACCCTACTCAACGGCGACCCCGACAATCTCCCCAAGGCCTGCGGCCCACTGTACCGCCGCGACGACATGGTCGATTTGGTTGCCAGGATGTCTGTCTTTAACGAACTGGGGATCTTCCTAGTTGAGGGCCTTGGCTCCCCGATGATGGTGTCCTCCAGCGACACCACGGGCAGGGAGGATTCGGAGAAGACAGCGGACAACGACTTGGAGGAGGCGTCTCCACCGCCACAGAGCGTGCTCTTGCGCGACCTGGCGGATGACGATGATGTTGGTGAAGCTCCTGTTGCAGGCTCTCCATGTCCTGCCAAGGTTCCCAAGGGGCTAGGGCCGTCCCCTCATGCCACTCGGTCCGCTTGCCTGGCGACTAACAAGAAGCGCGGAGTATAGTCTCCTCCTGTGTGTCCTGCCTCTGCCGGCATGGCGGTTGAGGTGCCGGCCTCGCCCCTGCCCGTGGGCCAGGTGGACGAGGACAGGGCCGCAGCAAACCCTCCAACGGCTGCCCTGGCGCAAAGTGCCCCTGCTCCCTGGCATGGTGGTTCCCTCACTGAGAGAAGCGAGGGCACAGTCGTCATTGTTGGAGCAGAGAAGAAGAGGAAGCGGGTCAACGTTGAGGAATAAGTACCCCTGTTCAGCCTTGCCTGCCTACCGGTAGCTGGCGTTGATGATTCTTCCCTTTCCTGGTAACTAGGAACGCCGTCGCATTGAAGATGAGGAGGAAGAAAGCGGGCATCATGCCGAAGGCGTCTTCCGATGCTCCGCCTGCTCGTGTCGTGCCGTCGTCTCCTGGCAAGGCGGTGGAGGCAAGGCGGTGGAGCTCTAGAGTCCCGGTCGCTCTGACCTATCCCAAGCGATGGACGACCGTGCCGCGATGCAAGAGTGCCTTTAGGCACAGGAGACGGAGGCCACACTGGAGAAGGCTGGCCTCGAGACCATGGAAAAGGCTCTCGCCGAGGCCAAAGAGGAAAAGTCTCTGGAGCTCAGCGCCCTTCCCCGGTCGAACTCAGGTTGCGCCGAGCGCTCCATTCCCTCTGCCGGGAAGGGTTTGCGGAGCCCCTAGTGGCTCTGGATAATGGCTTCGTGGAGCTCGCATCGAAGCTTACGGAGGCACTGGAGGGCACCATTGTCATGGTGAAGGGGGTCTTGGAGAGCGACTGTCGCGACCTCCCTTCTGAGGCCGTGTCACGCGTCTTCAGCCACCTTCACCTTCGCGAGCCAGGGTTTGACTTCGACTCCTTGATCCGCCCGATCGCCCCTGAGGTCTGCAGCAGCGCTGCTGCAATAGTCAAGGGCACCATGGAGGAGCTGGTGAAGAAGTTCTCCCCCATCACCGTTCCTCCGCCTCCTGAAGCTGTAGAGGTTAGTGGTGAAGAAGACGACACCAGCTACATTGACGACGATCTCCCTACCGATGGGACGAGCGGCGGAGGGAGCTCCTCCTGATTCCTCTTCCTTGTTCCTTTTTTGCAAAGTTCAGCGTGCCTCGGGGAGGCACTAAACTCGTTTGTAGTCACACAAAACTTTTAATGCTTTTAATAACTATTGGACTGCATGATTTCCCTCTTTGCCTTGTTTCCTTCTTGCTTGCTATGACGGTCTGTGTCGACAGGGCCCGGCCCCGTGCATACCTCAGCTGCCGTTGGGACATCCGGATCACCAAGGATGGTTCCAAGTGTTGAGGGGCTATGTGGCCACTGAGGCTCGTGAGTCACAATGCTCAGGAGTCCCCCTTTACGTACGAGCAGCCCTCATGAAGAGAACATTGTGAAGATAGGTTTAACTTGGAAATTTCAAATGCCTTGTGCTCTTCGTCGGCAGGGCCCGGCCCCGCACATACCTCAGCTGTCGTCAGGCCATATGGATCACCAAGGATGGTTCCAAGGGGTGAGGGGCTACGTGGCCAGTGAGGATCCTGAGTCGCGATGCTCAGCAGCCCCCCTTGATGTACGAGCTCTCGTGTCCTCCTAGCTTGGAAATTTTGAACACCTTGTGCTCTGCGTTGGCAGGGCCCGGCCCCACGCATACCTCGTCCGCCGTTGGCTCATCCGGATCACCAAGGACAGTTCCAAGGGGTGAGGTGCTTCGTGGCCAGTGAGGCTCCTGAGTTGCTATGCTCAGGAGTCCCCCTTGACGTACGAGCTCCAGTGTCCTCCTTGAGATTTTTGAGCGCATTGAGCTCTGCGTCGGTAGCACCCAACCCCGCGTATACCTCAGCTGCCATTGGGCTGTCCGGACCACCAATGACGGTTCCAAGGGGTGAGGGGCTACGTGGCCAATGAGGCTCCTGAGTCGCGATGCTCAGGAGTCCCCATTGAAGTACTAGCGGCTTCTATACCTTTTCTCGCCGGCTTTTTCTGAGAGGGGCATGTGAATACTAGGTTTGGCAGACCTGGGAAGGTGGTGTGAACCAGGCTTGTCCCAGGAGTAGACCCCATGCAGCCCCCTCACCCATACATCCTAGGGACTGTGTTGCCCGCTGGGGCGCTGGGGTGCCATCAGTTCTTTATCCCCAGCACAGGGCGTAGCGCTTCGACATTGCGTGGGTATAGTCATTGATGGACCGTGTTGTCCGCCAGCACATAGTTGTAGCTTCCACATTTCATGGGCATAGTCATTGGTGGGTAGTGTTGACTTGACTGCCAGCGCGGAGCTGTGGCTTCAACATTGCATGGGAATGAACCCCTCCGCATGCTCGGGGGGCTCCGGGAAGGTACAGTCCATTGAGTTCGTACGCGTGGATGGCATGGTAAAATTTGGAGATGTATCTGGGAGCTCACGAGGGCGCTTTGGCCTCGCGAGGACCCTACCTCAAAGGCGGTTGGTGCCTTGGTCTTCTTGTAGATGGCGTCGTATGAGGTCCCGCAAACTTCATAGCAGCCTACACCGAGCATCCTCCTTAGGGCCATTGAGAGGGCCAAGCACCCGTGACCCCAGGAGATGACGTAAACGAGCCTTGCTCGCCAGACAGAGCTCAGCCACTAGATTTATCAAAGCTGCAGGGATAGACCCAAGCACAAACGCCATGCCCAGTCCTCTCACAAGGCGGCCGAAGGTAGGCCCGCTCGGGAGTGAAGACATTCACATGGGCAAAGAGTCGTGAAGGCAACAGAAAATGTTAGGAAACAGATCACACAAATGTAAAACTGCTGAAATATTGGTAATACGGCGGCTGCAGGGGTACGCCCTGATCGCGTGAGGACGATGTGGCCCTACGGGTGCCCTTAAATGGAATAAGCCAAAAAGTTACCTGGCACAGACCAACAAAAATTCACCTGGCCGCCATGCCCCTGAAGAGTCGAAGTTGCGGTTGTAGCCTGATCTAGTACTTCCACGAGCGCGGCCCTCACTAGACCGTCATCTACTAGGGCCCGGTACCCATGCTCAGTCCGGGCATCTCCTACAACTCCTCATCGCGTCTCGGCAGGCAAGGTGCGAGCATGTCTCGGGCGAGGCGCTGAAACATGACTCCGGCGTTCGCCAAGCCGAAGGGCATGCAAACGTAGTTGTTTGGATAGGCCCACCCATGGTCAGTGTGTGTCGGCCAGAAAAGGCCCTGGGACGAGGCCCTATTGATGGCGAGCGTGTTGACACAGGTGCGCGGCTGGTCGACCGGGCCAACAATGGCGGATGCGATTTGTGGTGTAGGGTAGTCCCTTCCTTGCTCGCGATGTGCCTCTTGAAGCTCTTCAATTGCTTTGATGACCGACTCGAGCGAGCTTTGCGCTTTGCACTGAGCCATTGGCCCTAGAAGTCGCGCATCAGGACGTGCCATCAGGTTGTGCCCAAATGGCGCCCTTGTCTCATTGGCCAAGCCGGGGGCCCCTGGGTGGATGCCCTCGAGCCCGACCCAAGGGGGCATCGAGCGCATTTTCCTATGCGATGGAAGATGCAGCCCCATCCCCAGATGCAGAGCCCAAGGCTCTGCCCTGGAGGTTCCATCCCTAGGCGCTCCATGGGGGTGAGCTTCTTCTTCTTCTTGTATGCATCCCCATGAGGCCAGGCATCCTCCTTGTCATCCGAGCGCTCGGCTGTAGCAGCATGGTAGGCATGATCGAGGGAGCAAATGGCATCCTTCTCATCACAAGCAATGGTGGTGACGTCGCGACTCCCTGGCCTCTTCAGGACGTTTGGCCATGATGAGTTGTTGTCATAAACTTGGCGAGGGCCGGGTACCCAAGGATCGCATTGTACGGGAGGTGGATGTGGGCGACGTCGAAGACGATGCTCTCGGTGTGGTAGTTCTTGTGCCCGCCGAAGGTGACGGGTAGGCCCACTTTCCCAATGGAACGATGGACCCATCAGTGACTCCCGATAAGGCCTTGGTCAGCATGATCTAGTCATACAATACTTGGAGCATCTGAAAGGTCTCAATGGAGAGGACATTGAGCCCCGCTCCACTGTCGATGAGGTTCTTGGTGACGAGGACGTTACTGATGGTCGGGGTGCATAGCATGGGGAGTTTTCCGGCCATGGCCAAGCACCTAAGCTGATCCCTCGAGTTGAATGTGATGGCAGTCTAGGACCACATGAGGGGGCACATGGCCTCGGGCTTTGGGAGAGCTGCGTTCACCTCTCGTGCGAACTGCTTGAAGATGCAGTTTGATGCTGGGACCTAGGCGCCGCCCAGGATACAGGTTACCGCCCTGATTTCCTGGAAGCCCCAGCCCTATCGTCCTGCCTGTCCTCTTCTTTGTTCTAGGTGGAGGTGGTAGTGGTGGTAGGATGGCCTCACAAGGGCGAACCTCATGAGGCTCTCCGCGGTGTGACCCCTCTATAGGTTCATCACGGCAGCATTCCTCACGAGCCTGATCGTGCTAGCAGTCCTCCTGAGGCTGATCGCGCCAGCAGTCCTCTCGAGGCTGGTCGTGCCACCCGTGACACGGATCATGGTTGTCCCAACGGTCTCCACCGCAGCGTAAGCCGCGCCTGAAGCCTCAGTCAGTGCATCCAGGGCGCCGGCCGAGGTGCTCGACACAAACCTGCCTGAGTTCCTGGTAGTCGGTGGTGTCGCGGTTGTTGGTGCCATGGAAAATGCAGGTCAGTCTCCCCCTGCAGGATGCTCCTCGCCTCAGTTGTGCTTTGCCTCTAGCTTGGCTGCAAGTACCACTGGGGCCTTGCACTTCGCCTCCTTGGCTTTTGTCTTCTTTTCCTCTGGCTCTGCCACCGGAGGCTCACAGAGTGACAGGCGGCCGTCTTCAGCCTTGGCGCACTTGTTCGCCAGGTTGAACAGCTCCAGGGCAGAGCATAGTTCGTTGTTCATGGCGAGTTCTTCCTTCATCTTGAGATCTGTGACGGTGTTGATGAAAGCGGAGATGATAGCCTCATCCGACGCCTTCGGGACCTTGAGGTGCATAGTCTTGAAGCGATGTATGAACTTGTGCAGGGTCTCTCCATCCTATTGCTTCACGCGCCATAGGTCATTCACGCTGAGCGCACGATCTCGGGTACCTTGGAAGTTGGCGACAAAGCTCTTGGGCAGATCATCCCAGGAGGTGATGGACCCCGCTGGGAGGTTGAGGAGCCAGGAGAGTGTGCCACCCTTGAGCTCCATGGGGAACCAGCATGCCATGACCTTGTCGTCTCCATCGGCCGCCCGGTTGCTGAGCGAGTAGAGCTGTAGGAACTCAGCAGGATCCGGGGTGCCATCGTAGCGAGGGGGTAAATAGGGTTTGAACTTACAAGGCCATGTGGTTGCATGGAGCTCCGGCGTGCAGGTGAGGCAGCCCACCGGCTCGACGGGTGCTGCTGCACGTGCAGGCGGGGCCAGGTCTTGACGCTCCTGAGAGGCGCCTCGAGTGGTGCCCGGTCGCGGTGCTAGTTTGGCAGCACGGGGAGCGCACACACGTCAACACGCGGCCAGGGCACCTCCTGGCAGATTACTTCATCTCTTTCCCTTGCACGCGGCCCATAGGGCTGGTCGTGCGGGCATGCCTCACACCTGGTCTCGGGGTCGACGTCGCGTTGCGGAGGAGGTGGTAGCACATCGTGGAGGCACGAGTTTCCCCGGCTTCACCATCCTCCTCTTCCTCCTGCTCCTCCTCCTTCTCTTCCTCCTCATGCTCCTCTTGATTGGAGGAGGCATGAGTTTCCCCGGACACAGTCTCTGACTTGTCCCAGATACAAAGGCCACTTCGGCCTATTTTCTTATTCCTCCCCTTCTTCGTGGGGGCCTCATAAGGCTTCCCTACAAGCATTTCCGCCAACAGCCCAGACCTATCATCCTCGGGCTGAGGTGTCGGACTGCTAATGTTAACGGTTTCTTTAGCCATTTCTGCGAAAGAGTGATCGAAAGAAAGCATTATGGATCTTCCTTGGGAAATGTAAAAGCCGATCAAGCAGAAGTAACCCGTACCTTGATGGTGGGTCTGGAGGCTTGCAGGCCTCTGTCTTCCTCATCGGATGGCCAGCTCTCTTGTGACTTGAAGAGCGCCTTCCATAAGTTCTCCCGTGTAGTGCGGAAGAGTTGCCGGATTGTGAGCGCCTCGTCAAGCTATCGAGCCCACAAGGGACTATCCCAGTGCTGGTAGGGGAGGATGCACCTTTGGAGCATCACCTGGACCATGTTAGTCAGCTTGATGTCCTCCTCAACCAGGGAGCCGATGTGCTGCTGCAGGTCGCCCAACTCCTTGATCAGTCCCTAGTTAAGGCTCTTTTTGAGCCATGAAGCTAGTCTGGTGGGTTGACCGGATCATTATTGGGCAGGAGGGATCTGACCTTCTTCTCGTGGTTCTGTTATATAGAACCACTCCTTCTGCCACCCCTTGATGTTGTCGATGAAGGTGCCTGATGGCCACACGACGCGGGTGAGCTTGCCTATGACAACCCCGCCATAGTGTGCGTGCTTCCCACAGATGCACTTCGGTTTGACGTTGAATAGTTTGAGCCAAAGCCCGAAGTGTGTCTCGACTCGAAGAAACGCCTCACAGACGAGGATGCAATCCGATATATGCATAAAGGAATTCGACAGGAGGTCGCGGAAGTCAAGACCATAGAAGAACATCAACCCCTTGATGAAGGGTGAAGCAGGAAGCTCATCCCCCTGATGAAGTGGGGGAGGAAGACCACCCTTTGGCCTGGCCGAGGGGTGGGGATCACCTGTCCCTCCTCCGGCGCGCGATGAGGGATGTCAACGGAGAGGTAGCCAGCCTTCTTGAGGTCAAGAATGTCCCGATTGATGACCGTGGAGACCTCCCACTGGTCATTGGAGCCTGTCATTGATGAACTCGGAGCTGGGGGGTGGAAGACCTGGATCTGTACTTTGGAGGCACAGAGGAGTGGAGGGCGGAGAACGCGAATGGGAAATGTGAATAAGCTTTGAGGTTTTCTTCTCCTTTTATGAGGCTTATCGATTTGGTCTCCCCTTGCTATGCCATGAATACCTCCACTTCTCGAGACATGCGAACCGTTGCATGCGCGTGAGTAAACATATCCGTATAAAACGGGACACGATTAGTATGTTGATACATCGTCATGATTAAAACGGCCTCGAACCGTGAATCAAGTTTGTGTAACTAGCCTAGCGGTCCTGGTGGGCCGTGACCTTTCGTCAGAGAGGTCGTGAGAGGAATATTATATACCCCTTGATGTTTGGCCTTCAAGGCCAGACAATTTGCAGTGTTCGGACGTGCAACTATGTGGAAATCTACTTATCATCGAAGGCCGAACAATGTTTGGCCGGAAGAACTCACCTCGCAAGCCGAAGACTCTGATCGTGTAAAGCAATTGATGTTGGGACCCTTGGCGTTGGAGGCATGTTCAGGGGCTACTGAGGGAGTCCTGGATTAAGGGATCCTCTGGAGGCTGACCTATTGCTATAGGCCGGACTATACGGGCCACTTACCAAACACAGGAATATTTGAAGGCCCAGTCTCCAAGATTGAAGCTTCAAGAAGCACGGTTGTACTCCACGTCTGATGTAGCGAATAGGCATGTTTATCTCCTCGGCATGTAACCGGCCATAGGTAAACCCTAGGCATCCTCAGCGTCTATATAAGCCGGAGGGTTTTAGGGTGTAGGGACAGAACAACTCATCTAGGGTTAGCTATTCGATCTCAAGGTATATCAACTCTTTAACCCCCATCATCAATACAACCAAGCAGGACATAGGGTATTACCTCCATAGGAAGGCCCGAACCTGGGTAAATTTGTGTCCCCTTCGTCTCCTATTAACATTGATCCTAGTCTCATAGTTCAGGACTCCATATCCGAGATTTGCCGGTTTTGACACCGACACTCGGGTCTCTCGCGAAGGCCTTGTCTTGAGTGGGGCTGCACTGGCCCATCCCTGTCCGTCGGAGTGGGCCGCGTTCTGGGCCATAGGTCGGCAGGTCTGGGGACCCCGGTTCCCAAAACGCTGACAAAACCTAAAATTCGTCAGATCCCACAAGCACACCACTAAAGAAGAATACATGCAATAGATCACCGCAAAGAGGCAGTAAACTTTGTATTGAATATCAAAAGAGAGAGAATAAGCCATCTTGGTACTAGCTTTGTTCCCGTAGGTTTGTGGTAGACTACTCACACATCACCATGGGAGCAACATGGTTGATGTAGAAGCCCTTCGTGACTGATTCCCCCTCCGGTAGGGCACTGGAACATGGTTCCAAATGGGCACACAGCAGAACAGAGACATCCAGAGGAGGCAAAAGTTTTTTGGGAGTCTCCCTAGGTTTTTTAGGATACATTAGAATTTATAGGCCAGAGAGGGACGTTAGGAAATGAGTGGGGCGAACACAAACTAATAGGATGCGGCCACGCCCTAGGCACGCCCTGTTGGCTTATGGGGCCCTCGTGCAGGTCTTCTTTTGGTCCAGAAAAATCATCAAAAACTTTCGTGGCAGTTGGACTTCATTTGATAATGTAAACCTGAAAAGCCAAAAATAGGCAGAAAACATCAGTTGGCACTTGGCAAAAGGTTAATAGATTAGTGCTCAAAAATAATATGAATGAGCAAATAAATGCCCAAAAAGCATCCTAGACAAATAATAATATATCATGGAACAATAAAAAATTATAGATAAGTTGGAGACGTATCAACATCCCCAAGCTTAGTTCCTGCTCGTCCTCGAATAGGTACATGATAAAAACAAAATTTTGATGTGACATGCTACCCAACATGCAATCTATTGTAGGTATGATCACTGAGAAATGATAAATTAACATACATCAACATAGTTATATCCATAAGCATAAGTAACAAAATCATCGATGTTCACAATATAAATTCCTTAAGGAATGTTTACCACTCATCCATTTTCTCATATTAACATGGAATGAATCCATCTTCACCACATAAATATAAATGTCCAGCACCACAGTGTTAAGCCAGGCAATTGGATCGTACACTTAAATGCACTTCAACTTTTTATTACTTGCACAATAAATGAGCTTGAATAATGGATATGACATATAGGTGGAATAGAATATGGGGGTGGGTTTCAAAGGGGTAAAAATGGAGAAGGAAGTCTCACATCAACTAGGCGTACCAACAGGCTATAGAGATGCCCATCAATAGATATCAATACGAGGAGTAGGGATTGCCATGTAACAGATGCACTAGAGTTATAGGTGTATTAAAGTTCAACTGAAGCTAAGTGGGTGTGCATCCAACTTGCTGGCTCATCAAGAGCTAGGGCATTTGAGGAAGTCCTTCATCAGAATATACAAGCCAAGTTTTGTAATGAAAAAATCACACTAGCATATGAAAGTGACAAAACAAGAGACTCTCTATATGAAAAACATGCTACCACTTTGAGGCACCAGTGTGGAAAAGAGGTAGTAGAACTATCCCTTCTCATTTTTTTCTTCTTTCTTTCTTTTTTTCGTTTTCTTTTCCCTCTTTTTTTATTTTATTTTGCGTCTGGAGTATCATCTCGACTTATGGGGGAATCATTGTCGCCATTATCCTTTCCTCAGTGATATAGTGCCCCTATCATGATGATGATCACACTTTTATTTACTTACAACTCGATATGAATCACTACTCAACACTAGTATGACTCATATGAATGCCTCTAGCAGTGTACCAAGATGTACAATGATCTAGCATAAAATGTACAAAAATGGATGAACGGTGGCTTTGCCAGAAATACTATGTAAGCTACATTATCATGGAAAGCAATATGACAACGAAAGTTGTAGTCATATGATGTAACTGTGCAAGTTGCATGGCAATATATCTCGGAATGTCATGATAGGTAGGTATGGTGTCTGTTTTGAGGAAGATATAACATGGCTTATGTGCAACAGAGCGTATCATGTCTCGTGCTTTGGATGCACACATGAAGGCTGTTGCGATCCTCGAGATGAGAATGGGCAATGCACGGTATTGAAGAGGCTAGCAAATATGAGGTGGTGAGAGTGTGTAAGTCCATGGAATGACATTATTCATAAAGAACTCACATAATTATTACCAAAATTTAGTAGCTCTCTCGAAGCAAAGTACTATTCACATACCCCTAGGGAGGAGTTGGGAGGACTTAACCATCGCGCGCCTGCGACCTAAATAACACTAGATTTTCAACGAGGAATAAGAATACTTACACATCATCACCATTCCATAGCCAATATTTATATGAATAGTAAATTAACACCCTTTAAGTATCAATATTTTTACTAACCAACAACAATGCACTCACACCCTTCATACTACCATATCAATATCATTAACCCACTATTTCTCTTTTATGTGCTACATGAAGGTTTTGATAATGCACTCATTGAATACCTATTATTTTTGGACTAGTCTTATAACCCATGCAAATTACCATATCTATTTATTAACTCTCAACAGATTTAAGTGAAGAACAAGAGCACAATTATTTCTATAAATCTATATGTTGTCGTGCTCTAAAAGATATAAGGGAAGTACTAGAGCAATTGCTTAGCTCAAAAGATATAGGTGAAGCACAAAGACTATTCTAATAAATTATGGTGAACATGTGTCTCTCTCAAGTAGGTGTGTCCAACAAAAATTATTGTGGACAATAAAAAAATAAACTAAAACAAACGACGCTACAAGCAAAACTCATACCATGTGATGAACGAAAATATAGCTCCATGTGACATACCGATGGATTGAGACAAAAGAATGGATGCCTTCCGGGGCATCCCCAAGCTTAGACACTTGAGTCTTCCTAGAATTTTACTTGGTGTGCCCTGTGCATCCCCAAGCTTAGGCTCTAGTCGCTCCCTATTCCTTCATCTATCGTAATAACACACAAAACTTGAAAACTTCATCACACAAAACTCAACAGAAAACTCGTGAGATCATTAGTATGATATACGAACCATAAACATTAGGTACTATTATAAATTCATTCATGTTTTATTATTTCATAAGGTACTATATTATAACTTCTCCGTGGCTTATACCCCCTGATACAATCCATAGCATCCTCAAAATAGAATCTGTCTAAAACAATATAGTCTATAGTGATCAGCAAAGACACCATACTTATGTAAATCCAAACATTCTGAAAAATAGGACAGCCTGAGTAATTTGTATGGAAATACTGTGTAAAATTACGGAAAAATTATGGATGGAAAAATTATGTAATGAGCCCGGTTACCTTTTGTTGAGTTTCTGTTACTTGCTTAACCCTGAGCTTCAATTGCCCATCATCTCCTGGAATAGCTACACCCTCAAGCCTACCCCCTCAACCGTCCCATGACCAAGGGATGGACTCGGTGTCTATGCTCAGGTACGTCCCTACAGCGTCGAGAGATCCAAGCGATCGATCTCTAGCTCATGGGCTGGCTCCCCGTGCACGTCACTGAAAGCACATTTGCTCCCTTGGTGGTTTTGGTAATTAATAACAACATATAAGTCATTGAACTAATGTGTCCACCAAGTATATTTCAATAAAATGTCAATGATAGAAACGGCAAAAGGATTGTGGAGATTGTGCAATTACCCGAAGATGCAAGGAAATGGGTTAGCCAAGCTTCAAGCAAGAGGACTCTACATTTTACATTTGTGAGAATTCACTTTGAGTCCATAGGAAAGCCAATACTATTAAAACGGGGTAAGGTATTGTTGGTGAACAAAATGCTCATATGTGCACAAGTGATAGTCACCAAAAACATCCACAAGCTCTCCCACCAAATTCTATCTATAGCCAAACATTCAAAATCGGTGCAACCAACATTCCTATCTCGGTGCCGCCGATTCCAAAACCCTAGATAGACTCAGCCAAACCCTAACCCTTTGGTGCAGCCGACACTGCTTTTGGTGCCACCGAGTTGGGCTGCCAAGTTTCTGTTACGCAAGTTCACATTTTCGGTCCGTCCAGGAATGTTGAATCGGCGTCACCGAGTTTGGCAATTCTGATCGTTGGTCACCTTGTTGGTGTAACCGAGATTCCTATACTGGTCTCACCGAGATTCAAAAGTTGCCACCATTTGGTCACTTCGATACTACCGAGATTAAGAGTTCCGTGTCATCGAGTCTGACTTATTGTGTGTAATGGGTTGATTTTTGGGGATGCCTATATATACCCCTCCACAACCACCTACTCGACAGAGAAGCACTCAGAACTATTCCATACCTATCCTTTTGTTGAGATCAAGGTCTTCCACTCCAACCATATGGATCTTGATTTCTAGCCTCGCGAAGTTTCTTTCCACCAATCCCATCTCTTCTACCAAGCCAAATCTGAGAGAGAGTGATTGTGTGTTGAGGAGTCTATCATCTTCAAGCACAAGATTAAGGAGTTCATCGTCATTACCGAGCCTATTACCTTTTGGAGGGTGGTGCCTCCTAGATTGGTTAGGTGTTGCTTGGAAGCCTCCTACTTCGTGTCGTGGAGTGAACCAAGAAGTTTCTAAGGGCAAGGAGATCGCCTACTTTATGAAGATCTACCCATAGTGAGGCTAGTACTATGTGGACGGATGCCATATGGAATAGTCAAGGTTGCTACTTCGTGGACCCTTATGGGTGGAGTCCTCCGTGGACTCTCGTGACCGTTACCCTCCGTGGGTTGAAGACTCCATAGACATGGATATACAATAGCTCCACCTTTCAGAACCACTGGAAAAATCATCGTGTCTACAATTGCGTTTGATCTTCCTACCCTATCTCCTTTACTCGTGCTTGTTGTTACTTTCTGCTGATATAGTCTTAGACATGCTTGTGTAGGGTTTACTTGATATGCTATGAATGCTAAAACTTGCCAAGAATTAAAATTGGGAAAAAAGGCAAAACTATTATTTGGTCAAGTAATCTAGTCACCCCCCTCTAGACCTACTTTCGATCCTACAAGTGGTATCCGAGCTTTGGTCTCCATTGCGTTGGTTTCACAACCTAGGATAAGTATGTCATCTAGTTAGGGAAATTATCACCGTATAGGTCCGTACTTTGATGGCACAAATTTTGCTAGTTGGAAGCACAAAATGAAAATGCATTTGCATGGTCATAATCCTGCCGTTTGGGTTGTTTTTCGTGTTGGATTTCAAGGTGAATTCTTTGGTGATGGAAGAGAACCGGATCGTGAAGCGAATGCGGATGAATTAAAGATGTTGCAACTCAATTATCAAGCATGTGACATTATCTTCAACTGCCTATGCCCCGAAGAATTCAACAAAATCAGCCGTCTTGAATAGGCAAAAGAGATTTGGGATACTTTGGTTGATATGCATGAAGGAACTGAGTCTGTGAGAGAATCCAAGTTAGATGTTCTTCAAGGTCAACTTGACAAGTTCAAGAAGAAGGATGGTGAAGGGGTCGCTGAAATGTACTCTAGGCTAGCTCTCATCACCAATGAGATTGCCGGCTAAGGAAGTGAAGAAATTACTAACAAATTCATCATCAAGAAGATACTTCGAGCTTTGGATGACAGATATGACACCGTGTGCACATTAATCCAAATGATGCCCAACTAAAAAGATCTCAAACCAACGGAAGTGATTGGTAGAATTGTTGCTCATGAGATGACACTTAGAGACAAGGAAGAGCTTCACCACAAATCTAGCGGTGCTTACAAATCCACAAGCGATGCTCCCGCTACCTCAAGAAACAACCTTGTCACAAATAAAGAGATAAGCCACATGGTCAAGAAGTTCAACAAGTTCTACAAGAATAGAAGCAAAGATCGAAGCTCCAACTCAAGCCATGAAAAGAAGCATTCGTCAAGTCGTGACCGAAACTGCTACAATTGTGGGAAGCCCGAACACTACTCCAATGAGTGCACGGCTCCCGACAAACGAAGAAATGAGTCACCAAGAAGATGCAACTCAAGAGATGAATCACCTCGAAGAGAGAGAAGGAGTAGAGATGATCATTATGAACAAAGACCCTCAAGGAGAAGTAGGGACTCGGAGAAGAAGGACAAGCACACTAGGAACTACTCAAGAAGGAAACATCAAGATTATGTTGGTGAATGGGTTTCCGGCTCCGGCTCCGACAACCACTCCGAGAGAAGCTATCACTCCAACTCCAGCTATAGTCAAGATGATGGTGTTGCCGGAATTGCACTAGTGACAAGCAACTCCTATGATCTATTTGATTCACCAAATGAAGGGAGTGGAAGTTTCTTCGTGGCTAAAGGCCCCAAGGTATCACACCCTGAACATCTTGATTTCGATAGTGATGAAGATGATTTGATTTATGATGATGACTTGCTATGTGATACAACTAGTGATGTTGATCAAAATGAACTTGATAATTGTCATGCTAGTCAAGATAGGTCAATTGACGATGATAAGATGAAAATAGAAGAACTAACTATAGAACTTAACACTCTTAAGTTAGCCCATGAATCTACTCTTGAAGATCATAGAGAGGTTGTAAGAACTCATGAGAAGATACGCTTCGAGAAGCTCAATTTGGAGCAAGAACATGAATTCCTTACAACTATCAATGATGATCTCCAAAAGAAGACTTCATATTATCTTGCCAAACGACTACTCTTGTCTACATTCATGCCACAAGTTAAATCTAAGCAAACTAGTGACAAAGGAAAGAAAGGTTCTTCATCTAGTAGCAACAATAAAACTGCTAAACCCTAATGATGTTGCTCCTGGTAGTTCTATTGATTCCACTAATGATGATTCTCTTAGCCAAGTTACACTAGAGCATGAAAATGCTTTATTTAAAGGAATTATAGAGAAAGGTATCTACAAGAGTCTTGCCAGGTGCAAACAATTTGAGGAGATTGTACGCAAGCACGGAGGACACCGGAAGAATCATGTTGCTGGCTACTTCAAAGCTAATGGAGTTGAATGGGAAGAAGGTCAATATCCCGAGCCCAAGTTTATTCCTCAAAAGGAGAAGTATGAAAATACTCTTCCCAAGGGGACAAACACTCAGGATGACCTTCCACCACAAGACACCAATCTCAAGGGCAAAAACAAGCTCCAAGAGGACTTTGACTCTTATGAAGATTAATCCCAAGCTTTGGTGAAGTGGGTTCCCAAGGCTACTACAAGCTCAACTTCTACAAGTGTTACTTCAACACCAAGGATCCCCATCAACTTGATGTGGGTCCCCAAGAAGAAGAACTAGAAAGTTCTTGAGGGGTGACTCCGCCAATGAAATTCACTCACATTCCTTATTGGAAAGATCTATTTGCAATCAACATCAACCCTATGCAATAGTTCAAGGAGTCACACATTCCCTCAAAGGTAAGCAAGGGACAAGGTAATCAACAAATCAATGGACATCATCACACATGCTTTGCACACCATGTCCATAGATATCCTTGTAATTGCCTCTTGTGTGTTGGGACTAACCCATGAAGGTGGAAAGAGTAAGGAAACAACAAGGATGCTCCAAACACTTGGTGATATTCATCAACTTTGAGCATCCACCACTACCTCACCAAGACGAAGTCTTCATCGACAAAACCCAAGGTCAGTTTATCCCTCTTATGGGGCGATATCACATCAAGGGGGAGCTTTACTCTAAGACTTAAGTCAAAGGATCTCTTAGTATGTGACAACATTAAATGCTTTATGTAAAAGTGGTAACCCTAGTTGTGCTTAAACGACGAGTATGGTCTATGATCAAGTACTCTTACTTGGCTCCTAAGTCAAATAGTCATATATAGATCACTTCGTCATCGCCCAAGTGCTTGTTAGATGCTAGAGTGTTTGTGCATGTTTTCCATGATTTCATTTGACATCTTATTGTGTGAGCATGTTGGTCTGCATTTATTTACTCATTCAAGGATATCCAATTGTTGCTATTTGGCTCTTGATTTATCTGTTGCCAATTGGATAGACAAGAATGCCTAGTACCACTCTTTAGCTCTCTATGCTTTATGTCCTCATACTCTATTCCTGTTGCATCACAGAATTTGAACAAGTTCTTTTCGATCCCTCTGTGTGTGGAGCACTCGGAGATTCGTATCGACAAGGATTGACCATTATAACATCCCAAGTGCATCTCGGTGGAACCAACCACAAAATCTTGGTCTCATCGAATGTCTAGGGTTGATATGGTTTTCAATCTCGGTACCATCAATTCCATTTTCTCGGTTACACTGAGTTTCCCTGTAAACTAACAGTTGAGGAACTTAGTGACACCGAAAATTTAGAATCGGTGTCACCGACAGTGGTGGGTATAAATACTGTGGACCCCGAAACTTGGAATTTCATCCTCAAACCGTCACGCCTCAGAACCCTAAGCTGCCACCTCCGAGACCCCTGGTCATCGCTCTTGTCTCCCTACGCTCCTCCGCCACCGGCAATCTTTGTCGTCGATGAAATCCTCTCCATCATCACCGCCATAGCGGATCCGTGCCAAGTTAGGGTATGGATTCGACCTCCTTTGCGCTCCTCGTCCAACTCTTGTGCATAGGATTTGATTTTATATATAATCCACTCAATGCACGTATTCCAATCCACACAAAATTTCAATAGTCTAGCGAATGTTAAATTTTCTAGGGTTTTCCTTCCTCCCGATGGAACTCGGTGGAACCGAAGCAAACAAATCGGTCTCACCGATTTGACTTTATGTGTTGCTGAGAACTGTCTCAGTGGAACCGAGTACTTCTTTTTGTTTTCATCGAAAAGAGTACCAAGGTTCAGTTAAGGGGATATTCAGTCTCTGCAGCACAGAAAATTTTGCTTCGGTTGTACCGATATTCATTTGACAGAATGCAAAACTTTGGAAATCTATTGTTCAAACTTTCAAAAACCAACCTCATTTTGTGATGACTTATCTTCTTCTCCTCTTCTATACTGTATTCATAGGGTCAGTATGTCAGATGCCAAGGACAGTCAGAATTTGCCGGAGCAGGGTGCTGACATGAGTTCAGGCACAAGCCCAGAGTCTAGTTCATTTTCAGATCCAGGCACCCCCAGCTCCCATGGTTTGACCAAAGCTCCTACAAGGACCAGAAAGAAGCTGAATTCAGATGAGGAGGATTCAGACTTTATCCCTGAGGAGGTTCTTGCCAAGAAGCAAGAAAAGGCTACTAAGAAGTCTGCTACTGAAGCTACTTCTTCCAGGAGAGTTGTTAGCAAAGTCTATGCTAGGTCTGAAACTATGAAAGCACATGAGAGTGCTACGGCCACAATGTCTATTGATTCCCCAAGGAAGTATATGCCTAAGAAGGCAGGGGAGAAGAAAGCCAGAAAGAGGATTATTCATGTTATTGGCAGGCCTACATCCATGTACGAAGATCCATAGGAGGCTGCTAGTGCTGCTGCTAAGGAAGAAGAGGAAGAACATGCTGAGAAGGCTCCTCCTAAGAAGAAGGCCAAGAAGTTTATGGCTGATGCTATGTCAAATAATGGTACATCCAAGGGCACCAAGTCTACATCCAAGAAGGCTACTGTGGAGAATCCTAAGAGGAAATCCAAGTAGATTCCAGCTTCTGAGAAGAACAAGGGAACTGCTTCCAGAGTTGAAGATGATGATGACTTGACAACATTGATGAAGATCAGACCACATCTTCCAGTACACGATGTCAGCCACTTAGTTGCTGAAGATATGAAGGAGAGGAAAGACTCAGGATTGAGGGCATGGAGAGCTATAGATCCATATGCCCAGAGGAAGAAGACTACTATTGACTACATGTTCTACACACCAGAGAACTTCTATGAGACAGTCCTGCTAGACAAGAGCCCAGCTGTTAGTGATATGAGATCTGTTGACTGGAAATTCATTAAGGAGAATGAGGACTACTTTCCAAGTGTCCAAGATAATTTCCACTGCATTGGTCTAGATGAATTTGTTGGCAGAGAGCTTACTTAATGGAACGATGAGATGATCATGCAATTCTACTCCACTACACATTTCTATGGAGATGGTAGGATTGTATGGATGACTGAAGGAGCAACGTATGAATCCACTCTTGATGAGAGGTCTGCATTTCTAAGAGTTACAGAGGTTCAGGATGGTGATTTGGATGTATACTCAGAATCCAAGGCAAGCCACAATGCCATGAAGGATATGTATACTCCTATCCCTATACACAAAGTGCAATCTCACAAGCTAGGATCCATCTACTATCTGCAAGCAGGCCTCCGTACCATGAACACTATTCTGAAGGATACCTTGATGCCCAAGTCAGGAGATGACAAGATGATCTGAGGCTACTCCATCAACATGTTGATCCACCTTGACAAACACACTAGGATTAGAGTTATGGACTTAATTGTTGAGACAATTAAGAGGGTTGTTGCTGATCAAAAGCGCTCTTGCTGCTATGCACCCTACATCCAGATGCTTATCATCTCTCAGATGGAAAAGCACATATTTGCTCTAGATTGTCCACATTTGCCCCTAGAGCCAGAGCTTCAGGATAACATCGTGGTGATGGACCCAGATCATCCCACATCTGCTACAACACAGGTAGAGGTAGAGGCAGTTCGAGCCACTAGTTCTCAAGTCCCTAGATCCAAAAATGAGCAAATGGATATTTTGATCTCGATAGTTCAAGGCATGCAGAAGGATATTCTAGACAACCAGAACAGTCTTGTGAGGATCTTTGAGACAAGTATCAAGACTCTCAATGATAAGGTGGACAAGGTGAGAAAGACAGTTATAGAGCTTCAGAAGGAAGTTGACTCAATGCACATCCCTCGGGTTTCTTCTACTTCTAATGATGATGATAATGAGGAGGATGGATCACCTCTCAGGCCAAGCACACAGTTCACTACTCAGGCTAGATCAGCCACAATGCCTGCTCTAGACTTGAGGCCCTCTTCATCAGCTCCTGCTACTGTCAATACAGCTCCTGCTCCATCGACTCCAGTTCCTCCAGTTCCTCCAGTATCCACTCTAGCTCCATCCATGACATCTGCAGAGATCTTCGCCAATGTTGTTCTCTCGACTCCTTCATCAACAACCGGTACAGATCAGCCCAAGAACACTTACATATATGCCTTTGAACTTTTTGGTAACTTGTTGCCAAAGGGTAGAAGTGTATATATATCTTTAGGCTTCGAATAAGAGAGCGTTTGGTGTTTGTTGCTTTTTCAAAAACAATTGGTTTTGGTTGCTGTGATAATCTTTTGGTTGCTTGTGATACAGGGTTGATGATGTTTGATCATACGCTTTAATGTGTGATGCTTCTATTCCCTATCATCTTAATGTTTATGTGATGATCATTCATCTTTGCTTGATTGTGTTGTGCTATGATGTTGATTCTAATTACTCTCACACACCACCAAGTGGTATGTGACATGTAAGAAGTGACCCATGCACCTAATCGATTGTGCATTTGCATTCAAAGGCAAATTTAAAACAATGCACTAATTTAGGGAGAGCTCTTTCTTATCACATACTTCTCAAAGCGACAATTATATTCATAGATTATATGTTTGTCGAAGCTTTGATCTATACGTTGTCATCAATTACCAAAAAGGAGGAGATTGAAAGCACATTTGCTCTGTTGCTGGTTTTGGTAATTAATGACAACATATAAGTCATTGAACTAATGTTTCCACCAAGTATATTTCAGGAAAAGGTCAATGATAGAAAGGGCAAAAGGATTGTGTAGATTGTGGAAGTACCCCAACATGCAAGGAAATGGGTTGGCCAAGCTTCAAGCAAGAGGACTCTACATTTTACATTTGTGAGAAATCACTTTGAGTCCATAGGAAAGCCAATACTATTAAAAGGGGGTAAGGTTTTGTTGGTGAAAAAAATGCTCATACGTGCACAAGTGATAGTCACCAAAAACATCCACAAGCTCTCCCACCAAAGTCTATCTATAGACAAACATTCAAAATTATTGCCACCAACATTCCTATCCCGGTGCCACCGGTTCCAAAACCCTAGATAGACTTAGCCAAACCCTGACCCTTCAGTGCAGCCGACACTACTTTCGGTGCCACCGAGTTGGGCTTCCAAGTTTCTGTTACGCAAGTTCACATTTTCAGTCCATCCGAAATGTTGAATCGGCATCACCGAGTTTGGCAATTCTGACCGTTGGTCACCTTGTCGGTGCAACCAAGATTCATTGTCGGGACCTCGATCCTAAGGCATAAGAATCCAGCCTGTAACACATCACATCACTTTGTGGTCTCACGCATGGTTATCTCAACGGCTGCCACCTTACCTGGGCCGGGACCGTTTGCATCTTTTGACTCACATATGTGAATGTCTTAATATTATTCAAATGTCCAAGAACCCGGGCCGACATGACTAGTCGTAGAACCCAACTGGCACATCCGTACAGGAATAGGCATACGTAACCCAGCAATGCAGGTGTCGATCTCTAGCGTGTGTAGACGAGTCATAGCAATCTACAAGGACTTCATTACTTCGTAGGACATAAATGTCATCACTGCACGTAGACGAGTCGTAGTAGGCTACAGGGACTCCATTACACTGCGAGACATTTCCCCGAAGGGACAGACAGAACAGCAAAGAAGGATACATGCCGGTCAATCAATGTGTCCGGAGCAGTAGCAAGCTACCAAGGCTCGGAGGAAGCACAAAGAGGCAGTTCCCCGTAAAGAGTACTACTAAAGGCACACAACTAGCTGTCGGATCCCATACATACCGCTGCACGTCACACGTACGCACGACATGCCCGATATGCATAGATACAACTATGGCATCACAACATAACCGTACAAAATTACAACATTTACTTAGAAGGCTCGGAAGAGCCAATACAATAAGATGTCACAAACAGGGGCCACAAGACCCAACATTCAGAGCATTCAATCAATCAAGCGGAAGTTTAAATATGTCTGGATACAGACATCTACAAAAGTGGCTAGTGAAGCCTGAAAACCTACAACGACCCTACCAAAGGAACCAGACCTCTGTCTGGGATTCCCAAGCTAATCCGGTCAACATCGAACTTCACATCATAATTACCACTAATGAGACTGACGTCTCCTCTCCAAAAACATAAATTAAGCAAATGTGAGTACAAAGGTACTCAGCAAGACTTACATCAAAACTAACTACATATAGATCAGTATCAACGAAGGGGGTTGGGGAGTTTATTGCAGCAAGCCAGCTTTGACTCTTGGCTAACCTGTACTACGACTACAAGTGCTTTCTTTGAGGTGGGATAGCGCACACGAGTCCACATATTGACAAATCAATACACCACTATGGATCCACTTCCGTCTCCCTACAAGAAGGCCATCCATAGCACTCACGCTTATGTTGCGCATTTTAGAGTATTCACTTCAAGTTTTCTATGAACCACATAAGTTCTCCATGTAGTCCATATCCGACGACGCGGCTATTCGAATAGTTTATTTAACTCTATAGGGGTATACTTCTTCACACACGCTCCCGCCACTTATCGCCATGTGAACGTAAAAAGGCACCTCGGCAACCTTCAAGCGGAAGCCCAGCGATGGAGTCAGCCACGACCGTCAGCCACACAAGACCCTAGTCCAGGTTTATCGCCTATTTGAGACTGAACCCGCACGGAAGTCTGGCCAAAGTTTCCGCTACCGCCTCAAACGATGTGCGCAGGGTTCCCAAGCCCACCCTTCGGGTGCCACTTGGTACACCGTGCCACTATGCCTATACCACATCATAGTCCACCCCATCGGGCAGCGCTATGCACAGCCGCCAACACTTTTTCCTACAAACACCAGAAACTAGTTGAACCTCTTGGACAGAGGTCAAGGCAATTAATAGGCCGAGAGGGTCAATTAAGTATCCTAATGTGCGGTAGTATCTTGTCTTGGATAACATACACAGAACTCAGTTCTTAAGGACGTTCCCAATGAGACAACCCGCCATGTACTCCTACATGGCCTCTCATCGCTACCTTTACCAAATCGTGTTCACACACTTAGCTCTCACATAGTAGGATATGAACACTGCCATTCCGATTCATCACCCGGATGGATCAGACCCGACATGACACGACTCTAAGCTTAGCAGGCATAGTAAGTAAGCAAGCATGGATGAGTAAGCACAACAAGGCTCAAACAGTTGCTACTCATGCTAAGTGGTTTCAACTATTTACTGTGGCAAATATAGGTCATGCAAAGGAATGGATTTAACTACCGGGAACATGTAGGAGTTGAATCGTTGTTGTCCTAATGCAATAAAAGAGAGCAGGAGCGAGAGAGTGGGTTCATATCAATGTGCTCAAGGGGGTTTGCTTGCCTGACAGTCCTGAAGATATTACTTCTCTTCATTAGTGTCAGCAATCATATCGTGAGAACCATCGTCTACCAAGAGAGAACAACACCGGCAAACAGACAAATGAACAAATTCAATGTGATGCAGCAAACATGATGCATGAAATGGCATGTTAAGGTACTGAATTATCCTAGAGGAATATTTGGCCAAGTTAATTGAAGTGGAATTCAAACATGTTTGAATTCCAACTCCAAATGATATTTCCTATATTGCTGTAACCATAAAATGTCCTACTTGGTGATGTTAACTTGCTCAAAGATGCATGATCATGGCATAAACAGATTCTTTGGATTTTTTTTATCATTTTTCATATATAAGTTATTTTCGTCTGATTTACATATTATTTTCTATGATTTTTAGAAGTTTTAGACATTTTCTGGAATTTCCTGAATTATTTCTATTATAAAAATCTGATTACTGCATTAGCCTAATGTCAGGATGACGTCAACAGGTCAACCGGGCCATTCAGGGTCAATCTTGACCAATGGGGACCATTGGTCAGTGACCCAGGGTCACCTACTATGGCTGATGAGTAGGCCCGGTCAACTACTGACTCAACAGTCAATAGGGACCTGGTCAGTCTCTGACTGGTGGGTCCGGTCAACAGCCACATCGGCAAGCCGAGATGGCGGGGGTCGCCGGAAATCGTCCTCTGGCGACCATTTGGGCGGCGGAAGGCACCTACGGGCAGCTAGGGTTTGCGCGCATCCATCTGAGTCAATGGGAGGATGCGGGGACGCCGGAGACGATGGCCACGACGACTTTGGCAGCGGCCGGAGTTCGGGTAATGATGGCAGCAACACTACGGGGCACAGGAGGACCATCTACTGGGTGCGTTCGACTCCTGGGAGCGACATGAGCATGATGACACGCTCGGGCGCAGGCCGTGATGGCTGTAGCCACAGCCACATCCCCCACCGGCGGCGAGAAGCTTCGGCTTCAACGGGGATGCTAGCTAAGGGGCGCCAGAGACGGTAGGAAGAGAGGAGAGAGGAAGAGGGGATCACGAGGTTCGTTTGGAGTCGACGGCGAGGTCGGAGAAGCTTTGTAGCCCACCATTTTTGCGACGGTGTCCGGCGGCCGAGCTCGGTGAAGACGGTCGATGGCGATGACGTGGTGCTCCTCCGATTGCTTGGCTCGATGAGGAGGACGGCGTCGACGTCACGGTTCTTTTGGGCATGCGAATAGGGCAAGGGGGCGGCGGCAGCGAGGCAGCGATGGCTTCGCCATGGCTGCGGTGGCAATCAGAGAGGGGGAAAGGCACAGGAGGGCGAGGGGAGAGAGATGGAGAGGGGGGATGGATTCAGACGGCTCTGGGGGGTCGCGTAGCGCTCTTAGGCAACCTCCTGGCTAGCAGGCAGGGTGGAGCTGGTCGGGCGCACGGCCACCACATGCCTCGCGTCCTCCTGGCGCGAGGTGGGAGATGACTGGCAAGGGCGGGGGGGTTGGTGGGTTGGGCCGGCCAGGTAAGTCCTTCTCCCCTCTGCTTTCCTCCTTTTTTCTATTATGCAGTCTGTTTTATAATGTTTGGGCAAAACCACTAAAGTTAAAAATCCTGACATAATTCTTGGGGTTTATACATATTATTTCCATACGCCACAATAATTTCCAGAATTTTTGAAACAACTAAAATATTTATAGTGCTTTATTGGTCATTTCCAGAACTTTGCTGATTTATCAAATTTTCCAAAATGTTTGTGACAATATAGTTCACCCCTGGTATGTTGTTGCCAACATTTATTAGAGAGGGGGAACTTTTTTAGAGAGCATTTTAAATCATTGATAATTCAATTGTTTGGAATTTTGTTTATTCAATGAGGTGCTAGGGTTTGACATCCCCATTTCAAATTTAGTTGAATTTAAACATGATGACATGATGCACATGGTGATGTTGATGCAAACAATTTCAAGCAAATTCTAGGGCTATGACATTCCTATACCGGTCTCATAGAGATTCAAAAGTTGCCACCTTTTGGTCACTTCGGCACCACCGAGATTAACACTTCGGTGTAACCGAGTCTAACTTGTTGTGTGTAACGGTTAGATTTTTGGGAATGTCTATATATACCCCTCCACAACCACCTACTCGACAGAGAAGCACTCAGAACTATTCCATACCTATTCCATCAGATTTTGTGTGAGAGAACCACCTACCCTTGTGTTGAGATCAAGATCTTCCACTCCAACCATATGGATCTTGATTTCTAGCCTCACCAAGTTGCATCCAGCCCCGACATCTTTGGCAAGCTAGGTAGGGGCGCTGCGCTAGTGCACACCCAAGATTATGATCGGTGTGTCGATCTTCTTCGTCATCTTCTTCAATAGTGTCTCCCAAGAAGAAATCTAGCGTGGCCACAATCCTCCACTTCGAAGGCTCTCTCTCGCGTGGACGCGGGTGCCATCGACACCGCAGCGGCCGCAAGTGAGGCGGGCCTCATGGGTAACGCGGCCGGCACAGGAGGTGCCCCCGTCCAGTCCCCCACGGTGGGAGGTGGAGCCGAAGTCAGCGAAGAGGAGCAACTTCAGCACCGACTTGGCAAGCCATGCCTGATGCTGCGGGCGAGGGGAATGGCCGTCCTTCATCTCCCCGTCGCTCGGACGGATGGTACCACCGTGGGAGCGCCCGGTCTAGTGCAAGCCATGACCCTATAGCTACCCCCATCGCGGGCAAGGCTGTTGTTCGCACATCCTGTGCGGAAAAAGATAGAGCACTACGCGAGACCGCAAATCCGCAAGCTCGGCCTCCTACATATCAGACGGCCCCGACAAGTGGTGCACGATGTCAAGAACGTGGCGACGCGTCTCTTGGGCCCACCAAAGCTGAGCAACGTCGTAGTCCGCCTCTTTCGTCATGCCAGACACAACCGAGGAAGCCATGGCCCGATTCCAGATGTTGTTCACCTTCATGCTGAGGGCCGATAGGATGGACCAATGGAGAGCCACCATTCAGAGCTTGATCTCCTTTGTCAAAGCTTACAAGAAATGGCATGCAGATCCATCACGGTGTACACAAACGGCCGCGCCAGTCGGGCCGACGAACATGTCGAGGGGGTTACTCCAAATGTGCAATCTCTTCCGCGATAACAGGCCCAGAGGCAACCGCAACAAGTTTCACATGCCGACTAGCGCGACGAGGCATCCATGGTCTCGTCCGTCCCGAGCGATCGCTAAGATCAACGGTGCGTTCCCAAAGACCGGCGGAAAGAAGACGTGCGTATCACCATCGAGTGATGGCGGGAAGCTCACCGTCAATCTAACAGGCACAACGGTGCAGACATCGGCAACCCCGGACCTAGTGTACCTTCCTTACGACGTCAGTTGCCCCACCTTCACTATCGAGCTGCGAGGGATCCGCTGGCTATGGACCCGGTAGAGATCCTAGGCATATATACGATAGCTGTCCAGGCCGCAGGAGGAAGGGATGAAAAGTTGCTTGCCAACTATTTGCCTTTGGCACTTAAGCCAAATGTGAGATCGTGTCTGATGCACCTATCGGGAAATTCCATTTCATCCTAGGTTGATTTCGTTGGCGCCTTCACGGGTGGTCACCAAGAGGCAGGTCAGTCCAACGATCTTCAAGTCCTTCCACAGAAGGAGGGAGAACTTTGAGAAAGTACCTTCGGAGATTTAGCCAAGTCCACCGCAACATCCCAGAAATCCATTTGAACATGCACAACAGGAGGATGCGAGCCAAGATGAATGTCAAGATCCCCAAACCGTCGATGAGCTTTACACCTTGGCAGTCTAGTGTGCTCGAGCTGAAGAAGGAAGGTGACTGCCCGAAGTGGAGGCAAGCATTAAAGTCGACTCTGAGCAGGAGCAATACGGAGCAATACCAAAAGAAGTCCAGTGTCGCTAGTGTTACGAGGAGCAATGCGGAGGAATCCGTGGCAAGACCCAATAATGATCTAGGGGAACCTTAGCAAACGGGCGACAATGAATCTAAGGAGGTGGAAAATAAGAAGATGGTGCAGTGACCCATGTACTTCGTCAGTTCCTTATTACCAGGAGATCGCCTACATTGTGAAGATCTACCCATAGTGAGGCTAGTCCTACGTGGATGGAAGCCATATGGAATAGGCAAGGTTGCTTACTTCGTGGACCCTTATGGGTGGAGCCCACCGTGGACTCTCGCGACCATTACCGTTCGTGGGTTGAAGACTCCATAAACGTGGGTGTACGATAGCGCCACCTATCGGAACCATGGGAAAAATCATCGTGTCTACAATTATGTTTGATCTTCCTACCCTATCTCCTTTACTCATGCTTGTTGTTACTTTCCGCTGCTATACTCTTAGACATGCATGTGTAGGGTGTACTTGATATGCTATGAATGCTAAAACTTTCCAAGAATTAAATTGGGAAAAAAGCAAAACTTTTGTTTTGTCAAGTAGTCTAATCACCCCCCATCTAGACGTACTTTCGATCCTACTGTCACCTCACTAGGATCCTTGGTATCTCGCCCTCCTATTGAACCATCACAGGTGAGCTTGTCGGGCCGTGGCTCAGTTCGAGCCATCGCTGCTTGGATGCTCTGCCATCTCGGGTGTTGCGCCTTGTTGGCCGCCCATCACGCTCAACACTCATATCGTGAGGGATGAGAATGCGCAGTCGCGCCAAAAGTTGGATGCGAACTGCCCAGGGCATCAAGAAGGCGCCTAATGAGCCCCATGCTTGGAGTTCCTGACTCCTCCTTTCAGCAGATCCCGTGACCCTCTTATGTAACAATGAGGTTGGGGCTATACATGCCCCGGAGCCTCATGGAGTGTCATCCCTTGGCCTAATGAGGACACCCACCCACGCCCAAGTGGAAGCCCCATGCTCCGTGCTGGTAGAACTATCGAACCGAGACTATGCCCACACCCAAGTGGAAGACCCATGCTCTACGCTGGCAGAACTGTCAAACCACGAATATGCCCATGCCCAAGTGGAAGCCCCATGCTCCACGATGGCAGAACTGTCGAACCGCAACTATGCCCACGCCCAAGTGGAAGCCCCATGCTTCGCACTGGCAAAAGTGTCGAACTATGACTATGCCCACGCCTATTGGAAGACCCATGCTCCATGGTGGCGGAATGAACGAGTTACAATCAAGCCCATGCCCCGACGGAAGGCCCGGGGCAAAAACAAACTGGGCATGGTGGTTGGAAAGCCCCCCTCCCTCCTTCTTGAGAGCAAGCTTGCCAACCCCACCTTGGGCCTCACGTGAGTGGGGGCTGGGCATGGTGTTCATGCTCGTTTGGCCCCAAGGACTGGGCCGCGGCTTTGGGGCCTTCCCCCGCGCAGATGACCCACCGAGGCCTCGGGTGATTGGTCTCCTCTCATAATGCCCAAGCACAACCAGGCAACCGTGTGGTTTTTGGAGCCCCCCATGCCGACCAAGCGCCAGCAAAGGTATAAGTGCTAAGCCCCTCGGGAGCTGCCGTCTTGACAACCCTCGCGCGTTGACGGTGGAGGCCCCGAGCACAGCGCCTAAAGGGGCCCTGCCAGCCCCAAAGCTCCTCGCCCCCAGTGCTTGGGGCGCATGCAAGGAGGGGGCCCTAACGATGCGAGGCTCGCTCGGGGGCTAAGTCCCAGTAGCACAGGTGTTTGTGCAATGGGGTAGGGGTATACATTGCCCCTGACTTAGACACGGGAGACAATGGCAAAAACCCTCCACACACCAAAACAACCCCACAATAATCAATACGGACTAGAACAAGCTTTACGCAGCAGCCTAACTGGACCATTGCACGCCAAGGACTCAACTGGAGCTTGCCGGGGACTTAAACGCACGCACCCTCTCGAAGCACCGACAAGCGTGAGCCAATCTGTTACCACTCCACCTCATCGCAAGGCCAGTCACTTGTTGATGTGGTGTCAAGCCCCCAGGTTGATAACAAGCTCTTGCTAAGCACGTGTGTACACGCCGGAAGGAAGATTGCCCCTCTTTAACACCTGTCCTTAAACATGTTAAAGTGTGGGCCAACGGACAGCTAGAGCTATGGTATAAGCTTGCCGGGAATGCACCCCCGCACGCCACCTAGACTAGCAATGATGGTATTTTGTCTCTAATGCCAGAGTTAGGTATGGTAAGCTCTACTAGCTATTTAATCACCAGACATTGTCTGTGTTGCCACTCTGGTCGCCCTTGCACTATAAAAGGAGGCCCAGGGCAACCTATTTCAAGATTCGGACCTTTGAGCAGTTGTACATGCATAGTAACTCCCTTGAATACAACCCTTGCCATGTAGGAGCATATCACGCTCTTAGTGTTCTCTTGATCAATGCACCAAGCAGTAGTAGGGTTTTGTGCTTCACAGCGGCACAAATCTAGGTAAATCGCCGTGTTGTCTCACTATCTCCGCTCTTCGTGCTTGCGTCCACGCCCCCTCCAAACCACAAAGGGGACGATGGCTCCATGGGTGATCGTGTGCATCCAGCCCCGACATCTTTGGCAAACTAGGTAGGGGGCGTTGCGCTGGTGCGGACCCAAGATTATGATCGGTGTGTCAATCTTCTTCGTCATCTTCTTCAACAGTGTCTCCCAAGAAGAAATCTGACGTGGCCACAACCCTCCACTTCGAAGGCTCTCTCTCACGTGGTCGCGAGTGCCATCGACACCGTAGTGGCTGGAAGTGAGGTGGGCCCCGTGGGTAACGCAGCTAACGCAGGAGGTGCCCCCGTCTAGTCCCCCACGGTTGGAGGTGGAGCAGAAGTCGCCGGAGAGGAGCAACTTTAGCAACGACTTGGTGAGCCATGAAATGAAGCTGTGGGAGAGGGGAATGGCTGTCCTTCACCTCCCCATCGCTCGGACGGACGCAACCGCCGCGGGAGCGCCCGGTCTAGTGCAATCCATGACCCTATAGCTCCCCCACCGCGGGAAGGGCTGTTGTTCGCGCACCCCGTGCTGAAAAAGATGGAGCGCTGCGCAAGACCGCAAATCCGCAAGCTCGGCTTCCTACACATCAAACGACCCCAATGAGTGGTGCACGATGTCGAGAACGCAGTGATGCGTCTCTTGGGCCCACCAAGAGCCGAGCGACATCGTAGTCCGCCTCTTTTGTCATGCCAGACACAACCGAGGAAGCCATGGCCCAATTCTAGATGTTGTTCAACTTCATGCCCAGGGCCGATAGGATGGACGAATGGAGAGCCACAATTCAGAGCTTGATCTCCTTTGTCGAAGCTTACAAGACACGGCGTGCAGATCCATCACGGTGTATGCAAACGGCAGCGCCGGCCGGGCCGATGAACATGTCGAGGGGGTTACTCCAAATGTGCAATCTCCTCCACGACAGCAGGCCTAGAGGCAACCACAACAAGTTTCACATGCCGACGAGCGTGATGGCGCATCCATGGTCTCGTCCAGCCTGAGCTATCACTGAGATCAACTGTGCATCCTCAAAGACCGGAGGAAAGAAGACACGCATATCACCATCGAGCGATGGCGGGAAGCTCACCGTTAATCCAGCAGGCACAACGGTCCAAACATCGGCAACCCTGGACCCAGTGTTGACGGGTACCTTGCTTATGAGGTCAGTAGCCCCACCTTCACTATCGAGCTGCGATGGGTCCACTGGCCATCGACATCGGAGAAATACGACAAGAAGCTGAACCCAGTAGAGATCCTAGGCATATATATGATAGTGGTCCAGGACGCAGGGGGGACGGATGAAAAGCACCTCGCCAACTATTTCCCTTTCGCACTTATGACAAATGTGAGATCGTGTCTGATGCACCCACCGGAAAATTCCATTTCATCCTAGGTTGATTTGTGCAATGAGTTTGGTGGCGCCTTCACGGGTGGTCACCGAGAGATAGGTTAGTCCAGCGATCTTCAAGTCCTTCCACAGAAGGAGGGAGAAACTTTGAGAAAGTACATTCAGAGATTTAGCTGAGTGCACCGCAACATCCCAGAAATCCATTCGAACATGCGCAATAGGAGGATGCGAGCCGAGATGAATGTCAACATCCCTAAACCGTCCATGAGTTTTACACCTTGGCAGTCCAGTGTGCTCGAGCTAAAGAAGGAAGGTGACTCCCCGAAGAGGAGGCAAGTGTCAAAGTCGACTCTGAGCAGGAGAAATATAGAGCAATACTAGAAGAAATCCAGTGTCGCTAGTGTTACCAGGAGCAATACGGAAGAATCCGTGGTAGGACCCAATAATGATCTTGGGGAACCTCACCAAACGGGCGACAATGAATCTAAGGAGGTGGAAAATAAGAAGATGGTGCAGTGACCCATGTACTTCGTTAGTTCCTTATTGTAGGGAGCTCGATCGAGGTACTCTGCAGTACAAAAGTTGATATTCGGCCTCATCATGGCCTCGATGATGTTGTGCCGCTACTTCCAAGCCCACAAGATCACAGTTGTTACCCGTCGATACGTCTCTGTCATATCTGTATTTTTTGATTGTTTCATGCCAATATTCTACAACTTTCATATACTTTTGGCAACTTTTTATACTATTTCTGGGACTAACATGTTGATCTAGTGCCCAGTGTTAGTTCCTGTTTGTTGCATGTTTTTTTGTTTCGCTGAAAATACATATCAAACAAAGTCCAACCGCGATAAAAACTTACGGAGATTTTTTTGGAATAAATGTGATTTATGGGAAGAAGAATCAACGCGAGACGATGCCCGAGGGTCCCACAAGCCAGCGGCGCGACCTACCCCCTGGCCGCGCCAGGGTGGCTTGTGGTCACCTCTTAAGTCAGTTGGTGCCCTTCTTTCGCTCCAACAAAGCTAATATCCGGATAAAAATCGTGTTAAATTTTTAGCCCAATCGGAGTGACGGATCTCCGAGAATATAATAAACGGTGAAAGGCCAGAATAAGGGAACGAGGAAACAGAAGGAAACAGAGAGAGAGAGATACAATCTCTAAGGGGCTCCCGCCCCTCCACCGCCATGGAGGCCAGCGACCATAGGGGAAACCCTCCACCCATATAGGGGGAGGTCAAGGAAGAAGAAGAACTAGAGGGGCTCTCTCCCCCTCTCTCTCGGTGGCACCAGAATGCCGCCGGGGCCATCGTCATGACGACAATTGATACGTCTCCAACATATCTATAATTTTTTTATTGTTCCATGCTATTATATTATCTGTTTTGGATGTTTCATATGCATTACTATGCTATTTTATATTATTTTTGGGACTGGCCTATTAATCTAGAGCCTAGTGCCAGTTTCTGGTTTTTCCTTGTTTTTGAGTATTGCAGATAAGGAATATTAAACGGAGTCCAAACGGAATAAAATCTTCGGAATAATTTTTCTTGGACCAGAAGCAACCCAGAAGACTTGGAGATGAAGTCAGGAGAGCAGTCGTCTGGCCACAAGCCACAGTGGCGCGCCCCCTGGCTTGTGGGCCCACGACAGCTCCCCTAACCCTATTTCTTGGCCTATGAATTCACAAATATTCCCTGTATACCAGAGGGAGCCACGAAAACACTTTTTCGCTTCCAGGAGCCTCAGTTCTCATGAGATCCAATCTTGGAGCCTTTTCCGGTAATCCATCGGAGTGGGATTCGATCACGGAGGGCATCTACATCAACTCCATTGCCCCTCCGATGATGCGTGAGTAGTTCACCATAGACCTTCGGGTCCATAGCTAGTAGCTAGATGGCTTCATCTCTCTCTTTGATCTTCAATACCATGTTCTTCATGATCTTCATGGAGATCTATCCGATGTAATACTCATTTGCGCTGTGTTTGTCGAGATCCGATGAATTGTGGGTTTATGTTCATATTATCTATGAATATTATTTGAGTCTTTTCTGAATTCTTATATGCATGATTTCATATCTTTACAAGTCTCTTCGAGTTATTGGTTTTTTTTGGCCAACTAGATTGGTAATTCTTGCAATAGGAGAAGTGCTTAGTTTTGGGTTCAATCTTGCGGTGTCCTCACCAAGTGACAAAGATGGGGTTTTCATCATATTGCTTGAGTTTATCCCTCTGCATCATGTCATCTTACCTAATGCGTTACTCTGTTCTTCATGAACTTAATACTCTAGATGCAGGCAGGTGTCGGTCGATGTGTGGAGTAATAGTAGTAGATGCAGAATCATTTCGGTCTACTTAAAATGGACGTGATGCCTATATGCATAATCATTGCCTTGTATATCTTCATAATTATTCTCTTTTCTATCAATTGCTCGACACTAATTTGTCCACCCACCGTAATATTTGCCATCATGAGAGAAGCCTCTAATGAAACCTATGGCTCCTGGGTCTATTTTCCATCTTATACTTTCAGATCTAAAACAAAAAATACCAAAAATACCTTGCTGCATTATTTTTACCTTTTGTTTTACTTTCCGTTCAAGAAATCTATTCTATCTATCTCCATCAGATCTCATCCTTGCAAGTAAGCATGAAGGGATTGAGAAACCCTTTATAGTGTTGGGTGCAAGTGCTTGATTCCTTGTGTAGGTACATCTATTGGGGACTTGCTTGTATCTCCTACTGGATTGATACCTTGGTTCTCAACAACTGAGGGAAATACTTATATACTTTGCCGCATCACCCGTTCCTCTTCACGGAAACCAACGCATGCTCAAGAAGTAGTAAGAAGGATTTCTGGCGCCGTTTCCGGGGTGATACATAGCAAGCCAGGATAAGAACTCTCCCGTCAACTTGCCTATTTATTGCACCATTGCCGGGGAGATCTACATCAAGCCTACCAAGTACCCATCACAAACTCATCTCTTTCATTTACATTATTTGCCATTTGCCTCTCGTTTTCCTCGCCCCCACATCTAAAACGATTTTCCAAAAAGATTTTCCTTTTTATTCCCCCTTTTTTGTTTGCTTTTTGCTTGCTTGTGTGTTAGATCACTCAAACTCATGGCTATCCTTGCTACTATCACTATTACTCCCGAGAATGAAGTTCTTAATTTTAAGCAAAGGGAGGGAGAAAACTTAAAGGATGCTTGGTATAGAATTTGCAATGCTCAAAATAGATCTACTCGTAAGCAAGCTACTACCGTTCACCTTCACAATTTTTATGTGGGTGTTTATCGTTCGAATAGATATGTTTTAGATAACATTACGGGAGGGAATTTCTTGGGAAGCAATACCTTTGATTCTTATAATGCTATGATAGATTTGGAACATGTCATGCGAAGGCTAGATATCATTGAAAATAAAGTTGCTACTATAGAGCTCATTGAAAACTGGGCTAAAAATATCCATAATCATATCACTCACTATGGATCTAAGGTAGGAGTTACTCTAAAAAACATAAGGGAAAATGAACCCATTGTTAATGAAAAACTGGACCAAGATTCATCTAGAATAGGAAAGCTAGAGGACATTATTACCTACTTGGTTTCCGCTTTTGCCGCTGTTCAAACCACTCCAAAATTTCCTCTTTCTAAGGCTGCCAAGTTTGTTTACTTTCCCAAGAAAAAGGGTGAATCCCCTAGTAAAGGGGACGAAGATCTTAAGATGATAAGTGTTCACCCTAGCTTTATCAATATTGTTTGGGAACCGCTTGCTACAAGAGAATTTCTTGACCTTTTGCCTAGGAGTATGATTATTGATAAAACCAAAGAATCTCCTAGGGTTCGAAAGCATGCAATTATGTAATTGCACACCAAAGATGACAATACCTAGATCTATTGTGTTTTGCCTAGCTAGGGGCATTAAACAATAATGCTTGTTGGAAGGCAACCCAATTTTACTTTTGCTTTCTGTTTTTTTATGTTTTGGTGTGTTTTTCACATTATTAATTCTGTAATTATTGTGTTTTCTTGTTTAAATTAGTGTTTGAGCCAAGTAAGACCTTTGGGATGGTCTACGGTGTTTGCAATTTGATTTTGCTGAAAAACAGAAACTTTTTCGCTCAGTTCAGAATTTTTATAAATCTATTGGAATGTGCTTTTGATCTGAAAGATTTACACAAGATTGATATACAAATTTCCCTGATTATCCTAATTTCTTGGAAGTTTTAGATTAACCAAAGTATTCGAAGTCTACAGATTGCTATAGACTATTCTATTTATGACAGATTCTGTTTTCTTTGTGTTGTTTGCTTATTTTGATGTATCTATTGGTTGTATCGGGGGCTATGAACCATGGAGAAGTTAGAACAGCAGGTATTACATAAATATAAAGTTGAAAATAGTACCTAAAGTGGTGATTTATTTTTCTTATACTAACGGATCTCATGAGTTTTCTGTTGAGTTTTGTGTTGTGAAGTTTTCAAGTTTTTTGCCAAGATTTCATGGACTATGGAACAAGGAGTGGCAAGAGACTAAGATTGGCGATGACCACACCCCAAGCCATATATCAGGATACCAAAAATCCTATTCTTGGGGATGCCCCAGAAGGCATCCCCTCTTTCGTCTTCAATCCATCGGTAAATTTACTAGAGGCTATATTTTTATTCACCACATGATATGTGTTTTTCTTGGAGCATCTTGTATGATATGTGTCTTTCCTTTTTAGTTTGCCACAATCATCCTTGCTTCACACATCTTTTGAGAGACATGCCGAATCATGAATTTATTAGAATACTCTATGTGCTTCACTTATATCTTTTGAGCTAGGCAATGTTGCTCTAGTGCTTCACTTATATCTTTTTAGAGCATGGTGATGTTATATTTTATAGAATTTATTGAACTCTCGTACTTCACTTATATTATTTTGAGAGTTTCCTAAAACATTATGGTAATTTTTTTAGGTTATGAATTTAGTCCTAATATAATGGGCATTCAAGAGGGATATAATAAAAACTTTCATATTAAGTGCATTGAATAGTATGAGAAGTTTGACTCCTTGCATATAGTTTTGAGATAATAGAGATGGTAATACGAGAGTCAAGCTAGTGAGTGGTTGTGATTTGGAAGAGATACTTGGGTTCAAGTTTGCGATTCCCATAGCATGCATGTACAGTGAACTGTTATGTAAGGAAGTTGGAGCATGATTTGTTTAATGATTGTCAACCTTTGTGTGAGGTTTATGAGCGCGCGATGGTTAACTCCTACCAACCTCTCCCCTAGGAGCATGAGTCTAATTATTTGTTTGATAACTAATATAATTTTGCAATAACTATGTGAGTTCTTTATGACTAATGTTGAGTCCATGGATTATATGCACTCTCACCCTTCCACCTTTGCTAGCCTCTCTAGTACCGCGCAACTTTCGCCGGTACATCAAACCATCCTTCCTCAAAACAGACACCATATCTACCTATTATGGCATTTCCATAGCCATTCTGAGATATATTGCCATGCAACTTCCACCATTCAATTTTTCATGACATGGACCATCACTTCATCTTGCATATAAGTCATATTTTATTTTAGGTATCGAGTTGTAAGTAAATAAAAGTGTGATGATTTTCATTATTAGTGCATTATCCCATGTGAGAAAAGGATATTGGAAGCCATGACTCCCTCACAAGTTGGGATGAGTATCCGGACTTTACAAAAAATAAAAGAGGCCAACGAAGCCCAAATAAAAAATAGAGGCCAAAGATGCCCACCAAAATAAAAAAATGAGGGAAAGAGAGATGGGACAATTGCTACTATCTTTTTCCATAGTTGTGCTTCAAAGTAGCACCATGATCTTCATGATAGAGAGTCTCCTATTTTGTCACTTTCATATAACTAGTGGATATTCATCTTGCATGACCACTTAGTTTTCTTTTTGAGCTTTCATACACTTATATCTCTAAGTGCATTTGTTGCATGGCAATCCGTACTCACTCACATTGATATCTATCAATGGGCATCTCCATAGCCCATTGATACGTCGAGTTGATGTGAGAATACCTTCTCCCTTCTTCCTTGCACCTCCTCCATATTCTATTCCACCTATAGTACCATATCCATGGCTCACACTCATGTATTGCGTGAGAGTTGAAAAGGTATGAGAACACCAAAAGTGTGAAACATTCTATTAACTTATTCATCAGGGTTGTGCATGATTTAGATACTTTGTGTGGGGAAGATGGAGCATAGCCAGGCCATATGATTTTGTAGGGATAACTTTCTAAGGCCATGTTATTTCGAAAGGACACGATTGCCTTGTTGGTGTGCTTGAAGTATTACAGTTTTTATGTCAATATTAGACTATTGTTTTGAATCTTACGGATCTGAATATTCATGCCAGAATAAAGAATATTACATTGATAAATATTTTAGGTAGCATTCCACATCAAAAAATTTGTTTTTATCATTTACCTACTTAAGGATAAGCAGGAATTAAGATTGGGGATGCTTGATACGTCTCCAACATATCTATAATTTTTAATTGTTCCATGCTATTATATTATTTGCTTGGACATTTTATATGCATTAATATCCTATTTAATACTCCCTCCGTTCCATAATGTAGTTCATATAGATTTATTGAAAATTCAATCTTTACAAACTGTGACCAAGTTTATGGAAAAAACTATCTATACTTATAATACCGAATGTATACAATGTGAAAGTACATCTTGTAATGTATATAATGATATGTATTTGGTATTCTAGATGTATATATATTTTTCTACAAACTTGGTCAAAGTTAAAAAAGTTTGACTTTTTAGAAAAACTATATGCACTACATTGTGGAACGGAGGGAGTATTATTTTTGGGACTAACCTATTAATCTAGAGCCTAGTGTCAGTTTCTGTTTTTTCCTTGTTTTTGAGTATTGCAGATAAGGAATATTAAACAGAGTTGAAACGGAATAAAATCTTCGGAATAATTTTTCTTGTACCATAAGCAATCCAGAAGACTTGGAGATGAACTCAGGAGAGCTGAAGCGTGGCCAGAAGCCACTGGGCGCTCCCTAGGGGGGGGGCCTGGCTTATGGGCCCATGGCAGCTCCCCTAACCATATTTCTTGGCCTATAAATGCATAAATATTCCTTGTATACTAGAGGGAGCCACGAAAACACTTTTCCACCACCACGAGCCTCGGTTCCCATGAGATCCAATCTTGGAGCCTTTTCTGATAATCTGCCGGAGGGGGATTCGATCACGGAGGGCATCTACATCATCTCCATTGCCCCTCCGATGATGCGTGAGTAGTTCACCATAGACCTTCAGGTCTCTATCTAGTAGCTAGATGGCTTCTTCTCTATCTTTTCTCTTCAATACCATGTTCTTCATGATCTTCTTGGAGATCTATCCGATGTAATACTCTTTCGCATTGTGTTTGTCGAGATCCAATGAGTTGTGGGTTTATGTTCAGATTATCTATGAATATTATTTGAGTCTTTTCTGAATTCTTATATGCATGATTTCATATCTTTGCAAGTCTCTTCGAGTTATTGGTTTGGTTTGGCCAGCTAGATTGGTAATTCTTGCAATTGGAGAAGTGCTTAGTTTTGGGTTTGATCTTGCGGTGTCCTCACCCAGTGACAAAGTAGGGCTAGCGAGGCACGTATTGTATTTTTGCCACCGAGGATAAAAGGATGGGGTTTTCATCATATTGCTTGAGTTTATCCCTCTACATCATGTCATCTTACCTAATGCGTTACTTTGTTCTTCATGAACTTAATACTGTAGATGTAGGCAGGAGTCGATCAATGGGTGGAGTAATTGTAGTAGATGCAGAACCGTTTTAGTCTATTTGACATGGACGTGATTCCTATCTGCATAATCATTGCCTTGGGTATGTTCATAATTATTCGCTTTTACATCAATTGCTCGACAGTAATTTGTTCACCCATCGTAATACTTGCCATCATGAGAGAAGCCTCCAGTGAAACCTATGGCCCCCGGGTTTATTTTCCATCTTATACTTTCAGATCTAAAACCAAAAATACCAAAAATACCTTGCTAGATTATTTTTACCCTTTGTTTTATTTTCCATTCAAGCAATCTACTCTATCTATCTCTATTAGATGTCATCCTCGCATGTAACCATGAAGGGATTGACAACCACTTTATAGCGTTGGGTGCAAATGTTTGATTCTTTGTGTAGGTACATCTATTGGGCACTTGCTTGTATCTCCTAATGGATTGATACCTTGGTTCTCAACAACTGATGAAAACACTTATCTACTTTGCTGCATCACCGATTCCACTTCAAGGAAATCAACGCATGCTGGAGAAGTAGCAAGAGCGATCTACACCAACAACTTCACCGCCGTCATCACCAACTCTCTCCCCCTCTATGCAGTGGTTCAACACCTCTTCTCCCTGCTGTAATCTATACGTGCTCAACGCCATTATGCCCCAATGATATATGGCTATCCTATGATGTTTGAGTAGATCGGTTTTGTCCTATGGGTTGATTGATGATCATGATTGGTTTGAGTTGCATGCTCTTATTATTGGTGTTGTCCTATGGCGCTCTTCGTGTAGCGCAAGTGTGAGGGGTCCTCGCTGTAGGGTTTGCAATATGTTTATGATTCGCTTATGGTGGGTGGCATGAGTGACAGAAGCACAGACCCGAGTAAGTAGGTTGTTTGCGTATGGGAATAAAGAGGACTTGATACCTTATAATGCTATGGTTGGGTTTTACCTTAGTGATCTTTAGTAGTTGGGGATGCTTTCTAGATTTCTAATCATAAGTGAATATGATCCAAGTAGATAAAGTATGTTAGCTTATGCCCCTCCCTCATATAAAATTTCAATAGTGATTACCGGTCTAGTTATCGATTACCTAGGGACAAATAACTTTCTTGTGACAAAAAGCTCTCTATTAAAACTAACTTAGTTTTCTCTTTATCTAAGAAGACCCAAGTTTTTATTCACATGTTCTTTATTATCTTTCAAACCTATCCCACAACACCTACAAAGTACTTCTAGTTGCATACTTGTTCTAGGTAAAACGAACGTTAAGCGTGCGTAGAGTTGTATCGGTGGTCAATAGAACTTGAGGGAATATTTGATCTACCTTTAGCTCCTCATTGGGTTCGACACTCTTACTTATCAAAAGAGGCTACAACTGATCCCCTATACTTGTGCGTTATCAAGACCTTTTTCTCGCGTCGTTGTCGAGGAGAAATAGCATGGGGTGAATATTGTCATTTATGCTTGTTTGCTTTATCACTAAGTATATTTCATTCGTTGTTCTATTTTTTGCCTATCTTTAGTTATGGATATGGAACACGAAATATAAAAACAATTAGGTGTACTTGCTACTCATGGAGATGGGGAACCTCGTAAAACCCTCGATGCTCATTATGTGAAAGATATTATGAACTACTTTAATAATCCTGAGAAAACCCCACTCAATTATATAATGGGATACATGTTGGATCAACTTGAATACTTTAGGGATTATCGCTTGACTCAAAAAGGGAAACTGTTATGGGATCAAATTCATATGTTGAAATGGTATGCTTGGAAACTATGCTTGAGATATGATATTACTTGTTTCTCTAGGATGAAGGCTAACACCTTCCCTTTTCATGTAAATTTAATGATAATGAAACCTTGGCTTCTAATCCTAATGGTATATATGATTACTATGATGTGTAACAAACGAAAGAGTTTGTTTCTTTTGAGGGTGCTTATGAAATAGAAGCCTTGTTTGAAAAGTACGAATATTATGATGACGTTGTTTATCGATCCCAAAAATTGGCCATGCTTCATTATTGTTATGCCAATTATGAATATAACGCCCATATTGATAAATTTATTGAGAAAGTCTTCGCTATCCATGAAGAGACTAATATTTTGCAGGAATCTATGGGAGAAGAAATTGATGACATGCGAGATCACTAGAAGTGTATGTCTAGAGGGTGGTGAATAAACTACTAGCAGGAATTTAAAACTACCTCAAGCATAAGATAAAGGGTTGGCAGTTTTAGCATATATAACAAGTCTAGAACACACACACATGCAAGTCATCAAGTATGGCAGTGGAAAGTAAAGACATTTAATATGGACGTAAGAAGTGGAGATAGAGAGATCAAACATGTGAAGGACACGAAGATTTTTCCCGTGGTTCCCATAGGTGTTGCTACTGTACGTCCATGTTTATGAAGTCTTCAACCCAGGGAGGGTAACGGTCACGAGAGTACACAAAGTTCTCTACCCAAGGAGGGTTCCACGAATAAGCAACCTAAACTATACCATGATGGCCTACGTCCATGGAGGACTAGCCTAACTCGGGGTAGAACTTCACGAAGTGGGAGATCTCCTTGCCCATACAAACTTCTTGGTTCACTCCACAACATGAAGTAGGAGCCTCCCAAGCGACAGCTAACCAATTGAGGAGGCACCACCCTCCAAAAGGTAATAGGCTCAATAATGTGGATGAACTCCTCGCTCTTGTGCTTCGAGATGATAAACTCCTCAATACACAATCACTCTCTCGTAGATTTGGCTTGGTGGAAGAGGTTGATTGGGTGGAAAGCAACTTGGGGACGCTAGAGATCAAGATTCATATGGTAGGAATGCAATGGCATGATCTCAACACATGAGTAGGTGGCTCTTTCTTACAAAATCAGTAGGTATGAGTGGGGAACTGTTCTGCGTGCTTCTCTTGCGAGTGAGTGGTGGTGGAGGGGTATATATAGGCATCTCCAAAAATCCAACCATTACACCTAATCAGTCAAACTCGGTGACACCGATGTGTTAATCTTGGTGGTACTGAGTTGCCTCAAATGTAGCTACTTTTGAATCTCGGTGACACCGATACATAAAACTCGGTTGCGCCGATAAGCTGAGCAACGGTCAGATTGCCAAACTCGGTGACGATGATTCAACAAACTCGGTGGTACGATTTTGTGAATTTGCATAACAGGAAGTTGGCAAACCAATCTCGATGGAACCAAAATGGAATCGGTTGCACCGAAGGGCTAGGGTTTGGCTGAGTCTATCTGAGGCTGAGAATCGATGGCACCGAGAGGAAATTGTTGGTTGCACCGATTTTGGATATGTGGCTTTGGACAGACTTTTGTGGAAGAGCGTGTGGGTGTATGTGGTGACCATCACTTATACACGTATGAGCATTTTGTTCACCAACAGTACCTTACCCCCTTTTGATAGTATTGTCTTTCCTATGGATTCAAAGTGATTTCTCACAAAGTAAAATGCAGAATCCTCTTTCTTGAAGCTTGGCCAATGCTATACACACTCCTTCTTCTTCATGGGGATACTCTCCACACTCCTTTTTGCCAACCCATCTCTCTATGGACATTATATGAAATACACTAGATGAAAGTATTAGTCCAAGAGACAATGTATGTTGTCATGAATTATCAAAACCACCAAGGGAGCATATTGTGATTTCAATCTCCCCCTTTTTGGCAATTGATGACAACATACAATCAAAGCTTCATATAAAGATATGCATTGATATATTGAAGACTTTGAGAGACACGTGACTTGGACTTGCACCCCCTAAATATGTCAAATCCCTTTAAAGGGTAGTTTCTTTGAGTGCATGAACTCACACATGAAAGGAAGGATATGATAAGTAATCTGTATCTTAGCCATATGCATCAAATGTATATGAATGAGGTGCATCCTTGATCAAGATTTCACTCTTGCAAACAATATGTATAAGAATCAAGAGATCATCTAGATCAAAGATATGATGCATACACTTACCTTGAGTTCTTGAGCATTCTAGTAGAAGAGATACACTTGAGAAAACAATGATAGGAAACACAAGAGTATTCCACCAATAAAAAGCAATAGACCATAAAACATACCAATATGTGGAGAACATATGGAAGATAGTATTCCCCAAGAAGTGATATGTCTCCAAGATCATTTAGAAGTTTCTTCCCTAGATATGAAAAATGTAGGACATCCACCCCCCTTGAATCTTAGAATGAGGATATTGGGATTGGATAGGGTCAAAAAATTCTAACATGAGAGATCAAATGTAGTAAACAAATCTTTCTCCAAAACATATTTTTACAGATCTTTCTCCAAAACATATTTTTCTCCCCCTACTTTGGTATACTCCCCTAGTTTATTCTCCTCTCCCCCTAAATCATATCTCCCCCTTTGCATAAGCATGTATCTCCCCCTTTAGCTTTGAAGCTTTTTATATTTTGTCCGCCTTTGGCATTAGTTTCCAAAAAGGTCAAACATAGGGTTAGGTACAGGGATCATTGATTAATAAGGGATCCTTGAGAACAAGGGCCATAGAATGTAGGATTCATAGAATATGAAAATCATCAAAAAAATGACGGAATCATTGAAAATAATTTCTCTCCCTTTGGATAAACTAAGAATTTGTTGAACTTCTCCTCCTTTGAGTAAGGGATCATTGAATATATTTCTCTCCCTCTTAAAAAAATAAAAGGGATCATCGAAGGATAGAGAAATCATAGAAAGAACTCGTAGATTTACAACAACAAACACACACTGAATTATGAGAGAAAGTCGGTGCTCTGAGACAAAATTTTTGGTGCTACCGATATAATGCTATGTAGCTCAAGTGCTGAATGGGTAGAACCGAGTCCTTTGTATCGGAGGCTCTGAGGCAAAATACAGAAACTTGGATGAATTTCCAAACTTTGCCAAGTATGTGAAAATTTGCAGCAAAGGATCAAAAACGATTTCGACACAAAAATATCAGCTAGAGAAGAGTTGAATGGTACCAAGAAAGCTTGCAATACAAAATGAACCAAACAAGATCTTAACTAGATGATGGGCGGTGACTAAGTCACCTATATAAGAGTATATTGACTTAGGAGCCAAGCAAGAATACTTGATCATAGGTCATTGTCACATCCCTAGTTTTACATGCACTAGGATTGATGTTTGAGTTTGCATCATGTTTAAATTTTCTTTAAACTTGAAATGGGGATGATCAAAACCCTAGCACAATTGAATTCAAATAAGTTCAACCAAAATATTTTTCAATGAACCAAAGTGGCCTTCTAAATGTTCATCATTTCTGGAAAAAATGTGGAAGCATTAATGAGAGGTGATTCATATTTTTCAAAGTCATTTTTTATTTAATTAAATCAAAAATATTTGAATTGGAGCTATAAAATAATATAAATAATTTAATAGCTCCAACAAATATGAAACTTTGCCAGGGCCTTTGGACTATTTCAATTAGTGCCCAGAAAAAGTTTCTTGTTTGTCTAAATTGATTTAGTATTTTTACTAAGTCACAAAAAAACTTCAAAAATAGAAAAACATAAAAAAGGGAAGAATCTTACCTGAGCCAAGGAGGGGGTCGGCCCCGCATCCCAGCTAGCCCAACTCAGCCTCCATCGTCCTCAACCTCGTGCTAGTAGGCAGAAGGGCGTGTGCCCGCGGTGCGCCCGCACACGCGCGGCCACCTCCTGCTTGCCGCTGAGGCCGGAGGTAGCTAGGAGCCCCAGCGCGACGCCTTGCCCTGTGCCCCTCTATCCTTCCCCTCCACCCTCATATCCTCCTTCCCTCTTGACCCCATAGTTACTACCACATGCTGGGCCCTGAAATATGACCTCGCTCGACTTATCATTCGCTTAGTCCTTGGTCTAGGAGTTGCAAGTAGTTTCTGGTGTTTATAGCATGCTAGAGGCCGTGCGTAGCGCTGACCCTGGGGGTGGGTTACGATGTGGTAGGCAGTGGCACGATGTACCAAGGGTCACCCAAATGGTGGGCTTGGGAACCCTGCGCACATCGTTTGGGGCCATGGCAGAAACTTCGGCCGGAATTCCGTGCGGGTTCAGTCTCAAATAAGCGATACCCTGGAGTAGAGGTCTTATGTGATTGACGGCCGTGGCTGACTCCCTCGCTGGGCATCTGCTTGAAGGTTGCCGAGGTGCATGGTTTTATGACCACACAACGATAAGTGGCGAGAGCGTGTGTGAAGAAGTACACCCCTGCAGGGTATGAAACTATTCGAATAGCCGCGTCCTCGGATATGGACTACTTGGAGAACTTATGTTTTTCATAGATAATCAAATGGATACTCATAAAAATATCAAGACAAGTGTGAGTACCGTGGATGGCACTCCCCCAGGAGAGGGAAGTGAATCCATGGTGATGTATTGTCATGGAGTTAGTGGACTCGTGTGCGATATCTAAAATTGTAACAAAGAGTTAAAATTTGAGTAGTGTAGGTTAGCCATGAGTCAAAGCTGGCATTAATGCATAAACTCCACCACTTCCTTGATGATATATGAGCATGATTAGACTATGTCTGTTTTAAAGACTTGCTGAGTATGTTTGTACTCACGTTTGCTTAAAAATGTTGCAGATGAGACCCAGGACCCATCAGGTGGGTTCTATCTAGATGTCGACGATGTCGTATATCTGGTGTCCCAGCTACGACCTTTGCCCTATGGCGGGCTGTAGATAGTCAGGCCATGTTCCTTTTTACTCATTTCATCTGTGTGTACTCAGACAGCTTAGGCTTCCGCTTGGTTTGTATGAACATGTTTGTATGACTTGTGTGTCGGGTCGTGTGACCCCTATCTGTAAGAACATATTATGCAAGTCTCATTTGAGCCTCTTAAATAAAAGTCGTGTTGTTGTATGGTTATGTTGTGATGCCATGGTTGTATCTATGCATCTAGGGCATGTTGTGCATACGTGTGACGTGCAAAGGTATGTATAGGATCCGACACCTAGTCGTGTGCCTTTAGTAGTACTCTTTACGGGAAACTGCCTCGTTGAGCTTCCACCGAGCCATGGTACCTTGCTACTGCTTCGGAAACATTGATTGATCATCATGTATCCTTCTTTGCTACTGTGTCTGTCCCTTCGGGGAAATGTCTCGCAGTGTAATGGAGTCCTCTGCGCACGCTTGAGGCCGACACCTGCATTGCTGGGTTACGTATGTCTGTTTCCGTATGGATGTGCCGCTTGGGTTCTATGACTAGATATGTCGGCCCGGGTTCTTTGTCGTTTTATTGCCAGCAACATGTCCACATACGTGAGCCAAAAGGCGCAAACGGTCCCTGCTAAGGTAAGGCTACAGCCATGGAACTTACCGTGCGTGAGGCCGCAAAGTGATGTGATATGTTACAGTCTGGATTCATATGACTTAGGATCCAGGTCCCGACAGCGTTGGTATCAGAGCCTGACTGACTTTAGGACTACCAAGGCAAACCGGTCAAAGTTGAGTCTAGAAACACTATGAAAAGTAGGGGAATTGATTGTGGAAGGGAACATAAGGCTCTTTTTACTCCTCTTCCCAAGTTATTCTGTTCTGAGTCATTCTCATATTTTCTAGGGGGATAAGAACTAGGCTGCTCATCCATTGCTTAGGATACCGAGTTACTAACCATGGACCACTAGCTAGCTTGTTTGAAAGTGAATGAAGGCACTTAAGTTTTGTTGGTGGGACAAACAGATGGAGAAGAGATTTGAGTCTAGAAAGTCGAGTGGTTATGCTTTTCCAATCTTTTGAAGTTGTCTCAAAATCCTTTTTGAGCAATTACAGCCGTTATGTTGTCCAATTTCTGCTAGAGTCTCTTATGTCTTTGCATCATTTTCTGTTTCAGATGCCCCCTCGTCCTTCCTGTCAGGTGGTCCGTCTGACCAGGTACATTGATGTACCGGGTCACACAACCATGTTGGTTAGAGTTATGATGGAGGCTGCATATCGTTGGTACCCGGAGTACACAGTGGAGGAACAGTATCGTTGGTACCCGGAGTACACAGGCTGGATATCTGTGTACTGTCAAGATTTATCCTTCATACCCTGCTGCTACAGACCCGCTTCACTGGACTTATGGTTTAGGTGTCACCATAAATATGGTAGTTCAGGAGGCCGCTTACACCATGCTGACTATCATGAGGTTTCACCATGGTCTGCTTCAGAACACAGAGTTTTGTTATGTTCATACTTCTATGGGAGGAGAGGATGGTTATCTTAGTGCAGCCTACTATGATCATTCCTATGAGGACCCTAGACTGCAGGTGACCGCTCAGATGTTGGAGAACAGGGATCGTGATGCACGCGCCCTTCACATGGAGCTTTATGCTACCTGTGCACGTTGTTGGACAGCCCTGACACAGCTGGCACATGTCGTGTAGACAGGATATGGAGATTTGGAGGTGCTGACCCCATCACGGACTCATCTGCCAGCACACGTAGACTGGCCCGATGTTGGAGGCATCACCCATCTTCGAGGACCGCTGTTGCTGCCGACAAGGGGACCAAGGCCACATCCGTGTCCTTATGGCTCCCAGGGATCACAGGCTAGAGTGTTTCCAGATCCTCAAGTTCAGCTCCCGGGTCATGGGGGTAACCTGTATGAGGCATTCTACGGTGATGCTTGCGTACATGGATGTTAGTTCTAGTATGGTAGTAATCATATCGCCACAGTCATGCGTGTCTTGTGGGATATGATGAGGTTGAGAGTTGAGTTCCGGAGTTGTAGATAGATAATGTATAGGAAGCTTGTAATGCCTCCGATGAATTATGTCATGGTGTGTATGAATCATGGTGTTCATATGGCAGTTGTTTTACCATGTTGATTGGTGTTTACCCTGCACGCCATGTTGTCTAGTACACTCCTTATCTTATGTCATAGAGTTGTTGTTCCCTATGATTAAGCTATGGGTTTGTTTTCCCAAGATGGTGGCAACTAGGAATAACCCCGTGCCTGCCCTTGAGCAGGGCATGGGAAGCCAGCCAAGGCAAGAGGATCTGGCACAGGCGCCTTCCTTGGCGGAAGTAATGCTACAAGCTGAATGGAACAAGAGGGAGACCAGCAGGCTGTTGGAAAGAATCGAGCAGAACACAGCACGTGCTCCCTGCAATGATCTCAATGATGGCGTATCACTAGGTGATTTCATCAAATTGTGCCCACCCAAGTATCATCATTCGGTCGACCCACTCAATGCGGATGACTGGCTGACTAGCTTGTATCGCAAGATCCGGGCTGCCAATGTGACCGAGGCCAACAAGGTGACCTTTGCAACTAACTTTCTAGCAGGACCCGCCAATCTGTGGTGGGAAAATTTTGAAGCCATGCGTCCCGCAGGCCCCGCACCAACTTGGACAGAATTCAGTGCAGCCTTTCGTACCCATCACATCCCGGAAGGGCTGATGGATCGTAAGAGAGAGGAATTATGTGCCTTCACCTAGGGCAGACTGTCAGTGGATGCTTATAGTCATGAGTTTGGAAACCTTGCTTGCTATGCTCCTGAGGAAGTTTCTACTGATGCCAAGAAGCAAGCTAGGTTCCGCAAGGGACTTAATCCTAAGATCTGTCGAGATCTGCGCGTGCCTGAGTGCACCACTTTCCAGGCTCTCGTCAACAAGGCAATCAATGCCGAGACTGGACAGACAGATTATGAGGCCACGATAAAGCACAACCGTGACTTCAGCCCCACATCTGGCTCGGGCCCCAATAAACTCTGGGTCTGGGTGCCCAACAAAGCTCTGCCGCCAAGATACAATGCGAGTCTATCCTTCCAGGCGCCTCACCCAGCTCAGCCCAACCCTCCAGTCAGGCCATTTGGAGGACCGCCTGCAAATGTTGCACCCCGTGCCACCATGGTCTGCTATAAGTGTGGAGAACTGGTACACTACTCCCGTGAGTGTCCCCAGAATAATACTAAGCCCGCTGGACGTGGAAAGCTAGGAAAAGCCTTCTTTGTTAAGCCAGCTCCTGCTCGTGGACGAGTGAACTATGTGTTTGCTGAGGAAGCCGTTGAGGATCCTGATGTTATAGTAGGTATGCTCCTTGTCAATAGTCATCCAGCATTTGTTCTATTTGATACTGGGGCATCTCATTCCTTCACCTCAAAAAGTTATGCACAGTTGCATAACATGTCTTTTTGTGATATGCCTACTCCTTTAGTAGTTCAGACTCCTGGATCAAAATGGCAAACTTCTAGAGTGAGCCATGATACTGAGATTCTGGTGGATAGATTAGTCTTCCTAGCATCTTTGATAGCCCTCAAGTCTTTGGACATCAATAACATTCTAGGTATGGATTGGATGAAAGCCCACTATGCCAAAATTGATACTCATTCTAGGAATGTTCAACTTACACATGCATCGGGTGAGATAGTTAATGTCTCCACTCGAACAACCAAGTGCCAACTCTGTTCCCTCAATACTAGCCCCCTTCCAGAGTTAGAAGATATTTCGGTAGTCCGTGACTTTTCGGATATCTTTCCAGAAGAACTGCCAGGAATTCCTCCTGTCAGAGATGTTGAGTTTGTGATAGAGCTCATCCCAGGGACTGTCCTAATAGCCAGAAGACCCTATAAGATGACACCCTTAGAACTAGCCGAACTTAAGATCCAACTCGATGAGGCTTTGGAGAAAGGTTTCATCCGTCCCAGTTCTTCTCCTTGGGCTTGTCCCGTCCTCTTTGTTAAGAAAAAGGATGGTTCGGATCGGATGGTTGTGGATTATCGGCCAGTGAATCTGGTCACCATTAAGAACAAGTATCCGCTCCCTAGGATCAACGACTTGTATGATCAACTCGCTGGATCCTCTGTCTTCTCCAAAATGGATTTGAGGTTGGGATACGATCAAATCAGAATTAGGAACGGGGACATTCCAAAAACGGCTTTTGTTACTCGTTGTGGCCCATACGAGTACACCGTCATGTCCTTCGGTTTAACCAATGCCCCAGCCACCTTCTGTCCCTTGATGAATTCGATCTTCATGGAGTATTCAGCTAATTTCTTCGTGGTTTACCTCGATGATATACTCATCTACTGGAGGAACAAACAAGAACATGCTGAGCATCTAAGGTTGGTATTGATGAAACTTTGAGAGCACCGTCTGTACGCCAAATTCTCCAAGTGTGAATTTCCGTTGCCAAAAGTGACCTATCTGCGCCACGTGATTTCTGGTAAAGGTATTGTTGTCAATCCCGAGAGAGTTTAGGTCGTCCTTGATTGGACTCAACCTGAATCGGTTAAGAAAGTTCGGAGTTTCCTTGGCTTAGCGAGCTATTGTCGCCGCTTTGTCGAGAATTTCTCCAAGGTTGCAAAACTCTGACTGAACTCCTCAAGAAAGGTAAAAAGTTCGTGTGGACTCCACAATGTGAGCACAGTTTTTAGGAGTTGAAAAGACGACTGACCTCTGCTCCCGTTCCGGTGCCACCAGATTTCTTTAAGGACTTTGTTATCTATTGCGACGCCTCATGACAAGGATTAGGTTGCATTCTCATGCAAGATCGTCATGTGATTGCATACGCATCTCGACAGTTGAGTCCACATGAGGATAATTATCCAACACATGATCTTGAGCTTGCAGCTGTAGTCCATGCACTAAAAACCTGGCGACATTACCTTCTGGGTAATCGTTGCAAAATTTTCACCGATCACCAAAATCTCAAATATATCTTCACCCAGCCTGATTTGAATCTCAGGCAAAGACGATGGGTTGAGTTGATCACAGATTACGACTTAGCGATAACTTACACCTCGGGGAAAGCCAATGTCATGGCTGATGCACTAAGTCGCAACATATTGTAACAATCTGATGTTACACAAGGTCAACCATTTCTCCATGAGGAATTTCGGAAGTTAAACCTCCATATTGTTCCTCAAGGATTACTATACAACTTGGTGGCGAAACCTACTCTTAAGGATCAAATTATAGCTAGCCAGAAGCGTGATAAGGGTATTTCCCAGATCAAAGAGAACCTTGTAAGCGGTATCACTAAGGATTTCTCTATTGATGATCAAGGTGTGGTGCTCTTCCAGAACCATTTGGTTGTTCCCAAGAGCCAACATCTTCGGCAGCTAATTCTTAAGGAGGCTCATGATTCTCCTATCTCAATTCATCCGGGTAGTACCAAGATGTATCAGGACCTACGCCAGAGGTTCTAGTGGACTAGGATGAAGAGAGAAATTGCTCAGTTCGTTGCTAACTACGACGTTTGTCGTTGCGTGAAAGCAGAACATCAAAGGCCTGCTGGCACCCTTCAACCTTTAGCTATTCCCAAATGGAAATGGGATAAGGTCGGTATGGATTTCATTACCGGATTTCCCAGGACCAAGAGAGGGAATAATGTTATGTTTGTGGTCATCAACCATCCTTGCAAAGTGGATCATTTTCTTCCTGTTCAGGAGAGCATAACTGCTAGCCAACTAGCAGAGTTATATGTTTCTCGAATAGTTTCTCTTCATGGTGTTCCTTTGGAGATTAACTCAGACCGTGGAAGTATCTTTACTTCCTGTTTTTGGGAAGTTTTCAAACCGCTATGGGGACTCATCTATCCTTTAGCACTGCTTTCCACCCGCAATCAAGTGGTCAAGTCGAGCGAGTCAATCAAATCCTTGAAGACATGCTCCGAGCTTGTGTTATATCTTTTGGTATGAACTGGGAGAAATGTCTTCCTTTTGCCGAGTTTGCATATAACAATAGTTATCAATCAAGCTTGGGCAAAGCCCCTTTTGAAGTTCTCTATGGACGAAGGTGTCGAACACCTCTTAACTGGTCGGAAACCGGAGAGAGGAAACTCTTTGGCCCAGATATGATCTAGGATGTAGAGGAGCAAGTTCGCACTATTCGTGAAAAGTTGAAAACAGCCAAATCTCGTCAAAAGAGCCAATATGATCGCCGTCATAAGGCTGTGACCTATGAAGTTGACGAGAAGGCTTGCCTTAGGGTTACACCTCTGAAGGGTACCCATGGATTCGGTATCAAGGGCAAGTTGGCTGCTCGTTATATTGGACCTTTTCGCATTCTTGCTAAATGAGGAGAGGTTGCCTACCAATTGGAACTTCCGCCGCATCTTTCAAAGGTTCATGATGTCTTCCATGTCTCACAACTCACGCATTGCTTCTTGGACCCTGTCCGTGAGGTAGACCACGTAGCGCTTGATCTCCAAGATAACCTTACATATCGAGAATACCCTGTTCGTATTCTTGATCAAGCTGAGCGTACCACTCGGCGTCGGAACATCAAGTTTCTCAAGGGTCGGTGGTCACACCATTCTGAAAAGGAGGCCACGTGGGAAAGAGAAGATCGTCTTCGACTAGAGTACCCCGCGCTCTTCCCAACGACTTCAAAATCTCGGGATGAGATTCTTTCGAGTGGGGGTGAGTTGTCACATCCCTATCTAGGAGTCATAGGAATAGCATGTGTTTGCATCATGTTTCAATTTGGCATCAACTTGAAACGGGGAGCTAAGGAAACCCCAAGCTCACTTTGATCAAAACAATTCAAATTTGGTGAAAATTCAACAAATCCAAAATGCCCACTAAAAATGTTCCCTATGTCTGGTAAATTTGGTCATGATTATAACAGGGATCATTTCAATTATTTGAACAATAAAAGCAATTAAAAAATAAATGATAAAGCCTCTGAAAATACCAAATAAAGGATTTATCATTATTTTGGTTTTCAAATATCCTGCAACTTTTTGGATAAGTTTGAAATATTCAAACTTGATTATATAAAATATTGGGATAATTTTGAGATAACATTTGTACCTAAAAATAAAATAATACAAATAACACAAAGGTAGAAAACAGAGAATAAAAAGAAATAGAAAGTGGAAAGGCTTACCTGGCCGAGCCCACCAGGAGGCCCAGCCCACTAGGGGTAGCCCCGTCTTCTACCTCTTGCCAGAAGGTAGAGGAGGAGCAGGGGACGGCACCCGCGATGGTGGCGGCACGCCACCTGCCTGCCTGGCCGCCCCCTCGTCGCGCTGGCGAGCTAGAAGACCTCTCCAGGGATGTGCTGCCCCCCTCTCCTCTCCATTTTCCCCCTGGTTCCCCCTTTCCCCTCCTCTGCCGAGCGTCGCCATAGCCGCCGCTCGCCGTTGCCGTAGCCTCCGACGTCCCCTCGCCCCTCTGCCGTGCCCCTGAGCATCACCGCTACCCCCTGGTCCTCTCCATGGCGCCAGAAGATCCCGGGAACCCCTCGAAGCTGCCGTCGTGGTCATCTTCAACCTCGGGACCCGCCGGAGCTTCGTCGTCGATTTTGCCGTAGCCGGGTCGTCCCCGAGCATGCTAAGCCACCTGCAGCTCTACAAGTGAGCACCCTATCCTCCTCCCTCTCTCCCCTGGTCTCTCCGTGCTCCTTGGTGTCCTCCCCGTCATGGCCGTACGGGCGCCGCCTCGGAAAGTGCTTTTCGGCGAGCCTCCAGCGACCCCAAGCCCCCCTGGCCAGCCCGCTCGATGCGGTCGAGCATGGGCTTGCTCCCAGTGCTCTCTGCACGCTGATCCGAGCCCCCTAGCAGCTTCCGGCGAGCCTCCGCCGTGGCGGACGGTCGTCGGCGACCACCCTCCGGCCGGTGCCGACGTGGCCGGCTGGTTAGCCTCTAATCCCCACTGTTTAATTAGCCAGTGACGCTAACAGTGGGCCCCTGGGTGGGTCAAACCCCCTGGTCAGCGTGGAGGTTAAGCTTGAGACATTGACATGTGGGCCCTACACGTCAGGTTTGACTCTGGCCCGGTCAGCTGACCAGCTGACGTCACAGTGACGTCAGGCTGATGTCATTTTCCCCTTTTCTAGTTTAAAAATAATTCCAAAAATTATTCAATACATCAAAAATTCATATAAATTAATATGTAAATCAGATGAAAATAATTTATATATGAAAATTTATCAGAAAAATCCAATGATCCAATGGTGCTATTGTCATGCATGTTAGAGCAATCTAAATAGGTGAACACTGACATTTACTAATAGGTTAGTATATGGAATTGAAATAAAGAACGATTTTGAATCTATATTCAACTTCATTTCAAATCAACATGAACACTAGTTGCATTACCTCCTCCATACATGCTATCATGCCATGATCATGCATCATATTGTTGCACTTGCGTGTGTTGACTGTTTCTTATCTGCATTGCGGTAAGCCCTACTTCTGAGGATACCCCCGAGTATCCCGACGAAGGAGAGAACCTTTCCGCTACCCAGCAAGTAAGAACCCCCTTTGATCATACCGATAACATCCTACTCTCTTGCTCCTGCTCTTGTTTATTGCATTAGGACAATCGATCACATGTCAGTCATACATGGTAGATGATCCTATTCGGCTCCATAACCTACCATTGCCACAGTTAATAGCTACACCTTGCAACCTAGCATACCTGGTAGATGCTTGTGCCATGATGTGCTTAGTTGGCTTTGCCTACTATGCTTGTTGTGCTTAGAGTTGTGTCAGGTCTGATTCATCTGGGTGATGAACTGAGTGAAACGATGTTGTTCTGATGTGGTGATATAATGATGAACTCGATTTGGTAAGGGTAGCGATGAGAGGCTATGTAGGAGTACATAGCGGGTTGTCTCATTGGGACCATTCTTAGGAACTGAGTTCCATGTTTGTGATCCACGACTAGTTACTACCACATGCTGGGACCTGAAATATGACCCCGCTCGACTTTTCGTCGCTTAGTCCTTGGTCCAGGAGTTGCAAGTAGTTTCTGGTGTTTATAGCATGTTGGACGCCGTGCGTAGCGTTGACCCTAGGGGTGGGTTATGACACGGTAGGCAATGGCACGGTGTACCAAGGGTCACCCGAATGGTGGGCTTGGGAACCCTGCGCACATCGTTTGGGGCCGTCGCGGAAACTACGGCCAGACTTCCATGCGGGTTCAGTCTCAAATAGGCGATTGCCTAGACTAGAGGTCTTATGTGATTGACGGTCGTGGCCGACTCCCTCACTGGTCATCCGCTTGAAGGTTGCCGAGGTGCGTGGTTTTATGAGCACACAATTATAAGTGGCGAGAGCATGTGTGAAGAAGTACACCCCTGCAGGGTATGAAACTATTCGAATACCCACGTCCTCAGATATGGACTACTTGCAGAACTTATGTTGTTCATAGATAATCAAATGGATACTCATAAAAATATCAAGACAAGTGTGAGTATCGTGGATGGCACTCTCCTAGGAGAGGGAAGTGAATCCATGGTGATGTATTGTCGTGGAGTTAGTGGACTCGTGTGTGATATCTAAAATTGTAACAAAGAGTTAAAATTTGAGTAGTGTAGGTTAGCCATGAGTCAAAGCTGGCATTGCTGCATAAGCTCCATCACTTCCTTGATGATATATGACCATGATTAGACTAGGTCTGTTTTACAGACTTGCTGAGTACGTTTGTACTCATGTTTGCTTAATAAATGTCGCAGATGAGACCCAGGACCCATCAGGTGGGTTCTATCTAGATGTTGGCGATGCCGAATAGCTGGTGTCCCAGCTACAACCTTTGCCCTGTGGTGGGCTGTAGATCGTTAGGCCATGTGCCTTTTTACCCCTTTCATCTATCTGTACTCAGACAACTTCTGCTTCTGCTTGGTTTGTCTGAACATGTTTGTATGACTTGAGTGTCGGGTCCTGTGACCCCTATCTGTAAGAACATATTATGCAAGGCTCATCTGAGCCTCTTAAATAAAAGTCGTGTTGTTGTATGGTTATGTTGTGATGCCATGGTTGTATCTATGCATATCGGGCATGTCGTGTGTACGTGTGATGTGCAACGGTATGTATGGTATCCGACACCTAGTCATGTGCCTTTAGTAGTACTCCTTACGGGAAACTGCCTCTTTGTGCTTCCACCGAGCCATGGTAGCTTGCTACTGCTCCGGACACATACATTGACCGACATGTATGCTTCTTTGCTGCTGTGTCTGTCCCTTTGGGGAAATGTCTCATAGAGTAATGGAGTCCTTCTAGCTTGCTACGACTCGTCTACACACGCTTGAGGCCGACACCTACATTGCTGGGTTACGTATGCCTGTTTCCATACGGATGTGCCGCTTGGGTTCTATGACTAGATAAGTCGGCCCGGGTTCTCCGTCGTTTGATTGCCAGCGACATGTTCACATACGTGAGCCAAAAGGCGCAAACGGTCCTGGCTAAGGTAAGGTTGTAGCCGTGGAACTTACCGTGTGTGAGGCCGCAAAGTGATGTGATATGTTATAGTCTGAATTCATATGACCTAGGATCGGGGTCCTAACAAGAAGGAAGGAAGAGGAGAGGCAAGACGACGGGGATAGGGGTTTCCAGGAAATTAGGGCCGTGGCCTGCATCCTGGATGGCCCTCCGGCCCCAGCCTCCAACCGCGTATTCAAGCAGTTCGTGCGGGAGGTGAACACGACACTCCCAAAGCCCGAGGTGTTGGAGATATGCCCTAGAGGCAATCATGTATGATGATATTTCCTATGTGTTTATGAATAAAGATAGTCCTTGGACATTATGAGTGATGTGTATTACTAAGTACGTTACTTGTTCGTGAGACTATGCATTGTATGATAACTATCCTAAATGGTCCCTAGTCGAAGGGTTGTGTGGACGCGCAACTAATCAGACTAGCATATGACAAGGTGGATGGTTCGGTCTCACTGACCATGTAGCATTGGATGCTAGCCAGATAATATGGACTCAAAAAGGTCTTGTCGGATTCGACATAGTCGCATCCGAGTCGAGATAAGGTCTGAGTTCGACATACCCAACTATGAGACGGAGCGAAAGGTCATCTGTGAGTCTCTAGTACAACATATGTTCTATGTCCTAAGACCTGAGCTAGCGCATGTACTCAGGATGGTGACAGACTTGTTTTGGGCTGACCAAATGCTACTATGTGACTGGGTAGTTACAAAGGTAGGTTTCGGGCTTGTCCTGACCCATGCTAAGAGACATGGTCGAGTAAGATGGGATTTGGCCCTCCTACCAGGAGAGATATACTCTCGACCCCTTGGGTGATCCGACTTGGATAAGCATGGCCATGTGATGAGGATTATGAGATAATCCGAATGTTAGTCGGATTCACCGAAACGAGAAAAAGGTCGTGCTACAACAAGGATGACCATGTCGCCTTGTGCATGACAACATATATCGTGTGGCAAAGGGAACAAAAGTGTGAAGTACAAGTTCGCCAAACCAGCTTCATCGGACACTTGGGGTCGGAACGTCTTGCTAGAGGCCGCTACCGACCCATCAAGTCGGATGTCATCTGACTCGCGACCAAGTGGACGAGAACCTAAAGGGTCGCGCGCTTAAGGGAAGGAACACGTGGGCTTTAGGATCCATGCGAGGACCAAGAGTTGAGCCCGCGTCGGATGCCTATATATAGTCGAGGTGCGGAACACCCATCCGGTTGGTTGCTTCAGCATCGTCATTAGGGTTTGCATGTGGTGCGAATAGCCACCTCCCCTCGCCGCCGCCAACCATGTGATCGGATCTAGCAGTCCGCCGCATGGGTGTTCCTCCTGCACGCGTGGATACCGTTAGAGGCGGTGCACTTGCGCCGCTCCGGCGAACCTGTACATGGGATCCGGCGATCGGCTGTTCGAGGGAGATCGGAATGGTTGATCGACGGAGATCGGATGAGGAGGAGACAGACCACACGAACGCGCTGCCCCAACTCTACTTCCGCTGCACAACACTGCGCGTCTAGTGGTAATGATCTATGATTCATCTCCATAGCAAGTTCTTGGATGCTCTGCGTGTAGGAAAATTTTAATTGGCATACGATGCACCTACGGTAGAACCCAACAGTGGTATTAGAGCCTCTATTATAGGATTTGGATTCAGATCATATGCATATTTGATATGCAGAGGCGGCAGATGAGATCCGTTATCATGCATGACATCGGCTATGTGCATGGTTGATGAGATCAACTGCACATCGGGATAGATTGATGCTATGTTTTTTGTCAATCGGAATAGATGAGTTCGTGACACAACCTACCCCTACTGACCGGTATCCGCCATCGGGGTTAATCGTGAAACGTAAATCCGAATCGGGTTCACGATGATCGATGAGATCGGTCAGATCAGAAAATTTGGCATGATCAGAGTGTAGATGAAATTTATGATTTCTAAAAATGTCGGGACCGCCGTGTGCGTAGCACGTTTGGGGTCAAGGAAAGAAACTTCACAATGTAAAGTTGTTCAAATTTGAATCTGGACAGGGAGACCTTTGGAATAGTTTGATGAATCAGATCAACTTGCATTGAGATGAATCTTTGCAAAATCATCACTTATGATAGTGTTGACTTTCTGGAATTTTCCTAGAATTTATTGGGAATATTTCTTACAAAAATATTCCAACAGTTCGATTTGGATAGAAAGGGTTTTGAGGGGTTTTGCCCATGAATTTGAACATGACCATGTGTTGAAACTCATATATATGGAAAATATATGTCCACTAAGTTTCCCTAAATTTTCTCAAATATTTTCAAAGCATTTAAATAATTTTTCCCTATGAAAAAACATTTCTGGTCTTAAGAAAAAGCCTTTAACTAAAATATAAAAATAATATTTAAAATTAATATTTGGTGGTTTTGCTAAGTAATATATATAGTAGGTTTGAAGTAAAGCCCTTGGGGAGAAAGAATCCACCTAATTTGAGGACTTGCAGTGCAAACCTCAATTCAGGGGGTTTTGAAGACCTAATTTGAATAAATCTTTTTTGGTCCAAATAAAATTTGATAAAACTATTTTTGGGAACTACTCACATGGCATGATCATTGGGCAAGAAGTTTGGGTCAAGGAAGATGAATAAGAAGAGGAGTGGAACCTAAGAGTGCCACACACAAACAACCAAACAACCAAACAAGCACCAATTTAAGCAAGCACAAGCATTGAAAAAGTTTTAATTATCTCCAAATTTTATAAATCCTAACATCACAAGGTGATACAAACACAGGGTGTGATAGAGCTGCCCCCCTTACAAGAATCTCATCCCTGAGACTCCTATGCTAAGGGCTAAAAAGATAAGGGAACTCAGATCTAAGATAGTCTTCACGCTCCCAGGTTGCTTCAGCTTCAGAGTGGTTGCTCCATTGGACCTTGAAGTACTTGATGGTGTGGCTTCGGGTGCAGTGCTCGGCTACATCCAAATGTGAACTGGCCTCTCACGATAAATGAGGTCTGGCTGAAGATCGATGGCTTGATGGTCGATGTCCTTGTAGAGGTCTGGGCGGTTGGGACCTTGGAGACATTTCCGGAGTTGTGACACGTGAAAGACATTGTGCACATCTGATAACTCGGAAGGTAGCTCTATCTGATAGGCAACATCTCTTCGCCTGTCAGTGATCTTGAAGGGGCCGATGAACCTTGTTGCAAGTTTTCCTTTTACGTGGAATCGCTTGGTTCCCTTGAGAGGCGTGACAGGGAGGTAAACATGGTCTCCAACACAAAAACTCATGTCCTGATGACAAGAGTCGGCGTAGCTCTTCTACCTAGTCTTGGCAGTCTGGAGTCATTCTCGAACGAGTTGAACTTGCTCTTCTGCTTTGCGGAGGATATTTGGGCCACAGACTAGCCCTTCTCCGGTTTCCGACGAGTTGAGGGGAGTACAACACTTGCGTCCATACAACACCTCAAATGGTGCCATCTGAAGACTCGTCTGGTAGCTGTTGTTGTAGGAGAACTCAGCAAACAACAGGCAATCTTCCCACTTGGCTCCATCAGCCAAGACACAAGCGCGGAGCATATCTTTGAGTATCTAATTTACTCGTTCTATTTGCCCACTGATCTCGGGGTGAAAAGCAGTGCTGAAAGAGAGCTTGGTTCCCAAGGCTTCTTGGAACCTATTCAAGAACCTTGAGGTGAACTGGGTGCCTCGGTCTGATACGATCTCCTTAGGAACTCCGTGGAGGCTCACAATCCGGTTGATGTAGAGGTTGGCCAATTGGTTCCCATTGTAGGTTGTCTTAACGGGAATGAAGTGGGCTACATTGGTCGGGTGATCGATAATGACCAAAATGGAATCAAGTCCTTTACTTGAACATGGTAAACGGTGAAGAAATCCATCCCGATTTTGTCCCACTTCCATTTAGGCACTTTGAGAGGTTGTAAAAGCCCAGCAGATCGCTGGTGCTCAACTTTGGCTCTCTGGCATATATCACACTTGGCGACAAAGGTGCCTATCTCCCGTTTCATGCCATGCCACCAGAATCTTTCCTTGAGGTCTTGATACATCTTGGTTCCTCCAGGATGGATGGAGTATGGAGTGCCATGAGCTTCTTGCATGATCAAGTTCTTGAGCTCATCTTTGTTGGGTACGCAAATGCCATTCCCGAACCATACAACTCCTTGTTAATCCATTGAGAATCCTAGGGCCTTTCCTGCCTTGATCTTCCTCTTGATGCCTTTAGTGCTCTCGTGTCCCTTCTGGGCTTCTTTGATATCATCCATCAAGGTAGGCATTGATTCGAGGTTGGCAAGGAATCCAGGTGCAACTAGATCCAAGCCGAAGCCTTCAAGCTCTTCATATAGGCTTGGGAGGCCTTTCCTTAATCATGGCATTCAAGGAACAAGCCTTTCTACTTAAGGCGTCTGATACCACGTTGGCCTTTCCAGGGAGGTATTGAACAGTGAGGTCATAATCCTTGATCAACTCCAGCCATCTTCGCTGCCTCATGTTCATTTCCCTTTGGGTGAAAATATACTTCAAACTCTTGTGGTCTGAAAGTATATCTCACATCGCTTCCCCAGAAGGTAATGTCGCCATGTTTTCAAGGCATGAACCACAGCTGCCAACTCAAGATCATGAGTAGTGTAGTTCTCTTCATGAGGTCATAGATGTCTGGATAGACATGCTACAACTCTATCTTCTTGCATCAGAACACCTCCAAGCCTGGTTCTTGATGCATCACAGTATATCACGAACTCCTTGTGAATATCGGGGGTGGCCAAAACTGGGGATGTGGTCAACCTCTTCTTGAGCTCCTGGAAGCTTTCCTCGCACTTAGCTGTCCATTCGAACTTCTTGTCCTTCTTCAAAAGCTGGGTCATGGGTCGGGCAATGCTCGAGAACCCTTCCACGAACTTGCGGTAATATCCCGCGAGTCCGAGGAAGCTCTTGACTTACTTCATGGTGGTTGGGGATTGATATTCAGTCACGGCTTCAATCTTGGCAGGATCCACTAACAATCCTTCTGCGGTCAACACATGACCCAATAATCCAACTTCATGTAGCCAAAATTCACACTTGCTGCACTTGGCATAAAGCTGGTGCTCTCGAAGCTTGTCTAGGACCAATCTCAAGTGTTTCTCATGCTCCCCTTCAGACTTGGAGAAGACGTGTATGTCATCAATGAAGATGACAATGAACTTGTCCGAGTACTCCAGGAAGACTTTATTCATGAGGTACATGAAGTAGGCAGGGGCATTGGTTAACCCGAATGACGTGACCATGTATTCATACAGGCCATACCGGGTTACAAATGCTGTCTTCGGAATGTCTTGGGGTCTGATCATTAGCTGATAATACCCAGACCTGAGGTCAATTTTGGAGAACATCTTGGCCACGTTCAACTGATCGAACAAGTCTTCAATCTTGGGGAGTGGGTACTTGTTCTTTATTGTGACTTCATTGAGAGAAGGGTAATCGACACAGAGTCTGGTAGTTCATTCCCTCTTTGACATAAATAGAATAGGTGAACCCCAAGGAGAGGCACTCGGGCAAATGAATCCTTTTCTGAGCTGCTCTACCTATTGCTTCTTCAATTTAGCCAACTCTTCAGATCCCATCTTGTAGTCATTATTATATATGGGCCTTGATCCAGGCATAAGCTCAATGATAAACTCAATGTCGCGGTCAGGAGGAATTCCGGGTAGCGCATCAGGAAAAACATCTGTGTATTCACATACCACTGGTACTTGATCCAACTCAACCCCTGATAGACAGTTAGCTTGAGGGGCTTGAGTGGAAGTAGGGTTGGGAACATACTTGACTTCCACTCCGGTCATGGTCACAATCCTCTTGGCACAGTCTAACAAGCCTTGGTGCTTGGTTACCCAGTCCATGCCTAGGATCACATCCAGGCCTTCTGACTTCACTATGATAAGGTCTGCTAGGAAATCTACCCTGTTGATGTTAATCTCAACTCCCTTACAACCTATCTTAGACTTCATAACTGATCCCAAGGTTTGTATCAACATACGACTACCCAGGGGTGTAGGCTTCATGCCACTCTCTAGTGCAAACTTTTGGGTTTGTATCAACATACGACTACCCAGGGGTGTAGGATTCACACGACCCTTGCTGTTGTTGGGCTGGTTGCAGGGAGCAGGGTTCCTTGGGGTGCTCAATGGCCTTGACCCTGGTTTGGCGCATTGGAGCGCGGTTGTCAGGACCCCGATCCTAAGTCATATGAATCCAGACTGTAACATATCACATCACTTTGCGGCCTCACGCACGGTAAGCTCCACGGCTGCAGCCTTACCTTAGCCGTGACCATTTGCGTCTTTTGGCTCGCGTATGTGAACATGTAGCTATCAATCAAAAGACAGACAACCCGGGCCGACATGACTAGTCATAGAACCCAAGTGGCACATCCGTACGGAAATAGGCATATGTAACCCAGCAATGCACGTGTCGGCCTCAAGCGTGTGTAGACGAGTCATAGCAAGCTACAAGGACTCCATTACACCGTGAGATATAAATGCCATCACTGCATGTAGACGAGTCGTAGCAGGCTACATGGACTCCATTACACTGCAAGACATTTCCCCAAAGGGACATACACAATAGCAAAGAAGGATACATGCCGGTCAATCAATGTGTCCGGAGTAGTAGCAAGCTACCATGGCTCGGTGGCAGCACAAAGAGGCATATCCCGTAAAGAGTACTACTAAAGGTACACAACTTGGTGTCGGATCCCATACATAACGTTGCATGTCACACGTACGCACGACATGCCCGATATGCATAGATACAACCATGGCACCACAACATAACCATTCAACAACTTTTATTTAAGAGGCTCAAACGAGCCTTACATAATATGTTCTTACAGATAGGGGTCACATGACCCGACACTCAAGTCATACAAACAAGTTCATACAAACCAAGCGGAAGCATAAGCTATCTGAGTACAAACAGATGAAAGGGTAAAAGGCATCTGGCCTGACTATCTACAGCCTGCCACAGGGCATAAGGTCGTAGCTGGGACACCAGCTATTAGGCATCATCGACATATAGAAAGAACCCACATGTTGGGTCCTGGGTCTCATCTGCAACATTTATAAAGCAAACATGAGTACAAATGTACTTCGCAAGTCTTTAAAGTAGACCTAGTCTATTCATGCTCATGTATCAACAAGGGGGGTAGAGTTTAGGCAGCAATGCCAGCTTTGACTCATGGCTAACCTACACAACACAATTTGAACTCTTTGTTTAAGTTTTAGATATCGCACACGAGCCCACTAACTCCATGACAACACACCACCATGGATTCACTTCCCTCTTCTGGGAGAGTGCCATCCACGATACTCACACTTGTCTTGATATTTTTATGAGTATCCATTTGATTATCTATGAACAGCATAAGTTATCCAAGTAGTCCATATCCGAGGAAGCGGCTATTCGAATAGTTTCATACCCTGCAGGGGTGTACTTCTTCACACATGCTCTTGCCACTTATCGCTGTGTGCTCATAAAACCATGCACCTCGTCAACCTTCAAGCAGAAGCCTAGCGAGGGAGTCGGCCATGACCATCAATCACATCAGATCTCTAGTCCAGGCTATCGCCTATTTGAGACTGAACCCGCGCGGAAGTGCGGCCGAAGTTTCCGCTACGGCCCGAAATGATGTGCACAGGGTTCCCAAGCCCACCATTTGGGTGACCCTTGGTACACCGTGCCACTGCCTACCGCGTCATAACCCACCCCAAGGGTCAATGCTACACACGGCCTCCAGCATGCTATAAACACCAGAAACTACTTGCAACTCCTGGACTAAGGACCGAGCAACTGATAAGTCAAGAGGGGTCGAGTTATCGGAACCCAATGTGTGGTAGTAACTAGTCTTGGATCACAAACACGAAACTCAGTTCCCAAGAACGGTCCCAATGATACAACCCGCTATGTACTCCTACATAGCCTCTCATCGCTACCTTTACCAATCAGGTTCATCTTAAGCTTATCACATCGGAACAACAATGTTTCACTCTAGTTCATCACCCAGATGAATCAGACATGACACAACTCTAAGCATAGCAAGCATAGCAGGCAAAGTAAGCTAAGCACATCATGGCACAACCATCTACCACGTATGCTAGGTTGCAAGGTTTAGCTATTTACTGTGACAATGATAGGTCTTGCATAAGAATAGGTTCATCTACCGTGTATGCCAGGCAAATGAACGTTTGTACTAATGCAATAAACAAGAGTAGGAGTGAGAGAGTGGGATGTTATCGGAATGATCAAGGGGGGTTGCTTGCCTTGCTGGGTAGCGGGAAGGTTCTCTCCTTCGTTGGAATACTCAGGGGTATCCTCAGAAGCAGGGTCTGCCGCAATGCAGATAAAAAGCAATCAACACATGCAAGTGCAACAATATGATGCATGATCATGGCATGGTAGTATGTCTAGATGAGCTAATGCAACTAATGTTCAAGTTAAGTTGAAATGAGTTTGAACATAGGTTCAAAATTGTTCTTCATTTCAAATTCCATAAACTAACTTATTAGCAAATGTCAAGGTTCTTTTACATAGGTTGCTCTCACATGCATGATAATAGCACCATTGGATTCATTGGATTTTTCTGATAAATTTTCATATGTAAATTATTTTCATCTGATTTACAGATTAATTTATATGAATTTTTAACGTTTTAAACAATTTCTGGAATTATTTTAAATCTGGAAAAAGAAATATGACGTCATCCTGACGTCACTACGACATCAGCTGGTGGGGTGACGAGGCTAGGTCAAACCTGACGTGTAGGGCCTGCACGTTAGTGACAGGGGCGTAAACTCTGCGCTGACCAGGGGTTTGACCCACCCTGGGGCCCACTGGTCAATGGCAGGAGGCTAACTAATCAGGGGGGAGGATGGCCACGTCGGCGCCAACCGGCGCGAGGCCGGCGGCGACCAACTGCACGGCGGCGATCCTCCGGAGTTGCGCCTCTAGTGACCATTTGGCGCGCGGAGGGCACCCAGAGGAAGCCCGTGCACGCGTGCATCCAGCGCTGCGGCAGAGGGGGCCGGGGGCCACCGGAGCTACGACCGGTGACGACCCGAGTGGCGGTGAGCTTCAGGCAGCAAGGGAAGGGCGCCTATGGTGAGGGATAGGCCACGAGAGGAGGCGGAAACGGAGCAGAAGCTCACGACGGGGTTGCTGGAGGAGACAGCGAGCTCGGGGACACGCGGACGACCTCGAATCGCCGGAGGAAAGCTTCGGCGGCCGGCGGGGAAGAAACGGCGATGGTGCGTCTTGGAGGGCTCCCGACTTCTTCTAGCGTCACGAGGGGGGCAAGGGGGTCGCTGCGAGGCTGCTGGTGGGCTCAGAAGGGCGCGGGGGCGGCTAAAATGACGGCGACGAGCTCGAGCAGGGCTCGGCCATGGCGGCCCGGAGGAAGAAAGGGGGAGAGAGAGCTGCGGCGACTAGGAGGAGGAGAAATGGAGGGAGGGCTCGATCTGGACGTCACCCTAGAGTCTATCCCTCCATCCAGGCGGGCACACAGGCATGAGGTGGCTGACGCACGACGACCACACGCCCAGCATGCTTCTGGCCGGAGGTAGAAGAAGACCGGTTCGCCGCTGGTGGGTTGGGCCGGCTTCTTCCCTGGCCCAGGTGAGCTTTCTTCCCTTTTTTTATTTCAATTCTTTTCTAACTTCTGACATTTGTTTTATTTAATTTCAGGCACATATGCTATTATAAAATACCCCAAATATTTTATATATTGAAGTTTGAATATTTCAAATTCATCTTAAAAGTTTTAGGATATTTTGAAAACTAAAATAATGATAATGCTATATTTGATATTTTCAGTAGCTTTATCATTTATTTTTAAATTGCTTCAGTTGTTCAAATATTTAAAATGACCCCTGTTATAATCATGTCCATATTTATCAGACATAGGGAACATTTTGTAAGGGCATTTTGGATTTCTTGAATTTTCACCAACTTTGAATTATTTTGATTCAATGTGAGCTTGGGGTTTCTTTTAGTCCCCATTTCATGTTGATGCAAAATTGAAACATGATGCAACACCCATGCTATCGTATGACATCTAGCTAGGGATGTGACAACTCACCGCCACTCAAAAGAATCTCGTCCCAAGATTTTGAAGTCATCGAGAAGAGCACAGGGTTCTCTAGTCGAAGACGATCTTGTGTTTCCCATGTGGCCTCCTTTTTAGAATGGTGTGACCACTGAACCTTGAGAAACTTCATGTTCCATCGCCGAGTGGTACGCTCAGCTTGATCAAGATTACGAACAGGGTATTCTCGATATGTAAGGTTATCTTGGAGATCCAGCGCTTCGTGGTCTACCTCACTGACAGGGTCCGAGAAGCAACGCCTGAGTTGCGAGACCTGGAAGACATCATGAACCTTGGAAAGATGCGGTGGAAGTTCCAATTGGTAGGCAACCTCTCCTCATTTAGGAAGAATGCGAAAGGATCCAATGTAACGAGGAGCCAACTTGCCCTTTATACCGAATCGATGGGTACCCTTCAGAGGTGTAACCCAAAGGTAAGCCTTCTCATCAACTTCATAGGTCACAGCCATATGATGGCGATCATATTAGCTCTTTTGACGAGATTGGGCTGTTTTCAACTTTTCACGAATAATGCAAACTTGCTCCTCTGCATCCTGGATCATACCGGGGCCAAAGAGTTGCCTCTCTCCGGTTTTTGACTAGTTAAGAGGTGTTCGACAATTTCGTCCATAGAGAACTTCAAAAGGGACATTGCCCAGGCTTGATTGATAACTATTGTTATATGCAACTTCGGCAAATGGAAGACATTTCTCCCGGTTCATACCGAAAGATATAACACAAGCTCGGAGCATGTCTTCGAGGATTTGATTGACTCGCTCAACTTGACCAGTTGATTGCGGGTGGAAAGCAGTGCTAAAAGATAGATGAGTCCCCATAGCGGTTTGAAAACTTTCCCAAAATCGGGAAGTAAAGATACTTCCTCGATCAGAGTTAATCTCCAATGGAACACCATGAAGAGAGACTATTCGAGAAACATATAACACCGCTAGCTGGCTAGCAGTTATACTCTCCCGAACAGAAAGAAAATGATCCACTTAAGAAAGGCGGTCAATGACCACAAAGATAGCATTATTCCCTCTCTTGGTCGTGGGAAATCTGGTAATGAAATCCATACGGACCTTATCCCATTTCCATTCGGGAATAGCTAAAGGTTGAAGGGTGCCAGCAGGCCTTTGATGTTCTGCTTTCACACGACGACAAATGTCGCAATTAGCAACGAACTGGGCAATTTTTCTCTTCATCCTAGTCCACCAGAACTTTTAGTGTAGGTCCTGATACGTCTTGGTACTACGCAGATGAATTGTGAGAGGAGAATCATGAGCCTCCTTAAGGATCTATTGTCATAGATGTTGCTTCTTTGGGATCACCAAGTGGTTCTCAAAGGAGACAACACCTCGATCATCTATCGAGAAGCACCTAACATTACCCTTCTTAATGCTTTTCTTGATCCAAGATATTCCAGCATCATGCTTCTGGGCTTCTATAATTTGATCCATAAGAGTAGGTTTCACCACCAGGTTGGAGAGGAATCCTTGAGGAACAATGTGGAGGTTTAACTTCTCAAATTCCTCATGGAGAAGTGGTTGACCTTGTTGTCACATCAGGTTGTTACAATAAGACTTACGACTTAGTGCATCATCCGTGACATTGGCTTTCCCCGGGGTGTAAGTTATCCCTAAGTCGTAATCTATAATCAACTCAACCCACCCTCTTTGCCTGAGATTCAATTCCGGCTGGGTGAAAATATATTTCAGACTTTCGTGATCAGTGTAAATTTCACAATGATTACCCAGAAGGTAATGTCGCCAGGTTTTCAGTGCATGGACCATAGCTGCAAGCCCAAGATCATGTGTTGGATAATTATCCTCATCTGGACGCAACTGTCGAGATGCGTATGCAATCACATGACGATCTTGCATGAGAATGCAACCTAATCCTTATCGCGAGGCGTCGCTATAGATAACAAAGTCCTTAGAGAAGTCTGGTGGCACCAGAACGGGAGCAGAGGTCAGTCGTCTTTTCAACTCCTGAAAATTGTGCTCGCATTGTGTGGTCCACTCGAATTTTTTGTCTTTCTTGAGGAGTTCAGTCAGAGGTTTCGCAACCTTGGAGAAATTCTCGACAAAGTGGCAACAATAGCTCTCTAGGCCAAGGAAACTCCAAACTTGTTTAACCGATTCAGGATGAGTCCAATGAAGGACGGCCTGAACTCTCTCGGGATTGACAGCAATACCTTTACCAGAGATCACGTGGCCTAGATGGGTCACTTCTGGCAACCAAAATTCACACTTGGAGAATTTGGCATACAGACGGTGCTCTCGAAGTTTCATCAATACCAGCCTAAGATGCTCGGCATGTTCCTATTCGTTCTTCGAGTAGATGAGTATGTCGTCAAGGTAAACCACGGCGAATTTATCTAAATACTCCATGAAGATCGAATTCATCAAGCGAGAGAAAGTGGTTCGGGCATTGGTTAAACCGAAGTACATGACGGTGTACTCGTATTGGCCATAATGAGTAACAAAAGCCGTTTTTGGAATGTCCCCGTTTCTAATTCTGATTTGATGGTATCCCAACCTCAAATCCATTTTGGAGAAGACAAAGGATCCAACGAGTTGATCATACAAATCGTTGATCCTGGGGAGCGGATACTAGTTCTTAATGGTGACCAGATTCACTGGCCGATAATCCACAACCATCCGATTCATTCCATCCTTCTTCTTGACGAAGAGGACGGGACAAGCCCAAGGAGAAAACTAGGTTGGATGAAACCTTTCTTCAAAGCCTCATCGAGTTGGATCTTAAGTTCGGCTAGCTCTAAGGGTGCCATCTTATAGGGTCTTCTGGCTATTGGGATAGTCCCTGGAATAAGATCTATCACAAACTCAACATCTCTGATAGGAGGGATTCCTGGTAGTTCTTCTGGAAAGACATCCAGAAAGTCACGGACTACAGGAATATCTTCTAACTCTGGAAGAGGGCTAGCATTGAGGGAATAGAGTTGGCGCTTGGATGTTCGAGTGCAGACATTAACTATCTCACCCGATGGATGTGTAAGTCTGAACATTCCTAGTATGAGTATCAATCTTAGCATAGTGGGATTTCATCTAGTCCATGCCTAAGATGATGTTGATGTTCGAAGACTTGAGGGCTATCAAAGATGCTAGGAAGACTAACCTATCCACCAGAATATCATTATCATGGCTCACTCTAGAAGTTTGGCACTTTGAACCGGGAGTTTGAACTACTAAAGGAGTAGGCATATCACAAAAAGACATGTTATGCAACTGTGCATAACTTTCTGAGATGAAAGAATGAGATGCCCCAGTATCAAATAGAACATATGTTGGATGACTATTGACAAGGAGCATACCTAGCATAACATCAGTATCCTCAATGGCTTCCTCAGCAAAGACATAATTCACTCGTCCACAAGCAGGAGCTGGCTTCACATAGAAGGCTTTTCCCGGCTTCCCACGTCCAGCGGGCTTGGCATTAGCCTGATGGCAATCACGAGAGTAGTGTCCTAGTTCTCCACATTTGTGGCAGAACACGGTGGCACGGGGAGCAACATTGGCAGGCGGACCTCCAAATGGCCTGGCTGGAGGGTTGGGCTGAGCTGGGCGAGGTGCCTGGAAGGATGGCCTCGCGGTGTATCTTGGCGGCACAGCTGCATTGAGCACCCAGACCCAGCGTTTGTTGTAGCCCGAGCCAGATGCGGGGCAGAAGTCATGGTTGTGCTTTCTTGTGGCCTCATAGTCCGTCTGTCCCGTCTCAGCATTGATAGCCTTGTTGACGAGAGACTGGAAGGTTGTGCACTCATGCAGGCGCAAATCCCGACGAAGCTCAGGGTTAAGTCCCTTGCGGAACCTAGCATGTTTCTTGGCATCAGTTGAAATTTGCTCCGGGGCATAGCAAGCAAGATTGCCTAACTCACGGCTATAGGCATCCACTGACACTCTGCCCTGGGTGAAAGCACCGAATTCCTCTCTCTTGCAATCCATCAGCCCTTCTGGGATGTGATGGGTACGAAATGTTGCACTGAATTCTGCCCAAGTCGGTGCGGGGCATGCGGGACGCATGGCTTCATAATTTTCCCAGCACAGATTGGCGGGTCCTTCCAGGAAGTAGGTTGCAAAGGTCACCTTATTGGCCTCAGACACATTGGCAGCCCGGATCTGGCGGAACATGCTGGTCAGCCAGTCATCCCAATCAAGTGGGTCGACCGAATGATGACACTTAGGTGGGCATAGCCTGACAGAATCACCGACTGACACGCCATCATTGCGATCATTGCAGGGAGCATGTGCTGTGTTCTACTCAATCCGTTCCAATAGCCTATTGGTCTCTCTCTTGTTCCTTTCGGCTTCAAGCATCAGTTCTACCAAAGAAGGAACACGTAGCAGATCCTCTTGCCTTGGCTGGCTTCCCTCGCCCTGCTCGGGGGCAAGCACGGGGTTATTCCGAGTTGCCACCATCCTGGGAAAAGAAAACCCACAGCTTAAACATAGAGGACATCAACTCTAAGACATGAGATAAGGAATGTAGTGACAACATGGCATGTAGGGTAAACATCCAACAACATGGAAACATCAACTGCCCTATGAACACCATGATTCATACACACCATGACATAGTTCAGTACAAGCCCAAGCTAAAAACAAACTACAGAGAGATGACACAACTCATCGGAGGCATTACAAGCTTCCTATACATTATCTATCTACACCTTCGGAACTCAACTCTCAACCTTGGTCATATCCCACAAGACACGCAGGACTATGGCGATACGACTACTACCATACTAGTACTAACATCCACGTACTCAAGCATCGCCATAGAATGCCTCACACAGGTTACCCCCGTGACCTGGGAGCTGAACCTGAGGATCTGGAAAAACTCTAGCCTCTGATCCCTGGAAACCATAAGGACACGGATGTGGCCTTGGTCCCCTTGCTGGCGGCAACAGCAGACCTCAAAGACGGGTGATGCCTCCAACATCAGGCCAGTCTACGCATGCTGGTAGATGAGTCCACGATGGGTTCAGCATCTCCAAATCTCAATAGCCTGTCTGCACGACAGGTGCCAACTACATCAGGGCTGTCCAAAGACGTGCATGGGTAGCATAAAGCTCCATGCGAAGGGCACGTGCATCACGATCCCTGTTCTCCAACATCTGAGCGGTCACCTGCAGCCTAGGATTCTCATGGGAATGATCATAGTAGGTTGCGCTAAGATAACCATCCTCTCGTCCTATGGAAGTAGAAACATAACAGAACTCTTTGTTTTGATGTAGACCATGGTGAAACCTCATGATAGTCAGCATGGTGTAGGCGGCCTCCTGAACTGCCATGTCTATGGTGACACCTAATCCATAGGTCCAGTGAAGTGGTTCTGCAGCTCCAGGATATGAAGGATATATCTTAACAGTACATAAATACTGACTCTGGTTGAAATCTCGATGTTGTTCCTCCACTGTGTACTCTGGGTACCAACGGTAGCCAGCCTCCATCATAACTCTAGGCAACATGGCCGTGTGACCCGGTACATCGATGCACCTGGTCAGACGGACCACCTGATGGGAAGGACGAGGGGGCATCTGAAAAAAACAATGATGCAAAGACATTAGAGACTCTAGCAGAAATTGGACAGCATAACGATTGTAATTGGTCAAAAAGGATTTTCTGACAACTGCAAAAGATTGGAAAAAGCATAACCACTCGACTTTCTAGACTCAAATCTCTTCTCCACATGTTTGTCACACCAACAATACTTGAGTACCGATATTCTCTTGCAAACAAGCTAGATATTAGTCCATGCTTGGTAACTCGTCATCCTAAGCAATAGATGAGAAGCCCAGTTCTTATCCCTGTAGAAAAGATGAAAAGACCCACAATAGAATAACTTGGGAAGAGGAGTAACAAGACCCTTACGTTCCCTTCCACAATCAATTCCCTTACTTTTCTATTGTGTTTCTAGACTCAACTATGACCGGTTTGGCTTTGTAGTCCTACAGTCATTCAGGCTCTGATACCAACGCAGTCAGGACCCCGATCCTAAGTCATATGAATCTAGACTGTAACATATCACATCACTTTGCGGCCTCACGCACAGTAAGCTCCACGGCTGCAACCTTACCTTAGCCGGGACCATTTGCGTCTTTTGGCTCGCGTATGTGAACATGTCGCTAGAAATCAAATGACAGAGAACCCGGGCCGACATGACTAGTCATAGAACCCAAGTGGCACATCCATATGAAAACATGCATACGTAACCCAGCAATGCAGGTGAAAGCCTCAAGCGTGTGTAGACGAGTCATAGCAAGCTACATGGACTCCATTACGCCCTGAGACATAAATGCCATCACTGCACGTAGACGAGTCGTAGTAGGCTACAGGGACTCCATTACACTGCGAGACATTTCACTGAAGGGACAAACACGGGAGCAAACAAGGATACATGTCGGTCAATCAATGTGTCTGGAGCAGTAGCAAGCTAGCATGGCTTGGTGGAAGCACAAAGAGGCAGTTTCCTGTAAAGAGTACTACTAAAGGCACACAACTAGGTGTCGGATCCCATACATAACGTTGCACGTCACACGTACGCACGACATGCCCGATATGCATAGATACAACCATGGCTTCACAACATAACCATTCAACAACTTTTATTTAAGAGGCTCAGACGAGCCTTGCCTAATATGTTCTTACAGATAGGGGTCACATGACCCGACACTCAAGTCATACAAACAAGTTCATACAAACCAAGTGGAAGCATAAGCTGTCTCAGTACAGACAGATGAAAGGGTAAAAGGCACATGGCCTGACTATCTACAACCCGCCATAGGGCATAAGGTCGTAGCTGGGACACCAGCTATTTAGCATCGTCGACATCTAGAAAGAACGCACCTATTGGGTCCTGGGTCTCATCTACAACATTTATTAAGCACACATGAGTACAAACATACTCAGCAAGTCTTTAAAGCAGACCTAGTCTATTCATGATCATGTATCAACAAGGGGGGTGTAGTTTATGCAGCAATGCCAGCTTTGACTCATGGCTAACCTACACTACACAATTTTAACTCTTTGTTTAAGTTTTAAATATCGCACTCGAGTCCACTGACAATACACCACCATGGATTCACTTCCCTCTTCTGGGAGAGTGCCATCCACGATACTCACACTTGTCTTGATATTTTTATGAGTATCCATTTGATTATCTATGAAAAACATAAGTTATCCAAGTAGTCCATATCCGAGGATGCGGCTATTCAAATAGTTTCATACCTTGCCGGGGTGTACTTCTTCACACACGCTCTCGCCACTTATCGATGTGTGCTCATAAAACCATGCACCTCGGCAATCTTCAAGCGAAAGCCCAGCGAGGGTATCCGCCACGACCGTCAATCACCTAAGACCTCTAGTCCAGGCTATCGCCTATTTGAGACTGAACCCGCACGGAAGTCCAGCCGAAGTTTCCGCTACGGACCCAAACGATATGCGCAGGGTTCCCAAGCCCACCATTCGGGTGACCCTTGGTACACCGTGCCACTGCCTACCGCGTCATAACCCACCCCTAGGGTCAGCGTTACACACGGCCTCCAGCATGCTATAAACACCAGAAACTACTTGCAACTCCTCGACTAAGGACTAAGCGACTGATAAGTCGAGAGGGGTCGAGTTAGCGGAACCCAATGCGTGGTAGTAACTAGTCTTGGATCACAAACATGGAACTTAGGTCCTAAGAACGGTCCCAATGAGACAACCCGCTATGTACTCCTACATAGCCTCTCATCGCTACCTTTAACAAATCGGGTTTATCATAAGCTTATCACATCGGAACAACAATATTTCACTCTAGTCCATCACCTAGATGACTTAGTCCTGACACAACTCCAAGCATAGCAGGCAAAGTAAGCTAATCACATCATGGCACAAGCATCTACCAGGTATGCTAGGTTGCAAGGTATAGCTATTTACTGTGACAATGACAGGTCATGTATAAGAATAGGTTCATCTACCGTGTATGATAGGCAAGTGAACTTTTGTCCTAATGCAATAAACAAGAGCATGAACGAGAGAGTGGGATGTTATTGGAATGATTAAGGGGGTTTTCTTGCCTTGTTGGGTAGCGGGAAGGTTCTCTCCTTCGTTTGAATACTCGGGGGTATCCTCAGAAGTAGGGCCTACCGTAATGCAGATAAAAAGCAATCAATACATGCAAGTGCAACAATATGATGCATGATCATGGCATGTAGTATGTTTGGATGAGATGATGCAACTAATGTTCAAGTTAAGTTGAAATGAGTTTGAACATAAGTTCAAAATTGTTCTTCATTTCAAATTCCATCAACTAACCGATTAGCAAATGTCAATGTTCTTTTACATCGGTTGCTCTGACATGCATGATAATTGGACCATTGGATTCATTGGATTTTTCTGATAAATTTTCATATATAAATTATTTTCATCTGATATACAGATTAATTTATATGAATTTTTAAAGTTCTAAACAATTTCTGGAACTATTTTAAAAATGGAAAAAGAAATATGACGTCAGCCTGATGTCACTACGACGTCAGCTGGTCGGCTGACAAGGCCAGGTCAAACCTGACGTGTGGGGCCCGCGCGTTAGTGACAGGGGCCTGAACTCCGTGATGACCAGGGGTTTGACCCACCTTGGGCCCACTGGTCAGTGGCAAGAGGCTAAGTAATCAGGGGGGATTAGCCCCTGATGATGGACATGTCGGCGCCCACCAGAGCGGGGCCGGCGACGACCATCTACATGGCGGCGATCCGCCGGAGTTGCGCCTCCGGCGACCATTTGGCATGTAGAGGGCATCGGAGGAAGCCCGTGCATGCGTGCATCTAGCGCTGCGGCAGAGGGGGCTCGGGGGCCACCGAAACTACGGTCGCCGATGACCCGAACGGCGGCGAGCTTCGGGCAGCAAGGGAATGGCGCCAACAGCAAGCTAAAGGCTGCGAGAGGAGGGGGAAAAGGAGCAGGAGCTCATGACGGGGTTGCTGGAGGAGACGGTGAGCTCGGGGATGCGTAGACGACCTCGAATGGCCAGAGGAAAGCTTCGGCGGACGGCGGGGAAGAAACAGCAACGGCGCGTCGTGGAGGGCTCCCGGCTTCTTCTAGCGTCACGAGGGGGATGAGGGGGTCACTGCGGGGCTGCTGGTGGGCTCAGAAGGGCATGGGGGCGGCTAAAACGATGGCGGCAAGCTCGAGCAGGGCTCGGCCATGGCGGTAGGGAGGAAGAAAGGGGGAGAGAGAGCTGCGGCGACTGGGCGGAGGAGAAATGGTGGGAGGGCTCGATCTGGACGTCTCCCAGGAGTCTATCCCTCCATCCAGGCGGGCACACAGGCAGGAGGTGGCCGGCGCGCGGCGACCACGCGCCCGACGTCCTTCTGGCCAGAGGTGGAAGAAGACCGGTTCGCCCCTGGTGGGCTGGGCCGGCTTCTTCCCTGGCCCAGGTGGGCTTTCTTCCGTTTTTTTACTTCAATTCTTTTCTCAATTTTGACATTTGTTTTATTTTAATTTCAGGCACATATAATATTTTAAAATACCACAAATATTTTATATATTGAAGTTTGAATATTTCAAACTCATCTAAAAAGTTTCAGGATATTTTAAAAACTAAAATAATGATAATGCTATATTTCATATTTTCAGTAGCTTTATCATTTATTTTTAAATTGCTTCACTTGATCAAATATTTAAAATGACCCCTGTTATAATCATGTGCATATTTATTAGACATAGGGAACATTTTGTAAGGGCATTTTGGATTTGTTGAATTTTCACCAACTTTGAATTATTTTGATTCAATGTGAGCTTAGGGTTTCTTTTAGTCCGCATTTCATGTTGATGCAAAATTGAAACATCATGCAACACCCATGTTGTCCTATGACATCTAGCTAGGAATGTGACAGCGGTGCATCTGGCTTCTTGTTGGGACACAACCTAAAGATGTGTCCTGGCTGACAACATCCAAAACAAGCGACTTGCCCAGGGTTATTGTTGTAAGCTGGCCTAGTATTGGCATACTACTGAGGCTGATACCTCGGGCGAGGCGCAAGAGGTCTAGCTCGTTGTGGCTGATAGGTTGGCTTGGCTGGGGCTGGCTGTCAGGGGCGAGGCTTTTGGTTGCTAGAGCTACCCTTGTTGATCATCTTGCGCTTGCGAGTGTTGTCTCTCGCATGATGCTTGTCTTCCAGCATGAGGGCCTTGTTCACCAGGTCAAAGAAGGTACGAAAGTCGCAGACGATGAGCTGATACTGTAGGGTTTGTCGAAATCCCTTCATGAAGCGTTCCTTCTTTGCAGCCACGGTGTTGACACCTTTAGGTGCATACCTTGACAGCAGGTTGAACTTCTGTAGGTAGTCCTTGACAGAGCCACTTCCTTGCTTCAGGGATCGGAATTCTCTCTTCTTGATAGCCATGATCCCGGAAGGAATGTGGGCAGTGCGGAATCCTTCCTTGAAGTCATTCCAAGTGATCACACGCTCACCTTGCATGACCTTGAACCCATCCCACCAAGCTCGGGCAGTACCTTGGAGGCAGTGAGAGGGATAAAGCACCTTCTCATGGTCCTCATTGCAATTGACTAGTGCAAGCAGGTCGTCGATGGTGCGGATCCAGTCGTCAGCATCCAAGGGTTTAGCAGTCTCGATAAAGGTTGGGGGCAAATTCCTCATGAACTCATACAGAGTGGAGCTGCCATTGCCGTTCCTGCCTTGCTGTTGGTTGTTCACAAGGGCTTGAGCCATTTGCTGAAGAGCAGAATTGTTGGCTTGGCGTTCCTCCTAGAGAACTTCGAGAAACTGAGCTATGGTCATGTTCTCCGATGGAGGTGGTGGGGGGGGGGAATGTCGACTTGTGGTTGCTCCTGGTGTCCTCCAGCGTGAGCAGTCCTGCCAGCTCCCCATTGCTAGCTTGAGTTGCGGGCTTCAGGGTTGGCGAAGGAGCTGTTGCGGGTAGCAGTCACCATCCTGTTTGGATCAGCCAAGTTAAACAACTAGGACGAACAAGAGGAAAAGCAACAATGGAAAAGCGCGCCTAAGGGGGTTGGTCGAGTGCAAGTGTGGTAGAACAAAGGTCGAAGGACCAACACATATTTTAAGATAAGGTAGATGATGGAGTCGCTTACTTGTTGCCTAAGGCAAAAGCACGACTTGCATCGGAACACAAACAAAAAAACAATCAACAAGCATCCATGGTTTCATAAGAACCATTACACGGACTCGACTTCGCATGAGGGGTACATGACTGATCCTACCCTAGGGGTTCTCAGACTCAGGCGGAGTGCTCGGTCTCGTAGTCATCCTCCTCTGGGTCTTCCTCCTGTTCATAATCCGAACGGGCATCGTTCCCAGTCGAAGGGGTCAGGGAGCAAGGAGGTCCATCGTGACAACACTTTGCTGGCAGGTCGGTGGAGAGCTCACAGTACTCCTTCGCACTCATGTGATGTCAACGTGTAGGTGCATGTCTAGCTAGGGGTACTCCCCCTTGATAAGCGACAGCTGGTCATCCATCATGGGCTCCATCCTTCTTGATCTTGTCTAGCTTCGTCTTGCCTTGATGAACTAGCTCTCGGGTGTGGTGAAGTTCCTCGCAGAGCTTCATGGACTCCTTAATCAGGTTGTGAACCAGACTATCGGTGGAGAGGCTGAAGTAGGTGTGGAACCTGAGTGGTGTGCCATCCTCCTTGGATGGAATTAGCGTCCAACTCTCGCCAAGATCATCCTTTCTAAAGGGCAGGTAGCGAGTAGCTGGCTCGTCAGCCATCTCGGGAATGATATCTCGAAGGTGCAGAAGTGCCTTGCACGTAGCTGTCTGGACTACAAGTGTCACGTCTCCATCTGTGGTCCTTCAAAGAACCAATTTGTCGGGGAGTCGTTTGCCTTCACGACCACCTACATGTGGTACTCCTTCATGACGGCATCGACCAAGTGCTCGTGCTAGAGGAAAATAGGTGGTTGGCAAAACTGGCACTTCTCCAAGCTATCCCCAAGGAGTAAGGGGAAGCCGGATGTTAGGAAGGCTTCGGGTACGATGTCCATCTACAAAGGATTGAAGGGAGGAGAGTCAGCAGAGTGTTGTGTGAAGAATATAAGAGGTAAATAGTACAGAATTCCTAAGTATAGGTGCTAGGTGCAGTTTTGAAAACGGTTTATCCTAACTAACGTCCATGCTAACTAAGGGCTTCCTACAGTCAGGATAGCTCTGATACCAGCTCTGTGGGGACCCTGACTCATAAGTCGTTATCACTGAATGCACGTGTATAGTGATCCCAGAGATCAATGCTCACTGAACACACAGAAGCTGAATAACAAGAGTCTTATATCCACATTTAGCGTCTTACACAAATCAAAACCATGAAGGTCTATTCTTACATAGATAGGGCCACAAGGGCCAAACACTTAAACAAAACGAAAAGTGCAAATCTTGATCGAAAGCGTGAACCCATTGCCATCTGCCTTAAACCTACAGGCATTCTGACTGGGAAGCATCCTAGTTGCATGATCGTCATCAACGAACTCTTCGCCATACTCTTGTTCTTCCATGCCTGGCCAATTAAATAACCAGTGTCAAGCTAATGAGTACTTTAAATGTACTCGCAAGCAACCCATGTTTGGAACAAGGTAATAACAATGCATGATATAGCACTAATAGGTATTTTGCAGAGAGCTAATTTTGAGTGCAAAGACATGGTTAAATAACTTGAGTAAGCATGCATCAATTGCTATGAGGTACTTATGTGATAAAATCCTAGTTATCATCATAACCAGGGTTTGAACATCTCATGTCCATCATCAGGCTAAGTCATCGGACTTAGCTCAATCGTCACGCTAAGTCATCAGACTTAGCTCAAGTAACATCTTTTTCACCATCAGACCCAGACACCAGTTATGAAAACATTTGGATGTAGCACATGTCGTGACCCCGATCCTAAGTCATAAGAATCCAACCTGTAACATATCACATCACTTTGCGGCCTCACACATGGTAACCCCACGGCTGAAGCCTTACCTTAGCCGGGACCGTTTGCGCCTTTTGGCTCACGTACGTGAATATGTCATTAGCCTTCAAACAATAGAGAACCTGGGCCGACATGACTAGTCATAGAACCAAAGTGGCACATCCATACGGAAACAGGCATACGTAACCCAACAATGCAGGTGTCGGCCTAAAGCGTGTGTAGATGAGTCATAGCAAGCTGCAAGGACTCCATTATGTCATGGGACATAAATGTCATCACTGCACATAGACGAGTCATAGCAGGCTACAGGGACTCCAGTACACTGCAAGACATTTCCCCGAAGGGACAGACACAATAGGAAAGAAGGATACATGCCGGTCAATCAATGTGTCCGGAGCACAGCAAGCTTCCAAGGATCGATGGAAGCACAAAGAAGCAATTTCCCGTAAAGAGTACTACTAAAGGCACATGACTAGGTGTCGGATCCCATATATACCATTGCACGTCACACGTACGCATGACATGCCCGATATACATAGATACAACTATGGCATCAAAACTTAACCATACAACAACACAACTTTTATTTAAGAGGCTGAGAAGAGCCTTGCATAATATGTTCTTATAGGTAGGGGTCACATGACCTGACACTCAAGTCATACAAGCAAGTTCATACAAACCAAGCGGAAGCATAAAGCTGTCTGAGTACAGACACTTGAAAGGGTAAAATGGCACATGGCCTGACTATCTACAGCCCTCAATAGGGCATAAGGTCGTAGCTGGGACACCAGCTATTCGGCGTCGTCGACATCTAGGTAGAACTCACCTGATGGGTCCTGAGTCTCATCTACAACTCTTATTAAGCAAACATGAGTACAAACGTACTCAGCAAGTGTTTAAAGAAGACCTAGACTATTCATGCTCATGTATCAACAAGGGGAGTGGTGGAGTTTATGCAGCAATGCCAGCTTTGACTCAAGGCTAACCTATACTACACATTTTTAATTATTTGTTCAATTTTTAGATATCGCACACGAGTCCACTAAGTCCACATCAATACACCACCATGGATTCACTTCCGTCTCCTACGAGAGTGCCATCCACGGTACTCACACTTGTCTTGAGATTTTTATGAGTATCCATTATATTATCTATGAACAACATAAGTTCTCCAAGTAGTCCATATTCGAGCATGCGACTATTCGAACAGATTCATACCCTGCAGGGGTGTACTTCTTCACACACGCTCTTGCCAATTATCGTTGTGTGCTCATAAAACCAAGCACCTCGGCAACCTTCAAGTGGAAGCCCAGCGAGGGAGTCGGCCACGACCGTCAATCACACAACACCCCTATTTAAGATTGAAGCCGCACGGAAGTCCAGCCGAAGTTTCCGCTACGGCCCCAAACGATGTGCACAGGGTTCCCAAGCCCACAATTCGGATGACCCTTGGTACACCATGCCACTGCGTACTGCATCATAACCCACCCCTAGGGTCAGCGCTACACACGGCCTCCGGCATACAATAAACACTAGAAACTACTTGCAACACCTGGACCAAGGACTAGGTGGTTGATAAGTCGAGCGGGGTCATATTTCAGGGCCCAGCAAATGGTTGTAACTAGCCTTGGATCACAAACACGGAACACAGTTCCTAAGAACGGTCCCAATGAGACAACCCTCTATGTACTCCTACATAGCCTCTCATCGCTACCTTTACCAAATTGGGTCCATCATTAAGCTTATCACATCAGAACAATATTGTTTCACTCCAGTTCATCACCCAGATGAGTCAGACCTGACACAACTCTAAGCATAGCAAGCATAGCAGGCAAAGTAGGTAAAGCACAACATGGCTCAAGCATCTACCAAGTATGCTAGGTTGCAAGGTTTAGCTAATTACTATGACAATGACAAGTCATGCAAAGGAATGGGTTCATATACCGCATATGACAGATAAGTGATTGTTTGTCCTAATGCAATAAACAAGAGCAGGAGCGATAGAATGGGATGTTATCGGAATTATCAATGGAGTTGCTTGCCTTGCTAGGAAGCGAGAAGGTATTCTCCTTCGTTGGAATACTCAGGGGTATCCTGAGAAGAAGGTCCTACCGCGATGCAGATAAGTAACAATCAATACACAGTAAGTGCAACAGTATGATGCATGATCATGACATGGCAGAATGTATGGATGATCTAATGCAACTACTATCCAAGTTAACTGAAGTAATTTTGAATATAGGTTTAAAATCATTCTCCATTTCATATTCCATATGTTAACCTATTAGTAAATGCAATGTTCATCTACATAGGTTACTCTAACATGCATGATAAGAGAACCATTGGATTCATTGGATTTTTTTGATGAATTTTCATATATAAATTATTTCAATCTGAGTTATAGATTAATTTATATGAATTTGCTAAGTTTTAAATAGTTTCTGGAATTAATTACATTCAGGGAATTCTTTATTGCATTAGCATGAAATGATCATGACGTCAGCTGCTCAACAGACCGTTGACAGGCCAAACCTGACAAGTGGGGTCCACTAGTCAGTGACCCAGCCTCTAACAAAATTATTTAAAACACTAATTACTAATTAATTAGTATATGGCCCACTGTCAGTGGGTCATTAACTTAATTAAATTAATTATTTTAAACTAATCCTAATTAACCTGACCCGGCCCCACTTGCTAGTGACCCAGGGGTCAAACCCCCATGGTCAACTCCGGCCAGACTCACTGGCATTGAGCCACCGGTGACTCCAAAGACGATGGAGGGGTCGCTTTTCCTACTCTGGCGACCATTTCACCGGCCGAAGGAACCAGGCGAGCCTAGGCTCATGCACGCGTCCATCTCGACACCTCTCAGAGGCTAGGGAGGCCAGGATCGACGCCAGCGACGAGCTCGATGGCTGCCGGAGCTCGAGCGAACACGGGCTCATCAGTCTAGTGCGCAGCATGACCGCAGCTTGGCACCTACGGCATCTACGTGGCCCCACGAGCCCGATGGTGGCCTCGGAAGGACCAGCTGGTCACCGGAGCAGCGCCGGCGACGAGCTTGTACGGCGGGGCATTTCGGGCATTGATGGAACCAGGGCCTACGGAGTGGGAAACGGCTAGGGAAGAGAGGGGAAAGGACCGGGGGCTCACTACGGGCTCGGAGCTGACGAGAGCTTGCATGGGGAGGGCTCGGAGGCGACGAATCGACGGCGGCAGTGCTCGGTCCCAAGGATGAAGAAGGGGTCGAGGTCGTCGCTCCAGTGTTTCTGGCGGCGCGTGGCTTGGGGCAGAGGTCGAGGATAATGAGGTGGGGCTTCTGGCGGGCTTAGGGAGGCGCGGGAGCGGCTGCAACTATGGCAGCGGGCGAGCAGCGGTGACAGCCATGGCAGAGCAGAGGAGAGGGAGGAGGTAGGGGAGAATGAGCGAGAGAGTGCGCGATGGGGATGACAAAGCGTCCTCATCCGCTCGCCAGCACGATGGGGGGATGCACGCACACAGGGAGCTGCGTGGCAGCTCTAGCACGCACGCACGGTGAGCACACGCTCATCCTCCTGGCCGCCAGGAGGACGACGACGGTGCTGGGCCAGATGGGCCGGCCTAGGTGGGTTTCCTCCTTTTTTTATTTTCAGTTTCTATTTTCTTTTCTGCCATTTGTTTTATCTTTTTTTATTTAGGCACAAAATATCCCAGATATTTTATAGACCTTAGTTTGAATATTTCAAACCTCTATAAAAAGTTTCAGAATATTTTGAATACTAAAATAATTATAATGCTTTATTTGGCATTTTTAGCGGCTTTAATATTTATTTTTGGAATGCTATAAAGATTCAAATATTTAGAATGAGCCCTGGTATATTTATGCCCACATTTATCAGACATAGGGGACATTTTTGATGGGCATTTTGGATTTGTTGGTTTTTCACAAACATTGAATTGGTTTGATTCAAGTGAGGTGTTTGGGTTTTTGTTAATCCCCATTTCAAGTTGATGCAAAAAGTGAAACATGATGCACATACATGTTGTCCAATGTAAGCTAGCTATGGATGTGACAACTCACCCCCACTCAAAAGAATCTCGTCCCGAGATTTGGAAGTCGTCAAGAAGAGCGTGGGATACTCTAGTTGAAGACGATCCTCTCTTTCTCATGTGGCTTCCTGCTCGTAATGGTGTGACCACTGAACCTTGAGAAACTTGATGTTCTGACACCGAGTGGTACGCTCATCTTGAGAAAGATTACGAACAGGGTATTCTCGATATGTAAGGTTATCTTGGAGATCAAGTGCTTCATGGTCTACTTCGCGGACAGGGTCCGAGAAGCAGCGCCTGAGTTGCGAGACGTGGAAGACATCATGAACCTTGGGAAGATGCAGCGGAAGTTCCAATTGGTAGGCAACCTCTCCTCATTTAGCAAGAATGCGAAAAGGTCCAATGTAACGAGGAGCCAACTTGCCCTTGATACCGAATCGATGGGTACCCTTCAGAGGTGTAACCCGAAGATAAGCCTTCTCGTCAACTTCATGGGTCACAGCCTTATGATGGCGATCATATTGGCTCTTTTGACAAGATTGGGCTGTTTTCAACTTTTCACGAATAATGCAAACTTGCTCCTCTACATCCTGGATCATATCCGGGCAAAAGAGTTGCCTCTGTCCGGTTTCTGACTAGTTAAAAGGTGTTCGACACCTTTGTCCATAGAGAACTTCAAAAGGGGCTTTGCCCAAGCTTCATTGACAACAATTGTTATAAGCAAATTCAGCAAATGGAAGACATTTCTCCCTATTCATACCGAAGGATATAACACAAGTTCAGAGCATGTCTTCAAGGATTTGATTGACTCGCTCAAATTGACCACTTGATTGCGGATGGAAAGCAGTGCTAAAGGATAGATGAGTCCCCATGGCAGTTTGGAAACTTTCCCAAAATCGGGAAGTAAAGATACTTCCGCGGTCTGAGTTAATCTCCAAAGTGACACCATGAAGAGAAACAGTTCGAGAAATGTATAACTCCGCTAGCTGGCTAGCAGTAATACTCTCCCGAACAGGAAGAAAATGAGCCATTTTGGAGAGACGGTCTATGACCACAAACATAGCATTATTCCCTCTCTTAGTCCTTGCAAATCCGGTAATGAAATCCATACCGACCTTATCCCATTACCATTCAGGAATAGCTAAAGGTTCAAGGGTGTGAGCAGGCCTTTGATGTTCTGCCTTAATGCGACGATAGATGTCGCAGTTGGCAACGAACTGAGCAATTTCTCTCTTCTTCCTAATCCACCAGAACCTCTGGCATAGGTCCTCATACATCTCGGTACTACCTAGATGAATTGTGAGTGGGGAATCATGAGCCTCCTTAAGGATCATCTGCCGAAGATGTTGGTTCTTGGGAACCAACAAACGGCTCTGAAAGAACACCACACCTTGATCATCGATAGAGAAATCCTTAGCGATACCACTAACGAGGTCCTCTTTGATTTGGGAAATACCCTTATCACGCTTTTGGCTAGCTATAATTTGATCCTTAGAGTAGGTTTTGCCACCAGGTTGGAAAGGAATTCTTGAGGAACAATGTGGAGGTTCAACTTCCAAAATTCCTCATAGAGAAGTGGTTGACCTTGTGGTAACATCAAGTTGTTACAATATGACTTACGACTTAGTGCATCATCCATGACATTAGCTTTCCCCGGGGTGTAATTATCCCTAAGTCGTAATCTATAATCAACTCAACCCACCATCTTTGCCTGAGATTCAAATCCGGCTGGGTGAAAATATATTTTAGTCTTTGGGATCAATGTAAATTTGGCAACGATTACCGAAAAGGTATTGTTGCTAGGTTTTCAGTGCATGGACTACAGCTGCAAGCTCAAGAACATGTGTTGGATAATTATCCTCATGTTGATGCAACTGTCGAGATGCATATGCAATCACATGATGATCTTGCATGAGAATGCAACCTCATCCTTGCCGCGAGGCGTCGCAATAGATAACAAAGTCCTTAGAGAAGTCTGGTAGCACCGGAATGTGAGCAGAGGTCAGGCGTCCTTTCACCTACTGAAAACTGTGCTCGCATTGTGGGGTCCACTCGAACTTTTTATCTTTCTTGAGGATTTCAGTCAGAGGCTTTCGAACCTTGGATAAGTTCTCGACAAAGCGGCGACAATAGCTCGCTAAGCCAAGTAAAATCCGAACTTGCTTAACCGATTCAGGTTGAGTCCAATCAAGGACGGCCTGAACTCTCTCAGGATTGATAGCAATACCTTTACCAGAGATCACGTGGCCTAGGTAGGTCACTTATGATAACCAAAATTCACACTTAGAGAATTTGGCATATACACGATGCTCTCAAAGTTTCATCAATACCAGCCATAGATGCTCGGCATGTTCCTATTTGTTCTTCGAGTAGATGAGTATATCGTCGAGGTAAACCACGACGAATTTATCCAGATACTCCATGAAGATCGAATTCATCAAGCGAGAGAAGGTGGCTGGGGCATTGGTTAAACCAAAGGACATGACGGTGTATTCGTATTAACCATAACGAGTAACAAAAGCCGTTTTTGGAATGTCCCCATTTCTAATTCTGATTTGATGGTATCCCAACCTCAAATCCATCTTGGAAAAGACAGAGGATCCAACGAGTTGATCATACAAATCGTTGATCCTGGGGAGCGGATCCTTGTTATTTATGGTGACCAGATTCACTGGTCGATAATCCGCAACCATCCGATCCGATCCATCCTTCTTCTTGACAAAGAGGACGGGGCAAGCCCAAGGAGAAGAACTAGGATGAATGAAACCTTTCTTCAAAGCCTCATCGAATTGTTTCTTAAGTTCGGCTAGTTCTAAGGGTGCCATCTCATAGGGTCTTCTGGCTATTGGGACAGTCCCTGGGACGAGCTCTATCACAAACTCTACATCTCTGTCAGATGGAATTCCTCGTAGTTCTTCTAGAAAGATATCCGGAAAGTGACGGACTATCGGAATATCTTCTAATTCTAGAAGAGGGTGAGCATTGAGGGAATAGAGTTGGCGCTTGGAGGCTTGAGTGGAGACATTAACTATCTCACCCGATGGATGTGTAAGCTGAACATTCCTAGTATATGTATCGATCTTAGCATAGTGGGCTTTCATTCAATCCATGCCTAAGATGATATTGATGTCCAAAGACTTGGGGGCTATCAAAGATGCTAGAAAGACTAGCCTATCCACAAGAATCTCATTGTCATGGCTCACTCTAGAAGTCTGCCATTTTGAACCAGGAGTCTGAACTACTAAAGGAGTAGGCATATCACAAAAAGACATGTTATGCAATTGTGCATAACTTTCTTAGATGAATGAATGAGATGCTCCAGTATCAAATAGAACAGATGCTAGATGACTATTGACAAGGAGCGTACCTAGGATAATATTAGGTTCCTCAAGGGCTTCATCAGCAGAAACATAATTCACTTGACCACGAGCAGGAGGTGGCTTCACATAGAAGGCTTTTCCCGGCTTCCCACATCCTGTCGGCTTGGCATTGTTCTGGGGACACTCACGGGAATAATGTCCTGGTTCTCCACATTTGTAGAAGACAACGGTAGCACGAGGAGAAACATTGAGAGGAGGAACTCCGAATGTCTTGGCTGGAGGGTTGGGCTGAGCTGGGTGAGGTGCCTGGAAGGATGGCCTCGCGGTGTACCTTGGCGGCAAAGCTGTGTTGGGCACCCACACCCGACGTTTATTGGGACCTGAGCTAGATGCGGGGATGAAGTCACGGGTGTGCTTCTTAGTTGCCTCGTAGTTAGTGTGTCCATTTTCGGCATTGATAGCCTTGTTGACGAGAGCCTCGAAAGTTGTGTACTCATGCAGGCGCAGATCTCGATGGAGCTCAGGATTAAGTCCCTTGTGTAACATGGCCTGTTTCTTGGCATCACTCGACACTTCCTCTGGAGCATACCGAGAAATATTGCCGAACTCATGGCTATAAGAATCCACTATCAGTCTGCCCAGGGTGAAAGCATAAAAATCCTCTCTCTTGTGATCCATCAGCCCTTCCGGGATGTGATGGGTACGGAATGCCTCACTGAAATCTGCCAAATTGCTGCAGGTCTTGCGGGATGCATGGCTTCATAATTTTCCCACCACAGATTGGCGGTTCCTTCCAGGAAGTATGCAGCAAAAGTCATCTTCTTGTCCTCAGATACATTGGTAGCTCAGATTTTGTGGGACATGCTGGTCAGCCAGTCATCAGCGTCGAGCGGGTCGGCCGGATGATGAAACTTAGGCGGGCACAACTTGACGAAGTCATTGAGGGACACACCATCATTACGCTCATTGCAGGGAAGACGCGCTGTTTTCTGCTCAATACGTTCCAACAGCCTATTGGTCTCCCTTTTATTCCTCTCAGCTTCGAGCATCACTTATGCCTGGGAGGGCTCCTGCGGCAGGTTCTCTTGTCTTGGCTGACTTCCCTCGCCCTGTTCGAAGGCAGACACGGGGTTATTCCTAGTGGACACCATCCTGGGAAAACAAACCTATAGCTTAGACAAGGAAGACAACAACTCTAAGACATAAGATGAGGGATGTACTGAACAACATGGCATGAAAGGTTAAACACCCAATCAACATGGTAAAAACAAACTGCCATATGAACACCATGGTTCATACACACCATGACATAGTTCGGTACAAGCCCAAGCTGAAGTACAACCTACGGAAAAATGATACAACTCATCGGAGGCATTACAAGCTTCCTATACATAATCTATCTACACCTCCGGAACTCAACTCTCAACCTGAGTCATATCCCACAAGACACGCAGGATTGTGGCGATACAACTACTACAATACTAGAACTAACATCCACGTACTCAAGCATCGCCGTAGAATGCCTCATATAGGTTACCCCCATGACCCGGGAGGTGAACCTAAGGATCTGGAAACACCCTGTCCTGCGATCCCTAGAAACCGTAAGGACACGGATGTGGCCTCGGTCCCCTCATTGGTGGCAGCAACAATCCTTGAAGAGGAGTGATGCCTCCAACATCGAGCCAGTCTACGCGAGCTGGCAGATGAGTCTGCGATGGGTTCAGCATCTCCAAATCTCCATAGCCTGTCTGCATGACAGGTGCTAGCTACGTCAGGGCTATCCGAAGACGTGCACGAGTAGCAAAAAGTTCCATGCGCAGGGCACGTGCATCAGATCCCTATTCTCCAACATCTGAGCAGTCACTTGCAGCCAAGGGTCCTCATGAGATTGATCATAATAGGCTGCACTAAGATAACTATCCTCTCCTCCTAGGGAAGCAGGAACATAACAGAACTCTGTGTTCTGAAGCAGACCATGGTGAAACCTCATGATAGTCAGCATGGTATAGGCGGCCTCCTTAACTTCCATGTCTATGGTGACACCTAACCCATAAGTCAAATGAAGCGGCTCTACAGCTCTAGGATAGGATGGATATATCTTAACAGTACACAGGTACTGGTTCTGGTTGAAATCTCGATACTGCTCCTCCACTGTGTACTCTGGGTACCAACGGTAACTAGTCTCCATCATAACTCTAACCAACATGGCAGTGTGACCTAGTACATCAATGCACCTAGTCAGACGGACCACCTGATGAGAAGGATGAGGGGGCATCTGAAACAGAGAATGATGCAAAGACATTAGAGATCCTAGTAGAAATTGGACAGCATAACGGTTGTAATTGCTCAAAAAAGATTTTGAGACAACTCCAAAGATTGGATAGCATATCCACTCAGCTTTCTAAACTCAAGTTCCTAATCCAACTGATTGTCACACGACACAATAATCTAGAAACATAGTTCACTTGCAACAAGTTAGCTAATAGAACATGGTTAGTAACTCATCATCCTAAGAAATATATGAGAAGCCTAGTTCTTAACCCCGTAGAAAAGATGAGGATGACTCGGAATAGAATAACTTGGGAAGAGGAGTAAAAAGAGCCTTCGTTCCCTTCCACAATCAATTCCATTACTTTTCTATAGTGTTTCGAGACTCAACTTCGATTGGTTTGGCTTGGTAGTCCTACAATGAGTCAGGCTCTGATACCAACATTGTCGTGACCCCGATCCAGAGTCATAAGAATCCATCCTGTAACATATCACAGCACTTTGTGGCCTCACGCATGGTAACCCCATGGCTGCAGCCTTACCTTAGCCGAGACCGTTTGCGTCTTTTGGCTCACGTATGTGAATAGGTCGCTACCCTTCAAACGACAGAGAACCCGGGCGGACATGACTAGTCGTAGAACCCAAGTGGACATCCGTACGAAAACAGGCATACGTAACCCAGCAATGCAGGTGTCAGCCTCAAGCGTGTGTAGATGAGTCATAGCAAGCTACAAGGACTCCATTATGTCATGGGACATAAATGTCATCACTGCACGTAGACGAGTCGTAGCAGGCTACAGGGACTCCAGTACACTGCAAGACATTTCCCCGAAGGGACAGACACAGCAGCAAAGAAGGATACATGTCGGTCAATCAATGTGTCCGGAGTAGTAGCAAGCTACCAAGGCTCGGTGGAAGCACAAAGAGGCAGTTTCCCATAAAGAAAACTACTAAAGGCACATGACTAGGTGTCAGATCCCATACATACCGTTACACGTCACACGTACGCCCGACATGCCCGATATGCATAGATACAACTATGGCATCACAACTTAACCATACAACAACACAACTTTTATTTAAGAGGCTTAGAAGAGACTTGCATAATATGTTCTTACAGGTAGGGGTCACATGACCCCACACTCAAGTCATACAAGCAAGTTCATACAAACCAAGCGGAAGCATGAAGCTATTTTAATATAGACATTTGAAATGGTAAAAAGGCACATGGCCTGACTATCTACAGCCCTCCATAGGGCATAAGGTCGTAGCTAGGACACCAGCTATTCGGCGGCGTCGACATCTAGGTAGAACCCACCTGATGGGTCCTGAGTATCATCTACCAAAATTATTAAGCAAACATGAGTACAAACATACTTAGCAAGTCTTTAAAGCAGACCTAGACTATTAATGCCCATGTATCAACAAGGGGAGTGGTGGAGTTTATGTAGCAATGCCAGCTTTAACTTATGGCTAACCTATACAACACATTTTTAATTATTTGTTCAACTTTTAGATATCGCACATGAGTCCACTAACTCGACATCAATACACCACCAAGGATTCACTTCCGTCTCCTACGAGAGTGCCATCCACGGTACTTAGACTTGGCTTGAGATTTTTATGAGTATCCATTGAATTATCTATGAACAACATAAGTTCTCCAAGCAGTCCATATCCGAGGACGCGGCTCTTCGAACAGATTCATACCCTGCAGGGGTGTACTTCTTCACACACGTTCTCGCCACTTATCGTTGTGTGCTCATAAAACCATGCACCTCGACAACCTTCAAACAAAATCCCAGCTAGGGAGTCGGCCACGACTGTCAATCACACAAGACCTCTAGTCCAGGCTATCGCCTACTTCAGACTAAACCCGCACAGAAGTCCGGCCGAAGTTTCCGCTATGTCCCCAAACGATGTGCGCATGGTTCCCAAGCCCACCATTCGGTTGACCCTTGGTACACCGTGTCACTGCCTACCGCGTCATAACCCACCCCTAGGGTCAGCGCTATGCACGACCTCTAGCATACTCTAAACACCAGAAACTACTTGCAACACTTGTACCAAGGACTAGGTGGTTGATAAGTCGAACGGGGTCATATTTCAGGGCACAGCATGTGTTAGTAACTAGCCTTGGATCACAAACATGGAACTCAGTTCCTAAGAACGGTCCCAATGAGACAACCCGCTATGTACTCCTACATAGCCTCTCATCGCTATCTTTACCAAATCGGGTTCATCATTAAGCGTATCACATCAGAACAATATTGTTTCACTCAAGTTCATCGCCCAAATGAATCAGACCTGACACAACTCTAAGCATAGAAAGCATAGCGGGCAAAGTAGGTAAAGCACAACATGGCTCAAGCATCTACCAAGTATGCTAGGTTGCAACATTTAGCTATTTACTGTGACAATCATAGGTCATGCAAAGGAATGGGTTCATCTACCGCATATGATAGACATGTGATCGTTTGTGCTAATGCAATAAACAAGAGAAGGAGCGAGAGAATGGGATTTTATCGGTATGATCAATGGGTTTGCTTGCCTTTCTGGGAAGCAGGAAGGTATTCTCCTTCGTTGGAATACTCGGGGGTATCCTCAAAAGCAGGGCCTACCGCAATGCAGATAAGTAACAATCCATACACAGCAAGTGCAACAATATGATGCATGATCATGACATGGCAGCATGTCTGGATGAGCTAATGCATATAATATCCAAGTTAAATGAAGTAATTTTGAATATAGGTTCAAAATCGTTCTTCATTTCATATTCCATATGTTAAACTATTAGTAAATGTCAATGTTCATCTACATAGATTTCTCTAACATGCATGATAATAGCACCATTGGATTCATTGGATTTTTCTGATGAATTTTCATATATAAAGTATTTCAATCTGATTTATAGATTAATTTATATGAATTTTCTAAGTTTCAAATAGTTTCTAGAATTAATTTAATTCAGAAATTCTTTATTGCATCAGCATGACATCATCATGACGTGAGCTGGTCAACAGATCGTTGACAGGCCAAACTTGACCAGTGGGGTCCACTGGTCAGTGACCCAGCCTCTAACATAATTATTTAAAACACTAATTACTATTAATTAGGATAGGGCCCACTGTCAGTGGGTCATTAACTTAATTAAATTAATTATTTAATTATTTTAAACTAGTCCTAATTAACCTGACCTGGCCCCACTTGCCAGTAACCGAGGGGTCAAACCCCCATGGTCAACTCCGGCCAGATTCACCGGCGTTGAGCCACCGGTGACTCCAGAGATGGCGGAGGGGTCGGGTTTCCTCCTCTAGCGACCAATTCGCCGGCAGAAGGCACCAGGCGAGCTTAGGCTCACGCGCGCGTCCATCCCGACACCTCTCAAAGGCTGATACGCCCGGGATCGACGCCTGCGACGAGCTTGGAGGCTGCCGGAGCTCACGCGAGCACAGGCTCGTCGGTCTAGTGCGCAACATGACAGCAGCTTGGCACCTACGGCCTCTACGCGGCCGCACGAGCTAGGTGGTGGCCTCGGAAGGACTAGCTGGTCACCAGAGCAATGCCGGTGACGAGCTCATGTGGCGGGGCATTTGGGGCATCAATGGAACCGGGGCCTACAAAGGGGGAAACGTCCGGGGAAGAGAGCGGAAAGGACCGGGGGCTCACTACGGGCTCGGAGCCGACAAGAACTTGCTCGGAGAGGGCTCGGAGGCGACAAATCGACGAAGGTGGTGCTTGAGCCCAAGGAGGAGGACGGGGCCGAGGTCATCACTACAGGGCTTCTGGCGGTGCGTGGCTTGTCGCAGAGGTCGGGGACGACGAGGCGGGGCTTCTAGCGGGCTCACGGAGGCGCGGGAGTGGCTGCAACTATGGCGGCGGGCGAGCAGCGGCGACGGCCACGATGGAGCAGAGGAGAGGGAGGAGGCAGGGGGAGAATGAGTGAGAGGAGCGATGGGGACGGCAGCACGTCTTCATCCGCTCGCCAGCTCTGGCGCATGCGCACGACAAGCACACGCTCGTCCTCCTGGCCGCCAGGAGGACGACGACGGTGTTAGGCCAGATGGGCCGGCCTAGGTGGGCTTCCTCCTTTTTTTAAAATTTCCAGATTCTGTTTTCTTTTCTGATATTTTTTGATCTTTTTAATTTAGGCATAAATGCGAGGCACAAAATATCCCAGATATTTTATAGAGCTTAGTTTGAATATTTCAGGCATCTATAAAAAGTTTCAAAATATTTTGAATACTAAAATATTTATAATGCTTTATTTGGGATTTTCAGTACTTTAATATTTATTTTTGAAATTCTATAAAGATTCAAATATTTAGAATGACCCCTGATATATTTATGTCCACATTTATCATACATAGGGGACATTTTTTATGGGCATTTTGGATTTGTTGGTTTTTCACAAACATTGAATTGGTTTGATTCAAGTGAGGTGTTTGGGGTTTCTATTAATCCCATTTCAAGTTGATGCAAAAAGTGAAACATGATGCACACACATACTGTCCTAAGTAAGCTAGCTAGGGATGTGACAGCACAAGAGCGGTCATCCAACTGTCCTTGACCGTGGACACGGCTATTCGAATAGTTTTACACTCTACAGAGGTTTGCACACTTTACCCACAAGACTCGGGGAACTTCTGTGTCATTCACGACTCGCAATATATAACATACACGAGGTAAGCACCCGAACAATGCCTTTCCCCTAGCGATACTAAACAACGAGTCCACTCGATTGGTACCCAGCCCACATGATGTACATCACTCGTAGCATCCATGCAGGGACCAACGGTGTGCTTGGTGCCTGTGAAGACAACGCATGATCGTCCATACCGGCACGACCCCATATCGAGTGTGACCATGCCACTCCCGTGTCACATCCCTAGCTAGATGTCATAGGACAGCATGGCTATTGCATCATGTTTCAATTTTGCATCAACATGAAATGGGGACTAAAAGAAACCCCAAGCTCACATTGAATCAAAATAATTCAAAGTTTGTGAAAATTCAACAAATCCAAAATGCCCTTACAAAATGTTCCCTATGTCTGGTAAATATTTGAACAACTGAAGGAATTTAAAAATAAAAGCTAAAGCTTCTGAAAATATCAAATATAGCAATATCATTATTTTAGTTTTTAAAATATCCTGAAACTTTTCACATGAGTTTGAAATATTCAAACTTCAATATATAAAATATTTGGGGTATTTGAAAATAGCATATGTGCCTGAAAATAAAATGGAACAAATGTCAGAAGTTAGAAAAGAATTGAAATAAAAAAGGGGAAGAAAGCCCACCTGGGCTTACCTGAAGAAGAGGCCCAACCCACAGGGGCAGCAGCGTCTTCTTCCTCCTGCTAGGATGAGAAGCAGCTGCATGTTGCCCCCACAGCCGGCGTTGGCCACGCACTGGACACCTCCTCCTTGCCTGCCTGGCCGCCTCCTCATCGCGCTGGCGAGAGGATAGGCTTAGCCGCCGCCAAGCCGTTTCCCCCTCGCCATTTCCCCCTCTTCCTCTCCTCTGCTCCCCCTCTTTCCGGACTAAAGACGCCGGCGATTTACCGCCCTCCCTACGTCCCCGACCGCGCTGCGGTGCTAGAAGCCCCTCCGATGAGGCCCTAGACTGTTTCCTCCTAGTCCCGACGCCATTCCCCTTATGTAGCCTCGTCAGTAGCCAAAGCCAAGCGGAGCTCCCCAGCGGCCATGGCGTAGCCGTGGCCACAACGGACAAACCTCGCTCCTGGCCACGGGCTCGTGCTCGTAGGGCCTCCAGGAGCTCGTAGCCGCCCTCAGTTCCTCTTCCTGCGGCCTGTAGCGCAGTAGCCGTTCCTGCCCAAGCCATCGCCACCGCCAAGCTCGATGTGGTCGTCATCTCCGGCGACCCCGAGCCCCCTCTGCAGCCCTGCTAGACGCGCGCGTGCACGGGCTATCTTCCGGTGCCCTCCATGCGCCAAATGGTCGCCCAAGGCACAACTCCGGCGGGTCGCCGCCAGCCCCGCTCCGGTGGGCGCTGACGTGGACAACCATCAGGGGCTAATCCCCCTGATTAATTAGGCTATAGCCGCTGACCAATGGGCCCCAAATGCAGGTCAAACCCTGGTTAGCGCGGGAATTAAGCCTGTGTCACTAACGTGCAGGCCCCGCACGTCAGGTTTCACCTGGCCTGGTCAGCCGACCAACTGACGTCACAGTTACGTCAGGCTGACGCCATTAATCCTTTTCGAGTTTTAAAATAATTTCTAGAAATTGTTTAAAATTTTAAAAATTCATATAAATTAATCTGTAAATGAGATGAAAATAATTTATATATGAAAATTTATCAGAAAAATACAATGAATCCAATGGTGCTATTATCATGCATGTTAGAGCAACCTATGTAGAAGAACATTGACATTTGCTAGTAGGTTAGTATATGGAATTGGAAATGAAGAAAATTTTTGAACCTATATTCAAACTCCCTTCAAATTAACTTGCACACTAGTTGCACTAGCTCATCCATACATGCTACCATGTCATGATCATGCATCATATTGTTGCACTTGTGTGTATTGAATGCTATTTATCTTCATTACGGTAGCCCTGCTTCTGAGGATACCCCCGAGTATTCCAACGAAGGAGAGAACCTTCCCGCTACCCAGCAAGGCAAGCAACCCCTTTGATCATTCCGATAACATCCCACTCTCTCGCTCCTCCTCTTGTTTATTGTATTAGGACAAACGTTCACTTGCCTTTCATACACGGTAGATGAACCTATTCTTATGCATGACCTATCATTGTCAAAGAATTAGCTAAGCCTTGCAACCTAGCATACTTGGTAGATGCTTGTGCCATGATGTGCTTAGCTTACTTTGCCTGCTATGCTTGCTATGCCTAGAGTTGTGTCAGGTCTGATTAATCTGGGTGATGAACTAGAGTGAAACATTGTTGTTCCAATGTGATAAGCTTATGATGAACCCGATTTGGTAAAGGTAGTGATGAGAGGCTATGTAGGAGTACATAGCGGGTTGTCTCATTGGGACCGTTCTTAGAAACTAAGTTCCGTGTTTGTGATCCAAGACGAGATACTACCACACGTTGGGATACTTAATTGACCCTATCGACTTATCAGTCACTTAGTCCTTAGTTCAAGAGTTGCAAGTAGTTTCTAGCATTTATAGCATGCTGGAGGCCATGCGTAGCGCTGACCATAGGGGTGGGTTACCACATGGTAGGCAGTGGCACGGTGTACAAAGGGTCACCCGAATGGTGGGCTTGGGAACCCTGCACACATCGTTTGGGCCATAGCGGAAACTTCGGTCGGACTCCCGTGCGGGTTCAGTCTCAAATAGGCGATAGCCTGGACTAGAGGTCTTATGTGATTGACGGTCGTGGCCGACTCCCTCGCTGGGCTTCCGCTTGAAGGTTTCCGAGGTGCATGGTTTTATGTGTACATAGCGATAAGTGGCGAGAGCGTGTGTGAAGTAGTACACCCCTGCAGGGTATGAAACTATTCGAATAGCCACGTCCTCAGATATGGACTACTTGGATAACTTATGATGTTCATAGATAATCAAATGGATACTCATAAAATTATCAGGACAAGTGTGAGTATCGTGGATGGCACTCTCCCAGGAGAGGGAAGTGAATCCATGGTGGTGTATTGTCATGGAGTTAGTGGACTCGTGTGCGATATCTAAAATTTAAACAAAGAGTTAAAATTGTGTAGTGTAGGTTAGCCATGAGCCAAACCTGGCTTTGCTGCATAAACTCCACCACCCCCTTGTTCATACATGAGCATGAATAGTCTAGGTCTGCTTTAAAGACTTGCTGAGTACAATTGCTGAGTATGTTTGTACTCATGTTTGCTTAATAAATGTTGCAGATGAGACCCATGACACATCAGGTGGGTTCTTTCTAGATGTCGACGATGCCGAATAGCTGGTGTCCCTGCTACGACTTTATGCCCTGTGGCGGGCTGTAGATAGTCAGGCCATGTGGCTTTTTACCCTTTCATCTGTCTGTACTTAGACGGCTTATGCTTCCGCTTGGGTTGTATGAACTTGTTTGTATGACTTGAGTGTCAGGTCATGAGACCCCTATCTATAAGAAATATTATGCAAGGCTCGTCTGAGCCTCGCAAATAAAAGTTGTTGTATGGTTATGTTGTGATGCCATGGTTGTATCTATGCATATCGGGCATGTCATGCGTATGTGTGACATGCAACGTTATGTATGGGATCCAACACCTAGTTGTGTGCCTTTAGTTGTACTCTTTACGGGAAACTGCCTCTTTGTGCTTCCACCGAGCCATGGTAGCTTGATACTGCTCCGGACACATTGATTGACCGGCATGTATCCTTCTTTGCTGTTGTGTCTATCCCTTCGGGGAAATGTCTCGCAGTGTAATGGAGTCCCTATAGCCTACTACGACTCGTCTACGTGCAGTGATGGCATTTATGTCTCACGGCGTAATGGAGTCCTTGTAGCTTGCTATGACTCGTCTACACACCCTTGAGGCCGACACCTGCATTGTTGGGTTACGTATGACTGTTTCCGTACGGATGTGCCACTTGGGTTCTATGACTAGTCATATCGGCCCGGGTTCTCTGTCGTTTGATTGCCAGCGACATGTTCACATACATGAGCCAAAAGACGCAAATGGTCCCGGCTAAGCACGCAAAGCTTACCGTGCGTGAGGCCGCAAAGCGATGTGATATGTTACAGTCTAGATTCATATGACTTAGGATTGGGGTCCCGACAGCGTTGGTATCAGAGCCAGACTGACTGTAGGACTACCAAGCCCAATCGGTCGAAGTTGAGTCTAGAAACACTATAGAATAGTAGGGGAATTGATTGTGGAGGTGAACGTAAGGCACTTTTTACTCCTCTTCCAAGTTATTCTATACTGAGTCTTTCTCGTCTTTTCCACGGGGATAAGAACTAGGCTTCTCATCTATTGCTTAGGATGACGAGTGTCTAACCATGGACTGATAGCTAGCTCGTTTGCAAGAGAATGTCGGTACTCAAGTATTGTTGGTGTGACAAACAGATGGAGAAGAGATTTGAGTCTAGAAAGTCGAGTGGTTATGCTTTTCCAATCTTTTGCAGTGGTCTCAAAATCCTTTTTGAGCAATTATAGTCGTTATGCTGTCCAATTTCTGCTAGAGTCTCTAATATCTTTGCATCATTCTCTGTTTCAAATGCCCCCTCATCCTTCCCGGTAGGTGGTACGTCTGACCATGTGCATCGATGTACCGGGTCACACGGCCAGGTTGGTTAGAGTTGACGTTTCCATGTTGTTGGATGTTTACCCTGCATGCCATGTTGTCCAGTACACTCCTTATCTCATGTCTTAGAGTTGATGTCCTCTATGTTTAAGATGTGGGTTGTTTTCCCAGGATGGTGGCCACTAGGAATAACCCCATGCCTACCCCCGAGAAAGGCGCGGGAAGCCAGTCAAGGCAGGAGGATCTGCCACATGCTCCTTCTTTGGTAGAAGTGATGCTTGAAGCCGAAAGGAACAAGAGAGAGACCAACATGCTATTGGAACGAATTGAGCAGAACACAGCGCATGCTCCCCGCAATGATCTCAATTATGGCATGTCACTCGGTGATTTCATCAGGCTGTGCCCACCTAAGTATCATCAATCGGTCGACCCACTTGACGCGGATGACTGGCTGAACAGCATATTCTGCAAGATCTGGGCTGCCAATGTGTCCGAGGCCGACAAGGTGACCTTTGCAACCTCCTTCCTGGAAGGACCCGCCAATCTGTGGTGGGAAAATTATGAAGCCATGCGTCCCGCAGGCCCCGCACCAACTTGGGAAGAATTCAGTGCAGCATTTCATACCCATCACATCCTGAAAGGGCTTATGGATCGCAAGAGAGAGGAATTCTATGCGTTCACCTAGGGCAGGCTGTCAGTGGATGCCTATAGCCGTGAGTTCGGCAATCTTGCTCGCTATGCTCCGGAGGAAGTTTCAACTGATGCTAAGAAGCAGGCTAGGTTCCGTAAGGGACTTAATCCTGAGCTCCGTCGAGACCGGTGCCTGCATGAGTGCACAACCTTCCAGGCTCTCGTCAACAAGGCTATCAATGCCGAGACTAGACAGACTGACTATGAGGCCACGAGACAGCACAACCGTGACTTCAGCCCCGCATCTGGCTCGGGCTCCAACAAACGCCGGGTCTAGGTGCCCAACGCAGCTCTGCCACCAAGATAGACCGCGAGGCCATCCTTCCAAGCGCCTCGCCTAGCTCAGCCCAACCCTCCAGCCAGGCCCTTTGGAGGTTCGCCTGCCAATGTTGCTCCCCGTGCCACCGTGGTCTGCTATAAGTGTGGAGAACCAGGACACTACTCTTGTGATTGTCCTCAGGCTAATGCTAAGCCGGCTGGACGTGGGATGCCGGGAAAAGCCTCCTATGTGAAGCCAGCTCCTGCTCGTGGACGAGTTAATTATATTTCTGCTGAGGAAGCCATTGAGGATCCTGATGTTATACTAGGTACGCTCCTTCTCAATAGTCAGCCAGCATCTGTTCTATTTGATACTGGGGCATCTCATTCTTTCATCTCAGAAAGTTATGCACAGTTGCATAACATGTGTTTTTGTGATATGCCTACTCCTTTAGTAGTTCAGACTCCTGGTTCAAAGTGGCAAACTTCTAGACTGAGCCATGATAATGAGATTCTGGTGGATAGGTTAGTCTTCCTAGCATCTTGGATATCCCTCAAGTCTTCGGACATCAATATCATCTTAGGCATGGATTGGAAGAAAGCCCACTATGCTAAGATTGATACTCACACTAGGAATGTTCAACTTACACATCCATCGGGTGAGATAGTTAATGTCTCCACTCGAACAGCCAGGCGCCAACTCTATTCCCTCAATGCTAGCCCTCTTCCAGAGTTAGAAGATATTCCGGTAATCCATGACTTTACGGATGTCTTTCCAGAAGAACTGCCAGGAATTCTTCCTGTCAGAGATGTTGAGTTTGTGATAGAGCTTATTCCAGGGACTGTCCCAATAGCCAGAAGACCCTACAAGATGGCACCCTTAGAACTAGCCGAGCTTAAGATCCAACTCGATGAGGCTTTGAAGAAAGGTTTCATCAAACCTAGTTCTTCTCCTTGGGCTTGTCCCGTCCTCTTCATCAAGAAGAAGGATGGATCGGATCAGATGGTTGTGGATTATCGGCCAGTGAATCTGGTCACCATTAAGAACAAGTATCCGCTCCCTAGGATCAACAATTTGTATGATCAAATAGCTAGATCCTCTGTCTTTTCCAAAATGGATTTGAGGTTGGGATACCATCAAATCAGAATTAGAAATAGGGACATTCCAAAAATGGCTTTTGTTTCTTGTTATGGCCAATACGAGTACACCATCATGTCCTTCGGTTTAACCAATGCCCCAGTCACCTTCTCTTGCTTGATGAGTTCCATCTTCATGGAGTATTTGGATAAATTTGGCGTGGTTTACCTCGATGACATACTCATCTACTCGAAGAACGAACAGGAACATGCCGAGCATCTAAGGCTGGTATTGATGAAACTTCGAGAGCACCGTCTTTATGCCAAATTCTCCAAGTGTGAATTCTAGTTGCCAGAAGTGACCTATCTAGGCAACGAGATCTCTGGTAAAGGTATTGATGTCAATCCTGAGAGAGTTCAGGTTGTCCTTCATTGGACTCAACCTGAATCGCTTAAGCAAGTTCGGAGTTTCCTTGGCTTAGCAAGCTATTGTTACCGCTTTGTCAAGAATTTCTCCAAGGTTGCGAAACATCTGACTGAACCCCTCAAGAAAGATAAAATGTTTGAGTGGACCACACAATGTGAGCACAGTTTTCAGGAGTTGAAAAGAGACTGACCTCTTCTCCCGTTCTGGTGCCACCAGACTTCTCTAAGGACTTTGTTATCTATTGCGACGCCTCGCGACAAGGATTAGGTTGCATTCTCATGCAAGATCGTCATGTGATTGCATACGCATCTCGACAGTTGCGTCCACATGAGGATAATTATCCAACACATGATCTTGAGCTTGCAGTTGTGGTCCATGCACTGAAAACCTCGCGACATTACCTTCTGGGTAATCGTTGCGAAATTTACACTGATCACCAAAGCCTGAAATATATTTTCACCGAGCCGGATTTGCATCTCAGGCAAAGACGGTGGGTTGAGTTGATTACAGATTACGACTTAGGGATAACTTACACCCCGAGGAAAGCCAATGTTATGGCTGATGCACTAAGTCGTAAGTCTTATTATAACAACCTGATGTTACAACAAGGGCAACCACTTCTCCATGAGGAATTTCAGAAGTTAAACCTCCACATTGTTCCTCAAGGATTCCTATCCAACGTGGTGGCAAAACCTAATCTTAAGGATCAAATAGTAGCTGTCCAGAAATATGATAAGGGTATATCCCGGATGAAGGAGAATATTGCTAGCGGAAACGCTAAAGAATTCTCCAAGGATGATGAAGGTGTTGTGTTCTTCCAGAACCGGTTGGTGGTTCCCAAGAGCACACGCTTAAGACAGCTGATCCTGAAGGAGGCTCATGATTCTCCTCTCACAATTCATCCGGGTAGTACCAAGATGTATCCGGACCTACGCCTGAGTTTCTGGTGGACTGGGATGACGAGAGAAATTTCCCAGTTCGTTGCTAATTGTGACGTTTGTCGTCGTGTGAAAGCAGAATATCAAAGTCCTGCTGGCACCCTCCAACCTTTAGCTATCCCTGAATGGAAATGGGATAAGGTCGGTATGGATTTCATTATCATATTTCCCAGGACTAAGAGAGGGAATAATGCTATCTTTGTGGTCATTGACTGCCTTTCCAAAGTGGCTTATTTTCTTCCTATTCGGGAGAGTATAACTGCTAGCCATCTAGCGGAGTTATATGTTTCTCGAATAGTTTCTCTTCATGGTCTTCCTTTGGACATTAACTCAGACCGCGGAAGTATCTTTACTTCCCGATTCTAGGAAAGTTTTCAAACCGCCATGGGGACTCATCTATCCTTTAGCACTGCTTTCCACCCGCAATCAAGTGGTCAAGTTAGCGATTCAATCAAATCCTCGAAGACATGCTCCGAGCTTGTGTTATATACTTCGGTATGAACTAGGAGAAATGTCTTCCATTTGCCGAATTTTCTTATAACAATAGTTATCAATCAAGCCTGGGCAAAGCCCCTTTTGAAGTTCTCTATGGACGAAGGTGTCGAACACCTCCTAACTGGTCAGAAACCGGAGAGATGCAACTCTTTGGCCCAGATATGATCCAGGATGCAGAGGAGAAAGTTCGGATTATTCCTGAAAAGTTGAAAACAGACCAATCTCGTCAAAAGAGCCAATATGATCGCCATCATAAGGCTGTGACCTATGAAGTTGACGAGAAGGCTTACCTTCGGGTTACACCTCTGAAGGGTACCCATCGATTCAGTATCAAGGGCAAGTTGGCTCCTCGTTACATTGGACCATTTTGCATTCTTGCTAAATGAGGAGAGGTTGCCTACCAATTGGAACTTCCGCCGCATCTTTCCAAGGTTCATGATGTCTTCCACGTGTCGCAACTCAGGTGTTGCTTCTCGGACCCTGACCGTGAAGTAGACCATGAAGCGCTTGATCTCCAAGATAACCTTACATATTGAGAATACCCTGTTCATATTCTTGATCAAGCAGAGCGTACCACTTGGCATCAGAACATCAAGTTTCTCAAGGTTTAGTGGTCACACCATTCTGAAAAGGAGGCCACATGGGAAAGAGAAGATTGTCTTCGACTAGAGTACCCCGCGCTCTTCCCGACGACTTCAAAATCTTGGGACGAGATTCTTTTGAGTGGGGGTGAGTTGTCACATCGCTAGAGAGATGTCATAGGACAACATGGGTGTTGCATCATTTTTCAATTTTGCATCAACATGAAATGGGGACTAAAAGAAACCCCAAGCTCACATTGAATCAAAATAATTCAAAGTTGGTGAAAATTCAACAAATCCAAAATGCCCTTACAAAATGTTCCCTATGTCTGATAAATATGGACATGATTACAACAGGGGTCATTTTAAATATTTGAACAACTGAAGCAATTTAAAAATAAAAGATAAAGCTTCTGAAAATATCAAATATAGCATTATCATTATTTTAGTTTTTAAAATATCCTGAAACTTTTCAGATGAGTTTCAAATATTCAAACGTCAATATATAAAATATTTGGGGTATTTTAAAATAGCATATGTGCCTAAAAATAAAATGGAACAAATGTCAGAAGTTAGAAAAGAATTGAAATAAAAAAAGGGGAAGAAAGCCCACCTGGGCTTACTTGAAGAAGAGGTCTAGCCCATAGGGGCAGCAGCGTCTTCTTCCTCCTGCCAGGAGGAGAAGCAGTTGCGTGCCGCCCCTGTAGCCGGCGGTGGCCACACGCTGGCCACCTCCTCCTAGCCAGCATGGCCGCCTCCTCATCGCGTTGGCAAGAGGATAGGCTCAGCTGCCGCCGAGCCATTTCCCCCTTGCCATTTCCCCCTCTTCCTCTCCTCTGCTCCCCTCTCGCCGGACTAAAGACGCCGGCGATTCGCCACCCTCCCTGCGTCCCCGACCACGCTGCGGTGCCATAAGCCCCTCCGGTGAGGCCCCGGACCGTTTCCGCCTAGTCCCGACGTCGTTCCCCTTCTCTAGCCTTGTCGGTAGCCAGAGCCGAGCGGAGTACGCCATGGCCGAAGCGGCCAAAGCTCGCTCCTGCCCACGGGCTCGTGCTCATAGAGCCTCCAGCAGCTCGTAGCTGCCCTCAGCTCCTCCTCCAGCGGCCTGTAGTGCACTAGTCGTTCCTGCCCGAGCAGTCGCTTCCACCAAGCTCGACGTGGTCGTCATCTCCAGCGACCCCGAGCCCCCTCTGTAGTCCTGCTAGACGCGCGTGTGCACGGGCTATCTTCCGGTGCCCTCCGCGCGCCAAATGGTCACCGAAGGCGCAACTCCGGCGGGTCGCCACCATATTTTTGGTCGCCGCCGGCAATCAGGGGCTAATCCCCTGATTAATTAGGCTCCACCCGCTGACCAGTGGGCCCCAAATGCGGGTCAAACCCTCGTCAGCGTAGGAATTAAGCCTGTGTCACTAACGTGCGGGCCCCGCATGTCAGGTTTGACCTGGCCTGGTGAACCGACCAGCTGACGTCATAGTGATGTGAGGCTGACGCCATTAATCCTTTTCCAGTTTTAAAATAATTCCAGAAATTGTTTAAAACTTTAAAAATCATATAAATTAATCTGTAAATCAGATGAAAATAATTTATATATGAAAATTTATCAAAAAAATCCAATTAATCCAATGGTGCTATTATCATGCATGTTAGAGCAACCAATGTAGAAGAACATTGACATTTGCTAATAGGTTAGTATATGGAATTTGAAATGAAGAACAATTTTGAACGTATATTTAAACTCCCTTAAAATTAACTTGGACACTATTTGCACTAGCTCATCCATACATGCTACCATGTCATGATCATGCATCATATTGTTGCACTTGCGTGTATTGAATGTTATTTATCTGCATTGCGGTAGGCCCTGCTTCTAAGGATACCCCCAAGTATTCCAACGAAGGAGAGAACCTTCCCGCTACCCAGCAAGGCAAGCAACCCCTTTGATCATTCCAATAACATCCCACTCTCTCGCTCCTGCTCTTGTTTATTGCATTAGGACAAACGTTCACTGGCCTGTCATACATGGTAGATGAACCTATTCTTATGCATGACCTATCATTGTCACAGTAATTAGCTAAACCTTGCAACCTAGCATACCTGGTCGATGCTTGTGCCATGATGTGCTTAGCTTACTTTGCCTGCTATGCTTGCTATGCCTAGAGTTGTGTCAGGTCTGATTCATCTGGGTGATGAACTAGAGTGAAACATTGTTGTTCCGATGTCATAAGCTTATGATGAACCCGATTGGGTAAAGATAGCGATGAGAGGTTATGTAGGAGTATATAGCGGGTCGTCTCATTGGGACCGTTCTTAGGAACTGAGTTTCATGTTTGTGATCCAAGACTAGATACTACCACACGTTGGGATACTTAATTGACCCTCTCGACTTATCAGTCGCTTAGTCCTCAGTCCAGGAGTTGCTACTAGTTTCTGGTGTTTATAGCATGCTGGAGGCGGTGCGTAGCGCTGACACTAGGGGTGGGTTACGATGCGGTAGGCACTGGCACGGTGTACCAAGGGTCACCCGAATGGTGGGCTTGGGAACCCTACGCACATCGTTTGGGGCCGTAGCGGAAACTTTGGCCGGACTTCCATGTGGGTCAGTCTCAAATAGGCAATATCCTGGACTAGAGGTCTTATGTTATTGATGGTCGTGGCCGACTCCCTCACTAGGATTCCGCTTGAAGGTTGCCAAGGTGCATGGTTTCATGAGCACGCAGTGATAAATGGCGAGAGCATGTGTGAAGAAGTACACCCTTGCATTGTACGAATCTATTCGAATAGCCGCGTCCTCCGATATGGACTACTTGGATAACTTATGTTGTTCATAGATAATCAAATGGATACTCATAAAATTATCAAGACAAGTGTGAGTATCATGGATGGCACCCTCCCAGGAGAGGGAAGTGAATCCATGGTGGTGTATTTTCATGGAGTTAGTGGACTCGTGTGCGATATCTAAAATTTAAACAAAGAGTTAAAATTGTGTAGTGTAGGTTAGCCATGAGTCAAAGCTGGCATTGCTGCATAAACTCCACACCCCCCTTGTTGCTACCTAAGCATGAATAGTCTAGGTCTGCTTTAAAGACTTGCTGAGTACATTTGTACTCATGTTTGCTTAATAAATGTTGCAGATGAGACCCAAGAACCATCAGGTGGGTTCTTTCTAGATGTCGATGATGCCAAATAGCTGGTCTCCCAGCTACGACCATACGCCCTGTGGCGGGCTGTAGATAGTCAGGCCATGTGACTTTTTACCTTTTCATCTGTTTGTACTCAGACAGCTTATGCTTCCGCTTGGTTTGTATGAACTTGTTCGTATGACTTGAGTGTCGGGTCATGAGACCCCTATCTATAAGAACATATTATGCAAGGCTCGTCTCAGCCTCTCATATAAAAGTTGTTGTATGGTCATGTTGTGATGCCATGGTTGTATCTATGCATATCAGGCATGTCGTGCATACGTGTGACGTGCAACGGCTTGTATGGGATCCGACACCTAGTTGTGTGCCTTTAGTAGTACTCTTTATGGGAAACTACCTCTTTTTGCTTCCACCGAGCCATGGTAGCTTGCTACTGCTACGGACACAATTATTGACCAGCATGTATCCTTCTTTGCTGTTGTGTCTGTTCCTTCGGGGAAATGTCTCGAAGTGTAATGGAGTCCCTGTAGCCTGCTATGACTCGTCTATGTGCAGTGATGGCATTTATGTCTCACGGCGTAATGGAGTCATTGTAGCTTGTTATGACTCATCTACACACGCTTGAGGCCGACACCTACATTGCTGGGTTATGTGTGCATGTTTCCATATGGATGTGCCACTTGGGTTCTATGACTAGTCATGTCAGCCCGAGTTCTCTATCGTTTGATTGCCAGCGACATGTTCACATACGTGAGCCAAAAGATGCAAACGGTCCCGGCTAAGGTAAGGCTGTAGCCATGGAGCTTACTATGCGTGAGGCCGCAAAGTGATGTGATATGTTCTAGTCTCGATTCATATGACTTAGGATCGGTGTCCCGACATCCCATCACAAGTATTGCGGGCTCCTTGCCAGTACCCACCAAGGTAAACAACAGAGCCCCATCCCATAAGGGGTATCATGGTTGCGCACATAAGTTTGGTGTAACGGTCGCAACTTACACCAATCCCTTTTCAGAAAACACCCTCAACTTGTTCCGGCACACCACTTCTTTCTCATGTGGAAACCCAACTCATCATCTCCCTCGGGCATTCGTGGCACCCGACGGGGTTTTCGAAAAGTCTTTGGAATCATCTCCTTAGTCCCATCACCATGCATAATCCCGAACCCACTTGTGTAGCTTGTGCTAGCATCCTATTTACACCGACCTGCATAACCCTCATAAGGTGGTAGGGTCATGCACGATGCAAGTGTCAACTGTAAAAGTGTCGGAAGCAACCCACCGGAGTGGTCACTACTTCACATGATCAAGTGCAACGAAAATAAAGTGCTATACGACAAGCAATGAAAATGGTTTCTTAATATAGTCAAAGGGCTTCTTGCCTGGCTCAACAAAGTCCTCAGGGTCTTCAAAGTCTTTGGGTCCAACTCCCTCGTCAATAGCGCAATCTATCGTCGCGATAAATAGCGATAAAAATAAGCATCACACAAAAATAGAGCACACAAAGAATAATATTAAAATGCTTCCCTACTCTGATAAATACTAAAAACTATACTAAAAATATTTGTTTAAGGTTTTGCTATGAAAAAACAATTTTGAAAACTATTTAACAGAGGCAAAAGGGTGCCAAAATAGGTTTTAAATTAAACCAGCGCATAAAAGTTTTCAACATTTTTTACAAATGGCACTATTAAATTCAATGGAATATACTAGGATTTTTGGTGGAAAAATAATTGGATTTGGATTTTTATTTAATCCTATGGGATTTTTAGAGAAACCCCACAGAAAAGAAAAAAAGAAAATAGAGGAGGTGGCCTCTATGCCTGGGCCAGAGGCAGCCAGCAGCTGGGTGAGCCCAGCTGCCAGCCAGCCAGCCACGCGCGCGGCCAGGTTCAAACCTTACGCGTAAGGCCCGGTTGTCGGCGACCGCGAGGGGAGATACAGAGCACGGGAGGGGAAGATGAGAGGCCAACAGGTGGGACCCCCATGTCGGGTCCTTTTCCCACCTCAGGACAGAGGGGAGGGAGCCTCACCGGCAGCGATGGAGGGCATGGCTGCGACGGGCGAGCACAGGGATGGGCTCGGGGTCGAGCCGCCGTTTCGGAGGAGGTTGAAGGAGCGCCAGAGGTGGCCGGAGTTGTCGGCGGCAAAGAACCCGCAGCGGAGGAGCTTCAGGAGGAGGTCATCGAGACCATCTAGTGCTCCAAAGAGGACGGGGACGAGGGGGAATCACGTCAGCGTGGAGAGGGAGGAACAACTGAAGAAGGTGGGCCGGAGGTGCTTTCTACCTGGAGATCGATGGCGGCGACGCCGTGGCGATGCTCCAGTCGATCCCGAGTACTTGAGACCCAAAATGAAGGGGGTGGGGCACGGGAGTTCTATTGGGAGAAAGAGAGGGGGACTAGAGGGGAGAGAAGGCTCAGGGAGAGGCCCTTGATAGGTGGACGCGAGTCCATCGAGGGCCTGTGCGTCGGCGAGGTCGTGGCGCTCGCTGGAGGGCACGGGCGAGGGAGAGAGCGTGCCTTGGGTGTTCCTGGGCGCGGTCCAAGTCTAGGGAAGGGAGAGAGAGGGCGGAGCTAGGCCTTAGCTCCCGCGCGTGTGAGCTCGCGCATTGGCTGGCTTAGGCGGCGGCGGGCATGCGTGACCATGGGTGAGAGAGATCCAGGGAGGAGGGGGACGACATCTTGGAGTGTTGCGGACGTCGAGGGCCCTCAGGGGATAGCTTCCCCCATCCCAAGGCTGTCGGGGCGCCTCGGGATGCTCCTGCTACAGTGCGGGCATGCACTGTAGCGTGCTCCAGAGCAAGCTTTTGGTATGCCATGGCATGCTTGCGTGCTCTAGACGCACCCCTACATGTCCCTTAGCTCGTGGATGATCTACAGATGCTCTAGGAGCTAGGACGATCTAGGGAGAGTAGAGGTATAAGGAGGGGCAGGTAAAAATGCTCCTGTCAGGGCTGTCCAGAGGTGAAAATGGGGGGTTTTACGCCATCTTCTAGTGGCTTATGGACCTGACATTTTTACTAGAGGTGATTGAGCACTGGAAAAGGGTGTGTAAAAGTTTGGAGGCAAGGGAAATAGTAAAAGGTGGTCAAAACATGATTTTACCAAACATGGAGAAGGTGTTTGATGGGGATTGGGGCAAGAATGAGATTTGATAGGATCAAATGGTGGTTGAAATTTGTCCTGATCACCAAGTTTGAGATGGTTTGATGAAAGTTCACAATGTAAATTTGTGGAACCCTAGAAATCAACATCATCTGGTTTCTGTAGATCTAGTCATGCTAAGCTAATTCCATTGATGCACCACTTAGTGTAGCATCATTATTTGGTGATTAGAACATGTCCACAAAGTTTGGGGTCAAGGGAAGAAACTTCATAATGTAAAGTTATTCAAATTTGAATCTGGACAAGGAGAGGTTTGGAATAGTTTGATGAATCAAATCAACATGGATTGAGATGAAACTTTGCAAGATCATCACCTATGATAGTGTTGACTTGCTGGAATTTTCCTGGAATTTATAGAGAATATTTCTTGCAAAAATATTCCAAAAATCTGATTTGGACAGAAAGGATTTTGAGGGATTTTGCCCATGAATTTGAACATGACCATATGTTGAAACTCATATATATGCAAAATATATGTCAAGTGAGTTTCCCTAACTTTTCTCAAATATTTTGAAAGCATTTAAATAAATTTCCATATGAAAAAACATTTCTAGTCTTAAGAAAAAATCTTTAACTAAAATATAAAAATAATATTTAAAATTAATATTTGGTGGTTTTGGGAAGTAATATATATAGTAGGTTTGAACTAAAGCCTTTGGGGAGAAGGAATCTACCCAATTTGAGGACTTGCAGTGCAAACCTCAATTCAGGGGGTTTGGAAGACCTAATTTGAATAAATCCTTTTTGGTCAAAATAAAATTTGATAAAAATAGTTTTGGGTACTATTCACATGGCATGATCATTGCGAAATAAGTTTGGGTCAAGGAAGATGAATAAGAAGAGGAGTGGAACCGAAGAGTGCCACACATAAACAAGCAAACAAGCAAAAAAGCACCAATTCAAGCAAGCACAAGCGTTGAAAAAGTTTTAATTGGCTCCAAATTTTATAAATCCAAACATAACAAGGTGATACAAACACAAGGTGTGACACCCATAGTCTGGAATCTCTTCTGCACTACGCCGGAGAAGTTGTGGAAGGCGCTCTTCAAATCAATGAAGAGCTGGCCATCCGAGGAGGATGACAAGGGTCTGCACGCCGCCAAGCCCGATTCCGAGGTACGATACACGCTAGCTTGGTCTGATTTATTACATAGAAGATTCTCATAACCTCTTATCCGATCTGTCTATGCACAGATAGCTAAAGAAAGCCGTCAACATCAACAGTCCAGCGCCTCAGCCTGAAGACGAGAGGACTGGGCTGTTATTCGAAATGCTCGTGGTAAAGCATTACGAGGCTCCCATGACGAAAGAGAAGAAGAAGAAACCAGTCTAGGCTAGCATACACATCAGGAACCAGCCTGATACCGCATCCGAAGATACCCCTGCCTCCTCAAATTAGGGGGAGGCTGAGGAGGAGGAAGAGGAAGAAGAGGAGGAGGAGGAGGAGGCCGAGGTCGAGGGTGATGGGGGAGGTGATTCCCCCCGTGCAAGAAAGAGAGCGGCGTCTTCGGACGCCCCGGAGCCGGTCCCTTATCCCGCCCACAAGAGGGCGCGACATATGTGGGTGGTTCTTTCCGACGATAGCTCGGACTCAGGCATCGCGTCTGAAGACCTCGAGGAGGTTCCGTGAAGGAGCCTACGGGTCAAGAACCCCCCCCCCCCCAAACACACATAAAGGTTAGGATCTGAAGACCTCCTGTTCACTATGAATAGATTTAGAGTTTGCTAACATGCAGGTTATTGGCCTTGCAACCCCCGCGTGTTATCCCCACCGAGGTAATATCAGACTGAGAGACCCCTCCCACCGAACTGCGGAGAGCGGAGATCCCCGCATCACACCACTCCACGCGACACGAAGGACGCCATGGAGGTGTCGTCCCAGTCACTCCTATGGAGGCGGACACCGATGGCAAGGGAGATGGCACTATGGCCGAGGCTAACACCTCGACCACTGAAGACCGGGGGGTAACACCATGCCAGGATACCAAGGAGGCTAGACGAGTGGGCGCTCAGTCCCCTCTGAAAACATCTCTAGAGCGCACCATTCTTCCGGAGGCACCAGTCCAATCCCCGGTAGGTGATCGGGGAATCCGATCATCACCGGCACCACCGGGAAATAGGTGGTTGGTCATGGAGGAGGCTCTATCGAGCGCCTCCATCCCTGAGGATCATCGCACCCTTATAGGTGTGGTCCTACAGAGCATCCAGTCCATTGACAATAGACTGAAGGAGGCCTTCAAAGGTCTCCTTGCGGGTTTTCTAGTAAGTCTCCCGATGTGTTTATCTTGCAAAGATTTTATTTATTCTTACTATATATATGGCAGCCCCTAAGCCCTAGGTGAGGTGAAAAAGCTCACCTAGGAGTCACATCTGAATCTAATACCAAACTAGATGCACTTTAAGTGTCCAGAATGTGAGAATAACTCGACATATGATCGGATTCGGGAATTGAGAGCCCGAAGGACGAGCCGGCCGCCGAGAGGGCGACTGCTAAGGAAACGGTTGTCGCCCTTTCCACCATGCGGGCCACTAGTGGCAAGAATGAAGCTCGCGTGGCAGAGGTCCAGCAGGAGCTCATGGATTCCAGCAAAAGATGCGAGGCCTTGGAGCAGAAGAATAAGGCGAGCTCGGACAAACTATCCACTATGAAAACCGAACCCCAGAAGGAGCGGATGGACACATGGTTCTACGAAGAGCAAGAGCGCCAGGCCAAGGGTAGCAGATGGTAAATCGTACTCACTAAAGTGCGTATTCGGGTATAGCGGATTCACATTGCTTACCCAGGTGTGGTGATCCTCAGGCGCAGCCTTCGATCTCCAAAAGAGCATGGCGGACGCCAATCAGCTGTTCGCCTCGCGGGGAGAAGGAGATGAAGCTCGGCTATTGTCGGCATAGTTCAGAGCCCCCGAGCGTCCTCCTCTTCAGGTGGAGCACCTGAAACAGCTGATGGAGCTGCACTAGATGGCGGAGCTGGCCATGAAGGACCTCTCCGTCCGCCTATGGCCTGGCGAGCCGCTGCCAAGGAGCTATTTTTGCCTGGTGTAGAGGTTGATCGATGCTTCACACCGCCTCAACACCGTCAAGCGCTCCTCCTGCATTGAAGGAGTCCGGATGGCCCTTGCCAAGGCCAAAGTGCATTGGCCGGGGCTAAATCCGATGAAGGTAGCCACTGACCCGCCGCCACCCGGGAAGGAGCATAGACGCCCCGAGCTGTAGTTTGATAGGGTGATGGAGAGTGCTCGGGTGATAGCGTCATAGTGTGTGGGTGATAAATTGTTTGAATGAGCTGTAAACACGTCCAAAGACTTGCCCAGACTATTAATGATATTAACATTTGTTCTTATATGGTTTTGTATTCCTTTATAACTCCTATGTGGCTGTTTAATACTGAAAGATGCGAGTCGTCGGCTTTAGCCCCCACATAGATACTACATGGGGTGTCTATGTCAGTGCGCTGTGTCCCTTAGCCGTATTATCGGAACTTGAAGGTGGTATAGTGCGGCAGACTACGCAATCGACTATAGTGCTTTATTTTTATCATTTAGCCGATGGGGCGCAAAAAGAACTACGGGAAGCGTACAATTAGCCACCGGAGTGTTGTGATGTTCGGACGAACCGTGGCCGAAGCCGGTATCACAATGTCTGCACAAAGGGCAAGTTCCTCGTATAACACGGAATAACCGCTTGCGAGGATTGAAGTATAATACTTCCATCTTGGGGTTCACAAATAGTATCCCCATACTATGACGGTCCATTTTCGGCTTTCTCCCCTGAGGTGCTTGGCAAGACTATCCAGAAGCACAATTGTAGGGGTGCTCCCTTTGCCCCTTTAGATGAATGAGGGGAACATAAACATGCAAGCACAGGAGCCGAGCAACCCATCTTATTGACCAAAGACATATTTTGCAACCAATGCATATAAAGCGAATGCCAAGATACGGAACACATGATAGATAAGGCGATTAGTGTTTGAACTCGAGCCCCCGGTCTATTAGGCGGTTACCTCGCATCATACGGAACAGGTTCACGAGAAGAGGGGCAAAGGAGAAAAAATGTGCGCCAAAAAAAGGATAGATGAGGCGAACCTATGCCACGCAATTTTGCATTTTCTCAACAACTCTTATAACTCGGATTGCCAAAGAAACTATTTATAGGTATGTGAAGGAAATAAGAAATAAAAATATACACGAGTTGTTGTACCATGGGTCTTTGATTGGTAACCTGACGTCCTCGATATGCCCCCTTGCTAGTTGACTCCTGCTCTTAGATGCCCCTTGATGGGTGTTAGTGTTCGGCAGGTGGATTTTGGCAACAAAATCTTGAGAGGCCGCCAAATTCTTGGCGAGCTTTACGCCATAGGCAGGCTCTTTGAGGAGCGCCTGCGTTTTGTCCGAAGATGTATTGATGGTAATGGTTCGGGGCAGCCGGACACCCATCTTTATTTCCCCACCGCTACCCATGGAATCTTAAATGCGAAGTTGTGCCTCCTCCGCGCATACTTTGCTGGTCCGGAGGTTGTGCGGTGGGGGCAAGTCCCTATAGAGGGGAGGAGGAAGGATCCTAGTTTTCGCTCTGAAGCCGAACTCGCTTCCTAGGCTTCTGTTCCTTTATGGCGGATGGCGGAACTTGCCAATATTCTTTGTAACTAAATTCATCCACTAGGGCCATTGCATGTTCCTCGGTTCTAAGGGAGCGCTCGCTATTTCTATTGACAGTAATGACCCCCTTGGGGCCCGGCATCTTGAGCTTGAGGTATGCGTAGTGTAGGACCGCGTTGAAACGAGCGAACATTGTCCGACCCAGCAGCGCGTAATAGCCGCTACGAAAGGGTACGATGTCAAAGATCAAGTCCTGACTGTGAAAGTTATCGGGCGAGCCTAACACAACTTACAGAGTTACAGAGCCCGTGCATCGGGACTCAACACCCGAGATCACTCCTTTAAACGTAGTACTGCTGGGTTTGATCCTTGACGGATCTATGCCCATCTTTTTCAACGTATCTGAGTAAATCATGTTGAGGCTACTTCCTGCGTCCATTAGGATCTTTCTGTGGTGATACCCATCTATGAAGGGGTCCAGGACAAGGGCCGCCGAGCCCACATGGCAGATACTGGTCGGATCATCGCGCCGATCAATGGTGATCGGGTATGCCGACCATGGGTTGTACTTAGGGGCTACGGGTTCCACAGCGTGGATGTCCCGAAGGGCGCTCTTCCTCTCCTTCTTGGGTATATGGGTGGCGTATATCATGTTCACCGTTTTGACTTCGGGAGGGAATTTCTTCTGTCTGCTACCAATTGCACCCCGGGGCTCATCTTCGTCCTCGCTGCAAGAGCTTTTGCCTTGGTCATCGGGTGCTATCTTGCCGGCCTGTTTAAATACCCAACAGTTGTGGTGTCTGCAGTTGACGGGCTTTTCTAAAGTCCCATGGATTTGGCAAGGCCTTTCCATGATCTTCTCAAGCTGAGTGGGTCCGTCACGATTGCCTTTAGGAGGCTTCTTCCGCTGCCCAGGTCGGGAGTTCCGGAATCGGGCGTTTACAACCATATCATGAGCATCGCTATTATTGTGTCGGCGCTTATTCGTATTGCGCTTTGGCTTTGAGTTGCCATCCCGGGGCTCAGGTGCCACGGGATATTTGGAGTTGTGGTTGCGTCTTTCCAGCCAGTTGTCTTCGCTTGTGCAAAAGCGGGTCATGAGGGTGGTAAGGGCAGACATGATCTGAGGCTTGTCCTGGCCTAGCTGGCAGGCTAGCCATTCGTCCTGAATATTGTGGTGGAAGGAGGCTAGGCCTCAGTGTCCACACAGTTGACAATTGGTTCTTCTTAGTCAAGAACTAATTCCAGAATTGGCGAGCAGACTCGGCGGGCTTCTGGATGACGTTGCTGAGATCGGAAGAGTCTGGCGGACGGAGATAGGTTCCCTGGAAGTTAGAGAGAAACACATGTTCCATGTCTTCCCTACATCCAATGGAGTTTTCGGGGATGCTGTTTAGCCAGTGCTGAGCTGGCCCCTTAAGCTTAACAGGGAGGTATGTGATGGCATGGAGATCGTCTCCTTGCGCCATGTGGATATGGAGGAGGAAGTCCTCAATCCATACAGTTAGGTCAGTGGTCCCATCATACTGTTCTATTTTCACGGGTTTAAACCCCTCGTGGAACTGATGCCGCATTACCTGATCTATGAAGCACAGTGGGTGAGCGGCACCTCTGACCCGTGCTATGCCGCGCCTGAATTCGGTGTCTGTGTGGGGCTGGTTGCGTTCCTGGACTCTGTTGTGTTGGTTGAACCATGGTCTGTATCCGCCGCGTATATCAGGTGAGTACTCTCTGGATCCATAGATGGATCTTTTGCGGACTTCTCTGTGATCCAGGTCATCTCGTAGGTCGAGTGTGTCATTGGGCTCTAATGGCTCCTTACTCCGTCTTCGGGGCACTGCCGGTATATAACCGGCGTCATGAGTCGTCCTGTCCCGACCACGAGGGGGCGGTCTGGCTTGTCGTACGGAGTATGGTTTGGAGACGGAGTATCAGCAAGTTCATCATCGAATTGCAGTAGCAGCCTTCTCTGAGGGTAGGTTTTGGGCTGGTTTGACAAACCGGTGTCGTATACTTCCTCGTCTGAGAGGACTTTCGTCCATTGATTACCGAGGTCGGCCTATTCGGCTTTGAGTTGCCGTTCTTTAGACTTTAGGCTACAAGCGGTTGCTATGAGTCGTTGCCCGATTTCTTCCTAATCTTCAAGGTTATCAGGGATGTACAAGTCATCAGCATCTGGTATATCTTCCTCCTAGATGGGGGGAAGGTACTCATCACCTTCGGGGTTGCTAATGTTATCGGGGTTGTTTTGGTCCTCGGGCCCTTCCGAGCCCTCTAACGGGTGCTCAAGGATATCAGGATTGCCATGATTAGCGGGGGCATTACCGTTCGTGTTGCTAATAAAAGCTCTTCTTCCCCTTTCGCATTTGAACCGCTTATGCAAGTTCCGCGTCTTGATGGCGCATCACACGATTTGTCATCGACGTTGTGAGGCGTGTTGTCGCCATTGGTGGCAGGAGTACCCACCACGTAGACGTCGTATGTAGAAGTGGCGGTCCAACTCCCGGTGTTAACAGGGGTGGGAGCACGGTCCTCTTCATCCATGTATTCTGCCTCCTTAGAGGCATAGTCCAGCATGTTGGTTCAATCCTCGACAGTGGCTATCAAGTGGGTGGTGGGTGGGTCAAAAAAATCGTCCTAGTCCGCACCATAACCGAACCGAGCATAGATCATGGATGGATCGTTGGAGATCTTCAGCGACGAGAATTGATCGAGGGGCTTGTCGACCGCTGATGGCCCGATCGGATCCAGCTGTTCGTAACTCGTGGAGTTAACCTCCAAGACGTCTAGACATGGGAAGTGTTTGGCAAAAACACGTGTCCAGTCATCTCACTTAATGGCCGTACCAGGATAAGATCTCAGCTCATCTCCATGGGTGACACCATCGGCATGTCCGAAGAAGGGGCTCGAGGTTAAAGCCTCAGAGCCCTTGGGGGCTTCAGGCGAAGCCGTGAGCCCGATTAGTGACAAGTCACCCAAAAGTCGATGGAGAACTCAAAGTTTCCAAATCTGACATCTCGATCAGGGGCGAAGCTCTTAACGCGGACCTCTTCGTTGATGACAAGGCGAGGCATCAATTCCATCTCGCTCACCGAGGAACTCTCAATGAAAGCACCAATGTCGATGTCAAAACAGGCGGATCTTGGGGAGGAAGTCCCAAACTATGAGACTACAATCGAATAGCTAACCCTAGATGAGTTGTTCTCTACCTATACGCTCAAACCCTCTGGCTTATATAGGTGTCGAGGATGCCTAGGGTTTTACACATGGTCCGTTACATGCTGAAGAGATAAACATGCCTATCTACTACATCAAATGTGAAGCAAAATCCGTGCTTCCCAAAGCTTCCATCCTAGAGACTAGGCCTTCAAATCTTTCGGTGTTCGGTAAGTAGCCCTCATAGTCCGGCCCACAACAATTGGTCAGCTATCCGAGGACCCCTAATCCAGGACTCCCTCAACGGGAGCAGGCAGAGCATTGGAGAACGACTTCGGCTTGACGCCCGCCTTCTTCTTCCTCATATTAAGCGCAGGGACGTTCCTAGTTGCCAGGAAAAGGAAGAATCATTAGCACCCAAGCTACCGAAGGGCAGGCAAGGTCGAAATAGGTACTTATTCCTCAACATCAACCCACTTCCTCTGCCCCACCGCTTCAACGATGGCAATGCCCTCACTCCCCTCGGTGAGGGCACCGCCCTAGTGGGGGATAGGGGCACCACACGGTAGCACCATCGCCGAGGGATCGCCGTGGCTGCGGCTTCGCCCACCTGGCCGGCAGGGTGCAACAAAGGATACTCGGCCTCTGGGAGATCCCCAGGATCGCCATTGAGTAGGGTTGTCATAGCCCTGCTCAGTTCCTCATGATTTATGCATGCGGACCGGAGCCTGAGGTTATGGCCGCTGCCCCGATAGTCCCAGAGGGACCTAGAGTGAGACTGGAGGGGCACCAGGTGCTCCGTCAATAACTCCTTCACTATCTCCCTCCCAGTCAACTTCCTCGCGCTGATGTCGTAGGAGATCCGCTCTAGGACGGGCTTGGCATGGGGGTCAGAAAGCTTTGCGGAGCTCCACGTAGGACTCTTCTCTGGCAGCCCCTTCGGCAGCTCCAAGCAGGAGTTGGGACTCACAGGATCCATGAACACCCAGCGGTGCTAGAAGTTCTCCACCTTCTTCTCGGCCTATAAGACCATGTTGCCGCTATGGACCACGACGAAGGAGACGCATGCCGACCGTTGAGCACCATCATGCACGCGCAAACTGAAGAAATGTCGGACGAGGGCCACCGAAGGCTTCACGCCCATGAAGGCCTCGCAATAAAGGCAAAGACGAACAAAGAGCAGGATGGAGTTGGGCTGAGGGTGAAGGGCCTGGATCCCGTAGTGATCGAGGATGGCGATGAAAAACGACGACAAGGGCGGGACAAGCCCGACGAAGATGCTATGGAGGAAGAAGGGATAGGTTAACCCGAATAAGGGCCGCCTCCCTGAGGAGCCGCCCCATATCGGGGTCTGCCCATTGTCGTTCGTCCCATCCGCCATCGATGGGAGCACCGGGACTAGGTCTCCATCCTTGGTGATGGTGGACTAGGAGAGAACTTGAGAGACGGGAGTGGAGGCTGAAACTTGTCCCTTCGGCTTTGACTTGCCGGCGGGAGCCATTCGATGGGAGGAAGGAGCGACCCCGGATCTAGAAGGGTCTCAGCTAAGGCCAGGATCTTGGAGAAAGAGCAAGTGGGAAGAAGAGGAAAGCAATAATGGCCCAGAGCTGGAAGTCCTGCTTTTGTCGATTCGGGCGGTGGCCATGAGGATGGCCCACGTCAGGCGCATGACACGCGCCAGCCCTGGCCTCGCAGGCATCTGGGGCCCGCCGCACTTAGGGCCATCCTCAAGGATTTGCCCGGAGGCTAGCTCGAGCGTGTCTTGGGCCTCGGGGATACTATCGGTGTTCTGGGAAGGGGGTAGTCAGTCCTGCCTACCTGCGGTCTAGGGCATGGCCCACTTGTTAGCCAGGCATGACTTGGCGTGGTGCAACTCTAGACAAGGCCCTCGCGAGGACCCTGGCCTCGCAAGGAAGGACGACATCAAGACCTGCAAGGATGGGCCTCCCGAGGCCCCCTCCTGAGCGGCGGAGATCTCTATGCAGGGCCTGGCCTCATGAGTCAAAGGTGGTGCAAGGACGGATAGGCGGGTACCAGCGCGCCTGGCGGTGCAGTTTCCTCTTTAGTGTAAAGGGAGAAAGGACATACGCTGGTTCCAAAGCGCCCCCCAAAGGTTTCCCTTCCAGTGCAACAAGACCACGACCACGAGTCCCGTAGGACAGATGTAATCGCCGAGCCCCCAACTGCATCACCAATAGCAACTTTGCAGGCGAAAACCACCTTTGGACAAGGCGTGGATGTACTCCTCTCCCTTCAAAATTGTCCATTGTGGGATCCCTTCCCTCCGTTGTGATAAGGGAAGAGGACCCGGGCCACTGCTATATATAGAAGATAGGCCACACCATAGAGGGGATCGGACCCAACACTTGCCACTCGACGCACCACCGCAAGACACCGAGCCAAGAACACACCTTGAGCACCCTCACGAGGCACAAGCCCATTGTACTAGTTCACCCCTCTAAACCTCCAAGAGAGGCAATACACCAAAGAAGCAGTAGGGTATTATGCTTCCCAGCGGGCCGAGCCTGGGTAAACTACCGTGCTCATCTTCTTCCTCGTCATCGAGCGAGTTTGCCGTAGTGACCATCGAGTAGATAGCTAGGGTGGAGAGGCCGCAAGAATGCTTCACACATGCCCCTGTGTTCGAACCTTAAGGGTTTTGCAGAGCCCGAAATCTGACACTCCTCCTCTTCATCTTGTCATGTACCACTTGTGGATGCTTCCATGTCGTTTTGTCAGTAGCCTTCATCCGAAGTAGGAGCTTCCACTTGGGTTGATGAACTACTTTTGTTCACCTCCATGGGATGAATCTTGCCGATGGGAAATCTTTGATAGCTTCCGAAGGATCTTTATCACCTATGTCATTTGGCAATTCTTCAACTTGCGAACCATTAGACTCATTAAACTTCACATCTACCGTTTCTTCAACTTTTCGAGTGAAGTTGTTTTAGACACTGTAGGTGTGAGAGTTCAATCCATAACCGAGTAGGAAACCTTCATGAGACTTCGGAGAAAATTTAGCATGGCGATGCTTACCAAGAATGTAACACATAGAGCCGAAGACCCAAAAGTATCCAACTTGGGATTTGTTACTGATGAGAATCTTGTATGCCGCTTTACCAAGAAGCTTGTGCAAGTAGAGTCGGTTTGTGGCATGACATGATGTATCCACGGCTTCTATCCAAAAGTGTATTGGCATCTTGTATTTGTCATGCATCATTCTTGCCATCTCAATGAGCGTTTGGTTCTTTCTCTCAACAACTCCATTTTGTTGAGTCATGTACATAGCCAAGAACTCATGTGAGATACCCTCTTCATCAACAAAAGTATCCACATGGGTGTTATTGAACTCCGATCTGTTATCGCTTCGAACCTTCTTGATCCTCACTTCAAATTTATTTTGTGCTTTGCGTGCGAAGTTCTTGAAGATCTTCTGTACTTGCGACTTATCATCAAGAAAGAATACCCACGTAAATCTAGAAAAATCATCAACTATAAAAAGACCATAAGAGTTTCCACCGAGAATCTTGTAAGCATTAGGACCAAAAAGATCAATATGAAGTAACTCGAGTGGTCTCATAGTGGTCATGATGTTCTTTACCGGATGACTTCCACCTACTTTCTTTCCTCCTTGACAAGCGCTACAAAGTCTATCTTTGTCAAAGATAACATCTTTAACACCAGGAATGTGATTGCCCTTGATAAGCTTATCTAGATTGCGCATGTCTACATGTCCTAGTCTTCTATGCCATAGCCAACCTTTAGATGATTTTGCAATGAGACAAGTACGAGGTTGGGCCTTTCTAGGGAAATAAAAATGTATAGATCACCCTACGAATACCGGTAAAGAAAATTTTATGATTATCAAATTGAAACACTTGGCAATCTACTTTGGTAAATAGCAGATTGAAACCGAAGTCTGCTAGTCTAGATAAGGAAACAAGATTGTAGCCAAGGGATTCAACAAGCATCACATATTTAATAGAGCTATCATGAGATATGGCCACCTTACCAAAGACAAGTACCTTACCCTTAGAGTTGTCTCCAAAAGGTCACGTACCTTCGAGGACCTTAATTAGGCATGATCTCTTGGAACATGTATTTATCCCCAGTCATGTGATCCATGCATCCACTTTCGAGAATACACTCTTTTCTGCCGGACATGTAATACTTGCAGTTTGCTATTAGACTTAGATTCCTCATTATCTTTTCATGCTCGATGTCGAACAACTCAACTTCATCATAGTAGCCATGTTCTTCATTGTCATCATTTGGGGGAATATCCTCGTCGTAAAAACCAAGAGACTCGTTAAAATCGTAACCATGACAACGTTCAAGTTTATGAGTGTGAATGGCTTCAATAACAATGTTGTTGACAGTAGTGACATCTCCTTTAGCACGCATGAGGTCACGAAGCTCAAACATGCATTTATCAAAGTTTTGATCACTAGGTTTCATTTTGTGAAAATCAATGGTTTTATGAAGAATTTCATCAAGATTACTTAATGACAGGTTTGGATATTGTTTCTCCAAATCAGTCTACAAAATATACGCACATGCAAAGTTCTTCAACTGAGAAAGCACGAATCTTGGTAAGCCTCTAACAATAAGATTGAAAGTTCTAAGGTTACCAAGCATGTTAATTTCCTCTTCGTGTGTGGGATGCAATTCATCAATGGGGAGCACATAGGGATTTGAATATGTTTTCTCAAATGGAATTTGTCAAATAGATCGATCATGGCATTCTTCCATCGACTATAGTACTCTCCATCAAGAATGGGCACTCTACAATACAATCTCTCCACACTAGACACATCCATCTTCCTCCACGATGGTGAGACCGAAGCAATGGAGACCAATGCTTTGATACCAATTGCGAGATCACTAGAAGTGTATGTCTATATAGGGTGAATAGACTACTAGCAGGTATTTAAAACTACCTCAAGCATAAGATAAAGGGTTGGCATTTTTCGCATATATATCAAGTCTAGAACGCCCTACACAAGCAAGTCATCAAGTATGGCAGCGAAGAGTAAAGACATTGCATATGGAAGTAAGGAGTAGAGATAGAGAGATCAAACGCATGAAGGACATGAATATTTTTCCTGTGGTTCCAATAGGAGGTGCTATTGTACGTCCATGTTTATGGAGTCCTCAACCCACGGAGGTTAACGGTCATGAGAGTCCACGAAGGGCTCTACCCACGGAGGGTTCCACGAAGAAGCAACCTAGACTATTCCAGGATGGCCTACGTCCATGGAGGACTAGCCTAACTCGGGGTAGATCTTCATGAAGTGGGCGATCTCCTTGCCCTTACAAATTTCTTGGTTCACTCCACAACACGAAGTAGGAGGCTCCCAACTGACACCTAACCAATCTAGGAGGCACCACCCTCCAAAAGGTAATAGGCTCGATAATGTCGATGAACTCCTTGCTCTTGTGCTTCAAGATGATAGACTCCTCAACACACAATCACTCTCTCACAGATTTGGCTTGGTGGAAGATGTTGATTGGGTGGAAAGCAACTTGGGGAGGCTAGAGCTCAAGAATCATATGCTAGGAATGGAATGGCATGATCTCAACAAATGAGTAGGTGGTTATGTCTCATAAAACCAGTAAGTATGAGTGGGGAACTGTTTTGAGTGCTTCTCTTGTGAGTTAGTGGTGGTGGAGGGGTATATATTGGCATCTCCAAAAATCCAACCGTTACACCTAATAAGTCAGACTTCGTGACACCAATGTGTTAATCTCGGTGGTACCTTATTGCCTCAAAGGTAGCAACTTTTGAATCTCGGTGAGACCGATACATAAAACTTGGTTGCACCGATAATGTGACCAACGGTCAGATTGCCAAACTCGGTGACGCCGATTCAACAAACTCGGTGGTACCGATTTTTTGAATTTGTGTAACAGGAAGTTGGAAACCCAAACTCGATGGCACCGAAATGGAATCAGTTGCACCGAAGGGCTAGGGTTTAGCTAAGTCTGTCTGAGGCTAAGAATCGGTGGCACGGAGTGGAAAGTGTTGGTTGCGCCGATTTTGGATATGTGGATTTGGACAAAATTTTGTGGAAGAGCTTGTGGGTGTATGTGGTGACTATCACTTGTGCATGGATGTCTACTACACAACCTTCTTCTTGTGGACTCATGTTGGGCCTCCAAACACAGAGTTTTGTAGGACAGTGGCAATTTTCCCTCAAGTGGATGACCTAAGGTTTATCAATGCACGGGAGGCGTAGGATGAAGATGGTCTCTCTCAAACAACCCTGCAATCAAATACAAGAAATCTCTTGCGTCCCCAACACACCCAATACAATGGCTAATTGCATAGGTGCACTAGTTCGGCGAAGAGATGGTGATACATGTGCAATATGGATGGTAGTTATGGGTTTTTTGTAATATGAAAATATAACTTCCAATAAATTTTACCACCTATAATTCTTGTATGTGAAGTTATTACTCCCCATGGTATAAGCATATAAAACATATATAATTTCCGATTTATGATATTCAATTCATTCAACCATCTACTCATAGGATATAAGTGAAGCACAAGAGTAAATGACAAAACTACTCCAAAACATATAAGTGAAGATCAATGAGTAGTCAAACAATTAAGTAGATATGTGAGGACTTTATCTCTCTCTCTCAATATAGATTTTCAGATCTGAGTATTTTATTTAAACAACAAGCAAAATAAAAAAGCATTCCAAGAATAGCACGTGTCAAGTGAACGAATTAAAATTTAGGCTCAACATAGGCTAACTCATAATTGTTGATGAAGGGAGGTGGGATGTGTAGCATCCCCAAGCTTAGATGCTTGTGAGTTATTCAAATATTTACTTGGGGTGCCTTGGGCATCCCCAATCTTGAGCTTTTTAATCTTGTTCAATCCGCTCATATCCCCGTTTCACCTATTCTCAAAAACTTCATCCACACAAAACTCAAAAAGAACTCATGAGATATGTTCGTACACATAAGAACAAATCAACACTTCATGTACTGCCAAGACAAGTTGCACAATAACTTTCCAACATTAGGTATTGTATACTATAATTTCCACAATTTATATCTACCAATATAGGTTACAGAAACTATAGGATAAGTAGATAACAAAACTATGACATCAATCTGTCTAAATAGAACAGTCTGTATCAATTTATGAAAACAGTGTACTTCTGTAACCCAAAAAATTATGAACATTCATGACATACTAAGAAATTAATATGAAAACACTGTGTAAAACTTTCAAAAACTTTCCACGTTCCAGTAAAATATGAAAATTCACACACTACAGTAGAAGTTTCTGTTTTTACCCAACACGTATCAAAACATGCAATGCAAGCATCCTAAAGGCAATTCTTGGAACTTTTTATTGAAAAAAAAGATTATAAATAACACCTGACATAGAAAAACAACAAAAAATGACGCTCCAAGCAAAACTCATATTATGCGACGAATAAAAATATAGCTCCAAGTAAGATATATTGATAGTGTTGAAGACGAAAGAGGGGATGCCTTCCGGGACATCCCCAAGCTTAGGCGCTTGGGTATTCCTTCGATATTACCTTGGGGGTGCCTTGGGCATCCCCAAGATTAGGTTCTTATCACTCCTTATTCTCCTCATATCGGGATCTCACCCAAAACTTGAAAACTTCAATCACACAAAACTTAACGGAACTTCGTGAGAAGGGTTAGTGTAGTAAAGATAGATCATTCACTTAGGTACTGTCAAGACAAGATTCATAATTATTCCCACATGATACCTACTATATTCCATCATTCCCACAATTTATATTAATCAATATAAGCTATAGGAACACCTGAAACAAGCAAACTATGCATGCAAAACAGAATCTGTCAAAAACAGAACAGTCTGTAAAGATCTAAATGACCACGAAACTTCCCTGACTATAAAAAAATCTGAAAAATAGGACATATCATAATGATTGCATAGCAATTTTGTGTAATATATACCGATAGTGTTGAAGACGAAATAGGGGATGCCTTCCGTGGCATCCCCAAGCTTAGGCCCTTGAGTCTTCCTTGGATATGATCTTGGGGGTGCCTTAGGCATCCCCAACTTAGGTTCTCGTCACTACTTATTCTCCTCATATCGGTGTCTCACCCAAAACATGGAAACTTCAATCACATAAAACTTAACGGAACTTCATGAGAAAGGTTAGTGTAGTAAAGATAGAACATTCACTTAGGTACTGTCAAGACAAGATTGATAATTGTTACCACATGATAACTATTGTATTCCATCATTACCACAATTTATATTACTCAATATAAGCTATAGGAACACTTGAAACAAGCAAACTATGCATGCAAAACAGAATCTGTCAAAAACAGAACAATCTGTAAAGATCTGAATGATCACCAAAATTCTCCAACTCTAACAATTCTTAAAAATGAGTAAATATGAAAAAACCTGCATAGCAATGTTGTCTAAAAATTTCAGAATTTTTTGACACTCCAGTAAAATCAGATAATTCATATACTGGATGCAAACCTTTCTGTTTTTGCACAGAATCAAACAAGCAGGTATCCACACTATCCCAAAGGCTTTACTTGGCACTTTATTGAAATAAAAGACACAAAACATATTACTACAGTAGCTTAATCATGTGAACACATAAAAACAGAAGGTAAAAGTGTTGGTTTGTCTCCCAACAAGTGCTTTTCTTTAATGGCTTTTAGCTAGGCATGATGATTTCAATCATGATCGTATAGGAATAATAATTGAAACATACAAGAGAGCATCATGAATCTCATGAAAAGCACATTTAAGTCGAACCCACTTCCTATGCATAAGGATTGTGTGAACATACAATTTATCGGAGCAAGAATCAACTAGCATAGGAAGGCAAAAGAAGCATAACTTCAAAATCTTGAACACATAGAGAGGAAACCTGATATTCCTACAAGCATATGTTCCTCCCTCATAATAATTTTCAGTAGAATCATGAAGGAATTCAAAAATATAACCAGCACATAAAGCATTCTTTTCATGATGCACAAGCATAGACTTTTTATTACTACCCACACAAGCAAAATTCTGCTCATGAAAAGTAGTGGGAGCAAACTCAACAACATAACTATGATGTGACACTTGATTGAAATAACCACATTGAATTTTCAAATCATGATGACAAGATTCATGGTTATTATCACTATTTATAGCATACGTGTCATCATCATAATCATCATATATAGGAGGCATGCCATAATCATAATAAATTTTCTCATCAAAACATGGGGGACTAAAAATATCTTCTTCATCACACATAGCATCCCCAAGCTTGTGGCTTTCCATATAATTAGCATCATGAATATTAATAGAATTCATATTAAAAATATTTCTATCATTCTCATCACTCAAAATTTAGTGCCAAACATTTTAATAACTTCTTCTTCTAACACTTGAGCACAATTTTCCTTTCCATCATTTTCACGAAAGACATTAAAAAGATGAAGCATATGAGGCAACCTCAATTCCATTTTTAGTTTTCTTTTATAACAGCAAACTTGTGAAAAACCAGAAACTAAAATATTTTATTGGAAGATCTAAAGATAAACCTTCAAGCACTCACCTGCCCGACAAAGGTGCCAGAAAAGAGGTTGATGTCTACTACACAACCTTTTTCTTGTAGATTCATGTGGGGCCTCCAAGCGTAGAGTTTTGTAGGACAGTGGCTTTTTTCCCTCAAGTGGATGACCTAAGGTTTACCAATCTGTGGGAGGTGTAGGATGAAGATGGTCTCTCTCAAACAACCCTACAATCAAATACAATAAATCTCTTGTGTCCCCAACACAACCAATACAATGGCAAATTGTATAGGTGCACTAGTTCGACGAAGAGATGGTGATACAAGTGCAATATGGATGGTAGATATAGGTTTTTGTAATCTGAAAATATAAAAACATCAAGGTAGCAAGTATCTAAATTGAGCAAAAACAGTATTGCAATGCTTGAAAACAAGTCCTAGGGTTCATACTTTCACTAGTGCAATTTCTCTCAACAATACTAACATAGTTGAACCATATATAAGTCCCTCTCATGCGACAAAGAGTTCACTCCAAAGTTACAAATAGCGGATAACTAACGAAGAAATTATTGTAGGGTGCGAAACCACCTCAAAGTTAATTTTTCCGATCAATATTATGAGCTATCCCTATAAGTGTCACGAACAGCCCTATAGTTCGTACTAAAATAACACCTTAAGACACACAACAACGAAAACCCTAATGTCACCTAGATACTCCAATGTCACCACAAGTACCCATGGGCTTGATTATACGATATGATTCACATAATTTCAAGTTCATCATGTTCAATCCAATACAAAGAACTTCAAAGAGTGCCCCAAAGTTTGTAAGAGAAAGTCAAGACAAAAACATGTGCCAACCCCTATGCATAGCTTCCCAAGGTCACAGAACCCGCAAGTTGATCGCCAAAACATACCTCAAGTGGATCAATAGAACATCCCATTGTCACTACGGATATCCCATCGCAAGACATACATGAACTTTTCTCAAATCCTTAAAGACTCAATCCGATAAGAAAAGTTCAAAGGGAAAACTCAATTCATCACAACAACATAGAGAGGGGAAAACTCCATCTGATTCATATATATCAATAAAGCTCGCGGTACATTAAGATCATGCCATCTCAAGAACAAGAGAGAGAGAGAGAGAGAGATCAAACACAAAGGTACTGGTACATACCCTCAGTCTCAAGGGTGAACTACTCCCTCCTCGTCACGACGACCGTCGGGATGATGAAGATGGCCTCCTGTGATGGTTTCCCCCTCTGGCAGGGTGCGAGAACAGACTCCCAGTTGCTTTTTCATGGCTCTCGAGGATGGCCGTGGCGAAACTCCCGATCTAGGTTTCTTTTCGGAGCTTTGGGTATTTCTAGGAATTTTTGGCGTCGGTCTCACGTCAAGGGGGGGCACAAGGCAGTGACAAGCCTGCTAGACTCGGCCACCCCCTGGCAACGCCTAGGCGGCTTGTCACCTCATGGTGGCTCTTCTAGACCCCCTCCAATTCTTTGGGGGTCTCTTTTGGTCCACAAAAAATCAAACTAAATTTTTAGCCCATTCCGAGAACTTTTATTTCTGCACAAAAAATGACACTATGGTAGTTCTGCTGAAAAATAACGTCAGTCCTCGTTAGTTCTAATAAAATCATACCAAAATCATATAGAATTATTGTAACCATGCAATGAATACTTCACAAATTATACATACGTTGGAGACGTATCAGCATCCCCAAGCTTAATTCCTACTCGTCCTCAAGTAGGCAAATGATAAAAGAAGTAATTTATAAAGTGTGAATGCTAGCATAGTGCATAAATTTGATCAATGATAGTTCCAAACACTTTTTATAGCATCATTATATATCATAATTAGTAGCTCATATCATAAAAATTCTCATGATGAAATAACAAGCTATTCACTTGATAAATTATACACCAAACAATGCTTTCAGTCACCAAACAATTGCAATTCATCTTATTTTCCTGAAGGGTCTATGTAAGAGCTTTGATTTAGCAAAGTTCATATACTCAACTATCATATAGTCTTCCATGATTGCTAACACTCAAAGCATATTTTTAGACCAAATGGAATCCGTCGAACACAAAAAAAGATAGGGGCTTAAAGTTTCACCTCCCAACTTATTTATCATATAGATAATTGCAACAATAATAATTCATGATAAAATATATTTGAATGGCCATATATGCCTAGATCATTCCCCAACACATGACGCTTGCCAAGAGAAAAAGGAGAAATATAGGAAGTGGTGAAGATCACCATGACTCTTGCATAAAGGTAAGTACTAGAAAGTAAAAGATAAGCCATTTGCAGAGGCAAGCATTGATTTGTAGAGATGCTAGAGCTCGTTCTTTTAACACAGAGATGAATAATAATTTTGAGCGGTATGCTTTCATTGTCACCATAACAACCAACAGATCTTGGTATCTTCCATGCTAGATACATTATAGGAGGTTCCCAAACAGAATGGTAAAGTTTTTACTCCCCCTCCACCAATCAATCACACTCCACGGCGCGCCGAATCCACGGGTATCGTCCATACCAACAACATTCCTGGGAGAGTTTTGTTTAATTATTTGCATTTTTTGTATCAGGACTGGGAATCCCTACTACCAGCCACTTTCTCGTGAATGATAGTGAAGTAACACATATTGTGAGAATAACCCACCTAGCATGGAAGATACTGACAGCCCCTAGTCACTATATGAGTGATTCGGGCATACAAAACAGAATATTATTTGACGGTTTAGAGTTCGGCACATGCAAATTTACTTGGAACGGCAGGTAAATACCGCATATACGTAGGTATGGTGGATTCATATGGAACAACTTTGGGTTTAAGGGTTTGGATGCATAATTAGTATCTCTACTTAGTACAGATTTTTTGTAGAAAAGGGTTCTAAACAAACACCACATGTTGGAGGATCCATAATAATATAAACTTCTATGCAAATATACACAACCAAAACATATTACGTTGTCTTCCTTGTCCAACTTTAACTAATTTTCTCAAGTTTGAAAATAATTAATGGGGCTCACAATCATAGAAGAAGTCCAAGATAGTATGTTTATATGTTAAATCTCTCTTTCTTCAATATTGTTTCGTGAATGGTTCAAGTGACCAATGCGGTGTTTGCTAACTTTCAATAAATTTTACCACCTATACTTCTTATATGTGAAGTCATAACTCCCCATGGGATAAACATATAAAACATATATAATTTCATATTTATGATATTCAATTCATTCAACCATCTACTCATAGGATATAAGTGAAGCACGAGAGTAAATGATTTTCAGATTTTATTATTTTATTTAAATAGCAAGCAAAAGAAAAAAAAGCATTCCAAGAATAGCACACATCAAGTGAACGAATTAAAATTTAGGCTCAACATAGGTTAACCGATAATTGTTGATGAAGAGAAGTGGGATGCGTAGCATCCCCAAGCTTAGATGCTTGAGAGTTCTTGAAATATATACTTGGGGTGCTGTGGGCATACCCAATCTTGAGCCTTTTTATCTTGTTCAATCTGCTCACATCCCGATTTCACCTATTCTCAAAAACTTCATCCACACAAAACTCAAAAATAACTCGTGAGATAGGTTAGCTTCATGTACTGCCAAGACAAGATGCACAATAATTTTAAAACATTAGGTACTATATACTATCATTTCCACAATTTATATCTACCAATAAAGGCTATGGAAACTACAGGATAACTAGATAACAAAACTATGACAGCAATCTGTCTAAATAGAACAATCTGTAGCAATTTATGAAAACAGTGTACTTCTGTAACTCAAAAAAATTATGAAAATTTTGGACATGTAAGGCATTTATATTCCAACACTGTGTAAAAATTTCAGAAACTTTCCATGGTCCAGTAAGATATGAAAATTCAAACACTACAGCAGAAGCTTCTGGTTTTACCCAGCACATATCAAAACATGCAATGCAAGCATCCTAAAGGCAATTCATGGAATTTTTTATTGAAAAACAAGATTATAAATAACACCTAACATAGAACACAAAAATAAAATTAAGCTCCAAGAAAAACTCATATTATCTGACGAATAAAAATATAGCTCCAAGTAAGATATACCGATAGTGTTGAAGACGAAAGAGGGGATGCTTTCCGCGGCATCCCCAAGCTTAGGCCAGTGAGCCTTCCTTGGATATCAACTTGGGCGTGCCCTGGGTATCCGCAAGCTTAGATTCTTGTCACTCCTTATTCTCCTCATATCGGTATCTCACCCAAAACTTGAAAACTTCAATCACACAAAACTTAATGGAACTTCGTGAGAAGGGTTAGTGTAGTAAAGATAGATCATTCACTTAGGTACTGTCAAGACAAGATTCATAATTATTCCAACATGATAAATATTGTATTCCATCATTCCTACAATTTATATTACTCAATATAAGCTATAGGAATGCTTGAAATAAGCAAACTATGCATGCAAAACAGAATCTGTCAAAAACAGAACAGTCTGTAAAGATCTGAATGATCACCTAAATTCCCTGACTATAAAAATTCTTAAAAATGAGACATATCAAAAAACTTTCATAGAAATGTTGTGTAAATCTTCAGAATTTTTTGAAACTCTAGTAAAATCAGATAATTCATATACTGGACGCAAAACTTTCTGTTTTTGCACAGAATCAAACAAGCAAGTATCCACACTATCCCAAAGGCTTAACTTGGCACTTTATTGAAATAAAAGACACAAAACATGATTACTATAGTAGCTTAATCATGTGAACACATAAAAACTTAAGGTAAAAGTGTTGGGTTGTCTCCCAACAAGTGCTTTTCTTTAATGCCTTTTGGCTAGGCATGATGATTTCAATGATGCTCGTATAGGAATAATAATTTAAACATGCAAAAGAGGATCATGAATATCATTACAAGCACATTTAAGTCTAACCCACTTCCTATGCATAGGTATTTCGTGAGCAAACAATTTATGGGAGCAAGAATCAACTAGCATAGGAAGGCAAAACAAGCATAACTTCAAAACCTTGAACACATAGAGAGCAAACTTGATATCATTGCAATTCCTACAAGCATATGTTCCTCCCTCGTAATAATTTTCAGTAGAATCATGAAGGAATTCAAAAATATAACCAGCACATAAAGCATTCTTTTCATGATGCACAAGCATAGACTTTTTATTACTACCCACACAAGCAAAATTCTGCTCATGAAAAGTAGTGGGAGCAAACTCAACAACATAACTATGATCTGACACTTGATTGAAATAACCACATTGAATTTTCAAATCATGATGACAAGATTCATGGTTATTATCACTATTTATAGCATACGTCTTATCATCATAATCATCATATATAGGAGGCATGCCATAATCATAATAAATTGCCTCATCAAAACTTGGGGGACTAAAAATATATTCTTCATAAACATAGCATCCCCAAGCTTGTGGCTTGGAATATCATTAGCATCATGAATATTCAGAAAATTCATACTAACAATATTTATATCATGCTCATCACTCAAATATTTTGTGCCAAACATTTTAATAACTGCTTGTAACACTTGAGCAAAATTTCCCTTTCCATCATTTTCATGAAAGATAGTAAAAAGAAGAAGCATATCAGGCAGCCTCAATTCCATTTTTTTGTAGTTTTATTTTATACACCAAACTAGTGAAAAACAAGAAACGAAAAGATTTGATTGCCAGATATAAAGATATACCTTCAAGAACTCACCTCCCTAGCAATGGCGCCAGAAAAGAGCTTGATGTCTACTACACAACCTTCTTCTTGTAGACTCGTGTTGGGCCGCCAAGCACACAGTTTTGTAGGACAATGGTAATTTTCCCTCAAGCGTATGACCTAAGGTTTATCAGTACGAGGGAGGTGTAGGATGGAGATGGTCTCTCTCAAACAACCTTGCAATCAAATACAAGAAATCCCTTGTGTCCCCAACACACTCAATACAATGGCAAATTGTATAGGTGCATTAGTTCGGCGAAGAGATGGCGATACAAGTGAAATATTGATGGTAGATGTAGGTTTTTGTAATCTGAAAATATAAAAAAAGCAAGGTATAAAGTAACAAAAGTGATAAAAACGGTATTGCAATGCTTGAAAACAAGGCCTAGGGTTCATACTTCCGCTAGTGCAATTTCTCTCAAAATACGAACATGGTTGAATCATATATAAGTCCCTCTCGTGCCACTAAGAGTTCACTACAAAGTCACAAATAGCGGAGAACTAACACAGAAATTATTGTAGGATACTAAACCACCTCAAAGTTATATTTTCCGATCAATCTTATGAGCTATCCCTATAAGTGTCACGAACAACCCTAGAGTTCGTACTAAAATAACACCTTAAGGCACACATCAATCAAAACCCTAATTTTACCTAGATACTCCAATGTCACCATAAGTACCCATGGGCTATATTATAGGATATGCATCACATAATTTCTGATTGATCATGCCCAATCCAATACAAGGAACTTCAAAGAGTGCCCCAAAGTTTCTACCGGAAAGTCAAGACAAAAATGTGTGCCAACCCCTATGCATAGATTCCCAAGGTCACAAAACCCGCAAGTTGATCACCAAATCATACATCAAGTGGATCAATAGAACATCCCATTTTCACCACAGATATCCCATCGCAAGAAATACATCAAGTGTTCTCAAATCCTTAAAGACACAATCCGATAAGAAAACTTCAAAGGGAAAACTCAATTCATCACAACAACATAGAGAGGGGGAAACTCCATATGATTCATCTATAACAATAAAGCTCACGGTACATCAAGATCGTGCCATCTCAAGAACACAAGAGAGAGAGATCAAACACATAGCTACTAGTACATACCCTCAGCCCCAAGGGTGAACTACTCCTTCATCGTCATGGAGACCGTCGAGATAATGAAAATGGCCTTCGGTGATAGTTTCCCCCTCCAGTAGGGTGCCGAAATGGGATCCCAATTGGTTTTCCATGGCTCTGGAGGTTTGTGGTGCCGGAACTCCCGATCCAGGTTTCTTTTCGGAGGTTTGGGTATTTATAGGAATTTTTGACGTCGGTCTCACGTCAAGGGGGCCTCAAGGTGGTGAGAGGCCTACTTGCCGCGGCCACCCCAATTGCCATGCCTAGGTCGTTTGTCACCTCCTCGTGGCTCTTATGGCCCAGCTCCAATGCTTTGGGGGTCTCTTTTGGTCTACAAAAAATCATACTAAATTTTCAGCCCATTCCGAGAACTTTTATTTCTACACAAAAAAACGACACGATAATAGTTCTGCTGAAAATAGCATCAGTCCGGGTTAGTTCTAAAAAATCATACAGAATTATTGTAAACATGGCATGAGCATTTTGTATCATGCACGTATCATGCACGTATATTGCATTATGTAGGATCGAAATTAGTGCTAGAGGGAAGTGATTAGACTACTTTACCAAATAAATATCTACTTTTTCCCTATTTTAATTCTTGACAGATTTTTGCACTCATAGTATGTCAAGTACACCTACACATGCATGTTTAAGAGTATAACACTGGAAAGTAAAGACAAGCATGTAAGTAAAGAGAGGGTAGGGAGATCAAACACAATTGGTGACACGATGATTTTTCCCGTGGTTCCGATAGGTGGTGCTATCGTACATCCACGTTCATGTAGTCTTCAACCCAAGGAGGGTAACGGTCGCAAGAGTCCACAAAGGGCTCCACCCACGGAGGGTTCCACGAAGAAGCAACCTTGACTATACCATGACAGCCTACGTCCATGGAGGACTAGCCTTACTCGGTGTAGATCTTCACGAAGTAGTCGATCTCCTTGCCCTTACAAACTTCTTGGTTCACTCCAACACGAAGTAGGAGGCTCCCAAGCGACACCTAACCAATCTAGGAGGCACCACCCTCCAAAAGGTAATAGGCTCGATAATGCGATGAACTTCTTCCTCTTGTGCTTCAAGATGATAGGCACCTCAACACTCAATCACTTTCTCACAGATATGGCTTGGTGGAAGAGATTGATTGGGTGGAAAGCAAGTTGGGGAGGCTAAAAATCAATATCCATATGGTTGGAGTGGAAGATCTTGACCTCAACACAAGGATAGGTGATTCTCTCTCAGAAAATCAATAGATATGTGTGGGGAACAGTTCTGGGTGCTTGTTTTTCGAGTAGGTGGTGGTGGAGGGGTATATATAGGCATCTCCAAAATCCCAACCGTTACACACAATAAGTTAGACTCGATGGAACTGATGTGTGAATCTCGGTTATACCAAAGTGACTTAAAGTTAGCAACTTTTGAATCTTGATGAGACGGATATAGGAATCTCGGTTGCACCGATAAGGTGACCAACGGTCAGAATGTCCAATCTTGGTGATGCCTATCCAACAATCTCTGAGGGACCAAAACTATGAACTTGGGTAACAGAAATTTAGCAGCCCAACTCGGTGGCACCGAATGTAGTATCGGTTGCACCAAAAAGTTAGGGTTTGGCTGAGTATGTCTAGGGTTTGGAATCGATGGCACCGAGTGTGGAATATTGGTTGCACCTATTTTGAGTGTTTGGCTTTGGACATACTTAGGTGGGAGAGTTTGTGGGTGTTTTTGGTGACTATCACTTGTGAAAGTATGAGCATTTTGTTCAGAAACAAAACCTTACCCCCTTTTAATTGTATTGGCTTTCCTATGGATGCAAAGTGATTTCTCACAAATGTAAAATCTAGAGTTCTCTTGCTTGAAGCTTTGCCAACCTATTTCCTTGCATCTTGGGGTATTCCACAATCTCCACAATACTTTTACCAATCCAATCATTGAACATTTCCGGAAATATACTTGGTGGAAACATTAGTTCAATGACTTATACGTTGTTATTAATTACCAAAACCACCAAGGGAGGAAATGTGCTTTCAATATCCCCATTTTTGGTAATTGATGACAATATATAGATCAAAGCTTCGACATATGATATAATCAATGAATATAAGTGTCACTTTGAGAAGTATGTGATAAGCAAGAGCTCCCCCTAAATTTGTGCATTATTTTAAATTTGCGAATCCATGCAAATGCACAATCGATTAGGTACATGGGGCAATTCTTCCATTTCCCATAGAACTTAGTGGTGAGCGAGAGTAATAAGAGTTAACAACATAGCAAACACAACAAGCAAAGTGAGTGATCATCACATAATCACCAAATGGTAGGAAATAGTAGCAACACACATAACAGCGTATGATCACACACACAAACACAAAAGTATCTCACGTCAAAACAAACGAACGAGATGTTTTGTAAAACCAGCAAATAAAAATAGACGCTCTCTCACTGGAAGCCTATGATCTATATACAAATTCTCATCCTTTGGCAATAAGTTACCAAAAAGTTCAAAGAGATATAGCTAATCATTGTGCGTCCGATCTCCTCCGGTCATCAATGGCGGAGTCAAGAGAACTACGTCGGCGAAGACTTCTGCTGAAGTCCTAGATGGATCTCGAGTAGATATTGGAGGTACTGGAGCTAATGGAGCTGAAGATACTGTGGCTGGTGTAGAAGATGAAGGCCTCGTCTCCGGAGCTAGTAATGTAGAAGTCCTGGTCTTAGTCGTGAACTGGGCAGTCGTCCTGACAAGTGCACTATCCTCCTCATCATTAGAAGACTCAAACTCTAAAGAGGTGCGATGGATTGGCGCTTCATCAACCTCCTTCTTGAGCTCATTGACTATCCTAGTCAGCCCATCAACCTTGTCATTGAGGGTCTTCACTCTATCCTCAACGATCCTCACAAGACTGTTTTGATTGTCCAGTATACCTTTTATATCCTTCTTCATGTCCATGACAGTAGTGATGAAAAGATCCATTTGCTTGTTCCTGGACCTGGGAACCTAAGCACTAGTGGCTCGAGATGCCTCTACTTCTGCCTCTGCATGATCCTGAGTTGCAGCTGATGTGGGATGGTCTGGGTCCATCACCATAATGTTATCCTCAAAGTCTGGCTGAAGTAGCAAAAGGGGACGTTCCAAAGCAAAGATGTGCTTCGCAAGCTGAGAATTGATGAGCATCTGGATATAGGGTGCGTAGCAGCATGAGTGCTTCTGATCAGCAGCAACCCTCTTCACAGTCTCTACTATCAAGTCCATCACTCGAATACTGGTGTGACGATCCAGATGGATGAGCATGTTGATGTGTAGTATGCACGAATCATCTTCTCGTCTCCGGACATGGGCATCAAGGTATGCCTTAGGATAGTGTTCATGGTATGGAGGCCTGGCTGGAGAAAGTAGATAGAACCAAGCTTGTGAGATTGCCCTTTATCTACAGGGATAGGATTATACATATCCTTCATAGCATTGTGGCTCTCCTTGGATTCTGTGTAGACATCCAAATCTCCATCCTAAACATCTGGGACTCCTAATATGGTAGCCCACTCATCAACAGAAGATTCATATCATGCTCCTTCAATCATCCAGACAATCCTACCATCTCCATAAAAATGTGCAGTGGAGTAGAATTGCATGATCATCTCATCATTCCAAGCAGTGAACTCCTTCCCAACAAATTTATCAAGTCCAATGCAGTGGAAGTTGTCTTGGGCACATGGAAAGTAATTCTCACTATATTTCATGTACTTCTAGTCAACATGTCTCATGTCACTGACTACAGGGCTCTTGTGTAGAAAAACCGTCTCATAGAAGTCTTGCTCCTCTTTGGTGTAAAACTTGTACTCAACAGCAGTCTTTCTCCTCTAGGCATATGGATCAATAGCTCTCCATTCCCTCAAGCCTCAATCCTTCCTCTTCTTCATATCCAAGATACTCGGTGGTTGGCATCATGAATTGGAAGGTGAGGTCTAAGGTTCATCAAAACAGTCATAGCATCATCATCACCATCAGCTTCTCTAAAAGTGGACTTCCTATTCTTCTCAGCAGCAGGTTTGGCTCTGGTAGTACTCTTGGACCTCTATGCAGTAGCTTTCTTTGAAGTTGCCTTGGTGCTCTTGGACGTGCCTGGCTTGGGCATAGCATCAGCCAAAAGTTTCCTGGCCTTCTTCTTATGAGGGGCCTGAGCAGTAGGTTCCTCCTCTTCCTCTTCAGCGGCAGCACCACCAGCAGCCTCCTCTGGATCCTCATATATTGAGGTAGTCCTGCCATACACACAGATGATCCTCTTCCTGGATGTGTTCTTTGGCAAAGCTCTCTTGGGGACCTCAACAGACATTGTTTCCCTAGGACTCTCATGTTCTTTGAAGGTCTCTATAGGAGCATAAACTTTGCTGGCCACCTTCCTAGATGAGGTGGCCTGATTGGCAGACTTCCTAGCAGCCTTCTCTTGCTTCTTAGCAAGAACATCTTGAGGAAAAATCAAAGTATTCTTCCTCTAATTTGAGTCTCTTCCTTGTCCTAGTGGTAGCCTTTGGCAACTCATGAGAACTGGGAGTGCCTGGATCTGTGAAAGAACTGGACTCGGGACTCGTGCGTGGAGTCATCTCGACATTCTGCTCTGGCAAATTCAGACTATCTGATCCTGACATGCTGACCCTGTGAATATAGTATAGAAGAGTAGAATAGGATAAGTCATCACAAAATGAGGCTGATTTTGAAAGTTTGAACAAAAGATTTTCCAAGTTTTACATTCTGTCACATGAAAATTGGTACAACCGAAGCAAAAAATGTCAGAGCTACCGAGACAGACCTTCTCCTTAGCCGAAACTTGGGACTCCTTTCGGTGAGACTGAAAGGTGCACTCGGTTTCACCGAGAAAGTTCTCAGCAACACAGACATACAAATAGGTGACACCGACTCCCTTGCTTCGGTTACACCGAGTTTCATCGGGCGGAAGGTAAACCCTAGAAAATGGATCATTCGCTACACTATGGAGTTTTTATGTGGATGGAATAACTTGCAAATGATGCATTATCGATGGAATAATCTTCATTGCACAAGATTTGGACATGGAGTGCAAGAAGGTTTGAATCTATACCCTAACTCAATGATGGATCTGCTATGGCGTGGACGGCGGTGTTGATTCCCGTCGACGGCGAAGATCCCAGTGGCGGAGGAGCGCGGGGAGACAAGGGTGACGATCCGGGGGTCCTCCTTCGGTAGTTAGGGTTCCGAAGCATGACGTTTGAAGAATGATTTTAAAAGCGTTGGGGTCCACAGCATATATACCCATCATTGTCGGTGACACCAATTCTACATTTTTGGCGTCATTGAGTTTCACAACTGTCAGCTGACAGGGAAACTCGGTGTAACCGAGAATATGGAATCAGTCTTACCGAGGTAAGAAAACCAGATCAACCCTAGGCATTCGGTGAGACCGAGAATTGTGGGTTGGTTCCATCGAGATGCACTTGGGAGGTTTTAATGGTCAGTCCTTGACGATATGGAATTCCAAGTGCTCCTCACACAGAGTGATCGAAAAGTACTTGTTTGAATTTTGTGATGCAGCATGGATAGAGTATGAGGTGAGAAAGCATAGATAGCTAAAGGATTCGTCCTAGGCATTCTTGTATATCCAATTGGAAAATAAATATGAAAATCCAAACAAAAACAACTAGATATCCTCGAATGAGTAAATAAATGCAGACCAACATGCTCACACAATAAGATGTCAAATGAAATCATGGCAAACATGCAGAAACACAATAGCATCTAACAAGCACTTTGGTGATGACAGAGTCATCTATATATGAGTATATTGACTTAGGAGCCAAGTAAGAATACTTGATCATAGGTCATACTCATCGTTTAAGCACAAGTGGGGCTACCACTTTTACATAAAGCATTTAATGTTGTCACATACTATGAGATGCTTTAACTCATGTCTTAGAGTAAAGCCCCCCTTGATGTGACATCCCCCCATAAGAGGGATAAACTAACCTTGGGTTTTGTCGATGAAGACTTCATGTTGGTGTTGTAGTGGTGGATGCTCAAGGTTGATGAAGATCACCAAGAATTGGGAGCATCCTTGTTGTTTCATTACTCTTCTCGCCTACATGGGTTAGTCCCAACATACAAGAGACAAAAACAAGGATATTTATGGACATGGAGTGCAAAGCATATGTTAATGATATCCATTTATTTCTTGATTACCTTGTCCCTTGCTTACCTTTGAGAGAATGTGTGACTCCTTGAACTATTGCATGAAGTTGATGTTGATTGCAAATAGTTCTTGCCAATAATGAATGTGAGTGAATTTCATTGGCGGAGTCACCCCTCAAGAACTTCTCTAGTTCTTCTTTCTAGGGACCCACATCAGGTTGATGGGATCCTTGGTGGTTAAGTAGCACTTGTAGAAGGTCAGCCCATTGTAAGATATCGGCAAGGAGGTCTTGTTGCTTGAGGCTAAAAGGGACAAGGTCATCGCCAGCTTGATGGAGACGCAGGTCGCCATTTCTGACAGGACCAAGCAGCTCTCTTTGGCCAAGGAGTCCATCAGCAACCTAAATCTGAAGCTGGTCATGCTGACCGGGACCCTCGAGACTGTCAAGGCCCAGGAGAGGTCCCTGGTCAGGGATCTCAACAACGAGAAGGAGCGGATCAAGAGCACCACCATCACCCATAATGACTATGTGCATGGAGTGGAGATCTAGACCGAAAAGCTCATCGATGTCGTGGAGAGGCTAGCCAACCAGCTGACCGGCATGGGCCTAGAAGGCCCCACATATTCTCCTGATGCCGGGGTGTCCACGAGTGCCAAGGTTACCATGTTCTTTGAAAACTGGTTTGGAGCCTTGGAGCAGCTCCACTCCGATCGGGCATCCCACATGGCTAGTGAATCGCGTAAGCTCTCCCATGCAGTCCTCCGGAAGGTGCTTGTCAAGGTGGCATATAAGAACCCCGACCTCAACCTCAACAACGTCCTCGACAACTTGTCAAAGGACGCAGACACCAAGGCACTCAAGGAACTCGTCGCGCCCATCATCGAGCGGGTAAGCCAGGTCAAGTGGGTCGAAGGCAATCGCCGGGATTAGCTGCCTCACTCCTCGCTACGGCATATGTCAAAAAAAATTATTTTACGTTAGAACCTCGGCAAGGCCGATGTAATATTGCTCGTTATGATTTGAACAATCATTATGTTATCTACCTTCCTTGATTTCTCCCCGTATGTGTTCACCCTACGCTTGATTGGAAACTTGTCGGCGCGCATATCTCTGCCGCAAGCGCTAGGTGTGGGACTTTAGCAGCCTGCTCGTGAAATTGCCGCCGGCAAGAGACCGTGGTGCTTCCAGTGCAGTCACCTAGGCTGTTGAGCGGACTCGAAACAGAATAGGGGCACAACCAATCGCAACAAGGTTCCTCCGCGTGCAGGTTTTCCATATAAAATTCGAGATCGCCCAAGGAAAATAATCTTATGACAAGAAATTACTTGGGGTTTTTGCAACTTACCTTTTGTTGTCGTGCTCCCTCTGGCAAGTTTTTTTGGGATGTCGCATCACTCATAGGTATGTGTACCATCATTCCCCCTGGCAAAGCTGCACACCACGGGTCCTTCTGTCCTTTGAGAAAAAGAAAGAAGAGAAAATATTGATATGGAACCTTGGCGGTCCGTTAGTCCTTGTCGGGATGAAGTGCAATGCAACACCTCAGACAAACATGCACATAAGTAAATATGAGAATCGATCGGGATTGCAGAACACTTATCTTTAATCAAGTACGCACAGGGTATGGGCATGGCTTTGTACCAAGGATTACATGCTTTAGCGGCAAGAATTGTACAAAAGGTGGTTGCTGGGGGGAGGGGTGGCACCCGTGCCTCATGGGTAGAACTTGTGAAGATGTTCGATATTCCAGGAGTTGCTCACTGGGATGCCATCTTCGGTCTCCAGGCGGACCGCGCCAGGCCTAGTGACTCATACTACCCGATAAGGGCCTTCCCACTTTGGCATCAACTTGTTGGCATTCTTCATAGACTGAACTCGCTGAAGAACAAGGTCACCTTCCTCAAGACTTCTGGCATTAACTTTGTGGTTGTGGTAGCGGCGCAAATCTTTTTGTAGCGTGCAGCTCTCATAGAGTCCTGAAGACAGTGTTCATTAAGGAGCATCGTGTCGTATTGCCACAACTGCTCTTGCTCAAGCTCATCATAAGGGAGCACTCGAGGTGACCCGTACATGAGTTCCATGGGGAGAACTGCCTCTGCCCCATAGACAAGGGAGAAGGGTGTCTGGCCGGTAGCTTGATTTGTTGTTGTTTTGATTGACCAAAGAACCACCGACAACTCATCAATCAAGTTCCTTCCGTACTTGTGCAGCCTATCAAATATTCTTGTCTTGAGACCTCGCAACACTTCAGCATTAGCCCTCTCCTCTTGGACATTCCTCCTAGGATGGGCAACAGAAGCAAAACAGATTTTGCTACCAAGGTCTTGGACATACTGCATGAAGGTGCGGCTCGTGAACTGTGTGTCATTGTTAGTGATGGTCCTGTTGGGAACACCAAAGCGGCAAACTAGTCCCTTAAAGAACTTGACGGCTAACTGTGTTGTCACCTTTATCACTACTTGCGCTTCCAGCCACTTTGTGAACTTGTTGATCGCAACGTACAAATACTGAAAGCCCCTGGCAACACGAGGAAAGGGGCCCAAGATGTCAAGCCCCCAGACCGAAAATGGCCAGGAGAGAGGGATTGTTTGAAGTACTTGAGCTGGTTGATGTAGTATCTTCGAATGAAACTGGCATGCACCACACTCGGTTACCAATGCCGTTGCATCCTGGGGGGCGATGGGCCAAAAGAAGCATTGCCAGAATGATTTCCCGACAAGGGCTCCCGACCCAATGTGGGAGCCACATATGCCTCCATGTATCTCTTCCAATAGCTTCAGTCCATCTTTCACACCGTTTGGTCTTTTTCTGTACAGGAATTGTCTATGAACTGTTACATATTAGACCAGCAGGCTACTCTCTCAGCTTCTTCTTGTTCCCGAGGAAGTCCTCCTGTCTGAAGGAAATGGACTATGTGCTACGCCCATGCCGGAGCCTGTGGCTCGACAGCAAGGACCAAAGTCATATACTCCATCGGGGTAGCATTTGTCTCGACAACAAGGGCTTGAGGGCCTGTCGGAGTCTGCTGCGCCTCGGCAAGCCTAGCCGGAGCGTATGCTTCTACGGCAAGAGCCGGGGGCCCTACCGGAGCATAGTAGTCACTGACAAGCCTATCGTTCCCTTTGGCAACCTTCTCGTCGGCGGCTTCAGGGAGCTCTGCTGGGAAATACTTGTCGGAACTTAACTTTGTTCTCTTCTCTTGTCTAGTTGATGGTGTCCACGGAGGGTGGAGTTAGTTGGAGCACAAAGGTTCCTGGTTCCATAGGTAACTTAAGGGCAGCACACTTTGGCAGGCCATCGGCAACGCTGTTCTCTACATGTGGAACGTGCTCCATTTGTAGGCCATCAAAATGCTCTTCCAACTTCCTCACTCCATTTACATAGGCTTCCATCAATGGGCTCTGGTAATCTTTGTTCACTTGCCTGACGACAAGTTGAGAATCACCCCTGACAATAAGCTTCTTGATCCCAAGGTTTGCCGCGATGCTGAGACCGGCAAGCAGCCCTTCGTACTCAGCAGTGTTGTTTGTTGATCTCTCCCGAGGAAACCGCATCTGGACCACATATCTAAGGTGCTCTATGGTGGGTGTGACAAGCAGCACTCCAGCACCAGTGCCTTGCAGCGAGAAAGCTGCATCAAAATACATGATCCATTCTTGATCGGTTTCCTTGTCGGGGAGAGTTGACTCTGGAATCTCTTCATTGGGCGTTGGGGTACATTCTACAATGAACTCCGCCAAGGCCCTACTCTGAATGGTCGAAGTGCTTTTAAACTTAAGACCAAAGCTTGATAGTTCCAAAGACCACTCCACAATCTTGCCAGTAGCTTTTGGGTTCCGCGAGATACACTGTAGCAGAAGGCGAGTGACAACGGTGATCTCATGTGCTTGGAAGTAGTGGCGCAGCTTCCTCAAGCTCATAAGAAGGCCAAAGAGCAACTTTTGCAAGCCAGAATACCTTGATCTAGCCCCCTACAACAAGGAGCTGACAAAATAAACTGGTCGCTGCACCACCTTGTTCTTCTGAATTGCTTCATTCAACTGCGCAGATCCTCCTTTGCCGGCACCAGACCCTGCCAGGGAATGTCCTGGCTTGTCGCTTGGCGGTCCTGCTGTTACCGTTGCTTCTTCATCAACTTCCCTTTCAGCCACTAGTGCAACACTCACCACTTGATTTGTTGCCGCGAGATACAGCAGCAACGGCTCTTGTGGTTTTGGTGTGACTAGGACTGTCGGAGAGGAAAGGTACTTCTTCAAATCCTGCAGCACTGCCTCCGCTTCCAGAGTCCATTTCATTGGACCTGCCTTCTTCAAGATTTTGAAAAAGGGCAGGGTGTGCTCAGCAGATTTTGTGATTAACCTACTCAGTGCAGCAACACAGTCGCCAAGGTGTCACATGTCTTTGACTCGTCTTGGTGCTTCAATTTGCTCCATTGCTTTGATCTTGTCGGGATTTGCTTTGATTCCTCATTGAGCTACAAAGAACCCGAGTAGTTTGCCGGATGGGACGCCGAACACACATTTCTCAGGGTTGAGCTTCATGTTGATCTTGCGCAGATTTGCAAATGTTTCTACTAGGTCTGATATGAGATTGGACTTATCCTTGGTTTTGACCACTATATCATACATGTAAGCTTCCATATTTCTATGTAGTTGGGGCTCAAAACCAATCTGGACTGCTCTTGCAAAGGTAGAACCAACACTTTTCAACCTGAAAGGCATACACAGAAAATAATACGTACCACATGGGGTGATAAATGCGGTCTTCTCTTCGTCTTCTTTGGCCATGAAAATCTGATGATAGCCTGAATAGGCATCAAGGAAAGACAATAAGTCGGTGCCGGCAATGGAGTCCACAATCTGGTCGATGCGTGGCAAGGGAAAAGGATCTTTGGGGCAGGATGTAATGATGTCTATTAAATCAATGCATGGCCTCCACTTCCCATTTGCCTTGCGCACTATGACAGGATTGGCCAACCACGTAGGATGGAGTACTCCTCTAATCAGGTCAGCCGCATCTAAATTCTTGATTTCTTTGGCAATAAAATGTTGCCATTTCAAAGCTTGCTTCCGAACCTTATGCTTGACGGGTCGCGTGTGCGGACAGACGGCAAGGTGGTGTTCAGTCACCTTCCTGGGTACGCCAGGGATATCAGATGGTTGCCACCAAACACATCGACATTCGCCTGCAGGAAGGCGACGAGCGTGCTTTCCTATTTGTCGTCAAGGGTGGTACTTATGGTGAAAGTTCCCCCCGGGGCCTACTCCTTGGCGGCACCTTCTTGGTCTCCGGTGGAGCTACCTTGCACTTCTTGCTCTTGTTGGTGGAGCTCTCTGGCACATCGTCGATAGGAGCGCAGCACCCCGAGGGGGCGCACTTGCCAGAATGTGCGCCAGAGGCATTGCCGGTCTTCTTTCCCTTGGGATCTTCAACGGCAGGAGCAAGTGCCTTGGCGGCAGGTGCTGCAGCTGCCCCCCGATAGAGTTGGTCGGTGCAGATAAGTGCGCTTTTCTTCTCAGAGTTAATGGTGATGACGCTCATTGGCCAGGGCATCTTCAGCACTTTGTAAGAGAAATGAGTGGCCGCCATGAACTTGGCTAGTGCCGGGTAGCCAAGAATGCCGTTGTATGGCAATGAGATCTTGGCGACATCAAAAACGATCTTCTTTGTTCTGAAATTGATATCGCTGCCAAACATCACTAAAAGCGTGACCTTACCTTTCGGCCGAGTCCTTCCCGAATTTACCCCTTGGAAAGCGCCTGTCGACTCAAGATCTTCGTCAAGAATTTGCAGCCTCTGAATGACATCGGGCGAGGTGAGGTTTAGGGTGGCCCCACTATCAACTAACATCTTCGTCACCTTGAGGTTGTGGATTGTTGGCGAGACCAACAACGGCAAGCAACCGACTACAATTATGCGATCAGGGTGATCCTCAGCGTCGAAGATGATAGGAGTGTTGAACCACTTCAGAGGTCTCTTTGTGCCGATAGAGGGCTCTGCCACATTAACCTCGCACGCCCACTGTTTAAGTTGGTGGTGAGTGGAATGCGATGAGGCTCCTCCCTATATGCACATCATCTCTGTAGCCTTCTAAAACTGATGCTCACTGGACTCGTTGTCCTCTTCGACATCATCATCATCTCCCTCTTGCTTGTCGCGGCCACGGGCTGGCCTGTCTTTTTGTTGCTTGGGCCTACCGCGACGACCTCCTCGGCTAACACGCCTCTTGCCGGACCCCTCGGCACCGTCCTGGCCCTTCTCCTTGTCTCGCCTCTCGTACTCAGCCTTCTGCTTCTCGGCAAGCTGCTCAACTTGTCGGCAATCTTGGAGATTGTGGCCCTTGGTGCGATGGATTTTGCAATACTGCTTTCCGGAGTCTTCTGGCTTGCCGGCGGCCGCCAGGGCGTGGCAGGACGCGCGCCCAGCAACATCGTTGCCGGGGTCTTCAACCTTGCCCTTCTTGGTGGCGCCGGGGTTGCCAAATCCTTCAACGGCTATCATGGTCTTGCCCTTGCGCTTCTTGTTCCTCTGCCAGCCCTTCTTTGTCGGGGCAGCGATGTCTTCATGTTTGGAGTCGACCCCTGCGTCGACGTCTTCGCCGGGGAGCCTCCTCCCTTCTTTAGCCCGGGCACATTTGTCTGCCAAAGGATAAAGCTCGGCGATGTCCCTGACTCTCTTCATCGTCGGCCCTGTCCGCATCCTGCGGTTGCGCACATTCTGATGGAACGCGCTGATAACAGCGGCAGGATGAACGTCTGGGATGTTGTGATGCATGTGGCTAAACCTTTGGATGTACTTGCGTAAAGTTTCACCCTCCTTCTGAGGGATTATCTGTAGATCACTTTCCTGGCCAGGAGCTTGATGACGTCCTGTGAAGGCGCAAGGAAACTCGTGGCACAAGTCTGCCCAGGAAGCGATTGACCCCTTTGTCAAGTGCATCAACCACGACCTGACGTTGGGCTTAAGCACCAACGGGAAATAGTTGGCGAGTATCTTGTCGTCGCGACCCCCGGCAGCTTGCAGCGTAATGGTGTAGATGCTCAAGAATTCTGACGGATGAGTCTTGCCGTCATATTTCTCCGGGACTTCTGGCTTAAATGTGCGAGAGTTGGGCCACTGGACTTGCCATATCTCACGGGTAAACACTAGACAACCCACCTCTTAAGGTAGGCTGATAGGATACCCTGGCGCACACTTGTCTATAGTGGCCCCCGCGTGCCTATCCGACTTGAGCCGCACTTCGCGTTGTCGCTCAATTGCAGTTCAATCGTCTTCCTTGCCACGTTCTCAAGGAACTTGACATTGATCACGGCGTGTCCGTGGATCGGACGACACCGTCAAGTAGCCATCGTGAGCGTTGGTCCGTCGAGTCGGTGACCGGCGCTGTTGTTGTGGAGGAGCATGTGCTGAGGTCTCACCGCCTCAAGTCTTCTCTCCACTGGCACGAGCTGGCTCGATGGATAGAAACTTATCCACGAGGCTGAGGAGGCTCTGAATGGTGGTTGTACATTCATCGAGCTTCTCTGTAGCCAGCGGGAAGTTTTGTAGTAGTTGCGCCCGCGCCATCGCTTCCTCTAATGTGGTCGGTAACGAACGACGCGAGGAGCGCGAGGCGCTCTGACTCCTAACTGTGTTAGAAGGAGCACTGCCGCAGTCCCGCGTTGGCACGCCACTCCCGCCTGCATGTTGGTGAACAAGCTGGTCCCGCGCATCTTCATAGGCAGCGGGCACACTGTCGGTCCTCGCATGGATTCTACGAGTGATGTACATCATGTGGGTTGGGTACCAATCGAGTGGACTCTTTTTTTAGTATCGGCAGGGGAAAGGCATTGTTCAGGTGCTTACCTCGGGTATGTTATATACCGCGAGTCGTGGATGACACAAAAGTTCCCCGAGTCTTGTGGGTAAAGTGTGCAACCTCTGTAGAGTGTAAAACTATTCGAATAGTCATGTCCACGGTCACGGACAGTTGGGTGGTCCTGATTAAGCCACGTCCAGATGTTTTTCACAAACTTGGTGTGTGTGCGTGTGTGGATGGCACAGAGATGACACTTGAGATAAGTCAGATGATTTGACATGACGATTGAGACTGGGATGTTCAACCCCCTGATCATGATGATATCTATAGCTTGTTCACATGGTGTCAGGACCCCGATCCTAAGCCATAAGAATCCAGCATGTAACACATCACATCACTTTGCAGCCTCACGCACGGTTAACTCCACGGCTGCCACCTTACCTGCGTCGGGACCGTTTGCGTCTTTTAGCTCACGTATGTAATATGTCGCTAGAATTTAAACGTCAAAGACCCGGATCAACATGAAGAGTAATAGAACCCAAGTGGCACATCCATATAGGAACAGGCATACGTAACCTAGCAATGCAGGTGTCGGTCTCTAGCGTGTGTAGACGAGTCATAGCAAGCTACAAGGACTCCAATACGCCGTGGGACATAAATGTCAACACTACACGTAGACGAGTCATAGCAGGCTACAGGGACTCCATTACACTACGAGACATTTCCCCAAAGGGACAACGCAGCAGCAAAGAAGGATACATGTCGGTCAATCAATGTGTCCACAGCAGCAGCAAGCTACCAAGGCTCGGTGGAAGCACAAAGAGGCGGTTCCCTGTAAAGAGTACTACTAAAGGCACACAACTAGGTGTCAAATCTCATACATATGATTGCACATCACATGTACGCATCATGCCCAATATGTATAGATACAACTATGGCATCACAACATAACCATACAACAACACAACCTTTATTTAGGAGGCTCATAAGAGCCAACATAGTGTGATATTACAAACAGGGGTCACGTGACCCAACACACAAATCATTCAAACAACAAGCGGAAGGTTGAGGAAGCCTGTCTATCTACAAGGCCCTCCATAGGAACCAGACCTCTGGCTGGGATTCCCAACCTAAATGGACAACATCGATCTTATCATAGAAACCACTAGCGAGACTGCAGTCTCCTCTGCAAAAACACAATTAAGCAATAGTGAGTACTGAGTACTCAGCAAGACTTACATCAGAACTAACTACATATGCATTGGTATCAACAAGGGAGTTGTGGGGTTCAATGCAGCAAGCCATCTTTGACTCGGTGGCTATCCTATACTACGACTTTCATATCTTTGAAAAGTTTTGTGAAGGATACACGAGTCCACTAACACCACAACAATACACCACCCTGGATCCGCTCCCGTCTTCCTATGAGAGTGCCATCCATGGTACTCACACTTGTCTTGAAGCTTTTATGACTAACCCTTTAAATTGTCTATGAACCATATAAGTATACGCGAGAGAGTGGGATTGTATTGGATATGTTGAAGAGGGGTTGCTTGCCTTATAAGACGATCACACATAACTGCTCCTTAGATGGATACTCGAGCGTATCCTACGGAACAGTGGCTAACACGAAGAAAGACCATCGAAGGGAAACATATCAATACACATCAAATTCAACAATATGATGCATGAATATGACATGGCAATATGATGTGTTTGAGCTAATGCATCTAGCAACGGGTTTAAATGAAATAGGTTTGAACTCAAGGTTGAAATTCAACTTCATATATGGAGTTCCATAATGTATTTGAAAGAAAATGTCCAAGTTCACCTATTTAGGTTGCTCTAACATGCATGAAAATGGTACAGATGGATTCATTGGATTTTTCTGATCAATTTTCATATATAAATTATTTTCATCTGACTTATAAATTAATTTATATGAATTTTCTAAGTTTTTAGCAAATTCTAATATTATTAAAAATACTAAAATGCATTTATTGCGTCAGCCATGCGTTAGCATGACGTCCGCCTGGTCAACCAACCGGTCCAGGTCAAAACTGACCAGTGGGACCCACTGGTCAGTGACCCAGCCGCTAAGCAGGGTTAAATCCCGCGCTGACTGTGGTTTGACCCGCTTGCGGGCCCCATTGTCAGCCACTGGGGGTAATTAAGTGCGGGGGGTAGCACTAATGGCTCGCCACGTCAGCCCCGCTAAATTTGGCCGGTGGCAACCAACCCAGCGACAGTTTCTTGCCGGAGATGCGATTCCGGCCACCATTTGGCACGCAGGACGGCGCTATCGGACGCGGGGAGCGAGCCTCATCCATCCTAGCCGATGGGACGGCACGGGGCGACCCGTAGCGTCACCGGCGATGACAACTATGGCGGTCGGCGCTCGGGTCAGCACAAGGTCAAGGCTAGGGCTACGGACAGAAGAGCTCGGGGTGGCTATGAGCTCCTGTGAGCGCCCTGAGCACGGAGCCGTGGTCAAGCGCGAGCTATGGCGGCTGTGGCCATGGCTATGCCATGGCTGGCGGCAATCTCCTCTCGGTTCCGGTGGCTAGCGTGGCTAGAAGAGGGGATCGATGATAGGGATAGGGAGAGCGTCCGGAAGCTCACAGGGATCACGCCTGGATGGTTAGTGAGCTCGAGGATGCTACAAGGACGACGAATCGACGAAGGCTACGGTGGTGCCGCAGGTTGAAGACGACGACGCTGACAGCGATGCGGGGCGTCCGGCCTTCAGTAGCTCGACGAGGAGAACGGCGAGGATGCATCGGACCTTTTGGGGGGCTCAGAAGGGCACGGGAGGCGACGAGCTAGGCTAGCGACGGCAATGAGCTTCGGTCATGGCGGCAATGGCGACAGAGCGAGGGGAGAGGGAAGAGGGCGGCGAATGGATGGGGACGGCTCGGGGGAGGCTCCGTGGCGCTCCCAGTGACCTCTAAAGGCAAGTAGCCAGGCAGGAGGTGGCCAGCGCGTGCCGACGCGCCCTAGCCACACGCCCCAATCCTCCTAACGGGAGGTTGGGGGTGAATGACAGTTAGGCCACGGGGCCAGCTCCCTCCTAGGCCACAGGAGGTTTGCCTCCTTTTTTTATTTTGTTCTTTTTTTCTATTTTCTGTTATTTCATTTGTTTTATTTTAGGCACTAATTTTTTTAATAAAAATATGAAACTTTTTCTCGGCACTAAAGGAAATATTCCAAAGGCCCTGACCAAGTTTCAAATTTATTGGAGATATGAAATTATTTATAATATTTTATAACTCGAATTCAAATATTTACTTATTTAATTCAATAAGCAAAAATGCCTTTGAAAAATATGAATCACCTCTGGTTGATGCTTCCACATTTTTCCAGAAATGATGAACATTTTAGAAGGCCACTTTTGTTCATTGAAAAAATATTTTGGTTGAACCTATTTGAATTCAAATTGTGCTAGGGTTTTGATCATCCCCATTTCAAGTTTAAAAGAATTTAAACATGATGCAATCACAAGCATGGATCCTAGTGCATGCGAAAACTAGGGATGTGACAACTCACCCCCACTTAAAAGAATCACGTCCCGAGATTCTGGAGTCGACGGGAAAAGAGTCGGATACTCAAATCGAAGACGATCTTCATGCTCCCAGGTAGCTTCATTCTCATAATGATGCGACCACTGAACCTTCAAAAAGTGGATATTCCGACGCTTGGTTAGACGCTCAACTTGATCGAGAATACGAACAGGATATTCTCGATATGAAAGATCATCTTGAAGATCAAGCGTTTCGTGGTCCACTTCATGGATAGGATCCTTGAAGCAACGCCTGAGTTGAGAAACGTGGAAGACATCATGAACTCGGGAAATATGCGGGGGCAGATCCAATTGGTAGGAAACCTCTCCTTGTTTAGCAAGAATGCGAAAAGGACCAATGCATCAAGGAGCCAATTTTCCTTTGATACCGAAACGATGGGTACCCTTCAGAGGAGTAACCCGGAGGTAAGCCTTTTCGTCAACCTCATAAGTCACTTCCTTATGATGGTGATCATACTAGCTCTTCTGACGAGACTAAGTTGTCTTGAGATTTTCGTAGATAACGCGAACTTGCTCTTTTGCTTCCTGGATCATATCTGGTCCAAAGAATTGTCTTTCCCCGGTCTCTGACCAGTTCAAAGGTGTTCGGCATCTTCGTCCATAAAGAACTTCAAAAGGAGCTTTACCCAGACTGGATTGGTAGTTGTTGTTATACGCAAACTCTACAAATGGAAGACACTTCTCCTAATTCATTCTGAATGAGATGACACAAGCTCTGAGCATGTCTTCGAGAATCTGATTGACTCTTTCAACCTGACCACTTGACTGAGGATGAAAAGCAGTGCTAAAGGAGAGATGGGTTCCCATAGCATTATGGAAACTTTCCCAAAATCGAGAGGTGAAAAGACTTCCACGGTCCGAATTGATTTCCAATGGAACACCATGCAGGGACACTATTCGAGAAATATAGAAATCCGCCAACTGACTAGCAGTGATACTCTCTCGGACAAGAAGGAAATGCGCCACTTTGGAAAGGCGGTCAATAACCATGAAGATTGCATTATTTCCTTTCTTGATCTTGGGAAATCTGGTGATGAAATCCATTTCAACTTTATCCCGTTTCCATTCAAGAATAGCTAAAGGCTGAAGGGTGCCAGCAGGTCTCTGATGCTCTGCCTTCACGCGACGTAAAACATCACAATTAGCAATGAATTGAGCGATTTCCCTCTTCATTCTAGTCCACCAGAACCTTTGGCATATGTCCTGATACATATTAGTGCTGCCAGGTTGAATGGTGAGAGGTTATTCATGAGCCTACTTAAGGATCAACTCTCGAAGTTGTTGCTTTTTAGGAACTACCAGTCGATTCCCAAAGTATACTGCACCTCTATCATCAATGGAGAAACAACCAGCAATTCTCTTTTCAACATTATCCCTGATCCGGGAAATACCCGCATCCTACTATAGGCTTGTTATAATATGATCCTCCAGAGTAGGTTTTGCAACCAAGGTTGAAAGGGATCTGCGAGGAACAATGTGGAGGTTAAGCTTGCAAAATTCCTCATGAAGAAGGGGTTGACCTTGTTGCAGCATAAGATTGTTGCAGTAGGATTTATGACTTAACGCATCCGCCAAGACATTTGCCTTGCGTGGGGTGTAAGTAATTACTAAGTCGTAATCTGTAATCAGCTCTAACCATCGTCTTTGTCTAAGATTCGGATCTGGTTGAGTGAAGATATACTTCAGGCTTTGCTGATATGCGTAAATCTTGCAATGATTACCAAGAAGGTAATGTTGCCATACCTTGAGTGCATGGACTACTGCCGCAAGCTCCAAATCATGTGTTGGATAATTTTCCTCATGTGGGTGCAACTGTCGGGATGCATAGGCGATCACCTGTCAGTCTTGCATAAGAATACATCCAAGTCCTTGTCTGGAGGCATTACAATAGATGACAAAGTCCTTGGAGAAGTCAGGTGGCACAAGCATGGGAGCAGCGATCAAACGTCTCTTCAGTTCCTGGAAACTATGCTCACATTGTGCGGTCCACTCAAACTTCTTATCTTTCTTGAGGAGTTCCGTCAGAGGCTTGGCAACTTTGGAGAAGTTCTCAATGAAGCGGCGACAATAGCTTGCTAAACCAAGGAAACTTCTAACTTGCTTAACTATTTCAGGTGGAGTCCAGTCAAGAATGGCCTGAACTCTTTCAGGATTGACTGCAATGCCCTTTCCGGAGATCACACGACGTAGATAGGTCACTTCAGGTAACCAAAATTTACACTTGGAGAACTTGGCATAAAGACGATGCTCTCTGAGTTTTTCTAACACAAGTCTAAGGTGCTCAGCAAGTTCTTATTAGTAAATCATAATATCATCAAGGTAAACCATGACAAAATTATCTAAGTACTCCATGAAGATTGAGTACAGCAAACGGGAAAATTGTTACTGGAGCACTGGTTAGTCCAAAGGACATGACTGTGTACTCGTACTAGCAATAACGAGTGACGAACGCCATCTTGGGAATGTCTCCATTCTTAATCTTGATTTGATGGTAGCCTAACCTCAAATCCATCTTGAAGAACACTAAAGACCCAGGAAGTTGATCATACAGATCATTGATCCTATGGAGCGGATACTTATTCTTTATTGTGACCAAATTGACGGGTCAGTAATCCACAACCATACGATCCGTTCCATCCTTCTTCTTCACAAAGAGGATGGGACAAGCCCAAGGAGAGGAGCTAGGTCGAATGAAACCCTTTTGCAAGGACCCATCAAGTTGCTTCTTGAGCTCAGCTAACTCCAAGGGTGCCATCTTATAAGGTCTTCTGGAAATTGGAACAGTTCCTTGGATGAGGTCTATCACAAACTCTACATCCCTGTTAGGTGGAATGCCTGGTAATTCTTCTCGAAATACATCCAGAAAATCTCTTACTACCGGTATATCTTCAAGCTCGGGAAGAGGGTTGGCATTGAGAAAATAGAGCTGACGCTTTGCAACTCGTGTTGAAACATGGACTATCTTGCCAGATGGATGCATAAGCTGAACAGACCTGGTGGAGCAATCGATCTTCGCATGGTGAGCTATCATCTAGTCCATACCCAAGATGATATTAATATCTGAAGACTTGAGAGCGATCAGCGAAGCAAGGAATACAAGCCTATCAACACAGATTTCATTTCCATGGCTTATTCGTGTGGTCTGCCATCCAGACCCTAGAGTCTGAATTTAAAGAGCAGTTGGCATATCGCAAAATGACATGTCATGCAACCGGGCATAGCCTTCCGAAATGAAGGAATGCAATGATGTAGTATCAAACAGAACTTATGCTGGATGGCAATTGACAAGGAGTGTTCCAAGGAGAACTTCTGGATCATCATTAGCTTCTTTGGCTGAGACGTGATTCACATATCCATGTTTAGTGCTGGTTGGCTTGGCATGGATCACCTTGACTGGTGGCTTATTATGGTCAACGGACTTTGCAGATTGGGGTGAAACAACATTGTACTGAATGCGATTTCAAGCAATGTGGCCTAGTTCTCCGCACTTATAGCAAATCACAGAAGTATGACGTGGAACCGCATTGACAGGCGGTCCACCAACAGGTCTAGGTGGAGCATTTGGTTGAGTTGGACGAGGCGCCACATAGGATGGCCTCGATGCATATCCAGGAGGAAGTGATGAGTTCGGAACCCAAATCCGGCGCTTCTGAGATCCAGAACCGGAGGTAGAAGCCAATTCGTGGTTGTGCTTGCGAGATTCTTCATAGGTGAACTGAGTTGTCTCTGCATTAATGGCCTTGTTCACAAGAGCTTGGAAGGTGTCATAATGATGCAGGTGAAGATCCTGATGGAACTTTGGGTTGAGACCCTTCCTGATCCTAGCTTGCTTCTTGGCATCCGTGGACACTTCTTCTATGGCATAACGTGCAAGGTTCTCAAACTCCCGACTCTAAACATCTGCAGCCATATTACCCTGGGTGAGGTTACAAAATTGTTCCCTCTTTCATTCCATGAGACCCCGAGGAATATGATGCTCACAGAAAACCTCTATGAATTCTTCCCAGGTAGGAATCTGGCCTGCTGGAATTATAGTCTCATAGTTCTCCCACCATATACTAGCAGGACCCTCTAAGAAATATGTAGCATAGGTGACCTTGTCAGCCTCGGCCACGTTTGCGGAATGCAGCTTGTTTGTGATGCTACGGAGCTAGTCATCTGCATCGAGTGGCTCAATGGAGTGATGGAAGGTGGGTGGGTACACCTTGATGAAATCACGGATGGTCACTATTCCAGCACATACATGTGCGGTGTTTTCCTGAATACATGCCACTAAGAAATTTGACTCACACTTGTCTTTCTCAATGTCTAGCATGAACTATGCCAACGAAGGTGAATCTGACAGAGCTTCAGCATCTCTAGTTCCACGTCTCTGGCCCTTCTTGCGACCAATGGCTACTGGGGTACTGCGGGACACCTGATGATGAGAAACTAGGATTAGACATTGCGGCATACCAAATAGATAGGAGGGAATGCAAAAGCATTGATATTCATAGAAATCCTAGGGAAAATTGGAAAGCATAACGGCCGCAAATGCTCAGAAATGAGACATCCTAGAAAAGATTTAGGTACTCCAGGATGAAGCCTAGTTCTTAATCCTCATAGAAAAGGAGAGGGTGACTCAGAATTAGAATAACATGGGGAAAGGTGTCACAACCCTAGCAAGTGTCTTAGCTTGTCATGTGCTTGCATCATCATTCATCATCATTGAATTAACTTGAAATGGGGAGAAAGAAAAGAAACCCTAAGCATTTAATGAATTAAAGAAATTCAAGTTTAGTGAAATTTCAACAAATCCAAAATGCCCATCAAAAATGTTCCCTATGTCTGATAATTACGGACATGGATATACCAGGGACCATTCTAATCATTTAACATTTTAAATAATTTAAATTAATGATTTAAGACTCTGAAAATGATAAATAAAGCAAATACCATTAATTATGTTTTCAAATTATTTTGGAACATCTTCAGAAAAGTTTAAGATAGTCAAACTATAGTTTATAGAATACTTGGAGTATTTTTTCAACTAGTATTTTATACCTGAAAGAATTAAACAAATATTATAAAAGAAATCAGAAAACAGAATAACAGAAAAAGGGAAAAGAAGCAGGGCTTACCTGGCCACGGCCCACCAGGTGGCCCAGCCCACCAGGGGCAGCCCCGTCTTCTACCTCTTGCTAGAAGGCACAGGAGAAGCAGGGGACGGCACCCGCGGCGGTGGCGCCACGCCACCTGCCTGTCTGGCCGCCCCCATCGCCGCGCTGGCGAGCGAGAAGACTCGCCAGGGACGAGTTGGCTCCCTCCCCTCTCCCTTCTCCCTTCTCCTTTCTTTTCCCTCCTCCCCTGCCGAGCGCCGCCATAGTCGCTGCTCGCCGTTGCCGCCGTTCTGGCCACCCCCGCTCCCCTCCGCGCCCATGAGTAGACTCGCTGCGAGGTCCTCGTCCTCCTCGTGGCGGCAGAAGGACCCGAGAGCCCCTCGAGGCTGCTTCTGCGTCCATCTTCAACCTCGGGATCCGCCGGAGCTTCGTCGCCGTTCCTGCCGTCGCTGGTCGTCTCCGAGCCCTCTAAGCCCCCTGCAGCTTCCCTATGAGCACCCCGTCCTCCCCCTCTCTTCCCTGGTCTCCCTGTGCTCCCTGGCGCTCCTCGCCATTGTGGCCGTTCGGGCTCCGCCGCGGAAGTGCTCCCTGGCGAGCCTCCGGCGACCGCAAGTCCTCCCTGACCAGCCAACTCGACGCGGTCAAGCACGGGCTCCGTCTCAGTGCTCTCCCCGTGCCAATCTGAGCCCTCTAGCGGCTTCCGGCGAGCCTCGGCCGCGTCGGATGGTCGCCGACGACCACCCTCCGGCCAATACTGACGTGGCCGGTCAGTTAGCCGCTAATTACCCAAATTAGCTTAGCCCATCCACTGACAATGGGCCCCATCGGTGGGTCAAACCTCCGTCAGCGCGGGGATTAGCCCCCTGAAGCTGACACGAGGGTCCCATGCTATCAGGTTCGACCTGGCAGGTCAGCCGACCAGCTGACGTTAGGATGACGTCAGGCTGATGTCATAATTCAATTTCTTATTTAAAAATAATTCCAGAAATTGTTTAAAACCTTGAAAATTCATATAAATTAATGTGTAAGTCAGATGAAAATAATTTATATATGAAAATTTATCAGAAAAATCCAATGAATCCAATGGTGCTATTCCCATGCATGTTAGAGCAACCTAAATAGGTGAACATGGACATTCAACATTAGGTTAATATATGGAATTTGCATAGGAGAACAACTTTGAACCTATATTCAAATCTATTTTAAATTGACATGATCAGTAGTTACATTAGCTCACCCATGCATATTACTATGCCATGATCATGCATCATATTGTTGCATTTGCTTGTATTGAATGCTCTTATCTGCGTTGCGGTAGGCCCTAATCCGGAAGATACCACCCCGTATTCCGACGAAGGAGAGAACTCCTCCGCAGCTCAGCAAGGCAAGCAACCCCATTGATCATTCCGATAACATCCCACTCTCTCACTCCTGCTCTTGTTTATTGCATTAGGACTAATGGTCGCATGTCAGTCATACACGATAGATGATCCTATTCCTATGCATGACCTGATCTTGTCACAGTAAATAGCTAAACCCTGCAACCTAGCATACCTGGTAGATGCTTGTGCCATGATGTGCTTAGCTTACTTTGCCTACTATGCTTGCTATGTTTAGAGTTGAGTCAGGTCTGATTCATCTGGGTGATGAACTGAGTGAAACAGTGTTGTCCGATGTGATGAGCTCATACTGAATACGATTTGCTAAAGGTAGCGATGAGAGGCTATGTAGGAGTACATAGTGGGTTGTCTCATTGGGACCGTTCTTAGGAACTGGGTTCCGTGTTTGTGATCCAAGACTAGATACTACCACATGCTGGGCCCTGAAATATGACCACGCTCGACTCATCAGTCGCTTAGTCCTTGGTCCAGGTATTGCAAGTAGTTTCTGGTGTTTATAGCATGCTGGAGGCCGTGCGTAGTGCTGACCCGCGGGGTGGGTTACGATGCGCTAGGCAGTGGCACGGTGTACCAAGGGTCACCCGAATGGTGGGCTTGGGAACCCTGCACACATCGTTTGGGGCCGTAGTGGAAACTTCAGCCGAACTTCCGTGCGGGTTCAGTCTCAAATAGGCGGTAGCCTGGACCAGTGGTCTCATGGGATTGACGGTCATGGCCGACTCCCTCGCTGGGTATCCGCTTGAAGGTTGCCGAGGTGCATGGTTTATGGCACACAGCAATAAGTGGCGAGAGCGTGTGTGAAGAAGTACACCCCTACAGGGTATGAAACTATTCGAATAGCCGCGTCCTCGGATATGGACTACTTGGAGAACTTATGTTGTTCATAGATAATCAAATGGATACTCCTAAAAATATCAAGACAAGTGTGAGTACCGTGGATGGCACTCTTTCGTAAGGGGAAGGTGAATCCATGGTGGTGTATTGTGATGGAGATAGTGGACTCGTGTGCGATAACTAAAATTGTAACAAAGAGTTTAAAATTGAGTAGTGTCGGTTAGCCATGAGTCAAAGCTAGCATTCCTGCATGAACTCCACCACCCCCTTTGTTGATACATGAGCATAAATAGACTAGGTCTGTTTTAAAGACTTGTTGAGTATGTTTGTACTCATCCTTGCTTAATTAATCTTGCAGAAGAGAACCAGGACCCATCAGGTGGGTTCTATCTAGACGTTGACGATGCCGAATAGCTGGTGTCCCATCTACGATCTTGCCCGTGTGGTGGGCTGTAGATAGTCAGGCCGTGTGCCTCTTTTATATTTCGCCGTCTGTACTCAGAAAGCTTAAGTTTCCGCTGGCTTGTATGACTTTGTTTGTATGACTTGAGTGTCGGGTCATGTGACCCCTATCTGTTAGAACATATTATGCAAGCCTCGTTTGAGCCTCTTAAATAAAAGTCATGTTGTTGTATGGTTATGTTGTGATGCCATAGTTGTATCTATGCATATCGGGCATGTCATGCGTACGTGTGACGTGCAACGGTATGTATGGGATCCGACACCTAGTTGTGTGCCTTTAGTAGTACTCTTTACGGGAAACTGCCTCTTTGTGCCTGCACCGAGCCATGGTGGCTTGCTACTGCTCTGGACACATTGATTGACCGGCATGTATCCTTCTTTGCTGTTGTGTCTGTTCCTTCGGGGAAATGTCTCGCAATGTAATGGAGTCCCTGTAGCCTGCTACGACTAGTCTACGTGCAGTGATGACATTCGTGTCTCGTGACGTAATGGAGTCCTTGTAGCTTGCTATGACTCGTCTACACATGCTTGAGGCCGACACCTGCATTGCTGGGTTATGTATGCCTGTTTCCGTACGGATGTGCCACTTGGGTTCTATGACTAGTCATGTCGGCCCGGGTTCTTTATTGTGTGATTGCCAGCGACACGTTCACATACGTGAGCCAAAAGACGCAAACGGTCCCGGCCAAGGTAAGGCTGCAGCCGTGGAGTACCGTGCGTGAGGCCGCAAAGTGATGTGGCTTGTTACAGTATGGAATCATATGTCTTAGGATCGGGGTCCCGACAGCGTTGGTAACAGAGCCTGACTGACTGTAGGACTACCAAGCCTAACCGGTCGAAGTTGAGTCTAGAAACACTATAGATAAGTAGGGGAATTGATTGTGTAAGGGAACGTAAGGCTCTTTTTACTCCTCTTCCCAAGTTATTCTATGCTGGGTCATTCTCATCTCTTCTACGGGGATAGGAACTAGGATTCTCATCTATTGCTTAGGATGACGAGTTACTAGCCATGGACCAATAGCTAGCTTGTTTGTAAGTGAGTGCAGTTATTCAAGTATTGTTGGTGTGACAAACAGATGGAGAAGAGATTTGAGTCTAGATAGTCGAGTGGTTATGCCTTTCCAATCTTTTTCAATTGTCTCAAACAATTTCTTGAGCAATTACAGTCGTTATGCTGTCCAATTTCTGCTAGGATCTCCAATGTCTTTGCATCATTCCCTGTTTCAGATGCCCTCTCGTCCTTTCCGTCAGGTGGTCCGTCTGACCAGGTGCATCGATGTGCCGGGTCACACGGCCATGTTGGTTAGAGTTATGATGGAGGCTGGATACCGCTAGTACCCAGAGTACACAGTGGAGGAGCAGTATCGAGATTTCAACCAGAGTCAGTATATGTGTACCGTTAGGATATATCCTTCATATCCTGGAGCTGCAGAGCCGCTTCACTGGACTCATCGATTGGGAGTTACCATAGATATGGCCGTTCAGGAAGCCGCCTACACTATGCTGACTATTATGAGGTTTCACCATGGTTTGCTACAAAACACGGAGTTCAGCTATGTTCCTACTTCCATGGGAGGAGAGGATGGATATCTTAGTGCAGCCTACTTTGATCATTCTCGTCAGGACCCTAGGCTGCAGGTGACTGCTCAGATGTTGGAGAACAGGGATCGTGATGCACGTGCTCTTCACATGGAGCTCTATGCTACCCGTGCCCGTCTTTGGACAGCCTTGACGCAGTTCGCACCTATCGTGCAGACAGGCTATGGAGATTTGGAGATGCTGACCCCGTCGCGGACTCATTTGCCAGCACACGTAGACTGGCCTGATGTTGGAGGCATCACCCCTCTTCGAGGACCGCTGTTCCCGCCGACAAGGGGAACAAGGCCACATCCGTGTCCTTATGGATTCCAGGGATCCCATGCTAGAGTGTTTCCAGATCCTCAGGTTCAGCTCCCAGGTCACGGGGGTAACCTATACGAGGCATTCTACGGTGATGTTTGAGTGCGTGGATGTTAGTCCAAGTATGGTAGTAGTCGTATCGCCACAGTCCTGTGTGTCTTGTGGGATATGACCAAGGTCGAGAGTTGAGTTCCGGAGGTGTAGATAGATAATGTATAGGAAGCTTGTAATGCCTCTGATGAGTTGTGTCATCTCTTCGTAGTTGTTTTTAGCTTGGGTTTGTAATGAACTAAGTCATGGTGTGTATGAAACCTAATGTTCATATGGTAGTTGCTTTACCATGTTGATTGGTGTTTATCCTACATGCAATGTTGATCAGCACATTCCATAATTCATGTCTTAGAGTTGATGTTCTCTATGTCTAAGTTGTGGATTGTTTTCCCCAGGATGGTGGAAACTAGGAACAATCCCGTGCCTTCTCCTGAGCAGGGCGAGAGTAGCCAGCCAAGGCAAGAGGAGCTGCCACATGCACCATCCCTGGCGGAGGTGATGCTAGAGGCTGAAAGGAATAAGAGGGAGACCAATAGGCTGTTGGAAAGAATTGAGCAAAACATAGCTCGTGCTCCCCACAATGATCACCACGATGGAGTATCACTTGGTGACTTTATCAAGCTATGTCCGTCCAAGTAGCATCATTCGATCGACCCTTTCGATGCGGATGATTGGCTGACGAGTATGTTCCACAAGATACGGGCTGCTAATGTGCCCGAGGCCAACAGGGTGTCTTTTGCCACCTACTTTCTGGAGGGACCTGCCAACCTGTGGTGAGAAAGCTATGAGGCTATGCGTCCCAAGGGACCTGCACCAACCTGGGCAGAGTTCAGCGCCGCATTCCGTATCCATCACAATCCGGAAGGGCTGATGGATCGAAAAAGAGAGGAATTCTATGCCTTCACCCAGGGCAGATTCTCAGTGGATGCATACAGTCGCGAGTTTGGTAATCTTGCTCGCTATGCTCCAGAGGAAGTCTCAACTGATGCTAAGAAGCAGGCTAGGTTCCGCAAGGGACTTAATGCTGAGCTTCGCCGAGATCTACGCTTACACGAGTGCACCACCTTCCAGGCTCTCGTCAATAAGGCCATCAATGCCGAGTCAGGACAAACTGACTACGAGGCTACGAGGAAGCATAACCGTGACTTCAATCCTGCATCGGGTTCAGGCCCTAACAAACGCCGAGTGTGGGTGCCCAATGCAGCTTTGCCGCCAAGATACACCGCGAGGCCATCCTTCCAGGCACCACGTCCAGTTCAGTCCAACCCTCCACCTAGACCATTTGGAGGACCGCCTACAAATGTTGCAACTCGTGCCACAGTGGTATGCTACAAATGTGGAGAACTGGGACACTATTCTCGTGAGTGTCCCCAGAACAATGCTAAGCCCACTGGACGTGGAAAACCGGGAAAAGCTTTCTATGTGAAGCCAGCTCCTGCTCGTGGACGAGTGAACTATGTGTCTGCTGAAGAAGCCCTTGAGGATCCTGATGTTATTCTAGGTACGCTTCTTGTTAATAGCTATCCAGCATCTGTTCTACTTGATACTGGGGCATCTCATTCATTCATCTCTGAAAGTTATGCACAGTTGCATAATATGTCCTTCTGTGACATGCCCACTCCTTTAGTAGTTCAGACTCCTGGTTCAAAATGGCAAACTTCTAGAGTGAGTCATGACAATGAAATTCTGGTGGATAGACTAGTATTCCTAGCATCCTTGATAGCTCTTAAGTCTTCGCACATCAATATCATTCTAGGTATGGATTGGATGAAAGCCCACTATGCCAAGATTGATACTCATTCTAGGAATGTTCAACTTACACATCCATCGGGTGAGATAGTTAACGTCTGTACTCGAACAACTAAGCGCCAACTCTATTCCCTAAATGCTAGCCCTCTTCTAGAGTTAGAACATATTCCGGTAGTCCGTGATTTTCCGGATGTCTTTCCAGAAGAACTGCCAGGTATTCCACCTGTCAGAGATGTTGAGTTTGTGATAGAACTTATTACAGGGACAGTCCCAATAGCCAGAAGACCCTATAAGATGGCACCCTTAGAACCAGCCGAGCTAAAAACCCAACTTGATGAAGCTTTGAAGAAAGGTTTTCATTCGTCCTATCTCTTCTTCTTGGGCTTGCCCCGTCCTCTTTGTTAAGAAGAAGGATGGATCGGATCGGATGGTTGTGGATTACCGACCAGTGAATTTGGTCACTATCTAGGACAAGTATCCACTCCCCAGGATCAACGATTTGTATGATCAACTCGCTAAATCCTCTGTCTTCTCCAAAAGTGATTTGAGGTTGGGATACCATCAAATTAGAATTAGAAACGGGGACATTCCAAAAACGGCTTTTGTTACTCGTTATGGCCAATACGAGTACACCGTCATGTCCTTCGGTTTAACCAATGCCCCAGCCACCTTCTCTCGTCTGATGAATTCGATCTTCATGGAGTATTTGGATAAATTCGTCGTGATTTACCTCGATGACATACTTATCTACTCGAAGAGCGAACAAGAACATGCCGAGCATCTAAGGCTGGTATTGATGAAACTTTGAGAGCACCGCTTATATGCCAAATTCTCCAAGTGTGAATTTTGGTTGCTGGAAGTGACCTATCTGGGCCACTTGATCTCTGGCAAAGGTATTGCTGTCAATCCCGAGAGAGCTCAGGCCGTCCTTGATTGGACTCAATCTGAATCGGTTAAGCAAGTTCGGAGTTTCCTTGGCTTAGCGAGCTATTGTCGCCGCTTTGTTGAGAACTTCTCCAAGGTTGCGAAACCTCTGACTGAACTTCTTAAGAAAGATAAAAGGTTCGAGTGGATGCCACAATGCGAGCATAGTTTTTAGGAGTTGAAAAGACGAATGACCTCTGCTCCCGTTCTGGTGCCACCAGATTTTTCTAAGGACTTTATTATCTACTGCAATGCCTCGCGACAAGGATTAGGTTGCATTCTCATGCAAGACCGTCATGTGATTGCATACGCATCTCGACAGTTGCGTCCACATGAGGATAATTATCCAACACATGATCTTGAGCTTGCAGCTGTAGTCCATGCACTAAAGACATGGCGACATTACCTTCTGGATAATCGTTGCGAGATATACACTGATCACCAAAGTCTGAAATATATTTTCACCCAGCCGGATTTGAATCTCAGGCAAAGACGATGGGTAGAGTTGATTACATATTACGACTTAGGGATAACTTACACCCTGAGGAAAGCCAATGTCATGGTTGATGCACTAAGTCGTAAGTCTTATTGTAACAACCTAATGTTACAACAAGGTCAACTGCTTCTCTATGAGGAATTCCTAAAGTTAAACCTTCACATTTTCCTCAAGGATTCCTATCCAACCTGGTGGCGAAACCTACTCTTAAGGATCAAATCATAGCTGGCCAAAGGCATGATAAGGGAATTTTCTGGATCAAAGAGAACCTCGTTAGCGGTCTCGCTAAGGACTTCTCTATAGATGATCAAGGTGTAGTGCTCTTTCAGGGCCGTTTAGTGGTTCCCAAGAGCCAACATCTCAGGCAGCTGATTCTTAAGGAGGCTCGTGATTCTCCCCTCACAATTCATCCGGGTAGTACCAAAATGTATTAGGACCTATGCCAGAGGTTCTGGTGGACTAGGATGAAGAGAGAAATTGCTCATTATGTTGCTAACTGCGACGTTTGTCGTCGTGTGAAAGCAGAACATCAAAGGCCTGCTGGCACCCTTCAACCTTTAGCTATTCCTGAATGAAAATGGGATAAGGTCGGTATGGATTTCATCACGGGTTTTCCCAGGACCAAGAGAGGGAACAATGCTATATTCGTAGTCATTCATCGCCTCTCCAAAGTGACTCATTTTCTTCCTGTTCGTGAAAGCATTACTGCTAGTCAGCTAGCGGAGTTATATGTTTCTCGAATAGTTTCTCTTCATGGTGTTCCTTTGGAGATTAACTCAGACCATGGAAGTATCTTTACTTCTCGATTTTGGGAAAGTTTTCAAACCGCTATGGGGACTCATCTATCCTTTAGCACTGCTTTCCATCCTCAATCAAGTGGTCAAGTTGAGCGAGTCAATCAAATTCTCGAAGACATGCTCCGAGCTTGTGTTATATCTTTCGGTATGAATTGGGAGAACTGCCTTTCGTTTGCTGAATTTGCATATAACAACAGTTATCAATCAAGCTTTGGCAAAGCCCCTTTTGAAGTTCCCTATGGACGAAAATGTCGAACACCTCTTAACTAGTCAGAAACCGGAGAGAGGCAACTCTTTGGCCCGGATATGATTCAGGATGCAGAGGAGCAAGTTCGCACTATTCATGAAAAGTTGAAAACAGCCCAATCCCGTCAAAAGAGTCAATATGACCATCATCATAAGTCTGTGACCTATGAAGTTGACGAGAAGGCTTACCTTCGGGTTACACCTTTGAAGGGTACCCATCGATTCGGTATCAAAGGCAAGTTGGCTCCTCATTACATTGGACCTTTTCGCATTCTTGCTAAACGAGGAGAGGTTGCTTACCAATTGAAACTTCCACCGCATCTTTCCCAAGTTCATGATGTCTTCCACGTCTCGCAACTCAGGCGTTGCTTTTCGGACCCTGTCCGAGAAGTGGACCACGAAGCGCTTGATCTCCAAGATAACCTTACATACCGAGAATACCCTGTTCGTATTCTTGATCAAGCCGAGCGTACCACTCGACGCCGGAACATCAAGATTCTTAAGGTTCGGTGGTCGCACCATTTTGAAAAGGAGGCGACATGGGAAAGAGAAGATCGTCTTCGACTAGAGTACCCCGCGCTCTTCCCGACGACTTCAAAATCTCGGGACGAGATTCTTTTGAGTGGGGGTGAGTTGTCACAACCCTAGCAAGTGTATTAGGTTGTCATGTGCTTGCATCATCATTCATCATCATTGCATTAAATTGAAATGGGGAGAAAGAAAAGAAACCCTAAGCACTTAATGAATTAAAGAAATTCAAGTTTAGTGAAATTTCAACAAATCCAAAATGGCCATCAAAAATGTTCCCTATGTCTGATAATTAAGGACATGGACATACCAGGGACCATTCTAATCATTTGAACATTTTAAATAATTTAAATTAATGATTTAAACCTCTGAAAATGATAAATAAAGAAAATACCATTAATTATGTTTTCAAATTATTTTGGAACATCTTCAGAAAAGTTTAAGATAGTCAGACTATAGTTTATAAAATACTTGGAGTATTTTTTCAACTAGTATTTTATACCTGAAAGAATTAAAAAAATATTAGAAAAGAAATCAGAAAACAGAATAAAAGAAAAAGGGAAAAGAAGCAGGGCTTACCTGGCCGCGGCCCACCAGGTGGCCCAGCCCACCAGGGGCAGCCCCGTCTTCTACCTCTTGCCGGAAGGCAGAGGAGAAGCAGGGGACGGTGCCCGCGGCGGTGGCGCCACGCCACCTGCCTGCCTGGCTGCCCCCTCGCCGCGCTGGCGAGTGAGAAGACTCGCCAGGGACGAGCTGGCTCCCTCCCCTCTCCATTCTCCCCTCTCCTTTCTTTTCCTTCCTCCCCTGCCGAGCGCCGCCGTAGTCGCCGCTCGCCGTTGCTGCCGTTCTGGCCACCCCCGCTCCCCTCCGAGCCCATCAGTAGACTCGCCGCGACGTCCTCGTCCTCCCCGTGGCGCCAGAAGGACCCGAGAGCCCCTCTAGGACGTTGCCGCGTCCATCTTCAACCTCGGGATCCGCCGGAGCACCGTCGCCGTTCCTACCGTCGCCAGTCGTCTTCGAGCCCTCTAAGCCCCCCTGCAGCTTCCCTGTGAGCACCCCGTCCTCCCTCCTCTCTTCCCTAGACTCCCTGTGCTCCCTGGCGCTCCTCGCCATTGTGGCCGTTCGGGCGCCGCCGCGGAAGTGCTCCCCGGCGAGCCGCCGGCGACCGCAGGTCCTCCCTGACCAGCCCACTCGACGCGGTCGAGCACGGGCTCCGTCCCAGTGCTCTCCCCGCGTCGATTTGAGCCCTCTAGCGGCTTCTGGCGAGCCTCCGCCACGTCGGATGGTGGCCGACGACCACCCTCTGGCCAGTGCCGACGTGGCCGGTCAGTTAGCCGCTAATTACCCCAATTAGCTTAACCCAGCCATTGACAATGGGCCCCATCGGTGGGTCAAACCTCAGTCAGCGCGGGGATTAGCCCCCTGACGCTGACACGAGGGTCCCACGCTGTCAGGTTTGACCTGGCAGGTCAGCCGACCAGTTGAAGTCAGGATGACGTCAGGCTGATGTCATAACTCAATTTCTTATTTAAAAATAATTCCGGAAATTGTTTAAAACTTTGAAAAATCATATAAATTAATCTGTAAGTCAGATGAAAATAATTTATATATGAAAATTTATCAGAAAAATCCAATGAATCCAATGGTGCTGTTCTCATGCATGTTAGAGCAACCTAAATAGGTGAACATGGACATTTAACATTAGGTTAATATATGGAATTTGCATAGGAGAACAACTTTGAACCTATATTCAAATCTATTTTAAATTGACATGATCAGTAGTTACATTAGCTCACCCATGCATATTACTATGCCATGATCATGCATCATATTGTTGCATTTGCTTGTATTGAATGCTCTTATCTGCATTGGGGTAGGCCCTAATCCGAAAGATACCACCCCGTATTCCGACGAAGGAGAGAACTCCTCCGCAGCTCGGCAAGGCAAGCAACCCCATTGATCATTCTGATAACATCCCACTCTCTCGCTCCTGCTCTTGTTTATTGCATTAGGTCCAACGGTCGCATGTCAGTCATACACGATAGATGATCCTATTCCTATGCATGACCTAATCTTGTCACAGTAAATAGCTAAACCTTGCAACCTAGCATACCTGGTAGATGCTTGTGCCATGATGTGCTTAGCTTACTTTGCCTGCTATGCTTGCTATGCTTAGAGTCGAGTCAGGTCTGATTCATCTGGGTGATGAACTGAGTGAAACAGTGTTGTCCGATGTGATGAGCTCATATTGAATACGATTTGCTAAAGGTAGCGATGAGAGGCTATGTTGGAGTACATAGTGGGTTGTCTCATTGGGACCGTTCTTAGGAACTGGGTTCCGTGTTTGTGATCCAAGACTAGATACTACCACATGTTGGGCCCTGAAATATGACCCTGCTCGACTCATCAGTCGCTTAGTCCTTGGTCCAGGTATTGCAAGTAGTTTCTGGTGTTTATAGCATGCTGGAGGCCGTGCGTAGCGCTGACCATTGGGGTGGGTTATGACGCGGTAGGTAGTGGCATGGTGTATCAAGGGTCACCCAAATGGTGGGCTTGGGAACCCTGCGCACATCGTTTGGGGCCGTAGCGAAAACATCGGTCGAACTTCCGTGCGGGTTCAGTCTCAAATAGGCGGTAGCCTGGATCAGTGGTCTCATGGGATTGACGGTCGTGGCCAACTCCCTCGCTGGGCATCCGCTTGAAGGTTGCCAAGGTGCATGGTTTATGGCACACAGCGATAAGTGGCGAGAGCGTGTGTGAAGAAGTACACCCCTGCAGGGTATGAAACTATTCGAATAGCCGCGTCCTCGGATATGGACTACTTGGAGAACTTATGTTATTCATAGATAATCAAATGGATACTCCTAAAAATATCAAGACAAGTGTGAGTACCGTGGATGGCACTCTTCCGGAAGGGGAAGGTGAATCCATGGTGGTGTATTGTGATCGAGATAGTGGACTCGTGTGCGATAACTAAAATTGTAACAAAGAGTTTAAAATTAAGTAGTGTAGGTTAGCCATGAGTCAAAGCTAGCATTCTTGCATGAACTCCACCACCCCCTTTGTTGATACATGAGCATAAATAGACTAGGTCTGTTTTAAAGACTTGTTGAGTACGTTTGTACTCATCCTTGCTTAATTAATGTTGCAGAAGAGAACCAGGACCCATCAGGTGGGTTCTATCTAGACGTTGACGATGCCGAATAGCTGGTGTCCCAGCTACGATCTTGCCCATGTGGTGGGTTGTAGATAGTCAGGCCATGTGCCTCTTTTATATTTCGTCATCTGTACTCAGACAGCTTAAGTTTCCGCTCGCTTGTATGACTTTGTTTGTATGACTTGAGTGTCGGGTCATGTGACCCCTATCTGTAAGAACATATTATGCAAGGCTCGTCTGAGCCTCTTAAATAAAAGTCATGTTGTTGTATGGTTATGTTGTGATGCCATAGTTGTATCTATGCATATCGGGCATGTCGGGCGTACGTGTGACGTGCAACGGTATGTATGGGATCCGACACCTAGTTGTGTGCCTTTAGTAGTACTCTTTATGGAAAACTGCCTCTTTGTGCCTGCACCGAGCCATGGTAGCTTGCTACTACTCCGAACACATTGATTGACCGGCATGTATCCTTCTTTGCTGTTGTGTCTGTTCCTTCGGGGAAATGTCTCGCAGTGTAATGGAGTCCCTGTAGCTTGCTACGACTCGTCTACGTGCAGTGATGACATTCGTGTCTCGCGACGTAATGGAGTCCTTGTAGCTTGCTATGACTCGTCTACACATGCTTGAGGCCGACACCTGCATTGCTGGGTTATGTATGCCTGTTTCCGTACGGATGTGCCACTTGGGTTCTATGACTAGTCATGTCGGCCCGGGTTCTTTGTTGTGTGATTGCCAGCGACACGTTCACATACGTGAGCCAAAAGACGCAAACAGTCCCGGCCAAGGTAAGGCTGCAGCCGTGGAGTACCGTGCGTGAGGCCGCAAAGTGATGTGGCTTGTTACAGTACGGAATCATATGACTTAGGATCGGGGTCCCGACAAAAGGAGTAAAAAGAGCCTTGCTTTCCCTTCCACAATCAATTCCCTTATATAACTAAAGAGTTGCTAGACTCAACATCGACCAATTTGGCTTGGTAATCCGATAGTCAGTCAGCTCTAATACCAACGCTGTCAGGACCCCGATCCTAAGCCATAAGAATCCAGCATGTAACACATCACATCACTTTGCGGCCTCACACACGATTAACTCCACGGTTGCCACCTTACCTGGGTCGGGACCATTTGCGTCTTTCGGCTCACGTATGTAATATGTCGATAGCATTCAAATGTCAAAGAACCTGGATCGACATGACTATTCATAGAACCCAAGTGGCACATCCATACAGGAACAGGCATACATAACCCAACAATGCAGGTGCCGGTCTCTAGCGTGTGTAGAGGAGTCATAGCAAGCTACAAGGACTCCATTACACCGTGGGACATAAATGTCATCACTGCACATAGACGGGTCGTAGCAGGCTACAGGGACTCCATTACATGGCGAGACATTTCCCCGAAGGGACAGACACAACAGCAAAGAAGGATACATGTCAGTCAATCAATGTGTCCGGAGCAGTAGCAAGCTACCAAGGCTCGGTGGAAGCACAAAGAGGCAGTTCCCTGTAAAGAGTACTACTAAAGGCACACAACTAGGTATTGAATCCCATACATATCATTGCACGTCACACGTACGCACGACATGCCCGATATGTATAGATACAACTATGGCATCACAACATGACCATACAACAATGCAACATTTATTTAGGAGGCTCATAAGAGACAACATAGTGTGATATTACAAACAGGGGTCACGTGTCACGCCCAAGATGTGATCCTATCCTTATTTTGGCATGAGGGCCTCGACAGGGATAGAAGCGCATCTCGTCATGTTGCAAGAATGGATATCATTACAAGTACATGTACAGAAGAGATGAATATATGGAATTGGCTTACACTCGCCACAAGCTACAACAAGATCACATCAATACAATAACACATTCACACATCATACATAAGAGCAGGGTCCGACTACAGACGAAAACAAACGACAAAATGACATCCATCATTGCTATCCCAGGCTGCTACCTGGAACCCATCCTAGCCAATCAAACAAGCATCGCGCTCACGTCAAATCATCGAATTACCTGTACCTGCAACTGATGTTTTGGTAATATGTGAGCCACAGGGACTCAGCAATCTTTTTCCAAGGGTATCAAGACTATTAAAGTTTAATAGGTGAGGTATGGCTAAGTGTTGAGGCTGCAGCAAGCGACTAAGCATTTATTTGAGTGGCTAACTTACGAGAACAGGAATTAAATTATGGTGGTCTATGCATAACGGACATGAATAGTACTGATCACTAACTGATCCTGAACACCTACTTACGTCAAACATAACCCCACCATTTTCTCTCTCGGATAAGGACTCACGAGAAGAGACAGTCATGGTTACGGACACAATTGGTGTATTTTATTTGAGTTTACTTCAAATTTACTATGAACGGGTGTTAAACAAAGTATCCAAGTTTGCCACATAACCGCGGGCATGACTTTCCGAACGATTTAACACTACAGCGGTGCTCCAACTCATCCATCATAAATTAACCACACGCAGCAGGAATAACCTCGACCACGGATCTCGTGATCTTCCTAGGCGATTCCATATCAAATCCACCACCTCGAGATAGCCCGAAGAATTATCGGAATTCCTCACTCAAGACATTCGAGAAAGGTAAAACAAATCCAGCAAGGCCGCCCGGCGTGACGACGAACCCGATAGGAGCCGCGTATCTCGTTCTCAGGACATGACCAGATGAGCGCAGCGTACAGTGGCCTAATAGAAATCTCCCGAGTTGCCCCGGGTTGGCCCCGCACACAACTGTAGTTTGGACCAACACTCATGTGAAGCACTGACCCGGGTTGTTGATTAAGATCCTCGGGTTAATTACTCCCTATGCAGGTTTATTAGTTATTAGGCAAATGTAGTACCAATGTTGGACCTTGCCAGACAAGCTTTATCCTAAAACGAAAATCAAGGGGGTCCCCATAACAACCCCGAGCATGTTAGGAGCACTCAATTATGGAACATAACACCGGTTCACAAGTAACTAGGACGGCAAGAGTGGAACAAAATATCGAGCAAAAGGCCAATCCTTCCACCCTTTACCAAGTGTATAACCGCATTAAATTAAATAGCAATAATATTGTGATAACAAAAGAACGTCCATGTTGTCACATGGAAGCAATTGCACCTGCAGCTAGAAACGCTATAAGTAGGGTTGAGCAAGCGGTAACATAGCCAAACAAAGGTTTGCTAGGAAGGTGGAGGGTTAGAGGCTTTTCATGTCAATGTTGGGAGGCTTGACAAACAAGTGGTAGGCAGCGAGACATAACGATAAAAGAGGGACAACTAGCATAGAAATGATAGTAGTCGTATCCAGGGAAATGTGTCATCTTCCCTGAGATCCCTCTTGGAAGAAGAACGAGTCCGTGAAGAAGACGATCCGGCATAGACAAACGAATCCTCACACTCGGAAACAAGAACTAACGAGAAGCAAAACCGAAAAAGAAACAAGCGACAACGTAAACAAACAAGTCAAGGCATTTATTCTTCACTCAGATGCATGCATGTCATTTTAAATGTTGGTAACATGGCAACATAATGTATCAAGTTTAAATGAAGCCTTGGTCTACTAATGGAGTGGATCAAGTGGTACTTCGTGTGTATTTAGTTAAATTGTATAATCTGGTCAGAACATGAACATAGTGATGATATGATGCATCACATGGCAATATTCATGTTCTACACTCAATTCTACCACAAGTGCATATGAAGAACATTATGATCGGAGTCACGGTTCTACCAGAGCAAACGAAATGATTACGAGGTGGAAAACATGGTAACCACGAAGGAGAATAGGACATGGGCAAAATCTTGGTAACCCAAGTATGCCATTGGATGGGATAGTAAGAGTAGTGCCAAATACATATACAATTTATAAGATTTGGAGCTAAGATGCAAAAGTTGTGCTCGGTGTAAAAAAAGAGGTGTTTTGCACAAATATAAAACAAACATAAGGTTGGCTTGCCCAAATCTGAGAACAAAACATCCCACTAGAAACTACACAGAATCCTAATGAGAATATACAACAAGTTTATGCCAAAATGCTTTGTAATCTAAAATTGTGATCATGCAAAGTGTTATGTTAAATCTGCCCTTAACTTAATCATGCCCTCTTAATTGCAACATAACAGCAGGTTAATGGTTTTTAACACGAAAATAAATTACATATCCTGAAAGTAGACATAAAACTGAACAACATTCATATATAACTTATCTACAAACGATGCACGGTTGATTTTACATGGATTTTACAAAATGAATCATTATGCTGAAATCTGCACAGTTTTTAACTGAAACCAATGAGAAAAACAGCAAACATAGGACAAAAATAAATATAGGGCGCCTATAGGATTTGATCCTATGACCTTTGATTATAACCCAACGCACTAACTAGATGGGCGACAAGAAAAATGTGATCAGGCCTCGGTTTGGCACAAGATGAGATATGTGTGCGTGTGGAATAACAGAGAAACAAACAAAAGAGAAAAATATATGGAGGGCGCTGGGTTTGAACCCAGGACTTCTTGGATGTGGATCGACAGGATAACCACAAAGTTTTGCACGTGCTAGTGATCACAAATGTTCAAAACGGTTGATGAAACAGAGACAATCCTTGATATTCTGAAAGGCACCCGAAAAGCTGAAGTAAAAATGAAGCCGTGGGGATTTAATCCCATGACCTCAAGGCTGTAGCACTGCTGCACTAGCCATCTAGTTTGATGAGTATTTGGGCACAAACGCGGTGGAATGCAAATAACATCTATCCGGCAAAACGGATCTAAGAAACAGAACAGAGTTTCAGTTATAGGGAAACTTGCTCACATCGAGGAAACAAAGAGGCCGGTGGCTAACAAGATGAACGGGGCAAGGCGGAGGTCTGGCAGACGATGGGAATGGCTAGAACTGAAGGGATCTGTACGAGAAGGCCCCGCAAGGCAGTTGGCATGGGAGGTCGAGGCGCCAAAGGTTCCAGGGTCGTTTTCCCTGAAGAAAACTACAAAGGGAGAGTGATGAGCGACGACAAAGAGATATTAGAGAGAGCAGAGGTAAACAGAGGAAGGAGAAGAGAGGCACTGGGCATGGAACTTGACCTGTGGCTCCAGAGGCCTTGGAGCTTGTGCGGTGACGCGGCTTCCTTGGGCGGGAGCTGCTGCTGGTGGTTGTCTTGTTCTCACCGACACGTGGTGCACGGAGAACGGAGCGACTGGAGGTCAACGCATCAGTGAGCTCTCGATGCAGAGACAATGCAGCGGATACAGCAGGCACGGGGTTCCCTCGGATGGCCATGGCGGAGAGCTCCTGCCGAAGGCGTCCATGGCGTTCCTGCTGCTGTTGGACCAAGAAAGGGGAAGAGTGGTCAGGATAGAGAGAAGAAACAGAGAGTAACATGAGGAAGGAGAAGAGAGCAGCGGAGGTCGGAAGGCTCATCTGCTGGTTGTCCTGCTAGAGGCGCGAGGGAGAGGTCGGCATGATTTGGACAGGGAGGATCCCAAGGTGGGAGGAGATTAGGTCAGGGTGGTGGCGGCTGAATTGGTGAGTTGCTACAAGCCTCCTAAAATCTAGGGTTGGACTGATGAAATAGGTAGGGATTAGGTTAGGGGGGTTGCTCTATTTTTTACCGCCAGATATCGATCGGATGGTGCAGAACGGAGGAGGGGCTAGCTGGGCTATGGTGGGCTATGGTGTGGGCTGAGAAGAGAGGGAGATTGTGGCCCGTGACAGAGGTTTTAAAACACCAAAACGACTGATAATTAAACTAATGACCGCACTGCTATGGTTAATCGATGGGATACCAAACGAACTCGGAATGCGACGAAATTTGGTAGGCGGTCCACCTACATATAATAAGACCGCACACCAACTTTTGACCCAATCCAGGAATATTTTTAGCGCACCTTAAAATAATATTTTATCGATGTCACGGGCGCGTGCGTGTGTGGTTGGTCCCGAAATGGGCGACGGTAAGAACAAAGAGAACCGGTGACCACGAACGGATGCAAGTTTTCGAAAATGAGTGACGATGCTATGCAGATGATGCAAATGATGCAATAATGAATGCAACAACCATATGAATCACACGGAAAGAATGGAAATAAAAGGGGAATCTTCTAGAGTGTCGATCCCGAGCTGTTACAACTCTCCTCCACTACACGAGGATCTCGTCCCGAGATCTATATTGAGAAGGGGAATAGAGAGAGAAAGAGGTAAACTTAGTTGCTTCTTTGACAAACGAGTGAAACCAATGAAACATGAAGGTTGGAAAGAGATGAAGAATTACACGAGGAACAAGCAATAATTCACAAGAAATTTCGGCAGCACTTCGGTAGGATAGAGAAGCAAAACTCGATAAGAAGGAAAAGAACTTGAACATAGAACACAACACTCCGGTAAAATGAATAAGAAAAGAAAGAACATGATCTTGAGAAAACAAGATGATCGATTGAAGAGAGCAACAGCATAAAGCCTCCGGAGCAGAAGCCTAGAAGCTAGATTGATAGAAGGAAAGAACGGAGAAGGAAATGACAACTTCTACCACCATTGAACTTGAGACGCATAGGATGAACGGAGTTGTTGAAAAACCAACAACGAAAATAATAGCTTGTTAAGGGCTTATGGAAAACATCTCAGAATTATGAGGTGACAACCTACCACAACAGGAACAATTGATTACTTGAGAGCAACAAGATATGCAAAACTTCTTTCACCAAGAAGAGGAGGAGAAAACTTGGATCGTTTATGACACCATGATAGCAACAATCTTTGGGAAATGCTTTAGGTGAAATCCAACCCAAGATAACTCCAAGAAAACAAGATGGGTTTACTTATCTTATTCTTGACAATTTTCCTTCGAGACTCCACATAATCAAGAATTTAATAACACCACCTCAAAAGATAAAGGAGAAAGAATTGAACTTAGAAATCCAAGATAAGAACACATGAGGACCTCCAACAAGAATCTTGAAGAACACTTTGAGAAAAATTACATCCTTAACAAACCACCATGAATAACTCTTAAAGAACACAAGAATGAAAGGAAGATAGAAAAGAATTGAAGGATGCAAAAGACAAGATTGAGGCCTTGCAATGATTTAGATGATGCTTCGGGACAAGATACTTGAGCAAAACTAGGAACTCCCGAACAAAAAGATGACCACTTGGGATAAGGAATTTGATATCATGAACAACTCCGAAAGAAGGATTGAAATCACTTGGATGAAACAAGAATAAGAATTATGATATGCCTATCCTTCATCAAGTTAAATTTATGACAAACAACGGACTTCGCACACCACTTATTCTTTTGGAAAAGATAGGAAAGATGGATAGAGCACAAACTTGAAGAGGTCTTGCACGAGACCACTGGAATGAATTAGAAACAAAAGAGGACCCATGAGAATGAAGAGACCAAGATTTTCCTAATATAAACTAAACAAGGCACCGGAATAATTGAGATATGAACGAATGAAGAACAATTGAGAAGAATTTGAGAACGAAAGTTGAAAGCTGAGAACGAACAATCTTCTGAAATGATGGCCTTCGGAGGATCGAGAAATGAAAACAATTATAAATTGCACCGGATAGATATGGGAGGAATGTTGCAAATATGCCCTAGAGGCAATAATAAAATGGTTATTATTGTATTTACTAGTTCATGATAATTGTCTATTGTTCATGCTATAATTGTGTTAACCGGAAACCGTAATACATGTGTGAATACATAGACCACAACATGTCCCTAGTGAGCCTCTAGTTGACTAGCTCGTTGATCAAAAGATGGTCACGGTTTCATGACCATGGACATTGGATGTCGTTGATAACGGGATCAGATCATTAGGTGAATGATGTGATGGACAAGACCCAATCCTAAGCATAGCACAAGATCGTGTAGTTCGTTTGCTAAAGCTTTTCAATGTCAAGTATCGTTTCCTTAGACCATGAGATTGTGCAACTCCCGGATACCGTAGGAATGCTTTGGGTGTGCCAAACGTCACAACATAACTGGCTGGCTATAAAGGTGCACTATGGGTATCTCCGAAAGTGTCTGTTGGGTTGGCACTAATCGAGACTGGGATTTGTCACTCCATGTGACGGAGAGGTATCTCTGGGCCCACTCGGTAAGACATCATCATAATGAGCTCAATGTGAATAAGGAGTTAGCCACGGAATGATGTATTACAGAACAAGTAAAGAGACTTGCCGGTAACGAGATTGAACACGGTATAGAGATACCGACGATCGAATCTCGGGCAAGTATCATAATGATAGACAAAGGGAATTGTATACAGGATTGATTGAATCCCCAACATCGTGGTTCATCTGATGAGATCATCGTGGAGCATGTGGGAGCCAACATGGGTATCCAGACCCCGCTGTTGGTTATTGGCCGGAGAAGTGTCTCATTCATGTCCACGTGTCTCCCGAACCCATAGGGTCTACACACTTAAGGTTCGATAACGCTAGGGTTATAGGGAAATGGTATATGTGATTACAGAAAGTTGTTTGGAGTCCCGGATGAGATCCCGGACGTCACGAGGACCTCCGGAATGGTCCGGAGGTAAAGATTGATATATAGGAAGTCCAGTTTTGTTCACCGGAAAGTTTTCGGGCTCATCGGTATTGTACCGGGAGTGCCGGGAGGGTGCCGGAGGACCCCCGGGAGGGGTGTGACGACCATAGGACTTTGTGGGACCTTAGAGGAGGTATGCCAGCCCTTATTGGGCTGTCCAAGACCTTCTAGAAAGGCCCATGCGGCTGGAGGAGTAGAGATAAGGGCAAAGGAGTTTGAAAAGGAGGAGATCCACCTCCCTTGTGGGAGGTGGACTCTCCCTTTGATTCGGCCCAAGCTCTCCTCCTTGGAGGAGAGTCCAAGCCAGACCTCCCTCTCCCTCCTCCTATATATACTTGAAGTTTTGGCCTTTCGAGAACAGTTCTGAACTCTCTCTCTCTCTCTCTCTCACGGCAAAGCCCTACCTCTCTTCTTCCTCCTCCGTAGCGCTTAGGCGAAGCCCTACCGGAATACCTTGCTACTCCACCACCACCACGTCTTCGTGCTGCTGTTGGAGCCCTTCCCCAACCTCTCCTTCCTCCTTGCTGGATCAAGGCGTAGGAGACGTCACCGGGCTGCACGTGTGTTGAACGCGGAGGCGCCGTTGTTCGGCGCTTAGATCGGAATCCACCACGATCTAAATCGCCGCGAGTACGACTCCATCAACCGTGTTCTTGTAACGCTTCCGCTTAGCAATCTTCAAAGGTATGAAGATGCAATCTCTCCCCACTCGTTTCTGGTTTCTCCATAGATAGATCTTGGTGACACGTAGGAAAATATTGATTTACTACTACGTTACCCGATAGTGGCATCATGAGCTAGGTCTATGCGTAGAATCTATGCACGAGTAGAACACAAAGCAGTTGTGGGTGTCGATTTTGTTAATTTTCTTACCACTGCTAGTCTTATCTTGATTCGGCGGTATTGTGGGATGAAGCGGCCCGGACCGACTTTACACGTACGCTTACGTGAGACTGATTCCACCGCCTGACATGCACTTGTTGCATAAGGTGGCTAGCGGGTGTCTGTCTCTCCCGCCTTAGTCGGATTGGATTCGATGAAAAGGGTCCTTATGAAGGGTAAATAGAAATTGGCATATCACATTGTGGTTTTGGCATAGGTAAGAAACGTTCTTGCTAGTAACCTATAGCAGCCACGTAAAAACTTGCAACTACAAATTAGAGGACGTCTAACTTGTTTTTGCAGCATATGCCTTGTGATGTGATATGGCCAAAGGATGTGATGTGATGCATTGTGATGTCTGAGATTGATCATGTTCTTCTAATAGGATTCACAACTTGCATGTCGATGAGTATGACAACCGGCAGGAGCCATAGGAGTTGTCTTATTTTATTGTATGACCTGCGTGTCAATCATAAATGCCATGTAATTACTTTACTTTATTGCTAAACGTTAGTTATAGTAGTAGAAGTAATAGTTGGCGAGACAACTTCATGAAGACACGATGATGGAGATCATGATGATGGAGATCATGGTGTCATGCCGGTGACAGTGATGATCATGGTGCCCCGAAGATGGAGATCAAAGGAGCAAGATGATATTGGCCATATCATGTCACTATATTGATTGCATGTGATGTTTATCATGTTTACATATTATTTGCTTAGAACGATGGTAGTAAATAAGATGATCTCTCAATAAAATTTCAAGAAAAGTGTTCACCCTAACTGTGCACCATTGCTAAGGATCGTTGCTCCGAAGCACCACGTGATGATCGGGTGTGATAGGCTCTAACGTTCGCATACAACAGGTGTAAGCTAGATTTACACACGCGGAACACTTAGGTTGACTTGAGGAGCCTAGCATGTACAGACATGGCCTCGGAACACGGAAGACTGAAAGGTCGACATGAGTTGTATAGAAGATACGATCAACATGGAGATGTTCACCATGGATGACTAGTACGTCTCACGTGATGATCAGACACGGGCTAGTTGACATGGATCATGTGTCACTTGGATGACTAGAGATATGTCTATCTAAGTGGGAGTTCATTAAATAATTTGATTATGTGAACTTAATTATCATGAACTTAGTCTAAAATTATCTTTACAATCTATATTGTAGATCCAATGGCCAACGCGAATGTCACCCTCAATTTCAACGCGTTCCTAGAGAAAACCAAGCTGAAAGATGATGGAAGCAACTATGCGGACTGGGTCCGTGGCTTGAGGATCATCCTCATAGCTTCCAAGAAATTGTATGTCCTTGATGCACCACTAGGTGACCCCACCCCTTCTCCCAGCGGAGCAAGACGTTGCGAATGCTTGGCATTCTCACTGCGATGATTACTCCATTGTTCAGTGCGGCATGCTTTACAGTTTAGAACCGGGGATCCAAAAGCGTTTTGACCAACACGGAGCATATGAGATGTTCCAAGAGCTGAAACTGGTTTTCCATGCTCATGCCAGGGTCGAGAGATATGATGTCTCCGACAAGTTTTTCAGCTGTAAGATGGAGGAGAATAGTTCTGTCAGTGAGCACATCCTCAAGATGTCTGGGCTACACAACCGCTTGACATAGCTGGGAGTTAATCTCCTGGATGACTCGGTCATTGACAGAATCCTCTAGTCGCTTCCACCTAGCTACAAGAGCTTTGTGATGAACTACAACATGCAAGGGGTGGAGAAGTCCATTCCTGAGTTGTACTCGATGCTGAAATCAGCAGAGGTCGAGATCAGAAAGGAGCATCAAGTGTTGATGGTAAATAAGACCACTAGTTTCAAGAAAGGCAAGGGTAAGAAGAACTTCAAGAAGGACGGCAAAGCTGTTGCCGCGCCCGGTAAGCAAGTTGCCGGGAATAAGAAGAACAAGCATGGACCCAAGCCTGAGACTGAGTGCTTTTACTGCAAGGGTACCGGTCACTGGAAGCGGAACTGCCCCAAGTACTTAGCGGATAAGAAGGACGGCAACATTAAAGGTATATGTGATATACTTGATATTGATGTGTACCTAACCAGCGCTCGTAGTAGCTCCTGGGTATTTGATACCGGTGCAGTTGCTCACATTTGTAACTCCAAGCAGGAGCTGCGGAATAAGCAGAGGCTGGCAAAGGACGAGGTGACGATGCGCGTCGGGAATGGTTCCAAGGTCGATGTGATCGCCGTCGGCACGCTACCTCTACATCTACCTTCGGGATTAGTGTTAAACCTTAATAATTGTTATTTAGTACCAGTTTTGAGCATGAACATTGTATCTGGATCTCGCTTGATGCGAGATGGCTACTCATTTAAATCTGAGAATAATGGTTGTTCTATTTATATGAGAGAAATGTTTTATGGTCATGCCCCACTGGTCAATGGTTTATTTTTGATGAATCTCGAACGTGATGTTACACATGTCCATAGTGTGAGTACCAAAAAGTGTAAGGTTGATAACGATAGTCTCGCTTACATGTGGCATTGCCGCCTTGGTCATATTGGTGTCAAACGTATGAAGAAGCTCCATACTGATGGACTTTTGGAGTCTCTTGATTTCGAATCATTTGATAGGTGCGAACCATGCCTCATGGGCAAGATGACCAAGACTCCGTTCTCTGGAATAATGGAGCGAGCAACTGACTTGTTGGAAATAATACATACCGATGTATGCGGTCCAATGAGTGTCGAGGCTCGTGGTGGCTACCGTTATGTTCTCACCCTCACTGATGACTTGAGTAGATATGGGTATGTCTACTTAATGAAACATAAGTCTGAAACTTTTGAAAGGTTCAAGCAATTTCAGAGTGAGGTAGAGAATCAACGTGATAGGAAAATAAAGTGCCTACGATCTGATCGTGCCGGAGAATATTTAAGTCACGAGTTTGGCACGCACCTAAGGAAATGTGGAATTGTTTCACAACTCACGCCGCCTGGCACACCTCAGCGAAATGGTGTGTCTGAACGTCGTAATCGCACTCTATTAGATATGGTACGATCTATGATGTCTCTTACCGACTTACCGCTGTCATTTTGGGGATATGCATTAGAGACTGCCGCATTCACTTTAAATAGGGCACCGTCAAAATCCGTTGAGACGACACCGTATGAATTATGGTTTGGAAAGAAACCTAAGCTGTCGTTTATAAAAGTTTGGGGATGTGATGCTTATGTGAATAAACTTCAACCTGAGAAGCTCGAACACAAAGCGGAAAAGTGCATCTTCATAGGATATCCCAAAGAGACTATTGGGTATACCTTCTACCTACGATCCGAGGGCAAAGTCTTTGTTGCCAAGAATGGATCCTTCCTCGAGAAAGAGTTCTCTCGAAAGAAGTAAGTGAGAGGAAAATAGAACTTGATGAGGTAATTGTACTTCCACTCGAACCGGAGAGTAGCGCAGCATAGGAAGTTGTTTCTGTGGAGCCTACACCGGCTGGAGAGGAAGTTAATGATGATGATCATGAAACTTTAGATCAAGTTACTATTGAACATCGAAGGTCCACTAGGACACATTCCGCACCAGAGTGGTACGGCAACCCTGTCCTAGAGATCATGTTGTTAGACAACGGTAAACCTTCGAACTATGAAGAAGCGATGGTGGGCCCGAATTCCAACAAATGGCTTGAAGCCATGAAATCCAAGATAGGATCCATGTATGAGAACAAAGTATGGACTTTGGTGGACTTGCCTGATGATAAGAGAGCCATTGAAAATAAATGGATCTTTAACAAGAAGAGTGACGCGGATCGTAATGTGACCATCTATAAGGCTCGGCTTGTCGCTAAGGGTTATCGACAAGTTCAAGGAGTTGACTACGATGAGACTTTCTCACCCGTAGAGATGCTGAAGTCTGTCCGAATCATGTTAGCAATTGCCGCATTTTATGATTATGAGATCTGGCAAATGGACGTCAAAACGGCATTCCTTAATGGCTTCCTCAAGGAAGAACTGTATATGATGCAGCCGGAAGGTTTTGTCGATCCTAAACATGCTAACAAGGTATGCAAGCTCCAGCGCTCCATCTATGGGCTGGTGCAAGCATCTCGGAGTCGGAACATTTGCTTTAATGAAGTGATTAAAGTGTTTGGGCTTGTACAGGTTTATGGAGAACCATGTATTTACAAGAAAGTGAATGGGAGCTCTGTACATTTCTCGTATTATATGTGGATGACATACTGATAATGGGAAATGATATAGAACTCTTGGAAAGTCTAAAGGCCTACTTGAATAAGTGTTTTTCAATGAAGGACCTTGGAGAAGCTGCTTACATATTAGGTATTAAGATCTGTAGAGATGGATTGAGACGCCTCATAGGTCTTTCACAAAGCACATACCTTGAAAAGATATTGAAGAAGTTCAATATGGGTCAGTCCAAGAAGGGGTTCTTGCCTGTGTTACAAGGTGTGAGATTGAGTACGACTCAATGCCCGACCACGGCAAAGGATAGAGAAGAGATGAGTGTCATCCCCTATGCTTCAGCCATAGGCTCTATTATGTATACCATGCTGTGTACCAGACCTGATGTGAACCTTGCCATAAGTTTGGTAGGGAGGTACCAAAGTGATCCCGGAGCGGAACACTGGACAGCGGTCAAGAATATCCTGAAGTACCTAAAAAGGACAAAGGACATGTTTCTCGTATATGGAGGTGCCGAAGAGCTCATCGTAAAGGGTTACGTGGATGCTAGCTTCAACACAGATCTGGACGACTCCAAGTCGCAAACCGGATACGTGTATATTTTGAACGGAGGGGCAGTCAGCTGGTGCAGCAGCAAGCAAAGCATCGTGGTGGAATCTACATGTGCAGCGGAGTACATAGCTGCTTCGGAAGCAGCAAAGGAAGGAGTCTGGATGAAGGAGTTCATCACCGACCTAGGAGTAATTCCAAGTGCGTCGGGCCCGATGACTCTATTCTGTGACAACACTAGAGCTATTGCCCTTGCGAAGGAGCCCAGGTTTCACAAGAAGACAAGACACATCAACCGCCGCTTCAACTCCATCCGTGATTACATTCAGGAGGGAGATATAGATATTTGTAAAGTGCATACGGATCTGAATATTGTAGATCCGTTGACTAAACCTCTCTCACGAGCAAAACATGATAACACCAGAATGCTATGGGTGTTCGATTCATCACAAGGTAACTAGATTATTGACTCTAGTGCAAGTGGGAGACTGTTGGAAATATGCCCTAGAGGCAATAATATAATGGTTATTATTGTATTTCAAAGTTCATGATAATTGTCTATTGTTCATGCTATAATTGTGTTAACAGGAAACCGTAATACATGTGTGAATACATAGACCACAACATGTCCCTAGTGAGCCTCTAGTTGACTAGCTTGTTGATCAATAGATGGTCACGGTTTCATGACCATGGACATTGGATGTCGTTGATAATGGGATCACATCATTAGGAGAATGATGTGATGGACAAACCCAATCCTAAGCATAGCATAAGATCGTGTAGTTCGTTTGCTAAAGCTTTTCAATGTCAAGTATCGTTTCCTTAGACCATGAGATTGTGCAACTCCCGGATACCGTAGGAATGCTTTGGGTGTGCCAAACGTCACAACATAACTGGGTGGCTATAAAGGTGCACTACGGGTATCTTCGAAAGTGTCTGTTGGGTTGGCACGAATCGAGACTAGGATTTGTCACTCCGTGTGACAGAGAGGTATCTCTGGGCCCACTCGGTAAGACATCATCATAATGAGCTCAATGTGACTAAGGAGTTAGCCACGGGATGATGTATTACGGATCGAGTAAAGAGACTTGCCGGTAACGAGATTGAACAAGGTATAGAGATACCGACGATCGAATCTCGGGCAAGTATCATACCGATAGACAAAGGGAATTGTATACACGATTGATTGAATCCCCGACATCGTGGTTCATCCGATGAGATCATCGTGGATCATGTGGGAGCCAACATGGGTATCCAGATCCCGTTGTTGGTTATTGGCCGGAGAAGTGTCTCGGTCATGTCCACGTGTCTCCCGAACCCGTAGGGTCTAAACACTTAAGGTTCGATGACGCTAGGGTTATAGGGAAATGGTATACGTGATTACCGAAAGTTGTTTGGAGTCCCGGATGAGATCCCGGACGTCACAAGGAGCTCTGGAATGGTCCAGAGGTAAATATTGATATATAGGAAGTCCAGTTTTGGTCACCGGAAAGTTTTCGGGCTCAACGGTATTGTATCGGGAGTGCCGGGAGGGTGCCGGAGGACCCCCGGGAGGGGTGTGACGACCATAGGACTTTGTGGGCCCTTAGAGGAGTTGTGCCAGCCCTTATTGGGCTGGCCAAGACCTTCTAGAAAGTCCCATGCGGCTGGAGGAGTAGAGATAAGGGCAAAGGAGTTTGAAAAGGAGGAGATCCACCTCCCTTGTGGGAGGTGGACTCTCCCTTTGATTCGGCCGAAGCTCTCCTCCTTGGAGGAGAATCCAAGCCAGCCCTCCCTCTCCCTCCTCCTATATATACTTGAGGTTTTGGCCTTTTGAGAACAGTTCTGAACTCTCTCTCTCTCTCACGGCAAAGCCCTACCTCTCTTCTTCCTCCTCCGTAGCGCTTAGGCGAAGCCCTGCCGGAATACCTTGCTAATCCACCACCACCATGTCGTCGTGCTGCTGTTGGAGCCCTTCCCCAACCTCTCCTTCCTCCTTGCGGGATCAAGGCGTAGGAGAAGTCACCGGGCTGCACGTGTGTTGAACGTGGAGGCGCCGTTGTTCGGCACTTAGATCGGAATCCACCGCGATCTGAATCGCTGCGAGTACGACTCCATCAACCGCGTTCTTGTAACGCTTCTGCTTAGCGATCTTCAAAGGTATGAAGATGCAATCTCTCCCCACTCGTTGCTGGTTTCTCCATAGATAGATCTTGGTGACACGTAGGAAAATTTTGATTTACTACTACATTACCCCACAAGGAATAACTCATGATCAAAACAATTTGAGATGATAGCAACAGCCTGAAACCATGAATCTTTGGAAGAACGAACAATGATTTAAGAGAAACTCTCCTTTGGTCTTCAATGCTGAGAATGATGACAAGAAGGAACACCATAAATTACTAAGACACTCTGGAATAAATGAATAAAGAAAAGGTTGAGCCAACAATGAAAATGATTTAAAAGCAATCTTCAAGAAGTCATATGACTGATGAAATTTATTCTTACGTCATATTTGAAGAGAACTTGAGAACATCTCCGGAAATATTAGAAGAGTTAGGTGGGATCCTGGGAAAAAACCTATGGGTTATGGGCCCACTCAAAAGAAACCACCGTTGAAACAATTGATTATAAGAGAGATTGCACCGGTACAAATGAAAACTTGATGAGGGGATAACCTTGAAATAATTTGAAAGGATTATGAATGGAAAAGAAAGTCTTCTGAGATATATTCAACACTCCGGATAGAATAGAGAGGGACGAATAAACAAGAGAGGCTTGGAAAAGAAATTCCCGCATGGAAACCATTGAACGAATGAGAAAGGATATGATGAACACCGAGAGATTGAATTGAATCCACCGAAGAAGAATAACAACGAGAACAAGGAATATAACGATAGATCTTGAAAATGAAACTCTTTAGAATCTCCACTAGAAATCACCGGATACAATATGAAGAAATGATAGCAGAAGCATTCATGAAGAGAAAGGCACTTGGAAGAGAATTTAATCATTGAAGAAAAAGAGCGGGAGGGTGGGGAAAAACATTGAAAACATGGAACAGATGAAACAACTCTCGAACGAAATATGAGGATTGATCTTCCAAATATTGGATATGATGGAATTATCTTGACGAGAAGCACACCGAATAAAAAGAATTGATATGACAACTTGATTGAGCACAAGAATTAGCAATCCCATAGAAATATGAGAACACTTGTTAGGAAAGATATGAAATCACCACTTAACATCGAAGTAACTCGAATTACCACATACAAAACAAAAAAAAGGACGAGGCTTATGAAACAAGCCAGAAACAAATGCATAACAGAGATTTTGTCCGACATTTTCGTGGCAAGGTTCGCACGGGCTCGATCGTACATTGGATTGTTATATTGAAATGACGCTCAAATATGCTCCCTAGGCATAGCGAACTACAAGGCTTGATGAAGCATATCTGATGACATATATCGAGGTTGTCCTCTGTTAGAAAGACCGTCAACAAACGAATCCATTAGATGTCGAACCCCAACCTCACATCATGCTCTGTTGGAAGATAGCCTAGGTAACTACTTGACTTCCCACCTAAGAATTTCCGAAAACTTTCTGTTTATGCAATCCGGTGTGGGGATACAAGGAGGAAATATCTCACACAACTAGCAAACCTACACCCCAAATGTATCCATCCTTCAACACATAACCAGAGGCTTTTGCAAGTCCATCTAACTCAGATCCTCGAAAGCACAACGATACTAACCATGGTGGTACCCCGGATGCCTCCCCAGTACTGGGTGACTCTGACCTTATCTCACCACGACAAGTATTGAAGCAATTCTGAACACCCTCCGTCCTGAGATACTAAGGAAGCTGAATGATAACGATGTGTCAAGAATTCCCTAGAGCTCAACTCCTCGGAAGAAATCAAGTCAGTCAGGAGGCACCAAGACAAAACTCCGTCATATCGGTATCATATAGTTTCCAAAATACCCGCGTGATCCAAAAAAATTGAGTGAGAAGAGGAGTAGAATCAAAATTCCTAAGTCGTAATTCCTCACCAGATCATAGAAAAGGAGTAAAAAGAATCCTACTCTCTAATATAACTAGACTCAAAATAGTTTTACTAGACTCGACTCGGCCAAGTTTGATCAATCAATGGGGCTCCTAGGTCGGTACAGGCTCTGATACCAACTTGTCATGCCCAAGATGCGATCCAATCCTCATTTTGGCATGAGGGCCTCGATAGGGATAGAAGCGCATCTCGTCATGTTGCAGGAATGGATATCATTACAAGTACATGTACAGAAAAGATGAGTATATGAAATTGTCTTACAGTCGCCACAAGATACAACAAGATCACATCAATACAATAACATATTCAAGCATCATACATAAGAGCAGGGTCCGACTATGGACGAAAACAAACAACAAAATGGCATCCATCCTTGCTATCCTAGGCTGCCGCCTGGAACCCATCCTAGATTGATGATGAAGAAGAAATCCAAATCAAAGAAGCAACACTCTCACGTCAAATCATCGCATTACATGTACCTGTAACTGATGTTGTAGTAATCTGTAAGCCACAGGAACTCAGCAATCTCATTTCCATGGGTATCAAGACTATTAAAACTTAATAGGTGAGGCATGGTTAAGTGGTGAGGCTACAGCAAGCGACTAAGCATTTATTTGAGTGGTTAACTTACGAGAATAGAAATTAAATTATGGTGGTCTACGCATAACGAACCTGAACTAGTAATGATCACTAACTAATCCTAAACACCGACTTACGTCAAACATAACCCCACCGTGTTCTCTCTCGGATAAGGACTCACGAGAAGAGACGGTCAGGGTTACGCACATAGTTGGTGAATTTTATTTGAGTTTCCTTCAAGTTTACTATGACCGGGTATTAAGCAAAGTATCCAAGTTTGCCACATAACCGCGGGCATGGCTTTCCAAAAGATTTAACCCTGTAGGGGTGCTCCAACTCATCCATCATAAATTAACCACACACAACGGGAATAACGTCGACCACGGGTGTCGTGATCTTCCAAGGCAATTCCATAGCAAATCCACCACCTCGAGATAGCCCGAAGAATAATCGAAATTCTTCACTCAAGACATTCGAGAAAGGTAAAAAAAATCCAGCAAGTCCGCCCGGCGTGTCGACGAACCCGATAGGAGCCACGTATTTCGTTCTCAGGACACAACCAGATGAGCGCTACGTAAAGTGGCCTGATAGAAATCTCCCGAGTTGCCTCGGGTTGGCTCCGCACACGACTCTAGTTTGGATCAACACTCATGTGGAGCACTGGCCCGGGTTGTTGATTAAGATCCTTGGGTTAATTACTCCCTATGCAGGTTCATTAGTTATTAGGCAAATGTAGTACCAATGGTGGGCCTTGTTAGACAAGCTTTATCATAAAACGAAAATCAAGGGAGTCCCCATAACAACCCTAAGCATGTTAGGAGCGCTCAATTATGGAACATAACACCGGTTCACAAGTAACTAGGGCGACAAGAGTGGAACAAAACACCGAGCAAAATGCCAAGCCTTCCACCCTTTACCAAGTGTATAAGTGCATTAAATTAAATAGCAATAATATTGTGATAACAAAAGAAGTCCTTGTTGTCACATGGAAGCAATTGCACCTGCAGCTAGAAATGCTATAAGAAGGGCTGAGCAAGCGGTAACATAGCCAAACAAAGGTTTGATAGGAAGGTGGAGGGTTAGAGGCTTTTCATGTCAATGTTGGGAGGCTTGACAAACAAGTGGTAGGTAGCGAGACATAACGATAAAAGCGGAACAACTACATAGCAATGATAGTAGTGGTATCCAGGGAAATGTGTCATCTTGCCTGAGATCCGTCCTGAAAGAAGAACGAGTCTGTGAAGAACACGATCCAGCATAGACGAACGAATCATCACACTTTGAAACAAGAACTAACGAGAAGCAAAACCGGAAAAGAAACAAGCGACAAGGTAAACAAACAAGGCAATGAATTTATTCTTCACTCAAATGCATGCATGTCATTTTAAATGTTGTTAACATGGCAACATAATATATCAAGTTTAAATGAAGCCTTGGTCCACTACTGGAGTGGATCAAGTGGTACTTCATGTGTATTTAGTTAAATTGTATAATCTGGTCAGAACATGAACATACTGATGATATGATGCATGACATGGCAATATTCATGTTCTACGCTCAATTCTACCACAAGTGCATATGAAGAACATTATGATCGGAGTCACGGTTCTACCGGAGCAAACGAAATGATTAGGAGGTGGAAAACATGGTAACCACGAAGGATAATAGGACATGGGAAAAATCTTGGTAACCCAAGTATGCCATTGGATGCGATAGGATGAGTAGTGCCAAATACATATAAAATTTATAAGATTTGGAGCTACGATGCAAAAGTTGTGCTCGGTGTAAGAAAAGAGGTGTTTTGCACAAATCTGAAACAAACATAAGGTTGGCTTGCTCAAATCTGAGTACAAAACATCCCACTGAAAACTACACAGAATTCTGATGAGAATATACAGCAAGATCATGCCAAAATGCTTTGTAATCTCAAATTATGATCATGCAAAGTTTTATGTTAAATATGCCCTTAACTTAATCATGCCCTCTTTAATTCAACATAATAGCAGGTTAATGGTTTTTAACATGAAAATAAATTACATATCCTGAAAGTAGACGTAAAACTGAACAACATTCATGTATAACTTATCTCCAAACGATGCACGATTGATTTTACATGGATTTTACAAAATGAATCATTATGCTGAAATCTGCACAGTTTTTAACTGAAACCAATGAGAAAAACAGCAAACATAGGACAAAAATAAATATAGGGTGCCTATAGGATTTGATCCAATAACCTTCTGATAATAACCCAACACACTAACCAGATGGGCTACAAGAGAAATGCGATCAGGCATGGGTTTGGCACAGATTAGATATGTGTGCGTGTGGAATAACAGAGAAACAAACAAAAGGGAATATGGAGGGTGTTGGGTTTGAACCCAGGACCTTTTGGATGTGGATCAACAGGATAACCACAAAAACGTGCACGTGTTAGTGATCACAAAGGTTCAAGACTGTTAATGAAACAGAGACAATCCTGGATATTTTGAAAGGCACCCAAAAATCTGAAGTAAAAATGAAGCCGTAGGGATTTGATCCCATGACCTGAAGGCCATAGCACTGCAGCGCTAACCATCTAGTTTGGTCAGTGTTTGGGCACAAATGCAGTGGAATGCAAATAACATCTATCCGAGAAAACGGATCTAAGACAACAGAGTTTCAGTTATGGGGAGACTTGCTCACATCGGGGAAACGAAGATGCCGGCGGCCAGCGAGATGAACGGGGCGAGGCGGAGGTCCGGCAGATGATGGGAATGGCTAGAACCGAAGGGATCTGGATGAGAAGGCCCTGCAAGGAAGTTGGCATGGGAGGTCGAGGCGCCAAAGGTGCCATGGTCGTTTTCCCTGAAGAAAACAACAAAGGGAGAGAGTTGAGCGATGACAGGGAGATATTAGAGAGAGCAGAGGTAAACAGAGGAAGGAGAAGAGAGGGACTGGGCATGGAACTTGACCTACGGCTCCAGAGGCCTTGGAGCTTGCGCGGCGGCGGGGCTTCCATGGGCGGGAGCTGCTGCTGGTGGTGGTCTCGTTCTCACTGATGCGCGGTGCACGGAGAACGGAGCGGCTGGAGGTCAACGCACCACTGAGCTCTCGATGCAGAGACAATGCAGCGGCTACAGCAGGCATGGGGTTCCCTCGGATGGCCATGGCGGAGAGCTCCTTCCGAAGGCGTCCATGGCGTTCCTGCTGCTGTTGGACCGAAAAAGGGGAAGGTTGGTCAGGATAGAGAGAAGAAACAGAGAGTAACAAGCCTCCTAAAATATAGGTTTGGACTAACTAAATCGATAGGGATTAGGTTAGGGGGTTGCTCTATTTTTGACCGCCAGATCTCGATCGGACGGCGTAGAACGGAGGAGGGGCTAGCTGGGCTATGGTGGCCTGTGGAGAGAGGGGATGGGCTGAGATGAGAGGGAGATTGTGGCCTGTGACAGAAGTTTTAAAACACCAAAACGACTAATAATTAAACCGATGACTGCGGTTAACCGATGGGGTATCAAACGAAGTCGGAATGCGACGAAATTTGGCAGGCGGTCCATCTACATATAATAAGACCGCACACCAACTTTCGACCCAATCCAGGAATATTTTTAGCGCACCTTAAAACAATATTTTATCGGTCTCGCGGACGTGTGCATGTGTGGTTGGTCTCGAAACGGGCGACGGCAAGAATGGAGAGAACCGGTGACAACGAACGGATGCAAGTTTTCGAAAACGAGTGATGATGCTATGCAGATGATGCAAATGATGCAATGATGAATGCAACAACCAGACGAATCACACGGCGAGAATGGAAATAAAAGGGGAATCTTCTGGAGCATTGGTCCCGGGCTATTACATCACGTGACCCAACACACAAATCATACAAACAACAAGTGGAAGCTTAACATGTCTGGGTACAGACATCTAGAAAAGAAGAAGGCTAAGGAAGCCTGTCTATAGGAACTAGACCTCTGGCTGGGATTCCCAAGCTAAATGGCCAACATTGATCTTATCGTAGAAACCACTAGCAAGACTAGAGTCTCCTCTGCAAAAACATAATTAAGCAACAGTGAGTACTGAGTACTCAGCAAGACTTACATCAGAACTAACTACATACGCATCAGTATCAACAAGGGAGTTGTGGGGTTCAATGCAGCAAGCCAGCTTTGACTCGGTGGCTATCCTGTACTACGACTTTCATAACTTTGAAAAGTTTTGTGAAGCGTACACGAGTCCACTAACACCACAACAATACAGCACCCTGGATCCGCTCCTGTCTTCTTACGAGAGTGCCATCCACGGTACTCACACTTGTCTTGAAGCTTTTATGAGTAACCCTTTAAATTGTCTATGAGCCATATAAGTATCCAAGTAGTCCATATCCGCGGACGCGGCTATTCGAATAGATTGATTACCCTGCAGGGGTGTACTTCGTCACACATGCTCCCGCCACTTACCGCCATGTGCTCGTAAAAAGGCACCTCGGCAACCTTCAAGCGGAAGCCCAGCGAGGGAGTCGGCCACGACCTGACTAACCACACAAGACTCTAGTACAGGTTTATCACCTATTTGAGACTGAACCCGCAAGGAAGTCTGGCCGAAGTTTCCTCAACAACCCCAACCGATGTGTACAGGGTTCCAAAGCCCACCTCGATAGATGGTACTATGCTTGGTACACCAGGCCACAATGCCTAGTCTGTCCCAAGCCCACCTGTACGGGGTGCCACTCGGTAGACTACTACCATATCCTACAAACACCAGAAACTAGTTGCAACTCCTGGACAGAGATCAAGTCGATTAATAAGTCGAGAGAGTCAATTAAGGATCCCAATGTGCCGTAGTAGCTAGTCTTGGACAACATACACACGACTCAGTTCTTACGGATGGTCCCAATGAGACAACCCACCATGTACTCCTACATGGCCTCTCATCGCTACCTTTACCAAATCGGGTTCACAACTTCACACTCATCATCAGAACAAGTTCAGTTCACTCCGGTTCATCACCCAGATGAATCAGACCTAACACAACTCTAAGCATAGCAAGCATAGCAGATTAAAGGCACAACATGGCTCAAGCATCTACCAGGTATGCTAGGTTGCATGGTTCAACTATTTACTGTGACAATGACAGGTCATGCAGAGGAATGGGTTCAACTACCGGAACATGTAAAAGTTGAAACGTTTTCTACTAATGCAATAAGTGAGAGCAAGAGCGAGAGAGTGGGATTGTATCGGATATGTTCAAGAGGGGTTGCTTGCCTGATAAGACGATTACACGTTACTGCTCCTCACATGGATACTCGAGCGGATCCTCCGAAAAGTGCCTAACACGAAGAACAACCATCGAAGGGAAACAAATCAATACACATTAAATGCAACAATATGATGCATGAATATGACATGGCAATATGATGCGTTTGAGCTAATGCATCTAGCAACAGGTTTAAATGAAATAGGTTTGAACTCAAGGTTCAAATTCAACTTCATATATGGAGTTCCATAATGCATTTGAACTAAAATGTCCAAGTTCACCTATTTAGGTTTCTCTAACATGCATGAAAATGGTACAGATGGATTAATTGGATTTTTCTGATCAATTTTCATATATTAATTATTTTCATCTGACTTACAAATCAATTTATATGAATTTCCAAATTTTTAGCAATTTCTGGAATTATTAAACTACTAAAATGCATTTATTGCGTCAGCCATGCATCAACATGACGTCAGCCTGGTTAACCAACCAGTCCATGTGAAAATTGACCAGTGGACGCACTGGTCAGTGACCCAGCCGCTAAGCAGGGTCAAATCTCGTGCTGACTAGGGTTTGACCCGCTTGCGGCGCCCACTGTCAGCCACTAGGGGGGTAATTAAATGCGGGGGTTAGCACTAATGGCTCGCCACATCGGCCCCGCCGGAGTTGGCCGGTGGCGACCAACCCGATGGCGGTTTCTTGCCGGAGACGCGATTCCGGCCACCATTTGGCACGCGAGGTGGCGCTATCGGACGCAGGGAGCGAGCCGCATCCATCCCAGCCGATGGGACGGTGCGGGGCGAACCCTAGCATCATCGTTGACGACAACTACGGCGGCCGGGGCTCGAGTCAGCACGGGGTCGTGGCTAGGGCTATGGACAAAGGACCTAGGGGCAACTATAGGCTCCTGTGAGCACCCTGAGCACGCAGCCGTGGACAGGCGCGAGCTATGGCTGCTGTGTCCATAGCTACACCATGGCCGGCGGCGATCTCCTCTCGGTTCCGGTGGCTGGCGGGGCTAGAAGAGGGGATCGACGATAGGGACAGGGGGAGAGGGCCCGGAAGCTCACGGGGATCACGCCTGGATGGTCAGCGAGCTCGGGGACGCTTCGAGGACGATGAATCGACAACGGCGACGGCGGTGCCGCAGGTTGAAGACAACGATGTTGACAGTGATGCGGGGTGTCTGGCCTGTTGGGTTATGTTGCATGGGAAACAAAAAATTTCCTACGCACGCGCAAGATCTATCCATGGTGATGAGCATCTACGAGAGGGAGAGTGGATCTACGTACCCTTGTAGATCACTAAGCGAGAAGCGTTAAGAAACGTGGTTGATGTAGTCGAACGTCTTCGCGATCCAAATCGCCGAGCGTCCCATGATCCAATCACGATCTGTCACGATCTAGCACCGAACGGACGACACCTCCGCGTTCAGCACAAGTACGGCTTGATGACGATCTCCGCCTTCTTGATCCAGCAAGAGGGAGTGGAGAGGTAGACGAGTTCTTCAGCAGCATGACAGCGCTACGATGATGGTGGTGGAGTAATCTCAGCAGGGCTTCGCCTAAGCACAGCTGAAACCGATCTAGAGGAGAAACTACAGACTAGAGGGTAGGGTTGCACGTGGCTGAAAATCTAGTGCAAAACCCCTAAAACCTCTAGTATATATAGGAGGAGAGGACGAGGAGGCTTGGCGCAAGGGACAGCCCCTCTTTGGTTCGGTTGAAGTGGAGAGGAGGAGTCCTCCTCCTCCACTCCTAGTAGGATTAGGACTCCTTCCTTATTTCCACCTTTTTGCCTTTTTTCCACCTTTTCCACTTTGGAATTTCTTGCCAGCCGCATGGGCCTTGTGTGGGACTTTGTCCAGCCCACTAATGGCTTGTATTTATCCTCCAACAGCCCATGTAGCCTCTTGGGTCGAAATACACCTCCCGATGGTCACCCGGTACCCTCCCGGCACTCCCGGTACACTACCGATGAGCCCGGAACTTTTCCGGCAAACAAAACAGGACTTCCTATATATCAATCTTTACCTCCAGACCATTTCGGAGCTCCTCATGATGTTCGGGATCTCATACGGACTACGAACAACCTTCGGTCACCACCATATATAACTCTATACTACTGAAACGTCACCGAACCTTAAGTGTGCAGACCCTGCGGGTTCGAAACTATGTAGACATGACCGAGACACCTCTACGGTTAATAACCAATAGCGGGACTTGGATGCCCATGTTGGTTCCTACATATTCTACGAATATCTTTATCGGTCGAACCTCTGTGTCAAGGATTCAGTTAATCCCGTATGACGTTCCCTTTGTTCTTCGGTATGTTACTTACCCGAGATTCGATCGTCGGTATCTCCATACCTAGTTCAACCTCGTTACTAGCAAGTCTCTTTACTCATTCCATAATACAAGATCCCATGACTAACACTTAGTCACATTGCTTGCAAGGCTTATTGTGATGTTGTATTACCGAGTGGGCCCTAAGATACCTCTGCGTCACACGGAGTAACAAATCCCAGTGTTGATCCATGCCAACTCAACAGACACCCTAGGAGATACCTGTAGATACTTTATTTATTTCCTCTAGGGCATATTTCCAACACGACTTTCTGCAGCTCGACGGGGAGAACGGCGAGGACTCGGCGGACCTTTTGGGGGCTCAGAAGGGCACGGGAGGCGACGGGCTAGGCTAGTGACGGCGATGAGCTTCGGTCATCGCGACAGTGGCGAAGGAGCGAGGGGAGAGGGAAGAGGGCGGTGAATGGATGGGGACGGCTCGGGGGAGGCTCCGTGGCGCTCCTAGGGACCTCCAGAGGCAAGCAGCCAGGTAGGAGGTGGCCGGCGCGTGCCGGAGCGCCCCAACCACATGCCCCAATCCTCCTGGCGGGAGGTTGGGGGTGACTCGCAGCTGGGCCCCTGGGCTAGCCCCCTCTTGGGCCTCAGGAGATTTGCCTCCTTTTTTTCTGTTATTTCATTTGTTTTATTTTAGGCACTAAAACATTTTATAAAAATATGAAACTTTTTCTGGGCACTAAAGGAAATATTCCAAAGGCCATGACCAAGTTTCAAATTTATTGGACCTATAAAATTATTTATAATATTTTATAACTCCAATTCAAATATTTATTGATTTAATTCAATAAAAAATGACTTTGAAAAATATGAATCACCTTTGGTTGATGCTTCCACATTTTTCCAGAAATGATGAACATTTTAGAAGGCCACTTTGGTTCGTTGAAAAAATGTTTTGGTTGAACCTATTTGAATTCAAATTGTGCTAGGGTTTTTATCATCCCCATTTCAAGTTTAAAAGAATTTAAACATGATGCAATCACAAGCATGGTCCTAGTGCATGCTAAAACGCGGGATGTGACACATGGATACTTACCAACTGTTAATGCATGCTTACCTAGTTACTTCATTGTGTCATTGCATTCAAAATTAGCTTTCTGCAAAATACCTATTAGTGCTATATCATGCATTATTATGCCTTGTTCCACAACTTGGATTTCTTGCGAGTACATTCAAAGTAATCATTGGCTTGCCACGGGTTATTTAATTGGCCAGACATGGAACAACATGAGTATGTTGAAGAGTTCGTTGGTGACGAACATGCGAAGTAGGACGCTTCCCGGTCAGAATGCCTGTAGGTAAAGGCAAATGGCATGGGTTCATGCTTCGATCAAGATTTCCGCTGCTTGATGAGTTTATGTATTTCGTCATTGTGACCCTACCTTCATGGTCTTTATTTGTGTAAGACGCTACATGTGGAAGTAAGTCTCTTGTTATTCAGCTTCTATGTGTTCAGTGAGCATTGATCTCTGTGATCACTGTACACATGCATACGGTGATCACGACTTATGAGTCGGGGTCCCCATAGAGCTGGTATCAGAGCCATCCCGACTGTAGGAAGAGTTAGCATGGACGTTAGCCAGGATAAAACCATTTTCAAAACTACACCTAGAACCTATACTTAGGCATTCTGCACTATTTGCCTCTTCTATTTTTCACACAACACTCTACTGACTCTCCTCCTTTCAAACCTTTGTAGATGGTTGTCGTACCCGAAGCCTTCCTAACATCCGGCTTTCCCTTACTCCATGGGGATAGCCTGGAGAAGTGCTAGTTTCGCGAACCACCCATTTTTCTCTACCACGAGCACTGGGTCGATGGCGTCATGAAGGAGTACCACGTGGATGTGGTCATGAAGGCAAACGACTCCCCGACTAGTTGGTTCTGTGAAGGACCACGGATGAAGACCATGATACTCGTAGTCGAGTCAGCTGCACGCAAGGCACTCCTAGAGCTTCGAGACATCATTCTAGAGATGGCTAATGAGCCGGCTACTCGCTACTTGCCCTTCCGAAAGGATGATCTTGGCGAGAGTTGGATGCTGATTCCATCCAACGAGAATGGTGCACCACTCATGTTCCAGACCTACTTCATCCTCTCCATCGATAGTCTGGTTCACCACTTGATTAAGGAGTCTGTGAAGCTCCGCGAGGAACTTCACCACACCCGAGAGCTACTTCGACAAGCCAAGACAAAGCCATACAAGATCAAGAATGATGGAGCCCTTGAGGGACGACCAGCTGTCGCTTACAGAGGAGGAGTACCCCCGGCTAGAGATCCACCCACACGTCATCATCACATGAGTGTGAAGGAGTATCGTGAGCTCTTCACCGACCCGCTAGCAAAGTGTCGTCGAGATGGACCTCCTCATTGCCCGACCCCTTCGATCGGGAACGATGGTCGTTCAGATGATGAACAAGAGGAAGACCCAAAGGAGCATGACTACGAGACCGAGCACTCCGCCACCTGAGTCCGAGAACCCCTAGGGTAGGATCAGCCATGTAGCCCTCATGTGTAGTCGAGTTCGTGTAATGGTTCATATGAAACCATGTGTGCTTTTTGATTGTTTTGTTCCGATGCAAGTCGTGCTTTTGCCTTAGGCAGCATGTAAGCGACTCCATCATCTACCTTAATATATGTTAGTCTTTCGACCTTTGTTTTACCACACTCGCACTCGGCCGACCCCCTTAGGCGCGCTCTTCCATTATTGCTTTTTTCTCTCGTCTGTCCTAGTTGTTTCACTTAGCTGCTCCAAACAGGATGGTGACTGCTACCCGCAACAGATCCTTCCCAACCCTGAAGCCGGTAACTCAAGCCAGCAATAGGGAGCTAGTGGGGCTGCTCATGCTGGAGGATACGAGGAGCAGCCACAAGGCGACATCCCCCTGCCACCACCTCCACTGGTGAACATGACCATAGCTCAGTTTCTCTAACTTCTTCGGGAGGAGCGCCAAGCCAACAATCATGCTATCCAGCAGATGGCTCAATCGCTTGTGAACAACCAGCAGCAAGGCCGGAACGGCAACGGATGCTCCACTCTGTCTGAGTTCATGTAAAATTCGCCCCCAACCTTCACCGAGACTACTGAACCCTTGGATGTTGATGACTTGATCCGCACCATCGAGGACCTCCTTGCATTGGTCAATTGCAATGAGGACCGTGAGAAGGTTCTTTAATGCTCTCACTGCCTCGGAGGTATCGCCCGAGCTTGGTGGGATGGATTCAAGGTCATGCAAGGTGAGCGTGTGATCACTTGGAATGATTTCAAGGAAGGATTCCGCATTGCCCATATTCCTTTTGGGATTATGGATTCAAGAAGAGAGAATTCCGAGCGCTAAAGCAAGAAGGTGGCTCTTTCAAGGAGTACCTACAGAAGTTCAACCTACTGTCAAGGTATGAACCTGAAGATGTCAGCACGGAGGCTACCAAGGAGGAACGCTTCATGGAAGGACTTCAACACACCCTACAGTATCAACTCATCGTCTACGACTGTCGTACCTTCTTCGACCTGGTGAACAAGGCCCTCATGTTGGATGACAAGCATCATGCCATAAACGACACTCACAAGCGCAAGATGATTAGCAAGGGTAGCTCCAGCAACCAGAAGCCTCGCCCCTGGCAGCCAGCCCCAGCCAAGCTAACCTATCAGCCACAGCAGGCTAGACCTCATGCGCCTTGTCTGAGCTACCAGCCTTAGTGGTATGCCAATCCTAGGCCAGCTTACAACAACTCCAATAACAACAACGGTGGAAGAAACTACAACAACAACCCTGGTCAAGTCGCTTGTTTTGGATGTGATCAGCCAGGACACATCTCTAGGATGTGTCCCAACAAGAAGCCAGATGCACCGCGCCCCAATGCGCCAAACCAAGGTCAAGTCCGTGGAGCAGCCCCAAGGAACCCCGCTCCCCGCAACCATCCCAACAATGGCAAGGGTCGTGTGAATCACGTCACCGTAGAGGAAGCCCAGGAAGACCCGGACGTCATACTAGGTACGTTCCTCGTCAACTCAACCCCAGCAACAGTACTATTTGATTGTGGAGCTTCACATTATTTTGTCACCCAAAGGTTTGCATTAGAGAGCGGCATGAAGCCTATGCCCCTGGGTAGTCGTATGTCGATACAAACCCCGGGATCAGTTATGAAGTCTGGGATAGGTTGTAAGGGAGTTGAGATTAACATCAATGGGGTAGATTTTCTAGCAGACCTTATCATCCTGAAGTCAGAAGGCTTGGATGTGATCCTAGGCATGGATTGGTTGACCAAGCACCAAGGCTTGTTAGAATGTGCCAAGAGGATTGTCACCATGACCAATAGCCAAGGAGTGGAAGTCAAGTATGTTCCCAACCCTGCCTCCACTCAAGCCCCTCAGGCTATCTGCCTATCGGGAATTGAGTTGGATCAAGTGCTAGTGGTATGTGAATACGCGGATGTGTTTCCTGATGAGCTACCCATAATGCCTCCTGACCGTAACATTGAGTTCATCATTGAGCTTATGCCCGGATCAAGGCCCATCTATAAGAAGGCCTATGGGATGGGATCTGAAGAATGGGATGAATTGAAGAGGCAATTGGTGGAGCAACTCAGAAAAGGATTCATTCGGCCTAGTGCCTCTCCTTGGGGATCACCTGTTCTATTTGTGTCAAAGAGGGACGAAACTATCAGACTCTGTGTCGATTACCGTTTTCTCAATGAAGTCACAATAAAGAACAAGTACCCACTCCCCAAGATTCAAGACTTGTTCAATCAGTTGAACGGAGCCAAGGTGTTTTCTAAGATAGACCTCAGGTCAGGGTACTATCAGCTGAAGATCAGACCCCAAGACATTCCGAAGACGAGATTCATAACCTGGTATGGCCTATATGAATACATGGTCAGGTCGTTTGGGTTAACCAATGTCCCTGCCTACTTCATGCCTCATGAATAAAGTCTTCATGGACTACTTGGACAAGTTCGTTGTCGTCTTCATCGATGACATACTCGTCTTCTCCAAGTCTGAAGAAGAGCATGAGGAACACTTGATATTGGTCCTAGACAAGCTTCGAGAGCACCAGCTTTATGCCAAATTCAGCAAGTGTGAATTCTGGCTGCATGAAGTTGGATTCTTGGGTCATGTGTTGATGACGGAAGGATTACTAGTGGATCCTACCAAGATTGAAGCCGTACTGAATGGCAAACCCCAACCACCGTGAAGGAAGTCAGGAGCTTCCTCGGACTCGCGGGATATTACCGCAAGTACGCGGAAGGGTTCTCGAGCATTGCCCGACCCATGACCCAGCTTTTGAAGAAGGACAAGAAGTTCGAATGGACATCTAAGTGTGAGGAAAGGTTCCAGGAGCTCAAGAAGAGATTGACCACGGCCCCAGTTTTGGCCACCCCTGATATTCACAAGGAGTTTGTGATATATTGTGATGCATCAAGAACCGGGCTTGGAGGTGTTCTGATGCAACAAGGTAGAGCCATAGAATATCTATCCAGACAGCTACGTCCTCATGAAGAGAAATACACTACTCATGATCTTGAGTTGGCAGTCATGGTTCATGGCTTGAAGACATGGCGACATTACCTTATGGGGAAGCGATGTGAGATATACATAGACCACAAGAGTTTGAAGTATATTTTCACCCAAAGGGAATTGAACATGAGGCAGCGAAGATGGTTGGAGTTGATCAAGGATTATGACCTCGGTGTTCAATACGACCCCGGAAAGGCCAATGTGGTAGCAGATGCCTTAAGCAGAAAGGCTTATTCCTTGAATGCTATGATTAAGGAAAGGCTACCTGCCCTGTATGAAGAGCTTGAAAGCTTGGGCTTGGAACTGGTTGCACCTGGATTCCCTTCCAACCTCGAAGAAAAGCCTACCTTGATGGATGATATCAAAGAAGCTTAGAAGGGACATGAGAGCATTGAAGGCATCAAGAGAAAGATCAAGGCACGCAAGGCCCCAAGATTCTCAGTAGATAAACAAGGAGTTGTATGGTTTGGGAATCGCATCTACGTACCCAACAAAGAGAATCTTAAGAACTTGATCTTGCAAGAAGCTCATGACACTCCATATTCCATCCATCCTTGAGGAACCAAGATGTACCAAGACCTCAAGGAAAGGTTATGGTGGCATGGCATGAGACGGGAGATAGGCACCTTTGTCGCCAAGTGTGACATATGCCAGAGAGTCAAGGCTGAGCACCAGCAACTCGTTGGGCTATTGCAACCTCTCAAAGTGCTTGAATGGAAGTGGGATAAAGTCGGGCTGGATTTCATCACCGGATTACCAAGATCAAGCAAAGGACATGATTCTACTTGGGTCATTGTCGACCACCTGACCAAGGTAGCCCACTTAATTCCTGTCAGGACCACCTATGATGGAAGCCAACTCACAAACCTCTACATCAACCGCATCATAAGTCTTCACGAAGTTCCTAAGGAGATTGTATCGGACAGAGGCACCCAGTTCACCTCAAGATTCTGGAAGAAGTTTCAAGAAGCCATGGGCACCAAGCTCTCCTTCAGCACCGCTTTTCACCCCCAGACCGGCGGACAAAAAGAATGAGTAAATCAGATACTCGAAGATATGCTCCACGCTTGTGTTTTGGCATATGGAGCAAAGTGGGAAAATTGCCTACCATTTGCCGAGTTCTCCTACAACAACAGCTATTAGTTGAGTCTTCAGATGGCACCGTTTGAGGTGTTGTATGGATGCAAGTTCCGTACTCCCCTCAGCTGGTCAGAGACCGGAGAAGGATTAATTTTTGGAACACATCCTCCGAGAGGCAAAAGAGCAAGGTCAACTCGTCCGAGAGCGCCTTGAGACCGCTAAGTCAAGACAGAAGAGCTACACTGACTCCCACCACCGAGAAGTGAGCTTCTGTGTCAGTGACCCTGTTTACCTCCGAGTCACAACTCTCAAGGGAACCAAGTGTTTCCACGTCAAAGGAAAGCTTGCACCAAGATACATCGGCCCCTTCAAGATCACCGCTACGTGCGGAGAAGTTGCCTATCAGCTAGAGCAACCTTCCGAGCTAGCGGATGTGCCCAGCATCTTTCATGTGTCACAACTCCGGAAGTGTCTCCAAGTTCCCAACCGCCCCGACCTCTACAAGGACATCGACCATCAAACCATCGATCTTCAACCAGACCTCACTTATTGTGAGAGGCTAGTTTGCATTCCGGTTGAGGAAGAACGTTGCACCCGAAGCCGCACCATCAAGTACTTCAAGGTCCAGTGGAGCAACCACACTGAAGTTGAAGCAACCTGGGAGCGTGAAGACTATCTTAGATCTGAGTTCCCTTATCTTTTTAGCGCTTAGCCTAGGAATCTCGGGGACGAGATTCTTGTAAGGGGGGTAGGTCTATCACACCCTGTGTTTGTATCACTTGTTATTCTTGGATTTATAAAATTTGGAGCCAATTAAAACTTTTTCAGTGCTTGTTGCTTGTTTGGTTGTTTGGTTGTTGAGTAGGGCACTCTTAGATTCTATCCCTCCCCATATTCATCTTCCTTGACCCAAACTTCTTGCCCAATGATCATGCCATGTGATTAGTGCCCAAAACTATTTTCATCAAATTTTATTTTGACCAAAAAGGATTTATTCAAATTAGGTTTTCAAAAAACACTGAAATGAGGTTTGCACTGCAAGTCTTCAAATTGGGAGGATTATTTCTCCCCAAAGGCTTTACTTCAACCCTAACATATATACACTTCCCAAAACCACCAAATATTAATTTTAAAGATCATTTTATATTTTATTTAAAGGATTTTCCTTAAGACTTTCAACATATTTGAGAAAATTTACGGAAACTCAGTGGACATATATTTTCCATATACATGAGTTTCAACACATGGGCAAAACCCCTCTAAACCCTTTCTGTCCAAATCAAACTTTTGGAATATTTATGTAAGAAATATTCTCAATAAATTCCAGGAAAGTTCCATCAAGTCAACATTATCATAGGTAATGATCTTGCAAAGTTTCATCTCAATCCAAGTTGATTTGATCCATCAAACTATTCCAAACCCCTCCCTGTTCAGATTCAAATTTGGACAACTTTACATTGTGAAATTTTTCCCTTGACCCCGAACTTTGTGGACATACTCTAATCACCAAATAATGATGCTACACAAAGTGGTGCATCAAGGGTAATAGTTTAGCATAACTAGATCTACAAAACCTTATTCTGTTAGTTTCTAGAGTTCACAATGTTTCTATTGTCAACTTTGCTCATTTGAGCTCAAACTTGGTGATCAGGCCTATTTCAACCACCATTTGATCCCCTGTCAAATCTCATGGCAAGCAAAGTCCATTTGCTTGCCCTAATCCCCATCAAAAGCCTTCTGCAGGTTTGGAAAAATCTTGTTCTGACCACCTTTTACTTTTCCCCTTGCCTCCAAAATTTTACCACACTTGCTCCCTCACCTCTTACCCCTCTAGTAAAAATCTCAAGTCAATAGGCCACAGGGAAATGGGGTAAATTCCCCATTTTTACCTCTGGACAGCCCTGGCAGGAGCTCTCTCTCCCCTCCCCTCTTACTCTATTCTTATCCTAGGGCATCCAATGCATTTTCTCTTAAACTAGATGCCCCTAGATTCCCCTAGACAGCTTTGGCCACGCACAAAATGTCGTTGGCATGTTGTGACATGCCAAACGCGTGCTCTGGAGCACGCTACAGTGCCGACAGGCACTGTAGCCATTGCCCACTTCATGGCTCCGGCGGCCACGGGCCTCCCCCTTGCTCCGCGCCATGCCACCATGTCGACCCCTTCCTCTCTCCCCCTATTTCTCCCTCCTCTCGGGCATGCCGAGTGCCGCCCGGATCGGCCAGTGAGCAGGCTCACACGCGCGCCCTCCTCTCTCTCCGATGCTCCCGCTCGTCGTGGACCAACCCTAGGTACACCCCTGAGCAGCCCCGCGAGCCCTCTCTTCCTCTGGACTCGGCCACGTCCTCGCCGGCGCACGATTCATCGGCGGACTCGCGCCCCGGCTTTAAAAATGGCCCTGACCCCCCTCTCTCCTCCTCTGCCCCCCTTCCACTTCCAATCACCCCCTAAGCCTCCCTAGTCACCGCCTGGAGCACCAGTGATCGGATCGACTGAGGCACCGCCGCGTCGGGGCTTCATCGATCTCGGGCAACTGGCCCTCTCCGGCCTCCCTTCCTCCTGTGTTGAGACCCCAGAGAGCCCCCGCATCGCCTCCCCTTCCCTGTGACCGTTTTTCTGCAAGAAATGACATCGGCGACCTCCAACTGAAGCAGCTTCTCCATGCCTTCTCGTCACCGGCGAACCTATGTGTCCCCGGTATTCCCTTCACCTCCAGGGGAATGGTGACTCGACGCTGAGTCTGTTCCCACCTCCGGCTAGCCTCGTCGTGCCCTGCATCGTCACCGGTAAGCTCGCCGGCCTCCCTACCGCAAGGTTGGAGATGACAGGCGGGGCCCGCCTGTCATCCTTACCTCCCTTCTCCTACCCTCTATGTCGCTGGCCTTTGGGCCCCAGCCGCCAGGTTTGAACGCAGGCGCGCGCGCGTCGGTTTGCCTGGGCTCGTTGGCCTCTGGCCTGGCCCAGTTGCAGGCTGGCTCTGGCCCAGTGTCCCGTTCCCCTTTTTCCTTTTTTTCTTTTTGTGGGATTTTGCAAAAATCCCACAGGACTCAATGTTTACCGAATGCCCAATATTCTTTCACCTAAAATCCTAGAATATTCCATAGAATTTATTAGTGCCATTTATAAAAATATTTTAAAACCTTTTCTGCACTGTTTGAATTTAAAAGCCCTATTTGGCATTATTAGCCCTTGTTTTAAACAGTTTTGAAAACCTTTTTAACTTCAAAACCCTAGGCAACTATTTTTATTATAGTTTTTAGTATTTATCAGAATAGGATAGCTTTTTAATATTAGCTTTGTGTGCTCTGTTTTTGTGTGGTGCTTATTTTATCACTATTTATGGCGACGATAGATTGCGCTATTAACGAGGGAGTTGGACCCGAAGACTTTGAAGACCCCGAAGACTTTGTTGAGCCAGGCAAGCAGCCCTTTGACCATGTTAAGAAACCGTTTTCATTGCATGTCATATAGCACTTTACTTTCGTCGTTTTGAGCATGTGGGGTAGTGACCACTTCGGTGGGTTGCTTCCGTTACTTTTAATGTGGACGCTTGCATCGTGCATGACCTTACCACCATATGAGGATTATGTGGGTGGGTGTAGATAGGATGCTAGTAGAAGCTATGCAAGTGGGTTCGGGTTTATGCATGGTGATGGAAGAAAAGAGATGATTTCAAAGACTTTTCAAAAAACCCGTCGGGTGCACTAATGCCCGAGGGAGATTATGATGAGTTGGGTGACCACTTGAGAAAGAAGTGGTGCGTCGAAACAAGTTGAGAGTGTGTTTTTGAAAACGGAGGGTTTAAGATTTGTCAACCGTCTCAACCTTACATGCGCAACCACGATACCCTTTATGGGATAGAGCTTTGTTGATTACATTGGTGGGTACTGGAAAGGAGCCTGCAATACTAGTGGCGGGAGTGGCATGGTCACTCTCGATACGGGGTCGTACCGGTATGGACAATCATGCGTTGTCTTCACAGGCACCGGGCACACAGTTGGTCCCTGCATGGATGCTACGAGTGATGTACATCATGTGGGCTAGATACCAATCGAGTGGACTCTTTGTTTAGTATCGCTAGGGGAAAGGCATTGTTCAGGTGCTTACCTCGGGTATGTTATATATCGCGAGTCGTGGATGACACGAAAGTTCCCCGAGTCTTGTGGGTAAATTGTGCAACCTCTGTAGAGTGTAAAACTATTCGAATACCGTGTCCACGGTCAAGGACAGTTGGGTGGTGCTTCTTAAGCCACGTCCGGATGTTTTTCGCAAACTTGGTGTGTGTGTGTGTGTGTGTGTGTGTGGATGGCACAGAGATGACATGTGAGATAAGTCAGACGATCTGACATGACGATTGAGCATGAGATATTCAAGCCCCTGATCATGATGATATCTATAGCTTGTTCACATGGATACTTACCAACTGTTAATGCATGCTTACCTAGTTACTTGATTATGTCATTGCATTCAAAATTAGCTTTCTGCAAAATACCTATTAGTGCTATCTCATGCATTGTTATGCCTTGTTCCACAACTTGGGTTTCTTGCGAGTACATTCAAAGTACTCATTGGCTTGCCACTGGTTATTTAATTGGCCAGACATGGAAGAACACGAGTATGTTGAAGAGTTTGTTGGTGACAGACATGCGAACTAGGACGCTTCCCAGTCAGAATGCCTGTAGGTTAAGGCAAATGGCAGGGGTTCACGCTTTCGATCAAGATTTCCGTTGCTTGATGAGTTTATGTATTTGGTCCTTGTGAGCCTACCTATGTAAGACTAGACCTTCATGGTCTTTATTTGTGTAAGACGCTAAATGTGGAACTAAGACTCTTGTTATTCAGCTTCTGTGTGTCCAGTGAGCATTGATCTCTGGGATCATTGTACACGTGCATACGGTGATCACGACTTATGAGTCGGGGTCCCCACAGAGAATCAACGAGAGACGATGCCTGAGGGGCCCACAAGCTAGGGACGCGGCCTACCCCCTGGCCTCGCCAGGGTCGCTTGTGGTCACCCTTAAGTCAGTTGGTGCCTTCATTTCGCCGCAAGAAAGTTAATATCCAGATAAAAATTGTGTTAAAATTTCAGCCCAATCGGAGTTATGGATCACCGAGAATATAAGAAACGGTGAAAGGCCAGAATCTCGGAACGTAGAAATAGATGGAAACAGAGAGAGACATCCAATCTCGGAGGGGCACCCGCCCCTCCGCTTCCATGGAGGCCAAGGACCAGAGGGGAAACCCTCCTCCCATCTAGGGGGGAGGTCAAGGAAGAAGAATAAGGAGGGGGCTCTCTGCCCCTCTCTCCCGGTGGCACCGGAACGCCGCCGGGGCCATCATCGTGACGGTGATCTACACCAACAACTTTGCTGCCATCATCACCAACTCTCTCCCCCTCTATGAAGAAGTTAAACACCTCTTCTCCCCGCTGTAATCTCTACTTAAACATGGTGTTCCACGTGATATATTATGTCCAAATGATGTATGGCTATCCTATGATGTTTGAGTAGATCTGTTTTGTCCTATGGGTTTATTGATGATCATGATTGGTTTGAGTTGCATGTTTTATTATTCGTGCTGTCCTATGGTGCTCTCTGTGTCGTGCAAGCGTGAGGGATCCTCGCTGTAGGGTTTGCAATATGTTTAAAATTCTCTTATGGTGGGTGGCGCGAGTGACAGAAGCACATACCCGAGTATGTAGGTTGTTTGCGTATGGGAATAACGATGACTTGATACCTTATAATGCTATGGTTGGGTTTTACCTTAATGAACTTATTAGTTGCGGATGCTTGCTAGAGTTCCAATCATAAGTGCATATGATCCAAGTATAGAAAGTATGTTAGCTTATGCCTCTCCCTCATATAATATTGGAATAGTGATTACCGGTCTAGTTATCGATTGCCCAGGGACAAATAACTTTCTTGTGACAAAAAGCTCTCTACTAAAACTAACTTAGTAGTTTCTTTATCTAAGAAGCCCAAAGCTATTCTATATGTGTTCTTTATTATCTTGCAAACCTATCCCACAACACCTACAAAGTACTTCTAGTTTCATACTTGTTCTAGGTAAAGCGAACATTAAGCGTGCGTAGAGTCGTATCGGTGGTCGATAGAACTTGAGGGAATATTTGTTCTACCTTTAGCTCCTCGTTGGGTTCGACACTCTTACTTATCGAAAGAGGCTACAACTGATCCCCCATACTTGTGGGTTATCACCCGTCCCCATTACAACGCATACTGAGGGACCCCGAGGCCACTAGCAGGATAGTTGAGTGGGCACTGGAGTTGTCAAGTTTCGGATTGAAGTATGAGAGAACTTCCACTATTCAAAGAAGAGCATTAGCGGAGGTTATTGCAGAATGTACACCCACGCCCAATGAAGAGATCCCAGAGACAATCCTCCCTGGCAAAGAAGCGCCCATAGACCGGATCATGTACTTCGATGGTGCCTTTTCACTTCAGCATGCCGGAGCAAGCGTGCTCCTTGTTTCCCCCGCCGAAGAGCGCCTCAAGTACGTGGTCCCAATGCACTTTCTCTGAGGGGAAGCCAACAACAATACCACTGAGTACGAGGGACTCCTCGCTGGACTTAGAATGGCGGTAGAGTTGGGGATCAAGAGACTGGTTGTCCGAGGAGACTCTCAACTTGTCGTGAAACAAGTCAACAAGGATTACCAGAGCCCATATATGGAAGCTTATGTGGAGGAGGTGAGGAAATTGGAGGAGCACTTCGATGGACTATAGACAGAGCATGTGCCCCGAGCGGAAAATAGCATTTTTGACCATCTATCGAAGTGTGCTTCGTTGAGGCTTCCTATGGAACCAGGGACTTTTGTTCTCCACCTCACCCAACCATCAGTATCCCCGTCGGCAATGTCCATAAAGAGAAGGAAGTTGAACTCCGGCAAGCATTTCTCGGCAGAGCTTCCCGAAGCCGCTGTTAGAGATGCTGACGGGAAAATTCTACCGCGGTTAATGAGCAACTCCCTCCCATGGAACCTCAGGTCCTAGCGGTTGAGACAGGCACTCCCGCTAATGAAGGGACACCACTGGTCCTTGTTGTCGAGCAACAATCTCCAGCCTGGGCACAACATATAGTTCACTTCCTTAAGACAGGAGAACTCTCCAAGGAACAAGAGGAATCCGAGAAAGTAGCCCGCCAGTCAAGTATGTACTTGTTTGTCGATGAAGCCTTGTACAGAAGATGACCAAACGGTGTGAAATTGAGGTGTATCTGTCGGGAGGACGGACTGAAGCTATTGGCGAAAATCCACGTAGGAGTATGTGGCTCTCACATAGGATCAAGTGACCTTGTCTGTAAAGCTTTCCGTGTTAAGAATGATTTTTCTAATTGCGTTTTTCGTATCAAGTCTCATTTGGATCACAGCTCAATTCAACTCACATGAATCATTGAAGAAGGATACTATCTCGTGATTCCCGCAACCTCACTCCAAGAGAAGAGGCGGACAAATAGCTAAATTCCTCTGCCTTGTTCATACTCCAAGCTGCAGTTCCTACCGAAGACCTATCTCACCTGTGTCCCTTCACTATTGCTAAAGACTGTTGGAAACACATTGTCACCATGTACAAGGGCAGCTCAAGCATTCAACGGTCAAACTATGAGGTAGTGCTTGATCAGTCAGATAAGTTTGTAATGATAGAAGATGAGGAACCACGTGAGCTTTATAGGTGGGTGACTAGTCTTGTCATTGCCCTCCGAGAGAATGGTAGCAAGGATGTGGATGACACCTGGGTCAAGCATAAGTTCCTGCAGGCCATCATGCCCTTCAAGAAGTCCATGTCAGCCATCATCCGTCAAAGACCGGACTTTCACACTTGTCCTCTAGAGATGTGTTGGATGAATTTATTGCAATGAACATCTTGAACACGACCGCAGACAATGCTCTTGCTCGCGTCCAACGGTCAAAGAAATCATCTCCCAACCTTGCTTTGAAGGCCAACGTCAGTCAATAGGAAGAAGAAGAAGAAGAAGAAAAAGAAGAATAGGTTTGCCCCGAGGACACCAAATATGCTTACCATGAGCACATGGCTCTAGCGTCCAGGCAATTTTGGGGCAACAAGAGAAACACAAGGCCTAACTTATCCAAGAACAACTCAAGTGGGTCAAAGGGCAAGAAACGTGTGAGGACCTCCTACAATTGTGGTAATGTGAGTCACTTTGTGGTGGACTGTCCATATGAGAAGACGGAAGACAATGGTGGCAAGCTCATCCGCAAAGATTAGGCCAAGTCTTTCCCCAACAAGACAAACTTCACCAAGAAGACTCCTCACAAAGTGTTGGTGGCTCAAGAATAGTATGTCTTTATTGATGATGTTAATGACAAAGACACAAGTGGTGAAAGAATGGCAATGGCATCTGTGGCAATTGCATCCTCTACCCCAACAAAGGTGTCACTCTTTGACGCCCCCAACGAGAACCACATGCTAGGTGCCTCATGGAAAAAGGTAGCACCAAGGTAACCTCCAACCCAAAACCTCAAACATTAAAACTTCTATTTCTTCCACTCCGTCTTTGTTAGATTGTGTGGATGAACACGGGCAGGCGAAAGAGGGTGAGAATGAGTTTGACAAGTTCTTGTGTAAACTCAAGGCAGAATCCAAGAAGCACTTTGTTGCTCCCTTGGAACAACTTGGTGAGGCCAATGACACTATTGAGTCTCAAGAAGTATACCTTGAGGAGTTGAGAGGCCATAGTCGTGATTATGCTGACGAGATAGCATATTTTTCTATTGCTCTTGAAGATGAGTGAGGTCTTCGTATGACTCTTGAGGAGTCACAAATTGATGACCTTGCTAAATTACATAAAGATTATGATCATGCAATCATTCTTAACCGTGTGCTCAAATGTAGAAAGGTTGCACTTGGGATTGGCCATGATTGACTCAAGGATGAGCTTGACTCACTTGACAATTCTCACAAGGCATTGAAGAGTGTTCATGCTTCTATTAAGGAGTCGCATGATCAACTTCAAGTAAAACTCACTAAGGAAATTGCCACATGTCCTCCTTTTTTCATTGATTATGCCTCTGCACTAACCCGTGTTGTGAGCATGCACATCTTGCGGAGGAAAATGATAAGCTGAAAGAGCATCTTGAGAAGGGCCTAGTAACATGTATCCAAGGTGAGAAGACTCTCAATGATCTTTTGAGCAATCAAAAGGAAATGGTTGCAAAGGAAGGAATTTGGTTTGCACCCAAGTCCAAAAAGAAGAAGAAGGTGAAGACCAAGCAAGCTCCCCCACTCATGGAAACTTTTGTCAAAGCAGGGGGACCTACTCATGAGAAGAATAAGGACAAGGTTGTGGGTGGTAGTGCCAAGAAGGGCAAGACCACTCCCTCCAACAGGGACGGGGACTTTAACCCCTCTTATATCTTGTGTCATGCTAGTGATGGGCATTTTTATGCCAAATATGTTGGGTCTTATTATGAGTACATTGAGTGGTCTATTTGGGTTCCTAAGACCCTTGTCACTAACATGAAAGGACCCATTAAAGAATGGGTACCTAAAATCAAGCATTGATCTATTGTAGGAGTTTGCTTCCGGAGGAGTCTCATGGTTGCTCGATAGCGGAACAAGAAATCACATGACTGGAAGCAAGGACTTGGTGGTAGACGTTTGACCTGATAAATCCGTGGCTACTCAAGTCTCATTTGGCGATGACACAATCTCAAAGGTATTGGGTCTTGGCAAGGTGGTTATCTCTCCAACCTTAACCATTGAAAATGTCATGCTTGTGGAGACCCTTGCATACAATTTACTTTCTGTTCGTCAACTTGCACTTATGGGTTTGAGTAATTTCTTTGGCATTGACATCGTGACCCTTTTGTGGAGAAAGACTCTTAAAGTAGCCTTTGTTGGGCATGTCAAAAATGGTCTCTATGTGGTTAACTTCTCGGAGCAACCCACTAAGACCGCGACATGCCTAATGGCTAAAGCTGATGTGGGGTGGCTTTTGCATCGCCGACTAGCCCATGTCAAAATGAGATCTTTGCAAAGTCTCCTCAAAGGGGATCACATTCTTGGACTAACAAATGTGAGTTTTTTTGTGCTAGAGATCGTGCTTGTAGTGCTTGTATCGAAGGAAAGCTACATGAAAAGGCTCATCGTCCTACCACTATGATATACTCAAAAAGGACCCTAGATCTCCTTCACATGGACCTCTTCGGTCCTCCATCCTTTGAAAGTCTTGGAGTGAGAAAGTATTGCTTGGTGATTGTGGATGATTACTCAAGATACACATGGGTATATTTCTTCAAGAAGAAGAGTGAGAGTAAGACCCAATAGACCGTCATCAACTTTGCAAATGAAGTCCAACACCAACATGAAGCAAAGATCCTGATGATTAGAAGTGACAACCGCAGTGGGTTCAAGAACTACACCCTAGATGAGTTTCTCATTGATGAGGGGATAAAACACCAATACTCCACTCCTTACACCCCTCAACAAAATGGCGTTGCAGAGAGAAAAAATGGACACTGATGTATGATGCAAGAACCATCATGGTAGACTTTAAATCACCTTACAACTTTTAGGCCGAAGCCATCAACACCGTGTGTCGTGCATAAAATCGGCTCTATCTCCGTAAAGGCCTGAACAAGACTCCTTATGATATTCTTACCGAGAACAAGCCCAACCTCAAGTACTTCCGGGTGTTTGGTTATAAGTGTTTCATTTTCAAGAAATGTGTTCATTTGTCAAAATTTGAATCTAGAGCAAACGAGGGCATATTTGTTGGTTATGCTGCAAACTCTGACGCTTACCGTGTCCTCAACAAGTCCACGGAACTCATTGAGGAGACAAGTAACATAGATTTTGATGAAAATAATGGGTCCCAAGTGGAGCAAAGTGGTCTTTGTGATGTAGGTGATGAAATTCCTCCCCATGCCATAAGAAGAATGGGAGTGGGATACTTCCTACCCGTTGAGGAACGCCTTGTGGCTAAAGGAGAAGGACAATGTTCCACTCAAGTGGAACCATCACCGACGCACGACCCACATGCTTCCAAAGAACAAAGTGAAGGCCCTCAACCCCGTGATCAATATCAAGAGGAAGATCAACTTAATGATGATGATTCTCCATCACATGATGCTCGAGATCTTGCTCACACCCCCATGCAAGCTCAAGATCAAGATGAAGCTCTAGACCAAGATCAAGCTCAAGATCAAACTCAAGATAAAGATCAAGAGCAAGCTAGTGCTAGTACCGAAGTTCGTCAAGTTACCAAGCCTCAACTCTCCATGGAGAATTTTTTTGAAAGATGAGTTGCCAAGATTACTTCCAAACTAAGAGTCAAGCAACACTTATTAAAGAAGAGTGATGGAAGCTTGAAGGCAGGGGTAACTACTCGTCGTCAATTGACAAACTTTTGTGCACATTATGCGTTCATTTCTTGCTATGAACCCCTCAAGGTACAAGATGCGCTCAAAGACGAGGAATGGCTTGAAGACATGCATGAAGAAATCAACAGCTTCGAGCACAACAAGGTGTGGCGATTGGTGCCAAGGCCAAAGGAGAAGCACAATGTCATTGGAACCAAATGGATCTTTAAGAACGATAAAGATGCACATGGTATCATTATTCGCAATAAGGCAAGACTGGTGGCTCAAGGCTACTCCCAATTTGAGGGTATCAACTATGGTGAAACATTTGCCCCTGTTGCTCTCCTTGAATCTATTCGCATGTTTCTTGCTTATGCCTCTCATCATGATTTCATATTATATCAAATGGATGTGAAGAGTGCTTTCCTTAATGGTCCTCTTAAGGAGTCGGTATATGTCAAGCAACCCCGGGGGTTTGAAGATCCCAAGTTCCCCAATCATGTATATGTTCTTGATAAGGCAATCTATGGCCTCAAACAAGCCCCACGTGCATGGTATGAGCATCTTACCGATATGTTGCAAGATCATGGGTTTGAAATTCGGAAAATCGATCACACTCTTTTTACTAAGAGGGTTAACGGGAACTTTTTCATATGCCAACAATATGCAAATGATATTATCTTTGGTTCTCCTAACAAAGCTTTTAATGATGAGTTCGCCACTCTAATGACCCAAGAGTTTGAGATGTATATTATGGGAGAGTTGAAGTTCTTCCTTGGATTCAAAGTCAACCAATAAAGCCAAGGAACCTTCATCAACCAATCTAACTACACTCAAGACATGCTCAAGAGGTTTAAGATGGATGAGCTCAATGCTCCCAAGGGCAACGCTCTGTGGGGACCCTGACTCATAAGTCATGGTCACCGAATGCACGTGCATAGTGATCAGAGATCAATGCTCACCGAACACACAGAAACAGGAATACAAGAGTCTTACATCCTTACATACCATCTTACACAAATAAAGGTCAGCTAGGCCAAGTCTTACATAGATAGGGTCGCAAGGGCCACACACTTTAACATAACAAGTAGCAGAAATCTTGATCAAAAGTGTGAACCCATGACATCAGCCTTAAACCTACACGCATTCTGACTGGGAAGTGTCCTAGTTCGCATGTTCCTCACCAACGAACTCTTCATCATATTCCTGTTCTTCCATGGCTGGCCAATTAAATAACTAGTGGAAAGCCAATGAGTACTTTGAATGTACTCACAAGCATCCCATGTTTGGAGCAAGGTAATAACAATGCATGACATAGCACTAATAGGTAACTTCGTGGAAAGCTAATTTTGAGTACAGTGGCATGATCAAATAACTATGTAAGCATGCATCAATAGTTGGGAGATATCCATATGAACAAGTTATAGATATCGTCATAAGCAGGGGTTGAACATCTCATGTCCAATCATCACACCCAGTCATTAGACTTGTCTCAAGTATCTTCTCCATTTTGTTCACACATACACACACACCAAGTTTACTAAACACTGGACGTAGAACAAGAGCGGCCATCCAACTGTCCTTGACCGAAGACTTGGCTATTAGAATAGTTTTACACTATGCAGAGGTTGCTCGCTTTACCCACAAGACTCAAGGAACTTCTGTGTCATCCATGACTCACGGTATATCACATACCCGAGGTGAGCACATGGACAATGCCTTTCCCATGGTGATACTAAACAAAGAGTCCACTCATTGGTGCCATCCCTCATGATATACATCACATGTATCATCCATGAGGGTGCGTAACAGTGTGCCCGATGTCTGTAAAGACAGAGCATGATTGCTCATTCCGGTACGACCCCGTCTCGAGAGTGACCACTTCACTCCCGCCACTAGTAATGCGGGCTCTCTGCTAGCACCAACCATAGTAATCAAAAAAGGCCCGTCCCATATAGGGGTAGAGTGGTCACACATGTAAGGTTGGAATAACGGTCACAACTTACACCAATCCATTTTCGAAAACCACACACACACTTGCCTCGGTACACCACTTATTTCTCAAGTGGTTACCTATGCCATCATCGTCTCCCTCGGGCATTAGTGGCATCCGACGGGTTTTTTGAAAAGTCATTGAAACTATTTCCTTTCCATCACCATGCATATTCCCATCCCATTTGCGTGTCACCTACAAAGCATCCTATCTACTCCCACCCGCATAACCCTCATAAGGATGGTAGGGTCATGCACGATGCAAGTATCAACGGTAATGTATCGGAGGCATCCCATCGAAAGCGGGTACCTCACCAACATGATCAGCATCATGGAAATAAGTGCTATATGCCATGCAAATAAAAAGGGTTCTTAGTCATGGTCAAAGGGTTGCTTGCCTAGCTCGGCAAAGTCTTCGAGGTCTTCACACGCTTCCTGTCACTCCGAGCACTTCATCTACTTTGTCAGCTATCACCGAAAACAACCGCAATAAGCAACACAACAAGTAGAAAATAAAAGATCTTGATAAATAGGACTATTATTTTTCTTCGACACCTCTGGTCATGAGAAAAATAACCAATGAGGTTTTGGTGTATGTGGGTCAACGGGGTATTTTGAATGGTCGAAATGAAGGAAACGATGATCCTATAAGATGTCCATAGAAAATAATTATTTTAAAAAGGAATGGATGGTACCAACAAATAGGGTACGATTTTAGAAACATGCAGGAAGTGGTTTCACTGGATTTGGAGTGGGGATGAAATTCCTATGATTTTCCAAAGATGGAATAAATGGAAACTAGGTCATTTATTAGATCCAACAAAATAGGTGCATGGCAAAAATGTTCAACATGGCTAGACAATTAGGGCATGGCATTAAGATCTTCTGGAAATATTAATCACTCCATTTGGAGCTGACTTGAGTCCTCTATGAATTTTACAAGTGGGACATTTCATAGTTCAAATACAAATTTGAATTTGAACACAACAGAAAAGTTATCTGGAAAAATGATTAGGATATTTCTTTGGATTGAGCATGATTTTAGGAACAACTAGGACTTTGAATCATCAGATTTGGAGTTACCTAGAATTTATTTTGAATTATATTGCTTCACTCGAAAAATAAAAAGAGAAAGATTTAACCGGAAGGCCAAACTGATCTCTGGGCGCAATTTAACAAATGCGACGGCCCGGTGGCTCGGTCGGGCGTGCGAAGGCCACATCGGAGGCACCTTTATAGTAGAGCACTTTCGCTCTGGGAAGGCAGGTAAGGCATGGGGCGCCTCCTCTTAAACGAGGGGGGTCAGGTTTTAGCCTTTGACCGGCGGGCCCCGCCTGGCAGGTCTTCTCCCACCTCGCGCTTGAGCCAGGGCGAGACATGGGAGGCATGGCAGAGCGCTCGCCGGCATCGTCCCGGTGGCATAGGCCACCACCAGCAATGCTCCGGCCAGCAAGGTGAATGGGATGGAGCCCCGCATCCACGTGGGAGGTCTCAAACCCCGGACGAGGCCGAGGTTGACGGCGGCATCGGTCATGGCGGAAGCGGCCATCGACGTCGGTGGGCATGGTTCCATGACCTAGCGAAGAGAAAAATGGAGCACGGGGAGCCTCATGAGGTATCGGGGATCCTTTGGTGAGGCTTAGAGAGGGACGCAACGACTGGGGAGCTCCAATTTGAGCGAGGCCAAGGCGGAGGGTTTTCAGACATGGGGCGGGAGGAGGGTGCCGGAGGACGAACGGGTCGTCCTGGGAGGTTCACATGGAGGATAGGGGCGAAAGGAGGGCCGAGGTGAGATCGGGAGGGTTCTTATAGGCAAGGGTGCGGTGCATCGTGAGCTCGTGCGCCGGCTCGTACATTGTCACTACTTGAGGGTCGTGGGAGCATGTCTATGAGCTTTGTGGACGAGGTCCACGTCAAGGGAAGGAGCAAGGGAGGACAGAGGAGCGCGCGTGTGAGCTCGCCCACTGGCCGAGTTGGGCGGCCATGGCGTCGTGCGAGCATGCCACATGAGGAAGAGAGAGGAGGGGGACAAGGGGTGGCGTGTTGCGGACGCCAAGATTCCCTGGCAGGCGTGCTCGGGAGGCCCGAGGTGGTCTGGAGGTAGGGATGGGCACCGCTGTAGTGCACTAGTGCACTGTTGCATGCTCCAGAGCAGCCAAATGGCATGCCATGGCATGCCATTGGTATCTTGGATGTGGCCACCAGTGTCTATAGGGTCTAGGAGGGAGTATACAAAGTGTAGGAAGCATTGGATGCTGCTGGGGGTTCCTTGGTTGACAAGAGAAGCTGAGAGAGAGGGAAACTGATGTCTAGAAGGGAATCTTGGGGTTTTACCCCCCCCCCCCAAACAATTGAGGTATGGCCATGCAAAGCTTACTGGAGGAAGAAGGCATCATCTGGGAGTTGTGGTAAAATTTTGAGATCAAGGAGAAGAGTAGAAGTGGTCAAAACAATAACTTTTGTAATTCAACAGAAGGTGTTTGATGCAAGTTTGAGCAAGTAAAAAGATTCTCCTTACTACGAGACTTAACAGGATCAAATGGTAGGTAAAATTAAGATTTACCACCAAGTTTTAGATTTCTTGAGGAAATTTGCCAATGTAACTTCGGCAAACCCTAGAAATGGGCAGAACTTGATTTGTTTAGATCTAGCTATGAAAATCCATTCTACTTGATGCACCAGTTGGTGTGGTAGCATTATTTGGGTATTAGAGCATACCAAAAAAGTTTGGAATCAAATGGGGAAACTTGACAATGCAAGAATTTCCAATTCTTGAAATCAACAACAAAGGGTTTGAGGGGATTTGGACAAGTTAATCGGTTCTCCTTGATTGTCGGGGCCCCTATCCTAAGCCATAAGAATCCAGCCTGTAACACATCACATCACTTTGCGGTCTCACGCACGGTTATCTCCACAGCTGCCACCTTACCTGGGTCGGGACCGTTTACGTCTTTGGCCCACGTATGTGAATGTGTCACTAGCATTCAAATGTCAAAGAACCCGGGCCGACATGAGTAGTCGTAGAACCTAAGTGGCACATCCATACAGGGATAGGCATATGTAACCAAACAATGGAGGTGTCGATCTCTAGCATGTGTAGACGAGTCATAGCAAGCTACAAGGACTCCATTACGCCGTGTGACATAAATGTCATCACTACATGTAGACGAGTCGTAAAAGGCTACAGGGACTCCATTACACTATGAGATATTTCACCGAAGGGAAAGACACAATAGCAAAGAAGGATACACGCCAGTCAATCAATGTGTCCGGAGCAGTAGCAAGCTACCAAGGCTCGGTGGAAGCACAAAGAGGCATTTCCTCGGAAAAATTACTACTAAAGGCACACAACTAGGTGTCGAATCCCATACATACCGTTGCACGTCACGCGTATGCACGACATGCCCGATATGCATAGATACAACTATGGCATCACAACATAACCATACAACATTACACCATTTATTAGAAGGCTCTTAAGAGCCAACACAATAAGATGATACAAGTAGGGGTCACAAGACCCAACATTCAGAGCACTCAAACAAACAAGAGGAAGTTATACATGTCTGGGTACAGACATCTACAAAAGTGACTAGAGGAGCCTGAAAAGCTACAACGACCCTACCCAAGGAACCAGACCTTTGTCTGGGATTCCCAAACTAACCCGGTCAACATCGAACTTCACATCGTAAATACCACTAATGAGACTGACGTCTCCTCTGCAAAAAACATAAATGAAGCAAACATGAGTACAAGGGTATTCAGCAAGACTTACATCAGAACTAACTACATATGCATCAGTATCAATGAAGGGGGTTGTGGAGTTTATTGCAGCAGGCCAGCTTTGACTCTTGGCTAACATGTACTACAACTACAAGTGCTTTCTTTGAGGTGGAATAGCGTACACGAGTCCACATATTCGCCAATCAACACACCACTATGGATCCACTCCCGTCTCCCTACGAGAAGGCCATCCATAGCACTCACGCCTATCTTGCGTATTTTAGAAGTATCCATTTCACTTATCTATGAACCACATAAGTTCTCCAAGTAGTCCATATCCGAGGACGCGGCTATTCGAATAGTTTATTTAACCCTGCAGGGGTATATTTCTTCACACGTGCTCCCGCCACTTATCGCCATGTGCACGGAAAAGGCACCTAGGCAACCTTCAAGCGGAAGCCCAGCAAGGGAGCCGGTCACAACCGTCAATCACACAAGACCCTAGTCTAGGTTTATAGCCTGTCTGAGACTAAACCCACACGGAAGTCCGGCCGAAGTTTCCGCTACGGCCTCAAACGATGTGCGTAGGGTTCCCAAGCCCACCGTTCGGGTGCCACTTGGTACATCGTGCCACTGTGCCTATACCGCATCACAGTCCACCCCGTCGGGCAGTGCTATGCACGACCACCAGCACTTTTCCTACAAACACCAGAAACTAGTTGCAACTCCTGGACAGAGATCTAGGCGATTAATAAGTCGAGCGGGGTCATATTTTAGTGCCCAACGTGTGGTAGTAACTGTCTTGGATCACAAACACAGAACTCAGTTCTTAAGGACAGTCCCAATGAGACAACCCGCCATGTACTCCTACATGGCCTCTCATCGCTACCTTTACCAAATCGTGTTCACACACTTAGCTCGCACAAAGTAGGACATGAACAATGCCATTCCGATTCATCGCCGAGATGGATCAGACCGGACACGACACGACTCTAAGCATAGCAGGCATAGTAAGTAAGCAAGCATGTATGAGTAAGCACAATAAGGCTCAAGCAGTTGGTACTCATGCTAAGTGGTTTCAACTATTTACTGTGGCAAAGACAGGTCATGCAAAGGAATGGGTTCAACTACCGAGAACAGGTAACAACTGAATCGTTCTTGTCCTAATGCAATAAAAGAGAGCAGGAGCAAGAGAGTGGGTTCATATCAGTATGCTCAAGGGGGTTTTGCTTGCCTGACAGTTCTAAAGATATTACTTCTCTTCATTAGTGTCAATGTTCACATCATTAGAACCATCATAGCGGGTTGGTTGAGGAAGACGGCGAACTCAGGGAGGTGCAAATGGCCGCGAATCGCCGGCGAGGAGCGCCGGAGCCGGAGCTTGAAGATGATGTCAATGGAGACGACAAAGGGCTCCTTCGGTTGCTTGGCTCAGTGGGAGGTCGAGTTTGACGTCGCGGTTTTCCTAAGCACGGCAGCAAGGTACGAAATGGTCGGCAGCTATGGTGGCTACGAGTGGCGACGACGAACACTTTCAGCCGTGCACGTGAGAGAGAAATAGGGGAGGGGATGAGCACGGGGAGGAGAGCGAGACATGCACGGGGTCACGTGGCGTTCCTAGACGACATCCAGACAGGGGAGGCAGGCTGGAGGAGGCCTGGCGTATGGCCTCACGCGTCGGGCACGCGCACTCTCGTCCTCCTGCCGAGAGGTCACGGACGACTGGCCACTGGGCCAGTTGGGCCGGCTGGGCTACACGGAGGTAAGTCGACAGGTTTGCTCCTTTTCCTAATTTTTTTCTTTTCTATTTATTTGCTCTGTGTTTAAAATATTTGGGTAAAAACCCTAAAGACAAAAACCCTGTTGGGGTGGTAATTATATTATTCAACAATTTTGAAGAAACTAAAATATTCATGGTGCTTTTATTTGCCATTTACATCACATTTTCTGAATTATTTAAAATGTCAACTTGTTGTGAAAATGAAATGCACCCCTGATATGGTGTTGCCAACATTTATGAGAGAGGGGGAACATTTTTAGAGAGCATTTTGAAAACATTGAAAATTCAATTTTTGGAATTTTGTTTATTCAATGAGATGCTAGGGTTTCTGTTAATCCCCAATTCATGTTGAAGGAAATAAAACATGATGACATGAATGCTCACTGATGCAACTAATAAAGTTAATTGCAACAAATTCTAGGGCAGTGACAACTCACCCCCACTAAACAAGAATGTCGTCCCGAGATTCAGGCGTAGGGTATGAGGACAAAGGGGACACAACTACCAAAATCTTCATGATCCAATTGCGCTTCTCGAAGGTGTTGCTTCACTTGATCATATTGACTTTGACGTCTTTGCTTTCGGGATCTTCATCCAACAGAAAGATAATAGGGATAGAAAGCTCTACAAGAATTGATCTTTACGAAGATCGAGCGACTCATGACCAAGTCATGGAATGAGATGTAATAACATCTCTCGAGCTGGGACACAAAACACACGTCGAGAACAATGAATGAGGCGGATGATGGAGGTCCAATTAGTAGGTAACAATTCCACGCTTAGAACAGATGGTGACGGGGTTTCAAGGTAGCATGGTGTTAGTTGCCCTTCTTACCATAGCGGGCACCTTAGGGAAGGTGACTCGTAGGATTATCCCTTAAGTGGCAAAAAGAATTACTTTTGATACAAAGATCATTGAAACTCTTCATACCAACCTACGGAAATTCACAAGTGATCGTTGGAAGGAATTCAATGAATGGCATAATCAGATCGAAGGGAAACTAGAGTTATAAAACTACTCGGCAACGGAAGGCACATTCCACTTAAAACCAATAGTATAAACCAGTGTCTGAGCGTGCTCTCAACAACTTGAGCATTTCCATATTCATCAGGGTTTTTAACAACATTCGTGCCAAGGATCCTGGCAACACCTCATACTACCATGATGAATAATGATGGAGGATGCAGATGCAAGGAAGACAACACTTTCTCGGATTTCACCTTAGCTATGCCAAGGGAGCGAAATCTAGATGATCGACCGAGAGACATTTAGCACTCCGCTTCTAATGTTCTCCTTAATGAAATAGCATAACCCAATTATAGGTAACATTTGGTATCTAGAACATCAAGTAAAAGGTCGGACTTCGGAATCTCAAAAGGTCCATGAGAAACAACTTCTGAATAAGTCATATGAAATCCTCATGGGGAAGTGTCTAAATTTACTGATACAAGTTATTATAATAGTAGGTCTTCCGGCGAAGTGCCTTAGCCAAAACATCACTTTGCCGTGTGACAGAGAGACCAATATTATAATTCTTTGGGAAACGTCCCAACCATAATATCTGCCCGAGATTCAGATATGGTTGGTGTCAGGATAGTCCAGACTCAACATGTCTGAAAGTGAAACGTTGCAACACAAATTGAAGAGATGACATTGCAAGATTCTCGGGAAATGAACTATGGGCGTCAACTCCAAAACATGAGCTAGATTGCAAGACACATGTGAACACACTGTCCAAGACAATTATGACCACATAGAAATCTTACAACAAAACACTACCGAGTTCTGGATGGAGCCATCATTGGAGGTAGCGAAGTATTGTGCACGTCCGCCAGGGCCCTTTAGGAGTAACACTTAACTTATTTTCCTTAAACAAATCAATGAGTGGCTTGGTGTGCTAGGGATTGCATGTGGAATGGAGATGATCAGTCTACCAAAACATAGAATGCTTCACACGTGCATGACTGACTTGGGATGATTCCAATGAAAACAACACGACCTTTCTCAAATTCATGGCGGCAACTTGCACCATATGCACATGAACTACGAGTAAGTCACTTCTTACACCATGCATATGCTTCATGTACAGGACACGAAGATATTACCTACAAAGTTTCCAACACTAGCTTAATGTCCAACGTGAATCATGGAACAGATGAAAATGTTATCGATGGGCCCAACAACAGTTCATCAAGATATCCATATAGATGGGATTCCACAACTATGAGAACAAGGTGATAGCATTGGTCAGACCAAAGGATATAATGTTGTATGCTCGAGGATACATCCACGAGTAAAAACAACATTAGGAAGATCTTTGGTTCTGATTTGATTTGACGATAGCCAAAACTCAAATCAAATATTTAAGAAGACAATAAATACAACAATTGATCACAAGGATCAACCTATCAAGATATCATCTTTCTTCTATGCACACATGCACAAAAACACAAAGATATCCCTTTGACATGAGCTAAGTTAGATCAAGTTTTTATCTTTCAACTCTCCAAGTTTTTGTTCAGCTTAACTAACTAGTTCAGGGGTATCCAATACAGATTCTTGGATAAATGTGATTTATAGAAAAACCATCTTGATCACGAACTCAACATAACGGTCAGGGGACAGCCTGGTGATACTTCCGAGAAGATATTCAGAAAATCACAAACCAGCAATACGTTATCACGCTCAAGAGCAATATTGCTTTTCAAGGCAAGATGATATGATCATTCAAGCGAAGGATTGACACAATCCTAATTCGTTGATCGAAAAGTGCACCATGGAAAATGGACTAGGTAGCACGATCAATCTTAGTATGACAATTCAATGACCATCACACCAAGAGTGAGATTATTGTCCATTAACTACCAAGCAACAAAGTTGTTAGGAGTATTGATTACGCGCATCACGATTCACTTGTCGGTGTTCTGGTTACAAACAACACAGAGACCGGGAATGAATGGTGATGGCGAAAAGTATCACCACATCAAGATTTCATCATAGGGCGTGCAATTCTCATGATAATCTTGACATGAAGAGGGTAATACCTCAAGGTAGAACAGAGCAAAAGCTGGATTGGCATTTTGATCCGCGGAATACAACGGCTTTGACCCAATCCAGCAAATGGATGAGGTACAGGAGTTTGCTTCTCCTAGCCATTCCAGAATAGAATGACTTGATAGACCATAATAATAGTCAACATCGATAGCACAATGCATGACATACTCTTGACTATCCATTTATAGATAAAGGTCAGAATACAGATGAAGAGGGGCAAATCAAGTGCACATGATTTTTCCTGAGTTGTAGATGCATAGGTTAACATGTTGAACATTGTTCAACACAGTTCTTCCGGATAACCCATGCAGAAGGGTAGGATTGCATAGTCACAGCTATGGAACGGAGAACTCACCACGAGCACTCATGTTGTGATCTTTTGTTCACGAGGAAATTCTGCCATGATGGTTCATGGTATTGGAAGGATGATATAACACGAACCTTGAGGGCTATAACAAAGTTACTAATCATCCGAAGGGAACAAGCAATTACTATCAACAGAGGTGAGCAGAATGATCCTTGGGTTCACGAACCTAGATACAGAATACCTATTGACTAAGTAGCATCAAAACATGCTTTTGATGACAATGGCTAGAATTTTCACACTGGGAACAAAAGACACAACTAGACTGTTGGGTGGTTCATGAAACAACATGGTTTCCTAAACACCTTCATCAAACACGTCGAGGTAATATAGTACCTCAACTCAACAATTAGTGTGCTTTGTCTGGCCTGAAAGACATTGACTCAAGATGAAAGAGTTTTGCAATTTCATCAGGTAATTTAGAAACCTTGGATAACTCGGACAACATAACGGCTGTGCGGGCATGAAATATGAGGCAACCTGCACAAGAAAACTGACAACATAACTTCGAATTCTTAAGGAGACATTGATCCAGTAAGACAACAACTTTCCTATAGGTCTACAGCATAGTAACTCGTCATCATGATAGATAGATGAGAAACCTAGTTCTTAAACACTGTAGAATAAAGAAGAGGGTGACTCAGAATTAGAATGACACAAGGAAAGGAGTAAAAAGAGCCTTACGTTCCCTTCCACAATCAATTCCCTTATATAACTAAATAGTTCTAGACTCAACATCGACCAGTTTGGCTTGGTAATCCTACAGGCAGTCAGGCTCTGATACCAAAGATATCGGGACCCCGATCCTAAGCCATAAGAATCCAGCCTATAACACATCACATCACTTTGCGATCTCATGCACGGTTATCTCCACGGCTGCCACCTTACCTGGGCCGGGACCATTTGCATATTTTGACTCACGTATGTGAATGTGTTGCTAGCATTCAAATGTCAAAGAACCCGGGCCGACATGACTAGTCGTAGAACCCAAGTGGCACATCCCTACAAGGACAAGCATACGTAACCCAACAATGCAGGTGTCGATCTCTAGCGTGTGTAGACGAGTCAAAGCAAGCTACAAGGACTCCATTACGCCGTTGGACATAAATGTAATCACTGCATGTAGACGAGTCGTAGCAAGCTACAGGGACTCCATTACACTACGAGACATTTCCTCAAAGGGACAGACATAGCAGCAAAGAAGGATACACGCCGGTCAATCAATGTGTCCAGAGCAGTAGCAAGCTACCAAGGCTCGATGGAAGCACAAAGAGGCATTTCCCCGTAAAGAGTACTACTAAAGGCACACAACTAGGTGTCGAATCCCATACATACCGTTGCACATCACACGTACGGACGACATGCCCGATATGCATAGATACAACTATGGCATCACAACATAACCATACAACATTACAACATTTATTTAGAAGGCTCTTAAGAGCCAACACAATAAGATGATACAAGTAGGGGTCACAAGACCCAACATTTAGAGCATTCAAACAAACAAGTGGAAGTTATACATGTCTGGGTACAGACATCTACAAAAGTGGCTGGAGGAACCTGAAAAGCTACAACGACCATACCCAAGGAACCAGACCTCTGTCTAGGATTCCCAAACTAACCCGGTCAACATCGAACTTCACATCGTAAATACCACTAATGAGACTGACATCTCCTTTGCAAAAACATAAATTAAGCAAACGTGAGTACAAGGGTACTCAGCAAGACTTACATCAGAACTAACTACATATGCATCAGTATCAATGAAGGGGGTTGTGGAGTTTATTGCAGCAAGCCAGCTTTTACTCTTGGCTAACCTGTACTATGACTACAAGTGCTTTCTTTGAGGTGGAATTGCGTACACGAGTCCACATATTCACCAATCAATACACCAGTATGGATCCACTCCCGTCTCCCTATGAGAAGGCCATCCATAACACTCATGCTTATCTTGCGTATTTTAGAAGTATCCATTTCACTTATCTATGAACCACATAAGTTCTCCAAGTAGTCCATATCCGAGGACGCGGCTATTCGAATAGTTTATTTAACCCTGTAGGGGTATACTTCTTCACACGTGCTCCCGCCACTTATCGCCATGTGCACGGAAAAGGCACCTTGGCAACCTTCAAGCGGAAGCCTAGCGAGGGAGTCGGCCATGACTGTCAATCACACAAGACCCTAGTACATGTTTATCGCATATTTGAAACTGAACCCGCACGGAAGTCCGGCCGAAGTTTCCGCTATAGCCTCAAATGATGTGTCCAGGGTTCCCAAGCCCACCGTTCGAGTGCCACTTGGTACACCATGCCACTATGCATATACCGCATCACAGTCCACCCTGTCGGGCAATGCTATGCACGGCCGCCAACATTTTTCCTACAAACACCAGAAACTAGTTGCAACTCCTGAATAGAGATCTAGGCGATTAATAAGTCGAGTGGGGTCATATTTTAATGCCCAACATGTGGTAGTAACTGTCTTGGATCACAAACACAGAACTCAGTTCTTCAGGACGGTTCCAATGAGAGAACGCTCCATGTACTCCTACATGGCCTTTCATCGCTACCTTTACCAAATCGTGTTCACTGCCCTAGTAGGACATGAACACTGCCATTCCGATTCATCACCGAGGTGGATCAGACCCGACACGACACGACTCTAAGCATAGTAGGCATAGTAAGTAAGCAAGCATGGATGAGTAAGCACAACAATGCTCAAGCAGTTGCTACTCGTGCTAAGTGGTTTCAACTATTTACAGTGGCAAAGACAGGTCATGCAAAGGAATGGGTTCAACTACCGAGAACATGTAACAGTTGAATTGTTGTTGTCCTAATGCAGTAAAAGAGAGCAAGAGCGAGAGAGTGGGTTCATATCAGTATGCTCAAGGGGGTTTGCTTGCCTGACTATCCTAAAGATATTACTTCTCTTCATTAGTGTCAATGTTCACATTGTCAGAACTATCGTAGCGGGTCGGTTGAGGAAGATGGCAAGCTCGGGGAGGCACAAATGGCCGCGAATCGCCGGAGAGGAGCGCCAGAGCCGGAGCTTGAAGACGATGTCGATGGAGACGACAGAGGGATCCACCGGTTTCTTGGCTCGGTGAGGAGGTCGGGGTTGATGTCGTGGTTCTCCTGAGCACGGCAGCAAGGCATGGGATGGCCGGTGGCTACGGTGCCTACGAGCAGCGGGACGAACACTTTTGGCTGTGCGCGTGAGAGAGATAGGGGAGGGGATGAGCATGGAGAGGAGAGCGAGACGTGCACGGGGTCGCATGGCGTTCCTAGATGATGTCCAGAGCGGGCAGGTAGGCTGGAGGTGGCCTGGCATGTGGCCTCACATGTCGGGCACGTGCCCTCTCGTCCTCTTGGCGAGAGGTCAGGGACGACTGGCCATTGGGCCATTTGGGCCAGTTGGGCTACACGCAGGTAAGTCGCCAGGTTTGCTCCTTTTCCTATTTTTTTCTTTTCTATTTATTTTCTCTATGTTTAAAATATTTGGGTAAAAACCCTAAAGACAAAAACCCTAGAAATTATTTTGGGGTGGTAATTATATTATTAACAAGCCCCATAATAAGTTTCAATTTTTTTGAAGAAACTAAAATATTCATATTGCTTTTATTTGCCATTTATATCACATTTTCTGAATTATTTAAAATGTCAACTTGTTGTGAAAATGAAATGCACCCCTGCTATGGTGTTGCCAACATTTATCAGAGAGGGGGAACATTTTTAGAGAGCACATTGAAAACATTGAAAATTTAATTGTTGGAATTTTGTTTATTCAATGAGATGCTAGGGTTTCTATTAATACCCAATTCATGTTGAAGAAAATTAAACATGATGACATGAATGCTCACTGATGCAACTAATAAAGTTAATTACAACAAATTCTAGGGATGTGACATTGATGCACCACTTGGTGTCGATGCATTATTGGAGGATTACCACATGTCCATAAACTTTGAGATGAATAGGAGGAAGTTGGCAATGTAGAGTTTCTCAAATTTGGATCTGGACAGGGAGGGTTTTGGGATATATTTGTGAATTAAAAAATTGGTATTGAGATGAAACTTGGCAAGATGATCACACATATCATATGTGACATGCTAGAATTTTCTTGGATTTATTTGAGAATATTTCTTATATAAATATTTCAAATGCTTGAAATAGGCAGATAGGGTTTTGAAGGGTTTTGTCCAATATTTTGAACATGAACAAGTGTTGAAACTCTTCATATGGATAATATATGTCCATTGAATTTTCCTACATTTTCTCAAATATTTTGAAAGCATAAAAATAATTTTTCCCTATAAAAGACCATTTCTGGCCTTAAGAAAAAGCCTTTAAATAAAGTAATAAAATAATCTTTAAACATAATATTTCTTGGTTTTGGGGAGTTATATATATATAGTAGGTTCCAAAGAAATCCATTGGGGAAAAACAATCCACCAGAATTAAGGACTTGTAGTACAAACCTCAATTTTAGGGGGTTTTGAAAACCTAAATTTAATAAATGTTTTTTGGCCAAAATAATATTTGATAAAAATAGTTTTAGGTCCTATACACATGGTATAATCATTGGACAAGATGTTAGATCAAGGCAAAGAGTTTTGAGAGTAGGAGGGACTTTATGAATATAGAGCACTAGCAAGCAATCAAACAAGCAAGCAAATAGGACACAAGTCAAGCATTCATATGCACTCAAAAAGTTTTTGTTGTCCCTAATTTTTGAGTCATGTTAACTTAGTCATGAGGCAAAACACAACATGTGACAGACCTACCCCCCTTACAAGTATCACGTTCCCGAGATTCCTAGGCTAGGTGTTCGAAAGGTGCAGAAATTCAGAGGTGAGGTAGTCTTCACATTCCATGTTGCTTCTACTCCAGTGTGGTTGTTCTTCTGGATCTTGAATTTCTTGATGATATGTCTTCGAGAGCACCGTTGACTTGGTCTAAGGGTGAATAGGGTTCTTGTAATATGTTAGGCTTGCATGTGTATTCAAAGTCAGAATACGGGGCAAGAAAATGCGTTTGCGTGCTGGTCCTGGGGTTGCTCATGCTGCTTTGTGATGTCTAGATGTCTCTCTCTAGTCTACATGGGTCAAGGTCTTGGCTTAGTTTGTTGGTAACGGGGAATCGTCGACTTGTTGGAGTGGTTGATCTGCCGGTGCTCATGGATCTTCAATCGTAAGGACGTCGAAGTCTGTTGGCATAGGCTTCTCGTTGATGGGGAAGTCCTTATCTTCCTTAAAGCAGGAGGTCTTCAGTCGTAGGTGGTCTTCATCCTTGAGAGTGTTGAAGCGCGTCATCGTAGGTTTCTCGTTCTTCTTTGGTTGTTTGCACGTTTCTGACGGGTCTTTGAGGGTTCGATCTACTCGTCTCTCCGTAGCCATTAGTGGGAAGGTATGGGTTGGGTCTTGTCCCTATGACTAACCTTAGAGACTTGCTGCCGAAACGGGTCCTACCATCTGGGCAGGTTTCAGCGGGGTTCTAGATAAGTTGACTATTCAGAGTATAGATCAACCATGTAATCCCCAAGGTCTGAGGCTTGGCAAGTGGGGTGAACTACCTCTAACGGTGTTTCACCATGATCCAATCAAAACTTACACCCTTTTTTGGACCAAAAGGGGGCTAGCAATGAGGTCATGACAGTCCTTCCACTCTGTTCTAGGGATCTAAAGGGAGTAGGGACGTCATGCTCAACGTACATCATCAAGGTGATGGAGTAAGAGGTGCTATCATCTTCTCGGTTCCTTCCTAGTCAGGAACTAATGGATAACCAGTCATAAGAAAGGATTCTTTAATCCTCTTAATGTCCATGGGCTTCATGGGGCTTGAACGTTGGTACTTTTGGATATAGTCTAGTTGATATAGCCGGAAGAGGATTGGTGGTTGATTTATTTTGCTTCTTCTTCATCATTGTCACGGCTTCGCAATCGTAGTGGTTCTTCATCTTGCTTGGGCAAGAAAGTCTTTTTCTGTAGGGAGGGTGCTTCGTGGAGTCTAATTCCTTCAAGGTGAGACCTTATACTCAAGAGGCATGGTAATGGGTGTTCCCGGGGCTTGTCCGAATAGGACTAAGATGTCCCTTCCTCTTGTTGAAGTATGTCATTCGTGAGGATAACAACATATTCCTCCAAATACCGCATAAACACATTGCTCATGGGATGTGTGAGAGAGGCGGTCGTTTGTTCCGGGTGTTCACTTGTCCTTGGGTTTTTGGTCCAACCTAATACAGGCCCTTGTGGCCACCGTCCATATAAACATGTCTGGTGGACGTCGGGGTGGAGTATCGGTCATAGTCAAATGACTTAGAACCAATACCTATGGTTATAACCTGATCACATTGTGGCTCAGTAAAGGTTAGAGGTTTCAAGGAGCTTAGGATGTGAGTGAACATCTACCATCTTATCGTCGAGCACAGTTCTTAGATGCCAATAGTACTGCCTATTACTCCAAACAAAATCACCCTATATCCTCGAAGGTATCATCTCGTATAAGTCAACTCCAATATTACACATGCTACTCATATCTCCAATGTTTTGAGAGAAGCACTATACCGAAAATCTCATATGTATACTATAGCTAACTCACATATATCCCTATATAAAAATCCTCGAGATAATTTACGAACTGCTAAGCTTGATCATGACACTACCAATCCAAGTGTCCTACTGACATATCCAAGGTCTAAGGTATTGCATTACTATGCTAATGAAACATGTAATAAACCACTCCAAGATCTTGTTTCCTTCCTACAAATCCAATTAATCGATCCACAAATACCATCCACTATTACATGACCTATTATTTCTACAAATCCAATACCGGTGTCCTCCCATATATATCCAGATTTCCTAAATCCCCAAATTCCAGGAAGAACTATCTCATCACAGTATAACCATCAATCCCCATCATGATGGTGCAGTGAACTCTGATGTTAGGTGCACATGGATCCTTGAATCGCTTCTAACAACAATTTAATATTCCTTGTTTATCTTCCACCGAGAAACATGGTATCAAAACCAAGATCATCGAAATATATCCAAATTACTCTGAACCATGTGGTTTGTTTGATCTCGAGCGCCTATTAGAATCACCTATTTAAGTCCAAGGTTTACATCTAGTAAGAATTTCCTACTAGTTACTCCAGTTACTATTGCAACATCATCAATCCACTATAAATATTATTGCCAAAGTCACGTCATTTATCCACCAATAATTTCCTCTTGTGATCACAATGGTCCTAGTAAATCCAATTTGCTCAAGGGGGAAGTTGTAGGACTGGAAGTATGTCTAGAGAGGGGGTGATTAGACTACTTGACCAAATAAAAAATTTGCCTTTTCCCAAATTTTAGTGTTTGCAGTTTCAACATTCATGGTAAGTCAAGTACACCCTACACATGCATGTCTAAGAGTATAGCAGCGGAAAATAACAACAAACATGAGTTGAAGGGATAGGGTAGGAAAATCAAACACAATTGTAGAGATGATGATTTTTCCTATGGTTCCGATAGGTGGTGCTATCGTACATCCACGTTTATGGAGTATTCAACCCACGAAGGGTAACGGTCGCGAGAGTCCACGGAGGGCTCCACCCATAAGGTTCCATGACGTAGCAACCTTGACTATTCCATAATGGCTTCCGTCCACGAAGGACTAGCCTCACTATGGGTAGATCTTCACGAAGTAGGCGATCTCCTTGCCCATACAAACTTTGATTCAACTCCACAACACAAAATAGGAGGCTCCTAAGCGACACCTAACCAATCTAGGAGGCACCACCCTCCAAAAGGTAATAGGCTCGGTAATGACGATGAACTCCTTGCTCTTGTGCTTCAACATGATAGACTCCTCAACACACAATCACTCTCTCACAGATTTGGCTTGGTGGAAGAGATGATATTGGTGGAAAGCAACTTGGGGAGGCTAGAAATCAATATCCATATGGCTAGAGTGGAAGATCTTGATCTCAACACAAGGGTAGGTGGTTCTCTCTCAGAAAACTAAGTAGGATCGGTATGGAATAGTTCTGAGTGCTTCACTTTCGAGTGGGTGGTGGTGAAGGGGTATATATAGGCATCCCCAAAAATCCAACCGTTACACACAAAATAACCAACTTGGTGACACTGATGTGTTAATCTCGGTGGTACCAAAGTGACCAGAAGGTGGCAACTTTTGAATCTCGGTGAGACCAATATAGGAAACTCGGTTGCACCAATAAGGTGACAATTGGTCAGATTGTCATTCTCAGTGACGTCGATCTAACAATCTTGGTGGTACCGATATTGTGAATTTGCGTAAAAGAAACTTGGCAACCTAAACTCGGTGCCACCGGTATGGAATCGGTTGCACCGAAGTGGATAGGGTTTGACTGAGTCTGTTTGAGGTTGAGAATCGATGGCATCGGGATGGAAATGTTGGTTGCACCGATTTTTAATATTTGTCTTTGAACAGACTTTGGTGGGAGAGTTTGTGGGTGTTTTGGTGACTATCACTTGTGCACGTATGAGCATTTTGTTCACCAACAAAACCTTACCCCCTTTTAATAGCATTGGCTTTCCTATGGAGTCAAAGTGATTTCTCACAAATATAAAATGTAGTCCTGTGCTTGAAGCTTTGCAAACCTATTTCCTTGCATCTTGGGGTATTCCACAATCTCCACAATCCTTTTGCCAATCCTGTCATTGAATATTTCCTGCAATATACTTAGTGGAAGCATTAGTTCAATGACTTATATGTTGTTATAAATTACCAAAACCACCAAGGGAGCAAATTTGCTTTCAATCTCCCCCATTTTGGTAATTGATGAAAACATATAGATCAAAGCTTCGACATATGATATAAGCAATGAATATAATCGTCGCTTTGAGAAGTATGTGATAAGCAAGAGCTCCCCCTAAATTTGTGCATAATTTTGAATGGGGCACAATCGATTAGGTACATGGGGCACTTCTTCCATGTCACATACAACTTGGTGGTGTGCGAGAATAATTAGAGTGAACATCATTGCACACCACAATCAAGCAATGGTGAAAGATCATCTCATTAAGCATTAAGATGATAGGAAGTAGTACATCACATAGAAGGTGTATGCTCAAACACAAAGAACATGTACGACAAGCAACCAAAAGACAATTCATTTTGAAAAATTAATAAACACCAAAACACTCTCTCACTCGAAGCCTAAAGATCTATATACACTTCTCCCCCTTTGGCAACAAGTTACCAAAAAGTTGAAAGGCATATATCTAAGCGTTCTTGGGTTGATCTCCTCCGGTTGTTGATGAAGGAGTCGAGAGAACAGCATCGGCGAAGATATCTGCAGATGTCGTGGATGGAGTTGGAGTGGCAGCTGGAGGAACTGAAACTGATGGAGCAGGAGCTGAGGTGACAGCAGCAGGAGCTGATGAAGAGGGGCCCAAGTCTAGAGCTGGCACAGTGGCTGATCTGGACTAAGTAGGAAACCGTGTGCCTATCTTGAGAGGTGATCCATCCTCCTCCTCCTCATCATCATCATCTGAAGAAGTCTGAGAAAGAGGCACTGAGTCAACTTCCTTCTTGAGCTCATTGATTGTCTTAGTCAGCCCATCCACCTTATCATTAAGGGTCTTGATCCTATTTTCAAATATCCTCACAAGACTGTTCTAGTTGTCCAGAATCCCCTCAATATCCTTCTGCATACCCTGCACTGATGATATCAATAGTCCATTTGTTCATTTCTAGATCTAGGGACTTGAGCACTAGTGGCTCTAACTTCCTCTTTCTCTGCCTGAGCTGCAGCAGATGTGGGATGTTCAGCATCCATCACCACAACATTGTCCTCGAGATCTGGCTATAGGGGAAAATGGGGACGATTTAGAGCAAATATGTGATTCTCCAACTTGGATTTGATGAGCATCTGGATATAGGGTGCATAGCAGCAAGAGCGCTTCTGATCAGCAACAACCCTCTTGATTGTCTCAACAATCAAGTCCATGACTCTGATCCTGGTGTGTTTGTCAAGGTGGATCAACATGTTGATGGAGTAGCCTCGGATCATCTTGTCATCTCCTGACTTGGGCATCAAAGTATGCCTCAGAATGGTGTTCATGGAGTGGAGGCCAGCCTAGAGACAGTAAATAGATCCTAGTATGTGAGACTTCACGTTAGCAGCAGGGATATCCTTGTACATGTTAGCCATAGCATTGTGGCTCTCCTTCGATTCTGAGTAGACATCCAAATCTCCATCTTGAGATTCTGTGACTCCTAAGATGGCAGCCCATTCATCAATAGTGGACTCATATCGTGCTCCTTCAGTTATCCATACAATCCTACCATCTTCATAGAAATGAGCAGTGGAGTAGAATTGCATGATCATCTCATCATTCCAAGCAGTAAACTCTCTGCCAACAAACTCATCCAATCCAATGCAGTGAAAATTATCTTGGACACTTGGAAAGTAGTCCTCATTCTCCTTGATGAATTTCCAGTCCACATACCTCATATCACTCATAGCTGGACTCTTGTTAAAAAGCACAGTCTCATAGAAATCATGTTGCTCTTTGGTATAGAATTTGTAGTCCACAGTTGTCTTCTTCCTTTGGGCATATGGATCAGCAGCTCTCCATGCCCTCAATATAGAGTCTTTCCTCTTCTTCATATCTTTAGCAAGTGGATAGCTAGCATTATGTAGTGGATGGTGTGGCATAAGCTTCAGTAAGGCAGTCAAGTCGTCATCCTCTTCTTCTCTAAAGGTAGACCACTTGTTCTTCTCAGAAGCAGGAATCTGTCTGGATGACCTCTTGGATTTCTCAGCAGCAGCAACAGTTTTCTTGGATTTGGTGCTCTTGGTGGTTGCAGCCTTAGGTATAGCATCCGCCATAAGCTTTGACTTCTTCTTGGGAGGGGCCTTAGCAGCTGGCTCTACCTCCTCTTCAGCAGTAGCTGCCTCCTCTAGATCTTCAAACATAGATGTAGGCCTGCCAAAAACATGGATTATCCTCTTTCTGGCCTTCTTCTTCTCCCTTGCCTTCTTAGGCATAGACTTCTTTGGGGGCTCAACAGTCATTGTAGCTCTGGCACTCTTAGGTGCTCTCATAGATTCAGGAGGTGCATATGTTTTGCCAACCACCCTGCTGGAAGAGGTGGCCTCATTGCCTGACTTCTTGACAGCCTTCTCTTGCTTCTTGGCAAGAACCTCATCTGGCGCAAAGTCTGAATCTTCTTCATCTGAATTCAGTCTCTTCCTTGTCCTTGTAGAAGCTTTAGGCAACCCATGAGAACTAGGGGTGCCTGGATCTGAAAATGAACTAGGCTCAGGACTAGTGCCCGAATCCATCTCAACACTCTGTTCTCTGAAGTTGCTCTCACTGTCATCTGAAGCAGACATCTCTCACCTTGTGAATAGAGTGTAGAGGAGAAGAAGAAGATGAGTCATCACAAAATGAGGCTGATTTTTGAAAGTTTGAACAAAAGATTTTCAAGATTTTACATTCTATCACATGAAAATCGGTACAGCCGAAGCAAAAAAATTCGGTGCTACCGAGACTGACTATCCCATTAACAGAAACTTGGAACTCTTTTCGGTGAGACCGAAAAAAAGTACTCGGTTTCACTGAGACAGTTCTCAGCAACACAGACAGGCAAATAGGTGATACCGATTTGTTCACTTCGGTTCTATCGAGTTCCATCGGGCGGAAGGCAAACCCTAGAAAATCGATGGTTCTCTAATGTACGGAGTTTTCTCATGGATAGAAAGTTGTGAAAACTATGGCTTTTAGAGAAAACCAACTTTACTGCGCAAGAATCATACGGGGAGCGCAAGAAAGATTGAATCCGTACCCTATCTCAGTGACGGATCCGCTACGGCGGTGACGGCGGCGAAGATGCCCGTCGACGGCGAGATTCCTAGTGGCGGAGACACACGGGGAGGCAAGGCGATGACCAGGGGGTCCTTCTGCGGTAGCTTAGGGTTTGGGGCGTGACGATTGAAGATTGAAATTTTGAACCGGTGGGCCACAGCTTATATACCCTACACTGTCGGTGATACCAATTCTAAATTTTTGGTGTCACCGAGTTTCTCAACTGTCAGCTGATAGGGAAACTCGGTGTAACCGAGAATATGGAATCGGTAGTACCGAGATAGAAAACCAGATCAACCCTACGCATTTGGTGAGACCGAGATTTTGCGGTTGGTTCCACCGAGATGCACTTGGGAGGTTTTAATGGTCAGTCCTTGTCAATACAGAACTCCGAGTGCTCCACACACAGAGGGATCGAAAAGCACTTGTTCAATTTTTTTGATGCAACATGAATAGAGTATGAGGTGAGAAAGCATCGATAGCTAAATAGTGGTCCTAGGCATTCTTGTCCATCCAATTGGCAAAATAGAAAATCAAGAGCCAAATAGCAACAATTGGATGTCCTCGAATGAGAAAATAAGTGCAGACCAACATGCTCACACAATAAGATGCCAAATGAAATCATGACAAACATGCACATACACACTAGCATCTAACAAGCACTTGGGAAATGACGAAGTCATCTATATATGAGTATTTGACTTAGGATCCAAGTAAGAATACTTGATCATAGGTCATAATCATCATTTAAGCACAAGTGGGGTTACCACTTTTACATAAAGCATTTAATGTTGTCACATACTAAGAGATGCTTTAACTCAAGTCTTAGAGTAAAGCTCTCCCTTGATGTGACATCCCCCCATAAGAGGGATAAACTAACCTTGGGTTTTGTCGATGAAGACTTCATGTTGGTGAGGTAGTTGTGGATGCTCAAGGTTGATGAAGATAACCAAGAGTTGGGAGCATCGTTGTTGTTTCCATACTCTTCTCACCTACATGGGCTATTCCCAACATACAAGAGACAAATACAAGGATATCTATGGACATGGAGTGCAAAGCATATGTTATGATGTCCATTGATCTGTTGATTACCTTGTCCCTTGCTTACCTTTGAGGGAATGTGTGACTCCTTGAACTATTGCATAGAGTTGATGTTGTTTGCAAATAGTTCTTGTCAATAATGAATATGAGTGAATTTCATTGGCGGAGTCACCCCTCAAGAACTCTCTAGTTCTTCTTCTTGCGACCCACATCAAGTTGATGGGGATCCTTGGTGTTGCAGTAGCCTTTGTAGAAGTTGAGCTTGAAGTAGCCTTGGGAACCCACTCCACCAAAGCTAGGGATTCATCTTCATATGAGTCAATGTCCTCTTAAAGCTTGTTCTTGCCCTTGAGCTTCTGTTCTTGTGGTGGTAGGTCATCTTGAGTGTTTGTCCCCTTGGGAATAGTATTTTCACACTTCCCCTTTTGAGGAACAAACTTGGGTTCGGGGTATTGACCTTTTTCCCATTCAACTCCATTTGTGTTGAAGTAGCCAACACCACGATTATTACGGTATCCTCCGTGCTTGCGTACAATTTCCTTAAATTGCTTACACCCGACAAGACTCTTGTAGATACCTTTTCTATAATTACTTTCAATAAGGCATTTTCTTACTCAAGTGTTCCTTGGCTAAGAGGATCATCATGAGTGGAATCAATAGAACTACTAGAAGCAACATCATTGGATTTGGCATTTTTATTGTTGCTACTAGATGAAGAACCTTTCTTGCCTTTGTTACTAGATTGCTTAGTTTTAACTTGAGGCATGAAGTTAGATAACAAAAGTCGCTTGTCTAGATAAGAGGAAGTCTTCTTTCGAAGATCGTCATTGTTAGCTTTAAGGAACTCATGCTCTTGCTCTAAATAGAGATTCTCGAAGCGTAGCTTCTCATGTGTCCTTACAAGCTCTCTGTAATCTTCTAGAGTTGACGCATGAGCTAACTTAAGAGTTTTTAGTTCTTGAGTTTGTCGTTCTATTTCCAACTTATCATCAACGCACGACTTATCTACACTAGAGTGAGTACTGGCAAGTTCATTTTGACTATCATTACTAGATTTGTGAAATAGCAAGTCATCTTCAATTAACAAGTCATCTTCATCACTATTGAAATCAAGATACTCGGGGTGTGATACCTTGGCCCCTTTATCCATGAAGCAACTTCCACTCCCTTTGTTTGGTGAATCAAATAGATCATAGGAGTTGGTAGTCACTAGTGCAAGTCTAGCAACACCTTCATCTTGACTATAGTCACAGTTGCAGTGATAGCTTCTCTCGGAGTGGTTGTCGGAGTCGAAGCTGGAAAACCATTCACCAACATGTGCTTGATGTTTTGTTCTTGAGTAGCTCTTGGTGTACTTGTCCTTCTCTGAGTCCCTACTTCTCGTTGAGGGTCTTCGTTCATAACGATCATCTCTACTCCTTCTATCTCTTTGAGGTGAATCATCTCTTGAGCTTTGTCTTCTTGGTGACTCTTCTTTTCTCTTGTAAGGAGTCGTGCACTCGTTGGAGTAGTGTCCGGGCTTCCCACAATTGTAGCAGTTTCGGTCACGACTTGACGAACGCTTCTCTTCATATCTTGAGTTGGAGCTTTGATCTTTGCTTCTATTCTTGTAGAACTTGTTAAATTTCTTGACCATGAGGCTTATATCTTTATTTGTGACAAGGTTGTTGCCTGAGGTAGCGGGAGCATCAATTGTGGCTTTGTAAGCATGGCTAGACTTGTGATGAAGCTCTTCCTTGTCTTTGAGTGTCATCTCACGGGCAACAATCCTTCCAATGACTTCCATAGTCTTGAGATCTTTGTAGTTGGGCATCATTTGGATCAATGTTCACACAGTGTCGTATCTCTCATACAAAGCTCTAAGTATCTTCTTGATGATGAATTTGTCGATCATTTCTTCGCTTCCTAAGCCGACAATGTCATTTGTGATGAGAGCTAGCCAAGAGTACATTTCCGTGACTCCTTCACCATCCTTCATCTTGAACTTGTCAAGCTGACCTTGAAGAACATCCAACTTGGATTCTCACAGGGACTCAGTTCCTTCCTGCATATCAACCAAAGTATCACAAATATCTTTTGCATTTTCAAGACGATTGATTTTGTTGAATTCTTCGGAGCATAGACAGTTGAAGAGAATGGCACATGCTTGAGCATTGAGTTGCAACATCTTCAGCTCATCCGCGGTCGCTTCATGATCCGGTTGCCTTTCATCCGCAAAGAACTCACCTTGCAAGCCAACACGAACAACAGCCCAAACGACGGGGTTATGACCAAGAACATGCATTTTCATTTTGTGCTTCCAACTAGAAAAATTAGTGTCATCAAAGTACGGACCACTATGGTGATAACTTCCCTCCCTAGACGCCATACTCTCCTAGATTGTGAGACCAATGCAATGGAGACCAAAGCTCTGATAGCACTTGTAGGACTGAAAGTATGTCTAGAGGGGGTGATTAGACTACTCGACCAAATAAAATTTTTGCCTTTTCCCAAATTTTAGTGTTTGCAGTTTTAGCATTCATGGAAAGTCAAGTACACCCTACACATGCATGTCTAAGAGTATAGCAGCAGAAAATAATAACAAGCATGAGTACAAGGGATAGGGTAGGAAGATCAAACGCAATTGTAGACACGATTATTTTCCCGTTGTTCCGATAGGTGGTGCTATCGTACATCCACGTTTATGGAGTCTTCAACCCACGGAGGGTAATGGTCGCGAGAGTCCACGGAGGCCTCCACCCATAAGGGTCCACGAAGTAGCAACCTTGACTATTCCATAACGGCTTCCGTCCACAAAGGACTAGTCTCACTATGGGTAGATATTCACTAAGTAGGAGATCTCGTTGCCCGTACAAATTTCTTGGTTCAACTCCACAACATGAAATAGGAGGCTCCCAAGCGACACCTAACCAATATAGGAGGCACCACCCTCCAATAGGTAATAGGCTCGATAATGACGATGAACTCCTTGCTCTTGTGCTTCAAGATGATAGACTCCTCAACACACAATCACTCTCTCACAGATTTGGCTTGGTGGAAGAGATGAGATTGGTTAAAACCAACTTGGGGAGGATAGAAATCAAGATCCATATGGTTGGAGTGGAAGATCTTGACCTCAACACAAGGGTAGGTGGTTCTCTCTCAAAAAAACTGGATGGGGCAAGTATGGAATAGTTCCGAGTGCTTATCACTCGAGTAGGTGGCGGTGAAGGGGTATATATAGGCATGCCCAAAAATTGAACCGTTGCACACAAAATGACCAACTCGGTGACACCGATGTGTTAATCTCGGTGGTACCGAAGTGACCAAAAGGTGGCAACTTTTGAATCTCGGTGAGACCAATATAGGAAACTCGGTTGCACAGATAAGGTGACCAATGGTTAGATTGTCATTCTCGGTAACGCCGATCCAACAATCTCGGTGGTACCAATATTATGAATTTGCGTAACAAAAAGTTGGCAACCTAAACTCGATGGCACCGGTATGGAATCGGTTGCACCGAAGTGGCTAGGGTTTGGCTGAGTCTGTCTGAGGTTGAGGATCGGTGGCACCGGGATGGAAATGTTGGTTGCACCAATTTTGAATATTTGGCTTTGGACCGACTTTGGTGGGAGAGTTTGTGGGTGTTTTTGGTGACTATCACTTGTGCATGTATGAGCATCTTGTTCACCAACAAAACCTTACCCCCTTTTAGTAGTATTGCCTTTCCTATGGACTCAAAGTGATTTCTCACAAATATAAAATGTAGAGTCCTCTGCTTGAAGCTTTGTCAACCTATTTCCTTGCATCTTGGGGTATTCCACAATCTCCACAATCCTTTTGCCAATCCTATCATTGAACATTTCCTGAAATATACTTAGTGGAAACATTAGTTCAATGACTTATATGTTGTTATAAATTACCAAAGCCACCAAGGGAGAAAATGTGCTTTCAGAAGTAAGCTATGCTACTCTATCAATCTCGATCCACCAAGCTCGTCTACCAAAATTAAGCCTCGTTATCCACCAAAGGGTCTCAACTGCTTGCTCAAGACATCTATTATGGCTAAATCAAATAATTATCCACAAATTGTATATCCTTAGAATGATCCTTCCTATGGGATGAAGGTTCTAGTGCTAGCGTAACAAGGAAGGATGTTTGTTCACTATGATCACTAGCTCCATAATGAACCTAGAGACAAGCAGGGGTTATTGGAGTTCAATAAGTGCTTTGGCAAATCCATGTATTAAACACATGATCAACAACTTGAGATGGGGAATATCATGAGGTCTAGGTGGGTCTAGGGAGGGGTTTCCAATCTTGAGGGGAAAAATAACACTACGGGGTTGCGTCTGGTTGAGTGTGTTGTAGTCAAAGTCTTCGATGTTAGTTGATTGTCGAGGTGCATCCTTGGTGCATCTTGTCTTGCCGATCTTCAGTTGGCGCGATGAGGGAGATAAAGTAGCATCGACAGGAGTGCCTAAGCGGGGGGGTATAGTGCAAGTGCAATCAAGCAAGTGCCGAAAACACCAAACACAAACATCAAGGTAAGGTAGGTGATATAGTCGCGCACCTTTTGCCTAGGTCATAAGTGTGACTTACACCAAAGCACAAACAAGCAAATCAAACAACACACATCATGGTTCCGTTTGAACCACCATACGGGGCACAAACAAGCAAATCAAACAACACACATCATGGTTCCGTTTGAACCACCATACGGACTCGACTTCGCATAGGGGACACACGACCTAGCCTACCCTAGGGGTCCTTGGACTCAGTAGTCATTCTGGTTCCGTGTCTTGGAGAGGAGTCCGCTCGGTCTTCTGGGTCTTATTTAGGTGTCGCTATGTCTCTTGTTGTTGTTTATCAAAATGATCCTGGTTGCGCCCGAAGGGTCCTTGACGACTTCTGGTCTGTTGAGTTGACGACGAAGGTGATTCTTCATGGCTGTTGTTGGCAGGGCCTTCTAGTGTCCTTGTGATCGTGACAATGCCTTCTTTTCTTCTGAGACGTCGAGGGTTCCAGGTAGGCAATATTTTATGAAATGACATTAACAAGGCATGGTAGAGTTGTATCCTGCCAGTCATGTTAAGGATATCATAGGCACCAAGAGCGGGGGATGATGGGAACCGTTTTCCTGCTCACTATAGTGAGGCGGACCAAATGGCAAGGTTCTCATTCATCGATGATTACCGATACAACAACGGTAATGATTGGATTGATCTAATAGTGATGCATATAATGATCATGCATTTCTTACGCCCTGATTATCATGGGCCAAGGTTGCATCATCTCGCGGCAGTGTCGAGGGTGTCATCATGTTCCAAGTCTTGATGCCTCTGTTCCTTGAGAAGGTTTCCTCTGTTGGTATCATTTTGTCGTGGTGTCGTTAAAATCGTGTGAAAGTCTGGCAAGGTGGCTTCCTTCCAAGTTACCCATGAGGATCTCAAGGAATCCAGTGCTTAAGGGCACAGGGGTAGTAGTGACCGTTTGCAAAGTTTTGAAAAGCAGATGAGGAAAGCTAAGAGGAAAATGGTGGAAGTCCTGAAGCAAAAACCTTTGATTCCTTTGAAATTTTAGGAGAGGTGAGAATTATAGTGGCTTTGTAAGTAATTTTGAAGGTCTGGCAAAATAGTTTTGTCCTAACTAACATCCATGCTAACTAAGGCTTCCTAAAGCCAGGATGGCTCTGATACCAGCTCTATGGGGACCCCGACGCATAAGTCGTGTTCACCGAATGCACGTGTGTAGTGATCCCAGAGATCAATGCTCACTAAACACATAGAAACTTGAATACAAGTCTTACATCCTTACATACCGTCTTACACATATAAAGGCCACCTAGGCCAAGTCTTACATAGATAGTGTCGCAAGGGTCTTACACTTTAACATAACAAGAAACAAAAATCTTGATTGAAAGTGTGAACCCATGTCATCTGACTTAAACCTACAGGCATTTTTATTGGGAAGCGTCCTAGTTCGCATGTTCGTCACCAATGAACTCTTCACCGTATTCCTGTTCTTCCATGCCTGGCCAATTAAATAACCAGTGGCAATCCAATGAGTACTTTGAATGTACTCGCAAGCATCCCATGTTTGGAGCAAGGTAATAAGAATGCATGATATAGCACTAATAGGTAATTTTGCAAAAATCTAATTTTGAGTGCAGTGACATGATCAAATAACTATGTCAGCATGCATCAACAATTGGCAGATATCCATATGAACAAGTTGCAGATATCGTCATAAGCAGGGATTGAACATCTCATGTCCAATCATCACACCCAGTCATCATACTTGTCTCAAGTATCTTCTCCGTTTCGTTCACACACGCACACACACCAAGTTTAGTAAACACTGGACGGAGCACAAGAGCAGTCATCCAACTGTCCTTGACCGAGGACGCAGCTATTCGAATAGTTTTACACTATGCAGAGGTTGTGCGCTTTCCCCACAAGACATGGGAAACTTCCGTGTCATCCACGGCTCGCGGTATATCACATACCCGAGGTAAGCACCCGAACAATGCCTTTCCCATGGTGATACTAAACAAAGAGTCCACTCGTTGGTGCCATCCCTCATGATATAAATCACACATATCATCCATGAGGGCACAGAACGGTGTGCCCGATGCCTGTAAAGGCAATGCATGATCGCCCATTCCAGTATGACCCCGTCTCGAGAGTAACCAGTTCACTCCCTCCACTAGTAATGCGGGTCTCTCTTATCACCAACCATAGTAATCAACAAAGCCCCGTCCCATATAGGGGTAGAGTGGTCGCACATGTAAGGTTGGAATAACTGTCGCAACTTACACCAATCCGTTTTCGAAAAACACACACACACTTGCCTCGGTACACCACTTCTTTCTCAAGTGGTTACCTATCTCATCATCATATCCCTCGGGCATTAGTGGCACCCGATGGGGGTTTTTGAAAAGTCTTTGAAACTATTTCCTTTCCATCACCATGCATATTCCCATCCCATTTGCGTGGCTCCTACTAAGCATCCTATCTACTCCCACCCGCATAACCCTCATAAGGATGGTAAGGTCATGCACGATGCAAGTATCAACGGTAAAGTATCGGAGGCATCCCACCGAAAGGGGGTACCTCACCAACATGATCAGCATCACGGAAATAAGTGCTAGACGCCATGCAAATAAAAAAGGGTTCTTAGTCATGGTCAAAGGGCTGCTTGCCTGGCTCAGCAAAGTCTTCGAGGTCTTCACACGCTTCTCGTCCACTCCAAGCACTTCATCTACTTCGTCAGCTATCACCAGAAACAACCACAATAAGCAAAACAACAAGCAAAAAATCAAAGAGCTCGATAAATAGGAGTGTTACTTCTCTTGGACACCTCTGGTCATGAGAAAAATAACGAATGAGGTTTTGGTGGATGTGGGTCAAGGGGGAATTTTGAATGGTGGAAATGAAGGAAACGATGATCCTATAAGATGTGGATAGAAAATATTTCTTTTAAAAAGGAATGGATGGTACCAACAAATAGGGTATGATTTAAGAAAGATGCAGGAAGTGGTTTCACTGGATTTGGAGTGGGGATGAAATTCCTATGATTTTCCAAAGATGAAATAAATGGAAATTGCGTCATTTATTAGATCCAATAGAATAGGTGCATGGTAAAAATGGTCAACATGGCTAGGCAATTAGGGCATGACATTAAGAGCTTCTAGAAATTTGAATCACTCCATTTGGAGCTTATTTGAGTCCTCTATGGATTTTACAAGTGGGGCATTAACAGAAAAGTTACCTAGAAAAATGATTAGGATATTTCTTTGGATAGAGCATGGTCTTAGGAACAACTAGGACTATGTATCATCATATTTGGAGATACCTAGAATTTATTTTGATTATATTGCTTCACTTGAAAAGAAAAAGAGAAAGATTTTACCGAAAGGCCAAACCGCGCTCTGGGCGCAATTTACCAAATGGGCCGGCCCGGTGGCTCGAACGGGTGCGTGAAGGTCACATAATAGGCGCCTTTGTGGTGGAGCACTTTCACTTCGGGAAGGCGGGTAAGTGCAGGGCGCCTCCACTTAAACAAGGGGGCCCGGGATTTAGCCACTCACCGGCAGGGCTCGCATGGCAGGTCTTCTCCCACCTCCCGCTCGAGCCAGTGCGAGATAGGGGAGGCGGGGCAAAGCGCTCATCGATGTTGTCCCGGTGGCATAGACCACCACCGGTGATGCTCCGGCCACCGGGGTGAACGGGATGGAGCCCTGTATCCACCAGGGAGGTCTCAAGTCCCGGGCGAGACCGAGGTTGACGGCATCATCGGTCATGGCAGGCGGCCATCGGCCTCGATGGTGACGGCTCCACGAGCTCGAGAAGAGAAAACTGGAGCCCGGGGGAGTCTTATGAGGCAGTGGGAATCCTTTGGTGAGGCTTAGAGAGGGAGGCAACGACCAGGGAGCTCCAATTTAAGCAAGGTCGAGGCGGAGAGGTTTCACACATGGGGAAGGAGGAGAGCGCAGGAGGACGAACGGGTGGTCCTGGGAGGTACACACGAAGGATAGGGGCAACAGGAGGGCCAAGGTGAGCTCGGGAGGGCTCTTATAGGCTGGGGCGCGGTGCACCGTGAGCTCGTGTGCCGCTCGGACATTGTCACTACTGAAGGGCTTGGGGGGTCGCGGCAGCGTGTCTATGAGCTTCGTGGACGAAGTCGACGTCCAGGGAAGGATCAAGGGGGGGACATAGGAGCGCGCATGTGATCTCGCCCACTAGCCGAGTTGGGCGGCCATGGATCACGTGCGAGGAGGCCACAGGAGGAAGAGAGGAGGGGGGCAAGGGGTAGCGTGTTGCAGACACCCAGATTCCTCGGTAGGCATGCTAAGGAGGCCCGAGGTGGTCGGGAAATGGGGATGGGCACCGTTACAGTGCTCTGGTGCACTGTAGCATGCTCCTAAGCGGCCAAATGGCATGCCATGGCATGCCACTGGTGTCTTGGATGCGGCCACCAGTGTCTAGAGGGTCTAGGAGGGAGTATACAAAGTGTAGGAACATTGGATGCTACTGGGGGTTCCTTGGTTGAGAAGAGAAGCTGAGAGAGAGGGAAAATGTTGCCTAGAAGGGAATCTTGGGGTTCCCCCTTCCCCCCCCCCCCCACACACAAACAATTGATATATGGCCATGCAAAACTTACTGGAGGAAAAAGGCATCATCTGGGAGTTGTGGTAAAATTTTGATATCAACGAGAAGAGTAGAAGTGGTCAAAACAGTACCTTTTGTAATTCAACAGAAGGTGCTTGATGCAAGTTTGAGCAAGTAAAAAGATTCTCCTTACTGTGAGACTAAACAGGATGAAATGGTAGGTAAAATTAAGATTTACCACCAAGTTTGGGATTTCTTGACGAAAGTATCCAATGTAACTTTGGCAAACCCTAGAAATGGGCAGGAATGGATTTGCTTAGATCTAGCTATGCAAATCCATTCTACTTGATGCACCACTTGGTGTGGTAGCATTATTCCGGTATTAGAGTATACCCAAAAAGTTTGGAATCAAATGGGCTTAACTTGACAATGCAAGAATTTCCAATTCTTGAAATCAACAGAAATGGGTTTGAGGAGATTTGGACAAGTATATATGTTCTCCTTGATGCACCACTTGGTGTGGATGCATTATTGTAGGATTACCACATGTCCACAAAGTTTGAGATCAATAGGAGGAAGTTGGCAATGTAGAGTTGCTCAAATTTGGATCTGGACAAAGAGGGTTTTGGGATGTTTTTGTGAATAAAAACAATTGGTATTCATATAAAACTTGGAAAGATGACCACACATATCATATGTGACATGCTAGAATTTTCTTGGATTTATTTGAGAATAATTCTTATAGAAATATTTCAAATGCTTGAAATAGGCAGGTAGGGTTTTGAAGGGTTTTGTCCAATATTTTGAACATGAACATGTGTTGAAACTCTTATATATGGATAATATATGTCCACTGAGTTTTCCTAAAATTTCTCAAATATTTTGAAATTATAAAAATAATTTTTCCTATAAAAGACCATTTCTCGCCTTAAGAAAAAGCCTTTAAATAAAGTAATAAAATAATCTTTAAAATAAGATATATTTTGTTTTTGGGATTTATATATAGTAGGTTCCAAATGAATCCCTTGGTGAAACACAATCCACACGAATTGAGGACTTGTAGTACAAACCTCAATTTCAGGGGGTTTTGAAAACCTAAATTGAATAAATGCTTTTTGGCCAAAATAATATTTGATAAAAATAGTTTTAGGTCCTATACACATGGTATGATCATTGGACAAGATTTTAGATCGAGGAAAAGAGTTTTGAGAGTAGGAGGGATTTTATGAATATAGAGCACTGGCAAGCAATCAAACAAGCAAGCAAATAGGACACAAGTCAAGCATTCATATGCACTCAAAAAGTTTTAATTGGCCCTAATTTTTGAGTCATGTTAACTTAGTCATGAGGCAAAACATAGGGTGTGACAGACTCCTATGCAACTCAAATACCAACTTGACAGTGATCCGAATGGTAAACCTATGGATCAAAAGGTATATCGCTCCATGATTGGATCATTACTTTACCTTTGTGCATCTAGACCGAATATCATGTTGAGTGTGGGAATTTGTGCACGATTTCAATCTGCGCCTAAGGAGAGTCACTATGTGGCTCTCAAGTGAATCTTTCAATATTTGCCTCATACCCAATACTTTGATTTATGGTATCCCAAGGGTGCTTCATTTGTTCTCACTGGATATACTCACTCGGATTGGGCGGGAGACCGTGTGAAAAGGAAGTCCACTTCCGGAGGCCGCCAATTTCTTGGTCCTTCTTTGGTAAATTGGTCTTCAAAGAAACAAAATTGTGTTTCTCTCTCGTCCATCGAGGCCGAGTATGTAGCCGCAGCAAGCTTTTGTGCTCAGATCCTTTGGACAAGGCAAACCTTTCAGGATTATGGTGTCAACTGTGACAAAGTGCCTCTTTACTGCGACAATGAAAGCACGATCAAGATCTCCAACAAATCAGTTTAACACTGCAAGACAAAGCATATTGAGATTTGTCATCACTTCATCTGGGATCACACCAAGAGTGGAGACATTTATCTTATTCATCTCTATACTAAGGAACAACTTGTAGTTATATTCATGAGGCCATTGGATGAAGCAAGATTTCGCTAGTTAAGGCATGAGCTAAATATCATTGATTCGAGCAATGTGGCTTGACATAGTGCACACCCCACCACACTCATAATCATGTCTTGTTTAGGTGTAGGCATGGACATAGGGGGGTCTAGTTCTCTTAATAAACTATCCCTCCTCCTATTATGCATAAATTGATCAAGTCTTTCACATTAGTCATTTTTGATGACACTTGTGCTTCAAAGACGAGTTTTGGTCATGGCCCAAAGATTAAAATCTTCGTTGTGCCATACCAATTGACTCAAACATAGGTGGACTCGGCCACCGCCCCCTCCAAGAGAGGAATTTGACCTTATTTGTGTCTTAAGTTTGTATTTTTTGATTTCTACTTGATCTTGCTCGTGTTTTTGGGTCCTAGGTGTGGGCATTCCCCATGGTATTTCTATTTGTGTTTTGTTTTCTTCCAACCATGGAGTTTTCCCCCATCATACTCATATGCCTTTTTCTCTATCCCAAGGTCTTCTCATCTCGAAACCCCTCTTTTCCAATTGTACGCGTTGATCTCTTGGTGGTGGTGCCTGTGGCCGGGCGGTACAATCGGTGTGAAAAGCAGTTCAACCGCTAATCCTCCGGTTGTTCCACCCTAGCGGTACAACCGGGGGTGCCTGCGGTTCAGTCGCTAACCCCACCAATCCCACGCGTCGTGAGAAGTCTTTAGCCGCCAAGCAGAAACCTGCCAACCAGTGCACTCCTAGAAGCATGTTGAATCAGACCGGGTTAGGTTTCAAAATCCTTATGAGGTCCTCGTTGCTCACAGGTGGACCACTCCTCAGTTCTGGAATGAACTACAATTGCAGATTATGCACGAGCTCTATGACCATCACAAGAACAAGTTTGCCAAGCAATGGACTATTGACATTGAGCACTAGAGGAACAACATGGATTACTTTGGAGAGGCATTAGCAGTGTGTGAGGAGTTTGACTTGATCAAGCTCATGACTATCAATTGTCCCTTTGATGTGCAGCTCATTCACCAGTTTTATGCCACTGTTCACTTTGGAACTGATGAGGCTCGTACCCTTTCCTTCATGTGTCGTGATTAGATTTTCCAAGTCCAGTTGCATGCCTTCTAAAATTCTCTTGGTTATGATGATACCGGCCTCACTGGAAATGGCGGCATCCGTCCTCATGATCAGGCTACTCCTCTGGATAAAGTATATTTAGACCCCTTGTACATTCCTGGGCATGGGGTTCCTGGAGCCACTAAGAAATTGTAGCAGGTCTATGATATTTTGCACCGTGTTTTCCGGAATGTTCTTCTTCCCAAGGTTGGTAATCAAGATGAGATTCATGGATACTTTGTTGATCTTCTTGTTGCCATGAAGAACAAAGCTGGCTCTGGGGATACGTTTGATGCCTCCAAATGGATGTGGGAGGATATGTACTCCATGGTCTTCTAACAAAAAGTTCCCACCTATGCACCTTTCATCACATATTTCCTAAACTCGGTGTGGGCAGTTCGTAGGCTTGGAGAGCCTCTCTCTTCTCCAAACAACCTCATTGAGCATCAGGTCAAGCAACTCTAAAAGAAGAAGCATCTTGCACCGTGCTTCCCAGCTAACGACCCTGAGGATGTCTTTGCTACTCCCAGTGACAATGATTTTGAGCTTCCTATCGGCGCCAAGCCATCTTTGATCTCCAAGCTCTCCAACAAGTTAAAGAAGACCTTCTGCCTCCAGACTCATGTTCAGAACAAGCTCTATGAAGCCCATGTCAACGAGAAGCTTGTCAGACGCAGACAGATTCAGATTATGCAGGCTCTCCATCTTGAGGCCGCCAGTGGTTCTGAGAACACCATCACTCCTAAGGAGCTGTGGATCAATGCACATATCACTTGGACTGATGATGAGACCTCGGGTCAGCCTGCTTCCTCCTCCTCTATTGTTTTTGCTGCTGCTGATGATGACGATGATGATGGTGATGGTGATGATGATGGGGCTGGATCTGATGATGATGATTCCGAGGAGTATGAGGAGGTCTACTGAGTTATGGGGCGTTAGCATCACTCTTTTCCTTTTTGGTGTCTTGATGCCAAAGGGGGAGAAAGTTACATTATGACAGGATTTGCATGGGTGTTGCGTGGTTGACTATTGTTTTCTCTGTTGTGTCTTCCAGCTGAACTCTTATTTGCTCTTAGTTGGTTATGAACAACCTATCTTGTGTGAAGACTATTTGCCTTTCAGTATAGTCTGAGATTAATCTTGCCCTTGCTATTAAGGTCTTCTTATTATCTCGTTCATTTGCTCCTTATTGTTTAATTTTATATATTTACCCATTGGTTGGTCTACAAAATCATGGGGGAGCTTCGATTCTTGCACAGGTCTCATCTGGTGCACACACTGAGGGGGAGCTCCACTTTTATTTTATAGATCATCAATGCAAATCGTGTCGTTGTCATCATCCACCAAAACGAGGGAAATTGTATGGGCATTCTCTTACCCTAGTGTTTTGGCGATGATGACAACTCACTATGATCTAACCGTGTGTCAAGTTATATAGGTATTGTGTGTGGGACACAAGACGGTTAGGTAGTCCCTCCAAACGGAAAAGATCGAAGACGGTGTTCTCTACGTGTGTATTCTCTTTGGTTGTAGGGATCCCGTACTATTAAGAGGGAATCCACATTGGAAGTTCTTGGGTGAATCAGTTCTATCGCACATCTTTTACACCCAAATCATTCCTCCTCATCATACAGAAAGAGGCCCCTCTTTCATTCCATGCTTGCCGGTTGTACCGATGTCCTGACCTGATGCATCACTCGCTCCGGACATCCGGTTTGACCACCACTTCATGGGTGAAACCCTAGAGGTGTTGACACTGAGAAGTCCCCAGCAATTGTACTGCTACCTCTAGGTGGTTGAACCGCCCACAGTTGGGTGACCTAGGGTGGCAGCTCCGGGTGGTTGAACTGGCCCAGCATTGGGCTACAACCCGACTCTGCTTTGTTCGGCTCCGGCTGTTGGGCGGACCTAGATTGGTTGTACTGCTATACTGTATAGCCCGGTACTACTGGTGTCCCAAGCGGTTGTACCTATTGGGACATTGCCTCGTCTAGTTCTCTCGCTGGGCTATTACATCCTAGCCACCTTTGTGTTGTGGCCTGGTGGTTGGGCTGTAGTCGGGCGGTTTTACCGGTGATGCCGGTTGTACCGCCCACAACTCTGGTTGTACCACTGGCATGTATTTCTGTCTATAACGGTTCGAAAATGGGGGACTTATATAAAGAGGTGGTTCTTCCACCTCTATCTTATCTCTTACCTGTCTCTCTCACCATTGATGTCCATTGAGCTTTCTTGCCCGATGTCTCTCGCTCTAGCCACCAAACTTGTTGTCTCGCTAGGGATTGGAGGAGGAGATCTAGATCTACACTTCCACCAAAGGAAAATTGATTCCTCCATACTTTCTTGTGTGGTTTTTTTACTCTTGGGAGTTTGAGCACCCTAGACGAAAGAGGTCACCTCGAAGCCATATTCCATTGTGGTTAAGCTTCGTGGTTTCATTGGGAGCCTCCAATTAAGTTGTGGAGAGAACCTCAACCTTGTTTGTAAAGGTCCGATTGTCGCCTTCAAGGGCACTACTAGTGGAATCACGAAATCTCGCATTGTGTGAGGGTGTGAGGAGAATATTGTGGCCCTAGTGGCTTCTTGGGGAGCATTATGCCTCCACACCGTTCTAACGGAGACGTACATCCCTTTAACGGGAAGGAACTCCGGTAACACATCCTCATCTCTGTTGGTTCCACGTGTGGTTACTTCTTACCTTTACTTTGTGCAAGCTATTTGTATTGTTTATCTCCTTGCTTGTATTGTTATTGTAGTTAGCAGCATATAGGTTGCTCACCTAGTTGCATATCTAGCCAACCTTTATGTTGCTAAGCCTTACTTGTTAAAGAAATATTAAAAAGTGTTAGTTGCCTATTCACCCCACCCCCTCTAGTCAACCATATCGATTCTTTCACACCATGATTACATACCTTCCACTTGGGATGATTTGAGACTTGCCATGAGAAACACATTCGTCCCTGCTTATTATACTCATGACATGCTTAAAAAGTTACAACATTCAAAGCAAGGTAGTGACACCGTAACGAAATATTATGATGATTTTCAAATGACCTTGTTGCATTCCTCTTTAGAATAAAGTGAAGAAGAATTTATGGATAGATTTTGGGGAGAGTTAAACCATGATATTAAGGAGATACTGATTCATGAATATTGTTATCCTATGGACTATTTGTTTAAGCTTGCTTGCAAAGCTGAAAAGGAAATAACACAACATGTTGCCCACAAGGAGAACGAGCGCAAGGTGCACACTCCAAGAATTGATATGGTTGTTCCTTCCAATACTAGGTGTACTATGACAACCAAAGCAATTGTTGTAAGGGCTACATCACCTTCACCGTGTGACATGTCACCACCGAGAGTGCCTACATCATCTGAGTTGATCATAAGAGGTAATGGCAAAGATATTGATCTTCCACCTCCACATGAGTATGATAAATGCCTTGTCAATTCCAATGTACCATGTGATGAGCTAACCATTACTTTGATCACGCCACCTATTTTAGAAGACCATGTTCATTATTTGACTTTCCCATGTGATTAGATAACTACAATATCAACAATTTTGAGTGCACCCATTGGGCCAATGTTGATGAGAAAGAACCATGTGCATCAGGAAATAAATCAAATTTGGATCAAATATGTTTTAAAATAATTGTGTCGCTGTTTAATCATTTTGATATGACCTCCAATCTTGGTGATGATTATGTGTAAAATGACATGTTGCATGTTTTCTTGTTTAAGCATGTTGTTGATGGTAAATTTGAAACAAGTCAAGTTTATTTACCAATGTTCGGATGGTTTAATGATGAACATTCTCAATCTTTTGATATGAATAAGGGATTCACTTATATGTGCAAAAAGAGTTGCAACATTTTCATGCCTTCTATTTCCTGTGATAATATTTTGGCTTTATGTTTCATACCATGTGAAAGTTTCTCGTGTATACATGTGTCATATGTGCAAAAACCAAGGGAAGTAAAAATGGATGACATATACATGTACAACATGTACACCTTGTCTCTTTTGTTAGCCATATTTCAGATTAAGCAATGTTGAGGATGGCATTGTTTTCAAGAAGGGGAGGATTATAAGGACATGGATACCTTGGATATGATCACAAATATTGCATATGCGTTTTTATTTGAGGTGATTTCCGATAAAAGTTATGCAATAATTTATTTACGTTATACAGAACAAAAGTATTTCACCTCTTTTTGTTTTATATGCAATCGCAGAACTATCAGACACTTGTACTATCCACATATATATAAGGGGAAAAAGAGATAGTTAGGTGATGTTTAAGAAGTTCTCTCATGTCACTCTTAGCCCAAGATAAGATAGAATCCAATTCTCTCATGTTCTGGACTCAGACTCTGGCTGCACCGACATACCTGTCTCAAAACAACAAGAACTTTTGGATCGAGACTTCGAATTGGGTGGTTATTTTTTTGGAAAGAAGATTTCATGTACGTTCCAATTCAACTGTAATCACCTTCAAATTCCTTCGGAGCATAGAGATATTAACAAAATAATCTGACATTGCAGTAGAATCCGAATCAAACTATAAATCTGAAGGTGTTGCATCACCTCCACTTGGGCCCATAGGCCTTGTATGACCTAGAGTTAGTTTTAAGCTGACTTTGGACTTCCTCCCAACTCCTTGGCCGCCACCCTTTGCTTCTATCTAATTAGATAAACCTAGTAGCTTTTTGCTCAGTATTTGTTTAGTTAAAAGTTAGGCATTGCAACTTCATGTACTTCGTTCATGTCCAACAACAAGACTAAGACCGCTTTAGGATGCTAACCCTTATCAGTACTTCATCTATATTCACAATATTTAGATTGCATTATCATATTATTGCTTGTTCTTTGATTGCTTGTGGCAATAAACCTTTGTGGTCGGGTTGACTGTGCTCCAGCATGGTCAATAACCTCTTGGAGATTTGTTTAGCGATTCGTAAGGCGCAACATTGTGCATGTTTGTAGTCGGATCGTCAAATTTGCCTCCACCAAATCGATAGTTATCATCTCATCGAAAGACCGGGACCCTCGTCTCTATCAAATCTCTACGATGATAATTTCCCTCACTAGACGCCATACTATCCTAGGTTGTGAAACCAATGCAATGGAGACCAAAGCTCTGATACCGCTTGTAGGATCTAAAGTATGTCTAGAGGGGGGTGATTAGACTGCTTCACCAAAATAAAAATCTAGCCTTTTCCCAATTTTAGATGTTGGCAAGTTTTAACAATTATATCAAGTCAATCACACCCTAAATATGCAAGTGTAAGACTATAATAGTGGAAAGTAAAGACATGCACATGTAAGTAGAGGGAAGGGATATGAAGATCAAACGCAATGGGGGACACAAAGAGTTTTCCCGTGGTTTTGATAGGTGGTGCTATCGTACATCCATGCTGATGGAGACTTCAACCCATGGAAAGTAATGATCGCGAGAGTCCATGGAGGGCTCCACCCATAAGGGTTCAGAAAGTAGCAACCTCGTCTATTCCATCACGGCTTGCGTCCATGTAGGACTAGCCTCACACGGGGCATATCTTCATGAAGTAGGCTATCTCCTTGCCCTTACAAACTTCTTGGTTCAACTCCACACGCAGGTGGAGGCTCCCAAGCGACAACTAACCAATCCAGGAGACACCACTCTCCAAAAGGTAATATATGTGGTAAGAATGATGAACTTCTTGCTCTTGTGCTTCAAAATATAGCCCCTTGAACACTCAATCACTCTCTCACAGATTTGGCTTGGTAGAAGAGGTTGATTGGGTGGAAAGCAACTTGGGGAGGCTATAAATCATGATTTATATGGTTGGAGTGGAAGATCTTGATCTCAACACATGATTAGGTGGTTCTCTCTCAGAAAATAGATGAGGCAAGTGTTGTTCTGTTCTGAGTGCTTCCTGAACGAGTGAGAGGCAGGTGGAGGGGTATATATAGGCATCTCCAAAAATCCAATCGCTACAACAATATTGCCCAACACAATGAAACCAAAGCAAAAACTCGGTTGCACCGACTAGTACAAATGTGGCAACTTTTGGCGTTTCAGTGAGATCGATATATAAATCTTGGTGGTTCCGATTTTGGCTGGCTAAGGCAGTTTGCAGTTTTGGTTTCACTGATTCCTAAAACTCGGAAATTCCAATTCTAAGAAATGGGATGACAGAAAGTTGGTCACCGATTTTAGTTTCACTGAAATGGAACTTGGTGTCACCGAGACCTTAGGGTTTGTCTTAGGATATGTCTAGGGTGAAACTCGGTAGGGACGATTTGGTAAACTTGGTGCTACCGAATTTGGGTATTGGGGTATAGACAGAATATTTGTGGGAGATTTTCATGAGGGTTTTTGGTGGCTAACTCTAAGCACTTGAGCAACTAGATCATCATAGATACATCATCTCCTTTTAATAGTATTGGCTTTCCTGTGGACTCAAGTGTAATTTCTGACAAAATACAAAATGTAGAGTCTTGAAGCTTGTAGCGAATGGATGTTCCTTGCATCTAGGGGTTCTCCTCACAATCCTTTGCCAATGCATTCATTGAACTTTTCCTAAAATATACTTAGTAGAATCATTAGTCCAATGAAATATATCTTGTTACTAATTATCAAAACCACATAGGGAGAAGTTCTGATTTCAAGCGCAAGTGTCCCATGTATGGTCCTTACTTGATGCTTCTTGAGAGAACATGGAAGTCTACCTTTTCAAAGGAATTGTTTGTGTCTGGTGATCTTACTACTCATGAGGTAGTCCAACTGAGGCGAAAGGACAACTCCTGTGGCTCCTGAGATGGAGGCTCCTATGGATGAGGATGAGGGGTTTGATGAGGCCGATTATGAGCCGCCCAGCGAGGAGCCATCTTGGGCTAAGAAGCTCAAGCATAAGATGAAGAAGTTGTTATGTATGGAGGCACATAGTCAGTAGAAGGCACACGTGGCAAAGAAGAAGGCTCGAAGTCGCGACAAGGTTCTATGAGGCATCTTGGCCTAGAGGTTCCCACTGGGTCTAAGGACAGGATCACAGATGAGGAGGACTGGACTGCTCATCATTGCAAGTGGTCTGACTCAGCGGAGGATCTACGTGCAGCTTCAAAGTACAAGTCTAGCGAGCACGGGAATTGGTGATGGTGTTCTGGAGCATGGTTATCACCTTGGATTGTCTTAGTGCTTTCTGCCCTTTTGGTGTCTCAATGCCAAAGGGGGACAAAGTTTAGGAATCTGCCGAGTCACGAGTGTGTCTTATTTGCTTGCTTTCTTTGCTCGTGAAATCTTTTATCACTTGCTTGCTTTGGTTTGTGGTTTGTGTTCGTGAGACCTAGAGACCGAGTCATATGGTGTGATACATATGCTACCCTTTTGTTTATCTATGTATGTCGAAGTACCTTGCTAGTATGTGAGTTTGTGTTTATCTTGTGCCCTATCCTTATGCTCATATATTATATCTTGCATCCATGCTCATCTCTAATATTATGTTGCTGCAAGTGTTACCATGTCTACAAAATATAGGGGCAGTGTTGATCCTAGTGTGTCTGCTTTGCATTACAAAAGCATACCTAAATAGTGCACACATTTAAGGGGAGCCATTTAGATTTCATAGATGTTGGGTTTCCTTATTATCTTAGTATATCTTTTCTCCAAATCACGTGTTGTTATCAATCCACAAAAAAGGGGGAAACTATTAGGGCATATTTCTCCCTTAGTGGTTTTGGTGATTGATGACAATGCTGTCGCGGAGTAATTGTGTGCACTAATCATTTCAGATAATCTATCGTATGGCACAAGACGATTTGAGGCTCTCGAGGTTTTATAAGTGAAGATGGTTATTTCATGTGTTCCTTTTTTGGTGGATTTGAGTCGTAGGAGAACCGTACTATTAAGAGGGGGTTCGCTTCGGAAAGGTTTGGGTGGAATCAACACATACACATATTCGTTTGCACCCTCATTCTTTTCCCGCATTGATGGAGTTGCTCCTATATTTTTCGTGCATTGGTTCTAAACGCCCCAAGCGGTAGTACCACTCAGGGCAGCGGTAGTACCTCTTATAAGAGGCAGTACCACTCAGGGCAGCGGTAGTACCTCTTATAAGAGGCAGTACCGCTTATAAGCGGCAGTACCACTATCCAGTATCGTGTGTACTACCGTTGCTTCTAGGGGGGCTCAAATTTTTGTGTCGGGTTGCATGGCAGTGGTACGGTTGTACGAGCGGTAGTACCACTTACAAGTAGTAGTACCGCTCGCCCACTACTGCTCTACTTCCGCTTCCGTCAGAACTCGATGCCCTCTCGGCGGTTGTAGAGTGGTAGTGGGTGCATGGGACTACGACTTGTAAGCGGTGGTAGCGCTCTGCTGAGCGGTAGTACTGTTGTTCCAGTACTGCCATGACTCCCATGTCTTTCTCTACCTCTGAGGGCTGCTGACCTACAACCCTAGTGATAGTACTACTGGTCCAGCGGTAGTACCACTCCGACTGCACTACCGCCTTGTGTCCTTGTGCGATTGCACTTCTTTGCATGTACTTCTACATAAGCGATAGTATCGCTCTCCAAATGGTAGTACTACTTATGTGCGGGCTGAGAGGAGGATAATAGTTTGATTCCTTCCCACTATAAATAGGGGGTCTTCTTCCCCAAGAAGACCTACCTCTTTCTCCCCCAAACTCCATTATTGCTCAAAGCTCCATTTTCGCCCGATCTCTTTCCCTAGCCAACAAAACTTGTTGATACTCTAGAGTTTGGTTGAGAGGGCCCCGGTCTACACTCTCCACCAAGAGAAATTTAATCCACCACCACCCCCCTCTAATCCCTTGCGGATCTTGTTACTCTTGGGTGTTTGAGAACCCTAGACGCCTCAGAGCCACAATCCATTGTGGTGAAGCTTCGTGGTGGTGTTGGGAGCCTCCAATTTGGTTGTGGAGATTGCCCCAACCTGTTTTGTAAAGGTTCGGGCGCCGCCTTCAAGGGAACCACTAGTGGAATCATGGCATCCTGCATTGTGCGAGGGCATGAGGAGAATAAGGTGACCCTAGTGGCTTCTTGGGGAGCATTGTGCCTCCACACGGCTCCAACGGAGACGTACTTCACATGAAATGGAAGGAACTTCCATAACACATCCTCGTCTTCATCGGTCGACTTGTGGTTACTTCATACCTTTACTTTGTGCAAGCTTTATTTATGTTGTATCCAATGCTTCCTTGTGTCATTGCTATTTCTAGCATATATAGGTTGCTCACCTAATTGCTTATCTATACAACCTATTTGTCTCTTAACCTAATTTGTTAAGAAAACCTAAAAACTGGTAGTTGCCTATTCACCCCCCCCCCTAGTCAACTGTATCAATCCTTTCAATGGCTTTGTCACCCTTCGTGATGTTATGTTGAGGACTCTGCTGGCCAATGAATGATCCACCAAGCGTGCCAGCACTGATTCCGGCTATGAGTGTGTTATCGTACATAGTGGCAACACTACAAACGAATATTATTCGGCTTTCGCTTGAGTGGGTGTGTATGTGGTAAATAAAGGGGGATGATCAAAAGAGCTCTAAAGAGACACTATTGCTAAAGGTTAATAGTTCCCAAACATTAAGCCACAGCGGAAACCTATGCATGATCACTTATTTGGCATTATCTCCTTCAATGACAATCAAAGTTCCAGCAAACAATGATTGAATAAAGTGTTTAAGATCCTATAGGAGGAGACAATTTTGGGTGTGCTCATGTGCACTTGAGCATCATATTTTACTACATGATTTCCACTCCCTAATTTATGTTTTTATGGCTCTATCTAAAGAAACTCTTTCGTGCATTCCCATTAAGCAAGTGTTGTCAAGATTAAATAAAGAGAAGTGTTGAAAAGTTTTTTTATCTAGTAGATTAGAAAGTTTGTGTTGATTATCTTTGCTTCACTAACACTTCCACTATAACCATGCCACTGCTATATCTATGCTAAGTTTTCAGGTCAACAAGTGGAGGGCTATCTAGGCATACCAATCGTACGTGAACCAAAACTCTCGCTATTTCGGTTTAAAATCAGAGTTCCTTATGCTTTGGATTTTTCTCTATGTTGCTTGAGGACGACCAAGTTTAAGCTGGGGGTGATGAGTGATATTCTTACACTCATGACAACCTTGTTTAAACCAATATATTTTACTAAAAGAGAAATATTCGCTCTGGTATTGCCACTAATGACTAATGAATGCAAAGGACACCATAAATCCTCTCTTTAATGTATTTTCACATGAAAATGGAAGAAATCATGTGGGAGAATGGAAAGTAAGGAAAATGAAGAAGGAATAAGTCATCATGAGGTGCCAGGAGGCAACCAGAGCCAAAGACGGCATTCCATGTGACCGCATGCGCTCGCATGAGTGGTCGTTTGGCATGGAAACCGAGGCATGTCGTCTGTGTGAACAAATTTTATAAATGGGACATCATCGAAATGTCAACAGAACAGCATCAAGCACAACCAAACCTCTTCATCATCATCATCCACAAATCCTAGCCACTTCCATTTTCATCTCCATAGCCATCTCCACCACCATAGATCTCTCTCGTCTAGTTCATACTTGTAATCGCGCATCGCACAAGGCATCCATTGTAAGACATATTGCAATCAATCAATCCCAAGATGTGTTTTCCAATGTTTTCTTCTCGTGATCTAATCTCTAGGTGTGAGAAGTTCGGTAAGGTATGGGGTGAGGCATGAGCCTTGCAACCCTAGGTACTTGTTGAAGGGATCAATGGAAGTCTTTGACACAACGTATTGTATGTGTGAAATAAAATTGTTTCGTGAAGTGTATCTTGTATCGTTTGTGATCTTCATCCCTACAGGTACCCAGGATCATGGAGATCAAGCACCGGTGAGGCTAGGAGCAAGGGGGTCATGAAATGGTCTACTGAACACAGGTGACAGTTATGTTTAATAGGGTGATGTGGATCATATCCTTGGGGATTTATGAGGTGTGTTCATTAAACACCCAATGCTTTTGTCTGATATTATTGTCTTCATTATCGAGGCAACCCCGCGAGACGGATAGGGCCTTGGATAGGACAATTGATTCTTGATGCGGGACTCGTGTCGATCAAGATATTATTCGGACACATCTCCCACTCTGATATGAAGCAAGCACCTCTTGATGGGTGACTTCTCGTGCACAAACTAACATCATTTTGTCCCAACACAAATACATGGTTGTAAGCATTAAGACCTCATACATGTACCTTCCCTTTATTATAAGTGTTTGAATCACTATTGCTTGTTGATCCGGTCAAAAGATGGATTTGATACTTTGGCAAAGGATTGATACAAACAATTACTTCAACGGAATCTTCCTCTCATGGGTTCGATACCCAGGGTCACCTCTTTGGAAACAGGTGTGGGATACCCTTTATTGTTCCAATACCGGATCAATAAAAACAAGATATCACATGCATGTCGGGCTCGACCTCTCGTTCCTCATACATGTTGTCGGATTTCGGGCTCCACAAAACCCAAAGAGGTTCGAACTCAGGGGCGTGTATGAAGATCCCCATCAAATCCGACCTCAAGCTCACCACAGGGTGACCTAGCCCAGCGAGCTCACTCAATCGCAGGAAGAAGACTAGCACATGAGGATTTACCCAGGTCCGGGCCGCTAGTAAGCGTAAAACCCTACTCCTGCCTTCTGATGGATTACCTCTTGAGGAGGTTTGTGGATGAACTAGTATAGTGGTGTGCAACATCGCGAGGGCGCTTTGGTGGTGTTCAGTCTGTCTGTCCTCTCTCTACTGAGTGGCCTATCCTCTATTTATTGTGGCCCGGGTCCTCTTCCCTTATCGCAATTGTGGGGAGGGATCCCACAACGGCCTAATTCAAAGGGGGACAAGGAGTACATCCTTATCTTGACGAAAGGTGGTCTTCGCCTGCAAAGTAGCCGGTGGTGATGCAGTGGTGGGCTCGACGATGACATCCGTCCTACTAGCCCACTGTCTTGGTCTTGTTGCACCCAAATGGAAACCTTTGGTGTGATGATTTGGGAACCCGCGTACGTCCTTGCCTCCTTTGCACCAAAGAGTAGGTTGTCTTCCGCTGCGCACGCTGGTACCCGCCTAGCCCATCTAGCGTCATCCTTAACCTCCGGAGGCCGAGCACCGCATAGAGATCTCCGCTCCTCAAGAGAGGACCTGGTGAGGCCTCCTCCCTCCGAGAGCCTTGGCGTTGTCCTCCTCGTGAGGGGGGAGCTCTCGTGAGGGCCTTGTTTTTGAGTGGGGCCCCCTTTCCATACCAGGCCGTCAAAGTGGGCCATGCACTGGGCCGCAGGCTGGCAAGTCTGGGTACTCCCGTTCCCAGAAAGCCGACAGCAGCCCCCGGGCCCAAGGCATGCTCGAGTTGGCTTCTGGCAAAGCCATAGAAAACGGCTCGAAGCATCGCAAGCCCCAATCGCATGCGGTCCAGGCTTGACATGCGACACTCTCCGAAACGCCGACGCCTCCACTCCCCAAAGACGTCGGGAACCGCACCGAGCCAGAATGACATGAAGCCTGCAGGCCGTGTCGGCCATCATTGACCTTCCTTGAATGATGTTATCTCCTTGTGTTTTCTCCCCTCGGGCCACGCAGAAGTGACTCGACGAGGGAAGATGAAGAGACGTGAAGCCGGGTCACACGTCGACCGAGTCCATCATGCGGAGCTCGGGGAGCGCACGATGACTCCACTCCTCGTGGCGCCTCGGCCACCACCCCGTCTGATCAACAGTCGATGCATGTCGCAGGGCTTTGATTGCTCAGGATGAGGAGGGGGTCAGTTGGCCTCCACCGAGTTATAAATGGCCGGAGGGGGTGGAGCCCCATCTCATCCTTAATCCTCGCTCCCCCTCCTTCATCCTCTGCTTCCTTACTTGTGACGCCGGTGAGGAGGTTTTCTACTGACGGGAACCGGAAGGCCCTCTAGATGGGGCCGGACCATCAGCCTCCCAAGAGGGACCGGGGCCACCCTCGTAAGTACGTCGAGGCATCGACGGCGGTGCCACATTTGCACAGTTGTTCCTCCACGTGGGATGGTGCTTCAGCTGGTGCCACCGGAAGCGGCGTGTGCGGCAGCCGTGGCCGTGGAGGTAGACCCGCAGCAGTCACTTGGCCACCGCGCCCGCGGGCCCACATGGCTAATGCGGTCCAGGAGTTCTTGGTGTTGGTGGAGAAGCTAGTGGTCCCCTAGTTGCAGCTCCCGCACTTCTTTGTGGAGGCACTACGAGATAGCAAGCCCACTTGTCTAAGGCTGTAGGCCGACGGTTCTTGTAGCGGCATGCTGTGGGTGGAGGTCGAGGTTACCCCCGTAGGCCATGCCTTCTTGAGCCGCGGGTGGTAGACCTTCGCTCGCGCCCACGGCCTGGAGGGGAGGCTCACGCTCCTCTTCAAGCACGACGGTGTCGCGGCGCTTTTCGTCAAGGTCTTCTGGGAAGACAACGAACAATTGGGATGCTGCCCGGAGGGCGACAGCGGTAGCGACCTTGGATATGAGCTTGGCCTTGGCAACGGCCGTCAAGCTTCCAGCAGCATCGACACCTCCTCCGAGGAGAGCCCGAGCGACAGCAGCTACGATGTACCACCACGCCAGCGCGCCCGGACTTCGGGCGGTAGCCAGCCGCGATGGCACCGCTCCCCCTCCAACGAAGCGACTACACCGGTGCACCACCATGGTCCCATCAAGGAATAGGAGGACTCCGACTGAGCACTAGCGCACCAAAGCCAGGGCCTCCAGAGCGGCAGCCCCCGAGGGGGCTCCTTCGCTTTCTTCCTCCTTTCCTTTTCCTACAACCAAGGAATCATTGGTGGCCCCTTCGGGAGTGTAATGAATTTCGGCGCTTGCGCCCTTATGTTAGTACTCTTATCATGCATTCTGGTCCTTGTTTTACTGTTAATTCAGACTTCCCGCTGGTCATGATTAGGGTAATTAGCTTGACGTGTCCGTGGTTGTACGATCGAAAGTAGGTCCAGAGGGGTGTGATTAGACTACTTGACCAAATAAAACTATGCTTTTTCCCAATTTTAATTCTTCGCAAGTTTTAGCATTCATAGCATATAAAGTACACCCTACACATGCATGTCTAAGAGTATAGAAGCGGAAAGTAACGACAAGCATGAGTAAAAGGGATAGGGTTGGAAGATCAAACGCAATTGTAGATACGATGATTTTTCCCGTTGTTCCGATAGGTGGTGCTATCGTACGTCCACGTTTATGGAGTCTTCATCCCAGGGAGGGTAACAGTCGCGAGAGTCCACAGAGGGCTCCACCCATAAGGGTCCACGAAGTAGCAACCTTGACTATTCCATACGGCTTCCGTCCATGAAGGACTAGCCTCACTATGGGTAGATCTTCATGAAGTAGGTGATCTCCTTGCCCTTACAAACTTATTGGTTCACTCCACAACACGAAGTAGGAGGCTCCCAAGCGACACCTAACCAATCTAGGAGGCACCACCCTCCAAAAGGTAATAGGCTCAGTAATGACGATGAACTCCTTGCTCTTCTGCTTCAAGATGGTCGACTCCTCAACACACAATCACTCTCTCATAGATTTAGCTTGGTAGAAGAGATGGAATTGGTGACAAGCAACTTGGGGAGGCTAGAAATCAAGATCCATATGGTTAGAGTGGAAGATCTTGATCTCAACACAAGGGTAGGTGGTTCTCTCTCCGAAAACTGAGTAGGGTAGGTATGGAATAGTTCTGAGTGCTTCATTTTCGAGTGGGTGGTGGTGAAGGGGTATATATAGGCATCCCCAAAAATCCAACCGTTACACACAAAATGACCAACTTGGTGACACCGATGTGTTAATCTTGGTGGTACCGAAGTGACCAAAAGGTGGCAACTTTTGAATCTCGGTGAGACCGATATGAGAATCTTGGTTGCACCGACAAGGTGACTAACGGTCAGAATTGCCAAACTCGGTGACGCCGATTAAATATCCTCGGACAAACCGAAAGTGTGAACTTGCATAACAGAAAGTTGGTAGCCAAACTCGATGGCACCGAAAGCAGTGTCGGTTGCACCGAAGGGTTAGGGTTTGGCTGAGTCTGTCTAGGGTTTGGAATCTGTGGCATCGGGATAGTTATGTTTGTTGCATCGATTTTGAATGTTTGCCTATAGATAGACTTTGGTGGGAGAGCTTGTGGTTTTTTCGGTGACTATCACTTGTGCACGTATGAGCATTTTGTTCACCAACAAAACCTTACCCCCTTTTAATAGTATTGGCTTTCCTATGGACTCAAAGTGATTTCTCACTAATGTAAAATGTAGAGTCCTCTTGCTTGAAGCTTGGCCAACCTATTTCCTTGCATCTTGGGGTAATTCCACAGTCTCCACAATCCTTTTGCCATCCCTATCATTGAACTTTTCCTGAAATATACTTGGTGGAAACATTAGTTCAATGACTTATATGTTGTTATTAATTACCAAAACCACCAAGGGAGCAAATGTGCTTTCAATCTCCCCTTTTTTGGTAATTGATGACAACATATAGATCAAAGCTTCGACAAAGATATAATCAATGAATATAATCGTTGCTTTGAGAAGTATGTGATAAGCAAGAGCTTCCCCTAAATTTGTGCATTATTTTAAATTTGCATTTGAATGCAAATGCACAATCGATTAGGTACATGGGTCCCTTCTTACATGTCACATACTACTTGGTGGTGTGTGAGAATAATTAAAATGAACATCATAGCACAACACAATCAAGCAAAGATGAATGATCATCACATAAGCATTAAGATGATAGGAAATAGTAGCATCACACATTAAAGCGTATGATCAAACATCATCAAACGTGTATCACAAGCAACCAAAATAGTATCACAGCAACCAAAAGCAATTGTTTGTGAAAAAAGCAACAAACACCAAATGCTCTCTCACTCGAAGCCTAAAGATCTATATACACTTCTCCCCCTTTGGCAACAAGTTACCAAAAAGTTCAAAGGCATATATTTAAGCTTTCTTGGGCTGATCTCCTCCGGGTGTTGATGAAGGAGTCGAGAGAACAGCGTCGGCGAAGATCTCTGCATATGTCATGGATGGAGCTGGAGTGGATACTGGAGGAACTAGAGATGATGGAGTAGGAGTTGTGCTGACAATAGCAGGAGCTGATGAAGAGGGCCTCAAGTCTGGTGTAGGCACTGTGGCTGATCTAGCCTGAGTAGTGAACTGTGTGCTCAACCTGAGAGGTGATCCATCATCATCATCATCATCATCATCATCATCATCAGAAGAAGAAGAAGAAGAAGAAGTAGAAGAGACCCGAGGGATGTGCACTGAGTCAACTTCCTTCTGAAGCTCTATAACTGTCTTTGTCACTTTGTCCACCTTGTCATTGAGAGTCTTGATCCTTGTCTCAAAGATCCTCACAAGATTGTTATAGTTGTCTAGAATCCCCTTAATATCCTTCTACATGCCCTGAACTGCTGAGATCAACAGATCCATTTGCTCATTTTTGGATCTGGGGACTTGGGCACTAGCGGCTCGAATTGCCTCTGCCTCTGCCTGAGCTGTAGCTGATGTGGGATGATCTGGGTCCATCACCACGATTTTATCCTCAAGCTCTAGCTGTAGGGGCAAATGTGGACGATCTAGAGAAAATATGTGCTTTTCCAACTGAGAGTTGATAAGCATCTGGATGTAGGGTGCATAGCAGCAAGAGTGCTTCTGATCAGCAACAACCCTCTTAATTGTCTCAAAAATTAAGTCCATAACTCTAATCCTGGTGTGTTCGTCAAGGTTGATCAACATGTTGATGGAGTAGCCTCGGATCATCTTGTCATCTCCGGACTTGGGCATCAAGGTATGCCTCAGAATAGTGTCCATGGTATGGAGGCCAGATTGCAGATAGTAGATGGATCCTAGCTTGTGAGATTGCACTTTGTCTGTAGGAATGGGAGTATACATATCCTTCATGGCATTGTGGTTTGCCTTGGATTCTGAGTATACTTCTAAATCACCATCTTGAACCTCCGGAACTCCTAGAAGTGCAGCCCACTCATCAATAGTGGATTCATACCTTGCTCCTTCAGTCATCCATACAAACCTACCATCTCCGTAGAAATGTGTAGTGTAGTAGAATTGCATGATCATCTCATCGTTCCATGCAGTAAGCTCTCTTCCAACAAACTCATCCAGTCCAATGCAGTGGAAATTATCTTGGACACTTCGAAAGTAGTCCTCATTCTCCTTAATGAATTTCCAATCAACATATCTCATATCACTAACTGTTGGGCTCTTGTCTAGCAGAATTGTCTCATAGAAGTCTTGTTGCTCTCTAGTGTAGAACCTGTAGTCAACAGCAGTTTTCTTCCTCTGGGCATATGGATCTATAGTCCTCCAAGCCCTCAATCCTGAGTCTTACCTCTTCTTCATATCTTCAGCAACTAAGTGGCTGACATCATGTACAGGAAGATGTGGTCTGAACTTCATCAAATTGTCAAGCCATCATCATCTTCAACTCTGCAAGTTGTTCCCTTGTTCTTCTCAGAAGTTGGAATCTGTCGAGATGTCCTCTTGGGATTTTCAGAAGTAGCCTTCTTGGATGTAGACTTGGTGCTCTTGGATGTTCTAGTCTTTGGCATAGCATCATCCATAAGCTTCTTAGCCTTCTTCATGGGAGGAGACTTTGTGACATGTTCTTCCTCCTCTTCCTCAACAGCAGCACTAGCAGCCTCCTCTGGATCTTCATACATGGAGGTAGGCCTGCCAATCACATGCATAATCCTCTTTCTGCCTTTGTTCTCCCCTGCTTTCTTAGGCATAGACTTTCTTGGGGGATCAATAGACATTGTGGCCCTAGCATTGTCATGTGCTTTGATAATTTTAGAGCTGGCATAGATGTTGTGGACAACTCTTCTGCAAGAAGTAGCTTCAGTAGCAGACTTCTTAGCAGCCTTTTCTTGCTTCTTGGCAAGAATCTCCTCAGGGATAAAGTTTGAGTCCTCCTCATCTGAATTCAGCTTCTTTCTGGTCTTTGTAGCAGCTTTGGGCAATCCATGGGAGCTTGGGGGTGCCTGGATCTGAAAACGAACGGGACTCTAGGCTTGTGCCTGAATTCATGACAACACCCTGCTCTGGCAAATTCTGACTGTCCTCAGCATCTGACATACTGACCCTATGAATGGATTATAGAAGAGCAGAAGTAGATGAGTCATCACAAAAATGAGGCTGTTTTTTGAAAGTTTGAACAATAGATTTTCAAAGTTTTGCATTCTGCCAAATGAATATCGGTACAGCCGAAGCAAATTTTTTAGTGCTACCGAGACTGACTATCACCTTAACAGAACCTTGGCACTCTTTTCGGTGAGACCGAAAAGAAGTACTCAGTTCCATCGAGACAGTTCTCAGCGACACAAAAAGTCAAATCGATGAGCCGATTTGTTTGCTTCGGTTCCATCGAGTTCCATTGGGCGGACGGCAAAACCCTAGAAAATCTAACATTCGCTAGACTATTGGAATTTTGTGTGGATAGGAAGACGTGCAATGGGTGGCTTATATATAAAATCAAATCCTATGCGCAAGAATCGGACGAGGAGCGCAAAGGAGGTCAAATCCGTACCCTAACTTGGCGCGGATCCGCTACTGCGGCGACGATGGAGAGGATTTCGTTGATGGCGGTTATTCCCAGCGGCGGAGGAGCGCATGGAGACAAGGACGATGACTAGGGGCCTCGAAGGCAGCAGTTTAGGGTTCTAAGGCGTGACGGTTTGAGGATGAAATTCAAAGCGTCAGGGTCCACTGTATTTATACCCACCACTATTGGCGTCACTGATTCTAACTTTTCGGTGTCACCAAGTTCCTCAACTGTCAGTTGACAGGGAAACTCAGTGTAACCGAGAAGATGGAATCAGTGGTACCAAGATTCAAAACCAGATCAACCCTAGGCATTTGGTGAGATCGAGATTTTGTGATTGGTTCCACCGAGATGCACTTGGGAGGTTTTCATGGTCAATTCTTGTCAATATGGAACTCCGAGTGCTCCACACATAGAGGGATCGAAAACCACTTTTTCAAACTTTGTGATGCAACATGAATAGAGTATGAGGTGAGAAAGCATAGATAGCTAAAGAGTGGTCCTAGGCATTCATGTCTATCCAATTGGCAAAAGATAAATCAAAAGCCAAATAGCAACAATTGGATATCCTCAAATGAGTAAATAAATGCATACCAACATGCTCACACAATAGGATGTCAAATGAAATCATGGCAAACATGCACAAACATTCTAGCATCTAACAAGCACTTGGGTGATGATGAAGTCATCTGTATATGAGTGTTTTGACTTAGGAGCCAAGTAAGAATACTTGATCATAGTTCATACTCATCATTTAAGAACAAGTGGGGTTACCACTTTAACATAAAGCATTTAATGTTGTCACATACTAAGAGTGTTGGGAGACGTAGTAGTAAATCAAAATTTTCCTACGATCACCAAGATCTATCTATGGAGAAACCAGCAACGAGTGGGGAGAGATTGCATCTTCATACCTTTGAAGATCGCTAAGCGGAAGCGTTACAAGAACGTGGTTGGTGGAGTCGTACTCGCGGCGATTCAGATCGCGATGGATTCCGATCTAAGCGCCGAACAATGGCGCCTCTGCGTTCAACACACATACAGCCCGGTGACGTCTCCCGCGCCTTGATCCAGCAAGGAGGAGGGAGAGGTTGGGGAAGAGCTCCAACAGCAGCACGACGGCGTGGTGGTGGTGGAGCAACAAGGTATTCTGACAGGGCTTCGCCTAAGCACTACGGAGGAGGAAGAAGAGAGGTAGGGCTGCGCCATGGGAGAGAGATCAAATCTTGTCTCAAAACAGCCAAAACCTCAAGCATATATAGGAGGAGGGAGAGGGAGGGCTGACTTGGCCCCTCCTCCAAGGAGGAGAGGTTCGGCCGAAGCTAGGGAGGAGTCCACCTCCCACAAGGGAGGTGGATCTCTTCCTTTTGAATCTCCTTTAGCCTTATCTCTTTATCCCTAGCCGCATGGGCCTTTACGGACGGACTTGGCCAGCCCAATAAGGGCTGGTACACCTCCTCTAACATCCCACGAAGTTCTTTGGTCGTCCCACCCCTCCCGGGGGTCCACCGGCACCCTCCCGGCACTCCCGGTACACTACTGATGAGCCCTAAAAATTTACGGTGACCAAAACGGGACTTCCTATATATAAATCTTTACCTCCGGACCATTCCGGAGATCCTCGTGACGTCCGGGATATCATCTGGGACTCCAAACAACCTTCGGTAATCACGTATACCATATCCCTATAACCCTAGCGTCATCGAACCTTAAGTGTGTAGACCCTATGGGTTCGAGAGACACATAGACATGACCGAGACACCTCTCCGGTCAATAACCAACAGCAAGATCTAGATACCCATGTTGGATCCCACATGCTCACGATGATCTCATCGGATGAACCACGACGTCGGGGATTCAGTCAATCCCGTATACAATTCCCTTTGTCTACCGGTATGATACTTGCCCGAGATTCGATCGTCGGTATCCCTATACCTTGTTCAATCTTGTTGCCGACAAGTCTCTTTACTCGTTCCGTACCAAATCATCCCGTGGCTAACTCCTTAGTCACATTGAGCTCATTATGATGATGTCTTACCGAGTTGGCCCAGAGATACCTCTCCGTCATACGGAGTGACAAATCCCAGTCTCGATTCGTGCCATCCCAACAGACACTTTTGGAGATACCCGTAGTGCACCTTTATAGCCACCCAGTTACGTTGTGACGTTTGGAACACCCAAAGCATTCCTACGGTATCCGAGAGTTGCACAATCTCATGGTCTAAGGAAATGATACTTGACATTGAAAAGCTTTAGCAGACGAACTACCCGATCTTGTGCTATGCTTAGGATTGGGTCTTGTCCATCACATCATTCGCCTAATGATGTGATCTCGTTATCAACGACATCCAATTTCCATGGTCATGAAACCATGACCATCTATTGATCAACGAGCTAGTCAACTAGAGGCTCACTAGGGACACGTTGTGGTCTATGTATTCACACATGTATTTTGGATTCCAGTTAATACAATTATAGCATGAACAATAGACAATTATCATGAACAAGGAAATACAATAATAGCCATTTTATTATTGCCTCTAGGGCATATTTCCAACAAAGATATGCTTTGACTCAAGTCTTAGAGTAAAGCTCCCCCTTGATGTGACACCCCCCCATAAGAGGGATAAAATAACCTTGGGTTTTGTCGAAGAAGACTTCATGTTGGTGAGGTAGTGGTGGATGCTCAAGGTTGGTGAAGATCACCAAGAGTTGGGAGCATCCTTGTTATTTCCTTACTATTCTCACCTACATGGGTTAGTCCCAACACACAAGAGACAAATACAAGGATATCTATGGACATGGAGTGTGATACGTCCATTTTTGCATCACGATTTTATATTGATATTTATTGCATTATGGGCTGTTATTACACATTTTGGTACAATACTTATGCCTTTTCTCTCTTATTTGACAAGGTTTACATGAAGAGGGAGAATGCCGGCAACTGGAGTTCTGGACTAGAAAAGGAGCAAATCTGAGATACCTATTCTACGCAACTCCAAAAGTCCTGAATATCTACGGAGAATTATTTTGGAATATATAAAAAATACTGGGCAAAAGAAATACATCAGGAGGCCCACCGGGGTGCCACAAGCTTGCTGCCCCCCTCGCCGCGGCTAGCGAGCTTGTGGCCCACCTGGCAGCCCTCCAATGCCCATCTTCTGATATAATTGTTGAGGAAAAAATCATAAGAGACCTTTCGGGATGAAGCGCCATAGTATCAAGGCGGAACTTGGGCAGAACCAATCTAGAGCTCCGGCAGGGCAATCCTGTCGGTGAAACTTCCGTCCGGGAGGGGGAAATCGATGTCGTCGTCATCACCAAAGATCCTCTCATCAAGAGGGGGTCAATCTCCATCAACATCTTCATCAGCACCATCTCCTCTCCAGACCCTAGTTCATCTCTTGTATCTGATCTTTGTCTCAAAACATCAGATTGGTACTTGTGGGTTGCTAGTAGTGTTGATTACTCCTTGTAGTTGATGCTAGTTGGTTTACTTGGTGGAAGATTATATGTTCAGATCCTTGATCATCACTTATACTCCTCTGATTATGAACATGAATATGTATTGTGAGTAGTTACGTTTGTTCCTGAGGACATGGGCTAAGTCTTGTTATAAGTAATCATGTGAATTTGGTATATGTTCAATATTTTGATGAGATGTATGTTGTCTCTCCTCCAGTGGTGTTGTGTGAATGTTGACTACATAACACTTCACCATTGTTTGGGCCTAGAGGAAGGCATTGGGAAGTAATAAGTAGATAATGGGTTGCTAGAGTGATAGAAGCTTAAACCCTAGTTTATGCGTTGCTTCGTAAGGGGCTGATTTGGATCCACATGTTTCATGTTATAGTTAGATTTATCTTAATTCTTCTTTCGTAGTTGCGGATGCTTGCGAGAGGGGTTAATCATAAGTGGGAGGCTTGTCCAAGTAAGGACAGCACCCAAGCACTGGTCCACCCACATGTCAAATTATCAAAGTACCGACCGTGAATCAAGTGAGCATGATGAAAACTAACTTGACATAAATTCCCATGTGTCCTCGGGAGCGCCTTGCTTTATATAAGAGTTTGTCCAGGCTTGTCCATTGCAATAAAAAGGATTGTGCCACCTTGATGCACCTTTGTTACAATTGTTACTTGCTACCCGTTACGAATTATCTTATCAGAAAACTATCTGTTACCGATAATTTCAGTGCTTGCAGAGAATACCTTACTGAGAACCGCTTGTCATTTCCTTCTGCTCCTTGTTGGGTTCGACACTCTTACTTATCGAAAGGACTACGATAGATCCCCTATACTTGTGGGTCATCAAGACTCTTTTCTAGTGCCGTTGCCAGGGAGTGAAGCGCCTTTGTTGAGTGGAACTTGGTAAGGAAAAAATTTATATAGTGTGCTGAAATTTACTGTCACTTGTTACTATGGAAAGTAATACTTTGAGGGGCTTGTTCGGGGTATCTTCACCTCGACCGGAAACACAAAGAGTTGTCCCTCAACCTACTGAACCTACTGAAAATATTTATTATGAAATTCCTTCGGGTATGATAGAGAAACTGCTAGCTAATCCTTATGTAGGAGATGGAACACTACATCTTGATTTACATCTAATCTATGTGGCTGAAGTTTGTGGATTATTTAAGCTTGTAGGTCTGCCCAAGGATCACGTCAAGAAGAAGGTCTTTCCTTTATCTTTGAAGGAGAAGGCATTGACATGGTATAGGCTATGTGATGATATTGGATCATGGAGCTACAACCAGTTGAAAATGGAATTTCATCAGAAGTTCTATCCTATGCATCTAGTTCATCGTGATCGGAATTATATTTATAATTTTTGGCCTCGTGAATGAGAAAGAATTGCTCAAGCTTGGGGGAGTCTTAAATATTTGTTATATTCATGCCCCAATCATGAGCTCTCGAGAGAAATTATTATTCATAATTTTTATGCTCGGCTTTCTCGTAATGATCAATCCATGCTCGCTACTTCTTGTGCTGGTTCTTTTATGAAAAAAGATACGAAATTCAAATGGAATTTATTGGAAAGAATTAAACGCAACTCTGAAGATTGAGAACTCAACAAAGGTAAGGAGTCAGGTATAAATCTTAAGTTTGATTGTGCTAAATCCTTCGTGGACACTGATGCTTTTCGTGATTTTAGCACGATAGTAGCTTCTTTCTGTGAATCTTTTGCTACTCATGTTGATCTCCCTAAGGAGAAGTGGTTTAAATATCATCCTCCCATTGAAGTGAAAGTAGTCGAACCTATTAAAGTTGAAGAGAAAATTATTACTTACAATGTTGATCCTGTTATGCCTAGTGCTTACATCGAGAAACCACCTTTCCCTGTTAGGATAAACGAACATGCTAAAGCTTTAACTGTGGTTCATAAGAGTTGTATTAGAACACCTACACCCCTGAACAAATTAAAGTTGAACCTAGTATTGCTATGGTTAAAGATCTCTTGGTTGATAATATTGATGGGCATGTTATTCATTTTTGTGATGAAGTTGCTAGAATTGCTAGACCTGATACTAAGGATAAACATAGACTAGTTGTTGGCATGCCTGTTGTTTCTGTTAAAATAGGAGATCATTGTTATCATGGCTTATGTGATATGGGTGCTACTGTAAGTGCAATTCCCCATTCCTTATACAAAGAAATCATGCATGATATTGCACCAGTTGAACTAGTGGATATTGATGTTACTATTAAGCTTGCTAATAGAGACGCTATTGCACCAATGGGGATTGTTAGAGATGTTGAAGTCTTGTGTGGGAAAGTAAAGTATCCTACTGATTTTGTTGTTCCTGGTTCCCCACAAGATAATTTTTGTCCCATTATATTTGGAAGACCCTTCTTGAATACTGTTAATGCTAAGATTGATTGTGAAAAAGAAATAATTACTTTGAGCTTTGGGGATGTGTCCCATGAGTTTAATTTCTCTAAATTTCGTAGACAACCCCATGATAAGTAATTGCCTAGTAAAGATGAAATTATTGGTCTCGCTTCTATTGTTGTGCCTCCTACTGATCCATTAGAACAATATTTGCTAGACCATGAAAATGATATGCATACGAATGAGAGGAATGAAATAGATGAAATTTTCTTTGAGCAGCAACCTATTTTGAAACATAACTTACGTGTTTAAATACTTGGGGATCCTCCTCCACCCAAGGGTGATCCCATGTTTGAGCTCAAGCAATTACCCGATACGTTGAAATATGCTTATCTTCATGAAAAGGAGATATATCATGTTATTATTAGTGCTAACCTTTCAGAGCATGAAGAAAGGAGATTATTGAAAACTCTGAGGAAGCATCGTGCTGCTATTGGTTATACTCTTGATGATCTTAAGGGCATTAGTTCCACTCTATGCCAGCATAAAATTAATATGGATCCTGATGCCAAACCTGTTATTGATCACCAACGACGATTGAACCCTAAGATGAAAGAAGTGGTAAGAAAAGAAGTACTAAAGCTTCTGGAGGCACGTATAATTTATCCTATTGCTGATAGTAGATGGGTTAGTCCCGTCCATTATGTCCCTAAGAAGGTAGGTATTACCGTTGTCCCTAATGATAAAAATGAATTGATCCCGCAAAGAATTGTTACAGGTTATAGAATGGTAATTGATTTTAGGAAATTAAATAAAGATACTAAGAAATATCATTACCCCTTACCTTTTATTGATCAAATGCTAGAAAGATTATCCAAACATACTCATTTTTACTTTCTGGATGGTTACTCTGGTTTCTCTCAAATAGCTGTATCAAGCCAGGATCAAGAAAAAACCACTTTTACTCGCACTTTGAGTACCTTTGCTTATAGACGCGTGCCTTTTGGTTTATGCAATGCACCTACTACCTTTCAAAGATGTATGATGGCTATATTCTCTGACTTTTGGGAAAAGATTCTTGAGGTTTTCATGGATGATTTTTCCGTTTACGGAACTTCGTTTGATGATTGTTTGCGCAACCTTGATCGAGTTTTGCAGAGATGTGAAGAAACTAATCTTGTCTTGAATTGGGAAAAGTGCCACTTCATGGTTAATGAAGGTATTGTCTTGGGGCACAAGATCTCTGAAAGAGGTATTGAAGTTGATAAAGCTAAAGTTGATGCTATTGAAAAAATGTCGTGCCCTACGGATATCAAAGGTATAAGAAGTTTCCTTGGTCATGCTAGTTTCTATAGGAGGTTTATCAAAGATTTCCCTCAGATTTATAGGCCTCTCACAAACCTTTTGCAAAAAGATGTTCCGTTTGTTTTTTACGATGATTGCGTAGAAGCATTTGAAATTCTTAAGAATACCTTGATTACCGCATTTGTTGTTCAACCACCCGACTGGAACCTACCTTTTGAAATTATGTGTGATGCTAGTGATTATGTTGTTGGTGCTATTCTAGGACAAAGAGTCGATAAGAAATTAAATGTTATCCATTATGCTAGTAAAACTCTAGACAGTGCTCAAAGAAACTATGCTACTCTGAAAAGGAATTTCTAGCGGTTGTGTTTGCTTGTGATCAGTTTAGACCTTATATTGTTGATTCCAAAGTAACTGTTCACACCGATCATGCTGCTATTAAATACCTTATGGAGAAGAAAGATGCTAAACCTAGACTTATTAGGTGGGTCCTTCTTCTACAAGAATTTGATTTGCATATCATTGATAGAAAGGGTGTTGATAACCCTATGGCAGATAACCTGTCTAGGTTAGAAAATGTTCTTGATGACCCACTACCTATTGATGATAGCTTTCCTGATGAACAATTAGCTGTAATGAATACTTCACATAATTCTCCTTGGTATGTTGATTACGCCAATTACATTGTTGCTAAATTTATACCTCCTAGTTTCACATACCAACAAAAGAAAAAGTTCTTCTATGATTTAAGGAATTACTTTTGGGATGACCCACATCTTTATAAAGAAGGAGTAGATGGTATTATTAGATGTTGTGTACCTGAGCATGAACATGAATAGATCTTACGCAAGTGTCACTCCGAAGCCTACGGAGGCCATCACGCTGGAGATAGAACTGCACACAAGGTATTACAATCTGGGTTTTATTGGCCTACTCTCTTCAAGGATGCTCGTAAGTTTGTCTTATCCTGTTATGAATGTCAAAGAATTGGTAATGTTAGTAGACATCAGGAAATGCCTATGAATTACTCTCTTGTTATCGAACCATTTGATGTTTGGGGCTTTGATTATATGGGGCCTTTTCAACAATCTAACGGGTATACTCATATTCTAGTTGCCATTGATTATGTCACTAAGTGGGTAGAAGATATTCCAACTAGTAGCATGGATCATAACACTTCTATTAAAATGCTTAAAGAAGTTATTTCCCCTAGATTTGGAGTCCCTAGATATTTGATGACTGATGGTGGTTCACATTTTATTCATGGTGCTTTTCGTAAATTGCTCGCTAAATATGATGTTAATCATAGAGTTGCATCTCCTTATCATCCTCAGTTTAGTGGTCAAGTAGAATTGAGGAATAGGGAGACTAAATTGATTTTCCAAAAGAATGTTAATAGATCTAGGAAGAATTGGTCTAAGAAACTCGACGATGCATTGTGGGCTTATAGAACTGCTTACAAAAATCCTATGGGTATGTCTCCGTATAAGATATTTTATGGTAAAGCAAGTCGCTTACCTCTAGGGCTAGAACATAAGGCTTATTGGGCAATCAAAGAGCTCAATTATGGTTTCAAACTTGCTGGTGAGAAGAGGTTATTTGACATTAGCTCACTTGACGAATGGAGAACCCAAGCCTATGAGAATGCTAAGTTGTTTAAAGGAAAGGTTTAGAGATGGCATGATAGAAGGATACAAAAGCGTGAATTTAATGTAGGTGATCATGTCTTGCTATAAAATTCTCATTTAAGATTTTTTGCAGGAAAAACTGCTCTCTAAATGGGAAGGTCCTTACGTCATCGAAGAGGTATATCGTTCCGGTGCCATCAAGATTAACAATGCCGAAGGCGGAAACCCGAAGGTGGTGAACGGTCAAAGAATCAAACATTATATCTCAGGTAGTCCCATAAATGTTGAAACCAATATCATCAATACCATAACTCTGGAGGAGTACATTAGGGAGACTTACGAGAACGTTTCAGACTCCGAAAAGGAATAGGTACGTGGTATGGTAAGTGAAAAGACTCCAAAACTTTTTCTATGGCAATTTTCATCTGTTTTGGAATATTTAAAAAATTAGGAAAATTTAAAGTAGTCCAAATAGTGCACGAGGAGGCAACAAGCCTGCTCGGCGCGGCCACCCCCTGGTCGCGCCCCTTGGGCTTGTGACCACCTCGTGCACCACCCGGACTCCGTTTTCTTGTGGCATACTCTTTCGGGTCGGCAAAAATTAATTATATAATATACCGAGGGTTTTGATTCTCGTGTCATGAAAATACCTCTCGTTTTCTTTTTGAGCTATTTCTACAGCAGATTTAGAGCAAGATGTCTTAGCAAGAGTCGGTTGGGGAGAACTGCTTCAGGCCAGCTACGGAAGAAGCGATGGAGGTCGATTTGAAAAGGATAGATGCCATGGAGGAGGACCAAGAAGTTACCTCTCATTCACAACCTGGATCCATGCTGGAAGAACTTCAGAGCTCAGCAATTCCGAATTTGGTTATCCCTTCCAATGCTAAATTTCTTACTTTTGAAAATATGAAGAGGAGTATTGCTTCTCCCCCCGCAGCAATGAAACATCCATGGGTTAAAGGCGCTCCAGCCATCGCTGAAAAACTTTACAAGGAAATAATGGATCTCAGATGGCAAAATAACAAGCTCGAGGAGGAGAATCGTATTCTGAAGGGCCTCATTGCCAAGTATATAGCACCATCACCTCCGAAGCCAGACAACTAAACACATGGGTATGGGCACTCCCCTTGGCTTGTGCCAAGCTTGGGGGAGGTGCCCCGGTATAGTATCACCATCACATCTTTCATTTTTTTTTATTTTTTTTCATCATCTTTTCTTAGTTCAATCCTTTTGGTTATATCTTGATTTAGTAGAATAAAGTTTTCGTGTGATCTAGCTTTGAGTCTTTGCTTTATGATTCCCCCTATGTAAGCAAGTCCATGAGTTATATAATGAAAAGTGCTTTTGAGTTGAGGGCCTTGCTTGGTATGATTTTAATCTTGAGAAATATTAAGTAGAAAGAAGTGTCGAATAAAAGCAAAGAGTACATATGAAAATCTTATGGGGAGTGATGACTTCACGTATAAAAAGTATGTCGATTGAAACCTGTTGTGGGTTGACAAACATAGTTGTTGGTCATTGGGGAAATTAAAATGAAGTGATAAAGAAAGAGAGGTTCACATATAAATATATTATCTTGGACATCTTTTATGATTGTGAGCATTCATTAAAATATTATATGTTAAGAAGTGATGTTGGACAAGGAAGACAACATAATGGGTTATGTTTGCTTATTTCCGAATAGAAGTTATATTGTTATAGATCCCTCAACATGTGTCGCTTGCTTCCACCTCATATCAGCAAAAACTTCCGCACCAGGTAGAGATACTACTTGTGCATCCAAACACCCTTAACCTAGTTTTGCCATGAGAGTCCACCATACCTACCTAAGGATAGAATAAGATCCTTCAAGTAAGTTTTCATCGATGCAAGCAATAAAAATTGCTCTCTAAATATGTGTGATCTACTAGTGTGAGGAAAATAAACTTTGTACAAACTTGTGATATGGAAGACATAAAAGCAACAGACTGCATAATAAAGTTCTCTATCACAAGGGGCAATATAAAGTGACATTCTTTTGCATTAAGAGATTGTGCATCAAATTATAAAAGTGCATGACAACCTCTGCTTCCCTCTACAAAGGGCCTATTGTAACAGCCCAGGACCGACGCTCCATAAGATTCCAGAAGATTCCCCTTTCTTTCCATTCTCACCTGTGTTTCATTTGGTTGTTGCATTCATCATTGCATCATTCGCATCATCTGCATAGCATCGTCACCTGTTTGCGAAAACTTGCATCCGTTCGTAGTTGCCGGTTCTCTCCGTTCTTGCCGTTGCCCGTTTCGAGACCAACCACACATACACGTGCCTGCGACATCATTTAAAATAAAACCGTTTTTAAGGCGCGCGAAAAATATTCTCGGATTATTTTGAAACTTGGCGTGCGGTCTTGTTATATTGTAGTAGACTGCCCGTCAAATTTCGTCGCGTTCCGAGTTCGTTTGATACCCCGTCGGTCAGTCATAGCAGTGAGGTTATCAGTTTATTATCGGACGTTGTTGGTGTTTTAAAACCTTCGTGTCACGGGCCGCACTTCCCTCTCTTCCCCACCTAGCCCCTCTGCACAGCCACCGTATCCCCCTCCGCTTCTGGGTCGTCCGATCGAGATCTAACGGTCCCAAAACAGACAGAGACCGTCAACCCTAGCCCCTAAACTATAAATAGATCCCCTAGCCTGCCTAATCTGGCCTAACCCTAGTATTCCCCTCGAATCCCATGCCAAACCTCCCCGAGCCGCAGATCCTCCCTCCTCCAGCCGTAGGGCCCGCCGAGCCCAGATCGGGGGCCTAGAAAGCCCATCTAGGCCCGACCCCGAGCTCCTCCCGTGCCTGCCCATGGCGCAGCCTCCCCGCAGCTCTCATGGCCTCGCCCCACGCCGCCGTTGCTCGCACTAGCCGGCCACTAGAGGGCCGCCAGAGCCGCCGTCTCGCCGGACCCTCTCTTCCTCCCTTCCTCCATTCTCCTTCCCTGCTCCTCTCTCTCACCCCGAGCCTCTCTCCTGTGCAGGTCGTCGCCGCCGCTCCGTGGCTCGCTGCTGGCCACGCCTTCGGCTGGATCCGGTGAGGGGAGCACCGGATCGGCTCTTTCCCGCCCTGGATCCGGCCGCTCGACCATCCGTCGGCGCCGTCCCTCGCCGTGGAGCGCCGTCGCTGCCTCGCCCTCGTGCGCGAGGTCGAGCGCTCGACCCCGCTCCGTTGACCCTAGCGCGCCCGCTCGCCCGCGCGTGGGCCTGCCACCCCAGCCGGCCCAGCAGTCTCGCACAGCCCGGCCCATGAGGCCTGGTGAGCCAGCCTTTTCCCCTCCGCGCGTTTTTTAATTTATTTTTGTATTTAGGCCCTTTCGCAGATTTAAAATGTCTCTATATAATATCCGTTCGCCGTATGAAAATATTTTATACATGTAAAATGATTAGAAAAGCGTGTAGATTAATAATATGCCATTTGCATCCATGCTTAAAATATTTAACATGTCATTTTCTGTCATTTTAGATATTCGACATGATTTTGCATTGACATATTTATTTAACGTGCATCGTATTAATCCAAACCATATATTAAAAATGTTCATATCATCGGCATCGCATTTTCATGCATGAGAAAAATGTTGGCATGATGTTTGCATTTTATTTGCATATATGAATTGCTATAAGGCGATTAGGCCATAACTTGCATATTTAATTGTGATTAATTTTCCACATGAACCTATGTATATTATATATGTTTTCGGAGTAGAAAAATCCATAGGAATTATCTGTGCATTTAGTTTTGTCATTTGAGCATTTTGCGTGCATGTCATTTTTGTCGTGATGCCCTTTTGTTATTTTCGTGTGATTTAATTCATGCATGATATGAAATAATTTTGAACATGAGATGTGCCCTTTGATATGTGTCCTAGCCCCTGGACATTTTGTTTTCCATAGAAATGCATGTTAGGGTGTTGTTTTCTTGTTGTCAACTTGCTATAAAAATACTGCTGTTTTCAGATGCTAAATATTTCTAAGTCTGGAATCTGTAATATTTTGTTGCTGTCTTGCCATGTGTTTTGCTAGTGATCTAGAACCCTTTTGTGGTAGGTGTAATGGAGTTATTTGTAGTTGATATTGCCCTTTAGTATGCTGTTAAGTTTCATGCCAAAATATACCATGTAGCATATAGTTTGACTGCTGTCAATATGCCTTTGTGATAAAAGTTGCACTGTCAAAAACTGCTATTTTCACTAAGTCTGGAACTGTTTTCAAGTAGCCACCTTGTGAGCTTCCTACCATGTGATCGATGAATGTTTTGAATATGATATAAGAAGATGAAATGAAGTGTGTGTTATATACTACTGCCCCATGCTTAGTTTGTGCATTTTAGAATAGTGTATCTTGCTGTTTTCATGTGTGCAAAATGCCAAGTTGCTGTTTTGGGCAGATTTCAAGTAAAACTTGTTATGGTGTTTGTGGTTGAACCGTAGCTCAGTTTTGGACATGCCATATATGAAACTTTCTCAGAATCTCATGTAGTTTCATAATAACTTGATGCATTCATGATTTGAAATGTTTGTAATGGTATTTTCCATGCATTGCATTCATGACGTGTGCATCTTGTGTTGCTTATATCTTTTAGACTGTAGCTCCGTTTGAGATGTTCTATATAAGTAAATCGACTAGAATGACATGTAGAATTGCATGGTATGATTTATTATGTTGTTTAACAAAAATAAAATATGATTAGTTCAGATCTGGACCAATTTCGAAATTAACATATGAGGTCATTTCGGAAGTGCTATAAGTTGTTTCCGACCTCATTTAAGATGCCTAGATAGGTAGTTTACTTATGCTTCACCTCTTGACATGCCTAACAACATTTAACATTGATGTGTACCTAACGGAAATGAACTAAATAATTCGAACGTGGAGTTTCGTCAATATGCAACTCGTTGCATATTGAGCTTCACTTTATTGTGTAGTAGGTGTTTGATGTGAATTGCCATGCCTTGCATATTTAAACCGGACATGCATCATATTGTTTGCGCATCGTGCCATGCATATGTTGTGGTGTATCTGTGTTGATTGTTTGTTTTGGATTGCTTCTTCTTGATACAGTTCCGAAAGTGTTCGGAGTGTGAGGATTCGTTCGACTTCGTTGACTCGTCTTCTTCATGGACTTGGTCTTCTTCCGAGCGGGATCTCAAGCAAGATGACACATTTCCCTAGATACCACTACTATCATTGCCATGCTAGATGTCTCGTTTTTATCGCTATGTCTCGCTACCTACCACTTGTTTTTCAAGCCTCCCAACATTGCCATGAAAAGCCTCTAACCCTTCCATATCCCAGCAAACCGTTGTTTGGCTATGTTACCGCTTGCTCAGCCCTTCTTATAGCGTTTCTAGCTGCAGGTGCAACTGCTTCCATGTGTCGATGTGGACATTCTTTTGTTATATCACAATATTGCTGCTATTTAATTTAATGCACATATATACTTGGTAAACGTGAAAGGCTTGGCCTTTTGCTCGGTGTTTTGTTCCACTCTTGCCGCCCCTAGTTTCTTGTGAACCGGTGTTATGTTCCATAATTGAGCGCTCCTAACATGCTCGGGGTTGTTATGGGGACCCCCTTGATTTTCGTTTTGGGAAAAACTTGTCTAGCAAGGCCCAACATGGGGGCATCGGTCCTGGTTCGTGAGGCTAGGGCGTCGGCCGGGCCTTGTGGGCCATTGGTCCTCGTTCATCTGACCCCTTTGGTCCCGGTTCCAGACATGAACCGGAACAAATGGGCCTCACTCATGGCCCACAACCATTGGTCCTGGTTTGTGGCTGGAACCGGAACCAAATGTTGTCCTTCAGTCCCAGTTCCAACTACAAACCGGACCAATGGTTTGGCCTATATTGTAACAGCCCGAGACCGACGATCCTGAAGATTCCCCTTTTATTTCCATTCTCGTCTGTGTTTCGTTTGGTTGCTACATTCATCATCGCATCATTCGCATCATCTGCATAACATCGTCACTCGTTTTCGAAACTTGCATCCGTTCGTAGTCGCCGGTTCTCTCTGTTCTTGCTGTTGACCGTTTTGAGACCAACCACGCATGCACGCGCCCGAGGCATCGATAAAATGTTGTTTTTAAAAGTGGGTATAAAATATTTTCGGATTGGGTCAAAAATTGGTGAGCGGTCTTATTTTATTATAGGTAGACCGTCTGTCAAATTTCGGCGCACTCGGAGTCCGTTTGATACCCGACGGATAAACTTATAACGGCTATAGCTGGTTTATTCGTTGGATATTTTCGTTTTATAAAACTCTGTTGTCGGGCGTCTGTTTCCCTCTCTACTATGTCAAGCCCATCTACACAGTGCACAGACCCTTCACGCATGCCCGATAGCTTCTCCGAACCCGAAACTCGTGTCCGTTGGGTCCGGATCAACGCCGTAATACCCCAAACCATCATCAATTTTTTATTTGGTCGCCCTAATCTATTTATCCTTAACCGTCCGATTTAATCGAAGGGTTCAAACAACCACTAACCCTAATCTTGTTCGCTATATATCAACCAACCCTTAATCTCAACCCTATTTTAGGCACTTTGTCCCATCCATTCTCTGTCCGCCGCCGCCAACATCTCCCACCTCAGGATCCTCCCAGATCCATCCACCCAACCAACCCCCGAGTGCCTCTAGCCCCCTCGCTCCTCTCCTGCCCGAGCACCAGAGAGGGAACAGCTCCTCCATCAGTCAGCCGCAACCGCCCGATGAAGCCTCGCCGGAGCTCCTCCAGCCTGCCTCGCCGGAGAACCACCAGGCCGTCGTGGTGTGCTCTGCTTCCCCTGCAACGAGCATCAGCAGCTTGCTCGTCAGCCAACGACCATGCGTTGCCCAAGTGCCTAGTGCCACTCGAAGCACCTCGCCGATGGTAGCACCAACAGGTCTCTGCCGTCCGAAGCCCCGCAGGTCGCCGTGTGCCATTGCTTCTTCTTCTCTTTTCTATGGCTCTTTCTCACGCAACTCCCTTTTGTGCGCAGCACGAGGTTGCCATGGAGCATCGCCGCGTCCTTACCCTGTCGGAGCTCGCCTCCGTTCCGTCCCGACCTCGTCTGTGCGTGATCCGCACCGTCCCTGCCGTCCGAGTCGCCGCGCGTCAAGCTCCTTGCGTGTGCAGCCGGCTGAGCCTCCCCGTGCTCCTCCACCTCGCCTTGTCGTCCGACGACCAGCGCCGCTGCCAGCGACCACGAGGCCAGGTCGCCCATGTTTTCTTCTCCTCCATCCTCCGGTGGCTTCGTAGCCCAGCTGGTTGTGGCGTTGGTGGCAACCAGGAGATCTTGGGTTCGAATCCAAGGCATCTCTGTATAATTTTTTTGAATTGTTTCTTTTCCTCTCCACCTCGCCGAAGGACACTTGATCTATAGAGTATCCTGTTAGATGTTTCAATCAAAGACCGGCTTAGTTGGCTTAGTTGGCTAGTGCAGCTGGTCTGTAACTACAGGATGCAGGGTTCAAATCCCATGTAACCACGGGGCAATTCGGGTGACATCTATCAGGTCATTGAATGTTGCGCTTATCTGGTCGTGTTCTGAGAAAGAGATACGCGGCTTTTATCGGGTTTGTCGACACGTCGGGTGGTCTTGCTGAATTTGTTTTACTTTTCTCGAACGTCTTGAGTGAGGAATTTCGAAAATATTTCGAGCTATCTCGAGGTGTCGGATTTTCTTTGAATTACCTAAGATGATCACGACATTCGTGATCGAGGTTATTCCCACTGCGTGTGGTTAATTTGTGATGGACGAGTTGGAGCACCCTTGCAGGGTTAAATCTTTCGGAAAGCCGTGCCTATGGTTATAATATGGCAAACTTGAAACTTTGTTTAACACCCGGTCATAGCAAACTTGAAGTAAACTCAAATAAAATACACCAACTGTGTGCGTACCCGTGACTGTCTCTTCTCGTGAGTCCTTATCCGAGAGAGAACACAGTGGAGTTATGTTTGACGTAAGTAGGTGTTCAGGATTACTTAATGATCATTTCTAATTTACGTCCGTTATGCGTAGACCACCATACTTTACTTTCGTATTCGTAAGTTAGCCACTCAAATAAATGCTTGGTCGCTTGTTGTAGCCTCACCACTTAATCATACCTCATCCATTAAGCTTTAATAGTCTTGATACCCTTGGAAATGAGATTGCTGAGTCCCCGTGGCTCACAGATTCTACAACAACACTTGTAGGTACAGGTAATGCGATGATTTGACGTGAGTGTGATGCTTGTTTGATTTGGAGTTCTTCTTCTTGTTCTTCATCGATCTAGGATGGGTTCCAAACGGCAGCCTGGGATACCAAGGGTGGATATCATTTTATCGTTTGATTTCGTCCGTAGTCAGACCTTGCTTTTATGTATGATGTTTAAGTATGTTGTTGTATTGATGTGATCTTGATGTAGCTTGTGACGAGTGTAATCCAATTCCATATACTCATCTATTCTGTACATGTACTCGTAATGATATACATTCTGGCAACACGACGAGATGCGCTTCTATCTCTGTCGAGGCCCTCGTGCCTAAATGAGGATATGATCGCATCTTGGGCGTGACAAGTTGGTATCAGAGCCTGTACCAACCTTGGAGCCCCTTGATTGATTGAACTTGGTCGAGTCGAGTCTAGTGAAAAACTATTTTGAGTCTAGTTATATCGAAGAGTAGGATTCTTTTTACTCCTCTTCTATGCTCTGGTGAGGAATTACGACTTAGGAATTTTGATTCTACCCTCTTCTCACTCAAAAAATTTTAGGATCACGCGGGTATTTTGGAAACTATATGATACCGATGTGATTGAGTTCTGTCTTGGTGCCTCCTGTCTGACTTGATTTCTTTCGGGGAGTTGAGCTCTAGGGAATTCTTGGCACATCGTTATCATTCAGCTTCCTTAGTATCTCAGGACGGAGGGTGTTCGAAATTACGTCAATACTGTTTGTGGCGAGATAAGGTCGGAGTCACCTAGTATAGGGGAGGCGTCCGGGGTACTGCCATCTTTGGTATCATTGTGTTTTCGAGGGTCCGGGATATATGAGTTTTCGAGACTTCTGGTTATGTGTTGAAGGATGGATAGAATTGGGGTGTAGGATTTGTTAGTTGTGTGAGATATTTCCTTTTTGTATCCCCAACACCATATTGCATAACCAAGAAAGTTTTGGGAGTTCTTAGGTGGAAATTCAAGTAGTTACCTAGGCTATCATCCAACAGATCATGATGTGAGGTTGGGGTTCGACATCTAGTGGATTCGTTTGTTCACGGTCTTTCTTACAAAGGACAGTCTCGATATATGTCATCAGATATGCTTCGTTAAGCCTTGTAGTTTGCTACGCCTAGGGAGCATATTCGAGCGTCATTTCAATATGACAATCCAATGTACGATCGAGCCTGTGCGAACCTTACCACAGAAATATCGGACGAAATCTTTGTCATGAATTTGTTCTGGCTTGTTTCGTAAGCCCCATCCTTTGTTTTGCTTTGTATATGGTAATTCGAGTTGCTTCGATGTCAAGTGGTGATTTCTTATTTCCTAAGCGGTGTTCTCATATTTCTATGGGAATGCTAATTCTTTTGCTCAATCAAGTGATCATATCAATTCTATTTATCCGGTGCGCTCCTCTTCAAGTTATTCAATCATCTCCAATATTTGCAAGATCAATCCACATGTTTCTTTCCGGAGTTCTTCTCATCCGTCCTAAGTTTTCTTGTTTTTCCCCACCCTTCCGCCCTTTTTCTTCAATAATTAAATTCTCTTTCAAGTGCTTTCTCTTGATCAATGCTTCCGCTATCATTTATTCATATTGTATCCGGTGATTTATTGTCAAGATTCTCAAGAGTTCCAATTTCAAGATCTATCCTCATATTCGTTGTTCTTTTTATTATTCTTATCCGTTGGATTCAATTCAAGCTCTCGGTGTTCCTCATATCCTTTCTCATTCATTCAATGATTGCCCATGTTGGGAATTCTTATCCAAGCCTCTCTTGTTTATCCAACTCTATCTATTCTATCCGGAGTGCCGAAGATATCTCAAAAGATTTGCGTTTGCATTCAATTCCTTTCAAATTATTCGAGGTTCTCACCTCATCGAGTTTTTCATTTGTACTGATGCAATCTCTCTTTCTAAGCAATTGTTTCAAACGGTGTTTTCCTTTCAGTGGGCCCATAACACACAGGTTATCCCCAGTATCTTACCTGGCTCTTCTAATCTTGTCCGGAGATGTTCTCAAATTCTCTTCAAATATGACGTAAGAATGAATTTCATCAGTCATATTCCTTCTCCAAGATCGCTTCGAATTAATTTCATCATTGGCTCAACCGTTCTTTATTCATTATTCCGGACTATCTTAGTAATTCGTGGTGTTTTTCTCGTCATCATTCTCAGCATTGAAAACCGAAGGAGAGTTTTCTTAAATCGTTGTTCTTTCTTCCAAAGATTCATGGTTTCAGGTTATTGCTATCATCTCAATTTTTTTTATCATGGGTAATTCTTTCCATATCTATCTGGTGCATTTCAGTGTTGTTTTCACTTATCGATCCTCCGAAGCCCATCATTTTAGAAGATTTCTTCGTCCTCAGCTTTTAGCTTTTGCTCTCAAATTCTTTTGAATTGTTGTTCCTTCGTTCATATCTCAATTATTCCGGTGCTTCGTTCAAGTTTTCTATTAGGTGGATCATGATCTCTTCATCCTCAAGCCATGTATCTCCATTCATTTGTAGTATCCCCATTAATTTCAAATCTCACCGGTGTTCTCGTTCAAGACTTCTTTAAGTTCGTGTCATCTCTCTTCAATCTTTTTCAAGAAGAATAAGTGGTGTGCGAAATCCGTTGCTTGTCATCAATTTTACTTGATGAAGGATAAGCATAACATAATTCTTATTCTAGTTTCATCAAGGTGATTTCAATCCTTCTTTCGGAGTGTTCATGGCATCAAATTCTTGGTTATAAGTTGTGCTTCTTTTCTTTTCGGAGTTCCATGTTTTTCTCAAGCATCTCTTCGCGAAGCCACATCTAAATCTTTGCAACATCATAATCTATTCTTTTCAACCGCATTCTTTTGATCATCCTTTCATCCCGGTGTTTACCAAGAGGTCCTTCATGGTGGCTTGTTAAGGCTGTAATTCTTCTCGAATTGTTCTTCAAGATTCTTGTTGGAGGTTCTCAAGTGTTCTTTATCTTGGATGCCTAAATTCAATTCCTTCTCCATTGTCTTTTGAGATGGTGTTATTAAATTCTTGATTATGAGGAGTCTCCAAGTAAATTGTCAAGAATGAGATAAGTAAACCCATCATGTCTTCTCAGAGTTATCTTGGGTTGGATTTCACCTACAACATTTCCTAAGGATTGTTGCTATCATGGTGTCATAAATGATTCAAGTGTCTCCTCCACCTCTTGGTGAAAGAAGTTTTGCATATATTATTGCTCTCAAACAATCAATTGTTTCTGTTGTGGCAGGTTGTCACCTCATAATTTTGAGATGTTTTCCATAAGGCCATAACAAGCTATTATTTTCGTTGTTGATTCTCCATCAACTCCGTCCAACCAAGCTTTTCAAATTCAACGGTGGTAGAAGTGTAATTTTCTTCTCCGTCCTCTTCTCTCCAAAGATCTAGCTTCTATTCTTTTCTTTCAGAGGCATTGTGTTGTTGCTCTCTTCGACTCATCATCTCGTTTGTCAAGATCTTGCTCTTTCTTGCTTATCCATTTGACCAGAGTGTTGTGTTCTCTTTTCAAGTTCTCCCATCTTTTCAAATTTTGCCTCTCTTTCCTACCGAAGTGCTGCCGAAATTTCCTTTGAAGTCTTGCTTGTTTCTCATATCATTCTTCATCTCTTCCAAACCTTCAATGATCATTGGTTTCACTCGTTTGTCGGAGAAGCAACTAAGTTTACGTCTTGCCCTTTCTCTGCCCCTTCTCATTCTTAGATCTCGGGACGAGATCCTTTTGTAGTGTGGGAGAGTTGTAACAGCCCGAGACCGACGCTCCTGAAGATTCCCCTTTTATTTCCATTCTCGTATGTGTTTCGTTTGGTTGCTGCATTCATCATCGCATCATTCACATCATCCGCATAGCATCGTCACTCGTTTTCGAAACTTGCATCCGTTCGTAGTCGCCGGTTCTCTCCGTTCTTGTCGTTGCCCATTTTGAGACCAACCACACATGCACGCGCTCGAGGCATCGATAAAATGTTGTTTTTAAAAGTGGGTATAAAATATTCTCGGATTGGGTCAAAAATTGGAGAGCAGTTTTATTTTATTATAGGTAGACCGTCTGTCAAATTTTGGCACGCTCGGAGTCCGTTTGATACCCGACGGATAAACTTATAACGGCTATAGCTGGTTTATTCGTCGGATATTTTTGTTTTATAAAACTCTGTTGTCGGGCGTCCGTTTCCCTCTCTGCTATGTCAAGCCCCTCTGCACAGTGCACAGACCCTTCCACGCCCGATAGCTTTCCCGAACCCGAAACACGTGTCCGTTGGGTCCGGATCAACCCCGTAATACCCCAAACCATCATCAGTTTTTTATTTGGTCGCCCTAACCTATTTATCCTCAACCGTTCGATTTAATCGGAGGATCCAAATAGCCCCTAACCCTAGTCTTGTTCGCTATATATATGGACCAACCCCTAACCTTAACCCTAAAATTTAGACATTTTGTCCCATCCATTCTTTGTCCGCCGCCACCAGCATCTCCCACCTCGGGATCCTCCCAGATCCATCCACCCAACCGACGCCCGAGTGCCTCCAGCCCCCTCGCTCCTCTCCTGCCCGAGCACCAGAGAGGGAACAACTCCTCCATCAGTCAGCCGCAACCGCCCGATGAAGCCTCGCCGGAGCTCCTCCGGCCTGCCTCGCCGGAGAACCACCAGGCCGTCGTGGTGTGCTCTGCTTCCCCTGCAACGAGCATCAGCAGCTCGCTCGTCGGCCAACGACCATGCGTTTCCCAAGTGCCCAGCGCCGCTCGAAGCACCTCGCCGATGGTAGCACCAACAGGTCTCTGCCGTCCGAAGCCCCGCATCATCTCTGTTCCGTCCCGACCTCGTCTGTGCGGGATCCGCACCGTCCCTGCAGTCCGAGTCGCCGCGCGTCAAGCTCCTAGCGTGTGCAGCCGGCTGAGCCTCCGCGTGCTCCTCCACCTCGCCTTGTCGTCCGACGACCAGCGCCGTTGCCGGCGACCACGAGGCCACCACCAGGTCGCCCCTGTTTTCTTCTCCTCCTTCCTCCGGTTCTCCTCCTACTCCCCTCGGATCTCTCTCACTCAAAGCTGCTCTCTCTCCTGTGTATGTGCCGCAGGGAACCCATGGCTACCTACAGCAGCTCTAGGTTCGACCATGGCACCGATGGAGCACCCCGCCATGGGACCTCGCCTTAGCATCGCTGGATCCGGTGCCCGAAGGCCCGATCCGTCTGTCCCCGTTGCCCTCCGGATAGCCCGTCGACTTCCACCTGTCCTGGACCTCGCCTGCACATCCAAGGCCGACCCGTTGTTGCTCCTATTTCAGTCCCTGTTGCATTTTCAGTTTCGTTCAGGTTCAGTGTCACTGCACGCTTATTTCATGTATTCAGTCCATTGTTTTATTACAGTGGCTTCGTAGCCTAGCTGGTTGTGGCGTTGGTGGCAACCAGTAGATCTTGGGTTCGAAACCAAGGCATCCCTGTATAATCTTTTTGACTTGTTTCTTTTCCTCTGCACCTCGTCGAAGGACACTTGATGTATAGAGTATCCTGTAAGATGTTTCAATCAGAGACCAGCTTAGTTGGCTAGTGCAGCTGGTCTGCAACCACAGGGTGCAGGGTTCAAATCCCATGATGACCACATATATTTTATTTTTCTGCTCTTTGGGTTTTGTTTTAATCAGGACATGCATTATTATTGGTTTTGCCACTGTTTTAAAAAACATATGACTAAATATTCATGCTTCCAAATTAAACATGTTATATATGTAAATGGATAGGATTTTCTTGTAGTTTATGAATATGAAACTATCATCCATGTTCAACTATCTAAAATTGTTGTTTGTTTAATTTGCTAATGCCATGTTTTTGCATTGTTCATAAATAATTAACCATGCATCGAATGAAAATGATCTATATATGTAAAATATTCAGAAAATTGTGTAGATTCATAATATCACACTTTCAAACCTGTTTAAAATGATTAACTTGCTGTTTTTATTGTTTTTGGATTAATGCCATGCTAAAATGATTTATTTAATAACTATTGATTTGTAACTCCAATGCAAATGTTTTATATATGTAACTTGGCTAGGAAAATATGTAGAATCTCATGGTGGCATTTTTTTTAATATTTAATAACTCTAAAATTGTGTTAGTTCAGATCTGTATCAAACTTAAAATATGCATATGAGGTCGTTTCGGAATTGCTATTCGTTGCTTCTGGCCTCATTTAAAGTGCCTAGGTAATGTAGTTGTTTGTGCTTCACTTCTTGCCATGATAAACAACATTAACCACTTTTCTCATCATATGGAGAGTTATTATTTTGTTATATGTATGTTGTCCCTCTCCATTTAAAATTGCTTAATTCCATCGTCGCCTTATGCCATGACCACCCATGTTAAACAACATTTAATATTGATGTGTACCTAATGAGAGTGGCCTAAATAATTCAACGTGGAGTTTCGTCAATATGCAACTCGTTGCATATTGAACTTCACTTAATATGTAGTAGTTGTTTGTTGTGCTTGCCATGCCATGCCTTGCATATTTAAAACCGGACATGGATCATATTTGTTTGCGCATCATGTCATTGCATATGTTGTGGTGCTATCGTGTGTTGATTGTTGTTTCGGATTGTTCCTTCTTGATAGAGTTCCGAAAGCGTTTGGAGTGTGAGGATTCGTTCGACTACGGTGGCATGTTTTCTTCATGGACTCGTTCTTCTTCCGAGCGGAATCTCAGACAAGATGACACCTTTCCCTGGATACCACTATTATCATTGCTATGCTTGTTGTTCCGCTTTTATCGTTATGTCTCGCTACCTACCACTTGTTTGACAAGCCTTCCAACATTGCCATGAAAGCCTCTAACCCCTCCACATCCTAGCAAACCTTTGTTTGGCTATGTTACCGCTTGCTCAGCCCTTCTTATAGCGTTTCTAGCTACAGGTGCAATTGCTTCCATGTGACAACATGGACATTCTTTTGTTATCATAATATTAATGCTATTTAATTTAATGCACTTATACACTTGGTAAAGGGTGGAAGGCTTGGCCTTTTGCTCAGTGTTTTATTCCACTTTTGTCACCCTAGCTACTTGTGAACCGGTGTTATGTTCCATAATTGAGCGCTCCTAACATGCTCGGGGTTTTTATGGGGACCCCCTTGATTTTCTTTTTAGGATAAAACTTGTTTGGAAAAGCCCAACATTGGTACTACATTTGCCTAATAACTAATTAACCTGCATAGGGAGTAATTAACCCGAGGATCTTAATCAACAACCGGGTCAGTGCTCCTCATGAGTGTTGGTCCAAACTAGAGTCGTGTGTGGGGCCAACTCGGGGCAACTCGGATGATTTCTATCAGGCCACTGTATGCTGCGCTTATCTGGTCATGTTTTGAGAAAGAGATACGCGGCTCTTATCGGGTTTGTCGACATGTCGGGCGGCCTTGCTGGATTTGTTTTACTTTTCTCGAACGTCTTGAGTGAGGAATTCCGAAAATACTTCAGGCTATCTCGAGGTGTCGGATTTCTTTTGGAATTACCTAAGATGATCACGAGATTCATGATCGAGGTTATTCTCGCTGTGTGTGGTTAATTTGTGATGGACGAGTTGGAGCACACTGCAGGGTTAAATCTTTCGAAAAGCCGTGCCCATGGTTATATGGCAAACTTGGAACTTTGTTTAACACCCAGTCATAGCAAACTTCAAGTAAACTCAAATAAAATACACCAACTGTGTGCGTACCCGTGACTGTCTCTTCTCGTGAGTCCTTATCCGAGAGAGAACACAGTGGAGTTATATTTGACGTAAGTAGGTGTTCAGGATTACTTAATGATCATTTCTAATTGACGTCTGTTATGCGTAGACCACCATACTTTACTTTCGTATTCGTAAGTTAGCCACTCAAATAAATGCTTAGTCGTTTGCTGCAGCCTCACCACTTAACCATACCTCACCCATTAAGCTTTAATAGTCTTGATACCCTTGGAAATGAGCTTGCTGAGTTTCCGTGGCTCACAGATTCTACAACAACAGTTGCAAGTACAGGTAATGTGATGATTTAACGTGAGCGCGATGCTTGTTTGATTTGAAGTTCTTCTTCTTCTTCATCATCGATCTAGAATGGGTTCCAGGCGGCAGCCTGGGATAGCAAGGGTGGATGCCATTTTATCGTTTGATTCCGTCAGTAGTCGGACCCTGCTCTTCTGTATGATGTTTGAGTATGTTGTTGTATTGGTGTGATCTTGATGTAGCTTGTGGGGAGTGTAAGACAATTACATATACTGATCTATTCTGTACATGTACTTGTAATGATATCCATTCTGGCAATACGACGAGATGCGCTTCTATCCCTGTCAAGGCCCTCGTGCCTAAATAAGGATAGGATCACATCTTGGGCGTGACATATATATACCCCCTGCCGGCGAGCAGAGCCGTGCATTTCAATTTCTCGGTCATTTAGCTCAAGAAAGTCAGTAAATGCATGAAAAATACCAAATGAAGTTAGAAAGGGTTGAAAATTCCTGATGTGGCTTTGAATGGTTCATTTTGAACACACAAAATGTCTGGAGTTCAAATAAGTTCAAAGAAATGAAATCCCTTTGTAAAAGATTAGTTTTCGTCCGAAACCGTGATACTTCGTAAGAGATTATCCATTTTGTACATAAAGTACATCCTGTTTTTGCCGTAATCCTCTCAACTTTTTAGCACATGCTATGTGAGTGAAATGATGATACCATGACAACTTTCAACCTTTTCAGAGTTCATTTGTAGTGCTTTTAATTTCAGGGTCATTTAGCTCAAAGAATGAACTGAGAAGCTTTTACAAAACTATGCAACTAAAATTATAAACATATTTTTTCTTCAAAATATTAATAGCAAAAAGAATATAATGATAAAACACATTGGAAATAAATAAAGCAAAAAATAAAACAAAAATAAAGAAAGCAAAAAACAAAACAAAAATAATGGAAATTATGCAACTAAAATAACCAAAGTATTTTTTTGTTCAAAACATTAATAGAAAAAAGAATATAATGATAAAACACACTGGAAATAAATAAAACAAAAAATAAAACAAATATAAATAAAGCAAAAAAAACAAAACAAAAATAATGGAAATTATGCAACTACTATTATCAAAGTATTTTTTGTTCAAAACATTAATAGCAAAAAGAATATAATGATAAAACACATTGGAAATAAATAAAGAAAAACAATAATAAATAAAGCAAAAAAACAAAACAATAATAATGGAAATTATGCAACTAAAATTATCAAAGTATTTTTTGTTCAAAACATTAATAGCGAAAGGAATATAATGATAAAACACACGGGAAATAAATAAAGCAAAAAACAAAACAATAATAAATAAAACAAAAAACAAACAATAATAAATAAAGCAAAAAATGGGGAAAAATGCCACCTACTAGGCCACCACGGCCTGCATACGACTAGAAACCCAACCAACTAGTTGGGCCAGGATGCAGGCCCGTAGAAGGCCCGGTAGGCCCACACGCAGATTCAGTGTGTATAGGCCCGTAGGACTGTATTAGAGAGGAGCTCGAAGTGGGAGGCGCAGCCACGCTTATAAACCAGTGTCAAAGCCTCTCAGCTAGCGAGGTGGGACTAAACATCCACCGCACCGCGGCTGTGCCAGGCATAGGCCTTTGGTCCCGTTTTGTGCCATCAACCGGGACCAAAGGTGGGCATTGGTCCCGGTTCATGCAACCAACCGGGACCAAAGGTCTTTGCTTCCCATCCTTTGGGCTGACGAAAAGAGACCTTTGGTCCCGGTTGGTGGCACCAACCGGGACCAAAAGTGGGCATTGGTCCCGGTTGGTGGCACCAACCGAGACTAAAGGTCTGGGATTCCCGGCCTTTGGGCTGCTGAAATAGACTTTTAGTCCCGGTTGCTGGCACCAACCGGGACGAAAGGTGGGCATTGGTCCCGGTTGGTGCCACGAACCGGGATCAATCCTCTGTGTATATAAGCAAACACTTGTAAAAAAATTCAGTTTCATCCACCAGTTGGCCCCGACGATGCCGAGCACATCGACGCCGCCAGGCTGCCCGAGCTCCCCATTGCCATCCGCCGCTCCCGACGCCACCGACTGCTCCACCGCTCCTTGCTCCGATGCACCGCCCCACAGTGAGCTTCCCTTCCCTTGAGCTGTCGTCGCCGCCGTCGCTCCTGCGCTGCAACCGCGCTGCTGCCGCCACCGCCCCTGTTCTGCCGCCGCCGCCGCCGCTGTGCTGCCGCCGCCGCTGCCATTTTTTTTGTTAATAGAATTTTTTGTATGTATGTATGCAATTACTGTTAATATACTCTAATGGATGTATATATGTATGTGTGTATATATGTATGCATTTACTGTTAATATGAATTTTGTTGTTCATAGCATTTTTTGTATATATGTATGCATTTACTGTTAATATACTCCGATGGATGTATATATGTATGTGTGTATGGATGGATGCATTTACTTCCCGATAACTTCGACATGAGGGGGAGGGGATGTCGAACATGCATGAGAGAGAGGCAGTACGCTCGCCCGACCAACTATCGAGGCCACCCTAACCGTAGAAGAAAGAGCATCGTTGTTGATCTACCCCCTCCCCGATAACTTCGACACGAGGGGGGCATCGGACATGCATGAGAGAGAGGCGGTACGCTCGCCCGACCAACTATAAAGGCCACCCAAATCCTAGAAGAAAGAGCGTCGTTGTCGATCTACCCCCTCCCCGATAACTTCAACATGAGGGGGGACGTCGGACATGCATGAGAGAGAGGCGGTACGCTCGCTCGACCAACTATCGAGGCCACCTAAACCCTAGAAGAAAGATCATCATTGTCGATCTACCCCCTCCCCGATAACTTCGACATGAGGGGGGACATCGGAGATGCATGAGAGAGAGGCGGTACACTCGCCTGACCAAGTATGGAGGCCACCCAAACCCTAGAACAAAGAGCGTCGTTGTCGTCTGCCTCCGCCCCAATAAATTTGACATGAGGGGGGACATCAGACGTTGGGCATGAGGGGTTAGCATCGTTGTCGTCTACCCCCTCCCCGATAACTTCGACATGAGGGGGGACGTCGAACGTCGGACATGAGGGGTGAGCGTCGTTGTCATGTGGAATTTTTTATGTTCATATAGAAAACTCGGGTAATATAGATTTATCAAGAATGCCCCCATTATGGATGTGCACAAGTTGATCCAATTTTTTTCTGATCCCATATATATATATATATATATATATATATTCTTCTATATGTCATGTTGTGTGTCAAAGTATTGAAGAAATCCATGGCTTCATCATTAGCCTGAAGTAACCGACGTATGATGCTACGAAGCTCTTCAAAGTTGTTTTGGAACGGAGTTCCAGATAGAATAATTCACTTTTTGGTACGAATTTCAGCAACGGCCTTCCAAATAGCGATAATTGGAATGCTTGTGCTGAACTTCGTACCAAACAGCTAATTATCCTATCCGGGAATCCGTTCCAAAACAATTTTGGAGAGCTTCGTACCATTATGCGCCTGTTACTTCCGGCTAATGATGAAGCCATGGTTTTCTTGAATCCTTTGACACTAGACAACGTGACATATAGAAGGGTAGATGAGATCAGGAAAAGTATGTACCATTTTATGCACATCCAGAATGGCGCCATTTTGTTAAATCCCTAAAAGGTTAAGAGAATCCCCTCTCGCCCGACCAAACCCTAGAAGTGTCGAGGGCCACCCCTAACCCTGGAAGCGTTTTCGAGGCCACCCCAAATCGTAGAGAAGTATATTAATTGCCATGTTTTAATATTTGCAGAAACTATGGATCAAAGAGACTTGGAACAAGAACAGTTGTTGGGGGACATAATCTGAGGCGGTCCTGATGCTGTCTTGTCATTTCTCAACGACACCGATGGTCTTGAAGGAGAGGATTACTGCTCCAGTGATCGAACAATGGAGGAGGAAGGACATGATCATGATGGCTCCGATCATCGAATGCCGGAGGAAGGAGACCATGGTGACGGCTCCGGTGGCCGAACGGAGGAGGGAGATGTTGCAAAGTTCGGCGAGGTATATATATTAATTAAGCATGTGCTGACTATGTAATTGATGCATTAATTGTTTTGGTATGTACATACATTAACTCTTATTTCTTCTTTTATATAGCCCTCCGGATCGAGCCAAACTTCGGTAACGAGATGAGGCCCGAAGACAAGGTTGGGAAAGGAAGAAAGGTTCACGATCACAACACTCGCAGACAATGGCCTACCGATTGAACCAAAGCGGACCAAGGACGCATTTGTTGCTCAGTGCGGAGCTATTCTTAGGGACAACATCCCGATAAAAATCAACCAATGGAATAAGCCTAAGGACAACAACCCTGAAATTTCTTATGTCACCGATAGACAGAAAGATGATCTTTGGACCTCGCTGAAGGTAAATTTCACCCTACCGCTATAGGAGGATCCGAATAACCCAGTTATAGAGCCACTGGTCAAGGTGTGTGCTCTTAAGCAGATGGCAGATCTATTCAGGAGGTGGAAGAATGGGTTAAAATCAAAGTTTGTCGACAAAGGGAAGACTCCAGAATTCATCGGCCGATTTGAGAAGATAAGAGATTACTAGCCCAAATTTGTGGCCTACAAGACATCCAAGAAGAGTAAGAAAATGTCTGAGACAAACAAGGACAATGCCACAAAGAAGCAGCATCACCATCACACGGGGTCAGGTGACTACCTCAAAGCCCGGCCGTTGTGGGACAAAGCTAAGAATGACCTACTTGCTAAAGGGGTCGAACCAGAGACACTGAACTGGCCAGACCGTTTAAAGACTTGGTTCTTCGGGGTTGGGGGAACTTGGGACCCTAAACAGGGAAGTGTCGACGGACGAACGAGCAACTTGCAATACCCATTAAGAGGATTCAGAAGTATATCATCGCTGTGCAGGAAGGGACGTTCATTCCCGACAGAGAGAAGGACGAGCTGGCTGAGGCCCTCAGGAATCCTTAGCACCCTAGATGAACACAAGGCACACCAGGCTCCGTTTCGTGGAAGGTTGGGTTTGCCGAAGCAGGCGGTTATAGAAGCCGACAGAGAAAGAGGAAAGCAGAGCTGAGCGACATGCAGAAGCTTAATGCAAGACTAGAAAAGCTAGAGGAACTTGAGAGCCAGTGAGCTGCCACCAACCATCTCAGCGGCACGAAGATACCCTAGAAGCTACCCCGCCATCACAGCGAAGAAGCAGCGTGGCTTCCACGGAGCTCGTTCAGCCCGACTTCACGGATCCTAGCTACCCCATGGATACTATCACGGAGGTTCAACATTGCGAGCTTTGGACAAAATTCCGGAACCTCACTTTCAAGGCGGCTCTCGGCTCTGTTGCACCTCCTCAACCCAACAGAACTTTTCACCACCTTCCGATTCCACATGGCTATGCTGTTGTGATGGTGGATGAAGTGGAGGGATTTGATGAGCTCGAGCTTGACCACCGTAGTGGTGAAGGGGAGAAGAAGCTGGTTCATGCTCTCAGGAGTATATGTCTATGGCCGAAGGAGTACATCAAGCTTCCAAACTGGAGGCCTCCGTCTCCTCCTCCTTCGCCGCGTCAGGGCACTCCTCCTCCTCCTCCTCCGGCGAGTGATCAGGGCACTCCACCTCCTTCTATGGTTCATCCGGCGTGTGAGGGCACTCTGACTCCTCCTTCGCCTACTCTGGCGCGTCCGAGCAGTCCGCCTCTTTCAGTGTGTGATGCCACTTCGCCTCCTCCTTCGCCTAGTCCGGCACGTTAAGACACTCAACCTCCTCCTCCTCCTCCTTCGGCGCGTCAGGACACTACGCCTCCTCCGATGCGTCAACCACGACGGAAGAGAGACGCCGCCGCCGCTCCGGCAGCTAGCAGTACAATAGGCGGAAAAAAAATACAAATTTGGTCCAAGCCTCAAGCCTTTTACAAAGTTACCATATGAGAGGACTGACGAAGAAAGCGCTGGCATCAGTAAAGCCGAAGTGAAGGCCCATTTTGCACGGAAACAGCCACCTACGAAGGAAATGGTAGATCCGATGAAAGCGAAGCGCACTCTGGATGCCTTGAAGCGACCATCACCACCTCCGCTGCCATCAAACTATGACCGCTGTATTATAAAGACATATAATGAAGCGCAGCGGTTGGGAAGTACTTCTAGTGCTGCTCGAGTCAAACAACGAAGAAGTGGGAAAACAATTCCCCAGCTCGGCAAACAAGAGCAGCAATCGTGACCCCCGCTCAAGGTGTCTAGCGATATTGATCATCCGGTGCTACTGCCCGGTACCAAACTTGGTGATTACTTGGGGGATGATGTACATTTTGAAACGACTGAGGTATCCAAAGAACAACACGTATACGTGCATGGGAAGCCTCTCGTCAAACCTGATCGTCCTCCTCTAACAACGATGATGAACAATTTGCATGAGTGGTACATGAAAACTTGCAGGGAGTCTGGGAGAGACACTATGTATGTGGCGGTGAAACCAGAGCACGGATTCATTGGACTCAGCGTGATGCCTATTGAATTTGTGGAGTTATTTAAGTTATTCAAGCAACGGGCCCTCGACAAACAACTCATGACTGCCTACTGTCTGTAAGTATTACTTCTATAGTTAAGTCTCTAGATCGTCTCGTTGTTGCATGTATATATAATTATCATCACTATATTATGCAGATTGAAGATCGTTGAATGCAAAAAAAGAAATCTTCGACGTTCGGTTCATTAATTAGCCCAGATACCGTAAATGAATGGTCGATAGGAAATGAAACCAAAGCGACCGAGAAAAACTTACTAAGTCGTTCTTTACACATCAAAACAAAACGGAAATACTCTTTCCTTACAACTTCAAGTGAGTGTTGTTGTCTTCTCTGTATACTCGGTTTCGCTTACTCGAGGTTAAGTAATGTAATTGATGAGTTATATATGCGCGCGCAGTTTCCACTATATTCTGCTATCCATTAAGCATGACGGGCATTAGTAACTGTCTTAGACTCAAGACGTAAAGATCTCGAGAATTATGCGGACATGACTGCAATGCTCAAGAAGTAAGTTCAGTCAATACCAGGACCATATCGGCATGCAACTTTCATTAATTTCCTGATATCAAGTAATCATTTTCTTTGCCTGGCAGGGTTTTGAGGAAGTTCATCCGAAAGGCTCCCGGTCTAAACGAAGAGTTGCGATTTATGCACCCCAAAGTAAGTAGTGCTAGCTAGTTTCGCGCATCTCTAATTGATTCAAAATTTCTTCAGTATATCATTACCATGCTTGCTTATCAGTTTGATTGAACTCTATTCTCGTAAAGTGCTTGTACCAGGAAGAAGTGACTGTTTTATGTGGATACTACGTATTCGAGTTCATTCGCCACTCGACCTATGAGTGGGGCTTATCTGACAAACAATTTGAAGTACATAAATAATATTCACAATTTTATTTTATATATTACGTTACCACCAATTGTGTTGAGTTTTATTCATATATATGCATGTATTGACCCCCTTCTTTAAATTAGATCTGACAGATGTGGGATGAACTCCTACCACATAATCGCATACGAGCAATTCAAGAGGAATTGGCAGATTCTTTCTTGACCACGTCATACCTAAAGACGGAGAATACTATGTTGATTTGTGATTGGATATTAGGGATTGTAAGAGATCTTATATTGTATATATGTAGCTAGTAGCATCGGATAGGTATACGAAAACTTGTTGTTCGACCAATCTCTCAGAGAAAGAGAGGTCGATCACTTCTCTCTGTATATGTTCATGATGATCTTGTGTACTTAATGGTTCCTTCATTTGCTTACTAGCTAGCATGTCGAGTTCTCTCTATCGTAGCTAGCTAGCGTCGACCAAGCACAGGGGAAGAAAGGACACTTCTCTCCATTAGCTGGCTAACACAATATGAAACCCCTAAATTAACCCTCCAAAACCCCCTAACCCCCCTTTAAAAAAAACCCAGCTCCTGCCAGATGCTGACGCGTGTTACCAACTGGGACTAAAGATCCTCTTGCCTGGGCTCCCCGTAGAGGCCACGTGGAGCCCCTTCTGTCCCGGTTTGTAAGACTAAAGGTTTGGTGATTTAGTCCCGACCTTTTAGTCCCGGTTCCAGAACCAGGGCTAATGGGCCTCTGGAACCGGGACAAATGAGCCGTTTTCTACTAGTGATTTTAAGACGTCTTCCTCTTGGCATAGGATGATAAATCTATTTTTCTATGAGGTTTTGACGAGGCGTGCATCCATGGTTATAGATATTGCTTTTGTCCTCCATCCTGGTTTTGCCGAAGTGTTCATTCTTAATTCGGATCGGCACCGGTATGAAGGAAAGACTGATCATGCGTTATTGATTAAGGTTCCATCATAAATAACATTTTTTAAATGGTCAATAGGTAAAATAATATCATATTCGGATTTTACATATTTTTTAATCAAAGTTCATATATAACATGTTAAATTGGGATTTAGGGTTAAAAAGATATGGACTTTAAAAAAATCGATTGATATGTACTGCGGGTTGATTACAAGATATTCAAGGGGTTTTGTACAAAATAGCATGACAAACTAAAAATATCTATTTCTTTTATTAGTAAATATATAATATATATTGGTATAGGTATAGATTATGTTTTGGAGAGAGGGAAACCCCTTTTATTTGCCTAGCCATGCCGGCCCGTTCATCCTTGAAACCCAGTTCCCATCTAACCCTAGTGAACCCCTCTGCCCGACCGATCCCCATCTCTCTCGATCTCCCTCCTCCTCGTTCCCTCGCGCCGCCACACGCACTCGCGCACAGCCAGTGCCAGGAGGAAAGCTGTGCCCGATCCCCATGGCGCCATGTGCCCCCTTGCGCCTCTGCCTCGCTAGGAACTCCGACCACCCTTCGGCTTCTTCGTTGTTGTCGTTGCTGCTTTGCACGTCTTGTTGCCCTCCTCCTCCACTTCCGCATCTCCTCCGCACGCCATGCCCGTCCCGCCTCTTCACTCCCCTGTTTCCCCGCAGCTCCGGCAAGCCTTGCCGCCGCTGAACTCCAGCCACGCCTCCGGTTCTCCGGTGCTCGCGCCCGACTTCCTGTGTCTCGCCATGGCACCGCGCACCCTTGACCTATGTCGCCTCCAGCCACTGCTCGGCTATGGCCGCAGCCGACGAGCCCATATCCTCTGCCGCCATGGTCTCCCTCCTTCCCTTGGCCATCCACGACGAGCAGCTCATCGCCGGGCTGAGCTCCGTCCAATTGCGCCTCCCCTTCATTCGCTCCATGACCGCTGCCTGCAACCTTCCGTCTCCAACACCTCGAGCCTCCCCTGCCCCTCGACGCCTCCCTACCGTCTCCTCATGGCAGAGACACCTCCGGCACATCTCCACGGTTTCTTCCCTCGGGTCGGCCACAGCATGCGAACCTCCTGAGCACCACAAGAAGCGCGTCTTTCAACCGCAACGTGGCCTTCGTGCATCTCTTCTCATGAGGTTTTGGTCCGCCAAGACCGTAAGACCACGCCCAAGACCCACCGTCAGCGTCAAGTATGGTTCGACGACCACCCCGTGGATGTTAAGACCTTGTTTGAATACACCCCAATGTCTCGGATATGCCAAGATCGACTACCCGGACACCATGTCCCGCAAGACCACTACTTCCATAACGTCCTTAATAACCCTGAACATCTATAAAATGTGTACGAAAACATGTATCACTACGTCTGCTATGACCGAATCGAACCTGGTCTGTCTTAACCGCAGGCTTCAAAGGTATAACCGCCGAGACAATCACTCATGGAAGAACGTTACAGATACCTCGTTTTGCATTCTTGGACACCGGTAACCCGAATCACTCTCCGCCACCCTTGCACTACACGCTCACACCCACACTTCTTTCCTTGCACTGGTATCTAAATCGAGTTACCGAAACTGGAATGATGTCGTGGCACCATTTTCGTTATCGTCGCCATGGCAACCCTTTCATTCCATCATGCCGACCAAATGCTCCATATCAATATTTCATAAAATGCATACAACTATATGCCATCCTCATGCATGTTAACAACACTTAATTTGTTACTTGGATTAAAATTGCCTAATGCCATGCTAGAACGTTTATTTCATAACCAAATAACCGTAGCTTCAAATCAAACGGACTTTATATGCAACTTGACTAGAAAAATGTGTAGAATAACGTGGTGAACTTTCTTTCGTTGTTGAACAACATTAAGATTGTGTTTAGGGCAGAACAATACCAATTTCGAAATTTGCATATGGAGATTTTCCAGAATTATTATGTGTTGTTTTCGGTCTCATTTAAATTGCCTAAATAGGTAGTTTACTTATGTTTCATCTCTTGCTATGCTTAACAACATTTAATACTATTGAGTACCTAAACGGGAGTGGACTAAATATTTGAATGTGAAGTTTCGTCGCAAAAAAATGCAACTTGTTGCATATTGATTTCACTTAATGTGTAGTATATTTATTTGCTATACTCTTGTGTGTTATGCATAATTAAATGGACATTTATCATACTTGTTTGCACACCATATCATGAATATATTGTACTGTTTACCGTGCCATTTGTTTGTTTTCGGATTGATTTTTCTTGCTAGAGTTTCGGTAACCAATAGGAGTGTGAGGATTCGTTTGACTACGCCCGTTCGTCTACTTCACGGATTCAATCTTCTTCCAAGCGGGATTACAGGCAAGATGACCATTACCCTGGATACCACTACTATCATTGCTATCCTAGTTGTCTCGATATTATCGCCATGTCTCGCTAGCTACCACTTGTTTGTCAAGCCTCCCCAAAATGTCATGATAAGCCTCTAACCTTCACCTTCTGAGAAAACTGTTGATTGGTTATGTTATCGCTTGCTCAACCCCTCTTATAGCGTTGTTACTTGCAAGTGCGGTTTGTTCTATGTTGGAACATGGATATATTAGAATATCACATTATTTTTCCTATTTAATTAATTTATCTATACACTTGGTAAAGGGTGGAAGGCTTGGCCTTTTGTTTGGTGTTTTGTTCCACTCTTGTTGCCTTAGTTTCTGATTACCGGTGTTATGTTCCATATTGAGCGCTCCTAACATGCTTGGGGTTGTTATGGGTACCCCCTTGATAATTCGTTTTGGGATAAAACTCTTCTGGCAAGGCTTAACATTGTTACTAAAATTTGCCCACATAAAAATATTGATCACCTTTATTAATGCATAGATGGTCGCCCCTCGTTGATTTAACCCACATATTACATGGTGGGCCGTGCTGGTGGTGCTGGTCCAAAACATAGTCATGTGCGGGCCACCCCAGGGCAACTTGGGTGTCTAATTTGGCCATTGCACGATGTGCTCATCCATCGTGTCCTCGGAACGAGATACGTGACTCCTATCGGGATCGTCGACACGTCGGGAGGTCTTGCTAGATTTGGTTTACCTTTAACGAATGTCTTGTGCATCGGGATTCCGAGGATACTATAGCTATCCCGCTGTTGAGGTTTTCCACCGCGGCTTTTTGTTAGTTTGTGATGGATAAGTTGGAGCACCCCTGCAGGGTTAAATCGTTCAGAAAGCCATGCCCGCGGTTATGTGGCAACTTGGAAACTTTATAATAACCGGTTATAGAAAACTTGAAGTAAACCCAATTAAAATACACCAACTATGTGTGTAACTGTGACCATCTCTTTTCGTGGGAGTTCGAAAAGAGAACACGGTGGGGTTATGTTTGACTAGTAAGTAGGTGTTTAGGATCACTTCTTGATCATTACTAGTTCATGTCCGTTCATGTGTAAGTCACTCTTCTTATTCTTGTACTCGTAAGTTAGCCACACATAAATGCTTACTGCTGCTGCAACCTCACCACTTAACCATACCTCACCCATTAAGCTTTGCTAGTATTGATACCTTTTGTAATGAGATTGTTGAGTCCCGTGGCTCACAAATTCCTATAACAATAGATGCATGTGCGGGTAATGTGATGATTTGACGTGAGCATGATAATTGTTCAATTTGGAGTTCTTCTTCATGATTGATCATAGGATGGGTTCCAGGTTGGAAGCCTGAGATTAGCAGAGCGGACGTTGTCTTCTTTTTTTTTTGCTTGATTTCATCCGTAGTCGGATCCTGCTCTTCTATATGATGATTTTTATGTATTTGATGTATTGAGATATTAATGTTGTAGCATATGCCGAGTGTAAGCCAAGTCCATATACTCATCTCCTCTTTACATGTACTGTGACGATATCCATTCTTGCAAAGTGACCCGAAATGCGCTTCTATCCTTATCGAGGCCCTTGATCCATCGTGAGGATAGTACTGGGGGTGACATCGTGGCCCTCTAGAAGTTGGAATCCCATACCGAATGTTGTTGCATGTGGGTGACGTGAGTATCACACCAGCCCCTAGTCCAACGAGCATTTTGCAACCATCAAAGTACACGTTCAAAGTTGGTACATACTATACTTCCGAGGGAAGGCTTCAGTCCATTCTGCCATAAAGTCGGCCAACACCTGAGATTTAATGGCTCGATACGACCAATATGTGATTTCAGAGGGTATTAATTCAATTGCCCATTTTGAGATGCGTCCCGTGGTGTCCCTATGGTTGATAATATCATTGAGAGGTACTTTGGTGGCCACGATCATAGAGTATTCTTGAAAGTAGTGCCGCAATTTCTGCGATGCCATAAACATGGCGTGCTATCTTCTGATAGTGGTGGTACCTCGTTATACATGGGGTAAGCACTTCAGAGACATAATATACAGGTCGCTGGACCTAAAACTTATGTCCTTCCATGTCCCGTTCGACGACGAGGACTGCACTAACAAACTGGTTGGTGGTCGATATGTATAATAACATTGTCTCACTTGCACCTCATGCGACTAGTATAGGATAGTAGCTATGAGGCTTTTAATGTCCTCCAGTACAGCCCCTGCTTCGTCGGTCCATTTAAAGTTCTTGGTCTGATTTAGTAACCTGTAGAGGGGTAATGCCCTTTCCCCGAGGCATGATACAAATCGGCGGAGGGCTGCTATGCATCCTGCCAGCCGTTCGACGTGCTTTACTTTGGTAGGTACCTCAAGCCGGGAAAGAGCTCGGATCTTGCCGAAGTTGGCCTCTATCCATTTGTGGGATATAATAAACCCGAGCAGTTTACTAGTAGGTATGCCAAACACGCACTTCTCCAGGTTAAGCTTAATGTCATATGTCTTGAGACTGGCAAATATTTCACGGAGGTCATCGACCAGATGGTTGACATTTCTGGTCTTGACAACAACATTATCCACATAGTCCTCCACTATTTTGCCAATATGTTTCTCCAGACATGTTTGAATCATGCACTGATAAGTAGCTATAACAACCCGAGATCGATGCTCTAGATGCCTTCCGGTTGTTTCCATTATCGCTGCATTAATTCTTTATTTGTCGCATTCACCATCGCATCATTTGCATTGCATCGCCACTTTGTTACCTTCATTTTTCAAATTGCATCCGTTAGTAGTTGCCGGTTCTCTCCATTCTCGTCATTGACCGTTTTGAGACCAAACACACACGCACACACCTGCGGCATTGTGAAATATTATTTTATAAATGTGAACAAAACGTCCTCGGAATGGGTTTAAAGTTTGTGTGCGTTCTTCATATATTTTAGGTAGACCGCCTGCCAAATTTCACACAATCAGAGGTTGTTTGATACCCCAACAAATAACTATAGCGACATCATCACCGGTCAAATTCGTCAGACGTTTTCGCAGTCAAAATAATTTGTGGGCTGCACGCCTTCTCTCTCATGTGAGTCTGGACTCGTTGCACAACCCACTACAACCAGCCCAAACTCCCCTTTCCTAAAACCTCAATCGTCCAACTTAAATCGGAGGATCCGAAAGCTGTCCAAACACACCCAAGATCAAACCCTACCTATTTAAGCAGACCCTAGTCCAGTTTTGGACAACCTTGACCGAATCGCTAGAAATCCTCCTTCACTCCCATTGCGCCGCCACCTCCTGTCTCCTCCACCTCGGGATCTCCTCCTGATTCAACCACCAACCAGAGCACCCCCCTGTGCCCTCCTCGACCCCGCGTGGCTTTGCTCGAGATGCCCGAGCTCCTCTGCTCGCGTATAAGCGCCCAACCTCAAGTGTCTCGTCTCCGTGATCGTGCACCGCTAGACCAAGCCAGACCCGCAGCTCTCACGGCCCCGTGCTCCTTGCATGGTGCCTCATCCGGATCTAGCACTATGGCCTCGTGCCTGATGCATCCACCCCCCGATCTTCACGCCATCGCCAAGGCCTCAACCTCACAGCTAGCCTGCGGCCGGACCACCTCGTCCTCAATAGACGCAAGGATAGTGTCGCCCTGCCCTCCTCTTCTCTCCTTTTCCTCTCTCTATTGTCCTTCTTCTCCCATACCCGTGGCCTCTCTTCAACGAAAGTTCAATCCACGCCATGGTTGCGCTCGACCTTCTCTGAGCCCCGTCTCCCATGGACTCCTATAGCTTTGGGTCCGTCTGGATCCAGCCTAGAGAGGCCGCCCTCTGTTGTTTCCCCGCCGACTCTGGCCACCTCGCGCCACCCGTGTCCCATGTATGGAGCCTCCTCTGCATCGAGCGCCACCAGGAGCACTCTAGCTCGCGTTAACCCGTGCCTGGATAACATAGGACACCTCTCCAAATGGGACTGCATCATCCGCCTCTCTGCCTGCACCGCACCATCCGATTTGAGCCGGGCCAAGCCCATGGTGAGCCAGCCCCCGACCCACCGCCCCCTTCTATTGTGCGCCCTAGGTGATGTTTAGCTATACTGTGCGCACGAGGTTCGACCCATTACATGTTTTTTTAGCTATACGAATTTGTCAATTAACCAGGGAATTACATATTTACAAATGCCATTATTTTGTATTGCTCATAAGTAAATAACCGTGCATCCAAATAAAACATCTCATATATGAAAAATTCTTCGAATCTCTGGTTTAAATAAATTATATATGTAACTTGACTAAAAAATGTGTAGAATAACATGGAGGAATTACTTATCATGCTTAATAACAATAAAATTATGTTTAGGACAGAACGGTACCAAATTCCAAATTTGCATGTGGGGAATTTCTACAATTGTTATGTGTTGCTTCCGTTCCCATTTAAATTGCCTAGATAGACAGTTTACTTATGTTTTATCTCTTGTCAGGTTTAACAACATTTAATATTGATGAGTACATAAACAGGAGTGAACTAAATATTTGAATGTGGAGTTTCGTCAATATGAAACTCATTGCATATTGAACTTCACTTAGTGTACTAGTTGATTGGTGTGCCTTGACATGCCATGCATCTCTAAATGGACAAGCATTGTACTTGTTTGCGCATCATATCATGAATATGTTCTGATGGATTTTTGTGTCGTTTCTTTGTTTCTGGATTTGCTCCTCCTCACTAGAGTTCCGAAAGCGTTTCAGAGTGTGAGGATACTGTAGGAGATATCCCCAAGAGGCACTAATTAATGTTCTAAACAGGTTACTGTGGCGAATTCTATAATAGAGGCTAAATATGTTGACGTTTTGGAAGCAACAAAGAAGATGTTGAATCATATAGTTCATTCATGAACTTAGTATGGTTCCAAGATGACTTTGGTCAATGGGACACTATTGCAGATAGTTGCTCCATAGCTTAGTCTGAGGAATCAAGGTTTGACCAGTGATTCACATATATACATAGCCAAGTCCACACAAAATATGAACTTTGTGAAAGCATGAAAACGCGAGGATATGCAAAGATACACACGGAGCTGAAGTTGTCAGATCCGTTGGACATTGGGCTATACCACAAGCAAAACATATTTTACACTAGTATGTAATAGGTGTAAAGTGCATTAGCATTGACTAGATTATTGACTCTAGTGCAAGTGGGAATCTATAGGAGATATGCCCAAGAGGCAATAATAAATGTTATTATTTATCCCAATGTTCCTAATTAAGTTTATATTCCATGCTATAACTGCAATGATTCTCGAGTCTGCAATATCCACGAAGCCCGGAGGGAAACTCATTAGCACGTGTGGTATAATAAACGGTAAAATATATTCCTAGTATTGCCTCTAAGACTGGCTCAAGTATTGCATGATGATCCTGTTTTCCTGATCATGGGCATGCCTATGCCAACAATTTTGAGGGCAGAATGTTGGTAGAACACTTGTGTTGAATCGACCTGAATTGATGTTATGCTATGAGATACATTCGTCACAAGTTAATGTTTAATAACACAAAGATAGTTAATGTTTGCATAATTCCTTAGACCATGAGGGTATTGAGTTCCTTCGTGCTTGCTTCGTGAACTTTGGGGTTTGGTAAACGTCATCCGTTACTGGGTGGCTATTACGGCGTCTTACGGGTTCACGGAAAAGTATGGCAAGTAACAAGATAGCTCAAGATTGGGATTAGCTCCTCCGATGATGGATAGATATTCTCGGGCCCTCTCGATGTTACGATATCCATCATCGTCTAGCCAGACATAGTGTGATTTGATCATAGGCATGCCGGAACACGAAAACGAGAAAAGAGAACAAAACCGGTAACGAGGTAACTTGCATAGTGGACTAGTTGTTGATCCACGGATATGCAGAAAATCTCACCTCGGGTGTTTGTAACATATCGCGAAGCAACAGGAATGGCACACGACAACTGGAGGTTCACTCAAATATTCATTCGTATGGGTATAGGGGTCAATATGGGTGTCGACGGCGCCGATGTTGATCATTGATCGGAAGGGGTTCCGGGTCATGTCTATACTTCAACAAACCTATAGGGTCACACGCTTAAGGGTCCTCTATCTGCTGAATACTAGACAGGAAGTCTGAGAGAAAGTCTCTAGAAAATTTTCGGAGACACCGGAAAAGTTTTGAAGAGAGAGGTCACCGGATGAGTTCCAGTAAAACTGAAAAGTTGTTTCAGGGGATACCATTAAGTCAAATTGGTTTCGGAACACGCCTAATAATTCTGGGAGGGTGCCAGAATCATTTTGGAAACTTCCGGGAATTTTTCGGAAGAAAAACTGGAAATGTTTCGGAGCTGCCGGAACCGCTTTGTTTGCTTTTTGCAGATGAAAACCACTGATCTGAAAATGTTTCAGAACGTGTCCAGAATTGTTTTAGTGAGTACTGGAATTATTCTAAGACCCATAGAAATATTTTTTGGATTTACTAGTCATGAAAAATTGGTTTTGTGAATAGTGAAATAGCATTTATGGTTATTGTTGGAAGTTGGCTTTCCACAAAACATCTTTTGGGAATGACATGGATGGATGAGAGCCCCTCATGGGGGGCCCACCTGTGGTGGTCGACCAAGGAGGATCTCCTCCATGGAGATCCTCTTGCCTTCCCATTTTGCCCCTTTGGAAACTCCATTTGATGGTTTTTTTGGGGTATTTTAAGTGCCACCATACCCCTTGGTTTTCCTATAAATAGGAGGTGAGGGGGCTTCCCAAACTTGATCCTTGCTCTCATACACATGCCATGGACTTGTCTAGCTTCTCTCTCCCTCCCAGCAAAATAGTTTTGTAGAGCCGAAAGGCTAATTGGGTTCCGGCTAGAACTAGTTCTGGACGGCGAAGCCCTACTAGATAGATGACACCATATGTGTGCAACTCTATAGATAGATTGTAGTTTCGATCTGAGTTCGAGAGTGCATCCCGAAGGGCTGTCCGTGTGACCGTCCGAGTTCCAAAGGACCTCCCAAAGGGCTATCTGCGACACCGTCCGGGGAATGTATGACCGCCTCCCGGAGGGCTATCCTCGGGGCAGATGAGGGTATATATCCTTGCAGTTGGGAGGTTGTAAATCCTAGCTACGGGGATATGCATCGCCGGTCGTCATCGACTCTACTTCCGCTGCACTACGGGTCGGTAACGGAAAAAATCAAACCTAGTATGCAGTCTCCATAGTGGTCCTGGGCTGGTGTGTAGGTCGAGTTTTTTTGTTTTTTGATGCGTTACCCTATAGTGGCATCATGAGCCATGCTATGCGTAGTTGCAAGTTGCGATCTAGAATACATAGAGATGTATGGGTGTTGCACAGTATAATTAGGTAGTAGATGAGTTCTATTACTGTAAATTATTTGTGTGGGTAGTAGGTGAAATCTGTTACCCGATGTTCTTGTTGCTTCCCTGGGATTTGCATATTTCTGATCTTGATAACAACATGGTGGATTTTCAGTGCTCTGGCAATCCACGATCCTGATTGATCAATGAAGTGCTAACAGTTCATTGAATTCCACTATAGTTAAAAAGAAAGATGAAATTTCGTAGACGAAAGGGCAATGCAGATTTGATCAGCACGGGGGTCATGTGTATGACGAAGTTCAGTATGGGGCTCGAGGTTTTATTATCTCGTGTTTCATACACCCCGTAGAGTTAATCTAGCAACTTGAATTATCTTACTTGATGATGGACGTTGGTAGCTTCGTTTTGTTTTGAAACCTTAGAAGCCACGAAAAACAAGTTCTAGCATAAAACAATTAGAGGCGTCTAACTTGGTTTTGCGGGAGGGCTTGCATGAGCATGTGATGTGGTATAGCAATGCTCATATTACTTTGATTATGTATGAGATGACTATATGATGTAAATCAACATGACCTGCGTGTCATGATTCGGCATGATGGCGGGAGCCATATGATTGTCACTTTAATGACCTATGTGTCAACCTTGAGTAATGCACTTATTTTATTAGCTATAGAGATAGCAATATTATCTGATGCATCAACAAGGTGGTGGCAATCTTTGCGAAGGTGAACACCGACGCAAATGCCGAAGATGAAGAAATGTTTGACTTCTCCGTCAGAAGCGGCTATACCATGTCATGCTAATTATGAATTGCATGACATGTTTATCCCTTATGATGCACCATTCTTGATTGCGCGGTAGTCGCTTTTTATTAGGGTGATCTCTCACTTTATAATATCAAAGTAGTTAGTGTTCACCCAAGTGTAGCACCGTCTGAAATTTGTATATTTTTTGGGTGCACCATGTCCACATGGGTACGAATGAATTGAGAGGAATGAGGCGGGAGAGGTCAGACCTTGCAGCAAGATAACTTGGTTGTATTTGATGTTTAGGCATGATAGTCCTGACCTCAGAACACACCCATCGAAAGATCAACTAGAGTCACATAAAGATGTGATTGGCAAGTTTGCCTACCAATTAAAATTCCCGCCATCAGTGATGTCCACATTAATGGCGTTGAATTGAAATGCGGATCTTGAATCACTCACAATCAATTATGAGGGATATTGATTTGAGTGGGAGCGCACTTTAGAATTAATACTTTAAATTCTTAGTGCAATTAATTTTGAACACTGTCTAAGTGTGATTTGCATAATAGTTGTAGAAAATGGCTCGCGTTTCCACCTTCCCTATTGAAATTGAATAAGCTGTTATTTATTTGGTTAATACTTTACGATTGATAAACGTAATGTGAGGATTGTCCTCAAGAGTGTCGAGAAGGAATTTGTCCTATCGCATGCTTTCGGTATTCTCCCGCTAATGCTATGGATCATGTGACTCTCGTCCTTCGATCCAAAAGCTAGAATTCTGTTTTGGTCAAGTGCAATACGTTTGTTTCCATGAGACCCAAACTTCGAAAGTTTTGGGATAGTTATGTGATATTAATGAAACTAAAAATTAATTTTCAGATACAAACAAAGGCTGAAAGATATGAAATATCCAAAGCAGTAGTTGTTTGCAAACTATTAGTGAAGTTGTTTACTATGCATTTGACTGATAAGAGAGGGATCCAGGAGAATGCCTGTCATGTAAATGAAGGTGAATAAAACAACAACTTAAAGAGAAAGGAAGTATCTGAAGGGTGTTAGTGAAGCTTTCACGCCTAGGAAGTCTAGGCCTAAACGCCACTCTTAAGTTGGTTGCTTCTTGTGAGAGTAGGAGAATTACTAAAAGTTAAACTGTTAGAAGTATAAAGGTAGAAAGAAAGAAGACTGGAATATCCAGCTCATGTATGAATGTCATACAAGTTTTTGATGTATAGAAGGATGGTCAAAGATATAGTTCTTGGAAATTATGGTTAAACATGTTAATCACTAATTTTGGGTATTGTGAGTTGATCACAAAGATACCCGTTTGATTGCATTCTTTTGCAACTCGATGCAAGAACTACTATGGCTTGAAAGACTAGCTAGGAATGAGGTCTTGATACACGCTAGGAACATAGTAAAAGTTACTATACCTTCCATTGGTGTATTACCTATGTGTTTTCTTTCATAATTTATTTTAGAGCTTTACACACTCTATCCCTTTGTATAAGGTATCTTGCAAGAAGGTTGTCCACAAGAGAACTTTTGATGTTCGGTGTTATGAATAAACATAAGGGCCATACTTTCATTCTTATGAGATGTATGTTATGAAAAATGATATTAATATATTACCTCTGTGTTTACTTTCATAATTCATTTTTCAGTTTCATACACTCTAACCAAGTGCACAATGTTTGTTGCAAAAGGGTTGTTCATAAAAGAACAATTGTTGTTCAGTATTATGAATAACATGAAGGGACATGCTTCCATCCAACATGGGATGTATGTTATGAATATTGATGGAAATATGATACATCCATAACACTGACTCTATATGTTGCAAGACTAAAAGAATACCATACAAGTGTGGCACTACATTTGGTCACATTGGAGAAACCCGCATGGAAAATTCCATCATGATGGATTTTGAAGTCGGTTGATTTTAAATCATCTGACACTTGCAACTTTGGTCCGAAAAGTGAAGTGACTGAAATACCGTTCGCAGGCCATGAGGAACGAGCAACCAACTTATTGGTGATCATACATTTTGATGTGTGTAGTTAAATAAATGTTGTTACAAGTAGTGGATTTATCTCTCTTCACAAATGACTCAAGTAGATATATGGATATTTACTTGATGAGACGTAAGTCTGGATCTTTTGAAATCATTCGAAAGGTTCTAAAAAATGAAGTATAATTTGTTGTAACAAGAAAATTATGTTTCTACAATTCGATTGGAGAAAGGAATATTTGAGTTATTAGTTTAGCAAATGTCTGATGAGTTGTGAAAGGGGTTTCATAACTTGCACCTCCCGGAACACCGCTGCAAGTGAAGAGTCCGTGAAGATGTAATCGAACAATTCATGACATGGTAATATCAAAGATGACATAAATAAATTTGACATTATCTCTTTAAAAGTGATGCTTTAGAGATTGCGACTTTTACACTGAAAAGAGCTCCATCGGGTCTGTTGAAATGACGCCACGGTATGGTACGCCCGACCATGCTATATCTTTTCTTAACATTTGGAATATGGGGATTATTGTGTAAAAGGTTAGAAACCTATTCCAAATAAGACAAGTGCTACTTTGTAGGTTATCCCAAGTTATTGGGTATTCCCCCACTACTATACCGAGGCCGAGGTTTTTGCCATAAAGAACGGTATGGTTTTTGAAGAAAATTGTTCTTTCAAAAAGGTAAGTGGGAGAACAGTATGACTCGACGAGATAAACAACATCTTCATCATCGGATCAAAGGAAAGATACCTTGGAAGTAATTCCAGAGTTTCCTACTGTGACTGATACGGAAGCCTCTACATGAGATGTATGGACTTCGGTCAAACTTGCAGTTGAACCACATAGGTAAAACTCGTGCAAACCTCTCAGGTGCGCATACGAGATATTTTTGTTAGATAACAGTATACCTACAATACACAAGGAAGCGTTGATGGGACCTGAATCCGGAATTTGCTAAATGCCAATACAATCCGAGATAGTTTCCATACAAGTGATTCAAGATTAAAACCTTGATACACCTTTCGGAAGACCTAGAGTCTAGCGACTTTTTATGAAACTATAAACTGATGTGGATAAAATATTTTATCCATAAAGCTCGACTTGTTGCAATAACAAGTTCAGGGAGTTTACTACGATGAGGTTTTTTCACCATAGCGATGCTCAAAGTCGGTTCGGGTTATACTAGCAATTAATACATATTTCAGTCATGAGATATGAAACATGGAGGCGAAATAATTTCCATGAAATGGAAATACAAACTAGGATTTGTATGTGATACAGTCCAAAATATTTTGTCGATCCAAAGGATGCTAGTGAGTATGCAAACTTCAGAGTTCCAGCAATGGACAAAAGAGAGCAAAATGGAGTCGGAATCTTCGTTTTGATGAAATGATCAAAAGAGTTTGATTTCATCAATGGATAATGAAGATGCTTATGGTTTCAAGAAAGTAAGTGTGAGCATAATAATATTTCTAAAAACCTTGTGTGCTTGACACATTGTTAATCGGAAATAAATTTCTTGACACGTGTATTAGGACTTCATTTGGAAACAGTTTTTCGATGAAGTGCTTGGGCTAAATAGCCTTGCTATTAGGCATAATGATCTATGGAGATAGATTTGCCTAATGGGGCTAAGAAAAAAAATACATATTGACAAGATGCTAAAACCATTTAGCACTAAAACCGCCAAGGAGTGATTCTTGCTAAAGTCACATATAAAGAGTTTTTGCAAGACTCGGTGTCCTAAAAACATTGATGAGCAAAATACATGATGGATATTCCACACACCTATGTGTTTGGATTAATCATGTATTCCCTGGTATGTAAATCAACCTGATATGTCTCATACTCCCAAACTATTGCGAGTATAGATACCAAAGTGATCAAAGTACTGATCATAGGACAACAGTGAAAAATGTCATTGAGTGCTAAAGTAGCACTGATGACATGTTTTCTCGCAAGCAGAGATTATGAAGTGTTCATTGTAAGTAATTACATCAATACAGTCTCCATCAATGCTCTATATTTTTGATTTAAGTTAGGATTTTGTGTAATTCACAATACAGTGGCACGGTAAGTTGGAATTGTTCTAAACAGGTTACTGTGGCGAATTCTATAACAAAGGCTAAGTTGTTGGGTTCTACCGTAGGTGCATCGCATGCGAATTAAAATTTCCTAAGTGCAAAACAACCAAGAACATGCTAAGGAGATGGATCACAGATTGTTACCACTAGACGCGCAGTGTCGTGCAGTGGAAGTAGAGTTAGGGCAGCGCGTTCGTGTGGTCTGTCTCCTCTTCATTCGATCTCCCTCGAACAGCAAGTCGTCCATCCCACGTACAGGTTCACCTGAGCGGCGCAAATGCACAACCTCTAACGGTATCCTTGCATGCAGGAGAAACACTCGTGCGACGGACTGCTAGGTCCGATCACACGGTCGGCGGCGGCAAGTGGAGGTGGCTAGCTGCAACTCATGCAAAGTGATGAGGACATCCCTGCTAATGCTACACCCACACCTCGACTGCTATACATACAAGACCAATTACTAGAGCTCGCGCACATCAATTGAATTACCAGGTGCTTTCGTTTCTTGCAAATCCTTCTAATGTTCATGAACATATGATGCTACCTAAATTAGATACTTTTGTTTTACTTATGAATGAAGGACCTGGCATGGACAAGAAGGATGACCATTGGAGAGGGATCAAGCATGGAGAAGAAGGTGCGGGTGCAGGAAACAACAATGGAGCTTCCAGTGATGATTTTCGCACTTTGAAGCCACCATAATGGGAGCAAGAAGCCTTGGACGAAATATGCATGATGCTACTTTATAAAATTCGCCCCTAGGCTAATATAGGTGTTGCGCCACCTTATTGTTGGGACAGGCCCATGTAATTTCGAAATACCATATTATAGGCTGTTTTTAGAGTCCGTATGTATGGGGAGACTGAGTTAAGGTCGGTTTCGGACCCCTTCTCCAAGGGGACACAAAATTCCCCTCTATTCCCCCATATATACAGCCCTTAGGGCATCATTTTAGGGTTGGGTTTTGTTTAGATTACAAGTTCGCCATAGCTGCAACTTCACATTCTTCGTTTGTGTTCCACGACCAGACAAAGGCGTCATGGAACCCCACTTCATCAATAAAGATTTCCTCTTATATTCGCAATATCCAGATTGCAATCTTAGTTTCTTGCTTGTTCTTCATTTGCGTGCATGAAACAGACGCTCGTGGTCAGGTTGATCGTGCTCCGGCATGGTCAATAACCTCTTGGAGTTGGTTTAGCGATTGCTAAGGCACGACGTCATCACACGTTCATAGTCGGATCGTCAAAGTATACTCCACCAAAAACGATAGCTACCATCTCATCGAAAGACAGGGACAACTTCGCCTCTATCAAGTGGTATCAGATTTCCAGGTTGCTCGGTGAGATTTTACCAATTTTCGTAGTTTAGATCACATCTGTTCTTCATACCTTTAGGCCACGAAAAAGCCACAAAAAAATTAGGGTTAGATCATCATATCTGAACCAATCTGAGCCTTTGCATAGTCTTTTCAGTATTTTGCTTTATTGAATTTGCGATTACATCGTCGTGTCGAGTTGCTGGTCTTAGTGTCTAGTCCTTTAGAGTTTCGAGTTCTATTCACAGGTTGTCACGCCGCCACCGGATCGTCTTCATAGTTGCCATATACCACCACCATCATCACCGCTACCATATATCACCACCCACCATCATCACCGCTGCCATATATCACCACCCACCATCACTATCCATTGGTGTCCATATATACCACCACAAATCCGCCACCAATCCGAGTCCAGCTCGTTTCAGGTTTAGTTTCGAGATCCTTTTGATTTCGGATTCATGTTTTGCTACCAGCATAGGTGTCGGAAAAAAAAATCTGGCACGCTTTGCAGAGCACGTTTTGGCCCCAAAAAATTCGGCTGAAAATAATTTTTCCCTATCTTGATTTTAGGTTCTTCAGAGCGTTTTGAGACACTTGCCATAATAGTCATTTTTGTCAAAAAATTTGGTCGTCGCAGCCCCCGAATTGCTCCAGAAAAAAAATTAGTCCAACAAATTTTGTGCCCATCTTGCATATACAACGTGGGAAGAGTTTTGAGACACTCGCCATTGTAGTGATTTTTGAGCAAAAAAAGAGCGCAAAAAAAAGAGGCGCCGAAAAAAAACGAAAAAAAATTGAGAGTGTGCTCTTCCCATAATTACGTGTAGCGTCGTGATTTTGTTGGTGTTTTAGGCTCGCGCCTCTAGTACGGTCTAGCCTAGGACCAGCACAGTACCGTCGTTGAGTGTTTATTCAACCTTGCATCTCTGAATTGATTATTGCTAACCCTTTTTTCTACCATATTATAAGCCATCGCAGCTCCACATACATCTACGTCGTGTGTTTGACACCACCTGGCAATCGCTCTATCCAGGCTTTGAGAGTTTTGACTACAACGGTTGCCGATCACCGCCTGATGTTGGGTAAGAACTAGTAAGAATTTGAGATTCGCTTAAAGGATTTGTGACACACCACCACCACCACTACCACGTCCCAGTAGTATATAGGTTTCATATTCTTGTGTGGTTCCTATTTCTGCTAACTATGTCAGGATCACACAACGACGGGATCGACTGGGAGAGCATGACCAACAAAGCGCTCTATGATAAATTTCAACAAATGATGGCTGACCAGGTACAAGACTTCGTGACCAACTTTGGAGTGGCCATGGAGAAGCTAGATGGTTTGGAGAAGACATTCGACACCAAGATGGACTCCAAGTTCAATGAGGTGCTTGCTCGTCTACAACCACTAGCTGCAGCTCCTATCCCTTTCGAACGACGAGCGCGACGTGTGCCTCTCGGACAAGCCCAACATACTGGTACTATTGATAGTGCTGCTACTTCTGTGGCTCCTGCTGCTATTATCGTTGAGCATGTTAAAGATTATGATGGTGATTACGATGTTGAGGGAGAGGTTGCTCCAGATCAGCCTCAGGGGCAACCACCACGATACGCACCAGGTTATCCACATGGCTACAACCGTAACGGTAGGGCTGCACCATCCCCTCGGGTACGGGATCATGACCATCTCCCTAAACTTAAATTGAATATTCCGACGTTTGAGGGTAGATATGTTCCTGATATATATCTTACATGGGAGTTAGAAACAGAACAACGTTTTACATGCTTACAATTTCTTGAGGATAGACGTGTTGCTTATGCTATTTGTTCATTCACTAGTTTTGCTTGTGTTTGGTGGTCAGAACATTGTAGAATACACCATGCTAATATTCCAACTACTTGAGCTGCTTTGAAAACTGCTATGCATAATCGTTGGGTGCCACCTTATTATCAATGTGAATTGCTTCAAAATTTGCAGCGTTAAGACAAGGAAAAAAATTCTGTAGAAGAATATTATCAGGAGTTACAAACTGACATGATTAGATGTGGTATTGTTGAGGAGAATGAAGCTATGCTTGCATGTTTTATGGGTGGATTAAATAGAGAGATTCAGACTATTCTAGAGTATAAGGAGTATAACACTATCATCGTTTATTTCATCTTGCTTGCAAAGCTGAACGTGAAGTGCAGGATCGATAGGAAATGGCGAGAACTACTTTTTCTGCAGGTCGCACTTCATCATGGACGCCACGTACCTCCTCTACTTTCGCACGTCCTAGTGCAACACCACCTACTTCCACCTCCAACTCCAACCGCGATACCAGGAAACAGGCTCCTACTCCACCCTCTGCGAAGAGCACACCTTCTGGGCCTGCACAGAGCTCTTCTTCATCTATTGCATCCACAGGGCAAACACATGAGGTTATATGCCGTCGTTGCAAGGGTGGATGTCACTTTGCAAGAGAATGCCCTTCCAAGCGTGTAATGATTGTTACTAAGGATGGTGGATATGCGTTCGTTGGTAATTATGATGAGGAGACTTTGGCTCCCATTGCAAGTGAAGAACAGGGTGGCGAGGATGCAGAACCAGAGACACACTACATGGCTGCTGATTACATTGATAGGTATGAAAGTTTAGTTGCTCAACGTGTTCTCAATGTGCAGGTTACACAGGCTAAGCAAAATCAGAGGCACAACTTGTTCCATACAAAGGGAGTTGTGAAGGAGCATTCTGTTTGTGTCATCATCGATGGAGGGAGTTGTAATAACTTGGCTAGCATGGAGATGGTGGAGAAGCTATCTCTAACCACCAGACCACATCCTCATCCTTATTACATCCAATGGTTCAACAATAGTGGCAAGGTTAAGGTAACACGTACTGTTCGTGTGCATTTTAGCATTGCTACATATTCTGATTATGTGGATTGTGATGTGGTACCCATGCAAGCATGTTCTGTTCTACTTGGTAGGCCATGACAGTTTGATAAAAAAATTGTACACCAGGGTAGGACAAATCAGTATACTCTTGTTCATAAGGATCAAAATATCACTTTGCTTCCTATCTCTCTGGAACATATAATGAAAGATGACATTGCTAGATCTAGTAAAGCAAAACATGAGAAACATAAGAGTGAAAATCAGATTGTAGCACAGGAATTTGAGCAACACCATAAGCATAATAAACCATCATCTAATGTTGCATCCGAAATAAAATTGAAGAGTGGATGTTTACTTGCTACTAAATCTGATATTAATGATTTGGATGTTGCTATATCTGTTTGCTATGCTTTTTTATGCAAAGAGGTATTATTTTCATTCGAGGACATGCCTCCCTCTTTGCCTCCTGCTGTCATTAACATTTCGCAGGAGTTCGCTGTCATCTTCCCAAAAGACGTGCCACCGGGATTACCACCTATTCGTGGGATTGAGCATCAGATTGACTTAATTCCCGGTGCATCCCTACCCAACCATGCGCCATACCGTACCAATCCAGAGGAGACAAAGGAGATTATGCGTCAAATACATGAGCTGCTTGACAAAGGTTATATACGTGAATCCCTTAGTCCTTGTGTTGTTCCTATTATTCTAGTGCCTAAAAAGGATGGTACATTGCGCATGTGTGTGGATTGTAGAGGCATTAATAATATTACTATTCATTATCGTCATCCTATTCCGAGACTAGATGATATGCTTGATGAATTAAGTGGTTCTACAATTTTCTCCAAAGTTGATTTGCGTAGTGGATACCATCAAATTCGTATGAAATTGGGAGATGAATGGAAAACAACATTTAAAACTAAGTTTGGATTATATGAGTGGTTAGTCATGCCTTTTGGGTTAACTAATGCACCTAGCACTTTCATGAGATTAATGAACGAGGTTTTACGTGCTTTCATTGGACGATTTGTGGTAGTCTATTTTGATGATATATTGATTTTTAGTAGATCTTTGGAGGAACATTTGGAACATCTATGTGTTGTTTTATTGCTCTACGTGATGCACGTTTGTTTGGTAACCTTGGGAAGTGCACCTTTTGCATCGACTGAGTATCTTTTCTTGGCTATGTTGTTACTCCAGAGGGAATTGAAGTTGATAACGCCAAGATGGAAGCCATTGAGAGTTGGCCGCAGCCCAAAACGGTCACACAAGTGAGGAGTTTTCTTGGCCTCGCTGGTTTCTATAGGCATTTTTGAAAGATTTCAGCACCATTGTTGTGCCTCTCAATGAGCTTACAAAGAAGGACGTGCCTTTTTCTTGGGGTACCGCACAGGAAGAAGCCTTCACGGTCTTGAAAGATAAGTTAACACATGCTCCTTTACTCCAACTTCCTGATTTTAATAAGACTTTCGAGCTTGAATGTGATGCTAGTGGAATTGGGTTAGGAGGTGTGTTATTACAAGATGGTAAACCTGTTGCGTACTTTTCTGAAAAATTTAGTGGTCCTAGTCTGAATTATTCTACTTATGATAAGGAATTATATGCTCTTGTTCAGACTTTGGAAACATGGCAACATTATTTATGTCCCAAAGAATTTGTTATATATTCTGATCATGAATCTTTGAAACATATTAGAACTCAAGCAAAACTGAACCGTAGACATGCTAAATGGGTTGAATTCATTGAGACTTTCCCTTATGTCATTAAACACAAGAAGGGTAAAGAAAATATTATTGCTGATGCTTTGTCTCGTCGTTATACTATGCTTTCACAACTTGACTTTAAAATATTTGGTTTGGAGACCATCAAAGATCAATATGTGCATGATGCTAAATTTAGAGATGTGTTGTAGCATTGTAAAGAAGGGAGACCATGGAACAAGTTCGTTATTAATGATGGATTTATGTTCCGTGCTAACAAGCTATGCATTCCAGCTAGCTCTGTTCATATTTTGTTGTTACAGGAGGCCCACGGAGGAGGATTAATGGGACACTTTGGCATGAAGAAGACGGAGGACGTACTTTCTACACATTTCTTTTGGCCAAAGATGAGACAGGATGTTGAGCATTTTGTTGCTCGCTGCACTACATGTCAAAAAGCTAAGTCACGACTCAATCCTCATGGTTTATATATGCCTTTGCCTGTACCTAGTGTTCCTAGGGAGGATATATCTATGGACTTTGTTTTAGGTTTACCTTGAACTACGAAGGGGAGGAATAGCATATTTGTTGTCGTGGATAGTTTTTCCAAAATGGCACACTTTATACCATGTCATAAAAGTGATGATGCTGCTCATGTTGCTGATTTGTTCTTTCGTGAATTTATTTGGTTGCATGGTGTGCCAAATACAATTGTTTCAGATCGTGATGCTAAATTTCTTAGCCACTTTTGGAGATGTTTATGGGCTAAGTTGGGGACTAAACTACTTTTTAGTACTACATGTCATCCCCAAACTGATGGCCAAACTGAAGTAGTCAATAGATCATTGTCTACAATGCTTAGGGCTGTTTTGAAGAATAACCTGAAAATGTGGGAAGAATACTTGCCTCATATTGAATTTGCTTATAATCGTTTGCTACATTCTACCACTAATATGTGCCCTTTTGAAGTTGTGTATGGTTTCTTACCTCGTGCACCTATTGATTTGTTGCCTCTTCCATCTTCGAAGAAGGTTAATTTTGATGCTAAAGAGCGTGCTGAATTGATATTAAAGATGCATGAGTTAACGAAGGAAAACATTGAGCGTATGAATGCTAAATACAAAATTTCTTGAGATAAGGGTAGAAAACATGTTGTCTTTGCACCTGGAGATCTCGTTTAGTTACATTTGCATAAGGATAGATTTCCTGATTTGCGCAAGTCAAAGCTAATGCCACGTGCTGATGTCCTTTTAAGGTGTTAGAGAAAATAAATGATAATGCATATAAACCTTGAGCTGCCTGTAGAGTTTGGGGTTAGCCCCACTTTTAACATTGCAGATTTGAAGCCTTATTTGGGTGAGGAAGATGAGCTTCCGTCGAGGACGACTTCAGTTCAAGAAGGGGAGGATGATGAGGACATCCCTGCTAATGCTACACCCACAACTCCGACTGCTATACATACAGGACCAATTACTAGAGCTCGTGCATGTCAATTGAATTACCAGGTACTTTCGTTTCTTGCAAATCCTTCTAATGTTCATGAACATATGATGCTGCCTAAATTAGATACTTTTTTTTACTTATGAATGAAGGACCTGGCATGGACAAGAAGGATTACCATTGGAGCGGGATCAAGCATGGAGAAGAAGGTGCGCGCGCGGGAAAGAACAATGGAGCTTCCAGTGATGATTTTCGCACTTTGAAGCCACCATAATGGGAGCAAGAAGCCTTGGACGAAATATGCATGATGCTACTTTATCAAATTCGTCCCTAGGCTAATATAGGTGTTGCGCCACCTTTTTGTTGGGCCAGGCCCATGTAATTTCGAAATACCATATTGTAGGCTGTTTTTAGAGTCCGTATGTATGGGGAAACTGAGTTAAGGTCGGTTTCGGAACCCTCCTCCAAGGGGCCACGAAATTCCCCTCTATTCCCCCATATATACAGCCCTTAGGGCGTCGTTTTAGGGTTGGGTTTTGTTTAGATTACAAGTTCACCATAGCTGCAACTTCGCGTTCTTCGTTTGTGTTCCACGACCAGACAAAGGCGTCACGGAACCCCACTTCATCAATAAAGCTTTCCTCTTATATTCGCAATATCCAGATTGCAATCTTAGTTTCTTGCTTGTTCTTCGTTTGTGTGCAGGAAACAGACCCTCGTGGTCAGGTTGATCGTGCTCCAGCGTGGTCAATAACCTCTCGGAGTTGGTTTAGCAATTGCTAAGGCGCGACGTCATTACACATTCGTAGTCAGATCGTCAAAGTCTACTCCACCAAAAACGATAGCCACCATCTCATCGAAAGACGGGGACAACTTCGCCTCTATCACAAAGCCCTAATGACGGTATCGAAGCGATCAACCGGGTGGATGTGTCACACCTCCACTATATATAGGCATCCGACGTGGGCTCAATTCTTAGGCCTAGCACGGATTCTAAAGCCCACATGTTCCTTCCCTTAAGCGCGTGACCCTTTAGGTTCTCGTACACTTGGTCGCGAGTCAGATGACATCCGACTCAACCGGTCGGTAGCGGCCTATAGCAAGACGTGTCGACTCCAAGTGTCCGATGAAGCTAGTTAGGCAAACATGTACATCACACTTTTGTTCCCTTTGCCACACGATATATGTTATCGTCCAGAAGGCGATATGGCCATCCTTGTTGTAGCATGACCTCTTCCTTCTTCCGATGAATCCGACCAACATTCAAATTATCTCATAATCCTCATCGCATGGCCATGCTTATCCAGGCAGATCACCCGAGGGGCCTAGAGTATATCTCTCCTTATTGGAGAGGGAAATCCCATCTTGCTCGACCATGTCTCGTAGCATGGGTCTGGACAAGCCCAAAACCTACCTTTGTAACTACCTAGTCACAGAGTAGCATTTGGTCGTCCCAAAGCAAGTCTGTCACCATCCCGGGTACATGTGCCAGCATAGGTCTTAGGACATAGAACGTATGTTGTACTAGAGACTCACAGATGACCTATCGCTGCGTCTCGCAGTTGGGTCTGTCCAAGTCAGACCTTATCTCGACTCAGATCCGACTATGTCGAATCCGACCAGACCTTTCTGAGTCCATATTATCCGGCTAGCATCCATTGCTATATGGTCAGTGATACTGAACCATCCACTGTGTCATATGCTAGTCTGATTAGTTGTGCGTCCACACAACCCTTTAGACTAGGGACCATTTACAAGAGTTATCATACAATGCATAGTTTCACAAACAAGTCACGTACTTGTTAATACACATCAATGATAATTTCCAAGGACTATCTTTATTCATAAAAACATAGGAAATATCATCATACATGATTGCCTCTAGGGCATATCTCCAACAATCTCCCACTTGCACTAGAGTTAACCGAATAGACATCGAATGCCCATAGATCTAACGTGCCCCTCATGCTTGGTGGTGGAAGCGGCTTAGTCAATGGATCTGCAACATTTGCATCCGTATGAATCTTGCATAAATTGGTATCACCTTTCTCTACGAGCTTTCGTATCAAGTGATATTTTCGGTCTATGTGCCTAGTCTTGTGGTGTTGACTCGGCTCCTTGGCCTGTGTGGTGGCACCTGAATTATCGCAATAAAGGTCCACCGGTTTTGACCAGCCCGAGAACAAACCAACATTTTCTAGGAAATTTTGAATTCAAACACCTTCCTTTGCGGCTTCTCCAGCCGTAATGTATCCGGCCTCTGTTGTGGAGTCGGGCACCATATCTTGCTTGGAACTCGTCCACCTCACTGGTCCTCCATTCATGACATACACGAATCCAGTTTGCGATCGAAAATCATCCCTATCGTTTGGAAACTAGCATCAGCGTAACCCTTTACGCAGAGCTCCTCCTCACCTCCATAAACTAGGAACATCTTTTTAGTCCTTTTCAGGTACTTCAAGATAGTTTCCACCGCTGCCAAGTGACTCTCACCTGGGTCAGCCTGGTATCTACTTGTTAAGCTTATTGCATAGGCAACATCAGGTCGCGTACATAGCATGGCATACATGATGGATCCAATTGTTGAGGCATAAGGAATCCTACTCATCCGGTTTTGCTCATAAGAAGTCATAGGACACTAAGTCTTGCTTAGCCTTCTACCATGTGAGAAAGGCAAGAACCCTTTCTTGGCCTCACTCATGTTGAACCTCTTCAACACTTTGTCTATGTACGTGCTCTGGCTTAAGCTGAGTAGCCTCCTCGATCTATCTCTATAGATCTTGATGCCTAAAATGTACACTGCCTCTCCAAGGTCTTTCATCGAAAACTTGCATTCAATGATTCCTTGACCGAGTTCAGCATCAAAACATCATTTTTGATCAGCAGTATGTCATCCACATACAAGATCAAAAATATTACCGAGCTCCCACTAGACTTCTTGTATAAACAATAGTCATCTTCGTTCTTGATGAAACCATGGTCAAGGATGACTTCATCAAAACGAATGTTCCAACTCCGAGCTGCTTGCCTCAATCCATAAATGGATCTCTTGAGCTTGCTTATTTTACCAGCGTTAGTTGGATCGACAAAACCTTCGGGCTATATCATGTATACATCCTCTTTTAAATTTCCATGAAGGAAAGCCGTTTTGACATCCATCTGCCATATCTCATAATCGAAATATGCAGCTATAGCTAGTATGATCCTCACCAACTTTAGCATCGCTAGCAGCGAGTAGGTCTCATCGTCATCAATTCCTTGAACTTGTCCATAACCTTTAGCGACAAGTCGAGCTTTGTGGATCCGAACATTTCCATCTGCATCGGTTTTCTTCTTAAAGACCCATTTACATCCAATGGCTACTATGCCAGGTGGCGGATCAACCAAGTCCCAGACTTGATTGTCATCCATGGACTTTAACTCGGATCTCATGGCCTTGAGCCATGCCTCGGAATCTGGGCTCACCACCGCTTCCACATATGTGGTTGGCTCGTCGCTTTCCAGAAACAATACATCACGCACTCTACACAATCTTTCCGACCTTCATGGCTCCGCTGCCGACTCCACTACAGGTTCCCTGATCAACTCCGGTATGATCTCATCACCAGCTGAGTCGTCCCTGAGTGGCTCTCGAATTTATTCGAGTTGCACCATTCTCCCACTGGCCTCCTGATTGAGCAACTCTTTCTCTAGGAAAACCCCGTTCCGAGCAACAAACACTTTGTTTTCTTCTCAGTTGTAGAAGTTGTATCCCAAGGTTTCCCTCGGATATCCCACGAATATGCATTTATCCGACTTGGGTGTAAGCTTGTCCGACATGAGTCGCTTGACAAATGCTTCACAACCCCAAATCTTTAGAAAAGACAAAGTAGGACTCTTCCCAGTCCACATCTCATGTGGTGTCTTGTCTACGGATTTTGATGGTACCCTATTAAGTCTGAAAGCTACAGTTTCTAGAGTGTATCCCCAGAATGACAAGGGTAAATCCAATTTTCTCATCATCGACCGGACCATGTCCAACAAGGTTCGATTTCTTTGTTCTGACATACCGTTTCTCTGCGGCGTATCCGGAGGTGTGAGATGAGGTACTATACCTTGGATTTTCAGATGGTTATCAAACTCATGGCTCATGTACTCACCTCCACGATCTGGTCGTAGAAGTTTTATCGTCTTGCCGAGCTGATTTTCAACCTTGTTTTGAAACTCTTTGAACTTTTCAAAAGTTTCCGACTTGTGCCTCATCAAATAGATATATCCATATCTACTCAAGTCGTGAGTAAAAGTCACGAAGTACTGATGGCCACCTCTGGCCGTTGTGCTCATTGGACTACACACATCACTATGTATAAGCTCCAACAGCTCGGACGCCCTCTCGCAACTCTTTGCAAAAGGAGACTTAGTCATCTTGCCTAGCAAGCATGATTAACATGTCTCGAATGACCCAAAGTCGAACGAAGTTAGGAGTCCATCATCATAGAGCTTCTTCACGCGTTTCAGACTAATGTGTCCAGGCCGGCAATGCCAGAAGTATGTCAGATTTATTTCATTAGGCTTATGCCTCTTGATATTCAAATTATAGACTGGCTCCGTTTCTAGGTTCAAAATAAATAACCCATCTACAATGGGTGCATAGCCATGGAACATTCCATTCAAATAAAATGAACAACCATTGTCCTTTATATTGAATTCATAACCTTAACTCGTCAAGAATGAGGCGAAATAATGTTCCGCCTAAATGCGGGAATGTAATAACAATTATTCAATTCCAAAATAAATCCAGAAGGAAGCTTGAGCTGCATCATGCCGACCTCCAACGCAGCAACTCTTGCTTTGTTACCGACCCTGATGTCAATCTCCCCTTGTGCCACACGCCTAGTTCTTACCAGCCCATGCATCGAGTTGCAAATATGAACAACCAATCCGGTATCAAATACCCAAGAGCTACTAGGTATGTCAGCAAGGTAAATGTCTATAACATATGTAACAAGTGTACCTTTGCCTGAAGAAGCATCTCCGGCCTTCTTGTTGTGCTCAGCAAGCCACTTGCTATAGTTCCTCTTCCAGTGACCAGCTTCCTTGCAGTGAAAGCAAATGGTCTTTGAGTTCGGTCCGGACTTTGGCTCAGTGGTGGAGACAGCCTTCTCCGTGCCCTTTGCCTTACCCTTTTCCTTGGACCAACTCTTCTTGAATTTTCCCGCATTCTGCACCATCAACACTCTATGTGTGCCTTTCTTAATATCCTGCTCTGCCACCTTGAGCATCCCATGCAATTCAGTGAGCTTCTTATCCATACCGTGCATATGATAGTTCGAGATGAACATCCCATAGTTAGCTGGAAGAGAACCCAGAACTGCATCAGTCGCCAGCTCATCCAAGAGTGGGAAACCCAACCGATCCAAAGCTTGCATGTATTCGATCATTTTGATCACATGTGGGATCAGTGGATCACCTTCCTTCAGCTTACAATCCATCAAGGATCATCAGACGTTGAACCTTTCGATCCTAGCCTACACCTAAAACATGCTCTTGAGACCCTCGATCATATCGAAAGCCGCAATGTGTTCGAAATGTTGTTGCAAATCGGGCTCCATACAAGCTAGCATGAGGCAGCTGATGTCGTTCGATTCATCAACGAGTTTCTGGTAGGCATTCTTGGTTGTGGCATTAGCATTATCGGCAAGTGCCTCTGGAAGTGGATCCTCTAGAACATGTTCCTTTTTATCGTGCTTGAGAACAATTCTCAGATTTCTATACCAGGTGGTAAAGTTTGTTCCATTCAGTTTATCCTTTTCGAGAATTGATTTTAATGCAAAGTTTTGAGCAGGTGGTGCCATTGATCTATAACAGAAAATAAGCAATCACTAAGTAATGTGTTTATGTAGAGTAATACAAACCTTAAACAAACCTACTCCCACTGAAGTCAGCATCCCTTCGCAAACTCTCAGTGATTCAGGACCCGTCTAGCGTGAGCAACTAGTGAGCTTTAACATCACTCCTAGTCAACTTGCCTATTCGGTAAGCAACTCCTTGCTAATCGTATCTCTATATGACTCATGTCGGTCGGGTAGGTATCTTATACCCCGGATTCCAACCTTCTTTGCCACAAGGCCCAAAACCATTTTGATAGCCTTGTCAAGTTAACCTGATGCAATGCATGTCCGTGTCCGACACAAACCCTCCAGTTCAAGGACACCCAGTAGCACCTCAATTTTATGAGCCCACCACTAGACATACTTGACGTGCGAAGGTTCAACATCCGGAATGGCAATGTGCTTGATATTAATGAGGGATATCACTACCATACTAACATGCATAGAAACGAGAAGCAATAGCAATCACATATAAACATAAATATGTGAAATAGTATGGCTCCTTCATGGACATCCTTCCAGGTCGGCTCCAACTCCGATGAGCAGGGCTGAACTACATCTTGTCCGTCTCGCCAGGAAGCCAAAGCCTCGAACTTGATCTCTGTCCTCCAACTACTACAACTAGTAATGAATTTACAGAGAATCACAAGTCGACACGCAGGTCTTTATACAATATAATGACAGCACTTTGGCTCCTGTCGGCTGACAATTATGACACGTAGGTCATGTTAAATTACACACATGCATCACATATGAGCCATATTATTCTCATCGATCATCGTGAACACAATTCGGATTTACGTTTCATGGTTAACCCCGATGGCGGATACCGACCGGTAGGGGTAGGTTGTATCATGACCTCACCGATTCCGATTGATAGAAAACATATCCTCAATCTATCCTGATGTGCAATTGATCTCATCAACCGTGCACATAGCCGATCTCATGAACGATGACATATCACATCCGTCGCCGCCACATATCACATATGCTACCGATCTGAAACCAAAACCTATAGTAGAGGCTCTGATACAACTGTTGGGTTCTACCGTAGGTGCATCGCATGCGAACTAAAATTTCCTACGCGCAGAACAACCAAGAACATGCTATAGAGATGGATCACGGATTGTTACCACTAGACGCGCAGTGCCGTGCGGCAGAAGTAGAGTTGGGGCGGCGCGATCATGTGGTCCGTCTCCTCCTCGTCCAATCTCCCTCAAACAGTCGTTCCGATCTCCCTCAAGCAGCCGGTCACCAGATCCCGCATACAGGTTCACTGGAACGGCACAAATGCACCGCCTCTAACGGTATTCGTGTGTGTAGGAGGAACACATGTGCGGTGGACTGCTAGGTCCGATCACACGGTCGGCGGCGGCAAGTGGAGGTGGCTAGTTGCAACTCATGCAAGGCCCTAATGATGGCACCAAAGCGATCAATCGAGTGGGTGTGCTGCACCTCTACTATATATAGGCATCCGGTGCGAGCTGAACTCTTGGGCCTCGCATGGATCCTAAAGCCCACGTGTTCCTTCCCTTAAGCGCGTGACCCTTTAGGTTCTCGTCCACTTGGTCACAAGTTAGATGGCATCCGACTCGACCAGTCGGTTGCGGCCTCTAGCAAGACGTGCCGACTCCAAGTGTGCGTTGAAGCCTGGTTAGGCGAACCTGTACCTCACACTTCTGTTCCCTTTGCCACACGATATATGTTGTCGTGCACAAGGTGATATGGTCATCCTTGTTGCAGCACGACCTCTTTCTCGTTCCGGTGAACCTGACCAACATTCGAATTATCTCATAATCCTCATCGCATGGCCATGCTTATCTAGGTCGGATCACCCGAGGGGCCGAGAGTATATCTCTCCTCATTCGAGGGGAAAATACCATCTTGCTCGACCATTTCTCGTAGCATGGGTCTGGACAAGCAAGAAACCTACCTTTGTAACTACCGAGTCATAGAGTAGCGTTTGGTCGGCCCAAAGCAAGTCTGTCACCATCCCCAGTACATGCGCCAGCTCAGGTCTTAGGACATAGAACGTATGTTGTACTAGAGACTCACACATGACCTATCGCTGCATCTCGTAGTTGGGTATGTCCAACTCAGACCTTATCTCGACTCGGATCCGACTATATCGAATCCGACCAGACCTTTCTGAGTCCATATTATCTGGCTAGCATCCAATGCTAGATGGTAAGTGAGACCGAACCACCCACCGCCAGTCTGATTAGTTGTGCATCCACACAACCCTTTGGACTAGGGACCATTTAGGACAGTTATCATACAATGCATGGTCTCACAAACAAGTCACATACTTGTTAATACACATCAATGATAATGTCCAAGGACTATCTTTATTCATAAACACATAGGAAATATCATCATACATGATTTCCTCTAGGGCATATCTCCAACATAAGTATGTTGATGTTTTGGAAGCAACAAAGAAGATGTTGAATCATATAGTTCATTCATGAACTTATTATGGTTCCAAGATGGCTTTGGTCAATGGGACAATATTGGAGATAGTCACTCCATAGCTCAGTCTAAGGAATCAAGGTTTGACCTGTGATTCACATATGTGCAAAGCCAAGTCCACACAAAATATGAATTTTGTGACAGCGTGAAAATGCGAGGATATGCAAAGATACACACGAAGCTGAAGTTGTCACATCCATTGGACATCAGGCTATACACAAGCAAAGCATATTTTACACCAGTATGCCATAGGTCTAAAGTGCATTAGCATTGACTAGATTATTGACTCTAGTGCAAGTGGGAGTCTATAGGAGATATGCCCAAGAGGCAATACTAAATGTTATTATTTGTCCCAATGTTCCTAATTAAGTTTATATTCCATGCTATAACTGCAATGATTCTCGAGTCTACAATATCCACGAGGCCCGGAGGGAAACTCATTTGCACATGTGGTATGATGAACGGTAAAATATATTCCTAGTCTTGGCTCTAAGACTAGCTCAAGTATTGCATGATGATCCTGTTTTCCTGATCATGGGCATGGATATGCCGTCAATTTTGAGGGCGCAATGTTGGTAGAACATTTGTTGTAACATCCCAAATTTTGTAATGTTATATTATTAGAATGATTGATTGTTTGATTGAGTGATTGAAAATTTAGTGAAATTTGAAACATTTTGAAACTTTTGAATGAGAGGGAATAAAATGACTTTCCCTTTGTGTTTGATTTCAAATCCATCCAATTCAGATCAATGAGAGAAGATGACGTGACTTCTTCAAATAAAAGGATTTGCAAGTGGATTTGAAAATTTCTGAAATATTCTTTTGGAATTCATTTCATTTTGGCTCTATTTTAAAAGTTTGAATGAATTCAAATTCCCATGTTAAATATTAAAAATTTGAGAGGAGGAACATGACCATCCAAACTAGGGGCAATTTGAGAAATATTTGAACCCTAAAACTTAGGGGGGTCATTTGAAAAAATATTTGCAAAAGGAAACAAAATCAAATAACATAATTTCTGAAAATATTTTTCTCTGAAATATTTATTTGGTCGTGGAAAATATTCATCTTATTGATAGTATGTTTGTGATATTTTTAGTATATAAAACTTCCATGTTTCGGTTTGATTTGATTTTCCAAATCAAGTTTTTATTTCCTGTTTTTAATAAAAAGGAAAAGATTTTCTTTTATTAGGAAACCCATGTGTCCCATAAGGAAGGAACCGGCCCAGGATCGACCTCGCCAGACCCGAAGAAGATTTGGATCGGCCACCGACCGTCCTCACCCCTCTCTCACTTGCCGAAATGCGGGGGCCACCCTGGCCAACGAATCAGCCCCGCGCTCGCCTTCCTCCTTGCGCCCATCCTTTTATACCTCTCAGAAGTCGGCCGGATCCGCCACGGATCTCCTCGATCCGTTTCCTTCCGAGCGCCCCGAGCCCCTGGCTATTTAAGCCACCACCCCTGCACCCCATTCCACCCCTAAACCCCTCCTCCGACACCTTCCGCTCACCGGCATTGCTCGCCGGAGCACGCCACAACCGCCTCGCTGGTGTCACCCCTCTGTTTCACTCTGACCTCCCCTACACCGTGCAAGTCCACCATTCGCTCCACCACCCTCGCCCATGCCTCCCTGTCCACTTCCCCGAGCTCCAGAGCCACCGGAGCCCCGTCGCTAACCTTCACTCGAACACCACCTCCGCCCCGAGCTCGCTGCCGTCGTCACTGTCGTCCGCGAGCCGCGCTAAGGCCACCATCGTGTTCGTCGTCCTCGCCTTCATCGACTGGTGATGTCACAGTCGTCGGACATCTACCGGAGAGCTTGCCCGCATTAAACAACCGCCACCATTGTCGTTTGAACATAGCTAGAGCCACCCACCGCCTTTGTAAGCCCCCTCTCCTCCCTGCCGTTGGATCCGACTTAGACGCGTTAGATTAGATCTAACTTACCTATTCATTTAGGTTCGGTTTAGTGCAAGTGAACCGAACGGTTTTCCTCTATTTTATTCAGACCGAATCAATTTCTTTTATTTTGTGGTCATTCGCTCTGTTGCATCTAGCGTGCACCCTTCTCGGTCAATCACAGAGCGCCACGTGTACCCCTGTCCGTTAGTTCGATTTTATTTTTTTTTGTTTTCTGTTTAAAAAACAGAATAGTTCTATTTTTGTTTTCTTTATATATTTTATGTTTTTAATTGTTTTAATTTCATTCTTTTTTTGCATCCTGTCACAAAGTTTCTCTAGTTTCTATAGATATAAAGTTTGACCATGTTTGACAAATTCAAATTTGAATTCAAGCAGATTTGTTTCAAACACCAATTTGCTTGTAACATGAGTTTAAAAATAGGTTTTGAGTTCATTCTTTTTGCTACTAGTCACTAGTGACTTTATTTATGAGTGGGTAGAATTTGAGAATTTTTAGGATAATTTGAAATATGGTTTTAAGCAAAATAGAATCTGTTTTAGTTTTTTAGTGTTTATTTCTATTTTCATTTGTTTTAATTTTTTTCAATTTGTTTCCTTTTATACTAATTGACAAGTTTTATTTTGTTTTCTGTTAGTTAGCAGCAGTATTTCAACCAAGTTTATTTTCATGTCATTTATTATTTTTATAGCATGGAATCAATTCTAGTTTCATAATAACTTGCAAATTGATTTCATTGCTAGTTTGATTTCCTATCTTAAAATATGTTTATAAATTGTTTTATAAGTTTTACTTTGTGTTAACTTAGTTGTTTTATATTTTGTCTTCTCTTATCTGATTATTCTATTATTTTATTTGTTTTACTTGTTGTTAAGTTTATTAACTAGAAAACTCATGTTGTTAGTGTGTTGTTTTCATAGTCCTTAGTTGTTCTTCAAAAGTAATTCTTTTGCTAGTAAAATACTTTTGTTAGATTTTGCTTTATCATTGTTTTGTTGCAATTGAAAATAGGTTATTTGTAGGGAAAACTACACATGGTTGATTTGATGAAGTTTTGTTATTTTAACTTTTGTCTTAAGTATTTCCTTCATCACAACCCTTTTGTGTTTTGGTTTCATATTACTTTTTGAGTGTTAGTATTGATTTCTTATATGAATGCAATGTTTGATTATATAGATTTCATCGGAGAGTGATGAATAGTTCTATCAAGTTTTTCTGAGAGCGATATTTATCTTCATAAACCCTACCAAGCAAGTTCACTTTGACCATCTATTTCATACCTATGTTTTATTGCATGTAGTGACATCATTCAACAAATCCCTCCAGTAGTGTTATTGAAATTCTTGTAGTTGAGTTGAATGCATGAGGTAGGAACCCACCACTTGTTAGTAAAACCCCGGCGACGCTAGTTATTTTAATGCTATGCTAATGTAGATGGGGTCTGGTATGAGTGTTCGTGAGTGGTGTGAGAAGGAGGACTCCACGTCAAAACGACAAATTCATGAAGGCATCTTCAAGTCCTGCATATTCAAGACCTCAAGACTTTGAGACTCGAGAAACAAGTTTTCAATACACACTACTGGGTGAAGGATGGATTTCATGGGCACCCTAGAGTAACCAGTGGATGGCCGGGATGCATGGAGAAGTGCCATGACATCTTGCGGAAAGCTTCAACCAGACTCAAAGAGTCGGATGAATACTTCATGCCTAGAAGCTTACTTGTGTAGCCACAAGTCATTATGGGCTATGGCTTGGTTGATCTTTGTTGTGACTCTGGTTGGCCAGTGCTACGAGATGTAGTCGACATTAGGATTGGATGGGCACTGACAGTAGTCAGGGAAACACTCTGAAAGACCATGTTTTGTTCGTCCTATTCTCAAACACCCGGCAGTGTGAGGACTTACAAGGAGGGAACGGATCTTGTGGGTAAAGTACACGACACTCTGCAGAGCTAAACCTAATCGATTAGCCGTGTCCCCGGTTACGGACAATTTGAGCCTCTAGACTTGGATCTATGTCCAAACTCTCAACATTGGACTGATAATTAATTGCGGGCAATTTATTATACTTGTGGGCCTTAAGACATCGGTTGGCGGAACCATGTCATGATAGATAACTCTATAGTGAAAACTCCTGATATTCCTTTGTTGTAGGAAAAGAAAATAAAATCAGGTTTTATGAAAACCTCAGACACAGAGCCACAAAGCCTTACTGCATATAGAATAGTCTTTATCTTCTGTTCTGCTATGGTGATCTCGCCAGTACATTCAATGTACTGACCTACACGGTTGCAACGTCTTATGTTGCAGATAAGTTCTATGATGAGTAAGAGTAGGATTTCAGGGTTACGGTTGGTACTCAACATGTCGTTGTTGTTATTGGGACTCCACTCCCGTTGATTGTTTCCGCTGAGATTTCGAGGTATATATCAGTTTTACGTTATTTACATGTGATTGCACTTTTATATATACATTGATGTATTGTGTGTGCCATCATACTGATCTAGGGATGGCACAAAACACACAGAGGCTTGACGGCTTGAGGTCGGGTCGCTACAGAAATGGTATCAGAGCACATGTTGACTGTAGGATGTGACCCTAGGAAATGGCTTAGAAATTGGAAGACCGTATAGGAACAACTTTTGTTTTCACTAGTCTCGTAACTTCTAAATTATTTTACTGAACCCTCCCTATTTCAAACTATAGATGGAGAACTACACTCTCAACAAAAGGGAGGACTACGAGGATGTTCTCGGAGGCCCTTTCCTCATGGAGCTGGTATAGATGGTGAAGCTTACGATACCTGAAATCAAGGTGACTACGAGGAAGTCTTGATTTTGGGGTGTCCGAACTAAAATATTTGGACGTAAAGAAGACCCCAAGACTGAAGACATCAACTATGGCACACCGAACCATGAAATGAGATGGGCATGAACACCCCCGTCCATGATGCCATCGCATGTTTGAGCTATCGTCATCGTGTGGAGTTAAGTGCCCACTACTTTGGAAGGCTTGGATGGCAGAAGCTTGGTGGAGCACACATCATCCTGAAAGACGAACAAAAGATGAAGTTTTCACCCGTACTTGTGTACAATCAAGAACTAGAGCACTACATCAAGAACCTTCAAATGGACCTTCTCTTAGAGTTATTTAAGAATGAAGCACTTCGTGAGAACCTCAAGAACGAGAAGCTGAAGGTAGCCAATCTGAAGAAACATGATCCCGAGATTCAGAACCTTCGTTAAGACTTGAAGAATAGTTAGGCCATGGCACATGCTAGAGATGTTGAAATTCAGAAGCTCAAGAACCAATGCCTGGAACTACAGGGGTGACATCGGAAACTCCGCGTCAACAAGGATAATCAGGCCAAAGAACTTGAGAAGATCAAGCATGACTAGAAGAAGCCCACTAAAGACGAAGACATGATATAGACTAGCTTAGTAGTAGCCCCACCATGAGAGAATAAAAGATAAACGTTTTTACGATTTGAGTGATCGACCATACCAACCTTATGTGGGTGGCGATACTATAGTTTGATTGAACTTTATGAATGTGTGGACTTGAGTTTGATGTTTTGTGTCTTTCAGTTGTTTGTATCCATTCTATCTCTGTCACTTACGCATCTCATCCCAAAACCTTGAACCCAATAGATGATGAATGAAGTTGGACTCGTGTATTCTGGATCGATGACTCGGTTAGATATAGAAGAATGGATTCAGAACATGGAGGATCACCTAAGGAGTAACCATGTTGCAAGGAATGAGATGGTCCATTATGCTCTTCAGTACATTGCAGAAGGTGATGCAAATTGGTGGAAGATGCATGAAGCTATCCATGATAGGCAAGCATCAATCACTTGGGAAGAATTCAAGATGAATCTGCAAAAATCTCATGCTGTCACCAACACCTAGAAGCCCCATTGCAAAGATGTGAAGAAGATTTGTGCATGCCAGATATGTGGAGAGATAGGACACACCTAGTAAGAACACAAGGAAGGATGCCCTCATTATGAAGAAAACCACCCTGTTGAGGAATGCCCAACTGGGCAGGTGACATGTTTCTCATGTGAAGGAACCACTCATTTTCCAGCACAATGTCAAGTCTACCCGAAGGTACAAAAAGTCATGAAGCAGTAGAAGGAAGAAATGAAAGAAGCCCTCGGGAAAAATTATAAGAACCCATGATGATGGGAGATATACTAGACCCATACATAGATACCAAGTCATGTTATTCATGTGGAGAAGAAGGACATATCTCTCAGGATTGTCCAAACGAGTATTTGGGAGACTTCCCGACAGAAGAAGTGCAATATGATCCTCAGGAGATAGAAGGAATGATCAACCTGGACAAGAAGAAAGGCCAAGTAAACGGAGGCATCAGATGTTTGCATGGTAGCTTGGAGAGGCCACCATGTTTTTGCAAGAGGTATGAACCAAGCATCAGGAAAGGAAACCAACCCAATAAGAAAAGGAGGACTCTGTGATTTTCTACACGAAAGGATCTGAGACACACCACTTGTCATCGGTGCAACAAGACAGGACACTACTCCTATACCTGCCCGAAGAAGAAGGCTAACCATGAGTAGTTGGACTTTTGGATTTTGGAAGTAATAAATGTAATAGGAAGCACTCTTATTTTTCTTGAGATTATGAGGTTGGATCATGTAACGGAAGTCGCATAGATTCTAATAATTTCATGAATCAATATAATTTATTGTCATGAATTTTTGTGTTGAATTGTATGAGTTGTTACTCTATGAACAAAGATCTGTGATCATTTCCGAGGATGTGAGAAAATATGGTCTATGCAGGCATATGTACATTTCATTTTAAGTGTGGTAGTAACCGGTAAAACCACAGGATCAAAGGAATAAGAATGTATCGTTCATGCCAAGGAGTCTGGATTCAATAAATACAGTCGAAGGTAATGCTAGACCATATCAAACTATGTGGATGGCAGCATTTGCAACAAAGTACTTTTGAAGTTGGAATTTTGATAATAGAATAAGGATGAAATGAAGGAATGATTATGATGAACCAATACCTAAGGGTAAACTGGCCAATGGAAAGGAAAATGAAATTCCACGAAATGGAGTCTGTAACCAGAATAAGTCTGTGATTTATTACCCCGAAGGTATGAAGGAATGAATTGAAGTAATGTTGGAATATGAAATGATAGTAAACCCAAGGGTGAGTTAAAGCTGTTCAAGTATTAAAGTGAGCCCACAACTCATAGACCTCGGGATTGATAAGGATTTAGCACTACCCTTATGAAGGAAGGAACTTGGAAGAAGCTATGACAGATCAAGAAGAAGTTTTCTTAGGAAACCCACGTGGCCCATAAGGAAGGAACCAGCACAGGATCGACCTCGCCAGACTCGAAGAAGATTCAGATCGTCCACCGATCGCCCTCTCCCCTTTCTCACTCACCGACATGCGGGGCCCACACAAGTCGACCAAATTAGCCCCGCGCTCACCTTCCTTCATGCGCCCCCTCCTTCCATACCTCACCGGAGCCGGCCAAATCCACCGCAAATCTCCTCGATCCCTTTCCCTCTGAGCGCCCCGAGCCCCTGGCTATTTAAGCCACCACCCCCGCACCCCGTTCCACCCCTAAACCCCAACTCCGACGCCTTCTGCTCACCGCCATTGCTCGTCGGAGCATGCCATAGCTGCCCTGCCTGTGTCACCCCTCTGTTTCACCCTGACCTCCCCGACACCGTGCCAGTCCACCATTCGCTCCACCACCCTCGCCCATGCATCCTCGTCCACTTCCCCGAGATCCAGAGCCACCGGAGCCCCGTTGCCAACCTTCACAGGAACGCCACCTCCGCCCCTAGCTCGCTGTCGTCGTCTCCATCGTCCTCGAGTCACGCCAAGGCCACCATCGTGTTTGCCGTCCTCGCCTTCATCGACTGGTGTTGTCGCCGTCGTTGGAGATCCACCGGAGAGCTCGCCCACATCAAACAGCCGCCGCCGCCATCTGAACATAGCCGGAGCCACCACCACCGTTGTAAGCCCCCTCTCCTCTCCACCGTTGGATCTGATTTAGACGCGTTAGATTAGATCTAACTTACCTGTTCATTTAGGTCCGGTTTAGTGCAAGTGAACCGGACGGTTTTCCTCTGTTTTATTTAGATCGGATCGAGTACTTTTATTTTGCGGCCGTTCGCTCCGTTGCATCTAGCGTGCACCCTTCTCGGTCAATCACAGAGCGCCACGTCTACCCCTGTCTGTTAGTTAGATTTTCTCCTGTTCTATTTTCTGTTCTAAAAACAGAATAGTTCTATTTTTTTATATATTTTATGTTTTTAATTGTTTTAATTTGATTCTTTTTGCTTTCTGTCACAAAGTTTATCTAGTTTATGTAGATATAAAGTTTGACCATGTTTGACAAATTCAAGTTTGAATTCAAACAGATTTGTTTCAAACACCAATTTGCTTGTAACTTGAGTTTAAAAATAGGTTTTGAGTTCATTCTTTTTGCTACTAGTCACTAGTGACTTTATTTATTAGTGGGTAGAATTTGAGAATTTTTAGGATAATTTGAAATATGGTTTTAAGCAAAACAGAATCTGTTTAGTTCTTTTAGTGTTTATTACTATCTTCATTTGTTTTAATTGTTTTCAATTTGTTTCCTTTTATATTAATTGACAAGTTTCATTTTCTTTTCTGATAGTTAGCAGTAGTATTTCAACCAAATTTATTTTCATGTCATTTATTATTTTTATAGAATGGAATCAATTCTAGTTTCATAATAACTTGCAAATTGATTTCATTGCTAGTTTGATTTCCTATTTGAAAATATGTTTATACATTGTTTTATAAATTTTACTTTTTGTTAACTTAGTTGTTTTGTATTTTATTTTATCTTATCTTATTATTCTATTATTTTATTTATTTTTACTTGTTCTTAAGTTTACTAACTAGAAAACTCATGTTGTTAGTGTGTTGTTTTCATAGTCCTTAGTTGTTCTTCAAAAGTAATTCTTTTGCTACTAAAACACTTTTGTTAGATTTTGCTTTGTCATTGTTTTGTTGCAATTGAAAATAGGTTATTTGTAGGGAAAACTACACATGGTTGATTTGATGAAGTTTTGTTATTTTAACTTTTGTCTTAAGTATTTCCTTCATCACAACCCCTTTGTGTTACATTTTGATTGTTAGTATTGATGGCTTATATGAATGCAATGTTTGATTATATAGATTTCATCGGAGAGTGATGAATAGTTCTATCAAGTTTTACTGAGAGCGATATTTATCTTCATCTACCCTACCGGGCAAGTTCACTTTGACCATCTATTTCATACCTATGTTTTATTGCATGTAGCGACATCATTCAACAAATCCCTCCAGTAGTGTTATTGAAATTCTTGTAGTTGAGTAGAATGCATGAGGTAGGAACCTACCACTTCCTATTGAAACCCTAGGGACGCTAGTTATTTTAATGCTATGCCAAAGTAGACGGGGTCTGGTATGAGTGTTCGTGAGTGGTGTGAGAAGGAGGACTCCATGTCAAAATGACAACTTCATGAAGCCATCTTCAAGTCCTGCATCTTCAAGACCTCAAGACTTCGAGACTCGAAAAACAAGTTTTCAATACACACTACTGGGTGAAGGATGGATTTGATGGGCACCCTAGAGTAACCAGTGGATGGCCGGGATGCATGGAGAAGTGCCATGACATCTTGCGGAAAGCTTCACCCGGACTCAAAGAGACGGATGAATACTTCATGCTCAGAAGCTTACCTGTGTAACCACAAGTCATTATGGGCTCTAGCTTGGTTGATCTTTGTTGTGACTCTAGTTGGGCAGTGCTACGAGATCTACTCGAGGTTAGGATTGGACGGGCACTGGCAGTAGTCAGGGAAACACTCTGAAGGACCATGTTTCGTTCGTCTTGTTCTCAAACACCTGGCAGTGCGAGGACTTACAAGGAGGGAATGAATCTTGTGGGTAAAGTACACAACACTCTGCAGAGTTAAACCTATTCGATTAGCCGTGTCCCCGGTTACGGACAATTTGAGCCTCTAGACTTGGATCTATCTCTGAACACTCAACACTGGAGTGATAATTAATTGTGGGCAATTTATTATACTTGTGGGCATGTGGGAACCCCGACTCATAAGTCGTGATCACCGAATGCACGTGTACAACGATCCCAGAGATCAATACTTACTAACCACACAGAAGTTGAATAACAAGAGTCTTACATCCTTACATACCGGCTTACACAAATAAAGACCATGGAGGTCAAGTCTTAGATAGATAGGGCCGCAAGGGCCAAACACTTAAACATAACAAACAGCGGAAATCTTGGTCGAAAGCGTGAACCCATGCCATCTGCCTTGAACCTACAGGCATTCTTACTGGGAAGTGTCCTAGTTCGCATGTTCGTCACCAAAGAACTCTTCACCGTACTCCTTTTCATCCATGGCCAGCCAATTAAATAACCAGTGGCAAGCCAATGAGTACTTTGAATGTACTCGCAAGCAACCCATGATGGAACAAGGCAATAACAATGCATGGTATAGCACTAAGTAGGTATTTTGCATAAAGCTAATTGTGAATGCAATGACATGATCAAGTAACTATGCAAGCATGCATCAACAGTTGGCAGATATCCATACGAACAAGTTACAGATATCATCATAAGAAGGGGGGTGAACATCTCATGTTTAGCCATCACGTCAAGTCATCTCACTTATCTCAAGTATCATCTCTGTGTCACCCACACCAAGTTTGCGAAAACATCCGGACATAGTTTAATAAGGACATCCAACTGTCCATGACCTTGTGCACGGCTATACGAATAGTTTTACACTCTGCACAGATTGCGTGCTTTACCCACAAGACTCGGGGAACTTCCGTGTCATCCACGACTCGCGGTATATTACCCGAGGTAAGCACCCAAACAATTCCGTTCCCATGGTGATACTAAACAAAGAGTCCACTCGTTGGTGCCATCCCTCTTGATATACATCACACATATCATCCATGAGGGCACGCAATGGTGTGCCCGGTGCCTGTAAAGACAGTGGTGTAACAGCCCGGGACCGACGCTCCAGAAGATTCTAGAAGATTCCCCTTTTGTTTCCATTCTCGTCTATGTTTCGTCTGGTTGTTGCATTCATCATAGCATCATTCGCATCATCTGCATAGCATCGTCACTCGTTTTCAAAAACTAGCATCCGTTCGTAGTTGCCGGTTCTTTCCGTTCTCGTCACTGAGCATTTTGAGACCAACCACACATGCACGCGCCCACGGCATCGTTTTAAAAATGTTTTAAAAGGCGTGCTAAAGATATTCTTGGATTGGGTCGAAACCTGGCGTGCGGTCTTATTATAGTGTAGGTCGACCGCCTGTCGAATTTCGTCGCATTCCGAGTTCGTTTGATACCCCGTCGGTCAGTCGTAGCAGTGCGGTCATTGGTTATTCGTCGGACGTTTTCGGTGTTTAAAAACCCTCGTGTCACGGGACACCAAACTTTCCTCTCATCTCTCCCAAGGCCCTCTACACAGCCTGCTAGCCCAACCTAGCCCCTTCCTCCATTCGAGGTCATCAAATCGTGATCGGACGGACAAGGTCCAACCCCCAACCCTAGTGTCTTCCCTATTTAAACCCCCATGGAGAGAGAGCCCCTCGCTCTCTAGGGTTTCCCCCATGTAAAATTGCAGCCACCCCCTGCTAAACTCCACCTTATAGCTCCACATCCCTCCAATCCCGAAATCCTCCTCCTCCCCTTCCATTTTCAGCCCTCAAATTCGTAATTAGAGAAAAATTTCGTCCCTGCAGCCTACCGGACATGTCCGGCGGCCAACCCAGACATGTCCGCCGACCGTAGTGCCGAACCGCACCATGGACGAGCTTCCCCGCGCCAGCCCGTGCCTGCCGCCGGCCGGCCCCTCGCCGGATCCTCCTCTCCCTCCCTTCCTTCTCTTCCTCCTCTTCTTCTCCTCTCCCTAATTCCCCTGACCTCTCTCTCTTCTTCTTGCCACAAGTGCAGCCCGCATGGCATCGCCGGATCTTCGCCCGCCGCCGCCAAAGCTCCGCCGCCGACCGCCAAGACCGCCGGATCCGGCCTCCTCCGGCCCGGATCCGCCCTCGCCACCTTCTGCCGCCACCTACCAACGGCTACCGCCCCTCGCGGTTGTTCGCCGCCGCCGGTCCCTGCCCCGATCCAGCGGGATCGGGAGGACGAGGGCTCGCCCGAGCCGTTGACCGCCAGTGCCCCCTCGTGGGTCTCGCCCCTCCTCCAGCCAAGTGGCACCTTTCCCATGCCCATGCATTGAATAACTATCTAATGCTCATCTCTGTTACAGATTCGGCCCATGGTTTTTTCCCTGTTGCGAATTTGTCTAATATCCAGGGAATTGTCCTTTTACAGAAAACCCATGATTTAAAATTGTTAATAACTAATTGTTCGTGCATCATATGAAAATTATGTAAATATGTAACATGTCTAGGATTTCGTGTAGATTCACAATTTCCAACTCTCGCATGTGTTTATATGCTTAAACTTGTTGTTTGAATCATTTTGCTTAATGCCACGTTATTTGCATTGCGCATGTTCATTTAGTCATGCATGGAAATTAATCCAACAATATATTTTAAATGTTCATGATGTGGTATTTGCATCTAATTTGCATTCATATTGGCTAAAGGGTTTATTCCATTAACTCGCATAATTAATTGTGAAATATTTTCCTACTTGAACCTATGCATTTTTATATATGTTTTCGAGGTAGAAAAATTCATAGGATTTATCTGTGCATTTAGTTTCATCAATTGAGCATTTTGTGTGCATGTCATTTTTGCTGTGATGCCCTTTCATCTATTTCGTATAATTTAATCCATGCATGATATGAAATAAATTTGAACATGAGATATGCCCTTTGATATGTGTCCTAGCCCCTGGACATTTTGCTTGCCATAGAAATGCATGTATAGATGTTATTTTCTTGTTGACAACATCCTATAAAATTACTGCTGTTTTGAGGGTCCAAAATATTTCCAAGTCTGGAATCTGTAATATTTTCTTGTTGTCTTGCCATGTGATTTGCTAGTGATCTAGAACCCTTTTGTGATAGGTGTAATGGAGTTATTTGTAGTAGGTAATGTCCTTTAGTATGATGTTAAGTTTCATTCCATAATATGGCCTGTAGCATATAGTTTTACTGCTGTCAATATGCCTTCGTGATAAAACTGCACTGTCAAAACTGCTATTTTCACTAAGTCTGAAACTGTTTTCAAGTAGCCTTATTGTGAGCTTCCTACCATGTGATCCATGCATGTTTTGAATATGATATGTGGAGATGAAATGAAGTGTGTGTTGTATGCTACTGCTCAATGCTTAGTTTGTGCATGTTAGAATCTTGTAGCTTGTTTTTTTCATGCGTGCAAAATGCTAAGTTGTTGTTTTGGGCAGATTTCAACTAAAACTTGTGTTGGTTGTATTTGTTGAACCGTAGCTCCCATTAGAACATGTTGCATATGAGACTTGCTTTGAATCTCATGTAGTTTCATAATAACTTGCTGCATTCCTGATTTGAAATGTTTGTGATTGTAATTTTCCATGCATTTGCATTCATGACATGTGCATCTTGTGTTGCTCATATCTTTTAGGCCGTAGGTCCGTTTGAGATGTTCCATATATGCAAATAGACTAGAATGACATGTAGAATGACATGGTATACTTTATTCTGTTGTTTGACAAATATAAAATATGATTAGTTCACATCTGGACCAATTTCGAAATTAACATATGAGGTCGTTTCGGAAATACTATAAGTTGTTTCCGACCTCATTTAAGATGCCTAGATAGTGTAGTTTACTTATGCTTCACCTCTTGTCATGCCTAACAACATTTAACATTGATGTGTACCTAAACGGGAATAAAATAAATAATTCGAATGTGGAGCTTCGTCAATATGCAACTCGTTGCATATTGAGCTTCACTTTAATGTGTAGTAGTTGTTTGATGTGAATTGTCATGCCTTGCATATTTAAACCGGTCATGCATCATATTTGTTTATGCATCGTGTCATGCATGTGTTGTGGTGTTCTGTGTGTTGATTATTGTTTCCGTATTGTTTCCTTCTTGATAGAGTTCCGAAAGCGTTTGGAGTGTGAGGATTCGTTCGACTACATTGGCATGTCTTCTTCATGGACTCGTTCTTCTTCCAAGCGGGATCTCAGATAAGATGACACATTTCCCTGGATACCACTACTATCATTGCCATGCTAGATGTCTCGTTTTTATCGCTATGTCTCGCTACCTACCACTTGTTTGTCAAGCCTCCCAACATTGCCATGAAAGCCTCTAACCTTCCACCTTCCCAGCAAACCTTTGTTTGGCTATGTTACCGCTTGCTTAGCCCTTCTTATAGCATTTCTATCTGCAGGTGCAATTGCTCCCATGTGACAACATGGAGATTCTTTTGTTATCACAATATTATTGCTATTTAATTTAATGCACGTATACACTTGGTAAAGGGTGGAAGGCTTGGCCTTTTGCTTGGTGTTTTGTTCCACTCTTGTCGCCCTAGTTACTTGTGAACCGGTGTTTTGTTCCATAATAGAGCGCTCCTAATATGCTCGGGGTTGTTAAGGGGACCCCCTTGATTTTCGTTTTAGGATAAAGCTTGTCTGGCAAGTCCCAACATTGGTACTACATTTGCCTAAGAACTAATAAAATTGCATAGGGATCCGCCGGCATCGGTGGATAATTTAATCAACCCCCGGGCCAGTGCTCCTCATGAGTGTTGGTCCAAACTAGAGTCATGTGCAGGGCCAACCCAGGGAAACTCGGGAGATTTCTATCGGGCCACTGTACGCTACGCTCATCTGGTCGTGTCCTGAGAACGAGATACGCGGCTCCTATCGGGTTCGTCGACACGTCGAGCAGCCTTGTTGGATTTGTTTTACCTTTCTCGAATGTCTTGAGTGAGGAACTCTGATCTTCTTCAAGCTATCTCGAGGTGTCGGATTTCCTTTGGAATTGCCTAGGATGATCACGAGATCCGTGGTCGAGGTTATTCCCGCTGCGTGTGGTTAATTTGTGATGGATCAGTTGGAGCACCCCTGTAGGGTTAAATCTTTTCGAGAAGTCGTGCCCGCGGTTATGTGGCAAACTTGGATATTTTGTTTAACACACGGTCATAGCAAACTTGAAGTAAACTCAAATAAAATACACCAATTGTGTGCGTAAGCATGACTGTCTCTTCTCGTGAGTCCTTATCCGAGAGAGAACACGGAGGGGTTATGTTTGACGTAAATAGGTGTTCAGGATCAGTTAATGATCATTACCAGTTCACGTCCGTTATGCATAGACCACCATACTTTAATTTCTGTACTCGTAAGTTAGCCACTCAAATAAATGCTTAGTCGCTTGCTACAGCCTCACCACTTAACCATACCTCACCTATTAAGCTTTAATAGTCTTGATACCCTTGGAAATGAGATTGCTAAGTCTTTGTGGCTCACAGATTACTACAACAATAGTTGCAGGTACAGGTAATATGATGATTTGACGTGAGAGTGTTGCTTGTTTGATTTGGAGTTCTTCTTCATCAATCAAGGATGGATTCCAGGCGGCAGCCTGGGATAGCAAGGGTGGATGTCATTTTATCGTTTGATTTCGTCCGTAGTCGGACCTTGCTCTTCTGTATGATGTTTGAGTATGTTGTTGTATTGATGTGACTCTGATGTAGCTTGTGGCGAGTGTAAGCCAATTCCATATAGTCATCTCTTCTGTACATGTACTTGTAATGATATCCATTCTTGCAACACGACAAGATGCGCTTCTATCCCTCTCGAGGCCCTCGTGCCAAAAATAAGGACAGGACCGCATCTTGGGCGTGACAAGTGCATGGCCTTCCACTCCGGGATGACCCTGTCTCGAGAGTGACAACTTCACTCTCGCCACTAGTAGTTCAGGCTCCCTACTAGAGCCAACCATAGTAATCAACAAAGCCCCATCCCATAAGGGGTATCGTGGTCACACATGTAATGTTGGGATGGTCAGCAAACCTTTAATCTAATCCTTTTTCGAAAACACACACACTCACTTGCTCCGGTACACCACTTCTTCCTCAAGTGGTCACCCAACTCATCATCGTCACCCTCGGGCATTAGTGGCACCCGTCAGGGTTTTCGAAAAGTGTTTGAAATCATCTCTTTATTTCCATCACCATGCATATCCCATCCCACTAGCGTAGCAACTACTCGCAACCTAACTACTCCCACCTGCACAACCCTCATAAGGAGGTAGGGTCATGCATGATGCAAGTGTCAATGGTAAAAGTATAGGAGGCATACCACAGAAGGGAAAGCATGACATCAACATGATCAAATCATTGAAACAACAAGTTCTATATGACATGCATGAAAAAGTTTCTTAGCATGGTCAAAGGGATGCTTTCCTAGCTCAACAATGTCTTTGGGGTCTTCAAAGTCTTCGGGTCCAACTCCCTCGTCAATAGCTCAATCTATCATTGTGATAAAATAGCGGGAATAATAAGCATCACACAAAAACAAAGCACAAAATTGTACTAATAAAATGCTACCCTACTCTGATAAATAGTGAAAACTATTCTAAGAATATTTGTCTAAGGTTTGGGGGTGAAAAGGTTTTTAAAACTATTTATAACAGAGGCTAAAAATGCCAAAAGGGGGTTTTAAAATAAAACAGTTCACAAAATATTTTCAAAATATTTCACAAATGGCACTCTAAAATTCTACAGAATATTTCAAGATTTATGGTGGAAAAATATTTGGCATAGGATTTTTATTTAATCCTGTGGGATTTTTGGAAAATCCCACAAAATTAGAAAACGAAAAGAAAGAAAAAGACCTCAGCACCCTGCGCCAAAAGCGGCCAGGAGCTGGGCCGGCCTAATGGCCAGCCAGGCCAGGTGCGCTGGTGCCCCAGCGCGCGTCAGGTTTCAAACCTGACGAGCGAGGCCTAGTGGCCAGAGAGAGAGACGCGGGAGAGAGAGGGGAGAGGCCGACAGGTGGGACCCCCTGTCGGGTCCTTCTCCCACCTCGGGACAGGAAGGAGAGGGACTCACCGGTGGTGGTGTAGGGCACGAGTGAGGGAATGAGCTCGGGGTTAGTTGCCGATCCCCTAAAGGTCGAAGGATCGGCGAGGGTGGCCGAAGTCGCTGGCGACGAGAAGTAAGCGGCGGAGGGCTTCAGGAGGAGGTTGTTGTCCTTCACTTCACCTGCAAAACGCGACTATGAGAGGGGGAAGGACTCAGGGCACTGACGGGAGTTCACAGGGACGGAAAAGAGGGTCGGGGAGGCTCTGTACCCGGAGATCTCCGACGACCCAACGCGGCGAGGCTACGGTCGATCCCGAGCACTCGAGCTCTAAAGTGAAGGGGACTGGGCGCGGGAGCTCTATCGGGAGAGAGAGGGAGGTTCCAAAGAGGGGGATGGGCTCAGGGAGGCTCTTTTTATAGGTGCACGATGGTCCATCGAGCTCGGGTGCGCCGGCGAGCTCAGGGCTGAAGCCAGGGATCGGGTAAAGGGGCAAGGGCGTGTTTGTGGTGTTGCTGGGGAACGTCCATGGCTAGAGGGAGAGGAGAGAGAGGCGAGGGAGCGTGCGCGTGCGAGCACCGTGGTTGGCCGAGCTGGGAGGCGCCGGGCGCGCATGTGGGAGGCAGCTGGGGAGATAAGGAGGGGGGCACCTTGGCATGACGCGGATGTTGAGGGTATCTCGGGGGACAGCTCCCCGCATCCCTAGGTTGTCGGGAGGCTCGGGATGGGTGCGGCTATAGTGCGGGAGCGCACTATAGCGCGCTCCAAAGCATGCATATGGCTGGCATTGTCGTTGCCCGCGTGCTCTGGGGTGCCCCGCCTTGTCCTGTAGCTCCCGGGGGTTTCTTAGATGCCCCTAGGATGCTCTGGAGCTAGGGTGAGGGTGGAAGAAAAGAAATTGGAGGAGAGAAGCTCCTGTTTAGGCTGTCCAAAAGTAAAAATGGTGGTTTTCACCCCCCCCCCCAATCATGGAGCTGAGGCCAAACAAAGTATACTGGAGGTGAAATACCATTGCAAGATGATGTGGTAAAAAATTTAACACAGGGAGAACGGGATAAGGGGGGGCAAACATGGGTTTTATCTTTCTGGCAGAAGGTGTTTGATGATGATTAGGCTAAGCAGATGGAGTTTGTTTGCCAAGATATTTAACAGGGGCAAATGGTGATTAAAATTAGGCTTGATCACCAAGTTTGAGCTTGATTGAAGAAAGTTCACAATGTAACTTTGTGAAACCCTAGAAATCAACAGAATGTGGTTTCTATACATCTAGTCATGCTAAGCTAATCTCCTCGATGCACCACTTAGGGTTGCATCATTATTTGGTGATTAGAACATGTCCACAAAGTTTGGGGTCAAGTAAGAAACTTCACAATGTAAAGTTGTTCAAATTTGAATCTGGACAGGGAGGGTTTTGGAACATTTTGATGAATCAAAGCAACTTGGATTGAGATGAAACTCTCCAAGTCATCACCTATGACAATGTTGATTTGCTGGAATTTTCCTGGAATTTATTGAGAATATTTCTTATAGAAATATTTCAAATGCTTGATTTGACAGAAAGGGTTTTGAGGGGGTTTTCCCATTACTTTGAACATGACCATGTCTTGAAACTCATATATATGGAAATATATGTCCACCGAGTTTCCCTAAGTTTTCTCAAATATTTTCAAAGCATTAAAATAGTTTTTCCTTACGAAAAACCATTTCTGGTCTTAAGAAAAAGCCTTTAAATAAAATATTAAAATCATCTTTAAAATTAATATTCGGTGGTTTTGGGAAGTCATAAATATAGTAGGTTTCAAATAAATCCTTTGGGGAAAAAGGATCCACCCAATTTGAGGACTTGTAGTGCAAACCTCAACTCAGGGGTTTTTGAAAACCTAATTTGAATAAATCCTTTTTGGTCAAAATAATATTTGATAAAAATGGTTTTGGGCACTATTCACATGGCACGATCATTGGGCAAGAAGTTTGGTTCAAGGAAGATGAATATGGAGAGGAGTAGGACCTAAGAGTGTCAAACAAACTCAACCAAACAATCAAACAAGCAATAATTCAAACAAGTATGCACTCAAAAAGTTTTAATTGGTTCCAAATTTTGTAAATACGAGCATAACAAAGTGATACAAATAGAGGGTGTGACAGACCTACCCCCCTTACAATAATCTTGTCCCCGAGATTCCTAGGCTAAGCGCTAAAGAAATAAGGGAACTCAGATATAAGATAGTCTTCACGCTCCCAGGTTGCTTTTTCTTCAATGTGGTTGCACCATTGGACCTTGAAGTACTTGATGGTGCGGCTCCGGGTGCAATGCTCTGCTTCATCCAGAATACGGACTGGCCTCTCACGATAAGTGAGGTCTGGCTGAAGGTCGATGGCTTGATGGTCGATATCCTTGTACAGGTCGGGGCAGTTGGAAACTTGAAGACACTTCCGAAGTTGTGACACGTGGAACACGTTGTGCACATCTGATAGCTCAGAAGGTAGCTCTAGCTGGTAGGCAACTTTTCCTTATCGTGCGGTGAACTTGAAGGGGCCGATGTATCTTGGTGCAAGCTTCCCTTTGACATGGAAACACTTGGTCCCTTTGAGAAGCGTGACTCGGAGGTAAACATAATCTCTGATGTTGAAGTTCTGTTCTCGGTGGTGAGAGTCGGCATAGCTCTTCTGTCTTGTCTTAACGGTCTCGAGGCACTCTCGGACAAGTTGTACTTGCTCTTCTGCTTCGCGGAGGATGTCTGGTTCAAAGACTAATCGTTCTCCGGTCTCTGACCAGTTGAGGGGAGTACGGCACATGCGTCCATACAACACCTCAAATGGTGCCATCTGAAGACTTGGCTGATAGTTGTTGTTGTAGGAGAACTCAGCAAATGGTTGGCAATCTTCCCACTTGGCTCCTTATGCCAATACACAAGCGCGAAGCATATCTTCGAGTATCTGATTTACTCGTTCTGTTTTCCCACCTATCTGGGGGTGAAAAGCAGTGCTAAAGGAGAGCTTGGTTCCCATTGCTCCTTGAAACATCTTCCAGAACCTCGAGATGAAACTGGTGCCTCAGTCTGACACGATGTCCTTAGGAATTCTGTGAAGACTCGCGATACGCTCGATGTAAAGGCTGGCTAGCTTGTTACCATCATAGGTGGTCTTGACGGGAATGAAATGGGCTACCTTGTCAGGTGATCGACAATGACCCAAATGGAATCATGTCCCTTGCTCGACCTTGGTAATCTGGTGATGAAGTCCATCCCGACTTTATCCCACTTCCATTCCGGCACCTTGAGGGGTTGCAATAGCCTAGTGGGCCACTGATGCTCAGCTTTGACTCTCTGGCATATGTCACACTTAGCGACAAATGTGCCTATTTCCCGTTTCATACCATGCCACCAGAATCTTGCCTTGAGCTCTTGGTACATCTTGGTTCCTCCAGTCTAGATGGAGTATGGAGTGTCATGAACTTCTTGCAAGATCAAGTTCTTGAGCTCTTCCTTGTTGGGTACGTAGATGCGATTCCCGAACCAAACAACTTCTTGTTCATCCTCTGAGAATCCTGGGGCCTTGCCTGCCTTGATCTTCCTCTTGATGCCTTCAATGCTCTCGTGTCCCTTCTGCGCTTCTTTGATATCCTCTATCTAGGTAGTCTTTGCTTCGAGGTTGGCAAGGAATGCAGGTGCAACTAGTTCCAAACCGAAGCTTTCAAGCTCTTCATATAGCGCGGGTAGCCTTTCCTTAATAATAGCATTCAAGGAACAAGCCTTTCTACTTAAGGTGTCTGCTGCCAAGTTAGCCTTTCCAGGGTGGTATTGAACACTGAGGTCATAATCCTTGATCAACTCCAACCATCTTCGCTGCCTCATGTTCAATTCCCTTTGGGTGAAAATATATTTCAAACTCTTGTGGTCTGTGTATATCTCACATCGCTTCCCCAGAAGGTAATATCACCATGTTTTCAAGGCATGAACTACGGCTGCCAACTCAAGATCATGAGTAGCATAGTTGTCCTCTTCATGAGGACCTAGCTGTCTGGATAGATATGCTACAACTCTGCCCACTTGCATTAGAACACCTCCAAGCCCGGTTCTCGACGCATCACAATATATCACAAACTCGTTGTGAATACCGGGGGTGGCCAAAACTGGGTATGTGGTCAATCTCTTCTTGAGCTCTTGGAAGCTTTCTTCACACTTTGGCGTCCATTCGAACTTCTTGTCCTTCTTCAAAAGTTGGGTGATGGGTGAAGCAATGCTTGAGAACCCTTCGACGACCTTGCGGTAATATCCCGCGAGTCCGGGGAAGCTCCTGACTTCCTTCACAGTGGTTGGGGATTGCCACTCAGTCACGGCTTCAATCTTGGCAGGATCCACTGACAATCCTTCTACAGTCAACACATGACCCAAGAATCCAACTTCATGGAGCCAAAATTCACACTTGTTGAATTTAGCATAAAGCTGGTGCTCATGAAGTTTGTCTAGGACCAATCTCAAGTATTGCTCATGCTCTTCTTCAGACTTGGAGAAGACGAGTATGTCATCAATGACGACAACAACAAACTTGTCCAGGTACTCCGTGGAGACTTTGTTCATGAGGTACATGAAGTAGGTAGGGGCATTGGTTAACCCAAATGACATGACCGTGTATTCATACAGGCCATACCAGGTTACAAATGTCGTCTTCGGAATGTCTTGGGGTCTGATCTTCAGCTGGTAGTACCCAGACCTGAGGTCGATCTTGGAGAACACCTTAGCTCCATTCAACTGATCAAACAAGTCTTCAATCTTGGGGAGTGGGTACTTGTTCTTTATTGTGACTTCATTGATAGAACGGTAATCGACATAGAGTCTGATAGTTCCATCCCTCTTTGACACAAAGAGAATAGGCGATCCCCAAGAAGAGGCACTAGGGCGAATGAATCCTTTTCTGAGCTGCTCTGCCAGTTGCTTCTTCAATTCAGCCAACTCTTCGGATACCATCCTATAGGGATTCTTATAGATGGGCCTGGACCTGGGCATTAGTTCAATGATGAACTCAATGTCGTGGTCAGGTGGCATCCCGGGCATCTCATCATGAAATACATCCGAGTATTCACATACTACCAGCACCTGATCCAACTCAATTCCCGATAGACAGTTAGCCTGGGGGGTTTGAGTGGAGGCATGGTTGGGAACATACTTGCCTTCCACTCCTTGGCTATTGGTTATGGTGACGGTCCTCTTGGCACAGTCTAAGTAGCCTTGGTTCTTGGTCAACCAATTCATGCCAAGGATGACGCCCAAGCCTGGTGAATCCAGAACTATAAGGTCTGCTAGGAATACTACCCCATTGATGTTAATCTCAACTCCCTTACAACCTATCCCAGACTTCATGACCGATCTCGGGGTTTGTATCAACATACGACTACCCAGGGGTGTAGGCTTCATGCCACTCTCTAGGGAAAACTTTTGGGTGACAAAAGAATGCGAAGCTCCACAATCAAACAGTAATGTTGCTGGGATTGAGTTGACGAGGAACGTACCCAGTATGACATTAGGGTCTTCCTGGGCTTCCTCAGCGGTGACGTAATTCACACGAACCTTGCCATTGTTGGGCTGGTTGCGGGGAGCGGGGTTCCTTGGTGGTGCTCCACGGCCTTGACCTTGGTTTGGCACATTGGGGCGCGGTGCATCTGGCTTCTTGTTGGGGCACAGTTTGGAGATGTGTCCAGGCTGACTGCATCCAAAACAAGTGACTTGCCCAGAGTTGTTGTTGTAGTTCCTGCCGCCATCGTTGTTATTGGGGTTGTTGTAAACCGTCCTGGGATTGGCACACTGTTGAGGCTGGTAGCTCGGACAAGGCGTGGGAGGTCTAGCCTACTATGGCTGATAGGTTGGCTTGGCTGGGGTTGGCTGCCAAGGGCAAGGCTTTTAGTTGCTAGGGCTACCCTTGCTGATCATCTTGCGCTTGCGAGTGTCGTCTATGGAACGATGCTTGTCTTCCAACATGAGGGCCTTGTTCACCAAGTCTAAGAAGGTACGACAGTCGTAGACAATGAGCTGATATTGCAGGGTTTGTTGAAGTCCTTCCATGAAGCGTTCCTTCTTAGCAGCCTCTGTGTTGACATCTTCAGGTGCATACCTTGAAAGCCGGTTGAACTTCTACAGGTACTCCTTGACAAATCCACTTCCTTGCTTCAACGCTCGGAATTCTCTCTTCTTGATAGCCATGATCCCAGAAGGAATGTGGGCGGTGTGGAATCCTTCCTTGAAGTCATCCCAAGTGATCACACGATCGCCTTGCATGACCTTGAATCCATCCCACCAAGCTCGGGCGGTACCTCTGAGGTTGTGAGAGGCATAAAACACCTTATTATGATCCTCATTGCAATTGACCAGTGCAAGGAGGTCCTCGATGGTGCGGATCTAGTCGTCAGCATCCAAGGGTTCAGCAGTCTTAGTGAAGGTTGGGGGCGAATTACTCATGAACTCAAACAGAATGGAGTGGCCATTGATGTGCCTGCCTTGCTACTGGTTGTTCACAAGGACTTGAGCCATCTGCTAAATAGCAGCATTGTTGGCTTGGCGTTCCTCCTGGAGAACTTGGAGAAACTGAGCTATGGTCATGTTCTATGGTGGAGGTGGTGGCGGAGGAATGTCGCCTTGTGGCTGCTCCTGGTGTCCTCCAGCCTAAGCAGCCCCACCAGCTCCCTATTGCTGGCTTGAGTTGTCGGCTTCAGGGTTGGCGAAGGAGCTGTTGTGGGTAGCAGTCACCATCCTGTTTGGAGCAGCCAAGTCAAACAACTGGGATAGACAAGGGGAAAAGCAACAATGCAAAAGCGCGCCTGAGGGGGTTGGTCGAGTGCAAGTATGGTAAAACGAAGGTCGAAGGACCAACACATATATTAAGATAAGATAGACGATAGAGTCATTTACATGTTGCCTAAGGCAAAAGCATGACTTGCATCGGAACACAAGCAGAAAAACAATCAACAAGCATACATGGTTTCATATGAACCATTACACGGACTTGACTTTGCATGAGGGGTACATGACTGATCCTACCCTAGGGGTTCTCGGACTCAGGTGGTGGAGTGCTCGGTCTCGTAGTCACGCTCCTCTGGGTCTTCCTCCTGTTCATCACCCAAACGAGCATCGTTTCCCGTCGAAGGGGTCAGGGAACGAGTAGGTCCATCCCAGTGATGCTTCGTCGGTGGGTCTGTGAAGAGCTCACGGTACTCCTTCGCACTCATGCGATGACAACGTGTGGCTACATCACTAGCTGGGGGTGCTCCTCTGTAAGCAATAGCTGGTCGTCCCTCGGGGGCTCCATCCTTCTTGATGATGTATGGCTTTGTCTTGGCTTGTCGAGGTAGCTCCCGAGTGTAGTGATGTTCCTCATGGAGCTTCACGGACTCCTTAATCAAATGGTGAGCTAGACTATTGGCGGAGAGGTTGAAGTAGGCCTGGAATCTAAGTGGTGTCCCATCCTCCTTAGATGGAACCAACGTCCAACTCTCGCCGATACCATCCCTCCTACAGGATAGATAACGAGTAGTTGGTTCGTCAGCCATCTCTAGGTTGATCCTTCGAAGGTGGATGAGTGCCTTCCGTGCAGCTGTCTCGACTGTGAGTGCCAGGGTCTCCATTTGTGATCCTTCAGAGAACCAACTAGTCGGGGAGTCGTTTGCCTTCACGACCACATCAACATGGTACTCCTCCATCACGGCATCGACCCAGTGCTCGTGATAGAGGAAAAAGGGTGGTCGGCAAAACTGGCACTTCTCCAGGCTATCCCCAAGGAGTAAGGGAAAGTTGGATGTTAGGAGGGCTTCGAGTAAGATGGCCATCTACAAAGGTTTGAAGGAAGGAGAGTCAGCAGAGTGTTGTTTGAAGAATAGAAGAGGTAGATAGTGCAGAACTCCTAAGTATAGGTGCTAGGTGTAGTTTTGAAAATGATTTTATCCTAACTAACGTCCATGCTAACTATGGGCTTCCTACAGTCAGGATGGCTCTGATACCAGCTCTGTGGAGACCCCGACTCATAAATCGTGATCACCGAATGCACGTGTATAGTGACCCCAGAGATCAATGCTCACTAAACACATAGAAGCTGAATAACAAGAGTCTTACATCCTTACATACCGTCTTACACAAAAAAATACCATGGAGGTCAAGTCTTACATAGATAGGGCCGCAAGGGCCAAACACTTAAACATAACAAACAATAGAAATCTTGGTCAAAAGCGTGAACCCATGCCATCTGCCTTAAACCTACAGGCATTCTGACTGGGAAGCATCCTAGTTCGCATGTTCGTCACCAACGAACTCTTCACCGTACTCATGTTCTTCCATGCTTGGCCAATTAAATAACCAGTGGCAAGCCAATGAGTACTTTGAATGTACTCGCAAGCAACCCATGATGGAACAAGGTAATAACAATGCATGGTATAGCACTAAGTAGGTATTTTGCAGGAAGCTAATTTTGAATGCAATGACATGATCAAGTAACTATGCAAGCATCCATCAACAGTTGGCAGATATCCATACGAACAAGTTACTAATATCATCATAAGCAGGGGGATTGAACATCTCATGTTCAGCCATCACGTCAAGTCATCTCACTATGTCACCCACACACACACCAAGTTTGCGGGAACATCCGAACATAGTTTAAGAAGGACCTCCAACTGTCCATGACCAAGGACACGGCTATTCAAATAGCTTTACACTCTGCAGAGGTTGCGTACTTTACCCACAAGATCGGGGAACTTCCGTGTCACACACGACTCACTGTATATTACATACCCGAGGTAAGCAGCCAAACAATGCCTTTCCCATGGTGATACTAAACAAAGATTCCACTCGTTGGTGCCATCCCTCATGATATACATCACACGTATCATCCATGAGGGCACACAACGGTGTGCCCGGTGCCTGTAAAGACAATGCATGGCCTTCCACTTTGGGACGACCCCGTCTCGAGAGTGACCACTTCACTCTCGCCACTGGTAATGCGGGCTCCCTGCTAGCACCAACCATAGTAATCAACAAAGCACCGTCCCATAAGGGGTATCGTGGTCGCACATGTAAGGTTAGGATGGTCATCAGACCTTAAATCTAATCTGTTTTCGAAAACACACACACTCACTTGCTCCGGTAAACCACTTCTTCCTCAAGTGGTCACCCAACTCATCATCGTCTCCCTCGGTCATTAGTGGCACCCGATGGGGTTTTCGAAAAGTCTTTGAAATCATCTCTTTATTTCCATCACCATGCATATCCCATCCCACTGGCATAGCAACTACTGGCAACCTAACTACTCCCACCTGCACAACCCTCATAAGGAGGTAGGGTCATGCACGATGCAAGTGTCAATGGTAAAAGTATCGGAGGCATACCACCGAAGGGAAAGAACCACATCAACATGATCAAATCATTGAAACAACAAGTGTTATATGACATGCATGAAAAACTTTCTTAGCATGTTCAAAGGGTTGCTTGCCTGGCTCAACAAAGTCTTCGGGGTCTTCAAAAGTCTTCGCATCCAACTCCCTTGTCAATAGCCCAATCTATCGTCGCGATAAAATAGCGGGAATAATAAGCATCACACAAATATAGAGCACAAAAAGCTACGAATAAAATGCTACCCTACTCTGATAAATATTAAAAACTATTCTAAGAATATTTGTCTAGGGTTTTGGGGTGAAAAAGGTTTTTAAACTATTTACAATAGAGGCTAAAAATGCCAAAAGGGGGTTTTAAAATAAAATAATTCACAAAATATTTTCAAAATATTTCACAAATGGCACTCAAATTCAACAAAATATTTCATGATTTATGGTGGAAAAATATTTGGCATAGGATTTCTATTTAATCCTGTGGGGCCAGGTGCGCTGGTGCCCCCACGCGCGTCAGGTTTCAAACCTGACGGGCGGGGCCGAGTGGCTAGAGAGAGACGCGGGAGAGAGGGGAGAGGCCGACAGGTGGGCCCCCTATCGAGTCCTTCTCCCACCTCGAGACAAGAAGGAGAGGGCATCATCGGTGCTGGTGTAGGGAATGGCGACGATGGGCGAGTGCGGGAATGGGCTCGGGGTTGAGTCGCCGGTCCCCTAGAGGTCGAAGGAGCGACGGGGGTGGCCGGAGTCGTCGGCGACGAGAAGCCGCGAAGGAGGGCTTCGAGAGGAGGTCGTCGTCCGCTTTGCCTGCAAAATGCGGCTATGAGAGGGGGGAGGACTCAGGGCATTGAGGGGAGTTCAACGGGACGGAAAAGAGAGTCGGGGAGGCTCTGTACCCAAAGATCACCGGCGACCCGACGCGGAGAGGCTCCGGCCGATCCCGAGAGCTCGAGTCCTAAAGTGAAGGGAACTACGCGCGGGAGCTCTATTGGGAGAGAGAGTGAGGTTCCAGAGAGGGAGATGGGGTCAGGGAGGCCCTTTTTATAGGCGTATGGTGGTCCACCAAGCTCGGGTGCGCCGGCGAGCTCGGGGCTGAGGGCAGGGGTCGGGTAAAGGGGCGAGGGCGTGTATGCGCTGTTGCCGGGGCACGTCCACGGCTAGAGGGAGAGGAGAGAGAGGCGGGGGGCGTGCACGTGCGAGCACCATGGTTGGCCGAGTTGGGCGGCACCGGGCGCACGCGTGGGAGGCAGCTGGGGAGAGAAGGAGGAGGGGGCGGCGCCTTGGCGTGATGCGGATGTCGAGGGCATCTCGGAGGACAGCTCCCCGCATCCCTAGGTTGTCAAGAGGCTTGGGATGGGTGTGGCTACAGTGCAGGAGCGCACTGTAGTGCGCTCCAGAGCATGCATATGGACGGTGTTGTCGTTGCCCATGCGCTCTGGGGTGCCCCACCTTGTCCTGTAGCTCCCGGGGGTTTCTTAGATGCCCCTAGGATGCTCTGGAGCTAGGGTGAGGGTGGAAGAAAATAAATGGGAGGAGAGAACCTCCTACTTAGGTTGTCCAAAAGTAAAAATGGAGGTTTTCACCCCCTCCCCCAATCATGGAGCTGAGGCCAAATAAAGTTTACTGGAGGTGAAATATCATTGCAAGATGATGTGGTAAACAAATTAACTCAAGGAGAACAAGATAAGGGGTGCAAACATGGGTTTTATCTTTCTGGCAGAAGGTGTTTGATGATGATTAGGCTAAGCGGATGGAGTTTTTTTGCCAAGACATTTAACAGGGGAAATGGTGATTAGAATTAGGCTTGATCACCAAGTTTGAGCTTGATTGAAGAAAGTTCACAATGTAACTTTGTGAAACCCTAGAAATCAACAGAATCTGGTTTCTGTAGATCTAGTCATGCTAAGCTAATTTCCTTGATGCACCACTTAGGTTAGCATCATTATTTGGTGATTAGAACATGTCCACAAAGTTTGGGGTCAAGGGAAGAAACTTCACAATGTAAATTTGTTCAAATTTGAACCTGGACATGGAGGTTTTTGGAACATTTTGATGGATCAAAGCAATTTGTATTGAGATGAAACTTTACAAGATCATCACCTATGACAATGTTGATTTGCTGCAATTTTGCTGGAATTTATTGAGAAAAATTCTTATAGAAATATTTCAAAAGCTTAATTTGGAAAGAAAGGGTTTTGAGGGGTTTTGCCCACTATTTTGAACATGACCCTGTGTTGAAACTCATATATATGGAAAATATATGTCCACTGAGTTTCCCTAAATTTTCTCAAATATTTTCAAAGCATTAAAATAGTTTTTCCTTATGAAAAATCATTTATGGTCTTACAAAAAATCCTTTAAATAAAATATTAAAATAATATTTAAAATTAATATTTGGTGGTTTTGGGAAGTCATAAATATAGTAGGTTTCAAATAAAGCCTTTGGGGAAAAGGATCCACCCAATTTGAGGACTTGTAGTGCAAACCTCAACTCGGGGTTTTTTGAAAACCTAATTTTAATAAATCATTTTGGTCAAAATAATATTTGATAAAAATAGTTTTGGGCACTATTCATATGGCATGATCATTTGGCAAGAAGTTTGGTTCATGGAAGATGAATATGGAGAGGAGTAGAACCTAAGAGTGCCAAACAAACTCAACCAAGCAATAATTCAAACAAGCATGCACTCTAAAAGTTTTAATTGGTTCCAAATTTTGTAAATCCAAGCATAACAAAGTGATACAAAGACAAGGTGTTACAGGGCATTAAGACATCGGTTGGCGGAACCATGTCATGATAGATAAATCTGTAGTGAAAACTCCTGATATTCCTTTGTTGTAGGAAAAGAAAATAAAATCAGCTTTTATGCAAAAACTCAGACACACAGCCACAAAGCCTTACTTGTGACTGCATATAGAATAGTCTTTATCTTCTGTTCTGCTATGGTGATCTTGCCGGCACATTAAATGTACTGACCTACATGGCTGCTACGCCTTATGTTGCAGATAAGTTCTACGACGAGTAAGAGTACGATTTCAGGGTTATGGTCTGCACTCAACCTGCCGTTGGTGTTACTGGGACTCCACTCCCGTTGATTGTTTCTGCTGAGATTTTGAGGTATATATCAGTTTTAGGTTATTTACATGTGATTGCACTTTGATATATACATTGATGTACTATGTGTGCCAGCATACTGATCTAGGGATGGCACAGAACACATAGAGGCTTGACCGCTTGAGGTTGGGTCGCTACACTTGTGTTGAATCAACCCGAATTGATGTTATGCTGTGAGATACATTCCTCGCAAGTTAATGGTTCATAACACAAAGATAGTTAATGTTTGCATAGTTCCTTAGACCATGAGAGTATCAAGTTCCTTCGTGCTCGCTTCGTGAACTTTGGGGTTTGTTAAATGTCGTCCGTTACTGGTTGGCTATTACGGCGACTTACGGGTTCACAGAAAAGTATGGCAAGTAACTAGATAGCTCAGGATTGGGATTTGCTCCTCCGACGATGGAGAGATATTCTCGGGCCCTCTCGGTTTTACGGTATCCATCATCGTCTTGCCAGACACAGTGTGATTTGATCATAGGGATGCTGGAACACGAAAACGAGAAAAGAGAACAAAACCGGTAATGAGGTAACTTGTGTCGGTGTCAAAACCGGTGGATCTCGGGTACGGGGTCCCGAACTATGAGACTAGAAGCGATGGTAACAGGAGACAAAGGGGACAAGGTATTACCAAGGTTTGGTCCCTCCTATGGAGGTAATACCCTATCTCCTGCTTGATTGTATTGATGATATGGGGGTTATAGAGTTGATCTACCTTGAGGTCGAATAGCTAACCCTAGATGAGTTGTTCTCTGCCTATAGCCTAAAACCTCTAGCTTATATAGACGCTGAGGGTATCTAGGGTTTATACATGGAACATGCCTATTCGCTACATTAAACATGGAGGACAAGCCATAATTCCCGAAGCTTCCTTCCTAGAGACAAGGCCTTCGATCGACCCAATGTCCGGTAAGTGGCCCATACATTCTGGCCCATAAGAGATAGGTCGGCCTCCCGAGGACCCCTTAATCCAGGACTCCCTTAGTATCTTCTGAACTTGCCTCCAATGCCAAGGGTCTTAGCTTCAGTCACTTCGTGTAATCAGAGTCTTCGGCTTGCGAGGTGAGTTCTTCCCGCCAAATTTAGTTCGGCCTCCGATGACATGTAGTTCTCCGAATAGTGGCGTGTCCGGACACCGTGAATAGGTCGGCCTTGAAGGCCAAACATCAAGGGATAAAATAATGTTCCCCGGTGACCTTTTTGATGAAAGGTCACGGCCCTCCATGACGGCTAGGCCAGTCGCAAAATCTTGATTCGTGTTCGAGGCCGTTTTAATCAACACGATCTATCAATGCACATATCGTGTCCCGTTTTATACGAGATACGTTTAATCATGCGCGCGCAACGATACACATGTCTCGGGAAGTGGAGGGATTCACGGTGTAGTAGAGGGAGGCCAAATAGTGATAAGCCCCATAAAAGGGAAAGAAAACCCCAAGGCCTAACCACACCTCCCATTCGCCTCCTTTGAGTTTCCAAAGCATAGATATAGGTTTTGCACTCTCCCCCCCCCCTTCGAGGTCATCCATGGCGGGCTCCAATGGCAAGTGAGAGGTCTCCACGGTCATCGACCGGAACATCCAAGACCTCAAGAAGGCCGGCTACCTCCCCACAAACAATCCTCACCGCGTGCCGGAGACGGGCCAAGTGATCCCCACTCCCAAGCCAGTGGAAAGGGTGGTCTTCCTCCCCCACTTCATCCGGGGACTGGGTTTGCAACTCCATCCCTTCATCAGGGGGCTTATGTTCTTCTACGGACCTGACTTCCATGACCTCTCGCCGATCTCTTTCATGCATATATCAGCCTTCATCCTCGTCTGCGAGGCCTTTCTGTGGGTCGAGCCACACTTAGGGCTTTGGCTCAAAGTGTTCAACGTCAAGCCGAAGTGCGTCAGAGGCAAGCACGCAGACTGCAGCCGGGCTGTCATAGGCAAGCTCACCCGCGTCGTATGGTCGTCGAGTACCTTCATCGACACCATCAAGGTGTGGCAAAAGGAGTGGTTTTATATCACTAAGCCAAGGGAAAAGGGTCAAATTGCCCCCACCAGATTCAGATCCGGTCCCCCCACCAGATTAGCTTCATGGCTCCGCAAGGGCCTCAACTACGGACCGAGCAAGGAAGTGAGCAGCCTGTAGAAGCACATCGGCTCCATGATCGATAACGACATCGCATTGACCAATGTGGTCCAGGTTATGCTCCGGCGGCGCATCCTCCCCTGCCAGCGCAAGGATACTCCCCTATGGGCTCGTTGACTCGATGACGCGCCCATGATTATGCACCTATTCCACACTCTGCAAGAGAAGTTGTGGAAGGCGCTTTTCAAGCTGCAAGAGGATTGGCCAGCCGAGGAGGAAGATCGGGGTCTGCACGCCGCCAAGCCCGCTTCCAAGGTACAGTGTAATTTTGCTTGATCGACTCTATCCTTCATAGAGAAGATCTATAACACCTTTTCCGACCACTTTTTGCAGAAATGGCTGAGCAAAGCCACGAGCATCGACTGCCTGGCGCCTCAGCCCGAAGACCCCAGGTCCAGGCTGTTAGCAAAGATGCTCGTCGAGGCGCCTTACGAGGTGCCCGCGAAGAAAGACAAGAAGAAGAAACCAGACCAAGAAGGCTTGCGCATCAGGGACTAGCCAGAGGCTGTGTCTGAAGAAACCCATGCCTTCTCGAATTAATAGGAGCATGAGGACGAGGACGAAGACAAGGGGAGGATGATTCCCCCCTCGCAAGAAAGAGAGCGGGGTCATCGGATGCCACGGAGGCGATACCCCCTCCTGCCCCAAAGCGAGCACGTCGGTCACAGGTAATCCTATTAGACAACAGTTTAGACTCGGATACTGAGTCCGATGACTTCGAGAGGGTTCCACAAAGGAGCCTAATGGTCAAGCCCTCTACTCGAAGGTGAGAATCTGAAGACTCCTTTAGTTGTCATTGATAAGTTCATAATTTAACAACATGCAGGCATTTATCGACTTTGCAACCCCCCGCGCATGCTCCCCACCGACCAAGTTTCGGACAGGGAGACCCACCCACCGAACTAGCAGAGAGCAGGAATGCATCGCATCCCGCCACTCCAGGTGCCGCGAAGGACATCGCGAAGGTGTCGTCCCAGCATGCTCCTATGGATCCGGGAACCGGCGATGGGAGAGATGACATCATAGCCGAGGCTAACACCTCTGTCACTGAAGACCGAGGGGAGGTACCCCACCCGTATACTGAGGAGGCCGGACGAGTGGCAATTCAGTACCCTCTGAGGGCATCTCCGGAGCGCACCAGGCCTCTGTAGGTACTGGTTCAAACCCCGGTTGGTGATCGGGTTATCCGCTCACTAGAGGCACCACCGACCAATGGGTGTCCAGTCATGGAGGAGGCTTTATTGAGTGCCTCCATCTCCGAGGAGCATTGTACCCTTATGGGTGCGGTATTGCAGAGCATTCGGTCCATCGACAACGGACTGAAGGAGTCCTTTAAGGGTCTCCTGGCGGGTTTTCAAGTAAGCCACATGAAACTCTTATTTGCAGAATGTTTATTTATTTTTATCATTACATACATGGCAGCCCTCGAGCCCTAGGTGAGTTTGAAAAAACTTACCTAGGGGTCAATTATGGATCCGATCCCGAACTATATACAAATTTTGTGTTTGGAACATTAGAATGACCCCTAAGATGGCCGAACATATGATCGGATCAACAGTGGTTCGGAACTACTAAGCCCATGTAACCTGAAGAGGATTTGTGTGTTGCAGGCTTCATCATCGGCAGCGGCTGTGTAGGATCACTAGAAGTGTATGTCTAAAGGGGGTGAATAGACTACAAGCAGAAATTCAAAACTACCTTAATCATAAGACAAGATGTTGGCACTTTTAGCATACATAATTAGTCTATGACACCAAACACATGCAAGTCATCAAGTATAGCAGCGGATAGTAAAGACATTGCACATGGAAGTAAGGATTCGAGATAGTAAAGACATTGCACATTGGATCGTGTTTATTGCAACATGGTTATTCATTTAAGTTAGAGAATAATGGTTATTCTGTTTACATGAATAATACCTTCAATGGTCATGCACCCAGTGAGAATGGTTTGTTGAAATCTTGATCGTAGTAATACACATGTTCATAACATTGATGTCAAAAGATACAAAGCTAATAATGATAGTACCACATATTTGTGGCACTGCCGCAGAATGTCATATTGGTATAAAGCGCATGAAGAAACTCCAAGCTGATGGATCTTTGGACTCATTCAATTTCGAATCGGTTGAGACATGTAAACCATGCCTCTTGGGCAAGATGACTAAAGGACCCCGTTGGATGGAGCGGGCAAGTGATTCATTGGAAATGATACATGTTGATGTATGCAATCTAGTGAGTCTTGTAGCATGCAGTGGATATCGTTATTTTCTTGACTTCACTTATGATTTGAGTAGATATAGTGTATATTTACTTAATGAAACACAAGTCTGAATCGTTTGAAAGGTTCAAGCAAATTCAGAGTGAACTTTAAAATCATCGTGACAAGAAGATAAAAATGACTGCGATATGATCGTGGAGGTGAATATCTGAGTTACGAGTTTGGCATACAACTTAAGACAATGTGAAATTTGTTTCACAACTAAACGCCATTTGGAACACCATAGTGTGATGGTGTGTCCGAACATCATAGTCATGCTCTATTGGATATGGTGCATACTGTGATGTCTCTTATCGTTTTACTACTGTAATTTGTGGTTATGCATTAGAGACAACTACATTCACTTTAAATAGGGCATCATCTAAATCCGTTGAGATGACACCGTGTGAATTATGGTTTGATAGAAACCTAAGCTGTCATTTCTTAATATTTGGGGCTACGACACTTGTGTGGAAAATGTTTTCGCCTAATGAGGTCGAACCCAAGGCGGACAAATGCATCTTCATAGAATACCCTAAGATCAGTTGGGTGAACCTTCTATCTCAGATCCTAGTGCAAAGTGTTTGTTGCTTAAATGGATCTTTTCTCGAGGAAATGTTTCTCTCGAAAGAATTGAGTGGGAGGAAGATAGAACTTGATGAGGTTGTTAAACGTTTGTTCAACCAGAGAGTAGCGCAGCACAGAAAGATGTTTCTGTGAAGCCTACGTTAGTTGAAGAGGAAGTTAATGATGATGATCATGAAGCTTCAGGATCAAGTTACTATCGAACATCGTAGGTCGACAAGGATGTGTACTGCTCCTAAGTGGTACGACAACCCTGTCTTGGAGGTCATGTTGTTGGACAACGATGAACCTACGAGCTATGGAGAAGCGATGATGGGCCCGGATTCCGACAAATGGTTGGAGGCCATGAAATCCGAGATAGGATCCATGTATGAAAACCAAGTATAGACTTTGGTAGAATTGCTCGTTGGACGGCAGGCCGTTGAGTACAAATGGATCTTTAAAATGAAGACAGACGCTGATGGTAATTGTCACCATTTGTAAAGCTCGACTTGTTGCAAAGATGTTTGTGACAAGTTCAAGGAGTTGACTGCGATGAGACTTTCTCACTCGTAGCGAAGCTAAAAGTCTGTTGGAATTATGTTAGCAGTTGCTGCATTTTTCAATTATGAAATCTGGCAGATGGATGTCAAAACATCGTTTCCTTAACGGTTTACTTGAGGAACGGTTGTATGTGATACAACCAGAAGGTTTTGTCAGTCCTAAGGATGCTAAAAGGTGAGCAAGCTTCTGTGATCCTTCTATGGACTGAAGCAAGCATCTCGGAGTTGGAATATACGCTTTGATGAGTTGATCAAAGTTGTTGAGTTTATACAAAGTTTACGAGAAACTTGTATTTGCAATAAAGTGAGTGGGAGCACTATAGAATTTCTGATAAGTATATGTGGATGACATATTGTTGATCGGAAATAATGTAGAATTTCTAGAAAGCATAAACAGTTATTTGGAAAGTGATTTTCAAAGTAAAACCTGGATAAAACTACCTAATTGTTGAGCATCAAGATCTATAGAGATAGATCAAAGATGACTTGATGAGACTTTCAATGAGTACATACCTTGACAAAGATTTTGAAAGAGTTCAAAATGGATCAGTCAGAGAAAGAGTTCTCGCCTGATTTGTAAGGTGTGAAGTTGAGTGAGACTCAAAGCTCGACCACGGCAGAAGAAAGAGAAAGGGCGAATGTGGTCCCCTATGCCTTAGCCATAGGCTCTGTATAGTATGCCATGTTGTGTACCGCCAAAATAGTATTGGCTTTCCTATGGACTCAAAGTGATTTCTCACAAATGTAAAATGTAGAGTCCTTTGCTTGAAGCTTGGCCAATGCTATTCCTTCTCCTTCTTCTTCATGGGGATCCTCTCCACACTCCTTTTTGCCAACCCATCTCTCTATGGACTTTATCTGAAATAGACTGAATAAAAGTATTAGTCCAAGAGATAATGTATGTTGTCATGAATTATCAAAACCACAAAGTGAGCACATTGTGCTTTCAGGCTATGAATGGCGCCGAGCTGGACGAGCTAAATCAGAAACTCAAAAGCTCCGAAGACGAGCTTGATGCTCTCAACAAAAGATTTGACGAGGCGCAAGGTAAGTCTGAATCAACATCCGGACACTTTTGTCAGAATATTGTCAATGTAGTTTTTCATAGTGTTAATGATCAAACAGCCTCAGCGAAGGAGGTAGAAAAGCTCAAGGTCGAGTTGCGGCAAGCGAAAGATGAGGCGGCGGTTGAGAGGGCAGCGGCCGGACAGGCAGCCACCGTGCTTTCGGTCTTGAGAGCCACCAGCGACGAACACGAGGCACGGGTGTACGAGATCCAGCGGGAACTCAAGGATGCCAGCCACAAGTGTGAAGTCCTTGAGCAAGAAGGCAAGGAGCGTGCGGCCGAACTATCCACCTTAAAAGCCGATCTCCAAAAGGAGCAAGTGGATAGGCGGTTCTTTAAGGAGCAGGTCAGCCAAGCGAAGGATATAACGGGTGGTAGGCCATACTTATTGCAATGTGTCTTCGGGGATAGCAAGTTCAAGTTGCTTATCCAGGTGTGGTGTTCCTCAGGCACCTCCTTCGGCCTCCAGAAGAGCATAGCGGATGCCAATCAGTTGTATGCGTCGCGGGAAGAAGGAGACGAAGCTCATCTATTCTGGGCGCGGTTCGAAGTCCCCGAGCGCTCTCCTCTTCTTGTCGAGCAACTGAAGCAGTTGATGGAGCAGCACCAGATGGCAGAGCCTGTTATAAATATGCCCTAGAGGCAATAATAAATTAGTTATTATCATATTTCCTTGTTCATGATAATTGTTTATTATCCATTCTATAATTGTATTGATCGGAGACTTAGATACATGTGTGGATACATAGACAAAACCATGTCCCTAGTATGCCTCTAATAGACTAGCTCGTTGATCAAAAGATGGTTAAGGTTTCCTAGCCATGGACATGAGATGTCATTTGATAATGGGATCACATCATTAGGAGAATGACGTGATGGACAAGACCCAAACTACAAACGTAGCATATGATCGTGTCAGTTTATTGCTACTGTTTTCTGCATGTCAAGTATATGTTCCTATGACCATGAGATCATGCAACTCATGGACATCGGAGGAGTGCCTTGTGTGTATCAAACGTGGCAACGTAACTGGGTGACTATAAAGGTGCTCTACAGGTATCTCCGATGGTGTCTGTTGAGTTGGCATGGATTGAGACTGGGATTTGTTACTCCGTGTGACGGAGAGGTATCTCGGGGCCCACTCGGTAATACAACATCACAACAAGCCTTGCAAGCAATGTGGCTAAGTGTTAGTCACGGGATCTTGTATTACGGAACGAGTAAAGAGACTTTCCCGTAACGAGGTTGAACTAGGTATGGAGATACCGACGATCGAATCTCGGGCAAGTAACATACCGAAGAACAAAGGGAACGTTATACGGGATTAACTGAATCCTTGACATAGAGGTTCGACCGATAAAGATCTTTGTAGAATATGTAGGAACCAATGTGGACGTCTAGGTCCCGCCATTGGTTATTGACCGTAGAGGTGTCTCGGTCATGTCTACATAGTTCTCGAACCCGCAGGGTCTGCACACTTAAGGTTCGGTGACGTTTCGGTAGTGTAGAGTTATGTATGGTGGTGACCGAAGGTTGTTCGGAGTCCCGGATGAGATCCCGGACGTCACGAGGAGCTCCGGAATGGTCCGGAGGTAAAGATTCATATATAGGAAGTCCCAGTTTGGTTTCCGTAAAGGTTTCGGGCTCATCGGTAGTGTACCGGGAGTGCCGGTAGTGTACCGGGAGGCCTCCGGGAGGGGGTTTTCGACCCTAGAGGGACCATGGGCTGTGGGAGAGTATTAACCAGCCCTTAGTGGGCTAGTAAATCAGCCACAAAAGGCCCATGGCGCAGGGAGAGAAAAAGGCTAAGGAAAAGGTGAAAATCAGCCAATAGGAGGCAATCCTACTCCAACTAGGATTGGAGGTGAAGTAGGATTGCTTCCCACCTCCTATTTCGGCTGAACCAAAGGCCTTGGCTTCCTCTCATCTCCTCTCCTCCTATATATACTAGTGGAATAGCTAGGGTTTGGCTAACAATTGCAGCCACGTGCTACCCGTTCCACCGGTGCTCCTCTAGATTGGTTTTTCGCAGTGCTTAGGCAAAGCCCTGCCGAAATTGCTCCACCACCACAATCACCGGAGCACCGTCACGCTGCCGGTGAACTCTCTCTCCTCTCCACCTCCTCTTGCTGGATCAAGACGCCGGAGATCATCATCAAGCTGAACGTGTGCTGAACGCGGAGGTGTCGTCCGTTCGGCGCTAGATCGGAAGGACCGTGATCGAGATCGCGAGACAGTTCATGATGAGATTGCGGAACAGATCGTGATGAGTTTGCGGGACAGATCGTGATCAAGATCAAGATCATGAGACGGATCATGATGAGTTCACGGGACAGATCGTGATTGGATCGCGGGACGGATCGTGATGAGATCGCGGGACGCTCGGCGATTTGGATCGCAAAGATGTTCGACTACACCAACCGCGTTTCTTAATGCTTCCCGCTTAGCGATCTACAAGGGTACGTAGATCCACTCTCCCTCTCGTAGATGCTCATCACCATGGATAGGTTTGCGTGTGCGTAGGAAAAAATTTGTTTCCAATGCGACGTTCGCCAACAGTGTCATCATGAGCTAGGTTGATGGTTCGATGAGATCTCGAGTAGAACACAAAAGGTTTGTGGGCATTGATGCTTAGATTGCTTCCTCCCTTGGTCGTATTTTGGTTCAGCAGGATTGTGAGGTGAAGTGGCCCGGACCAACATTACTCGTACGATTACGAGAGACCGGTTCCCTCGACGCAACTTGTTGCCTAGATGGCTTGCGGGTGACAGTTTCTCTCACTTTAGTTGGATGGGATTCGACAAAGGCGGTCCTTGAGAAGGTTGAAAAGAAAACTAGTGTATCACCATTGTGGTTTATGCGTAGGTGAGAATTGTTCTTGCTAGATACCCGTAGCAGCCACGTAAAACATGCAACAACAATTAGAGGACGTCTAACTTGTTTTTGCAGGGTATGTTGTGATATGATATGGCCAATTACATGATGTGATATATGTGATGTATGAGATGATCATGTGATGTATAGATTATCACGACTTGCATGTCGATGAATATGGCAACCGGCAGGAGCCATAGGGTTGTCCTTAATTATTGTATGACCTGTGTGTCAATCATTAAGTGCTATGTAATGCTTTACTTTATCGCTACGGTAGCAATAGTAGTATAAGCATGCAGGGCGTGACAACCCCTATGGCGACACGTTGATGGAGATCAAGATGATGGAAATCATGGTGTCATGCCGGTGACGATGGAGATCATGCCGGTGCTTTCATGATGGAGATCAAAAGCACAAGATCATGGCCATATCATGTCACTTATGATTTGCATGTGATGTTAATCCTTTTATGCACCATGTTTTGCTTAGGACGACAGTAGCATTATAAGGTGATCCCTCACTTAATTTCAAGATAAATTGTGTTCTCCCCGAGTGTGCACCGTTGCGAAAGTTCGTCGTGTTGAGACACCACGTGATGATCGGGTGTGATAGACTCTATGTTCACATACAAGGGTGCAAGCTAGATTTGCACATGCAGAACATTCGGGTTAAACTTGAAGAACCTAGCATGTACAGACATGGCCTCGGAACACAAGAGACCGAAAGGTCGAACATGAGTCATATAGTAGATATGATCAACATGATGATGTTCACCATTGCAGCCACCTCAACTCACGTGATGATCGGACTTGAGTTGGTGAATTTGGATCATGTATCACTCGAATGATCTGAGGGATGTCAATTTGAGTGGGAGTTCTTAAGTAATATGATTAATTGAACTCATTATCATGAACATAGTCAAAGTGTCTTTGCAAATTGTGTTGTAGATTACTAGCTCAAGCTATAGCTCCCTTGTATTTTTATATGTTCCTAGAGAAATAGAATTGAAAGATGATGGTAGTAATATTGCAGACTGGGTCCATGATCTGAGGATTGTCCTCATTGCTGCACAGAAGGCTTATGTCCTTAATGCACCGCTCGGTGCGCCAACCCCTCTAGCGTCGTCTGTAGATGTTGTGAACATCTGACAGGCACGTTCTGATGACTACTTGATAGTTTAGTGCGTCATGCGTTATGGCTTAGAATTGAGGCTCCAAAACATTTTGAACATCACGGAACATATGAGATGTTCTAGGAGCTGAGATTGTGATCTCAGGCTCGTGCCCATGTTGCGAGATATGAGATCTCCAACAAGATTCTTTGCCTGTAAGATGAAGGAGAATATCTCAATCGTTGAGCATGTACTCAGATTGTCTGGGTACTACAATTGCTTGAATCAAGTGGGAGTTGATCTTCCAGGTAAGATAGTGATTGATATAGTTCTCCAAGTCACTGTCACTAAGCTACTAGAACTTGGTGATGAACTATAAATTGCCAGGGATAGAAATAATGATTCCTGAGCTATTCGCGATGTTTGACACCGTGAAGGTAGAAATCAATAAGGAGCATCAAGTGTTGATGGTTAATCAAAACCACTAGTTTTGAGAAGGGCAAGAGCAAGGAGGGAAACTTCATGGATAGCAAGTCAGTTGCTGCTCTAGTGAAGCAACCCAAAGTTGAACTCAAACCCGAGACTAAGTGCTTCTGTTATGAGGTGAGCAGTCGCTGAAGCGGAACAACCCTAGATACTTGGTAGAAAAGAAGGCTGGCAACATCGACAGAAGTATATTTGATATACGAGTTATTGATGTGTACCTTGCTAGTACTCCTAGTAGCACCTGGGTATTGGATACCGGTTCGGTTGCTAAATGTTAGTAACTCGAAATAAAAGCTACGGGATAAACGGAGAACTTGCTAAGGGTGAGGTGACGATATGTGTTGGAAATGTTTCCAAGGTTGATGTGATCAACATCGCACGCTCTCTTTACCTTCAGGATTAGTGACGAACCTGAATAAATGTTATTTGGTGTTTTGAGTTGAGCATGGACATGATTAGATCATGTTTGTTGCAATATGGTTATTCATTTAAAGCTAGAGAATAATGGTTATTTTGTTTACATGAATAATACCTTCAATGGTCATGCACCCAGTGAGAATGGTTTGTTGAAATCTTGATCGTAGTAATACACATGTTCATAACATTGATGTCAAAAGATACAAAGTTAATAATGATAGTACCACATATTTGTGGCACTGCCGCAGAATGTCATATTGGTATAAAGCGCATGAAGAAACTCCATGCTGATGGATCTTTGGACTCATTCGATTTCGAATCGGTTGAGACATGCGAACCATGCCTCTTGGGCAAGATGACTAAAGGACCCCGTTGGAAATGATACATGTTGGTGTATGCAATATAGTGAGTAAAGAGACTTGCCAGTAACGAGGTTGAACTAGGTATGGAGATACCGACGATCGAATCTCGGGCAAGTAACATACCAAAGAACAAAGGGAACGTTATACAGGATTAACTGAATCCTTGACATAGAGGTTCGACCGATAAAGATCTTCGTAGAATATGTAGGAACCAATGTGGACGTCCAGGTCCCGCAATTGGTTATTGATCGTAGAGGTGTCTCGGTCATGTCTACATAGTTCTCGAACCCGCAGGGTCTGCACACTTAAGGTTCGGTGACGTTTCGGTAGTGTAGAGTTATGTATGGTGGTGACCGAAGGTTGTTCGGAGTCCCGGATGAGATCCCGGACGTCACGAGGAGCTCCGGAATGGTCCGTAGGTAAAGATTCATATATAGGAAGTCCCAGTTTGGTTTCCGAAAAGGTTTCGGGCTCATCGGTAGTGTACCGGGAGTGCCCGTAGTGTACCGGGAGGCCTCCGGGAGGGGTTTTTCGACCCTAGAGGGACCATGGGCTGTGGGAGAGTATGAACCAGCCCTTAGTGGGCTGGTAAATCAGCCACAAAAGGCCCATGGCACGGGGAGAGAAAAAGGCTAAGGAAAAGGTGAAAAAACAGCCAATAGGAGGCAATCCTACTCCAACTAGGATTGGAGGTGAAGTAGGATTGCTTCCACCTCCTATTTCGGCTGAACCAAAGGCCTTGGCTGCCTCTCCTCTCCTATCCTCCTATATATACTAGTGGAATAGCTAGGGTTTGGCTAACAATTGCAGCCACGTGCTACCCGTTCCACCGGTGCTCCTCTAGATTGGTTTTTCACAGTGCTTAGGCGAAGCCCTGCCGGAATTGCTCCACCACCACCATCACCGGCGCACCGTCACGCTGCCGGTGAACTCTCTCTCTCCTCTCCACCTCCTCTTGCTGTATTAAGACGGTGGAGATCGTCATCAAGCTGTACGTGTGCTGAACGCGGAGGTGCCGTCCGTTCGTCGCTAGATCGGAAGGACCGTGATCGAGATCGCGAGACAGTTCGTGATGAGATCACGGAACAGATCGTGATGAGTTCGTGGGACAGATCGTGATCAAGATCGTGAGACGGATCGTGATGAGTTCACCGGACGGATCGTGATTGGATCGCGGGACGGATCGTGATGAGATCGCGGGACGCTCGGCGATTTGGATCGTGAAGATGTTCGACTACACCAACCGCGTTTCTTAACGCTTCCCGCTTAGCGATCTACAAGGGTACGTAGATCCACTCTCCCCCTCGTAGATGCTCAGCACCATGGATAGGTTTGTGTGTGCGTAGGAAAATTTTTGTTTCCAATGCGACGTTCCCCAACAGAGCCGGCCATGAAGGACCTCTGCATCCGCTTATGGCCCGACGAGCTGCTGCCAGGCAGCTACTTTGGCCTGGTGCAGAAGCTGAGCACCGCTTCGCCCCACCTCGACACTGTGAAGGATTCCTCCTGCATCGAGGGAGCCCGGATGGCCTTTGCAAAGGCCAAGGTGCACTAGTCGGGACATGACCCGATGAAGATAGACACCGCCCCACCGCCTCCTGGGAAGGAACATAGGCGCCCTGAGCTATACTTCACAGGAGTAATGGAAGGTGCTCAGGCGATAGCGTCGCAGTGTTCGGAAGATAACATGCATGAATAAGTTGTAATGTGTCCGAAGACATTTTAAAGCTTTAATGTTATAATTTAGCATGCTTTCAATGTTTTACATTCCTTTATAACTCCTATGTGGCCATTTGAAACTGGAAGATGCGAGTCACTCGACTTCAGCCCCCATGTTGATACCACATGGGGTGTCTCTGCCAATGCACTATGTCCCTTAACCGAGTTATCGGAACTCGAAGGCGGTAGAGTGCGGCGGACCAAGCAATTGGATTGTAGTGCTTTACTTCTTTCACTTAGCCGTAGGGGCGCGAAAAGGACTGCGAGGGGCTGATAACCAGCCGCCGGAGTGTTGTGATGTTCGGATGAACCGTGGCTATGGTTTGCATGAGGAACAAACCCCTCGTATAACACGGAATATCCTCTGACGAGGATTAAAGTATAACAATTTTAAGCTCGGATGCACAGACCGGCTCTCGCATACTATGATAGTTAGTTTTCGGCTTTCTCCCCTCAAGTGCTTGACCATACTATCTGAAAACACAATCGTAGGGGTTCTCCATTTGCCCTTTTAGCCGAACGAGCAGAACATAAAGGGGCAATCACAAGAGCCGGGCAACCCAACTATTGACCCAAGACATAGTTCAGAACCAATGCATAAAGTGAATTTTCGAGACGTCGAACGCATAATAAGTTCTATGTAAGGCGATTTGTTTTTTTAACTCGATCCCCCAGTCTGTTAGCTGGTTGCGTCGTAACATACTGAACTATTTCACGAGAAGAGGGAGAAAAAGGAAAATATGTGCCGAAAAGGACAACAATACAAACATGTATAATCATATTGTATTTTTCTCAACTACTCTTATTACTCGGAGTGCCGAAGCAATTGCTTACAGGTATGTGGAGAAAGAAATTTTACAAGAGTGGTTGTACCAGGGGTCTTCGATTGATGACCTTAAGTCTTCGGTGTACCCTGCTGCTTACGTACTCCTGCATCTTGGTGCACCTCAATGGGTGGTATTGTTCGGCGAATGGATCTTGCAAACAAAGTCTTGAGAAGTCGACAAAGTGTAGATGAGCTTTACGCCTTGAGCAGGCTCATATATAGTATCTACATTGTGTCAGAAGACGTCATAATGGTAATAGTTCGGTCTAGCCGAATCACTTACCCCTTTTTTTCCATCGCCGCCCATAGAATTTTGAGCACTAAGTTGTGCCTCCTTGGCACGTACTTTGTTAGTACTAGGGTTGTGCGATGGGGGTGCATCCCTATTTAAGGGGTGGGGAAGGGTCTGAGAATTCGGACTGAAGCCGTGCTCGCTTCCCACCTTTGCGGGCCTTTGCGGCAGGTGTCGGAGCTTGTCGGTCGTCTTTGTAGTTAAATTCAGACGCCAAGGCCAGCGCATGTTCCTTAGTTCAGAGAGAGCGCTTTGTGTTTCCATTAACAGTGATGACCCCCTTGGGGCTGGGCATCTTGAGCTTGAAGTACGCATAATGCGGGACGGTGTTGAAGCAAGATAATGTTGTCCGGGCGAGCAGGGCGTGATAGCCATTGCGGAATGGCTCAATGTCGAAGATCAATTCTTCGCTGCGAAAGTTATCGGGTGAGCAGAATACTACTTCCAGGCTGGCGGAGCCTGTGCACCGAGCCTCGACGCCTGCAATCACTCCTTTGAAGGTAGTGTTACTAGGTTTGATCCTTGATGGATCTATGCCCATCTTTTTCACCGTGTCTGAGTAAATCAGATTGCGGCTACTTTCTCCGTGCATTAGGACTTTTGTGAGGTGGTACCCATCTATAATGGGGTCTAGGACGAGGGAATCCGAACCCCCGTGACAGTTACTGGTCGGGTGATCACGCCGATCGAAAGTGATCGGATATGCCGACCATGGGTTATACTTCGGGGCCACGGGCTCTACAACATAGACCTCTCGAAGGGCGTGCTTCCTCTCCTTCTTAGGTACATGGGTGGCGTATATCATGTTTACCGTTTTGACTTCTGGAGGGAATTTTTTTGTCCACCACCAATCGGACCCTGAGGCTCATCCTCATCCTCGCTATGAGGGCTCTTGCCTTGGTCTATGGGCGGGAACTTGCCAACCTTTTTAAACACCCAACAATTGCGGTGTGTGTGATTGGCGGGCTTCTCTTGAGTCCCGTGGATTTGGCAAGGCCTTTCCATGATCTTTTCTAGTAGGGTGGGTTCGTCATGATTGCCTTTAGGAGGCTTCTTCCGCTGCCCAGGTCGGGAGTTGCGGAAGCCGGCGTTAACAATCATGTCATCGGCATCACTAGTATTGTGTCGATGCTTGTTCTTGTTGCGCTTTGGTTTCCCGTTGCCATCTCGAGCGTCAGAGGTTCCAGGGTCCTCAGAGTTATGGTTGTGTCTTGCTAGCCAATTATCTTCGCCCGCACAAAAGCAGGTCATGAGGGATGTGGGCGGATATAGTCAGAGATTTATCCTAGCCGAGTTGGCAAGCCAGCCATTCATCCCAAATATTATGCCGGAAAGAGTCTATTGCCTTAGCGTCTGGGCATTTGACAATCTGGTTCTTCTTGGTCAAGAACCGATTCCGAAATTGCCGTGCAGACTCTCCAGGCTTCTGAACGACGTTGCTTAGGTCGACGGAATCTGGAGGCCGAACATAGGTGCCCTGGAAATTAGATCGGAATGCATCCTCTAAGTATTCCCAACATCCGATGGAGGTTTCAAGGAGGCTGTTTAACCAGTGCCAAGCTGGCCCCTTGAGTTTTAGGGGAGATATTTTATGGCATGGAGATCATCTCCTCGTGCTATGTGGATATGGAGGATGAAGTCCTCAATCCATACGGTTGGATCAGTTGTCCCATCATATTGTTCAATGTTCACGGGTTTAAACCCCTCTGGGAACTAATACTGCATCACCTCGTCTGTGAAGCACAGAGGGTGAGCAGCGCCCTGAACCCGAGCTATGTCGCACCTGTATTCGACATCTGTTCTACCTCGGTTACGTTCTCGGCCTCTGTTATGGCTTTGGTTGAGCCATGGTCTATACCCATCCCTTCTATCGGGTGAGTAGCCTGTGGATCCATAGATGGATCTTGTGCGACCTGCTCTGTGGTCGAGGTCGTCTCACAGGTCAAACCTGTCACTGGGCTCAAGTGGCTCCTTTCCCCGTCTTTGGGGCATAGCTAGTCTATAACCGGTGTCGTCGGCCATCATGTCACGCCCGCGAGGAGGGCGGTTCGGCCTGTCATATGGGGTATTTTTGGGAGACGGGGTATCAATGAGCTCGTCGTCAAATTGCGGCAGCAACCTTCTGTGTGGATAACTCTTGGGTTGGTCCGACAAACCGGTACCATATCCCTCCTCAGCTGAGAGGACTCTTGTCCATCGATCGTTGAGGTCATCTTGTTCGGCTTTAAGTTGTCGTTCCTTTGCTTTCAGGCTGCGGGTCGTGGCTATGAGCTGTTGTCTGAACAGTTCTTGATCTTCAGGGTTATCAGGAATGTCTAGGTCATCCAAAACTCGAAGTATCTTCTTGATGATGAATTTGTCTGTCATTTTTTAGCTTCCTAAGCTGTCAATCTCATTGGTGATGAGAGCTAGCCTACAGTACATCTTAGCGACTCCTTCATCATCCTTCATCTTGAACTTGTCAAGTTGACCTTGAAGAACATCTAACTTGGATTCTCTCACGGACTCGGTTCCTTCGTGCATATCAACCAAAGTATCCCAAATCTCCTTTGCGTGTTCAAGACGGTTGATTTTGTTGAATTCTTCAGGGCATAGGCAGTTGAAGAGAATGTCACATGCTTGAGAATTGAGTTGCAACATCTTCAATTCATCCGCAGTCTCTTCACGATCGGGTTCCTTTCCTTCTGCAAAGAATTCACCTTGCAAGCCAACACGAACAATAGCCCAAATGGCAGGATTATGACCAAGCAAATGCATTTTCATTTTGTGCTTCCAACTAGCAAAATTTGTGCCATCAAAGTATGGACCTCTACGGTGATAATTTCCCTCACTAGATGCCATACTTCTCCTAGATTGTGAAACCAATGCAATAGAGACCAAAGCTCTGATACCACTTGTAGGATCGAACGAAGGTTTAGAGGGGGTGATTAGACTACTTGACCAAATAAAACTATGCTTTTCCAAATTTTAATTCTTGGCAAGTTTTAGCATTCATAGTATATCAAGTACATCCTACACATGCAAGTCTAAGAGTATAGTAGCGGAAAGTAAAGATATTGCACATGTAAGTAAAGAGAGGGTAAGGAAAGCAAACACAAGTGATGACACAATGATTTTTCTCGTGGTTCCGATAGGTGGTGCTATCGTACGTCCACGTTCATGGAGTCTTCAACCCACGAAGGGTAACGGTCGCGAGAGTCCATGGATGGCTCTACCCACGGAGGGTTCCACGAAGAAGCAACCTTGATTATACCATGACGGCTTCCGTCCACGAAGGACTAGCCTCACTATGGGTAGATCTTCACGAAGTAGGCGATCTACTTGACCTTACAAACTTCTTGGTTCACTCCACAACACGAAGTAGGAGGCTCCTAAGCGACACCTGACCAATCTAGGAGGCACCATCCTCAAAAAGGTAATAGGCTCAGTAATGACGATGAACTCCTTGCTCTTGTGCTTCAATATGATAGACTCCTCAACACACAATCACTCTCTCACAGATTTGGCTTGGTAGAAGAGATGGGATTGGTGGAAAGCAACTTGGGGAAGCTAGAAATCAAGATCCATATGGTTGGAGTGGAAGATCTTGATCTCAACACAAGGGTAGGTGGTTCTCTCTCAGAAAATCTGATAGGATAGGTATGGAATAGTTCTGAGTGCTTCTCTATCGAGTAGGTGGTGGTGAAGGGGTATATATAGGCATCCCCAAAACTCCAACCTTTACACACAATAAGTCAGACTCGGTGACACCGATGTGTTAATCTCGGTGGTACCGAAGTGACCAAGAGGTGGCAACTTTTGAATCTTTGTGAGACCGATATAGGAATCTTAGTTGCACCGACAAGGTGACCAACGGTCAGGATTTCCAAAATCGGTGATGCCGATTCAACATTCTTGGACGGACCGAAAATGTGAACTTGCATAACAGAAACTTGGCAGCCCAACTCGGTGGCACCGAAAGCAGTGTCGGCTGCACCAAAGGGTTAGGGTTTGGCTCAGTCTGTGTAGGGTTTGGAATTGGTGGCACCGGAATGGGAATGTTGGTTGCACCGATTTTGAATGTTTGGCTATAGATAGACTTTGGTGGGAGAGCTTGTGGATGTTCTTGGTGACTATCACTTGTGCACGTATGAGCATTTTGTTCACTAGCTAAACCTTACCCCCTTTTAATAGTATTGGCTTTCCTATGGACTCAAAGTGATTTCTCACAAATGTAAAATGTAGAGTCCTCTTGCTTGAAGCTTGGCCAACCTATTTCCTTGCATCTTGGGGTAATTCTAGAATCCTTTTGCCATCCCTATTATTGAATTTTTCCTTAAATATACTTGGTGGAAATATTAGTTCAATGACTTATATGTTGTTATTAATTACCAAAACCACCAAGGGAGAAAATGTGCTTTCAATCTCCCCCTTTTTGGTAATTGATGACAACATATACATCAAAGCTTTGACAAAGATATAATCAATGAATATAATCGTCACTTTGAGAAGTATGTGATAAGCAAGAGCTCCCCCTATATTTATGCATTATTTTAAATTTGCGTTTGAATGCAATTGCACAATCGATTAGGTACATGGGTCACTTCTTACATGTCACATACCACTTGGTGGTGTGCGAGAATAATTAGAATGAGCATCATAGCATAACACAATCAAGCAAAGATGAATGATCATCACATAAGCATTAAGATGATAGGAAATAGTTGCATCACACATTAAAGCATATGATCAAACATCATCAAACGTGTATCACAAGAAACCAAAGGATAATTGTTTTTTAAAAAGCAATAAACACCAAACGCTCTCTCACTCGAAGCCTAAAGATCTATACTCACTTCTCCCCCTTTGGCAAAAAGTTACCAAAAAGGTCAAAGGCATATATCTAAGCGTTCTTGGGCTGATCTCCTCTGGTTGTTGATGAGGGAGTCGACAGAATAGCATCTGCGAAGATTTCTACAGATGTCGTGGATGGAGCTGGAGTGGATACTGGAGGAACTGGAGCTGATGGAGCAGGAGCTGAGCTGACAGTAGCAAGAGCTGATGAAGAGGGCCTCAAGTCTGGAGCAGACACTGTGGCGGATCTAGCCTGAGTAGTGAACTGTGTGCTCGTCCTGAGAGGTGATCCATCCTCATCATCATCATCATCATCATCATCATCATCATCTGAAGAAGTAGAAGAGACCCGAGGGATGTGCACTGAGTCAACTTCCTTCTGAAGCTCTATGACTGTCTTAGTCACCTTGTCCACCTTATCATTGAGAGTCTTGATCCTTGTTTCACAGATCCTCACAAAACTGTTTTGGTTGTCTAGAATCCCCTTAATGTCCTTCTACATGCTCTGAACTGATGAGATCAAAAGATCCATTTGCTCATTTTTGGATCTAGGAACCTGAGCACTAGTGGCTCGAACTACCTCTGCCTCTGCCTGAGCTTTAGCAGATGTGGGATGATTTGGGTCCATCACCATGATGTTTTCCTCAAGCTCTGGCCGTAGGGGCAAATGTGGACGATCTAGAGCAAATATGTGCTTCTCAATCTGAGATTTGATAAGCATATGGATATAGGGTGTATAGCAGCAAGAGAGCTTCTGATCAGCAGCAACCCTCTTAACTGTCTCAAAAATTAAGACCATAACTCTAATCCTGGTGTGACTGTCAAGGTGGATCAACATGTTGATGGAGTAGCCTCGGATCATCATGTCATCTCCTGACTTGGGCATCAAGGTGTGCCTCAGAATGGTGTTGATGGTGCGGAAGTCAGCTTGAAGATAGTAGATGGATCCTAGCTTGTGAGATTCCACTTTGTCTGTAGGGATAGGAGTATACATATCCTTCATGGCATTGTGGCTCGCCTTGGATTCTGAGTATACATCCAAGTCATCATCCTGAACCTCTGGGACTCCTAGAAGTGCAACCCACTCATCAACAGTAGATTCATACCTTGCTCCTTCAGTCATCCATACAATCCTACCATCTCCATAGAAGTGCATAGTGGAGTAGAATTGCATGATCATCTCATCATTCCATGCAGTAAGCTCTCTTCCAACAAATCCATCCAGACCAATGCAGTGGAAATTGTTTTGGACACTTGGAAAGTAGTCCTCATTCTCCTTAATGAATTTCCAATCAACATACCTCATATCACTGACTGATGGGCTCTTGTCTAGCAGCACTGTCTCATAAAGTCTTGTTGCTCCTTGGTGTAGAATCTGTAATCAACAACAGTCTTCTTCCTGTGGGCATATGGATCTATAGCTCTCTAAGCCTTCAAACCCGAGTCTTTCCTCTTCTTCATATCTTCAGCAACTAGGTGGCTGACATCATGTACTGGAAGGTGTGGTCTGAGATTCATCAAGGTTGTCAAGTCATCATCATCTTCAACTCTGGAATCGGTTCCCTTGTTCTTTTCAGAAGCTGAAATCTGCCTAGATGTCCTCTTAGGCTTCTCAATAGCAGCCTTCTTGGATTTGGTGCTCTTTGATGTGCCAGTCTTGGGCATAGCATCAGTTAGAAGTTTCTTTGCCTTCTTCTTGGGAGGAGCCTTCTCAACATGTTCTTCCTCCTCTTCCTCGGCAGCAGCACTAGCAGCCTCCTCTAGATCTTTATACATGGATGTAGGCATGCCAATCACATGAATAATTCTCTTTCTGGCTTTCTTATCCCCTACCTTCTTAGGCATAGAATTCCTTGGGGGATCAATGGTTACAGTAGCCCTAGCACCCTCATGTGCTTTGATAGTTTCAGAGCTAGCATAGACTTTGCTAACAACTCTCCTGGAAGAAGTGGCTTCAGTAGCAGACTTCTTAGCAGCTTTTTCTTGCTTCTTGGCAAGAATCTCCTCAGGGACAAAGTCTGAATCCTCCTCATATGAATTCATATTCTTTCTGGTCCTTGTAGCAGCTTTGTGCAACCCATGGGAGCTAGGGGTGCCTCGATCTGAAAATGAACTAGACTTTGGCTTGTGCCTGAACTCATGTCAACACCCTGCTCTGGCAAATTCTGACTGTCCTAAGCATCTGACATACTGACCCTCTGAATAGAGTATAGAAGAGCATAAGAAGATGTGTCATCACAAAATGAGGCTAGTTTTTGAAAGTTTGAACAATAGATTTTCAAAGTTTTGCATTCTGTCAAATGAATATCGGTATGGCCAAAGCAAAATTATCAGAGCTACCGAGACAGACTTCCTCCTTGGCCGAAACTTGGCACCCCTTTCGGTGAGACCGAAGGTGCACTCCGTTTCACCGAGAAAGTTCTCAGTACCCCAGATGTCCAAATCGGTGACACTGATTTGCCTGCTTTGGTTCCACCGAGATTCATCGGGCGGACGACAAAACCCTAAAATTCCACGGTTCTCTCATCTACGGGATTCCTTTTGTGGATAGAAGGCTTTCAAACAGTGGCATGATATCATAGAAATCCTAATGCACAAGAATCAGAAGGGGAGCACAAAGGAGGTCGAATATGTACCTTAACTTGGCGATGGATCCGCTAAGGCGGCAACGATGGAGAAGATTTTGTCGACGGCGGCGATTCCCAGTGGTGGAGGAGTGCAGGGGGACAAGGGCGATGACTAGGGGTCTTGAAAACGGCAGCTTAGGCTTCTGAGGAGCGGTGGTTTGAGGATGAATTTCAAAGCGTCGGGGTCCACAGTATATATACCCACCACTGTCCGAGACACCGATTCTAAATTTTCGGTGTCACCGAGTGCATCAACTGTCCGCTGACAGGGACACTCGGTGTAACCGAGAAAATGGAATCGGTAGTACCGAGATAGAAAACCAGATCAACGTTAGGCATTCGGTGAGACCGAGATTTTGGGGTTGGTTCCATCGAGATGCACTTGGGAGGTTTTAATGGTCAGTCCTTGTCGATACGGAACTCCGACTTCTCCACACACAGAGGGATCGAAAAGCACTTGTTCAAATTTTGTGATGCAACATGAATAGAGTATGGAGGTGAGAAAGCATAGATAGATAAAGAGTGGTCCTAGGCATTCTTGTCCATCCAATTGGCAAAAGATAAATAAAAGACCAAATAGCAACAATTGGATGTCCTTGAATGAGAAAATAAATGCAGACCAACATGCTCACACAATAAGATGTCAAATGAAATCATGACAAACATGCACAAACACTCTAGCATCTAACAAGCACTTGGGCGATGACGAAGTCATCTATATATGGGTATTTTGACTTAGGAGCCAAGTAAGAATACTTGATCATAGGTCATACTCATCGTTTAAGCACAAGTGGGGGTCACATGACCCGACACTCGAGTCATACAAACAAGTTCATACAAACCAAGCGGAAGCATAAGCTATCTGAGTACAGACAGATGAAATGGTAAAAAGGCACATGGCCTGACTATCTACAGCCCACCACAAGGCATAGGGTCGTAGCTGGGACACCAGCTATTTGGCATTGTCGATATCTAGAAAGAACCCACTTGATGGTCCTGGGTCTCATCTGCAACATTTATTAAGCAAACATGAGTACAAACGTACTCAGCAAGTCTTTAAAGCAGACCTAGGCTATCCATGCTCATGTATCAACAAGGGGGCGAACTTAAAATTCAACTCGATGAGGCTTTGAAGAAAGGTTTCATCCATCCTAGTTCTTCTCCTTGGGCTTGTCCCGTTCTATTCGTCAATAAGAAGGATGGATCGGATCGGATGGTTGTGGATTATCGGCTAGTGAATCTGGTCACCATAAAGAACAAGTATCTGCTCCCCAGGATCAATGATTTGTATGATCAACTCGTTGGATCCTCTGTCTTTTCCAAAATGGATTTGAGGTTGGGATACCATCAAATCAGAATTAGAAACAGGGACATTCAAAAACGGCTTTTGTTACTTGTTATGCCCAATACGAGTACACTGTCATGTCCTTCGGTTTAACCAATGCTCCAGCCACCTTCTCTCGCTTGATGAATTCGATCTTCATGGAGTATTTAGATAAATTCGTCATGGTTTACCTCGACGATATACTCATCTACTCGAAGAACGAACCGGAACATGCCGAGCATCTAAGGCCGGTATTGATGAAACTTCGAGAGCACCGTCTGTACGCCAAAATATCCTGAAACTTTTTATTGGAGTTTGGAATATTAAAACTTCATATTAAAATAAATATTTGGGATATTTTATCAAAGCATTTGTACCTGAAAAAGAAATAAAACAAATGTCAGCAATAGAAAAACAGAAAGAAAAAAAGAAAGAGGAAGAAGCCCAGGGGGAACCGGCCCATCTGGCCCGTGCTAGTCATCCATGTCCTCTCGCCAGGAGGACAGGGGCGTGCGCTCGCCGCGCACGGGCACACGCCGGCCACCTCCTCCCTGCCTGGCTGCTGGCCTGGAGGGCTCGGAGAGCGCCAGCGCGAGGCCTCCTCGACGTGGCCTCTTCTCCTCCCCTCTCTCCCCTATGTGCTCTCTCCTCCCCCTCCTCTCCTCTGTTCTTCCCTCGCTGGACTGAAGACGCCGCCGATTCGCCGTCTCCCGTGCGTCCCCGACCACGCCAAGGCACCAGAAGACCCATTGGTGAGGCCGTGGATTGTTTCCCCCTAGCCCCGACGCCGTTCCCCTCCGCTAGCGCCGCCTGTCGCTGAAGCCGAGAGAAGCTCACCACTGGTCATAGCGTAGCCATGGCCACAACGGCCACAGCTCGCACCTGACCGTGGGCTCGTGCTTGTGGTGTGTCCAGGGGCCCGTAGCCACCTCTGGCTCCTCCTGTCGTGCCCTTTAGCGTCGTAGCCGGTCCTGCCCGAGCCACCGCCGTCGCTGAGCTCATCGTCGGTGTCGATCCCGACCACCCTAGCCTCTGGCTTGGGGTTAGATCGACGCGCGCTCGAGCGCAAGCCCTCCTAGTGCCCTATGCCATCCTTTTGGTCACCGGCGGAGGAGATTCGACCCCCTCCGCCGTCCCTGATGTCGCCGACGGCTCAACGCCGGCGAGTCAACCGGCGCTGACCACGGGGTTTGACCCCAGGTCAACTAGCAAGTGGGGCCCGCCCCCTTTCTAATTAGAATTAGTTTTAAAAAAAATTAAACTAAATTAATTAAGTTAATGGCCCACTAACCAGTGGGCCCTAACCTAATCTAATTAGTAATTAGCTAAATATTTAACCCTGATAGTGACTGGGTCACTAACCAGTGGGTCCCACTGGTCAGGTTTGACCTAGCCTGGTCAGCCGACCAGCTCACGTCAGGCTGACGTCATAGTGACGTCAGGCTGACGTCATATTTCATTTTCTAGTTTTAAAATAATTCCAAAAATTGTTTAAAATTTTAAAAATTCATATAAATTAATCTGTAAATCAGATGAAAATAATTTATATATGAAAATTTATCAGAAAAGTCCAATGAATCCAATGGTGATAGTATCATGCATGTTAGAGAAAGCTATGTAGATGAACATTGACATTTACTGATAGGCTAATATACGAAATATTAAATGAAGAACGACTTTGAACCTATATTCAAACTCACTTCAAATTAACTTGGACAATAGTTGCATTAGCTCATCCATACATGCTGCCATGTCATGATCATGCATCATATTGTTGCACTTGCGTTTATTGATTGCTATTTATCTGCATTGCGGTAGGCCTTGCTTCTGAGGATACCCCCGAGTATTCCATCGAAGGAGAGAACCTTCCCGCTACCCAGCAAGGTAAGCAACCCCCTTGATCATTCTGATAGCATCCCACTCTCTCGCTCCTGCTCTTGTTTATTGCATTAGGACAAACGCTCATATGTCTGTCATACATGGTAGAAGAACCTATTCTTTTGCATGACCTGTCATTATCACAGTAAATAGCTAAACCTTGCAACCTAGCATACCTGGTAGATGCTTGTGCCATGCTTAGCTTACTTTGCCTGCTATGCTTGCTATGCTTAGAGTTGTGTCAGGTCTGATTCATCTCGGTGATGAACTGGAGTGAAACATTCTTGTTATGATGTGATAAGCTTATGATGAACCCGATTTGGTAAAGGTAGCGATGAGAGGCTACGTAGGAGTACATAGCGGGTTGTCTCATTGGGACCATTCTTAGGAACTGAGTTCCGTGTTTGTGATCCAAGACTAGTTACTACCACACATTGGGTTCCGGTAACTCGACCCCTCTCGACTTATCAGTTGCTTAGTCCTTAGTCCAGGAGTTGCAAGTAGTTTCTGGTGTTTATAGCATGCTGGAGGCCGTGCGTAGTGCTGACCCTAGGGGTGGGTTACGACACGATAGGCAGTGGCACGGTGTACCAAGGGTCACCCGAATGGTGGGCTTGGGAACCCTGCGCACATTGTTTGGGGCCGTAGCGGAAACTTCGGCCGGACTTCCGTGCGGGTTCAGTCTCAAATAGGCGATAGCCTGGACTAGAGGTCTTATGTGATTGACGGTCATGGCCGACTCCCTCGCTGGGCTTCCGCTTGAAGGTTGCCGAGGTGCATGGTTTTAAGAGCACACGGCGATAAGTGGCGAGAGTGTGTGTGAAGAAGTACACCCCTGCAGGGTATGAAACTATTCGAATAGTCGCGTCCTCGGATATGGACTACTTGGATAACTTATGTTGTTCATAGATAATCAAATGGATACTCATAAAAATATCAAGACAAGTGTGAGTACCGTGGATGGTACTCTCCTAGGAGAGGGAAGTGAATCCATGGTGGTGTATTGTCATGGAGTTAGTGGACTTGTGTGCAATATCTAAAATTTAAACACAGACTTAAAATTGTGTAGTGTAGGTTAGCCATGAGTCAAAGCTGGCATTGCTACATAAACTCCACCACTCCCCTTCTTGATACATGAGCATGGATAGTCTAGGTCTGCTTTAAAGACTTGTTGAGTACGTTTGTACTCATGTTTGCTTAATAAATGTTACAGATGAGACCCGGGACCCATCAGGTGGGTTATTTCTAGATATCGACGATGTCAAATAGCTGGTGTCCCAGCTACGACCCTATGCCTTGTGGCGGGCTGTAGATAGTCAGGCCATGTGCCTTTTTACCCTTTCATCTGTCTGTACTCAGACAGCTTATGCTTCTGCTTGGTTTGTATGAATTTGTTTGTATGACTTGAGTGTCGGGTCATGTGACCCCTATCTGTAAGAACATGTTATGCACGGCTCGTCTGAGCCCCTTAAATAAAAGTTGTTGTATGGTTAGGTTGTGATGCCATGGTTGTATCTATGCATATCGGGCATGTCGTGTGTACGTGTGACGTGCAACGGTATGTATGGGATCCGACACCTAGTCGTGTGCCTTTAGTAGTACTCTTTACGGGAAACTGCCTCTTTGTGCTTCCACCGAGCCATGGTAGCTTGTTACTGCTCTAGACACATTGATTGACCGGCATGTATCCTTCTTTGCTGCTGTGTCTGTCCCTTCGTGGAAATGTCTCGCGGTGTAATGGAGTCCTTGTAGCCTGCTACGACTCGTCTACGTGTAGTGATGGCATTTATGTCTCACGGCGTAATGGAGTCCTTGTAGCTTGTTATGACTCATCTACACACGCTTGAGGCCGACACCTGCATTGCTAGGTTACGTATGCCTGTTTCCGTACGGATGTGCCACTTGGGTCCTATGACTAGTCATGTCGGCCCGGGTTCTCTGTCGTTTGATTGCCAGCGACATGTTCACATACGTGAGCCAAAAGACGCAAACGGTCCCGGCTAAGGTAAGACTGCAGCCGTGGAGCTTACCGTGTGTGAGGCCGCAAAGTGATGTGATATGTTACAGTATGGATTCATATGACTTAGGATCGGGGTCCCGACAGCGTTGCTCTGATACCAATGCTGTCGGGACCCCAATCCTAAGCCATAAGAATCCAGCATGTAACACATCACATCACTTTGCGGCCTCACGCACGGTTAACTCCGCGGCTGCCACCTTACCTGGGCCAGGACCGTTTGCGTCTTTTGGCTCACGTATGTAATATGTCTCTAGCATTCAAACGACAAAGAACCCGGGTCGACATGGCTAGTCATAGAACCCAAGTGGCACATCCGTACAGGAACAGGCATACGTAACCCAACAATGCAGGTGTTGGCCTCTAGCGTGTGTAGACGAGTCATAGCAAGCTACAAGGACTCCATTACACCGTGGGACATAAATGTCATCACTGCACGTAGACGAGTCATAGCAGGCTACAGGGACTCCATTACACTGCGAGACATTTCCTTGAAGGAACAAACGCAGCAGCAAAGAAGGATACATGTCGGTCAATCAATGTGTCCGGAGCAGTAGCAAGCTACCAAGGCTAGATGGACGCACAAAGAGGCAGTCCCCTGTAAAGAGTACTACTAAAGGCACACAACTAGGTGTCGAATCCCATACATATCATTGCACGTCACACGTACGCACGACATGCCCGATATGCATAGATACAACTATGGCATCACAACATAACCATACAACAACACAACATTTATTTAGGAGGCTCATAAGAGCCAACATAGAGTGATATTACAAACAGGGGTCACATGACCCAACACACAAATCATACAAACAACAAGCGGAAGCTTTAACATCTCTGGGTACAGACATCTAGAAAAGAAGAAGGTTGAGGAAGCCTGTCTATCTACAAGGCCCTCCACAGGAACCAGACCTCTGGCTAGGATTCCCAAGCTAACTGACCAACATCGGTCTTATCGTAGAAACCACTAGCGAGACTAGAGTCTCATGTGCAAAAACATAATTAAGCAACAGTGAGTACTGAGTACTCAGCAAGACTTACATCAGAACTAACTACATATGTATCGGTATCAACAAGGAAGTTGTGGGGTTCAATGCAGCAAGCCAGCTTTGACTCGGTGGCTATCCTGTACTACGACTTTCATAACTTTGAAAAGTTTTGTGAAGCGTACATGAGTCCACTAACACCACAACAATATACCACCATGGATCCGCTCCCGTCTTCCTACGAGAGTGCCATCCACGGTACTCACACTTGTCTTGAAGCTTTTATGAGTAACCTTTTAAATTGTCTATGAACCATATAAGTATCCAAGTAGTCCATATCCGCAGACGCGGCTATTCAAATAGATTGATTACCCTGCAGGGGTGTACTTCATCACACATGCTCTCGCCACTTACCGCCATGTGCTCATAAAAAGGCACCTCGGCAACCTTCAAGCGGAAGCCCAGCGAGGGAGTCGGCCACGACCTGACTAACCACACAAGACTCTAGTCCAGGTTTATCGCCTATTCGGGACTGAACCCGCAAGGAAGTCCGGACGAAGTTTCCTCAACGGCCCCAAATGATGTGTACAGGGTTCCCAAGCCCACCTCGACGGATGGTACTACGCTTGGTACACCAGGCCACAATGCCTAGTCTATCCCATGCCCACCTGTATGGGGTACCACTCGGTAGACTACTAGCATATCTTACAAACACCAGAAACTAGTTGCAACTCCTGGACAGAGATCAAGTCGGTTAATAAGTCGAGATAGTCAATTAAGGATCCCAATGTGTGGTAGTAGCTAGTCTTGGACAACATACATAGGACTCAGTTCTTAAGGACGGTCCCAATGAGATAACCCGCCATGTACTCCTACACGGCCTCTCATCGCTACCTTTACCAAATCGTGTTCACAACTTAGCTCTCATCATCAGAACAAGTTCAGTTCACTCCGGTTCATCATCTAGATGAAACAGACCTGACACAACTCTAAGCATAGCAAGCATAGCAGGTCAAAGGCACAACATAGCTCAAGCATCTACCAGGTATGCTAGGTTGCATGGTTCCACTATTTACTGTGACAATGACAGGTCATGCAGAGGAATGGGTTCAACTACCAAAACATGCAAAGTTGAAACGTTTTGTCCTAATGCAATAAGTGAGAGCAAGAGCGAGAGAGTGGGATTGTATCGGATATGTTCAAGGGGGGTGCCTGCCTGATAAGACGATCACACGTTACTGCTCCTCAGATGGATACTCGACCATATCCTCCGGAACAGTGCCTAACACGAAGAACAAACATTGGAGGGGGAACAAATCAATACACACCAAATGCACCAATATGATGCATGAGTATGACATGGCAACATGATGTGTTTGAGCTAATGCATCTAGCAACAGATTTAAATGAAGTGGGTTTGAACTCAAGGTTCAAATTCAACTTCATATATGAATTCCATAATGTGTTTGAACTAAAATATCCAAGTTCACCTATTTAGGTTGCTCTATCATGCATTAAAATAGTACAGATGGATTCATTGAATTTTAGTGATCAATTTTCATATATAAATTATTTCATCTGATTTACAGATTATTTTCTATGAATTTTAGAAGTTTTTATTAATTTCTGGAATTTATTTAAATCCAAAATTGAATTATTATGTCAGCTTGACGTCATGATGATGTCAGCAGGTCAAAGGCGCCAGCCCATGTTAAACCTGGCGGCTGGGCCCCACCTGTCAATGACACAGCCATCTAACCATTTTTTAATTAATCTAACTACTAACTAACAGGGCTGGGCCCACCTATCAGTGACCCAGGGGTCAACTAAATGGTGATTAGCCTTAAGCTAATCACCTGGTGATGGGACCCACCGGTCGGCTCAGGCGACGGGCTCGTCGCCGGCGACCTCTGGTCGCGGTGGCGTCCATGCTGCCGGCCACGGAAGCGGCGGCCGGAGGACTGGGGCGAAGCCCCTGCTCGCCCGCACCCAGGGGAGCTAGCCAGGGCCGCAGGGAACGTCGGAGCTCGCGGCTACGACGTCGGAGGCGGTGGCCGGAGCTCGGTATGGTGGTGCTAGGGCCTAGGTGGCGCGGAAGAGCTGGGGAGAGAGGGGAGATGGACGTGGCGGCTCACAGGGACTCGTTGGCATCGGGACGAGCTCGGGGAGGCGCGGGGACGGCGGATCGACGGCGACGACGGCTTCGGTCCGGTGGGAGAGAGCAGAGGAGAGGGGGAGAGCGAGAGGGAGAGCGGCGGCGAGAGAGAGAGAGAGGAAGAGCAACACGGCGAGGAGGGGGAGAGCACTGGCGGCCCCAGAGGCCGCCACACGAGGCAGCCAGGCAGGAGCTGGCCATGGCGCGTGCCGGCGCGCCCCTGCCACATGCCCAATCCTCCTGGTGGGAGGTTGGGGGTGACTGGCAGCTGGGCCGGCTGGGCCAGCTCCTCCTGGGCCTCCTCTTTCCTTTTTTTACTCTCTGTTTTCTATATTTTTTTAGTTTTGTTTTGATTTGATTTCAAAACCAAACCATTTTGTAATATTCCAAAAATTAATATGTGGTCTATTATATTATAACCAAAAGCACTCACACACTTTCTAGAATTATTGGAGCTTTAAAAATATTTATAGTATTTTAAAACTCCAGTCTGAATAGCTATTGATTTATTTCAATACCCAAAATGACATTTTAAAATATGCACCATCCCTGGTTTATGTTGCCACATTATTCCAGAGAAGATGAACATTTTTCATAGCCACTTTGGATCATTAATAAAAGCATTTTGGTTGAGCCTATTTGAATTCAAATGGTGCTAGGGTTTTGAACATCCCCATTTCAAGTTTAAAAGAATTTAATCATGATGCAATCACAACATGGATCCTAATACATGCTAAAGCTAGGGATGTGATAGGTTACCACTTTTACATAAAGCATTTAATGTTGTCACATAGTAAGAGATGCTTTGACTCAAGTCTTAGAGTAAATCTCCCCCTTGATGTGACATCCCCCCATAAGAGGGATAAACTAACCTTGGGTTTTGTCGATGAAGACTTCATGTTCGTGAGGTAGTGGTGGATGCTCAAAGTTGATGTAGATCGCCAAGAGTTGGGAGCATCCTTGTTGTTTCTTTACTCTTATCACCTACATGGGTTAGTCCCAACACACAAGAGACAAATACAAGGATATCTATGGACATGGAGTGCAAAGCATGTGTGATGATGTCCATTGATTTGTTGATTACCTTGTCCCTTGCTTGCCTTTGAGGGAAGGTGTGACTCCTTGAACTATTGCATAGGGTTGATGTTGATTGCAAATAGATCTTGCCAATAATGAATGTGAGTGAATTTCATCGGCGGAGTCACCCCTCAAGAACTTTCTAGTTCTTCTTCTTGGGGACCCACATCAAGTTATGGGGATCCTTGGTGTTAAAGTAGCACTTGTAGAAGTTGAGCTTGTAGTAGCCTTGGGAACCCACTTCACCAAAGCTTGGGATTCATCTTCATAGGAGTCAATGTCCTCTTGAAGCTTGTTCTTTCCCTTGAGCTTGGTGTCTTGTGGTGGAAGGTAATCTTGAGCTTTTGTTCCCTTGGGATGAGTATTTTCATACTTCTCCTTTTGAGGAACAAACTTGGGATTGGGGTATTGACCTTCTTCCCACTCAACTCCATTAGCGTTGAAGTAACCAACACCATGATTCTTCCGGTATCCTCCATGTTTGCATACAATCTCCTTAAATTGTTTGCACCCGGCAATACTCTTGTAGATACCTTTCTCTATAATTCCTTTCACTAAAGAATTTTCTTGCTCAAGTGTAACTTGGCTAAGAGAATCATCATTAGTGGAATCAATAGAACTACTAGGAGCAACATCATTGGGTTTAGCATTTTTATTATTGCTACTAGATGAAGAACCTTTCTTGCCTTTGTTACTAGTTTGCTTAGATTTAACTTGTGGCATGAATGTCGACAAGAGTAGTCGTTTGGCAAGATAAGATGAAGTCTTCTTTCGGAGATCGTCATTGATAGCTTTAAGAAATTCATGTTCTTGCCCCAAATTGAGCTTCTCGAAGCATAGCTTCTCATGAGTTCTTACAAGCTCTCTATGATCTATGAGAGTAGATTCATGGGCTAATTTAAGAGTGTTAAGTTCTTTAGTTAGTTCTTCTATTTTCGTCTTATCATCGTCAATTGACTTATCTTGACTAGCATGAGAAATATCAAGTTCACTTTGATCAACATCACTAGTTTTATCACATAGCAAGTCATCATCATAAAGCTAATCATCTTCATCACTATTGAAATCAAGATATTCGGGGTGTGATACCTTGGGGCCTTTAGGCATGAAGCAACTTCCACTCCCTTCATTTGGTGAATCAAATAGATCATAGGAGTTGGTTGTCACTAGTGCAATCCCGACAACACCATCATCTTTACTATAGTCGGAGTTGGAGTGATAGCTTCTCTCGGAGTGGTTGTCGGAGTCGGAGCCGGAAACCCATTCACCAACATCAGCTTGATGTTTCCTTCTTGAGTAGATCTTGGTGTACTTGTCCTTCTTCTCCGAGTCCCTATTTCTCCTTGAGGATCTTCGTTCATAACAATCATCTCTACTCCTTCTCTCTCTTCGAGGTGACTCGTCTCTTGAGCTTCGTCTTCTTGGTGACTCTTCTCTTCGTTTGTAAGGATCCGTTCACTCATTGGAGTAGTGTCCGGGCTTCCCACAATTTTAGCAGTTTCGGTCACGACTTGACGAACGCTTCTCATCATGTCTTGAGTTTGAGCTACGATCTTTGCTTCTATTCTCGTAGAACTTGTTGAATTTGTTGACCATGAGGCTTATCTCTTCATTTGTAACAAGGTTGTCACTTGAGGTAGCAGGAGCGTCGCTTGTGGCTTTGTAAGCATCGCTAGACTTGTGGTGAAGCTCTTCCTTGTCTTTGAGTGTCATCTCATGAGCAACAATTCTACCAATCACTTCCGTTGGTTTGAGATCTTTGTAGTTGGGCATCATTTGGATCAATGTGCAAACGGTGTCATATCGATCATCCAAAGCTCAAAGTATCTTCTTGATGATGAATTTGTCTGTCATTTCTTCGCTTCCTAAGCCGGCAATCTCATTGGTGATGAGAGCTAGCCCAGAGTACATCTCAGCAACTCCTTCACCATCCTTCATCTTGAACTTGTCAAGTTGACCTTGAAGAACATCTAACTTGGACTCTCTCACGGACTCAGTTCCTTCGTGCATATCAACCAAAGTATCCCAAATCTCCTTTGTGTGTTCAAGACGGCTGATTTTGTTGAATTCTTCGGGGCATAGGCAGTTGAAGAGAATGTCACATGCTTGAGCATTGAGTTGCAACATCTTCAATTCATCCGTAGTCGCTTACGATCGGGTTCCTTTCCTTGCATAAAGAATTCACCTTGCAAGCCAACACGAACAACAGCCCAAACGGCAGGATTATGACCAAGCAAATGCATTTTCATTTTGTGCATACAACTAGCAAAATTTGTGCCATCAAAGTACAAACCTCTACGGTGATAATTTCCCTCACTAGATGCCATACTTCTCCTAGGTTGTGAAACCAATGCAATGGAGACCAAAGCTCTGATACCACCTGTAGGATCGAAAGTAGGTCTAGAGGGGGGTTATTAGACTACTTGACCAAATAAAACTATGCTTTTTCCCAATTTTAATTCTTGGTAAGTTTTAGCATTCATAGCATGTCAAGTACATCCTACACATGCAAGTCTAAGAGTATAGCAGCGGAATGTAAAGACATTGCACATGTAAGTAAAGAGAGGGTAAGGAAAGCAAACACAAGTAATGACATGATGATTTTTCCCATGGTTCCGATAGGTGGTGCTATCGTACGTCCACGTTCATGGAGTCTTTGTGGGGACCCCGACTCATAAGTTGTGATCACCGAATGTACGTGCATAGTGATCCCAGAGATCAATGCTCGCTGAACACACAGAAACTGAAAAACTAGAGTCTTACATCCATTAAATACCGGTTTACTCAAATATGGCCTTGATGGCCAAGTCTTCATATGATTGCAGCGGAAATCTTCAACGATAGTGTGAACCCATGCCATATGCCTTAACCCTACAAGTATTCTGACTGGGAAGCGTCCTAGCTCGCATGTCCGTCACCAAGGTAATCTTCATCATAACCTGATCTTTCATGCCTGGCCAATAAAATAACTAGTGGCAAGCCAATGAGTACTTTGAATGTACTCGCAAGCAACCCATGTTTGGAACAAGGCAATAACAATGCATGATATAGCACTAATAGGTAAGTTTTTGCAGAAAGCTAGTTTTGAGTGCAATGACATGATCAAGTACTTAAGTAAGCATGCATCAACCATGAACAGGTGTTCATAGGAACACGTCACAGTCATCATCATAAGCAGCGGGTTGGACGTCTCATTTTCAACCATCACACCAAGTCCTCAGACTTGTCTCATGTACCGTCTGAACATCTCATGTTCAGTCATCATGCCAAGTCATCCGACTCGACTCAAATATCATCCCTATCACCACACACGCACACCAAGTTTGCGAAAACATTTGGACGTAGTCTAAGCAGCACCACCCAACTGTCATTGATCGTGGACATGGCTATTCGAATGGTTTCACACTCTGCGGTGGTTGCACACTTTACCCACCAGACCCGGGGAACTTCCATGTCATCCACGACTCGCGGTATGTAACATACCCAAGGTAAGCACCCGAACAATGCCTTTCCCTTGCCGATACTAAACAAAGAGTCCACTCGATTGGTACCCAGCCCTCACGATGTACATCACATGAGCCTCGCTCTAGATCCTACCATCCTTGAGGGGACCAACAGTGTGCCCGGTGCCTGTGAAGACATCGCATGATCGTACATACCGGTACGACCCCGTATCGAGAGTGACCATGCCACTCCCGCCACTAGTAATGTGGGCTCCTTGCCAGTACCCACCAAGGTAATCAACAAAGCCCCTTCCCATATAGGGGTAGAGTGGTTGTACATGTAAGGTTGGGACGGTCGACAAATCTTGAATCTAATCCGTTTTCCAAAACCACACACACTCACTTGCTCCGGTACACCACTTCTTTATCAAGTGGCTACCCAGCTTGTCATCATCTCCCTCGGGCATTGGTGGCACCCGATGGGGTTTTTGAAAAGCCTCTGAAAACACCTCCTTGTTTCCATCACCATGCAAAATCCCAATCCCACTTGCGTAGCATCTACTAGCATCCTATCTACACCCACCCCCATAACCCTCATAAGGTGGTAGGGTCATGCACGATGCAAGTGTCAACGGCAAGAGTATCGGAACCAACCCACCGGAGTGGTCACTACTTCACATGATCAAGTCTAACAAAGGTAAAGTGATATATGACATGAAATAAAAATGGTTTCTGAACATGGTCAAAGGGCTGCTTGCCTGGCTTAGCAACGTCTTCGAGGTCTTCACACGCTTCTCGTCCACTCCGAGCACTCCGTCTACCTCGTCAACTATCGCCGGAAACAACCGTAATGAGCAACACATCAAGCAGACAATAAAGGTGCTCTATAAATAGGAGTTTTATTTTTTTGGACACCTCTGGTCACAAGAAAATAGCCAAGGAGGTTTCATTGGATGTGGATCAAGGGGGAGTCCTGAATGGTGGGAATGATGGAAATGATGATCCTTTAAGATGTCAACAGAAAAAATATTTTTGTAAAAAGGAGTGGATGGACCCAACAAATAGGGCATGAATCTAGAAACATGTGGAAAGTGGTTTTACTGGATTTGGAGTTGGGATTATTTTCTTAGAATTTCCTAAGAGGAAACAATGGGAAAAGGAAGCATTTATTAGTTCAAGCAAAATAGGGGCATGGGAAAAATGTTAACCATGCCTAGATAAATAGGGAATGATGTTTAGGACATCTGGGATTTTGAATCACTCCATTTGGAGATATGATGAATGCCCTAAAGATTTTACAATGTGGCCTCTAATAGTTCAAATTTAAATTTAAATTTGAACAGCACAAAACTTTGTGGTAGAAAATATGGAAGTGGCACCAGTAAATAGGTAGCATTTTTAGAAGGATGCGGAAATTTGAGTCATCAAATTTGGAGGTAAAACGAATTTAATATGGATTTTGGAAATTTTGGAAAAACAGAAATTGGAAAAAGGGGTATACCTAGTGCGCTATATAGCGCACACGACACAGGATTGATATTGGGCCGGCCCAGTGGCTCGGCCTTGCCAGCAGGGTGCCACGCCAAAGGCGTATTCAGGGTAATACGCCTTCCCTGCGGAGAGGCGTACAGAGCAGAGGCCGCCTCCACTTATGTGTGGGCCCGGCCGTTGGAGTCGCTTATAGGCGGGCCCCGCCGGGCTCCTTCTTCCTCCCGTGCCTTTATTCTTCCTCCCGTGCCTTTATTCTTCCTCCCGGAGGGAGAGGGGGGCGCCAGCCGCCGTGGCTACTATTGCTCCGCCTCGCCTGGCGTCGAGCCGGTGGTCCACGTGGATGCCCCAGCTGGTGTCGCGCCTGGGGACGGTCGCGGGGCTGCGGGGATGCCCGGAGCGAGCAGCTCGTCGGTAGGGGAGGATGGCGGCACCGGCATCACTAGGGAGTAGGACACAGCCGAGGGAACCGGTTCTAGAGGTGTCGGAGGAGCTAAACACACCGAGGGAGGCTTCATGGAGATGAATACTAAGGCACGGTAGAGCTAGTTTGCTCAAATTTGAGCGGGCCGAACGGGGCGGATTCCGGTCATGGGTGAAGGGAGAGGGCGCGGGGAGAGCTGAGGGTGGTTAGGGAGGTTCATATGGGAGGAGAGAGGAGGTATCCCAAAGAGAGTGAGCTCGGGGCCCATCTTGTGGCCAGGCCGGGGCGCACTGTGGACAAGGTCCACGGGCGGCACTCGGGCGAGCTCTGTCGAGGGAGGAGGGAGGCAAAGGAGGATGGGTGCAGCAGTGTGGCGTGTTGAGGACTCTTAGGCGACCTCAAAGGACATGGCCACGACGCCCTAGGTTGTCAGATGCCTCTGATTGGACAAGGACAAGTGGCAGAGCGCCGTTTCTGCATGTCGACGACGCAGTCACCATGCCAAGGAACATCCATGGCATATTTTTGGTCGGACAAAGCTGTCTAGGCAGAGAGGCATGCATGCGGTAGGGTAGTGGTAAATTCTCAGGGTAAATGGGGCTGGTTACATGGGCTTTCCACAGGGGGTAAGTTTGAAGCAGCAAACTTGGGCCTGATCTAGAGGGTTTTTACTCTAGAGGACTATTGATAAAATTATGTCTAGTAGCCCTAGGTATGGGAGGACTATACTCCCACCAATTTTCAGCTCAGGAAGATGATTCTACAAAGTACTTGTAGTACAAAGGCACTATTGCTGCCATAAGGTAGGTTTAGATGAACTGCTCATATTTTCCACATGAGCCTGCCATATTTGGGTTTGGTTTGATGCATAGGTATGCAAGTGAGGTTGTGGAAAAGTTTGGGGTCATTAGCATGATCAGAAGGGAAGGAGAGGTGCTACCATGATAAAACGAGAGGGAATAAGAGAGAGTTACCCCCCAAAATAATTGACCAGAGGCCATGGCAAAGTTACTGCAGGTAGAAGAGGGTTATAATATGATATGGTACAAAGTTGGGGGCAAAGGGAATCTTTTTGGGCCCACTTTGCTTGTCCACAAGTTTATGGCTGAAGGTGTTTGTGCTGTGATTGGGCTAGGCAGGGGAATCCTATGACCTTGAGATTGGTGAATGGTAAGTTCATTTGCTCCTGATCACAAGTTTTCAGCTCAAATGAAGAAAGTTGATAATGTAAACTTTGTAATCCCTAGAAATCAACAGAATCAGGTTTCTATAGATCTAGGTCTGCAAATATATTCTCCTTGATGCACCACTTAGTGTATAATCATCATTTGGGTAATAGAGCATGCCCACAAAGTTTGGGATCAATAGGAGATACTTCACAATGTAAAGTTGATCAAATTTGGCTCTAGACAGGAATGGTTTTAGGATATTTTGGTGAACCAAAACAATTGGGGTTGAGATGAAACTTGGCAAGATGACCACATATATCCTATGTGACATGATAGAATTTTCCTGGATTTATTTAAGAATATTTTTCGTATAGAAATATTTCAAATGCTTGAAATAGGCAGTAATGGTTTTGAAGGGTTTTGTCCAATACTTTGAACATGACCATGCCTTGAAACTCTTATATATGGACAATATATGTCCACTGAGCTTTCCTAAATTTTCTGAAATATTTTTAAAGCATTTAAATAATTTTTCCCTATAAAAGGCCATTTTTGGCCTTAAGAAAAAGCCTTTAAATAAAATGTGAAAATAATTTTTTGTAATAATATTTTGTGGTTTTCGGAATTTATATATATAGTAGGTTCCAAATAAAGCATTTGGGGAAAAAGGATCCACCCAATATGGGGACTTGCAGTGCAAATCTCAAATCAGGGGGTTTTGAAAACCTAATTTGAATATAACCTTTTTGGCCAAAATAATATTTGATAAAAATATTTTGGGGTACTATTCACATGGCATAATCATTGGAAAAGAGTTGGGATCAAGTAAAATAGTTTGGTGAGATTAGGAGAGAGTTTTATGAATTATAGAGCACTAGCAAGCAATCAAACAAGCAAGCAATTAGCACACAAGTCAAGCATTCAAATGCACACAAAAAGTTTTAATTGGTCCTAATTTTTGAGTCATGATAACTTAGTCATGAGAGGCAAAACACAGGGTGTGACAGTCTTCAACCCACGGAGGGTAACGGTCGCGAGAGTCCACGGAGGGCTCTACACACGGAAGGTTCCACGAAGAAGCAACCTTGACTATACCATGACGGCTTCCGTCCACGAAGGACTAGCCTCACTATGGGTAGATCTTCATGAAGTAGGCGGTCTCCTTGCCCTTACGAACTTCTTGGTTCACTCCACAACACGAAGTAGGAGGCTCCCAAGCAACACCTAACAAATCTAGGAGGCACCACCCTCCAAAAGGTAATAGGCTCGGTAATGACGATGAACTCCTTGCTCTTGTGCTTCAAGATGGTAGACTTCTCAACACACAATCACTCTCTCACAGATTTGGCTTGGTAGAAGAGATGGGATTGGTGGAAAGCAACTTGCGGAGGCTACAAATCAAGATCCATATGGTTGGAGTGGAAGATCTTGATCTCAACACAATGGGTAGGTGGTTCTCTCTTAGAAAATCTGATAGGATAGGTATGGAATAGTTCTAAGTGCTTCTCTATCAAGTATGTGGTGGTGAAGGGGTATATATAGGCATCCCCAAAAATCCAACCGTTACACACAATAAGTCACACTCGGTGACACCGATGTGATAATCTCGGTGGTACCGAAGTGACCAAAAGGTGGCAACTTTTGAATCTTGGTGAGACCGATATAGGAATCTCGGTTGCACCAACAAGGTGACCAACGGTCAGAATTGCCAAACTCGGTGTCGTCGATTCAACATTCTCGAACGGACTGAAAATGTGAACTTGAGTAACAGAAACTTGGCAGCCCAACTCGATGGCACCGAAAGCAGTGTCAGCTACACTGAAGGGTTAGGGTTTGGCTGAGTCTGTCTAGGGTTTGCAATCGGTGGCACCAGGATGGGAATGTTGGTTGCACCGATTTTGAATGTTTGGCTATAGGCAGACTTTGGTGGGAGAGCTTGTGGATGTTTCTGGTGACTATCACTTGTGCACGTATGAGCATTTTGTTCACCAGAAAAACCTTACCCCCTTTTAATAGTATTGTCTTTCCTATGGACTCAAAGTGATTTCTCACAAATGTAAAATGTAGAGTCTTCTTGCTTGAAGCTTGGCCAGCCTATTTCCTTGCATCTTGGGGTAATTCCACAATCCTTTTGCCATCCCTATTATTGAACTTTTCCTAAAATATACTTGGTGGAAATATTAGTTCAATGACTTATATGTTGTTATTAATTACCAAAACCACCAAGGGATCAAATGTGTTTTCAGTGTCCACCATGTAGACGCCGTTTATAGAAGTGGCGGCCCATCGCCCGGTGTTAACAGGGGTTGGAGGCATAGTTTAGCATGTCGGTTAAATCTTTGACTGTGGCTATCGGGTGGGTGGTGGGTGGGTCAAAAAAATCGTCCTAACCTGCTCTATAACTGATCCGAGCATAGATCTGGGTTGAATCGTCGGTAATTTTCATCGACGAGATCTAATATAAGTCCTCGCTGAATGTCGAGAGCATGATCGGATCAAACTGCTTGGAGGCTTCGGAGTAGACCTCTGATGTGTCCAGGCAAGAAGAGTGTTCGGCAAGAACGTGTATACGATCCTCCGGCACTATGGCCAGATCCAGACTAAGAGTCGGACCATTGTCGGGGTTAACCCCGTGGATGTGACCAAAGAAGGGACCCGAGGTTAAGGCATCGGGGTCTTCGGGCGTGACAGGCAAAACTGCGAGCCCGATTAGTGACAAGTCACCCCAAGAATCTACAGAGAACTCTAGGTTCCTGAACCTGACCTCTCGATCAGGGGCGAAGCTTTCGACATGGCCTAGATGGCCAGTCTGGTCGGCGTGCAGCACAACGCTGCCAAAGACGAAGATCTATCCGGGGACGAAAGTGTCCATGTTGCGGACCTCTTCATTGATGACAAGGCAAGACATTGATTCCTTGGGCGCTTACAACGGAACTCTCAGTGAAAGCATCAATGTCGGTGTCAAAACCAACGGATCTCGGGTAGGGGGTCCCGAACTATGAGACTAGAAGCAATGGTAACATGAGACGAAGGGGACAAGGTTTTACCCAGGTTCGGGCCTTCCTATGGAGGTAATACCCTACGTCCTGCTTGATTGTATTGATGATATGGGGGTTACAGAGTTGATCTACCTCGAGATCGAATAGCTAACCCTAGATGAGTCGTTCTCTGCCTACAGCCTAAAACCCTTTGGCTTATATAGACGCCGAGGGTATCTAGGGTTTATACATGGTCAGTTACACGCCAAAGAGATAAACTTGCCTATTTGCTACATTAAACATGGAGGACAAGCCATAATTCCCGAAGCTTCCTTCTTGGAGACAAGGCCTTCGATCGATCCAATGTTCGGTAAGTGGCCCATACAGTCAGGCCCATAAGAGATAGGTCGGCCTCCTGAGGACCCCTTAATCCAGGACGCCCTCAACTTGCATAGTGGACGAGTTCTTGATCCATGGGATGCAGAAAATCTCACCTTAGGTGTTTGTAACATATCGCAAAGCAACAGGGATAGCACACGACAACTGGAGGTTCACTCAAATATACATTCATGTGGGTATAGGGGTCAATATGGGTCTCCACGGCTTCGATGTTGATCATTGATCGGAAGGGGTTCTAGGTCATGTCTATACTTCATTGAACCTATAGGGTCACATGCTTAAGGGTCATGTATATGTTGAATACTAGAAAGGAAGTCTGAGAAAAAGTCTCCAGAAAAGTTTCGAAGACAGCGGAAAAGTTCTGAAGAGAGAGGTCACCGGATGAGTTCCGGTAAAACTGAAAAGTTGTTTCAGGGGATACCATTAAGTCAAATTGGTTTAGGCACACGCCTAATGATTCTTGGAGGGTTCCAGAATCATTCTGGAAACTTCTGGGAATTTTTCAGAAGAAAAACCGGAAATGTTCCAGAGCTATCGGAACCGCTTTGTTTGCTTTCCGCAGATGAAAAACACTGATTTGAAAATGTTTTGGAACATGTCAAGAATTTTTTTAGTGGGTACTGGAATTGTTCTAAGACCCATAGAAATATTTTCGGATTTATCGGTCATGAAAAATTGGTTTCGTGAATAGTGAAATAACATTTATGGTTATGGTTGGAAGTTGGCTTTCCACAAAAGATCTTTTGGGAATGACATGGATGGATGAGAGCCCCTCATGGGGGTCCCACTTGTGGTGGCCGGCCAAGGAGGATCACCTCCATGGAGATCCTCTTGCCTTCCCGTTTTGCCCCTTTGGGAACTCCATTTGATGGGTTTTTTGGGTATTTCAAGTGCCACCCTACCCCTTGGTTTTCCTATAAAAAGGAGGTGAGGGGGGTCCCCAAACTTGATCCTTGATCTCATACACATGCCATGGACTTGTCTGGCTTCTCTCTCCCTCCCAGCAAAATAGTTTCGTAGAGCCGAAAGGCTGTCTAGGTTCCAACAGTAACTAGTTCTGGACGGCGAAGCCCTGCCGGATAGATGACACCGTATGTGTGCAACTCTGTAGAGAGATCATATTTTTGGACTTAGTTCGAGAGTGCCTCCCGAAGGGCTATCCATGTGACCATTCGAGTTTCGAAGGTCCTCCCGAAGGGCTGTTCGGGACACCGTCCGGGGGACTGTCTGACCGCCTCCCGGAGGGCTGTCCGAGGGGCCGATGAGGGTATACATCCTCGCGGTTGGGAGGTTGTAAATCCTAGCTATGGGGATCTGCACTGCCGATTGTCATCGAATCTACTTCCGCTGCACTACGAGTCGTTAACGGAAAAGATCAAACCTTGTATGGAGTCTCCATAGTGGTCCTGGGTTGGTGCGTAGGTCGCATTTTTTTGCTTTCTGCTGCGTTACCCTATAGGTACATTGACTATGCCCGTTTATCTACGTCATGGATTCGTTCTTCTTCCAAGCGGGATTCCAGGCAAGATGACCATTACCTTGGATATCACTACTATCGTTGACATGCTATTTATTTGTTTCTATCTCTATGTCTCGTAACCTACCACTTGTTTGTCAAGCCTCCCAAAATGTCGTGATAAGCCTCTAACCTCCACCTTCCTAGGAAGCTGTTGCTTGGCTATGTTACCGCTTTCTCGGCCCCTCTTATAGTGTTGCTAGTTGTAGGTGCAGTTTTTTCCATGTTGGTACATGGACGTCATGGGATACAACAATATCTTGCTTATTTTAATTAATGCACCTATACACTTGGTAAAGGGTGAAAGGCTCGGTCTTTTTGCTTGGTGTTTTGTTCCACTCTTGCTGCATTAGTTTCTGATTACCGGTGTTATGTTCCATATTGATCGCTCCTAACATGCTTGGGGTTGTTATGAGGACCACCTTGATAATTCGTTTTAGAATAAAACTCTTCCAGCAAGGCCCAACTTTGGTGTTAAATTTTCCTACCTAATTAAACTTGCATAGGGACTTGCCGGCCCCCGTGGATAATTAATCAACAACAGGGCCAGTGCTCCTCATGAGTGTTGGTCCAAACTAGAGCAGCTTACTAACGTCGCCTGGGGAAACTCATGGATTGGTCATGGTAACCATAGCTCATCTATCGTGTCCTTAGAACGAGATATGCGGCTCCTATCAAGATCGACGACACGTCGGGAGGTCTTGCTGGATTTGTTTTACCTTTAATTAATGTCTTGTGCATCAAAATTCCGAGGACACTTCGGGCTATCCCGTTGTGATATTTTGCACCACAGTCTTGTGATTAATTTGTGGTGGATAAGTTGGAGCACCCATGGTTAAATCTTTTCGAAAGCCGTGCCCATGGTTATGTGGCAACTTGGAAATTTTATAACACACGGTTATATAAAACTTGAAGTAAACTCAATTAAAATACACCAACTATGTGCATAACCGTGACCGTCTCTTTCGGGGGAGTTTGGGAAGAGAACACAGTGGGGTTATGTTTGACTCATACGTTGGTGTTCAGGATCACTTCTTGATCATTACTAGCTCACGTCTATTATTTGTAGACCACTCTTCTTATTCTTGTACTCGTAAGTTAGCCACATACATATGCTTAGTGCCGCTGCAACCTCACCACTTAACCATTCCTCGCCCATTAAGCTTTGCTAGTATTGATACCCTTGGTAATGAGATTGTTGAGTCCCCGTGGCTCACGGATTCCTACAAAAACAAATACAGGTACTGGTAATACGATGCTTTGACGTGAGAACGGTGCTTGTTCTATTTGGAGTTCCTTCTTCTTCATCATCGATCATAGGATGGGTTCAAGGTTGGCATCCTGGGATTAGCAGGGTGGACATCGTCTTCTTTTTGTTTGATTTCATCCAAACTCGAATCCTGCTCTTCTATATGATGATTGCTATGTATTGATGTATTGAGATATTCATGTTGTAGCTTTGGCAAGTGTAAGCCATATCTTGTATACTCTTCTCTTCGGTACATGTATTTGCAATGATATCCACCTTGTTAAAGGTGTACGATATGCACTTCTATCCTTATTGAGACTTCCAAGTTTCCACGAGGATAGGACCGCATATCCGCATATTGGGCGTGACAGTAGTGCTGACATTTTTTAGTACAAAAGGCATTATACTAAAACAAAATGGCTCGTAGGGTGATATGAATGTTGTGTTGGCTTGATCATATTCCTTCATCTTTATCTAATGGTATCCTGAATAGGCATCCACGAAGCACAACGAGTCGTTCCTGGCTATTGCATCCACAATTTGATCAATTCTTGGTAGTGGGAAAGGATCCTTAGGGCATGCTCTGTTGACCTTCTTGAAGTGATGCAAAGGCGCCATGATTTTTCCTTGTTGGGTACCATCACCAGGTTTGTCAACCATTCGGGTTGTTTGATATCTCGAATGAATTCTGCTTCCTGTCATTTTGCCAGGCCTGACACTTGGGTTCGAAGAATCGGCGGAGGGCTAGTTTTACGGGCTTAAAGCCCTTTATGATGTTTAGGCTATGCTTCGCTAGGCTGCATGGGATTCCAAGCAAGTGGTAAGGGTGCCAGGCAAAGATATCCCTGTTTTTGCGAAGGAAATTATGTAATTCTTTGTCCACTTCGAGGTCTAGTCTTTCTCCTATAGAAGTTGTCTTGTTCAGGTCCATTGGATGAACTTGGAACTTGATGATCTCGTTGACTGATTTGAGCGAGGTGGATTTTGCCTTTTATCAAGGACAATATCATCCTTGTCCACCGTGGTCTAAAGGGCCGGTAACTCCTCGGCAACGAATCTTGTGGCCAGCCGTTCTAGGGCGAGCGACGTTGTTTTGTTTCCTGCCCGAAGTGCTTTATCTGAGTTGCTATCAAGGGTGACCACCCCATTTGGTCCCGGCACCTTTAGCTTCATGTATCTGTAATGTGGGATTGCGTGAAATTTGGTGAACGCCTCCCGCCCTAGCAGGCGTGGTAACTGCTTCTCAAGGGCGCGATATGAAAGGTCAACTCCTTAGATCGATAGTTCTGAGGAGTTCCGAACACCACGTCCAATGTGATTTTTCCAATGCATCGTGCCTCTTTTCCTAGGATGATCCCTTGAAAGGTGGTATGATTATCCTCAATCCGACTTTTGCTGATATGCATCTTTTTCAAAGTATCCTCGTATATTCGATTAAGGTTGTTGTCGTCGTCCATTAGTACCTTGCGCAATCTACAATTTCCCACGATTGGTTCAACGACTAGAGTGGCTAGGTATCGATTGAGGCCAGAGGTCGGCTGATCCTGTTCTCCGAAGGTTATCTGTGTGTCCATCCAAGCCTCCATATTGGAGATGTGGTGGACCTAGTTTAACTCCCGGAGGGCTCTATTCCGCTTACTATTGGATATCCAAGTTTCATAAAGCATGAAAAGTTCCTCTTCATCTGAGGATGCTGCCAGGTATTTGGGCGCGGTTGCTCCTCCAAGGAGGGCTTCCCCACCCTTCGCCACCTATCCGACCACCCAACACGCTCGAAGGTTGTGAGTTGGACTCGCACTTTGTAGGATCGAGTGTATAGGGCATGGCATGTCTAGGACACCATCGAGGACGGATACAGAACCCGCCGATGTTTTATTCCTCTTTTGAGGTCTATTCCTTATCATGGAGGAACAAGATGGCTCTCTAACGTGTGTTTATGACTTTGTCTTGATTCGTTTGCATGGATCGAGTCTTCTTGTTCCTTCCGATAGTGTGGATACTGGTTTGCTTGATTCTGTGCAAAAACAGAAAGTTTTGCGTCTAGTATACGAATTATCTGATTTTACTGGAGATTAAAAAAATGAAATTTTTACAAAATAAGTATATGCAAATTATGTGATATGTAATAATTTTTCAGAATGTTTAGAATTAGGGAAGTTTGGAGATCATTCGGATCTTTACAGACTGTTCTGTTTTTGACAGATTCTGTTTTGCATGCATAATTTGCTTGTTTCAAGTGTTCCTATAGCTTATATTGAGTAATATAAATTATGGGAATGATATAATACAGTAGGTATCATGTGGGAACAATTATGAATCTTGTCTTGACAGTACCTAAGTAAATGATTTATCTTTATTACACTAACCCTTCTCACAAAGTTCCGTTAAGTTTTCTATGATTGAAGTTTCCAAGTTTTGGGTGAGACGCTGATATAAGGAAAACAAGGAGTGACAAGAACCTAAGCTTGGGAATTTCCAAGGCACCCCCAAGGTAATATCCCAGGAATATTCAAGCACCTAAGCTTGGGGATGCCCCAGAAGGCATCCCCTCTTTTGCCTTCAACACTACCGGTATATCTCACTTGGAGCTATATTTTTATTCATCACATAATATGAGTTTTGCTTTGATCGTCGTCTTATTTTTTTTGTTCTCTGTTAGGTGTTATTTATAATCTTGTGTTTCAGTAAAGAGTTCCAAGAATTGCCTTAGGAGGCTTGCATTGCATGTTTTGATATTTGCTGGGTAAAAACAGAAACTTCTACTGTAGTGTTCGAATTTTCATATCTTAAGGGAACGTGGAAAGTTTATGAAATTTTTACAAAGTGTTGTAATATAAATCCCTTAGCATGTCCTAAATTTCATGATTTTTAGAGTTACATAGGTACACTAGTTTAATAAATTTCTACAGACTGTTCTGTTTAGACAGATTGCTATAATAGTTTTGTTATCTACTTATCCTACAGTTTCCATAGCCTATATTGGTAGATATGAATTGTGGAAATGATAGCATACAATACCTAATATTTGAAAATTATTGTGCAACTTGTCTTAGCAGTACATGAAGTGTTGATTTGTTCTTATGTGTACTAATTTGTCTCACGAGTTCTTTTCGAGTTTTGTGTGGATGAAATTTTTGAGAATAGGTAAAAGCATGATATGAGAGGATTGAACGAGATACAAAAGCTCAAGCCTGGGGATGCCAGGGCCACCCCAAGTAAATATTTCAAGAAGTCTCCGAGAGGTTATTGACCATACCGGAGGACGATCAACCTGACCACGAAGGTCTATTTCCTACACACAAACGAAGAACAAGCAAGAAATTGGAATTGGAATCTCGATATTTTGAATGTAAGAGGAAAGCTTTATTCATGAAAGTGTGGTTCTATGACGTCTTGGTCTGGTTGTAGAACACAAACGAAGAACGCGAAGTTGCAGCTATGGTGAACTTTTAATCTAAACAAAACCCAAGTCTAAACAGCACCCTAAGGGTTGTATATATGGGGAGATAGAGGTGAATTTCACGGCCCCTTGGAGGAGGGGTCCGAAAACAACCCTAACTCGGTTTCCCCACACATATGGACTCTAAAAACATCCTATAGTATGGTATTTCGAAATTACATGGGCCTGGCCCAAAAATAAGGTGACGCATCACCTATAATAGCCTATGGACGAAATTTATGAAGTGGCATCTTGTATATTTCGTCCAAGCCTTCATGATCTCCTTATGGTGGCTTCAAAGTGTGAAAATCACCACTCGAACATCCACTGTTCTTCCCCGCATTCACACCTTCTTCACCATGCTTGTTCCCGCTCCAATGGCCATCCTTCTTGTCCATGCTAGGTCCTTCCTTCATAAGTAAAACAAAAGTATATAACTTAGGTAGCATCATATGTTCATGAACATTAGAAGGATTTCCAAGAAATGAAAGTACCCGGTAATTCAGTTGGCATGCGCGAGCTCTAGTAAATGGTCCAGTATGTACAGCAGGAGGGGTTGTGGGTGTAACAATGGTATTGGTGTCCTCATCAGTATACTACTTGACACTTCCCCCGTGTGCATGCATATGTATTGTCAAAACTTCATGGATGACGAGGAGGAGTACAATCGCAAAGGAACGACCACACATCGGTGAAGGAAGCATGGAAGCGACGACAGAAGAAGACAAAGTTGCTGAAGCTACAGCGGTTAGACATTCGGCGCTTCTGCAGAAGAGGAGTTGCATGATCAACTACATTTGCGACCGGACATCCCGTATCAGCCCGTACATCCGGCGCTACACCGGTCTCCCCACGGAAATCCGGCAGAGAGGCACCCGGATGCATAAGAAGAACGACCACCACTAGACCGGACATCCGGCCCTCAGTCCGGACATCCAGCCTACCTACACACAGAATTAGGCAAAGCCCTTGTATCTCTTCCCCTTTTCCCCTCACTTACCTCTTCGTGGCTTGGGCTATAATTACACCTTCCCCTCCTCATTTCTAGGGTTGGAAAAGTGATAGCGCATATCTAGTTGAGTTTTGCTCTTTCCTCTACCTCTCCCATGGAGATCGAGGCATCCACGAGAGAAGATCCCTAGAGGATGTCAAGGCCCCTTCTAAAGGGAAGATCTGTCATGCCCAAGATGCGCGCCTATCCATATTAAGGCACGGGGGCCTCGACATGGATAGAGGCGCATCTCGTTGTTCGCAAGTATAGTATCATTACATCATACATTTAGGAAGAGATGAGTATATGAGTTGGCTTACACTCGCCACATACTAAATTACAATTCCACATCAAAGAGTTCAAGCATCAATCCAAGACAGGGTCCGGCTACAGACGAAAACAAACGGTAAAAAAAAGATGCAATGAAACTGGCTTGCTAGCCCCGAAGATCATGACCACGATCCTCTACTCATCTAGATAAGTCACATACATCCTGCCACGCTCCTCGTCATACTCCCACTGGAGATGCGTCATATCATCTGGCACGACCTCATCTGTACCTACACATGGATTGTTGTAGTAATCTGTGAGCCACGAGGACTCTGCAATCTCGTGCCCGGGTACCGAGACTATTCAAGATCATAGGTTGGGAAGGGGTATGTGTTTAGTTTGCAGCAGCACTAAGCATTTATGGTGGCTAAACTTACGAAACATGAAAGTAAATATGTGGTCTACGATAAGCGATTGAATCTAGAATGGCCTCTATGAGATCCTGAACACCTACTTACGTCATTCATAACCCCATCGTGTTCTCTCTCGGTTCATGTTCACGAGCAGAGAAGGTCACGGTTACTCACACAGTTGGTGCATTTTATTAGAGTTTACTTCAAGTTAACTATAACCGGGTGTTAAACAAATATCCAAGTTGCCACATAACCGCGGGCACGGCTTTCCGAAAGTTTTAACCCTGCAAGGGTGCTCCAACTAGTCCATCATAAATTAACCACACTCCGCAGAATAGCCTTGACCACGGACCTCATGATCATCCTAGGCAACTCCAAAGGAATTCCAACACCTCGAGATAGCCCGAAGAAAGTCAAAGCCCCACACGCAAGACACTCGATAAAGGTAAAACAAGTCCAGCAAGACGACCCGGCAGGCCAGATCCCAAGAGGAGCCGCGCGTATCTCTATCTCAGGGCACTACCAGATGGGACTAGCTATAGGGAAAACCAATCCTCAAGTTGCCTCGAGGCGGCCCCACAGGCAGCCTGTTTTGAACCAACACCCATGAGGAACACTGGCCCGGGTTGTTGATTAATTATCCACGGGGTAGCTAAGCCCTATGCAATTTTATTAAGTTGTTAAGCAAATGGAGTACCAATGTTGGGCCTTGCCAGACAAGTTTTAATCTCAACCGAATACACAAGGGGGTCCCCATAACAACCCCGAGCATGTTAGGAGCGCAAAGTATGGAAAACATAGCGCCGGTAACAAGAATCTATGGCGGTATCAGCGGAACAAAACACCTAGCAAAAGTCCAAGCCTTCCACCAATACCAAGATATATATGTGCATTAAATTAAATAAAAGATAATAATATTGTGATATGCCAGAATTCCATGTTGTCACATGGAAACAACCTGCACCTGCAACTAGAACGCTATAAGAGGGGCTGAGCAGCGGTAACTTAGCCAATCAAAGGTTTGCTAGGATGTGGAGGGATTAGAGGCTATCATGGAAATGTAGGAGGCTTTACATTCAAGTGGTAGGTAGCGCAATTGTAACGATAAGAGCGAGACAACTAGCAAGCGAAAATAGTATCGGGATCTGGGTACGATCATCTTGCCTGTTGGTTCTTCACAGGGACAAGTAGCGGGATCCTCGTAGTGGTACTCTCCTGGATCTTCGTACTCAGGTTCAATGTTCGCTTCTACCCAAAAGAAACATCAAGAATAAACAAGCAACCAAGGTGCAATGCTCAAACAAGAATGACGCATGGTTTATGTGAAGAATTTAGCATGGCAATCCTAACTAGTCATGTTTCACATGCAAAGGATTGGTTATTAATGAATCTGGAAAGAACCTTATGTTAAGTTATTTAAACATGCATGATCATGGCAAATGTGGATGCATCATGCAAAAAACGATACAAATGCATATGAAGAACGTAAGAAACGGAGTTACGGTTCTCACGCTATGCTCATGACAAGATACTAAGGCAAAACACAAGGCAAGAAGGCCATGGGCTATTCCTTGGCATTCCAAGGTATCCACAGGTTAAGCAATGAAAAAACAACCACAATGGAGCCAAAGATCAAGCAATTCCATGGAGTATAGCTCCCACAAGTCACAAAACACTAAAACAAACAATCTGCCACAAAACAGCAACATAGCAACTTACACAGCCAATAACTAGAGCTACAGGAAGTCTCTAGCCACAAACAAGGTATTGACAGAAACTACATAACATGCTTATCAACTTATCCAACTACACAATCTGGAATGGAGACACACATCAATAAGCATGAAGCCCACAAGTTGGCATGATGAAACAGAATTCTGGGACTTAGTGAAAATAACAGTTTTCTGGAATCTGAATTAAGCTGATAGCAAATTGACAGCAGAAACTAATGGTGATAGAGACTACCTCATGGTATGAAAATTAACGGGATGGTAGAAGACAACATCTACTTCAAATAACTAACACTGAGCTTGAGCTAATTCACAACATATCACAAGATAGCAACCACTCTTCATGGCATAAAAATGTTAGCAGATTCTCAGACTTAGAAATGTTTAGCAAATTTGAAAACAGCAACATTTTAGTGACTACTTTAGAGCATGGTTACCACTCATTTGCAAGTTTATCATGACAAAAATAAATACCATGGCATTCTACTCATCAAAGACTACCATATTCATGTTGGCACAAATATCATAGCATGCATGGATTAAATATAACAAAAATGACAAAATGGCACTTTGAGACAAAATGACATTTTTTCAAACTTGCTCAAATGCCCAAACAAGTCACACTAATGGAATCCTTGGGTGATTCTACCCCAAAATCATATGTCATACTCATATATTCACATGGAGCATCAAGGCACAATACTAGATAGAAAATCATCACCCATTCCTATAAGTGAAAACATACCTAAAATGCACATAAACATAAATGATCACACCAAGATTTGGAATATTACTATAAATGGAAAAACCTATTGAAACAATTAAAACAACAAAACACACAATAAAAATATAGTGTATGACAAGTGGGGCATGGGCCCACTTGTCATACACACACTAACACACACACAAAACACAACACACACACTACACTATGGATTTGGTGCCACACCAGATCCACAAACACACACACACTGCACAGCCACACACAGATCCACACACGGCCACACAAGATCTGCACGCACACACAACACAACACACGGGATCCGGTTCTCACATCGGATCCACACACGCAACAGCACATGTAGCCAATCAAAAAAAGGAAAAACACAGGGGGGAGCGGGATTTGAACCCCAGGCCTGTTGGTCGTTCCCCCCATGCGCTCCCACTGCGCTAGGCCGAGCCATCTGAACAAGGGGCGGCCTTGCCTGAAATAATATTAGCACCTGCACTACTCAACTGACGAAATTGAACTTTGGAACACCGGCGACAGGCAACGACGGAGACGACAAAATCCGACGACTACAGGGGACATCCGGCGACGCGGACTTGTAGGCAGAGGCGGGGATCTATAGGGTTTGCGTTCCCCTCTTATCCTGCGATGAGGAGGACGGGCGCAACGGCCCTCAAGGCCGCGCCTTGGCTGCCGGCGGCGACGGACACTACACGGCGAGCTCTAAGGCGACCGGCTACGTGGGGAAGAAAGGGTCACGGACAACGGGGATCTCACCTAGGCTGCGGAAGAAGATGCGGGAGGTCGATGACGATGTCGGGGACGTGCAGAAGGGGTCGGAGCAAAGGGAGAAGCGACGCAGAGGGGGCTGCCGGAGCGCGACGACGACAAAGACGAGGCCGACGGCGTGGAGGCTCTCTCCACCTCCTAGCGACGGGAACGGAACGAGGGCGATGACGACGAGGGCCTGGACACCACGGCCGGAAGGAGGGAGACCACCATCGGGGTCGACGACGGCGACGAAGGCCGGCCCTTTCTCTGAACCTACCTGAAGCTGCACTCGCCTGACAGAGAAGGGAAGGGAAAGAAGAGGGAGGAAGAGAGGGGAGATGGGATCGGCGGTGGCAGGAAGGGAGGAGAGGAACCCTAGGGATCCGCGCTTTTAAATAGGGGGCTGCCTCGACGTCCGTGAGCTCCTCTCGCACATCGACGCGAGCTCCCTCTCTGAACCTTTGCTCTCTCTCACGCTTCTCTGACGGAGGAAGACGGCGGGCAGGTCTCCGCTACCTCTGCAGGGCTGGGCTGGCTCGGGGAGGCTATCTGGGCCGCGAGGGAAAAGAGGCCCAGCGCCCAGCTCTCTCTCACACAGAAAACACGCAACAGGCCTTCCTATTTAAAACAAAAGAAAACAAGACAAAAGCCCCAGAGGGAATAAAAGGGGTTTTGCAAGAACAAAAATTACTTTTGCAAGAGATAAAATGAGAAGTATTTAATAAAATTATTAAGTGGATTTTATAAAGCAAGTATTTATTTAACTATTATGAAAACAGCCCCCTGTTATTTAAAATCCCAAAAAACACAAAGCTTAAAACACCAAAGCACAACACACATGAGATCCAAATAATACTGGCTACAACATGAACTTTTTTAACAAATTTAATAAAGCAATTAATTTATGTTGATTAATGGCAATGGGAATAAAAGACTATAGGATTGTTTGTTTGCAATAACAAGAGAGGGGGGAAGGAGTTGATCCCACTCAATCACAAACATCCACAAGACCACTCAAAACACCACAAGGTCAAGAAGCACACCACATACAAAGCATGACATGATGATGAATGATATGTTGCATGATGCATGAATGCATGAGACAATGACATGGCAAGGAGAAACTCAACTACATTCATCACATGACATAAGATCCACATAGGTTACATGCCATAAAAGGTAGGGGCAGCACTTGGGTTGTCACAAGATCCATCTATGGATGCAAGGCCTCCTTGTCCTAGTACTTGGGTTCCATCTCACTCTTTGGATGATTTGGATCATGGATTTACCTATGTGTATCTTTTATTGCATCTCTGTGTGTTGATTTGTGTTTTCCTTCATGATTTCACTCGTGTTTCCCCTCGTGTTCTTCGTGTTCCTCACCGAATTCCCTCCAATTCGTGAACACCAGGCCACCTAGGGTCTTGCCCTACATCAAGTGACCTTATGACACACAATCTGAACATAGTTTTCAGTCCTAGCTAGGAAACAAATGACAGTCCGTCCTAGCTACTACCAAATGGCAGTACAAATTATTATGAGTCGTATGTCTGAATACGGAAGTTCATCATGGATGCTAACTAGGTGGAAGTCCATCCTATTCCTCTTCCTATTCTGATGTTGTTGTTTCTTCTTCTCCGGTATCTTCTCCTCATATGTTGCTTCTTCTCTTGTGTTGCTTCTTCTCCTTTGCAACTACTCTTGCTCTTCTTCATATTCTTGTCTGACCTTTGTTATCCCACATTGCATGTGCCAACTCCATCTTTTTTGTTCTTCCAGGCTTCGTTGTCAAAGGCCTCTACACCATGGTCGGAGATGAAAATATTGTGAGGCATCACATTTTCCTCCTCAGGCACCAGTTCATGACAACCCCATTGTAGGATCCAGTTATGTAAAATGCAACAAGCAAGCACAAGCTTAACTTGAGTGGGGAAAGTGGGGAATGGCTTTTGATCCAGGATCTTAAACTTGTTCTTCGAAGCTCCAAATGCCCTCTCAACAGTTACTCTAAGGCTGGAGTGTCTAAGATTGAATAACTTATGTGGAGTCCTAAGATAGTTCCTACCAGAGAACTCGTTCAGATGGTACCTGGTTTTCCTGAAGGGTGGAAGAACACATGGCCGACATGAATAACCAGCATCTCTTACGTAGAACTTGCCATGAGGGGTGTTGATGCCATCAGGGCGACCCATGATGTCACTGAGTATGTTAGCATCATGTGCTGACCCTTCCCAGCCAGCCAGCACATATGTGAACTTTAGATCAAAGTCAACAGTAGCAAGCACATTCAGACTTGTGTAGTGCTTCCTCCCCATGTATGTTGCAGATTGTGACCTGAGCACTCTGGCAGTGACATGAGTACCATCTATTGCCCAATGCAATCTTGAAATGACAATACAAAATTGTGATAGTGCTCACCTTGAACAATCCTAGCATATTAAGCCATGAACTACATATTGTCAGTGCTCACCTTGAAGTATGGATACCATCTTGGGCTAGTGTGAATCTTGGTTGGAGTCCAGACGGTTGGTGCCTTGATCATCTCTCCTCTGAGCTCCCCAATAGCATAGAGCACTTGCTTGAAGTACCTTGAGATGGTATCCATTGATCTCCTGAATGTGTTGTGAATCACAGCTATCAGTGTTGCGGCCTGAACTACCAGCTGCAACTGTACGTCCATAACCTAGTCGACATCGTGTGTGTGTGTGTGTGTATTGAGCAATGAGGAAAACGATCTTATACACTACCTAATGGTATAACAACCGACCTAACATGGGGGGTGTTGCTTACCGGCTTCGGAGACGACGACGACTAAAGGGGGGCATGGCTGAGTCGAGGACAACCATATGGTGACCAAAAGGAAGGGGAGTAGCAACTCCTGCTGCGGAAGTGTTGCTGCCACGGCCACCACCTCCGCCGTCGGTGCTAAGAACGGAGAAAGTGCATGTCCTAAAGCTAGTGGTGACCGAGTAAATGGGATGGTGAGGCTATATTTGGCGCTGTCCCGCCGCGCCCGGTCCGTCTCCCGCCATCCTCAGTCGATTTCGCCTTGCTTCCTCGCGTCCGAGTTGCATCCCTTTTGTGCCGCACTCAATTTGGGCCGCTGGAAACTGCCAAATTGTCGATCTAGTTGTTTCCAGCGAGTCAGACTATGAGCTGCTTTAAGTTTTGTGTCGATGCGAGCCAACCCACCTGATATGCAACCAAACGTGTGTTTTTTCACCCACTTGACCTAGTTAAGGTGTATGCGAGCTACCAAACACGCCCAAAAATATAAGCGGCTGAGCAGAGCTTTGATAGTGAAAAAAGAAAAGAGGCCATGAGTGAGGAGGAAAGCTGGATGGGGAAAAACTGCAGAAAGGTTGGATCGGAAAGGGAATCAGCTGGAGATGGATATTGGGAGCAGGACGGCAAATCGCCAGTCTCCGACATGGTCGCCTTTTCTCCACCGCTTCTTAGGATCGCCAGTTTCTAACACACACGACCAACTGAAGTTTTAATTTGCTCATATATGTGCTGAATGCTTGGTCGTATCATCGTTTGCTTCTTTTAAGAGTTGCGGAATTCTAAACAATGTTGTGTCATTGGCCTAACGTTTGCCTGCCGTTTTTTAACCCTCCCTACATGCCCTGCATAAGCTATCGACGCTGGACAAATACATGGTTTAATTCCGTTGGCATACTTGTATTGTATAATTAAGTACACAATTAAACAAGTGATTAACAAACCCATATGAAGCCCTAGCATCTCACACTATTAATTTTTGAAACGGATGGAGTAATAACACATATTATCTATTGGACAGACTACTAAATAAAGTGATAAATGAAGTGATATATGTTTCCAAATCAGAAGCACAGCAGATGTTTCCTGCCATGGTCATTTTTAGCCTAACAAAACCCTACTCTCTTTACACAGCAAATTATTCCTATATGTGATGGAACATTGCTAATGCTTATTTACGAAATGGCTAGAGCAACATCGCCAACAGCAGGGATAAGGGCTGGCAGTAACAGACATCATAGGGTTCAGCTAATGCAACTGCACTCAAGTTGCAGTCTCAGGCTTCTGAAAAGAAGCTGCAGAACACATTTAAATGCTTATTGAACTGCGTAACACCTTGAGCAGATCCAGAGCTCCTCCTCTGGGTCATAAACTGCCATCTTCGATGCTCCTACTCGACACCACAAATTAGGTCTTGCCATTCACATCTTATGTTCTCATCAGGTCAGGCCATAGGTCAACTACGCTGGAGAGTCTGGTCTTGCAACTCTTCTGCATCATTGTTGTCATTGTTTTCAGCTGCAGCTGCAGGTTTCTCAACATCACAAGCAGCAACGGGTTCCTTGTCCTCACCCGTGCTCCTCGCTATTCTCTTTGATCTTTTAGGCCTCAGCGAAGCAATATGCTCCTCATCTTCGGCAGGACCACTCTCGGGACCATCGCCATCCGCACCATCATTATCCTGTGACTTTAGAGGTTTCTTGTGCGAGCTTTTTTTCTGGAAATAAATATTAGCAGTTACTTAACCGAATGAAGCTCGCACATAACAAGGCTGAGAAAGTTAGGTGAATCTGACAAAGCCTCAAGGAAACAACATGGGGGCTAATGTATAACAATTGGTTAGTGCGCATTGTCATTATCTACTCCCTCCGTCCCAAAATTCTTGTCTTAGATTTTTTTAAATATAAAGGCATCTAGATACTAAAACGTGACTAGATACATCCATATCTAGACAAATCCAAGACACTAATTTTGAGACGGAGGGAGTAGTATTTCACAGTTACATATTACAATTGTTGAAATGATGTAATATAAGTTTCTCCAATACAGCACATTGCAAGGCAACTTATTCAAAATAGCATCAAGCTGGATAAGGACTGGTGCAGGCAAAGATACTGAGATTGGAAGGGCGAGATAATCAAGCTCATTTTGTTTTGATCATCTCCTTAAATATATTGCACTTTTTGGTAGAATATGGATTAAAATGCAAGTCAACCCCAACCAATACACCTAAAGTTAATTTCATCTACGCATGTCAATCACACAAGGAGCTAATGAAGTTCCATGTGAAACTGAATCTATGTAAACACTCTTATATCCACTTCAATTGGAATTTTAAGCTTGCATCCTAAAGTAATGCCTCAATGATTTTGGGTTTGTATAGGCACAGGGTGATATGAAATCCTAAGAAAATACAGAAAAAGAAACTTCAAAGCCCCAACTGAGGGTGTGATTTATGCTATCACAAAAAAATAAGTGAATCGATAACTCAGAAACATTTCCCTGTGTACCTTTTTGCTGGTTGTATTATCTTGTTCTACAGGTTCTTCAGTTGGATCATCCAAGTCTTCAAGCTTCAAATCTCCTTCTTTGTCAACCTTGATGGCCTTTGCTCGCCTCTTCTTTAGTCGATCCTTTGCCTAAAGGGGTGAATATGCAGATGAGGAATATTCTTGCCACACTTTTACCACTAACTCAAAATCATCTGTAAATACCTCAAAATGAACTCAACAATTCTTTGAAAATGTTTCTGTTTGAGCAAAGTGGTTGCTGACAAAGGTCTGAATTACAAAAGCCTAAGGTTTTTCAAGGCTCATCTGTACCAATTACCCGATGCTTGCTAGAAAAAGGAACAGTACAATTTCTCAATAAAATTAATTCATAATCGGCAGAATCGCCAACACAAGACATCAGTAAACTCAAAGCCAAACAGCCTGGTAGAGATCATGTTCATGGCGGGATGGCCTTTCCCAGTGAGTTGGAGAAAATGAGAACCAACACAATTTTCCAATTTATAACTGATTTTGGAATTAAAATGTGCTAGAGATTAGACCAAGTAGCATTTCTAGATACAAGTTGTCCTCGTACATTTCATTGCAGTCTGTAAAAGGATGGAATTGATATACCCCCTTTGTTCATATTTACATGACATAATAATAGCTTTCTTTGGGAACTCGGATTAAGGATCTGATACGCTAGCCCTATTAATTTCTTCAGAAGTATGTTTGTGTTCGAGTAAAAAGTCATCTTTAATGCAAGTCTGTTCACAATGTAACATATGCGCTTATACTATACATCAAATGATGCATGCACAACAAACACACCTCACGGTATCGAAAAGCAGGAGTAAGAGTCAGCGACATTTAAAATAATGCCCACACGAAAATCAGCTGAAATTGTAAGACATCATCTATCCTCAAACAAAATAACAAGTCTAAATCATCATCTACTTATGAGTGAGGGAATAATTACCTGCATTGATATTTCTTTCAATTTGTGTGCAATCTGTGTATCATCAAGAAGTAATGAAACAACATCCTCCTGTCTCATCAGATGATCGTCCTGAACTTGTTTCCCTTTCATAACCAACTCTTGCACCGCATTTTTCTGCTTTGCCCTTTGCAATATTTTCTCCTCAATAGTGTCTTTGCATATAAGTCTATACACGGTTACCTACAATTCCAGGTTTGAAACAATATATAAGAAACTGAGCTACTTGACTATTAATTTTCAATATTACATTTGTAAATTCAGATAACAGACTAGTGTTATTTGAGCTGGTGAAAACCAAAGATTTAACAGATATGAGCTGAACTTCTGTGCTTTTTTTACAAACACTGAAATTAGTCATCAAAAAAGGTTTTTAGCAAACACAAGAAAATTCTAAAAAGACCAAATACAAGTTTACAATTGGCCAGAAACCATGAAAGATGAAAGATTGGCCAGTCTCAAGCTTGCCCAGCCTGGTATAAAAAAAAGGTTAGAAACCATGTTTATAACTTTCGCTGCCTAGTCACTCAACCAAAAAAAACATTAATGACTGCAGCAATAGCAGCATGACCTATATACCAAGAAACAGAGCCACCCCTATGTCAATATTGTGAATTATGCAGTAATGATTCTCAATTATGCAGTAATGATTCCCAATTATGCAGTAATGATTCTCATAATAAGAGTCCTGCAAAGAATGAATACATCCCATACAGGCTGTAGAACCTCATGATGGCAGCCTAAGGATGAATTAGCAACAACACAATGATAACAAATCATCTTCTCACGCAAACGTTCAGACCCATTTACAAACGGATCTTCACTCGTCATAATGTTGAATAGTTACCGGTCAAAAAAGACAAGTCAATCTAGACTATTGACGATGAATCAAGATATAGGCATTAGATTACAACATTGCTATGCAAGGAATACCAGGCAGGATTGGCAGTTTTAGTCCAAAAATTTTGGACAAGATTGGCAGATTTAGTCCAAGAATCTTTGTATAACAACAAATGCACATATTTTACGAAAAGTAGCTCTAATCTGAAAATCTTTGTCTAGCCATAAATGCACTTATTTTATGACAATATGGTGCTAAAATTGCAACAAGTTGCAAAGGCAGCCCCCTAAAGTAAACAAGAGAATGGTAACAAAAACTACACAATTCACAAGCATATCACACTGATACAGAATATCGTAACCAAAAAAAATGATCAAATAGTACTTCAAGAAACCATGGCTAGACAATAGTATATATATTGAGGTTTAACTTACCTCCTTCGTCTGACCAAGTCTGTGTGTTCTATCCATTGCCTGCTGGTCTTGTGTCGGATTCCAGTCAATTTCGTAAAATATAACCGTGTCAGCAGCAGTCAAATTAATTCCAAGTCCCCCTGCTCTTGTACTTAGCAAGAAGACAAATATATCATTCCTGCAGACAACAAAACTCAGCTGAGGTCATGTTTGAAGAGCATTACCATCTTAGTGTGGTAGTTACGTACTATACAGTATCCACTAATGCCTACCTGTTCTGGAAATTTCGGACCATGTCACGACGATCAGAAATTGCAGAAGACCCATCCAGTCTGAAATACTTGAATTTCCTGAAATTCATGTAGTCCTGAAAATAGTAATGCATGACACGCAAAGTTAGAGAAGGGTTCAAACTTTTGCTCATAAACTCAACAAGATCTTTTGAATGAGTAGTTCATAGATAAAACTCATTATGATAGTAGGGCACACACTTCCCTGTTCATTTCATTTCCTTCACAAAGTTCACGAGGTCAGTCAAAAAATAATGAAAACCTAGGATGCTCCTTAAGTATCTGAAACACGGTACTCAATATTTTGCATCCTGTTGGTCAATCATGTAAGCTCAAATCCAAAGTGATAGTTTTAGATATGCATGCATAACAAAGTTTTCTTTAGAATATTATTATTATTTTAACAAATCTCAGATATATCACTCCAAACTAATTGCAAAACTGTCACCCTATAGTTGCTAGCGGCAATGAAAAGAGCTGGCTGTGGTTGTTTGCAACGAACAGTGGCTTTTCGTTTGGAGGGGCAACAAAAAGATTGCAACATCAATGCACTGGGCATCCTGGCAGACAGGAGCTCCCTTGGCCGAATCCTCACGCCATCAGGACTGTATTGACGAGGAGAATCCATCCAGCTGAAGAACAGCTCGAATCATGCATTGTGTAGGACGAATTTCACCGTTCAATCCACACTGACTGCCGCAAACCTACACCGCACTCGATGAGAAATTTTCCAATTACTCGCATCCGTCTACACATCTGGATTCAGCCAACTACCTAGACATTATCCCTTGTCCTATTGTTGCACTTGGCCGCATGCACCATCGTGGCAACATAGAGTTAATGTCCACGGATAGCACAAACGTGGAGTCGAGCTCCAGCATATGGGGGTTGGGCAGGCTCGGGTTGAACCCATGATTTTGGCAATGGATGTCAGGGTTGGTCAGGCTCGGGCAGAATCAAAGATTTTGGTTGTGGATGTGGGGGTTCTCAGTCTGAAGTCTGAACCGATGATTTCCGCAGTGGATGTCAGGGTTGGGCAAGCTCGGCTGCACCGGTGATTTTGGTCATGGATCACTCGCACGAGTACATACTAAAGCGTGTTCACCGATGCTCGAATACAAGCAATATACATACTACCTTGACCGATGCGCGCGTACAATCAAGCATGGATTCAGAGCAACACACGCACATATACTTACTAAAGCAGTCAAGTTTGTTCACCGATGCTCAGCAAGCAGCTGGATCGATACGGAGCAACACGCGAGCATGGCACATGCAGCTGTTGTTGCAAGTGGCAACGGACAGCAGCTCTTCGTTGCCGCCGGCAGCAACCAGCTCTCTTCGTTGCGGCTGGCAACGACGGGTCTCTTTACGGTGCTGCTAGCAATGAGTACCTTTCCATTGCCGCTAGTAACAATAGGGTGGTAGTTTTGCGATTTCTGAGTTTGGAAGTTACAGATCTGAGATTTGTTAAAATAATAATAATATTGTTTAAAAAAACATGCATAACTGGGAAATATAGTGGTTTTACTGGAATCAAAGTATCCAACATAACATAACACTTCACAAAAGATATCTGATTATAGAACATCAGCACAAATCCACAAAATAAAGATAATTCTGACGGCACAAAATTTCAGCTAAATATATTTCAATAACATTTTCCTATCTGTCTATGTTCTATCTATCTAGTATATTCTAAAGAAAGCAAGATTAAAATTGTTAATTAGCTTTTACTACCTCCAGGCAAGTATATAGGGCCCCCTTTTTTGGGGTCAAACTTGACCACAAATTTAACAAGGAAAATATAGTTATGTTCAAAAAAAAAAGTATACCGTTGGAAACATCTTTCAAATGCAAATTCAATGGGGCATATAAGTTTGACTCGGCCTATATACCGGTCTGGAGGGAGTAACTATTATTGCAAGAAAGATCTGAACATTGTTCTATAGTACCTCAAGGATGTCCAACATTTTAGTCATCTGAGCAAATAGGAGCACACGGTGATTTTCAGCGCGGAGTTGCCGCAGTAGTTTGTCTAACGTGTGGAGCTTCCCAGAATCCTGTCATCAAGCATTCCATGACAGTTAATAAGGGGTCATAAAATATATGCAACAAAAACAAAAATACACCAACTTTTCATAATGATCTATCTATATTTTTTGGAAAAATTGTGCAAGCAGTTGAGCAGTTCATGAAGCTAAGTAGCTAAAAAACTGATTTAAAATTGTAACAATAAAAGGAGAATAAAATTGTGCAGCCGAAGCTACAAAACTGAACAGGCAATTTCTAGCATTATACACAAACAAAAGTTATAAACTTACTGTGAGCATTTTAGCTGGATCGAAATTACTCATAGGCGGAGATGATCCGAATATCCTGTACGGTAACTGTAGCATCGGCTCAGGGATGGGCAAATCAGTACATACTTCTTGTATCAAAGTATTATGACCATTCGGTATTCTAGGACCATTAAACTGAGAAGTGCGAGCAAATCCCAGAAACAGCTTCTTGATCCAGGGATCATGCATCTCATCTGTTAACTTGTAGGCAAAATTTCGATCTGAACAACGGACATTTATCTGGAAGAAGAGGAAATTAAAAAAGGAGGGTTAACCAATATGACCATAGTTGTAAGTGGCTAACATGCATAACCAAATAATGATCTCTACACTATATAGAAGTATCAGAATTTTAGCAGTCAAGCTAAGATTGCTGAACAGATGCCCTGACGCAGTACAGAAGTGCCAAAACCTGAGTCAACACAGATGAAACAGATAAGCTTACCGGCGGTGCTCTAGCTGGTGGGATAAAACCATATGTTGAACGAAGAAGCCGTATGTTCGAGACAAGCCTATCATGATGAGAAAGCACTAGTGCTTCACACGGGTTATCGCTCAGGCCTATTTCAAATTTTGTTCTGAGCAAACTGGAGTCTGCCCTTTTAGGTGAAAGCAATAATCTAGTAACAGCCCGGACTTTTGTGGCATCATACTGACTGAGCTGGAGATCAGAGCCTTCTGAATCAAGGAATAGATCCACGATTTCATCAACGTACTCCCTCTTGCAACGTGTCACTGAAAACACTAGTCTCTCAAATAATGAACACGTGGCCAGGAAGGAAACTTCAACTGGGGACAGATTCGCCAAACGTGTAAAGCCAAATGCACCAGATGGCAGAACAGATGTGGTTCGTGAAGTTGATTCTTGAACTGCCGAATTATGGATATTGCTTGGCAAAAAAATATTAAACAGCCTGTTGATATATCCATTCCGGAATCCACAACCATCGACAGGTATATCTGTGTTACAGATGATTCCTTCATAAACTAACTTCGGAATCTGTGGAGATTGAGAAAGAAATACGTTAGTAGTGTTTGACTGTCTGTGCTCAAAACGTATTGTAGACCGTATGATCAACAACAGGAACTGTCGAGAGAGAGAGAGAGAGAGATCATACCTCGAACACTATAGGATTCCTCTTGCCCGCGTAATGTATATCTTGCAACTCCCCAAATGGGGGAGGAAGAAGAGAATTTGGGATCTCCGCAAAATAAAAGTAATAGCTTCCCTCATTGCGCTCAAACAACTCTGGATGATTGCAGACCTAAGAATTACACGGAGCATATTATCAGGAAACCCCTAGGAGGAAAAAAACTTACACTATCATAATTTTCAGTAGGGACCTAAAAAAAAGGTCTGAACTGTACCTTACGTAGCTGCATGACAATATTCATCAGGCTAAGCAGCTTCTTATCATTTAGATTGCCACGACTTCCATCAAGCAACTCATTAAGAGAGATCTTATTCTTTATGGCTTGATAGAAGATTTGCTGGCGAGAGCTCAATCTGCAGGGCACAATTTCTTCTTTCTTTTCCGTCATTTCTGCTATGACATCAATCTTAACGCGGCGGAGCATAAACGGCTTCAATATAGCATGCTGTGGAAATAGAGAACATGTCATGATCTTAAGAAATAGCAAGATTGTACTGAACTTTACCCATTTGGGAACTTAAAAAATCTAAACAAGCACAAGACGCATCCAATCACTTAAAATAATTATGAAACCATAGCATTCACTATATATGACTATCTTACCAGTCGACTAAGTTGATGTTCATTCAAGGTCCCTCCATGTTCAGCATGGCCCTCAATCCTGGAAGGCCAAAGAAATGTAAGCAATAAAGAAAAGACAAAAAATATATAACTTCTGTAGGAAAACAGTACCCTTTTGAGAACCACTCATTAAACTGTTCATGGCTGTCAAACAGAGTGGGCATGATGAAATGAAGAAGCGCCCATAGCTCAGCCATGTTATTCTGAATTGGTGTCCCAGTAAGAAGCAAGCGATTTCTACAGTTAAAGCTCAGCAAAGTCTTCCAGCGCTGGCTGCAGTATAGAGCAAAAAGATGGTAATTATTTGTCAAGCAAGGGCCATGCAATAAGAAAAGAAAACAGAATAAACAAATTAAGACAAGCATGAGTTAGGAAATTCAAACAAAATATTGAAAAACATACAAGACACATGAAAATTCACCTGCTTGAACTTTTTATAGCCTGGGCCTCATCCAATACCATGTACTGCCACTTAACACGTCTCAAAAGCTTCTCTTCATTCACAAGTATCTGATAATTTGTGATGAGAATGTGGAAGCTAGCATCTCTATAAATGAGGAAAAAAATGCCACATGGTTGGTTTATGACCCTGGTGTAAGAGAGACAACGCATGAAGATAGCAATGCTTCGATGAGAATCACCTCCGGTAAAGACGCTTGGGATTGATGTTCTTGCGAAGGACCACCCTTTCTGGGCCCCAATATGGGAGTATCTTAAGATCAGGGCAGAATCTGATCACCTCTTCAGCCCAATTATTCACAACAGATGCAGGAGCAACCACAAGAAAGGGACCCCATATGTTCTTGTCCTGCATGAGACACACATCATATCAAATGCTTGACATGCAATATTAAACTACAAATTACATAATATGACATCCCCAAAAGGAATAAACAAAAGACTAAGTGATAAATTAAGTTCAGATACAACTGAGATCAGGTGAAAAAGTAATACAGAATGAGACCCAAAAGCAATTGGGCAACAAATAACTTACTGAAAATTTAAGAAAATATATTCACAAACCTCAGCCAAGTGGGATAAGAATGCCATAGCCTGCACAGTTTTGCCAAGACCCATCTCGTCGGCAAGAATGCCATTTAACCCCTGCAAGAAATCCAAAATATGACATTATAACCTAATGATGGCAGTCACCACAAGTGACCAAAATACAATAGCTCTGTAAGAGTTTACCTGTTCATAGCAATTGACCAGCCACTGCAAGCCCTTTAGCTGATATTCTTTTAATACACCTTTAAACAACTCTGGGGTCTGCACAGATGACTGCTCAGGCATTGTTGAGCTGAAAACAAGATACTCCCAAGCAATCAGCTTTACAGAAAACTACTATTTCTTTGGTTCTACAATGCTTGTTTGCAACGAAAAAAGACAAAATTCCAGATATAACTTACGGGTGTAAGAGATCAATCTTGCTAGGCTCCATAGTAGCAGAATCATCGGTTGGAATACCAGACTCCGATGATTGACAAAACCTCACAATTTCACTATCAAATGCATTTGTCATCCCTTTTTGTTGGGACACAGCATGCTGAGCAGCTCTAAAAGCCTCTCTCTTTAATTCGGCTTCCTCGGGATCTTCCTCGTCATCAACCTCAAGAGCAGATCCCTCATCAGGCAGTGCTGATTCGCCAGCCTTATTCTGCATAAAGTGACTATAGAGTTCAGTCTGGGATAGCAGAAAGTTGAGCCTCTGCTGCTGTCTTTTTGCTTCGCGTAGTTCCTCTTCTCGCTTCAAAGCTTCAGCTGCATCTCTTTCCTCCTTTTTCCTCAACTCATACTGTGAAACAGGCACATAGAATGAGTGGTGTAATATTTATGTCTTGTTCTACAACGTACAAGAGCAGTAAACACCATGTGTCTTTTTCCTGAACTGAAGGCAAGACAAGACAATTCACGAAACACTAACAGATTTGGGATATCGGTACTCATATAAAGAGCAAGATGGCTCAGGGGATGTAAGAAATGGATATAGTATAATCAACTCATATAGTTCAATAATGGGAAATAGATAAGCATTCCTAATAAAAGGCAGACTGTATACTTTTATAATTGCAACAAAGTTAAACAATTGTAAGCTCATGAGACAAATACCTGTTCCTTGTCTACCCGTTTCCAAAATATCAACATATCCCTAGCAAGCCTCCTTGTACGTACTGGAGCACTTCTCATCAGTTTCAGTGACCTGCTGACTTTGAGCTTCACCTGGATATCAAACAAGAAATGAGTAAAGGCTTCAGAAGACAAATGGTTCAGCAAGAATGTAAACTAGAGCACATTTAAATGGTGTAATGCTTTAAGGTGACACAATAGACAAATGCAATACCTCCCGTTGACAATTCTCAGAAAAGCGTTTAGCATCCATTTGCCGTTTCTTCAGCAAAGCAGTGAAATTTCTGTGATGCTTTGGAATGTTTCTAGCAATAATATGCCAGCGTTTCAAAAAACTTGCCAAATCTTCTTTCACGATTTCAGAATGTTCCTTTTTCACTATTTGCTTCTTTGGCAAGCTCCTCTCGATAATCTGCATATATGAGCCCCTAGTTGCTAAGTACACACAAATACAACAGCATGAAATCAAATATTTTATAACAAATGAAACCAACCTCATATGTATCTCCTTTTTCCAAGACTTTAACATAATGAACCTGCAAACTGCCAGATTCTGAAATAACAGATCTCCGTATCCTCCCAGCTGATCCTTCTGGAATTGCAAAGGGGTCCTCAGTCACTTGAAGTGCAAATTTCTGCATCTTCACCCTTTCCTGGAGTGATTCATGTTGAGGCTGAGGTTCGGCTAATCCACCACGGTTAGTAGCCTCAAACTTCCGGCCAGTACCAAGCATTGCTGACAGGGTGCGCAGATCTAGCATGTCATTCAAGAAATGCTCCTCGACACGTATATCAGAAAAAACAGGCAGATTGAGGGAAGATGCCAACCTATCATAACCCTCTGGAATTAAGTAGCTCACATTATCCCCCATATCCAAATAGGAAGAATCAAGTGAAGCTACAATCTTATTGAAACCACCATATGCGCTAATAGATCCCATCCCATTATACTCAGGTGAGGTTTCTACCACACCTAATGCTGCAACATCCTTGAAATCGCTTCTGTATTTCATAACTCTTGTATTGCTATTTTTATGTTTTATCATTTGGGGGGTGTCTGCCCGAGGAGGATCAGAACCAAAAACACCCTCCTTAACCTTTGACCTTCTGTACTTTTGAACATGTTCACTCAGCATTGTACGGTAGTGCTCCTCGGTTATTTGGTTGCTGTGGGCATCTGCTTCCTCATCACCGCTCGCAACACCAGGATGCCTTTTTCGCTTTCGATGCAGCCCATGAGAAGCATCACTCACACCATTGTACTGATCCGACAAGGACCCTTGACCTTAAAGGAAAAGCTGGGTAAGCAGCAAGATTCACACAGAAGCATATGTACAACAGATAAGCCAATGAATAAGTATTTCGTAAAGAGCTAATACAACAAGATGGATTTTGGACAATTGCCAGAGGGGGAGAGGGAGAGAGAGAGAGAGAGCTCTTCAGCAATGAAATGTACTAGTAACGAGAATGAAGGAAGGAAAAAAGAGTTGAGCAAGTTGAGCTTACCTTGGCTACTTACGCTCCCATTTGGGCTACTATGTCCATAGCGATCGAGATCTTCTGGTAAAGGGACCTTAAAGTTTAGCAATGGCTACAATGTCCAGTAAAAAAACTAACATAAGAGTCACAGATCAACAGAACTCAACAAAACAACAGCAATGTAAGAACAGAAACAAGTCGTCTGCTTCACCGAGTCAAAAACAAAAGGCAGATTCCCCCTTTTTTTCAAAGACAGATGATGTCCACCATTTGTATTTTCCACACTAGATCGCTACCCAAGGCAATACATATTTCAGTTAACCTACATCCACACATATAAAAAATATGACAGCAACAATACCACTACAGAATCGCCAAAATGGTAAACGTGCAAGCCCAAATACACGAAAAGTAACATATTCTAATTTAACCGAATGAAATTCCATTGCAAGCCCCAAAATCTAACATCAACTAACTGCATAAACTTTGAACCCTTTTTTTAGGGAGCATAAACTTTGAACCCAATAGCAGAATTCTGCAGCACAAGCTAGGGATAGTATAGCAAGAAACTAAAGCCAAGAGTCATGTGGAGATCCCAGCAACTAAAAAACTTGAATCGTAACTGAAACATAGCCGACTGCCGAATTGCACCTGCAAAGTGGACAAACACCCCACACACACACACACACACACACACCCACACACACACCTCCCGAGAGAAATCCCCGGGTGGAGTGACAAAGAGCTCCACAGCCCATCCCCATCTCCAGCCCCGATCAGTGATCCCGCCGCGCCCCTAGCACAAGGCAACGCTTGCCAGGCAGAGAGGCCTCCAGTCAAGCGAAGAAATAGAGACAAGAAACGAGCAACTACCTCGAGGTTGAAGAGGTTGGAGTAGGAGAACCCGCTGCCGTTGGCGTCGCCGCGCGGGGAAGGGCGGCGCGGGTCCATAGCGAAACCCTAGCTAGCGCGCCGCGCGCGCGCGCGTGGAGGGACGCTCCGGGGGTGAAGTGGGAACCGAGGCGAGCGCGGGGAGCGGCGAGGACGGCGGTGGGAGCGGGCCGCAACGGCGGAGGAGTCGGCGAGATTAGGGTTAGGGTTCGTGGACGGGGGGAGGGGGGAGGCAGGGGGGACGCGGTGGAGGGGGAAGGCGGATGTGGTGGGGGGAGTAGTAGTAGGAGGAGGCATGGCTTGGCCGAAGGGGAAGAGAGAGAAACAAAGGGTGGGCGAGGAGAAGAGGGTAGCAGGGAAAGCGAAACGGGACGGCACGGCAGTGCAAGGGGGGGTTTCGGGGTTTCGAGTACAGGAGAACAGAAACGGACGGTCAGGCTGGCTTCCTATTTAGGCCTCCTTTGGTTCATAATATCATATATAGGAATAGTATAAACATATAGGATACAAGATGTCATGTATTTCAAATTCTATGTAGAGGATTAGGACAAGAGATGTTTTGATTCATATCATAGGATTTTTTTCATTGAGTCTAGGCTAAAGTTTATTTTCCTATGAAATGTGAAGGATTGGAAGAATTCCTTCGATAGGAATAGGATTCCATCCCTACAAATCAAAGGGCTCTAAAGGAAAAAAAATTTCCTAATAAAATCCTATCCCTATTGTTAGATTGGTGTACAAAATGGAGACTCCTCAGCGATCAGGCATTCTGGACCGTCCGATTGTGATTTCAAGGAAATCATGTCCTTTAGATCTTCGGGCGAGACGATCCTGGCCGTTGGATCGTGGATGACACTGCTACAATGAATAGTTGTCGCTGGTTTTACACTCCGGTTTTTTCCGTCTATTACAGTGACGAGCGGGCCCAGGTTAAGGTGGGCTCCAGATGTCCGCGACTTATCAGGGTAACATTTTCGGTGTGGGCTGTTTTCTGCGTAGAACCCGCGCCACCGCCTGATAATCCTTCTGCCCGCCGAGGGTAAACTCGACATTTCGCGTCAAGGCTCGTGCGTGGCGCTTTGCCTATGGCTAGCGGCTGTGGGCTGCGGGTAAAGGCGGGGAGACCGGTTGATTGAGACGAAAACCTAGCCCTGCTCTCTCTTTCGATGTTCTCGCTCTCTCTTTGGCCGACCGCTCTCTCTTACGCCGACCGGTCGCCGCCGTCTCGCTCCCTCCCCCGCCATGATCCTCAGGTCTGGATCCACGTTCTCTCCCGTCCTCTCTTGCTTCGAGTGCGTGTGACTGTCTTCTGATGCGGGCGATGCGTTCGTGGCTTTGACCGACGGACAGGTTCGGATTTCTGCCGTGGAAGAGGCCTTTCTGTTCTTTGCCTGGTTGATTGCGATGGATGAGGTGATTTATCTCGCTCTGCATGAACCAGACACTCGATTTGTAATGTCTTGTTGCTTACTTGGATTTTGTTTCGGGCCCATGCGCAGGATTGGGATTAGGGTTCTCCGGCTTGACTGGATCTGCTGAGGTTGTTGACTGCTGGGGTGTTTTCCGAGGTAATCTGTCTCGCCGTGCACTGTCTTTTACACTCGATTCGTAATCTCCTGCTGCTTATCCATATTTTGTTTCCATCCGACGCGCAGGGTTCTGGTGTTTGGTCGTCGCGTCGTTCGGCTTCCAAGGGACTGGATCTGTTGGGATTGTTGCTTGCTGGAGTGTTTGCCGACGGTCCCGGAGCAGGTAATTTCTTGCTTCCTTCTGCTGGCTGCTTGCTGTTGTTTGGTTGATTTGGTTGTTTCCTAAGAGTGTCCCGTAGATGGTCACGGGTCTTGATTCCTAGCTATTTGGTCGTTGCTCTGTACGTGTCAGCCTATGCATGGAGTTGTGAGGATATGGATGGTCCATGTTGGCTGGATTTGATTTTCTTGTGTTGATTGGTGGCTTACTGTTAGTGGCTTTGTGATTAATTGTGATTATTAGTCTTAGGCTAATTTTGGTGACCTGTGATTCGTTCTAGGCTAATTTAATTTTGGCGATATATACTTGTGTGGTGTGGTGTAGATGGTTAGGCGTTATTTTTTCTGAACACGATGAACTAATGTTTGTTGCTGGCTTTTCTTTTTTCTTTTTTGTGTGGAGTGGGTTTGCTTTTTGATGGGTACTATCTGTGGTAGGATGTTTGCTATGAGTTATTCCTATGTGCATCTGTTGGATGTTGTCGCCTCTCAATGCCGTTTGTCATTCCATTCCTACCTGCAAGAGGTTATGGAAGACGGCATTTTGCTTGGTGGAGTTGAGATTGAGGTTGACGTTCCTGAAGGTGATGCACTAACGGTTAGGAGATTTTTCTGGTCCCAAGCCAGTGTCTGCTTGTTCATTTATGAAAATGCGGCTTTCCAAGCAATTTGTTTTTTGCAGGGGTGTATGGTTTTGTCGTCTTGGATTACAACTACAATAGTATGTCTACCTATCGAGAGCTTGCTCGCTCTATAGTTATTCTAGCTGCGTCGTTGGTCAAGAGCACGATGTCTGATGCCTGTGCTGATGTGTCTGTCGTTGTGGGTGACGTCGATGTCGCTGCGCAGCGACAGATGCTGCATGTTGCCTATGTATGAGTCGTTGTTATGTACGATATAAAGTGCGGCTGGGATATTGTAATGCCTGGTTATGTTATTTATATGTACTCGCGTACATCCAATAAATTCGTTGTTAGCTCCTATTGTTTTATGAATTGTGTTTTTTTTGTTGAGACTTCGTATCTGTATTACTATTTCTTCGCATCTTTATTTATCTTGCTGCTAAGTGATAATATTCTGCTCTGTGGCCTAGCTGGATGGTGATGTTTATATCCTTGCTGATTTGTATCGTTCGCATATGTATGTCTTGTTGTTAACTTATAATACCCTGTCCCGCGTACTGTCTGGATGGTGATGTTTATAATTTTGCTGTTTCATGGCGTTCGGTCTTGGATTACCGTAACGTAGTGGAGCTCTTGTCTGTGGACGTTTGTCTAAGGCGGTGTTTGTATGGTGGGTGAGAATGGTGATGGTCATCGCGGAGGGGTTGGTCAGGGGCGAGGCGCGTGCCGTGGGAGGATAGCTAACCGCAGACCTGACGGTGCTGGCCTAGGTGATGGTCCTTCTGTTGGCCGTGGGTTTGCCTTGGGAAGGGGTGTGCCTCTGGCCAAGATGGGGCCTCCGCACACGGACCTCTGGCTATTCGTGGGGGTGCTGCCAACCGCATACCTGACCCAAGTTGTGCTATATTTACTCGAGGCGGAGTTAATGGACGAGGTGGTGTCTTTGCTGGGGGAGGCGGTGTTGCTCATCCTAAGGGTGTTGGACGGGGTCCTGTTGCGTGAGGCCGGGGTCCTGGTCGGGCGGCTCCTCCTGTTGCCGGGCGAGACCGGGGGCCTGGTCGGGCGGCTCCTCCTGCTGCCGGGCGAGGCCAGGGGCCTGGTCGGGCGGCTCCTCCTGCTGCAGGGCGAGGCCGGGGCCTGGTCGGGCGGCTCCTCCTGCTGCAGGGCGAGGCCGGGGGGCTGGTCGCGCGATTCATGTCATTGTCGGCGTGGCCGGGGGGCTGGTCGTGCATTTGGTGTTGCTCCGGCGTGTGGCCGTGGCGGTGCTCGTGCGCCTACTGCTGCTCCAACGATGTGCCCTGCTGCTGTCGCTAAACAATATGTGCCACGCGTTCCTCCTGGATTTTCTCCTCGAAAGCGTAGACGTATGTATTAGCTCCTTCTTGATGATATTTTCCACCTCCTATAGTATTGTTTTATGTTTTTTTGATTCTTTCATGTTTCCCGTGATACTTGGCCCTCCCTAGGTGATAGTTGGTTTCCCTATTTGAGTTCGTTTGAGACGGCCTTGAATCGCAAGAGGCATAGGGTGAGACTTCACCTGATTCATTTTGGATACGAAGGTGCTTGTGGTGCTGTGGTCCCATTGTTGGTTATTTATTTGTGTTGTGTGTTGTCTTATGTTAGTCTGGTTGTTTCGTTATAGAGCATACTGTTTATGGTCCTATGCCAGAAGATTGGCGAGGTTATTCAGCCGTATTTGCCGAGTCTCTTAAAGGTATTAGTCATCGGTTCCTGTATCTATAATGGTTGATATATTCGTGTATGTGTGCTTGTTTTCATGTGCTTTATGGAGTTTCTTTTTCTTCCATGTCTTTTTGGGTCTATTAGCTTCCTATGCGGATAGATCGTATTATGGCCCTCCGAATTTCCTGTGTCGATACTGTGGTGCCTCTTTCTGGTATAATGAACGGGTTAAATCTAAGTCGTCTTAGACAAAGCGCAAGATGGTTTACCACCTCTGCTGCAAAGGTGCTAAGGTTTATATTCCTCCTTTCAAGGATCCCCCGGCTTATCTCCGGGAGCTTCTTCGCTTTGATGGAACTGCTCGTGCCAAAAAATTCCTCCGAAACATACGTCAATACAACTATATGTTCGCTTTCACTTCCATGGGTGCTACCATTGATCATTCGTTAGATGGTACACGTGGGCCTAAGGTATTCAAAATAAGTGGTCAGGTGTCTCATCGTATAGGGTTGCTCTTGCCAAAAGGTGATGATGCCCCTAAATTTGCTGAGATGTATATACATGACCCGTCTAATGAGATTGATCATAGAATACGTGCTTTAAATCCTGAGAACAAACCTGATGGAAGTATTGATAGGAGCGTAGTTGTTGGTCTAAGAGACATGCTTAACGATTCCAATCCATTGGTGAAAACCTTTAGAAAGGCTAGCAGTATTATGGAGAATCCTGGTGATGAACCTGTTGAGGAAATTTCGATTAGCATAATTGGTCCTGCGGAGGGCGATAGTCCACAGTATAGCCTGCCTACTACTGCTGGACTTGCTGCTTTGATTGTTGGTGATCTTACGATAGAGAAGTCTTCCCGGGATATAATAATTTCTAGCTGCTCGGAAGGTCTTCAACAGATTTCTTCTTTGAATACTACTTTCATGCCTTTGCAGTACCCGTTGCTTTTTCCTTATGGAGAGAGGGGGTTCCAGATAGATGTTCCTTATTTGGTTGTCCCTGAAGATGCTGATGATGGGCATGATGTCTTGGTTGATCCTATCCACGATATTACGTTAGACACCACGTCTACTTTTATATCCCAACTGGTCAGCCTCCTCCGTTGGATGTAGGGTCTACTTCTCGTGTCCCACGTGGTCAGGCTCCTCCGTTGGATGTAGGGTCTGCTTCTCGTGTCCCACGTGGTCAGGCTCCTCCGTTGGATGTAGGGTCTGCTTCTCGTGTCCCACCTGGTCAGTCTCCTCCGTTGGATGTAGGGTCTGCTTCTCGTGACCCACCTGGTCAGGCTCATCCATCAAATGTAGGGTCTGCTTCTCGTGACCCACCTGGTCAGGCTCATCTGTCAGATGTAGGGTCTACTCCTCGTGACCCGCCTGGTCAGGCTCATCCGTTAGATGTAGGGTCTGCTTCTTGTGACCCCCTGGTCAGGCTCATCCGTCAGATGTAGGGTATGCTTCTCATGTCCCAACTGTTGGAAATATGCCCTAGAGGCAATAATAAATTAGTTATTATCATATTTCCTTGTTCATGATAATCGTTTATTATCCATGCTATAATTTTATTGATCGGAGACTTAAATGCATGTGTGGATACATAGACAAAACCATGTCCCTAGTATGCCTCTAATAGACTAGCTCGTTGATCAAAGGATGGTTAAGGTTTCCTAGCCATGGACATGAGATGTCATTTGATAACGGGATCACATCATTGGGAGAATGATATGATGGACAAGACCCAAATTACAAACGTAGCATATGATCGTGCCAGTTTATTGCTGCTGTTTTCCGCATGTCAAGTATATGTTCCTATGACCATGAGATCATGCAACTCACTGACACCGGAGGGATACTTTGTGTGTATCAAACGTCGCAACGTAACTGGGTGACTATAAAGGTGCACTACAGGTATCTCCGAAGGTGTCTGTTGAGTTGGCATGGATCAAGACTGGGATTTGTTACTCCGTGTGACGGACAGGTATCTCAGGGCCCACTCGGTAATGCAACATCACAACAAGCCTTGCAAGCAATGTGACTAATATGTTAGCCACGGGATCTTGCATTACGGAACGAGTAAAGAGACTTGCCGGTAACGAGGTTGAACTAGGTATGGAGATACCGACGATCGAATCTCGGGCAAGTAACATACCGAAGAACAAAGGGAACGTTATACGGGATTGATTGAATCCTTGACATAGAGGTTCGACCGATGAAGATCTTCGTAGAATATGTAGGAACCAATGTGGACGTCCAGGTCCCGCCATTGGTTATTGGCCGTAGAGGTGTCTCGGTCATGTCTACATAGTTCTCGAACCCGCAGGGTCTGCACACTTAAGGTTCGGTGACGTTTCGGTAGTGTAGAGTTATGTATGGTGGTGACCGAAGGTTGTTTGGAGTCCTGGATGAGATCCCGGACATCACGAGGAGCTCCGGAATGGTCCGGAGGTAAAGATTCATATATAGGAAGTCCCAGTTTGGTCGCCGGAAAAGTTTCGGGCTCATCGGTAGTGTACCGGGAGTGCCGGTAGTGTACCGGGAGACCACCGGGAGGGGTATTTCGACCTAAGAGGCTTTATGGGCTGTAGGAGGATGAATACCATCCCTTAGTGGGCTGGTGAAAGTCCTACACAAAGCCCATGAGGCTGGGAAGAAAATACCAAAAGGAAAAAGATGGAAAAAGGCAAAAAAGGGCCAAATAAGGAAGGAGTCCTATCCTACTAGGAGTGGAGGAGGAGGACTCCTTCCTCCTTGGTTTGGCCGACCCAAGGGCTGACTTTTTGGCAGCCAAGCCTCCTACTCCTCTCCTCCTATATATACTAGAGGATTTTAGGGTTTTGGCACAAGATTTTCAGCCACGTGCCACCCGTTCCTCTAGTGCATAGCTTCTCCTCTAGATCGGTTTTCTGCAGTGCTTAGGCGAAGCCCTGTCGGAATAGCTCCACCACCATCGCCGAAGCGCCGTCACGCTGCTGGAGAACTCTTCCTCCTCTCCGCCTCCTCTTGCTGGATCAAGATGGTGGAGATCGTCATCAAGCTGCACGTGTGCTGAACGCGGAGGTGCCGTCCGTTCGGTACTAGATCGGAAGGATCGTGATCAAGGACACGGGACATTCGTGATCGAATCGCGGGACGGATCGTGACGAGATCATAGGACGTTTCGTGATTGGTTCGCGGGACGGTTCGTGATTAGATCGCGGGACGCTTGGCGATTTGGATCGTGAAGAAGTTCGACTACACCAACCGCGTTTCTTAACACTTCCCGCTTAGCGATCTACAAGGGTACGTAGATCCACTCTCCCTCTCGTAGATGCTCATCACCATGGATAGGTTTGCGTGTGCGTAGGAAATTTTTTGTTTCCCATGCGACGTTCCCCAACAGTGGCATCATGAGCTAGGTTGATGGTTCGATGAGATCTCGAGTAGAACACAAAAGGTTTGTGGGCGTTGATGCTAAGATTGCTTCCTCCCTTGGTCGTGTTTTGGTTCAGCAGTATTGTGGGATGAAGCGGCCCGGACCAACCTTACTCGTACGCTTACGAGAGACCGGTTCCCTCAACTGCACTTGTTGCAACAGATGGCTAGCGGGTGTCAGTTTCTCCTACTTTAGTTGGATCGGATTCGACAAAGGCGGTCCTTGAGAAGGTTGAAAATCAAACTAATGTATCACCGTTGTGGTTTATGCGTAGGTGAGAATCGTTCTTGCTAGATACCCATAGCAGCCACGTAAAACATGCAACAACAATTAGAGGACGTCTAACTTGTTTTTGCAGGGTATGTTGTGATGTGATATGGCCAATTACATGATGTGATATATGTGATGTATGAGATGATCATGTGATGTATAGAATTTCACGACTTGCACGTAGATGAGTACGGCAACCGGCAGGAGCCATAGGGTTATCCTTAATTATTGTATGACCTGCGTGTCAATCATTAAGTGCTATGTAATGCTTTACTTTATCGCTAAGCGGTAGCAATAGAAGTAGAAGCAGGGCTGGCGCCACAACCCCAATGGCAGCACATTGATGGAGATCAAGATGATGGAGATCATGGTGTTGTGCCGGTGACGATGGAGATCATGCCGGTGTTTTGAAGATGGAGATCTTAAACACAAGTTCATGGCCATATCATGTCACTTATGATTTGCATGTGATGTTAATCCTTTTTATGCACCTTGTTTTGCTTAGGACGACGGTAGCATTATAAGGTGATCCCTTGCTTAATTTCAAGATAAATTGTGTTCTCCCTGAGTGTGCACCGTTGCGAAAGTTCGTCGTGTTGAGACACCACGTGATGATCGGGTGTGATAGACTCTATGTTCACATACAACGGGTGCAAGCCAGATTTGCACATGCAAAACACTCGGGTTAAACTTGACGAGCCTAGCATGTACAGACATGGCCTCGGAACACAAGAGACCGAAAGGTCGAACATGAGTCATATAGTAGATATGATCAACATAATGATGTTCACCATTGCAGCCACCTCAACTCACGTGATGATCAGACTTGAGTTGGTGAATTTGGATCATGTATCACTCGAATGATCGGAGGGATGTCAATTTGAGTGGGAGTTTCTTAAGTAATATGATTAATTGAACTCATTATCATGAACATAGTCAATAGTGTCTTTGCAAATTATGTTGTAGATTACTAGCTCGCGTTGTAGCTCCCTTAAATTTTTATATGTTCCTAGATAAATAGAGTTGAAAGATGTTGGTAGCAATATTGCGGACTGGGTCCGTGATCTGAGGATTGTCCTCATTGCTGCACAGAAGGCTTATGTCCTTAATGCACCGCTCAGTGCGCCACCCCCTCTAGCGTCGTCTGTAGATGTTGTGAACATCTGACAGGCACGTTTCGATGACTACTTGATAGTTTAGTGCGTCATGCATTACGACTTAGAATTGAGGCTCCGAAATGTTTTGAACGTCACGAAACATATGAGATGTTCTAGGAGCAGAGATTGTGATCTCAGGCTCGTGCCTGTGTTGCGAGATATGAGATCTCCAACAAGCTTCTTTGCCTGTAAGATGAAGGAGAATAGCTCAATCGTTGAACATGTACTCAGATTGTCTGGGTACTACAATCGCTTGAATCAAGTGGGAGTTGATCTTCCAGATAAGATAGTGATTGATATAGTTCTCCAAGTCACTGTCACTAAAGCTACTAGAACTTAGTGATGAACTATAAAACACCAGGGATAGAAGTATTGATCCCTGAGTTGTTCGCGATGTTTGACACCGCGAAGGTAGAAATCAAGAAGGAGCATCAAGTGTTGATGGTTAATCAAACCACTAGTTTCGAAAAGGGCAAGAGCAAGGAGGGAAACTTCATGGATAGCAAGTCAGTTGCTGCTCGAGTGAAGCAACCCAAAGTTGAACTCAAACCCGAGACTAAGTGCTTCTATTATGAGGTGAGAGGTCGCTGAAGCGGAACAACCCTAGATACTTGGTAGATAAGAAGGCTGGCAGCATCGACAAAAGTATATTTGATATACGAGTTATTGATGTGTACCTTTCTAGTACTCCTAGTAGCACCTGGGTATTGGATACCAGTTCGGTTGCTAAATGTTAGTAACTCAAAATAAAAGCTATGGAATAAACCGAGAACTAGCTAAGGGTGAGGTGACGATGTGTGTTGGAAATGTTTCCAAGGTTGATGTGATCAACATCGCACGCTCTCTCTACCTTCAGGATTAGTGACGAACCTAAATAAATGTTATTTGGTGTTTTGTGTTGAGCATGAACATGATTAGATCATGTTTGTTGCAATACGGTTATTCATTTAAGTCAGAGAATAATGGTTATTTTGTTTACATGAATAATACCTTCAATGGTCATGCACCCAGTGAGAATGGTTTGTTGAAATCTTGATCGTAGTAATACACATGTTCATAACATTGATGTCAAAAGATACAAAGTTAAATAATGATAGTACCACATACTTGTGGCACTGTCGCAAAATGTCATATTGGTATAAAGCGCATGAAGAAACTCCATGCTGATGGATACTTGGACTCATTCGATTTTGAATCGGTTGAGACATGTGAACCATGCCTCTTGGGCAAGATGACTAAAGGACCCCGTTGGATGGAGCGGGCAAGTGATTCATTGGAAATGATACATGTTGATGTATGCAATCTAGTGAGTCTTGTAGCGTGCAGTGGATATCGTTATTTTCTTACCTTCACTGATGATTTGAGTAGATATAGTGTATGTTTACTTAATGAAACACAAGTCTGAATCGTTTGAAAGGTTCAAGCAAATTCAGAGTGAAGTTTAAGATCATCGTGACAAGAAGATAAAAATGACTGCGATATGATCGTGGAGGTGAATATCTGAGTCACGAGTTTGGCATACAACTTAAGACAATGTGAAAGTTGTTTCACAACTAAACGCCACCTGGAACACCATAGTGTGATGGTGTGTCCAAACATCATAGTTATGCTCTATTGGACATTGTGCGTGCTATGATGTCTCTTATCGTTTTACTACTATAATTTTGGGGTTATGCATTAGAGACAACTACATTCACTTTAAATAGGGCACCATCTAAATCCGTTGAGATGACATCGTGTGAATTATGGTTTGATAGAAACCTAAGCTGTCATTTCTTAATATTTGGGGCTATGACACTTGTGTGGAAAATGTTTTCACCTAATGAGGTCGAACCCAAGGCGGACAAATGCATCTTCATAGAATACCCTAAGATCAGTTGGGTGAACCTTCTATCTCAGATCCAAGTGCAAAGTGTTTGTTACTAAAACGGATCCTTTCTCGAGGAAAAGTTTCTCTCGAAATAATTGAGTGGGAGGAAGATAGAACTTGATGAGGTTGTTAAACCTTTGTTCAACCAGAGAGTAGCGCAGCGCAGAATGTTGTTTCTGTGAAGCCTACGTTAGTTGAAGAGGAAGTTAATGATGATGATCATGAAGCTTTAGGATCAAGTTACTATTGAACTTCGTAGGTCGACAAGGATGTGTACTGCTCCTAAGCGGTACGACAACCCTGTCTTGGAGGTCATGTTGTTGGACAACGATGAACCTACGAGCTATGGAGAAGCGATGATGAGCCCGGATTCCGACAAATGGTTGGAGGCCATGAAATCCGAGATAGAATCCATGTATGAAAACCAAGTATAAACTTTGGTAGACTTGCTCGTTGGATGACAGGTCGTTGAGTACAAATGGATCTTTAAAATGAAGACAAACGCTAATGGTAATTATCACCATTTGTAAAGCTTGACTTGTTGCAAAGTTGTTTGTGACAAGTTCAAGGAGTTGACTGCGATGAGACTTTCTCACTCGTAGCGATGCTAAAGTCTGTTGGAAATATGTTAGCAGTTGCTGCATTTTTCAATTATGAAATCTAGTAGATGGATGTCAAAACATCGTTTCCTTAACGGTTTTACTTGAGGAAAGGTTGTATGTGATACAACGAGAAGGTTTTGTCAGTCCTAAGGATGCTAAAAGGTGTACAAGCTTTAGTGATCCTTCTATGGACTGAAGCAAGCATCTCGGAGTTGCAATATGCACTTTGATGAGGTGATCAAAGTTTTGAGTCTATGCAAAGTTTATGAGAAACTTGTATTTACAATAAAGTGAGTGGGAGCACTATAGAATTTCTGATAAGTATATGTGGATGACATATTGTTGATCGGAAATAATGTAGGATTTCTGGAAAGCATAAATGGTTGTTTGAAAAGTGATTTTCAAAGGAAGACCTGGATAAAGCTACCTAATTGTTGAGCATCAAAATCTATAGAGATAGATCAAGATGCTTGATGAGACTTTCAATAAATACATACCTTGACAAGATTTTGAAGAGTTCAAAATGGATCAGTCAGAGAAAGAGTTCTCGCCTGATTTATAAAGGTGTGAAGTTGAGTAAGACTCAAAGCTCGACAACGGCAGAAGAAAGAGAAAAGACGAACGTCGTCCCCTATGCCTTAGCCATAGGCTTTGTGTAGTATGCCATGCTGTGTACCGCACCTGTGTGTGCCTTGCCATGAGTCTGTCAAGGGGTACTAGAGTGGTCCAGGAGTGGATCACTAGACAGTGGTCGAAATTATTCTTAGTAACCAGAGGACTAAGGAGATGTTTCTCGATTATGGAGGTAATAGAGAGTTCGTCGTAAAGAGTTACGTCGATGCAAGCTTTAAACACCAATCTGGATGGCTCGTAGTAGCAATCTGGATACGTATAGTGGAGCAGCCATTTGGTAAAGTACCAAGTGGAGTGTGGTAGCAGTGTTTACGGTTTGAGATAGATTTGCAAAGTACACACGGATTTGAATGTTACGGACTCATTGACTATAAGACCTCTCTCACATGCAAAGCATGATCGAACTGCAGAACTCATTGGGTGTTAGATTCATAACAATGCGAATCACATGGTGAGGTGAACTAGATTATTGACTCTAGTGCAAGTGGGAGACTGTTGGAAATATGCCCTAGAGGCAATAATAAATTAGTTATTATCATATTTCCTTGTTCATGATAATCGTTTATTATCCATGCTATAATTGTATTGATCGGAGACTTAAATGCATGTGTGGATACATAGACAAAACCATGTCCCTAGTATGCCTCTAATAGACTAGCTCGTTGATCAAATGATGGTTAAGGTTTCCTAGCCATGGACATGAGATGTCATTTGATAACGGGATCACATCATTGGGAGAATGATGTGATGGACAAGACCCAAATTACAAACGTAGCATATGATCATGCCAGTTTATTGCTGCTGTTTTCCGCATGTCAAGTATATGTTCCTATGACCATGAGATCATGCAACTCACTGACACCGGAGGGATACTTTGTGTGTATCAAACGTCGCAATGTAACTGGGTGACTATAAAGGTGCACTACAGGTATCTCCGAAGGTGTCTGTTGAGTTGGCATGGATCAAGACTGGGATTTGTTACTCCGTGTGACGGACAGGTATCTCAGGGCCCACTCGGTAATGCAACATCACAACAAGCCTTGCAAGCAATGTGACTAATATGTTAGCCACGGGATCTTGCATTACGGAACGAGTAAAGAGACTTGCCGGTAACGAGGTTGAACTAGGTATGGAGATACCGACGATCGAATCTCGGGCAAGTAACATACCGAAGAACAAAGGGAACGTTATACGGGATTGATTGAATCCTTGACATAGAGGTTCGACCGATGAAGATCTTCGTAGAATATGTAGGAACCAATGTGGACGTCCAGGTCCCGCCATTGGTTATTGGCCGTAGAGGTGTCTCGGTCATGTCTACATAGTTCTCGAACCCGCAGGGTCTGCACACTTAAGGTTCGGTGACGTTTTGGTAGTGTAGAGTTATGTATGGTGGTGACTGAAGGTTGTTTGGAGTCCCGTATGAGATCCCGGACATCACGAGGAGCTCCGGAATGGTCCGGAGGTAAAGATTCATATATAGGAAGTCCCAGTTTGGTCGCCGGAAAAGTTTCGGGCTCATCGGTAGTGTACCGGGAGTGCCGGTAGTGTACCGGGAGACCACCGGGAGGGGTATTTTGACCTAAGAGGCTTTATGGGCTGTAGGAGGATGAATACCATCCCTTAGTGGGCTGGTGGAAGTCCTACACAAAGCCCATGAGGCTGGGAAGAAAATACCAAAAGGAAAAAAGGTGGAAAAAGGCAAAAAAGGGCCAAATAAGGAAGGAGTCCTATCCTACTAGGAGTGGAGGAGGAGGACTCCTTCCTCCTTGGTTTGGCCGACCCAAGGGCTGACCCGTTCCTCTAGTGCATAGCTTCTCCTCTAGATCGGTTTTCTGCAGTGCTTAGGCGAAGCCCTGTCGGAATAGCTCCACCACCATCGCCGGAGCGCCGTCACGCTGCCGGAGAACTCTTCCTCCTCTCCGCCTCCTCTTGCTGGATCAAGACGGTGGAGATCGTCATCAAGCTGCACGTGTGCTGAACGCAGAGGTGCCGTCCGTTCGGTACTAGATCGGAAGGATCGTGATCAAGGCCACGGGACATTCGTGATCGAATCGCGGGACGGATCGTGACGAGATCACAGGACGGTTCGTGATTGGTTCGCGGGACGGTTCGTGATTAGATCGCGGGACGCTCGGCGATTTGGATCGCGAAGAAGTTCGACTACACCAACCGCGTTTCTTAACGCTTCCCGCTTAGCGATCTACAAGGGTACGTAGATCCACTCTCCCTCTCGTAGATGCTCATCACCATGGATGGGTTTGCGTGTGCATAGGAAAATTTTTGTTTCCCATGCGACGTTCCCCAACACCAACTAGTGAGCCATTTGCTCCTGATATCTTGGTTGACCAGTCTCCTGATGGTGGGAAGAAGAATAGGATGACTATGCAGGATTATTATCATTTTATGTGTCATTATAAGGGTGATCAGCCTAATCCATATTTGTGTTACGGTTTGTTGTCTTCTTAGTCTGTTGTGGATGCACGTGCATGTATAGATGAGAACAGGCTTTGGTATATATTAAGAAATCAGGATATGATTAGGGCTGAACATTTGCAAGGTATCACTCATGCCATTAATGATGGATGTGTTGACGGCGCTCTTGTTGAAAAAAACATTTTGCCATCCAGCCGGGTGCCATATGTCGGGTGCACGGTCCCCATTATTACAAGGAGAATTTCCAAGACGGTCTTGCCATATGTCGGGTGCACGGTGCTCGTGATATCTTTACTACTTTCACCTGTAATCCGAAGTGGCCTGAGATCACAGCTGCATTGGAGCCAGGGCAGCATCCCTCTGATAGGGCTAATGTTATTGTTAGGGTGTACCATATGAAACTTGTGGAATACTTAGAAGAGATCAAGTGTGGGAATGCTTATGGTCTTGTCAAGGCTGGTACTGTGTTTTTTCTTTTTTCTACGAAGATAATGCATGTTCTGTTATTTGTGATATTTTTTTAGCCGCCATGTTGTATGATACGTTTGTCTTCTCACGTGGCTTTTATGTGTCTCTTTTCAGTGTTGTATACTGATGAATTCCAGAAGAGGGGGCTGCCGCACGCTCATATATTGGTTTGGCAGAAGGGAGATCAAGGTGAGATTGGTGTTGAAAGTATAGATTCCTTTATCTCTGCTGAAATACCAGACCTGTTAGCAGACCCCCTAGGCTATGTGTTGGTTTCTGAGTTCATGATGCATGGGCCATGTGGTAAGATGAACGAAAAATGTGTTTGCATGAAAAAGGGTTCTTTTTCTAAGCATTTTCCAAAAGAGTTTAGAGATGAAACAATTATAGATGACATGGGATTTGCCTTATATCGACGTCGTGATGACGGTCGAACCATCTTTAAAAATGGCAATTATCTTGACAATAGGCATGTAGTTCCTTATAACATGGCTTTGCTTAAACAGTTTCAGGCCCACATTAACGTAGAGTGGTGTAATAAGACTCAAGTCATGAAATACTTGTTTAAATATGCTACAAAGGGCGTTGATTACTCTAAGGTAGTTTTAGAGCGTTCTAAAAAAACAGGTGTGGATGGTGATGTTCCCGTTGATGAGGTACAAGAGTATTTGCGATGTCGTTACATTGGTGAGTATGATGCATTATGGCGTATATTTGGTTTCCAGATACATGTTAGGGTGCCTTCTGTGGAGAGGTTGGTCATTCATCTTCCTGGCATGAATGTTATTCGTTTTCTTCCTGGTGTTGATCTTACTACGGTTGCTAATTCTGACAAGTTGAAAAAAACTATGCTGACTAAATGGTTTGTTGCAAATGAATTGTACGAGCATGCCCGGCCATCAACTTATTGTGATTTTCCAATTGAATGGACTTGGGACTCTATGAACAGATCATGGCACGAAAGAGGCGGTGGTGAAAAAATTGGTCGCATATATTATGTTTGTCCTACGAAAGGAGAGTTGTACTACTTGCAAATGCTTTTGATGTTTGTTAAGGGTGCTAGATCTTTTATAGACCTTAGGACATATGATGGGTGCGTGTACAATACTTTTAAAGAGGCATGTGGTGCAAGAGGTTTATTGGGATGTGCAATGAATGGTACATGGCATTTGACGAGGCTGTGGTTTGGGGGTTTGGAAACCGTCTTAGACAGTTGTTTGTCACTATGCTCATAAACTGTCATGTTAGGGACGAAAATAATTTCTTTGAACGCTATTGGGTGAGCATGGCAGATGATATTCAACATACAGTGTGCTCCGCATTAGATAATCAAGCTTACGAGGTTCCTGTTGGTAGGCTTAGAAAACATGCTTCTTGATGAGTTGGTTGGCATATTTTGAAATCATGGCTCTGATATACATAGGTTCAATCTGCCATCCCAAAAAATTGATGATAGCGATGCCCCTTTTGTTGATAACAGGTTAATCCACGAGGAAATGTCGTACGATCATGTTTCTTTGGCTAGAGAGGCACCTGTTATGTTCCGTAGTTTAAATCCTGATCAGGTAGACGCTTATGAGGTGATTGTTGATTGTGTTCAGTTGGCAAAACCGGGTTTTTTCTTTGTTTCTGGGTATGGAGGTACTGGGAAAACCTACCTTTGGAGTTCATTATGTGCTTTGCTTAGAGGTGCGAGAAAAATTGTCCTTACAGTTGCATCATCAGGTACCGCATCTTTGCTATTGCCTGGTGGAAGGACTGCTCATTCCCATTTTAAAATACCAATTAACATTGATGATGAGATGTTATGTGATATTAAATGAGGTTCTCACCTTTGCAAATTATTTGAGGCGGTGTCTTTAGTTATTTGGGATGAAGCGCTTATGGCACATAGAAAGTGTTTTGAGGCTGTAGATAGGACGTTACGTGATATATTTTCCTCACATGATGCATCAAGTGCGGATCTCCCGTTTGGTGGAATGGTCATGGTTCTAGGAGGGGACCTTAGACAAATATTGTCGGTTATTGAAGGGGGTACTAGGCCTCAATACGTTGATGCAGCCATTACAAACTCTCCGCTATGGCGTCATGTTCGTACATTGTCCCTTACCATTAACATGCGGTTGGCCATGCCGGATGCTGACACCAGGGTGCAGGAAGATGCTGCTTTATTCAGTAGATGGGTCTTAGATCTTGGCGAAGGGAAACTACGTGTTACAAAGCAAGGTGATCAGACCAGAGCTTCTTGGATACGGATACCGGATGATATGTTGGTTCAAACTGATGGAGATCCGATATCTGGCATTGTTTCTTCCATTTACAACGGCTTTGCGCGTAATTATCTAAAACCTGACTATCTGCGAGAAAGGGCCATTTTGGCAACGACCAATGACTTTGCCGAGGAAATTAATGTCCATGTCATGGGTTTAGTCCCAACTCCTAGTAGAGATTATTTGAGTGCCGATTCCATAGATAATTCTGGAGATTGCGTTCAGGAGGAAAATGTATTCTATCCTGTGGAGTATTTGAACGGTTTGAAAATCATTAATTTTCCATGTCACAGGCTTACTCTTAAGAAGGGAGTTCCGATTATGCTGCTGAGAAATTTGTGCCAAGCAAATGCTCTTTGTAATGGCACGCGGCTTATTGTAAAAGACCTGGGCGATCGCGTTATTGAGGTTGTCATAATAACAGGATCCCATGTAGGTGAAACTGTCTATATCCCTAGGATTGAATTGACGTCTAAATAGACAAGGTCATCGTTTGTGCTTCGACGTCACCAGTTTCCGGTGCGTGTGTGTTATGCCAGACAATCAATAAAAGCAAGGGCCAGACACTCTCTTCGGTTGGTGTATATCTTAAGAAACCCGTCTATACCCATGGCCAGCTGTATGTGGCAGTGTCTCGTGTTACCTCAAAGGATTCCTTGAAAATCCTTGTAATTGACGAGGACGGTACCTGTGGTGCCAAGACGAAAAACGTTGTCTTCCTAGAGATCTTTCGATCTGCTGGGATGACATAGTGCTTGTGCATGTTGGTTTGTATTTTGTACTGTATACGATCAGGCTTTTGGTAATCTACTATCTATGTGCTTTTTCTGATCGAGTTTTATTTTGGTGTTCACGAACAGAAATAGGATTCCTTTGATCTAAGGTCTTTTTTGTTCTGTCTTAATAATGTATTTCTTTTACATGATTAGGATCTTCCTGATATGTGTACCTATTGTGCTTTATACCTTACAACCATCATGTATTCTCTTGTGTTGTACTTTTGTTGTGTCCTTGATGCAGATGTCGATCACTGCTTTGGCTGATCTTGTCCCGGGAAGTAACCGTCTCACTGTTCGTGTTTTTGTCTCGCGGATGTGGCAGCATCGTGGAGCCACTGATGTTGGGACCATAAAGCACACTGACTTGGTCCTCCTGGACGCTGAGGTAGTTGCTTTGTCCTTGTGGATTATGTTCCTTACTGTTTTTACCGTTCCGTGTTGTTTGAAGATGATACAAGAAAATAGTTGTCTCGCCAAGGGGGGTGTTCATGCTATTTTGTGATGCTTTGTCATTTTGTCTTGCCAGGGTAGCCACATATATGCTGAGTTCTCTGAGAAACTAGTGTCCAAGTTCATGGGTAAAATTGTCGAAGGCTATGCGTATGATATATGCCAGTTCCTGGTGTTCCCAAAAAAGTATATTTCAAGCCTATCGATTCAGAGAACATGATCAGGTTCAATAGGTTCACTACTACTGAACTAAGTGTTGAGACAGACATTGAGTTCCCATTCTGTACTTATTCGCTCACTGAGCTGGCACACCTGCCTGCACCGCTCGAGGCGCCTCCTTTCTTTACAGGTTTGTTCTTTCTGTTTTGACTTCCTTTGTTCTTTCTTCGTGTGATTGTTGACCGAGGTATCTCCATGTGGATTGTAGATGTGCATGGCCTTATCGTTGTTGTGTCAGATGCTGTTGGGGATATAACCCCATGGTGAGACCCGCCCCTGAGCACTCCGGGTCATACCTGGCGGCTCGTACGCCAGCCCAAGAGTGAGCCGTGGGGACTTAAGGCCCAAGACGCTTGGCGGCTTGACAGGATGGGCCGGCAGGTGGCCCGGATGAAGAAGACCCGGGTGTGTAAATCGCCCGGGGACAACTTGGTCAGGAAAGGCAAGAGAAGATAGAGGTAGACTCGGACATGTAATGAGAGTCGGTTACGACTTGTATGATCCATGGTCTTGACCTCCTATATAAAGGCAAGACCCGGGGTGACTTAGAGATCAGGTTATCGAGAACTAGGTCAAGCAATAGCTCCTTTGTAATCGATACATCAAGCAATACAAGCACAAGCAGGACGTAGGCTATTACCTCAACTTGAGGGGCCGAACCTGGGTAAACTCGTGTCCTTCGTCCCGACCAACCCCTTTGAGTCCATCACGTTAGCAATGGCCTCGAACCCAAGTTCGTTCACCCGGACATCTGTCGTGATAAAACCACGATAGTTGGCACCCACCATGGGGCCTGCGCTCGATGGTGTTGAGTTCTCAAAGGGCTCTCTCCCAGGGCTCGAGGGATACGTGGTCGGAAGGATGAGCAAGAGTCGCCGCGGGCGGCTCTACATCGACGACGCCAGCTAGGGGCTTTATGCCGACTCTGTGGAATATGGATTGCGCGTTCCTTTCGGCGGGATTCACGTTTTCATCGGAAAGACCGACGGATCTACACCCGGGCCGAACATCTACACCAACATCGTCGAGCCGTCTCGGCGCGTGCAACCCGCCCGTAATGTGCAGCCCGCCCGCGTTAATCCAGGCTGGAGGCACGTCTTCATAGTCTTTACTCAAGGTATGGATCTGGAAGCGACCGGGTCGCAGGAAACTCTTGTCTATTCAGAAGACGAGTCTTCAAGCGGAGAGACGGAGTCAATTTACCAGCTCCACAACGGCGGGCTCGAGGGCAATGATGAGCTTTGCCCTGAGTCAGATCGTTCTGAGTCGGACGCTCTTGGGCCGCCGGTTCACGCTACCGTATTCATGCCAGGGTCGGCCCCAGGCATGAGCAGTACAGCCGCGGGAGCGGCAACCTCCGGCGTTGACCCGCCGCCACCGGCTCAAGTTCTTCTGGATCTGATGAACAAGCTCGCGGCCCTGATGGCCACTAAAGTTACACCAGATAATCAGGCTGCCCGGAACTTAGAGATCATAAGGCTCAAGGACCAGATGGCGGAGGAGCAACAGAGGATAACCGAGCTGAAGGTCTAGATGGAGGAAGAGGTAGAATGTATTAAAACGGATGCCTTCCGCCTTGGGCTAGACCAGTAATCGGCAGTTGCGGTACATCGGACGAGGAATCAATCCCGCTTGCCAGAACGATATGAGGCTAGGAACCTCTTCAACACACCAGGAACGGGACGAGCAGCGGATGCACCTGGAAGCCGCCCGGCGGCTCGACCGACGTCTCACCCAGCCCGACGAAACCAGGCCTCACCGGTGGTCTTTCCAACACCAGCGGGTCATTATTCTAACCCAGCCGAGAACATGGTGGTCGCGGCCACCCGGCTTGAAACAATTCCTATTCCAGATGAAGCGGCTTTTGCGGAAGAGGTACCGAATGCCATTGGATACCTTCAGACGGCGACGGCCCAACAGGAGAAGTATACTTACAGCCGGAGCCGCGTCCATTCAACGCCTCTCCCAAGCCGAAGCTTTAGCCGATGCTATGAGTCGTCGGCGGTTTCCAGCAGCGATCGGCAGAGAGGACCTCCGGGGGACGATCAGCCGGCTCTAGATGCGCAAGCGCTCATGAACCGGGCAAGAAACCAGCAAGAGGCGGCAGCTTTGTCCACGACGACTCACCAAGAGCCCGTGCCCTCCGTATTAGTAGGATCAGGAGTAATGGCCAGGGCCGTGGGAGTGCCATGCTTATCGCCGGCTCTGCGAAGTGAACGGTTGCCGAAGGATTTCAAAGGACCTCGCAAAGTTACGAATTATACTTCTGATTTGCCTCCGGAGGCCTAGATCGAAAGTTATGAACTGGCTATGGAAATGCTATATGTTAGCGAGGCGATGTGTGCTAAGTACTTTATCATGATGCTTGAAGGTCCGGCTCGCACGTGGTTAAAGGGGTTGCCTCCCAATACCATCAATTCATGGGCTGAGTTAAGGGCAAGGTTCATCAAAATATTTCAAGGGACTTGCAAACAGCCTATGACCATCGTGGATCTCGATCACCGCGTCCAGAAGGAGGGTGAGTCGGCTCATCATTGGGTCCGACGGGTGTCAACCATCATCCACTCGTCTGAGCAGATCACGGCGGCCCAAGCCGTGCTCATCTTAGAGAAGAACTATCACTTCGTTCCGCTGAAGCAGAAACTTGCCCGGCTCAAGCGTACGTGTCAGGATATGGGAGAGCTCATGATGGCTCTCAAAAAGTACGCTGACTCTGATAACACGAAGGACCCAGGCTCTGATGAGGAGAAGGCCGGTTAAGGTAAGAAGAACAATCAAGGAAAAGGTGTGGTTAACAATGGTAACCAGAACAAGCGGAAGAATCCCGATGGCGGAACAGAACTGGTAGCCAATGCAAGTATCGGCCAGAATCCTCCTAAGGGCAATGGGAAGTTCAGGCCACCTTTTAATAAGAACATGACTCCCTTCAATTTAGAGGAGGCCCTTAAGAAGCCCTGTCCAGAACACAGCCATCCCAGCAAACCTTCGCCGCACGCATTGGGTGATTGCCACATTATGCAGAAGTTAAAGAATTACTACACGCAACCCAACAACCAGGGCGGTGGTCCGCCCGACGGCTCAGGACCGGGCGGGTCAGGAGCCGGATTTGGGTTCGGCGGCTCAAGGTCCGGTCATCATGGTCAAGGTAATCAAGGAGCGCATTCGCAACACTCTCGTAAGAACAACCAAAAGCATAACCAATCTGGATATCAAAGTAATCCGAAGCAGCTCAGCTCAGGCCAGTATCATGTTTTCACGACCATCCTTAACAAGCGGGATCAGAAATTACGCAAGCGAGCGGTTCATGCGGCTGCGCCGGCTCTGCCGCAGTACTTAAAGTGGTCTGAATATAATATAACGTGGAGCCGGGAAGATCACCCGCCGCGTGTTGATGACCCGGGGCGGCTGGCTTTGGTGGTTACCCCCCGAATGGGAGGATATATGGTGAATAAGGTGCTTATGGACGGAGGCAGTAGTATCAACATCCTCTATTATGACACCTTCCGGCGGATGAAGTTGCTTGTCAAGGATCTTAAGCCCTCATCCACCATTTTTCATGGTGTGGTGCCAGGCAAGTCGGCTTATTCGGTGGGCAGGATTTCTTTGGAAGTTGCCTTTGGTGACGAATATAACTATAGAGTGGAGTCCTTGTGGTTTTAAGTGGTCAAAATCAAGAGCCCTTACCATGCGTTGTTTGGGTGGCCAGCTTATGCTAAGTTCATGGCTAGGCCCTGCTATGTCTACTTACAGCTCAAGATGCCCGGGTTAAAAGGTACAATTACCGTTCATGGCAATCGGAATACGACTATTGAGTGCGAGGAAGGAGACGCGGCTTATGCAGAATCCAGTTGTGCTCACGAGGAGCTTAAGTTTTATAAGGAGAATGTCGACCCGGAGGATATGACGCTGCTAAAAAAGCCCACAACGGAGGTTGAGCCGCCCCTTAAGTTTTCGGCGGATGATACCAAGGCAATAGACTTCACACCAGGCGACTCATCCAAACAGTTCATCATTGGGGCTCATATGGATCCAAATAGGAAAGCGTGCTCATCGAATTCATCCGTGAGAATCGGGACATCTTTGCATGGAAACCTTCTGACATGCCGAGTGTCCCGAGAGAGTTCCCTGAGCACAGTCTTCATGTGGATCCTAAGTTTAAACCCATCAAGCAATTTCTATGGCGGTTCAATGAGGAGAGGCGCAAGGCCATCGGGGAAGAGGTCGCCCGGCTCTTAGCAGCGGGTTTCATCGTCGAGGTCTTACACCCGGAGTGGCTTGCTAACCCAGTACTGATGCTCAAAAAGAATGGCACGTGGCGGATGTGTGTGGATTACACGAACCTTAACAAGGCTTGTCCGAATGATCCCTTTGCTCTCCCGCGTATTGATCAGATCATTGATGCTATGGCGGGTTGCGAAAGCCTGTGCTTCCTGGATGCCTATTCAGGATATCATCAGATCAAGATGGCAGTTAAGGACCAAGAGAAGACGACTTTTATTACGCCTTTTGGAGCCTTCTGTTATGTATATATGCCTTTCGGGCTCAAGAGTGCCCAAGCAACTTATCAGCGCTGTGTGCAGAATTGTCTTCACAGTTAGATCGGGCACAATGTTCATGCTTATGTAGATGATATTGTGATCAAATCAAGGAAGAAGGAGACCCTTTTGGAAGACTTAAGGGAAACTTTTGACAATCTTCGGGTCTATAAGATGATGCTTAACCCGGCCAAATGCGTCTTTGGTGTTCCGGCTAGCAAGCTCTTGGGATTTCTGGTTTCTGAGCGTGGCATTGAGTCTAACCCGGATAAAATCAAGGCTATCACCTCTCTGGCAGAGCTGGCCTGTGTTAATGATGTCCAACGCCTGGCGGGGCGAATCGCCACGTTAAGACGGTTCGTAAGCCGCCTCGGTGAGAAAGCAATTCCTCCATCAGATGATGAAAAAGACAGACAATTTTGTCTGGAGTACGGCGGCGGGTGAAGCACGGGAGGCACTCAAGAAACAGCTCACTGAGCCACCGGTGTTGGCCGCTCCGACTGAGAAAGAACCTTTGCTCCTGTACGTGGCGGCTAACAACTGGGCGGTCAGCGCCACAATTGTGGTCGAGCGCAAGGAAGCCGGGAAGGAGTATCCGGTTCAAAGGCCAATTTATTATATCAGTGAGGTCCTGACCGAATCCAAACAGAGGTATCCACATTGGCAGAAGCTGGTGTATGGGGTGTTCATGGCCAATCGCAAGTTAAAGCACTATTTCTTAGGGCACCCGATCACTATGGTCAGCTCTGCTCCGTTGGGGGACATAATTCAGAACAGAGAAGCCACCGGTAGGATTGCTAAGTGGGCATTGGAGCTGGGACCTCTAAATCTAACATACGTGCCTCGTATGGCTATCAAATCCTAGGCCCTTGTGGATTTTATAAACGATTGGACAGAGTGTCAAGCTCTTGAGGAAAAGCCGGATAACACACACTGGACTATACATTTTGATAGATCCAAGCAGCTGGAAGGATCAGGGGCAGGAGTGGTTTTGACATCTCCCAAAGGTGATAAATTTTGTTATGTACTCCAGCTGATGTTCCCTTGCACTAACAATACGGCTGAATATGAGGCTCTGCGTCATGGTCTCAGAGTAGCTAAGGAGATGAATTTAAGCCGGGTAAGGTGTTTGGGTGACTCAAATCTTGTGGCCCAGCAAGTTTCAGGCACTTGGGATTCCAGGGACCCACGGATGGCGGCTTATCGACAGGCGGTGGATGTCATTGCTCGTCACTTCAAAGGTTATCAGGTGGATCGCATTGATCATTGCAGGAATGAGGCGGCTGATGCCTTATCACGGTTAGGCTCTCAGCAAAAGCCGGTGCCATCCAATATCTTTTGGACGTTTTATATCACCTGACTATCAAGTTGCCTTCAGAGGAAGATTTGGCTATCCCTGACCTGAAGGGGAAATTGGTGGCGGATCGACATGCTATTCCAGATTGGACTGTGCTTACCTGAACTATTTGACTCGGGGCGAATTACCTGATGAGGAAAATTTAGCCAGATAGATCACCCGGCGGTCTAAGTCGATGACAATAGTTAATGGTGAGTTGCACAAGTGCAGCGTTACCGGGGGTTTTCAGCGTTGTGTCTCACCGGAGGAAGGTCAGGAAATTTTGAATGAAATTCACGCTGGAGATTGTGGACATCACGCCGGCTCAAAAACTCTGGTAGCTAAGGCATTCCGGCATGGTTTCTTTTGGTTGACGGCTCACAAAGACGCAGAGGATCTGGTCCGCAAGTGTGGCGACTGTCAAAAATTCGGCCGGCGTGCTCATGTTCCGGCTCAAGAATTGCACATGATACCAATTACTTGGCCGTTTGTAGTATGGGGGCTTGATATGGTAGGACCTTTCAAGAGATCCAAGGATAAGAAAATGCACCTCTTGGTGGCGGTTGATAAGTTCACCAAGCGGGTAGAGGCTGAGCCAATTAGCAAGTGTGACGCGGCCACGGCGGTTCAGTTTATTAAAAAGCTGATCTACCATTTTGGTTACCCTCACAGCATCATCACTGACAATGGCACAAACTTGTCCAAGGGGGCTATGAAAAAATTCTGCGACGAAGAGCACATCCGGCTTGATGTTTCGGCACTTGCTCATCCACAGTCCAACGGCCAGGCGGAGCGTGCCAATCAAGAAATCTTGAGGGGTATCAAGCCACGGCTTATAATTCCTTTACAACGAACACCTGGGTGTTGGGTAGAAGATTTGCCTTCCGTCTTATGGAGCATCAGAACCACCCCCAACAGATCTACACGATATACACCTTTCTTCATGGTGTATGGTGCCGAGGCAGTATTACCAAGTGACATCCGGCATGACTCGCCGCGAGTGGCGGCTTAAGTTGAGGCGAACAATGAGACAACACGTCAAGACACGTTGGATGCTTTGGAAGAGGAACGAGAGCTGGCGGCTGCCTGTTCGGTGATTTATCAACAAGACCTGCGCCGCTATCATAGCTGCAGGGTCAAGACCCGAACATTTCAAGAGGGCAACTTGGTGCTATGGCTGGTTCAAGACCAGACAGATATGCATAAATTATCTCCTCCATGGGAAGGACCTTTTGCGGTCAGCAGAAACCTCAACAACGGGTCGTATTACCTCATTGACATCCGGGACGACTCAGATACTTCGGGTCAGGAGACCCGCTGGCCGTGGAACATAGCGCATCTGCGGCCTTATTACACTTAAGATTGTTGAGAATTATCACTGTACATTATCATTGTACATATCATATTTATATATGAATAAAATAGCATCCCTGCAAGCCGGGGCCTCTACCACGTCGCACATCTTCATCGATGCAAATACATTGGCTGTCGAAGGGGCTTCTTACCTTCAAGTATCGCTTATCTCACCCTAACAGCCGGCTTTATGCCATTTCCGGTTAACATGTTAGCCGCGGTCATCGAAGGGGGCTTCTTATCTTCGGGTATTGCTTATCTTACCCTAACAACCGGCATTATGCCATTCCAATTGACATGTCAGCTGCGGCTGTCGAAGGGGGCTTCTTACCTTCGGGTATCTCTTATCTCACCCTAACAGCCGACTTTATGCCATTCCCGGTTAACATGTTAGCCGCGGTTGTCGAAGGGGGCTTCTCACCAACGGGTGTCGCTTATCTCACCCTAACAACCGGCTTTATGCCATTCTAGTTGACATGTCAGTTGCGGTTGTCGAAGGGGGCTTCTTACCTTCGAGTATCGCTTATCTCACCCTAACAGCCGGCTTTATGCCATTTCTGGTTAACATGTTAGCCGTGGTTGTCGAAGAGGACTTCTTACCTTCGGGTATCACTTATCTCACCCTAACAACCGGCTTTATGCCATTCCAGTTGACATATCAGCTGCGGTTGTCGAAGGGGGCTTCTTACTTCGGGTATCGCTTATCTCACCCTAACAGCCGGCTTTATGCCATTTCCGGTTAACATGTTAGCCGCGGTTGTCGAAGGGGGCTTCTTACCTTCGGGTATCGCTTATCTCACCCTAACAACCGGCGTTCGCGCCAAAAATGTTGACAAGTCAACATTGGCTGTCGAAGGGGGCTTCTTACCTTCGGGTATCGCTTATCTTACCCTAACAGCTGGCTTTATGCCATTCCGGTTAACATGTTAGCCGCGGTTGTCGAAGGGGGCTTCCCACCTCCGGGTGTAGCTTATCTATCCCTAACAACCGGCGTTTGCACCAAAAATGTTGACAAGTCAACATAGCCATACAGGGGGCTTCCTGCCCTACGGGTGAAGCTTATCAAACCTTTATCGGCCAGATCGAGCCAAGCAATGGTCTCTGTTAGCACTTTTGGGAAGACACGGTATATTCAGGTTGCGCTTTTAAGCTGCCCTCCTAACGGTATATAGGTACATTTATGCAGGCAGGAGATTAAGCCGGTAAGGCATACAATGAGAAGGACAAGAAAGATAGCAAATATCTATTTTAAAGCCAGGCTTTCATTGTCACAAGTTCAACAAGGGCAAAAGTTGCTGCTATCCTGTTATAGACGCTCTCTGTGGAGCCCAAAATATTATCAAGTTTTTACGTCGCCCACGGCGCGTCATGGAGAGACGTCTATTACAAGTTTTCTACAAAGCAATCAGCTGGCTGGCGGGTCATCCTACTCCGGCTCTTCGGCTGCCTTGATCTAGAGATTTCCAAGTCCCAGTTGTAGTCGGTTAAAGCCGCAAAAGTTCCTTCTTCAAAGAAGGGGGACGGGTCAAGATCAGAGGCAAAGAGAGTCTTACTGCGAGCAGGTGTCAGATCCTTGCACTCAAAGAGCGGACCACGGATCCTTTTTTGATCGATGCTATAAGCCGCCTGGTAAGTTGCCAGATTGACCTCTTCTGCTAAGACGGAGGCCAAGACTTTGGAATCCTTTATGCACCAGTCATAGTCAGCGTCTGAAAATTCAGAGCCGTCGTGCTTCTTGGAGGGAAACCCATCCATCATCTCAACCAGAGTAAGCTCTGGAGCAAAAGCCAATGCCCGACTTATGGTCACAATCGCCCCCTGGCGGGCGGCTGATTTCTTCAGCTCCACAATCTGTTTTGGCATCGTTGATAGGAGCTCCAAGACACCTTTGAGAGCTGAAGGAATGTTCCCTTTATACTGCACAACCTTGATTGTGCATACCGCCCCGCAGTACAGTTGTTCTGTCAATGTGTATATAGCCTTCAAAGGCAACAGACTATCGAAGGCAAGTTGGCGGCTCCTAGGACTTGCATAAGACGGAGGCCTCGTTATGAGTCGCCAGCACAAGTCCAAAAATCCAGATTGAGCCAAGCTATTAAAAACTTACCAAAGATGGTAGCTGCCATCTTCGTGATGTGACGCTCCAAAGACTGCAGCTCGTCAGATATGATCATGAGTCACTGATCGGCATCATCCACCTGTTTAGTCAATGTAGTTTTTTCAGCCTCGACAGATTCCTTGAAGGCGATGAAGTCAGCTTTAATCTTAGCTAGCTCTTCGACAAGGAGCCGACATGTCTCGTCAGCTTCACTCTGGGCGGCTTGCTGAGTAGCTAAGTTGGTTTTTAAGCCAGCCAATTCTGACCCGGCTTCAGTTAAAGCTTCCTGCGACATATCAAAATATGGAGTACATAAGCAAGTCTCAAATAGATTGCAAGCAATATGCATGACACTTGGGGGCTAATGTCTATTTTCAAGACAGTTCCGCCTCAACTTCTACAAGATTGACCCGGAACTTGGGGGCTACATATTGGTTTTCTAAGGAGGTTCAACATGAAAGTCCCGGCTCAACTTTCGAAAAGAGAAGTTCCGGCTCAAAAAATTCAATTATTGATCCGGCCCTTGGGGCTAGGACAATGATTTGAGATCAAGTCCAAGTAGATTGAGGCCTACATATTACATGTTTCTACTTCTACTAAAATGGAAGAACCGAATTATTATCGGTCAATATTAACCCGCTCTTGGGGGCTACGTAAGGATATAAGGAGGAAAAAGGAATACCTCATATCGTCTCTTCATTAAGTTAACCAGTTTGAGCTCCAAATCCCGGCTTATAGACAGCCGGTTCATATAGCCAACATGAAGTTCGTCGACTGTCATTTTCTCTAAGGCAGGGAGCTCAAATTCCAGCTTCCTCGAAGCTTCAGCTGTTTCACTATGCTTGGTTAGCACGTGAGGTGAAGGAGAGTGCAAGCCGACGCCAGTAATCATGATGTCCGGGGCAGCGGCGTCATCAGCAGCCTTGGCAGGGCTCGGCGGCTTGGAAAGGTCCCTTTGCGGGCTCTCAAGAATAATGTCATCAGCTGTCGGCTCTGCAGAAGTCGCTGGGGGGTCCGGCTTAGCAAGCTCCGGTTCTTGAGCAGCAGGGCTAGGAGAGGACTTGTTGGTTTTCCTCCGCTTAGCTTGAGCCCCAGAAAAGACATGAAGGTCAGAATTCAAGGGTTACAACCGCCGAAGAGCCGGGCGTAAAGGCTACAAAATGCTTACAGCGGATTAATCTTCGGAGGTGGAAGAGCGGTGGCCGTAGAGTCGCGGGATGAAGGTGATCCCTGAGAGATAGTTCAGATGATATAAGGCAATGTTGAGAGTACAAAGGAAAAGCTAATAAAATCAAACAAAGATAAATACCTCTGCGGGGCGCTTCTTCGGAGCCGGGGAGTTAGGCAACCCAGACATGAGATCAGTAGAGCCGGCGCTCCGGGTCTGATGGCGGTCGACTTGCTGTTGCTTTTTCAAAAGAAATTGGAGATCCAAATGAGCAAGAGGATGAGAAAGGGGAACTTTTCGAACAACCCGCCGTATCTTCCGGGGTACAAAACATTCTGAGTCGGATGAAATATAAGTTACCTCAGGAACGTTGGCGCGGCTCATCTCTACCTCATCCTGTGAATAAGTTGTTATCAGTAAGGTGAATAATGAGGTTACAGAAAATAGTCAAACTATACCTCTGAGCCGGATGATTCTGGCGGTTCAAACCATTCTTCTTGAGGGGTGGTCTTCTTTGTCGTCTTCTTGGCTGGGGCCTTCTTCTTGCTCTTCTTCACAGGAGGAATATACTTCTTCTTCCAGAAGTCGGAGTCAGTCTGGAAAGGTATGCCGGTTAATGGTGATGAATTGACAAAGTCCTAACTAAACAGAGAGAAGAGACAATGAAGAGTCGTCTTACGTTTAGAGCCGGGTTAATGACACTAAAAGGCGCCAGCCCAATAGCGCTGCAAGCTCCTGACGTCTCACGAACAAGACTCCGGATGACAGTGGTAATATTGTCTTCGGTTAAAGTTGTCCGGCTGAAGCATAGGGAACCATCGTACTTGCCTGGATATTCGCACATGAGGCGGCTTCTCAGGCTCAAAGGCATAACTCTCCAGGAGATCTAGCAGCGGATCACGTCCAGACCCGTTAATCCATCAGCCATGAGGGCTTTAATCTTGGCGTGAGACGGCTCGTGCCTTGCACGTTCAGAAGTTGATAGCCGACCGGGAAGCTCCGAAGTTGTCTTAAGCCGGGAAGGGCGATAGCCCGGCAGCGGATGCTCACCCTCCGGGGAGGTATCCTTGCAGTAGAACCAAGTCTTATTCCAATCCTTTGGATGACTCGGCATTGGTACAGCCGGGAAGGTAATACCCCGGCGCCTCTGAATAGAAATTCCACCAAGTTCTAAGCTCGGGCCGGCCTTTACTTCAGTTTGCTGGTTCGCGTAAAAGAATTCTTGGAAGAGACCTACAGACGGCTAAGTTTGCCGATAGACCTCGTTGAGTACTTGGAAGTTGCAGATATTTGAGACGGAGTTGGGGGCAAGATCTTGAAGATGCAGCTTATAGAAATGAAGGATGTCCCAGAAGAATTTTGAGCCGGGAGGTACGAATCCACGTTCAATATGATCCGAAAAAACAACTACCTCGCCCTTCTGAGGAATGGGCTTCAGTTCATTTCCCAGAACCCGCCAATGGATGACCTCTTTGGCAGGAAGGGTGCTCGCAAGTACAAAGTCCATCAGAAACTCTTCAGTAATGCAAGAACTGACCTAGTTGCAGGAGTTAGATGCGCGAGACATGGCGGCAATTTTTAACTGTACAAAGTAACCATATATGGCGAGTCAAGAAAATGGCGAACAAATATGGGCGGCTTAAAAGGCGTAAGACCTTAAGGGTGAGACACCAAGATCCGGTTGATGAGAGCCGGAACAGCATGGTGGGTCAACATGACGAAAGGATAGGGAGAAATTTGGCTAAGTACTGAAAACTGGTTCCACGAAATATTGCTAAAATTGCGAATCTACAAAAACAAAAGAAATGTCTATATTTACAAACTTAGAGATGAACTGGTGAAAGATTGAAACAACGGGCGAAGCCGTAGTGAATCTAAAAAGCATCAGTGTCGATCTCTTACCTAGCGGCGCCATGGGGACAGGATATAATCGAGGGATCATGGACTAAACATGGCTAGCATTGACAGAACTGAGTTCTAAGAACAGCGGCGGGAGAGCTCCATGGAAACCCTACCGGAACAAGTTGCGGATATAAGGGGAGAAAGACTCACCAGCAACGGCGCGATGAAGGCAGAAGATACTCTGGATCGCGTCAGGTTGATGCAGCGGCCCTGTCGATGGCGAGGAGGAGACAGTGCCGGAGCAGGAGGCGCTAGAAACAGAAGCATCGGAAGGAAGGAGATGACGGGGTGAGCAGGAGAAAGAAAATGCCGCCCCGGGCGGTCCTATTTAATAGGGAAAAGGCGGAACGGGCACGAAAATCCAGGCGACGGATGTCGTTTGACCAAGGCGAACGCCTCGATCTTCGGGCTATTCATTTAATAAGAAGATTCGTTGCGTGCGTCAGAGGATCTTTTTTGCAGATTTGACATGACGTCACGGCGGGTCATATCCGGGCGACTTGCCGGAGAGTAAGAAGAAAGGCTGAAGTGAGCAATCTCAAATCAACCTGGGGCCTAATGTTAGGGATATAACCCCACGGTGAGACCTGCCCTGAGCGCTCCGGGTCATACCTGGCGGCTCGTACACCAGACCAAGAGTGAGCCGTGGGGACTTAAGGACCAAGACGCTTGGCGGCTCGACAGGATGGGCCGGCAGGTGGCCCGGATGAAGAAGACTCGGGTGTGTAAACCGCCCGGGGACAACTTGGTCAGGAAAGGCAAGAGAAGATAGAGGTAGACTCAGACATGTAATGAGAGTCGGTTACAACTTGTATGATCCGTGGTCTTGACCTCCTATATAAAGGCAAGACCCGAGGCGACTTAGAGATCAGGTTATCGAGAACTAGGTCAAGCAATAGCTCCTTTGTAATTGATACATCAAGCAATACAAGCACAAGCAGGACGTAGACTATTACCTCAACTTGAGGGGCTGAACCTGGGTAAACTCGTGTCCTTCGTCCCGACCAACCCCTTTGAGTCCATCACGTTAGCAATGGCCTCGAACCCAAGTCCATTCACCCGGACATCTGCCGTGATAAAACCACGACAAATGCCATGAAATATCACAGTTCAAGCAGGGTTGAGCCTTCTGTGAAACGCATTGTCACCATTAGGGATCTCAGGTCAGCTAGCAGGTCCTCTTAGTTGCTTGCTATTAGTGCTGCTAGATTTAATTATTATTATGGTGTCTCATGATATCTGCATCTTTTCCCATGCTCTATGTAGTGGTTACCAGATAAATGTTATACTCTGGGGTGAGCGTGCAACAACATTTGATGCAAAGGATATTATCGTAATTGGTGAGACTGGACCGGTCTTTGCATTGTTTATTGGTACTCTGGTAAAAAACTATGAAGGTATGTTCTTTATCGATTTTGAGATAAAATGCCTTATCTGTTTGGCCTTCTGTGCCGATTATGACACGTGTTTCTATCCTATATGTAGGTCGGAGGGGAGTTAGTGGAAGTGTAGCGTGCCGGTGGTACATTAATGAAGACATTGCTGAGATAACAGACTTTCATACAAGGTTAATTGCCTTTCACTAGAAAAATGTTTGTAGCACCCTGCTTCTTCTGCGTTGCCTTCGTGTATGATCTCATACATTCAGTTTTTTGGCTCCTAAATACAGGCTCCAGGGCAAGTTCTCTCCTATAGAGAAGATGATTTTACCAGGACAGATGGTGGATGAAGTGTCCGCACATGTTCAAATGGAGACTAAGACCGTGGCTGAGTTGCTGGCTTTAGACATCTACAGCAACAGGGTAAATCACCACAATGTACTTATCTCGTCTGGCGAGGGGGGAAGACTTCCATTGCTTTGGTGTTGTTACCTTCCTATTTTGTTGTGCGATGTGTTGTAGGATGTCCGTTTCTTCTCCTCTGTTACGTTGACTAGGCTCAGTCTGGGACAATGCTGGTGGTTCATGTCCTGTGACAAATGTCACAAAACTTCTCAGCCATATGGGTCTGTCTACAGGTGCAATGATCCAACTTGCCCATGCACCAATGTGATGCCTAGGTTCTCTTTTCTCCATTTGTCCATTGTAATCTTCGTGATCTTATTTTCATTTGACTTACACATGTATATGCTTTGTCGTAGGTATCGCATCTGCTTCGTGGGGGATGATGACACAAGTGAGGCTGAGTTTGTCTTATTTGATAGGGCAGGCAAGGACATTTTTGGTAAATCGTTGATCACCCTGCTCCGTGAAGGACATTCTAACCGGATGCCTCTTAATGAGGTTGTTCAGATAGCCCGCGGGATGGATGCCATTCCCTGTGAATTGTCTGTATTGATTGGCCGAAAGTACCGATTTGTGGTGTCTATCTCCTCAAAGAGCTTCTTGGTCGAGACAGAGGAGACTTCGTTCCAGGTCAATCGGATTGATATTCCAGTGGAGAAAGGTTCCCGCTCCATAGTTGAGTATCGCAGGGCTGAATCGTCTAAACAGTCAGATAGTGTCACGGGTTCACTGCCATATAATGCTGCTGCTGATTTGCCTCCCGTGTTTCCCTCAGAGTCTATTCCGTCACTGTCCTCACATCCCGTCTCTTGACAAGTCAAATGTACAAGCCATAATACATCTGATTCCTATTTATTTTTTCTTTTCCTTAGTTAATCTTGATGATTCTTGCTTGTTTGTTCTTTTCTTCGGTTAGTTTTGATGGTATGATTTCTTTATCTATGTTCATATTCTTGTCAGGAACCTCTTTCTCCTAGAATTCAGTCTGTCCATGGTCGATCCTCTCTAGCGTCTGTCAACAAAGTGTAAGTGATGCAAGAACATTCAAAATTAGTCAGGTCTATTTGTTTGGAAATACTGTCTATTTATTTGTTAGTTTAATATGTACTCGATTTTTATATTACATTGCCAGTTCAAAGATAGTGGCAAAGGGTAAGCTGGATAGGACTGCTATGCATGCAACGCTGCCTCCAGCTGATGCTAATAGGGTACTTACTATGTCCCGTCTTGCATATAACAAGATGATTGAAGATACATTTTCTTATTTAGCATGATGGTTTCTGCTCGTGTTTTTTTAGGTTGTCATAGACCCAGGTGTCGATCCTGAAACCCTGGGTCCTGCTGAGGCTACTTCTCTAAGGTGCTTGTCCTTTTCCAAATGGTTTGAATTGGTGGTTGTGTGTGTTAGTACAAATACACTTTGTTGTGCTTAACTGTTGGTTGTCTTTGAAGCAGTGATGGTGCAGGGGTGAAAGGCAAGGGGCCCAATGCCAAAAAAAGGCTTAAGCTCTAGAGCAACTGATGTTGGGTAATCCACCCTTTTGGTATGTATGGCTTGTCCTTGCCTCTAGCATTTGCTTGTTGGTGTGGTCTATCTGTTCTAATTTTGAATTCGTGTTTTTGTGGCTCAGGACCATGACGGTTGGCTGTGGACGTGCAATGAAACTTGGTTTGCTAGCCTAGGTGCTTCAGTGCATGCCTAATGATGAAACCACTTCTTCATACGAACCTGTCTACGTGGAGCCCTCTCGCTTAATATATTGTCGCTGCTTTATTTCCTGTAAGCAATATGTGCTGCAAATACCTTTATGTGTGGACAAGAACTACCTTATTATGTCGTGTTTGCTTGAATATGTATCGCCGATAATGTATTAGGGTGTGAGGAGGACCAGACTTGTGATGCTTGTGATTGTTATCGACGAATGACTTAATTATATCTATGTGTGGCTACGTCTGGGGTGGGTGCACGTGTCTTTGCATTGGAAAATATCTCATACATATATTTTCATTTTGCACCATTTTCTTTGCAGTTTCGCTCTGTTGGTGGTGATCTTGTACTAATATATCATTATAAATGCATATTTGATACTTCTTGTTAGATGTGCTCATATAATACAAATTAAGGAAAATCTAAGTAGTGTACAATGCACAGCCGCCCTCCCGTGCGGCGGCTCGGACGCCACACGATTCCTTTCAGGGGCAATGCACGCACGCGTGGACATGAGTAGTTGTTGCAGTTTTCCTACAATACACAGTGGGGTGCTTTTCTCACATAGGGGTTGTAGCTGGCAGGCGACTGGTACAATGCTTTTCTTTTTCATCTAGCATTTGCTATGCAAAGTGTTGTACTCCCTCCCCCGTTTCTAAATATAAAACATTTTTTGATACTACACTAGAGTAAAAAAACGTCTCATAATATAAGATATTTTTTTATACTACACTAGAGTCGAAAAACGTCTTACATTATGAAACGGAGGGAGTACTATGTATCTTCAAAAATCAGAACTGCTATAGAAAGAAGCAGTGGGGTAGGTGGTGCCATGAGGGAGCAGTGACGTAGAGGGCAGCTTCTGCCGTGCTTCTCTAGCGGTACTATTCATTTGCTTTAAAATATATTTTTCATTTTCAACCTGCTACAGTACACAATTAGGTACACGCATAATTTAGCTTTACAAAATAACCAGTCGCTCGGTAGAATTTAAATGGCAAGGGCTACAAAATAATGTGACAACTAATTTTTATAACAAGTGACAAGCTTATATGAGACAACTGAGTAGAATTAAATTAACAAATACAACATAACACCACAACAACTAGGTTTTAGAACAATCGACAAGCTTTTCATGAGACAACATGACAACCAGATAGAATTAAGACTCATAAGTACAACAAAACACCACGGCAACTAATTTTTACAATAGCTGACAAGCATTGTGAGACAATATGGCAACTAAGTAGAATAAAAATGACAAGCACGACAAAACATTTGTGGCAACTGGATTATATAACCACTGACAAGTTTTATGAGACAACATGACAACTAGGCAGAATTAAAAATGACAAGCACATCAAAACATTGTGGCAACTGGATTTATAAGCACCGACAAGCTTAGTACAGGAACAACATAAAAAAATATGGCAATTAAGCTATTTTTTGTCAGACAAGTAAGTGGTTATAATATGGCAAGTGAATGAAAAAAATGTGACAAGTACGGACCGGAAAAAAATGTCGAAACATATCAACATGAGATCTACTTTTGAAGATCTCGCTATGACAAAGTCAATGATGAAAACAGATCATCAATCAAATTAACGGTTTTGGAGATAATTTTTTTTAATTTCAAACATTAGAAAAAACCTGATGATATCATTCCATGCACGCATGGTGATGAGAGAAAGAATCTGCAGCATGGCAGTACTTAGCTAGTACTAGGGGGGTATTACTTAGTGCAAACACCATGATGCGGCGCCGCTGCCTAGTCAGGTCCAACAATGTTTTGCTCAATGTAGATGCTAGCTGTGACTATCTTCAACAGTATACTGATGAGGCCATGGTTAATCTTCAAGAGACTGGTGTTTATCCCTATGGCGAGGAGCAATCAACAGATGAAGATGAGGATCTTCCAACACAAAGCAATGAACATCCACCATGTGACCAAGACATGAGGACCTCACTTGATGATGAGAAGATCTTTGACAGTGAAGGATACTGTTCTGATGACTTCTGTACCCTGCCTGAAGACCACTTCTAATCTTAGAAGAATCCTTGGATCACCCCTACCATCGTTAGAGCCATATGTTGCTGCCTACTAATATAATTATCTTTAGCCTTATGTAATTTGTACCCTATCAAACCATATGACTATCGTTTATGCCAAGTCTGCTACGAGAACTTGATGGTCCGTATGTAGGTGTGAACGTGATGATGTAATATGTCTCATCGAACCATATGATTGTCGTTTTATGCCAAATATGCTATTATAACTTCATGACATGTTTATATGTTTCCCCGTGAACTGATATATTTGAATCGTGTATCGAACTGCGCTCTTATACTTCTGTGTTCGTTTCAACATTTTACATTTGTTATCACTCTCCTACGGTGCCGGTGGACTCTAATTTGGGATCTAATTTCTTTAGGCCCAGACTTCAGACATTTTCAACCTGATGGATGATGATGCTTTAATGGTCAAGGGGCTTCCACAGGTATGTCGTATCTAGATGTGTCTAAAATATACTAATCCTATCATGTCCATATAACCTAACAGATCCTTTTACCATTTGAATGAATGAAGCTCTCTGCCATTCGTGTTACCATCAGCAGAAGATATATCCTTGAAGAAGCTATCAAACGGATCGAAGGCACGCTTCATGCATTCAAGCTACATGATGATGATGACGACACGGTCATGGCATCAGTGAAAATCGATCTTCAACCCCACAGCAAAAGCATGTTGCCAACTCAACAGGAATTTTATGGAGAATCAACTCAGCTTTCCAGCGATGCTATTGAATCAACATGCTTTGCTGCTTTAACTTATCTACAGACCATGGGCATAATTACAATCGATGATGCCAATTCAGCAGAGCTCAAGAAATGCAAGAGACAGCTCCAAGCTGAGAAGTTCTGGTCATCAGCACTACATGATCGTGTCAAATCTTTCCAGAAACAGCTCACCTCTTTGACCATGACAAACGAAGGGCCTCATTCGGAGAGCGATGACAATGACACTCCAGTTGCTAAAATTCTCAATAAATTGGAGGTAATTATCATGGTATTCATCAGCCTTCCACCTTCATTCATATAATACTATGTATCATCTTACATACAAATGGACATTGACCTTTTGGTTGCCCTTGCCGAAGCTGCCAGTTCACCGCCACCAAATGAAGAAATATCAGACAAGTAACGTGACTTCTTTCCTGCTCTTAAAGCTTCTACAACTATATGCCTTGCTCATGTTTGTTGTTCTTCCAGTGAAGCGGAACATAGGCCAACCAAAAAAACAAAGTCTCAGACTACTGCCCGCAGGACTTTGGTCTTTAAAGACTGAATGCATTGATCACATGTAAGGTAGCCTTTAAAACCGTTTCTTATGGCACGTACAGATCATATCAATATTTAAGCAGTGTAATCACTCTTCTCTGCAGCTATCAACTGTCGTTGAAAGTTTCGAAGGCACGCTTCACTATGCACTTGTAACATGCAAGTCGAACCTTTGTCCCTCTGCTTCTGTATGGGATTGCCTGAATTTGTGATTTCTTTTGGTACACACAACATGTAATATCAAATCCTATGAACCTCTATCTAAATGCATGGAACTTGACATGCACTGAATGCGTGATGCTTGATATGTTTCCTGATTATTAGTTGCTATGTGGTGAATGGATGTGTTTCATTTCAACATTAGGCTTTTCTTTTACTTACAATGATTTAATACTGGGTTGGATACGACGATATCCGACAGCGGTCGCTGCCAGGTGCGGCAAGCCGCACTTCCTACCCAGTCCTACAAAATTCCTTTAAAATTCCTTCAAACCAAAGGAGGCCTTTGGAGCTTTCTAGCTTTTTGACCGTAGTGGAAAAACTATAAAAGCGAATCTAAAGGCCAAACAAACACGGCCTAAGTAGGAAAACATTACTTATCATACGTCTGATAAAAATAAAAACATCTACAACTAATAAAAACATCTACAACTGGACCTTGCAAATTCACCCCTATACGCCCGTTGACGCGCCCAACACCTTCGTGAACGTATCTGGACGGCCCCTCATATTTCGCTCCATGCATCCACATACCACATACTCAGACTCTCAAATCCATGTACATCCATGCACGTCGATTATAAATTATCTGAATTCAACTGTTTAAAACAAAAGCAAATGATAACATATTTCAACAAATCGGACATGGCAAAATGAAATCAATGTCTGGCCGACAAGTGGTGCTTGTCGGATCACTGGCCGGACGAGTTCGTCCATGCGTCCTGCTCCGCATGGACATCCATCTCCGCTGCATCCGGGCTGCCTTCTACGCCTGCATCTGGTCTGCCTCCTCCGCCTGCATCCTGGCCGCGTGCTTCTCTACCGCAGCCGCAGCCGCCCTGGCCGCCTCCAACGCTCTACGGTCATTGATCTCCTTCTTCTCTAGAAGTCATTTTTTGACATGTTCATTCAAGGTGGATTCATCTGTGGACATGGTCTTCGCATCCTCCATGTCGTGTGAGAGTTGCAACCTCTCCTTTTCGAGCTCAATCTCTCTAAATGTCTTGGCCTTCTGGAGTTCTTGAACGCCACCTCTTGCTTGTCCAACTCGATCTTCTCCCTCTCAATTTCAAGCCTCCTCTCCGCTCTTGCCCGATCCCACTCCATCATCTCCCTTTGCGCATCCAACATAAGCTTGTACATCTCCTCTTTCTTACTCACCCTTGTCAAAAAAATACCCGTCCATGTGGACGACATTTTTGTGGCGGCGACATCACGAGAGATCCTTGCGTTCTCCCACTTGTTTCCCATGACTTGTCGGTTATCCTTTGGCACGGTAGCTCTTCCATTGGTGACAACAATGTCGTCATCCTCATCGTCCAACCCAATGGATTGGTGAGAGCTTGAGCCGTCATTCCTCTTCTTGCCGTCCTTGAGATTGGCCACAACTTGTTGCCATTTTGGCTTGCCATCCAATAAGAGCCAACAATGGCTAAAAGCAAATGGCCTCTTCTCGATCGCATGATACAAAGCAGCCGCCACCGCCGCCTAGCATACATCATACGTATGACCACAAGAATGAAAAGCACACAAACATATTGAAATGACAATAAGATGAGGCAATCGAGCTTACATGAGTTGCCACCCCCGTCCCACTTTTAGGGCGTTTGGTCACTTGTGAGTAGTAACCGATGTACTTGTTCACTTGTACTTGAATGACCCCCCATCGATGTTGGAGAGATGTCACATTCCGGGTGTCACGATAGGATGCAACTCCACATACTCCTTTCGTTCATGATATTCCTTCCGGATCTTGTCCCAATACGTGCTCCCCTTTTGCTCGGTGCCGCTTATTGGATCCAATGTTGTGCTTAACCAAGTTTTGAGCAACAAGATATCCTCAAATCTTGAGAAAGCAAGACCTATTGCCTTCGTCGTCTTAGACTTCTTCTTCTTCTTGGTAGGATTGGGATCGAATGTTGCCCCAATCACAAATGCGGCCGTATCCTCCATTTTAAATTCATCATGGGCGGATCTTCATTCTCATTGATCATGCTTGCCAAGTACGTCTCCTACACATTCATGATTTACAAGCAATCATCATGTGCAAACTAGTGATCTATACGAAACATTAATCATGTGATCGGACAGGAAAAAACGTACCCGGTCTTGTTCAGACATTCTGTCAAACATGTCGAGTGCAGCCCGGGCGGTGGGGGTGCCCGTGCTCACCCGGTCCCGAATGAGCCGTGGCGACTCACACTTCTCTACCAACGGCTGTTGCGTGCTCGGAAAGCTGTCCGGAATGGTCCGGCCGATAGTCTCCTCCTGGGTCTTGACAGTGTCGGACGGCACAATCTGCGTTGACGCTTGGATGGATGGGGTGCGGGGAGCTCGGCGTGCCACGGGAGACATCTCGTCGATGATGCCCACATCTACCTGCGCCGCCTACTCCGCCTCCCTTTGTCGCTGCCAACGACGGTGCATCTTACGGGCGATGTTCTCCGGCTTGCAAGACGAAGCGGAGGAAGGGACACCGACGGACAAGGCGGATTGTGTCTCCGTCGCGGCGGTCAGGGGCAAGGTGGAAGACATCACGGCGGCGGATCGGGGTAGGTGGTGAGGATGAAGAGCAAGGGTGCCGGACGGCGAGGGGTTGGGCGTGTGAAATGGTGGAGGGCGGCGGGAGGAGGAGGAAGGGTTTGGGGAATTTGGGGGCAATTTGAGGTGGGGTCAGGCTATCGGGTCCGACGTGACGGGCGTGCCCGAGCTCCCCTATACCTGCCCCATATTTGGGATGGAAATGAGGGGTGTCGGTTAGCCCCGGTGTTTGAGGCCGGTTTGAGAGGCCCATGTGGTCGATTTTTTTGACCGGGCAGTGACCGGTCTGCATGCCCGGACGCTTGAGGAGGGCATGAGGGGTCCAGGTGTAGATGCTCTAAGCGTGTACGTGAAAATTCACGTTCATTGAGAATATAGTCCAATTGTAAAAGTAAAAATATTACGAATTCGAGAATTTGTATGAAGTTTCAGAAAATCTATAGTGAAGAAATTTACTTTGTAATGTACCTAAGCATTTATGCACAAAGTCATGTAATTTAACTTCATGGTTTTATTCTTATTGTTCTTGAGTTGTTTTTTTAAGGAACACGCTGCATTCCATTATAAAGTACTGCTGGCGGGATCCCCAACCACACAGTCTGATACAAAGGATGGATTTCCCATGTACTCCTACTCATGGATGTGCCATGTACATCTAAAGTGTGTGCAGCATGGTTACACTCCCGGTTACAGTGTTTTACAGATACATAAGATAAACCAACTCTAAGTTGATATTTAATATCTCTAAAAGTAGCACCTAACTGTTAAAAAACATAATTATTTGATGTACAACTTGCTTGAGCAAAAGAGAGTCAGTTTCTATAATTAGCCGATCCCATCCCATCCTGATTGCCACATTCATAGCATGGAGCATCGCAAGTGCTTCTGAGTGAAGGGCATCTGATACGTATTCTAGGTTCCCTGCTCTGGTTGCTATTAGTGCACCTATATCATTTCTTAGAGTGAAGCACCAACCTCCAGAATGAGTTTCCTCTTGAAAGGCACCGTCAGTGTTAATCTTCATAATTCCCAGTGGAGGAGGAGTGGAGGACTCCATCTTTGAATAGTGTTCTGTCGTGTGTGTTTGCTTGACTGCACATTGTTCAGAGCATTAACAAGATAGTGGTTAATTGAGAACATATTTCATCATTTGACTTGACTCTGTCTCCCACATTAGCTTTATTTCTCTGGTGCCACCATATCCAAACACTATAGGAATCAGGCTCTTTGCCGTCTGCCATGGCAAATGGAAAAGGGCACAACCACGGACGACAAAGGCCAGCAGACGACAAAATTTTGGGCCGAATAAACCCCGATAAAGGAGTTGCTTGCCGCCTGCCTTGGCACAACGGACGGCAAAGTTGTTTTGTTGTCAGCCTGCAGACGGCAAAGATTGTGGACGGCGTAGTACTATAGCACCGTTAGGTGGATAACGCCCCCTAGCCCTTTGTCGTCTGCCCCGGACGGCCCACACAGCCCTTTGTCGTCTACCCCCTTACGGCACCCACCCAGCCCATTGCCCCCTGCCCAGCCCTTTGTCGTCTACCCCCTTACGGCACCCACCCAACCCATTGCCCCCTGCCCAGCCCTTTGTTGTCTACCCCCGACGGCCCAGCCCAGCCCTTTGTCGTCTGCCCCCCAGCCCTTTGTCGTCTGCTCCAGACTGAAAAGAGGCCGAATAGCCCCAGGCTTGGTGCTCCCAGGTTTAACAGTTGGCTACCACGTGCCCTCTTTGTCATTCGTGGCCGTCGGGAAAGACGGCTTTGCTGTCCGGGCAGACGACAAAGAGGTTGTATTGCCTCTTTTTTGTTTTTGTTATATTCAACAATTTTCACAGGCAAATATATGATATGTATATATATATATATATTTCATAGAAACAATATCCCTGCCATATGGATATGATCAACCAACAATTATACCAAATTAAAAGTATCAAATGCCACATTGTTCACCATATTACAATAGTTTCATCAATACATACATAGTCTCATACATATAGGTAGAAAGTTTCAAGTAAGTTCATCAATACAAAATGGAAACAGAAAGTAAACACTAGCACTACATCAAAGCAAGTTGCCGTGAATTCAATCAAATCTGCAAAATTGGAAATAAGAAAGTTAGAAAAAGAATACTAGAAGAAGTAGAAGAAGATGAAGAAGCGTTTTTCTTCTCTCTCTGTCTCCTCTTGTTTTCCTTCTTCTTATTTCTTATTTGTGTCATTTTAGAGCTAACCTAGGTAATTATCACATTTTGACCTAACTAAGCTTATTGTGTCATTTTGCAAGGAAATAAGCTAAGTATATAGCATCTATGAGGTTACCAAGTCTATTATGCCATTTTTGAGTTAACTAAGCTTATTATGTCAGTGTGGAGGAAACAATGCTAAGTATAGGTCATTTTAGAGCTAACTTAGGTACAATATGTCATTTTGGAGATAAGTAAGCTTACTATGCCATTTTAGAGGAAACAAAGCTAATTAACTTAGGTAAAATATGACATATGTCTAAGTGCTAAGTTTGTCATTGTGCTATGTTTGTATTTGTTTGAGAAAATGAGCCAAGTAAGTGGCATATTAGGGCTTACCGTCCTCGTCATCACAGAGGTGAAGCACCGGGGTTGCTCGGGCTAGTGTCAACTGGAGCACTACTTGGCCCTGGAGAAGGATCGTGCGATGTGGCTCGGGAGTTATGTTGTACCAAAGAATTTGCGTTAGCATGATGACGCTGAAATGTTAAGACTAGTAACTAATGAACATTGAAATGAAACTCATTGTTCCAGCCATGGTAATGATTGGCATCAGCGGAGGGGTCTGGCCGGTCTTCTCGCACAAAGTCTGCGCATTTGGTTATGACAAGTCAATCATATTGGTTATTAATGAAAAGAACATGTAGTGCATGATTTGGCTAATATGAAGAAGAAACTTACCACGATGAGCTCGTACATGGCCTGGTTAGACGCATCGTTCCGTGCCCTCTCCTCCTCCAACAACCTAGCCGTCCTCTCATCCAAATCCCTCTTCTCCTCCGCCGCCTGTCGGGCCTGTTCCGCCAGAAGCGCGCAGGTTGTCTCTCTCTCTCTATCTCTCTCTCTCTTTATGCAGAGCAGTCTGCAACACAACTCCTCGTTAGCATTGTAATCATCTTTGTTCGCACACACAATGTAATGGAGGAAAGCTATCTAAGTCCGTATGACTAACCTCGATGGCGAGTTGGACTGGCCGTGGACGAGGCGGCATCTCAGGACAGGAGATCGTTTGGCGCGCCTTGATCTGCTGGAGAGTGCGCGAAGACCGTATAAGTCCATCCCCAATGGCTATCAAGCCACGAGGCCTCTCGTCGCCAGCTATCATCACCAGGTCTGGATCAATAGGATGCTGGCTCAGGTTGAAGTCCTCCCCATTCACCTCCTTCCCCACATCTCTATACCTCACGAGCTTGTTATGGGAGGAGATGTTGGTGAAGTTCTTGGGATTATCGAGATCAGATTCAGAGAGTGCCTTGGCCTTCTTGTACGAGGAAGTATGGGCCATGACATAGAGGACGTAAACCTGTGGCACCTCTGTATTATTGTAATGCGCCTACAAGACAGGAACATAGTATTAATAAAGGGGTCAAGCTAGAATCAAAAAATGATTTGTAGGAATCATGAAGCAAACCACATACCCAGTTCCGCTCGAACTGAAATAAGTTGGCGCTACCTTGATGGTGTGGCACACCTTCCATTTGGGCATGTCGTTACTTCGCATCGTCGTGGATGACTCGCCATTTTTCAGAGCACCACTCATTCACCAATGCCTCCCAACAATTCATCTTATCCGCACACCATCTCGGGGGCACCTAAGTTAGTAAAGAGAAATTTGAGAGCTACGCATATGAATCAAAGCAAGGAAACTAAGTACAAGGCCTTAAGAATAGGTAATTACCTTCATGTACTGCTCCTTGTCCAGAAACTTTTGGCGGGACGGCAACTTGTCCTTCTTAATACGCCGTGAGGCATAGTAGTCTCGAACAGCCTGTACCCAAGCCTCATGCCGTAAGTTCTGTAGTAGGCGCCTGCACTCGTAATCGATAAGCTTTGCCGCGGCCTCCTCGTATCCCTCCTCACACCTGTAGAAGGTCTGCAATCAAATGAGACACCACTAATTAGTATAATAAATAGCTATTATTGATTTTTAATTATGTAAAGGAGAAATTACCCAAAACTTTTTGATCACCATGTCGGCCCTCGTGTGGCACAACACACCGTCGATTACCTCCTCTGGCGGGGCCGTGGCAGCCAAGTACTGCTCCCATTTCAATCCTAACTCTGGACCCTGACCCTCGCCGGGCAACGTGACAAACCTCGGGAAGTTATGACGTAAAATCACACCAATGATGGAGTTGGACCTGCGGACATCCTTGGCGTGAATCTAACCCCTGTAGTATGACAAAGCCAACACATTACATATGTGAAGAAACATGAAGGCAAAAGGTTTAAAAAGAGTTAATGCACTTACTTCAGTGAGTCAGGCTTAATCGGCCACCTTTGCTCGTGGGTCACCGGCACGGGCGGGAGCCGTGTACACCCACGCTGGTAGACGGTGGCCCCCTCAACCACCTCGTCCCCGCTATCAGAAAGCTGATCCCTGCCACCATCAGCATGGCCACTCGGCTCCGACTAATGCAGATCCGGCCAGGTATCCCATCCGGTGGAAGTGTGTGGAGTCTCGTAGGATGAAGCGTCTAGCACAAGAGTCTCGCGGGTCGAAGCGTCTGGGACAGAAGGATCGTCGACCCGAGGCTCATGGACAAGAGTCCTTGTAGCCTCCACCTTAGACGGGTCCACCGTAGCAGTCCTGTGCTCGGTTGAATCAGCTGGGGGTGGCTGCAAGGAAGGCGTAGCAGCCTTCGTACCTCTCTCGCGGCCAACACGTGTACCTTTAGGAGCTCTCTTCTTCCCCCGACCTCCTCTCCCGGTGGGCTTCGCCAATAAAGAAGTGCCCTCGGGTGTCCCAGTACTGTCGTACAACGCTCTCCAGAGAGTTTGGGGTGGAATGGAAGTGCCCCTCCCGCCACGCGCCGACGAAGGAGCCTCGGATCACTCTCGACCCGCGCCCACCATATTTCAACACATGCCATGACAAAGAGTAAACGAAATTAGTACAACATAAAAAAATTGAATACCGACATGGATAATAATATGTATATATAATTTGAGTGTATCATCATCATGTATACCTGACATGAACTAATAATAATCTTCATCGTCTATATATGCTCCGGGATCAATAAATGCATCATCATCATCACTATCATCAATAAATGCATCATCATCACTATCGGGAGCAACATGTGGAAGGCCTCCTTTATATAATCGGTCAAGCATTGAGAGGTCATCTGAAGCAATAACCTCTTCTTCTTCCGTCTCTTCTTGTTCCGGCTCAGGGGTGAAGTCGAATTCACTGTCGCTGTCTACTTCAATGTTCTGGGGTGAAGTAGAGCGGTTCTTGAAACATTTTTTTGGAAAGATGTGTTTCTTGGAAGAATTCTCCTTCATATGTGTCTGGGTTAATGTGAGGTTCATAATCATCTTCATAGAGGGGAGGTGGTCTAAAACATGGTGGCACATTATAAACGACATCCCAACCATTCAGATTTGGATCAGTTTGGTAGGCCCATGATGGATAGAAAACTTGGGTCGCTTGTTGAGCCGTAATATAGACATCGAGAACATCTAAATGGGTTCTTTGTTTGACTTCGACTAGCCCTATATGTTCATGAGTCCTTCTAGTCTCCTTCGTCTAGAACCAATAACATTTGAAGACTATGACATTTGGTTTGTTTTCACCAAAGAATATAAGTTCATAAATTGCTTCAACTCTTCCATAATACTCGACACCTCCTTCATCGATAGCAGAGACACAAAAATTTGTAGACATTCAGTCAGCCATAGATAGCTCTTTGCCAAAAGTACGAAAGTGATACCCGTTGATGTCGTATTTGTCAAATGAACGGACCTTATAGTCAAAACCATTAGCGACTTGTCTCAATTCAGCGTCCATAGACTCTGAATTAGCCTACAAGTTTAATACGAAAGGATTGTTGCATTATCCGCAAACTAGATGAAGAAATGAAATGGTCTAATGGAAATTACCATTTGTTTGAACCAAGAGATGAAACCGAGATAGCCACCTCCATGCTTTGCCAGAAGCTCATACTCTTCGATGGAATCCTTTTGGATCACTGCTCCATCTGAAAATTTGGTGACGTATCGATTGTATCACATATCAGGGAATAAAAGCAGTTCAAATGAATTAGAAGTTGCGAAACAATATACCGAGAACTTACTCGATGTACGGCCGTACTTCTGTTAGGTTGTTGAAGATATACAACGAAATGGTATGACATTCTTTGACATCCAACGTTATTGCTTTCGAAACATCGGCTAGTGCGAGCTTCCCTTGGAATAAGCTGAGGTTGGATCGACCTTTTTCACGGTCGCCATCATTGTATTGAGGCTTCGGATTATGCAAATGACGATTCTTGGCTTCGTAGTGTGCTGTCACAAAGTTTGCTGCCTCCTCAGTAATGAATGCCTCGGCCATCGATGCTTCAATTCTACATATATTTTTACATTTTGCTTGATGCGTCTTCTGCATCCACTCAGTTGCAAAGCACCAATGATTTTTCATGCCCCCCAATCTTTCCTCGGTCGGTAGATACAAAATCAAATGCTGCATTGGATTAAAGAAGCCCGGTGAAAAGATTTTTTCTAACTTGCAGATCAACTCCGGCGCCAACTCTTCCAGTTCATCTAGCACGTTAGGCGATTGTTCTTTCGCACAAAGAGCACGGAAGAAATAGCTCAGCTCTGCCAGTACTAGCCATTCTTCCTCAGGGATAAAGCCACGCAACATCCCCGACATTACCCGCTCAATCCATATGCGCCAATCATGACTTTGGAGACCAAATATTTTCAATTTGTCAAGACTCACTCCCCACTTTAGATTCGCTGCATACCCATCGGGGAACATCAACTGTATTTTCACCCACAAGATCATTTCCCTCATAGCTAGCCTTCCATGATCGAACCATGCCTTTGGCTTCCTCCAGTTCTTCTTTCCTTTCGGTTGTCGCATGTTTTGTAACGGTCTATCACATAGAGCCTCCTGATCGACTCTAGTCTTAGGATTATCCTTTGACTTCCCCTCTATGCCGAACAATGTACCAAAAAGGGCCTCGGGGATATTCTTTTGAGTGTGCATCACGTCGATGTTGTGTGGGCAAAGGAGGTCTTTAAAGTAAGGCAGATCACACAAGCATATCTTGCGAGTCCAGGTGTGTTCCGAATTATACCCTTTGAATTACCCTGGACGCGCTAGATCAGGCTCAAGAGCATTTAACTGACCCAGGGTCTGTTGGCCTGTCAATGTAGGTGGTGCAGAGTTTTTGACAACTCTACCTTTCATGAAATTCTTCTTGTCTTTTCTGAACTTATGGCGAGGATCCAGGAACTGTCTATGCAAGTCGAAGCAAGAATACTTGTGACCTGCCTGTAGCCAACGGAACTCAAGAGCTGCCTTGCATGTGGGGTATGGGAACCTTCCATGCACATACCAGCCAATGAATAGCGCATACATTAGCAAGTCATGCGTCGAGTACATGTACCACACATGTAATTTGAAGTTATGTTTTGTAGCGGCGTCATACGTCTTGATCCCATTATCCCAAGATCCTCGTAATTTATCCTTAAGCGGCTGCATGTACACATTCATATTCTTTCCTGGATAGTTGGGCCCTGGAATTACCAACATCAAGAAAATGTTCTTTCTTTTCATAATCTCTCCTGGGGAGATTGAGTGGAATGACAAATACAGGCCAACAACTGTATTGGGTTGCTGTCATATCAAACACATTGAACCCATCCATGCTGATGGCGACTCTAGGATGCCTTGGATCTGTCGCGTTATCCTTATCTAATGCATCGAAGTGCTTCCACACAAAAGCGACTGAAGTGTGTCCCAACACCGGATTCCCATCTGCATCTAGTTCGGTTTTTTTGCCCAATTTGTGCCACGTCATCTGTCTAGACGTCTCTTCGACCATGAAAAGATGTTGAAGTCTTGGTATGATTGGCATATACCGAAGAACATTAACTAGGATTTTGGTCTGACTCTTCTCACCCATACCGTTGTCTACCACAACATACCTAGAAGACTTGCAAATGGGACAATAGTTCAAGCCCGCATACTCAAGCCTAAATATGGCACATCCATTCTCATAGGCATCTATCTTCTCATAGGGCATCTTAAGCGCCCGTAGGATTTTGTCCGACTGGTACAGGTTTGCAGGCAATACATGGACTTTGGGTAGAAAGCATCCAAATATCGTCATCATTGCGTCGTAGCATTCTCTGCCTAGGTTGAAGTGAGCCTTCAGAGCCATTACTTGCGTGATGGCATCCAGCTGACAAAGCTCAGTGTGCTCGTGGAGAGGACGTTTTGAAGACTCCAACATTTCATAGAAGGCCTTTGCAGATTCCTCCAGCTCATCGTCCAAATCCCGAGCATCATCAAAGTCTTGCACCATGTCTTCGATCCCGGTACCATGCTCGTCGGTGTGACGATGAACCACCTCAGCTCTCGCACGTTGGGCAGACTCACCATGAAATCTCCACACCGTATAATCAGGCGTAAAACCCCACTTATGCATGTGTTTAACCATTTCATCTTGTGTCCATTTTTTATGCTTGTCGCACCGGACACAGGGGCATCGGGTTATTTCCTAGCCATTTGCAAATGCGACGCTCAGAAACCCCTTGGTTTTTGTTAACCACTCAATGGTCATGTCTTTATGACTAGGGTGACCGGTGTACATCCACGCACGATCACTCATCTTGCCTACCTACTAAACACATAAGAAATATATATATATATATATACATAATTCATCAGTTAATCAAGTTTGTCTGTTTTATTACGTCCATGCAACCTACACACTAATAGGTAAAGATAGGTCCTAATCCCACCCGAGTATGTGTAGGTTGGGTTCGTTTTCCCATGCTCTGCTCCCGATCTAACACAGAATTTCGGCAGCACCTCCCCGCTGTTGTCCTGATAAACGTCTCGGCAATAAGCATAGAGAATGTGTACCCGGAGGACAACAGAGAGGCACCGACGAAATTCCGCATCAGATCCAGAGCAGAGCATAAGGGAAAATGAACCCAATCTACACATACTCGGGCTTTCCATGGATAACGTTGGACAATTCAAAAGGATGGCGGTTATAAATATGCAAATACATGCATATTTATAGATGCCACCCTTTCTAACGGGGGACGCATACTGTTCACGCATACTGACGATTGAAGACACCTATAGCTAGCAAGTTTCATCGGCACGAAGGCCGAAATAGAGCAAATTAAGGGGGGGAGGAGATGTCATTTGTGCTCACCCACGAATGCAGGAGATCTCGTCAAACGCACGGGGAGGTCGTCAAACAGCAAACCCTCGCAGCGACAAAACAACTACACATTGAAATCCATCCGATCAACACAAATATTCAATCCTGATAGAAAAATCTCTCTATATGTAACTACCTTCTTCTTCTTCTTCTTCCGTTATGGGGGAACCTCTTTGCCGTCTGCCTTGCCCCTCTTTGTTGTCCGCTAGAAAATGACAAAGAGGGGGGAGAATGAGGGGGTGGGGATCCACCGTGACCGTTAGGGGGGCATCCTCTTTGCCGTCTGCTAGCTTACGACAAAGAGGGGCGAGGCAGACGACGAAGAGGGCCCCGACGACAATGAGGCTGTCCTCTGAACCCACGGTGCAATGGGGCCCACCCGAGACCGTTGTCGTCTGCCTGCCCCATCTTTGTCATCGGCTAACCGACAGAAAAGAGTAGGCTGATGGAAAACATAACCTGTGTCGTCTGCCTTACCTTTGTCGTCTATTTTCAGCTAGCTGATGGCAAAGGCCTTCTTTGCCGTCTGCCAACCGACATGAAAGACATGGCAGACGATAAATGATCTGATTCCAATAGTGAAAGGAGAATACAAGTTTTTAGTTTTTTTTTCTTCATTAAGCTCAAGAATTTCTTCCATGAATTTAAAAGAATCTGGGTATTCAAGTAGCCAAAGCCTAATGTGCTCTAACAGGGCATGTCTCCATACGCCTTTTACCTTTTTTACATTTTAATAAACAATGACCAACATCTTCATCATATCTAAAACACATAGGAATGGTGTCAATATCCATACCTCTGCGCTGAAGTTTTGTACACAAAGGCAAACTATGGGTGGTGATCGTCCATAAGAAATGTAGCACCTTGCCGGGTAATGGCAACAACCAAAGTTTCTTCCAATTGAAATCACTATCTGCAATAGAAGAAGATGTCAGACTAATAGGGATTCCTGATCACGAGTGTCCACCGCAACTTTATATGCCGATTTAACAGAGAAAATACCTTTTTTGTCATAATGCCAAGCTATGTATTCATCCATATTATCATGGATGGGTATTCATAGGATCACATTTGCATCCTCGGGTAGGATGGTTTGTCGGACTAGATTTGCATCCCATGAGCTTGTGGTAGGGTCATTAATTCAGAAACTTTTGTTATAAGGTTGTGCCCTTTTTTTTATATTAATCTTCTTGTGCCGTCTCATGGAATCCATGGATTAGTCCAGACTTTTATGTTTTTACCGTTCCCAACCCTCCATATAATACCTCTTTTTAATAACTATATGCCCTCCAGGATACTGTGCCAAGTGTAAGAGATACCCTTCCGCCAAGTGTAAGAGATACCCTTCCTAGGTGTAGCTTCCAAAACTGAATTTTCTGGTAAATATTTTGCCGAGAGAACTTTAGCACATAGTGATGTAAGGTGTTGAATGATTCTCCAAGCTTGCCTAGCTAACATAGCTAGACTAAAAGAATATAGATCCCTAAAACCCAACCCTCCATCATTTTTCGGCTTCGACAATTTATCCCAAGAGACCCAGTACATTTTATTTTGCTTCCGTTTGACACCACCAGTAGCGTCCTATCATCGAGCTCAGATCATCGCATATAGATTTGTTATATCAAAACAAGCCATAGTGTATACTAGTATAGCTTGTGCCACTACTTTTATAAGTATTTGCTTACGAGCTTTTGACAATAATTTTTCTTTCCAGACTTGTATTTTCTTGCACACACTTTCTTTTATGTATCCAAAAGTTTTTGTCTTTGATTTGCCTATATAGGTTGGAACGCCTAAATATTTTGGTGATAGTCCCTCTGTTGTAATATGCAAAATGCATCTCGCCTCCTCGTTCTGCCAAGGTCTTGTGTTCTTGCTATACAAGATGCTTCATATATGTTGGTAATACGGTTCAGTTCTTGAGCATTTCTGGCATTGGCTTCCATTAACAACAATGAGTCGTCTGCAAAAGTAAATGGTTGATACTAGGAGCACCATTGCAGACTTTAATTCCTTTAAATTTTCCACTCTTTTCAGCATGATGTAGCATTGCCGAAAAACCTTCAGCACATAGTAAGAATAGGTAAGGGGACAAAGGATCCCCTTGTCTCGGTCCCCCTTAAGGAATAATTACATCTGTGATATCTTTATTTACCTTGATTTGGTATTTGACAGTGGAAATGGATTTCATTACAAGTTCAATCCATCCACCATTAAATCCTAGTTTATACATGATATCCTTCAAAAACCTCCATTCGACGCGATCATATGCTTTGCTCATATCTAATTTGAGTGCAACATAACCCACTGATCCGTTCCTCCTCCTTTGTAAGAAATGTATTAGTTCATATGCTAAAAGGACATTATCTGATATCACCTGTCCCGGTACAAAGGCACTTTGGTTTAAAGAGATAATATCAGGGAGTATTATTTTTAAGCGGTTCGTGATTACCTTGGACACCAGCTTATATATTACATTGCACAAACTTACTGGCCGCAAGTCCTTTATTGTTTCTGGATTGGTATTCTTTCGAATGAGAACTACAAGGGTGCCATTCCAGCTCTCTGGCATCTGACATTCTTTCAAGACCTTTAGAACATCTTGAGTGACCTGCTCACCAACAATATGCCAAAACCGTTTGAAAAATATCGCTGGCATCCCATCAAGTCCACGGGCTTTTAGGTCCCCAATGTTCTGAAGTGCAGCTTTCACTTCTTCCTCAGTGTACTCAGCACACAAGATCTCATTCATCTCTGAAGTTACTTTGGTATACACACATCGCACGATGATGTAATTGTCTTTCCTTGCAGTGGAGGAAAAGATGTTAGAAAAGTAATTCGTAATATTCTCTTTCAGCGCATCATTCCCTTTGATACACCTACCATCTCCGGTCTTCAAAATTTTCAGTGTGTTCCTCCTCTTTCTCTCCAAAGCAAAGGCATGGAAGAAACTTGTGTTTTTTCTCCTTCCTGTAGCCATTTAACATGGGCTCTTTGCCTCCAAAATGTGTCCAGCTGTTGTTCTGACTGATCTAGCTTGTCCCTCAAGTAGTGTTCTCTTGATACTTGTTGTTGATTAATTGCCCTCTTCTTACGTCCTCCAATTCATTTTTTGAGTGCCTTAATTTTTTCGGCAACTCACCTAATATGTTAGAGTCCCAGTTTTTGGAGATTACGAGCTATTGTTCTTAACCTATCAGAGATATTTTGATCCCCTCTGGCAGGAACTGTAGCCTAAGCATTATTTACCACTACCTCACAATCTTCTTCTTGTATCCATTTTGCTTCAAATCTAAAGATGTGTGCATTACTCCTACCTACTGAATCTTTATTTCAGCCTTCCATGAAAATAGTTATTGTCTTGTGGTCTGAGTGACGTGGATCTCCATTCGGGACTTTGTATGCTGGAAATCATGCACAACAGTTCCTTGAGCCCACAACTCTGTCCAATCTTTCTTTGATATACATATTAGCATCATGACTGTGATTGTGCCAAGTGTATTTATCTCCCTCAAATCCTAGGTCTCGCAACCCACATTCAAATAATGCTAATATGAAGCTTTCCATTTAGTTTTGTGGTCTGGCTGCCCCCCTTTCTTTTCATGGCTATATAGGATTTCATTGAAATCTCATGCACATAACCAAGGGAGGTCCAATTGCTAATTTAGGATTCTCAACAATCTCCATGTCTTCCAATTTTTGTCCCGGGCTGGTTCACCATATATTCCTGTAAACCTCCATCTAAAACCACCATTTTCTACTACTTCAACATCAATGTGATATAATGCCAAACCGCCACTCTTCTCATCACGCTCCTTAACCAGCATATTTCCCATGCCAAGCATCCATTTGAATTTTTCCATTCCTCTCTCATCCATCTTTGTTTCAGACAAGAAGAGGGCATCGGGGTCTACCTGCTTCTGGAGGTCCAGAAGTCCTCTCACTACCGGTCCATTCCCCAATCCCCGACAGTTACAGACTGTAATTTTCATTTTGACCCGCGGGGATGTCCATGCAGCTCAACGTTCCCAATATCAGAGTTGATGTTTTCCTCGTTCTCCTCCTCTCCATCAACTTCCATCTTTGCTTTCTTTGCTTGCTCTACCTCCTCATCAACTGCAATTGAGTCAACATTCCTTTCCTTTGGTTCTATTATTACGGACTGAGTCTGCTCATTGTCCTTCCCCCTCTTGAGACGCTTAAAGTGCGTTGTTTCATACCTTTCTCTGATTGCTTAAATTTATTTTCCTCTTTCTTCTGAGTTCCTTCCTTCTTTTGTGCCGGCATTTCCTTCAGAGGCTCTTCTGAAATCTTATTTATATATGTGCCCTTGTTATGCTTACCTTCAGAGAATGCATCCAACAATTACCATCAAACTTCAAAGTCTTCCCTTTCATAGTTTTTGGGTCAATGGCCTGTTGTAGCTTGAGGGGCCTCATTACTTCTTTTCCTTCTCTATTTCTTGGTCCTCCCTCTTCCTCCCTTCCTGGTGTAATCGTTCTCCATGATGGTTCGTGGCTTCCTTGCTTGATCCCGTTACTCGCTGTGATATTACCTGTCTGAAGATTTCCTTTATCACTCGAGCCCTGCCCTTTTCTTCATTCGAGTTTCCCTTATACATAATTGCCCGTAGCCATGGGCCAAACTGTCTAGACCCCGTTCTTCTAGGTCTTGTTGAATAGGACTTTTCATTGTGTCCAATAATTCCACGACTATAAGAGAAGTCGGGTAGATATTCATACGTAAGAGAGACAATCATTTCCTCCTTTTCTTTCTTCTTTCTATTCTTCTCTTCCTCTTCATCATCTTTCCCCAATATCATTTCATTTGCCTACTCCTGTTGTTCGTCTTCATCAATATAAAATGCTATAAACCTCATAACTGGGATTGTGATATCCATTCTCACTTTAATCCGCATGAAAACTCCTAATGAATCACCATGAACATTCAAATCCACGTCAATCACTTCTCCAACTTGTTCTCCTACCACCTCCCGTGTTTCTTTGTTTATCATCCCCATTGGAATGCCATAAGCTCTATTCCAGATGGGCATTGTCTTGAATTCATACTCATGTATGGTTTTACTTGGCACAAAATCTTCCATAATCAACAAGTCATTGTTAAATCTCTAGGGTCAAGCGTGCTTTGTCTCTGTTAGTCTTTTGGTGGAATGTAAAGAGGAGTCAATTCCTGCCAAGATCTTTACCTCCATACTAAAAAAGGGCTCGAGACCCCCTAGAGTTCTCCCCACAAATTCCGCTCTAGCATGCCTCTCTGAAAGGAGCTTACCTACTGCTTGTATTTTATTCACAAAACAATTCCTTATTTAACATTATCTTAAATTTCGTTTCCCTATTTCACACTCGACAAGTTTTTCTTCCCTATATAACAAGTCTAAATTTATGCCTTCTGTAACACTTCCGTTAATTTTAAGCCTAAATGACATCTGAAAAGACTCTTTTGCCGCTCATGTTGTATGAGTGTGTGCGAGACAGTAGCACACACACAACGACAGTAGCACACACGTAACAGTACATACACACGCAACAACACACACAACATCACACAACACACACGTAACAGCACACACACGCGCACACAGACACATGTAACCGCACCCACACACATGAGCACACGCGTACACAACACACGCGGGCACGCACACACACGCATGCAACACACACATAGCAGCAACAACACGTATGTGCGCGCACACACACCACACCACACCACACCACACCACACACAACACACACAGCAGCACATGCAGCAGCATGCACACGCACAGACACAAACACGGATGCAACATCAATAGCATATATGTGCGCGTGTGCACACACGCAGCAACACACACACAAGCATACTACATGAGGGGTAAAAGAGTCTTTTCAGGTGTCATTTAAGTTTAAAATGAACAAAAATGTTATAAAAGACATAAAATTTAGACTTGTTATATAGGAAAGAAATAATTTGTTGATGTCGAATAGGGCATAAAATTTAAGCATGGTGTCAAATAAGGAATTCTCTCTTTATTCACTTGCGAGGAGCATGCTTGCTTCTTTCCAATCATGATTCCCCTCTTCCGAGCTTCAGAAAGTTACAAATTCTTGAGTTTGTCCTGAACTCCTTCCAGATGTGTAGCTTTGAAGTCCTCCATGGCAGCTGGGAGCTGCCGAATTTGCTGATCCAGCACAAACGGTTCTACTCCTCCCAAAACACCAACCCATGACACCCAAAGATGGATCCGCCCGTGAATCAGAGGGATTCTGTGTTGGGTTCTCTCTAGAGCATCTCCTCACTCGATTTTGGCTTCCTTTTCTCGATTTGGTCTAATTGATTCTCCTTAGGTTTGGATGGGGGGCACTCAGAAAGTGATGAAAAAAGGTGGGGGTACTTGACTCTGAGAAAGAGACGAGAGAAATGAAAATTTTGGGTAATAGATTGTGGATTTTTTGATTGCAGATGGGAATTGAACGGCAAGAGTTGCCGACGAGATGCGCACAAAGTCGCAACGAAGGCGCTAGAAACAGCAGGTAACCGTCACTTGCAGACGGACTTAATTGAATGAAGGTTTATCGTTCTTGAGCTGTTGATCGTTCTTCAAACTTACGAATGCCAATGAACTACATATACATACATTCACATCATTTTTGCTTTCTTTAAAAAAAAGTCCATTTTACTACCCTGAAAAAAGTTGATGGTTCACATACCCGCCGATCTTTATTTCTGTTCCTTTCACCCCCTAAACAATCTCATACCGGACAAATTCAGTCCCTGGATGGTTTGACTCGACTGGTTGCTGACGTGGCAATGGTCAACGGCGGTTTTGACCTGCAAATGGGCCTCCCTTGTCAGGTGGGTGGCGGTGGCCCAGCCGTCGGGCATCGTCGTCCCTCTCCTCGTGCAGGAGGTAGCTGGGCAGTGACGCGACGCGGGGAGGCATGGGATCGGTCAGATCCAAGGGTGATGGCCCCATTTGGTCTGGTTCCGACCGGATCCAGAGTCTGGCAGTGGTGTGAAGACGACATGGCGACGAGCTTCTGGCAGCGGCGGCCCATTCGTCGGGCATGGTCGTCCCACTGCTCGCGATGGCGCTGATGCGATGCAGGTGGAGGAGGCAAGGGGGTGGCCAGATCCAGGGGTGACGGCTCCATCTGGTCTGGTTCCGGCTGGATCTGGAGTGCGGCGTCGTGTGAAGACAGTCCGCCGGCGACCTTGTGGCGATGGCGTGACTTGTACATGAGAGAGATACGAGGAAGACACGCAGGCAGAGGCAACGGGGTCGGGCGTGGTGCTCGGGGAGGCGGCTTCGAACCCCGGCGGTCGACAGCGTCAGCCAGAGGCGACATGGTCAGGCGTGGTGCTCGGGAGGAGCTCTTCAGTCTCAACCCGGCCCGAGGGAGACCCATCCGCAGGTCAAAACCGCTCTTTGACCATTGCAACGTCATCAATCAGTCAAGCCAAACCACCCAGGGTCTGGTTTTGTCCGGTATGGGATTGCTTAGGGGGTGAAGGGAACAGAAATAAAGATTAGGGGCTTATGTGAACCATCAACTTTTTTCGGGATAGTAAAATGAACTTTTTTCTTTCTTTAAATCTGACCGATGGAACATTGTAACAGAGAACACATCATTCCTTTTTATTACTATAAGGCAATGCATCTAGAAGCATATATAAGCGAGCGGGGTAAAATGTACATTATCATTGCCTTAATATCATCACAAGTAACATGTGTACAAAACGAATGTAAGCTTAAGTATCGCTCAAAAAGCAGGCAAGGAAACAAAATTATGACAATAAAGATATTTTCTACTTATGAAATACTAATGTAAGCAAAGCGCAAGGACATCAGACTTCAGTCCTGGAGAATCTACGAGTGTCTTTCCTATTAACGAAAGATATCCTTGATCACCACGCCAAACTGGCAGTCGTCCCCGATGAAGTGATTCAAGATCCAGGCGTGACAACAACGATCATCCCTCTCTAGACATTGGAACATGATTTTCTAAATATATGACGCTAAAGAATTGCATTTCCAATATCTCTCTCACACATCATGCCGTGTATATTGAACATGTCATGGGTACATGGATAGAGTTGATTCAAAGTGAGTTTTGCTTCGGTACACCCCTCTTAAAACATTCATGACCAACTAATTCTAATCCCTACTCTCCCTATGCATCAAACAATCTAATCTTTTTGATTGAGCGGGTATCTTCTAATCCCCATCTTTAATCTGCATCGTGATCTATTAAATTTTATAGGGAGTGTGTATTGAAGCAAAAGTCCTCAAAGTATAGCACATATAGTATTACAACAGAAGCAATCCAAGAATCAAAAATTGCAAAGGGTTAAATACAAATGGATAACACACAAAATGTTAACTGAAAGTATAGTACTCGGAATTCTACTTTCTATTCAGTTGTTTCCAAGTGCCAAAGAGAAGCTACAGAATGAGTCACATTTCCATTGTAGTGATTTCGCGCAGACTCTAAAACCATGTGGAAGTATAAATGGATCTTCAATATACAAATTTAAACTGGCGAGAATTGCAAAAGGAGGTGAATATTTGCATATTTGAACGCTTTAAAACTGATCATTGAAGGCATGAGGCATTGGTTAATTACCGGCGGTCGAAAAAGGCCGAGGAAAGGATCGAAGTTGCCACACCAGTTGGCTCAACTTTGTCCAAGTGGAGACAATCTAGAGTCTGAAGAGACTAAACATTCAACATTGAGAAACTGCACCTGAGAATATTGAAGGCACTCGCACATGCCAACTTTGAGTTCATTTCGAATTTCGGTTATACATAAATCACCATGGCACAACAGGGCATAAAAAATACTTCTATGTTCTGATAGGGTTGTGTTGGGCAAAAAACAAAGACAAATAAGGGATTACAAGTCCTTGTGTGACCCCCAAATACTCTGTGCCAGCCCAGTATGCAGCAACTATCGTTTTGCAGAATCCCGAATCATTATATCAATGTCACTTAAGAACAGAAACAATGACACCATAGGATTAGAACCAACGTAAGCCTACAAACCTGAAAATTGCATCACAAATTGTATGCTCACCTTGTCCTGCTTCTCTCCAGATGGATGAGACTCACTTTTCTGGTCGACGATGTAGTGTAGAACACCACACATGACATGACCACGCTGAGAGCCAGAGAAGCACCAAGAACAATGCGGACGACATAGATCCTCCACTCCCGTCGGGATCTCCTGGTGCCACCGCTGATGACGACGATGCGCCACATGAGACTCCGAGGCGGCTGATCGCGATGCGTAGCCCACAGGCATGGGCGGCATGGCGGAACACGTCTCGACCTGGATTCAAGTTAAAATTTTCGTGATCCTGAAGCTCTCGATGCCGCGTGTGTGGGCTTGGGCTGAGCCGCCTCCTCCGTGGTGATGTCCTTACCCAATCCGAAGGCGAGGAGCCGCAGGCCATAGACGAGAGGAACCCGTTGAGCTCGATGTTGCTCCGGTGAGCTTTGGCGCCAGCCGCGGCTACCATTTCCTCCGGAATAAAGTGCTCAGGGTCGGGGCTACTTCCTGCCTCGAGTCGGGGGTTGGGTCGGCCGGTGCACCACCTGAAGCTGATGCCCCCATGACAACGAAGCGCTTCGCGTATATTGATTCCTGCTTCGCGAAATGAGGCGACGAGCGGGCGCCGCGTGCGATCAACAGTTCAACACCATGGACACATTATTCTTGCCTTATTAGATGAACTAATAAACATAACTAAGAACCGGATGCATTGAATTGCTGATCGTACCGGTCCAAAGCAGGTCCGTTTGTGCTAGTCGTCGTCTCCCAACCCAGCGTCTTGGTCGCCACTCGCCATCGCAAGGACGTTGTCGTGCTGATCGCCGCTGGCACCAACTCCGAAGGCCACGACGCGCCAAGAACATGTGCCTCGGAGCCGGTGCGCCCGCAATCTCTGGCCACGATGAACTTCATCGAGCTAGTGTTGTTCCTGCCCCTTGACCATGCCACGGTGGGAGGTGGGCGGTAGCGCGCGTCCGAAGCCATTGATCGGAACCCTGACAAAAATCCGCGTCAAGGTGAATCAAGATTCAAGAAGAGATGAGCCATACCCTTGCGGGCCCCAGTTAGTAAATACATGTAGATGGCTCGAACTTGGAAATCTTACTCAAGTGAGTCTCCACATTTTTTCATTGCCTAGCGGTTTTCACTCTTGTTGTTGGTGTTGCCACTTGCCGAACACCGCCGCGATCTCGTCCGACTCAGGCGAATGTCCATGTGACAATGAACCAAGAAGAACGTCAAACATAGAGTCTTTCCCTCTTTTGGGCCGCTCACGCTCTGAACTACCATCAACGCCGATGTGATTGTACGCCTCCAGGACGCGCTAGACCGCCTTCAGAAGTGGCGGGCGCAGCGGCGGCACCCGCGCCCCAACGGTGGCAGGGCACCCGCTCTCCGACGGTGACGGGGAGGGAGAGGAGGGTCGGCGGTAGTGGGGTGCGGGGAGAGTAGGGCCGGCGGGGCGCGGAGCTGGGAGGCCGAGGTGGCGGGGTGCGGGGAGAGGAGGGCCAGCGGGGCGCGGGCCGAGGAGGCAGCGGTGGCAGAGCGCGGGGCGGGGAGGCCGCTGTGGCAGGGCGCGGGATGAGGAGGGCCGATGGGGCATGGGGGAGAGGAGGGTCGGCGGGGCGCGGGACCTGCGGTGGCGGGCGCGAGGGCGGGAGGAGGAGCGTCGATGGCGGAGGGCCGGCGGTGGCGGGGTGCGCGGCGGAGGAGGAGGCGTCGATGGTGACAGTTTGGGATGAGGAGGCGTCCGGTCATGGGATGGTACGGTTAGCGATCGTGATCAGCGATAGTAATTATCGTGGCTTGTTGTGTTAAACACCGAAGGATTACTGACCTTTCGATGTTTTTAATGAAATGTTCCTGATTGTTTGTATCTACCTACTCTCTTTCTTTTATAAGGGTAGGATATTGGGGGCAAGTTTATTTGATTCCGTGGCAGCCTTAAGGACAGACTAGACCGTACGGTAATAAATGCAGACTGGATGATAATGTATCCCTTGGCAGGTTTGCGAAATTTAAAGATGGGTAAGTCTAACAATCGACTCATCCTTTTAGACACATAATATAGTGTTGGAAATATGCCCTAAATGCAATAATAAATTGGTTATTATCATATTTTCTTGTTCATGACAATCGTTTGTTATCCATGTTATAATTGTATTGATCGGAAACTCAGATACATGTGCGGATACATAGACAACACCATGTCCCTAGTATACCTCTAATAGACTAGCTCGTTGATCAAAGATGGTCAAGGTTTCCTAGCCATGAACACGAGATGTCATTTGATAACGGGATCACATCATTAGGAAAATGATGTGATGGACAAGACCCAAACTATAAACATAGCATATGATCGTGTCAGTTTATTGCTATAGTTTTCTGCATGTCAAGTATATGTTCTTATGACCATGAGATCATGCAACTCACTGACACCGGAGGAGTACCTTGTATGTATCAAACGTCGCAACATAACTGGTGACTATAAATGTGCTCTACAAGTATCTCTGAGGGTGTCTATTGAGTTGGCATGTATCAAGACTGAGATTTGTTACTCCGTGTGACGGAGAGGTATCTCAGGGCCCACTCGGTAATACAACATCACAACAAGCCTTGTAAGCAATGTGACTAAGTGTTAGCCACGGGATCTTGTATTACGGAACGAGAAAAGAGACTTGCCGGTAACGAGATTTAACTAGGTATAGAGATACCGACGATTGAATCTCGGGCAAGTAACATACCGAATAACAAATGAAACTGCATACGGGATTAACTTAATCCTTGACATAGAGGTTCAACCGATAAAGATCTTCATAGAATATGTAGGAACCAATATGGGAATCCAGGTCCCGCTATTGGTTATTGACCGTAGAGGTGTCTCGGTCATGTCTACATAGTTCTCGAACCCGCAGGGTCTGCACTCTTAAGGTTCGGTAACGTTTCAGTAGTATAGAGTTATGTGTGGTGGTGACTGAAGGTTGTTCGGAGTTCTGGATGAGATCCCGGACGTCACGAGGAGCTCCGGAATGGTCCGGAGGTAAAGATTAATATATAGGAAGTCCTGTTTTGGTCACCGGAAAAGTTTCGGGCTCATCGGTAGTGTACGGGGAGTGCCGGGAGGGGTACTGGGGACCATCGGGAGGGGTGTCTCGACCCAAAGGGCCTCATGGGCTGTGGGAGGAGTCAAGCCAGCCCTTAGTGGGCTGGCCAAGCCCCCACTAAGGCCCATGCTGCTAGGGGTGGGGAAAACCCAAAGGTGGAGAGGTGGAAAGAGTTTCCAAGTGGAAAGGAGGAATCCTACTCCTAATAGGATTGGAGCAGGACTCCTCCACCTCCAATTTCGGCCAACTCTTGAGGGTTTAAGGCGGACTCCTCCCCTCCCTCCCTCCTATATATACTAGAGAATTTAGAGGGGAAAGCTAACCCTAATTGCCACGTGCTCCCTCTATTTCCTCTAGATTGTTTTCTCCTCTAGTATAATTTCGGCGATGCTTAGGGGAAGCCCTGTCGAAATAGTTCCACCACCATCGCCGCCATGCCATCGCGCTGCTAAAGAACTCATCAACCTATCCGTTCCCTCTTGCTGGATCAAGAAGGCGGAGATTGTCATCGAGCTGTACATGTGCGGAACGTGGAGGCGCCGTCCGTTCAGCGCTAGATTAGAAGGACTGTGATCAGGATTGCGAGACGGTTCGTGATGGGATCACGGGAGGGTTCGTGATTGGATCGCGGTCTAGATCGTGATTGGATCGCGGTCTAGATCGTGATTGGATCGCAGGACGGTCAACGATTTGGATCACGAAGACGTTCGACTACATCAACCGCGTTTCTTAACACTTCCCGCTTAGCGATCTACAAGGGTATGTAGATCCACTCCCCCTCGTAGATGCTCATCACCATGGATAGATCTTGCGTGTGCGTAGGAAATTTTTTGTTTTCCATGCAACGTTCCCCATCATCAAGTGTGGCGGAGCACACACCCAAGTATGAACGCAAGTTTGAAGTCCGGTTGCTAGAGGAGGAAATTATTGAAGAGATCGTCAAAACGACATGGCAGAAAGCAGTACACAAAGGTTTATGCCTCACTATAAAAGAGAAGGTAAATGTTGTCCATTGTGATCTTCATGAGTGATATCGACGAGTTCTTAAGGGGACTCGCAATCGCCTTAAAAAGGACCAACAAGAACTAGAAGTTGTGATGAGGGAGGAATACACTGAACAAAGTCAAATGAAGCAAAAAGACATATCGATGTTGATAGAGAATTTACCAGATCAGGAGGAAATTTTCTGGGCTCAACGGGGCAGAGTTAAATGGCTTCGTGAGGGAGACTGAAATTCATAATATTTTAATCACTTTGCATCTGCTAGACGTAGGAGAAACTTGATAAAAAAAGTTAAGGAATAATACTAATAATGGATGGGTGGAGGGTAATGATAATATCAACCCACTGATTTGCGATTACTTTAGTACCTTGTTTAATTATGATGGGGCTGAATGTGACGAGGAGCTCTTGCAAGCTGTGAAGCCTAGAGTAACAGCGGAAATGAACACATTCCTAGTAGAAACCTATGATGAGAACATCAATACCATTGTTACACCCACAGCCCCTGCTGCTATACATACCGGACCAGTTACTAGAGCTTGCGCACGCCAATTGAATTACCATGTACTTTCGTTTCTTGAAAATCCTTCTAATATTCATGAACATATGATGTTGCCTAAGTTAGATACTTTTTTTACTTATGAATGAAGGACCTAACATGGACAAGAAGGATGGGAATTGGAGCGGGAACAAGCGTGAAGAAGAAGGTGCGCACGCGGGAAAGAACAATGGAGCTTCCAATGGTGATTTTCGCACTTTGAAGCCACCATAAGGAGAGCTTGAAGGCTTGGACGAAATATACAAGATGCCACTTCATTAATTTCGTCCACATGCTATTATAGGTGACGCGTCACCTTACTTTTGGGCCAGGCCCATGTAATTTCAAAATACCACTTTATAGGTTGTTTTTAGTGTTGGGCAAACGGAGTTAGGGATGGTTTCAGACCCCTCCTCCAAGGGGTCATGAAATTCCTCCTCTATTCCCCCATATATACAGCCCTTAGGGTGCCGTTTAGACTTGGGTTTTGTTTACATTACAAATTCGCCATAGCTGCAACTTCGCGTTCTTCATTTGTGTTCCATGACCAGACAAAGGCGTCACAGAACCCCACTTCATCAATAATGCTTTCCTCTTATATTTGCAATATCTAGATTGCAATCTCAGCTTCTTGCTTGTTCTTTGTTTGCTTGCAGGAAACAGACCCTCGTGGTTAGCTTGATCATGCTCCGGCATGGTCAATAACCGCTCGGAGTTGGTTTAGCGATTGCTAAGGAGCGACGTCCTCGCACGTTCATAGTAGAATCATCAAAGTTGACTCTACCAAAAACGATAGCCACATTTCATCGAAAGACAGGGACCACTTCGCCTCTATCAAGTGGTATCAGATTTCCAGGTTGCTCGGTGAGATTTTACCAATTTTTTGTAGTTAGATCGTATTTGTTCTTCATACCTATAGTCTACGAAAAAGCTCAAAAAATTAGGGTTAGATCATCATATCCGAACCAATCTGACCCTTTACAATTTTCTGTTTGGTGTTTGCTTTGTTGATTTTGCAGTTGCATTGTCGTGTCCATATATTGCACCACACCATCTTTATCGCCGCTGCCATATACCACCATCACGCCATCTTCGTCGCCGCTGCCATATACCACCACCACGCTACCTTCATCCCTGGTGCCCTATATACCACTACATATCCGCCACCAATCTGAGTCCATATACCACCACATATCCACCACCAATCTGAGTCCATATACCACCACCATATATCTGCCATCAATCCATATCCATATATACCACTACATATCCACCACCAATCCGAGTCCATCCCATATTAGGTTTGATTTCGAGATCCCTTAGTTTTCCGATTTGTGTTTCCTTGCCTGAGTAGGTATCGGAAAAAAAGAGTCGGGAACACTTTTCAGAGCAGTTTTTAGGCCAAAATTTCAGCGGGTGAAGATATTTTTTCCCTATCCTGCTTTTAGGCTTTTCAGAGCGTTTTGAGACACTTTCCATCATAGTGATTTTTTGTCGCATTTTTGGTCGTCACAGCCACGATTCGCTCCCGAAAAAGAAAAAAATAGTCAATTTTTTTGTGCCTATCCTGTTTATACGAGTTGGGAAGAGTTTTGAGACACTCACCATTATAGTGATTTTCTGACAAAAAGAGAGCGCAAAAAAGGTGCCAAAAGAAAATAAACAGAGTGCGCTCTTCCCTTGATTATGTGCAACGTCATGATTTTGTTAGTGTTTTAGGCTCGCATCTCTAGCACGGTCTAGCCTAGGACCAACACAGTACCATTGTTGAGCGTTTATTCAACTTTGCATTTCTGAATTGATTATTGCCGACCCCTTTTGCTACCATATTATAAGACATCCAAGCTCCACATACATCTACGTCGTGTGTTTGACACCACCTGAAAATCACTCTATCCAAGCTTTGAGAGTTTTGACTACACCGGTTGCCGTTCACCACGTGCTGCTGGGTAAGAACTGGTAAGAATTTGAGATTTGCTTGACGGATTTGTGACACACCACCATCACAACCACCACTTCCTAGTAGTATGTATGTTCATATTCTTGTGTGTTCCTATTACTGCTAACCATGCTAGGATCACAAGCTGACGACATCGACTGGGAGAGCATGACCAACAAGGCGCTCCATGATAAATTTCAGCAAATGATGGTTGACCAGGTACAAGACTTCGTGACCAGCCTTGGAGAGGCCATGGAGAAGCTAGTTGGTTTGGAGAAGACATTAGACACCAAGATGGACGCCAAGTTTAATGAGGTGCTTGCCCGTCTACCACCACTAGCTGCAGCTGTTGTCCCTCTCCAACGACAAGCGCAACGTGTGCCTCTTGACCAATGCCAAAATTCTGGTGCCGCTGGTACTGCTGCTACTGCTGTGGCTTCTGTGGCTGCTGCTGCTACTATCCTTGAGCAGAATGAGGATTATGATGGTGATTACAATCATGAGGGAGAGGTTGCTCCAGATCAGCCCCATGGGCAACCACCACCACACGCACCAGGTCGTCCACATGGATACAATCGCAATGGTAGGGCTGCACCCCCCTCGGGTATGGGATCATGACCATCTCCCTAAACTTAAATTGAATGTTCTAACATTTGAGGGTAGATATGTTCCTGATATATATCTTACTTGGGAGTTAGAAACAGAACAACGTTTTACATGTCTACAATTTCCTGAGGATAGACGTGTTGCTGCTGGTGTTTGTGCATTCACTAGTTTTGCATGTGTTTGGTGGTCTGAACATTGTAGAATATATCATGATAGTATCCCTACTACTTGGGCTGCTTTGAAAACTGCTATGCGTAATCGTTGGGTTCCACCATATTATCAACGTGAATTGCTTCAAAATTTGCAGCGTTTAAGACAAGAAAAAAATTCTGTAGAGTAATATTATCAGGAATTACAAAATGGCATTATTAGATGTGGTATTGTTGAGGAGAATGAAGCTATGCTTGCACGATTTATGGGTGGATTAAATAGAGAAATTCAGACTATTCTTGCCTATAAGGAGTATAATACTATCACTCGTTTATTACATCTTGCTTGCAAAGCTGAACGTGAAGTGCAGGATCGACAGGCAATGGCGAGAAGTAATTTTTCTATGGGACGATCTTCATCATGGACACCATGTACATCATCTACTTCCACGCGTCCTACTACAACACCACTACCTTCAGCCATCAACTCCAACAGAGATACAAGAAAATAGGCACCACCACCAGCCTCCAGCAAGGGCACACCTTCGGGGCATGCACAGATCTCTTCTTCATCCATGGCATCTACAAGGCAAACTCATGAGGTTATTTGTCGTCGTTGCAAGGGTGGAGGCACTATGCGAGAGAATGCCTGTTAGTGCATCTAGTGCCCCTTAGTGATTTTGGTGTATTGAAGACTTATAGGTTAAGGAACTAATGTGTTTGTGAGTGTACACAGGCTCTATAAGTCGATGAGGAGTTTGATACATCCGGAGATTACCGACCCCTAAAAATGTATGTCTTCAATTGAAGACTTTGTGAAGAATTTGCTGAAGACTTTGGTATTCCCTGAAGACTTTGAAAATGAAGAAGTTTGTGTGACCTTGAAGATATGAACGAGGACTATGAAGCGTGAAGACTTTTGTTTACGTAATTTCATTTCCTTTCTTTGAGTCATAGGAAACACCGTACTGTTAAAGGGGGCCGAGGTAATACTAAGGAAATTTTCCAACTGATGCTCAACTCCAAAATCCTCAACATATCCAATCCTTCGAGTGAAGCCTTTGGAAATCTCTTGCGGTTCAGTCAAGTTCTTCAGTGGCAGAGACGAAGTTCTTCTGGTCTTTGAGGAAATTGATCTAACTGAGGAGTTAGGATTTCGCCAGTGCGAATTGCCTACAAGTGAGGAACATGATATGTCTCAGGACTTTCATAGTTCAAAATTCCGACCGTTGCTGTGCTTAGCGCCAACTGTCCCCAATCATAATATCCACATAACAATCACTGGGGACATTTATGTCTTATCATGTCAGGTTGCACCCTGGCTATAAATAGCCACCCCCACAACCACTAGTTGGTTGGCTGCTCCGAGAGAGAACCGACACTTGTCATTTGAGAGCAACCCATCCTCTGAGGACTTTGAGAGAAAATCATCAGTGAGGAAAAACCCACAACCAAACCACCAAACCCATAGTGATTGAGCATCACTGAAGAAATTCCTGTGTGGAACCGACACTTGTTACCTTGGAGGACTGTGCATCCTCCAGACGGTTAGGCATCATGGTCTAGTGCATCCTGCAGTCAATTGGGGATCACGAAGTGCCCTTGGTCTAGAGCATCCAGCAGTAAATTGTGGATCGTTGGGTGACCAGTTTGTGAGGGTTTTGGAAGTCTACCCTAAAGACTTACCACGAGTGTTGGGCGAGGACTGTGTGACCTTAGCTCAAGGAGAATACGGTAAGGATTGTGTGTCCTAGGACTGTGTTTCCTCTGGTTTAAATACCAGGCCGCTCCAAACCAGACGTACGACTTTCACAGCAGTTGGAACTGGGTCATCAAACCATTGTCTTCATCAAGCTACCTGGTTCCATGTCCTCAACCCCCTTATTCCTCGTATACTTGTTGATGAAATTGATCGTTACTATTTGAAGAATTTGACTGAAGACTTTCAAAATTTCCTCACCTCAAATTCTTCAAGTTACCTTGTTCATCACTGCTTATCCTGTATCACACTACCTGTAACTTGTGCATGTTCATTTCATCATCATGACTATGCCGTTGCTATGTTCCTCATGCACTTGAGTACTTATTCTGCTGCTAGGTATTCATCACATTTCAAATTCCTCAAAGTTGAAATTCCTCAAGTAATGAATTTGTAAAAATCGCCTATTCACCCCCTCTAGTCGATATAACACACTTTCAATTGGTATTAGAGCAGGTACTCCCTCGCTCTGTGTGATTTTGGTTTAACCACCTGGAGTTCTAGTTATCTCGACCACAGGTATGATCAAGGTCTCCGCGGGATGTCCTACCTTCGATCGGACAGACTACCCCTACTGGAAGAACAAGATGCGCATGCACCTGAAGCTATTGACAACGATCTCTGGTACGTTGTGGAAAATGGTGTTCCCTCTGTTACTCCCACGATCACCGCTGCTGATGTGAAGAGATTCAAGCAACTCGATTCTCAAGCGAAGAATATCATCTGTGGCCATCTGAGCAAAGGTCAGTATGGCAGAGTGAGTGCTTTGGAGTCTGCTAAGCTTATCTGGGATAGGCTGTCCAAAGTCAACGAAGGTGTTTCCACTCAACGTGACTCCCGTGTTGATGCTCTTCGCAATCTCTTCAACCGCTTCAAGAGACTCGAAAATGAAAATGTTCAGCAAACCTTTGACCGTCTCACTGATATCTCCAATGAGCTTCAAGCACTGGGTGCCACCGATATCACTGACCATGAAGTGGTGAAGAAACTGCTAAGATCTCTTGACTCCTCATTCGATACTCTGGCTTTGATGATTCAAGAACGTGGAGACTACAAGTCACTTGATCCTGCTGATATTCTTGAGAGACTCAATACTCATGAATTCCAACAAGTTGAGAAGAGAGACCTCTACGGGCCAAGCTATGGAAGATCTCATGCTCTGAAGGCAAAAGCAATTTCCTCATGTGAAGAAGAAGATTCTAACAGCAGCCCTGGTGATCCTGAAGAACTAAGTCAGGAGCTAGCAATGCTCGTGAGGAAATTCCAGAAGTTCTCAAGGAGAGGTGGATTTGGAAAGTCATCAAAAAGTGGTTTGAGGAAATCAGATTCCTCAGATGACTACAAGAAAAGAACATGTCATAGCTGCAAGAAGCCTGGTCACTTTATCTCTGACTGTCCTCTCTGGAAAAAAAATTCAAAGAAGAAGAAGAAATACAAGGATGATAGTTCTGATGACTCAAAGAAAAAGAAGAAATATTCAAAGTCCTCATCTGCAAAGTCCTCATCTTCAAAGTCCTCAAAGCACAAGAAGAATGGTTCCAGAAAGGCTCGGACATTCATTGGCAAGGAAATGGATTCCGAAGAAGAATCTGAAGAATATGAAGAAGAGGAAGAATCTGAGGAGGAATCTGAATCAGGTGTCGCTAGCCTTGCTCTTGCTACTGCCTTCGTCAGCAAGTCCATCTTCAACAATGAAGAATATGACTACTCCAATGACTGACGTTAGCAATGATGATTATGGTCCCACCTATTGCTTCATGGAAAAGGCTCAAAGGTACACAAACATCATTCCTCTTGTGAATCAAGTGAAGTTGAATCTGATGAATTTGTAAAACCTAGCTATGCTAAACTTGTTAAACTTGCCACTAAGCAACAAAGTGCACTTGAAAAGCTTCAGAAAGTGCTAGACAAAAGCGATGATCCGTTGAACGATGAAGTGGATCAAACTCAAACTCTGTGTGACGATCTCAAAAGTCTTCAGACAAAGTATGATAACCTTCAGAGTCATCATAATGACCTCTTAGCCGATCATGAGAAGCTCTCTTATGAATTTCTTCAAAGAAAGCAAGATCTTGAGAAACTAAGGGTGTTACATGAAAATCTCCAAAGGGAAAACGATTCATTACTGGCTCAACAGATCAGTACCGCTCAGGAAGAATTTGTTCCACCTTGTTTGAAATGCATCAAAGGTGAAACTGCTAATTCTTCACCTGAATGTTCAAATGCTTCTAGTGCTACAAATTCTTCAACTATTCCAGTGGTCTCAAATTCCTCATTTGAGGACACCACAAGTATCACTCACGAAAATGCAGGGTTGAAGGAATTGTATGTGTCAGGCATGTACAAAAGTCTCAAAGGGCATCAAACCCTTTGCGATGTCCTGAAAAAGCAGATTCTGAATAGGAACCCTAGGAAAGAGGGTATTGCCTTTGTGAGGAAACTCAACGCTGATGGATCCTATTGGACACCTGAGCAGTACCCCAAAACCTCATGGGTTGCTGCGAAAGGACCTCCTGTAGATCCATCCACTTTATCTGGCTTTACTTGTGAATCTTCATATTCGTCTGATGAGTCACTTGACTCAAACTACAAGTTCTTCAAAAATCAGAAAGGTGAAATATTTGCTAGATTTGTTGGAACTAACTGCAGGAACGGTTCACCTATGAAGAAAATCTGGGTTCCCCAAAGCTACCTACAGAATCTTCAAGTGAATGTCCTCACGACACCACTCATGAAGACCAGGAACCCCAGATCAAATTCCTCATATGGACCAAACTCTTCACTCGGACCAAATTCCTCAAATGGTCAAAAATATCATTCTCGTGCTAATTCCTCTGTTTCACAGTGAAAATCTAAGACTTATGAATATGTGCATTATTCTTCAAACCATTATGTTCATAAGTCCTCGAAGATTTTTTTTGCTTATTCATATGAGTACTCTGACCCTCGCCCTGTGAAACGAAGCGCACTTGCTTCATTACCTCCCTTCTCATATGGTGCTCATAGAATGATGAACTCTTTGACACCCCTCCAGATGTGGGTGGTGAAGAAATTAAACTAATCTCTTATGCAGGGTCAGGTCACCAGATGAACTTGAACATCTGATGAATTTGCTAGAGACCTGAGGAAATGCTTGAAAGGATGCAAGCTAACTTTGTAGAAATGAATTCCTCATTTCTCATGTCCTCACTCTACTTGCTTACTATCTTGTGTGATGAAATCCTGTCTGATGAAATTGATGTCATATTCTTCACTCTAAAGCATATGAGTTCGTAAGTTGTACTAATTCATCTGCAGGATGATACTCCAAAAGCTACTGAGTGGGTCCTCGACAGTGGATGCACAAACCACATGACTGGTGACAAGAGTCTTCTGATGAATTTGCCACTTGCTCCATCTCATCTGAAGCATATCACCTACGCAGACAAAGGAAAAAGCAAGGTATTGGGTCTAGGTAAGGTTGCAATCTCAAAGGACCGAACCATGGATAAGGTGATGCTTGTCGAATCCCTAGGGTTCAACCTTATGTCTGTGTCAATGCTTTGTGATCTTGATATGATTGTCGTATTTGGAAAATATCGCTATGTTGTCATCATGGAATCTGACAACTCCAAAGTCTTCGAAGGCTTTAGGAGAGGAGACTTTTATATTGTTGATTTCTCTACAGGTCCTCAGCCTGCCATATGCTTACTTGCAAAGTCCTCAGAAGGCTGGTTGTGGCAACGACGACTTGGACATGCTGGTATGAGGAACTTGCACATGCTCGTGAAGAAAAAGCACGTCATTGGCATTGAAGGTGTCAAATTCTTCAATGACCACCTCTGTGGTGCATGTGAGTCTCGGAAGATAACCAGATCCAAGCATCCCTCGAAGACAATCATGACCACAACTCGACCCTTTGAATTGCTTCACATGGATCTCTTTGGCCCCACTCATTACTCCACACTAAGAAATTCTTCAAGTTTGTATGTCTTTGTCATTGTTGATGATTACTCTCATTACACTTGGGTGCATATTATTCTGTACAAGTCTGAAGTGCAGGATGTCTTCAGACGATTTGCTTCAAGGGCCTCCACCAACTTCGGCGTCAAGATCAAGCATATCAGGAGTGATAATGGGACCGAGTTCAAGAAGACACATCTTGATGAATATCTTGATGAACTTGGTATTACTCATGAGTTATCTTCCCCTTATACTCCTCAACAGAATGGCATCGTGGAGCGCAAGAACAGGACTCTCGTTGAGATGGCTTGCACCATGCTTGATGAATACAAGACTCCTCGTCGCTTCTAGCCTGAAGCAATTGATACTGCATGTCACATCATCAACAGGGTATATATTCACAAATTCTTCAAAAAGACCTCGTATGAACTTATGACTAGCAAGAAACCCAATGTAAGTTATCTCAAAGTCTTCGGTGCAAAATGCTGGATTAGAGATCCTCACCACAGTTCTAAGTTTGCACTGAAAGCACATGAAGGTTTTATGCTTGGTTACAAAAAGGACTTGCACACCTACAGAGTCTTCAACACCTACCACCACAAGGTTGTTGAAACTGTAGATGTGCGGTTCGATGAAACTGATGGCTCCCAAAGAGAGCACCTGGCTTATGTGTTAGATGAACAGTCTCCTGAGGAATCCATTAAGCTGAAGGCTACTGAAGACATCATACCCACTAAGGAAGTCATTCCAACGAATGAAGACTTTCATGCTGATACACTTGAAGAAAATGATGCTGAAGAAAATCCTCAGCCACGTCAACCTGCTCATCCAAGAGTTGCATATGAAGTGCAAATTGACAAAATCATCAATGACATCAGTGCAGCAGGTCCTCTCACTCGCTCAAAAGCTTCACATTTTACTAACTCTTGTGGGCACTTTGCCTTTGTCTCTATCATAGAGCCCACCAAAGTTGATGAAGCATTCAAAGAGCCTGAGTGGATTCAAGCTATGCAAGAGGAATTGCATCAATTCAAGGTCAACAGCGTGTGGGAACTTGTCAAGCGGCCAGATCCTCGCAAGCATAACATCATCGGTACCAAGTGGATCTACCGCAACAAGCAAGATGAAAATGGCCTTGTGGTAAGGAATAAGGCTCGTCTTGTAGCTCAAGGCTACACACAGGTTGAGGGAATTGACTTTGATGAAACTTTTGCACCTATTGTTAGACTTGAAGCTATTCGCATATTGCTTGCTTATGCTAACCATCATGATATCATCTTATATCAAATGGATGTGAAAAGTGCATTCCTCAACGGTAAGCTTGAGGAAGAAGTATATGTTGCTCAACCCCCAGGTTTTGAAGACCCTAAGCATCTTGACAAAGACTTGAGACTCAACAAGGCCCTCTATGGCCTCAAGCAGGCCCCTCGGGCATGGTACAACACTCTGAAGGAATTCCTCATGAAGAAAGGCTTCAAACCCGGTTCACCCGATCCAACTCTTTTCACAAAATCCTATGACAATGAACTGTTCATATGCCAAATATATGTAGATGATATTATCTTTGGCTGTACCGACAAACATTACAGTGATGAATTTGCCTATATGACGAGTGAAGAATATCAAATGTCTATGATGGGAGAGTTGAAATTCTTCTTAGGTCTTCAAATTCGTCAGCAAGACAATGGCATCTTCATATCTCAAGAGAAATACCTCAAGGATGTTCTGAGGAAATTCTGCATGCAAGATTGCAAAGGCGTTAAAACTCCAATGCTCAAAAGGCCACCTCTGCACTGACAAAAATGGTAAAGATTTCGATCAGAAGGTATATCGCTCCATGATTGTCTCACTATTGTATCTATGTGCATCTAGGCCTGATATTATGCTGAGTGTTTGCATGTGTGCCCGATTCCAAGCAACACTGAAGGAATCACACCATAAGGCTGTGAAACATATTCTTAGATACTTAGCTCACACACCAATGCTTGGATTATGGTATCCCAAGGGCTCAAATCTTCACCTCATCGGATACGCTGATGCTGACTATGCTGGAGATCGTGTGGATCGCAACTCAACCTCAGGCACATGTCATTTCCTCAGACGATCCTTAGTCTGTTGGTCCTCGAAGAAGCAGAACTGCGTCTCACTATCTACTGCTGAAGCTGAGTACATTGCTGCTGGTTCATGTTGCACTCAGTTGCTGTGGATGAAGCAAACCCTCAAGGACTATGGCATCAAGTTGAAGAATGTGCCTCTCTACCGCGACAACGAGAGTGCCATCAAGATTGCTTACAACTCAGTTCAGCATTCCAAGACCAAGCACATCCAGATTCGTCATCACTTTCTTCGATATCATGTACTCAAGGGTAACATCTCCATCGACCACATTCCCACTGAAGAACAACTGGCCGATATCTTCACAAAGCCCTTGGATGAAAAGAGATTTTGCAAGTTGCGGTGTGAGCTAAATATCTTAGAATCTTCGAATGTTCTTTGAAGAAGGACACATATCTTGACACTTATGCAAAATTGATGACTTAGATGTGCAACACATGAAGTAACGTTTTTCTTCAATCAATGAAGAATAACCCTATAAGTGTGAAGAAATCAATGAAGATTTTGACTCTCAGAACCCTACGACAATTGTACGCGGTGTCTGAAGTCATCATTCTTATACGGTGGGTCACGCCACCAACCAAAGTTGAAATTCTTCAAAGTTGAGTTTTTTTTGTCATTTTGCAAACTCTTCAAATTTTCAAATTCCTCAACTTTTCAAATTCTTCAACTTTTCAAATTCTTCAAAACTATGAAACTCTTGTTCTTCATTGACTATATATATATATATATGAGTTTTCAATGTCCTCAACAACATTCACTTATGGCTAATTTTTCAAGTTGATTTTCATCTAAGTGAATGTGATCGGACCCTTTCCCCTCTATTCTGAACTCAACCCAGTCTGTTCACAAATTCTTCAAATGCGTTCTACTTTGAAACTCATTCAAAGTCTTCACTGTATCCTTGACAGCTGGAGAATTTGCGAACAGAAACTTAAAATTTTCACTATCAAAATTTTCGGTGTTTCCGCTCAATCGTTTTCCATTCCCACGACTGGGTAACCCATGATCCCCCACTGCTGCCACTACTCAGAATGTGGGTGACACATGTCGCGTGAAGAGCAAGGGTCAGGGGCAATCTGGTCCAAAATCTTTGAACGGATTGGTTTTCACCTCCACTATAAATACCCCTCCCCTTTCACTGTGCTCGGTTACTCACTTCCTCTCTCTCCCGAGCTCCGACCTGGCGCCGCCGGTAAAATCATCGCCGCTAGTGTGGAAGAGCTTCACTGCCTCGACCTTGCCATCACCGTACTTGCATCGGCTGAGGAAGTGTTCACCCTGCCGCCGCTATAGCCATCTCCCTTTGCCGAGCTAGGGCGTGGGAGATCTGGACCTATGAACTTCCTCAATCTCATCTCATAGTTCGTCGTGTTCTTCATCAGGGTAACTAAATTTTATTTTTACTGCACTTATTTGATCTTCAAGTTTGTCTAAATATTTAGAAAGGTGTTTATTCTTCAAGAATCTCATTCTAAAGCACCTTACATTTTCATTCACCTGATGACTTTCTCTAAGTTATGATTTTCTTCAACATTCCTCAATTGTGTGAATCCTCAAAATTTGCACAACTCTGGAACCTAAGACAAAGAACACTTAGTGAAATTCCTCAAGACACCAATGGTCAAATTCCTCATACCTATTTTTATTGAAAAATTTCTGAGAACGCATATGACCTCTTCAAATTCCTTGCACATATACTCTGTTCACAAGTATAAACATGTCCGCTGATGAATCACTAGGTTCTCATCAACTTAAATCATCTGTAGCATTTCTTGAGGGAAAACTTTGCACTTTTTCAGAGTCCTCAAGAGTTCAAAATCCTCAGCTGGAGAAAATGGCTGATGGGAAGAAGGCACCGAAAGGTGGAAAGAAGGCTGAACAGAATACTGCCTTTGAGATTCCTGAACATCTGTATGCTGGTTACTGTACACCAGATGAATCCATACATGGAAAAGAGACAAAAGAACAAAGAAAGATCATAATTCAGAGGATTGAATGGAGATGGGTGAGGGAATGGAAGGAGTATCGCTATGTTACTCCCAAATACATGAAGAAATTCACACTCAAACCCCCTTGCATTAGGGCTCCTCCAGCTGATGATCAAGTGGTTGATCCCACCAGTGTTTCTCATGGTGAAGACTATCCCACTGAGTGGGCAAAGCGTCAACTCAAACTGCAGAGAGCTGCCGAAGCTGCAGTGAAGAAATTCAATGAAGACTCTACTGCTGTTGCCACTGCTGGAGCCTCTACAAGTGCTCCGAAGAAATCTATGATGAAGAAATCTGCTGTGAAGCAAAATTCTTCATCTTCAAAGTCATCACAGCAGATTCCTCAAGCTCAAAGGCCTCAGCTCTCAAAGGCCTCAGCTGCTAGTACAGTTGCTGCTCAGTCCTCGGCTGCTGCCAAGTCCTCAACTCCTGTACACCTTGCCTCAAGCCAAAGGAGTGAAGGATTTTCAATTGCTTCAGAGGCATCCGCAAGTTCTTCAGCCCAAACTCATTCCTCGAGCGGTCCTTCTCTAAGGAAAAAGAAAGCAACTGCTAGATGAGGCATTCGTCCAAGCCCTCAAACCAAGAAGGTCGCTTTCACAATACCATCAGAATCCCTAGATGAAGACGATGATGAGGAATTGGAATCTATCATCAGAAACAAGCAACAACGTGTGGCTGAAGCAAAGGGATCTCAAATTCCTCTTCTGCTTGATCCTAAACAGGTGCTTAACTTCATTGATATCTAGCACAAGGATCCCAAGACGTGCATTGATGAGTTGAAGCTGCCTCCTGGTCCCGATCATGTCCTCACAGCTTTCATAGCTGAAGAAAAATGGAAATATGAGAAGGCAAGACAAACCAAGAAGGCTTAGTACAAGAAAGAGCATTTCTTGAAGAAGAATGTTCTGAATCTGTCTCCTGAGGAACTTGTGAGGGTGCGGTCTGAGATCCAAAGCCTCAGTGAGGAATTCAGTTCATACTATGGTGATTGGCAAGGCGCCAAGGTTCGCTTCATCAACATTGCTGACAAAGTCATCACTAATCACAACTCATGAGTTGCATCTCGCTCCCAGCAACAAATTCCTCAGGCTGAGGAAACTGCTCAACCCACTAAGGAAACTGCCAACATTGCTGAAGAAAGTCAGACCGCTGAAGAACCTGCGAGGGCACCCTCCACAGGTGCGCCTGATGAAACTGAACCTACAAGGACGAATGCATCAGTCGTGCTTGAAGAAAATGTACCACTCTCACCTTAAGCTGAATCAGCCAAATCATCAAAGGTGAAGACAATCAACCTTCCTTCTGCATCAGAAGTGAAGAAAACTAAGGCTACTGAGAAGAAGGCACTGAAAAGAAAAGCTTCAACTTCAGATTCCTTAGCTGTGAAGAAGTTGAAGACTAAATCATTTGATGCCACTCCACTCTCCTCAGCACCCGCCTATGAGATCATTCCATTTGGCGTTGACTATGTCATCCCAGATGAAGAAAATGAAGAAGATCATTCTACTGCTTTGATAGAGCAATTTGATGAAGACATTGAAGTTGAAGAAAAATTTTCAACTCCTCAGGTATCATCGCCCCAGCCTCAGTTCACTACTAAAGAGGCCGACATTGAAGAAATTGATGAGGATGTATACATTGGAAATACATCTCCTATCATCAACGATGAACATTGGGAAACAGCTCACCCAAATTCACTAATGACTACTCCCCTGTCACAGATCCCTAGTCCCCAGCCCAAACTGAAGAAATTCATGAAGGATCTGATGATTTGACCGGAAAAGTCACTGAAGATATTCCAGCTGCATCAGCTGATAACTTTGCTGCTCCAACTGCCATCGAGGGACCGACAATGGAAATTCCTCAGACTGAAGAAATTCATCCCATGCCAAAGGAAATCAAGGGCCGCTTCAAGCCAAATCTTCAACCAAAGCCTAGAATGCCATTCAAAGGCTCAACGCGCCCCAAATTCCACAAAAGCAATTTCTTCAACGAGCACATTTTCTTCACTGGTCCCAATTCGTATGACTCTGCAAGGGCCGGTCAAAGCAGATTCTGGACTGCCACTCAGATGAATTACTATGCATCAGTGCTGTTTGACAATAAGAAAGTCTTCGAGCACCATCAAATTCCTCATGCTGATATGGAAACACTTCCATCATTCACCCAGATGCTTCAAGTTCTTCACAATGCAGGAATTCTTCCCTTCTGCTTAGACATCTGCGATTGGAATGAAGAACTCATTCTTCAATTCTATGCCACTCTGCACATCAGAGGAAATGCTTCTGACATCAACTCCCAGGTTTTGGACTGGATGACAGGATCAACACATCTCACTGCTCAAGCATCTGAATTACTTCGATCTGTCCCAGTGCCAATTCCATCAGAGGAAGCTCGTCGTCTGTTTGATGAACCTGCTCTTCTAAATCAACTGATGCAAGTGCTGATGAAGCCCTTGGCTCCTGGAAAGCCTCAACGGAAAACCTTCCTTGTGAAGGATTTGCTCTATGTGCCCACGTCTGTCTACTGCATTCTCACGAATACTCTATGTACTCAGAAGGGCCACAACTCTAAAGAAGAGGAAGTGGAGGGAGTCATGAAGAATATGCTGTTCAACATCATTCATGGGATTCCCATCAACTTCCACGGTTTCTTCATGAGGACATTGGCTAATGCTGCTCTAGCCCCATTTGAACAGAAGCCTTATGCACCTTGGATCATGAAGTTCATCAGAGCAAAGTCTTCAGTTCCCTTCAAGGCGGACTTTCAGAATCACTTCGGCTTCTTGCCTCCTATTGAAGTCCTCAAAAGCACAATTGCCTCAATAGAAGGAAAAGGCAAGGCTGTCATTGATGAAGGCACTCGTCCATTGGATGGACAGTTTTGCAAAGCTGCTTCCTTCTCCACAAATGATGGCACTGCAACTCAGGACTCAGAAGCAAAGGCCTTAGCGCAAAAACCTCAAGAGTCCGCCCCTCGTGTGATGACTGATAGAGAGCTTCTCATAAGTCTTCATCAGAAGGTCGGTCGCAATCACAAGCGGGTGAAGCGTCAACTTGGTTACATTGTGCAAAACATGACCGTGACGCAGAACTCTATGAAGAAGAATCACTACTATGCGCATGAAACCCTCAACCGCACTTGGGCTATTCTGTCTCACCTCAAGACTCCTGAAGAACTGAAGGAGCTAGACCTTGAGGAAAATCTTGACTGGGCTCGTCAACCAAACAAGAAATTCAAGAAAGTTCAAGTTCCTCTGATGGTCACAAGTTCATATTCTCCATCGCGTGAGACGGATGAAGGTGAGGACAATGACGACACTGCGGCAGACCCTGCTTCAACAAACGACCCCGACAACACTGGCACTCCTTCTTCACCAACATGTTGAAATTCTTCAAGGGCGTTAGTCCTCACTTTTTCGTCCCTTTTGCTCTTCGATGACAAAGGGGGAGAAAAATTGAATTAGTCTTCAAGCGGGTCTCTATATATGGGCTATATTTTTGTTTAAGTTACAACTCTGGCTCTTCTGAAGCTTTTGTTGATTGAGTTGTAAACTAAAGTCCGATGGTGGTCTGACTCTTTTGAAAAGTCTGATGGTGGTCTGACTCTTTTGAACTGCTTTACGCATGCTTATTTCCTCAAATATCTTAATGCATGCATGCTAAATTTCGTCAGACACCATTTTCATCATGCATTTCAAATTCTTCATATCATATGATTAAATGTGTGTATGAATTACAAGATATAGGGGGAGTTCTACATGTTTTTAACCTTCTATGTGCATTTGCAGTCCAAAGCAAATTCCTCAAATATGCACATCTTTAGGGGGAGTTCTTCTATATCTTGCAATCAAATTCCTCATACTCAGTATTTACACTTCATAGTATTATTCCCGTTGAAAACTTAACCTATTTGTCATCAATCACCAAAAAGGGGAGATTGTTAGTGCATCTAGTGCCCCTTAGTGATTTTGGTGTATTTAAGACTTATAGGTTAAGGAACTAATGTGTTTGTGAGTGTACACATGCTCTATAAGTCGATGAGGAGTTTGATACATCCGGAGATTACCGACCCCTAAAAATTTATGTCTTCAACTGAAGACTTTGGTATTCCCTAAAGACTTTGAAAATGAAGAAGTTGGTGTGACCTTGAAGATATGAACGAGGACTATGAAGCGTGAAGACTTTTTTTAACGTAGTTTCATTTCCTTTCTTTGAGTCATAGGAAACACCGTACTGTTAAAGGGGGCTGAGGTAATACTAAGGAAAATTTCCAACTGATGCTCAACTCCAAAATCCTCAACCTATCCAATCCTTCAAGTGAAGCCTTTGGAAATCTCTTGCGGTTCAGTCAAGTTCTTTAGTGACAGAGACGAAGTTCTTCTGGTCTCTGAGGAAATTGATCTGACTAACGAGTTAGGATTTCGTCAGTGCGAATTGCCTACAAGTGAGGAACATGATATGTCTCAGGACTTTCATAGTTCAAAATTCCGACCGTTGTTGTGCTTAGCGCCAACTGTCCCCAATCATAATATTCACATAACAATCACTGGGGACATTTATGTATTATCATGTCAGGTTGCACCCTGGCTATAAATAGCCACCCCCACAACCACTAGTTGGTTGGCTGCTCCGAGAGAGAACCGACACTTGTCATTTGAGAGCAACCCATCCTCTGAGGACTTTGAGAGAAAATCATCAGTGAGGAAAAACCCACAACCAAACCACCAAACCCATAGTGATTGAGCATCACTGAAGAAATTCCTGTGTGGAACCGACACTTGTTACCTTGGAGGACTGTGCATCCTCCAGACGGTTAGGCATCATGGTCTAGTGCATCCTGCAGTCAATTGGGGATCACGAAGTGCCCTTGGTCTAGAGCATCCAGCAGTAAATTGTGGATCGTTGGGTGACCAGTTTGTGAGGGTTTTGGAAGTCTACCCTAAAGACTTACCGCGAGTGTTGGGCGAGGACTGTGTGACCTTAGCTCAAGGAGAATACGGTAAGGACCGTGTGTCCTCTGGTTTAAATACCAGGCTGCTCCAAACCAGACGTACGACTTTCACAGCAGTTGGAACTGGGTCATCAAACCATTGTCTTCATCAAGCTACCTGGTTCCATTTCCTCAACCCCCTTATTCCTCGTATACTCGTTGATGAAATTGATTGTTACTATTTGAAGAATTTGACTGAAGACTTCCACAATTTCCTCACCTCAAATTCTTCAAGTTACCTTGTTCATCACCGCTTATCCTGTATCATGCTACCTGTAACTCGTGCCTGTTCATTTCATCATCATGACTATGCTGTTGCTAAGTTCCTCATGCACTTGAGTACTTATTCCGCTGCTAGTTATTCATCACATTTCAAATTCCTCAAAGTTGAAATTCCTCAAGTGATGAATTTGTAAAAATCGCCTATTCACCCCCCTCTAGTCGATATAACGCACTTTCAATGCCCTTCCAAGTGTTTGATGATTGTTACTGAGGATGGTGGATATGCCTCTGCTAGTGATTATGATGAGGAGACTTTGGCTCTAATGGCGAGTGAAGAACGGGGTGTCGAGGATACTGAACAAGAGACACACTGCATGGCTGCTGACTACACGGACATGTATGAATGTTTAATTGCTCAACGTGTATTGAGTGTCCAGGTTACACAGGCTGAGCAAACGCAGAGGCACTACTTGTTCCATACAAAGGGAGTTGTGAAGGAGCGTTATATTCGCGTCATCATCATTGGAGGGAGTTACAATAACATGGCAAGCATGGAGATGGTGGAGAAGTTGTCTCTAATCACCAGACCACATCCTCATCGTTATTACATCTAATGGTTCAACAACAATGTCAAGGTTAAGGTAACACGTACTGTTCGGGTGCATTTTAGCATTGCTACATATTCTGATTATGTTGATTGTGATGTGGCACCCATGCAAGCATGTTACCTTTTACTTGGTAGACCATGTCATTTTGATAAAAAAGTATACACGATGGTAGGACAAATCAGTATACTCTTGTTGGATCAAAATATAACTTTGCTTCCTATGTCTCTTGAACATATTATGAAATATGACATTGCTAGATCTAGTAAAGCAAAACATGAGCTAAATAGGAGTGAAAATCAGATTGTAGCAAAGGAATTTGAGCAACACAATAAGCCTAATAATCCATCATCAAGTGTTGAATCTGAAATAAAATTGAAGAGTGGATGTTTACTTGCTACTAAATCTGATATTACTGATTTGGATGTTACTACATCTGTTTGCTATGCTTTCATATGCAAAGAGGTATTATTTTCATTCGATTGACATGCCTCCCTCTTTGCCTCCTACTGTCATTAACATTTTGCAGGAGTTCGTTGGCGTCTTTCCACAATACGTGCCACCGGGATTACCACCTATTAGAGGGATTGAGCATCAGATTTACTTAATTCCCGGTGCATCGCTACCCAACTATGCGCCATACCGTACCAATCCAGATGAGATGAAGGAGATTATGCATCAAGTACAGGAGCTCCTTGGCAAAGGTTATATACGTGAATCTCTTAGTCCTTGTGATGTTCCTATTATTCTAGTGTCGAAAAAGGATGGTACATCGTGTATGTGTGTTGATTATAGAGGCATTAATAATATTACTATTCGTTATTGTCATCCTATTCCTAGGCTAGATGATATGCTTGATGAATTAAGTGGCTCTACAATTTTCTCAAAAGTTGATTTGCATAGCGGATACCATCAAATTCGTATGAAATTAGGAGATGAATGGAAAACAACATTTAGAACTAAGTTTGGATTATATGAGTGGTTAGTCATGCCTTTTGGGTTAACTAATGCACCTAGCACTTTCATGAGATTAATGAACGAGGTTTTATGTGCTTTCATTGGATGATTTGTGGTAGTCTATTTCGATGATATCCCGATTTATAACAGATCTTTGGAGGAACATTTGGAACAGTTACGTGTTGTTTTTAGTGCTCTACATGATGCATGTTTGTTTGGTAACCTTGGGAAGTGCACCTTTTGCACTGACCGAGTATATTTTCTTGGCTATGTTGTTACACCACAGGGAATTAAAGTTGATAAAGCCAAGATTGAAGCTATTGAGAGTTGGCCGTAGCCCAAAACGGTCACACAAGTGAGGAGTTTTCTTGGCCCCGCTGGTTTCTATAGGCATTTTGTGAGAGATTTCAGCACCATTGTTGCACCTCTCAATGAGCTTCCAAAGAAGGATGTGCCTTTTTCTTGGGGTACAACACAGGAACAAGCCTTCACCGTATTGAAAGATAAATTAACACATGCTCCTTTACTCCAACTTCCTGATTTTAATAAGATTTTCGAGCTTGAATGTGATGCTAGTGGAATTGGATTTGGATGTGTGTTATTACAAGATGGTAAACCCATTGCATACTTTTCTGAAAAATTGAGTGGGCCTAGTCTGAATTATTCTACTTATGATAAGGAATTATATGCTCTTGTTTGGACTTTGGAAACATGGCAACATTATTTATGGCCCAAAGAATTCGTTATACATTCTGATCATGAAACATATTAAAATCCAAGCAAAACTGAATCGTAGACATGCTAAATGGGTTGAATTCATTGAAACTTTCCCGTATGTTATTAAACACAAGAAGGAAAAAGAAAATGTTATTGCTGATGCTTTGTCTCGTCGCTATACTATGCTTTCACAACTTGACTTTAAAATATTTGGTTTGGAAACCATCAAAGACCAATATGTACATGATATTGAACTTAAAGATGTGTTGCAGAATTGTAAAGAAGGGAGAACATGGAACACATTCGTTATTAATGATGGATTTGTATCCCGTGCTAACAAGCTATGCATTCTAGCTAGCTCCATTCATCTTTTGTTGTTGTAGGAGGCGCATGGAGGAGGATTAATGGGACACTTTGGCGTGAAGAAGACGGAGGACATACTTGATACACATTTCTTTTGGCCAAAGATGAGACATGATGTTGAGCATTTTGTTGCTCGCTGCACTACATGTCAAGAAGCTAAGTCACGACTTAATCCTCATGGTTTGTATATGCATTTGCTTGTACCTAGTGTTCCTTGGGAGGATATATCTATGGAATTTTTTTTAGGTTTACCTTGGACAAAGAAGGGGAGGGATAGCATACTTGTTGTCGTGGATAGATTTTCAAAAATGGCACACTTTATACCATGTCATAAAAGTGACGATGTTTCTAATGTTGCTGATTTGTTCTTTCGTGAAATTATTCGCTTGCATGGTGTGCCAAATACAATTGTTTTAGATTGTGATGCTAAATTTCTTTGCCACTTGTGGAGATGTTTGTGGGCTAAGTTGGGGACTAAACTGCTTTTTAGTATTACATGCCACCCCCAAATTGATGGGCAAACTGAAGTAGTCAATAGATCACTGTCTACTATGCTTAGGGCTGTTTTAAAGAATAACTTGAAAACGTGGGAAGAATTCTTGCCTCATATTGAATTTGCTTTTAATCGTTCATTGCATTCTATTACTAAGATGTGCCCCTTTGAAATTGTGTATGGTTTCATACCTCGTTTGCCTATTGATTTGTTGCCTCTTCCATCTTCGGAGAAGGTTAATTTTGATGCTAAACAATGTGCTGAATTGATCTTAAAAATGCATGAGGTACCGGAGGAAAACATTGAGTGTATGAATGCTAAATACAAACTTGCTAGTGATAATGGTAGAAAACATGTTGTGTTTGCACCTGGAGATCTTGTTTGGTCGCTAAGGATATATTTCCTGATTTGCGCAAGTCAAAGCTAATGCCACATACTGATGGTCCTTTTAAGGTCTTAGAGAAAATAAATGATAATGCATATAAAAGTTGAGCTGCCCGCAGAGTTTGGCATTAGTCCCACTTTTAACATTGCAGATTTGAAGCCTTATTTGTCACAATGAGCTTTCATCGAGGACGACTTTATGTCAACCAGGGGAGGATGGTGAGGACATCAATACCATTGTTACACACACAGCCCCTGCTGCTATACATACTGGACCAGTTACTAGAGCTCGCGTATGCCAATTGAATTACCAGGTACTTTCGTTTCTTGGAAATCCTTCTAATGTTCATGAACATATGATGCTGCCTAAGTTAGATACTTTTCTTTTACGTATGAATGAAGGACCTAGCTTGGATAAGAAGGATGGCCATTGGAGCGGGAACAAGTGTGGAGAAGAAGGTGCACGCGTGGGAAAGAACAATGGAGCTTCCAATGATGATTTTTGCACTTTGAAGCCACCATAAGGAGAGCTTGAAGGCTTGGATGAAATATACAAGATGCCACTTCATTAATTTCGTCCATAGGCTATTATAGGTGATGCATCACCTTATTTTTGGGCTAGACCCATGTAATTTCGAAATACCACTTTATAGGCTATTTTTAGAGTCCGTATGTGTGGGGAAACAAAGTTAGGGTCAGCTTCGGACCCCTCCTCCAAGGGGTTATGAAATTCCTCCTCTATTCCCCCATATATACAACCCTTAGGGTACCATTTAGATTTGGGTTTTGTTTAGATTACAAGTTCGCCATAGCTACAACTTTGCGTTCTTTGTTTGTGTTCCACGACCAGACAAAGGTGTCACATAACCCCACTTCATCAATAAAGCTTTCCTCTTATATTCGCAACATACTGAAAAAGGCTTTCACCCCTCTTTATATATAAAGCAACGATCAACAACATCCGATACAACCGCACACCAACACAACACACGCACACACCCAAGGCAAGATACATAGGTGTTGATCGCAGCAACAACACTCCAAGCACTAACGCCACTGCAAAGAGATACAACCGCATATGACGAACCATGTGCTCCAAGGCGGCGCCTTCAGGAAGGATACGACACCGTAGCGCCGCCACCGCCCGATCCGAGGATCAGAGTTTCCCCTAGAGCAGCACAATGGGCGATGAGAGCCACGACGACGCCTTCAAGAAGGGCATGAGCTACGCCGTCGCCGGTCCATCCGAAGATAGAGCAGATTTTCACCCCGGCCAACACACACCACAACCGATCGACACACCCTGACTACCACGCCGCCCACATGCCCATGGTCACCAAGCAGCACGAAGCCATGACCTCTGCCCAAGAGCACTGCACAACCACCTCCAGGGCTGCCGCCCCGACATCCAAGACCTTGACCCCACCTCACCCGAGATCTGCCGCTACCCCAGCCAAAGAGACGAGCAAAAAGGAGCCACCTTTTCCACCCCTAGGCAGCCCCCAGCGCTGAGACCCACAGGCCGCCCCAAACTAGCCTCCATCGACTCATCCTGCAGCACCATGCACGAGACGAGCATGGTCCCGCGGCACCATGTGTGAGACGAGGTCGGTCCTGCTGCATCGTGTGCGACACGAGCTCGGTCCAACACACCGTGCGCGAGATGAGCTCAGTCCTGCTGCCCCATGCATGAGACGGGTGATGGACCGCGACTGGGAGCAGGCCAGCCCTCCGACAGAAGCATGGCCGGAACAACGAGGAGAGGGGACAAAAGATGACGCAGACCATCTACGAGCAAGCCGACACCGGAACAAACCAGTCGCCACCAGAACAGGCCTGCCTCGTGCGAGCCGCGCACGGACGAGCCAGAGACACGTCGCCGTGAAACAACCCGCACCACCGCCAAGAGCCACCACCACGCAGTGATAACCCACACCACGCCAAGACCCCGAGGGTCAAGCCAGAAGCCGCAGCAGCTAGCCGGTGCCCTGGGTCACTGCCCGCCCCCGTGCCTCCCGACGCCCAAGCGCCCGCTAGATCAGTTCTGGACGGGTCCGCCACCGCCACGCACACACCGCCGCCGTCGCCAGCACGGCCACACGTCGGCCAACATCACGGAGCTGCCAATGGGCCTCCACCACCACACCAGCACCGCAGCAGAGTAGATCGAGATCCAGAACGAGGTCAGGACGGCCCTGCCCGAATCCCCGCCACCAGCACCGCCGCGACGCACCACCACCTCCCAGCCAAGCAGTCGCCGGGCCCAGTCGTCCCTGCCGCCGAGAGACCTATCGGACGCCGCGCCCACGCCGCCACGCAGCAGACCTGCACCGCCACCACGACGAACAGGGGGAGGAAGAGGCCCCGCCACTGTCCATGCCGCATGGGCTTCGCATAGTGGACGCCCTCGGATGGCAGCGAGGGGAGGGAGCACCTAAGGAGGGAGAGCCGCCGACGGCGGGGCTAGGGCTCCCGGGACGCATGCGCAGGGCGCGTCGCGGTAGCGGGGGCCGTTCCGCACTGCCTTTAGCCAGTCGTACTCTTCCATATTCGCAATATACAGATTGCAATCTCAGTTTCTTGCTTGTTCTTTGTTTGCTTGCAGGAAACAGACCCTCGTGGTCAAGTTGATCGTGCTCCGGCGTGGTCGATAACTTCTCGGAGCTGGTTTAGCGATTGCTAAGGCACGACGTCCTTGCATGTTCGTAGTTGGATTGTCAAAGTCGACTCTACCAAGAACGATAGCCACATATCATCAAAATATAGGGACTACCTTGCCTCTATCAGCCTATTCTCGAGAGGATGTGCGCAAGGCTCTTTTCAGATTTGATATATGAAAGCACTGGGACCAGACGAGCTACATGCAGTTTCTTATGAACGGGTCGGGCATATTCTAAGTGAAGAATTAACTGGAATTCTTGAAAGCAATCCGTAGATGGAAATTCCCTGAAGGATGGAATAAAACCAACATTGTGTTGATACTTAAAGTGGATAGCCCAATGGGAATAACTCAATACATGCCTATTAGCTTATGCAATGTGATCTACAAAATTATATCCAAGATGCTAGCTAACAGGCTCAAGAAAATTCTACCTGAAGTCATCTCCCCAATGCAAAGTGCCTTTGTTCCGAGTAGATAAACAGATAATGTGTTGGTGGTGTATGAGTGTTTTCATGGATTAAAGAAAAAAAACTCATGGTACAAATGGGTACTACAACAAATGGATTGGTAATCATGACGTCGTAATTGAGCATCAAAGCATAGGGTTATAACTGACGATAAAGAGACCGCCTAAGTATATATATATATATGCAACGAATTATAAATATATACGAATTAATGGTTGAATATATATGCATTATTACTAGAATAAAAAGGATAATTACACATCCTGAAGTGGTAATGCAAGGAAATAAAATTATACAAGTGATGAGAAATTTAATGAAGCATGTATGATTAATAAAAATAAAATAAAAATCTAAAAACAATGGAAATACATATACTAAATCTAGAAGCATGATTGCACTTCTATGTGCACATCAAAAACATGAATGCTCCTAAGCAATAGACTTAACATTTGTACATCTACAAATCATGGCAAGAGTGAAGCTCCATTGTACGAAAGAAGTATATGTACGTAAGACACCTACAAAGTATAGATGCTAACACTTTAAAGTACATAGAGTAAGCATGGCAATAAACTAAAATTCCAACCATACATAGGAAGGATGGTGGATGCAGCAATACATAGGAAATTACCTAGAAGCATTCTGCCATACGTAGGAAGCATGAATGCATGAAGCAAAAAAATGATATCACTATTTAAACAAGACGTATTGGAAGCACAAAACAAATGGAGATGCAAAATAGCATGCCTGACACGGATATCCGGGTTTAAAATTTATAGTATAGAAACCTATCTTATCTACTCAAATTGGAGGTTTTGTGAGCTTACGTCAACTAGAATTCTTAAAATACATGAATGAAACCAGATTCACACAAATCCCACCGCTGGTGAATCTCCCAGCAACATGTTGCATCCTTTACCAAGGCCTAAACAGACGCATGATTTCCAATTTTTATCCTTTTCGCCATGAGCATTGCATAATATTTATTATTAGTTAGTTTTTATTAGTTTTCTTTGTCTTTGTGTGTCTTGTAAGTGTGATGGACTTCCCAAGAACTTAGCACAATGGAATAGGTTCAATGCAGAGTCACCCTAGGGCCAGACTTAGCTATTTCAGAGGTCCGAAAAAGTGTTTTTTTCCAAATTGATCCAAATCAAGATAAAACAATTAATGGATCCACATCATTCATATGAATCCGAGGAGGCCAAGAATGTCAATTTCCGAGTTTGTATGAAGAAACTGCAGCTGGTTTATCAGAGAGAGACAAATTGAGAGGCGACCTTTGATGCGACTGTGACAGGTTGTTTGGGCGGTCGTGTAACGTGCACACTGTTCCAAAAGTTTCCCCTCCTGACGGTATTGTTCGTGGATTTCATCGCCGTTTGTTCCCATGACTTCCTTGGCGTTCAAGGGATGATTTGGGAGAGGATTGGGCTCATCTAGAACCCTCGTATGAAAGGAGAGATGCCACATCAAGGGAGGAGGCATAGGGAGAGCTCTTACATATACACATTCAACCCTAGTCGTCATATCCATCTTCATTCTCATCTTCATCAAGCATCATCTCCATGTCCATCCGCTACCACATCTAGAACACCAAGGGGAAAACCAAGAGGGAGACTAGAAGGGGGCAGTGATAATTGTGATCCGCGTTGGGTTTTCCACGAAGAGGAGCGGATGCTGCTGCACAATATAGATAAGTATTTACCTCAGTGGGTGTCATGGGAGTAATACTAGTAGCAGTATGGGGGGTACATACGAGTGATGGCAAAGCCTAGCTACAATGCAAGTGTAACACTCGGATGTACGAGTTCGGGCTATACTCGGAAGTGGTAAAGACCCTACGTCTCGAGCCGTAGGGCTTATTGTTTGCTTTTATGTGTGAGTATGATTACAAAGAGTTCGTAACCCTTATTCTGGCGCCAGGGGTGGCTTACATAGAGTGCTCCACCACCGTCCGAGTGCCATCACCAGGGCAATAAATGTTAGTAACTGTCGGAGTTACTAAAAATGGCTGAGTTAACTAGCAACGTTACAGGTAACACTGTATTCACATATGTTTATTTGAGTTAAGTCCCTCGAACATTGTTGCCCTTGTGTCGCTTCTGCTTTCTATCGTCTGAGTGTGGTAGCATGGTCAAATGACGTCCGAGTGACTTCAGAGGATCCGAGTGGATACGGAAGAACAGTCCGAATGCCAATCTAGTCCAGGTACTCTTATGGTGGTGTGGACCCTCAGGTGGGCTCCAAATGTCTAGTCCTTGACCCTACCTCAGGTTGGTGACCTTATTAGTAGCCCCCGAATTGGTTCAGTTTTTTGGGGACGAGTGAATGACGCATCGTGACGTCATCGGTGCATCTTAGACGCCGAAAAACAAACCAAGCCGTTTCCCACTTGCCTTTTTGACCTTAACGGATTCAAGTTGAATTGAACCCGAATGACTCAGAGTGGCGAGACCGCTCAAGTCACTCATCTAGAGTTGGATTTGCTCTCAGGAGAGGCTGCCCATAGACACAGGTGTAGGCTTGTAAAAACTTTGGACCGGCACTACTGAAAGACGTCGGACTCTCGGATGTACCTACGAGAGTTGAAAATTGGTCTGAGTGATAAATGAATTTTCTTCGCTCACTCGACGGGTCCTAGTACGTCGGGCCGTAGCAGTGGGTGTGGAGCCCATTCGGACTTCGTCGTGGCAGAATTCCTAGAGATTTCAAAATCATGGGAAGCACGCGCATGCGTGGACGGTTATGACACTGAAGTGGGGCATGACGCCTCGATTTCTGCACCACAAATTTTGCCATGCGTCCTCGTGGTTCTGTCCTGGAGATTTTGTAGATCTCGCACCGCCCGTTGATTGCACGGTGGATGCTGATCTGATGGCTGCGATTCCGCTGAAAAGAGCTATAAGGCATGGCTGAGTGGAGGTAGAGCGGGACTTCCCACAGCTCCACTTCTTTGATTCCTCCTCCAATCCACCGAGAGCTCTATCCGAAACACCGCCGCATCGACTCACCGCCTCTGTCTTTCGAAGATGACGAAGGGCGTGACTATGAAGGCTGAGAAGGCGAAGGAGGCCTCATGCGGGTCCTCTTCAAGTGCGGGCTCGCTGGCGGGCTTCGTCCAGGGAGATTGGCTGCCTCCATGGAGCACCACGGGCCGGCTGAAAGATCTGGAGAGGCAAGGTCTCCTAACAGCAGGGAGCTGGCGCCTGCCGAAAGCAGGTGAGGCCGAGCCCGTGCCTCGCGAAGACAAGCGGGTTCTGCTCACAACACAGATGGATTGAGGTTTCTCTTTGCCTCCCCATCCTTTCTTTCGCACGTTCTTGAACTTCTACGGAGCGCAGATTCATCATCTTCCTCCCAACACCATTTCCTATTTGGCGGCTTTCGTTTCCCTTTGCGAAAATTTCCTCGGATGCCATCCTCATTGGGGTCTGTTCAAACACCTGTTCACGTGCCGAGTGATGACTGTGAAAAAATCCGCTTAGTCGGGTAGAAGAGGAATGTAGTTCAATTGTGCGGTGGTTTAGGCATCCAGCTGAGGGGAAAGAGTAGCTGTCCGCCAATGAACTTCCCTGACATGGTCAAGGGCTGGCAGGGGACTTGGTTTTACTGCAATGATGTCCCAGTCGACGAGGGCCAATCGGGTCTCCCACTGTACTCGGCAGGGCGCATCAGGCAACTACCCAAGCTGACAGTCACCAAGGGGGAGAGAGTTGAGGCTGATATCCTCATGATTGCATTAGTGGACGTGGTGAACAAAGGAATCAATGGTCTGGACTTGTTGGAGATCTTCTTCCAGAGAAGGATCTAGCCCCTTGAGGTCAGGGTTCGCCCTATGTGGTTGTACTCGGGACCGAGTGACCCCACGCGCACGCACCAAGAGGAACTTAGCACGGAGGCCATGGAGAACATGCTCAATGCCATTACCCTGGCTCGTGATAACCCTAGAGGGTCGAGGCGGGTGCCTTCATTCTCGGTTGATAACCCACTGATTGAGGTAACTTCTAAGTACTATTGTTATTTTACGAATGATTATGACGTTTGCGGGTGAAAGTCTTGACTAACGTAAATTTCACTCGACAGTCCTCCACGACCATGGTGAGCTGGATACCCGCTATCGACAACACCCTATCTGATGTGACAAGTGACAACAAGCATCATGACGACTCAGATGGCGAGGAGGGGTACGTGGAGGACAACAAAGACAACGAGGAAGAGGAGGAGGAGGAGGAGGACCCATGGGACGAGGCGAAATCCTCTCCATCAGAAGAGATTCTGCCCGAGATCCCCTCCAAAGCACGCCAGGACCCTGGGATCCATGGAGGCAACACTAAGGGGTTGAGTGCAGCCAAGCCTTCGGCGCCCGCTATCGCCACTTGGAGTTCGAAGCGCGGGCGTGGTGAGGTTGCTCCGTCGCCCGAGAAGACCATCAAGCAGCAAAAGGTCATGGTCAACAAGCCTTGGAGGGCCATCTTGCCAAAGACGAAAATGAACGGGCAATGAACTTAGCGTGAGTATCCTTTGAACTGACTCCCATTACAGTTGATTGACCGAATGTCGTGACGTTCCAAATGACTTACTGCAGGGTTGATACTTTGAGTGCTTCTCTAGAGAAGGACAAAGCTGATGTTGACGTTGCATCTTCCAAAGGCATCCCTTGAATCTTCTCGAAAGTTGTATTGTATTATGTGTGTTTTTCTATCATGCTCATTTCCGGATGACCCTTGGCTGTTTTCAGGACCACGCGAAGTAGTAGAGCTTGACCCACCGAACACTTCCACCAATGCAGACGTTGTTATGCGGGATGTTCCGCCCGTCAGGGCATCACCAATAGTTCGGGGGGCTTCTTCAGGGGCCGGGACAGCACTCGGACCTCCTTTGCCAACTCCTCCCGCAACAACCATTTTTATGCTGCAGCACATCCTAGAGGACCAGGTGGGTGTGAGCAAGGAAGCACTGATCCAGCTGAAGTTGATGAATGACAGGCTGAAAGAGACCTATGAAGCTAGTGGGGCACTGGTAAGAACATCTGAGTAAGTACTCTTGTAAGTATCATCTTCAATCAAATTTTTTGTCTTGTCTTGTATGTAATTCCTTTGGGTCCCGAGTGAGTTTGCGTTAGAGTCACACCCACTGGGTGTTCTCTAGTTCCAGTGGGGGCGCGCTGAGCGCACCCACCAGGTTTAGTCCCCGAGACTGTGATCGACCGAAGCAGTCGGCGGGAGTCTTAGAGTTTGAATGTCTTGTAGAAATACTTCGTCTTTAACATAGTTCTAGTGGGGGCGCGCTGAGCGCACCCACTGGGTGTAGTCCCCGAGACTGCAGTCGACCGAAGCAGTCGGCGGCAGTATGAGAACTTTGAAACTTAACTGAATGAATTTTTACCTTGTATCCGATTGACGTCTCATATGTATTTTGTATACAAAGTGTGTGCAAGCTCGGAACCCCTTACAATGCTCTGGAGAAGGAAGTGTAGGACCTACGCCTCAACCTTGAGGCTGAGAATATCAAAAGCGCTCGTCTGGAGCAGGATAAGTGATCACTCGGAGGTAAACTGTATCTGTCGGATCGTAGAACTTGTTCTTTTTCCCTGTCCGACTAAGGCTATTTTACCATATGTGCATAGTGAAAATCTTCAACTTATTAAGGGGCTCCGGGCTTCCATTTCTATAGACTCCATGAAAGAGGCCTTAGAGAAGAAGGACGCTGAACTGGCGCTCGCTCATAAGGAGGCCATTCGAAAGATGAAAGAGGCCGAGGACAAGCTAAAGTCCCTTGAGAAGAGGGATCTGGAGAGGAAGAAGCTGGAAGGCATTGCCAAGAAATCCGTAGAGGAGGCCACTGAGTTCGAGTCGAAGTTGAGGCAGGCGTCAACCAAGAGAATGGAGTTGGAGAATTTCATCGAAGACTGGGGCAACGAAATTAACGAGAAGCTCAAAGGTATGTCAATGTTTCGAGTGAGCTCTGAGTTATGATGATCTTTCATTCGTCTTTCCACAACTTTTTTCTCCTTTGCTTCAATAGGGTTCTGCATGGATTTTGAAGAAGAGACATCTAAGATTGAAAAGGAGTTGGATCTAGTTGCTGGACTTCTTCGTGATAGTTCACCCCTCACTCTCCTTTGCCTGGAGGAACATATCACGGAGGTGACAATCATGTTCAACCGACTACGCAAAGCTACCAAGGACATTGATGAAGAGGTATCCCCTGGAGAAGAAGTCCCAAACATTCCGGATGCCCTTATGCATCATCTGTAGGGCATCCCTTCTAAAATGCAAACCTGGAAGAAGTCCGCGGCTTGTGCCGGAGCTGACATCGCACTCTCGCTCGTCCGAGTCCATTGCAAGGGCATGGATGAGGAGAAACTGAAGTCGCTTAAGGTTGTCAATCGAAAGAGCGCCAAGATCAAAGACTTCATGGAGATGTTCCTTGAGGCTGCCACTCAAATCACATACGTCATCGACCTCTACACCTTCACTGATGCCGCGACTTCGTCTCCCACTGAGTGATACTCAGATGAAAACTTTGAACGTGATTTGCCTCGGAATGCCGAGTGGTTTATGTAAACATACATTTGACGTGACTTGACGGTCACGATTATCTGCTCTTTTGTTTCAAACATCATGCAGTTTGTTTTCCTTTATTTGAGTTTGTGGTTTTATGCCTGTTTGGAAGGAAAAATGATGGTCCTGTCCATTTTGATATCCGAATGGAGGTTTGTTCCTGCACTCGGCGTATCAACACTTAGGCAAGCATGGAGCCATTGCTAAGCCTCCGAGTGTAGATCGTGTCTTCACTCAGAGTAGTTCGTACTTAGGAGAATACGGGGTCACGTCTAAGTCCTCGAGCATGGCTCGGGTTCACACTCGGAACAGTTCTACACTTAGGTGAAAACAGGTTCGCAACTAATGAGTAAAAATGGAGGTAGTTCCTGGGAGCAATGATGGTCCTGTCTATCTTGATATCCGAGTGAAGGTAGTTCCTGCACTCGGTGTGTAAACACTTAGGCAAGCATAGAGCTGCTGCTAAGCCCGCAAGTGTAGATTATGTCTTCACTCAGAGTAGTTTGTACTTAGGCGAATACGAGATCACGCCTAAGTCCACGAGCGTGGTTTGGGTCCACACTCGGAAGAGTTTTACACTTAGGCGAAAACAGGGTCACAACTAATGAGTAAAAATGGAGGTAGTTCCTGGGAACAATGATGGTCCTGTCCATCTTGATATTCGAGTGGAGGTTGTTCCTTCACTCGACGTATCAACACTTAGGCAAGCACTGCGCTGCTACTAAGCCCTCGAGTGTAGATTGTGACTTCACTCAGAGTAGTTCGTACTTAGGTGAATAAGGGATCGCGTCTAAACCCCCGAGCGTGGTTCAGGTCCACACTCGGAATAGTTTTATACTTAGGCAAAAACAGGTTCACAGTTAATGAGTAAAAATGGAGGTAGTTCCTGGGAACAATGATGGTCCTGTCCATCTTCATATCGAGTGGAGGTTGTTCCTGCACTTGGTGTATCAACACTTAGGCAAGCACGAAGTTGCTGCTAATCCCCCGAGTGTAGATCATGTCTTCACTTGGAGTAGTTCGTACTTAGGCAAATACGTGATGACGTCTAAGTCCCCGAGCATGGTTCAGGTCCACACTCGGAACAATTTTACACTTAGGCGAATATAGGTTCACAACTAATGAGTAAATGGAGGTAGTTCCTCGGGAACAATGATGGTCCTGTCCATCTTGATATCCGAGTGGAGGTTGTTCGTGCACTTGGCATATCAACACTTAGGCAAGCACGGAGCCGCTGCTAAGCCTCCAAGTGTAGATCGTGTCTTCACTCGGAGTAGTTTGTACTTAGGCGAATACATGATCACGTCTAAGTGCCCGAGCACAGTTCAAGTCCACACGCGAAAGATCGTACTTGTCACTAGGGTGAAAAGAGCGAAAGGTTTTGACAAAGTGTTGAAAAAGTAAATGCTTTTATTTAGCACAACCACTTGGCAGTTCATTGCAAGAATGACAGAGTGTTTACTATTTTAAGCGTAGAACTTGTAGAGCAGGTTCATGTTTGGGTTCCTCTACATTGTCGTTGACGTTATACAGCCCGTAGGTTCCGTTGTTCAAGACTTTGGAGATCACGAAAGGGCCTTGCCACAAGGGTGCCAACTTGTTTGGATTTTGTTGATCCAGTCGAAGGACAAGGTCTCCTACCTGGAAAACCGTGCCCTAAGCTACCTGTCGTGATAGCGCCTTAGGTCTATCTGATATAGTGCCGATCTGACTAGAGTTAGTTCTGTTCCCTCTTCCAAGAGCTCCAGGCCATCTTTACGTACCGCTTTAGCTTCAGCTTCATTGTACAGTTCCACTCGGGGAGCGTTGTGACGGATGTCACTCGGTAATACAACTTCAGTTCCATATACCATGAATAAAGGAGTGTGCTTGGTTGAGAAGTTCAGGGTTGTCCGAATGACCCATAGGACATATGGTAGCTCTTCAACCTAGGCTCCCGCGATGTACTCCAAATCTCTCATCAGTCGAGGCTTTAATCCTTGTAGAATCATTCTGTTCGCTCGCTCTGCTTGTCCATTTGACTGCTGGTGAGCCACAAAGGCATAGTTAACCCGAGTGCCTTGAGAATAATAGAACTCTTGGAATTCATTGGAATCAAAATTCTTCCCGTTGTCAGTGATGATATCATGTGGGATTCCGAATCTAAAGACAATCCGCCGAATAAAACTGACAATAGTCTTAGCATCCAAACTCTTGATGGGCTTAGCTTTGACCCACTTGGTGAACTTATCCACTTCTACTAGCAGATGGGTAAACCCACACGTCCTAGTCCGTAGAGGGATGACCATATCGAGACCCAACACGGTGAACGACCGGGTGAGCGGGATGGTCTTGAGTGATGATGTAGGCTTGTGTGTATGATTATTGTAAAATTGACATCCAACACAGAGGTCGACCAAGTCTTTTGCTGCCTCGTTGGCTCAGAGACAATAAAATCTTGCAAGGAATGCTTTCGTGACTAACGTCCAAGAGGACGCATGGTGGCCCTAGGTTCCCGAATGGATCTCATGTAAGATTTGCAACCCTTACTCAGGGGAAATGCATTTTGGGTCACACTTATAGTGCTTTTCTTGTATAAGTGTTCTCCCATTACTTCGAAGGATTTGGATCGTCGGACGATCCGCCGGGCTTCCTCCTCGTCCTCAAGTAGTTCTTGTCAGAGTAAGTATGCCAAATACGGTTGGGTCCACTCGGGAGTGATCACCAACATCTCGTGGACAAGATCCACCACAACTGGCACATCGACCTCAGTTGGATTAGAAGGTCCGACTGCTTGTGGGGTATCCTCAGTAAAAGGATCCTCTTTGACTGAGGGGGAGCGTAGGTGCTCAAGGAAAATGCCTTTTGACATGACCCGTAGAGTGGAGCCAATCTTTGCCAGGTCATCTGCCGCCTGGTTCTTCGCTCGGGGTATATGATGCAACTCTAAACCCTCGAAATTTTTCTCTAATTTTCTGACTGCATTGCAGTACCCAGTCATGGAAGGACTTCGGATATCCCATTCCTTCATCACTTGCTTAATGATGAGGTCACCGAATATCATCAAACATCGGATTCTGAGTGAGATGGCCATCCGAAGCCTGTATGGAAGGGCTTTGTATTCGGCCTCATTATTAGACGAATCAAAGTGAATTTGGAGAACGTAGCTCAATCGGTCTCACCCGAGGGAGACGAGAACCACTCCGGCACCGTATCCTTGGAGCATCTTGGGCCCATCTATGGGATTACTAGAAGAGTATGTCTAGAGGGGGCGTGTGTGTGTGGGGGGGGGGGGGGTGAATAGACTACTAGCAGGAATTTAAAATTTACACAAGGTGCAAATTTAAGTGTTGGTAGATTTTAGCAATTATAGCAAGTCTAGAACACCCTACACATGCAAGTCATCAAGTATAGCAGCAGAATGTAAAGACATTGCACATGGAAGTAAGGAATTGAGATAGGGAGATCAAACACATGAAGGACACAAAGATTTTTCTCGTGGTTCCAATAGGTGGTGCTATCATACGTCCACGTTTATGGAGTCTTCAACCCACGGAGGGTAACAGGCGCAAGAGTCCACGGAGGGCTCCACCCGTAAGGGTCCACGAAGGAGCAACCATGACTATTCCATAACGGCTTCCGTCCACAACGGACTAGCCTCACTCAGGGTAGATCTTCACGAAGTAGGCGATCTCCTTTCCCTTACAAACTTCTTGATTCACTCCACAACACAAAGTAGGAGGCCCCCAAGCGACACCTAACCAATCTAAGAGTCACCACCCACTAAAAGGTAATAGGCTCGATAAAGTCGATGAACTCCTTGCTCTTGTGCTTCAAGATGATAGACACCTCAACACACAATCAGTCTCTCAAAGACTTGGCTTTGGTGGAAGAGATTGATTGGGTGGAAAGCAACTTGGGGAGGCTAGAGATCAAGATTCATATGGTTGGAATGGAATGGTATGATATCAACACATGAGTAGGTGGCTCACTCTCAGAAAATCAGTTGGTACGAGTGGGGATCTGTTCCGAGTGCTTCTCTTGCGAGTGAGTGGTGGTGAAGGGGTATATATAGACATCTCCAAAAATCCAACCGTTATACCTTAAGTGACTAACTCGGTGACACCGATGTGTGAATCTTGGTGGTACTGAGTCGCTCCAAAGGAAGCAACTTCTGAATCTCGGTGAGACCGATACATAAATCTCGGTTGCACCATTAGGTGACCAACGGTCAAATTGCACAACTCGGTGGCGCCAACCCAACAAACTCGGTGGGACCATTTTTGTGGATTTGGGCAACAGGAAGTTGGCAACCCAAACTCGATGGCACCGAACCAGAATTAGTTGCACCAAAATGCTAGGGTTTGGCTTTGATCTGTCTGAGTCTGGGAATCGATGGAATCGAGTGGGAGTTGTTGGTTGCACCGATTTTGATTATTTGGCTTTGGACAGACTTTTGTGGAAGAGCTTGTGGATGTATTTGGTGACTATCACTTGTGCATGTATGGGCATTTTGTTCACCAACAATACCTTACCCCCTTTTAATAGTATTGACTTTGCTATGGACTCAATGTGATTTCACACAATGTAAAATGTAGAGTCCTATTTCCTTGAAGCTTTGCCAATGCTACTTCTTCTCCTTCTTCTTCTTCTTGGGGATACTCTCCACACTCCTTTTTCCAACCCATCTCTCTCTATGGACTTTCACCGAAAATACACTTGGTAAAAGTATCAGTCCAAGAGACAATATATGTTGTCATGAATTATCAAAACCACCAAGGGAGCATATTGTGCTTTCACCGTCAAAGAACATGGTCCAGTGTTCGGGTATACTTGGGATGGGGATCACTTGGCCCTCCTCCGCTGTGCGGTGAGGGATGTTGGCAGGGAGGTAGCCGACCTTCTTGAGGTCGAGAATGTCCCGGTGGATGACCGTGGAAGCTTTCCACTGGCCGTTGGATCCCACCATTGATGAGCTCAGAGGTGGGCTTGAAGAGACCTGGATCTGTGCTTCGGAGGCGCAACGGAATGGGAGGCAGAGAAGTCGAATGGAGAGCATCAATAGCCTTTGGGGTTTCCCTCCTCTTTTTATGAGGCCTATAGATTTGGACCCCCCTGCTGCACCGTGAATCCCTCCACTTCCAGAGACGTGCGAGCCGTTGCGTGCGCGTGATTAAGTATATCCCGTATAAAACGGGGCGCAATCGGTATATTGATAGATTGTGATGATTAAAATGGCCTCGAACCGCGAATCAAGTTTATGCAACTAGCCTAGCAGTCATGGTGGGTAGCCTTTCGTCAGAGAGGTTGTCAGAGGAACATTGGTTACCCCCTAACATTTGGCCTTCAAGGCCAATAAATTTGCTGTATTTGGATGTGCCACTATGCGGACCTGCTTATCATCGGAGGCCGAACTATGGTTCAACGGGAAGGAACTCACCTCGCAAGACGAAGACTCTGTTCACGAAGCAATGGCAGATGAAGACCCTTGGCATTGGAGGCAAGTTCGGGGGCTACTGAGGGAGTCTTGGATTAGGGGGTCCTCGGATAGCCGACCTATTGTTTCAAGGGCCGGGCTATATTGGCCACTTACCAAACACTATAAGATTTGAAGGCTAGTCTCCAAGATGGAAGCTTTGGGCACGGCTTGCGCTCCATGTTTGATGTAGTAAATAGGCATGTTTATCTCTTCGGCATGTAACCAACCATGTGTAAACCCTAGGCACCCTCGGCATCTATATAAGCCGGAGGGTTTTAGGGTATAGACATAGAACAACTCATCTAGGGTTAGCTATGCGATCTCAAGGTAGATCTACTCTGTAACCCCCAAATCATCAATACAACCAAGCAGGATGTAGGGTATTACCTCCATAGGAGGGCCTGAACCTGGGTAAATCTCTATCCCCTTTTTCTCCTGTTACCGTCGATTCTAGTCTCATAGTTCAGGACCCCCTACCCGGGATCTGCCGGTTTTGACACCGACAATTGCCATGAGAGCTAGAATGCTTTTCATGACTTCCTTCCAATTTCCCATAATTGCCAGATAGCAACTCAAGTCGAGCCCTTATCTCAAAATTCTCCTTTAATATGGATGCTTTAGAAGAAATAGAGTTAGTAGCACAAGCATCATCATTAACAACAAGAGTTGAAGGCAACTGGGCAAGCTCTTTAGCATATGAAAATTTAAGTTGAGCATGAGACTAGGTGAGTTCAATGAGAAAACTCTTAACGACCCTTGAGCCATTTTAGAGGTGCTCAAAGTCCTCAAGGAGTTTAGCATCTGCAACTCCAAGCTTATCATTTTTAGTTCTAAAATCATTACCCACCTTGAGAGCTCTTTCATGGGATTCCTTTAATCTAGATAATTCTAGAACAAAGGTCTCCTCAAGAGATTCCTTGGTGGTTTGTTCATTTTCAAGATCTTGAGATAGCTCCGTGATTTCATTAGCGTAATCACGTTCATGACCTTCCATTTTATCAATGGTGGTCTCATGCTCCTCGAGATGAGATTCCAACTCCTCAATATATTTCTTGACCTTAATGGAAATGGACATGATTTCCATGAAGTTGGAACGAGCAAAGGTCTCCTCAATAGACATGATTTCTGGAGGGGAAAAACCCATATCTAAATTCGCTCTAAAGACGGGTCCATGACCCTAAAGAGATTAAGCATGCAAATTACCCAAACATCAAAATTTGTGCCATTGAAACTAAGAGTGTCAGAGAAGCCTAATCCCCTAGTCGACATCCTTACTCTCTAGGTTGTTAAACCTAATAATGAGAGACCTACCTCTGATACCAATTGAATGGACTTGGATGTTGCCTAGAGGGGGGTGTGTGTGAATAGGCGCTTTAAAATAATTATAGTTTAGGCTTGAACAAATGCGGAATAAAACAATCGTTTAATTAGTCAAGCACAAAACCTAAAACAACTAGGCTCACCTATGTGCACCAACAACTTATGCTAGGCATGATAGACAACTAAGTGAAAGCAAGATATATAACAACAAACAATATGGATATCACAAAGTAAAGTGCATGAGTAAAGGGGCTCGGGTAAGAGATAACCGAGGCACGTGGAGACGATGATGTATCTGGAAGTTCACACCCTTGCGGATGCTAATCTCTGTTCGGAGCAGTGTGGAGGCACAATGCTCCCCAAGAAGCCACTAGGGACACCATAATCTCCTCACACCCTCGCACAATGCAAGATACCGTGATTCCACTAAGGGACCCTTGAGGGTGGTCATCTAACCTGTACAAACAAGGTTGGGGTAATCTCGACAACTTAATTGGAGGCTCCCAACGACACCATGAAGCTTCACCACAATGGATTGTGGCTCTGAGGTGACCTCAAATGCTCGGGGCAATCTCCACAACCTATTTGGAGACCCCGAAGCTTTCCCAGAGCTTTGCACCACAATGATTGACCTCCGAGGAACCATCAACTGTCCAGGGCACCAAAGCACCCAAGAGGAACAAGCTCTAGGGTGCTCAAACACCCAAGAGTAATAAGCTTCTCAACTTCTCACTTCCACGTATCACGATGGAGAACTCAAACCTATGCACCAAATGCAATGGCAAGGGCACATCGAGTGCCCAAGTCCTTCTCTCCCAAATCCCTCCATAATAAGTAATGATATGGAAGAAAATGAGAGGAAGAACAAAGAAGAACACGAAGAACTCCAACATCTAGATCCAAGGGGTTCCCCTCACTTAGAGGAGAAAGTGATTGGTGGAAATGTGGATCTAGATCTCCTCTCATTTCCCTCAAGAACTAGGAAAAATCACTGGAGAGATTGAGAGTTAGCAAGCTCGAAGAAGGTCAACAATAGGGGGAAAACTCGAGCTCAACGGATAAGGTTCAATGGGGAAGAAGACCCCCTTTTATAGGTGGGAAAAACTCCAACCGTTATGCTCTCAGCCGCACAGAGCGGTACTACCGCTCATGGGAGCGGTACTACCTCTAGGGCAGTGGAAGCCCTTTGAAAAACAATAGCAATTTGGCAAAAGGTCAGTAGAACTGCCGGAGCGGTACTACCACTCGTCCCACGGTACTACCGCTAGGGATAGCGGTACTACCGCTAAGGGTAGCGGTACTACTGCTTGCGAGCGGTACTAAAAAATTACATCCGTGCCTACCACCGCTGGAATTAACATGAGATTTTGGTCCGGAGCGGTACTACTACTCTGGAGCCGTGGTAGTACCGCTCTGGAGTGGTAGTAAAAAATTACATCCGTTCTAGCCGCGGTAGTACCGCTACAATCTTTTAAGAACACCAAAACTGCCACAACTTCTGCAAACGAACTCCGAATTCAACGAAACCAAGTTTGTTGGAAAGATAATGACATGGGATAACACAATATTGATAGAAATATCAATAAGAAGCAAATGAGAAAAGGCCCATAATAAAATGGTGAGAACCCTTCCTTAGATAAGACCAGTAAAACCTCCAACACCAAAAACGTAATAGAAGAAGCATACGAAATCTGTTTTTGATGTACTAGAGCTTGTCACGAAGATAACCACAAGCTCTAAAACCTCAAAAAGAAAATCCAACCAAGAACCAAGAAAGATGATGATGCAAGGATGCAAATGGTTTGAGCTCCCAACGAACGATACGATCAAGCTACTCACTTGAGAGCCCCCCTTGATAATACGACAATCGATCCTATAACCTGGTCTCCCAACTACCACCATGAGACCGGTAAAATAGAAAACCCTATCAAGGTCAAACCTTTGCCTTGCGCATAGTCCACTTGAGCTAGATGATGACGATCTTGACTTCCTCAAGATGGACCACCTTTCTTGATTGCACTGGCTTGATGAAGACTAGTTGATTGCTCCCCCATGCTCCACTATGGGCGAGCCACTCTTCGGCACATCTTCACAAGTCCACTGTCACCACAATGAACGGCGAGCCTCAAGTATGATCTCTCCGTGATGCTTCACTTGAACTTGCACACCGCAACCTTGATGACGATCACCACTTGTTGTCATCTTCCATGGGTTTTATGGGATCTTACTCTTGATGCAATCCTATGGAAATATACCTAACCCTACAAAGAACACTCACAAGGAACATGGGTTAGTATACAAAGCGTAATGGACAATGCTTACCATACCATAGGATCACTTGATCCTTCTCGGTACATCTTGTACGCTTTGTGTGTTGATCAACTTGGTTCATTCTTTGACTTAGTCTTGATCAACCTTGTATATTATCTTTTCTCTTCATAAAGATGATGTCTTGAAGGTAAAAATGAATGCTCACACAGTCTTCTTCTTCATGACATGCTTGCAGTAAGCTCAAATCTTACATGACCAATCTTTGGATAACACCTAGAATACCACCTTCGTGACCATATAAACTCCTTGAAACCAACAGATGGACTTCAAGAAGTACCTACGGACAAGTCCTTTGAATATAACTCAAGGAAACCATTAGTCCATAGGGGTGTCATCAGTTACCAAAACCACACATGGAGAAATGTGCTCTTACAATCTCCACCATTTTGGTAATTGATGACAACCACTTTCAAGAGAGTTCATAGAAGGAAAGAAGCACAACCAAGCACACACACATGCAGAGCAATGCATGGGTGTGAGATGCAACGGCTTAAGCAATAATAGCAAAACTCTCTAGTATTTCCAAACTAAACTCTCTAAACTTCTCCCCCATTGGCATCGATTGCTAAAATGGGCGAAAAAGCTTAGAAAGCCAATATAATAGGTGTTCCTCCAAAAGGTTTTTATTTCTCAAAATATTAGTGCAATGAAATACACATATCCAACGATAAGTAGTTGGAGGAAAACAAACTATATCGAGGATCGAAAGATTGCAAAAAGGATCGTATGGCACAAAGACATACACCAGAGTGAAGCAAGCAATCAAAAGATACCAATTGGAACAATCAATCATATTGACCTACAAGCCACATGAATAAACGATATTATGATATGGGTAAAAGAGTGTTTATGAAGAAACTAGAGGAGCTCCCCATGATGTGCACACAATTAAGATTTTTTTTGTATTTGACTACAAGTGCACAAAATAGGATCATGACTCCCCCAAAATCAATACAAACACAAAACAAGTGCAAGTAAGTAGATAAGACAATGAGCATAGTACTTACACTAAACATATGGTTGAGAACAGGTAAAAGAGGCAATTTAAGAATAGGCTAAACCAAAATGATGTGTGAGAGTCATGGCAAAACACTTGAAGAGACTAATATAAGGATGAACATTAAGCATCAACATAGTCTTGATGAAATGAGACACAAAGTGCAAGACATATCCTTCCCACACACAAACCACTAGCAAATGGGTTCACAAAGCTTACTAATAATAAAATTAAAAACCAAAGCTTGTGACAACCCCTGGTGAAGATAGGAAATAATAGCATTGTCAAGAGGAGGGATACCAATCAAAATGGCAAAACCCTCGTGAAGACAAGCACGAGGAAAATAATCTTCACCACCAAAGAGCGCATCAAGATGTAAGGATATATGATCGACACTCAAGACATATTCTTTCACGAAACCACCAAGTAAATAACAAGGAAATTCCACGATGGATGTGAAAGAAAAGAGGATATCAACTAGAGATGTAACTTCTCTCATGTGTATACGATTCTAGGTAGAAGGCAATCATGATGATATATCCACAAAGAATGATGTACACACGAAATAGTTACAAGAAGGAACAAACAAGATATCCAAAAGGAAGTCATAAATATACCAATAAGATATTTGCTTGAAAGCATAGCACAAAGCCTAATATTTTCTTATTGTACATAAATGAACTCCCAATACACGAACATCAAAGACATCACAACTAGCAATATGACATCATCGTTGAGACGCTTTGAGAAAGGAAACAACTACCACAAGAATGACTCAAGAAATTCATGTCATGATGCAACCTATAAATGGTTGAATGCGAGAAATGTATGCATGAAGTAGATACATGTTACCGAGATAGCATTGGATTGATGTAGTAGACAATGGTTCATCGATCATCCTAGCATGTCTCAAATAAGAACAGTGGTACCCAAAATTATTGGGACCAAAAAGTTAGTGGACCAACAATACATAGGACAAAACTCCACATAAATATGTGCATATGGATATGCATGAACACTTTAGCCAATTTATGTCATAGTGGAGTCTCCCATATATATTGGGTCAAGGAAAGAGAAAATGCCAACGAAAGTACACGTAGAAAATATGCATGCTCAAGGCTTTCAAGAATCAAATCAACACACAGTTGATAAGATACCAAAACATAAGGTATCAAGTGAAAATAAGATACCAAACGAAAAATTATCACTTGACGGGTACCAACTAAAAGATACATCAAGGAATGAGATATCCATTGACACATGCCAAATAGAAGGAAACAAGATACCAATTGAAGGAAAAAAGAGGTATCAAGTTCCCAAAAGAGAGCTAGTTTCAGAACAAACCAAACCCTCCACAAATTTTCATGATGGCACAAAGCACCATAGAGAAAAGGTTTGCCTCCCACCAACACACACTTGACGAAGATCAAAAGATTTTATGATAAACACATAAAGAGAGTGTTCTAAAGAAAATATGATAGCTCCCCAAGAGATGTGCATTATATAGAATTTGCATTTGAATACAAAATGCACACGATGGGATCATCACTTTCCCTAAATCTATAGAAACACTAGACATGCTAAAAAAGATCCACAAGAGGCGAGAAGACAAACGATAAACAAAATCCTATGTAAAGATGATTAGCAAACTCTACCACTTAAAATGAATACCAATTGTCAAAGGACAAGAAGTATTTGGAAATAATTCACATTGGTAGATTGCAAATTGATCCAACATCATCTTTACTCCTAAAGCACAAGCAAATGACACTTGTAGAGCTAACATGCCACCTAGGAACAAGATAAATTATAATATCAAATCTAAGTGGCAATATCTCAAATGTACACATTCTCTGGGCTTGTAATATGCACATAGCATATTAGTCCCCCATAATGTGGTAACCCAATGTAAATAACAAGTGGAAAATGAAATCCAACAATAGATGATTAATGGACCATTTAGAATTTGAATTTATCATGAGAAGACATACCACATAGAAGCTAGATAATTGTGTAATATCAATACTAAGTGGTATTCCTCATGTACACGCATTTTTAGGATCATGAGGTGCACAAAGCACATCACTCCCCCAAAATGGGACAATCCATTAATCTCTCAAAAGAGTCGACAAAGATACAAACAAAATACAAAAAAGGCTCAACACAATACGCACACATACATGATGTGGAAACCAACATACCCATACTTGATTACTCAAGATAAGAAAGATGGAGGCACACCATATACAAACACATGCAAGTTACAAAACCACAAGATGCAAAGGGGCAAGTAACTATTAATGTAAAAAATTTAAGTACAAGTTACCACAAGGAGGAAATTGTATATAGGATAGAAACTCGATAGTAAAAATGACTTGGCTTGAGATAATATGTATGATGAAGATCCCTTAATTCTTCATAATGTAGCCAAGTCTCCAACACCCTCCAATAATACCTATTGATCAAGTTTGAGCTTGTCGGTCCTCAACCAAGTTGGGTCATAGGAGGTTAGTCACAATTGGCTTGGCTACCCAAATGGTTCTTTTCTTGACACCACTTTGAGTACCAACAAACTTGGCAAACACATTGCCAACCTTATCCTTCCCAAGAGAATAGATGTCATCAATGATAATTGGGTTGGACACTTTACCATTAGTGCATGAAGAAGCAAAGTGACCCTTCTCATGACATAACTAGCAACATCTACCCTTTACTTTCTTCTCAATTGATTTCTCAACTTGAGGAGCGTTGACTTGGGTCTTCTTGAAGAGGCCTTTCTTCAACTTGTGGTTGAGCATGCGATTGACATTGTGGCCGCTTTCCTTGTTGCTTGTTACTTTGAGGCTTCTTATTCAATGGGCAAGTTCTTACATGGTGCCCTTTTGTTTTGCACTTGAAGCAAATAATCTTGGCAGGACTCTTGACTTGTTCTTGGCCCTTCTTATTGTACTTCGTGGAAATCTTCTTCTTCTTGGAGTTGAATCCAAGTCCACCTTTGTCATTTGGGAAATTTTTTCACACTCAAGATATTGTTGACTGTGGACTTCCCTTCATGACTCTTTTCCAAGTATTTCTTCAAAGAAGTGACTTGGGACTTGAGCTCATTGATTTCCTCTACATGGTTAGAATCAACAAAAGTGCTAAATGAAGTATAAGCTTCACAGTTAGAGCAAGAAGGCAAGGAAAGTAATTCATCACAAGATGTACCAACATTATGAGTAGATGAACTACGAGGACTAGCACATGGCAATAAAGCATTTCTACTAGATGTAGTGCAAATGTCCACATGAGGCTCTCTAGATGTTACCTATATTTAGCACATTATGCGATACTAGAAGATCACCGAGGGAGTCCTGGATTAGGGGGTCCTCGGATAGCCGACCTATTGTTTATGGGCCAGACTATATGGGCCACTTACCGAACACTGGAAGATTTGAAGGCCTAGTCTCCAAGACGGAAGCTTCGGGAAGCATGGATTGCGCTCCACGTTTGATGTAGTAAATAGGCATGTTTATCGCTTCAGCATGTAATCGACCATGTGTAAACCCTAGGCATCCTCGACATCTATATAAGCCGGAGGGTTTTAGGGTATAGACATAGAACAACTCATCTAGGGTTAGCTATTCAATCTTGAGGTAGATCAACATTGTAACCCCCCACATCATCAATACAACTAAGCAGGATGTAGGGTATTACCTCCATAGGAGGGCCCAAACATGGGTAAATCCTTGTCCCCTTTGTCTCCTGTTACCGTTGATTCTAGTCTCATAGTTCGAGACCCCCTACCCGAGATCCGTCGGTTTTGACACCGACATTGGTGCTTTCATTGAGAGTTCCTCTATGAGCAAGATGGAATCGATGCCTCGCCATGTCATCAACAAAGAGGTCCGCAACATGGACGCTTTTTTCCGCGGACAGATCTTCGCCTTCGGTAGTGTTGTGCTGCACGTTGATTCCACTGGCCATCTAGGCCGCGTTGAGAGCTTCACCCCTGATCGAGAGGTCAGATTTGGAAACTTAGAGTTCTCCATCGACTCTTAGGGTGACTTATCATTAATCGGGCTTGCAGCTTCGCCCGTAGCCTCCGAGGACTCTAAGGCTTTAACCTCGAGCCCCTCTTCAGACATGCCGACGGGGTCACCCATGGTGATGAGCCAATCTCTTATCCCAGTTCAGCCATTAAGCGAGACGACTGGACACGTGTTCTTGCCGAACACTCCCCATGCCTGGACGCCTTGGAGGTTAGCTCCATGAGTTTCAAACAACTGGATCCGATCAGGCCCTCAACGGTCGACAAGGCCCTAGATCAATTCTCATTGATGAAGATCACCGACGATCCATCCTAGATCTACGCTTGGTTCGGTTATAGTGCGGACGAGGACAATTTTTCGACCCACCCACCACCCACTTGATAGCCACTGTTGAGGATTTGATCGACAAGCTAGACTATGCCTCCGAGGATGCATTAAGAGGGCCGTGCTCCCACCCCCGTTAACATCGGGAGTTGGAGTGCCACTTCTACATACGATGTCTACATGGTGGATACTCTTGCCACCAATGGTGACAACACGCCTCACAACGATGGTGACAAATTGGGAGATGCACCATCAAGGTGCCGGAAATCGCAGAAGCGGTCCAAAAGCAAAAAGGGAAGAAGAGCTATTATCAGCAACAAGGACGGTAATACCCCCGCTGATCATGGCAATCCCGATATGCCCGAGCACCCGTTAGAGGGTCCGGAAGGGCCTGAGGACCAAAACAACCCCGATAACGTCAACGACTTCGAAGGCGATGATTACCTTCCCCACATCAAGGAGGAAGATATACCGGAAGCCGATGACTTGTACATCCCCGATAACCTTGAAGATCAGAAAGAAATCAGACAATGGCTCATAGCAACGGCCCACAGCCTAAAGGATAAAGAACGGTAGCTCAAAGCCGAACATGATGGCCTCAATGATCGATGGACGAAAGTCCTCTCAGCCGAGGAAGTATACGACACCGGCCTGCCAAACCAGCCCAAAAGCTACCCTCGGAGAAGGCTGTTGCCGCAATTCGATGATGAACTCACTGATACTCCATCTCTAAACCTACTCCATACGACATGCCGGACCGCCCCCCTCGTGGTCGGGACAGGACGACTGACGACGCCGATTACATACCGGCAGTGCCCTGAAGACGGGGTAAGGAGCCATTAGAACCCAATGACAGGTTTGACCTATGAGATGACTTGGATCATAGAGCAGGCCGCACAAGATCCATCTATGGATCCAGAGAGTACTCGCCCGATAGACGGGGCGGATACAGACCATGGCTCGACCAAAACAACAGAGTCCCAGGAATGCAACCAGCCCCATACAGATGCCGAATATAGGCATGACATAGCGTGGGTTAGAGGCGCCGCTCACCCACTGTGCTTCACAGATGAGGTAATACGGCATCAGTTCCCCAAGGGGTTTAAACCCATGAATATAGAGCAATATGATGGGACCACTGACCCAATTGTACGGATTGAGGACTTCCTCCTCCATATCCACATGGTGCGAGGAGATGATCTCCATGCCATCAAATACGTCCCTCTTAAGCTTAAGGGGCCAGCTCGACACTGGTTAAACAGCCTCCCCAAAAACTCCATTGGATGCTGGGAAGACCTAGAAGATGCGTTCCGCTCTAACTTCCAGCGAATCTATGTCCGCCCACCGGACTCTTCCGATCTCAGCAACATTGTACGTAATCCCGACGAGTCTGCTCGGCAATCCTGGAATTGGTTCTTGACTAAGAAGAACCAAATCGTTGACTGTCCGGATGCTGATGCCATAGCCTCCTTCCAGCACAATATTCAGGACGAAAGGCTGGCCCGCCAGCTAGGCCAGGACAAGCCTCGGACCATGTCCGCCCTTACATCCCTCATGACCCGCTTTTGCGCGGGCGAAGACAATTGGCTGGCAAGAGGCAACCACAATTCTGGAGATCACGTGGCACCTGAGGCCCGGGATGGCAATTCAAAGCCAAAGTGCAATAAGAATAAGCGCCGGCACAATAATATCGATGCCGATGATATGGCTGTAAACGCCGGATTCCGCAACTCCCTACCTAGGCAGCAGAAGAAGCCTTCTAAAGGCAATCGTGACGAACCTACTCAGCTCGAGAAGATCATGGAAAGGCCTTGCCAAATCCATGGGACTTTGGAAATGCCCGCCAACCACAGACACCGCAATTGCTAGTTGTTTAAACATGTCAGCAAGATACCACCCGAAGACCAAGGCAAAAGCTCTCCCAGCAAGGATGAAGATGAGCCTCGGGGTCCAATTGGTGTCGGACAGAAGAAATTCCCTCCCGAATTCAAAATGGTGAACATGATATATGCTGCCGTATACCCAAGGAGAGGAATCGGGCCCTTCGAGAGGTCTATGCCGTGGAACCCGTAGCCCCAAAGTACAACCCATGGTCGGCATACCCGATCACCTTTGATCGGCGCGATCATCTGACCAGTATTCGCCATGGGGGTTCGATGACCCTTATCCTAGACCCCATCATAGATGGGTATCACCTCACAAAAGTCCTAATGGACGGATGAAGTAGCCTCAACCCGATTTACTCAGATACGGTGAAAAAGATGGGCATAGATCCGTCAAGGATCAAACTCAGCAGCCCTACCTTCAAAGGAGTGATCCCGGGCGTTGAGGCCTGATGCATGGGCTCTGTAAGTCTAGAAGTCATGTTCGGCTCGCCCGATAACTTTCAAAGTGAGGAGTTGATCTTCGACACCATGCCCTTCCATAGTGGCTATCACATGTTGCTTGGTCGGACAATGTTCATTCGTTTCAATGCGGTCCCACACTACGCATACCTCAAGCTCAAGATGCCGGGCCCCAAGAGGGTCATTACTGTCAACAGCAATACCGACCGCTCCCTTAGAACTGAGGAAGATGCACTGGCCCTAGCGGCCGAATTTAGCTACAATGAAGATTGGCAAGTTCCGCCATCCGCCATAAAGGCACAGAAGGCTGGGAAGCGGGTTTGGCTTCAAACTGAAAACTCAGATCCTTCCTCCTCCCCTGCATAGGGACTCGCCCCCCATCTCACAAACCTCAGGACCAGCAAAGTATGTGCTAAGGAGGCACAACTTCGCACTGAAGATTCCATGGGTAGCGGTGGGGAAATAAAGATGGGTGTTTGGCTGGCCCGAACTATTACCATCAACACGTCTTTAGACAAAATGCAGGCTCTCCTCAAAGTGCCTGCCTACGGTGTAAAGCTCACATACAATTTGGCGGCCTCTCAAGATTTTGTTGGCAAAATCTGTCCGCCAAACACTAACACCCATAATTCCATCAAGGTGCATCTAAGAGCAGGAGTCAACTAGCAAGGGGGGATACTGAGGATATCAGGTTACCAATAGAAGACCCCTGGTACAACAACTCTTGTATATTTTTAATTATTTCACATACCTGTAATAGTTGCTTCGGCAATCCGAGTTATAAGAGTTGTTGAGAAAATGCAAAATTGCGTGGCACAAGTTCGCCTCATCTGTCCTTTTTTGGGTGCATATTTCCCCCTCTCTCCCTCTTCTCGTGAACCTGTTCAGTATGACGCGAGGTAACCGACTAATAGACTGGGGGATCGAGTTCAAACACAAATCTCCTTATCTATCATGTGTTTGGCATCTTGGTGTTCGATTTATAAGCATCGGTTCTGAACTATGTCTTCGGTCAATAAGTTGGGTTGCCCGGCTCCTGTGCTTGCCCCTTTACGTTCCGCTCGTTCAGCTAAAAGGGCAAAGGGAGCACCCCTGCGATTGTGCTTCCGGATAGTATGGTTAAGCACCTCAGGGGAGAAAGCCGAAAACAGACTGTCATAGTATGCGCAATCTGATCTGTGAACCCCGAGCTAGAAGTGTTATACTTCAATCCTTGTAAGTGGTTATTCCGTGTTATATGAGGAACTTGCCCTTTGTGCAGACATTGTGATACCGGCTTCGGCCACGGTTCGTCCGAACATCACAACACTTTGGTGGCTAATCGTACGCTTCCTGTAGTCCTTTTCATGCCACTACGGCTAAGTGAAAGAAATAAAGCACTATAGTCTGATTGCCTAGTCTGCCGCACTATACCGCCTTCGGGTTCCGATAATACGGCTAAGGGACATAGTGCATTGGCATAGATACCCCATGTAGTATCTACGTGGGGGCTGAAGCCGAGGACTTGCATCTTTCAGTATTAAACAACCACATAGGAGTTATAAAGGAATACAACATCATATAAGAACAAATACTAATATCATTAGAAGTTTGGGCAAGTCTTCGGACGTGTTATAACTCATTCAAACATTTATCACCCGAACACTATGATGCTATCACTCGAGCCCTCTCCATCACTCCATCAAAGTATAGCTCGGGGCATCGATGCTCCTTTCCGGGTGGCGGCGGGTCGGTGGCTACCTTCATCGGATTTAGCCCCGGCCAGTGCACTTTGGCCTTGGCAAGAGCCATCCGGACTCCTTCGATGCAGGAGGAGTGCTTGACGGTGTCAAGGCAGGGTGAAGCAGAGATCAACCTCTGCACCAGGCCAAAGTAGCTGCCTGGCTGCGGCTCACCGGGCCATAAGCGGATGCAGAGGTCCTTCATGGCCGGCTCCGCCATCGGGTGCAACTCCATCAACTGTTTCAGCTGCTCCCCCAGAAGAGGAGGACGCTCGGGGGCTCCCAATTGTGCCCAGAATAGTCGAGCTTCATCTCCTTCTCCCCGTGAGGCGAACAGCTGATTGGCGTCCGCCACGCTCTTCTGGAGATGGGAGGCTGCGCTTGAGGATCGCCGCACCCGGTAAGCAATGCGAATTTACTATCCCCGAATATTCACTTTAGTGAGTACAACTTACCATCTGCTATTTCCTTGGCCTGGCGCACTTGCTCCTCGTAGAACCGCCTATCCATCCGCTCCTTCTAGAGTTCGGTTTTTATAGTGGAAAGTTCGGCTGAGCTATCCTTATTATGATGCTCCAAAGCCTCACATCTTTCGTTGGCATCCTTGAGCTCCTCTTGGACCTCTACGACGCGAGATTCATGCTTGCCACTAGTGGCCTGCATGGCGGAAAGGGTGACAACCGTTTCCTTGGCAGCCGTCCTCTCGGCGGCTGTTTCGTCCTTCACGCGTTGGAGCTCAGCCTTGAGCCTCTTCATCTCCTTCGCCAAGGCTGCACGTGCGTTATACGATGCAAAGAAGCTGCTTTTAATAGTATTCGGACGATTGAGCTCAGACAAAGGCATTTGGATTCTGTTTTGACATACCTTGAGCCTCGTCGAGCCTTCAGTTTAGGGCCTTAGCTTTGTCTTCGGAGCGCTTCAGCTTCCGATTTAGCTCTTCCATCTTGGTGCCATTTATGGCCGCCACCGATGACGAACCTGCATTACACACACAGTTAATACATTACATGGGCTCTCAATTCCCGAATTATAGACAATCCGATCATATGTCGAGCTATTCTAACATGCCAGACACTTAAAGTGCATCTAGTTCGGTATCGGATTCAGATGTGACCCCTAGGTGAGCTTTTTCACCTCACCTAGGGCTCGGGTTCTGCCATGTATATAGTGCAAATAAATAAAATCTTTGCAAATAAAAACATCAGGTGACCTACTTGAAAACCCGTAAGGAGACCTTTGAAGGCCTCCTTCAGTCCGTTGTCAACGGACTGGATGCTCTGTAGTACCGCACCCATAAGGGTGCAGTGATCCTCGGGGATGGAGGCACTCGATAGAGCCTCCTCCATGACCGACCACCTATTGGTCGATGGTGTCGGGGATGATCGGATTCCCTGATCACCCACCGGGGATTGGACCGGTGCTTTGGAGGCATAGTGCGCTCAGGAGATTTTCTTAGAGGGGACTGAGCGCCCGCTCATCCGGCCTCCTCGGCATCCGGGTGGGGTGTTGCCCCCCGGTCTTCAATGGCAAAGGCTAATGCCTCGGCCACGGTGCCATCTCCCTCGCCACCGGTGTCCACCTCCATAGGAGTAGGCTGGGACGAAACCTCCACGACGTCCTTTGTGGCACCTGGAGTGGTGGGATGCGAAGCATCCTGCACTCCGCCAGTTCGGCGGGCGGAGTATCCCCGTCCGATATCACCTTGGTGGGCATAACGCGCGGGGGGCTACAAGGCCAATAACCTGCATGTTAGTAGACTCTAAATCTATTCGTAGTAAATAGGTGGGTCTTCGGATCCTAACCTATTTTTTTGGGGGGGGGGGGGGCTTGACCCTTAGGCTCCTTCGTGGAACCTCCTCGGGGTCTTCGGATGTGGAGCTCGAGTCCGAACTATCATTGAATAGAACCACCCGCGTCTGCCATGCCCTCTTGTGGGCAGGAGAAGGGACCTGCTCTGGGGCGTCCGAAGACGCCGCTCTCTTCCTGGCAAGGGGAATTGCCTTCCCCTTGCCCTCGACCTTGGCCTCCTCCTCCTCCTCTTCTTCCTCTTCCTCCTCCTTAGCCTCCTCCTGATTTGAGGAGGCGAGGGTATCCTCAGATGCGGCATCAGGTTGGTTCCTGATGCGAATGCCAGCCTAGCCTGGTTTCTTCTTCTTTTCTTTCTTCTAGGGAGCCTCGTAAGGCTTTACCACAAGCATTTGGGCTAACAGCCTGGTCCTCTCATCTTCGGGCTGAGGCGCAAGACTGTTAATGTTGACGACTTTCTTCAGCCATCTCTGCAATGACAGATCGGATACGGGATTATAAGAATCTTCTATGAAATAAAGCCAGCCAAGTTGGGGTGTATCATACCTCGGAATCGGGCTTGGCGGCATGCAGACCCTTGTCCTCCTCCTCGGATGGCCAACTCTTTTGTGATTTGAAGAGCGCCTTCCACAAATTCTCTCGCGTAGTGCGAAAGAGATTCCAGACTATGGGCTCGGCTTCGAGTTCACGAGCCCACAGGGTGTGGACCGACGCTGGCAGGGGAGGATGCGTCTTTGGAGCATCACCTGGACCACATCGGTCAACTTGGTGCCCTCCTCGACCATAGAGTGGATACGCTTCTGCAGGTCGCTCACCTCCTTGCCCGGTCCCTAGACAAGGCCCTTTTCGAGCCATGAAGCCAGTATGGTGGGGGGACCAGATCTGAATGTAGCAGTAGAGTACTGACCCTCTTCTTGTGGTTAAGTGACGTAGAACCACTCCTTTTGCAACCCCTTGATGGTGTCGATGAGGGTGCCCGATGGCCACCCAACACGGGTGATCTTTCCGATGACGACCCCGCCCCAATCTACGTGCTTGCCGCCGACACACTTGGGCTTGATGTTGAACACCTACAGCCAGAGCCCGAAGTGTGGCTCGATGCGGAGGAAGGCCTCACAAACGAGGATGAACGCCGAGATGTGCATGATGGACTTTGGCGGGAGGTCATGGAAGTCGAGGCCGTAGAAGAAAATCAACCCCCTGACAAAGGGGTGGAGAGGAAAGCTCAGCCCCCAGATGAAATGGGGGATGAACACCACCCTTTCGCCTGGCTTGGGGGTGGGGATCACTTGGCCCTCCTCCGCTGCGCGGTGAGGGATGTTGGCGGGGAGGTAGCCGACCTTCTTGAGGTCGAGAATATCCAGGTCAGTGACCGTGGAAGCTTCCCATTGGCCGTGGGAGCACGCCATTGATGAGCTTGGAGGTGAGGTCGAAGAGACCTAGATCTGTGCTTTAGAGGCGCAAGGGAATGGGAGGTGGAGAAGTCGAATGGAGAGGGTGAATAGCCTTTGGGGTTTTCGTCCTCTTTTTATGAGGCCTATCGATTTGGACTCCCCCTGCTGTGCCGTGAATCCCTAAACTTCCCGAGACATGCGAGCCGTTGCGTGCGCATGATTAAGTATATCCCGTATAAAATGGGGCATGATCGGTATATTGATAGATCATGATGATTAAAACGGCCTCGAACCGAGAATCGAGTTTATGCAAGTAGCCTAGTGGCCGTGGTGGGCCGTAGCCTTTCATCAGAGAGGTCGTCAGAGGAATATTAGTTACCCCCTGACGTTTGGCCTTCAAGGCCAATCAATTTGCTATATTCGGATGTGCCACTATGCAGAAAACTGCTTATCATTAGAGGCCGAACTATGGTTCAATGGGAAGGAACTCACCTTGCAAGCCGAAGACTCTGTCCGCGAAGCAATGGGAGCCGAAGACCCTTGGCATTGGAGGCAAGTTTGGGGGCTACTAAGGGAGTCCTGGATTAGGGGGTCCTCGGATAGCCGACCTATTGTTTATGGACCGGACTATATGGGCCACTTATCGAACACTGGAAGATTTGAAGGCCCAGTCTCCAAGATGGAAGCTTGTGGAAGCACGGCTTGCGCTCCACGTTTGATGTAGTTCGGGACCCCCTACCCGAGATCCGCCGGTTTTGACACCGACAATGGCCATGAGAGCTAGAATGCTTTTCATGACTTCCTTCCAATTTCCCATAATTGCCAGATAGCAACTAAAGTTGAGCCCTTATGTTTTCTCCTTTAATATGGATGTTTCACAATAAATAGAGTTAGTAGCACAAGCATCATCATTAACAACAAGAGTAGAAGGCAACTGGGCAAGCTCTTTAGCATATGAAACTTTAAGTTGAGCATGAGACTATGTGAGTTCAATGAGAAAACTCTTAACGACCCTCGAGCCATTTTAGAGGTGCTCAAAGTCCTCAAGGAGTTTAGCATCTGCAACTTCAAGCTTATCATTTTTAGTTCTAAAATCATTAGCCACCTCGAGAGCTCTTTCATGGGATTCCTTTAATCTAGATAATTCTAGAACAAAGGTCTCCTAAAGAGATTCCTTGGTGGTTTGTTTAGTTTCAAGAGCTTGAGATAGCTCTGCAATCTCATTAGCGTAATCACGTTCATGACCTTCCATTTTATCAATGGTGGTCTCATGCTCCTCGAGATGAGCTTCCAACTCCTCAATATATTTCTTGCCCTCAATGGCAATAGACATGATTTCCCTGAAGTTGGAACGAGCAATTTTATTCTTATGAAGAGATTTAAAAACTATTTCTCCCTTAATTTTTAACGAAGCTATATTATCACTCTCTTCATCATTATCATCAACATCATCATCGTGAGATATATTGGGATTCAAAGTGGGAGATACCTTTGAAGAATTATCAACAATAAGACCACTATCATCATTTCAATGATCATCACTACTCACCATATAATTACCTTGTGGCCATCAACATCTAGGTTAAGTAGAAGAAGTTGAGAAGACAACACGACCGAAGGTGGAGGGAGAACAATCATCCCTACAAAATTTGGACTCACCAAATTTATCTTGAAGCTTTGTGCACAACTCATGAGCATCCCGGAGCGGCATGAGTTCAAATATAACTACATTGCTCAAAGCATCAAAAAGCATATTAGAAGCTTGAGCATTGAGATAAGAGTTTTTCTCATCCTCCAAAGATAGGTGTTGAGAATCCTCTGGAGGAGAAAAACCCATATCTACAATTCGCTCTAAAGACGGGTCCATGACCCTAAGGAGATTAAGCATGCGAATTACCCAAACATCAAAATTTGTGCCCTTAAAACTAAGAGTGTCAGAGAATCCTAATCCCCTAGTCGACATCCTGACTCTCTAGGTTGTTAAACCTAATAATGAGTGACCTGGCTCTGATAACAATTGAAAGGACGTGGATGTCGCCTAGAGGGGGGGGGGTGAATGGGCGCTTTAAAATAATTATGGTTTAGGCTTGAACAAATGCGGAATAAAACTATCGTTTAATTAGTCAAGCAGAAAACCTAAAACAACTAGGCTCACCTATGTGCACCAACAATATATGCTAGGCATGATAGACAACTAAGTGAAAGCAATATATATAGCAACAAACAATATGGCTATCACAAAGTAAAGTGTATGAGTAAAGGGGCTCGGGTAAGAGATAACCGAGGCACACACAGACGATGATGTATCCCTAAGTTCACACCCTTGCGGATGCTAATCTCCGTTCGAAGCGGTGTGGAGGCACAATGCTCCCCAAGAAGCCACTAGGGCCATCGTAATCTCCTCACGCCCTTGCACAATGCAAGATGCCGTGATTACACTAAGGGAACCTTGAGGGTGGTCACCGAATCCGTACAAACAAGGTTGGGGCAGTCTCCACAACTTAATTGGAGGCTTCCAACGACACCAGGAAGCTTCACCACAATGGATTGTGGCTCTGAGGTGACCTCAAATACCCGGGGCAATCTCCACAACCTAATTGGAGACCCCAAAGTTTGCCTGGAGCTTGCACCACAATGATTGAGCTCTGAGGCACCACCAACCGTCTAGGGCGCCAAAGCACACAAGAGGAACAAGCTCTAGGGTGCTCAAACACCCAAGAGTAGTAAGCTTATCAAATTCTCACTTCCACGTATCATGGTGGAGAACTAAAACCTATGCACCAAATGCAATGGCAAGGGCACACCAAGTGCCCAAGTCCTTCTCTCCCAAATCCCTCCACAACAACTAATGCTATGGAAGAAAATGAGATGAAGAACGAAGAAGAACACGAAGAACTCCAACATCTAGATCCAAGGGGTTCCCCTCACTTAGATGAGAAAGTGATTGGTGGAAATGTGGATCTAGATCTCCTCTCTGTTTTCCCTCAAGAACTAGAAAGAATCATTGGAGGGATTGAGAGTTAGCAAGCTCGAAGAAGGTCAACAATGGGGGGCAAACTCGAGCTCAAAGGATAAGGTTCAATGCGAAAGAAGACCCCTCTTTTATAGGTGGGGAAAAATCCAACCGTTATGCTCACAGCTCACACAGAGCGATACTACCGCTAGGGCGGTGGAAGCCCTTTGAAAAACAACAACGAGGTGGCAAAAGGCTAGTAGAACCGCTGGAGCGATACTACCGCTCGTCCTCACGGTACTATCGCTAAGGGTAGCGGTACTACTGCTTGCGACCGGTGCTAAAAAATTACATCCGTGCCTACCACCGCTGGACTTAACACGAGACTTTGGTCCGAAGTGGTACTACCGCTCTGGAGCTGCGGTAGTACCACTCTGGAGTGGTAGTAAAAAATTACATCCACTCTAGCCGCGATAGTACCGCTCCAGCCTTTTGAGAACACCAAAACTGCCACAACTTCTGCAAACGGACTCTGAATTCAATGAAACCAAGTTTGTTGGTAAGGTATCGATATGGGATAACACAATATTGATATAAATATCAATAAGAATCAAATGAGAAAAGGCCCATAAGAAAATGGTGAGAACCCTTCCTCGGATAAGACCGGTAAAACCTCCAAGACCGAAAACGCAATAGAAGAAGCATATGAAATATGTTTTTGATGTACTAGAGCTTGTCACGAAGATAACCATATGATTTAAAACCTCAAAAGGAAAATACAAACAAGAACCAATAAAGATGATGATGCAAGGATGCAAATGGTTTGAGCTCTCAATGAACGATACGATCAAGCTACTCACTTGAGAGCCCCCCTTGATAGTTCGACAATCGATCCTATAACCCGATCTCCCAAGTACCACCATGAGACAGGTAAAATAGAAAACCCTATCAAGGTCAAACCTTTGCCTTGTGCATAGTGCACTTGAGCTAGATGATGATGATCTTGACTTCCTCAAGATGGACCACCTTTCTTGATTGCGCCAGCTTGATGAAGACTAGTTGATTGCTCCCCCATGCTCCACTATGGGTGAGCCTCTCTTCGGCACATCTTCACAAGTCCATTTCACCACAAGGAATGGCGAGCCTCAAGCATGATCTCTCCGTGATGCTTCACTTGAAGTTGCACACCGCAACCTTGATGACGATCACCACTTGATGTCATCTTCCATGGGTTGTATGTGATCTTCCTCTCGTTGCAATCCCATGGAAATATGCCTAACCCTACAAAGAACACTCACGTAGACCATGGGTTAGTACACAAAGCATAATGGACAATGCTTACCACACCATGGTATCACTTGATCCTTCTCAGTACATCTTGTATGCTTTGTGTGTTGATCAACTTGGTTCACTCTTTGACAGTCTTGATCAACCTTGTATCTTATCTTCTCTCTTCATAAAGATGATGTCTTGAAGGTAAACATGAATGCTCACACAGTCTTCTTCTTCAAGACATGCTTGCAGTAAGCTCAACTCTTACATGACCAATCTTTGGATAACACCTTGAATACCACCTTCGTGACCATATAAACTCCTTGAATCCAATAGATGGACTTCAAGAAGTACCTACAAACAAGTCCTTCGAATATAACTCAAGGCAACCATTAGTCCATAGGGGTGTCATCAATTACCAAAACCACACATGGAGAAATGTACTCTTATAGATAGAATATGAAAATTATAGATAGCATTAGAGAATTGAGGGAACCATTGAAAATAATTTCTCTTTCTTTGGCTAAACCGAGAATTTGTAGAACTTTCCTCCTTTGAGTTAGCGATCCTTGAAATGATTTCTCCCCCTTTTTGAATAAAGGGATCATCAAAGAATTGAAAGTTTCATAATAGGATCACAAAGATTTACTACTATGAACTCAGATTGAAAAACAATTTCAAATCGGTGGCTCCAAGACAAACAAATCGGTGGTACCGATATGATGTTACACAACTTATCTGCTGAATCAGTATATCCGAGTAATTTGTATCGGAGGCTCCGAGGCTAAAACAAAAACTTGGCAATGTTTGAGAAACTTGCAAATTTATTTGAAAATTTGTAACAAGGTGTCAAGACGATTTTATAAAGGAAATGCAAAGAATTTACAAAAGGATATCAGCTAGATAAGTTTTGAATGGTTCCAAGAAAAAAATGCTAAATAGAGAATGAACCAAACGAGATTCTTAACTAGATGATGGGCGGTGACTAGGTCACCTATATTAGAGTATACTGACTTAGGAGCCAAGCAAGAATACTTGATCATAGGTCATACTCATCGTCAAGCTCAAAATGAGGTTACCATTTTTAGATTAAGCATTTTAATGTCTTCATATCACTTGAGTTGCTTTATCTCATGACTTGGAGTAAAGCCTTTTTCAAGTATATGAGTACATACCTTTGAGTGATGTTGTTGACATAGCTTGTAGGTGAACTTGATGAGGATGCTCGAGGTTGATGAAGTTCATCTTGAGTGAGGAGCAATCCTTGTTGTTTTCGTTCTCTTTTCACCTACATAGGTTAGTCACACAAGGAAGAACATGATATATCCGAATGACAAGGTACCAATTGTGAGTTGACACCAATTGAGAAATATATGTGAAGGATATGTTTTGTTGTCTTCTTCCTTTCTTCATAAAAGCGAGGTTGTGGAAACTTGGTAATGCCAAGATTGCTTAAGATATGAGTTGTTGGCAATATTGTGGAGTGTTGCTCTTCCAAGTACCTACAAAAGGGTTAGATGCAAGACAAGGGAGCATAGAATTTCAAGATATAAGATATTCAAGATAGTAATAGCATGGAATAGACAATAAATCTCATCCCCTTGCATGCATTCGAGTGAGATTATCTCAATTTTGAAGCATCATTGATGTTCAACTCACTCCTCAAATGAAAAACACTTTTACATCAAGTGGCTTAGTAAAGATATCAGCCAATTGCTTGTTAGTATGAACGTGCTTAAGATTAATATCTCCTTTGGCAACATGACCACAGATGAAATGATGTCAAACTTGAATATGCTTAGTTCGAGAATGTTGCACATGATTATGACCAATCTTAATAGCACTCTGATTGTCACAAAGTAATGGCACATTTTTAACATAGACTCCATAATCTTTAAGCGTTTGTGTCATCCATAACTATTGTGCACAACATGATCCATCAGCAATATACTCAGCTTCGGAGGTAGATAGAGATACCGAGTTTTCTTTCTTGGAGGACCAAGACACAAGAGATCTACCAAGAAATTGACATGTACCCGAGGTGGATTTTCTATCAACCTTGTCACCGACATAGTCCAAGTCAGAGTAGCCAACAAGATTAAAAGAACATCCCTTGGGATACCACATGCCAAAGTTTGGTGCATGTATCAAGTATCTCACAATGTGTTTAACAACCTTAAGAAGACACTCTTTAGTTGAAGCTTGATATAGGGCACATATGCACGCTGATACGTCTCCAACGTATCTAATTTTTTTGATGATGACATGCTATTATATTATCTGTTTTGGATGTTTTATATGCATTAATATGCCATTTTATATTATTTTTGGGACTAACCTATTAATCTAGAGCCAAGTGCCACTTTCTGTTTTTTCCTTGTTTTTGAGTTGTGCAAATACGGAATATTAAATGGAGTCCAAACAGAATAAAACCTTCGGAAGGAATTTTTCTGGAAGGAAACAAGTCGATCAAACTTGGAATGCACGTCAGGGGAGGTGCCAGGGCGCCACAAGCCTGCTAGGTGTGCCCCCTAGCTGCGCCTAGTAGGCTTGTCACTCCCTGGCAGGTCTCCTAACCCTAATTCTTGGCCTATAAATACCCAAATATTCCCCCAACATCAGAACGAGCCACACAAATACTTTTACGCTAACGTAAGCCTCCGTTCCCGAGAGATCCAATCTTGTAGCCTTTTCTGGTAATCTGCCGGAGGGGGTTTCGATCACGGAGGGCATCTACATAAACTCCATTGCCCCTCCGATGATGCGTGAGTAGTCCACTACAGACCTACGGGTCCATATCTAGTAGATAGATGGCTTCTTCTCTCTCTTTGATCTCTAATACCATGTTCTTCGTGATCTTCATGGAGATCTATCCAATGTAATCCTCTTTTGTGGTGTGTTTGTCAAGATCCGATGAATTGTGAGTTTATGTTAAAATTATCCACGAATCTTATTTGAATCTCCTCTGATTTCTTGTATGAATGATTTCATATCCTTGCAAGTCTATTAGAGTTATTGGTTTGGTTTGGCCAACTAGATTGGTAATTCTTGCAATGGGAGAAGTGCTTGGTTTTGGGTTCTATCTTGCGGTGTCCTCACCTAGTGACATAGTAGGGGTAGCGAGGCACGTATTGTATTTTTGCCATCAAGGGTAACAAGATGGGGTTTTCATCATATTGCTTGAGTTTATCCCTTTACATCATGCCATCTTTCTTAATGCGTTACCCTGTTCTTCATGAACTTAATACTCTAGATGCAGGTAGGAGTCGGTCGATGTGTGGAGTAATAGTAGTAGATGCAGAATCGTTTCGGTCTACTTGTCACGGACGTGATGCCTATATGCATGATCATTGCCTTGGATAACTACATGATTATCCGCTTTTCTATCAATTGCTTGACAGTAATTTGTTTACCCACCGTGATATTTGACTTCAAGAGAGAAGACCCTGGAGAAACCTATGGCCCTCGGCTCTATTTTCCATCATATATTTTCAGATCTATACCTTGCTGAAATTTATTTATCTTTTACTTTCCGCACTCGTTTACATCTATATCTTTCATATCTAATCCTTGAAAATAACCGTGAAGGAATTGAGAACTCCTTTATAGTGTTGGGTGCAAGAGTTTGATTGTTTATGTAGATCCAACCATTGGTGACTTGCTTGTTCCTCCTACTGGATTGATACCTTGGTTCTCAAAAACTGAGGGAAATACTTATCTACTTTGCTGCACCACCCTTTCCTCTTCAAGGGAAAACCAACGCAAGCTCAAGAGGCATCACAGACACTAAGCATAGTATCGGGATGGGACCACAAGATATAGCAATGAACCAATCATTGGTCGATAAACCTTTTGATCAACCGGTTCACCCTCCTTAGTGAGGTCATCGTGTCTGCTAGTAGGCATGGGAGTTTTCATACCTTTGCACTCTTGCATGTTGAACTTGTTCAAGTCCTTGGTGTACTTTGTTTGAGAGGTGAATGTACCTTCTCTCGTTTGCTTGATTTGTAGACCAAGGAAGAATTTCAGATCACACATCATAGACATTTCATACTTCTCTGACATCAACCTTCCAAGTTTATCACTAAATTGTGGGTTAGTAGATCCAAAGATAATATCATCCACATAAATTTGGCACACAAATAATTCACCATTAACTCTCTTTGTGAATAAGGTTGCGTAAATTTTACCAATTTCAAAACCTTTTTCAATGAGAAACTTCCTTAGGCATTTATACCAAGCACGAGGAGCTTGCTTAAGACCATATAAAGCTTTGTGAAGTTTCTAAACATGGTCAGGTTTCTTAGGATTTACAAAACCAGGAGGTTGCTTAACATAGACCTCTTCTTCAATCTGACCATTCAAGAATACACTTTTAGTATCCATTTGATAAAGCGTGATATCATGGAAATTGGCATAAGCAAGAAGAATTCAAATGGTTTCTAGTCTAGCAATGGGGGCGTAGGTCTCACCGTAGTCCATACCTTCGAATTGCATATATCCTTGGGCTACGAGGCAAGCCTTGTTTCGTACGACTTGACCGTCTTCATCTTGTTTGTTCCGAAACACCCATTTCGTGCTGATGATGTTTTGCTCGTCCTTGGGCTTCTCCACTAGTGTCCACACTTTGTTCCTCTCAAAGTTGTGAAGCTCTTCATGCATATCATTTACCCAATTCGCGTCCTCAAGAGCTTGTTCAACCTTCAAGGGTTCAATTCTAGAGATGAAAGAATAATGCTCACAAAAGTTAGCTAAGCGAGTTTTAGAGTGAGTGATCCTCCCTATTTGTATATCACCAAAGATTTGGTTTAGGGGATGGTTCTTGGTCACTTGTGCTCGAACTCGGGGTAGCTTTGGCTTGTTAGTTGGTGGAGCTTCTTCTTCATCATCTCCTTCATCCTCGTTGTCGTCGATGTGGTCATCTCCTTGAGGTGGTGGTGAAGGAGGTTGTGGTGGATCTTCATGATGAGCTTCCTCCTCCCCTTCATCTTGTCGTGTAACGCTTGTGGATGGTTCCATGTCGTTTTTTCGGTAGCCTTGATCCGAAGTAGGAGCTTCCACTTGGGTTGATGAAGTACTTTCCTTCACCTCCATGGGATGAATCTTGCTGATGGGAAAATCTTGGATAGCTTCCAAAGGATCTTTATCACCTACATCATTTCGCAATTGTTTCACTTGCGAGCCATTAGATTCATCAAACTTCACATCTACCATATCTTCAACTTTTCGAGTGAAGTTGTTGTAGAAACGGTAGGTGTGAGAGTTCGATCCATAACCAAGTAGGAAACCATAATGAGATTTGGGAGCAAATTTAGCACGACGATGCTTATCGAGAATGTAACACTTGGAGCCGAATACCCAAAAGTATCCAACTTGGGGTTTATTACCATTGAGAAGATCGTATGCCGTTTTACCAAGAAGCTTGTGCAAGTAGAGTCGGTTTGTGGCATGACATTCTGTTTCCAAGGCCTCTGCCCAAAAGTGTCTTGGCGTCTTGTATTCGTCAAACATCGTTCTGGCCATCTCAATGAGGGTTCGGTTCTTTCTCTCAACAACTCGATTTTGTTGAGGCGTGTACGTAGTCGAGAACTCATGTGAAATACCCTCTTCATCAAGAAAGGTATCCACATGGGTGTTCTTGAACTCCGACCCATTATCGCTTCGAACCTTCTTGATCTTCACTTCAAATTGATTTTGCGCTTTGCGTGCAAAGTTCTTGAAGATCTTTTGTACCTACAACTTATCATCAATAAAGAATACCCACGTAAATCTGCAAAAATCATCAACTATAACTATGCCATAAGAGTTTCCATCGAGACTCTTGTAAGCATTGGGACCAAAAAGATCCATGTGAAGTAACTCGAGTGGTCTCCTAGTGGTCATGATGTTCTTGACCGGATGACTTCCACCTACTTGGTTTCCTGCTTGACAAGCGGTACAAAGCCTATCTTTGTTAAAGATAACATCTTTAACACCAAGAATGTGATCGCCCTTGATAAGCTTATGTAGATTGCACATGCCTACATGTCCTACACTTCTATGCCATAGCCAACCCTTAGAAGATTTTGAAATAAGACAAGTACGAGGTTGGGCCTTTTTAGTGAAATCGACAATGTATAGATCACCTCTATGAATGCCGGTAAAGACAATTTTATGATTATCAAATCGAAACATTTGGCAATCTACTTTGGTAAATAGCACATTGAAACCGAAGTCTGCTAGTCTATATATGGAAAGAAGATTGTAGCCAAGGGATTCAACAAGCATCACATTTTGAATAGAGCTATCATGAGATATGGCCACCTTACCAAGGCCAAGTACCTTACCCTTAGAGTTGTCTCCAAAGGTCACATACCTTCGAGGACCTTGATTAGGCATGATCTCTTGGAACATGTCTTTATCTCCAGTCATGTGATCGGTGCATCCACTGTCAACAATCCACTCTTTTCCACCGGACATGTAATCCTTGAAGTTTTCCATTAGACTTAGATTCCTCATGATATTTCATGATCGATGTCGAATAACTCATCTTCATCATAGTAGCCATGTTCTTCATTGTCATCATTTGGTGGAATCTCCTCGTCATAGAAACCAAGAGACTCGTTAGAATCGTAACCATGGCAATGTTCATGTTTATGAATATGAATGGCTTCAATAATAATATTGTTGATAGTTGTGACATCTACTTTAGCACGCATAAGACCACGAAGCTCAAATAGGAATTTATCAAAGTTTGGATCACTAGGCTTCATTTTGTGAAAGGCAACCGTTTTATGAAGAATTTCATCAAGATTACTTAATGTAAGATTTGGATATCGTTTCTCCAAATCATTCCACAAAGTGTAATCACATGCAAAGTTCTTCAATTGAGAAAGCACAAATCTTGGTAAACCTCTAACAATAAGATTGATGGTTCTAAGGTTACCAAGCATGTCAATTTCCTCTTCGTCTGTGGGATGCAATTCATCAATGGGGAGCACATAGGGATTTTCAATATGATTTCTCAAATGGAATTTGTCAAATAGATAAATCTTGGCATTCTTCCATCGACTATAGTAATCTCCATCAAGAATGGGCACTCTACAATACAAACTCTCCACACTAGACACATCCATCTTCCTCCACGGTGATGAAACCAAAGCAATGGAGGCCATCACTCTGATACCAATTGTGGGATCACTAGAAGAGTATGTCTAGAGGGGGGGGGGGGGTTAATAGACTACTAGCAGGGATTTAAAATCTACACAAGGTGTAAAGTTAAGTGTTGGCAGATTTTAGCAATTATAGCAAGTCTAGCACACCCTACACATGCAAGTCATCTAGTATAGCAGCGGAGAGTAAAGACATTGCACATGGAAGTAAGGATTGAGATAGGGAGATAAAATGCATGAAGGACACGAAGATTTTTCCCGTGGTTCCGATAGGTGGTGCTATCGTATGTCCATGTTTCATAACGGCTTCCGTCCACGAAGGACTAGCCTCACTCGGGGTAGATCTTCATGAAGTAGGCGATCTCCTTGCCCTTACAAACTTCTTGTTTCACTCCACAACACGAAGTAGGAGGATCCCAAGCGACACCTAACCAATCTAGGAGTCACCACCCTCGAAAAGGTAATAGGCTCGATAATGTCGATGAAGTCCTTGCTCTTGTGCTTCAAGATGATAGACTCCTCAACACACAATCACTCTCTCACATATTTGGCTTTGGCAGAAGATATTGATTGGGTGGAAAGCAATTTGGGGAGGCTAAAGATCAAGATTCATATGGTTGGACTGGAATGGGATGATATCAATACATGAGTAGGTGGCTCTCTCTCAGAAAACCAGTTGGTATGAGTGGGGATCTGTTCTAAGTGCTTCTCTTGCAAGTGAGTGGTGGTGGAGGGGTATATATAGGCATCTCCAAAAATCCAACCGTTACACCTTAAGTGACCAAGTCGGTGACACCGATGTGTGAATCTCGGTGGTACCGAGTTGCTCCAAAGGTATTAACTTTTGAATCTCGGCGAGACCGATACATAAATCTTGGTTGCACTGATTAGGTGACCAACGGTTAGATTGCACAACTCGGTGGTATCGATCCAACAAACTTAGTGGGACCAATTTTGTGGATTTGGGAAACAGGAAGTTGGCAACCCAAACTCGGTGGCACTGTGTTGGGAGACGTAGTAGTAAATCAAAATTTTCCTACGTTCACCAAGATCTATCTATGGAGAAACCAGCAACAAGAGGGGAGAGATTGCATCTTCATACCTTTGAAGATCGCTAAGCGGAAGCGTTACAAGAACGCGGTTGATGGAGTCGTACTCGCAGCGATTCAGATCGCGGTAGATCCGATCAAGTGCCGAACGGACGGCACCTCCGCGTTCAACACACGTGCAGCCCGGTGACGTCTCCAACACCTTGATCCAGCAAGGAGGAAGGAGAGGTTGGGGAAAGGCTCCAACAGCAGCACGACGGCGTGGTGGTGGTGGAGTAGCAAGGTATTCCGACAGGGCTTCGCCTAAGCGCTGCGGAGGAGGAAGAAGAGAGGTAGGGCTTCGCCGTGAGAGAGAGAGATCAAATCCTATCTCAAAACATCCAAAACCTCAAGTATATATAGGAGGAGGGACGTGGAGGGCTGGCTTGGCCTCTACTCCAAAGAGGAGATGGCCGGCCGAATTAAAGGGAGAGTCCACCTCCCACAAGGGAGGTGGATCTCCTCCTTTTAAATCCTTTTTGCCTTATCTCCTTATCTCCAGCCACATGGGCCTTTAGCAAAAGTCTTTCCCAGCCCAATAAGGGCTGGCACACTTTATCTAACAGCCCATGTGGTCCTTTGGTCGTCACACCCCTCCCGGGGGTCCTCCGGCACCCTCCCGGCACTCCCGGTACACTACCGATGAGCCCGAAAACTTTCCGGTGACCAAAACTGGACTTCCTATATATCAATCTTTACCTCTGGACCATTCCGGAGCTCCTCGTGATGTCCGGGATCTCATCCGGGACTCCGAACAACCTTCGGTAATCACGTATACCATTTCCCTATAACCCTAGCGTCATCGAACCTTAAGTGTGTAGACCCTACGGGTTCGGGAGACACGTAGACATGACCGAGACACCTCTCCGGTCAATAACCAACAGCGGGATCTGGATACCCATGTTGGCTCCCACGTACTCCACGATGATCTCATCGGATGAACCACGATGTCAAGGATTCAATCAATCCCGTATACAATTCCCTTTGTCTATCGGTATGATACTTGCCCGAGATTCGATCGTCGGTATCCCTATACCTTGTTCAATCTCATTACTGGCAAGTCTCTTTACTCGTTCCGTAATACATCATCCCATGGCTAACTCCTTAGTCACATTGAGCTCATTATGATGATGTCTTACCGAGTGGGCCCAGAGATACCTCTCCGTCACACGGAGTGACAAATCCCAGTCTCGATTCGTGTCAACCCAACAGACACTTTCGGAGATACCCGTAGCGTACCTTTATAGCCACCCAGTTACGTTGTGACGTTTGGCACACCCAAAGCATTCCTACGGTATCCGGGAGTTACACAATCTCATGGTCTAAGGAAATGATACTTGACATTGAAAAGCTTTAGCAAACGAACTACACGATCTTGTGCTATGCTTAGGATTGAGTCTTGTCCATCACATCATTCTCCTAATGATGTGATCCCGTTATCAACGACATCCAATGTCCATGGTCATGAAACCGAGACCATCTATTGATCAACGAGCTAGCCAACTAGAGGCTCACTAGGGACACGTTGTGGTCTATGTATTCACACATGTATTACGGTTTCCGGTTAACACAATTATAGCATGAATAATAGACAATTATCATGAACTAGGAAATACAATAATAACCATTTTATTATTGCCTTTAGGGCATATTTCCAACAGTCTCCCACTTGCACTAGAGTCAATAATCTAGTTCACATCACCATGTGATTAACACTTACATCACCATGTGATCATATCATCATGTGATTAACACCCAATAAGTTCTGGGGTTTGTTCATGTTCTGCTCGTGAAAGAGGGTTTTTTTAGTCAACGGGTCTGCGACATTCAGATCCGTGTGTACCTTGCAAACTTTCCATGTCATATTTGTAGATACTGCTCCCACGCTCCACTTGGAGCTATTCCAAATGGCTGCTCCACTATACGTAGCCAGATTTCTACTAAGAGTCATCCGGATTAGAGTTAAAGCTTGCATCATCGTAACCCTTTACGATGAACTCTTTATCACCTCCATAATCGAGAAATATTTCCTTAGTTCTCAAGTTACTAAGGATAACTTTGACCATTGTCCAGTGATCCACTCTTGGATTACTCTTGTACCCCTTGACAGACTCATGGCAAGGCACACACAGGTGCGGTACACAGCATGGCATACTATATAGAGCCTATGGCTAAAGCATAGGAGATGACACTCATCTTTTCTTTATCTTCTGCCGTGGTCAGGTATTGAGTCTTACTCAATTTCACACCTTACAACACAGTCAAGAACTCCTTCTTTGACCCATCTATTTTGAACTCCTTCAAAAACTTATCAAGGTATGTCTTCGTTGAAAAAACTTATCAAGCGAATAGATCTATCCCTATAGATCTAGATGCTTAATAAAATAGTAGCTTTATCTGGGTCTTCCTTTGAAAAAAAAACTTTTCAAACAACCCTTCATGCTCTTCCAGAAATTCTACATCATTTCCGATCAATAATATGTCAACTACATATTCTTATAAGAAATTCCATAGTGCTCCCACTCACTTTCTTGCAAATACAAGTTTCTCATAAACTTTGTATAAACTTAAACACTTTGATCACCTCATCAAAGCATATATTCCAACTCCGAGATGCTTGCTCCAGTCCATAGAAGGATCGCTGGAGTTTGCATATTATTAGCATCCTTAGGATTGACAAAACCTTCTGGTTGTATCACATACAACTCTTCCTCACAGAAACCATTACGGAAACCTTGTTTTGTCATCCATCTGCCAGATTTCATAATCGAAAAATGCAGCAACTGCTAACAAAATTTTAATAGACTTTTAGCATCACTACAGATGAGACAATCTCATCACAGTCAACTCCTTGAACTTGGCGGAAACTTCTTTGCGACAAGTCGAGCTTTATAAACGGTGATATTTCACCATTAGCGTCTATGATTATCTCAAAGGTCCATTTGTACTCAATGACCCGCCATTCAACAGGCAAGTCTACCAAAGTCCATACTTGGTTTTCATACATGGATCCTTTCTCGGATTTCATGGCTCCTAGCCATTTGTTAGAATCCGGGCCCACCATCGCTTCTCCATAGTTCGTAGGTTCATCGTTGTCCAACAACATGATTTCCAAGACAGGGTTGTCGTACTACTCAGGAGCAGTACGCGTCCTTGTCGACCTACGAGGTTCAGTAGTGACTTGATCCGAAGCTTCATGATCATCATCATTAACTTCATTTTAAACTGAGTAGGCTCTACAGAAACATCTTTCTGTGTTGCGCTATTCTCTGGTTGAAACAAAGGTTCAACAATGTTATCAAGTTCTATCTTCCTCCCACTCAATTCTTTCGAGAGAAACTCTTTCTCAAGAAAGGACCCATTCTTAGCAACAAACACATTTTGCGCTTGGATCTGAAATAGAAGGTATACCCAATGTCTCATTAAGGTATTCTATGAAGATACATTTGTCTGCTTTGGGTTCGAGCTCGCTAGCTGAAAAACCCATTTTCACATAAGCGTCGCAGCCCCAAACATTAAGAAATGACAGCTTAGGCTTCTGTCAAACCATAATTCTCACGGTGTCATCTCAACAGACTTAGATGGTGCCCTATTAAAGTGAATGGATTTGTCTTTAATGCATAACCCCATAATGATAGTGGTAAAACGATAAGAGACATCATAGTACTCACTATATCCAATAGAGCACGACTACGACGTTCGAACACACCATCACACTATGGTGTTCCAGGAGGCGTGAGCTGTGATACAATTTCCACATTGTCTAAAATTGCATACCAAACTCGTAACTTAGATATTCACCTCCATGATCATATCATAGACATTTATCTTCTTGTCACGATGATCTTTAACTTCACTCTGAAACTCCTTGAACCTTTCAAACATTTCAGATTCGTGTTTCATTAAGTAAATATCCCCATATTTACTCAAATCATCAGTGAAGGTAAAGAAAAACAACGATATCCACTGTGTGTTTCAACACTCATTGGACCACATACATCAACATGTATTATTTCCAATAAGCCACTTGCCCGCTCCATCATATTGGATGATGGGGTCTCAGTCATCTTGCCCAAGAGGCATGGCTCGCATGTCTCAACCGATTCGAAATCGAGTGAGTCAAAAATCCATCATCATGGAGTTTCTTCATGCGATTTATACCAATATGACATTTAGCGGCAGTGCCACAAGTATGTGGTACTATCATTATTACCTTTATATATTTTTGGTACCAACGTTATGAACATGTGTACTACTACGATCATGATTCGATAAACCATTCCGAGTGGGTGCATGACCATTGAAGGCATTATCCATGTAAATAGAATAACCATTATTCTCTAACTTATATGAATAACCGTATTGCACTAATCATGATCTAATCACGTTCATGCTCAACGCAAACACCAAATAACATTTATTTAGGTTTATCACAAATCCCGAAGGTAGAGAGAGCGTGCGATGGTGATCACATCAATCTTGGAAACACTTCCAACACACATCGTCACCTTTCACCTAGCTAGTCTCCGTTTATTCCGTAGCTTTTATTTCGAGTTGCTAGCACTTAGCAACCGAACCGGTATCCAATACCCAGGTGCTACTAGGAGTACCAGCAAGGTACACATCACTAACACGTATATCAAATATACCTCCATTGACATTACCAGCCTTCTTATCTACCAAGCATCTAGGGTTTTTCCGCTTCAGCGAACATTCTCCTCATAACAGAAGCACTTAGTCTCGGGTTCGGGCTCAACCTTGGGTTTCTTCACTAGAGCAACAACTGGCTTGCCATTCCTGAAGTTTTCCCTTCTTGCCCTTGCCCCTTTTGAAACTAGTGGTTTAACTTAACCATCAACACTTGATGCTCCTTCTTGATTTCTACCTTCGTGGTGTCAAACATCACGAACAACTCAGGGATCATCTTATCCATCCCTGGCATGTTATAGTTCATCACGAAGCTCTAGTAGCTTGGTGGCAGTGACTTGGAGAACTGCATTAATCACTATCTCATCTGGAAGATTAACTCCCACTTGATTCAAGTGATTGTAGCACCCAGACAATCTGAGCACACGCTCAGCGATTGAGCTATTCTCCTTTATCTTGCAGACAAAGAATCTTGTTGGAGGTCTCATACCTCTCAACATAGGCACGAGCCTGAGATCACAATCTCAGCTCCTAGAACATCTCATATGTTCCGTGATGTTCAAAACGTTTTGGAGCCTCAATTCTAAGCCGTAATGCATGACGCATTGAACTATCATGTAGTCACCAAAAAGTGCCTGTCATATGTTCACAACATCTACAGACAACGCTTGAGGGAGCGGTGCAGTTAGCGGTACATCAAAAACATAAGCTTTCTGTGCAGCAATGAGGACAATCCTCAGATCACGGACTCAGTCCGCATTATTGCTACCATCAACTTTCAACTTACTTTTCTCTAGGATTGTATCAATAAAACTGTGGAGCTACAGCGCGAGCTATCTACGACATAATTTGCAAGGACATTTTTAGACTAAGTTCATGATAATTAAGTTCATTTAATCAAATTATTAATGAACTCCCACTTAGATAGACATCTCTCTAGTCTTCCAAGTGATACATGATCCATGTCAACTAGCCCGTGTCCGATCATCACGTGAGACGGACTAGTCATCCATGGTGAACATCTCTATGTTGATCGTATGTTCTATACGACTCATGTTCGACCTTTCGGTCCTCCGTGTTCCGAGGCCATGTCTGTACATGCTAGGCTCGTCAAGTCAACCTAAGTGTTTCGCATGTGTAAATCTGGCTTACACCCGTTGTATGCGAACGTTAGAACCTATCACACCCGATCATCACGTGGTGCTTCGGAACAACGATCCTTAGCAACGGTGCACAGTTAGGGTGAACACCTTTCTTGAAATTTTATTGAGAGATCATCTTATTTACTACCGTCGTTCTATGCAAATGAGATGTAAACATGATAAACATCACATGCAATCAATATAGTGACATGATATGGCCAATATCATCTTGCTCCTTTGATCTCCATCTTCGGGGCACCATGATCATCACTGTCACCGGCACGACACCATGATCTCCATCATCATGATCTCCATCATTGTGTCTTCATGAAGTTGTCTCGCCAAATATTACTTCTACTACTACAGCTAACGTTTAGCAATAAAGTAAAGTAATTACATGGCGTTTATGATTGACACGCAGGTCATACAATAGTATAAGACAACTCCTATGGCTCCTGCCGGTTGTCATAGTCATCGACATGCAAGTCGTGAACCCTATTACAAGAACATGATCAATCTCATACATCACAATGCATCACATCACATCCTTCTGGCCATATCACATCACAAGGCATATGCTGCAAAAACAAGTTAGACGTCCTCTAATTTGTAGTTGCAAGTTTTTACGTGGTTGCTATAGGTTTCTAGCAAGAACGTTTCTTACCTACGCCAAAACCACAACGTGATATGCCAATTGCTATTTACCCTTCATAAGGACCCTTTTCATCGAATCCAATCCGACTAAGGTGGGAGAGACAGACACCCGCTAGCCACCTTATGCAACTGGTGCATGTCAGGCGGTGGAACCGGTCTCACGTAAGCGTACGTGTAAGGTTGGTCCGGGCCGCTTCATCCCACAATACCGTCGAATCAAGATAAGACTAGTAACGGCAAGCATATTAACAAAATCGACGCCCACAACTACTTTGTGTTCTACTCGTGCATAGATTCTACGCATAGACCTAGCTCATGATGCCACTGATGGGAGACGTAGTAGTAAATCAAAATTTTCCTACGTTCACCAAGATCTATCTATGGAGAAACCAGCAACAAGAGGGGAGAGATTGCATCTTCATACCTTTGAAGATCGCTAAGCGGAAGCGTTACAAGAACGCGGTTGATGGAGTCGTACTCGCAGCGATTCAGATCGCGGTAGATCCGATCAAGTGCCGAACGGACGGCACCTCCGCGTTCAACACACGTGCAGCCCGGTGACGTCTCCAACACCTTGATCCAGCAAGGAGGAAGGAGAGGTTGGGGAAAGGCTCCAACAGCAGCACGACGGCGTGGTGGTGGTGGAGTAGCAAGGTATTCCGACAGGGCTTCGCCTAAGCGCTGCGGAGGAGGAAGAAGAGAGGTAGGGCTTCGCCGTGAGAGAGAGAGATCAAATCCTATCTCAAAACATCCAAAACCTCAAGTATATATAGGAGGAGGGACGTGGAGGGCTGGCTTGGCCTCTACTCCAAAGAGGAGATGGCCGGCCGAATTAAAGGGAGAGTCCACCTCCCACAAGGGAGGTGGATCTCCTCCTTTTAAATCCTTTTTGCCTTATCTCCTTATCTCCAGCCACATGGGCCTTTAGCAAAAGTCTTTCCCAGCCCAATAAGGGCTGGCACACTTTATCTAACAGCCCATGTGGTCCTTTGGTCGTCACACCCCTCCCGGGGGTCCTCCGGCACCCTCCCGGCACTCCCGGTACACTACCGATGAGCCCGAAAACTTTCCGGTGACCAAAACTGGACTTCCTATATATCAATCTTTACCTCTGGACCATTCCGGAGCTCCTCGTGATGTCCGGGATCTCATCCGGGACTCCGAACAACCTTCGGTAATCACGTATACCATTTCCCTATAACCCTAGCGTCATCGAACCTTAAGTGTGTAGACCCTACGGGTTCGGGAGACACGTAGACATGACCGAGACACCTCTCCGGTCAATAACCAACAGCGGGATCTGGATACCCATGTTGGCTCCCACGTACTCCACGATGATCTCATCGGATGAACCACGATGTCAAGGATTCAATCAATCCCGTATACAATTCCCTTTGTCTATCGGTATGATACTTGCCCGAGATTCGATCGTCGGTATCCCTATACCTTGTTCAATCTCGTTACTGGCAAGTCTCTTTACTCGTTCCGTAATACATCATCCCGTGGCTAACTCCTTAGTCACATTGAGCTCATTATGATGATGTCTTACCGAGTGGGCCCAGAGATACCTCTCCGTCACACGGAGTGACAAATCCCAGTCTCGATTCGTGTCAACCCAACAGACACTTTCGGAGATACCCGTAGCGTACCTTTATAGCCACCCAGTTACGTTGTGACGTTTGGCACACCCAAAGCATTCCTACGGTATCCGGGAGTTACACAATCTCATGGTCTAAGGAAATGATACTTGACATTGAAAAGCTTTAGCAAACGAACTACACGATCTTGTGCTATGCTTAGGATTGAGTCTTGTCCATCACATCATTCTCCTAATGATGTGATCCCGTTATCAACGACATCCAATGTCCATGGTCATGAAACCGAGACCATCTATTGATCAACGAGCTAGCCAACTAGAGGCTCACTAGGGACACATTGTGGTCTATGTATTCACACATGTATTACGGTTTCCGGTTAACACAATTATAGCATGAATAATAGACAATTATCATGAACTAGGAAATAGAATAATAACCATTTTATTATTGCCTCTAGGGCATATTTCCAACACACTGAACCAGAATCCATTGCATCGAAATGCTAGGGTTTGGCTTTGGTCTGTCTGAGTCTGGGAATCGGAGGCACCGAGTGGGAGTTGTTGGTTGCACCGATTTTGGGTATTTGGCTTTGGATAGGCTTTCGTGGAAGAGATTGTGGATGTTTTTAGTGACTATCACTTGTGCGTGTATGTGCATTTTGTTCACCAACAAGACCTTAGCCCCTTTTAATTGTATTGGCTTTCATATGGACTCAAAGTGATTTCTCACAAAGTAAAACGTAGAGTCTTCTTTGCATGAAGCTTTGCCAATGCTACTCCTTCTCCTTCTTGTTCTTCTTGGGGATACTCTCCACACTCCTTTTGCCAACCAATCTCTCTCTATGGACTTTCACCTGAAATACATTTGGTAAAAGTATCAGTCCAAGAGACAATGTATGTTGTCATGAATTATCAAAACCACCAAGGTATCATATTGTGCTTTCACCATCAAAGAACATGGTCCAGTGTTCGGGTATACTCGGGGTGGGCTGTTCTTGCTCGACCCACTCGGCCAAAAAGTCCACTAGCACTTGAGACTTGATTGCTTTATTGGCTTCAAACTTGATTTCCAACAGGAGGAGCTCAATTGCCCATTTCTCCACTCGTCTCGTGGCATCTCTATTATGCAGGATTTCCGTTAGAGGAGCACCGCTGATAATTGTGACCGAGTGCTCTTGAAAATAATGTGCCACCTTCTTGAAAGTGAGGTAAATACCATAGACCAGGTTCTAGTAGTGCGAATACCTTTCCTTGGAAGGGGTCAAGACTTCGGAGATGTAATAGATGGGTCTTTGCACTTTGAATGCTTTTCTCGATTCCTCACACTCTATCGTAAGGACAGTGCTAACCACTCGACTAGTAGCCGCGATGTACAAGAGTAAAGGCTCTCGGCTGCTTAGAGCAACTAACACCGGCTGGGTGGATAGCAAGGCCTTGAGTTCGTCGAATGCACCTTGCGCTTCAGGAGTCCACTCAAAGCTGTCAGACTTCTTCATCAATTCGTAAAGGGGCAATGCCTTCTCACCGAGTCGAGAGATGAACCTGCTCAGGGCCATGAGGCAACCCGTGAGCTTTTGCACATCATGCAAGCGCACTGGTGTTTTCATTCGGATGATGTCGCCAATTTTGTCGGGGTTGGCATCGATCCCTCGTTCAGAAATGAGAAAACCGATTAGTTTACCCGATGGGACTCCAAATGTACATTTTGCAGGGTTGAGTTTTATCTCAAAGCATCAAAGATTGGCGAAAGTTTCAGCGAGATCAACCCGAAAGTCGGAACCTTTTCTAGAGTTAACCACAATATCATCCATGTATGGCTCCACATTCTGACTGATTTGCTCTTGCAAACATTTTTGGATCATACGCATGAAGGCTGCCCACGCATTTTTGAGACCAAACAACATCGTGATATAGCAAAGACACCCGAATGGGGTGATGAAGGCTGTTTTTATTTCATCAGGTCCATACATTCGGATTTGGTGGTACCTGGAGTATGCTGATACGTCTCCAACGTATCTATAATTTTTTATTGTTCCATGCTATTATATTATTTATTTTGGATGTTTTATATGCGTTAATATGCTATTTTATATTATTTTTGGGACTAACCTATTAACCTAGAGCCCAGTGCCAGTTTATGTTTTTTTCCTTGTTTTTAAGTTTTATAGAAAAGGAATATCAAATGGAGTCCAAATGGAATAAAATTGTACAGAGATTTTTCTTGGACCAGAAGAAACCTACCAGACTTGGAGAAGAGGCCAGAAGAGCCACGTGTGGGCCAAAAGCCTCCCTGGTGCGGCCAGGGGGGCGCCCCCTGGCTTGTGGGCTCCATGTAGCTCTTCTAAACCTAATCTTCGACCTAGAAATTTCCAAATATTACCCAATACCAAAAAGAGCAATGATAATACTTTTTCGCCGCCGGAAGCCTCCGTTCTTGAGAGATCCAATCTTGGAGCCTTTTCCGGTAATCTGCCGGAGGGGGATTCGATCACGAAGGGCATCTACATCAACTCCATTGCCCCTTCGATGATGCGTGAGTAGTCCACCACAGACCTACGGGTCCATAGCTAGTATCTAGATGGCTTCTTCTCTCTCTTTGCTCTTCAATACCATGTTCTCCATGATCTTCATGGGGATCTATCCGATGTAATACTCTTTTGTGGTGTGTTTGTCGAGATCCAATGAATTGTGGGTTTATGATCAGCTTATCTATGAATATTATTTGGTTCTTCTCTGAATTCTTATATGCATGATTTCATATCTTTGCAAGTCTCTTGGAGTTATTGGTTTGGTTTGGCCAACTAGATTGGTAATTCTTGCAATGGGAGAAGTGCTTAGTTTTGGGTTCAATCTTGCGGTGTACTCACCCAGTGACATAGTAGGGGTAGAGATACACATATTGTATTGTTGCCATCAAGGATAAAAAAGATGGAGTTTTCATCATATTGCTTGAGTTAATCCCTCTACATCATGTCATCTTACTTAATGTGTTACTTTGTTCTTCATGAAGTTAATACTCTAGATGCAGGCAGGAGTCGGTCGATCTGTGGAGTAATAGTAGTAGATGCCGAATCATTTCGGTCTACTTGACACAGATGTGATGCCTATATGCATAATCATTGCCTTTGATATCTCATAACTATGCGCTTTTCTATCAATTGCTCGACAGTAATTTGTTCACCCACCGTATTATTTTCCTGTAAGAGAGAAGCCTCTAGTAAAACCTATGCCCCCCGGGTCTATTTTCAATATTATACTTTCAGATCTATATACCAAAAATACCAAAAATAGCTTGCTGCAATTTTATTTAGTTTTTTACTTTTTACAATCTTCCATATCTATATCTATCAGATCTCATCCTTGCAAGTAATCGTGAAGGGATTGACAACCCCTTTATAGCGTTGGGTGCAAGTGTTTAATTGTTTGTGTAGGTGCATAAATTGGTGACTTCCTTGTTCCTCCTACTGGATTGATACCTTGGTTCTCAACAACTGAGGGAAATACTTATCTACTTTTCTGCATCACCCTTTCTTCTTCAAGGGAAAACCAACACAAGATCAAGAAGTAGCAAGAAGGAATTCCGGCGCCGTTGCCGGGGAGTATACACATCAAGCCTACCAAGTACCCATCACAAACTCATCTCTTGCATTTACATTATTTGCCTTTTGCCTCTCGTTTTCCTCCCCCACTTCACCAATTTTCCGTTTTAGTCACCTTCTCTTTCTTGTTTGTCCTTTTTCTTGCGGGATGTCTTGCTTGTTGCTATGACAAGTGTTACTACCCTGCCTTTGTCAATGGACTTTGAAGTTCTATACTTCAAGAAGAAACAAAGGGAAAATCTGAAAGATGCCTGGTATAGGTTAATGGAATCCTATCTTAATTCCAATCTAAATGAGACACAAAAGTTCTGCTTAGAATTTTGTACATTGGATTGGCTTTGCATCATAGAAAGCTTTTGTATTTTGCCTTAGAGGGCAATTTTATCAAACTTGATGCGAGTGCCGCTTATAAAGTTTTGGAAGGGATTTTGAGGGTTCGCCCAGAAAAAAGTAAGTTTGTATTTTCACAAGAGGGAGTTCAAATTCTCGACAAATTGGGTGACTTACATAAGCACTTAGTCCAGTTACAAAAATATCACGAACCCCTCAAACATATTAATGGGAACCTCGGTCGCTTGAACACTTTGATTACCCTTTGCAAGAAGCATTTGGATATTTTGGATCTTAAGATGGTTCCTTCGCCCGAAAACCTAGGGAAGCAAAGATAACCCCCCGGATTCAATAAGGCCCTCACAAAAGTTTCCAATACCAAAGATGAAAATACCTAGATCTATTGCGTTTTGCCTAGCTAGGGGCGTTAAATAATAGCGCTTGTTGGGAGGCAACCCAATTTTATTTTTATGTTCGGTTTCTTTGCTTCTGTTTTAAGTGTTTCACACATTATTACCTCTGTATTAATTGTGTTTTGGTGTTTTGATTACTATTTGAGCCAAGTAAGACCTTTGGGATGGTCTATGCTGATTGTTGATTTGATCTTGCTAAAAAACAGAAACTTTTGCCCTCAGTTGAGGAATTTTATAAATTTATCCGAACGCCAAATGTGTCTGAAATTTTTACACAATATTTGTATACAAATTTACAAGTCTTTAATAATTTTTCAGAATTTGTAGAGTTACATAAGTATACGAAGTTTCGAGATTGCTATAGACAGTTCTGTTTTTGACAGATTCTGTTTTCTTTGTGTTGTTTACCTAATTTGATGTATCTATGGGTCATATCGGGGGGCATGAACCATGGAAAAGTTGGAATACAGTAGATATTACACCAATAAAAATAAAGAATGAGTTCACAATAGTACCTAAAGTGGTGATTTATTTTCTTATACTAACGGATCTCATGAGTTTTCTGTTGAGTTTTGTGTTGTGAAGTTTTCAAGTTTTGGGTAAAGATTTGATGGACTATGGAATAAGGAGTGGCAAGAGCCTAAGCTTGGGGATGAACAAGGCACCCCAAGGAATCATGGATGCCAAAAAGCCTAAGCTTAGGGATGCCCCATAAGGCATCCCCTCTTTCGTCTTCAATCCATCGGTAGATTTACTTGAGGCTATATTTTTATTCACCACAGGATATGTGTTTTGCTTGGAGCGTCTTGTATGATATGAGTCTTTGATTTTGAGTTTGCCACAATCATCCTTGCTGCACACATCTATTGAGAGAGACACGCATGAATCGTGAATTTATTAGAATACTCTTTGTGCTTCACTTATATCTTTGAGCTAGGCAATTTTGCTCTTGTGCTTCACTTATATCTTTTTAGAGCACGGTGGTGTTTTGTTTTATAGAAATAATTGAACTCTCGTACCTCGCTTATATTATTTTGAGAGTCTTGAAAAAGCATGTTAATTGGTTTATGTTATGAATTTAGTCCTAATACAATGGGAATCCAAGAGGGATATAATAAAAACTTTCATATAAAGTGCATTGAATATTATGAGAAGTTTGATTCCTTGCATAAAGTTTTGAGATATAAATATGGTGATATTAGAGCCATGCCAGGAAGTAATTGTGGATTTGTAGAAATACTTGTGTAAAGGTTTGTGATTCCCGTAGCATGCACGTATGGTGAACCGTTATGTAAGGAAGTCGAAGCATGATTTGTTTATTGATTGTCAACCTTTGTGTGAGGGTCGGGAGCGTGTGATGGTTAACTCCAACCAAACTCTCCCCTAGAAGCATGCGTATAATACTTTGTTTTGATGACTAATATACTTTTCCAATAAGTATTTGAGTTCTTTATGACTAATGCCAGTCCATGGATTAGACGCACTCTCACCCTTCCACCTTTGCTAGCCTCTCTAGTACCGCACAACTTTCACCGGTGCATTAAACCCACCATATATCCTTCATCAAAACAACCACCATACCTACCTATTATGGCATTTACATAGCCATTCCGAGATATATTGCCATCCAACTTCCACCATGTAGTTTTTCTATGAATTGCATCATCACTTCATATTGCATATAGAGTCATATTTTGTCATAGGAATCAAGTTGTAATTTGTTTTCTTTGAGTTATAAGTAAATAAAAGTTTGATGATTTTTCATTAATAGAGCATTGTCCCATGAGAGAAAAGGATGATGGAGGCTATGACTCCCTCACAAGTCGGGATGAGTATCCGGACTTTACAAAAAATAAAAGAGGCTAGGGAAGACGAAACAAAAATAATAATAAAAGAGGCCAAAGAAGCCCACCAAAAATATATATAAAAATGAGAGAAAGAGAGAAGGGACAATTGCTACTACCTTTTTCCACACTTGTGCTTCAAAGTAGAACCATGATCTTCATGATAGATAGTCTCCTATTTAGTCACTTTCATATAACTAGTGGATATTCATTATGCACGACCACTTAGTTTTCTTTTTGAGCTTTCATACACTTATAGATCTAAGTGCATTTGTTGCATGGAAATCCCTACTCACTCATATTGATATCTACTGAAGGGCATCTCCATAGCCCGTTGATATGCCTAGTTGATGTGAGACCATCTTCTCCTTTTTCCCCTTGAACCTCCTCCATATTCTATTCCACCTATAATGCTATATCCATGGCTCATGCTCATGTATTGCATGAGAGTTGAAAAGGTTTGAGAACACCAAAAGTGTGAAACAATTGGTTGACTTGTTCATCGGGGTTGTGCATGATTTATATACTTTGTGTGGGGAAGATGGAGCATAGCCAGACCATTTGATTTTGTAGAGATAACTTTCTAAGGCCATGTTATTTCGAAAGGACACGACTACCTTGTTGGTGTGCTCAAAGTATTACTATTTTTATGTCAATATTAGACTCTTGTTTTGAATCTTACGGATCTGAATATTCATGCCACAATAAATAATATTACATGGATAAATATGTTAGGTAGCAGTCCACATCAAAAATTCTGTTTTTATCATTTACCTACTCGAGGACGAGAAGGAATTAAGCTTGGGGATGATGATACGTCTCCAATGTATCTATAATTTTTGATTGTTCCATGGTATTATATTATCTGTTTTGGATGTTTTATATGCATTAATATGCTATTTTATATTATTTTTGGGGACTAACCTATTAATCTAGAGCCTAGTGCCAGTTTCTGTTTTCCCTTCTTTTTGAGTTTGGCAGATAAGGAATATTAAATGGAGTCCAAACGGAATAAAACCTTCGGAATGATTTTTTCTGGAATGAAAGGAAACTACGAGACTTGAGAATCAAGGCAGAGGAGCCACCGTGGAGCCACAAGCCTTAGGGGCGTGGCCAGGAGGGTAGGTCGTGCCGGGCAGGCTTGTGGGCCCACGACAGCTCCCCTAACCCTAATCTTCGGCCTATAAATTCCCAAATATTCCATCATTATCAGAACGAGCCATGAAAAGAATTTTCCTCTGCCAGAAGCCTTCGTTCCCGAGAGATCCAATCTTAGAGCCTTTCCCAGTAATCTGCCGGAGGGGGATTCGATCCTGGAGGGCATCTACATCAACTCCATTGCCCCTCCGATGATGCGTGAGTAGTTCACTGTAGACCTACGGGTCCATAGCTAGTAGCTAGATGTCTTATTCTCTCTCTTTGCTTCTCAATACCATGTTCTTCATGATCTTCATGGAGATCTATCCGATATAATACTCTTTTGCGGTGTGTTTGTCGAGATTCGATGAATTGTGGGTTTATGTTCAGATTATCCATGAATATAATTTGAGTCTTTCCTGAATTCTTATATGCATGAATTCATATCTTTGCAAGTCTCTTCGAGTTATTGGTTTGGTTTGGCCAACTAGATTGGTAATTCCTGCAATGGGAGAAGTGCTTAGTTTTGGGTTCAATCTTGCGGTGTCCTCACCCAGTGACAAAGTAGGGGTAGCGAGGCACGTATTGTATTGTTGCCATCAGGGGTAAAAATATGGGGTTTTCATCATATTGCTTGAGTTTATTCGTCTACATCATGTCATCTTACATAATGCGTTACTCTGTTGTTCATGAAATTAATAATCTAGATGTAGGCAGGAGTCGGTCGATGTGTGTAGTAATAGTAGTAGATGCAGAATCGTTTCGGTCTACTTGTCACGGACGTGATGCCTATATGCATAATCATTGCCTTGGATATCTTCATAATTATTTGCTTTTCTATCAATTGCTCGACACTAATTTGTTCACCCACCGTAATACTTGTCATCATGAGAGAAGCCATCTAGGGAAACCTATGGCCCCGGGTCTATTTTCCATATTATACTTTCAGATCTAAAACCGAAAATACCAAAAATACTTTCTGCCTTATTTTTACTTTTAGATTTACTTTCCGTTCAAGCATCCTATTATATCTATCTATATTAGATCTCATCGTTGCAAGTAACCGTGAAGGGATTGACAACCCCTTTATAGTGTTGGGTGCAAGAGTTTGATTCTTTGTGAAGGTACATCTATTGGTGACTCGCTTGTATCTCCTACTGGATTGATACCTTGGTTCTCAAAAACTGAGGGAAATACTTATCTACTTTGCTGCATCAAACCGTTCCTCTTCACGCGAAACCAACACATGCTCGAGAAGTAGCATTCGTACCCTTGTTCTGGCGCCAGGGGGTGGCTTATATAGAATGCGACACCACCGACTGAGCACAATCACCAGAGAAATACATGTTAGTAACTGCTGGTGTTACTAGAAATAACTGAGTTAATTAGCAACATTACAGGTAATGCTGTATTCACAACTATTTATTTGAGTTAAGTCCCTCGAACGTTGTTGCTCCTGTGTTGCTTTTGCTTCCTATCGTCTGAGTGTGGTAGCATGGCCGAATGATGTCCGAGTGACTTTACAGGATCCGAGTGGATACGGAAGAATTGTCCAAACGCCAATGTAGTCCATGGACTCTTATGATGGTGTGGACCCTCAGGTGGGATCCAAATGTCTATTTCTTCACCCTGCCTCAGGTAGGTGACCTTATCAGTGGGAACCAAGGTTATTGAACCAATAGGAGGATTACACAACTCCCATCTTTAGCGCCTACACACAAAAGAGCAAACACTTGCTCCCAACGCGGGCAAGAGGGTTGTGAATCCCCTTGGACTCGTCACTTGCAAGCTAATAAGTAGTGTGGATGATAGTATATAATTATAAATTATGAAATAAATATAAAACAAATAAATGGAAGATGGATAATAGAGGTTTTTGTAATTATATATGTGGATAGACCCAAGGGCCATAGTTTTCCCTAGAGGCTTCTCTCTTGAATAAAGCATACGGTGGGTAGACAAATTACTACTGGGCAATTGATAGAGAAGCACATAGTTATGAAATATTTATTCACGACAATGATCGTGTGTATATAGGCATCATATCCATAAGCAAGTAGACCGACTCTTGCCTGCATCTACCACCATTACTCAACCCATCGACCATTATCCAGCATGCATCTAGAGTATTAAGTAAAACAGAGAACAATGACATGATGTAGACACATCAAACTCAAATTAATATGAATGAACCCCATCATTTTATCCTTAGTGGCAGCAATACAAATACGTGTCATGTCCCCTTATGTCACTGGGATTGAGCACCACAAGATTGAACCCGCTACAACACACCACTCTCACTTAAGAACTACTAATCTAGTTGTCCAAACTATTTCAATAGATCAGGGAGATTCACGAAGCTCTAACGATCATGCAAATAAGAATAAAATAAATATTCAGAGATGACTCAAATATTTTATGATAAATGATCTGAACATAAACCCACAGTTCATTGGATCCAACAAATACACCATAAAATAAGATTACATCGAATAGATCACCCAAATGCGGTGAACGTTGTATTGAAGATCAAAAGAGAGAGAAGAAGCCATATAGGTACTAGCTATGGACCTGTAGGTCTGTGGTATACTACTCACACATCACCAGGGGAGCAACAATGTTGATGTAGAGGCCCTCCGTGATCGATGCCCCCTCCGATAGCGAACCGGAACAAGGCTCCAGATGGGCACACGCAGAACAGAGACTTGCAATGGTGGAAAAAGTGTTTCGGGAGGCTCCTTTGGGTTTTTAGGATACATTAGTATTTATAGGCCAAAGAGGGGCGTCGAGAGACAAGGGGGGCAGCCACAAGCTAACAGGGCGAGACAACCCCTGGGCGCGCCCTGTTGGCTTGTGGGGCCCTCGTGTGGCCCTGGCCTTCTCTCAAAGCTTATAGGTCTTCTTTGGGTCCCGGAAAAATCACCAAAAAGTTTCGTGGCAATTAGACTTCGTTTGGTACTGTAAACCTGAAAAGCCAAAAACATGCAAAAAACAACAAAGGGCACTTGGCACCGGGTTAATAGGTTAGTGCTAAAAATAATATGAATCGATAAATAAATGCCAAAATGTATCCTAGAATGATAATATTATAGCATGGACCTATCAAAAATTATAGATACGTTGGAGACGTATCAGCATCCCCAAGCTTAATTTCTGCTTGTCCTCGAGTAGGTAAATGATAAAGATAGAATTTTTGATGTGACATGCTACCCAACATGTAATATATTGCAGGTATGATCATTGAGAAACGATGAATTAACAACATAAACATAGTAATATCCATAAGCATAAGTAACATAATCATCGATGTTCAGAATATATGATCCTTACAAAATGTTTACCCCCATTCATTTTATCATATTAGCATGGCATGCCTCTGTCTTCACCACATAAATACAAATGTCAAGAACCATGGTGTTAAGTTAGGCAATTGGATCGTATTTTTTTAACGCGCTTCGACTTTTTGTTACTCACGCGATACATGAGTGTGAACCATGGATATAGTATATAGATGGAATAGAATATGGTGGTAGGTTTCAAAGGGGTACAAGTGGAGAATAAAGTCTATCATCAACTAGGCATATCAATGGGCTATGGAGATGCCCATCAATATATATCAATGCGAGGAGTAGGGATTGCCATGCAACGCATGCACTAGATCTATAATTGTATGAAATCTCAAATGAAGCTAAGTGGGTGTGCATCCAAATTTCTTGCTCATGAATACACCGGGCATTTGAGGAAGCCCGTCATCAAAATATACAAGCCAAGTTCTATAACGAAAAATTTCCACTAGCATATGAAAGTGACAAAACAAGAGACTCTCTATATGAAAAACATGATGTCACTTTGAGGAACAAGTGTACAAAAAGAGGTAGTAGCACTATCCCTTCTTTCTTTTCGCTATTTTTTTCTTTTTTTCCTTTTTCCTTTTTCTTTTTTCCTTTTTTTCCTTTTTCTTTCTCTTGTTTTTTTTATTTTTTGTCCGGAGTCTTATCCCAACTTGTGGGGGAATCATTGTCTCGGTCGTTCTTTCCTCACTAAGAGAGTGCCCTAATAATGGTGATCACCACACTTTTATTTACTTACAACTCAATATGAAAAACTAATAAGCAATATGACTCTATATGAATGCCTATGGCATTGTACTAGGATGTGCAATGATCTAGCGTAACATGTATAAAAAATGACGAACGGTGGCTTTGCCACAAATACTATGTCAGCTATGTGATCATGCAAAGTAATATGAAAGTGAAGGTACTAGTCATATGATGTAAAGGTGGAATTTGCATGACAATATATCTCGGAATGGCTATGGAAATGACATGATAAATAAGTATGGAAGTTGTTTTGAGGAAGATATAAGGTGGCTTATGTACAAGAGAGCGTAACATGTCACGGGGTTTGGATGCACCAGCGAAGGTTGAGCTGATCTTCAAGGTGAGAATGGACAATGCAAGGTACCAAAGAGGCTAGCAAATATGAGGTGGTGAGAGTGCGTACATCCATGGTTTCACATTAGTCATAAATAACTTACATACTTATTGCAAGGTGTTATTAGCTGAAAGGATCGATATGGTTGACTAGAGGGGGTGGGGGTGAATAGGAAACTATCAGTTTTTAGCTTTTCTTTAACAAATTAGGCTTAGCAACAAATAGGTTGTCTAGATATGCAACGACGTGAGCAACCTATATGTTGCTAACAACAATAACAACACAAGCAAGTAAAAGATACAATCTAAATAATACTTGCACAAGTAAAGGTAAGAAGTAACCACAAGTGGAACCGATGGAGACGAAGATGTGTTTCCAAAGTTCCTTCCCTTTGAGGGGAATTACGTCTCCGTTGGAGCGGTGTGGAGGCACAATGCTCCCCAAGATGCCACTAAGGCCATCGTATTCTCCTCACGCCCTCACACAATGCGAGGTGCCATGATTCCACTAGTGGTTCACTTGAAGGCAGAAACCGAACCTTTACAAACAAGGTTGGGGCAATCTCCATAACTTAATTGGAGGCTCCCAACACGACCACGAAGCTTCACCACAATGGAATATGGCTTCGAAGCTTCGAGGTGACCTCTTCCATCTAGGGTGCTCAAACACCCAAGAGTAACAAGATCCCTAAGGGATTAGTGGGGGAAATCAAATTTCTCTCAATGGAAGTGTCGATCGGGGCCCTCTCAACCAAACCCTAGAGTTTCAACAAGAGTTGTTGGATAAGTAGAGAGATCGGGCAAAAATGATCTTAGGAGCAACAATGGGGCTTTTGGAAGGATAAGAGGTAAGTCTCTTTGGGGAAGAAGGCCCCCTTATATAGTGGGGAGGTAATCTTCCCATTACCCACTTACTAGCCGCACATCAGCAATAATACTGCTCCAGGGAGCGGTACTACCGCCCATGCGGAAGATCCCCACGCAAACCCATGGCTGGATGGAGGAGATCTCAGCAGTACTAAGGGAAGGCGTACTACCTCTTGGTACTATGGGCACTAGACACCAGACATGGAAGTGTCTGGTGCCCCGTGTGAGGAGCCGAAACTCCTCAGCAGTACTATCGCTGTTGCCGGCCATACTATTGCCCTCACATATGCAGCAGTAGTAGCAAACCACTACTGCTGCTCTGGAGACGCAGGTCATCAGACACTCAACAAACGAATGTCTCATGCCCTACGTGAGGTTCCAGAAGCATCAAGCAGTACTACCATAGACCAAGCGGTAGTACCAGGCGGTACTACCATTCAGGTCAGCGGTACAACCGTGTGGACACTTCTGAGGCATCCAAGGGTATAGGCAGAGGTCCAGTTGGTGAGAAAGGACGGGTGCAAAAGTGTACGTGTTTATTCCACCCAACCTTTCCAAATGCGGACCCCATCTTGATAATACGTAGTTTCCTATCACTCAAGTCCACCAACACTAAATCTCAGAAAATAGTCGTCTTCTCCTTTATCAATCGGAGGGGGAATATAACCGTCTCGTGCCACCTATAATCTGTGAAAGCTTAATGCACACTGTTAGTCCACAAATACATTGTCATCAGTCACCAAAACTATTAGGGTATAAATATGCCCTAACAATCTCCCCCTTTTTGGTAGATTGATGACAACACGGGATTTACACAGAGGATAAAATAATAAGTAGAAGCAAACCCAAGAGTCTACAAAATATGGACATGTCCCCCATAGATTTGTGCTACATTTAATATGCTTTTGGAATGCAAAACACACATGCTAGGATCAACACTCCCCTTATATTTTATAGACCAATCCTCCTTGCAACAGAAGATAATATGAGGAAGATATATATGCAAGGAGCAATATGTGAGAAATTTGCAGGAGTGCAAAGTAATAGTAACTCACATAACAAGACATATAAGCATAATTAAGGGTAGCATATGTCTGACACCATATGACAAAGTGACTAAAGTATCACAACCATAACAAAACCAAATCAAAGAAAATGATAAAAGAGTTCACGAGCGAATAAACACCAACAGCTAAAACACACACTCGTGACTCGGAAAATCCCTACACTCTCTCCCCCTTTGGCATCGAGAAACCAAAAGGGCAGAGAGTACTAAGATGCTCCACGTGGCGGTAACTCAAGGAACCAGCTTCATTACTCTCCAAACTCTAGGCTGTATTTAGCGGTGCCGGGCGAAGCAGAAGAGCTAGGAAGAACATCATCAGAGTCCCACTCATAGTTTCTAGAGATCCATACATCCTCATCTGTGATGGAGTCCTTGGATCCACTACGAATCTCCATACCAACGTGCCTACCCAAAACCTTATGATGGCTCAGTGCCTCCTTGGCTGCCACATGAGTCTTGTACTGACCCTGAGCCTTGATGCAGAATAGCTTCTTCATCTTCTCCTTGAGCTTCTTAGGCCAAGATGGTTCAACATTAGAGAGCGCAGAACGAGTAGTAGCACCACCCTAGACCACAAAGTCCTCATCATCCTCATCATCTCCATCCTCATCCTAAACATCATCATCAGGCAAGTCAGCCTTAGGAGCAAGATAGTTTGCCCACTTGTTCTTCTGGCAGAGCTGCACAACCTTATGAGAAACCAACTCATTCTGCTCAAAGTGGATGCCTGGATAGGTCTTCGCCCATGTGCTCTCAAGAAGAAGCTTGAAGTACGGTCCATAAATAGGAACCTTGTGGTCAACGACAACAGAGAGTAGTTCAGACCACATAATGTGAGAAATATCGAGAGCTGGCACCTCATCAGACCCCTTGAACTTCTGATAAAAAAGCAACAGATCCACCAGGTAGGAGTGCACCATGTCCAATTTCCAAACACGAGGAAAGAGAGTGTTCTGGAAGATGCGGTGCATAATATCAAGGAACGACTGCAGCACATGAGTAACCTTGATAGTGGTGGAGGATACCTTCTTAGTGGAGTAGGGCCAGAGATGGCGCTTGTGGGTGGTTTGAGTTTCCTTGTGGGGGCGAAATCCGACTGGTTCATGGAGCCCCTTATCCTCAATTTGTAGAAGGTCCATGAACTCCTCCCATGTAGCACACAACTTCCTCCCATTGGTCATCCATGTCAAAGTCCGGTCATCATCAGTCCCAAAGTGAATGGTAGCATAAAACACACCTATCATCTTAGCATGAAAGTCCTTGCTGAACTCTATAAGATGGGTGAGTTCAAGCTTCTGACACAGATCAATAGCCTCTCCAAAGAATTGGGCATTCTTTTCGAAGAACTCCATATCAATAGACTTGACATTCGACACATAGAAATTTTCCTTATTGAGTAGCACCTCATTGTAGATACGCAATTGCTGCCTGGTCCAGAAGGGACGGTTGCGAACAATAGATTCCTGAGGAGTGACATATGGATCTTGACGGTGAAGTTCCCAGAACTCTTTGCCAGGCATCTTATCTAGGGATAGCTGCGACCACTTGGAGGGGGCCTTCTTTGACTACTGCTTGGGAGGTGCATTGGGGTTGACAGAGCTGTCCTCCTTTGAGGTGCGAGGGCGCTTAGAGAGACCCTCATGGTTGGGTTCCTCCGATGCTCCTGATGAGCAGAACTACTACCACCTGAAGCCGAAAAACACCAAGCAAGGAGAAACCAGTGTAAAACTTTTGCATAAGTCAGCAATAACAAAAAAGAGAAAATATGAAGTAAAAAGGAGAAAACATGGGCATTTGGCAGAACCATCGGTAGTACGCTGACACGGGTGGTAGTACCGCTTGGTACTACCACTATAGGGAGCGGTAGTACCATGCGGGTGGAAACCCATGGAGCACCTACAGCCACCGGTCAGATCTGGTACTACCGATGACGTCAAATGCACATATTTTCCATTAGAACTTCAAAACTACTCCCTAGCCATCTTCCACAATAAGCTGAAACCTCGATTTAATTAATAAAATCAATGAATACGTATCGCATTGCCCAAACACCGAGATTCAAAAGGTTGGAACCATAGGTGAGAGAAATGTGGGAAATACCGGTATCCATGGTGAGAGGAAGTGGTGGGGATTGATTCCACCAGTCAAAATCGCGGAAGAGTGGCCTGCAAAGGAGTTTCGACAGTGGTCTCCGGAGCCTTGGAGTCGCGTGGAGAGAGACTCCCACGAGAGGGAGGGGATGAAGGGGTATGGGGTAGTGGGAACTACCCCTGCCCTGCCCATAACCCCTGTGGGGCTGTGTCAAGCAGTAGTACTGCTCGGACGGGCGGTTGTACCGCCTATGAGCTCCAAGGACAGAAAATCAAGGGGAAAATAGGCTTATGTAAATACATTTATTTTGTAGAAATGCAGAGACTCACATAACCATCAAAGACGAGGGGACACTCCAAGAATGTAGATCAATAACAAAAACAAAAGGTTGGAGTGACCTAAATACACAAAACAAGCTTCTCAAAAGCAAATGCCTCTCTAGGAGGGGGCAGTGACCGAGGCCACCTATGTTTGATTCATTTGGTATGGCACCACGAAGATTTTAACCTTGGGCCCATGACCAAAACTAGTCTTTGAAGTACAAGCACCATAAAAAATGGCGAATGTGAAAGATTTGATTATTTTATGCATAATAGGTGGAGGGATAGTTCATTGAGAGAACTAGAATCCCCTTATGTCCATGCCTACATCTAAACAAGACATAATGAATTGTGTGGTGGGTGTGCAGTAAGTCAAGCAACATTGGTCAAACCAATGATATTTAGCTCATGCCTTAAATCGTGAAATCTTAATTCATCCAAAGGCTTTGTGAATATATCTGCAAGCTGCTCATTAGTATTGAGATGAATAAGATCAATTTCTCCATGCTTGATGTGATCCCGGATGAAGTGATGACGGATCTCAATGTGCTTCATCTTGCAGTCTTGTACCAGGTTGTTGGAGTGTAAGAGCCCGGGACCGACACTTCAAAAGATTCCCCCTCTTATTTATTGTCATCGTGTGTTTCGTTTGGTTGTTGCATTCAATATCGCATCATTCGCATCATCTGCATAGCATCATCACTCGTTTTTGAAAACTTGCATCCGTTCGTAGCTGCCGGTTCTCTCAGTTTGCATCGTCGGCCGTTTCGAGACCAACCACACACGCACGCCCCGCGACATCGATAATTTTTTTTAAAGTGCTTATAAGATATTCTTGGATTGGGTCAAAACTTGGCGTGCGGTCGTGTTTTATTGTAGGTAGACCACCTGCCAAATTTCGTTGCAATCGGAGGTTGTTTGATACCCGAACGGTCGACCGTAACGGCACCATCATCGGTTTATTCGTCGGACGTTTTCGGTTTATAAAACATGTGCCGGGCTGCCATCTTCTCTATCTTCTTGTCCTAACCCACTCTACATAGTCCATTATGCCCAGAAACACACCCCTCCGCTTTCGGACCATTCAATCGTGATCAAACGATTCGAAAACAGGCAAAAACCCCTAACACTAGCCCCAGTTGCTATAAATAGACCCTAGCCTTTCATTTCGGGTAACACTAGCTAATTGCCTCGTTTTCCGCACACCTCCAGCCGTCAACCGCCACTTGGCGCACCTCCTCCCACCTCAGCCGTGAGCCCGCCCGAGCCCATCTCAGGTCCACACGAGACCGTGTCATCCACCGCCGCGCCCGAGCCGCCTGAGCTCCTCCTGCGGCTCCCATCACAGCCGAGCTCCCTTCACCACCCCTATCAACCGCCACTACGCTGCCGTCGGAGCACCGTAGGCCAGCTAGCCCGACCACCAGAGTCGCCCTGCCCGCACACATTGCGCTCCTCCATCGCGAAGCCAGCCCCATCGCTCACCGGACCTGTGGAGCTCCGCCATGGCCGCCTTGAACTCCGCCGCCCGCTGCCGGAAATGGGACCCTGCTGCCCGGATCTGGAGGATCCTGGCCGGATTTGTCCATCCCCAGCCTCTGCCTCGCCGGAGTGCGTCCCTGTTGCCTCACCGGTTTCGTTGACCTTCGTTGCCGGCCTTGCTTCTTGTTCGGAAATGAGCAGTGAGGAGGACATGCATGCCCAGTGCGCCTGCTAGCCTGGCTGTGTGGCCCTGGTGTGGCTGTGTGGCCCAATAGTCGGCCTCCCAAGGCCCAGCCGTAGCCCCTCCCTCAACCGGCCTACTCCAACCCTTCACCAACTGGGCCCAAGGCCCATGGTGAGTGCCCCCTCAGCCCTATCCCATGCCCTATGCACGACTTTGCTTTGTTGCGCTCAACTGTTCTGATTACTAGATTGCGGTTTCGGCCCATTAGCATTTTCTTTTTGTTGCAGGAAGTGCATGATTTTTAAAATACATATAATTATTAACCGTGCATCGTATTGAAATATTTGATTTATGTAAAACGTATAGAATTTCATGTAGAATCGCAATATCCAATTTTCATGCATGTTAAAATGTTTAGCTTGTCAGTTTCTGTTAATTTGCACAAGTGTCATGATTTTTGCGTGGTGCATATATATTTAACTGTGTATCGGGATTAATAAAACCCTATATGTAAAATGTGTAGATTAAATATGACACATTTTCATGAATGATAAAAACATTCGCTGTGTTGGTTGCATTTATTTTGCATAGATGGCTTGCTAAAACGGTTTATATCTTAATCTCGCATATATGTGGTGTCATATGTTTTATAGTAAATACCCACATAATATATATGATTTTGGGGTAGAAAAATCCATAGAATTTATCTGTGCATTTAGTTTTGTCTTGTAAGCAAGTTTGTGTGCATGTTATTTTTTGCTAGGATGCCCTTTTGTTTATTTTGTGTGAATTAATCCATGCATATTTTGGAATAGTTGCAAACATGAGATATGCCCTTTGACATGTGCGCTAGCCCCTGGTCTTCTGTTTGTCATGATAATCCATGTTTAGGCATTATTTTCTTGTTCCCAACATGCTATAAAAAATGTGTTTTTTTTGAGGGGTCTAAATATTTCTAAGTCTGGAATCTGGAATATTTTGTTGTTGTCTTTCCATGTATTTTTCTAGTGGTCTACAACCCCTTTCGGGTTGGTGTAAATGGGTTATTTGTAGTTCATAATGTTCTCTAGCATGCTGTTAAGTTTCATGCTGATATATGCCTTGTAGCATGTAGTTTTACTGCTGCCAATATACTTTCGTGATAAAAACTGCTCTGTTAAAAAACTGGGATTTTGCTAAGTCTAGAAACTGCTTAGTTCAATATGTCTTCTCGTGAGCTTGTTTCCTAATGATCCATACTTCTAGTCAACTTGCTGTTAATAGATGGATTGTTGAGCATCATCTAAGCTACAGCCCCATGTCTTGTGCATTTTGAGATGGTTGTAGCTAGTTGATTTGTGGGTTGCAACCGTAGCTCTGTTTTGGCCATGCCATATATGAAAATTGCTTAGAATTTCATGTAGTATCATAGTATCTTGCTGGATTCATGATTTGAAACGTTTGCGGTTGTCATTTTCATGCATTTTGCATTCATGTCATATCCATCTTGTGTTGGTCATATCTTTTAGACCGTAGCTTCGTTTGAGATGTTCCATATATGTAAATCGACTAGAATGACGTGTAGAATTGCATGGTATAATTTATTCTGTTGCTTAACAAATATAAAATATGGCTAGTTAAGATCTGGACCAATTTCTAAATAAACATATGGGGTCATTTCGGAAATGCTATAAGTTGTTTCCGACCTCATTTAAGATGCCTAGATAGTGCAGTTTACTTATGCTTCACCTCTTGCCATGTTTACCAACATGTAATATTGTCGTGTACCTAACGAGAGTGAACTAAATAATTCGAATGTGAAGTTTTTTCAATATGCATCTCGTTGCATATTGAGCTTCACTTAATGCGTAGAAGTTGATTGGTGCTTGCCATGCCTTGCATAATTAAACCGGACATGCATACTATTTGTTTGCGCATCATGTCTGCATATGTTTTGGTGTACCGTGTGTTGATTGTTATTTTCGGATTTTTCCTTCTCGATAGAGTTCAGAAAGCGTTCGAAGTGTGAGGATTCGTTTGACTACATTGGCTCGTCTTCTTCATGGATTCGTTCTTCTTCCAAGCAGGACTTCAGGCAAGATGAACATTTCTTGGATACCACTACTATCATTGCCATGCTAGTTGTCTAGTTTTCTATCGCTATGTCACGCTACCTACCACTTGTTTGTCAAGCCTCCCAAATATGCCACGATAAGCCTCTAACCCCTCCACATCCCAGCAAACCTTTGATTGGCTATGTTACCGCTTGCTCAGCCCTTCTTATAGAGTTTCTAGATGCAGGTGCAACTGATTCGATGTGTCAACATGGACACTCTTTTGTTATCACATTATTATTGTTGTTTAATTTAAAGGACATATATACTTTGTAAAAGGTGTAAGGCTTGGCCTTTTGCTCGGTGTTTTGTTCCACTTTTTGCTGCCCCTAGTTACTTGTGTACCGGTGTTATGTTCCATATTGAGCGCTCCTAACAAGCTTAGGGTTGTTATGGGGACCCCCTTGATTTTCGTTTTAGGATAAAGCTTGTCTGGCAAGGCCCAACATTGGTACTACATTTGCCTAATAACTAATAAAATGCATAGGGACCTGTCGGCACCCGCGGATAATTAATTAACAACCCGGGCTAGTGCTCCTCATGAGTGTAGATCCAAAACGTGCTGCCTGCGAGGACACCTTGAGGAAACTTGGGGATCGATTTTCCTTGTAGCTAGTCCCATGCGGTTGTGTCCTAAGATCGAGATACGCAGCTCCTATCAGGTTCATCGACATGTCGAGTGGCCTTGCTGGATTTGTTTTACCTTTCTCGAAAGTCTTGTGCGCGGAATTTCAAATACACTTCGTGCTATCTTGATGTTGAGATTTTCCTATGGAATATCCAAGGAGATCACGGGTTTCGTGGTCGAGGTTATTCCTGTTGGGAGACGTAGTAGTAAATCAAAATTTTCCTACGTTCACCAAGATCTATCTATGGAGAAACCAGCAACGAGAGGGGAGAGAATGCATCTTCATACCTTTGAAGATCGCTAAGCGGAAGCGTTACAAGAACGCGGTTGATGGAGTCGTACTCGCAGCGATTCAGATCGCGGTAGATCCGATCAAGTGCCGAACGGACGGCACCTCCGCGTTCAACACACGTGCAGCCCGGTGACGTCTCCAACACCTTGATCCAGCAAGGAGGAAGGAGAGGTTGGGGAAGGGCTCCAACAGCAGCACGACGGCGTGGTGGTGGTGGAGTAGCAAGGTATTCCGACAGGGCTTCGCCTAAGCGCTGCGGAGGAGGAAGAAGAGAGGTAGGGCTTCGCCGTGAGAGAGAGAGATCAAATCTTGTCTCAAAACATCCAAAACCTCAAGTATATATAGGAGGAGGGACGTGGAGGGCTGGCTTGGCCTCTACTCCAAAGAGGAGATGGCCGGCCGAATTAAAGGGAGAGTCCACCTCCCACAAGGGAGGTGGATCTCCTCCTTTTAAATCCTTTTTGCCTTATCTCCTTATCTCCAGCCGCATGAGACTTTAGCAAAAGTCTTGCCCAGCCCAATAAGGGCTGGCACACTTTATCTAACAGCCCATGTGGTCCTTTGGTCGTCACACCCCTCCCGGGGGTCATCCGGCACCCTCCCGGCACTCCCGGTACACTACCGATGAGCCCGAAAACTTTCCGGTGACCAAAACTGGACTTCCTATATATCAATCTTTACCTCCGGACCATTCCGGAGCTCCTCGTGACGTCCGGGATCTCATCCGGGACTCCGAACAACCTTCGGTAATCACGTATACCTTTTCCCTATAACCCTAGCGTCATCGAACCTTAAGTGTGTAGACCCTACGGGTTCGGGAGACACGTAGACATGACCGAGACACCTCTCCGGTCAATAACCAACAGCGGGATCTGGATACCCATGTTGGCTCCCACGTACTCCACGATGATCTCATCGGATGAACCACGATGTCAAGGATTCAGTCAATCCCGTATACAATTCCCTTTGTCTATCGGTATGATACTTGCCCGAGATTCGATCGTCGGTATCCCCATACCTTGTTCAATCTCGTTACTGGCAAGTCTCTTTACTCGTTCCGTAATACATCATCCCGTGACTAACTCCTTAGTCACATTGAGCTCATAATGATGATGTCTTACCGAGTGGGCCCAGAGATACCTCTCCGTCACACGGAGTGACAAATCCCAGTCTCGATTCATGCCAACCCAACAGATACTTTCGGAGATACCCGTAGTGCACCTTTATAGCCACCCAATTACGTTGTGACGTTTGGCACACCCAAAGCATTCCTACGGTATCCGGGAGTTGCACAATCTCATGGTCTAAGGAAACGATACTTGACATTGAAAAGCTTTAGCAAACGAACTACACGATCTTGTGCTATGCTTAGAATTGGGTCTTGTCCATCACATCATTCTCCTAATGATGTGATCCCGTTATCAATGACATCCAATGTCCATGGCCATGAAACCGTGACCATCTATTGATCAACGAGCTAGTCAACTAGAGGCTCACTAGGGACATGTTGTGGTCTATGTATTCACACATGTATTATGGTTTCCGGTCAACACAATTATAGCATGAACAATAGACAATTATCATGAACAAGGAAATACAATAATAACCATTTTATTATTGCCTCTAGGGCATATTTCCAACAGTCTCCCACTTGCACTAGAGTCAATAATCTAGTTCACATCACCATGTGATTAACACTTACATCACCATGTGATCATATCATCATGTGATTAACACCCAATAAGTTCTGGGGTTTGTTCTTGTCCTGCTCGTGAAAGAGGTTTTAGTCAACGGGTCTGCGACATTCAGATCCGTGTGTACCTTACAAACTTTCCATGTCATATTTGTAGATACTACTCCCATGCTCCACTTGGAGCTATTCCAAATGGCTGCTCCACTATACGTAGCTGGATTTCTACTAAGAGTCATCCGGATTGGTTTTAAAGCTTGCATCATCGTAACACTTTACGATGAACTCTTTATCACCTCCATAATCGAGAAATATTTCCTTAGTTCTCAAGTTACTAAGGCTAACTTTGACCGCTGTCTAGTGATCCACTCTTGGATTACTCTTGTACCCCTTGACAGACTCATGGCAAGGCACACACAGGTGCGGTACACAGCATGGCATACTACATAGAGCCTATGGCTAAAGCATAGGAGATGACACTCATCTCTTCTTTATCTTCTGCCGTGGTCGGGTATTGAGTCTTACTCAATTTCACACCTTACAATACAGTCAAGAACTCCTTCTTTGACCCATCTATTTTGAACTCCTTCAAAAACTTGTCAAGGTATGTCTTCGTCAAAAAAACTTATCAAGCGAATAGATCTATCCCTATAGATCTTGATGCTCAATAAAATAGTAGCTTTATCTGGGTCTTCCTTTGAAAAACAAAACTTTTCAAACAACCCTTCATGCTCTTCCAGAAATTCTACATCATTTCCGATCAATAATATGTCAACTACATATTCTTATAAGAAATTCCATAGTGCTCCCACTCACTTTCTTGCAAATACAAGTTTCTCATAAACTTTGTATAAACTTAAACACTTTGATCACCTCATCAAAGCATATATTCCAACTCCGAGATGCTTGCTCCAGTCCATAGAAGGATCGCTGGAGTTTGCATATTATTAGCATCCTTAGGATTGACAAAACCTTCTGGTTGTATCACATACAACTCTTCCTCACAGAAACCATTACGGAAACCTTGTTTTGTCATCCATCTGCCAGATTTCATAATCGAAAAATGCAGCAACTGCTAACAAAATTTTAATAGACTTTTAGCATCGCTACAGATGAGACAATCTCATTGCAGTCAACTCCTTGAACTTGGCGGAAACTTCTTTGCGACAAGTCGAGCTTTATAAACGGTGACATTTCACCATTAGCGTCTATGTTTATCTCAAAGGTCCATTTGTACTCAATGACCCGCCATTCAACAGGCAAGTCTACCAAAGTCCATACTTGGTTTTCATACATGGATCCTTTCTCGGATTTCATGGCTCCTAGCCATTTGTTGGAATCCGGGCCCACCATCGCTTCTCCATAGTTCGTAGGTTCATCGTTGTCCAACAACATGATTTCCAAGACAGGGTTGTCGTACTACTCAGGAGCAGTACGCGTCCTTGTCGACCTACGAGGTTCGATAGTGACTTGATCCGAAGCTTCATGATCATCATCATTAACTTCCTTTTCAACTAAGTAGGCTCTACAGAAACATCTTTCTGTGTTGCGCTATTCTCTGGTTGAAACAAAGGTTCAACAACCTTATCAAGTTCTATCTTCCTCCCACTCAATTCTTTCGAGAGAAACTCTTTCTCAAAAAGGACCCGTTCTTAGCAACAAACACCTTTTGCGCTTGGATCTGAGATAGAAGGTATACCCAATGTCTCATTAGGGTATTCTATGAAGATGCATTTGTCTGCTTTGAGTTCGAGCTCGCTAGGTGAAAAACCCATTTTCACATAAGCGTCGCAGCCCCAAACATTAAGAAATGACATCTTAGGCTTCTGTCAAACCATAATTCTCACGGTGTCATCTCAACAGACTTAGATGGTGCCCTGTTAAAGTGAATGGATTTGTCTTTAATGCATAACCCCATAACGATAGTGGTAAAACGATAAGAGACATCATAGTACTCACTATATCCAATAGAGCACGACTACGACGTTCGAACACACCATCACACTATGGTGTTCCAGGAGGCGTGAGCTGTGAAACAATTTCCACATTGTCTAAAATTGCATACCAAACTCGTAACTTAGATATTCACCTCCATGATCATATCATAGACATTTATCTTCTTGTCACGATGATCTTTAACTTCACTCTGAAACTCCTTGAACCTTTCAAACATTTCAGATTCGTGTTTCATTAAGTAAATATCCCCATATTTACTCAAATCATCAGTGAAGGTAAAGAAAAACAACGATATCCACTGTGTGTTTCAACACTCATTGGACCACATACATCAACATGTATTAATTCCAATAAGCCACTTGCCCGCTCCATCATATTGGATGACGGGGTCTCAGTCATCTTGCCCAAGAGGCATGGCTCGCATGTCTCAACCGATTCGAAATCGAGTGAGTCAAAAAACATCCATCATCATGGAGTTTCTTCATGCGATTTATACCAATATGACATTACGTGGCAGTGCCACAAGCATGTGGTACTACCATTATTAACTTTGTATCTTTTGGTACCAATGTTATGAATATGTGTACTACTACGATCATGATTCGATAAACCATTTCGAGTGGGTGCATGACCATTGAAGGCATTATCCATGTAAACAGAATAACCATTATTCTCTAACTTATATGAATAACCGTATCGCACTAATCATGATCTAATCACGTTTATGCTCAACGCAAACACCAAATAACATTTATTTAGGTTTATCACAAATCCTGAAGGTAGAGAGAGCGTGCGATGGTGATCACATCAATCTTGGAAATACTTCCAACACACATCGTCACCTTTCACCTAGCTACTCTCCATTTACTCCGTAGCTTTTATTTCGAGTTGCTAACACTTAGCAACCGAACCGGTATCTAATACCCAGGTGCTACTAGGAGTACCAGCAAGGTACACATCACTAACACGTATATCAAACATACTTCCATTGACATTACCAGCCTTCTTATCTACCAATCATCTAGGGTTTTTCCGCTTCAGCGAACATTCTCCTCATAACAGAAGCACTTAGTCTCGGGTTCGGGCTCAACCTTGGGTTTCTTCACTAGAGCAACAACTGGCTTGCCATTCCTGAAGTTTTTCCCTTCTTGCCCTTGCCCCTTTTGAAACTAGTGGTTTTCACTTAACCATCAACACTTGATGCTCCTTATTGATTTCTACCTTCGTGGTGTCAAACATCACGAACAACTCAGGGATCATCTTATCCATCCCTGGCATGTTATAGTTCATCACGAAGCTCTAGTAGCTTGGTGGCAGTGACTTGGAGAACTGCATTAATCACTATCTCATCTGGAAGATTAACTCCCACTTGATTCAAGTGATTGTAGCACCCAGACAATCTGAGAACACGCTCACCGATTAAGCTATTCTCCTTTATCTTGCAGGCAAAGAATCTTGTTGGAGGTCTCATACCTCTCAACATAGGCACGAGCTTGAGATCACAATCTCAGCTCCTAGAACATCTCATATGTTCTGTGACGTTCAAAACGTTTTGAAGCCTCAATTCTAAGCCGTGTCATATGTTCACAACATCTACAGACAACGCTTGAGGGAGTGATGCAGTTAGCGGTACATCAAAAACATAAGCTTTCTGTGCAGCAATGAGGACAATCCTCAGATCACGGACCCAGTCCGCATTATTGCTACCATCAACTTTCAACTTACTTTTCTCTAGGATTGTATCAATAAAACTGGGGAGCTACAGCGCGAGCTATCTACGACATAATTTGCAAGGACATTTTTAGACTAAGTTCATGATAATTAAGTTCATTTAATCAAATTATTAATGAACTCCCACTTAGATAGACATCTCTCTAGTCTTCCAAGTGATACATGATCCATGTCAACTAGCCCGTGTCCGATCATCACGTGAGACGGACTAGTCATCCATGGTGAACATCTCTATGTTGATCGTATCTTCTATACGACTCATGTTCGACCTTTCGGTCTTCCGTGTTCCGAGGCCATGTCTGTACATGCTAGGCTCGTCAAGTCAACCTAAGTGTTTCGCATGTGTAAATCTGGCTTACACCCGTTGTATGCGAACGTTAGAACCTATCACACCCGATCATCACGTGGTGCTTCGGAACGACGATCCTTAGCAACGGTGCACAGTTAGGGTGAACACCTTTCTTGAAATTTTATTGAGAGATCATCTTATTTACTACCGTCGTTCTATGCAAATAAGATGTAAACATGATAAACATCACATGCAATCAATATAGTGACATGATATGGCCAATATCATTTTGCTCCTATGATCTCCATCTTCGGGGCACCATGATCATCACTGTCACCGGCACGACACCATGATCTCCATCATCATGATCTCCATCATTGTGTCTTCATGAAGTTGTCTCGCCAACTATTACTTCTACTACTATGGCTAACGCTTAGCAATAAAGTAAAGTAATTACATGGCGTTTATGATTGACACGCAGGTCATACAATAAATAAGACAACTCCTATGGCTCCTGCCGGTTGTCATAATCATCGACATGCAAGTCGTGAATCCTATTACAAGAACATGATCAATTCATACATCACAATGCATCACATCACATCCTTTGGCCATATCACATCACAAGGCACATGCTGCAAAAACAAGTTAGACGTCCTCTAATTTGTAGTTGCAAGTTTTTACGTGGCTGCTATAGGTTACTAGCAAGAACGTTTCTTACCTACGTCAACACCACAACGTGATTTGCCAATTGCTATTTACCCTTCATAAGGACCCTTTTCATCGAATCCGATCCGACTAAGGTAGGAGAGACAGACACCCGCTAGCCACCTTATGCATCTAGTGCATGTCAGGCGGTGGAACCGGTCTCACGTAAGCGTACGTGTAAAGTTGGTCCGGGCCGCTTCATCCCACAATACCGCCGAATCAAGATAAGACTAGTAGCGGCAAGCAAATTAACAAACTCGACACCCACAACTGCTTTGTGTTCTACTCGTGCATAGATTCTACGCATAGACCTAGCTCATGATGCCACTGTTGGGAGACGTAGTAGTAAATCAAAATTTTCCTACGTTCACCAAGATCTATCTATGGAGAAACCAGCAACGAGAGGGGAGAGATTGCATCTTCATACCTTTGAAGATCGCTAAGCGGAAGCGTTACAAGAACGCGGTTGATGGAGTCGTACTCGCAGCGATTCAGATCGCGGTAGATCCGATCAAGTGCCGAACGGACGGCACCTCCGCGTTCAACACACGTGCAGCCCGGTGACGTCTCCAACACCTTGATCCAGCAAGGAGGAAGGAGAGGTTGGGGAAGGGCTCCAACAGCAGCACGACGGCGTGGTGGTGGTGGAGTAGCAAGGTATTCCGACAGGGCTTCGCCTAAGCGCTGCGGAGGAGGAAGAAGAGAGGTAGGGCTTCGCCGTGAGAGAGAGAGATCAAATCTTGTCTCAAAACATCCAAAACCTCAAGTATATATAGGAGGAGGGACGTGGAGGGCTGGCTTGGCCTCTACTCCAAAGAGGAGATGGCCGGCCGAATTAAAGGGAGAGTCCACCTCCCACAAGGGAGGTGGATCTCCTCCTTTTAAATCCTTTTTGCCTTATCTCCTTATCTCCAGCCGCATGAGCCTTTAGCAAAAGTCTTGCCCAGCCCAATAAGGGCTGGCACACTTTATCTAACAGCCCATGTGGTCCTTTGGTCGTCACACCCCTCCCGGGGGTCATCCGGCACCCTCCCGGCACTCCCGGTACACTACCGATGAGCCCGAAAACTTTCCGGTGACCAAAACTGGACTTCCTATATATCAATCTTTACCTCCGGACCATTCCGGAGCTCCTCGTGACGTCCGGGATCTCATCCGGGACTCCGAACAACCTTCGGTAATCACGTATACCTTTTCCCTATAACCCTAGCGCCATCGAACCTTAAGTGTGTAGACCCTACGGGTTCGGGAGACACGTAGACATGACCGAGACACCTCTCCGGTCAATAACCAACAGCGGGATCTGGATACCCATGTTGGCTCCCACGTACTCCACGATGATCTCATCGGATGAACCACGATGTCAAGGATTCAATCAATCCCGTATACAATTCCCTTTGTCTATCGGTATGATACTTGCCCGAGATTCGATCGTCGGTATCCCCATACCTTGTTCAATCTCGTTACTGGCAAGTCTCTTTACTCGTTCCGTAATACATCATCCCGTGACTAACTCCTTAGTCACATTGAGCTCATAATGATGATGTCTTACCGAGTGGGCCCAGAGATACCTCTCCGTCACACGGAGTGACAAATCCCAGTCTCGATTCATGCCAACCCAACAGATACTTTCGGAGATACCCGTAGTGCACCTTTATAGCCACCCAGTTACGTTGTGACATTTGGCACACCCAAAGCATTCCTACGGTATCCGGGAGTTGCACAATCTCATGGTCTAAGGAAACGATACTTGACATTGAAAAGCTTTAGCAAACGAACTACATGATCTTGTGCTATGCTTAGAATTGGGTCTTGTCCATCACATCATTCTCCTAATGATGTGATCCCGTTATCAATGACATCCAATGTCCATGGCCATGAAACCGTGACCATCTATTGATCAACGAGCTAGTCAACTAGAGGCTCACTAGGGACATGTTGTGGTCTATGTATTCACACATGTATTATGGTTTCCGGTCAACACAATTATAGCATGAACAATAGACAATTATCATGAACAAGGAAATACAATAATAACCATTTTATTATTGCCTCTAGGGCATATTTCCAACAATTCCCGCTACGTATGGTTAATTTGTGATGGATGAGTTGGAGCACCCCTGCAGGGTTAAATCTTTCAGAACGCCGTGCCCACGATTACGTGGCAACTTGGAAACTTTGTTTAACACCCGGTCATAGAAAACTTGAAGTAAACTCAAATAAAATACACCAACTATGTGCGTAACCGTGAATGTCTCTACTCGTGAGTCCTTATCCGAGCGAGAACACGGTGGGGTTATGATTGACGTAAGTAGGTGTTTAGGGTCACTTCTGATCATTACTAGTTCACAGTCGTTGTGCGTACACCACCCACTTTACTTTATGTATTCGTCAGTTAGACACTCAAATAAATGCTTAGTCACTTGCTGCAGCCTCACCACTTAACCTTACCTCACCCATTAAGCTTTGCTAGTCTTGATACACTTGGAAATGAGATTGCTAAGTCCACATGGCTCATGGATTACTACAACAACAGTTGCAGGTACAGGTAATGCGGCTTTGATGTGAGAGCGGTGCTTGTTTGATTTGTAGTTCTTCTTCTACTTCTTCATCGATCTTGGATGGGTTCTAGGCGGCAACCTGGGCTAGCAAGGATGGATGCCATTTTATCGTTTGATTTCGTCTGTAGTCGGACCCTGTTGTTATATATCATGCTTGAATATGTTGTTGTATTGATGCGATCTTGATGTAGCTTGTGGCAAGTATAAGCCAATTCCATATACTCATGTCTTCTATACATCTACTTGTAATTATATCCATTCTTGCGAAACGAGGAGATGCGCTTCTATCCCCGTCGAGGCCCTTATGGCAAAATAAGGATAGGATCACAGCTTGGGCGTTAGAAGTTGGTATCAGAGCCTATACTGACCTAGGAGCCCCCTTGATTGATCGAACTTGGTCGAGTCGAGTCTAGTAAAAAAACTATTTTGAGTCTAGTTATATCATAGAGTAGGATTCTTTTACTCCTCTTCTATACTCTAGTGAAGAATTATGACAGAAATTTTGATTCTACCCTCTTCTCACTCATTTTTTAGGATCACGCGGGTATTTTGGAATCTCTATAATGCCGATGTGATGGAGTTCTATACTTGGTGCCTCCTATTATCGAGGAGTAGCGCTCCAAGGGATTCTGCCACATCGTCATCATTCAGTTTCCTTAGTATCTCAGGACGGAGGATGTTTGAAATTAGTTCACTACTAGTAGTGGCAAGAGGAGTCCGACATCCCCACTACTGGTGGAGAGAGTTGGGATGTACTGCCATACTTAGTATCGCTGTGTTTTCGAGGGTCTGAGGTAGATGAATTTTTGAAGCCTCTCGTTATGTGTTGACGGATGTGCTGCATTGGAACGCAATATCATGTTACCAGTTGAGTGATGGATTTTTCTCCTTGTATCTGTGGACCCGATTGCATAACCGGAAGGTTTCGGGACTTCTTAGGTGGGAATTCAAGCAGTTACCTAGGATTATCCTTCCGACAAATGCATAATGGTCATGTATTTGTTTCTGTCTTGTTTTGAAAGCCTCATCCTTTGTTTTGTTGGAGTATGGAAATTCGAGTTGCTTCGATGTCAAGTGTGGATTTCATATCTTCTCTAAGCAGTGTTCTCATATTTCTATGGGAATGCTACTCCGTTTGATCAACCAGAGTTTTCATGAAATTCTTTTCAATCGGCATGCTTCTCTTCAAGATATTATATCCTCTTCAATAATTGCAAAGTAAATCCTCTTCCTTTCCGGAGTTCTTTCATCCGTCCTAAGTTGTCTTCATTTTTCCCCACCCTCCCACCCTTTTCTTCAAATGATTAAATTCTCATCCTAGTGCTTTTCTTTTCATTGTTGCTTCCGCTATCTTCTCTTCCGCATTGTTTCCGGTGATTCCTTGTGGAGATTCTTAGGAGTTTCAATTTCAAGACCTATCCTCATATTCTTTGTTCTCATTGTTATTCTTCTTGGGTGGATTTATTCAAATATGGCATTTATGGCAAAGGCTTCATATGATTGCAGCAGAGATCTTCAACGATAGCATGAACCCATGCCATCTGCCTTAACCCTACAGGCATTCTGACTGGGAAGCATCCTAGCTCGCATGTCCGTCACCAAGGTAATCTTCATCATAACATGATCTTTCATGCCTGGCCAATAAAATAACCAGTGGCAAGCTAATGAGTACTTTGAATGTACTCGCAAGCAACCCATGTTTGGAACAAGGCGATAACAATGCATGAAATAGTACTAAGTAAGTATTTTGCGGAAAGCTAATTTTGAATGCAGTGGCATGATCAAGCAAGTATGTGTAAGCATGCATCAACAGTTGGCAAATATCCATATGAACAAGTTATAGATATCATCATAAGCAGGGGTTGAACATCTCATGTTCATTTAGCACATCAAGTCTCAGAGTGGTCATCCAACTGTCCTTGACCATGGACACGGCTATTCGAATAGTTTTACACTCTATAGATTTTACCCACAAGACTCGGGGAACTTCTGTGTCATCCATGACTCGCGGTATATAACATACCCGAGGTAAGCACCCGAACAATGTCTTTCCTTTGGTGATACTAAACAAAGTGTCCACTCGATTCGTACCCAGCCCACATGATGTACATCACTTGTAGCATCCATGCAGGGACCAATGGTGTGCCCGGTGCCTGTGAAGACAGCGCGTGATCATCCATACCAGCACAACCACGTATCGAGAGTGACAACGCCACTCCCGCCACTAGTAATGTGGGCTCCTTGCCAATACCCAGCAAAGTAATCAACAGAGCGCCGTCCCATAAGGGGTATCGTGGTTGCAAATGTAAGATTGGAGTAACGGTCACAACTTACACCAATCCCTTTTCGAAAACCACACACACTCACTTGCTCCGGTACACCACTTCTTTATCAAGTGGCTACCAAGCTCATCAACATCTCCCTCGAGCATTAGTGGCACCCGTTGGGGTTTTCAAAAAGTATTTGAGATCATATTTCCATCACCATGCATAATCCCGAACCCACTTGCGTAGCATCTACAAGCATCCTATCTACACCCACCCGCATAACCCTCATAAGGTGGTAGGGTCATGCATGATGCAAGTGCCAATGGCAAAAGTGTCAGAAGCTACCCACCGAAGTGGTCACTACTCCACATGATCAAGTATAACGAAAGTAAAGTGCTATATAACATGCAATGAAAATGGTTGCTTAACATGGTCAAAGGGCTGCTTGCCTGGCTCTGCAAAATCTTCAAGGTCTTCACATGCTTCTCGTCCACTCTGAGCACTTCATCTACTTCGTCAACTATCGCCGGAAACAACCGCAATAAGAAACACAACAAGCAGAAAAAAAAGTGTTTTGTAAATAGGAGTTTTATTTTTATTGGACATCTCTGGTCATAATAAGAATAACCAAGGAGGTTTTAATGTATGTGGGTCAAGGGGGAGTGTATAATGGTGGTAATGAAGGAATTGCTGATCCTATAAGATGTGCACAGAAAATATTTTTGTAAAAATGAGTGGATGGTCCCAACAAATAGGGCATGATTTTAGAAACATGTGGGGAGTGGTTTCCCTGGATTTGGAGTTGGCATGGTTTCTTAGGGATTTTCAAATTGAGCCATTCATGAAGAAATGGTTCAATAATCCACATAATAGAGAAAGTATATGAAAAAATGCTCACATATTAGCTCATGAGTATAGATAAACCTAGGACTTTGAATCACTCCATTTGGAGCTATTGTGAATGCTCTAGGGATTTTGCAAGGTGGTTCCATAATGCAAGTTGTAACAAAAATATGGGTGGATCAGAATATGCTAAATAGAAAATTGTGCAATGCACATATTTGGATTGTTCATGAATTTAGGAGTCTGTCGAAACTTAAATCATCAAATTCTGAGCTAAAATGAATTTTGTGGTATTATCTTTATCTCTCTAAAAAAATAGAAAAAGGGGAAAGAAATTACCTAAGGCTAAACTGCGCAACCGGGCAGAGCATAGCAGAAACCGGACTGGGCCGGCCCAACTTCTGGGCCGCGCGAGCGCAGGGGCCACACCAGAGGCGTACTCGGGGAAATACGCTTTCCCTGAGCGAAGGCGGCGCCGGCAACCCCGGCCTCCACTTATCGCCTAGGCCCGACCCATTGGGTCGCTGGCAGGCGGGCACCAACCTGTTCTCTCTCTCCTGCCTCCTTCCCCTTCCCCCCAATGGGAAGTAGAAGAGAGCACCGGCTGCCATGGTTCCGGCCGCTCCACCGCACCAGGCGCGGATCCAACGGCCTGGTCGGATGCCTCGCTTCACGCCGCGCTCGGGGGTGTCCGCGCTGGTCGCAGGGGCCACCGGAAGCGAGGAGGTCGAAGACAGGGCGGATAGCGGCATCGACCATTGCCAGGGAGCACGACATAGACGCGGGGAGGAGGCGTATGGGAGTCGCAAGAGCTGGAGTCATCGCAAGGGGCTCGATGGAGGTGGTTGTTGAGGCGTGGGAGGGTCGGCGGGCTCGAATTCGAGGAAGGCCGAGGTGGCAATGCCTACCATTTGGAGGAGGAGGAGAGCATGGGAGCAACAAGGGGTTGCCAGGGGTTCCCTTGGGGCAAGGAGATCAACACAACGCGTGAGGGGGAGATCAGCGAGAGGTCTTGCAGGCGGCGGCGACCATAGAGAGCTTGGGTGGCCTCGGATGCGCCTCAGGCGCGGCGAGCACGCATGCTAGAGCCATCCTAGAGCCTTGCGAGCGTCGGGGAGGAGCATGGGAGGCAAGTAGGGATTCCCCGGCGCATGGGAATGCTCTGCAGAAGCTGGCCACCAGCTACAGGACAACTCTTGTCGGGAGAGCACCGTTTCTGCATGTCTGTTGCATGGTCACCACGCTAAGGCATGTCTAGGGCATCATTTGGGTCAGGAAAAGTTGTCTGGGTTGTGAGGCACGCATGCAGGAGAGCACTGGTGAAGTTTCAAGGCAAATGAAGCTGGTTAGATGGGTTTTTTATAGGGGTAAGGTTGCAGCAAAATCCTTGGGGCTTAGAAAAAGAGTTTCTTCTGTGGTCCACTTGGCACAACACTATGTCTAGTGCCCTCGAGCATGGAAGGACTATATTTACACCAAGTTTCAGATCAGGGAGATGAATGGGCAAGGTACTTGTAGTACAAAGCCACTATTTCTAGCATAATGAAGGTTTGGATGAACTGCTCATATTTTCCATGTGAGCATGCCATCTTTGGGCTTGGATAGATGCATCAGTATGCATATGAGGTTGTGGCAAAGTTTGGGGGCATTGGCATGAACATAATAATGGGGGAGGGGAAGAATATGCCTTTCCATGGAAAAAAGAGAGGGAGAAGAGAGAGTTACCCCCCACCCCAATAATTTATTAGAGGCCATGGCAAGGTTACTAGAGGTAAATTGGGGTTAGAATATACTATGATAAAAAGTTGGGGGCAAGGGGAATCTTTTTGGGCCCACTTTGCTTGTCCACAAGTTCATGGCCTAAGGTGTTTGTGTTGTGATTGGGCTAGGTAAAGGAATCCTATGGCCTTGATATTTACCAGGATTAAATGACAAGTCTATCTGGTGCTGATCACAAGTTTTGAGCCCAAATGAAGAAAGTTGAAAACACAAACTTGGTAAACCCTAGAAATGGGCAGAAATGGAGTTCCTTAGATCTAGCTAAGAAATATTATTCTCCTTAATGCACCACTTGATGTGGTGGCATATTTTTTCCATGACAGCATGCCATAAAAGTTTGGGACTAAATGGGAAAACTTGATAATGCAAGAATTTCCAATTCTTGAAATCAGTAGAAATGGATTTGGGGGGATTTGGACAAGTGAATCTGTTCTCCTTGATGCACCACTTGGTGTGGATGCATTCTTGGAGTTTTATACCATGTCCACAAAGTTTGGGGTCAAGGGAATAAACTTCACAATGTAAAGTTGTTCCAATTTGGTTCGGGACAGGAATGTTTTTGGAATGTTTTGATGAAGCAAACCAATTGTGATGGAGATGAAACTTTGCAAGATCGTCACATATATCATATGTGACATGCTAGAGTTTTCCTAGATTTAATTGAGAATATTTCCTATATAAATATTTCAAATGCTGGGAATAGGGAGAAATGGTTTTGAAGGGTTTTGTCCAATATTTTGAACATGACCATGTGTTTAAACTCTTATATATGGACAATATATGTCCACTAAGTTTTCCTAAATTTTCTCAAATATTTTTAAATAATTTAAATAATTTTTCCCTATAAAACATCACTTGTGGCCTTAAGAAAAAGCCTTTAAATAAAATAGGAAAATTATATTCAAAATAAATATTTGGTGGTTTTGGGAAGTCCTATATATAGTGGGTTTCAAATAAAGCATTTGGGTAAAGAGGATCCACCCAATTTGGGGACTTGCAGTGCAAATCTCAAATCATGGGATTTTGAAAACCTAATTTAAATAAATGCTTTTTGGCCAAAATAATATTTTGTAAAAAATATATTTTTAAGTCCTATTCACATGGCATGATCATTGAACAAGATTTAGGATCAAGGAAAAAGGGTTCTTGAGGGTAGGAGGATGTTGTATGAATTATAGAGCACCAGCAAAGCAATCAAATAAGCAAGGAAATAACACACAAGTCAAGCATTCAAATGCACTCAAAAAGTTTTAATTGGACCTAATTTTTGAGTCATGTTAAATTAGTAATGAGGCAAAACACAGGGTGTGACACTCGACCAGCAGCTGAATGTGTAATTTTGTATACTTTTGTATGAACAATCGAGTTGTTACTCTATCTATGTTGTAAAATTTGTCTTAACCACCCATCAGCTTCTCCCTCTCGTGCGAAGAGCTCGGGAGTGTTCCTCATAATTTGTCACCCTAAAGGGGTGAATTGTGTTCAGGGAACCAGGCAATCCGGCCATGTGGTGCGAACGAACAGAAAGCACACTGAGAGGTATGTTATATTACCGCTTAGCGTAAGAAACATCATCCGAGGAAAATAGTACCCCCATCGATACCTTTCTTTGGGGTTCTACAAAGATCGTAGGTAGGGTCCGCATACTGCTAGTATGCAGCTAAGGGCCTTTTAAGAAGGAGGAAGCCCAAACAATGGTGACAGTTACCATAACCGTATTAAGTGTTTCGTTCATAGCCGACCAATTGTCTACGTAAGATAGCTAGCTTTCGGGTTCGCATGTCTGAGGTACGTATCCGGATGACCGGATCGTAACAATCGCAGAGGTGCACCCTTTACCTTGTAGCCGAACAATCGGGAACGTAGAGGGCAAACATAGGAGAGAGGCAACCCAGCTTGGCAAAGTCTTAGTTCGAATTGATGCATATGATGGCTTGAAAGTGACAAAGGAAATGTGTATACACAATAAGTGTAAATAAATGCTTATAATATAAAAGCGGTGGCTTCGGGAAGAAGCCCCCAGGTGTTTTGTTTGGATTTAATACTTAATGGTGTAAGCCGATAACCTTAGTACAAGATCGGTAGAACCGAACATGGAAAGAAAAGGAAAAAATTCAATCCTACCGAACAACATAGTGGGAGGGGAAAGTAAAATAGAAGGAAAAATGAAAAAAGAAAAATTGCTGAAACATTTAGACGACACCGGTTTATCCGTAGAAGCGCCAAAGACGAGCTGCGTTCCATGGATTCGGTTCAAGGCAGTTGTCTGACGGGTTCCGAAGAAGGTAGACTCCTCTCGCGACTACTTCGTCGATTATGAAGGGGCCCTCCCATTTGGGGTTGAGTTTATGCTTTTGCTTCTCTAGGAGTCATAAGACGAGTTCACCTATGTTGTATGCTTTTGCCCTGACCTCCCTACTCTGGTAACATCGGGCTTGCTGTTGGTAAAAAGTAGAGCGAGCCCGAGCTATGTCGCGCTCTCCCTCTAACGCGTCTAGGTCGTCTTGCCAATCTAACTCGTCTTCCTTTTCCTCGTACATCTGCACCCTTGGTGCGTATTGAGTAATGTCACACGAGAGGACTACCTCCGCCCCATAGACCATGAAGAACGGTGTATACCCCGTTGATTTGTTCGGGGTGGTGCGCAGGCCCCATACAACAGAGTCGAGCTCCTCCTCCCAATGACAGTCGGACTCATGAAGAGATCAGACCAAAGGTGGCTTAATGCCGCTCACAATGAGGTCGTTTGCTCATTCGACTTGTCCATTGGTCTGTGGATGATAGACTAATGCGTAATTGAGCTTTATGCCCATTTTAGTGCACCACTCCTTGGCCTCTTGGGCTATGAAGTTGGATCCATTATCTGTTATTATACTATGCGGGACACCGTAACGGTGTACCATGCCGGAGATAAAGTTGATCACTGGTCCGTACTTGGCCGATTTGAGGGGCCTTGCCTCTATCCGTTTTGTCAACTTGTCGACCATAACCAATAGGTATTAATTCTTCTTGGTCCCGCCTTGGAGGGGTCCGACCATGTCCAGCCCCCAGACCGTGAAAGGTCAGGTGATCAGAATAGTCCGAAGAGTTGTTGGGGGCATGTGACTTTGATTTGTGAAGAGTTGACACCCCACGCAATGTTTAATAAGCGACTGGGCGTTCGTCCGGGCTGTAGGCCAAAAGAAACCAGCTTGGAAGGCCTTGCTGACTAAGGCTCTTGACGTGGCGTGGTGGCCGCCCATGCCCGAGTGGACTTCGGCTAGGAGCTCCCGTCCTTCTTCCTCGGATATTTATCGCTATAATATTCTGGTGGTGCTTTTCTGTATAAATCACCCTCATGCACTTTGTAGGCCTTAGATCGCCTAACTATGCGTCATGGCTCTATCTGGTCGTCGGGGAGTTCCTTGCAAAGAAGGTAGGCGAGGAATGGCTCTGCACATGGCGCAATTACTGCCATTACCTCATGAGTCAAAGGCGTTTCGTCCATTACGGAGTCACCAATGATTTGAACAACCTGGTTCGCCATATTTAGACCGGTGCCCTTGTCATCGTCCTGCCACACGACCGATGGCTTAAAGATCTGCTCCAGGAAGGTGTTTATCGGGATAGGGCCGCTTTTGGATCCCATACAGCCAGTACCTCGGAGGCTTGCTTCTTGTCGTGAGCGACGTGGTAAAATTCCAAACCCTCGAACCGGTATGGCGTTTCTGTACGCCGCCATCTGCGGGTTTTTGGCGTCGAATTCGCCATTAATTTGGGAGATGGCCATGTTGGAGTCTCCCCATACCTCTAGCCGTCGTATGCCCATTGACACTGCCATCCGAAGACCATGTTGGAGAGCTTCGTATTCGTCTGCGTTGTTAGAGTCGGCATACATGATCTACAACACGTATCGCACATTGTTGCCTGTGGGGGATGTGAGGATAACTCCAGCCCCCAGTCCGGCCAGGGTTTTGGATCCATCAAAGTACATTGTCTAGTGGGAGTATGCATTGTATTCCTTGGGGAGCTCGGCCTTTGTCAATTCAGCCAGGAAGTCTATCAATACCTGAAATTGTATGCCACGGCATGGCTTATAGGTTATTTTGAAAGGAAGGAGCTCAATTGCCCACTTGGGTATGTGGCTGGTGGCGTCATTTTTTATTGATTATATCATTCAGAGGTACTTTGGATGCCACCATTACCGCACACTCTTGGAAATAATGTCTGAGTTTCCTTGATGCCATAAACATTGTGTAGGCTATCTTTTGGTAGTGCGGGTATCTAGATTTGCACTGCATTAGTACTTCGGACATGTAATAGACTGGCTTTTCAGTCTAGAACTTGTGTCCCTCCTCATCTCGTTCAACGACGAGCACCACGCTGACAACTTGGTTGGTAGCTGATATGAATAATAACATGGTCTCACCGGTGCCTGGTGCTGTGAGCATGTGATTGGTTGCCAGTAGTGTTTTGATTTCCTGTAACGCAGCCGTTGTTTCGTTGGTCCACTAGAAAATGTTGGTCCAGTTGAGAAGTTTATAGAGCGGTAAAGCTTCACCCCGAGGCGGGAGATAAAGCGACTTAACACCGCTACACACCCAGCTGGTCTATGGACATGCTTTAGCTCTGTAGGAATTGCAAGTTCCGATAGAGCACGAATTTTAGCCGGATTCGCTTCTATCCCTCTATGGGAGATGATGAATCTGAGCAGCTTACCAGAGGGAACTCCGAATACACATTTTTCCAGATTGAGTCGTATGTCATACTCGCATAGGATGGCAAAGGTTTGTCATAGGTCGTCAATCAACTGGCTGAAGTGTTTGGTTTTAATTACCACGTCATCCAAGTATGCCTCGACTGTTTTACCAACCTGGATCGCGAGACACGTCTGTATCATGCGCTGGTATGTGGCCCCAGCGTTTTTTAGCCCAAAAGGCATCATGTTAAAGCAGAATGGCCCGTAGGGGGTGATGAATGCGGTTGCCGCTTGATCGGATTCCTTCATTTTGATTTGATGGTATCCGGAATAGGCGTCGAGGAAACACAACGAATGGTGTCCGGTTGTGGCATTGATGATCTGCTCTATTCGTGGTAAGGGGGAATGGTCCTTAGGGCAGGCATTGTTAATGCATTTGAAATCGACACATAGTCGGCAGGACTTGTCTTTCTTTGGTACCATCACTAGGTTTTCCAACCATTCTGGGTGCTTAATCTCTCGAATGAATCTGGCCTTTAGTAGCTTAGCTAATTCTTTGCCCATAGCTTGCCATTTGGGTTTGGAGAAGCGGCGCAGAGTCTGTTTGACGGGCTTAAAGCCTGCGATAGTGTTCAGACTATGCTCGGTGAGCCGTCGTGGGATTCCAGGCATATCGGAAGGATGCCAGGCGAAGATGTCCTAAATTTTACGGAGAAAGTTCCGCTGAGCCTCGTCCACAAGGGGATCGAGCAGAGCTCCGATGGACGCGGTCTTATTAGGGTCCGTCGGGTGCACTTGAAACTTGACAATTTCCTCTGTGGTTTTGAAGGACGTAGGCTTGGGCCTTTTGCTAAGGATCACGCCGGCCTTATCAACTATTGACCGTAGTGCGGTCAGTTCATCGGCAGGGAAAGTCTTAGCTAATGCCTCGAGGGCAAGTATTGTCGTCTTGTTTTTGGCCCGAGGGGCTACGTTCGGATCACTGGCGATTGTGATCACTCCATTTGGTCCTGGCATTTTAAGTTTCATGTACCCGTAATAGGGTATAGCCTGGAATTTTGTGAAAGCGTCACATCCTAATAAGGCGTGGTAGCTTCTCGGGAAGGGCACGATGTGGAAAAGAACTTCTTCGGATCGGTAGTCTTTGGGCATACTGAACACTATGTCTAGGGCGATACGTTCGGAACAATGCGGCTCTTTCCGTGGAATAATTCCCCAGAAAGTTGTATTGCAATGTTCGATGCGAGATCAGTTGAACTGCATTTTTTCTAAGGTGCCTTCGTATATGAGATTTAAACCACTGCCGCCGTCCATTAGCACCTTATGTAGCCTGTAACCGTCAATGATGGGGTTCAAGACTAGTGCGTCTGGTGAATGACTTGAAAGAATGGTCGGCTGGTGGGTATCTCCGAAGGTAATCGGTATGCCACTGTTGGGGAACGTCGCATGGGAAACAAAAAATTTCCTACGCACACGCAAACCTATCCATGGTGATGAGCATCTACGAGAGGGAGAGTGGATCTACATACCCTTGTAGATCGCTAAGCGGGAAGCGTTAAGAAACGTGGTTGGTGTAGTCGAACATCTTCGCGATCCAAATCGCCGAGCGTCCCGCGATCTCATCACGATCCGTCCCGCGATCCAATCACGATCCGTCCCGTGAACTCATGACGATCCGTCCTACGATCTTGATTACGATCCATCTCACGATCTTGATCACGATCTATCCCACGAACTCATCACGATCAGTTCCGCGATCTCATCTTGAACCGTCTCGCGATCTCGATCACGGTCCTTCCGATCTAGCGCCGAACGGACGGCACCTCCGCGTTCAACACACGTGTAGCTTGATGACGATCTCCACCGTCTTGATCCACCAAGAGGAGGTGGAGAGGAGAGAGAGTTCACCGGCAGCGTGATGGCGCTCCGGTGATGGTGGTGGAGTGATTCCGGCAGGGCTTCGCCTAAGCGCTGCGGAAAACCGATCTAGAGGAGAAACTGTGCACCGGTGAAACGGGTAGCACGTGGCCGGAAATTCTGTCCAAAAACCACCCAATCCACTAGTATATATAGGAGGAGAGGATAGGAGAGGCAGCCAAGGCCTTTGGGTCGGCCAAAATAGGAGGTGGGAAGCAATCCTACTTCACCTCCAATCCTAGTTGGAGTAGGATTGCCTCCTATTGGCTGATTTTCCACTTTTTGCTTTAGGACTTTCTCTCCTGCGCCATGGGCCTTTGTGGCTGTTTTCCCAGCCCAATAAGGGCTGGTTATTATTCTCCCACAGCCCATGGACCTCTTGGGGTCGAAATACCCCTCCCGGAGGCCTCCCGGTACACTACCGGCACTCCCGGTACACTACCGATGAGCCCGAAACTTTTATGGAAACCAAACTGGGACTTCCTATATATGAATATTTACCTCCGGACCATTCTGGAGCTCCTCCTGATGTCCGGGATCTCATCCGGGACTCCGAACAAACTTCGGTCACCACCATACATAACTCTACACTACCGAAACGTCACCAAACCTTAAGTGTGCAGATCCTGCGGGTTCGAGAACTATGTAGACATGACCGAGACACCTCTACGGTCAATAACCAATGGCGGGACCTGGATGTCCACATTGGTTCCTACATATTCTACGAAGATCTTTATCGGTCGAACCTCTATGTCAAGGATTCAGTCAATCCCGTACGATGCTCCCTTTGTTCTTCGGTATGTTACTTGCCCGAGATTCAATCGTCGGTATCTCCATATCTAGTTCAACCTCGTTACTGGAAAGTCTATTTACTCATTCCGTAATACAAGATCCCGCAACTAACAATTAGTCACATTGCTTGCAAGGCTCATTGTGATGTTGTATTACCGAGTGGGCCCTGAAATACCACTCCGTCACACGGAGTAACAAATCCCAGTCTCGATCCATGCCAACTCAACAGACACCCTCGGAGATACCTGTAGAGCACCTTTATAGTCACCCAGTTACGTTGCGACATTTGATACACACAAGGCACTCCTCCGATATCCGTGAGTTGCATGATCTCATGGTCATAGGAACATATACTTGACATGCAGAAAATAGTAGCAATAAACTTACACGATCATATGCTATGTTTGTAGTTTGGGTCTTGTCCACCACATCATTCTCCTAATGATGTGATCCCGTTATCAAATGACATCTCATGTCCATGGCTAGGAAACCTTAACCATCTTTTGATCAACGAGCTAGTCTACTAGAGGCATACTAGGGACATGGTTTTGTCTATGTATCCACACATGCATTTAAGTCTCCGATCAATACAATTATAGCATGGATAATAAACGATTATCATGAACAAGGAAATATGATAATAACTAATTTATTATTGCCTCTAGGGCATATTTCCAACAGTCTGCCCATGCACTAGTTGCTGCCACATGGTAGACCTGTTCGAGTTCTCTAAGAACTCTTTTCCTCCTGTTCTTCGAGGGGAATGTTTCGTAGACCTTCAAAACTTCAGCATTGTGTTCGGGCGATCATGAATAGCGTCTGTTCGGCGGAAGTGTCTCAAGGATGGCCTCGTCACACTTTGCTACCTGCCTGACAACCCAGCAAGCTCAAAGGCTGTGAGTCGGGCTCGCTTTCAGCAGGATGGAATGTATGGGGCAAGGTTTATCCAATAGTCCATCAAGGACAGTACCGGACCTTGAAAGGGGCCTGTTTCTTTTTTCGACGGGTTCAAATCTGGCTGGCCGCTTTGGAGGTATCCTCTTTTTTCTGATCGCCACTAGGGTGTTCAAGGAAAGTTGGTTTGGAAAATAATCGCTCGGATTGCCAAGCGCTTTCCATGGCACAGTATTTTTGTACCAAATCCGATAGCTCGGAAAAGGCACGAATGTGTGCATGAGCCAGGGCATTAAGAATCCCTTCATCGTGGCAATTGTTACTGAAAGTTGCCATGATCTCTTGGTCACTAAGACCTTTTTCTCTACTTCTAGCGAGTAGGAGTCTGGCCCAAAAGTGATGGACTGATTCTCCTAGTGATTGTTTAGTGTCCCGAAAGTTTGAAGACGCGGGCTTTGGTGTGATAATGGAATCATCGTCTTGGGTGGTGGGTGGGAAAAAATCAGACCCCGTGCCACATTAAGTGTTCGGAATCAAGGACTATGAATTGTGTGATAAATCTTGGACCGATGACGGTCCAGATTTTGAATAAATTCCGGCATTGTTCCAGACAGGGTATAGACTGTTTTCAATTCCGGCTGTCCAGACGAGTCTTCGGCCGGACACTCGATGGTAGCGACAAGGTTGGTGACCAGGAGGACATGAATCTCCGTGTCGTTGGGCCTAATCCCAAGCCGGTCGTAGACCGGAATCTGGTCATCCGTCATACGCATAGCTTCAACCTGATCGAATAACTCTTTTAAGAACGAGGCGATGGTAGGATGCGTGTCGCTGAGCCGAGTGGAGTCAATGAGTGGCGTGACGGTTCCAGAGCTGCACGAAGGCAGCTCTGTGTTCTACCAAGCCATGGCAGATCTGGTTACATCGGCCGGGTTGGGCGTTCTAGATTGCCCGAGGGTGACGACTTTGTTGGGGGTGGTGCCCAATGTCGTCGGCGTCGAAGCGTTGAGACTTATAGGTTCCTCCTCAAGGGTTGAAGGTTCCATAAGGACGAGTAATCCCCGTGAATCGGCGATGAACTCTAAGGTTCCGTACTTGATTCTATGATCGAGGGGGAGTTTCCGATATGGCCAAGGTAGATGATCGGGACGGTGTGTGACAAGATGTCGCCGCCTGCGAGAGTCTGGTCGGGGGTAACGGTTCCCCGGATACTGACCTCCTTGTTCTCGATGAGCTGAGCCATCAATTCCTTCGTTATTCATAGCGGAAGTCTCAGTGAAAGCACCAATGTCGGTGTCAAAACCAGCGGATCTCGAGTAGGGGGTCCCAAACTGTGAGACTAGAACCGATGGTAACAGGAGACGAAGGGGACACAGATTTACCCAGGTTCGGGCCCTCCTATGAAGGTAATACCCTATGTCCTGCTTGGTTGTATTGATGATATGGGGTTACAGTGTTGATCTACCTCGAGATCGAATAGCTAGCCCTAGATGCGTTGTTTTGTCTCTACAACATAAAATCCTCTAGTTTATACAGACACCGGGGGTACCTAGGGTTTACACTTGGTCGGTTACATACCGAAGAGATAAACATGCCTATCTACAGCTGGAAATCTTGGAGAAGACGCCACGGCTCCTCGAAGCCTCCACCCTGGCAATGGGGCCCTATATTAGCCAATGTTCACTTTGCGGCCCATACAGTCCGGCCCATGGGAATCAGGTCGGCCGCCCAAGGACCCCTAAATCCAGGACTCCCTCAGTGGGGTCGGCGATGACATCCGTCCTGTCGAGCTCGCGGTCTTTGTCTTGTTGCACCTTAATGGAAAGGGCCTTCCTCGGGAACCTACGCCTGCCCTTGCTCCCTTAGCACGAAAGAGGGACCTGTCCTCCTCTGTGCCCGCTGGCGCACGCATGGCCTCGAGCGTCATGGCTCACATCATCCCAGCTTCATGAGGCTGGGTAACTACATAGAAAACTCCTCTCCTCGGGAGGCAGACTGGGGAGGCTGCTCCTCTAGGGGCACTGGTGTTGTTCACCTCGTGAGGTCGGGGCTCTCGCGAGGGTCTTGTCTTGGGGGTGGACTTGCTGCTGGGTTGTACCAGCCGTTGAAGTGGGCCATGAGCTGGGCTGCAGGTAGTTCTGGGTAACCCCGCCACCCACGCGATCCCAGAACACCGACAACGATGATGCCCCTGGCCCGAAGGGGAAAAGCCGAAGGCGCAACAAGAAGCATAAGGGAAAGGCAGTTTTGGCTGTTGAGAGCTCCGACGATCTTAGTGCATGCAAGAAGGCCAAGTTCGAGGCCCCCGGCAAGGGACCTATCGCGTGTGATGATTGTTGGGAGGCCGCTGTAGCTGAGAAAACTAGAAAGTCTGATGGGCCATACTGCAAAATCCACCGTACCAAGGGTCACGATATCCAAGAATGCTGCCAAGTTGAGCAGCTTGCTGAGAAGGAGAGGGCTAAATACGAGAAGCATGACAAGGAGAAATGCCAAGATGGTGCTGCCGGGAAGGGTCGTGGTGGCAGAGGAGGCCGCCACGACAAGGCCCCGCGGCGGAAGGAAAAAACAGCCATAGTCCATGAGAAGAAAGAAGGAGATGATATGAGTGATGATGAGGATGATGAAGAAGATAACATTGATCGAGAAGGCAACTGAGGCCATGTGTGCTGACGGGGGTGCGTCCTTGCATTCCTCTCATCGCCAGATAAAGCAATGGGCACGTGAGGTCAACACCGTGGAGCCAGCCGCAGAATCCTGAAGGCCGCTCAAATGGTCCCGCACGCCTATCATCTTTGATGAAGAGGATCATCCTGATGGCACAACTGCGGTCGGATGTTTGCCGTTATTGGTCTCCCCAACAACCCGCAACCTCAAAGTAACCAAGATGTTAGTTGACGGTGGAGCATGGTTGAACTTGATTTCCCCTAAGGTGGTTTACAGGTTGCAGATCCCTGTCGGAGAGCTCAAAGCTTTGGTTACATTCCAAGGAGTCAACCCCGGCAGGAGCCGACCCAAGGGAAAGATCACTTTGCCTGTGACGTTTGGCGGGGAGTTGAAATACCGAACTGAGAAGGTGGTGTTTGATGTGGTTGAACTTCCTCTGCCTTACAATGGAATTCTTGGTCGCCCAGCTCTCACAAAATTCATGGCAGCATCCCACTATGCTTACAACACTTTGAAGATGCCATGGCCCATGGGAATCATCTCCATCCCATCGGATAAAAAGGATGCAGTTATATGCCTGCACAAGATGTATCGGGACGTGGTAACGACTGAGGCTGTAGAAACTCCATCTCCCACCAAGGAACCGAAGAAAGCAATATGTTGGAAAAGTTTCAAATAGTAGATCGGAAAGCAATATGTTGGAAAAGTATACCCGGGGGGCATAGGTTTCACTAGTGGCTATAGCGCACGATGGGTGAACAAATTATTGTTGGGCAATTGATAGAATATCAAATAATCATGACCATATCAAGGCAATGATCATTATATAGACATCATGTCCAAGACAAGAAGACCGTAACGATTCTCCATCTACTTCTATTACTCCACACATCGACCTCTATCTAGCATGCATCTAGTGTATTAAGTTCATGGGAAAACGGAGTAATGAATTAAGAACGGTGACATGATGTAGACAAGATCTACTCATGTAGGAATAGACCCCATCTTGTTATCCTTAATGGCAGTGATACATGTGTGTCTTGCCGCCCCTTCTGTCAGTGGGAAAGAACACCGCAAGATCAAACCCATCACAAAGAACCTCTTACCATGGCAAGAAAAATTGATCTAGTTGGCCTAACTAAACCAAAGATTCGAAGGAGAAATACGAGGCTATAAGTAATCATGCGAATAAGAGCTCAAAGAAGACTCAAATCATATTCATGGATAGAAATTGATCATGAACTCAAAATTCATCAGATCCCAACAAACACACTACAAAAGTCATTACATCAATTAGATCTCCAAGAGACCATTGTATTGAGAAACATAGAGAGAGAGGAAGCCATCTATCTACTGCCTACGGACTCGTAGGTCTAAGGTGGACTACTAACGCATCATCGGAGAGGAACCTATGAAGAAGATGAACCCCTCTATGATGGTGTTAGATTGGATCTCGAGGTTCTAGAATTTGCGGCGGCTGAAATTGTGTTTCGTCGACTCCCCTAGGGTTTTTGGATTTTCTGGGAATTTATAGGCTCGATAGTCGGTTGAGGCGGTGCCCAAGGCGCCAACCCTCTACCAAACCATGCTAGGGGCCTCTGGTGTGCCCGGGTGGAGGGTGGCCACCATGGTCCCCCTCTTGTGGTGTTATTCGGACCATCTTCTTCCTTCTTGTTCAGAAAAAATCCACAAAAATCCCCGCAATGTTTGGGCTCCGTTTGGTACAAATTTTCTGGGAAGTAAAAAACAAACAAAAACAGCAACTGGCACTTTGGCACTATGTCAATAGGTTAGTCCCAAAAAATTATATAAAATTGCTATAAAATGATTGTAAAACATCCAAGATTGATAATATAACAGCATGGAACAAGGAAAAATTATAGATACGTTAGAGACGTATCAGCATCCCCAAGCTTAATTCCTACTCGTCCTCGAGTAGGTAAATGATAAAAATAGAAATTTTTTATGGGGAATGTTGCCTATCAAGTTCATCACATATTCTTTTTTTATAGCATGACATTTGGAATTTTCATATGGTTCAAAGCAATAGTCTAGTATTGACATGAAAACTTTAATACTCAAGCATATCAACAAGCAACCATGTCTTTCAAAATATCAATGCTAAAGCAAGTTATCCCTAGCCCATCATGCTCAATCATTGATCCATTCACAATACACACTGAAATATTAGCTACACCTAATGCCCAAGTACGATCATGGTGCCCCCTACTTGGTGCTTTCTAAGAGAAGATGGAGACTCAAATTGAAAAATATAAATTGCATAAAGTAAATAGATAGGCCCTTCCCAGAGGTAAGTAGGGATTTGTAGAGGTGTCAGAGCTCAAGTGTTTAAATTGATAGAGAAAAATATTTTGAGTGGCATGATTTCCTATCAACGAAAACGACAGAGATATTTCAATATCTGTCCATAGTAGATATGCATCATAGGCGGTTCCTAAACACAAAATAAAGTTTATTCCTTTTTCCACCATACTTTCACTTTCCATGGCTAGCCGAATCCATGGTTGCCTTCCATACCAACACTTTCCAAGGAATTTATTATTTGACAACATAAAGTAAATTTCTTTTCTTTTTCATTTTGGGACTGGGCATCCCTATTACCACCATACTCTTAGGCAATGATAAGTGAATAAACACTCATCTTGAGAGTAACACATCTAGCATGAAAAAATATCGGTCACCCCCTACCGTTTCGTGAGCTGTACAAGAACAGAAAAAGGGAAATTTACTTTGAAAGTTTAGAGATGGCACATACAAATTTGCTTGGAACGGCATGGAAATACCATATATAGGTAGGTATAGTGGATTCATATGGCAAAACCTTGTTTAAGGATTTTGGATGCACAAGTAGTATTTCTACTTAGTACAAGTGACGGCTAGCAAGAGATTGAGAATCATTCAACCAAGAAACGAAAAATCACATCAGCGAGCATTAAGCATAACTAACACTGAATAATGCACCATAAGTAGGATGTAATTTCGTAGCAGAACTATTAACTTTTGTGCTTGCATAGGGAATCACAAACCTTAACACCAATATTCTTACTAAGCATAATTACTCACCAACATAACTCACATATTACTATTATCAGGTCTCAAAACTATTAAAAAGCATCAAATTTAATTTGTCCAGTGATCTTCATGGAAGTTTTTTATTATATCCCTCTTTAATATCTATCACTTTGGGACTAGTTTCATACATTGCAATTGCTTTTGATAAGCTCACATGGATATAAGTGAAGAACATGAGCATACAAGTTTCATCTCTCAAAATAATATAAGTGAAGCTTGAGAGGATTTCTTAAAAATTTATAACTCTCAAGTTAATATAAGTGAAGCATTAGATCATTTCTTCAAACATGTAAAAGCACATCGTGCTCAAAAAGATATAAGTGAAGCACTAGAGCAATTCCTTTGGTCAAATGGATTTAAGTGAGGTATAAAGAGCAATTCTAACAAATCATAGCATATTTTGGATCTCTCAAATAGGTATGTTCAGCAAGGATAAAATAAAACAAATCAAATATACAAGACACTCCAGGCAAAACTCATGATATGTGACGAATAAAAATATAGTTCCAAGTAGTACACCGATGGATGTTAGAAGAAAGAGGGGATGCCACTCAGGGCATCCCCAAGCTTAGTTGCTTGTTAATATTTGGATGTTACAATGGGGTTCTGTAGAATCCCCAAGCTTTGGATCTTCTAACTCCTTATTCCTTCATCCATCGTGATCTGACCAAAACTTGAGAAATTCAATCACACAAAACTTGACAAAATTCTCGTGAGATTCGTTAATATAATAAAGCAAATTACCACTTTTAGGTACTGTTCTAAAACCATTCATATTTTATTATTGCATTATACCTATTGTATTCTAAGTTTACCATGACTTATACCCCCCGACACAAGCCATAGATTCATCAAAACACGCACACAATGCAACGAAAACAGAATCTGTTTTAGACGGGACGGTCTGTAGTAATCTGTACTCTACCCATACTTCTAAAAATCTAAAAATTCTGACAAATTAGTTAAACATAAATAATTGGTATAGAAATACTATGTTAAAATTTCATATCAATATCACGTTCCAGTAAAAAATAAAATCCGTGCACTGGGAATGAAGTTTCTGTTTCAGATTCAGCATTCTTTCTACTCATCTTATTGATCATCCTAAAGGAATTACTTGGAACAAACACTAAATAAAACATAAAAAAATAAAAGAATCATAATTGTGCAAAACACTCAAAAAGATAAAGCAAAATATAAAAATAATTTATTCATTGGGTTGCCTCCCAACAAGCGCTATCGTTTTACGCCCCTAGCTAGGCATAACGCCTAGATTCAAGTATTGTCATCCTTAGTTTGAACTCCATAGAAGGCCCTCATGATAGATTCATATGTTGGATTAATTCTTGTTCTAGGGAAGTGTTCCATACCCTATCTAAAGGGAAACTGAAACTTAATATTCCCTTCTTTCATATCAATCACGACACCTATAGTGCGTAAAAACGGTCTACCAAGTATGCCAGGACAAGACGGATTGCAATCAATATCAAGAATGATAAAATCAATGGAAACATAATTCCTATTTTCAAGGATAAAACATCATTAATTATTCCCAAAGGATTTTTAATAGTAGAATCCGCCAACTGCAAATTAAGAGAGCATTCTTCAATATTGGTAAGACCAAGCACATCACATAGAGATTTCAGAATTGTGGAAACACTAGCACCCAAATCACACAAAGAAAGCATTCATAATATTAATCTTGACTTTAATGGTAGGTTCCCACTCATGATGCAATTTTATTTTAATTTAAATCTCTAATTCCAACTTCTCTTCTAAGAATTTCATCATGGCATCAACGATATGTTTAGTAAAAGCTTTATTTTGTTCATAAGCATGGGGTGGATTTATCATAGATTGCAGCAAAGAAATACAATCAATCAAGGAGAAACTCTCATAATTAAAGTCTTTGTACTCAAATATAGTGGGCACATCACTATTTAAAGGTTTGACCTTTCCAAACCAACTTTTATCAAAATTTTCATCAAGATTTTCACCCTCCAAATCATTGGGACGCCCTCTAGCTAAACTTGACTCTTCTTCAGTCCCTTTATAATCAATTTTAACATTACTAAGCAAGGAATCAATAGATCAAACAACAATCATTTTAAGATCTTCATCATTTCTACTAGATGTGGTACACTTGCTCTTATGAACTTGCATGGATTTGTAATCTTTTCTAATGGGAGGTTTTCAATAGTTTTGTTGGTAGGGAAAGCCGAACCTATGTTACGAAAGATTTCTTCCAACTTATCAATTCTAGTGGGGCTTTCTTCAATTCTTTTATTGATTACGGTTTCCTTTTCCTTTAATATTTTAAGAGTGTCTCCCTCTTTTGTCCCAAGTCTATTAGCAAGATTATGCATCCTTTTATCCAAGTTCTCAACATTTTCCTCGGGGAGCATTTTATTTTCAATAGCATCTAACCTTTTCATAACATGCAAAAGAGTTAAAATTGTTCCATTGACAATGATAGGTGGAAAACCCACTAAATTTCCCAAAGCGTTATAAGCATCCAAAGCGGGACACATTAGGAAATTTCCACCGGTAATAGTATTAAGGACGAATCTATACCAAGTGGTGATGCCCACATAAAAATAGCAAAGAAGAACAATGGTAGATTCTTTTCGACTAGATCTATTATCAGCATTGCAAATCCTTATACCAAGCATGTTTAAGATTCTCTCCTCCCCTTTGTTTAAAATTAAGAACCTCATTCTCGGGGGTAAACGCGATAATGGAAGAACTAGCCATAGTGAAGAGATTGGCGAGCAAGCGATCTAGAGAGAAAAAAGGCAAACAAAAAAGAGAGGGCGAATAAAACAGAAAATTTGTGAATTGGGGGAGAGGAAAACGAGGTACAAATGTCAAATAATGTAATTTCAAGGAGATGAGATTTGTGATAAGGAACCTGGTAGATGAGATTGCTTCCTCCCCGACAACGGCGCCAGAAGTTCCGTTGACGTGGCTTGAGACTGCGTAGGTATTTCCCCAAAGAGGAAGGGATGATGCAGCACAGTGACGATAAGTGTTTCCCTTAGTTATCAAACGAAGGTATGAATCCGTAGAGGAAGATCACGCACCCACGTAAACAGCACATGCACACAAACAACAAGTACTTGCAACCTGGCACAAAAGAGAGGTTGTCACGCTCTCTACGGTAATAATATAGATTAGGTAATGATAGTTTTGGCAAATAGATCTCGCAAGAACACAAAGTAAAATAAATAAACAAAAAGGGAAGCAAGGTACTTTTGGTTTTTTGGATTAATAGATCTGAAAACAAAAGTTGCAAATAGTAGATCGGAAAGCAATATGTTGGAAAAGTAGACCCGGGGGCCTTAGGTTTCACTAGTGGCTTCTCTCATGAGTATAGCACACAGTGGGTGCACAGATTACTATTGGGCAATTGATAGAAGATCAAATAATCATGATGATATCTAGGAAATGATTATTATATAGGCATCACATCCAAGACAAGTAGACCGAAACGATTCTGCATCTACTCCTATTACTCCACACATCCACCGCTATCCAGCATGCATCTAGTGTATTATGTTCATGGGAAAATGGAGTGATGCAATAAGAATGTTGACATGATGTAGACAATATCTATTCATGTAGGGATAGACCCCATTTTTATCCTTAATGGCCATGATACATGTGTGTATTACTGCCCTTTTTGTCATTGGGAAAGAACACCGCAAGATCGAACCCATCACAAAGCATCTCTCCCCATGGCAAGAAAAATTGATCTAGTTGGCCTAACTAAACCAAAGATTCGAAGAAGAAATATGAGGTTATAAGTAATCAGCAAATAAGAGTTCAAAGAAGACTCAAATATATTCATGGATAGAAACTGATCATGAACTCAAAATTCATTGGATCCCAACAAACACACCACAAAAGTCATTACATCAAATAGATCTCCAAGAGAACATTGTATTGAGAAACATAGAGAGAAAGGGGAGGCCATCTAACTACTGCCTATGGACCCGTAGGTCTATGGTGGACTACTCACGCATCATTGGAGAGGCACCTATGAAGAACATGAACCCCTCCGTGATGGTGTTAGATTGGATCTTGAGGTTCTAGAACTTGCGGCAGCTGGAATTGTGTTTCTCGACTCACATAGGGTTTTTTGATTTTCTAGGAATTTATAGTAGGCTCAATAGTCGATTGAGGGGGCGCCCGAGGTGCCCACCCTCTACCAGACCACTCCATGGGCCTCTGGCACACTCTGGTGGAGGGTGGTCACCTTGGGCCCCCTCTTCTGGTGTTGTTTGGCCCATCTGCTTCCTTCTGGTCTAGAAAAAATCCACAAAAATCCTGCAGTGTTTGGGCTCCGTTTGGTACTGATTTTCTGCGAAGTAAAAAACAAGCAAAAATAGCAACTGGCACTTTGGTACTATGTAAATAGGTTAGTCCCAAAAATGATATAAAGATGCTATAAAATGATTGTAAAACATCCAACATTGATAATATAACAGCATGGAACAAGCAAAAATTATAGATACGTTGGAGATGTATCAACGGCCCATCGTACTCTAGAAAGGGATATTGCCTAAAAAGATAAGTCTAATCGCTTATCCCAAGTTCCATGTTGTTTGCTCCCTTAAAGGAAACCCTTGCTCCCCTTTTGGATGTGTAAAATGGAGTCAATCACGCAATGGAAACCCTTGTTAGGATGATCCGTCCCCTAGTTCTTGTCACTAATCAGCTCTGGGGGGCGCCCCAATACCGGCAAGTAGCCTTGCTGGGGAATGATGCCAGCCTGCTGCCAGGGGGCTCGCTCCCCTTTGGCGCTCGCGGTTAGTGTTGACCCGACAAATGGCTCTGTGCGACAAGGACAAACATACTTAGATAGTACAAACAAAGGGGAAAAGGATATTACTTAAGGAAGCTAAATAGCATTCTTTCATTCGTTTTCCGTACAAAATGGATAAACACTACATTAGTGGACACCTCTTTGATCACCCTTTATTTGACTTTCTCCCCTAGGAACAAACTACTAAAGGGAAAAAGGACAAAAGGAGGGCCGTAGCAGAAGCCTGGCCTGACCCCGTTAGGACCAGCAGAGCGCGGATTGGCAGGACCATCGGAAGGGAAAACAAGGACGAAGTCCACGAGCCTGTCGGGGTCCAGGTAGGTAACAAGGTGGCACTGATACGTCTCCAACGTATCTATAATTTATGAAGTATTCATGCCATGTTTACAATAAATCTATATGATTTTGGTATGATTTTATTAGAACTAACCCGGATTGACGTTGTTTTCAACAAAACTACCATGGTGTCATTTTTTGTGCAGAAATAAAAGTTCTCAGAGTGGGATGAAAATTTACGGTGATTTTTTATGGACCAAAAGAGACCCCCAAAGCACAAGAGTTGGGCCACGAAGTGGACGAGAGGGCCACAAGCCTGCTGGGCGCCCCCCCTAGCTGGGCCCCCTGTGGCTTGTGGACTCCTCGAGCGTCCCCTTGACGTCAGACCGATGCCAAAAATTCCTATAAATCCCAAAACCTTTAGAAAGAAACCTAGATCAGAAGTTCCGCCGCCACAAGTCTCCATAGCCACGAAAAACCAATCGTGTCCCTCTCTGGCACCCAGCTGGAGGGGGTCACCATCACCGGAGGCCATCTTCATCATCCCGGAGGGGCCATCATCACCTTGGATGCCAAGGACCAAAGGGAGAACCTCTCCCCACCTAGGGGGCATGGAGGAGGAAGCACAAGGGTTAGACCCCCTCCCCCTCTCTCGATGGCGTGGGAATGCCATCGAGGGAATCATCGCCATGGTCATCGTCTTCATCAACATCACCTTGTTCATCACCATCCTCATATATTTTTATAGGTCCACTCTCCCGCGTCTCGATGTAATCCCCTACTAGAACATGGTGCTTTAAGCCACATATTATGATCCAATGATGTGTTGCCATCCTATGATGTTTTGAGTAGATTTCTTTTGTATTATGGGTTGATTGATGATCTAGATTGGTTTGAGTTGTATATTTATTTTGGTGTTGTCCTATGGTGCCTTCCGTACCACGCACATGTGAAGGATTCCCGCTATAGGATGTTGCAATACATTCATGATTCGCTTATAGTGGGTTGCTTGAGTGACAGAAGCATAAACCCAAGTAAGGGGGTTGTTGCGTATGGGTAAAGGGGACTTGATGATTTAATACTATGGTTGGGTTTTACCTCAATGATCTTTAGTAGTTGTGGATGCTTGCTAGAGTTCCAATCATAAGTGCATATGATCCAAATAAATAAAGTATGTTAGTTATGCCTCTCCCTCATATAAAATTGCAATAATGATCACTGTTCTTGTTAACAATTGCCTAGGACAATTCCGCACACCCACCCATCATTATTCCACACTCGCTATTTGTAATATATTGTAATATATTCTAACTTGATGACAACAGCACCTATTTTTATATTTTAGTTGTTCGATATCATGCAAAGTTATCCTCTTCATACCCACAACGTGGTTTTATTTCTCGTTTCTAGATGGAAGCAAAGATTCGGTGTACGTAGAGTCGTATCAGTGGCAGATGGGACTTGAGAGAATATTGATCTTACCTTTAGCTACTTGTGGGTTCGACACTCCATACTTATCACTTCCACCTTTGGAAATTTCTATGATGATTCCTTGAACTTGGGGATTATCGGGCGCCCAAGTCAAGAACCCCCGGCCAATCATTGTGTCGGGGAAGTCTAGCTAACGTTGATGGTGCGACCGACTGTCAAATTGTGCGCGAGTCAGCGTACTCCGACTTGATGGCTCGGGGCTCACTGTCGTCATCTTCACCAACATTGTCCTCCTCATCGTTGTCACTCGAGGAGGAGCTTTCAACGTCGCTCGAGCTCTCTTCACAGCACCCAAGACAAGCGCCTGAATGCCCATAGATCTTGACGCAGAGCATGCGGGCCTCCACCAACTTGAAGACGAGCACGTGCCCACACGTGAAGTTATGGGAACATGCGAAGGTTTTCCACCCGCACCTGAGGAACATGACGTGGTACGCCGGAAACTTGACATCTGCCAGCATGGTGCCATTACAGCAGTCGTGCACCCGTAACCACATCGCATGCGGCTTGTCGGCCTCCATCACACTGGCGAAAGGACGAGGGAGTCGCAGGCCACTGTGGGGAGGGCCACACAGCCTGACGACCAATTCCAGCATCGTACCTTCAGTGTGTCCCACCACTGGAGGAGGATCTGTCGACGGAGGAGGATCGGGTGCAGCGCTCCGCCTTCCTCGGCCGCGAGCCCCGCATCGGCCTCTGCCTCTTCCAGCAATCGCGTGCTGGAACCGCCCTCCACCTCCATGACTGAAGTGGTCGCATGATCCCGACGGGAGGCTCTCGTCATCGCGTGGGAACCTAGGGGTCGTCCTCGCCCCTGGTCATGGAGGTAGCTGTTACAACCAAAGACAGGAGAAATAAGGGCAAGCTCTGTGGATTTCGGACCAAGAAGAAGAAGCAAATGGGTGAAGCATCGCCTGTGGTGACCTTCCAATTTATAGGGGAGGGCACGGGCGGCTGGCTCACCTCCGCTCCAAAGGCCGCCATCCATCTCAACCAATTCCACTACCCACGTTCATGGGCGAATAGGTAACTGCCTCATTGCTCCAATCCATGGCGCTCCAGTTTTAGCCACACCTAGGCTTTTAAGCCACGTGCACCCACCACAAACTCCCCACAATGCAAGCGGCATGCATGGTGGAAACGTACTAAGGTAGTGGGTAAGTGCTAACTAGTAAGTTGGTGGTTACTCCCTCACATTGCATGCATGTGCATAAATTTTGGGCCTAACCCAACGGCGCTGGGTGAGCGCGTGTGGGCCAGACCCGGGGGCTCCTGTTGGTGCACTAGGACAAGGGTACCGAGTGCCCCTGACTTATGCACAGGCAGTAGTAGCAGAACCCATCAACACCAGGGCAAACCAAACAAGCATTCAAGACCAAGACTCCGACAGAACAAACCTACACAGACCAAGCAACGCAGGCAAGATCAATGCGACAGACCGGGACGGGCCCAGAGCATGCCAAGCACATCCCCGGTGCCTGTTGGGGACTGAGGCGCATACACCTTTTGGAAGACCTGGCAAGCCATCCCCTGGCAAGCACGAGCCGATCGGCCATTGCTCCACCGCATCGCAACGCCAGTCATTGGCTCCCGCTAAGCACGTGGTGATACATCTCCAAAGTATCTATAATTTTTGCTTGTTCCATGCTGTTATATTATCATTCTTGGATGTTTTACAATCATTTTACCCCCAACTTTATATTATTTTTGGTACTAACCTATTAACCCAGAGCACAGTGCCAGTTTCTATTTTTTCCTTGTTTTTCAGTTTTACAAAAAAGGAATATCAAACGGAGTCCAAACGGAATAAAAATTTATGGTGATTTTTTATGAACCAGAAGAGACCCACGGAGCATCGGAGTTGGGCCAGAAGATCCACGAGGCAGTCACAAGCCACAGGGGCGCCCCTAGAGTGCGCCCCACAGGCTTGTGACTCCCTCGTGGCCCATCCTGACTTGTTTCCACCGCCATAAATTCCTATAAATACAAAAACCTCCAAAAATAAACCTAGATCGGGAGTTCCGCCGCTGCACCTCCAGAGCCACGAAAAACCAATTGGGAGCCAGTTCCCGCACCCTGCCGAAGGGGGAAACCATCACCGGAGGCCATCTTCATCATTCCGGCGCTCTCCCTGATGAGGAGGGAGTAGTTCACCCTCGGAGCTGAGGGTATGTACTAGTAGATATGTGTTTCATCTCTCTATCTTGTGTTCTTGAGATGACACGATCTTGATGTATCGCGAGCTTTATTGATATAGATGAATCATATGTAGTTTTCCCATCTCTATCCTGTGATGAATTGAGTTTTCCCTTTGAAGATTTCTTATTGGATTGAATCTTTAAGGATTTTAGAACACTTGATGTATGTCTTGTGATGGGATATCTGTAGTGACAATGGGATGTTCTATTCATCTACTTGATGTATGTTCGTGATCAACTTGCGGGTTCCGTGACCTTGGGAATCTATGCATAGGGGTTGGCACATGTTTTTGTCTTGACTCTCTGGTAGAAACTTTGGGGCACTCTTTGAAATTCTTTGTGTTGGATTGAATATAATGAATCTTAAATTGTGTGATGCATATCATATAATCAATCCCACGGGTACTTGTGGTGACATTGGAGTATCTAGGTGACATTAGGGTTTTGGTTGATGTGTATCTTAAGGTGTAATCTTAGTACGAACTCTAGGGCTGTCCGTGACACTTATAGGCATACCTCATAAGATTGATCAACAAAGAAAACTTTGAGGTGGTTTCGTACTCTACAATAATTTCTTAGTTAGTTCTCCGCTATTTTGACTTTGGAGTGAACTCTTTGTCCCACGTGAGGGATTTACATATGATTCAACTATGTTAGTATTATTGAGAGAACTTGCACTAGTGAAAGTATGGACCCTAGGCCTTGTTTCCAAGCATTTATACAATGTTTTGCTCACTGTTTACTATTTGTTACCTTGCTGTTTTTATATTTTCATATTACAAAAACCTATATCTACCATCCATATTACACTTGTATCACCATCGCTTTGGCGAACTAGTGCACCTATACCATTTACCATTGTATTGGGTGTGTTGGGGACACAAGAGACTCTTTGTTATTTGGTTGCAGGGTTGTTTGAGAGAGACCATCTTCATCCTACAACTCCCACAGATTGATAAACCTTAGGTCATCCACTTGAGGGAAAATTGCAGCTAGCCTACAAAACTGTACGCTTGGAGGCCCAACACGAGTCTACAAGAAGAATGTTGTGTAGTAGACATCAAGCTCTTTTCTGGCGCTGTTGCCGGGGAGGTGAGTGCTTGAAGGTATATATTTAGATCTTGCAATTTAATCTTTTAGTTCTTGTTTTTCACTAGTTTGGTTTATAAAATAAAACTACAAAAAATGGAATTGAGTTTGCCTCATATGCTTCATCTTTTTAATGTTTTTCGTGAAGATGATGGAAAGGAAAATTGTGCTCAAGTGTTAGAAGAAGAAGTTATTAAAATGTTTGGCACTAAATATTTGAGTGATGAGCATGATAGTGATATTGTTAGTATGAATTCTATTAATATTCATGATGCTAATGATATGCAAAGCCACAAGCTTGGGGATGCTATGTTTGATGAAGATGATATTTTTAGCCCCCCAAATTTTGATGAGCAAAACTATTATGATTATGACGTGCCTCATATCTATGATGACTATTGTGATGACACGTATGCTATAAATAGTAATGGTAACCATGAAACTTTTCATCATGATTTTAATATTCAAAGTGGTTATGTCAATCAAGTATGTCATGATAGTTATTTTGTTGAGTTTGCTCCCACTATTTTGATTGAAAATAAAATTGCTTATGTGGAGAGTGACAAATTTTCTACGCTTGTGCATCATAAAAATAATTATTTATGTGCTGGATATATTGTTTAATTTCTTCATGATGCTACTGAAAATTATTATGAGGGAGGAACATATGCTTGTACGAATTGCAATAATATCAAGTTTCCTCTCTATGTGTTCAAAGTTTTGAAGTTATGCTTGTTTTGCCTTCCGATGCTAAATGATTCTTGTTCCCATAGATTGTTTGCTCACAAAATCCCTATTTATAGGAAGTGGGTTAGACTTAAATGTGATTGTCATGAGATTCATGATGCTCTTTTGCATGTTTCAATTACTATTCCTATGTGAGCATCATTAAAATCATCATGCCTAGCTAAAAGGCATCAAAGAAAAGTGCTTGTTAGGAGACAACCCAACACTTTTACTTTTTGTTTTTGTGTGTTCACATGATTAATATACTGTTTTAATCATGCTTTGTGTCTTTTATTTCAATAAAGTGCCGAGTAAAGCCTTTGGGATGGTGTGGATACATGCTTGTTTGATTCCGTGCAAAAATAGAAAGTTTTGCGTCCACTATATGAATTATCTGATTTTACTGGAGCGTCAAAAAATTATGAAATTTTCACACAAACTTTATATGAACATTCCTTGAGCTTTACTAAGTTTCCATAATTTTTAGAGTCAGGGAAGTTTGGTGGTCATTCAAATCTTTATAGACTATTCTGTTTTTGACAGATTCTGTTTTGCTTGCATTGTTTGCTTGTTTCAAGTGTTCCTATAGCTTATATTGAGTAATATAAATTGTCGGAATGATGTAATACAGTAGGTATCATGTGGGAACAATTATGAATCTTGTCTTGACAGTACCTAAGTGAATGATCTATATTTACTACACTAACCCATCTCACGAAGTTCCGTTAAGTTTTGTGTGATTGAAGTTTTCAAGTTTTGGGTGAGATACCAATACGAGGAAAATAAGGAGTGACAAGAACCTAAGCCTGGGGATTACCAAGGCACCCCCCAAGGTAATATTAAAGGAAGACTCAAGTGTCTAAGCTTGGGGATGTCCCAGAAGGCATCCCCTCTTTCGTCTTCAACACTATCGGTATATCTTACTTGGAGCTATATTTTTATTCGTCACATAATATGTGTTTTGCTTGGAGCATCATTATATTTTTTTATTTTCTGTTACTTGTTATTTATAATCTAGTTTTTCAACAAAAAGTTCCAAGAATTTCCTTAGGATGCTTGCATTGCATTTTTTTGATATGTGCTGGGTAAAAACAGAAACTTCTTCTGTACTGTTTGAATTTTCAGATTTTACTGAAAGGTGGAAAGTTTCTGAAATTTTTACAAAGTGTTGTAATATAAATTTTATAGCATGTCCTAAATTTTCATAATTTTTTGAGTTACAGAAGTACACTGTTTTCATAAGTTGCTACAGACTAGTCTGTTTGGACAGATTGGTGTCATAGTTTTTTTGTCTACTTATCCTATAGTTTCCATAGCCTATATTGGTAAATATAAATTGTGTAAATGATAGTATACAGTAACTAATGTTTGAAAATTATTGTGAAACTTGTCTTGTAAGTACATGAAGAGTTGATTTATTATTATGTGTACTAACCTATCTCACGAGTTCTTTTTGAGTTTTGTGTCGATGAAGTTTTTGAGAATAGGTGAAACCGTGGTATGAGAGGATTGAACGAGATGCAAAAGCTCAAGCTTGGGGATGCCCAAGGCACCCAAGTAAATATTTCAAGCACTCTCAAGCATCTAAGCTTGGGGATGCTACGCATCCCACTGTTGGAAATATGCCCTAGAGGCAATAATAAATTATTTATTATCATATTTCCTTGTTCATGATAATCGTTTATTATCCATGCTAGAATTGTATTGATCGGAGACTTAGATGCATGTGTGGATACATAGACAAAACCATGTCCCTAGTATGCCTCTAATAGACTAGCTCATTGATCCAAGATGGTTAAGGTTTCCTAGCCATGGACATGAGATGTCATTTGATAACGGGATCACATCATTAGGAGAATGGTGTGAGGGACAAGACCCAAACTACAAATGTAGCATATGATCGTGTTAGTTTAATGCTACTGTTTTCTGCATGTCAAGTATCTGTTCCTATGACCATGAGATCATGCAACTCACTGACACCGGAGGAGTGGCTTGTGTGTATCAAACATCACAACGTAACTGGCTGACTATAAAGGTACTCTACAGGTATCTTAGAGGGTGTCTATTGAGTTGGCATGGATCAAGACTAAGATTTATTACTCCGTGTGACAGAGAGGTATCTCAAGGCCCACTCAGTAATACAACATCACAATAAGCCTTGCAAGCAATGTGACTAAGTGTTAGTCATGGGATCTTGTATTACGAAACGAGTAAAGAGACTTTCCGGTAACGAGGTTGAACTAGGTATGGATATACCGACGGTCGAATCTCGGGCAAGTAACATACCGAAGAACAAAAGAAACATCATACGGGATTAACTGAATCCTTGACATAGAGGTTCGACCAATAAAGATATTCGTAGAATATGTAGGAACCAATATGGGCATCCAGGTCCCGCTATTGCTTATTGACCATAGAGGTGTCTTGGTCATGTCTACATAGTTCTCGAACCCGTAGGGTCTGCACACTTAAGGTTCGGTGACGTTTCGGTAGTATAGAGTTATGTATGGTCGTGACCGAAGGTTGTTCGGAGTCCCGGATGAGATCCCGAAAGTCATGAGGAGCTCCGGAATGGCCTGGAGGTAAAGATTGATATATAGGAAGTCCTATTTTGGTCGCCGGAAAGGTTTCGGGCTCATCGGTAGTGTACCGCGAGTGTCGGTAGTGTACCGGGAGACCATCGGGAGGGGTATTTCGACCAAGAGGCTACATGGGCTGTGGGAGGATGAATACCAGCCCTTAGTGGGCTAGAGGAAGTCCCACAAAGGGCCCATGCGGCTGGGAAGAAAAAGCCCAAAAGGCAAATGGTGGAAAAAGGCAAAAAGGGCTAAATTAGGACGGAGTCCTAATCCTACTAAGAGTGGAGGAGGAGGACTCCTCCCTCTTGGTTGGGCCGACCCAAGGGCTGGCTCCTTGGGATCCAAGCCTCCTCCTCCTCTCCTCCTATATATACTAGAGGATTTTAGGGTTTTGGCACAGTTTTTCAGCCACGTGCTACCCGTTCCTCTAGTGCATAGTTTCTCCTCTAGATCGAATTTCTGCAGTGCTTAGGCGAAGCCTTGCCGGAATAGCTCCACCACCATCGCCGGAGCGCCGTCACGCTGCCGGAGAGCTCTTCTACCTCTCCTCTCCCTCTTGCTGGATCAAGAAGGCGGATATCGTCATCGAGTTGTACGTGTGCTGAACTCGGAGGTGTCGTTCGTTTGGCGCTAGATCGGAAGGACCGTGATCAAGATCGCGAGACGGATAGTGATGAGATCGCGGGACGGATCGTGATGAGTTCGCGGGAAGGATCATGATTGGATCGCGGGACGGATCGTGATGAGATCGCAGGACGTTCGGCGATTTGGATCGCGAAGACGTTCGACTTCACCAACCGCATTTCTTAACGCTTCCCGCTTAGCGATCTACAAGGGTACGTAGATCCACTCTCCCTCTCGTAGATGCTCATCACCATGGATAGATCTTGCGTGTGCGTACAAAATTTTTTGTTTCCCATGCAATGTTCCCCAACAATGGCATCATGAGCTAGGTCTATGTGTAGATGAGATCTCGAGTAGAACACAAAGAGTTTGTGGGCATTGATGCTTAGATTGATTTCTCCCTTGGTCGTTTTTTGGTTCAGCGGTATTGTGGGATGAAGCGGCCCTGACCAACCTTACTCATACGCTTAGGAGAGACCGGTTCCATCGACTGATGTGTAACCTCGTCGCACAAAGATGGTTCGCGGGTGTCTGTTTCTCCTACTTTAGTTGGATCGGATTCGACAAAGCGGTCCTTGAGAAGGTTGGAAAGCAACTTATGTATCACCGTCGTGGTTTTTGCGTAGGTGAGAATTGTTCTTGCTAGATACCCATAGCAGCCACGTAAAACATGCAACAACAATTAGAGGACGTCTAACTTGTTTTTGCAGGGTATGTTGTGATGTGATATGGCCAATTACATGATGTGATATATGTGATGTATGAGATGATCATGTGATGTATAGAATATCACGACTTGCTTGTCGGTCATTACGGCAACCGGCAGGAGCCATACGGTTGTCTTTAATTATTGTATGACCTGCGTGTCAATTATTAAGCGCTATGTAATGCTTTACTTTATCGCTAAACGGTAGCAATAGTAGTAGAAGCATGATGGATGCGACAACCCCGATGGCGACACATTCATGGAGATCAAGATGATGGAGATCATGGTGTCGTGCTGGTGATGATGGAGATCATGCCAGTGCTTTCAAGATGGAGATCGAAAGCACAAGTTCATGGCCATATCATGTCACTTATGATTTGCATGTGATGTTAATCCTTTTATGCACCTTGTTTTTCTTAGGACGACGGTAGCATTATAAGGTGATCCCTCACTTAAATTCAAGATAAATTGTGTTCTCCCCGAGTGTGCACCATTGCAAAACTTCGTCGTGTTGAGACACCACGTGATAATCGGGTGTGATATACTCTATGTTCACATAGAACGGGTGCAAGCCAGTGTTACACATGTAGAACACTCGGGTTAAACTTAACGAGCCTAGCATTTATAGACATGGCCTCGGAACACAAGAGACCGAAAGGTCGAACATGAGTTATATAGCATATATGATCAACATGATGATGTTCACCATTGAAACCACCTCAACTCACGTGATGATCGGACTTGAGTTGGTGAATTTGGATCATGTATCACTCGAATGACCGGAGGGATGTCAATTTGAGTGGGAGTTCTTAAGTAATATGATTAATTGAACTCATTATCATGAACATAGTCATTAGTGTCTTTGCAAATTATGTTGTAGATTACTTGCTCGCACTGTAGCTCCCTTGAATTTTTATATGTTCCTAGAGAAATAGAGTTGAAAGATGATAGTAGCAATATTGCGGACTGGGTCCGTGATCTGAGGATTGTCCTCAGTGCTGCACAAAAGGCTTATGTACTTAATGCACCGCTCGGTGCGCCAACCCCACTAGCGTCGTCTATAGATGTTGTGAAGATCTGACAGGCACGTTCTGATGACTACTTGATAGTTTAGTGCATCATGCATTACGGCTTAGAATTGAGGCTGCGAAATGTTTTGAACGTCACGGAACATATGAGATGTTCTAAGAGCTGAAATTAGGATCTCAGGCTCGTGCCTGTGTTGCGAGATATGAGATCTCCGACAAGATTCCTTGCCTGCAAGATGAAAGAGAATAGCTCAATCGTTGAGCATGTGCTCAGATTGTCTGGGTGCTACAATCGCTTGAATCGAGTGGGAGTGGATCTTCCAGATAAGATAGTGATTGATATAGTTCTCCAAGTCACTTTCACTAAGCTACTAGAACTTGGTGATGAACTATAAAATGCCAGGGATAGAAATAGTGATCCCTGAGCTGTTCGCGATGTTTGACACCGCGAAGGTAGAAATCAAGAAGGAGCGTCAAGTGTTGATGGTTAGTCAAACCACTAGTTTCGAGAAGGGCAAGAGCAAGGAGGGAAACTTCATGGATAGCAAGTCAGTTGCTGCTCTAGTGAAGCAACCCAAAGTTGAACCCAAACCCGAGACTAAGTGCTTCGATTATGAGGAGAGTGGTTGCTGAAGTGGAACAACCCTAGATACTTGGTAGATAAGAAGGCTGGCAATGTCGACAGAAGTATATTTGATATACGTGTTAATGATGTGTACCTTGCGAGTACTCCTAGTAGCACCTGGGTATTGGATACCTGTTCGGTTGCTAAATGTTAGTAACTCGAAATAAAAGCTACGGAATAAACGGAGAACTGCTAAGGGTGAGGTGACGATGTGTGTTGGAAATGTTTCCAAGGTTGATGTGATCAACATCGCATGCTCTCTCTACCTTCGGGATTAGTGACGAACCTAAATAAATGTTATTTGGTGTTTTGTGTTGAGCATGAACGTGATTAGATCGTGTTTATTGCAACATGGTTATTCATTTAAGTTAGAGAATCATGGTTATTCTGTTTACATGAATTATACCTTCAATGGTCATGCACCCAGTGAGAACGGTTTGTTGAATCTTGATCGTAGTAATACACATGTTCATAACATTGATGCCAAAAGATACAAAGTTAATAATTATAGTACCACATACTTGTGGCACTGCCGCTAAATGTCATATTGGTATAAAGCGCATGAAGAAAATCCATGCTTATGGATCTTTGGACTCATTCGATTTCGAATCGGTTGAGACATGCGAATCATGCCTCTTGGGCAAGATGACTAAGGACCCCTTCTTCCAGATGGATGGAGTGGGCAAGTGATTTATTGGAAATGATACATGTTGATGTATGCAATCTAGTGAGTCTTGTAGCGTAAGGTGGATATCGTTATTTTCTTACCTTGACTTATGATTTGAGTAGATATAGTGTATATTTACTTAATGAAACACAAGTGAAGTTTAAGATCATCGTGATAAGAAGATAAAAATGTCTGCGATATGATCGTGGAGGTGAATATCTGAGTTACGAGTCTGGCATACAACTTTAGACAATGTGAAAGTTGTTTCACAACTCACGCCTCCTGGAACACCATAGTGTGATGGTGTGTCCGAACGTCATAGTCGTGCTATATTGGATATGGTGCGTGCTATGATGTCTCTTATCGTATGGTTACTATAATTTTGGGGTTATGCATTACAGACAACTACATTCACTTTAAATAGGGCACCATCTAAGTCCGTTGAGATGACATCGTGTGAATTATGGTTTGATAGAAGCCTAAGCTGTCATTTCTTAATGTTTGGGGCTGCGACGCTTGTGTGGAAAATGTTTTCACCTAATGAGGTCGAACCCAAAGCGGACAAATGCATCTTCATAGAATACCCTAAGAACATTTGGGTGAACCTTCTATCTCAGATCCAAGCATAAAATGTTTGTTGCTGAAACTGGGTCCTTTCTCGAGAAAAAGTTTCTCTCGAAAGAATTGAGTGGGAGGAAGATAGAACTTGATGAGGTTGTTGAACCTTTGTTCAACCAGAGAGTAGCGCAGCGCAGGAAGATGTTTCTGTGAAGCCTACGTTAGTTGAAGAGGAAGTTAATGATGAGGATCATGAAGCTTCGGATCAAGTTACTATCGAACCTCGTAGGTCGACAAGGATGTGTACTGCTCCTGAGCGGTACGACAACCCTGTCTTGGAGGTCATGTTGTTGGACAACGATGAACCTACGAGCTGTGGAGAAGCGATGATGGGCCTAGATTCCGACAAATGGTTAGAGGCCATGAAATCTGAGAAAGGATCCATGTATGAAAACCAAGTATAGACTTTGGTAGACTTGCTCGTTGGACGGCAGGTCATCGAGTACAAATGGACCTTTGAGATGATGACAGATGCTGATGGTAAATGTCACCATTTATAGAGCTCGACTTGTCGCAAAGAAGTTTCCGACAAGTTCAAAGAGTTGACTGCAATGAGACATTCTCACTCGTAGCGATGCTAAAGTCTATTAGAATTATGTTAGCAATTGCGGCATTTTTCAATTATGAAATCTAGCAGATGGATGTCAAAACATTGTTTCCTTCCTTAAGGAAAGGTTGTATGAGATACAACTAGAAGGTTATGTCAGTCCTAAGGATGCTAAAAGGTGTGCAAGCTTCAGTGATCCTTCTATGGACTGAAGCAAGCATCACGGAGTTGGAATATACACTTTGATGAGGTGGTCAAAGTTTTGTAGTTTATACAAAGTTTACGAGAAACTTGTATTTACAATAAAGTGAGTGGGAGCACTATAGAATTTCTAGTAAGTATATGTGGATGACATATTGTTGATCGGAAATAATGTAGAATTTCTAGAAAGCATAAACGGTTGTTTGAAAAGTGACTTTCAAAGGAAGACCTGGATAAAGCTACCTAATTGTTGAGCATCAATATCTATAGAGATAGATCAAGATGCTTGTTGAGACTTTCAATGAGTACGTACCTTGACAACATTTTGAAAGAGTTCAAAATGGATCAGCCAGAGAAAGAGTTCTCGCCTGATTTGTAAGGTGTGAAGTTGAGTGAGACTCAAAGCTCGACAACGGCAGAAGAAAGAGAAAGGACGAATGTCGTCCCCTATGCCTTAGCCATAGGCTCTATATTATGCCATGCTGTGTACTGCACCTGGTGTGTGCCTTGCCATGAGTCTGTCAAGGGGTACAAAAGTGATCCAGGAGTGGATCACTGGACAGCGGTCAAGATTATCCTTAGTAACAAAAAGACTAACAAGATGTTTCTCGATTATATAGATGATAAAGAGTTCGTCATAAAGAGTTACGTCGATGCAAGCTTTAACACCAATCCGGATGACTCATAGTAGCAATTTGGATACGTATAGTTGAGCAGCCATTTGGAATAGTACCAAGTGGAGTGTGGTAGCAGTGTTTACGGTTTGACATAGAGATTTGCAAAGTACACATGGATCTGAATGTCACAGACCCGTTGACTATAAGACCTCTCTCACATGTAAAGCATGATCGAGCCCCAAAACTCATTGGGTGTTAGATTCATAACAATGCGAATCACATGGTGATGTGAACTAGATTATTGACTCTAGTGTAAGTGGGAGACTGTTGGAAATATGCCCTAGAGGCAATAATAAATTAGTTATTATCATATTTCCTTGTTCATGGTAATCGTTTATTAGCCATGCTATAATTGTATTGATCGTAGACTTAGATGCATGTGTGGATACATAGACAAAACCATGTCCCTAGTACGCCTCTAATAGACTAGCTCGTTGATCAAAGATGGTTAAGGTTTCCTAGCCATGGACATGAGATGTCATTTTATAACGGGATCACATCATTAGGAGAATGGTGTGATGGACAAGACCCAAACTACAAACGTAGCATATGATCGTGTCAGTTTAATGCTACTGTTTTCTGCATGTCAAGTATCTATTCCTATGACCATGAGATCATGCAACTCACTGACACCGGAGGGGTGCCTTGTGTGCATCAAACATCGCAACGTAACTGGGTGACTATAAAGGTACTGTACAGGTATCTCCGAGGGTTTCTGTTGACTTGGCATGGATCAACATTGGGATTTGTTACTCCGTGTGACGGAGAGGTATCTCAGGGCCCACTCGGTAATACAACATCACAATAAGCCTTGCAAGCAATCTGACTAAGTGTTAGTCACGGGATCTTGTATTACAGAACGAGTAAAGAGACTTGCCGGTAAAAAGGTTGAACTAGGTATGGAGATACCGACGATCGAATCTCGGGCAAGGAACATACCGAAGAACAAAAGGAACATCATACGGGATTAACTGAATCCTTGACATAGAGGTTTGACCGATAAAGATCTTCATAAAATATGTAGGAACCAATATGGGCATCCAGGTCCCGCTGTTGGTTATTGACCGTAGAGGTGTCTCGGTCATGTCTACATAGTTCTTGAACCCGCAGGTCTGCACACTTAAGGTTCGGTGACGTTTCGGTGTATAGAGTTATGTATGGTGGTGACGAAGGTTGTTCGGAGTCCAGGATGAGATCCCGGAAGTCATGAGGAGCTCCAGAATGGTTCGGAGGTAAAGATTGATATATATAGGAAGTCCTATTTTGGTCGCCGGAAAGGTTTCGGGCTCATCGGTAGTGTACCGCGAGTGCCGGTAGTGTATCGGGAGACCATCGGGAGGGGTATTTCGACCCAAGAGGCTACATGGGCTGTGGGAGGATGAATACCAGCCCTTAGTGGGCTGGAGGAAGTCCCCCAAAGGGCCCATGCAGCTGGGAAGAAAAATCCCAAAAGGAAAAAAGGTGAAAAAAGGCAAAAAGGGCTAAATTAGGAAGGAGTCCTAATCCTACTAGGAGGGGAGGAGGAGGACTCCTCCCTCCTGGTTCGGCCGACCCAAGGGCTAGCTTCTTGGGATCCAAGCCTCCTCCTCCTCTCCTCCTATATATACTAGAGGGATTTTGGGTTTTGACATGGTTTTTTTAGCCACGTGCTACCCGTTCCTCTAGTGCATAGTTTCTCCTCTAGATCGGATTTCTGCAGTGTTTAGGCGAAGCCCTGCCGGAATAGCTCCACCACCATCTCCGAAGTGCCATCACGCTGCTGGAGAACTCTTCTACCTCTCCGCTCCCTCTTGCTGGATCAAAAAGGCAGAGATCATCATCAAGTTGTACGTGTGCTGAACGCGGAGGTGCCGTCCGTCGGTGCTAGATCGGAAGGACCGTGATCAAGATCGCGAGACAGATCATCATGAGATCGCAGGATGGATCGTGATGAGTTCGCGGGACGGATCATGATTGGATCGCGGGAGGGATCGTTATGAGATCGCGGGACGTTCGGCGATTTGGATCGTGAAGACGTTCGACTACACCAACCCCGTTTCTTAATGCTTCCCGCTTAGCGATCTACAAGGGTACGTAGATCCACTCTCCCTCTCGTAGATGCTCATCACCATGGATATATCTTGCGTGTGTGTAGGAAATTTTTTGTTTCCCATGCAATGTTCCCCAACACCCACCTCTCTTCATCAACAATTATCGGTTACCTTATGTTGAGCCTAAATTTTTTATTCATTCACATGATGCGTGCTATTTTTATTTTGCTTGCTGTTTGAATAAAGTACTTAAGATCTGAAAATATTTATCGAGGGGGAGAGAGTCCTCACATAGCTCCTTAATTGTTTGACTACTCATATCCTCTAAGAGTAGCTTGTCATTTCCTCATGTGCTTTACTTCAATTTGTTTGAGCTTGTCGAAAAAACAATGGAAATACATGAAACTAGTCCCAAAGTGATAGATATCCAAGGAGGATATAATAAAAACTTTCATGAAGATCATGGGACAAATTAAACTTGATTCTTTGTAATAGTTTTGAAACATGATGATAGATATATGTGAGTCATGTTAGTGAGTAATTATGCTTAGTAAGAATATTGGTGTTAAGGTTTTTGATTCCCTATGCATGCACGAAAGTCAATAGTTATGCAATGAAGTTACATCCTACTTGTGGTGCATCATTCGGTGTTAGTTATGACTCAATGCTCACTTATGTGGTTTTTCGTTCCTCGGCTTGGTTGCTTCCCAATCTATTTGCTAGCCTTCATTTGTACTAAGTAGAAATACTACTTGTCAATCCAAAATCCTTAAACCAAGTTTTGCCTTATGAGTCCACCATACCTACCTACATGTGGTATTTCCATGCCGTTCCAAGAAAATTTGTATGTGCCATATCTGAATCTTCAAAATAAATTTTCTCTTTTATTTGCCCGTACCTCACATGAAACGGTGGGGAGTATCCAATATTTTCCATGCTAGGTGTGTTATTCTCACGATATGTGTTGATTCACTATCATTAACGAGAAAGTGGCTGGTATTCGGGATGCCCAGTCCCATGCTCAAAAATCAAATCAAAATATAATAAAACAAAACCCTCCTAGGAATGTTGTTGGTATGGACGGTACCTGTGGATTCGGCTCGCCGTGGAGTGTGATTGATTGGTCGTGGGGGAGTAAAGACTTAACTATTCTATTTGGGAACCACCTATAATGTATCTAGCATGGAAAGTATTGTGATCTACTTCGTCATTTTCGTTGACAGGAAAAGCATGCAACTCAAAATATTTTTCTCTCTCAATATAAACCTTGATCTCTGGCACCTCTACAAATCCCTACTTCCCTCTACGAAGGGCCTATCTATGTACTTTACGCAATTTTTATTTTTGCTTTGAGTCTCCATCTTCTCTTATTAGCACCAACTAGGGGGCACTATGATCGTACTTGAGCATTGGGCATAGCTAATATTTGAGTGTGTTTCATGAATGAATCAATGATTGAGCATGATGGGCTGGGGATAATTTTCTTGAATGTTGATATTTTGAAAGACATGGTTGCTTGTTGACATGCTTGAGTATTGAAGTCATTATGTTAAAACTAGACTATTGCTTTGAATTATTTACAAAGTCAAAATGTCCATGCTATACAAAGAATAAAATAATATGATAAACATGTTAGGCAGCATTCCACATCAAAAATTCTGTTGGTATCATTTACCTACTCGAGGACGAGCAGGAATTAACCTTGGGGATGCTGATACGCCTCCAACGTATCTATAATTTTTGCTTGTTCCATGTTGTTATATTATCATTATTGGATATTTTACAATCATTTTACCACAACTTTATATTATTTTTGGGACTAACCTATTAACCGAGAGCCCAGTGCCAGTTTCTGTTTTTTTCCTTGTTTTATAGTTTTATAGAAAAGGAATATCAAACGGAGTCCAAACGGAATAAAAATTTACGATGATTTTTTATGGACCAGAAGAGACCCACGAAGCATCGGAGTTGGGACAAAAGATCCACGTGGCAGTCACAAGCCACAGGGGCGCCCCCCTAGGGTGCGCCCCACAGGCTTGTGACTCCCTCGTGGCCCATCCCGACTTGTTTCCACTGCCATAAATTCCTATAAATATAGGAACCTCTGAAAATAAACCTAGATCGGGAGTTCCACCGCCACAAACCTCCAGAGCCACGAAAAACCAATCGGGAGCATGTTCCGCACCTTGTCGAAGGGGGAAACCATCATCGGAGGCCATCTTCATCATTTCGGCGCTCTCCATGACGAGGAGGGAGTAGTTCACCCTAGGGGCTGAGGGTATGTACCAGTAGCTATGTGTTTGATCTCTCTATCTTGTGTTCTTAAGATGACACAATCTTGATGTATCGCGAGCTTTATTGATATAGATGAATCATATGGAGTTTTCCCATATCTATCCTGTGATGAATTGAGTTTTGCCTTAGAAGATTTCCTATTGGATTGAAAATTTAAGGATTTGAGAACACTTGATGTATGTCTTGCGATGGGATATCTGTGGTGACAATGGTATGTTCTATTGATCTCCTTGATGTATGTTTTGGTGATCAACTTGCGGGTTCCGTGACCTTGGGAATCTATGCATAGGGGTTGGCACATGTTTTTGTCTTGACTCTCTGGTAGAAACTTTGGGGCACTCTTTGAAATTCTTTGTGTTGGATTGAATATAATGAATCTGAAATTGTGTGATGCATATCGTATAATCAAGCCCACAGGTACTTGTGGTGACATTGGAGTATCTAGGTGACATTAGGGTTTTGGTTGATGTGTATCTTAAGGTGTTATCTTAGTACGAACTCTAGGGCTGTTCGTGACACTTATAGGGATAGCTCATAAGATTGATCAAAAAAGATAACTTTGAGGTGGTTTCATACCCCACAATAATTTCTTAGTTAGTTCTACACTATTTGTGACTTTGGAGTGAACTCTTTGTCCCACGTGAGGGATTTACATATGATTCAACTATGTTAGTATTGTTGAGAGAACTTGTAGTAGTGAAACTATGGACCTAGGCCTTGTTTCCAAGCATTTATACAACGTTTTGCTCGCTGTTTACTATTTGTTACCTTGCTGTTTTTATATTTTCAGATTACAAAAACCTATATCTACCATCCATATTACACTTGTATCACCATCTCTTCGCCGAACTAGTGCACCTATACAATTTACCATTGTATTGGGTGTGTTGGGGACACAAGAGACTCTTTGTCATTTGGTTGTAGGGTTGTTTGAGAGAGACCATCTTCATCCTACACCTCCCACAGATTGATAAACCTTAGGTCATCCACTTGAGGGAAACTTGCCGATGTCCTACAAAACTGTACGCTTGGAGGCCCAACACGAGTCTACAAGAAGAAGGTTGTGTACTAGACATCACGTGGCAATACGGTGGAAGACGGATTATGCCCCCTTGACACCCGTCCAGAGGCATGTCAAGATGTGGTGCAATAGTTAGCTAGAGCAATGGTAGAAGCCTGCCGGGGATGCATCCATGCATGCCAGCTAGACTACATTTATGGCATTTTGTCCTAAGTGCCAGAGTTAGGTATGATAGCACTGTTAGCTATCTAATCATCAGAAAATGTCTGTTTTGCCATTGTGGTGGCCCTTGAGCAATAAAAGGAGGCCCAAGGCAACCTGGCTAAAGATTTGGACCTTTGGACACTTGTACTAAGGAAGCAACTCCCCCGAAGGCAACCCTTGTCAAGTTTGAGAGCTGCGTGTTCTTCGTGTTCCTCTGATCAATCCACCAAAGTAGGAGTAGGGTTTTACGCTTCACAGCGGCCCGAACATGGGTAAAACATCATTGTCCTGATCGCCGTGTTGTCTCACCACCTCCGCTCTTTATGCATGCTACCTCGCCCCAGCCAAACCACAAAGGGGCTTATGGCCCCATAGGTGGTCGAGTGCATCGTGCCCCGACACTTTGCATAACTTTATTTGGAGCTTTGATTGTATATTGTCATTAATTACCAAAAGGGGGACATTGCAAGCACATACACTCCCTTGGTGGTTTTGATAATTCATGACAACATACATTGTCTCTTGGACTAACAGGTTTAGTCAAAAGAGAATGTTGGCAAAAGGGTGGGAGGAGATTCCCCAAGAAGAAGAAGAAGAAGAGCAAGGAATGGATTGGCAAAACTACAAGCTAGAAGACTCTCTTTTTACTTTGTGAGAACTCACTTTGAGTCCATAGGAAAGCCAATACTATTAAAAGGGGTAAGGTATTATTTGTGAACAAGTTTCTCCATGTGCACAAGTTCTAGCCACCAAAAACACCCACAAGCTCTCCCAAAAAATACTCTGTCTAAACCCAGCTTCACAAAATCGGTGCCACCAAGTCTCCATCTGGCTCTACCGATTTTTCACCCACAACAGAACCCTAGCCAAACCCTAGCATTTCGGTACAACCGAGATTGCATCGGTGCAACCGAGATTTGGAGACAACGATTCGGTTGACTGTTTTAATAGAATCGGAAATTCCGAGTTTATGCTTCGGTCTCACTGAGTTTTGGAAATTGCCTCAGCCACTAGTTTTGCTACCACCGAGATTTCTATACCGGTCTCACCGAGATTCTGAAAGTTTCCACATTTTGAACAGATTGGTACAACCGAGTTTTGCATCGGTTTCACCGAGTTGGTCAAAAATGTTGTGACGATTGGATTTTTGGTGATGCCTATATATACCCCTTCACCACATCCCACTCGTAAGAGAAGCACTCAGAACAGTTCCCCACTTCCCATATCCAAATTTCTGAGAGAGAACCACCTACCCTTGTGTTGAGATCAAGATCATCCACTCCAACCATATGGATCTTGATTTCTAGCCTCCCGGAGTTGCTTTCCACCCAATCAACCTCTTCTACCAAGACAAATCTGTGAGAGAATGTTTGAGTGTTGAGGAGTCTATCATCTTGAAGCACAAGGGCAAGGAGTTCATCATCACTATCAAGCCTATTACCTTTTGGAGGGTGGTGCCTCCTAGATTGGTTAGGTGTTGCTTGGGAGCCTCCTACTTCGTGTTGTGGAGTTGAACCAATAAGTTTGTATGGGCAAGGAGATCACCTACTTCATGAAGATCTACCCATAGTAATGCTGGTCCTTCATGGACGGAAGCCATTATGGAATAGTCAAGTTTGCTACTTCGTGGACCCTTATGGGTGGAGCCCTCCATGAACTCTCGTGACCGCTACCATCCATGGGTTGAAGACTCCATTAATGTGGATGTATGATAGCGCCACCTATCGGAGCCACGAGAAAAATCTTCGTGTTTACAACTGCGTTTGATCTTCTCTTCTCTACCCTCTTACATATGCTTGTCCTACTTTCCACTGCCATATTTGTTGATTAGCATGTGTAGGGTGCATTAGAGTTGTCATAATTGCTAAAATCTGCCAATCAATTAACTTGGGAAAAGGTTAGGTTTTAATTCTCGCAAGTAGTCTATTCACCCCCCCCTCTAGACGTCTCTTCTATCGATTGCCTCATATTGTCCCCCTAGATGAGATGAATGGAATGTGATAAATACTTTTGTATGTAATGACTCTATGTATCTAAGTACTTGACATCATTATGCTTCGATCTACAATACGAACTTTATTAACCGGCCATCACCTTCCGCCTCCTCGTCTAGTGGTCAAGGAATGTTAACTACTCCTGGTCCGATTTCTCAGACCGGAATATTTGGATAACAAGGCAATTCGGCCATGTGGTTCAAAAAACAAAGTGTAGCAGAGAGCTATGTTATATTAATTTTCATGTAAGAAACATCTTCTGAGAAAAATAGTTCTTCTATGAGTTTCTTTTCTCAGCGTCTCATCTTAACCATGATTTAATGACCTATCATCCGAACTGTGCAGAAGAAAGGCTAGGTCGGGGTGAAGCCCCTAGACATGGTTTATAGAAAGCGAATATTTTCACTTCAGTCATGGTTGACCAGATGTTTTCTTGACAACGCTAGCTTTCGGCTTCACGAGACTGAGGTACTAAACTAGATGATCCGGAAGTAACAATCGCAGAGGTGCTCCCTTTACAACCTAACTGAATGGTCGAGAATGTAGAAGGTAAGAACAGGAGCCAGGCAACCAAGCTTGGAAAATTCTTAAGGAAAACCGATGCATATAATTTCTTCGAAACGATTATAAAGGGAAGGTGACATGCATAAACACGAGTGATCAGGAAATGAGTCAGGGCTTTTTTTTAAAGAAGGCCTCCAGGACGGTATGCGTTGTACATTTAAAGATGCTTCCGATGTTCCTAAACATACCTCAGCTTTATGAAACACTACCTAGATATGGTTTTGACAACTTTAAATATACGAAGAGGTCGGAAAGGCTAGAGTTGCTTTATGCCAACTAAATATAGTATTATACTAAAGATATGTAAACATTGTGGAGTATTCTTCTGTTAACCGTAGAAACATCGAAGCCTTGCAACATTCAATGGGTTTGACTCCAGCCAGTTTTCCTTGGGATCTCGAATACGATATGCTCCGCCGGTGATTACCTGGTCAATTATGAATGACCCCTCCCACTTAATCGAAAGCTTGTGCTTCTTCATCTCTTGATGGTGTCGTAAGACCAGGTCTCCGACATTAAATGCGTTAGCTTGGACTTCCCTAGTTTGATAACACATTGCTTGCTACTGATTAAAGGTAGAACATGCCCGAGCTACATCAAGATCTTATTCAAGGGAACCCGGGTCATCTTCCCTGTTGAGCTCGGCCTCACGTTCTTCATACATGTGTACTCGAGGTGAATAATTTATGATATCATACGAGAGGATTGCCTCAGCTCCGTTCACCATGAAGAAACGTGTGTAGCCCGTGGATCGATTAGGTGTGTTGAGCAAGCCCCATAGCATGGAGTCGAGATCCTCTACCCATTGGGAGTATTCCTCATTTAAATAGCGGACCAAACATGGCTTGGTGCGACTCAAAATTAATCCCTTGGCATGCTCAGCCTACCCGTTGTATTGTGGTTGATACACTGAAGCTTAATAAAGCTTAATGCCCATCTCTGCGCACCAATACCTTACTTCCTTGGTCATAAATTTGGTCCCATTGTCAGTACAATACTCTGTGGACACCATAACAGTGCACTACTCTGGAGCTGAAATCAATCACCGGTCCTGCTTTGGCCGAGGCAACTAGTTTAGTCTCCATCCATTTTGTGAACTTATCTACCATGACGAGTGGATACCTCTTTTGTTAGCGAAAACCTAACATCCAATGCACTTGTGGACCAGTGTTTCCGCATCTGCTCTGGTTATTGGCCAGTAGAACTCGGCTCGAAATGCCTTGTTGACCAAGGTCCGGGCTGCGACACGATGGCCACCCATGCCAAAGTTTATCTCCCTTAGCAACTGTTTACTTCAGCCTCGGATATACATATTTGGAAGGAACCCATAACACTCTCTTTATAGAGTTTGCCTTCGTGAATATAGTAGGCTTTGCATCTTCAAATGATCCGCCATGCATCAGTATGGTCTTTGGGGAGCTCTTTGCGGAGTAGATATGCGAGGAGGGGTTCAGTCCATGGTGCGCTAACTGGCATTATTTCATGAAGCAAGGATGTTTCCTAGACCACCAAGCCCCCAATTATCCCCTCATCTTGCTCAATGGCCGAGGAGGTATCCTTTCTCGATTTACTAGACTCGTGCGTTATGCCCCTCCTACTTGTAGACTGTGTTGGGTTTTACCCCGAAGAGGATGGGATATGTACTACAACAGAGATAAGTATTTCGCTCAGTGAGAACCAAGGTTATTGAACCAATAGGAGAACCATGCAAACTCCCGTCTTCAGCTCCTATAGACAAAAGAGCACACACTTGCACCCAATGCAGGCAAGAGGGTTTTTATTCCCCCTGAGATCGTTACTTGCAGGCGATAAGTAGTGATAGATAGATAAATTGATAAATATAAATCGTAAATGAAAATAAAGTAAATAATGGAAGCAAGGTATTTAGAGTTTTTGTAAATATATTTGTGAAGTGACCTGGGGGCCATAGTGTTCGATAGAGAGTTCCCTCTCGAAGAAAGCATACGGTGGTTAGACAAATTACTGTTGTTCAATTGATAGAAAAGCACATAGTTATGTAATATTTATTCACGACAATGATCATGTTTATAGGCATCATGTCCATAAGAAATTAGATTGACTCCTCCCTACATCTACAACTATTACTCCACCCATTGACCGCTATCCAGCATGCATTTAGGGTATTAAGTAAATACAGAGTAATGCTTGGACAATGATGGCATGATGTAGACAAAGTAAATGCAATTAATACGAATGAACCCCATTGTTTTACCATTTTTGGCAGCAATACAATACGTGTCATGTCCCTTTCTGTCACTAGGATTGAGCACCGCAAGATCAAACCCACTACAATGCACCAGTCCCACTTGAAGATAAATCAATCTAGTTGGCCAAACCAAACCGATAGATCAGAGAGAACTATGAAGCTATCACAATCATGCATATAAATAACCAGCAAGCATTGCATATAATTTCATGAATAATCTAAACATAAACCCACAATTCATCGGATTCCAACAAACACATTGCAAAGATGATTACACAGGATAGATCACCGTGGGAATCGTGGACCTCTTTGCATTCAAGAGCATTGAGAGAGATAGCAATCTAGGTACTAACTACGAACCCGTAGGTCTGCGGTGATCTACTCACACGTCACCATGGGAGCAGCAAGGTTGATGTAGAGGCCCTCCATGGTTGACCCCCCTCTAGTAGGGCACTAGAACATGGCTCTAGATGGGCACACATCAGAACAGAGCCGTGCGTCAGGAAAAAAAGTGTTGTGGGAGGCTCTCTAGGTTTTTTGAGATATTAGAGAATGCATAGCGAAGAGATCAGGGCCAGAGGCCATGGGAGGTGGTCCCAAGCCATCAGGGCGCGACAACCCCCTTGGGCATAACAAGTTGGCTTGGCTCCACTCTGTGTGGCCTCTGGTCTCTCTCCGAAGCTTCCAGGTCTCATTTTTGTCCATAAATCATCAAAAAGTTTTGGGGTATTTGGACTCCGTTTGGTACAATATTCTTGAAAGGTAAGAAACAAGAAGAAAACAACAACTGACATTGGGCACTGGGTAAATAGGTTAGTGCTCAAAAATAACATAAATCAGTAAGTAAATGCCTAAAAAGTATCCTAGATTGACAATATAATAGCATGGAACAATCAAAAATTATAGATACGTTGGAGACGTATCAGCCCTCTTCTTGCCAGACCATGGGTGGCCTAAAGAGCTGCTCCGGGAAAGTGTTTTCGGGGACGGGATTCTGTTTAGCGCCAATTCTGGCAAGAATGCCCACAGCTAAATTGCTTTCTTGCGGGATATGGTGAAACTCTAGCCCCTCAAAACAGGTCGAGATTGTTAAAATTGCATTTCGGTATGCTGTCATTTTGGGGTCCTCCGCATCGGATGTGCCATTAGCTTGCGGGGTTGTGAGGTTAGAGTCACATATGAATTTTTTGGGCTGCTTCAAAAACCTGTAGAGGGGTAAAGCCTTCTCTCCGAGGCGGGAGATAAATTGGCTTAGAGTCGTCACACAACCTGCTAGTTTTTGGGCGTGTTTTAGTTCAATAGGCACCTCTAACCGGGCTAGGGCTCAGATTTTATCAAGGTTAGCCTCTATTCCTCGATGGGACATGACAAATCCGAGAAGTTTGCTCGTGGGTACCTTTGAAAACACACTATTCCGGATTGAGCTTTATTCGATATGCTCGGAGACTGGTGAACATTTTGCGAGTTCGTCAACTAGACGATTGACGTTCTTGGTTTTCGAAACCACATCATCCATGTATGCTTCCACATTTTTCCCAATTTGCATCTCTAGGCATGTTTGAATCATATGCTGGTATGTAGCACCTGCATTTTTAAGTCCGGAATACATTGTGTTAAAACAGAACAACTCCTACAGAGTTATGAAGGCCACTGCGGCTTGATCAGAGTCTTTCATTTTTATCTCATGATACCCCGAATAGGGCGTCCAGGAAACACAATGAGCCGTGTTCAGTCATGGCGTCCACGATCTAGTCGATTCGTAGTAGTGGAAAGGGATCCTTGGGGCATGCTTTGTTGGCATCCTTAAAATCGACACAAAAGCATGCGGATTTTTCCTTTTTAGGCATCCTGACCAGGTTAGCTAGCCATTCAGGGTGTTTAATATCTCATATGAATCCAGCTTTGAGAAATTTTGCGAGTTCCTTGGTCATGGCTTGTCTCTTGGGCTCGGAGAATCAGCGGAGCGCTGTTTGACAGGCTTAAAGCCTTTAACTATATTTAGGTTATGCTCGGCTAGGTTTCCTAGTATTCCTGGCATATCTGAGGGGTGCCAAGCAAAAACGTCCTAACTTCCCCTAAGGAAATTGCGCAGGGCCTCGTCGACCTATGGGTCCAGTCATGTCCCTAGGGACGACGTTTTATTTAGGTCCATTGGGGCACTTTAAATTTAATGACTTCATTGGCCGGCTTGAACGAGGTAGATTTAGATCTTTTATCGAGGATGACATCGTCTCTGTCCACCGTATTCAAGAGTACTGGTAACTCTTCGATCGCGAAGGCATCGACCAACAATTCGAGGGCGAACAGAGTCATTTTATTTTTGTCGCTAAGTGCTTTGTTCGGGTTGCTTTCTAGGGTGATTACTCCCTTTAGTCACGGCATCTTGAGCTTCATGTGTCCATAGTGTGGAATGGCACGGAATTATTTGGATGCCTCACACCCAAATTGCGCATCGTAAACACTACAGAAGGGCACAACATGGAAACTCAACTCCTTGGTCCGATAGTTCTCAGGAGTTACGAAGACCACATCTAGTTTGATTTTTCCGCAGCACCAAGCCTCTCTTCAAGGGACAATTCCTTTGAAGGTTTTATAACTTTGTTCGAGTGTGATGATGTCTACTATGCAACTTTATTCTTGTAGACTCGTGTTGGGCCTCCAAGCATAGAGTTTTGTAGGACAGTAGCAATTTTCCCTCAAGTGGATGACCTAAGGTTTATCAATCCGTGGGAAGCGTAGGATAAAGATGGTCTCTCTTGAAAAACCCTGCAACCAAATAACAAAGAGTCTCTCATGTCCCCAACACACCCAATACAATGGTAAATTGTATAGATGCACTAGTTCGGTGAAGAGATGGTGATACAAGCATAATACGGATGATAGATATAGGTTTTTGTAATCTGAAAACAAAAAAGAAGCAACATAAATAATGATAAAAGTGAGCACAAACGGTATGGCAATGCTTAGAAACAAGGCCTAGGGTTCATACTTTCACTAGTGCAATTTCTCTCAACAATACTAACATAGTTGAATCATATGTAAATCTCTCATGTGCGACAAAGAGTTCACTCCAAAGTCACAAATAGAGGAGAACAAACGAAGAAATTATTGTAGGCTACGGAACCACCTCAAAGTTATATTTTCCGATCAATCTTATGAGCTATTCCTATAAGTGTCACTAACAGCCCTAGAGTTTGTACTAAAATAACACCTTAAGATAGACATCAACCAAAACCCTAATGTCACCTAGATACTCCAATGTCACCACAAGTACCCATGGGCTTGATTATACGATATGCATCACACAATTTCAGATTCATCATGTTCAATCCAACACAAAGAACTTCAAAGAGTGCCCCAAAGTTTCTACCGGAGAGTCAAGACGAAAACGTGTTCCAACCCCTATGCATAGATTCCCAAGGTCACGGAACCCACAAGCTGATCACCAAAATATATATCAAGTGGATCAATAGGACATCACATTGTCATCATGGATATCCCATCGCAAGATATATATCAAGTGTTCTCAAATCCTTTAAGGACTCAATCTAATAAGAAAACCTCAAAGGGAAAACTCAATTCATCACAAGAAGATAGAGAAGGGAAAACTCCATATGATTCATCTATATTAATAAAGCTTGCGGTACATCAAGATCGTGTCATCTCAAGAACACGAGATATATATATAGAGAGAGAGAGAGATCCAACACATAGCTACTGGCACATACCCTCAGCCCCGAGGGTGAACTACTCTCTCCTCGTCATGGAGACCGCTGGGATGATGAAGATGGCCTCCGATGATGGTTTCCCCCTCCGGCAAGGTGCCGGAACAGGCTCCCGATTGGTTTTTCATGGCTACAGAGGCTTGCGATAGCGGAACTCCCGATCTAGGTTTCTTTCTGGGCGGGTTTAGTATTTATAGGATTTTTTGGCGTCGGTCTCATGTCAGGGGGGTGCTCGAGGAGTCCATGAGCCACAGGGGCGCGGCCTAGGGGGCACCCAGGAAGCTTGTGGCCTCCTCGTCCAGCTCTTGTGCTTCGGGGATCTCTTTTGGTCCATCAAAAATCACCATAAATTTTCAGCCCATTCCGAGAACTTTTATTTCTACACAAAAAACGACACCATGGTAATTCTGCTGAAAACAGCATCAGTCCGGGTTAGTTCTAATAAAATCATACCAAAATCATATAGAATTATTGTAAACATGGCATGAATACGTCATAAATTATAGATACGTGACTTGTCGAACCGCATCTTATCCATAGTATCCTCATAAATGAGGTTTCAAATGATGCTATCGCCCATCAACACCTTCTGCGGCTAACATTTGTCAACTGAGGGGTCAAGGACTAAAGTTGTTCGACATTGGCTTGAGCCAGTCATCGGCTAATCCTGCTATCCAAAAGTGATCGGCGTATCCAGCCAAGCATGTGAATTTGCTACGTGATGGATCTTGCACAGCTCATGAAGGCCTCTTTTTCTTCATTACTTGATGTCCAAGTTTCATAGATCATCAAGACCTCGTCTGCATCCAAGGATGTAGTAGTGCGCTTATGTGCATTCATGCATCTAAGGAGGGTGTCGCCTCCCTTGGCCATCTATTTGACTACGCAGCAGGCTCGATGGCTATGAGTGGGGTTGGTGTTTAAGAAATCCGAGAGGATTGGGCACAGTTTATCAGTAGACCTTCAAGGACGGAGTTAGATCTTATTGTAAGATTTTTCTTTTTTCAAGATTACTTGCTTGGTATGGAACAAGGAACCTGCTCCCTTGGAAACTTTTTGCTACTCCGACTCGAGTCATCGACAAAAGATCGAGTCTGCGTATTATTTTTGTGCCAACCAAGCATCTTCCATGGTGCAACACTTCGCCACCATATCTGAGAGTTCAGAAAAAGTTTGAACCCAACGTCAAGCAAGGGAATTTAAGAGGACTTCATCTTGGTAGTTATACCAAAAAACTGCCAGGACTTCCATGTCACAATAGTCTATCATCTTGTTCTTTACGAACAGGAACCTACTCCAGAACTAACAAATTGTGTTGTCAACCTTCTATTTCATCCCAGACATCAGTAGGCCTTGAGTTACTTGGGTTGTGCATGATGTGGGGGTGGTGGGATAAAAAATTTGACACCAGACAGATGCGGGCTAGAAGTCCCAAGATGCTCATCCCTATACCGATGTGCCGATGTAGAGCTGGACTAGTTGGGTCTGATGTCCGCATCCTTGGTTTTTTCTAATCGGTCAAGATCGTGGTTCTATGTTGATTGGTACTTCGGCTATAGAAGGCCTTTAACCAAGTCCGAAGGGGGAACCTGAATCTCGGGAGCAAGTTCCACATCATCACACTTCGACTCTTGAGGGAGAAGGTGCGATCTGTGGTGCTTCCCCTTTCGGTTGATCCGATGACAGGGGATTTTGCCGCAAATACTGCTTCGTTAAGGTTTTGTTCATTGATTGACGCTTCCATTGTTCCGGTTCGATCACACAACGTGACCTACGTGGGCCACCAATGCCGGTACAAAAACCAGCTGATCTCGGGTAGGGGGTCCCGAGCTATAGAACAGAGATCAATAGTGAAAAGGAAACAAGGGAGATGATGGTTTACCTAGGTTCGGGCACTCTCGAAGAGGTAAAACCCTATGTCCTACTTGATTGTATTGATGATGGGGTATCGAGTATAGGATGATGATCTACCTCAAGATCGGTTGTGTATGCTCTAAACCCTAAGGTGAGTAATTGCGTCTCTACACACTAAAACTCTCAGCTTATACAAGATGCCCAGGGTACCTAGTTTACTCATTAGGTCGGTTTCTAATGCATCATATACAAAGTCCTTGGACTGCACATCAAGTCTTTGATAGTTTCCGCTTTGCTCACGGTTAAGTCTTCTACTTCGGTTGTCCTCAAGGCGGTGGCTTAATGGACCCCCCCCCCTCCGGCCCATGAGGACAAAGCACCTCGGGCTGGTATCCCCTAGTCCGGGACACCCCCAACTGAAAGCACAACTTCTCCCTATGTGTTTGGTAATTAATAACAACATATATTTCATTGAACTAATGTTTCCACTAAGTATATTTCAGTAAAAAGTTTAATGTTTGGATGGCAAAGGATTGTGAGGAGACCCCAAGATGCAAGGAATAGGATTGGCAAGCTACAAGCATGAAGACTCTACATTTTACCTTGTGAGAAATCACTTTGAGTCCATAGGAAAGCCAATACTATCAAAAGGGGGTGAGGTAATAATGGTGACTGAAATGCACAAAATGATCAAGTGTTAGCCACCAAAAACACTCACAAGCTCTCCCACAAATATTTTGTCTTAGACCCTACCACTCAAAATCGGTGCCACCATCAATGTCATTTCGGCTACACTGAGTCAAAACCGTATACAAAAACCCTAGCCAATACCCACTTTTCAATACTACCAAGTTCTATATCGGTGCAACCGAGTTTTAGTGACCAACTTCCTGGTGCCTCATTTACAAGAATCAGAATTTCTGAGAACTTTGAATTGGTCTCACCGAGTTGTGTAACTACCCTCGGCCACTCATGTCGGTACCACCAAGAATTATATATCGGTCTCACCTAAAGCGCCAAAGTTTCCATATTTTGCACTAGTCGATGCAACCGAGTTTTCTCTTCGATTTCATCGAGTTGGGCAATAATGTTGTAAAGGTTGGATTTTTGGAGATGCCTATATATACCCCTCCACCACATCCCACTAGCAAGAGAAGCACTCAGAACAGACCCACACTTCCCATATCCAATTTTCTAAGAGATTACCACCTACCCTTATGTTGAGGTCAACATGATCCACTCCAACCATATGGGTCTTGGTTTCTAGCCTCACCAAGTTACTTTCCACCCAATCAATCTCTTCTACACAAGCCAACTATGAGAGGGTGATTGAGTGTTGAGGAGACTATCATTTGAAACACAAGAATAAGGAGTTCACCGTTACTACCGTATCTATTACCTTTTGGAGGGTGGTCCCTCCTAGATTGGTGAGGTGTCGCTTGGGAGCCTCCTACTTTGTGTTGTGGAGGTTAACCAAGAAGTTTGTAAGGGCAAGGAGATCGCCTACTTCGTGAAGATCTACCCCGGGTTAGGCTAGTCCTCCGTGGACGTAGACAATCATGGTATAGACAAGGTTGCTTCTTTGTGGAACCCTTTGTGGGTGGATCCCTCCATGGACTTTCACGATTGTTACCTTCCGTGGGTTGAAGTCTCCATAAACGTGGATGTACAATAGCACCACCTATCGGAACCACGGGAAAAATATTTGTGTCTCCAAATTGCGCTTGATCTTCCTACCCTTATCCTCTTACATATGCTTGTCTTTACTTTCCACTGCAATACTCGTATACATGCATGTGTAGGGTGAAGTTTATATGCTAGAATTGCTAAATTTTGCCAACCAATTAACTTGGGGAAAGTTTAGGTTTTTATTTGGTCAAGTAGTCTAATCCCCCCTCTAGACCTACTTTCGATCCCTAGTAGTGGTATTAGAGCTTCGGTCTCCATTTCATTGGTCTCACAACCTAGGAGAGTATGGAGTCTAGTGAGGGAAATTATTACCGTAGAGTTCCATATTTTGGTGGTACTAACTTTGCTAGTTGGAAGCATAAGATGAAAATGCATATTCTTGGTCCTAACACCGCCGTATGGGTTGTTGTTCGTGTTGGCTTGTAAGGTGAATTCTTTGGCGATGGGAAGGAACTGGGTCGTGAATCGACTACAGAAGAATTGAAGATGTTGCAATACAATGCTCAAGCATGTGAATTTCTATTAAACTGCCTATGCCCCGAAGAATTCAACAAAATTAGTCGTCTTGAGAATGCAAAGGAAATTTGGGATAATTTGGTTGATATGCACTAAGGTACCGACTCCATTAGGGAATCTAATTGCATGTGCTTCAAAGTAAACTTGACAAGTTCAAGATGAAGGATGGTGAAGGAGTCGACGCAATGTACTCTAGGCTTGCTCTCACCACAAATGAGATTGCCAGTTTAGGAAGCGAAGAGATATCCCACAAATTCATAATCAAGAATATACATAGAGCATTGGATGGAACACATTAGTCCAAATGATGCAAAATTACGAAAATCTCAGGCCTGCAGAAGTAATTGGAAGGATTGTTGCTCATGAGATGTCACTCAAAGACAAGGAAGAACTTCACAACAAGTCTACCGGTGCATACCAAGCCTCAAGTGACACTCCCGGTACATAAAGTGACAACCTTGTTACCAATGAAGAGATAAGGCTCATGGTCAAGAAATTCAAAAAGATCTACAAGAGTAGAGGCAAAGAGAGAAACTCCAATTCAAGATATGAAGAGAAGCGTTCATCTAGTCATGACCGGAATGGTTACAATTGTGGAAGGCCCAGACAGTACTCCAATGTTTTCACACACCCTTCCACACACACACACACACACACACACAAACACACAAAACAAGGGAAGAGTCACCTAGAAGAAAGAGCTCAAGATATTAGTCACCTCGAAGAGAGAGAAGGAGTAGAGATGATCGTTACAAACGAAGACCCTCCTTGAGAAACGAAGACTTGGAGAAGAAGGACAAGTACACCAAGAGCTACACAATAAGAATACATCAAGCTCATGTTGGTGAATGGGTTTTCGGCTCCGAATCTAACAAGCACTCCGAGAGAAGCTATCACTCCGACTCCGACTCTAGTCAAGATGAAGGTGTTGCGGGACTTGCACTCATTTCCTCCAACTCCAATGACAAATTTGATTAGAAAATGAAGGGAGTGGAAGTTTCCTCATGGCTAAAGGCCCCAAGGTATCACCCCTCGAATACATTGGCTTTAATAGTGATGGGGATGACTTACTTGGAGATGATGACTTGCTATTTGACAAATCTAGTGATATTAGTCAAAATAAACTTGTTAGTAATCACTTTAGTCAAGATAAGTCGTGTGATGATGATAAGTTGGAAATAGAGCGACTAATCAAAGAATTATACACTCTTAAGTTAGCCCATGAATCTACTCTAGAAGATCATAGAGAGCTTGTAAGGACTCATGAGAAGCTCTGCTTCGAGAAGCTCAATTTGGAGCAAGACCATGAATTCCTTAAAGCTATCAAGGACGATCTTAGAAAGAAGAATTCCTCTTATCTTATCAAACAACTACTCTTGTCTACATTCATTCCACAAGTTAAGGCTAAAACTAGTAACAAAGGCAAGAAAGGTTCTTCAACTAGTAGCAATAAAAATGATAAATCCAATGATATTGGTTCTAGTAGTTCTATTGATTCCACTAACGATTCTCTTAGCCAAGTAACACTTGAGAAAGAAAATTATCTATTGAAAGGGATTATAGAAAAGGGTATCTACAAAAGTCTTAACGGATGTAAGCAATTTGAGGAAATTGGATGCAAGCATGAAGGATACCGGAAGAACCATGGAATTGGCTACGTCAACGCCAATGGAGTTGAATGGGAAGAAGGTCAATACCCCAAGCCGAATTTTGTTCCCCAAAAGGAGAAGTATGAACATACTCTTCCCAAGGCAACAAAAGCTCAACATGACCTTCCACCACAAGACCACAAGCTCAAGGGAAAGCTTCAAGAGGAGATTGATTCATATGAAGATGAATCCCAAGCTATGGTCAAGTGGGTTCCCAAGGCTACCACAAGCTCAACATCTACAAGTGCTACTTCAACTCTAAGGATTCCCATCAAGCTAATGTGAATCCCAAAGAAGAAGAACTATAGAAGTTCTTGAGGGGTGACTCCGCCAAAAAAATTCACTCACATTCATTTTTGGCAAGGATTGTTTGCAATCAACTCCAACTTTATGCAATAGTTCAAGGAGTCACACATTACCTCAAAGGTAAGAAAGAGACAAGATAATGAAAGAATCCATGGACATCATCATGTATACATTGCACCCCATGTCCATAGATATCCTTGTGTTTGTCTCTTGTGTGGGACTAACCCATGTAGGTGAGAAGAGTAAGAAACAACGAGGATTGCTCCCAACTCAAGATGATCTTCATCAATTATGAGCATCCACCACTACATCACCCACATGAAGTCTTCTGCGACAAACCCAAGGTTAGTTTATCCCTCTTAGGGGCAATGTCACATCAAGGGGGATCTTTACTCTAAGACTTGAGTTAAAGCATCTCTTAAAGATGTGAACACATTAAATGCTTTATGCAAAAGTGGTAACCCCACTTATGCTTAAACGATGAGTATGACCTATGATCAAGTATTCTTACTTGGTTCCTAAGTCAATGTACTCATATATAGATGACTTCATCATCGCCAAAGTGCTTGGTAGATACTAGAGTGGTTTTGCATGCTTGCCATATTTCATTTCACATCTTATTGTGTGAGAATGTTAATATGCATATCTTTACTCATTCGAGGATATCCAATTCTAGTTATTTGGGTTTTATTTTTATTTGGCCAATTGGATATACAAGAATGCCTAGGACCCCTCTCTAACTATTTATTCTTTCTCCTCTCTAATTCTATTCATGCTACATCACAAAATTTGAGCAAGCACTTCTCGAACCCTCTGTGTGAAGGGAACTCAGAGTTCCGTTTCGTCAAGAGTTGACCACCAAAACTGTAACTACCAAGATGTGGTACTATCCATATTAAGGATTGAAGACCTCGACGGGTAAAGAAGCACATCTTGGCATTTCGCAAGTACAGAAATCATTTCAATGCATGTAAAGAGGAGATGAGTATATGTGTTGGCTTACACTCGCCACAAACTAGATTACAAATCCACATAATCATTCAAACGATCATCTGAAAAGAGAGGGTCTGACTATGAACGAAATCAAACGATAAAAATAATGAAACTGACATGCTAAGCCTAGGAAGACAACCAAGAAGCTCGCCTACTCATCCATATAGGTCACGTACATGCGCCCACGTTCTTCATCGTACTCCCACTGGAGCTGGGGCTCGTCAAAGGGATCGATCTCACCAATACATGTACCTATAGTGTTGTAGTAATCTGTGAGCCATGGGGAGTCGGCAATCTCATAACCCGGGTACCGAGACTATGTAAGCCAATGGGTGAGGAATGGATAAGTGGTGAGGTTGCAGCAGGCACTAAGCATATAATTGGGTGGCTAACTTACGAGAGCAAGAATAAATATGTTGGACTACGCATAACAGATGTGAAATAGAATGATCACTAACTGATCCTGAACACCAACTTATGTCAAACATAACCCCACCGTGTTCTCTCTCGGTTCATGTTCACGAGCAGAGACAGTCATGGTTACGCACACAGTTGGTGTATTTTATTTTATTTTACTTCAAGTTTGCTATAACCAGATGTTAAACAAATTTCTAAGTTGTCACATAACCGCGGGCACGGCTTCTCGAAAAGATTTAACCATGCAGGGGTGCTCCAACTCATCCATCAGAAACTAACCACACGCCGCGTGGAATAACCTTGACCCCGAAAAAACCGTGATCTCTTTGGAAATTCTGTTGGAAAACCACAACCTCGAGATAGCCGATGGTATCCTTCGAATCCCACACACAAACCATTCGCGAAAGGTATAACAAGTCTAGCAAAACCGCCCCGCCGGCCAGATCCCAAAAGGAGTCGCGCGTATCTCTTTCTCAGGGCACTACCAGATGGGTCTAGCTACGAGTAAAACCAATCCCCGAGTTTCCTTGTGGTGGCCCCGCGGGGAGTCCGGTTTAGACCAACACTCATGAGGAGCGTTGGCCTGGGTGGTTGATTAATTATCTACGGGGTAGCTAAGCCCTATGCATTTTCATTACGTTATTAAGCAAATGGAGTACCAATGTTGGGTCTTGCCAGACAAGCTTTATCGCTAAACGAATAGTCAAGGGGGTCCCATAACAATGCAGCGAGCATGTTAGGAGCGCTCAATATGGAACATAACACCGGCAATCGGAAAACTAGGGCGGCAAAAGTGGAACAAAACACCGAGAAAAAGGCCAAGCCTTCCACTTTTTACCAAGTATATAGGTGCATTAAATTATATAGCAATAAATATTGTGATATCTCCAGATATCCATGTTATCACATGGAAAAAGCCTGCACCTGCAACTAAGAACGCTATAAGAGGGGTTGAGCAGCGTCAACGTAGCCAAACAAGGTTTGCTTGGTAGTGAAAGGGTTAGAGTCGTTCATGGCAATTTAGAAGTCTTGACATTTAAGTGGTAGGTAATGAAACACAACGGTATAAACAAGACATCTAGCCTAGCAAAAATAGTATCGGGATCCGGGTATGATCATCTTGCCTGGAGGGTCCTTAGTGGGATAGAACTCTTGCTCTTCAGAAATGTTCTCGGACGGTTCCTCGTACTTGTTTTCCATACCCGATGCTACCCAAAAGAAAATAACAGCAATAAACATACAAGCAAGGGATGATGCACAATCAGTCATGATGTGTGACCAAGTTTAAATATGCACTGCATGGCAAGCACAACAAACAGATACTACACATTAAGTGAAGTTCAATATGAATGGGTCGCATCTTGACAAAACTCCACATTAGATTTATTTTGTTCACTCTTATTTATTTACATGGCAACTTTAAATGTTTTTATCACGTCAAGAGGTGAAGCATAAACAATTACATCATCTAGGCATTTTAAATGAGGCCGGAAGCATCATATAACATTTCCGAAACGACCCCATATGCAAATTATAAATTTGGTCCATAACTGTAATAAACATATTTTATTTTTATTAAACAGAAAAAATAAATTGCACCATGTTGTTCCACACATTTACTAATCAATTTGCATATATAATTCATTTGAATCGGAGTTACCGTGCAATAGCTATGAATTAAACCATTTTAACCGTGGCATTGATGCACATTAAATACAAACAACATCTCAGACATTTTTAACATGCATGAAAGGTGCATGATGTGAAACTACAAAAGATTCTAGGCATTTTACATACTTAGCTCATTTACAATGAAGTCGTGGATAAAAATCCATGCATGTTCAATGTTGCAACATCTTTAACAAAATATGTCATTCATCATGAAGCACTTCAACCAGGAAAAAACAATATCTAAACAATTTAAGGTAGGAGTGGAATTTGTATGAACAGAAAGTGGATCAAAATCTGAGCATTATTCATATACAATATGTTTTTACATAATGAAAGGTTGCTCTTATATGGATTCACAAAATACAATGAAAATCTGGCAACTTCTGTATGAGTAAGAAAAAGAGAAAAACAACACATACAAAAGATGTAGAGGCAACGACTTGAACCCTGGTCTACAGGATGGGGGACAAAAGCTGTGAATTGAGTTGTGTTGCAATAGGGCAGACTGCGGATGAAAGGGGGACAAGAGGTGATTCTCTAGAGGCGCAAAATGCAGAATTAAAAGAAGTGCGGCCATGGGATTTGATACCTAGTCGCTGGTGTGCTAACTAGTTGGACCAACCAGTAGGACATGAAGTAATTTCGTCTAGATTTGGAAGGTCCAATCTACCTGAGTAATCAGCTCTCGCTAACCTGATCAAAAACAGCAGAACAAAAAGCCCCTAGCGTGGAACAAAACCAAAATAGGGTTGGCTGGGTTTCGAACACAGTACCTACAGGATGAACTCGAGAGAGCTAACCACTACGTTGCACTCTAATTTGAAATGAAAACGGGACGCACTACACATCAGCAACAGCTTGACCAGAAGCCTAACGAAACTCAAGAAAAGTGCAGCTCTGTTCATGGAACAAGAAAACAAAACAAGTACAGGGGAGAGCTGGGATTTGATCTCCAGACCCCTTTGGCAACAAATCGCTGGGTTAACCATCTCGAACCGAACTGGGCTTGTGTTGCTACAACAGGTCAGTTTCACTTGAACTAAATGAGGCAAAGGATCTTAAATCCAAACGAAATAGCAAAAGGGTGCAAACAAGGAGCCATGGCTCGCCGTAGGTGCTGCGTGCGTGAGTGTGAGAGTGCGTGTGATGTGTGGACGTCCTCGCGCAAGAGCACTCCACGGCCGCGAAAGAAACACAACAGCTCTACACGAGCTCCTTCATGGCGGCCAGATTCGGACGCGACGGTATTCGATGGCTATGGCAACAGAATCAAGCAGGAGAGGGGATGGGTCAAGCAGCGGCTCACCGAGGTCCCATAGGACATGGAGATGTGGTCTGGGAGGCGATGGAGAAGTCGGCGAAGCCTGCTGCGGCAGCGAGGGTGCTCTCGGTTTGCGAGGATGACAACGACGGGGCCGATGACATGGAGAAGCTCCCATCCGTCTGACGCAGGGAATCGGTCGAGGACGTATCCGGGGTACTGAAAGGCATGACATAGAAGCGGAGGAAGCTGGCCGGTGGCGAGGACGAAGACGACGATTTGCGGCGCTGCACTGATGCTCTCTAAAACTCTCTGAATTCTCTCTGTCTCTCTCTTTGAAACTTACCAGGAAAAACAAGGGGAAGGGAAGAGAGGTGGCGACGGCGCGAGGGAAAGAGGAAACCCTAGAAGGGGGTTGCGGCTATAAAGGGGCGCGGAGGAACGGCGGCCTCGACATCTGTGAGGAGCTCACGGCGCCTGGAGCTGGCGCTCTCTCTCTCTCTCTCTCTATGAACTCTCATGGAGAGAGACAGGGCAGATAGCCGGTAGGCTGGCTGGGCTGGGAAAGGAAGAGGCCCAAGTGAGCTGCGCTATGGAGGTAGTTTGATTTTTTTTCCTTTTGTTTCTCCCTGCTATTTATTTAAATGAAACAGCAAAAGGGAAAAACAAAATGGGAGGTCTGGGGGAGAGTCTGGAGACATGCAAATATATCTGGGACTCTGATATTTTGCTCCATTTGATAAAATTGCTTTGGCAATTTTTTAGAGACTAAAAAATTATGCAAGTAGGCAATTAATTCATAACTTGGATAATTTATTAGTCCAACCAAAACAACTTCAAATGAGCTGAAATTTTGAGGAGAGAGTATTGACATGTTGTAGGATTGATAGGAAAAGGGTGAACATTTTTCTGGGACAGAAAAGTGTCACCAAGAAACTAAAGGGATAAGAAGAAGTGGAAATTTGACGTCTTGATGTTTGAAACTTGAGGAAGAGCTTGAGGTTGATGCATACATGGAATATAGGGGCACACTCATACAAACATAACAAAAGAACAAGATCACCATGACATGATGATATGATGCATGATGCAAACAAACAATTAACAAGAGACACATCCACAACAATAATTAGCATGCAATAAGGCAAATCTCGTGACGATGGAAACAACAAGAAAATAAATGACAACACCAGGTTGATCAAGATGCATGATGAAACAATATGACTCATTGTCACATGGTAATAACTCATGAACATAAGGTAACCATGGCATGCAAAAAATGCAAAACACAAAAAACAAAATATGGTCATGAGTTGATGTGATGATGATGTGCATGGTGCAACAACACAAGACAAACATAGCATCCACTCCGTAAGACGGTCTCAAGAATATGGTTACAAGCTTGGGTTACACTTGTGTTGTTACAAAAACCTCCCTAGTGCAACTCGGTGCAACCAACACCAAAATCTCGGTTTCACCGATGCCTAGGGTTGATCTGGTTTTCCCATGCCGGTAACATAGATTCCATAATCTCGGCTTCACCGAGTTTCCCTGTCAAATGATAGTTGAGGAACTCAGTGGCACCGATATTTTTGAGCCGGTGTCACCGACAGCGAAGGGTATATAATCTAGCGGACCCGGCCTTTGAAATTGATTCTTCTAACGTCCGTTTCCTCAAACACTAGCTATCACGCCCAAACCCCTAGTCATCGCCCCCCATGTGCCCTCACCACTGGGATCCTCTCCGTCGACGGTAATCGTCACCGCCATCGCCGTTGTAGTGAAGCCATCACCGAACTAGGGTATGGTTTCGACCCCTTCTTGCACCCCTTTATCAACTTATTGCGCATTAGGGTTGCCCCATCTATAAGCCACAGTTTGAAATCAATCTAATCCACAACAAGCTACATTATATTAGAGAACAAGGAATTCTTAGGTCTGACCTTTCGCAAAGCGCATCTTAATGCCACCGAGTTGTAAAAGTCGGTTCTACCGATGTCGTTTTTAGTGTTACCGAGAATAGCTTCGGTGAGACCGAGTATTTCTTTTCAGTGAAACCGAAACGACTTCCAAGTCTCTATTAAGGCAAGTTGTCAGTCTCGGTGGCTCCGAAAAGATGAACTCGGTGCAATTGACATTCTATTTGCAGAAGTTCACAACTAAGATTCTAAGTTCAATTTTTTTTAAATCATCTATGTTTTGTGATGCTCAACCTAGGAATTTGTCCCATCCATCCATCTTTTCCCCGTCACCGCCACCTTGTTTTCCAGATCCAACCAACCATATGTTGCTCCTCAATTTCCACATCGAACGAACCAAACATGTCCATCTCCAGCGCCACCGATTAACACAACCGGAGAGCGCCGCCCGCAACCTCTCCTCGATCCATCTCATCCCTTGAGCCTCTTCATGCTCTGCCGAACCCCTGCCTCCTCTGCACGAGTGCCCTAGTGCGCCCGTCCTCGTAGCCCGCTCCAGGAGCTCCTCGTCTTGCGCCCCTCCTCACGCCGGCCACCCGCGTCGCCGTCGGTGACCAGCACGACCACCTGGCCAGCCGCCCATCATCCTCTCCATTCTCTTCTTCCTTCCATCTCTCTCCCCTAACTTTGGGCCGTCATCGTTTTCTTTGCAGGAGCCGCCGCTGCCAACATGACTCGTTGGCCGTCGTCCCTGGGAATGGACCCCATCTCGTGGGATCCGCCCATTCCTATCGAGATCTGCATAGTCTCCCACTCATCTCGTTTCTATGAACAGCAACTCTGCCCCGACACCATGGCCGTCCTTTTCTGCCAAGTCATGGCCGCCTCGACCATGCCATCCATGAGCTTGTTGACGTTCTCAGTTGTCCTCGTGCCGTCTGCCGTCAAGACCGGTTGATCCTCCTGTTTCCCCATGCCCAACCTCCTTGCCTCATCCCTGGGCCGGAAGTCATCCCTTGTCACCCGTCCTGCGCCCCTGCATCGAGCGCCATGACCGCCTCTTGTGTTGCGACGAGGACGAGGGGTCGCTCATGCGTTGACTGCACGCGCGTGGGCCACCAGGCAACGCCAGCCCAAATTGCACCAGCCACTCCAAGGCCTGGCCGCCTCTGTTGCCTGCACCTCCAGCCCGACCACGCTCCAACTGCTCCGATGACCATGGTGAGCAGCGACCCTCCTATCCCTCACCCTGCATCAATAGGCTATGTTGTGCCCACCAGATTTGGTCGATTAGTGTTTTTTTCCTGTCGATATTGGCGAATTCATCTATTTACCCAGATATTAGCAGTTTACACAAAGAACCTCAATCTTCGTGCATATAATAACAAATTAACCGTGCATTGGATTAAAATGATTATATATGTAAACTGCTTAGAATGTTGTGTAGATTCATAATATGCAACTCCCGCCTGTGTTAAAAAAATGTGTTTGCATTAATTTTGCACAAATGACATGTCTAAACTGTTTAATTCATAACTGAATAACCGTAGCTCCGAATTAAATAAATTACATATGTAAGTTGACTAGAAAAATGTATAGAACCATAAGACCCACTCACTTATGCTGTTTAACAACTTTAAAATTATGTTTAGGAAAGAACAGTACCAAATTCGAAATTTGCATGTGGGGAACATTCAGAATTGTTATGTGTTGTTTACGGCCTCATTTAAATTTCCTATATAGATAATTTAATTATGCTTCACGTCTTGCCATGATTAACAACATTTAATCTTGCCATGTAAATAATGAAAGTGGACTAAATAAATCGAATGTGGAGTCTTGTCAATATGCAACTCGTTGCATGTTGAGCTTCATTTAAAGTGTACTGTACTGGTGTTGTTTGTTGCATCTTGCCATGCCTATTTAAACTCAACATGCGTCATACTTGGTTGTGCAACATGTCATGATTATGCTTGTGTATTTACCATGTGTTGTTTCTTTTGGGAATTGCTTCTTCCCTCTAGAGTTCCGATCCGTTTTGAAGTGTGAGGATTCGTTTGACTAAGCTCGTTCGCCTACTTTATGGATTCGATCTTCTTCCAAGCGGGATTTCAGACAAGATGATCATTACCCTGGATACCACTACCATCATTGCTATGTTAGTGTCTCAATTCTATCGCTATGTCTTGCCACCTACCACTTGTTTGTCAAGCCTCCCAACATGCCATGATAAGCCTCTAACCCTTCACATCCTATCAAACCGTTGTTTGTCCAAGTTACTGCTTGCTCATACCCTATTTTAGCTTTGCTAATTGCAGGTGCTGGTGGTTCCACGTGATACGGTGGATATCCTGAGATATCACATTATTCTTACTATTTGATTTAATATGCTAGGCTGTGAATTGAGTTGTGTTACAATAGGGCCCACATCTAGCCCACATCCAGGATGTGTTGATGTTTACGAGTATATGTTGTTGTCATGAAGTGTTGTTGTTTATACATTATTATTATATGTTGTTATTTATGACTATATAATACTCGAATTAATGTGTTGGAAATCTGGATAATTTTACCCGCGGGTACCCATTTACCCTGATGGGTGACGGGAATGGGCAAAAATTGTACCCGTCGACGGGTGTGGGTACGGGTGATGGGTAAGGTTTCGAAGGGTAAGGGTATGGGATGACTCCACCCGTACCCAAACCCGGGGGATGCCATCCCTAGAAACGCGAGTGATTGGAAGGTAGAGGGAAGCGCCAGCCAAAAGTAATCACACCGGCTGCATGCATGCGCTTATTTCTTGTTTACTGTGCTGCAGCCCGGAGATAGCAGTAGGGTCCGCTCTACTCTCTCTCTCTCCCGTTCTCATTCCTCTACATAGGATTTCGCTTACATAGAACACCTTATAGCCTGCTGACAAGTACCTATTATACTTGTTTTAAGGAAACAAACAGTGTGCTCAATTACATCCCTTTAAATTAACTATGCTTCTAATTAGAGTTTTCTACTCCTGTTGATATGTTTAATTTTAGATTTTCTCACAATTTTGACAAGGTTAAGGATAGTATTGATTTGGTTCACGATTTTAGTTGGGTCAATGATTTCTTAAATTAATTGACGGCAACCTATCTATTTAAATACATTAGTCTCACGCACTTTTTTACATCTTGGTAAAAAAAGAAACGTGAATGTGTCACATTGTAGCACCCATATAATACATGCGGTCACAAAAGAAAGAAATTTATACACTTATACGCGAGCTTATTAGTATACAACACATAATCATACTGTTAGGAAGACCCATCAAAACATTGTAACAAAAGAAAGTACACACTATCATCCCCTTCAAGCACCAAACCAAATAAACAAATAATGTGAATCCCATCAGTGGTGGATTTAAAGTTACCCGGGGCAATTTTTTAAATGAAATAAAAAATTGAAAGCACAATACAATCAAAAATTAAAATCAATTAAATACGCATTCAGACAAGATGATCAACGCAATGAATTTTTCAAAGTTGTTTCACTCTTAAGAATTACTAGGTGAAAGTATATAACACAAAAAATTATATAAAGTCCAAGTTCCGAGCATTAGCCAACGTAACAACAAAATAAAGAATGATAGAACAGCATAGGAGAATACTAGGAGATAGCCAACACATGCTCCTTGTTGTCTTTGTTGGCTGCTCGCTTGCTGTTATGATCCGAGCGTGTGGCCATGGCGAATCCGTCTCCTGTGCGGTGGCATCGAGAACAGGCGGGCTGGCTTCTCCTTTTTCATCCAGCAGTGGAGGGCACCGCGTCAAGGACGTGGGGAGGAAAGGACGTGTGACTGCGTGAGGTGTGAGGATCAGCTGCATGATCGTTCGGATAGGAGGCTGCCTAGAGAAGCTAATGGGGTCGCCTAATTTTTAACTAATGAGATTTTGGCTTAGAACCCGAAATTCGGAAGCTGGCTGGAAGCCCAATCAAACACCCTCGCAAAGTGTTAAATTAGAACAATTCCAACCGCGCGATCCATTTCATTCGTGCGTGTCCATTTGGTTCGCCGCGAACAGAAGACAAGGCCCAACGTGCCAACCCAAGCAGACGCACGTCCACTTTTTGTCCGTCTGTGGACCATTCCAGGCCTATATTTGGGTCGCATTTGCATTGGTGCGGACACGAAGCGGCCACGCGCCTCGTTCGCGTGCTCTTTCCTCGGGCACGCCCGTCAGCGACACAGTCTCTCCCTTTTTATCCCCTTTCCCACCATTCGTCGTCAAGTGCACAAACCCTAGGTTAGCGCCCACTTCCCGGCCACCTTGCTCTCCAGCCCCCTCCCTCCTCCACCCAACAGCACATCCACCAGTGGGGTGCCTCCTTCATGCCGGTAAGAAGGTCGAGTGCTAGATCTGCGGCGGCGGCGGTGAGATTTGGCACATCTTGTCGGCGAGATTTGGTGAATCCGGCCGGCGGTGGACTACGCTTGCCATGGATTGGCCTGGTACCAGTCCGTCTAGTTTGGGCAATGCCACGGTCCCTCATGCAGACATTCAATCCGCCTCTAGCCGTTCGGAACTGCACCGTCGTCGGACCGCCGACAAAGCCACGGCCGGCCGCGAGGACAAGATTTGGGTCCGCCCGTTTGTACTCATAGCGAAGAATTGGTAAACAAATGTATATGTTGGAATGCATTTGATGAAATAAAAATAGCATCCAAATTCCCCAAAAAAATGTGATAAAAATGGTTGACGGCCGACCATGAGGACAAGATTTGGGTCTTCCCGTTGGGTGCGGCCGACCCATTTACAAAAGGGGGTGGACATACAAGGCCAAATGGACAAAACACGGACAAAGCACGCGTCTATTTGGGTCGCATGGTTGGAGTAGCTCTTGTTAGTCTGCGCCGACCCATTTTTTGTCCGCGCAACAAGCTTGCAGCCATTTTTAACATTTTTGTTACATATGTTAAAATAAAAATACAAATAAACTGAAACCCTTGGTTCAAGAACCACATAGTTAAATAAAAATACAATTACTGCATAGTTCAAGAACCACATAAGTATTTCATAGTTTACAATCCTAATAAACATGATATTGTCTCAAATACATGTAAAAGGAAAGATTGCCTATACATTTATTGGTTGCCGACATGAATCCACATATGCTCAACTAAATCATTTTGCAGCTGCACGTGAGTTTTCCAATCACGTATCTTATGATGAAACTCGACAAAGTGTGCAAACGTCGCCCCGTCTACATGCTCAAGCTCAACATTGTCACCCTGAAACTGAAACCCTTGATCACAGAGACGTTTTGGATGCTCATCCTCTACGATCATGTTGTGCATGATCACACAAGTTGTCATCACCTGCCACAACTTTTTGATGCTCCAAGTTCTAGTAGGGTACCGAACGATGCCAAATCAACATTGAAGAATGCCAAAAGCACGCTCTACATCTTTGCGAACACTCTCTTGCTCTTGGGCCAAAAAATTCTATTCTCTTCTATAGGTTTGGAGATTGTCTGCACAAGAATAGACGACTTTGGATAGATACTGTTAGCTAGATAGTCTTCATTGGTGTATTAATGGCCATTGATCTCAACATTAACCTTCGACCAATTGCCTTCTGCCATCCTAGCAAACACCAGAGAGCGCTGGAGCACATTGATATCGTTGTGAGATTGTAACAACCAGAGACCAACGCTCTAGAAGATTCCCACTTTATTTTGCTATCACCGTGTGATTTATTTGGTTGTCACATTCATCATCGCATCATTCACATCATCTACATAGCATCGGCACTCCGTTGCCGTCATTTTTCAAGACTTGCATCTGTTCATAGCTGTCGGTTCTCTCTGTTCTCGTTGTTGGTCGTTTTGTGACCAACCACACATGCACGCGTCCGTGGCATCGTTAAAAATGTTGTTTCTAAAAGTGCATATAAAATATCCTTGGATTCGGTCGAAAGTTGGTGTGCGGCCTTAATATAGAGTAGGTAGACCGCCTGCCAAATTTCGTCCCATTCCAAGGTCGTTCGATACCCGGACCGCTAAACCTATAGCGGCACTAGGGTCGGTAAATCGTCGGACGTTTTCCGTGTTTCAAATTGTTGTCGGGCTGCTCATTGCTCCTTCTCTTCTTGGCCCAACCCCACTACACAGCCCACCTAGCCCAGCCTAGCCCCTAGCCATCATCAGAGCCGTCCGACCGCGATCCTACGATCCGAAATCGAAAAAAATGCTAACCCTAGCCCCATTTTGTTATAAATAGACCCCTAACCATCCAAATTGGGCAACCCTAATCCCCACTTCATTTTCCATGCATACCCGAACCCCAACCGCCACCTAGCCGCATCCACTCCCCTCCGCCGCGCGGGCCCGTGAGCCCAGATCCGGCCCGCCGGACCCGAAGCCGCCGCCGCCCGCAACCAATGCCCCGCGTCTCCTGGGAGCCGCTCCTCCCGAGCGCCCCCCCCCATGGCATCCCGCCGCGCTGCCTCGCTGGACCACCACCGACTGGCCATCGGAGAGCCAGCGGACGCAGCCCCCCCCCCTCGCCGGGGTTGACCCCCCCTACCCGTGCCTCTCTCATCCTTCTCCGTTTCTCGCCCTCTCTGTCCCTCCCACTCTGCAGATTGCTTGGAGCTCCGCCGACAGCCCCGACCGCACATTTGCTTCGACCTGACTAGAAATGGGACCCCACCGGCCTATCATGCTCGTATCCGGTCGACGCTTGTGCCCCTAGATCTTGTGAGTCCTCGCCGTTCCCATGACCTTCCCCAACCATCATAGCCGCCTTCCTCCTACTGTTCGTGCGGGGACGAGGAGGACGACCACCTCGCGTCCTCATCGCCTCGCCCACTCGCACCATGTGGGACGGCCTCCCAGTGCGAGGCCTAGCTCCTCCTGCGTGCGCTCGCCTCCAGACCGGCTCAAGCCAGCGCCAAGGCCCAGTCACCCCGCGTTCGGCCTGCCTAGCCTCCCAATGACCTAGGCTGAGCCCACTAGGTGAGGAGCCCATCTCGCCTATTCCCTGCCCAGAGTGTCGTTTAATTAACCTGTGCCCATGTCTTTGTCTGGACCAGCCTGTGTGGATTCGGACCATGTTTTTTACCTAGTGGAAGGATTTATCCATTAAACAGGACATGTGTAATTACAGAAAAATGCCATATTTTAAAATGCTAATAATTAATTAACCATGCATCGGATTAAAATATTTTATAGATGAAAAATGTGTAGAATTGTGTGTAGATTAATTATATCCCACATTCATCCATGTTTAAAAATGTTTAATTTGTTGTTTGTATTAATTTGCATACATAACTTGCTAAAATGATTTATGCCATAATCATGCAAAATTGTTATGTCATTTTTTAAAATGTAAACACCCACATATTGTATATGTTTTTGGTGTAGAAAAATCCATTGAATCCATCTGTGCTATTAGTTTTGTCACTCGAGTAAGTTTGTGTGCATGTTATTTTATTGTGATGCCCTTTTGTTATTTTCGTGTGATTAAATCTATGCATCATATGAATTATTTTTGAACATGAGATATGCCCTTTGACATGTGCACTAGCCCTTGGTATTTTTGTTTGTCATGATAATCCATGTTTAGGTGTTATTATCTTGTTGCCAACACTCTATAAAACTGTTGCTGTTTTGATATGCGCAAAATAATTCTAAGTCTGGAATCTATTATATTTTGTTGTCATGTTGCCATGTGATTAGCTATTGATCTAGGTCTACTTTGAGTTTGCCACCATGGAATGTTTTGTTAAGAATGTTATCCTCTGTCATGTTGTGCCATTTTGTTGCATTTATAGGATTGGCATCATAGATATTTCTGTTTTCAAACATGTCAACTTGTTAAAAACGGATGCATGTGTCTACTCTAATTTTCACTAAGTTTGAGAAGCTGATTATTTCAAATTGCCATGTTGTGTTGATGATATCCATGTTTTTGTGCATAATTAGATCTTGCCACTATGGAGTGAAATGCAGTCTATCATTTCCTCTACCATACTATAAATTTGTATGCCATGATATGCCCTATAGCATATAGATTTATTGTTGCCAATATGCTTTCAGAAAAAACTGCTCTATTGAAAGTTGTCATTTTCACTAAATCCTAATATGCTATATTTTATAGCCGTCTTGTGAGCTAATTTCCTATTGATCCATGCCTCTACTCAATTTGCTGGTCTGAGATAAATTGTTGTGCATCATCTAGACTACATCACCATGTATTTGTTGTGCAGTTTAGGTGGTTGTAGCTTGTTAATTTGTGGATTGCAATATGCTACGTTGTTGTTTCTGGGCAGATTATAACTAAACCATGTGTTGCTTGTTGTGGTTGAACCGTTGCTCCATTTTGAACATCCCATATATGAAACTTGCTTAGAATATCATGTAGCTTCATAATATCTTTTTGCATCCATGGTTTGGAATGTTTGTGGTTGTTGTTTGCATGCATTTTGCATTCATGGCATATTCATCTTGTGTTTGTCATATCTTTTAGACCGTAGCTCCGTTTTAAATAATCTATATATGTAAATGGCCTAGAATGACGAGTAGAATCACATTGTGCATTTTGTTTTCCTGTTTAACAAATACTATATTTTGTTTCCGACCTCATTTAAGATGTCTAGATATATAGTTTATTTATGCTTCACCTCTTGCCATGTTTAACAACCTTTAATATTGTCATGTACCTAAAAGGGAATAAACGAAGTAATTCAAATGTGGAGTTTCGTCAATATTCAACTCGTTGCATATTGAACTTCACGTAATGTGTAGTATTTGATTGTTGTGATTGTCGTGCTCTGCATATTTAAACCGGACATGCATCATATTTGATTGCACATCATGTTCTGCATATGTTGTGGTGTTTATCATGTGGTGATTCTTTATTTTCAGATTGCTTCTTCTCTATAGAGTTTCAAAAGCGTACGAAGTGTGAGGATTCGTTCGACTACGTCGTTCGTCTACTTCACGGATTCATTGTTTTTCCAAGCGGGATCTCAGGTAAGATGACCATTTCCTTGGATACCACTACTATCATTGCTATGCTAGTTGTCTTGCTTCTACCTCTATGTATCGCTACCTACCACTTGTAGGTCAAGCCTCCTAACATTGGCATGAAAAGCCTCTAACCCCCTCCACGTCCCAGCAAACCATTGTTTGTCTATGTTATCGCTTGCTCAGCCCTTCTTATAGCATTTGTAGTTGCATGTGCAAGTTTCTTCCATGTGGCAACATGGATATTTTCTTGAGATATCACAATATTATTGCTATTTAATTTAATGCACAAATATACTTTGTAAAAGTTGGAAGGCTTGGTATTTTGCTCAGTGTTTTGTCCACTTTTGCCGCCCTAGTTACTTTTGTATCGGCGTTATGTTCCATACTGAGCGCTGCAAACATGCTTGGGGTTATTATGGGAACCCCCTTGATTTTCGTTTTGGGATAAAACTCTTCTAGCAAGTCGCAACATTGGTACTCCATTTTCCTAATAAGTAATAAATTCGCATAGAAACCCACTGACACCCGCGGATAATTAATCAAAAACCCGAGCCAGTGCTCCTCATGGGTGTTGGTCCAAAATAGAGCATTGTGTGGGGCTACCCCGGGGCAACTCGGGTGATTTCTATCAGGCCACTATACACTAGCACATCTATCAGGCCACTATACACTAGCTCATATGGTCGTGTCTTGAGAACAAGATACGCGACTCCTATCGGGTTCGTCGACACGTCAGGTGGCCTTGTTGGATTTGATTTACCTTTCTCGAACGTCTTGTGCACGGGATTCTGAGGATACTTTGGGATATCTCGAGATTGAGGTTTTCCACCGAAATTGCGAGGCTACTATGGTCTACCTCGTGGTTGAGGTTTTCCACACAGCGTGTGGCTAGTTTGTGATGGATGAATTGGAGCACCCCTGTAGGGTTAAATCTTTTCAAGAAGTCGTGCCCGTGGGTATGTGGCAAATTGGAAATTTGTTTAACATCCGGTCACACAAAACTTGAAGTAAACTCAAATAAAATACACCAACTGTATGTGTAACTGTGACTGTCTCTACTCGTGAGTTCTTAACCAAGAGAGAACACGGTGGGGTTATTTTTGACTCGTAAGTAGGTGTTCAGGATCACTTAGTGATCATTACTAGTTCATGTCCATTTATGCGTAGATCACCCTTCTTATTCTTGTACTTGAAAGTTAGCCACTCAAATAAATGCTTAGTGCTTGCTGCAGCCTCACCACTTAACCATGCCTCACCCATTAAGCTTTGCTAGTCTTGATACCATTGGAAATGAGATTGTTTTGTCCCCGTGGCTCACAAATTACTACAACAACAGTTGCAAGTACAGGTAATGCGATTATTTGACGTGAGCGTGATGCCTATTTGATTTGGAGTTCTTCTTCTTCTTTATCAATCTAGGATGGGTTCCAGGCCAACAGCCTGGGATAGCAAGGATTATGTCGTTTTTATCGTTTGATTTCATCCATAGTCGTACCATGCTCTTATCTATGATGAATGGATATATTATTGTATTGATGTGATCATGATTTAGCTTGTGGCGAGTGTAAGACAATTCCATATACTCATCTCTTCTTTACATGTACTTGTAATGATATTCATTCTTGCAAAATGACGAGATGCGCTTCTATCCCTGTCGAGGCCCTCGAGCCAAAATAAGGATAGGATCGCATATTGGGCATTACAAGTTGGTATCAGAGCAGTAACGACCTAGGATCCCCCTTGATTGATCAAACTTGGCCGAGTCGAGTCTAGTGGAAAACTATTTTGAGTCTAGTTATATATTGGAGAGTATGATTCTTTTTACTCATCTTCCCTGCTCTCGTGAGGAATCCTGACGTGGGAATTTTAATTCTATCCCTCTTCTCACTAAAAAAATCAGGATCACGCGAGTATTTTGGAACCTCTACGATATTGTTGTGAGCGGGATTTTGTTCTTGGTGTCTCCTATTTCCAGGGAGTAGAGCTCCAGGGGTTTCTTTTCACACTCGCTATCATTTAGTTTCCTTAGTATCTCAGGACGAAGATGTTCAAAATTGCTTCAATACTCTTTGTGGCAAGAGAAGTTTGGCATCACCTAGTACTGGGAGAGTGTCCAGGTGTACTGCCATAATTAGTATCGTTGTGATTACGAGGGTGTGAGGTAGATGAGTTTTTGAGGTTTCTCTAGTTTTGTGTTGATGGATGTGATACACTGGATGGGTAGTATTATTGCTAGGAGTTGGGTGATTTATTCAGTAATTACTCCATGTATCCGTTGGACCAAATTGCATAACCAGAAAAAATTTGGGAGTTCTTAGGTGGGAATTCAAGTAGTTACCTAGGACTATCCTTCCAACAAATGCATAATGGACTATGTATTTGTTTCCGGATAATTTGCAAGCTTAATCCTTGGTTTTGTTGGAATATGGTAATTCGAGTTGCTTCGATGTCAAGAGGTGATTTCATATCTTTTCTAAGTTATGTTCTCGTATTTTTGTGGGAGTGCCAATCCTTTTGATCAATCAGTTTGTCATGTCAATTTCTTTCTATCTGGAGTATTTCTCTTCAAGATAATTCAATCCTCTCCAATATTTGCAAGATCTATCCTCATGTTTATTTTCGGAGTTCTTTTTGTTTTCCTGCCCGCCCGCCCTTTTTCTTCAACGATTAAATTATCGTCTAAGTGCCTTTATATTCATGTGATGCTTCTGCTTTCTTTTCTTCCATATTGTATTCGTTGTTTCTTGTGGAGATTCTCGGAAGTTTCAGTTTCAATATCTATCAGCATATCCTTTGTTTGCCTTGCTATTCTTCTTCGGTGAATTCAATTCAACCTCTCGGTGTTCATCATACCATTTTCATTCGTTAAATGTTTTTCATCTCAGAAGTTCTTATCCAAGCCTCTCTTGTTTAGTCATCTCTCTTTGTTCTATCCGGAGTGGCAAGATATCTCATAATACTTTCAATTACATTCAAATCATTTCAAATTATTTTGAGGCTCTCATCTCATCAAGCTTTATTTTGTTCTGGTGCAATCTCTGTTCCTAAGCAGCCAATTCAACGGTAGTTTTCTTTGAGTGGGCTCATAACCCATAGGTTTTTTCCAGGATCTGACCTGGCTCTTCCAATCTTTTTGAAGATGTCCTCAACTTCTTTTCAAATGTGATGTAAGAATGAACTTCATTAGTCATATTGCTTCTCGAAGATCGCTACTAAATCTTTTTCATCACTGCTTCAACCTTTCTTTCTTCATTATTGTGGAGTGTCTCAACAATTCATCTTGTTATTTCTCGTCATCATTCTCAGCGTTGAAGACCCAAGAAGAGTTTCTCTTAAATCCTTATCCGTTCTCTTCAAAAATTCCCTGCTCAAACTTCATGGTATCTGATAAGTCTCCGTTGTATCTACTTTTCCTAACACTTTTGCTCTTGTTTTGGACTCTAATTTGCATGATCCGCATGAAACTAACCCGGACTGGCGTTGTTTTTAGCAGAACTACCATGGTCTTGTTTTTGTGCAGAAATAAAAGTTCTCGGAATTGGACAAAACTTTTAGAGATTTATTTTAGAATAAATAAAAAATACTGGAGCCAAGAACCACCGGAGGGGGGCCTGGGTGCCCATAAGACACCAGGGCGCGCCAGCCCCCTCCCCCCAGGCGCGCCGTGGTGGGTTGTGGTCACCTCCTAGCCCACGTGACCCTAATTCCGGTAGTATAAATTCCTATTTTCGGAGAGAAAAACCAGAGAGGAAGTTTTATCGTGTTTCACGAGACAAAGACGCCACCACTTCATGTTCCTCATCAAGAGGCCAGATCTGGAGCCCGTTTGGGGCTCCGGAGACGGGAATCTTCTATATTCATAATCATCAACCCTCCTTCATCACCAATTCCATGATGCTCCCCACCGGGAGTGAGTAATTCCTTCGTAGTCTTTCTTGTTGGTGAGGAGTTGGATGAGATTCATCATGTAATCGAGTTAGTTTTGTTAGGGCTTGATCCCTAGTATCCACTATGTTCTTAGATTGATGTTTCTATGACTTTGCCATCCTTAATGCTTGTCACTAGGGCCCGAGTGCATGATTTCAGATCTGAACCATTTATGTTATCACCATTGTATATATGTTCTTGATCCGATCTTGTTAGTCCTATGCACCTATTATGTGTTATGATCCGTAAACCCCAAACTGACAATAGTTGGGATACTTTCCGGTGATGACCGTAATTTGAGGATTTCATGTACTTACTATGTGTTAATGCTTTGTTCCGATTCTCTATTAAAAGGAGGCCTTAATATCCCTTAGTTTCCTTATGGACCCCGTTGCCACGGGAGGCTAGGACAAAAGATGTCATGCAAGTTCTTTTCCAGAAGCACGTATGACTATTTACGGAATACATGCCTACATTATATTTATGAACTAGAGCTAGTTCTATGTCGCCCTAGGTTATGACTGTTATATGATGAATATCGTCCAACAAATTCTCCGATTCAGTGCCTATGAGTTTTACATGTATTGTTCTTGCTAAGTTTCTACTTCTGCTATCCCTGTTACACTTCCTACAAAACCATTTCTACCACTGTTACCGTTACTACTATTGTTACCACTGCTATGAAACTATCATGTTACTGTGCTACTGATCACTTTGATGCAGATATTTAATCTCCAGGTGTGGTTGGATTGATAACTCAACTGCTAATACTTGCAAATAATCTTTGGCTCCCCTTGTGTCGAATCTATAAATTTGGGTTGAATACTATACCCTTGAAAACTGTTGTGATGCCCTATACTTGTGGGTTTTCAAGACCTTTTTTTGGCACTGTTGCCGGGGAGCATATCTATATTTGCTGAGTCACTTGGGATTCATGTCAATTTATCATAATATCTAGGACACAAGAACCAAGATCATTCCCTCTAAGACGAGGGGAGGTATGGATTTTCCATCACACTCTGCACTTGATTCACCTTCTGTTATGAGTAGACTTGCGACACCACCACATGCTATTGATCCTGATATGTCGCAAGTTATTGATGATGCTACTTCTTCTATGAATTATTCTTATGATGACGCTAGTACCTTGTCAGATGATACTGTGCCACTAGGTGAATTTCTTGATGAACAAATTTCTACATCTAAAGAGAATGAAATTATTGAAACTATTGAAACTGATGAAGTCCTTGAAACTGAGAATTAAGAAATGCCTATTAGACCTAGCTCTCCTATATTTGAATTGTCTAATATACCTGAGGGTTATGTTATGGATGGAGAAGTAGCTAAAGATATCCTTGCTTGTAAGGTTAGAGATGATCTTAAGAAATTACTATGAAAGTATAGAGAAAAGGCTTTGAATGTTAGAATGAAATGTGATCCTAAGTTTTCTACTTCACCTATCTTTGTTACCGATAAGGATTATGAATTCTCTGTCGACCCAGAGTTAATTACTTTGGTTGAATATGATCCTTTTCATGGCTATGAAACTGAAACTACAGTGGCACATCTTACTAAGTTGAATGATATAGCCACCCTTTTTGCTCATGATGAGAAGATTCACTACTACTATATTCTCAAATTATTTCTGTTCTCATTAAAGGGTTATGCTAAGATATGGTAAAATACTCTTGCTCCTGGTTGTGTGCGTAGTCCCCAGGATATGATTTACTACTTCTCTGAAAAATATTTTCCTTCTCATAAGAAACAAGTTGCCTTATAGGAAATATTTATCATTGTGCAAATTCAAGAACAGAGTCTCCCACAAGCTTGGGGGAGGATTCTCCAATTGCTTAATCCTTTGCCTGATCACCCTCTTAAGAAAATTGAAATACTTGATATCTTCTATAATGGACTATCTCGTGCTTCTAGGGAGTTCCTAGATAGTTGTGATGGTTGTGTTTTCAGGAAACGAATTGTTGAACAAGCTGAGGAAGTATTGAATAATATAAGGAAGAATTATGATGATTGGACTCTCCCTAAACCGCCACCTAAACCAACTCCGAAGAAGAGGGGTATCTTATTTCTCAGTCCTGAATATATGCACGAGGCAAAGAAATGTATGAAGGAAAAAGGTATTAAAGTTGATGATGTTAAGAATTTACCACCTATTAAATAAATGCATGTCCTTGACACACCACCACCTCCACATGCGGTAGAGGTAAATTATTTAATAAAGTTTGATGAAGGTGACATCCCTTACAATAAACATCCTAGTCAATGCTTATATGAGTTTGATAAATATATTCGGAAACAAGACACTTCTATGCAAATGTTCTGAAACAAGTGAAATATAATTCTAATATGATTGCTCTCTTGAGTGACTTGTTATTTAGAATCAGTAATGATGTTAGAGGTGTAGGAAAACATGCCTCTATGGTTCAAACCCAGTTAGAATAAGTTGCTAAATCTCAAGAGAATTGCTTAATGAAATGAATAATAAGATGAATGATTTTGCTGTTAGAGTAGCAACTAGAGGAGGTAAAATGACTCGGGAACCACTCTATCCCGGGGGACACCCTAAATTTTTTAACAAGACTCTCAAAGAATTAATGTTGATGCACCTAGTCCTTCTAAAAAGAAAAAGAAAAAGAAAATTGATATGACTTTACATGCCTCTAGTGAACCTGAGATAGAAAAACCTCCTGAAGATAATGATGCCTATATTTATGATGTTGAAACTCAGTCTGGTAATGATCATTCACCTAGTGATAATGATAATGATGATGCTCATAAAGATACTCAACTGAACAATGATAACAAACTAGATAATAATGTAGAAATAGAACCTGTTGTTGATCTTGATAACCCACAACTTAAAAATAAACAATATGATAAAAAAAAGACTTTGTGGCTAGAAAACATGGTAAATGAAGAAATCCATGGGTTCAGAAACTCATGACTTTTCCACCTAAACCATCTAAGAAAAAGGATGATGACGAATTTGAATGCTTTGCTGACATGATTAGGCCAGTCTTTTTGCGTACCTGCTTAACTGATATCTTAAAGATGGCCCCTTATGCAAAATACATGAAAACCATCATCACTAATAAAAGAAAGATACCAGAAGCTGAAATATCCACCATGCTTTCCAATTATTCTTTTAAGGATGGAGTAACTACAAAAATTGGAGATCCTGGAATACCAACCATACCTTGCTCCATTAAAAGAAATTATGTCAAAACTGCTTTGTGTGATTTGGGAGCTGGCATTAGTGTTATGCCTTTGTCTTTATATAAAAGACTTGATTTGAATAAAATCACACCTACTGAAATATCTTTGCAAATGGTTGAAAAATCAACTACCATACCTATTGGTATTTGTGAGGATGTGCTCGTTGTTGTTGCAAATGTTACTATCTTAATAGACTTTGTTATTCTTGAGATGCCCGAGGACGACAACATGTCGATTATCCTTGGTAGACCCTTTTTGAATACTGGAGGGACTGTTATTGATTGCAATAAAAGCAAAGTCACTTTTCAAATCAATGGTAATGAGCATATGGTGCACTTTCCGAAGAAACAATTCCAAGTGAATGGTGTAAATGTTATTGAAAATTCTCCCACACTCACTACTGAAAGTTTTCAACTACCTCTAACTACTGACAAAAACAAATATCATATACTTATGGTTGGCGACATGCATATCCCCGTTGAGGTAACTTAGTGTTTTGCGAAAGTTCTTCGTTTACATGCTAATCGAAAGTGGTTGTTAGTAAGACATGATAAACCTTATTAATGGATCATTTTCGAGAAGAATGAAGTTGATGAATTTCGTAGGCACAACCTTCTGATTCCAATTTTTTATTTTTTTTCTTAGCTAAATAAAATAAAAGGTCATGTTTATCCTGTTTTCAAATTTCTGAGTGCAATAAAAAATTACCCCAAAATAAAAGTTTTCGGAATGTTCTGAAAATTTAACACGATTGTTTTCAAATATTTAGCTACTCTTGGTATGTGGGCTACTATATTTTGAATAATTATCTACTCTTGGTGCTATTGTAGATGGGCTTGCATGTTGAATTCTTAGAGTTCTAAGTAGTTTGAATGCTTAATATGGCCTCTAGGCATCCTTATGAGTAGTTGCTATCAATCTGGTGAAGTTTTGTTAAGAAATTTTTGTGTCCCAAATTTTTTCAAAAATTATTCACAAATAAAAATGCAATTCTTTAGGAGTTCTTCAAGGCGGAGGTCCTCGGATGCATCATCAAGTGGAAGCTCGTTCCAACAATCTTATGCTGAACCAAGTGCAAGCTTGATGCGGGATGCCGACACCAAGTCATGCCTTTGGCCGTGTAATATATTCATGGTTGGTGCGGGTATCAAGAAAGAATTTGAATGGTATGTTCACAACATCGATCTCATTCCCTTCATCGAAGATAAATGCATTCGACATCTCAATCTCACAAAGACATTTACTAAGAAATTTAAATTTCATCCTCGTGAGTCCAGAGTTTCATTTAGCCTTTATAATAATGCTTTCACCTTGCCTTTAGATGTATTTTGTGAAGCGTGCAAAATTCCATGTTGGGGTTCCCTAGACGAACCACCAACATCTGAGTATGAGTCATTATTGATTAATCTTTGCTACAGTGAAGATAGAGGAGTGACACAAGGTAGAATAACGAGCATCCATTTTCCATCTATACACTACTTTGCACTCTTTAATGGAAAATGCATCATGGGTAAGCAAGATTACTGTGTGCCCCTGATTTGAGTCTTATACACACTGCTATAACAAGAATTAAATGTTATAATCTAGGAGCAATTGTTGCATAGAGATTACAACACAAAGCTACCGGTGGTCACTTTTATGGTGGGATCTATGCATCCCGTGTAGGTGAGAAGCTACGTGTATCACCTTGGCCTAACAATCCTATTTTACCTACTTAGTACTTAGACTTTTAGGCCATGAAACGTCATAGGTTCCTTAAGGGCACAATCGGTATTATACTTCCAACTTGAGGTTCAATAAAGGTCCCATTGTACTTATCATCTTGCCTGCTCCTACTCTCTTTGATTATCACAGTAAGGGAAGATATTACATTCTTGAGAGCAAGGCTCGCATGTACAATGCGGAGGTTGAAGCTGCCAGGTGGGCCGAGGAGGCTGTGCCAAGAGCCTCTGTGGGCTATCACTTGGGCTATTATCCAAGCCGCGGATGGTGACTTCCAAGCTAGGCCAAAAGCCTAAGCTTGGGGGAGTACGTGTTTCCACCAACATTATATTCATGTTCACACATTTCATTCCAGTTGTCGATGTCCACACTTTTTCATTGTATTATCCATGCTAGATTTATTTTATTGCTTTCTTTTTGTGTCTTTAAAAAACTTTGAGAAAATCCAAAAACATTTATTGCTTCATTTCAGTTTTTCTTTCTAGTTTAATTAGTTGTAGTATTAAAAGAAAACCCAAAAATATTTCTTGTTCCTTCTTTTGTTTGTTGGGAGCTCTCCCATGTACATAGTTTTTCTCATTTTTATTTTTCCTTCTTCAATTTACTTTCTTCAAGAAAAACTAAAAACTCCAAAAATATTTCAGTGTGTTTCTCTGAAATTCTCTTCCTATTTATTGAGTCATACCTGTTGGGTTCTACCGTAGGTGCATAGGATGCAAATCAAAAATTTCCTATGCACAGAACAACCAAGAACATGCTACGGAGATGGATCATAGATCGTTACCACTAGACGCGCAGTGTCATGCAGCGGAAATAGAGTTGGGGCAGTGCGTTCGTGTGGTCCGTCTCCTCCTCGTCCGATCTCCCTTGAACAGCCGATCCGATATGCCTCGCGCAACCGGTCGCTGGATGCCACATACAGGTTCGCCAGAGCGGCACAAGTGCACTGCCTCTAACAGTATCCGCGCGTGCAGGAGGAACACCATGCGGCGGACTGCTAGGTCCGATCACACAGTCGGCAGAGGTGAGTGGAGGTGGCTAGTTGCAACACATGCAAAGCCCTAATGATGGCGCTGAAGCGAACAACCAGATGGGTGTGCCGCACCTCCACTATATGTAGGCATCCGGCACGGGCTCAACTCTTGGGCCTCGCACGGATCCTAAAGCCCATGTGTTCCTTCCCTTAAGCGCGCGACCCTTTAGGTTCTCGTTCACTTGGTCACGAGTCACATCGCATCCGGCTCGACCAGTTTGTAGCGGCCTCTAGCAAGGCCTGTCGATTGCAAGTGTCTGATGAAGCTGGTTAGGTGAACCTCTACTTCAGTCTTCTATTCCCTTTGCCACACTATATATGTTGTCATGAGCAAGGCGACATGGTCATCCTTGTTGCAGCACGACCTCTTTCTCGTTCTGGTGAATCCGGACAACACTTTGGATTATATCATAATCCTCATTGCATGGCCTTGCTTATCTAGGTCGGATCACCCGAGAGGCCTAGAGTATATCTCTCCTGATCGAAGGGGCAAATGCCATGGGTCTGGACAAGCCCGAAACCTACCTTTGTAACTACCCAGTCATGGAGTAGCGTTTTGTCGGCCCAAAGCAAGCCCGTCACCATCCCAAGTACATGCGCTAGCTCAGGTCTTAGGACATAGAACGTATGTTATACTAGAGACTCATAGATGACCTATCTCTGCATCTCATAGTTGGGTCTGTCCGACTCAGACCTTATCTCGACTCGGATCCGACTACGTCGAATCTGACAAGACCTTTCTGATTCCATATTATCCGTCTTGCATACAATGCTAGATGGTCAGAGAGACCAAGCCATCCACCATGTCATATGCTAGTCTGATTAGTTGTGCGTCCACACAACCCTTTCGACTAGGGACCATTTAGGACAGTTATCATACAATGCATAGTCTCACAAACAAGTCACGTACTTGTTAATACACATCACTGATAATGTACAAAGGACTATCTTTATTCATAAACACATAGGAAATATCATCATACATGATTACCTCTAGGGCATATCTCCAACAATACCAAGGAGAAGACCATGATGAAAATTTTGAGTGGCTCTCATATGCACTACCATTGATTTAACAAGGATCACATATTACTTTGTCTTCTCCTCTTGAATAAAATGCTTGCAGATTCCAGGTTAGTCCATGACACTCTTGCACTATTGTTATTTTCATATCATTTGGTCGTGCAAGTGAAAGGCAATAATGACGATATTTGATGAAGTGATTGTGGTAGAGAGAAGCGAGTATGAACTCAACTTGTTTTTGTTTTTGTAAATATGTTTAACCTAGTATACATGATTCAACATATTATGATCGAACATGTTTGCAATGACAATTAGGGATTCGAGTTGCTCATGCCATGCTTAAGTAGCTAGGAGTGGATAATGATTTATCTTGGATATCAACATGCAGTAAAATGGTTGTGATGTAGTATGATGATATGGTATCCTCCTCTGAATGTTTCAAGTGGCTAGACTTGGCACATGTTCACTAATACTTTTCCAACGTATCTATAATTTATGAAGTATTCATGCCATGTTTACAATAAACCTATATGATTTTGGTATGATTTTATTAGAACTAACCTAGACTGACGTTGTTTTCAGCAGAACTACTATGGTGTCGTTTTTTGTGCAGAAATAGAAGTTCTCGGAATGGGCTAAAAATTTGTGGTGATTTTTTATGAACCAAAAGAGACCCTCGAAGCACAAGAGTTGGGCTAGGAAGTGGACGAGGAGGCCACAAGCCTGCTGGGTGCCCCCAGGTCGCGCCCCTGTGGCTTGTGGACTCCTCGAGCAACCCCTTGACATGAGACCGATGCCAAAAATTCCTATATATATAGAAACCTCCGAAAATAAACCTATATAGGGAGTTCCGCCGCCACAAACCTATGTAGCCATGAAACACCAATCGGGAGCCCACTCTGGCACCCTATCGGGGGAGGGGGAATCATCACCGGAGGCCTTCTTCACCATCCCGGCGGTCTCCATGACGAGGAGGGATTAGTTCACCCTCGGGGCTGAGGGTATGTACCAGTAGCTATGTGTTGGATCTCTCTCTATCATGTTCTTGAGATGGCACGATCTTGATGTACCACGAGCTTAAATGATATAGATGAATCATATGGAGTTTTCCCCTCTCTATCTTCTTGTGATGAATTGAGTTTTCCCTTTGAAGTTTTCTTATCAGGTTGAGTCTTTAAGGATTTGAGAACACTTGATGTATGTATTGCGATGGGATATCCGTGGTGACAATGGGATGTTCTATTGATCCACTTGATGTATGTTTTGGTGATCAACTTGCGGGTTCCGTAACCTTGGGAATCTATGCATAGAGGTTGGTACATTTTTTCGTCTTGAATCTCCGCTAGAAACTTTGAAGCACTCTTTGAAGTTCTTTGTGTTGGATTGAACATGATGAATCTGAAATTGTGTGATGCATATCGTGTAATCAAGCCCATGGGTACTCATGGTGACATTGGAATATCTAGGTGACATTAGGGTTTTGGTTGATGTGCGTCTTAAGGTGTTATTTTAGTACGAACTCTAGGGTTGTTCGTGACACTTATAGGGATAGCTCATAAGATTGATAGGAAAATATAACTTTGAGGTGGTTTATTACCCTACAATAATTTCCTCATTAGTTCTCCGCTATTTGTGACTTTGGAGTGAACTCTTTGTCGCACGAGAGGTATTTACATATGATTCAACTATGTCAGTATTGCTGAGAGAAATTGCACTAGTGAAAGTATGAACCCTAGGCCTTGTTTCTAAGCATTGCAATACCATTTGTGCTCACTTTTATCATTAGTTACCTTGCTATTTTTATATTTTAAGATTACAAAAACCTATATCTACCATCCATATTAGACTTGTATCACCATCTCTTCGCCGAACTAGTGCACCCATAGAATTTATCATTGTATTGGGTGTGTTGGGGACACAAGAGACTCTTTGTTATTTGGCTGAGGGTTGTTTGAGAGAGACCATCTTCATCCTACGCCTCCCACGTATTGATAAACCTTAGGTCATCCACTTGAGGGAAATTTGCTACTGTCCTACAAAACTCTGCGCTTGGAGGCCCAACACGAGTCTACAAGAAGAAGGTTACGTAGTAGACATCAAGCTCTTTTCTGGTGCCGTTGCCGAGGAGGTGAGTGCTTGAAGGTATATCTTTAGATCTTGCAATTGAATATTTTAGTTTCTTGTTTATTCACTAGTTTTGTTTTATAAAATAAAACTACAAAAAAATGGAATTGAGGTTGCCTCATATTCTTCATCTTTTGAATCTCATTCGTGAAAATGATGGAAAGGAAAATTGTGCTCAAGTGTTAGAAGAAGTTATTAAAATGTTTGGCACTAAATATTTGAGTGATGAGCATGATTGCAATGTTGTTGGTATGAATTCTCTGAATATCCATGATGCTAATGATATGCAAAGCCACAACCTTGGGGATGCTATGGTAGATGAATATGATATTTTTAGTCCCCCAAGTTTTGATGAGCAAAACTATTATGATGATGGCATGCCTCCTGTCTATGATGATTATTGTGATGACACTATGCTATAAAGAGTAATGACAACCATGAAACCTATTATCATGATTTTAATATTCAATGTGGTTATGCCAATCAAATGCCACATGATAATTATTTTGTTGAGTTTGCTTCCACTACTTTGCATGAGAAGAATTTTTCTTGTGTGGGTAGTAATAAAAATTCTATGCTTGTGCATCATGAAAATAATGCTTTATGTGTTGGTTACATTGTGGAATTCCTTCATGATTCTACTGAAAATTATTATGAGGGGGGACATATGCTTGTAGGAATTGCAATAATATCAAGTTTCCTCTCTATGTGTTTAAAGTTTTGAAGTTATGCTTGTTTTGCCTTCCTATGCTAGTTGTTTCTTGCTCCCATATATAGATTGTTTGATCATAAAATCCCTATGCATAGGAAGTGGGTTAGACTTAAATGTGCTTGTCATGAGATTCATGATGCTCTTTTGCATGTTTCAATTGTTATTCCTATACGTGTTGGGTTCTACCGTAGGTGCATCGCATGCGAATTAAAATTTTCCTACGCGTACACATCCAAGAACATGCTATGGAGGTGGATCATAGATCATTACCATTAGACGCATAGTGCCGTGCAGCGGAAGTAGAGGTGGGGCAGCGCATCCGCGTGGTCCGTATCCTCCTCGTCCGTTCTCCCTCGAGCAGTCGGTCTGGTCTCCCTGGAACAGCCGGTCCGCCGGATCCCGCGTACAGGTTCTCCGGAGCGGCGCAAGTGCACCACCTATACTGGTATCCGCGCATGCAGGAGGAACACGGCATGCGGCGAACTGCTAGGTCCGATCACACAGTCGGCGCTAGTGGAGGTGGCTATCTGCAACACGTGCAAACCCTAATGATGGTGTCGAAGCGATCATCTGGATTGGTGTGCTGCACCTCCCCTATATATAGGCATCCGGCGTGGGCTCAACTCTTGGGCCTCGCACAGATCCTAAAGCCCACGTGTTCCTTCCCTTAAGCGCGTGACCCATTAGGTTCTTGTTCACTTGGTCGTGAGTCAGATCACATCCGACTCGACCAGTCGGTAGCGGCCTCTAGCAAAGCGTGTCGACTCTAAGTGTCCGATGAAGCTGGTTAGGCGAACCTGTACTTCACACTTCTATTCCCTTTGACACGATATATGTTGTCGTGCACAAGGCGACATGGTCATCCTTATTGCAGCATGACCTCTTTCTCGTTCTGGTGAATCCAACCAACATTTCAGATTATCTCATAATCCTCATCGCATGGTCATGCTTATCTAGGTCGGATCACCCGAGGGGCCCAGAGTATATCTCTCCTGATCGGAGGGGCAAATCCCATCTTGCTTGACCATCTCTCGTGGCATGGGTCTGGACAAGCCCGAAACCTACCTTTGTAACTACCCAGTCATAGAGTAGCGTTTGGTCGGCCCAAAGCAAGTCTGTCACCATCCCGAGTACATGTGCCAGCTCAGGTCTTAGGACATAGAACGTATGTTGTACTAGAGACTCACAGATGACCTATCGATGTGTCTCATAGTTGGGTTTGTCCAACTCAGACCTTATCTCGACTCGGATCCGACTATGTAGAATCCGGCCAGACCTTTTTGAGTCCATATTATGTGGCTAGCATCCAATGCTACATGGTCAGTGAGACCGAACCATCCACGGTGTCATATGCTAGTCTGATTAGTTGTCCGCCCACACAACCCTTCGGACAAGGGACCATTTAGGACAGTTATCATACAATGCATAGTCTCACAAGCAAGCCATGTACTTGTTAATACACATCAATCAGAATGTACAACGACTATCTTTTTTCATAAACACATAGGAAATATCATCATACATGATTGCCTCTAGGTCATATCTCCAACAATACGAGCATCATTGAAATCATCATGCCTAGCTAAAAGGCAATAAAGAAAAGCGCTTGTTGGGAGACAACCCAACACTTCTTATGTTTTTATGAGTTCAGATGATTCAGCTATTGTAGTAATCATGTTTTGTGTCTTTTATTTCAATAAAGTTCCAAGTAAAGCCTTTGGGATGTTGTGGATACTTGCTTGTTTGATTCTGTGCAAAAACAAAAAGTTTTGCGTCTAGCATATGAATTATGTGATTTTACTGGAGGCTCAAAATATTCTGGAATTTTTACACAACATTTATATGCAAATTCTGTGATATGTACTAATTTTGCAAAAGTTTTAGAGTCAGGGAAGTTTGGTGGTCATTCAGATCTTTACAGACTGTTCTATTTTTTACCATTCTATTTTGCATACATAGTTTGCTTGTTTCAAGTGTTCCTATAGCTTCTTTTGAGTAATATAAATTGTGGGAATGATGTAATACAGTATGTATCATTTGGGAATAATTGTTAATCTTATATTGACAGTACCTAAGTGAATGATCTATCTTTATTACATTAACCCTTCTCACAAAGTTCCGTTAAGTATTGTGTGATTGAAGTTTTCAAGTTTTGGGTGAGACAACAATATGAGGAGAATAAGGAGTGACAAGAACCTAAGATTCGGGATTCCAAAGGCACCTCCAAGGAATATCTAAGGAATATTCAAGCACCAAAGCTTGTGGATACCCCGGAAGGCATCTCGTCTTTCGTCTTCAACACTATCGGTATATCTCACTTGGAGCTATATTTTTATTCCTCACATAATATGAGTTTTGCCTGGAGCATCATTTTATTTTGTTTTTATCTGTTAGGTGTTATTTATAATCTAGTTTTTCAATAAAATTTCCAAGAATAGCCTTAGGATGCTTGCATTGCATGTTTGATGTGTGCTGTGTAAAAAACACAAACTTTTGTTGTAGTGTTTGAATTTTCCTATTTTACTAGACCATGGAAAGTTTTGAAATGTTTACACAGAATTTTCATATATATTTTATAGCATGTCCTAAATTTTCAGAATTGTTTAAGTTACATAAGTACTCTGGTTTAATAAATTTCTACAGACTGTTATGTTTAGACAGATTGCTGTCATGGTCTTGTTATCTACTTATCCTATAGTTTCCATACCCTATATTGGTAGATATAAATTATGGAAATGATATTATACAATACCTAATGATTGAAAATTATTGTGAAACTTGTATTGGCAGTACATGAAGTGTTGATTTGTTCTTATGTGTAATAACCTATCTAACGAGTTCTTTTTGAGTTTTGTGTGGATGAAGTCTTTGACAATAGGTGAAACCGGGATATGAGAGAATTGAACAAGATACAAAAGCTCAATCTTGGGGATTCCCAAGGCACCCCAAGTAAATATTTCAAGAACTCTTAAGCATCTAAGCTTGGGGATGCTACACATCACACCTCTCTTCATCAACTATCGGTTAGCCTATGTTGAGCCTAAATTTTTATTTATTCACATGATGCGTCCTATTCTTGGAGTGCTATTTTTCTTTTTATTGTTGTTTAAATAAAATACTCAGATATGAAAATCTTTACTGAGGGAGAGAGAGAGAAAGTCCTCACATAGCTACTTAATTGTTTGACTCCTCATTGATCTTCACTTATATGTTTTGGAGTAGTTTTGTCATTTACTCTCGTGCTTCACTTATATCCTATGAGTAAATGTTTGAATGAATTGAATATCAAAATCTTAAATATATGTTGTATATGCTTATCCCATGGGGAGTAATGACTTCACATATAAGAAGTATATGTGGTAAAATTTTGTTGAAAGTTAGCAAACACCGCATTGGTCACTTGAACAATTCATGAAAGAATATTGAAGGAAGAGAGATTTAACATATAAATATACTATCTTGGACATCTTCTATGATTGTGAATACCCATTAATTATTTTCACAATTGAGAAAATTAGTTGAAGTTGGACAAGTAATACAACGTAATGATTCATGCTTGGGTATATTTGTATAGAAGTTATATTGTTATGAATCCTCCAACATGTGGTGCTTGCTTCCACCTCATACTAGCCAAAACTTCCGCACCAAGTAGAAATACTACTTGTGCATCCAAACACTCTTAAACCCAAAGTTGTTCCATATGAGTCCACCATACCTACCTATATGCGCTATTTACCTGCCTCTCCAAGTAAATTTGCATGTGCCAAACTCTAAACCTTCAAATAATATTCTGTTTTGTATGCCCGAATCGCTCATATAGTGACTAGGGGTTGTCAGTATCTTCCTTGCTAGGTGGGTTTATTCTCACGATATGTGTTAATTCACTATCATTCACGGGAAAGTGGCTAGTATTCGGGATGCCCAGTTCCATGCTCAAAAATAAAATCAAAATATAATGAAACACCCATTGTTGTTTGTATGGACGATACTCGTGGATTCGGATTGTTGTGGAGTGTGATTGATTGGTGGAGGGGGAGTAAAAACTTTACCATTCTGTTTAGGAACCGCCTATAATGTATCTAGCATGGAAGATGCCGAGATCTCTCGGTTGTTGTGTTGACAATGAAAGCAAACCGATCAAAATTATTATTCATCTCTGTTTCAAAAGCTCGAGCTCTGGCACCTCTGCAAATCAATGCTTCCCTCTGCGAAGGGTCTATCTTTTACTTTCTAGTACTTACCTTTATACAAGATTAATAGTGATCTTCACCAGTTCCTATATTTTTCCTTTTTCTCTTGGCAAGCATCATGTGGTGGGAAAAGATCCAAGCATATATGGCCATTCAAATAAATTTGATGAATTGTTATTGTTGACAATTATCAATATGATAAATAAGTTGGGAGGAAAAACTTTAAGCCCCTATCTTCTCTATGTTCGACAGATGCCATATGCTCTAAAAATATGCTTTGAAAGTTATCAATCATGGAAGACTATATGATAGTTGAGTATGTGGAATTTGCTAAATCAAAGCTCTTACATAGACCCTTCTTGAAAATAAGATGACTTGCAATTGTTTGGTGACTGAAAGCATAGCTTGTTAGTTTTCAAGAAAGTCTATGGTCTATATTTTAACAAGTGAATAGCTTGTTACTTCATCATGAGAAGTTTTATGATATGAGTTATTGTTTATGATATATAATGATGCTAGAAAAAGTGTTTGGAACTATCATTGATTAAATTTATGCACTATGCTAGCATTCACACTTCATAAATTATTTCTTTTATCATTTACCTACTCGAGGATGAGCAGGAATTAAGCTTGGGGATGTTGCTACGTCTCCAACATATCTATAATTTATGAAGTATTCATGCCATGTTTACAATAATTCTATATGATTTTGGTATGATTTTATTAGAACTAATCCGGACTGACATTGTATTCAGCAGAACTACTATGGTGTTGTTTTTGTGCAGAAATAAAAGTTCTCGGAATGGGCTGAAAATTTACGATGATTTTCAGTGGACCAAAAGAGACACCCGAAGCACAAGAGTTGGGCCAGGAAGTGGACGAGGAGGCCACAAGCCTGCTGCCCCCCCTAGGTCGCACCCTTGTGGCTTGTGGACTCCTCTAGCACCCCCTTGACGTGAGACCGATGCCAAAAATTCCTATAAATATAGAAACCTCCGAAAAGAAACCTAGATCGGGAGTTCCGCTTCCGCAAGCCTCTATAGCCATGAAAACCAATCGGGAGCCCGTTCCCGCACCTTGACGGAGGGGGAAATCATCACCAGAGGCCATCTTCATCATCCCGGCGGTCTCCATGACGAGGAGGGAGTAGTTCACCCTCGGGGTTGATGGTATGTACCAGTAGGGAGCTATGCATAGGGGTTGGCACATGTTTTCGTCTTGAATCTCCGGTAGAAACTTTGGGGCACTCGAAGTTCTTTGTGTTGGATTGAACATGATGAATCTGAAATTGTGTGATGCATATCGTATAATCAAGCCCGTGGGTACTCGTGGTGACATTGGAGTATCTAGGTGACATTGTTTTGGTTGATGTGTGTCTTAACGTGTTATTTTAGTACGGACTCTAGCACTATTCGTGACACTTATAGGGATAGCTTATAAGATTGATCAGAAAAGATAACTTTGAGGTGGTTTCGTACCCTACAATAATTTCCTCGTTAGTTCTCTGCTATTTTTGATTTTGGAGTGAACTCTTTGTCGCACAAGAGGTAGTTACATATGATTCAAGTATGTTAGTATTGTTGAGAGAAAATGTACTAGTGAAAGTATGAACCCTAGGCCTTGTTTCTAAGCATTGCAATACCGTTTGTGCTCACTTTTATCATTAGTTACCTTTCTGTTTTTATATTTTCAGGTTACAAAACCCTATATCTGCCATCCATATTACACTTGTATCACCATCTCTTCATCGAACTAGTGCACCTATACAATTTACCATTGTGTTGGGTGTGTTGGGGGCACAAGAGACTCTTTGTTATTTGGTTGTAGGGTTGTTTGAGAGAGACCATCCTCATCCTATGCCTCCCACGGATTGATAAACCTTAGGTCATCCACTTGAGGGAAATTTGCTACTATCCTACAAAACTCTGTGCTCGGAGGCCCAACACGAGTCAACAAGAAGAAGGTTGTGTAGTAGACATCATTCACGCATGTAGTTGAATAAAAACCAACATAGCCTTCATGATATTTATGTTCATGGTTTCCATATCCTACTCATGATAGTATTTAATGTTTATTACTCAAAATGCATGTTCATGAACATTTTTGCTCTCTAGCTGGGTGCTTCTCAACCTATCTGCTAGCCTTCATGTGTACTAAGCGGGAATACTGCTTGTGCATCAAAATCCTTAAACCAAAGTTATTCCAAATGATTCCACTATATCTTCCTATATGCGGTATTACCGTGTGGTTCCAAGTAAATTTGCATGTGCCACCTCTAAATTTCTAATGGACATATGTTTTGTGTGCTTGGACCGCTCATGGAGTGACGGGGGGCGGTCAGTATCTTCCATGTTAAGCGGGTTATTCTCACGATGAGTGATTATTCACTCATCCTTGCATGAGAGGGGAGTAAACCTTTACTCTTAGCGCTTGGGAATCGCCGCTAATGTGCTGATAACTCTTGGTCATAATGTTGGAAGGAAGGGTGCACCTCCCAAAATTATATTTATCTCTGATTTAAACCTTGAGCTCTGGCACCTCTGCATATCAATGCTTCCCTATGCGAAGGGACTATCTATTTACTTTTATGTTGAGTCATCACCTTCTCAAATAAGCGACAGATCTGAGAGAACTATTTACATCCTCATGCATTGTGTATAGTTAATGTCAGATGCATCATGGCTGGATCTTTTCTACCATGAATTACAATGTTTAGTCGTTGCTTGAACTTTGAAGGTGCTCTGCATTTATGTTTTGTGGTCTCAGAAAGGGCTAGCGAGATACCATTGTTGCCGTATTATATCATGATTGTTTTGACAAAGTGTTTGCATTTGATATATTTTATTATTGCTCGCTAGTTGCTTATGTCATTGATATGAACTAATATAATTTTTAAGAGTTATTGTTGACATGGTTAGTCATAATCTTTGCTGAAAACCTGGGTACTACTTAAGCATGTGTATGTAAACAAGAACAAAATAGTTCGTAAAAGTGTTTCTTTATCACTTTCAGTTTGTCAACTGAATTGCTTGAGGACAAGAAATGGGTTAAGCTTGGGGGAGTTGATATGTCTTCATCGTATCTACTTTTCCTAACGCTTTTGCTCTTGTTTTGCACTCTAATTTGCACGATTTGAATGAAACTAACTCGGACTGACGTGGTTTTCAGCAGAACTACCATGATGTTATTTTTGTGCAGAAATGAAAGTTCTCGGAATTGGACAAAAAATTGGAGATTTATTCCAGAATAAATAAAAAATACTGGAGCCAAGAACCATCGGAGGGGGCTAGGTGCGCATAAGACACCAGGGCACACTAGCCCCCAAGGCGCACCCTGGTGGGTTGTGGTCACCTCGTGGCCCACCTGACCCTAATTCCGGCACTATAAATTCCTATTTTCGGAGAAACAATGAGAACAAGTTTTATCGCCTTTCACAAGACGTAGTCGCCGCCACCTCCTGTTCTTCATTGGGAGGCCAGATTTGGAGCCCATTTAGGGTTCTAGAGAGGGGAATCTTCAGTATTCATCATCATCAACCCTCCTTCATCGCCAATTCCATGATGCTCCCCATCGGGAGTGAGTAATTCCTTCGTAGGCTTGCTGGTTTGTGAGGAGTTTGATGAGATTTATCATCTAATCGAGTTAGTTTTGTTAGGACTTGATCCCATAGTATCCACTATGTTCTGAGATTGATGTTGCTATGACTTTGCCATGCTTAATGCTTGTCACTAGGGCCTGAGTGCCATGATTTCAAATCTGAACCGTTTATTTTTATCACCATTATATCTATGTTCTTGATCCTTGCTAGTCATATGCACCTATTATGTGTTATGATCCGTAAACCCCAAACTGACAATAGTTGGGATACTTTCCGGTGATGACCGTAATTTGAGGAGTTCATATATTCACTATGTGTTAATGCTTTGTTCCGGTTCTCTATTACAAGGAGGCCTTAATATCCCTTAGTTTCCTTATGGAGCCTGCTTCCATGGGAGGGTAGGACAAAAGATGGCATGCAGTTCTTTTACATAAGCATGTATGACTATTTACGGAATACATGCTTACATTATATTTATGAATTGGAGCTAGTTCTGTGTCGCCCTAGGTTATGATTGTTATACGATGAATATCATCCAACAAATTCACCGATCCAGTGCCTACGACTTTTCCACATATTACTCTTGCTAAGTTACTACTGTTGTTGTCACTGTTACACTTGCTACAAAACCATTGATATCAGTGTTACCGTTACTACTACAGTTACCACTGCTATCAAACTATCATCTTATTGTGCTACTGATCACTTTGCTGTAGATATTTAATCTCCAGGTGTGGCTGAATTGAAAACCCAACTGCTAATACTTGCAAATATTTTTTGGCTCCCCATGAGACGAATCTATAAATTTGGGTTGAATACTCTACCCTCGAAAACTGTTGCGATCCCCTATACTTGTGGGTTATCAGTATCCTCTCAATTTTTATCAATCATGAGAAATTCCTCCCATATCTACCTAGAGCATTTCAGCGTTATGTTCATTTCTCGATCCTCCGAAGGCCATCATTTCAGAAGATTTCTTCGTTCTCAACTTTCAGCTTTTATTCTCAAATTCTTCTCAATTGTTATCCCTTCATTCGTATCTCAATGATTCCAGTGCTTCGTTCAGGTTTTTGCTCGTGGATCGTGATCTATTCATTCTCATGTATTTCCATTCATTCATATTGTCCCTTCAAGACTTCGTCAAGTTCGTGTATTCTCTCTTTAATCTTTTCAATAAGAATAAGTAGTATGCCAAATATGTTGATTTTTATCAATTTAACTTTATGAAGGATAAGCATAACATAATTCTTATTATTATTTCATAAAGTGATTTGAATCCTTCTTCTAGAGTTGTCCATGATATCAAATCCTCGATCATAAGTTGTTTATCTTTTCTTTTTCGAAGCTCCATGTTTTCTCGAGTATCTCTTTGCGAAGCTTCATCTAAATCTTTGCATGGCCTCAATCATGTTCTTTTGTAGTCCTCAATTCTTTTTTGTCACCCTTTAATTTCCGAAATTCTTCAAAGAGTCTTCATAGTAATTCGTCAAGGATTTATTTCATTTCTCAAAGTATTCTTCAAGATTCTTGTTGGAGGATCTCAAGTATTCTTGCTCTCGAATTTCGAAGTGCAATTCATTCCCCCTTATCTTTTGAGATTGTGTTATAGCATTCTTGATTCATGAGGAGTCTCGAATAGAATTTTTTCAAGAATGAGATATTTCAACCTAGTTGTCTTCCTTGGAGCTATCTTGATATAGATTTCACCAAAAGCTTTTCCTAAGGATTGTTTCAATCACGGTGTTTATCAGCGATCCAAGTTCTCAATGTATCCTCTTGGTGAAATAATATTTGCCTATCTTGTTGTTCCCAAGGAATCAATTGTTTCCTTTAGTGGAGGGTTGTCACCTCATAATTTTGGGATGATCTCCATAAGCCCACAACAAGATTGTTCTTTTGGTTGTTGATTTTACAACAACTCCATTCAATCCTTCTTTGTAAGGGTGCTTTTCAAATTCATTTGTGTTAGAAGTTCTCATTTGCTTCTCTGTTCTTTCTTTCCGTCGATCTAGCTTCTATTCTTTCATTCTGGAGGCATTGTGATGTTCTTTCTTTCCGTCGATCTTATTTTTATCAATATCATGTTCTTTCCTTACTTATCCATTTAATCAAAGTGTTGTGCCCTCCTCGCAAATTCCTACCATCTTATCAAGTTTTGCCTCTCTTTTCAACTGAAGTGCTACCCAAATTTGTTCTTGCGAGTTCCTTGTCTATCTCATTTCAACTGGAGTGGTTTCAATTCTTTCTTGACCCTTCTGCTCTTTTCTTCTCTTTGCAACCTTCAAGGTTCGTTGGCTTCACGTGTTTATCAAAGAAGTAACTATGTTTTACCTCTTCCTTTCCTCTTCCACTTCTCATTCAAAGATCTCGGGTCGAGATCTCTTGTTAGTAGAGGAGATTTGTAACAGCCCGAGACCGATGCTCCAGAAGATTCCTATTTTATTTCGTTATTGTTGTGTGATTTATTTGGTTGTCACATTCATCATCACATCATATGCATCATCTGCATAGCATCGGCACTCCTTTGTCGTCATTTTTCAAGACTTGCATTTATTCGTAGCTGTTGGTTCTCTCCATTCTTGTCGTTGACTGTTTCGTGACCAACCACACACGCACGTGCCCATGGCATCAATAAAAATGTTGTTTCTAAAAGTTTGTATAGAATGTCCTCCGATTGGGTCGAAAGTTGGTGCACGTTCTTAATATAGAGTAGATAGATTGCCTGCCAAATTTTGTCCCATTTGAAGGTCATTTGATACCTGAACCGCTAAACCTAGAGCGGCACTAGGCCACTAAATCGTCGGACGTTTTCAGTGTTTCAAATTGTTGCCAGGCTGCTCATTTCTCCCTCTCTTCTGGGCCCAACCCCTCTACACAGCCCACCTAGCGCAGCCTAGCTCCTAGCCATCATCGGAGCCATCCGATCGCGATCCTATGATCTGTATTCGGAAAAATTGCTAACCCTAGCCCCATTTTGCTATAAATAGACCCCTAGCCGTCCAAATCGGCAACCCTAATCCCCACAACGTTTTCTGTGCATGCCCAACCCCTAGCCGCCACCTAGCAGCCACTCACATTCGTCACGCGGGCCCAAATCCGGCCCGTCGGACCCGAAGCCGCCGCCACCCGCAACCGAAGCCCCGCGTCTCCTGGGAGCCGCTCCTCCCAAGCCTCCCAAGGCGCCCCCACCGCACCACCTCGTTGGACCACAGCCGACTAGCCACCAGAGAGCCGCCGGATGCCCCCCCGGGTCAACCCCCTTGACCCAAGCCTCCCTCTTCCTTCTCCGTTTCTCACCCTCTTTGTCCCTCCCGTTTTGCAGATCACATGGAGCTCCGCCGACAACCCGGACCGCATCTCTGCTTCGATCCCACAAAAATGGGACCCCGTCGGCATGTCATGCTTGGATCCGATCGCGACGATGCATGCGCACTTGGATCTGGCAAGTCCTCGTCGTGCCCGTGACCTCCCCCAACCACCTGGCCGCCTCCCTCCTCATGTTCGTGCAGGGATGAGCAGGACGACCACCTCGCGGCCTCAGCGCCTCACCCGCTCTCGTCCTGTGGGTCAGCCTCCCAGTGTGAGGCCCAGCTCCTCCCGCGTGCGCTAGCCTCCAGAGCGGCCCAAGCTAGCGCCAAGGCCCAGCCGCCCCTTGTTCGGCCTGCCCTAGCCTCCCCATCGACCTGGGCTGAGCCCACTCGGTGAGGAGCCCGCCTCGCCTATTCCTTGCCCAGTGCGTTGTTTAATTAACCTGTGCCCATGTCTCTGTTTGGCCCAGCCTATGTGGATTCGGCCCATATATTTTTTTACCCGGTGGACGAATTTATCCATTAAACAGGACATGTATAATTACAAAAAATATCATATTTTAAAATGCTAATAATTAATTAACTGTGCATCGGATTAAAATATTTTATATATGAAAAATATGTATTGTTTTGTGTAGATTAATTATATACCCCTTTCATCCTTGTTTAAAAATGATTAATTTGATGTTTGTATTAATTTGCATACATAACTTGCTAAAACAGTTTATGTCATAATCATGAAAAATTGTTGCGTCATTTTTTCTAAATGTAAGCACCCACATATTATATATGTTTTTGGGATAGAAAAATCAATTGAATCCATGTGTGCAATTAGTTCTGTCATTGGAGTAATTTTGTGTGCATGTTATTTTGTTGTTATACCCTTTTGTTATTTTCATTTGATTAAATCCATGCATCATATGAATTATTTTTGAACATGATATATGCCCTTTGACATGTGCTCTAGCCCCTAGTATTTTTGTTTGCCATGATAAACCATGTTTAGGTGTTATTCTCTTGTTGCCAACATGCTATAAAAATGTTGCTGTTTTGATATGTCCAAAATAATTCTAAGTCTTGAATCTGTTATATTTAGTTGCCATGTGATTAGCTATTCATCTAGGGCTCCTTTGAGTTTGCCACCATGGAATGTTTTCTTAAGAATGTTATGCTCTATCATGTTGTGCCATTGGGTTGCATTTATAGGATTGGCATCACAGATATTTCTGTTGTCAAACATGTCAACTTGTTAAAAACGGATGCATGTGTCTACTCTAATTTTCACTAAGTCTGAAAACCTGATTATTTCAAATTGTCATGTTGTGTTGATGATATCCATGTTTCTGTGCATAATTAGATCTTGCCACTATGGAATGAAATGTAGTGCATCATGTCTCTACCATGCTATAAATTTTCATGCCATCATATGTCCTGTAGCATATGATTTATTGCTGCCAATATGCCTTCGTGAAAAACTGCTCTGTTGAAAACTGTTATTTTCAGTAAGTTCTAATCTTCTATAGTTTATGGACGCCTTGTAAGCTAATTTCCTATTGATTCACGCCTTTACTCAATTTGCTGGTATGAGATGAATTGTTATGCATCATGTAGAATACATCACCATGTCTTTGTTGTGCATTTTAAGTGGCTATAGCTTGTTGATTTGTGGGTTGCAATATGCTAGGTGCTATTTTTGGGCAGATTATAACTAAACCTTGTGTTGCTTGTTGTGGTTAAACCGTTGATCCGCTTGAACATGCCATACATGAAACACACAAAGACTATCATTAGTTTCATAATATCTTGCTGCATCCATGATTTGGAACGTTTGTGGTTGTCGTTTGTCCGCATTATGCATTCATGGCATATTCATCTTGTGTTTGTCATATCTTTTAGACCGTAGCTCCGTTTTAAATGATCTATATATGCAAATCGCCTAGAATGACGAGTAGAATTCACATGGTACATTTTGTTTTCCTGTTTAATAAATATAAAATAGGGTTAGTTCAGATCTGGACCCAATTTTGAAATTAACATATGGGGTCATTTCGGAAATACAGTATGTTGTTTCCGGCCTCATTTAAGATGCCTAGATATATAGTTTATTTATGCTTCACCTCTTGTCATGTTTAACAACCTTTAATATTGGCATGTACCTAAACAGGAATAAACTAAGTAGTTTAAATGTAGAGTTTCGTCAATATTCAACTCGTTGCATAATGAAGTAGGCGATCTCCTTGCCCTTACAAACTTCTTGGTTCACTCCACAACACGAAGTAGGAGGCTCCCAAGCGACACCTAACCAATCTAGGAGGCACCACCCTCCAAAAGGTAATAGGCTCGATAATGTCGATGAACTCCTTGCTCTTGTGCTTCAAGATGGTAGACTCCTCAACACACAATCACTCTCTCATAGATTTGGCTAGGTAGAAGAGATTGATTGGGTGGAAAGCAAGTTGGGGAGGCTAGCGATCAAGATTCATATGGTAGGGCGGAATGGCATGATCTCAACACATGAGTAGGTGGCTCTCTCTCCTAGAACAGTTCCCCACTCATACCTACTGGTTCTCTAAGAGAGAGCACCTACTCATGTGTTGAGATCATGCCACTCCATTCCTACCATATGAATGTTGATCTCTCGCCTCCCCAAGTTGCTTTCCACCCAATCAATCTCTTCTACCTAGCCAAAACTGTGAGAGAGTGATTGTGTGTTGAGGAGTCTATCATCTTGAAGCACAAGAGCAAGGAGTTCATCGACAGTATCGAGCCTATTACCTTTTGGAGGGTGGTGCCTCCTAGATTGGTTAGGTGTCGCTTGGGAGCATCCTACTTCGTGTTGTGGAGTGAACCAAGAAGTTTGTAAGGGCAAGGAGAACGCCTACTTCGTGAAGATCTACCCCGAGTTAGGCTAATCCTCCATGGACGTAGGCCATCATGGTATAGTCAAGGTTGCTTCTTCATGGAACCCTTAGTGGACTCTCACGACTGTTACCCTCCATGGGTTGAAGACTCCATAAACGTGGATGTACAATAGCACCACCTATCGGAACCACGTGAAAAAACATCGTGTCACCAATTGCGTTTGATCTTCCTACCCTTCCTTTACTTACATGCTTGTCATTACTTTCCGCTGGTATACTCCTAGAGATGCATGTTTAGGGTGTACTTGACATACTATGAATGCTAAAATCTGCCAAGACTTGAAATTGGGAAAAAGTAGATTTTTAATTGGTCAAGTAGTCTAATCGCCCCCCCCCCCCTCTAGCACTACTTTTGATCCGACAATATGTTGTGGTGTTTATCATGTGTTGATTGTTTGTTTTTCGGAATTCTTCTTCTCGATAGACTTCCGAAAGCATTCGGAGTTTGAGTATTTGTCCGACTACGACGTTCGTCTTCTTCACGGATTCATTCTAGTTCCAAGTGGGATCTCAAGTATGATGACAATTTCCCTGGATACCACTACTATCATTGCTATGCTAGTTGTCTGGCTTCTACCGCTATGTATCGCTACCTACTACTTGTATGTCAAGCCTCCCAACATTGCCATGAAAAGCCTCTAACCCCCTCCACGTCCTAGGAAACCATTGTTTGGCTATGTTATCGCTTGCTTAGCCCTTCTTATAGCATTTCTAGTTGCAGGTGCAAGTTGCTTCCATGTGGCAACATGGATATTTTCTTGAGATATCACAATATTATTGTTATTTAATTTAATGCACATATATACTTGGTAAAAGTTGGAAGGCTTGGCCTTTTGCTCGGCGTTTTGTTCCACCTTTGTCGCCCTAGTTACTTGTGTACCGGTGTTATGTTCCATATTGAGTGCTCCTAACATGCTTGGGGTCGTTATGGGGACCCCCTTGATTTTCGATGGGATAAAACTCTTCTTGCAAGGCCCAACATTGGTACTCCATTTGCCTAATAACTAATAAAATTGCATAGGGACCCACCGTCACCCGTGGATAATTAATCAACAAACCGGGCCAGTGCTCCTCATGAGTGTTGGTCTAATATAGAGCACTGTGCGGGGCCACCCCGGGGCAACTCAGGTGATTTCTATCAGGCCACTATACACTAGCTCTTTAGGTCATGTCCTGTGAACGAGATACGTGGCTCCTATCGAGTTTGTCAAAACATCTGGCGGCCTTGCTGGATTTGTTTTACCTTTCTTGAAATTCTTGTGCATGGAATTCTGAGGATACTTTGGGCTACCTCGAGGTTGAGGTTTTCCACATGAATTATCAGGATACTACGGGCTACCCCATGGTTGAGGTTTTCCATGCAGCATGTGGCTAGTTTGTGATGGATGAGTTGGAGCACGCCATAAGGGTTAATTCTTTTTGAGAAGCCATGCTCGCGGTTATGTGGCAACTTGGAAATTTGTTTAACATCCGGTCATAGAAAACTTGAAGTAAACTCAAATAAAATGTGGTTTCGAGGTCTCGAAGTAGTCCTTCCACAACAGGAAATGGCCATTCTCCTAGTTGCGATTCAGTGTCAGCGTGTGCCCAAGTATGGAGCCCCGAAACTATGGCCGCTCCATACTAAGGTGGTCATGGACGACCAACGCAGCTGCCACGATCTCCTCGTTGTCGGATGAAGAATCATCCGAATCACAAAGAACTCTGTAGAAAAAAACTCATCGCCAGAGTTCATTTGTACCTTGCAGGCAAAGCTTCGAACATCTTGCGGGTGTCCTAGAAGAATCCGTCCAATGAGGAGCCTCACACCCCGTCGAGACAAAGAAGCGGAGCTGGGCGGCGGTGACGGCGGCGGTAGGAGATGCGGTTGTTGGGAGGGTGAGCCTACGGGCAGTTGGCTGGCGGCGATGATGGAAGTGGGTGATAGCAGTGGGAGGCGAGGGCAGGCGGGAGCATTGGAGGGGAAGGGGAAGAGGAGAATGGTGCGCGTGCCACCAACTGGCGGTCTAGGGAAAGAGAAGGGCGGGCAAAACGGGCGTCCGTCCCGTGTACGCACCGACGCAAATCCATTCCGAATTTGAGTCTGCAATGGGTCACGGCGGACGATAAACCGACACGCATCCGTTTTGGTCGTTGGACCTTGTTTTCTACCCTCAGCGACCCAAACAGACACCCGCAAACGAATTGGGTCAGCCGGTTGGAGTTGCTCTTATATAAACAGTGAAGTGAACCAACTTTTGCATCGGCTGTGGCAGCCACACGGTCACACCACACCACACCGCACCACAACCCTCTCCTGTAATAGCATCTCCAACAGACGCACCAAATAAAGCACACGTGTGAAAAATAGGGCTTTTAGTGCGCGCAAGCCTGCACGGCGAGTTCCAGCGGGCGCAGGAAAGGGTGGCATGTAAAAAATGGGCACGTGCCTGCGGGAAAAACCGGGGGGCATGCGGTAGTTTTGGCACGTCTCGACACGCACTATAAATCCAGCGCCCCTCCATGCGCCCAGACCATCGCTCTGCCTTGCCACGCGCCCTCTCCACCGCTCTGCCTAGCCACGCTTCTTCTTTATTGCCTCATCGTCACCGCGCTACAATGTCGTCGCGCCGCCGAGGAAATTTGGGCTACTGCTCTGTCCGCGCACGCCCCTCTGGCGCCTTCTACGCCGAGATCCGCTTCGGTGAGATGCGCGTCAGCCTCAGCAAGTTCAACACCTCCAACGAGGCCGCCCATGCGTACGACACAACGGCATGGCACCTCCGAAAAACTCATCGGTAGATGAACTTCCCTAAGGTGGCGATGAGGGAGCGGACACTGGATCTCACCCCTCTCTCGTGGGTTGTCACTGAACAAGGAACATCGCGAGAACTAGAGGCACACCTCGGCATCACTGAGATGGACGAGGAGGTTGTGGCGGTGTGGCGCCAACGCTTCTCGGAGGACATCGTCAACAAGCGCAAATTCTACACGCAAAGGAGGGCGAAGAGGACGAGCCAAATATCGCAAGGATAGTTGTATGCAGAAGCAGGCCACGCTCTTCAAAATCGAGTTCAAAGAAGCATCGACCTGGGATACCGACGACGAATGATGGAATGACACCTTCATTTCGACGTTGGAGTCGGAGGTGGATGAGGGAGTCCTGGTTTAAGGGGTCCTCGGGAGGCCGACCTATTTCTTATGGGCCGGACTGTATGGGCTGCTTGCCGAGCATTGGATCGATCGAAGGCCCTGTCTCTAGGAAGGAAGCTTCAGGAATCATGGTGTGTCCTCCACGTTTGGAGTAGTGAATAGGCATGTTTATCCCTTCAACGTGTAACTGACCATGTGTAAACCCTAGGTACCCTTGGCGTCTATATAAGCCGGAGGGTTTTAGGTTGTAGACAGAGAACAACTCATCTAGGGTTTAGCTATTCGATCTCGGGGTAGATCAACTCTGTAAACCACATATCATCAATACAATCAAGCAGGATGTAGAGTATTACCTCCATAAGAGGGCCCGAACCTGGGTAAACATCGTCTCCTATTACCATCGATTCTAGTCTCACATCTTGGGACCCCCTACCCGAGATTCACCGGTTTTGACACCGACATTGGCGCTTTCGTTGAGAGTTTCGTTGTGATCACCCAAGGAATCGATGGCTTGCCTTGTCATCAACGAAGAGGTCTGCAACATGGACACTTTCGTCCCCGGACAGATCTTCGCCTTTGGTAGCACTATGATGCACGCCGACCCGACCAACCATCTGGGCTGTGTCGGAAGTTTCGCCCCTGATCAAGAGGTCAGATTCGGGAACCTAGAGTTCTCCGTAGACTCTCGGGGCGACCTGTCACTAACCGGCCTCACAGTCTCGCCTGCCACGCCCGAAGACTCCAAGGCTTTAACCTCGGATTCCTCTTTCGGTCACATCCACGGGATTTACGTTGGCGATGACTTGACTCTTAGTCCGGATCCGGCCATAGTGCCATATGACTGGATACTTGTTCTTGCTGAACACTCCCCTTGCTCGAACACATCGGAGGTCAACTCCAAAAGCTCCAAGTAGGTTCACCCGGTTGAACTCTCGACACTCAACAAGGCCCTAGATCGGATCTCGTCCATGAATATTACCGGTGGCCCAACCCCGATCCGTGCTCAGATCAGTTTCAGCGGGGTCAGGATGAATTTTTCGTCCCACCCACCACCCACTTTGTAGCCACGGTCGAAGATTTGATAGACATGTTGGACTATGCCTCCGAGGAGGCAGAATACATGGATGAGGAAGATCGCGCTCCCACCCCCTTTAACACCGGTTGATGGGCTGCCACCTCCGACGGTGTCTACATGGTGGACACTCCTGCCGCTAATGGCGAGAACACGCCTAAAAATGATGGCGAAAAGTCGGGCGAAGCACCGTCAAGGCGCCGGAAAGCCACATAAACGGTTAAAAGGCAAAAAGGGAAGAAAAGCTATCATCGGCACCGGGGACGGAGCTACCCCGAAAGACCTCGGTGATCCCAATATCCCCGAACACCCTCTAGAGGGTCAGGAGAGGCCTGAAGACCAGCGCAACCTTGATGACCTCAATGATTTCGAGGACGACAATTACCTCCCCCCTGTCGAGGAGGAGGACATCCTGGAAGGCGATGACTTCTCCATCCCTGATAATCCTGAAGATCAGGAACTGTTCAGGCAACAGCTTCTAGCCATGACCCGTAGCCTGAAAGCAAAAGAATGGCATCTTAAAACCGAACAAGACAACCTGAATGATCGATGGATGATAGTCCTCTCAGCTGAGGAAGGATACGGTGTCGGTCTGTCGGACCAACCTAAGAGTTATCCATGTAGAAGGTTATTGCTACAATTCGATGACGAGCTCAAGGATACGCCTTCTCCCAAACATACCCCATATGACAAGCCAGACCGCCCTCCTCGAGGACAAGACAAGACGGTTGACTACAGCGGTTATAGGTCAACAATACCACGAAGACGGGGAAAAGATCCACTAGAGCCCAACGACAGGTTTGACCTGCGGCGTGACCTGGACTATAGAGCAGGTCGTACGAGATCCATCTACGGATCCACGGGTACTCACCCGATAGACGGGAAGGGTACAGGCCTTGGCTCGACCGCAACAATAGAGACCGGGAACGAAACCAGGCTAGAACAGACGCTAATTACCGGTGCGATATTGCTCGGGTGAGAAGCGCTGCCCACCCACTGTGCTTCACAGACGAGGTGATCAGTACCAGTTCCCGGAGGGGTTTAAACCCGTGAACATAGAGCAATATGATGGGACAACTGACCCAACCGTATGGATTCAGGACTTCCTCCTCCACATCCACAGGGCGTGAGGAGATGATCTCCACGCCATCAAATATCTCCCCCTAAAACTCAAGGGGCCAGCTCGGCACTGGCTAAACAACCTCTCGGAAAACTCCATCGGGTGCTGAGATGATCTAGAGGATGCATTCCGATCTAACTTCCAGGGCACCTATGTTCGGCCGCCAGACTCCTCCGCGGCAATTCTGGAATCGGTTCTTGACCAAGAAAAACCATATTGTTGACAACCCGGATGCCGAGGCAATAGCCTCCTTCCGACACAATATTCGGGATGAATGGTTGGATCGCCAGCTCAGCCAGGATAAACCTCGGACAATGTCCGCCCTTACATCACTCAAGACCCTCTTTTGCACGTGCGAAGATAACTGGCTAGCAAGACGTAGCCACAACTCCGAAGACCCCGGAACCTCCGAAGACCCCGAACGGCAATGGGAAACCAACGCGCAACAAGAATAAGCATCGACATAACAATAGTGATGCCGATGACATGACCGTTGATGTCGGGTCCACAATTCGCGACACGGGCCGAGGAAGAAGCCTCCTAAAGGCAATCATGACGGACCCACCTATAGGATCGAAACTAGTGCTAGAGGGGGTGATTAGACTACTTGACCAATTAAAAAACTACTTTTTCCCAATTTTAAGTCTTGGCAGATTTTAGCATTCATTGCAAGTCAAGTACACCCTACACATGCATGTCTACGAGTATTGCAACGGAAAGTAAAGACAAGCATGTAAGTAAAGGAAGGGTAGGAAGATCAAACACAATTGGTAACACAATGATTTTTTCCCGTGGTTCTGATAGGTGGCGCTATCGTACATCCACGTTTATGGAGTCTTCAACCCACTGAGGGTAACGGTCGCGAGAGTCCACGGAGGGCTCTACCCATGGCGGGTTCAACGAAGAAGCAACCTTGACTATACCATGATGGCCTACGTCCACGGAGGACTAGCCTAACTTGGGGTAGATCTTCATGAAATAGGCGATCTCCTTGCCCTTACAAACTTCTTGGTTCACTCCACAACACGAAGTAGGAGTCTCCCAATCAACGCCTAACCAATCTAGGAGGCACCATCCTCCAAAAGGTAATAGGCTCGATAATGTCGATGAACTCCTTGCTCTTGTGATTCAAGATGATAGACTCCTCAACACATAATCACTCTCTCACAGATTTGGCTGGGTGGAAGAGATTGATCTGGTGGAAAGCAACTTGAGGAGGCTAGAGATCAAGATTTATATGGTTGGAATGGAATGGCATGATTTCAACACATGAGTAGGTGGCTCTCTCTCAAAAAATCAGTAGGTATGAGTGGGGAACTATTCTGAGTGCTTCTCTTGCGAGTGAGTGGTGGTGGAGGGGTATATATAGACATCTCCAAAAATCCAACTGTTACACCTAATAAGTTAGACTTGGTGACACCGATGTGTTAATCTCGGTGGTACCGAGTTGCCTCAAAGGTAGCAACTTTTGAATCTCGGTGAGACCGATACACACAACTCGGTTGCACCGATAAGGTGACCAACGGTTAGATTTCCAAATTCAGTGACGTCGATTCAAAAAAATTGGTTGGACTGATTTTGTGAATTTGCGTAACAGGAAGTTGGCAACCGAAACTCGGTGGCACCAAAATGGAATCGGTTGCACCAAAATGCTAGGGTATGGCTGAGCCTGTCTGAGGTTGAGAATCGGTGGCACCGAATGGAAAGTGTTGGTTGCACCAATTTTGAATATTTGCCTTTGGATAGACTTTTGTGGAAGAGCTTGTGGGTGTATGTGGTGAGAATCACTTTTGCATGTATGAGCATTTTGTTCACCAACAAAACCTTACCCTCTTTTGATAGCATTGGCTTTCCTATGGACTCAAAGTGATTTCTCACAAAAGGTAAAATGTAGAGTCCTTTGCTTGAAGCTTTGCCAATCTATTTCCTTGCATCTTAGGGTATTCCACAATCCTTTCTCCAACCCATCATTGAACTTTTCCTGAAACATGCTTAGAGGAAACATTAGTTCATGACATGTATGTTGTTATTAATTACCAAAACCACCAAGGGAGAAAATGTGCTTTCAGTCTCCCCCTTTTTGGTAAGAGATGACAACATATAGATCAAAGCTTTGACATATGATATAATCAATGAATATAATCGTCGCTTTGCGAAGTATCTGATAAGCAAAAGCTCCCACTAAATTTGTGCATTATTTTTAAATTTGCGTTTGAATGCAAATGCACAATATATTAGGTACATGGGGCACTTCTTCCATGTCACACACATCTTGGTGGTGTGCAAGAGTAATAAGAGTTAATAACATAGCACAACACATCAAGCAAAGTGAATGATCATCACATAACCATCAAAAGATAGGAAATAGTAGCAACACACATTAAAGCGTATGATCAAACACAAACACGAGTATAACACATCCAAACCAAAAGACCAAATGTTTTGTAAAACAACGATAAAGACCAGGCACTCTCACACTCGAAGCCTAGATCTATATACAACTTCTCCCCTTTGGCAACAATTTACCAAAAAGATCAAAGAGATAGAGCCAATCGTCCTTCTATGGCTGATCTCCTCTGGTGGTCGATGTTGGAGTCGAGAGAACTGCATCAGAGAAGACCTCTGCTGATGTCCTGGACGGAGTTGGAGTACTTACTAGAGGCACTAGAGTAGCTGATGGAGCAGATGTCAGTGTAGTTGGACTAGAAGATGAAGGTCTCATCTCTGGAACTGGCATTGTAGCTGTCCTGGCCTGTGTCTTGAACTGGGCAGTCGTCATGACAGGTGCACTATCCTCATCATCAGAAGAAGACTTGGACTCTGAAGAGGTGCGACAGATAAAAGCTTCATCCACTTCCTTCTTGAGCTCATTGATAGTCTTCGTCAACCCATCTACCTTGTCATTAAGAGTTTTCACTCTATCCTCAAATATGTTCACAAGGCTCTCCTACCTATTCATAATTGTTTTGATGCCCTTCTTCATGTTCATGATAGTATAGATCAAGAGATCCATTTGCTCGTTCCTGGATCTGGGGACCTGAGCACTAGTAGCTCTAGCTACCTCTGCCTGTGCTTGTGCCTGAGCTGCAGCTAATGTGGGATGGTCTGGGTCCATCACCACAACATTGTCCTCGAACTCTGGCTGAAGTGGCAAGTGGGGTCTATCCAGAGCAAAGATGTGCTTCTCAAGTTTGGAATTGATAAGCATCTGAATGTAGGGTGCATAGTAGCATGAGCACTTCTGGTCAACAGCAACCCTCTTCATAGTTTCAACAATCAAGTCCATCACTCGAATCCTGGTGTGACTATCAAGATGGATAAGCATGTTGATGGAGTAGCCACGAATCATCTTCTCATCTCCAGACTTAGGCATCAATGTATGCCTCGAGATGGTGTTCATGGTACGGAGGCCATCCTGGAGGAAGTAAATAGATCCTAACTTGTGTGATTGCAAGTTAGCAGTAGGGATAGCATTGTACATATCCTTCATAGCATTGTGACTCTCCTTGATTTAGAGTAGGCATCCAAGTCACCATCCTGTACCTCAGGGACTCCTAAGATGGTAGCCCACTCATCAACTATAGACTCATATCTTGCTCCTTCAATCATCCACACTATCCTGTCATCTCCATAGAAGTGAGCAGTGGAGTAGAACTGCATAATCATCTCATCACTCCAAGCTGTAAATTCTCTGCCAACAAACTGATCAAGACCAATGCAGTGAAAGTTATCTTACACACATAGGAAATAGTCCTCATCTGCCTTCATATACTTCTAGTCAATGTATCTCATATCACTGACTGTTGGGCTCTTGTCAAGCAAGATTGTCTCATAGAAATCTTGGTGTTCCTTAGTGTAGAACCTATAATCCACGACACTTTTTCTCCTTTGGGCATATGGATCAATAGCTCTCCATGCCCTCAAACCAGAATCCTTCCTCTTCTTCACATCCTCAGCTATTGGATGGCTGGCATTGTGTTCAGGAAGGTAAGGTCTAAGCTTCATCAAAACTATTATAGCATCATCATGATCATCACCTGCTTCTCTGAAAGTAGATCCTTTGTTCTTCTTAGCAGCAAGAATATCTCTGGTAGTCCTCTTAGACTTCCCTGCAGCAACCTTCTTAGGTACAGCCTTGGTGCTCTTTGAGGAACCTGGCCTTGGCATAGCATCTGCCATAAGTTTCTTTGCCTTCTTCTTGGGAGGGGCCTTAGCAGCAGGTTCCTCCTCTTCCTCCTTCTCGGCAGAAGCACCAGCAGCCTCCTCTGGATCCTTAAACATAGAGGTAGACCTACCCATAACACGGATGATCCTCTTCCTGGCTGTCTTCTTCTCTCCTGCCTTATTAGGCATAGATTTCTTTGGGAGCTCAACAGACATTATTGCCCTAGCACTCTCATGTGCTCTGAAAGTCTGTGGAGGTGCATAAATTTTGTTGACTACCCTCCTAGATAAGGTAGCCTCATTGGCAGACTTCCTTGCATCCTTCTCTGACTTTTTAGCAAGGATCTCTTCTGGCACAAAATCATAATCTTATTCATCTGAGTTGAGTCTCTTCCTTGTCCTAGTTGCAGATTTAGGCAACCCATGAGAACCGGGAGTGCCTAGATCTGAGGAAGAACTAGAATCAGGACTAGTGCATGAACTCATGTCAACATTCTGCTCCTGCAGATTCTGACTATCTTTAGCATCTGACATGTCTGGCCCTGTGAATAGAGTATAGAAGAGTGGAATAGGATAAGTCATCACAAAATGCAGAGTTTTGAAAGTTTGAACAAAAGATTCTCAAGGTTCACATTCTGTCACATGAAAATCAGTACAACTTCTTTTGTTTCTTCTTGGGAGGGGCCTTGACCACTTGTTCCTCCTCCTCCTCAGCAGCAGTAGCACCAGCAGCCTCCTCTAGATCATCAAACATAGAGGTAGGCCTGTCAACAACATGAATGATTCTCTTCCTGGTTGTTTTCTTCTCTCCTGCCTTCTTAGGCAAAGTTTTCCTTGGGATCTCAACAGACATGGTAGATCTAGCACTCCCATGTGCTCTTAAAGTCTCTGGAGGTGCATATATCTTGCTGACTACCCTCCTGGATGAGGTCGCCTCATTGGCAGACTTCTTGGTAGCCTTCTCTTGCTTCTTAGCAAGAACCTCCTTAGGCAAAAAATCAGAATCTTCCTCATCAGAATTATGTCTCTTCCTGGTCCTTGTAGCAGCTTTAGGCAACCCATGAGAACTCAGGGTGCCCGGATCTGAGAAAGAGTTGGACTCAGGGCTAGTGCCTGAACTCACATCAATATTCTGCTCCTGCAGATTCTGGCTATCCTCTGAACCTGACATGTCTAACCCTGTGAATAGAGTTGAGCAGAGTGCAATAGGATAAGTCATCACAAATGCAGAGATTTTCAAAGTTTGAACTAAGAATTTCTCAAATTTTGCATTCTGCCAAATGTATGTCGGTACAAGCGAGACTACATTTTCGATCACACTGAGACTAACAACCTGCTTCCAAGAACTTGGCACCATTTTTGGTTGCACCGATGAAAGCACATTTTCTCCCTTAGTGGTTTTGGTAATTAATAACAACGTATATGGCATTGAACTAATGTTTCCACTAAGCATGTTTCAGGAAAAGTTCAATGATGGGTTGGCAAAAGGTTGTGGAATACCCCAAGATGCAAGGAAATAGATTGGCAAAGCTTCAAGCAAAGGACTCTACATTTTATATTTTGTGAGAAATCACTTTGAGTCCATAGGAAAGCCAATACTATCAAAAGGGGGTAAGGTTTTGTTGGTGAACAAAATGCTCATACGTGCACAAGTGATAGTCACCACATACACCCACACACTCTTCCATAAAAGTTTGTCCAATGCCAAATACTCAAAATCGGTGCAACCAACACATTCCACTCGGTGCCACCAATTCCATACCTCAGACAGACTCAGCCAAACCCTAGCATTTCGGTGCAACCGATTCCACTTTGGTGCCACCGAGTTTGGGTTGCCAACTTCCTATTATGCAAGTTTACAAAATCGGTTCGACCGAGTTTTGTGAATCGGCGTCACCGAGATTGGCAATCTGACCATTGATCACCTTATCGGTGCAACCAAGATTTATGTATCGGTCTCACCGAGATTCAAAAGTTGCTACCTTTGAGGCAACTCGGTACCACCGAGAATTATACATTCGTGTCACGGAGTCTGACTTATTAGGTGTAACGGTTGGATTTTTGGAGATGCCTATATATACCCATCCACCACCACTCACTCGCAAGAGAAGCACTCAGAACAGTTCCCCACTCATACCTACTGATTTTCTGAGAGAGAGCCACATATTCATGTGTTGAGATCATACCATTCCATTCCTACCATATGAATCTTGATCTCTAGCCTCCCCAAGTTGCTTTCCACCCAATCAATCTCTTCCACCAAGACAAATGTGTGAGAGAGTGATTGTGTGTTGAGGAGTCTATCATCTTGAAGCACAAGAGCAAGGAGTTCATCGACATTAACAAGCCTATTAAATTTTGGAGGGTGGTGCCTACTAGATTGGTTAGGTGTCGCTTGGGAGCCTCCTACTTCGTGTTGTGGAGTGAACCAAGAAGTTTGTAAGGTCAAGGGGTTCGCCTACTTCGTGAAGATCTATCCCGAGTTAGGCTAGTCCTCCGTGGACGTAGGCCATCATGGTATTGTCAAGGCTTCATGGAACCCTCTATGGGTAGATCCCTCCGTGGACTCTCGCGACCGTTACCCTTCATGGGTTGAAGACTCCATGAACATGGACGTATGATAGCACCACCTATCGGAACCATGGGAAAAATCATCATGTCACCAATTGTGTTTGATCCTCCTACCCTTCCTTTACTTACATGCTTGTCTTTACTTTCCGTTGTTATACTCTTAGACATGCATGTGTAGGGTGTACTTGACATACTATGAATTCTAAAATCTACCAAGAATTAAAATTCGGAAAAAGTAGATTTTTATTTGGTCAAGTAGTCTAATCACCCTCCCCCCTCTAGCACTACTTTCGATCCTACAAGTGGTATCAGAGCATTGGTATCCATTGTATTGGTTTCACAACCTAGGAGAGTATGGCGTTTAGTGAGGGAAATTATCACCGTAGAGGTTGTAAGAGCACATTTCTCCATGTGTGGTTTTGGTAATTGATGACACCCCTATGGACTAATGGTTGCCTTGAGTTATATTCGAAGGATTTGTCCATAGGCACTTCTTGAAGTCCATCTGTTGGGTTTCAAGGAGTTTATATGATGACCAAGGTGGTATTCAAGGTTTATCCTAAGTTTGGTCATGTGAGAGTTGAGCTTATTGCAATCATGTCTTGAAGAAGAAGATAGTGTGAGCATTCATGATTACCTTCAAGACATCATCTTTATGAAGAGAGAAGATAAGATACAAGGTTGATCAAGACTAAGTCAAAGAGTGAATCAAGTGATCAACTCACAAAGCGTACAAGATGTACCGAGAGGGATCAAGTGATCCCATGGTATGGTAAGCATTGTCCATTACGCTTTGTGTACTAACCCATTTCCTTGTGAGAGTTCCTTGTGGGGTTAGGCATATTTCCATGGGATTGCATCAAGAGGAAGATCTCATACAACCCATGGAAGATGACATCAAGTGGTGATCATTATCAAGGTTGCGGTGTGCAAGTTCAAGTGAAGCATCACGGAGAGATCAGACTTGAAGCTTGCCGTCCATTGTGGTGACAATGGACTTGTGAAGATGTGCTGCATAGTAGCTCACCCATAGTGGAGTATGGGGGAGCAATCATCTAGTCTTCATCAAGCCAACGCAATCAAGAAAGGTGGTCCATCTTGAGGAAGTCAGGATCGTCATCATCTAGATCAAGTGGACTATGAGCAAGGCTAAGGTTTGACCTTGATAGGGTTTTCTATTTTACCGGTCTCATAGTGGTAGTTGGGAGACTGGGTTATAGGGTAGGTAACCGTGCTATCAAGGGGGCTCTCAAGTGAGTAGCTTGATCGTATCGTTCGTTGAGAGCTCAGACCATTGCATTCTTGGCATCATAATCTTTCTTGGTTCTTGGTTGGTTTTTCTCTTTGAGGTTTCTTGAGCTTATGGTCAACTTCATGACTAGCTCAAGTTCATCGAAAACGGAGTCCATATGCATATTCTATGATGTTTTCGATGTTGGAGTTATTGCCGATTCTTCATTGTAAGAGGTTTCTCATCTCTTCTCCTTTGGCATTCTTTTACTGCCTCTTCTTAAGAAAAACCAGTCGCTGTTGGATAGCTCTTATCAGCCTGAATCCAACAAGCTTGAGTTTGCTCAATTCGGAGCTCGCTTGCAGAAGTTGTGACAGTTCTGGTGTTGTTGTTCTGAGGTTTGCGGTAGTACCGCTCCTCCGAGCGGTAGTACCGCTCCACCGAGCGGTAGTACCGCTCCACCAAGCGGTAGTACCACAAGTGGCACGGAAGTAATTTTTTACTTCCGCCCGAGGGCGGTAGTACCGCATGTTGCACGGATGTAATTTTTTACATCTGCCCTGCTGCGGTAGTACCGTGATTCCTGCACGGTACTACCGTGCGGACTTTTTTCGCACAGTTTCCTATGCGGAGGTTGGCACGGAAGTAATTTTTTACTTCCGTGCGCCTCCAGTACCTTCCTCTGCCGAGCCGTGCGGTAGTACCGCACGGGCTCGCGGTAGTACCACTGTGGCGGTCCTACCGCTAGCGCCGTAGTGCTATTTGGCCAGAGCCAGGTACTTCCGCACAAGCGGTAGTACCACACTGCCCTGCGGTAGTACCGTAAGCCATCACGGTAGTACCGTGGGTTCTGCGGTACTACCGTAATGTACGGGGCTGGCAAGTGGGTAACGGTTGGATTTTTCCCCACCTATAAAAGGGGGTCTTCTTCCCCATTGAACCTTATCTTTTTGAGCTCGTGTTTGCCCCCCATTGTTGACCTTCTTTGAGCTTGCTATCTCTCAATCCCTCCAATGATTCTTGCTCCTTTTTGAGGGAAAAGAGAGAGGAGATCTAGATCCACATTTCCACCAATCACTTTCTCCTCTAAGTGAGGGGAACCCCTTGGATCTAGATCTTGGAGTTCTTCGTGTTCTTCTTCGTTCTTCCTCTCATTTCCTCCCTAGCATTAGTTGCTTTGGTGGGATTGGGGAGAGAAGGACTTGGGTACTCCGTGTTCCCTTGCCATTGCATTTGGTGCATAGGTTTGAGTTCTCCACGGTGATACGTGGAAGTGAGAAGTTGAGAAGCTATTACTCTTGGGTGTTTGTGCACCCTAGAGCTTGTTCCTCTTGGGTGCTTTGGCGCCCTAGACAGTTGGTGGTGCCTTGGAGCTCAATCATTGTGGTGCAAAGCTCCGGGCAAGCTTCGGGGTCTCCAATTAGGTTGTGGAGATTGCCTCGAGCATTGAGGTCACCTCGGAGCCACATTCCATTGTGGTGAAGCTTCGTGGTGTCGTTGGGAGCCTCCAATCAAGTTGTGGAGATTGCCCCAACCTTGTTTGTACGGGTTCGGTGACCACCCTCAAGGGTCCCTTAGTGGAATCACGACATCTTGCATTGTGCGAGGGCGTGAGGAGATTACGGTGGACCTAGTGGCTTCTTGGGGAGCATTGTGCCTCCACACCGCTCCGAACGGAGATTAGCATCCGCAAGGGTGTGAACTTCGGGATACATCGTCGTCTCCGCGTGCCTCAGTTATCTCTTACCCGAGCCCCTTTACTTATGCACTTTACTTTGTGATAGCCACATTGTTTATGTTATATATCTTGCTATCACCTAGTTGTATACCTTGCTTAGCATAAGTTGTTGGAGCACATAGGTGAGCCAAGTTGTTTTAGGTTTTGTGCTTGACTAATTAAACGAAAGTTTTATTCCGCATTTGTTCAAGCCTAAACCGTAATTATTTTAAAGTGCCTATTCACCCCCCCCCCCTCTAGGCGACATCCACGTCCTTTCAGAGGTCTGTACTTTGATGGCACTAATTTTGCTATTTGGAAGCACAAAATGAAAATGCATCTTCTTCGTGTTGGATTACAAGGTGAATTCTTTGAGGATGGAAGGGAATCATATCGTCAAGCGACTACAGATGAATTGAAGATGTGGCAACTCAGTGCTCAAGCATGTGACATTCTCTTCAACTGCCTATGCCCTGAAGAATTCAACAAATCAGTTGTCTTTAGAATGCAAAAGAGATTTGGGATACTTTGGTTGATATGCACGAAGGTACAGAATCTGTCAGAGAATCCAAGTTGGATATTCTTCAAAGTCAACTTGACAAGTTCAAGATGAAGGATGGTGAAGGAGTCGTTGAGATGTAACCTAGGCGAGCTCTCATCACCAATGAGATTGTGGGCTTAGGAAGCAAAGAAATGACGGACAAATTCATCATCAAAAAGATACTTCGAGCTTTGGATGATCGATATGACATGGTATGCACATTGATCCAAATGATGCCCAACTACAAAGATCTCAAGCCAACGGAAGTGATTGGTAGAATTTTTGATCATGATCTGACACTCAAAGACAAGGAAGAGCTTCACCACAAGTCTAGCGGTGCTTACAAAGCCACAAGTGATGCTCCCGCTACCTCAAGCGACAACCTTGTCACAAATGAAGAGATAATCCTCATGGTCAATAAATTCAACAAGTTCTACAAGAATAGAATCAAATATCGAAGCTTCAACTCAAGATATAAAGAGAAGCGTTTGTCAAATCATGACCTAAACTGCTACAATTGTGGGAAGCCCGGACACTACTCCAATTAGTGCACGCCGTCTTACAAAAGGAAAGAAGAGGCACCAAGAATACGAAGCTCACGAGACGAGTCACCTCGAAGAGAGAGAAGGAGTAGAGATGATCATTATGAACGAAGACCCTCAAGCACACCAAGAGCTACTCAAGAAGAAGACATCAAGCTCATGTTGGTGAATGTGTTTCCGGTTTTGAATCCGACAACCACTCCGAGAGAAGCTATCACTCCAACTCCGACTATAGTCAAGATCAAGGAGTTGCCGGACTTGCACTAGTGACAATTGACTCCTACGACATATTTGATTCACCAAATGAAGGCAGTGGATGTTGCTTCATGGATAAAGGCCCCAAGGTACCAAACCTCGAGTATCTTGATTTCAATAGTGATGAAGATGACTTGTTAATTGAAGATGACTTGCTATTTGACAAATCTAGTAACGTTAGTCAAGATGAACTTGCTAGTAATCATTCTACTCTAGATAAGTCATGCGTTGATGATAAGTTGGAAATAGAAAGACTAACTCAAGAACTAAAAACTATTAAGTTAGCTCACGAGTCAACTCTAGAAGATCATAGAGAGCTTGTAAGGACACATGAGAAGCTCCGCTTCGAGGATCTCAATTTAGAGCAAGGGCATGAGTTCCTTAAAGCTATCAATGACGATATTTGAAAGAAGACTTCCTCTTATCTAGCCAAGCGACTTCTCTTGTCTACGTTCATGCCACAAGTTAAGTCTAAGCAAGCTAGTAACAAATGAAAAGAAAGGTACTTCAACTAGTAGCAATAAAAATGATAAATCCAATGATATTGGTTCTAGTAGTTCTCTTGATCCCACTAACTCTTCTCTTAGCCAGGTTACACTTCAGCAAGAAAATTAACTCTTGAAAGGGATTATAGAGAAAGCTATCTACAAGACTCCAAGCTCAAGTACATGAACAAGCTTAAAGAGGACATTGACTCATATGAAGATAAATCTCGAGCATTGATGAAGTGGGCTCCCAAGGATACTACAAGCTCAACTTCTACAAGTACTACTTCAACACCAAGGATCCCCATCAACTTGATGTGGGTCCCCAAGAAGAAGAACTAGGAAAGTTCTTGAGGGGTGGCTCCGCCAATGAAATTCACTCATATTCATTATTGGCAAGAACTAGTTGCAATCAACATCAACATTTTAATAGTTCAAGGAGTCACACATTCCCTCAAAGGTAAGAAAGGGATAATGTAATCAACAAATGAATGGACATCATCATATATGCTTTGCACTACATGTTCATAGATATCCTTGTATTTGTCTCTTGTGTGTTGGGACTAACCCATGTAGGTGAGAAGAGTAATTAAACAACGAGGATGCTCCCAACTCTTGGTGATCTTCATTAACTTTGAGAATCCACCACTACTTCACCTACATGAAGTCTTCTTGACAAAACCCAAGGTTAGTTTATCCCTCCTATGGGGGGATGTCACATCAAGGGGGAGCTTTACTCTAAGACTTGAGTCAAAGTATCTCATAGAATGTGACAACATTAAATACTTTATGTAAAAGTGGTAACCCCACTTGTGCTTAAACGATGAGTATAACCTATGATCAAGTATTCTTACTTGGCTCCTAAGTCAATATACTCATATATAGATGTCTGAGTCATCGCCAAAGTGCTTGTTAGATGCTAATGTGTTTGTGCATGTTTGCCATGTTTTCATTTGACATCTTATTGTGTGAGCATGTTGGTCTGCTTTTATTTACTCATTCGAGGATATCCAATTGTTGCTTTTTGGCTTTTGATTTTTCATTTGCCAATTGGATATACAAGAATTCCTAGGACCACTCCTCTAGCTATATATGCTTTCTCACCTCATATTCTATTCATGCTGCATCACAAAATTTGAACAAGTACTTTTCGATCTCTTCGTGTGAGGAGCACTCGGAGTTCTGTATCGACACAGGACCAACCATTAAAACCTCCCAAGTGCATCTCGGTGGGACCAACTCGAAATCTCGGTCTCACCGAATGCCTAGGGTTGATCTGGTTTTTCAATCTCGATACTATCGATTCCATATTCTCGATTACACCGAGTTTCCCTATTAGCTGACAGTTTTGAAACTCGGTGACACCGAAAATGTAGAATCGGTGTCACCGATAGTGAGGGGTATATAATCTGTGGACCCCGATGCTTTGAAATTCTATCTTCAAATGTCGCGCTCGAAAACCCTAAGCTGTCGTTCCGAAGACCCCTGGTCATCGCCTTGCTTCCCCGAGCATCTCCTCCGCTAGGAATCGCCACTGTCGACGTATTCTACTCCATCGTCGCCGCCATAGTGGATCCATCGCCAAATTAGGGTATGGATTAGGCCCCCTCTCATGCTCCACTTTCCGATTCATGCGCATTAGAGATTTTTCCTAGTCTAGCCATTGTTTGAGATCGTTCCATCCAAAAGAAACATCCATTAGATAGCAAACGATTGTTTTTCTAGGGTTTGCCTTTCGCCCGATGAAACTCGGTGGAACCGAAGTGAGCAAATCTGTCTGTGCTACTGAGAACTATCTCGGTGAAACCGAGTACTCCTTTTTGGTCTCACCGAAAGGGGTGCCAAGTTTCGGTTAGTGAGAGAGATAGTCTCGATAGCACCGATATTTTTTGCTTCGGCTATACGGATTTTCATGTGATAGAATGTGAACCTTGAGAATCTTTTGTTCAAACTTTCAAAACTCTTCATTTTGTGATGACTTATCCTATTCCATCTTCTATACTCTATTCATAGGGTCAGACGTGTCAGATGCTGAAGATAGTCAGAATCCGCAGGAGCAGAATGTTGACATGAGTTCAGGCACTAGTCCTGAGTCCGGTTCTTCCTCAGATCCAGGCACTCCCGGTTCTCATGGGTTGCCTAAAGCTGTAACTAGGACAAGGAAGTGACTCAACTCAGATGAAGAAGATTCTGATTTTGTGCCAGAAGAGATCCTTGCTAAAAAGCAAGAGAAGGATGCAAGGAAGTCTACCAATGAGGCTATCTCATCTAGGAGGGTAGTCAACAAAATTTATGCACCTCCATAGACTTTCAGAGCACATGAGAGTGCTAGGGCAACAATGTTTCTTGATCTCCCAAAGAAATCTATGCCTAAGAAGTCGGGAGAGAAGAAGACAGACAGGAAGAGGATCATCTGTGCTATGGGCAGGTCTACCTCTATGTTTGAGGATCCAAAGGAGGTTGTTGGTGCTTCTGCTAAGGAGGAGGAAGAGGCGGAACCTGTTGCTAAGGCCCCTCCCAAGAAGAAGGCAAAGAAACTTATGGCAGATGATATGCCTAAGACTGGTCCCTCGAAGTGCACCAAGGCTGCATCCAAGAAAGTTGCTACACAGAAGTCCAATAGGACTACCAGAGATATACCTGTTGTTGAGAAGAACAGGACATCTACTTTCAGAGAAGCAGATGATGATGATGCTATGACAGTTCTGATGAAGCTTAGACCTCACCTTCCTGAACACAATGCTAGCCATCCTAGAGCTGAGGAGAGCCACAACGCTAGCTACTTTGATGTCTACTCTGAATCCAAGGAGAGCCACAACGCTATGAAGGATATGTATAATCCTATCCCTGCTGCTAATATGCAATCACACAAGTTAGGATCTATTTACTTCCTCCAGCCAGGCCTCCATACCATGAACACTATCCTGAGGCATACCTTGATGCCCAAGTCTAGAGATGAGAAGATGATTCATGGATACTCCATGAACATGCTTATCCATCTTGACAGTCACACCAGGATTCGAGTGATGGATTTGATCATAGAGATAGTGAAGAGGGTTGCTGCTGACCAGAAGCGCTGATGCTGCTATGCACCCTATATTCAGATGCTTATCAACTCCAAACTTGAGAAGCACATCTTTGCTCTGGATAGACCCCACTTGCCACTTCAGCCAGATTTAGGCACAGACCATCCCACATCAACTGCAATTTAGGCACAAGCTGAGGCAGAGGCAACTAGAACCACTAGTGCTCAGGTCCCAGATCCAGGAACGAGCAGATGGATCTCTTGATCTCAAATGTCATGGACATGAAGAAGGACATCAAAACCATCATGGACACTCAAGTTAGCCCTGTGAACATTATTGAGGATAGAGTGAAAACTCTTAATGACAAGGTAGATGGGCTGACTAAGACAGTCAATGAGCTTAAGAAGGAGGTTGATGAAGCTCCTATCTGTCGCACCTCTTCAGAGTCTGAATCTACCAACGATGAGGAGGATAGTGCACGACTACCCAGGTCACGACTAAAGCCAGGACACCTATAGTGTGCTCCGGAGACGAGGCCTTCATCTTCTACTCCAGCCACAGTGACTTCAGCTCCATCAGCTCCAGTGCCTCCAGTGTCAACTCCAACTCCATCCAGGACATCAGCAGAAGTATTCACCAATGCAGTTCTCTCGACTCCGACATCGACTACCGGAGAAGATCAGCCGCAGAAGAACGATTAGTTATATCTGTTCGAGCTTTTTGGTAACTTGTCTCCAAATGGGGACAAATTGTATATAGATCTAGGCTTCGAGTGAGAGAGCATCTACTTTTTATTGTTGTTTTTCAAAACATTTGATCTTTTGGTTTGGATGTGAGATACTTTTTTGTGTGTGTGATCATACGTGTTAATGTGTGTTGCTACTGTTTCCTATCTTTTTGATGATTATGTGATGATCATTCACTTTGCTTGATGTGTTGTGCTTGTTGTTAACTCTTATTACTCTCGCACACCACCAAGTTGTATGTGACATGGAAGAAGTGCCCCATGTACCTAATCGGTTGTGCATTTGCATTCAAACGAAAATTTAAAAATAATGCACAAATTTAGGGGGAGCTCTTACTTATCACATACCTCTCAAAGCGACGATTATATTCATTGATTACATCATATGTCAAAGCTTTGATCTATATGTTGTCATCAATTACCAAAAAGGGGGAGATTGAAAGCACATTTGATCCCATGGTGGTTTTGGTAATTAATAACAACATATATGTCATTGAACTAATGTTTACACTAAGCATGTTTCAGGAAAAGTTCAATGATGGGTTGGCAAAAGGTTGTGGAATATCCCAGGATGCAAGGAAAAAGATTGGAACAGCTTCAAGCAAAGGATTCTACATTTTATCTTTTGTGAGAAATCACTTTGAATCCATAGAAAAGCCAATACTATCAAAAGGGGGTAAGGTTTTGTTGGTGAACAAAATGGTGCACAAGTGATAGTCACCACATACACCCACAAGCTCTTCCACATAAGTCTCTCCAAAGCCAAATACTCAAAATCGGTGCAACCAACACATTCCACTTGGTGCCACCAATTCCACACCTCAGACAGACTCAGCCAAACCCTAGCATTTTGGTGCAACCGATTCCACTTTGGTGCCATCGAGTCTGGGTTGCCAACTTCCTGTTACTCAAGTTTACAAAATTGGTTCGACTGAGTTTCGTGAATTGGCGTCACCGAGATTGGCAATCTGCCCGTTGGTCACATTATCGGTGCAACCGAGATTTATGTATCGGTCTCACCGAGATTCAAAAGTTGCTAGCTTTGAGAAAACTCGGTACCACCGAGATTTACACATCGGTGTCACCGAGGCTGACTTATTAGGTGTAATGGTTGGATTTTTGGAGATGCCTATATATACCCCTTCATCACCACTCACTCGCAAGAGAAGCACTCAGAACAGGTCCCCACTCATACCCACTGATTTTCTGAGAGAGAGCCACCTACTCATGTGTTGAGATCATGCCTTTCCATTCCTACCATATGAATCTTGATCTCTAGCCTCCCAAGTTGCTTTCCACCCAATAAATCTGTTCCACCAAGCCAAATCTATGAGAGAGTGACTGTGTGTTGAGGAGTCTATCATCTTGAAGCACAAGAGCAAGGAGTTCATCGACATTATCGAGCCTATTACCTTTTGGAGGGTGGTGCCTCCTAGATTGGTTAGGTGTCGCTTGGGAGCCTCCTACTTCATGTTGTGGAGTGAACCAAGAAGGTTGTAAGGGCAAGGAGATCGCCTACTTCATGAAGATCTACCGCGAGTTAGGCTAGTCCTCTATGGACGTAGGCCATCATGGTATAGTCAAGGTTGCTTTTTCGTGGAACCCTCCGTGGGTAGAGCCCTCCATGGACTCTCACGACTGTTACCTTTTGTGGGTTGAAGACTCCATGAACGTGGACGTACGATAGCACCACCTATCGGAACCATGGGAAAATCATCGTGTCACCAATTGCGTTTGATCTTCCTACCCTTCCTTTACTTACATGCTTGTCTTTACTTTCCGCTGCTATACTCTTAGACATGCATGTGTAGGGTGTACTTGACATACTATGAATGCTAAAATCTGCCAGGAATTAAAATTGGGAAAAGGTAGATTTTTATTTGGTCAAGCAGTCTAATCACCCCCCCTCTAGCACTACTTTCGATCCTAGAACCAAAAATTGGCACTCGATTCCACCAAGGTGTTCTCAGTGTGGCAGAAAACCAAATTGGTGATACCGATTATTCGCATCGGTTCTACCGAGATACATGAGGCGAACGGCAAAACCTAAAAAATTCATCGTTTGCTAATCTATTAAGTTTTTAGGTGGATAGAAAGATGTGCAAACGGTCGCATATCGAGAAATTCAACTTCATTGTGCAAGATTCAGATGGGGAGCGCAAGAAGGATAGGATCTGTACGCTAGCTTGGTGACGGTTCCGCTACGGCGAGGACGGCGACGAAGATGCTTGTCGACGGCAAGGATCCCAGCGACGGAGGAGCACGGGGAGAGAAGGGCGACGACCGGGGGGTCCTTTTGTGGCAGCTTAGGGTTCTGAGGTGCAACGGTTTGAGATTGAATTTCAAAGCATCGGGGTCCACAACAAATATACCCATCACTGTCGGTGATACTGATTCTGAGTTTTTGGTGTCACCAAGATTCTCAACTATTAGCTGACAGGGAAACTTGGTGTAACTGAGAATATGGAATCAGTAGTACCGAGATAGAAAAACAGAGCAACCCTAGGCAATCGGTGAGACCGAGAATTTTGAGTTGGTTCCTCCGAGTTGCACTTGGGAGGTTTTAATGGTCACTCCTTTGTCGATACAGAAGTCCGAGTGCTCCTCACACAAAGAGATCGAAAAGTACTTGTTCAAATTTTGTGATGCAACATGAATAGAATATGAGGTGAGAAAGCATAGATAGATAGAGGAGTGGTCCTAGGCAGACTTGTACATCCAAATGGCAAATGAAAAAACAAAAGCCAAATAGCAACAATTGGATATCCTCGAATGAGTAAATAAATGCAAACCAACATGCTCACACAATAAGATGTCAAAAGAAAACATGGAAAACATGCACAAACACACTAGCATCTAACAAGCATTTTGGCAATGACGGAGTCATCTATATATCAGTATATTGACTTAGGAGCCAAGTAAGAATACTTGATCATATGTCATACTCATCGTTTAAGCACAAGTGGGGTTACCACTTCTACATAAAGCATTTAATGTTGTCACATTCTTTGAGATGCTTTAACTCAAGTCTTAGAGTAAAGCTCCCCCTTGATGTGACATCCCCCAATAGGAGGGATAAACTAACCTTGTGTTTTCTCGATGAAGACTTCATGTAGGTGAAGTAGTAGTGGATGCTCAAAGTTGATAAAGATCACCAAGATTTGGGAGCATCCTTGTTGTTTCATTACTCTTCTCACCTACATGGGTTAGTCCCAACACACAAGAGACAAATACAAGGATATCTATGGACATGGAGTGCAAAGCATACATGATGATGTCCATTGATTTGTTGATACCTTGTCCCTTGATTACCTTTGAGGGAATATGTGACTCCTTGAACTATTGCATGATGTTGATGTTGATTGCAACTAGTTCTTGCCAATAATGAATATGAGTGAATTTCATTGGCGGAGTCACCCCTCAAGAACTTCTCTAGTTCTTCTTCTTAGGGACCCACATCAAGTTGATTGGGATCATTAGCACTTGTAGAAGTTGAGCTTGTAGTAGCCTTGGGAGACCACTTCACCAAAGCTCGGGATTCATCTTCATATTATTCAATGTTCTCTTGAAGCTTGTTCTTGCCCTTGATCTTGGGGTCTTGTGGTGGAAGTTCATCTTGAGATCTTGTTCCCTTGGGGAGAGTATTTTCATACTTCTCCTTTTGAGGAACAAACTTGGGATTGGGGTATTGACCTTCTTCCCATTCAACACCATTTGCGTTGAAGTAGCCAACACCACAATTCTTCCGGTATCCTCCTTGTTTGCATACAATCTCCTCAAATTGTTTGCACCCTTCAAGACTCTTGTAGATACCTTTCTCTATAATCCCTTTTAAAAGTTCATTTTCTTGCTCAGGTGTAACTTGGCTAAGAGAAGAGTTAGTGGGATCAAGAGAACTACTAGAAGCAATATCATTGGATTTATCATTTTTATTGCTACTGGTTGAAGAACCTTTCTTTCCGTTGTTACTAGTTTTCTTAGTCTTAACTTGTGGCATGAACATAGACAAGAGAAGTCGCTTGGCTAGATAAGAGGAAGTCTTCTTTCGAAGTTCGCCATTGATAGCTTTAAGGAACTCATGCTCTTGCTCTAAATTGAGCTTCTCGAAGCGGAGCTTCTCGTGTGTCCTTTCAAGCTCTCTATGATCTCATAGAATAGACTCATGATCTAACTTAAGAGTGTTTAGTTCTTGAGTTAGTCATTCTATTTCCAACTTATCATCATCGCACGACTTATCTAGACTAGAGTGAGTACTAGCAAGTTAATATTAACTAACATTACTAGATTTATCAAATAGCAAGTCATCTTCAATTAACATGTCACCTTCATCACTATTAAAATCAAGATACTCGGGGTGTGATACCTTGGGGCCTTTAGCCATGAAGCAACATCCACTCCCTTCATTTGGTGAATCAAATATGTCGTAGGAGTCGGTTGCCACTAGTGTAAGTCCCGCAACACCTTCATCTTGACTATAGTCGAAATTGGAGTGATATATTCTCTTGGAGTGGTTGTCGGATTCGGAGCTGGAAACCCATTCATCAACATGAGCTTGATGTTTCCTTCTTCAGTATCTCTTGGTGTTCTTGTCCTTCTTATTCGAGTCCCTACTTATCCTTGAGGGTGTTTGTTCATAACAATCATCCCTACTCCTTCTCTCACTTCGAGGTGACTCGTCTCTTGAGCTTCGTCTTCTTGGTGACTCTTCTTTCCTTTTGTAAGGAGTCGTGCACTCATTGGAGTAGTGTCCAGGCTTCCCACAATTGTAGCAGTTTCGGTCATGACTTGACGAACGCTTCTCTTCATATCTTGAGTTGGAGCTTCGATCTTTGCTTCTATTCTTGTAGAACTTGTTGAATTTCTTGACCATGAGGCTTATCTCTTCATTTGTGACAAGGTTGTCGCTTGAGGTAGCGGGATCATCACTTGTGGCTTTGTAAGCACCGCTAGACTTGTAGTGAAGCTCTCCCTTGTCCTTGAGGGTCATCTCATGAGCAACAATCCTTCCAATCACTTCCGTTGGCTTGAGATCTTTGTAGTTGGGCATCATTTGGATCAATGTGCATACAGTGTCATATCGATCATCCAAAGCTCGAAGTATCTTCTTGATGATGAATTTGTCCATCATTTCGTCGCTTCCTAGGCCGGTAATCTCATTGGTGATGAGAGCTAGCCTAGAGTACATCTCAGCGACTCCTTCCCCATCCTTCATCTTGAACTTCTCAAGCTGACTTTGAAGAACTTTCAACTTGGATTATCTCACAGATTCGGTACCATCATGCATATCAACCAAAGTATCCCAAATATCTTTTGCATTCTCAAGACGGCTGATTTTGTTGAATTCTTCGGGGCATAGGCAGTTGAAGAGAATGTCACATGCTTGAGAATTGAGTTGCAAAATCTTCAATTCATCCGCACTCGCTTCGCGATCCGGTTCCCTTCCATCCGCAAAGAATTCACCTTGCAATCCAACACGAACAACAGCCCAAACAGCGGGGTTATGACCAAGTAAATGCATTTTCATTTTGTGCTTCCAACTAGCAAAATGAGTGCCATCAAAGTACGGACCTCTACGGTGATTATTTCCCTCACTAGACGTCATACTCTCCTAGGTTGTGAAACCAATGCAATGGAAACCTGGCTCTGATACTACTTGTAGGATCAAAAGTAGTGCTAGACGGGGGTGATTAGACTACTTGACCAATTAAAAATCTACTTTTTCCCAATTTTTAGTTTTGGCAGATTTTAGCATTCATTGCAAGTCAAGTACATCCTACACATGCATGTCTACGAGTATTGCACCGGAAAGTAAAGACAAGTGTGTAAGTAAAGGAAGGGTAGGAAGATCAAACGCAATTGGTGACACGATGATTTTTTCCATGGTTCCGATAGGTGGTGCTATCGTACGTCCACGTTTATGGAGTCTTCAACCCACGAAGGGTAACAGTCGCAAGAGTCCATGGAGAGCTCTACCCACGGAGGGCTACACGAAGAGGCAACCTTGACTATACCATGATGGCCTACGTCCACAGAGGACTAGCCTTACTCAGGGTAGATCTTCTAGAAGTAGGCGATCTCCTTGCCCTTACGAACTTCTTGGTTCACTCCACAACACGAAGTAGGAAGCTCCCAAGCGACACCTAACCAATCTAGGAGGCACCACCCTCCAAAAGGTAATAGGCTCGATAATGTCGATGAACTCCTTTCTCTTGTGCTTCAAGATGATAGAATCCTCAACACACAATCACTCTCTCACAGATTTGGCTTGGTGGAAGAGATTGATTTGGTGGGAAGAAACTTGAGGAGGCTAGAGATCAAGATTCGTATGGTTAGAATGGAATGGCATGATCTCAACACATGAGTAGGTGGCTCTCTCTCAAAAAATCAGTAGGTGTGAGTGGGGAATTGTTCTGCGTGCTTCTCTTGCGAGTGAGTGGTGGTGGAGGGGTATATATATGCATCTCCAAAAATCCAACCGTTACACCTAGTAAGCCAGACTCGGTGACACCGATGTGTTAATCTCGGTGGTACCGAGTTCCCTCAAAGGTAGCAACTTTTGAATCTCGGTGAGACCGATACGCACCAACTCGGTTGCACTGATAAGGTGACCAACGGTCAGATCACCAAATTCGATGATGCCGATTCAACAAACTCGGTCGGACTGATTTTGTGAACTTGCGTAACAGGAAGTTGGCAACCCAAACTCAGCGGCACCGAAATGGAATCGGTTGCACAGAGATGATAGGGTTTGGCTGAGTTTGTCTGAGGTTGAGAATTGTTGGCATCGAGTGTAAAGTGTTGGTTGCACTGATTTTGGATATTAGGCTTTGGACGAACTTTTTTGGAAGAGCTTATGGGTGTATGTGGTGACTATCACTTGAGCACGTATGAGTATTTTGTTCACCAATAAAACCTTGCCCCCTTTTGATAGTAATGGCTTTCCCATGGACTCAAAGTGATTTCTCACAAAAGGTAAAATGTAGAGTCCTTTGCTTGAAGCTTTACCAATCTATTTCCTTGCATCTTGGGGTATTCCACAATCCTTTTGCCAATGCATCATTCAACTTTTCCTAAAACATGCTTAGAGGAAACATTAGTTCAATGATATATATGTTGTTATTAATTACCAGAACCACCAAGGGAGCAAATGTGCTTTCACCACCCCGCTGGAGAAGATCATGGAAAGGCCTTGCAAAATCCATGGCACTTAAGAGAAGTCCACCAACCACACCAACTGTAACTGTTGGGTATTCAAACAGGCCGACAAACTCACATCTAAGGATCAAGGTAAGAGCCCATGCAGCGAGGATGAGGATGAGCCTCGGGGTCCGATTGGTGGAGGACAAAGGAGTTCCCTCCAGAGGTGAAATTAGTAAATATGATATACGCCACCCATATACCCAAGAAGGAGAGGAAGCACGCCCTTCGAGAGGTCTACACCGTAGAGCCTGTAGCCCCGAAGTATAACCCATGGTCAGCTTACCAGATCACCTTTGATCGACGGGACCACCTGACCAGTATTTGTCCTGGAGGTTCAGCCGCCCTCGTCCTAGACCCCATTATAGACAAGTATCACCTCACAGAAGTCCTAATGGACGGAGGAAGTAGCCTTAACCTGATTTACTAAAACATGGTGAAAAAGATGGGTATAGACCCGTCAAGGATCAAACCCAGCAACACTACCTTTAAAGGAGTGATCCCAGGCGTCGAGGCCCGGTGCACGGGCTCCGTAATCCTGGAAGTAGTGTTTGGCTCGCCCGATAACTTCCGAAGCGAAGACTTGATCTTCGACATTGTACCTTTCCGCAGCGGCTATCACGCCCTGCTCGACTGTACAGCATTCGCTCGCTTTAATGCCGTCCCACACTACGCATACCTCAAGCTCAAGATGCCCGACCCCAAGGGGGTCATTACTGTCCATGGCCAGACAGAGCGCTCCATACGAACTGAGGAACATGTGTTGGCCCTGGCAGCCAAATTCCATTACAATGATGATTGGCAAACGCCGACACCTACCGTAAAGGCACGCAAGGTTGGGAAGCGAGCTCGGTTTTAGCCCGAACTCTCAGAACCCTCCTCTCCCCATAAATAGGGACTCGCCCCCATCACATAGCCCTAGGACCAGCGAAGCACGTGCCAAGGAGGCACAACTTCGCGCTCAAACTTCCATGGGCGACGGTGGGGAAAAAAGGGTAAGTGTTCGGCTGGACCGAACTACTACCATCAAATGTCTTCGGACACACTTCAGGTACTATCAAGGGCCTGCTAAAGGCGTAAAGATCATCCACACTTCGGCGACTTCTCAAGACCTTGTTTGAAAGATCCATTCGCGAAATAGCACCACCCATTGAGGTGCACCACTCCCTAGGAGGCGCAGGAGTATACAAGCAACAGGGCACATCGAGGACATAAGGTCACCAATCGAAGACCCCTGGTATAACCACTCCTGTAAAAAAATTCAAAAACCTGTAAACAATTGATACGTCTCCAACGTATCTATAATTTATGAAGTATTCATGCCATGTTTACAATAATTCTATATGATTTTATTAGAACTAACCCGGACTGACGTTGTTTTTAGCAGAACTACCGTCGTGTTGTTTTTGTGCAGAAATAAAAGTTCTCGGAATGAGCTAAAATTTACGGAGAATATTTTTGGAAAATATAAAAAATACTGGAGCGAAGAGCTGGGTCAGAAGGTTCTCGAGGAGGCCACAAGCCTCAGGGGCGCGGCCACCCCCCTGGCCGCGACCACCAGGCTTGTGGGCCCCTCGGGGGTCCACCGACCTCCCTCTCAGCTCTATAAATCATCAAATATTCCAGAAACCCCAACGCAGAACCTAGATCGGGAGTTTCGCCGCCGCAAACCTCCAGAGCCATGAAAAACCAATCGGGAGCCCGTTTCGACACCCTGCCAGAGGGGGAAACCATCACCGGAGACCATCTTCATCATCCCGATGATCTCCATGACGAGGAGGGAGTAGTTCACCCTCGAGGCTGAGGATATGTACCAGTAGCTATGTGTTTGATCTCTCTCTCTTGTGTTCTTGCGATGGCAAGATCTTGATGTACCGCGAGCTATGTTGATATAGATTGAATCATATGGAGTGTTTCCCCTCTCTATCTAGTTGTGGTGAATTGAGTTTTCCCTTTGAAGTTTACTTATCGGATTGAGTCTTTAAGGCTTTGAGAACACTTGATGTATGTCTTGCGATGGGATATCTGTGGTGACAATGGGATGTTCTATTGATACACTTGATGTATGTTTTGGTGATCAACTTGCGGGTTCCGTGACCTTGGGAATCTATACATAGGGGTTGGCACACATTCTTATCTTGACGTTCCGGTAGAAACTTTGGGGCACTCCTTGAAGTTCTTTGTGTTGGATTGAACATAATGAATCTGAAATTATGTGATGCATATCGTATAATCAAGCCCACGGGTACTTGTGGTGACAATGGAGTATCTAGGTGACATTAGGGTTTTGGTTGATGTGTATCTTAAGGTGTTACTTTAGTATGAACTCTAGGGCTGTTTGTGACACTTATAGGGACAGCTCATAAGATTGATCAGAAAAGATAACTTTGAGGTGGTTTCGTACCCTATAATAATTTCTTCATTAGTTCTCTGCTATTTGTGACTTTGGAGTAAACTCTTTGTCGCACGAGAGGTATTTATATATGATTCAACTATGTCAATATTGTTGAGAGAAATTGCACTAGTGAAAGTATGAACCCTAGGCCTTGTTTCCAAGCATTTATACAACGTTTTGCTCACCATTTACTATTTGTTACCTTGCTGTTTTTATATTTTTAGATTACAAAAACCTATATCTACCATCCATATTGCACTTGTATCACCATCTCTTCGCCGAACTAGTGCACCTATACAATTTGCCATTGTATTGGGTGTGTTGGGGACACAAGAGACTCTTTGCTATTTAATTGCAGGGTTGTTTGAGAGAAACCATCTTCATCCTACACCTCCCGCGGATTGATAAACCTTAGGTCATCACTTGAGGGAAAATTTCCATTGTCCTACAAAACTCTGTGCTTGGAGGCCCAACACGAGTCTACAAGAAGAAGATTGTGTAGTAGACATCAACAGTCGCTTTGGCAATTCGAGCAATAAGAGTCGTTGAGAAAAATATCAAATCATTATACATGGTTGTCTGGTTGTCCTTTTTTGGCACATATTCTATTTTCTCCCTCTTCTCGCGAAACAGTTCGGTACATTAAGATGCAACCAACTAATAGATCGGGGGCTCGAGTTAAAAAAATGCCTTATGCACAATTGATTATGCGTTTGGCGTCTTGGAATTCGCTTTATATGCATTGGTTCCGAACTATGTCTTGGGTCAATAGTTGGGTTGCCCAGCTCATGCTTGCCCCTTTACGTTCCACTCGTTCGGCTAAAAGGGCAAAGGGAGAACCTCTGCGATTGTGTTTCCAGCTAGCCTGGTCAAGCACCTCGGGGGAGAAAGCTGAAAACTGACTGTCATAGTATGCGAGAATCGGTTTGTGAATCCGAGCTTAAGTGTTATACTAAAATCCTTGTCAGAGGATATTCCGTGTCATACGATGGATTTGGTCTTCATACAAACCATGTGATATCGGCTTTAGCCGTGGTTCATCCGAACATCACAAAACACCGAGGGCTAGTCATCAGCCCCCAGAGTCCTTTTTCGCGCCCCTGCGGCTAAGTGAAAGTAATAAAGAATTATGGTCTGATTGCCTGTCCGCCGCACTCCACCGCCTTCGGATTCCAATAGCTCGGCTAAGGGTTATAATGCATAGGTAGATACACCCCATGTAGCATCTACATGGGGGCTGAAGCCGGCGACTCGCAGCTTTCAGTTTCAATGGCCACACGGGAGTTATAAGGAATGCAAAACATTAAAAATGATAAACCATGCATAATAACATTTAATCATAAATGTTTTCTTTTGAACACTGCGACTCTATCGCCCGACAAAACATTCAGTTTTTTGTTGAATTTATGCCGAAAGAGCGCCGTTTTTTTATTTTAAGCCGAAAGAGCACCGGGTTTGTCAAAGTAATGCCGAAATAGCGCCAAATTTGGGCCGATTCTACGCTGATAATGGGCCGAAAGCGGCGGTTGGGGGGCGACCCCGGGAGATCGACTGCGAAAATGAGCCCCCAAGCCGATTTTAGCGCCGGCTCGGCCCCAGGAGACGCTATTTCGGCCCCTGGGGGGCCAACGGCTGGAGATGCTCTTACATAAAACATTATATAACACGACATACATAAAATAACATAGAAATAAAGCCCTAGGGTCTAACACCCAAGGGCAAGGCAAGCTTCTGCGCGCCTCCTCTTCGCTACTCCGCGCCTCCACTTCGCTGCTCCGCGCCTCCTCTTCACTCCTCTGCCTAACTAGTGGCATCTGGAAGGTGGGACCGTAATATTGCATCTTCACCTAGCTTGGAGAGTGCTCTGGATTGGGCTGAAGAAGAGAAGGGGAGCGACGCAAATGGATGTGTGGAGAAATAGGTGGAGGGATGGCGATTTAAATAAGGGCATCAACCGCATGTTTGCTACGTTTAAACGCTACACGTTGATCGGTATGTCCTAGATTTTAATTGCCACGCTGAATTGATGCTGCGGAGGTCAAAGGCTGAGACGGTGTGAACTATGAACCGTGAATTGATCGAGGAGGCACGTGCGAGAAGGGACGAACCGACAACAGCGACAAACACTACGTCCGTGGCGGCTCACAGTAAGGCTGCGTCCATGGTGGCTAGAACATGTCGCGCATGCATAACAGCCTTATCGTGGCGACATGCACCAGCCCATGCACGCGATCGTTTAATGCAACGGCCCAAACGAAACCATGGCCCAACGGTCCAACCAGCGCCCCCGTCCAATGCGACCCCACTTGGTAGGTCCAATGGGCGACACAATTCAGTGTGGCCCCACACGTCAGAATGATCAAAGGAGGGCCACACAATCCAACGCGGCCCCACTTGGCAGGTCCAACGGGCGACACAGTCCAACATGGCCCCACACGCCAGAGTTAACCTTCAAACCATTGACCCGACGACATCCCCCGTGTGACCATTTTTGAGGGTTTCAGACTAAGAAATGGGAAAAATGAGCAAAAATTTAAAACGCAGGGATGAATGAATACAACTAAGGAACAAGCGGCACAAGAATGGAATTTTTTTTAACGCGCCACGTCTGCGCGCGTTTGGAGATGTTCTAAAACTTTCCGCACAGTTGCAAAGCAGGCAGACAGGTCCGGCTCATCAGGGCATGTACAATGATGCCATCTTAGGAGTACCACGTATGATGAATGAAGAGGTGGAGGAGAGAGAACTCGTAAAAAAGACTTTTCCTTCTCTTCTTTAAGAGAGGACAAGAGGTGATCTCTTAGCACAATACGTCTCACCATGTTTTTAGGAATAATTAATTATTGAAGATAAGGCTAAGAGATGACCCATTATAGACTTTTTTTTGTCACCTCTAAATTACATACAAGACTTAAGATAGGACTATCTTAACAACCATTGTACATGTCCTGAGAGGCTTCCCTCCTCCCCATCCTTTCCCCTCTCTCACTCTCGCTCACAGGCTTCCGCCCTCCCCCATCCTTTTCCCCTCTCCCACTCTCGGAGCATGAGGACTGTGTCACTGTCGCCGCCGCTCGCTCGGTAGCTACTGGCCCTCTCTCCCTCCATTTACCCGGAGCTCTCTCCTCTTGTCTCGACCCAAGAACAGGTAGGGGTTAACTTATGTTTCTATCTGAATCCTCATTTCCCTCTTCTTACTGGTGCACGTATCGGCCTGCTTCTTGGCTCTGCCAATGCTCGATGTTGCTTCTTGTTCTAAGACCCTCAAACAAATGCAGTGTTTCCTAGCACAAGAGGCGCTGTTTGCTGAGTATTTTCTCTCCCATTTTTTTTTGCTTTGGGAGTCTATTGGTTGGTTTCTCTTTGCCCAAGGTTCATGTCCTCCCCCACCCCTGAATATCCTGATTTCTTGCTATTCTTTCTCAAGTTCCGATGCCAATATCTTTTTCAAAAAGGAAAAAAATGTCTTCTTCCCGTATTTTTCACATAATGATTGTTTTTCGTCCTCAACTAACCTACTCGACTAACCCTAGCATTCCGTTTCTGGGGGAAACAAGTTGGGAGCTCAAGAGGCCGCAATGCCCAAGATGTTCGGTTTCTCTCGTCGACGGATGAAGCTGGGAAGGTGAAATTTTGGATCGCTTCTATCAGGATACGCTCATGAATCTTGCTCCCCTGTTCTTTACTGCCACTTTTTTCTTCTTCTCTTACCGGGAACGGGGAACGAGGCAGCGACCCTCGTACCGGGATCGTCGACCCGAATCGAGGGTCGGGATCGATGTCCGGGACGCCACGGGTCGATGTCCGGGACGCGACCCCGTCCGCTAGGATATGAACCAAATTCAGCCATCCCAAAACACTCGATCTCGATTCCAAATCACAATCGCCAGTAGGAATAGAATGATAGATTCATGGAGGAGCAGACGTCGAGATTTACCAGGAGCCAGGAGTCCATCGCGTCCACCTTCCACCCGCGTGAACGTGGAGCCAGGAGCCAGGAGTCCATCGCTGCCCGGAGTCTCCCATCCCGTTGCCGCTCCATGCAGCCGGCCAGGCAAGCCGCCACGGCGGGCGGCGGCGGCGCGGAGGTGGCGCCCAAGTGCTCAAACGGCGGCCCAATGTTTACCTCTAGCTGCTGTGAGAACTTTAGCGATATTTTGATGATTCAGACTTTCTCTCCATAATTTATGCTGTCAAGGAAATTAGCCATGTATGGCAAACGTAGATGAAGGAAAGGGCTGGTCTTTAGCGGTATGGTAGTATCTCTGTACAGGGCAATCAATTGTATCCTTTCTTTACGTTTGACTCTCACGGTGATTTAGCTATCCTATATAATGCACATCCAACATCTTCCTCGAACCATCCCATCGTTCCGGGGTCATCGTTCCCAGACTGTTGGGGATGCGTTCCACACATCGATGGGTCATTCAAAAGATGTATACCCCTGACGTTCCCTAGAATTGGCAACCAGTGACCCTCGACCCTCGTTCCCGTCCCTCGACCCCATCGACCCGGGAACTTGGCAACTAGTACGAAGTATTGCTGGCTTCTTTATATTTTTTATTAGGTAATGGTCTGGTTTCTTTACTGATATCTGTTGCCATAGGAATCTTTGTAGGAGGGATCTTAGTTAGATTTGCTGATTCTATGGTTAGTTGGCTGAACATTTATTTAGACGCTTTTCAGGAGTTACATGAGAGCAGTGTTGTCTTTATTCATCTCAGGAAGGAGACCGAATATATCCTTTTCTTGTGATCTTTTTTCTTTCTTCGAAAAGGGGAGTACCCCGGCCTCTGCATCGTATGATGATGCACAAAGCCATTTTATTAAATGTGAATCAAGTTCAAGTCACCGAGTACTACCAGAAATTTTCGTGCGATCTTTGGTCAAGTGATTTTAGTTTCTGTGGGCTGCAAACATCCGGGTCCATTCTTGTAACCTAGCCTTGCTTGACCATCTTAGCCTTCCTGTTCATTTATAAGGTTCCTGTTTCTCAAGAGATAAGGTTGAAATGTGATGAAACAGAACATTTACTCCCCAGCTCCGTTTTCCTAATTTGATGCTTCTTTGTAAATTCCTTCTGTTAGCTCTCACATTTTCCATCTTGTGTTTTCTACAGGTTGAAGGGTCATCTACATGATCCTTTCCATGCCCCCCGGAGTCCTGCCCATCCCACCAAGCGGTCCAGTCAGCTCACTGTGAGCTATTCTTGTTCACTTACTTCACTTGTTGTTTCTGACTCACCCGTATTTCAATTATGTTTAAATGGTACTTGCTCAGGCAAAAGAACCATTCACTACGGCAGTGAGTGGCCGTCCTGACGACCTTGCTTGGCGTTGCTCCAATGATACTTTTGATCTCAACGGCCGTGCGTTTGAAAACTCAGAGAACTGGGCAGTATTGTCAACAGATGGGGATAAACCGAATCCTCGTTTTGATGTAATTAATCATCTTATCGATGTTTTCAAGTGTATAAGAAGTTGTGATATTCTCATCATTATTCGGTTTCTATATTGAAGCCTTTGTAACACATTCATCTGGTCACCATTTCAAACAGCATGCAGCAGCCATGGTAGGGAACAAAATGATTGTCTTCGGTGGAGATTCCGGTAATCATTTACTGGATGATACAAAGGTATTGATGTTGTTTCTCTAGACAGGGCCATTTTTCATGGCCTTATGTCAGTTTTGAGCTAACTTCGTGATATCATCTTTTATATGTATACACTTCAGATATTAAGCTTAGACAAGCTTACATGGGATTCCGTGTCTTCTAAAGTTCGTGCATCACCAGGTGGACGTCCTGCGCAGTTTCGACCATGCAAAGGACATTGCCTGGTATACTTCTTGGAGCTCATTGTTCTTTCGCAACTCTGGTTTTTTCTTCAATTTCTCACATGATATCTGTAGACTAGTAGTACATTTCAGGGTTGTCAGTTGGTGCATGCTTGGGTTATAAGTCCCTTATCTTTATTAAGTTTACTTGAAGTTGTACTCTGGTAGTCTCTCCTTGGTGAAGTAATAAAACCAAGGAATGATTTGTACAAAAAAAGTGGTAAAGAACGGTGATTTGTGAGAAAATAAAGAATTCTGATTGCTGACATTCAAGAATCAACTTTCCTGTAGTGTATCCTTACCAATGTTGTTAAAGATTAGGGGGGGGGGGGTTGAGTACGGCGGACCTTGACAAAATGACCCAACGATGTTTTTGAAATAGGTTCAGTCGCCTCATGGGAGGGCGACCTATGTCCTATGGAAGGGCCGTCGATAGTGGTGCCCGGCGCACAGAACATTTAGTGTCGCCGACTTGTCTGGGACTTTTAAGGTCACCTGGACTTCGAATGTCAACCTTCCTGACTCTCCTGGGAGCTAGTAGGGGAGAGTGACCCTCCTTTTGAGATTATTCAAGTCGGAGCAAATGATTTACATGCCCATGGGGGCTCTTTTATAGCCTAGGGGTCATTGACAAAGGCTACCCTTGAATGATGAGGTGGGAGTGTAGAACTAAGAGCATCTCCAGCTGTTCCCCCCCCCCCCCCCCGAGGAGGCATAAAAATCGCCGCCTGGGGGCGAGCCGGCGGTAGAATTGGCACTGGGGGCGGTTGGGCATCCAGCTGTCGTTCCATTCACGGCCGCTTTTCGGCCTAGATAAATAGAAAAATGGCCTGATATCGGCGAGAAACGGCCCATATTCGGCGTGGTTCGGCGTTGAATTCTCAACATAAGTAATTTTTTTATCACATAGTTCATCACAGAAAATCAAATAATTTAACAAAATAGTGCAACAACAAATAGTTCAATACAAATTATATATAGTTCAACAAATCGCCCAGCTGGTGGTGGAGGGGCTGCCTCGGCGAAACCTCTGCTCTTTTTCCGGTGGGGATGGGCTATCTAACTGTGGCGGGCGGTGGGCGGCGCCAGGATCAGCTGGTTGGCGGCTGAGCGCGCGCGGGTGGGGGTGGGGGTGGGTGGGAGGCGAATCTGGAAGAAAGACTTGGCTTTTCGCCTGACGGTGTGGGCCAGACGTGCTTTTCCCTTGCGCCGGAGCCCCCCGAGCGCCCCCCTGTGCGCCGGGTGCGGCCTGCGATCGTCGGGCCCAAAAACGGGCCGATCCGGCGGATTTTGCCGTCCCGGGGGCGCGACTGGGGCGTTTTTTTGGCGCCGGCGCTGAAAAAGTCACCTGGCGGGGCCTGTTGGGGGCACGGCTGGAGATGCTCTAAGGCGTCGCGGGGCAACAAGCGCGTGAGCGGTGCCACGATGAGGCCGAACTCCCGGATGAACTTCCGGTAATAGCCCGCGAGGCCCAGGAAACTACGGAGAGCCCGCGGCGAGTCTGCCGTTGGCCAACCCGCGACCGCCGCGACCTTGTTGGCATCCATGGCGACACCCTCCGCCGAGATGACGTGACCGAGATAGGCGACGGAGGTCGTGCCGAACGAGCACTTCTAGCACTTGAGGTGCAGCTGGTGCGCTCGAAGCTCGTTGAAGACGATGGCCACGTGCTGCAGATGCTCCGCCCACGACGAGCTGTAGATCAAAATGTCATCAAAGAAAACGAGCACGAACCATCGCAAGTAGGGCCGGAGAACGTCGTTCATCAAGGCCTGGAATGTCGCCGAGGCATTGGAGAGGCCGAAGGGCATCACCAAGAACTCAAGTGGCCGTGATGAGTGCGATAGGCTGTCTTCGCGATATCGTCCGGGTGCATCCGCACCTGATGGTAGCCCGAACGGAGGTCGAGCTTAGTGAAGAAGCGGGCCCCGTGTAGCTCGTCCAGGAGTTCATCAACGACGGGTATAGGAAATTCTTCCTTGGGCGTCTTGGCGTTGAGAGCATGGTAGTCGATGCAGAAATGCCACGAGCCGTCGGCCTTGCGAACGAGGAGCACCGGCGTGGAGAACGGTGACGTGGAGATCCGGATGATGCCCTGGGCAAGCATGACCGCACACTGCCGCTCCAGCTCGTCAGAGTCGTTACTACAACAATGATTAACATTTCTAGCTTCTCATTTTGTTTTCAATTGCAACTCTCCAGCCCTAAATACCACATTGCATGCATATAATGCATGCTAGCCCCACTGGTAGCATTTGGGGGTTAACACTACACTTTTAGGTGAAATGAGTACAAAAAAGCCCAAGTGAGGTGCTACACGTGCATGCCCAGAGTGGCAAAGGTGGGCTGGGCTTTGAGTGAATTTTGTTACATTCGTCATGGTTTTCACCTTTAACACGTTGCAGTGTCCATAATCTTACCTGAACTAATGATTTGAATGAGAAAATATGATTTTTTTTTTAATCTTAGGTTCCATGGGGCAAGAATGTCATTCTTGTCGGAGGGAAAAGCGAGCCATCTTCTGACCGGATATCAGGTTCGACTGTCCTACTTAATTCTGAAAATCCCATGGGTTTCTTTTAACTATCTGATTTAATGTTAAACTTTCAGCAGAAATAATTTGGAGTTCATCATTTGTTTTACTGCAGTATGGACATTCAATTCGGAAACCGAGATCTGGTCACATATGGAAGTGAAGGGGGACATTCCGGTACATATACGAACATTGATTTATACAATGTTCAAATGTTCATTGCAAAATGAGAGAAGACTTTTCCTCAATTGATAATTTCAGGTGGCTCGAAGTGGTCATACAGTGACTAGAGCAGGCCCTGTTTTAATTCTTTTTGGGGGCGAGGATACGAAAGGGAAGAAACTACATGACCTTCATATGTTTGATCTGAAGTCCTTAACATGGCTTCCTTTGAACTATAAGTGAGTCATTCTTTTCTAGAACTAAGAAGTGTGATGTCAATAAAAAAAAGAAAAGAAGCTAAGTAAGAATGTTTCATCGGTTACACTTGGTTTGCCGTCCATAGTTATTTGCAAATCCAATACATAAAGTTTAATTAATGCTCAATGCGTATAACCTCCTTGATGCTTCTCTTGATTTGATGTGCTATTTTATGCTACTAAGCCAAGTTCATGTTTTAGAGGTGCTGGACCTTCTCCAAGATCCAACCATGTTGCTGCACTTTACAATGATAGAATTCTTTTGATTTTTGGGGGCCAATCAAAATCCAAGACACTGAATGATGTCCACGCTCTAGATTTCGAAACAGTATGTTCGATCAGGTTTCTTGTAATCCTTTTCTTGTTGATCTCCTACTGAAAGAATCATTCTTCTTGTTAGATGGTATGGTCAAGAATGAAAACGCATGGTCATCATCCATCACCTCGGGCAGGTTGCTGTGGAGCTCTCTGTGGGACGAAATGGTATATAGCAGGGGGTGGAAGCAAGAAAAGGCGTAAGTTTGTTATGTGATGTTCTCATTCATACCGTCGTATGTAATATGCCATATGAGTGGTTCAGTTCCATTTCTAACCTGTAACCAAAAGTGTGTTCATTTCTTAGAAGAGTTGCCTCATTTGAACCATGGCCTGTGGTCATTTTCTAACAAATCTTCTCGGTCTCTATCAGGTCATCCGGAAACTTGGGCCTTTGATGTCATAGAATCCAAGTGGTCTGTCTGTGTAGTACCTCCTAGCTCTTCCATCACTACCAAGAAAGTAAGTGCAAGTCATCCTTGATGGATTCCATGTGATCTTGGAAGGCATATATTGTACTATATTCAACCTTCCTAAAATATAGAGAATGCAAAGTTTAGGATTGTATAAAGTTGTACTCTCCTGTGATTGATTTTTTTCCGAAGCGGAGGCAATTTTTTTTGATTCGTCCATTAATTAAGGAGTTAGACAAGGTTTTCGCTAGAAGACTGTAGAGTCAAATACGCCCCCCTTACTAGAAAAATAAAGATTATCGTAGTTGCTTACAATGTAATCTATACTAGTAGAGCAGAAACAACACTCTCCAAAAGCAAATCCTATTCAAATCCCTGTTATTCTAGTGCTGCCATTTTTCTAGTTGCTGAACAATTGAAGATGCAACCTATGCAGGGTTTCAGCATGGTTCCTTTGTACTACAGGGATAAGATTGTTCTTGTTTCGTTTGGAGGAAACAAAAAGGATCCATCTGATAAGGTGAAAAACTAAATTCTTGAAGTAAAAGAATAACCGGTTTTAGCATTAGGAGTTCTGTACTTCATTTTCTTGTTCTTTCGTTGTAAGGAGATTTTCTGATATTTGCTTCGAAACGTAGTTCTGTTTTCTTATTTCATATTTTGCCTAGTAAACACTTGAAATGTTTCTTGATCAAGCTACTATTCCTGAATTCAGATTATTTTGTGTTTTCAAAGGTCGAAGTACTAGTGGTGCTGCAAAATGAACATTGTTTCAGTTGGGGTTCTGCCCCTGATGCAGAACCCTTAGTGTATGAGGACTCTTCTCCTAGCTCAAAGGAACTCGCCAATCACCTCAACAACTGTGATCCTTTGTACTCTAACTCTGTAGCAAGGCATAGTCTCGCAACAACAGTGGGAAGCTCATCTGGGAGGAAATCACTCCCTGATTCACTGCTACATAACTCGAAAGTTGGCGGTTCATCACTCCGCAGGCAGTTCCGTCAGGACGAGGAATGCAGCCTGGCCCAAAAACTGCAGAAGCCAATCGACGATGACAAGTACAAAGATGTTGACGATTGTTCTGAGCTACTGTCCTTCGCAAACCAAAAGCAGCAGAGTGACACGTATCATTCTCCAGATGCGGATGCTAAAGCGAAGAGGGTGAGCAGAAATTCGTCTGACATTAACCATCAGCATGATACAAGAATCACAAACTTTGTCAGGAGAAACATGTCATTGGAAGAGCAACTTTCAGCTGCAATGGCGAGCAAAGACGAAGCAGAAAAGAACTTATCTCTGGTCATTGACACGAAGGAAGAGCTAGAGAAGAGGCTAGCTGAGAGAGACAGGGAGGTTGAGGCGCTGAAGGAGAAAGTGGGACGATTTGAACAGGCACACGAAGATTCGAACAAGGTCTCAAACACTGTCCATGCTGATAACGTGTGGCTTGAGCGTGAAGTGGCGTTCTTGAAGGCCGTCATGGATGAATCTCAGAAGGCAAAAAAAAAGTCTCTATGAACTCTCATTGTACCAGTGTTTATGCAGCGGTACTGACTATCCCCCCCCCCCCCCCCCCCCCCAAACAGGAGTTGCACTCGACCCGCGGAGTTCTAGCAGGAGAGCGTGCGAGGGCGTTCCAGCTCCAGGTACGATGGCAGTGTTGAACCATCAGGTTCTTTCCTGATTGGTAAATTTAAGGGACTGCCGATAGCAGTTCCCGTTTTTTCATGATTTGCCATGCTAATATCCAGTTTTACTTACATTTGCATCTGTGACATTTGCTTTGCCAGGTTGAAGTGTTTCGTCTGAAGCAAAGGCTGCAAGCAATGGATGGATGGTCACCTACGCAAAAAAAAACTCAGAATCTCTAGGTTCCAGAGGTCAAATCTCAAATGTGGACGGCAATGCGTTTCCCTTGCATGCTTCGCCACACCTGGGTTGTGTGAATTCGCACCTTTTGTGGCGACCAAAGTGGCTTAAGTGCGGTGATGAACCAAACGTGCATCAGATATCCATATGTTCTGATCCATCTTAGGGACGATTGTGTGCTAAGGTTGTGAGATGTGGATTGATTTCTTCAAGTGTCTGATTTAGTAATGAGCATATCCTTGTTTTTGAAACTAATCTTGAGTGCGGACTTTTGGTGGACACCCACCACAGAGGACGTTTTAAAAATATTAATTCAGAAAGCCCATTTAAAAGTTCCCCAAAAAATGATTTTCCCCATGGAAACTTGTATGATTTGGTTGAAAAAATTGTGATTGGTAGGCTGCACAAAAAGAAAAAGAAAAAAAAGAAGCCGGCCAACAGCAAAAATAGGCTGGCCCATTTTGAAAAATTGTATTTGTAACGTGTGAAATTATAATGTTACGAAAATTTGCATGCACATAGTATACATCTGTATTCACAGCTTTTTATTGAAATTTTCCGTGCTGTGGAATTTATATTTTGAAAACGTCCATTGTGGTGGTTGACCACCATAGGCATTTTTCACGTGAAACTCTCTTTTTAGTTTAAACTACCATGTGCCCCTGCAAATTTGCAAACATGTTTATGACATGTCGGTGCAAATCTGTGACGACCCGGTCCCTAATAAGGAACATATATCTCTATGTTTTCTGTGCTAGTTTCTGAATCAATAGCTAACATGCACACAGTATGAAGTACCAAGATACATCACATTGTCATAATATGGCATTGCAATCATAGTATTACACGCTTTACAATACAGACTTGTCTACCACAATACAGACTTGTCTACCACAAGGCTAGCTTATAAAATCATGCGGCAAAATTATAGTATTTTCTTGAGGTGTTCATCCAGTCACAGATAAAGATGTGTATAGCACCGTGACCGTACTTTGTATCTCTCCTTTGATATGGATAATCATGCAACATGATATGTTGACCCTACTTTGTATCTCTCCTTTGCTATGGATAATCATGCAACATGATATGTTGCAGCCACAAGGGTTCATACATCAAATGTATTGGTAATTTTCACCATAATGAATATAAGAGCATCTCCAGTCGTTGCCTCCCCCCGTCTCGAGGGCTGATTTTAGCGCCGCCTTGGGGCTAGCCGGCGCTAAAATCGGCTTTGGGGCTCGGCTTCCCGGTCGCAGTCCCGGGGTCGCCCCCAACCGCCGCTTTTGGCCAATTACGGTCATAAAACCGGCCCAATACGGTCATAAAAGTTTGATTTTTCATTAAAAATATATACAAAACTAAAAAAAACTACGTCGACTACGTCGTTGTCCGCCGCCGTCGTCCCGTCGCCGCGCCGCCGCATTCTACATGCCAAGGAGCTTGTAGAAGTTGGTGTAGTCATCGCCGTCGTCGCTGTCGTCATCGCCGTCGCTGCTGTCCTGTGCGCCGTGGTCGCCGTCCCTGCTGCAGCCCTGTCCTGCGTCGCCGAAACGGTGCAGGTCGGGGTTGGAGGGCCCTGGCGCCTCGTCGTTGCTGTCATCGTCGAGGATGATCAGGCCGACGAGCTCCTCCTCGCGGCGGGCACGGTGGTGAGCCTCGATCTCCTCGAGGGCCCGACGCTGCCGCTCCATCTCCTCGCGAACGTAGTCATCGCGCGCCCACTTCATGGCCGTCTCGTCGGCGGTAGTCATGTCGAGGTGCTCCTGCTTCACCACCGCTATGCCAGGCTCCGTCCTCGGCCTGACAAGGCGGAGGTGGACGCTAGGAGGTGAGGGCTCGCGGTGGCGACCCTCGTTGATGGTGATGCCCCCGTCGCTGCGACCACTGTGCTGGAGTGGGGTCAAGCCGGGCTCGACCTTCACGGTGACGGGCGGCGTGCACGCTGCGCCGGAGTGGGGTCAAGCCGGGCTCGACCTTCACGGCGACGGGCGGCGTGCGCGTTGCGCCGGAGTGGGGTCAAGCCGGGCTCGACCATCACGGCGATGGGCGGCGTGCGCGCTGCGCCAGAAGAGTGGGAGGACGACGAGGACGACATCTCCATGCGCCGTGGCTGCCATGACGAGCCCCGCCGGCGAGAGATGAAGGTTGGCTCCGTCGGGTACTCGAGGTGCAACACGTTGCCGCCCTCGATGTGCTCGAGGACGGCCTCGAGCCTGCGCCCGGGGACGCTCCACCAAAGCGGAGGCCCTCGTTGTTGTTGCGGCCGCGCGTAGGGCCGCCGTTGGTGGAGGCTAGCTGCTCCTCGCGATGGCGCTCGAAGTACGCCGTCTAGAGGCTTGTGCTGTCCGGGGCGTACCTCGGCTGCCGGTGCACTTCCTCAGAGAGGGAGGACCGGATCCGGGCGATCTCGACGCGCCGCTCGGCTCCGGTGGGCATTGGTGGCACGGGAACGCCGCCGGTGCTGAGCCTCTAGGCGCCCGGCGCCCGCTTGTCCACTTCCTTGGAGGGAAGCTACGTCGCCGTTTAGAGAGGTGGATGTTACCATGAAGGCTCACCCTATTGTCTCCTTGAGATAACACCATGAAGGCATTTCTCAACCACTAGTGGCCGGCCTTGAGGTGGCCTCCAAACCCTCACAAACTTTTCGGGGGAAATCACAACGGTTTGATTCCTCTTCGAAGAACTCCTACCGCCTAGGAGTATCCAACCTCCAAGAGTAACAAGATCAAGGGAACTGCTCAAGACTTACTCAAATCACAAATAGCTCTGGTTGAGAGGAGGGTAGAGGGACGATCTATCTTTTGATTGGAACAACACTCAAGGAAACTCATAGATGCGCTCGGGATCTAGGATTTGGTGTAAGCAAATGAGAGTGAGACAGAAAGGTGTTCTTGGAATCTTTTCACTGCGTTGGAAAATCCTCACACGAGGTGGGAGAAGACTATATATATAGTGGTGATAAGAAAATGGTCGTTGAATCCACTTATGCTGCATAGTCACCGGATGTTCGGATTGACACGAGGTGTCGGACGTCCGACAGGGGTCGGTCGTCCGAAGAACATGAGAGAGCAGGCCAGCACATCAATATGGTGGAGGAGAGTACACAACATACAGACGACCGGATAGTGTCGGCCGTCTGGGGCACGATCGTCCGGAGGGGATCGGACGTCCGACATTTTGGCTCTGGTGGGTGGCGTCGGATTTCCGGCCATACCCGGACGTCCGAAGCTTGGAAGACCGGAAGGACCAGAAATCCAAGGATTCGGTTCTAGTGGCTGGCCCCGGAGATCCGGAGCACGTGGGTCATTCGGAGGCCGGATTACCGAAGGTCGCCGGACGTCCGGAGAAAAGCAGAACAACCTGAGGAGGAAACACAAGAGGATTTTTCTGAGATTTTTAGCACGTCAATTGCAAGAGCCAGTGATCCCCTCTTAATAGTGTGGGATCCCTATACTCAAGAGTAAACAAAAATAGATAGAACATTTTGTCTTGTTTTCTCCGTACTTCAAGCATCCTGGATATGTTAGTCACGATCCGCACAACAATCTCTTCGGAACTAAACCTGAGATGCACTTGATGAAAATGATTAGTTCCCTATATGTATGTTGTCAACAACATCAAAATATGATTAAGGGCATGATTGCACTTTCAGTTTGACTCGTAAGTAGGTGTTTAGGATCACTTCTTGAACATTACTATTTCACGTTCGTTTATGCGTAGACCACTCTTTTTATTCTTGTACTCGTAAGTTATCCAGATAAAAAAAATGCTTAGTGCTTCTGCAACCTCACCACTTAACTATACCTCACCCATTAAGATTTGCTAGTCTTGATACCCTTGGTAATGAGATTGCTGAGTCCCATGGCTCACATATTCCTCCAACAATAGGTGCAGATACTGGTAATGCGATTCTTTGACATGAGAGCAATGTTTGTTTTATTTGGTGTTCTTCTTCTTCATCATCTATAATACAGTAGTAGAGAAATGACTAGTCATAACTCTTGTTGGTGGCGCGCCATTTCCAACCGTCGCTAGCACTACATTTTTCAAATAGCACTAGCGTCGGTCATTTTAGTATGACATAGCTAGTTACTTAGCACTGGCGTTGAACGTACGTGGAATGCCACTTGTATGTGGCCCTCAATGTTGTGTGTAGGCATAACTTACTTTTGGCATACCAGGTTTATACCACGCTGGCAGTAGTTCCTATATCTAAGGCGTCGCTTTTGTCCGGACTCCGGACGCCCATAGTATATTTTGTGGGTCCATTTTTGTCTATCAACTTTGGGTCCCAAATAACAACGACGTAGCGTCCAATGTCACGTTAGGAATATACATATTAGTGCTGGCGTTGTTTTGTCTAGCAACGCCAGTAATAAAGTTGCAACACTATTTCCATATGATAACCCTTTTTATACACCTAGTATATTCCCTTCTTCTTCCTCTTGATCTTTCTCTTCTTCCTCTCTCTTCCCTCCTCGTCTTGAGAAACCCAATTATTTTATCATGATTCTTAATTAGGTAGTTAGATCTAGCTAGGTGATGCATTAGTTAATTAAGTTTTCTAGCCTACACACCCACTCTCTACGCTAGCTCGCTAGCTCTCTCCTCCATCCATTTGCATTAAATTTTACTTCACCCTCCATTAATGGCGCCCTCCAACCTATGTACGCTCGACCAACTTCTCGCGTGATCGATCGAGGACTACCTCAACTCGTGTCTCTTCTGTTTGAGGTAATTGACACAAACACTTCCTCTTCATTTAAGTATGCATGTGTACGTGTGTGATTGCTATATGACGAAACATGCATGGATGGAGAATTTGTAGAAAGAGTTTCTAATGTTTTGGCGAAACATCGATTCATTTCCATTTCGTCAAATTTTTGGTACTCAATATGTACCATTTTTAGCAAAGATCGTTCCGAAATTTTGTATGCCCTCATTGTTAATATACATGTAATTCTTTTTGTATTTCTCTTTACAAGCTACATTTATCTATCAAAAGATTCAATATGGATCGAAGTGTGACAGCTTTTCTCAATTTCACGATGACGAATATGTAACGCCCAAGATGCGATCCTATCCTTATTTTGGCACAAGGCCTCGACAGGGATAGAAGCGCATCTCATCGTTTCGCAAGAATGGATATCGTTACAAATACATGTACAAAAGAGATGAGTATATAGAACTGGCTTACACTCGCCACAGCTACATCAAGACCACCTCAATACAACAACACATCCAAACATCATACATAAGAGCAGGGTCGGCTATGGACAAAACCAAACGATAAAATGACATCCATTCTTGCTATCCCAGGATGACGCCTGGAACCCATCCTAGATCGATGAAGAAGAGGAAGAAGAAGAACTCCAAATCAGACAAGCATCACGCTCACGTCAAATCATCGCATTACCTGTACTTGCAACTGTTGTTGTGGTAATATGTGAGCCACAGGGACTCAACAATCTCATTTTCAAGGGTATCAAGACTAGCAAAGCTTAATGGGTGAGGTATGGTTAAGTGAAGAGGCTGCATCAAGAACTAAGCATTTATTTGAGTGGCTAACTTACCATACTGAAAATAAGTATGATGGTCTATGGACGTGAACTAGTAATGATCACTAAGTGATCCTGAACACGTACTTACGTCAAAGATAACTCCACCGTGTTCTCTCTCGGATAAGGACTCACGAGAAGAGACAGTCACGATTACGCACACAGTTGGTGTATTTTATAAGAGTTTAATTCAAGTTTTCTATGGCCGGGTGTTAAACAAAGTTTCTAAGTTGCCACATAACCGCGATCACGGCTTTCCGAAAGATTTAACCCTGCAGGGGTGCTCCAACTCATCCATCACAAATTAACCATGCGCCGCGTTGGAATTCCTCAACCGCGGAATCACCCGTAGTATTTGAGGAATCCCGATTGAAAATCTCAACTTCAAGATAGCCCGAAGTGTCATCAAAATCCCACGCGCAAGATGTTCGAGAAAGGTACAACAAGTCCAGCAAGGCCTCCCGACGTGTCGACGATCCCGATAGGAGCCACGTATCTCGTTCTTAGGACACGACGGATAAGCGACGCGTATAGTGGCCTAATAGAAATCAGCCAAGTTGCCCTGGGGTGGCCCCGCACAGTGCTCTAGTTTGGACCAACACTCATGAGGAGCACTGGCCCGGGTTGTTGATTAAGATCCTCGTGTTAATTACTCCCTATGCAGGTTTATTAGTTATTAGGAAAATGTAATACCAATGTTGGGCCTTGCCAGACAAGCTTTATCCTAAAACAAAAATCAAGGGGGTCCCCATAACAACCCCGAGCATGTTAGGAGCGCTCAATATGGAACATAACACCGGTTCACAAGTAACTAGGGGCGGCAAAAGTGGAACAAAGCACCGAGCAAAATGTTGGAAATATGCCCTAGAGGCAATAATAAATTAGTTATTATCATATTTCCTTGTTCATGATAATCGTTTATTATCCATGCTATAATTGTATTGATTGGAGACTTAGATGCATGTGTGGATACATAGACAAAACCATGTCCCTAGTATGCCTCTAATAGACTAGCTCGTTGATCAAAGATGGTTAAGGTTTCCTAGCCATGGACATGAGATGTCATTTGATAATGGGATCACATCATTAGGAGAATGGTGTGATGGACAAGACCCAAACTACAAACGTAGCATATGATCGTGTCAGTTTATTGCTACTGTTTTCTGCATGTCAAGTATGTGTTCCTATGACCATGAGATCATGCAACTCACGGACATCGAAGGAGTGCCTTGTGTGTATCAAACGTCGCAACGTAATTGGGTGACTATAAAGGTGCTCTACAGGTATCTCTGAGGGTGTCTGTTGAGTTGGCATGGATCAAGACTGGGATTTGTTACTCCGTGTGACGGAGAGGTATCTCAGGGCCCACTCGGTAATACAACATCACAATAAGCCTTGCAAGCAATGTGACTAAGTGTTAGTTTAGGGATCTTGTATTATGGAACGAGTAAAGAGACTTGCCAAAACGAGGTTGAACTAGGCATGGAGATACCGACGATCGAATCTCGGGCAAGTAACATACCGAAGAACAAAGGGAACATCATACGGGATTAACTAAATCCTTGACATAGAGGTTTGACCGATAAAGATCTTCGTAGAATATGTAGGAACCAATATGGGCATCCAGGTCCCGCTACTGGTTATTGACCGTAGAGGTATCTCGGTCATGTCTACATAGTTCTCGAACCCGCAGGGTCTGCACACTTAAGGTTCGGTGACGTTTCGGTAGTATAGAGTTATGCATGGTGGTGACATAAGGTTGTTAGGAGTCCCATATGAGATCCCGGACGTCACGAGGAGCTCCGGAATGGTCCGGAGGTAAATATTGATATATAGGAAGTCCTGTTTTGGTCGCCGGAAAAGTTCCGGGCTCATCGGTAGTGTACCGGGAGTGCCGGTAGTGTACTGGGAGACCACCGAGAGGGGTATTTCGACCCAAGAGGCTTCATGGGCTGTGGGAGAGTGAATACCAGCCCTTAGTGGGCTGGTGGAAGTCCCACACAAGACCCATGTAGCTGGGAAGAAAAACCCAAAAGGAGAAAGGTGGAAAAAGGCAAAATAAGGAAGGAGTCCTAATCCTACTAGGAGTGGAGGAGGTGGACTCCTCCCTCTTGGTTCGGCCGAGCCTCCTTGGCTTGGAAGCCAAGGCTGCCTCCTCTCCTCCTCTCCTCCTATATATACTAGAGGGTTTTAGGGTTTTTGGACAGAATTTTCAGCCACGTGCAACCCTACCCTCTAGTGCATAGTTTCTCCCCTAGATCGGATTTTTGCAGTGCTTAGGCGAAGCCCTGCCGGAATAGCTCCACCACCATCGCCGGAGCGCCGTCTCGCTGCCAGAGAACTCTTCTACCTCTCCGCTCCCTCTTGCTGGATCAAGAAGGCGGAGATCGTCATCGAGCTGTACGTGTGCTGAACGCGGAGGTGCCGTCCGTTCGGCGCTAGATCGGAAGGATCGTGATCAAGATCGCGAGACGGATCGTGATGAGATCGCGGGATGGATCGTGATGAGTTCGCGGGACGGATCATGATGAGTTCGCGGGACGGATCGTGATTTGATCGCGGGACGGATCATGATGAGATCGCGGGACGCTCGGCGATTTGGATCGCAAAGACATTCGACTACATCAACCGCGTTTCTTAACGCTTCCCGCTTAGCGATCTACAAGGGTATGTAGATCCACTCTCCCTCTCGTAGATGCTCATCACCATGGATAGATCTGCGTGTGCGTAGGAAATTTTTTGTTTCCCATGTGACTTTCCCCTACAGTGGCATCATGAGCTAGGTCTATATGTAGATGAGTCTCGAGTAGAACACAAAAGGTTTGTGGGCGTTGATGCTTAGATTGCTTCCTCCCTTGGTCAGATTTTGGTTCAGCGGTATTGTGAGATGAAGCGGCCCGGACCAACATTACTCGTACGCTTACGAGAGACCGGTTCCCTCGACTGCAACTTGTTGCATAGATGGCTTGCGGGTGCCAGTTTCTCTCACTTTAGTTGGATCGGATTCGACAAAGGCGGTCCTTGAGAAGGTTGAAAAGCAACTAGTGTATCACCGTTGTGGTTTTTGCGTAGATGAGAATTGTTCTTGCTAGATACCCGTAGCAGCCACCTAAAACATGCAACAACAATTAGAGGATGTCTAACTTGTTTTTGCAGGGTATGTTGTGATATGATATGGCCAATTACATGATGTGATATATGTGATGTATGAGATGATCATGTGATGTATAGATTATCACGACTTGCATGTCGATGAGTACGGCAACCGGCAGGATCCATAGGGTTGTCTTTAATTATTGTATGACCTGCATGTCAATCATTAAACGCTATGTAATGCTTTACTTTATCGCTAAACAATAGAAATAGTAGTAGAAGCATGGTGGGCGTGACAACCCCGATGGCGACACGTTGATGGAGATCAAGATGATGGAGATCATGATGTCATGCCGGTGACGATGGAGATCATGCCGGTGCTTTCAAGATGGAGATCAAAAGCACAAGTTCATGGCCATATCATGTCACTTATGATTTGCATGTGATGTTAATCCATTTATGCACCTTGTTTGCTTAGGACGACGGTAGCATTATAAGGTGATCCCTCACTTAAATTTCAAGATGAATTGTGTTCTCCCCGAGTGTGCACCGTTGCGAAAGTTCATCGTGTTGAGACACCACGTGATGATCAGGTGTGATAGACTCTACGTTCACATACAATGGGTGCAAGCCAGTGTTGCACATGCAGAACACTCGGGTTAAACTTGACGAGCCTAGCATGTACAGACATGGCCTCGGAACACAAGAGACCGAAAGTTCGAACATGAGTCATATAGTAGATATGATCAACATGATGATGTTCACCATTGAAACCACCTCAACTCATGTGATGATCGGACTTGAGTTGGTGAATTTGGATCATGTAACACTCGAATGACTAGAGGGATGTCAATTTGGGTGGGAGTTCTTAAGTAATATGATTAATTGAACTCATTATCATGAACATAGTCAGTAGTGTCTTTGCAAACTGTGTTGTAGATTACTAGCTCACGCTGTAGATCCCTTGAATTTTTATATGTTTCTAGAGAAATAGAGTTGAAATATGATGGTAGCAATATTGCGGACTGGCTCCGTGATCTGAGGATTGTCCTCATTGCTGCACAGAAGGCTTATGTCCTTAATGCACCGCTCGGTGCGCCAACCCCTCTAGCGTTGTTTGTAGATGTTGTGAACATCTGACCGGCACGTTCTGATAACTACTTGATAGTTTAATGCGTCATGCATTATGGCTTAGAATTGAGGCTCCGAAACGTTTTGAACATCACAGAACATATGAGATGTTCTAAGAGCTGAAATTAGGATCTCAGGCTCATGCCCGTGTTGCGAGATATGAGATCTCCAACAAGATTCTTTGCCTGCAAGATGAAAGAGAATAGCTCAATCGTTGAGCATGTGCTCAGATTGTATGGGTGCTACAATCGCTTGAATCGAGTGGGAGTTGATCTTCCAAGTAAAGATAGTGATTGATATAGTTCTCCAAGTCACTGTCACTAAGCTACTAGAACTTGGTGATGAACTATAAAATGCCAGGGATAGAAATGATGACCCCTGAGCTGTTCGCGATGTTTGACACCACGAAGGTAGAAATCAAGAAGGAGCATCAACTGTTGATGGTTAGTAAAACCACTAGTTTCGAGAAGGGCAAGGGCAAGGAGGGAAACTTCATGGATAGCAAGTCAGTTGCTGCTCCGGTGAAGCAACCCAAAGTTGAACCCAAACCCGAGACTAAGTGCTTCGATTATGAGGAGAGCGGTCACTGAAGCGGAACAACCCTAGATACTTGGTAGATAAGAAGGCTGGCAACGTCCACAGAAGTATATTTGATATACGTGTTATTGATGTGTACCTTGCTAGTACTCCTAGTAGCACCTGGGTATTGGATACCGGTTCGGTTGCTAAGTGTTAGTAACTCGAAATAAAAGCTACGGAATAAACGGAGAACTAGCTAAGGGTGAGGTGATGATGTGTGTTGGAAATCTTTCCAAGGTTGATGTGATCAACATCGCACGCTCTCTCTACCTTCGGGATTAGTGACAAACCTCAATAAATGTTATTTGGTGTTTTGCATTGAGCATGAACGTGATTGGATCGTGTTTATTGCAACACGGTTATTCATTTAAGTTAGAGAATAATGGTTATTCTGTTTACATGAATAATACCTTCAATGGTCAAGCACCCAGTGAGAATGGTTTGTTGAATCTTGATCATAGTAATACACATGTTCATAACATTGATGCCAAAAGATATACAAAGTTAATAATAATCATACCACATACTTGTGGCACTGCCGCTAAATGTCATATTGATATAAAACGCATGAAGAAACTCCATGCTGATGGATCTTTGGACTTATTCAATTTCGAATCGGTTGAGACATGCGAACCATGCCTCTTTGTCAAGATGACTAAGGACCTCGTTTTTTGGTTTGATGGAGCGGGCAAGTGACTTATTGGAAATGATACATGTTGATGTATGCAATCCAATGAGTCTTATAGCGTGCGGTGGATATCGTTATTTTCTTACCTTCACTGACGATTTGAGTAGATATAGTGTATATTTGCTTAATGAAACACAAGTCTGAATCGTTTGAAAGGTTCAAGCAAATTCAGAGTGAAGTTTAAGATCATCGTGACAAGAAGATAAAAATGTCTACGATATGATTATCAAGATGAATATCTGAGTTGCGAGTTTGGCATACAACTTTAGACAATGTGAAAATTGTTTCACAATTCACGCCACCTGGAACACCATAGTGTGATGGTGTGTCCGAACGTTAATAGTCGTGCTCTATTGGATATGGTGCATGCTATGATGTCTCTTATCGTTTTGTTACTATAATTTTGGGGTTATGCATTAGAGAAAACTACATTCACTTTAAATAGGGCACCATGTAAATCCGTTGAGATGACACCGTGTGAATTATGGTTTGATAGAAACCTAAGCTGTTATTTCTTAATGTTTGGGGCTGCGACGCTTGTGTGGAAAATGTTTTCACCTAATGAGCTCGAACCCAAAGCGGACAAATGCATCTTCATAGAATACCCTAAGAACAGTTGGGTGAACCTTCTATCTCAGATCCAAGCATAAAATGTTTGTTGCTAAAACTGGGTCCTTTCTCGAGAAAAAGTTTCTCTTGAAAGAATTGAGTGGGAGGAGGATAGAACTTGATGAGGTTATTGAACCTCTGTTTCAACCAGAGAGTAGCGCAGCGCAGGAAGTTGTATTTGTGAAGCCTACGTTAGTTGAAGAGGAAGTTAATGATGATGATCATGAAGCTTCGGATCAAGTTACTATCAAACCTCGTAGGTTGACAAGGACGTGTACTGCTCCTGAGTGGTGCGGCAACCCTGTCTTAGAGGTCAAGTTGTTGGACAACGATGAACCTACGAACTATGGAGAAGCGATGATGGGCCCGAAAACCAACAAATGGTTAGAGGCCATGAAATCCGAGAAAGGATCCATGTATGAAAACCAAGTATAGACTTTGGTGGACTTGCTCGTTGGACGGCAGGTCATTAAGTACAAATGGATCTTTGAAATGAAGACAGACGGTGATGGTAAATGTCACCATTTGTAAAGCTCGACTTGTTACAAAGAAGTTTACGACAAGTTCAAGGAGTTGACTGCGATGAGACTTTCTCACTCATAGCGATGCTAAAGTCTGTTGAAATTATGTTAGCAGTTGCTGCACTTTCAATTATGAAATCTGGCAGATGGATGTCAAAACATCATTTCCTTAACGGTTTACTTGAGGAAATGTTGTATGTGATACAATCAGAAGGTTTTTTCAGTCCTAAGGATGCTAAAAGGTGTGCAAGCTTTAGTGATCCTTTTATAGACTGAAGCAAGCATCTCGGAGTTGGAATTTACACTTTGATGAGGTGATCAAAGTTTTTGAGTCTATACAAAGTTTATGAGAAACTTGTATTTGCAATAAAGTGAGTGGGAGCACCATAGAGTTTCTGATAAGTATATGTGGATGACATATTGCTATTCGGAAATAACGTGGAATTTCTGGAAAGCATAAACGGTAGTTTGAAAAGTGATTTTCAAAGGAAGACCTGAATAAAGCTCCTAATTGTTGAGCATCAAGATCTATAAAGATAGATCAAGATGTTTGATAAGACTTTCAATGAGTACATACCTTGACAAGATTTTGAAAGAGTTCAAAATGGATTAGTTAGAGAGAAGTGTTCTTGCTTGCTTTGTAAGGTGTGAAGTTGAGTGAGACTCAAAGCTCGACAACGGCAGAAGAAAGAGAAAGGACGAACGTCGTCCCCTATGCCTTAGCCATAGGCTCTATGTTATGCCATTCCGTGTATCGCACCTGGTGTGTGCCTTGCCATGAGTCAGTCAAGGGGTACAAAAGTGATCTAGGAGTGGATCACTGGATAGCGGTCAAGATTATCCTTAGTGACTAAAAGACTAAGGAGATGTTTCTCGATTATGGAGGTGATAAAGAGTTCGTCGTAAAGACCAATTGTCGATGCAAGCTTTAACACCAATCCAGATAACTCGTAGTAGCAATCTGGATACGTATAGTGGAGCAGCCATTTGGAATAGTACCAAGTGGAGTGTGGTAGCAGTGTTTATGGTTTGACATATAGATTTGCAAAGTACACTCAGATTTGAATGTCGCAAACCCGTTGACTATAAGACCTCTCTCACATGCAAAGCATGATCGAGCCCCAGAACTCATTGGGTGTTAGATTCATAACAATGCGTATCACATGGTGATGTGAACTAGATTATTGACTCTAGTGCAAGTGGGAGACTGTTGGAAATATGCCCTAGAGGCAATAATAAATTAGTTATTATCATATTTCCTTGTTCATGATAATTGTTTATTATCCATGCTATAATTGTATTGATCGGAGACTTAGATGCATGTGTGGATACATAGACAAAACCATGTCCCTAGTATGCCTCTAATAGACTAGATCGTTGATCAAAGATGGTTAAGGTTTCCTAGCCATGGACATGAGATGTCATTTGATAATGGGATCACATCATTAGGAGAATGGTGTGATGGACAAGACCCATACTACAAACGTAGCATATGATCGTGTCAGTTTATTGCTACTGTTTTTTGCATGTCAAGTATGTGTTCCTATGACAATGAGATCATGCAACTCACGCACATTGGAGGAGTGCCTTGTGTGTATCAAACGTCGCAACGTAACTGGGTGAATATAAATGTGCTCTAAAGGTATCTCCAAGGGTGTCTGTTGAGTTGGCATGGATCAAGACTGGGATTTGTTACTCCGTGTGACGGAGAGGTATCTCAGGGCCCACTCGGTAATACAACATCACAATAAGCCTTGCAAGCAATGTGACTATGTGTTAGTTGCGGGATCTTGTATTACGGAACGAGTAAAGAGACTTGCCAATAACGAGGTTGAACTAGGTATGGAGATACCGACGATCGAATCTCGTGCAAGTAACATACTGAAGAACAAAGGGAACATCATACGGGATTAACTATATCCTTGACATAGAGGTTCGACCAATAAAGATCTTCGTAGAATATGTAGGAACCAATATGGGCATCCAGGTCCTGCTATTGGTTATTGACCGTAGAGGTGTCTCGGTCATGTCTACATAGTTCTCAAACCCGCAGTGTCTGCACACTTAAGGTTCGGTGATGTTTTGGTAGTATAGAGTTATGCATGGTGGTGACCGAAGGTTGTTCGGAGTCCCGGATGAGATCCCAGAAGTCACGAGGAGCTCCGGAATGGTCCGAAGGTAAAGATTAATATATAGGAAGTCCTATTTTGGTCACCGGAAAAGTTTCGGGCTCATCGGTAGTGTACTGAGAGTGCCGGTAGTGTACCGGGAGACCGTCGGGAGGGGTATTTCGACCCAAGAGGCTTCATGGGCTGTGGGAGAGTGAATACCAGCCCTTAGTGGGCTGGTGGAAGTCCCACACAAGGCCCATGCGGCTGGGAAGAAAAACCCAAAAGGAAAAAGGCAAAAAAAGGCAAAAAAAAAGGCAAAATAAGGAAGGAGTCCTAATCCTACTAGGAGTGGAGGAGGTGGACTCCTCCCTCCTGGTTCGGCTGAGCCTCCTTGGCTTGGAAGCCAAGGCTGCCTCCTCTCCTCCTCTCCTCCTATATATACTAGAGGGTTTTAGGGTTTTTGGACATAATTTTCAGCCACGTGCAACCCTACCCTCTAGTGCATAGTTTCTCCTCTAGATCGGATTTCTTCAGTGCTTAGGCGAAGCCCTGCTAGAATAGCTCCACCACCATCGCCGGAGCACCGTCGCGCTGCCGTAGAACTCTTCTACCTCTCCGCTCCCTCTTGCTGGATCAAGAAGGCGGAGATCGTCATCGAGCTGTACGTGTGCTGAACGCGGAAGTGCCATCCGTTCAGCGCTAGATCGGAAGGATCGTGATCAAGATCGCGAGACGGATCATGATGAGATCGCGGGACGGATCGTGATGAGTTCGCGGGACGGATCGTGATGAGTTTGCGGGACGGATCGTGATGAGATCGCGGGACGCTCGGCGATTTGGATCGCGAAGACGTTCGACTACACCAACCGCGTTTCTTAAGACTTCCCGCTTAGCGATCTACAAGGGTATGTAGATCGACTCTCCCTCTCGTAGATGCTCATCACCATGGATAGATCTGCGTGTGCGTAGGAAATTTTTTGTTTCCCATGCGACGTTCCCCAACACAAAAGGCCAAGCCTTCCACCTTTTACCAAGTATGTATGTGCTTTAAATTAAATAGCAATAATATTGTGATATAATAAAATATCCATGTTGTCACATGGAAGCAATTTCACCTGCAGCTAGAAATGCTATAAGAAGGGTTGAGCAAGCGGTAACATAGCCAAACAATGGTTTGCTGGGATGTGGAGGGGTTAGAGGCTTATCATGGCAATGTTGGAAGGCTGGCCATACAAGTGGTAGGTAACAAGACATAATGATGGAAGCGAGACAACTAGCATGGCAATGATAGTAGTGGTATCCAGGGAAATGTGTCATCTTGCGTGAGATCCCGCCTGGAAGAAGAATGAATCCCTGAAGAAGACGAGCCAACCTAGTCGAACGAATCCTCACACTCCAAACGCTTTCGGTACTCTATCGAGAAGGAACAATCCGAAAACAACAATCAACACATGGTACACCACAACATATGCACTACGTGGTGCGCAAACAAATATGATGCATGCCCGGTTTAAATATGCAATGCATGACAAAGCACATCATTCAACTCCTACACATTAAGTGAAGCTCAATATGCAACGAGTTGCATATTGACGAAACTCCACATTTGAATTACTTAGTTCATTCCCGTTAGGTACACGACAATATTAAATGTTGGTACACATGGCAAGAGGTGAAGTATAAATAAACTATCTATCTAGGCATCTTAAATGAGGCCGGAAACAACTTATAGTATTTCCAAATGACCCCATATGTTAATTTCGAAATTGGTTCAGATCTGAGCTAACCATACTTTATATTTGTTCAACAGCAAAATAAAGCATACCACGTGATTCTACACGTCATTCTAGTCGATTTACATATATAGAACATCTCAAACGGAGCTACGGTCTAAAAAATATGACCAACACAAGATGGATATGCCAGGAATGCAAAATGCATGAAAATGACAACCACAAACATTTCAAATCATGAATTCAGCAAGATATTATGATGCTACATGAAATTCTAATCAAGTTTCATATATGGCATGTCCAAAACGGAGCTACGGATCAACCACAAACACCCATACAAGGTTTAGTGCAAATCTGTCCAAAACAGCAACATGACATTTTGCACACATGAAAACAACAAGCTACAAAGGTCTAATATGCACAACAAATACATGGGGCGATATCTTACATGATGCATAAAGTTATATCACATGAGCAAGTTGTTTAGGCTCATGGATCACTAGGAAATAAGCTCACAAGATGGCTAATCGAAAACAGTTTCAGACTTGGTGAAAATAGCAGTTTTTGATAGAGCAGTTTTTATCACGAAGGCATATTGAAAACAGTAAAAATATAAGCTACATGGCATATTATGGCATGAAACTTAACTGCATGCTAGAGGACATTATGAACTACAAATAACTCCATTACACCAGCCCTAAAGGGGTTCTATATCACTAGCAAAACACATGGTAAGACAATAACAAAATATAGCAGATTCCAGACTTGGAAATATTTCAGCATCTCAAATCAGCAATATTGGCTAAGTATGTTCTCATGATGAAATCCAAAGCTAAACACAAGATACATGGCATATCAAACCTATCAACAACAAGTAGACATGGCATACTACAACACACTCCAAAGACTCAACCATAAGGAGGCATGGATTGCTTAATACGAGCATCGCAAAATGGAACTCTACGTTAACAGGTTTTAGTTTTAACGCGATAGCAACTGGAGTGCAATAAATAAACATGCTAATGATATTCTACCTAGCAACCAGAGGCATGGCATGAAAGTAGACATATCCTAGAATAATACTCATGAAGACACCATATGCAAAATACCTACGGTTGAGATGCAACCATCCACACAACATCGAATAAAATAACAGATTCACACACTACGATGAGATGCACATTTGCAACATAATTTACAACATCTAGATGACTTCTATCATGCATGCAAACAATGCTAACATGTAAAGCACGATATGTAGATACTTTTTCATGTATTGTACTTCACAATCCGATGCACTGTTTTCAATCTACAAGCACATCAAAATGACTACATGCTGAAAACCGCAGACGAAGAATGACTTGGAGGATTTTACCCTTGGGAGAACTGTGATGAAGGGATTTGGGATGGGGTGGCATCTGGTTGGCGGGTCGGCTGGATCCGGGGACGAGGAGGGACGCCGGCGTACAGATCTGGCGGGCAGCTCCGGCGAGGCGGCCCGACACCGTCAAATGATGATGGGGCGACGACGGGCTCGACGGACTGCGAGATCCGGCCGTGTGCAAGGCCGTGGCCGCCGGATCTGGCCTTGGCGAGGTCGGCCGGCGAGCTGGCAATGAGGCGACAGCGAGCTCATGCTAGCGACAGCCAGAGGAGCTGCGGGGGCGGCGACGACATAGATGGCGGTGGGGTGCGGCGCTGCTGCGGCGGGGCTAGGTGTAACGGCCCGGGACCGACGCTCTAGAAGATTCCCCTTTTACTCCGTTGTCATTGAGTGATTCGTTTGGTTGTCGCATTCATCATCGCATCATTCGCATCATCTACATAGCATCGTCACTCGTTTTCAAAATTTACATCCGTTTGTAGTTGCCGGTTATCTCCGTTCTCGTCGGTGACCGTTTCGAGACCAACCACACACGCACGTGCCCACGACATCGATAAAAAAATATTGTTTTTATTGTGCTTGAAAAATATTCTCCGATTGGGTCAAAAGTTGACATGTGGTTTTATAATATTGTAGGTGGACCGCCTGCCAAATTTCGTCCCAACAGAGGTCGTTTGATACCCCAACGTTCGACCGTAGCGTCATCGTCATCAGTTTATTCGTCGGACGTTTTCAGTTTGTAAAATCCGTGCTGGGCCGTAAACCTCTCTCTCATCCCCACCTAACCTACTCTAGCACAACCCAACCAGGCCACCTTAACCCAGCTAAGCCCGCTTCGCTTCCGGACCGTCGGATCGGGATCCGAAGGTCCGAAAATGGAGAAAAAAACCCCACCTATTTGTCCTCCCCTACAAATAGTAGACAACCCTAATTTCTAGGAGAAGTGTCCCGTCCATCCCATCCAGTCGCCGCCTCCCACCTCCTTGTTCCTCGGGAGCTTGTCCTATCGCCAACCAGCACCCCGCCAATCCATCCAACCAGAGAGCGCCGCCCGCAACCTCTCCTAGCCGCTCCAGGAAGAGGAGCTCTTCGAGAGGCTAGCCCCGCGCCGATGAGCGCAACGCATGCGACCTCCAGAGCCATGTGTTGGGACAAACCCACCGACGACCAAAACGCCGGATGAAGGTAGACGAAGGAGACACCACGATTTTTCCGACGACGAACGCCCCGACCGACAAACGGCCTGTATGTTGGCTTTATTTCTCACAATGACTCAAACACACACATGAGGTACACACGTACACACGCGGCACAACCCGGAAGAACTCTCACGTCGACCGGGCACAGACCACGGTCCCAATGGAGACTACATCTTCTAGGCCCCTCACACTTGGCTCGGCACACCTCGTCGCTCGGCAACACACCGAAGCATGGTTACACCCATCGGCACACTACAATGAACTGGATTACATGGCTTAAGTAGCCACACTCACCGACCACTCCACAGCCCTGAACGCACACCTAGCTAACTACCCGGAGTCTAACAAACTCTATCCATGCACACACACACGAACGCCCACCTCCTAAAATATAGCTTCTACGGATGACTCGACCAGCACCCACTACTCAACTACATACCCGCATGCAGGCCACGATCAGCACCCGCACGGACTTGCACACACACTCCTAGTTTAATATCTAATGCCATAGAGCCCGGTTCCCAAGCTCCAAGCAAGCCACGCCGGCCTCCCGCACTCGATCTCGTCCCCAACCACCGGTCTCTTGGACATGTCCGGCGACCGCAGCTGTCTTCGTCCACGTGACCACAGGAGCAGGAGCCCCCGCAGCCACACACGCTCCCGTGGAGCCGTCCGTCCCCGTGCCTTCTCTCGGTCACCGCGCGGGCACTCCTGAGGACCTTCTCGTCGGACAGGCTAGAGCCGCCCCTTGCTCTACTTCCTTCTCCTCCTCCCATCGGTTCTCTCTCACCCCATCTCTCTTGCTCTTTTGCTCCAGGAGCTTCCCCATGGAGCCATGGCCGAGCCCCTTGAACTCCACCTCGCCGGACCTCAAGCTGCCGCCGGATTCGGCCGGGAAACAAAGGGATCCGTCCATTCCCTACCTTCGGCCGTCCCTGCCCCACCGGAACGCTCCCCACGATGCCACCGTGCGTCGGACCTCCTCTACGAGCCTCCCTGTCGCGTTTGGCTGCTCCTCTGATGGTGAGATTCCCGTGTGCTCGTTGCGAATCAAGGCTTTGCCTTTTATCCGGTTCAAAGCTTTCAGCGCACAGTTTTTTGCCACCAACACAGCAGCAGCGCACTGGCAAGTGCCTTGCAACTTGACCACGCGGTCTGGGGTTCGAATCCCAGGCACCCCTATTTTCGGTTTTGCTTTATTTCTGTTAACCTGCAACATACTCTGTTTTCTCTTTCAGTTTTATTCAGATTATATCAAATCCCAGTTTTTCCCAATTTTTTTCTCAGTATTAAAAATGTTGCACACACACTGCATTTGGGCCTCATCCGCTGCTCGTCTGCAATGTTGCGGGAGGGAAATCAGCCCAGTACCCTCCCTGAAGCCTTTCCTTTTGTTGTTTGTCTTTTGGGCAGATTTCATACACATTTGACATGTTTATATAGTTTATTGGTAACTCCAAGCGAGACTTGTTATACATGCATAATGCTTAAAACATTTATGTAGTTTCACAATATCCATTTGTCATCCATGATAAAAATGCTTAAATATGTTGTTTTGCATTGTTTGTTTTAAATGCCATGTTAAAACGGTTTAATTCATAGCTATTAAACCGTAACCCCGATTAAAATGTTTTGTATATATAACTTGCTTAGAAAGACATGTAGAATCTCATGACACACTTTATTTTTCATGTTTAATAAATCAAAAATATGTTTAATACAGTTCTGGACCAAATACATAATATGCTTATGGGGACGTTTGGAAAATGCTATGTGTTGCTTCCGGCCTCACTTAACATGCCTAGATGTTGTAGTTGTTTATGCTTCACCTCTTGCCATGTTCAACAACATTTAATATCGTCGTATACCTAAACGAGATTGAACTAAATAATTCAAATGTGGAATTTCATCAATATGCATTGCATATTGAGCTTCACTTAATGTGTAGAAGTTGATTGTTGTGTTTTGCCATGTCATGCATAACATGCATCATATTTGATTGCGCATCATGTCATGCATATATTGTGGTGTATTGTGTGTTGATTGTTTGTTCCGTATTGCTTCTTCTCGATAGAGTTCCGAAAGAGTTCGGAGTGTGAGGATTCGTTCGACTACGTCCCGTTCGTCTACTTCACGGATCGCCTAATTCACAGACTCGTTCTTCTTTCAAGTGGGATCTCAGACAAGATGACACATTTTCCTGGATACCACTATTATCATTGCTATGCTAGTTGTCTCACTTCCATCATTATGTATTGCTACCTACCACTTATTTGTCAAGCCTCCCAACATTGTCATGATAGGCCTCTAACCCTTTCACATCCCAGCAAACCTTTGTTTGTCTATGTTACCATTTGCTCAACCCTTCTTATAACGTTTCTAGTTCTAGGTGCAATTGCTTCCATGTGTCAACATGGACATTTTTTTGTTATTGCTTGGCCTCTTGCTATGTGTTTTGTTTCATTCTTGCCGTCCTAGTTACTTGTGAACCGGTATTATGTTTCATAATTGAGCATTCCTAACATGCTCGGGGTTGTTATGGGGATCCCCTTGATTTTCGTTTTAGGATAAAACTTGTCTGGCAAGGCCCAGCTTTGGTACTACATTTACCCAACCTAATAATACTGATCACCTTATTAAAGCATAGAGGGTCGCCCCCTCATGGATTAATTTAACATAATACAGAGGGGCCAGTGCTGTTGGTGCTGGTCCAAAACAGAGCCACTTACGGGGCCACCTTGGGGCAACTCGAGGGATTTCTATCAGGTCGCCGTACGTAGTGTTCATCCCGCCATGTCCTGAGAACGAGATACACGACTCCTATTGGGTTCGTCGACACGTTGGGCGACCTTGCTGGACTTGTTTTACCTTTCCCGAACGTCTTGCGTGTAGGATTTCGACGACACTTCGAGCTATCTCGAAGTTGAGATTTTCCATCGGGATTCCGCAAATACTACGGGTGATTCCACGGTTGAGGAATTCCAACGCAACATGTGGTTAATTTGTGATGGATGAGTTGGAGCACCCCTACAGGGTTAAATCTTTCGGAAAGCCGCGCCCGTGGTTATGTGGCAACTTGGAAACTTTTGTTTAACATCCGGTCATAGCAAACTTGAAGTAAACTCTAATAAAATACACCAACTGTGTGCATAACCGTGACTGTCTCTTCTCATGAGTCCTAATCCGAGAGAGAACACATTGGGGTTATGTTTCAGGTAAGTAGGTGTTTATGATCACTTAGTGATCATTACTGGTTCACGTCCGTTATGCGTAGGCTACCATACTTTACTTTCTGTATTCGTAAGTTAGCCACTCAAATAAATGCTTAGTTGCTTGCTGCAGCCTCACCACTTAACCATACCTTGCCCATTAAGCTTTGCTAGATTTGACACCCTTGGAAATGAGATTGCTGAGTCCCTGTGGCTCATAGATTACTACAACTACAGTTGCATGTACAGGTAATGCGATGATTTGATGTGAGCGCGATGCTTGTTTGATTTGGAGTTCTTCTCCTTCTTCTTCTTCTTCGATCTAGGATGGGTTCCAGGTGGCAACCCGGGATAGCAAGGATGGATGTCATTTTATCGTTTGTTTTCTTCTATAGTCGGACCCTGCTCTTCTGTATGATGTTTCAATATGTTGTTGTATTGATGTGATCTTGATGTAGCTTGCGGCGAGTGTAGCCAATTTCATATACTTATCTCTTCTGTATATGTACTTGTAATGATATCCATTCTTGCGAAACGACGAGATGCGCTTCTATCCCTGTCGAGGCCCTCGTGCCAAAATAAGGATAGGATCGTATCTTGGGCGTTACTAGTTGGTATCAGAGCCTGTACCGACCTAGGAGCCCCCTTGATTGATCGAACCTTGGCCGAGTCGAGTCTAGTGAAAAATTATTTTGAGTCTAGTTATATATCGGAGAGTAGGTTTCTTTTACTCCTCCTTTATACTCTGGTGAGGTATTCGACTTAAGAATTTTTAATTCTACTCCTCTTCTCTTTTTCACTCAATTTTTTTTGTAGGATCACGCGGGTGTTGTTGGGATTGTTCTGATATCTTTGTGACGAGAACATTGTTCTTGGCGCCTCCTGACATTTAGGGGTTGTGGTAGTGTCCCGGGGAGTTGAGCTCCGAGGTGTTGTTGTCACATTTGTATCGTGGCAGTTCCGGTATACCAGAGGTCGCCGACATAAAAAACACTTCTATACTCCTTGTGGTGAGAGCAGTTTGGCGCCACCCAGTACTAGGGAGAGCGATCAGATGTATTTACATAGCTAGTATATAGGATGTTTTTCGAAGGTCCGAGGTACACAATTTCCGAGGTTTTCTTGGTTATGTGTTGACGGATGGATGCAGTTGGAGTGTAGGGCTTGTTAGTTGTGTGAGATATTTTTCCTCTCTGTATCCCCAACACCAGATTGCATAACTAGAAAGTTTCGGGAGTTCTTAGGTGGGAATTCAAGTAGGTACCTAGGACTATCGTTCCAACAAGTGCATAATGGGTATGTATTTGTTCTGGCTTATTGCGTAAGCCTCATCCTTTGTTTTATTTTTAAATATGATAATTCGAGTTGCTTCAATGTCAAGTGGTGATTTCATATCTTTACTAAGTAGCGTTCTCATATTTTACGGGAATGCTATTCCTTTTGTTCAACTAGAGTTGTCATGAAATTATTTTCAACCGGTGCGGTCCTCTTCAAGATATTCAATCCTTTCAATGATTGCAAGATCAAGCCTCTTATTATTTCCCGAAGTTCATTTCATCTCACTACTGTAATTCAATTATTTGCCATCTACCATCTCTTTGCCGTTGGCTGACAGATGGCAAAGAGGGTCTTTGCCGTCAGTTGTCAGCTGGCACACGACAAAGAGTTGGCTGATGGCACAGAGCTTCTTTGCCGTCTGCTGGCAGACGATAAAGAGCAGACGACAAAGAGCGGCAAAGTAGACGGCAAAGCGACAGGTGGGCCCCACTTGACCGCGTGATGGCCAGGTTAAATTTGGCGACTTCTTTGCCATCTGCTAGCGGACGGCAAAGAGTCCTAAAGCAGACAACAAAGAGGCTAGCCTCTTTGCCGTCCACTAGTAGACGACAATGCGCTAACGGTACTAACGGCCGTCCAGCCCCCACCCCGGCCCTCTCTCTCTCTCTCTCTCTCTCACTCTCACCCACTCGCACTCTTCTCTCTCCTCGACGCCCACCGTTGTCACCGCCGTTGTCTCCCCACCGGCTCCGTCGCACCCACCGTCCCCGTTGTGCCGCCGCCACTGCCGTCGTCTGCCCATTGGCCCCATCGCGCCCACCGGCCTCGTCGCGCCGCCGCCCCACCGCTCCCGTCACACTTCCGCCCACTGCCCCCATCGCGCTGCCGCCTCACCGCCCTCGTTGCTCCCGTCCTCCCCGCCCCCTGGCGCCTCCTCGCCCCAGCTCCCCGCCCCCCAACGGTGCACCGCCACGTCGCATCGCCGCCCCATCGCCCCCGTCGTGACAGCAGCCCCGGCGCCTCATAGCCCTCGTGCCCCTGTCGCCCTGATGCCCCTCCGCCCACAAGGCCCCGCCGCCCCGTCGTCCCCGCCATCAGCCGCCCCGGCACCCTGCCGCCCATGACGCCCTAGCCGCCCCCGCCGGTTAGTCCCCCTCCCGCCGACCTCCCCTATTTTTATTTTGTTTTTTTCGGTTTTTTATTTCTATTAAATTAGTTAGGTTAGTTTATTAGGTTAGTTAGGTTATTTAGTTAGCTTGGTTTATTAGGTTAGTTAGTTAGGTTAGAAGAGAAAAAAGAAGAAAAGAAGAATAAGTAGAAGAAGAGGATAAAGGAAAATAGGAAGAAGAGGAGGAGAGGAAGAAGAAGAAGAAACATAAGAAAAGAGGAGAAGAGGAGAGGAGGAGAAGAAGAATACGAAAAGAATAGGAAAAATGAAGAAGAAGAATAAGAAGAAGAAGAAGAAGAAGAGGAAGAAGAAGAAGAAGAGGAGGAGGAGGAGGAGGAGGAAGAAGAAGAAGAAGAAGAAGAAGAAAAGGTGAAGAGGAGAAGAAGAAGAGGAAAAATAGAAGAGGAGGAGAAATAAGAAGAAAAAGAGTAGAAGAAGAAGAGGAGAAGAAAAGAAGAAGAAGAAGAAATAGAGGAGAAAAATAGTAAAATAGAAGTGCAAAAGTAGTTACATATAGATAGATTTTTCTATCGGGATTGAATATTTGTGTTGATCGAGTTTCAATTCAATGTGCAGTTGTTTCGTCGCTGCGAGGGTCTGCTGTTCGACGTCCACCCCGTGCGTTTGACGAGCTCCCCTGTTGCGTTCATTGGTGAGCACAAATGACATCTCCTCCCCCGACCCCCTTAATTTGCTCGGTTCCGGTCTTCGTGCCGATGAAACTTGCTAGCTATAGATGTCTTCATTCACCAGTATGTGTGACCAGTATGCATCTCCCGTTCGAAAGGGCATCATCTATAGATATGCATGTCTTTGCATATTTATAACCGCCATCCTTGCGAATTGTCCAACCTTATCCATGGACAACACGAGTATGTGTTGATTGGGCTCGTTTTCCCGTATGCTCTGCTCTGGATTCGATGCGGAATTTCGTCATTGCCTCCCTGCTGTTCTCTGGGTATACATTCTCTCTGCTTATTGTCGAGACGTGTATCAGGAGAACAACGGGGAGGTGCTGCCGAAATTCTGCGTCGGATCCAGAGCAAAGCAAGGGAAAATGAACCCAATCTACACATACTCGGGTGGGATTAGGACCTATCTCTACCTATTAGCGTGTAGGTTGCATGGACGTAATAAAACTAACAAACTTGACTAACGGATGAATATAGGTGATGAATTATATATATATTTCTTGTGTGTTTAGTAGGTAGGCAAGATGAGTGATTGTGCTTGGATGTACACCGGTCACCATAGTCAGAAAGAAATGACCATTGAATGGTTAACAAAAACCAAGGGGTTTCTGAGCGTCGCATTTCCAAATGGCCAGGAAATAACCTAGTGCCCCTATGTCAGGTGCGACAACCATAGAAAGTGGACATGGTATGATATGGGTAAACACTTACAGAAGTGGGGTTTTACGCCTGATTATACGGTGTGGAGATTTCATGGTGAGTCTGCCCAACGTGCCAGAGGTGAGGTTGTTCGTCGTCGCACCGACAAGCATGGTACCGGGATCGAAGACATGGTGCAAGACTTTGATGATGCTCGGGATTCGGATAATGAGATGGAGGAATCTGCAAAGGCCTTCTATGAAATGTTGGAGTCTTCAAAACATCCTCTCCACGAGCACACTGAGCTTTGTCAGCTGGATGCCATCGCACAAGTAATGGCTCTGAAGGCTCAGTTCAACCTATAGGCAGAGAATGCTATGACGCGATGATGACGATATTTGGATGCTTTCTACCAAAGGCCGTGTATTGCCAGCAAACCTGTACCAGTCGGACAAAATCCTACGTGCTCTTAAGATGCCCTATGAGAAGATAGATGCCTATGAGAATGGATGTGCCTTATTTAGACTTGAGTATGTGGGCTTGAACTATTGTCCCATTTGCATGGCTTCCAGGTATGTTGTGGTTTAAAGTGCGTTATATCGACTAGAGGGGGGTGAATAGGCGATTTTTACAAATTCATCACTTGAGGAATTTCAACTTTGAGGAATTTGAAATGTGATGAATAACTAGCAGCGAAATAAGTACTCAAGTGCACGAGGAACATAGCAACAACTTCAAGTCTAGCAACAGGTGCGAAAGTTTCATCAAAGTCAATTCCTTCAACCTGTGTGTAGCCTTGAGCTACCAGATGAGCCTTATTCCTCACCACAAGGCCATTTTCATGTTGCTTGTTGCGATAGATCCACTTGGTACCTAGGATGTTATGTTTGCGAGGATCTGGCCGCTTGACAAGTTCCCACATGTTGTTGAGCTTGAACTGATGCAATTCCTCTTGCATAGCTTGAATCCACTCAGGCTCCTTGAATGCTTCATCAACTTTGGTGGGCTCTATGATAGAGACAAAGGCAAAGTGCCCACAAAAGTTAGTTAAATGTGAAGCTTTTGAGCGAGTGAGGGGACCTAGTGCATTGATGTCATCTATGATTTTGTCAATCTGTACTTCATTTGCAACTCTAGGATGAGTAGGTTGACGTGGCTGAGGACTTCCTTCAGCATCATTTTCTTCAGGTGTATCAACATGAAAGTCTTCATTCGTTGGAATGACTTCCTCAGTGGGTATGATACCTTCAGTTGCCTTCAGCTTGATGGATTCCTCAGGAGACTGTTCATCTAACACAAAAGGCAGGTGCTCTCTTTGCGAGCCATTAGTTTCATCGAACCACACATCTATAGTTTCAACAACCTTGTGATGGTAGGTGTTGAAGACTTTGTAGGTGTGCGAGTCCTTTCCGTAACCAAGTATAAAACCTTCATCTGCTTTTGATGCAAACTTAGAATTGTGGTGAGGATCTCTGATCATATGTTCATATGAAGTCTTCTTGAAGAATTTGTTAAGATATACCCTGTTGATGATGTGGCAAGCAGTATCAATTTCCTCAGGCCAGAAGCGACGAGGAGTCTTGTACTCATCAAGCATGGTGCGAGCCATCTCAACTAGAGTCCCGTTCTTGCGCTCCACGATGCCATTCTGTTGAGGAGTATAAGGGGCAGCTAACTCATGAGTAATACCAAGTTCATCAAGATATTCATCAAGATTAGTGTTCTTGAATTCAGTCCCATTATCACTCCTAATATGCTTGATCTTGACGCCGAAGTTGGTGCATGCCCTTGAAGCAAATCGTTTGAAGACATCCTGCACTTCATTTTTATACAGAATAATATGCACCCAAGTGTAACGAGAGTAATCATCAACAATGACAAAGCCATACAAACTTGAAGCATTTGTTAGTATGGAGTAATGAGTGGGGCCAAAGAGATCCATGTGAAGCAATTCAAAGGGCCGAGTCGTGGTCATGATTGTCTTCGAGGGATGCTTGGATCTGGTCATCTTCCCAGATTCACATGCACCGCAGATGTGGTACTTGAGGAATTTGACACCCTCCATGCCAATGACGTGCTTTTTCTTCACGAGCGTGTGTAAGTTCCTCATGCCCGCATGTCCAAGTCGTCGATGCCACAACCAACCTTCTGAAGACTTTGCAAGTAAGCATGTGGTAGGTTGAGGACCTGTAGAGAAATCAACAATATACAAGTCTTCTCTCCTAAAGCCTTTGAAGACTTTGGAATTGCCAGATTCCATGATGACAACACAACAATATTTTCCAAATACGACGATCATATCAAGATCACAAAGCATTGAGACAGATATAAGGTTGAACCCAAGGGATTCAACAAGCATCACCTTATCCATGGTTCGGTCCTTTGAGATAGCAACCTTACCAAGTCCCAATACCTTGCTTTTTTCCTTTGTCTGCATAGGTGATATGCTTCAGAGGAGATGGAGTGAGTGGAAAATTCATCAGTAGATTCTTGTCACCAGTCATGTGGTTTGTGCATCCACTATCGAGGACCCACTCAGTAGCTTTTGGAGTATCATCCTGCAGATGAATTAGTACAACTTACAAACTCATATGCTTCAGAATGAAGAATATGACATAAATTTCATCAGATATGATTTTATCACACAAGATAGTAAGCAAGTAGTGTGAGGACGTGAGAAATGAGGAATTCATTTCATCATGGTTAGCTTGCGTCCTTTCAAGCATTTCCTCAGGTCTCCAGCAAGTTCATCAGATGTTCAGTTTCATCTGGAGACCTGACCCTGCATAAGAAATTACTTCAATTTCTTCACCACCCACATCTGGAGGGGTGGCAAAGAGTTCATCATTCTGCGAGCACCATGTGAGAAAGGAGGCATTGAAGTAAGTGCGTTTTGTTTCACAGGGCGAGGATTAGAGTACTCAAATGAATAAGCAGAGAAATTCTTCAAGGACTTATGAACATAATGGTTTGAAGAATAATGCACATATTCATAACTCTTAGATTTTTCTTGCGAAACAGAAGCATTAGCGTGAGAATGATATTTTTGACCATTTGGGGAATTTGGTCCAAGTGAGGACTTTGGTTCATATGAGGAATTTGATCTGGGGTTCCTATTCTTCATGAGTGATGTCGTGAGGACATTCACTTGAAGATTTTGTAGGTAGCTCTTGGGAACCCAGATTTTCTTCATAGGAGAACCGTTCCTGCAGTTAGTTCCAACAAATCTAGCAAATACTTCACCTTTTTGATTTTTGAAGAATTTGTAGTTGGAGTCAAGAGACTCATCAAAGAAATATGAAGTTTCACACATAAAGCCAGATAAAGTGGATGGATCTACAAGAGGTCCTTTCGTAGCAACCCATGAGGTTTTGGGGTACTACTCAGGTGTCCAGTAGGATCCATCAGCGTTGATTTTCCTCACAAAGGCAATACCCTCTTTCCTAGGGTTCCTGTTCAGAATCTGCCTTTTTAGTACATCGCAAAGGGTTTGATGCCCTTTGAGAATTTTGTACATGCCTGTCACATACAATTCCTTCAACTCTGCATTGTCATCAGTGATACTTGTGGTGTAGTCATATGAGGAATTTGAAACCACTGGAATAGTTGAAGAATTTGCAGCAATAAAAGCATTTGAACATTCAGGTGAAGAATTAGCAGTTTCACGTTCGATGCATTTCAAACAAGGTGGAACGAATTCTTCGTGAACGGTACTGATCTGTTGAGCGAGTAAGGAATCGTTTTCCCTTTGGAGATCCTCATGTGACACCCTCAGTTTCTCAAGATCTTGCTTTCTTTGAAGAAATTCATAAGAAAGCTTCTCATGATTGGCTAAGAGGTTGTTAGGATGATTCTGAAGATTATCATACTTTGTTGAAGACTTTTGAGATCGTCAGACAGAGTTTGAGTCTGATCCACTTCATAGTTCAATAGATCATCACTTTTGTCTAGCATTTTCTGAAGCTTTTCAAGTACACTTAGTTGCTTAGTGGTAATTTTAACAAGTTTAGCATATCTAGGTTTCACATATTCATCAGATTCACCTTCACTTGATTTAGATGAGGAATGATCTTTGTGTACCTTTGAGCCTTTTGCCATGAAGCAATAGGTGGGAGCATAATCATCATTGCTAATGTCAGAGTCATTGGAGTAGTCATATTGTTCATCGTTGAAGATGGACTTGCTGACGAAAGCAGTAGCGAGAGCAAGGCTAGCGACACCAGATTCTGATTCCTCCTCAGATTCTTCCTCTTCTTCATATTCTTCAGATTCTTCCTCAGAATCCATTTCCTTGCCGATGAATGCTCGTGCCTTTATGGAACCATTCTTCTTGTGCTTTGAGGATTTTGAAGATGAGGACTTTGAAGATTTCTTCTTTTTCTTCGAGTCATCTGAACTATCATCCTTTTATTTCTTCTTCTTCTTTGAATCTTTTTCCTAGAGAGGACAGTCAGAGATAAAGTGACCATGCTTCTTGCAACGATGACAAGTTTTTTTCTTGTAGTCTTCTGAGGAATCTGATTTCCTCAAGCCACTTTTTGATGACTTTCCAAATCCACCTCTCCTTGAGAACTTCTGGAATTTCCTCACAAGCATTGCTAGTTCCTGACTTAGTTCTTCAGGATCACCAAGGCTGCTGTCAGAATCTTCTTCTTCAGATGAGGAAATTGCTGTTGCCTTCAGAGCACGAGATCTTCCATAGCTTGACCCGTAGAGGTCTCTCTTCTCAGCTTGTTGAAATTCATGAGTATTGAGTCTCTCAAGAACGTCAGCAGGATCAAGTGCTTTGTAGTCTCGACGTTCTTGAATCATCAATGCCAGAGTATCGAATAAGGAGTCAAGAGATCTTAGCAGTTTCTTCACTACTTCATGGTTAGTGATATCGGTGGCACCCAGTGCTTGAAGCTCATTGGAGATATCAGTGAGACGATCAAAAGTTTGCTGAACATTTTCATTGTCAGGTCTCTTGAAGTGGTTGAAGAGATTGCGAAGAACATCAACACTAGAGTCACGTTGAGTGGATACACCATCGTTGACTTTGGACAGCCTATCCCAGATAAGCTTAGCAGTCTCCAAAGCACTCACTCTGCCATACTGACCTTTGCTCAGATGGCCACATATGATATTCTTCGCTTGAGAATCGAGTTGCTTGAATCTCTTCACATCAGCAATAGTAACGGTGGGAGTGACAGAGGGCACACCATTTTCCACAACGTACCAGAGATCGTTGTCAATAGCTTCAAGGTGCATATGCATCTTATTCTTCCAGTAGGGGTAGTCCGTCCCATCGAAGGTAGGACACCCCGCGGAAACCTTGATCATACCTGCAGTCGACATAACTAGAACTCCAGGTGGTTAAACCAAAATCACACAGAGCGAGGGAGTACCTGCTCTGATACCAATTGAAAGTGCATTATATCGACTAGAGGGGGGTGAATAGGCGATTTTTACAAATTCATCACTTGAGGAATTTCAACTTTGAGGAATTTGAAATGTGATGAATAACTAGCAGCGGAATAAGTAATCAAGTGCATGAGGAACATAGCGACATCATAGTCATCATGATGAAATGAAACATGCACATATTACAAGTAGCGTGATACAGGATAAGCAGGTGAGGAACAAGGTAACTTGAAGAATTTGAGGTGAGGAAATTGTGAAAGTCTTCAGTCAAATTCTTCAAATAGTAAAGTTCATTTTCATCAACAGTTATACGAGGAAATGGAAGGGTTGATGAAATAGAACCAGGTAGCTTGATGATGACAATGATTTGATAACCCAGTTCCAACTGCTGTGACAGTTGTACGTCTAGTTTGGAGCGGCCTGATATTTAAACCAGAGGACACACAGTCCCAGGACACACAGTCCTTACCGTATTCTCCTTGAGCTAAGGACACACAATCCTCGCCCAACACTTGTGGTAAGTCTTTAGGGTAGACTTCCAAAGCCCTCACAAACTGGTCACCCGGTGATCCACAATTTACTGTTGGATGCTCTAGACCAAGGTCATTTCGTGATCCCCAATTGACTGCAGGAGCACTAGACCATGACGCCTAACCATCTCAAGGATGCACAGTCCTCAAAGGTAACAAGCGTCGGTTCCACACAGGAATTTCTGGAGTGATGCTCAATCACCTTGGGTTTGGTGGTTTGGTTGTGGGTTTTTCCTCACTGATGATTTTCACTCAAAGTCCTCGGAGGATGGGTTGCTCTCAAATGACAAGTGTCAGTTCTCTCTCGGAGCAGCCAACCAACTAGTGGTTGTGGGGGGTGGCTATTTATAGCCAGGGTGCAACCTGACATGATATGACATAAATGCTCCCAATGATATGACTGTTATGTGGATATTTGTGATTGGGGACAGCTGGCACTAAGCACAGCAACGGTCGGATTTTCGAACTATGAAAGTTCTCACACATATCATGTCCCTCACTTGTAGGCAATTCGCACTGGTGAAATCCTAACTCTTCAGTCAGATCAATTTCCTTAGAGACCGGAAGAACTTTGTCTCCGTCACTGAAGAATTTGTCTGAACCGTAAGAGATTTCCAAAGGCTTCACTCAAAGGATTGTATAGGTTGAGGATTTTGGAGTTGAGCATCATTTTGAAATTTTTCTTAGTATTACCTCGGCCCCTTTTAACAGTACAGTGTTTCCTATGACTCAAATAAGGAAATGAAACTACGAAAACAAAAGTCTTCACACTTCATATTCCTCGTTCATATCTTCAAGGTCACACCAACTTCTTCATCTTCAAAGTCTTCACAAAGTCTTCACCAAAGTCTTCAGAAAGTCTTTAGCAAAGTCTTCACTTGAAGACATACATTTTTAGGGGTCGATAATCTCCGAATATATCAAACTCCTCATCGACTTATTGAGACTGTATACACTCACAAACACATTAGTACCTTAACCTATAAGTCTTCAATACACCAAAATCACTAAGGGGCACTAGATGCACTAACAGTGGTAGACAACGGTATGGGTGAGGAGTCAGACAAAAATCCTAGATAATGTTCTTTGGTATCTGCTAATCATACCAAGACTTCAACGTCTTTTCATGGTCTAAGAGATGGCCAGACAGATGACGTGGCATAAATTGGGCAAAAGAACCGAACTAGATGCAGATGGAAATCCGATGTTGGGACACACTTCAGACGCTTTTGCGTGGAAGCACTTCGATGCATTACATATGGATAAAGCGACATATTCAAGGCATCCTCAAGTCGCCATCAGCACAGATGGGTTCCAAGTGTTTGGTATGATGGCAACCCAATACAGTTGCTGGCCTGTATTTGTCATTCCACTCAATCTCCCTCGGAGAGATTATGAAAAGAAAGAACATTTTCTTGACGTTGGTAATTTTAGGGCCCAACTATCCGGGGAAGAATATGAATGTGTACATGCAACCGCTTAAGGATGAATTGCAAGAAGCTTGGGATAATGGGATCAAGACATATGACACCGCTTCCAAAAAACAACTTCAAACTGCATGTGTGGTACATGTACTCGACGCATGACTTTCCGGCATATGCGCTATTCATTGGCTGGTGTGTGCACGGAAGGTTCCTGTGCCCCACATGCAAGGCATCTCTTGAGTTTCGTTGGCTGCAGGCGGGTCACAAGTATTCTTTCTTCGACTTGCATAGACAATTCCTGGATCCTCGCCATAAGTTCAGAAAAGACAAGAAAAATTTCCTGAAAGGCAGAGTTGTCAAAAACTCTGCACCACCTGCATTGACAGGCCAACAGACCCTAGATCAGATAAACGCTCTCGATCCGGATCCAGTACGTCCAAGGTATTTCAAAGGGTATAATACGAAACATGCATGGACTCACAAGATATGCTTGTGGGATCTTCCTTACTTTAAAGACATCCTTTGCCCACACAACATCGACGTGATGCACACTAAAAAGAATGTCGCTGATGCCCTTTTTGGTACATTGTTAGGCATAGAGGGAAAGACAAAGGATAATCCTAAGGCTAGAGTCGATCAGGAGGCTCTATGTGATAGACCGTTACAAAACATGCGACAACCGTTAGAAAAGAAGAACTGGAGGAAGCCAAAGGCATGGTTCAATCTTGGAAGGCCAACTATGAGGGAAATGCTCTTGTGGGTGAAAATGCTGTTGATGTTCCCCGATGGGTATGCAACGAATCTAAAGAGGGGAGTGAGTCTTCAAAAATTGAAAATATTTGGTCTCAAGAGTCATGCTTGGCACATATGGCTTGAGTGGGTAATGTCGGTGATGTTGCGAGGATTTATCCCTGAGGATGAATGGCTAGTACTGGCAGAGCTAAGCTATTTCTTCCGCGCTCTTTGTGCGAAAGAACTATCGCCTGACGTGCTAGATGAACTGGAAGAGTTGGTGCCGGAGTTGATCTGCAAGTTAGAAAAGATCTTTCCACCGGGCTTCTTTAATCCAATGCGACATTTGATTTTGCATCTCCCGACCGAGGCAAGATTGGGAGGCCCGTGCAAAATTGTTAGTTCTTTGGAACTGAGAGGATGCAAAAGACGCTTCGAGAAAAATGTAAAAATAAACATAGAATTGAAGCATCGATGGCCAAGGCATTCATTACTGAGGAGGCGGCAAACTTCGTGACAACACACTACGAAGCCAAGAATCTTCATTTGCCTAATCCGAAGCCTCGGTACAATGATGGTGACCATGAAAAAGTTTGATCCAACCTCAACCTATTCCGAGGGAAGCTCGCACCATCCGGTGCTTCGAAAGCAATAACGTTCGATGTCGAAGAATGGCGTACCATTTCGTTGTATATCTTCAACAACCTAATAGAAGTGCGTCCGTACATCAAGTAAGTTCTCGGTACATTGTTTTGCAACTTCTAATTCCTTTGAACTACTCGATATGTGATACAATCGATATGTCGCCAAATTCTCGGATGGAGAGGTGATCCAAAACAATTCCATCGAAGAGTATGAGCTTCTGGCAACGCATGGAGGCGGCTATCCCGGTTTCATCTCTTGGTGCAGACAAACGGTAATTTCCATTAGACCATTTCATTTCTACGTGTAGTTTGCAGCTAATGCAACAATCCTTTGGTATCAAACTTGTAGGCTAATTCAGAGTCTATGGACGCCGAATTGAGACAAGTCGCTAATGGTTTTGACTATAAGGTTTGTTCATTTGACAAATACAACATCAACGGGTATCGCTTTCGTACTTTTGGCAAAGAGCTATCTATGGTCGACCGAAAGTCTACAAATTGTTGTGTCTCTGCTGTCGGCGAAGGAGGTGTCGAGTATTATGGAAGAGTTGAAGCAATTTATGAACTTATATTCTTTGGTGATAACAGACCAAACGTCGTAGTCTTCAAATGTTATTGGTTCCAACCGAAGGAGACTAGAAGGACTGATGAACATATAGGGCTAGTCAAAATCAAACATAGCACCCATTTAGATGTTCCCGATGTCTATATTATGGCTCAACAAGTGACCCAAGTTTTCTATCTACCATGGGCCTGCCAAACTGATCCAAATCTGAATGGTTGGGATGTCGTTTATGATGTGCCGCCACATTTTAGACCACCTCCCCTCAATGAAGATGATTATGAACCTCATATTAACCCAGACACATATGAAGGGGAATTCTTCCAAGAAACACGTCTTTCCAAAAAACGTTTCAAGAACCGCTCTACTTCATCCCAGAACATTGGTAGACAGCGACAGTGAATTCGACTTCACCCCTGAGCCAGAACAAGAAGAGACGGAAGAAGAAGAGGTTACTTCTGCGGATGACCTCTCAATGCTTGACCTATTACATAAAGGAGGCCTTCCACATGTTGCTCACGATAGTGATGATGATGCATTTATTAATGATAGTGATGATGATGATGCATTTATTGATCTCGGAGCATATATAGACGATGAAGATTATTATTAGTTCATGTCAGGTATACATGATGATGATACACTCAAATTATATATATACATATTACTATTCATGTCGGAATTCAATTTTTTTATGTTGTACCGATTTCGTTTACTCTTTGTCATGGCAGGTGTTGAAATATGGTGGGCACGGGTCAAGAGCGATCCAAGGATCCTTCGTCGGTGCATGATGGTAGGGGTACTTCCATTCCACCCCAAACTCTCTGGAGAGCGTTGTATGACAGTATTGGGTCACCTGAGGGCACTTCTTCGTGGGTGAAGTTGCTCACCGGGAGAGGAGGTCCGGGGAAGAAGAGAGCTCCTAAAGCTACACATGGTGGCCGTAGGAAAGGTACGAAGGGTGCTACGCCTTCCTCGCCGCAGCCCCCAGCTGATTCACTAGAGCACAAGACTGCTACGGTGGACTCGGCTGAGGTGGAGGCTACAAGGACTCCTGTCCATGAGCCTCGGGTCGATGTTCCTTCTCTCCCAGACGCTTCGACCTGCGAGACTCCTATGCCAGACGCCTCGTCCCGCGATACTCCTGTGCTAGACGCTTCGTCCTATGAGACTCCACAGGCTTCCACCGGATGGGATACCTGGCCGGATCTGCATCAGCTGGAGCCTAGTGGACATGCTGATGGTGGCGGGGATCGGCTTTTTGATAGCGGGGACGAGGTGGTTGAGGGCACCGTCTACCAGCGTGGGTGTACACGGCTCCCACCTGTGCTGGTGACCCACGAGCAGAGGTGGCTGATTAAGCCTGAGTCGCTGAAGTAAGTGCATTTACTCTTTTTAAACCTTTTGCCTTCATGTTTCTTCACATATCTAATGCGTTGGCTTTGTCATACTGCAGGGGTTGGATTCACGCCAAGGATGTCCACAGGCCCAACTCCATCCTTGGTGTGATTTGACGACATAACTTCTCGGGGTTTGTCACGTTGCCCGGCAAGGGTCAGCAAGAAGATGTAGGATCGAAATGGGAGCACTACTTGGCTGCCCTGGCCCCACCGGAGGAGAAGATCGACGATGTGTTGTGCCACAGGAGGGCCGATATGGTCACCAGGAAGTTCTGGGTAATTTCTCCTTTACACAATTAAAAATCAATAATAGCTAGTTATTGTACTAATCAGTGTTGTCTCTTTTGATTGTAAACCTTCTACAGGTGCGATATGAGGAGGCCGCGACAAAGCTTATCAATTACGAGTGCAGGTGCCTACTACAGAAGTTACGACACGAGGCATAGGTACAGGTTGTTCGAGACTACTACGCCTCGCAGCATATTAAGAAGGCCAAGTCATCGTCCCGCCAAAAGTTTCTGGACAAGGAGCAGTACATGGCGGTAATTTCCTATTCTTAAGGCCTAGTACATAGTTTCCTTTGCTTTGATTCGTAGGCGTAGCTCTCAAATTTCTCTTTACTAACTTAGGTGCCCCCGAGATGGAGTGCAAATAATATGAGTTATTGGGAGGCGTTGGTGAAGGAATGGTGCTCTGACCAATGGCGAGTCATCCATGATGATGCCAAGGCATGACATGCCCAAATGGAAGGTGTGCCACACCATCAAGGCAACGGCAACATTTATCAGTTCGGGCAGAACTGGGTATGTTGTTTGCATCATGATTCCTGCAATTCATTCTTGTAGTGCTAGGTTTACCCATTATTAATAGTTTGTTCCTCTTTTGTAGGCTCATCACAATAAGATGGAGGTGCCACAGGTGTACGACCTCTATGCCATGGCCCATACTGCCACATACAAGAAGGTCAACACATTCTCTGAGTTTGACCTCGATAATCCCAAGAACTTCACAAATATCTCCTACCACCACAAGCTCGTGAGGTACAAAGATGTGGCGAAGGCGGTGAATGGGGAGGACTTCAACCCTAGCCAGAATCCTATTGATCCAGATCTAGTGATGATAGCTCGCCATGGGAGGCCCCATGGCTCGATAGCCATTGGAGATGGACATATACGGTCTTCGAGCATTCTTCGACGGATCAAGGCGTGCCAAACGAGCTCCTGTCCTGAGATGTCGCCTCGTCCAGGGCCAGTCTAACTCATCATCGAGGTTAGTCATATGGACTAAGATAGCTTTCCTCCATTACATTGTGTGGGCGAATAAAGATGATAACACTGCTAACAAGGAGTTGTGTTGCAGGCTGCTTTGCAGAAAGAGAGAGAGACAACCCAGGCACTTCTGGCGAAACAGGCCCGACAGGCAACAGATGAGAAGAGGATCTAGAGGAGAGGACGGCTAGGTTGTTGGAGGAGGAGAGGGCATGGAATGATGCGTCTAACCAGGCCATGTCCGAGCTCATCGTGGTAAGTTTCTTCTTCATATTAGCCAAATCATGCACTACATGTTCTATTCATTAATAACCAATATGATTGACTTAGCAAAACCAAATGTGCAAACTTTGTGCGAGAAGACCGGCTAGACCCCTCCGCCGATGCCAGTCATTACCATGGCTGGAACGGTGAGTTTCATTTCAATATTCATTAGTTACTAGTCTTAACATTTCGGCGTCATCATGCTAACCCAAATGATCTTTGGTACAACATAACTCCCGAGCCGCATCGCACAACCCGAGCAATCCCGGTGCTTCACCTCCATGATGACGAGGAGGGTCAGCCCTAATATGCCTCCTACTTGGCTCATTTTCTCAAACAAAGACAAACAGAGCACTTAGACAAACTTAGCACAATGACAAACTTAGGACTTAGACAAATGTCATATTTTACCTAAGTTAGCTTTGTTTCCTCTAAAATGACATAGTAAGCTTACTTACTTCCAAAAGGACATATTGTACCTAAGTTAGCTCTAAAATGACATATTGTACCTAAGTTAGCTCTAAAATGACCTATACTTAGCATTGTTTCCTCCACACTAACATAATAAGCTTAGTTCACTCAACAATGACATAATAGACTTGGTAACCTCATAGATGCCATAGACTTAGCTTGTTTACTTGCAAACTGACACAATAAGCATAGCTAGGTAATTTTTTTTATAATTACCTAGGTTAGCAATAAAATGACACAAATAAGCAATAATAATAAGAAAAACAAGAGGAGAAAGATAAAGAGAAGAAAAACGGTTCTTCTTCTTCTTCTTCTGGATCTTCTTCTTCTTCTTCTTCATAGATGCCATAGACTTAGCTTATTTTCTTGCAAAATGACACAATAAGCTTAGTTAAGTAAAAAAATGTGATAATTACCTAGGTTATCTCTAAAATCACACAAATAAGCAATAAGAAGAAGAAAACAAGAGGAGAAAGAGAAAGGGAAGAAAAACGCTTCTTTTTCGTCTTCTTCTAGATCTTCTTCTTCTTCTTCTTGGTTACCTCATAGATGCCATAGACTTACCTTATTTTCTTGCATAATGACACAATAAGCTTAGTTAGGTCAAAAATGGCATAATTACCTCGGTTAGCTCTAAAATGGCACAAATAAGCAATAATAAGAACAAAAAACAAGAGGATAAAGAGAAAGAGAAGGAAAACGCTTCTCATTCTTTCTTCTCATCTTCTTCTAGATCTTCTTCTTCTTCGTCGAACGGCAAAAGGTGCCACATGGCAGGCACCTATGAAACCTGGGAAGCCCAGACTGGGGACATTTTGTCTCTTTGCCATCCATGGCAGACGGCAAAGGGGGAGGAGGCAGACGACAAAGATGGGGAGGGAGGCAGACAACAAAGAAGGGGAGGGCGGCAGACAACAAAGGCGGGGTTGGCGGCAGACGACACACATGGGGGTAGGCAGCAGACGACAACGGGGGTGGGGGGAGGGGGGAGGGGGGCAAATGACAAAGTGGTGAGGTCTGTTAGCCACCTCTAACAGCGACGCCGTCAGTAGTTGCCGTCCATGCCCTTTGCCATCTGCAAGCTGATGGCAACGATCCTTTGCCGTCCGGTGGGCCGAAGCACACGTCAAAGAACCCCTTTGCTGGAGCTAGCTAGGCCCAAATTTGTGCCGTCCGCTAGCGGACGACAAAGTCCTTTGCTGTCCACCTTTGTGCCTTTGCCGTCTGCCAGGCAGACGGCAAAGTGCCTGATTCCTGTAGTGTCTGTCCCAAGTTTTCTTTGTTTTCCCCACCCTCCCGCCCTTTTTCTTAAATGATTAAATTATCATCCAAATGCCTTTCTTTTCATCGATGCTTCTACTATCTTTTCTTTTGTATCGTATCCGGTGATTCATTGTGAAGATCCTCAAGTGATTCGAATTCATCATTTCTTTATTCTTGTTTTCCTTCTTGGCGCATTCAATTTAAGATCTCGATTTTCATATCCTTTTCAATCGCTAAATGCTTCCCCATGTCAGAAATTCTCTCCAAGTATCTCTTGTTTTTCGTCTCTCTCTATTCTATCCGGAGTGGTAAAGATATCTCAGAAGACTTTCATTTCCATTCATATCCTCTTAAATTATTTCGAGGTTCTCATCTCATCAAGTTCTTAATTTTTCTTGTGCAATATCTCTTTCAAAGCAATCATTTTACTGGTGGTTTCTCTTTAGTGGCCCCATAACCCATAGGTTTTTTCCCCAGGATCTTACCTGGCTCTTCTAATCTTTCCGGCGATGTCCTCAAGTTCTTTTTAATATTATGTAAGAATGTATCTCATTAGTCATATTCGTTCTCCAAGATCGCCTTGAATTATTTTCATGATTGGCTCAACCTTTCCTTATTCATTGTTCCAAAGTATCTCAGTAATTCATGGTGTTGTTTCTCGTCATCACTCTCTGCGTTGAAGACTGAAAGAGAGCTTCTCTTATATCTTGGTCCATTTTCTTGATGATTCGTGGTTTCAGCTTCCTGCTATCCTCTAAATTGTTTTGATAATGAGTAATTCCTCCTATATCTATTCGAGCATTTCAGAGTTGTTTTTGTTTCTCAATCCTCCGAAGGCCATCATTTCAGAAGATTTCTTCGTTCTCACCTTTCAGCTTTCTCTCTCAAATTCTTCTAATAATTGTTGTCCCTTCGCTCGTGTCTCTATTATTCCGGTGCCTTGTTGAAGTTTTATGCTAAGTGGATCATGATATCTTCATTCTCATGTATCTCCATTCATTCATGGGATCCTATTTCATTTGTGAATTATCACCGGTGTATCGTTCAAGACCTATTCAAGTTTGTGCTCTATGTATCTTTCCTATCTTTTCCAAAAGAATAAGTGGTATGCCAAATCTGTTGCTTGTCATCAATTTAACTTGATCACTACTGGAATCAGAAGATTTGCCGTCTACCACATCTTAGCCGTCTGCTAGTTGATGGCAAAGAGTTGCTTTGCCATCAACTAGCAGAAAATAGACGACAAAGAGCTAGCAGACGACAAAGGGTGGCTTTGCCATGAGCCACCTCTTTGCCGTCTGCCAGCTGATGGCAAAGATTCTTTGCTGTCTCTTAGCAGACGACAAATAGGTGGGGTGGGCCTTTGCAATAAGCTGGCCTCCACTGGGCCCCACCCCACCTCTTTGCCGTTTGCTGGCAAACGGCAAAGAATCTTTGCCATCAGCTGGCAGACGGCAAAGTGGTGGCTCATGGCAAAGCCACCCTTTGCCGTCTTCTAGCTCTTTGTCGTCTATTTTTTGCTAGCTGATGGCAAAGGAACTCTTTGCCGTCAGCTAGCAGACGACAAAGATGTGGCAGATGGAAAATGTTCTGATTCCAGTAGTGATCAAGTTAAATTGATGGCAAGCAACGGATTTGGCATACCACTTATTCTTTTGGAAATGACAGGAAAAGATTCATAGAGCAAAAACTTGAAGAGGTCTTGAACGATATACCAGTGATAATTCACAAATGAATGAGGATCCCATGAATGAATGGAGATACATGAGAATGAAGATATCATGATCCACTTAGCATAAAGCTTCAACAAGGCACCGGAATAATAGAGACACGAGCGAAGGGACAACAATTTTTAGAAGAATTTGAGAGCGAAAGCTAAAAGGTGAGAACGAATAAATGTTCTGAAATGATGGCGGTAATTTCCTATTCTTAAGGCCTTGTACATAGTTTTATTTGCTTTGATTCATAGGCGTATGTCTCAAATTTCTCTTTACTAACTTAGGTGCCCCCGAGATGGTGTGCGAATAATATGGGTTGTTGGGAGGTGTTGGTGAAGGAATGGTGCTCTGACCAATGTCGAGTCATCCACGATGATGCCAAGGCACGGCATGCCCAAATGGAAGGTGTGCCAAACCATCAAGGCAACGCCAACACTTATCTGTTCGGGCAGAACTGGGTATGTTGTTTGCGTCATGATTCCTACAATTCATTCTTCTAGTGCTAGGTTTACCCATTATTAATAGTTTGTTCCTCTCTTGTAGGATCATCAGAATAAGACGGAGGTGCCATAGGTATACGACCTCTATGCCATGGCCCATACTGCCTCATACAAGAAGGTCAACACATTCTCTGAGTCTGACCTCGATAATCCCGAGAACTTCACCAATATCTCCTACCACCACAAGCTCGTGAGGTATAGAGATGTGGGGAAGGTGGTGAATGGGGAGGACTTCAACCCTAGCTAGCATCCTATTGATCCAGACCTGATGATGATAGCTGGCCATGGGAGGCCCCATGGCTCGATAGCCATTGGAGATGGACATATATGGTCTTCGAGCATTCTTCGGCAAATCAAGGCGTGCCAAACGAGCTCCTGTCCTGAGATGCCGCCTCGTCCACGGCCAGTCCAACTCATCATCGAGGTTAGTCATACGGCCTAAGATAGCTTTCCTCCATTACATTGTGTGTGCAAACAAAGATGATTACAATGAAAATGAGGAGTTTTGTTGCAGGCTGCTTTGCAGAAAGAGAGAGAGAGAGAGAGACAACCCAGGCGCTTCTAGCGGAACAGGCCCAGCAGGCGGCAGATGAGAAGAGGGATCTGGAGGAGAGGACGGCTAGGTTGTTGGAGGAGGAGAGGGCACGGAATGATACGTCTAACCAGGCCATGTACGATGTCATCGTGGTAAGTTTCTTCTTCATATTAGCCAAATCGTGCACTACATGTTCTATTCATTAATAACCAATATGATTGACTTGGCAAAACCAAATGTGCAGACTTTGTGCGAGAAGACCGGCCAAACCCCTCCGCCGATGCTAGTCATTACCACGGCTGGAACGGTGAGTTTCATTTCAATATTCATTAGTTACTAGTCTTAACATTTCAGCATCATCATGCTAACCCAAATGATCTTTGGTACAACGTAACTCCCGAGCCGCATCGCATGACCCGAGCAACCCCGGTGCTTCACCTCCATGGTGACGAGGAGGGTAAGCCCTAATATGCCACTTACTCGGCTCATTTTCTCAAACAAAGACAAACATAGCACTTAGACAAACTTAGCACAATGACAAACTTAGCACTTAGACAAATGTCATATTTTACCTAAGTTAGCTTTGTTTCCTCTAAAATGACATAATAAGCTTACTTACTTCCAAAAGGACATATTTTACCTAAGTTAGCTCTAAAATGACATATTGTACCTAAGTTAGCTCTAAAATGACCTATACTTAGCATTGTTTCCTCCACACTAACACAATAAGCTTAGTTAACTTAACAATGACATAATAGACTTGCTAACCTCATAGATGCCATAGACTTAGCTTATTTTCTTGCAAACTGACACAATAAGCATAGTTAGGTAAAAATATTATAATTACCTAGGTTAGCAATAAAATGACACAAATAAGCAATAAGAAGAATAAAAACAAGAGGAGAAAGAGAAAGAGAAGAAAATGCTTCTTCTTCTTCTTCTTCTTCTTCTTGTTCTTTTTCTAGATCTTCTTCTTCTTCTTCTTCTTCGTCTTCTTCTAGATCTTCTTGTTCTTCTTGTTCTTCTTGTTCTTCTTGGTAACGTCATAGATGCCATAGACTTAGCTTATTTTCTTGCAAAATGACACAATAAGCTTAGTTAAGTAAAAATGTGATAATTACCTAGGTTATCTCTAAAATGACACAAATAAGCAATAAGAAGAAGAAAACAAGAGGAGAAAGAGAAAGGGAAGAAAAACGCTTCTTCTTCTTCTTTTTCTTGTTCTTCTTCTTCTTCTTCTAGATCTTCTTCTTCTTCTTGGTAACCTCATAGATGCCATAGACTTACCTTATTTTCTTGCAAAATGACACAATAAGCTTAGTTAGGTAAAAAATGGCATAATTACCTAGGTTAGCTCTAAAATGGCACAAATAAGCAATAATAAGAAGAAAAACAAGAGGATAAAGAGAAAGAGAAGAAAAACGCTTCTTATTCTTTCTCCTCATCTTCTTCTAGATCTTCTTCTTATTTGTCGGACGGCAAAAGGTGCCACATGGCAGCCACCTATGAACCCTGGGAAGCCCAGGCTGGGGACATTTTGTCTCTTTGCCGTCTGTGGCAGACAACAAAGGGGGAGGAGGCAGACAACAAAGATGGGGAGGGAGGCAGACGACAAAGAAGGGGAGGGCGGCAGACAACTAAGGTGGAGTAGGCAGCAGACAACAAACGTGGGGGTAGGCAGTAGACGACAAAGGGGGCGGGGGGGGGGAGGGGGGAGGGTGCCAAACGACAAAGTGGTGAGGTCTGTTAGCCACCTCTAACAGCGACGCCGTCAGTAGTTGCTGTCCATGCCCCTTGCCATATGCAAGCTGATGGCAACGATCCTTTGCCGTCTGGTGGGCCGAAGCACACGGCAAAGAATCCCTTTGTCGGAGCTAGCTGAGCCCAAATTTGTGCCGTTCGCTAGTGGACGACAAAGTCCTTTGCCGTCCGCCTTTGTGCATTTGCCGTCTACCATGGCAGACGACAATGTGCCTGATTCCTGTAGTGTCTGTCCCAAGTTTTCTTTGTTTTCCCCACCCTCCCGCCCTTTTTCTTAAATGATTAAATTCTCATCCAAATACCTTTCTTTTCATCGATGCTTCAACTATCTTTTCTTTTGTATCGTATCCGGTGATTCATTGTGAAGATCCTCAAGTGATTCGAATTCATCATTTCTTTATTCTTGTTTTCCTTCTTGGCGCATTCAATTTAAGATCTCGGTGTTCATATCATTTTCAATCGCTAAATGCTTCCCCATGTCAGAAATTCTGTCCAAGTATCTCTTGTTTTTTGTCTCTCTCTATTCTATCCGGAGTGGTGAAGATATCTCACAAGACTTTCATTTCCATTCATATCCTCTTAAATTATTTCGAGGTTCTCATCTCATCAAGTTCTTAATTTTTCTGGTGCAATATCTCTTTCTAAGCAATCATTTTACTAGTGGTTTCTCTTTAGTGGGCCCATAACCCACAGGTTTTTTCTCCAGGATCTTACCTGGCTCTTCTAATCTTTCCGATGATGTCCTCAAGTTCTTTTCAATATGACGTAAGAATGTATCTCACGAGTCATAATTTTTCTCCAAGATCGCTTCGAATTATTTTCATCATTGGCTCAACCTTTACTTATTCATTGTTCCGAAGTATCTCAGTAATTCATGGTGTTGTTTCTCGTCATCACTTTCTGCGTTGAAGACTGAAAGAGAGCTTCTCTTATATCTTGGTCCATTTTCTTGATGATTCGTGGTTTCAGCTTCCTGCTATCCTCTCAATTGTTTTGATCATGAGTAATTCCTCCTATATCTATTCGAGCATTTCAGAGTTGTTTTCGTTTCTCGATCCTCCGAAGGCCATCATTTCAGAAGATTTCTTTGTTCTCACCTTTCAGCTTTCGCTCTCAACTTCTTCTAAAAATTGTTGCCCTTCGTTCGTGTCTCTATTATTCCGGTGCCTTGTTGATGGTTTATGCTAAGTGGATCATGATATCTTCATTCTCATGTATCTCCATTCATTCATGGGATCCTCATTCATTTGTGAATTATCACCGGTGTATTGTTCAAGACCTCTTCAAGTTTGTGCTCTATGTATCTTTCCTATCTTTTCCAAAAGAATAAGTGGTATGCCAAATCCGTTGCTTGTCATCAATTTAAATTGATCACTACTCGAATCAGAAGATTTGCCGTCTGCTAGCCGACGACAAAGAGTTGCTTTGCCATCAGCTAGAAGAAAACAGACGGCAAAGAGCTAGCAGACAGCAAAGGGTGGCTTTGGCATGAGCCACCTCTTTGCCATCTGCTAGCCGATGGCAAAGATTCTTTGACGACAAAGAGGTGGGGTGGGGCTCAGTGGAGGCCAGCTTATTGCAATGGCCCACCCCACCTCTTTGCCATCCGCTAGCGGACGACAAAGACCTAACTATAACGGCCCTAATGGCCCACCCCCTCTCTTCTCTCTCTCTCTGTCTGTCTTTCTGTCTCTCTCTCCCAGACCGCACACCCCGCCGCCTCCACCGACCGCACCCTGCCGCCGCCCCGACCCCACGCCGCTCTGGCCCGCCGCCCACCGCCACCGACGCCTCGCCGCTCCGCCCCCCCGTCGCCCCCTGCCGCCGCCCCGACCCCCACCGCCACCGCCACCCCGGCCCCGCCCCCTCCCCTGCCTCGGCCTCCTCCATCGGCCCCGCCCTGACCCCTCCCCTACGGTGACGCCGCCCCTCCCCTGCCTCGGCCTCCTCCACCGGCCCCGCCCCACCACCTCCCTTGCGGCGACGCCGCCCCCTCCCCTACACCGGCTTCATCCACCAGCCCCGCCCCACCCCCTACCCTGCGGTGACGCCGCCCCCTCCCCTGCCCCCTCCACCGCCCTCCACCAGTGGCCACTCCTCTCTGGTGAGTTCTTTCTCCACTCGCGCCATTTTTATTTAGATTTAGGTTTATTTTGGTTTAGTTTAGTTCTATTTTTTTAGATTTAGGTTTAGTTTAGTTTAGTTTATTAGGTTAAATAAGTTAGTTTAGTTTTTTCTATTAAGTTAGTAAGTTAGTTAGTTAGTTAGTTTTTTAGGAGGGGAGGAGAGGAAAGAGAAGAGAACGAAGAAGAGAGAGAGAAGAAGAGAAGAGGAGAAGAAGAAAAGAAGAAGACGCGGCGACGAAGACACGAAGCAGAGGAGGAGGAGGCCCGCCCCCCCCCCAAGACAGGAAGAGGAGGACATACCCGCAGAAGGAGGATCCTCGAGAGGAGGAAGGAGGAGGAGGAGAGGAGAGGCGGGGCAGGACAATAGACGCCTGAGAAGAAGAAAAGGAAAAAGGAAAACCGGGTCGAGGATCGACGACAGGGTGTGTCGGCGCCGACGTAACCAGGTCAAGGATCACCGGTCACCAAGGGGTCGAGGGTCGAGGATCGCCGAAGAAGAAGAAGAAGAAGAAAAGGAGGAGAAGAGGAGAAAAAGAAGAAAAGGAGGAGGAGAAGCAAAAGAAGGAAGAAGAAGAAGAATAGGAGGAGCAGCAGCAGCAGACCCCGGACCCCGACCCCAAGGATCTAGGGGAAAATGAGTCGAGGGTCGACCCCGACACGACACCATCGACACCCCGACCCCCGCCCCCCAACACGACACCCCGACACCCCGACATCGCATCCCCGACCCCGACACAACATCCCTACCCCGACACGACACCCCCGACACCCCGACCCCGACACGACACCCCCGATATCCCGATCCCGAAAAAGGTGCTCTTCGGCCTTCCAGAGGCCGACGGGGTCATATATTTGTGATTTATGAGTTAGTTCATATATTTTTCGATTTTTTATACAAAACATCATATTTTTGTTGATCAGGTGGATTTAAATGTGTAGTTGTTTCGTCACTGCGATGGTCTGGTGTTCGACGACCTCCCCGTGCGTTCAACGAGCTCTGCCCCTGCGTTTGTGGGTGAGCACAAATGAGATATCCTCCTCCCCCCTTCATTTCCTCTGTTCTGGTCTTCGTGCCGATGAAACTTGCTAGCTATAGGTGTCTTCAATCATCAGTATTCATGACCACTATGCGTCTCCCGTTTGAAAGGGTTACATCTATAAATATGCATTCATTAGCATATTTATAATCGTGATTATTTCGAACTGTCCAACATTATCCATGGACATCCCAAGCATGTGTAGATTGGGTTTGTTTTCCCATATGCTCTGCTCCGGATCCGATGCAGAATTTCGTCAGTGCCTCCCTGTTGTTCTCCGGGTACACATCCTCTTTGCTTATTGCCGAGACATGTATAGAACAGCGGGGAGGTGCTATCAAAATTGTGCGTCGGATCTAGAGCAGAGCATGGGAAAACGAACCCAATCTACACATACTCGAGTGGGATTAGGACCTATCTTTACCTACTAGCGTCTAGGTTGCATCGAGTAATAAAACTGACAAACTCTATTAACTGATGAATATGGTTTGTTGAATTATGTATATATTTTGTGTGTGTCTAGTAGCTAGGCAAGATGAGTGATCGTGGGTGGATGTACACCGGTCACACTAGTCAGAAAGGCATGACCCGTGAATTTATAACAACAACCAAGGAGTTTGTGAGAGTCGCATTTGCAAATGGACAGAAAATAACCTGGTGCCCTTGTGTCGATTGTGACAACTTTAAGAAGTCAGAGTTTGAAATGATCAAACACCTGCAGAAGTGGGGTTTTACGCCTAATTATACGGTCTGGACATTTCATGGTGAGTCTGCCCAACGTGCCAGAGCTGAGGTGGTTCGTCGTCGCACTGACGAGCATGGTACCGGGATCAAAGATATGGTGCAAGACTTTGATGATGCTCGAGATTCGGACGATGAGATGGAGGAATCTGCAAAGGCCTTCTATGAAATGTTGGAGTCTTCAAAACGTCCTCTCCACGAGCACACTGAGCTTTGTCAGCTGGATGCCATCATGCAAGTAATGGCTCTGAAGGCTCAGTTCAACCTAGGCAGAAAATGCTACGATGCGGTGATGACAACCAGAGTCTTCGTCCCACGTGACTCCGGAGGCTAGTGGCCATGCTGATGGTGGCGAGGACAAATTTTCTGAGGATACCTATAGAGAGGGCGAGCTGGTTGAGGAGGGCAAGTAGGTCTACCAGCGTGGTTGTACAAAGCTCCCGCCCGTGCCGACGACCCACGATCAGAGGTAGTTGATTGTGCCTAATGCGGAGAAGTAAGTGAATTTACTCTTTTTTAGCATTTTGCCTTCATGTTTCTTCAAATTAATATCTACTGTGTTGGCCTTGTCATACTGCAGGGGTTGGAAACATGACCCTGGTGTCCACAGACCCAACCAGGTCCTTGGTGTGCTTCTCAAGCACCACTTCCCGGGGAAGGTCCAGTTGCCCGGTGAGGGTGAGGTTCCACATGTAGCACTGACCTGGGAGCTATACGTGGATGCCCCGGCCCCACCGGAGGAGAGGGTCGACGGTGTCTTGTGCGAGACGGTGACCGACATTGTGATCCGTTGGTTTTGGGTAATTTCTCCTTTACAGAATTAAAAATCAACACACCTAGTGATTTTACTAATTAGTGTAGTCTTGTTTGATTGCAGACATTCTACAGGTGTCTTGAGGAACACGAGGTGGATGAGGCTATTGCTCTCGTAGCCGAGTGCAAGCACCTACTTCAGAACTTACGACACGAGCTCGGGTGCAGGCTATTCAAGACCACGACGCCTCGACTAACATTAAGAGGGCCAAGAAGAAGTGCCGCAAATTTTTTTTGAGTAAGGAGAAGTACATGAAGGTAATTACCTATTCTTAAGGACTTGTACTTAGTTTCCTTGATTTGATTCATAGGCGTAGTGCTGACATTTCTCTTGTCTAACTTAGGTGCCCCCGAGATGGTGTGCGGATAGGATGGAGTATTGGGAGGCATTGGTGGATGAGTGGTGCTCTCCCAAATGGCTAGCCGACCACAACAAGACCAAGGATAAGCGTGCCCAAATGAAAGGTGTTCCACACCATCAAGGGAGCTCCAACCTATTTGAGTACGGGGATCACTGGGTATGTGGTTTGCTTCATGATTCATGCAATTTCATTCTTCATGCTAGCTTGAGTCCTTAACTAATATTTTGTTCCTCCCTTTTAGGTGCGACAAAACAAGGAGGTGCCATCGTTGTTCGACCTCTATGCCATGGCCCATACTGCCTCGTACAACAAGGCCAAGGCATTCTCTGAGGATGACCTCGATCATCCAGAGAGCTTCAGCAACATCTCCTCCCACAACAAGCTCGTGAGGTACAGAGATGAGGGGAAGGCGAGGAAAGGGGAGGACTTCAACCTGAGCCAGAGTCCTTTTGATCCAGAGCTTGTGATGATATCTTGTGGCGAGAGGCCCCATAGCTCGATAGCCATTGGGGATGGACTGATACGTTGTCCTAGAACTCTCCTGGAGATCAAGAAGCGCCAGACGAGCTCCGATCCTGAGATAAGGCCTCAGCCATGGCCAATGCAGCTCACCATCGAGGCTAGGGCCCAGGAGCTTCACGCAGAGGCAAACAGGCAGGCAGCGCAGAGGGAGAGGGACATGGAGGAGAGGACGGCTAGGCTGTTGGAGGAGAGGAACCGGAACGACACGTCTCACCAGGCCCTATACGAGCTCCTCGTGGTAAGTTTCTCCTGCATATTAGCCAAATCATGCACTTAATGTTCGTTTCATCACTAACTAATATGACTGACTCGTGAAAAAAAAATGCAGACCGTGTGCCAGAACAATGGTCAGACCCCTTTGTCGATGCCCCATATTGCTATAGCACCCACGGTGAGTTTCATTTGAATGGTCATTAGTTAGTAGTAATCACATTTGAGTTGCATCATGCTAAGGAGACATTGCAAATGATCTTTGGTGCAGCGTGCCTCCCGACAAGCATCGATCGATCCTTCTGCATCTGCCACAACCCCGACCGGTCCTTCTTCATCTCACACTGGCGCAAACCCGATTGGTCCTTCACCTCCGTGATGATGGTAAGTTTTCCCAAGTGTTTTGCTTAACAAATGCATACTTAGCTTAAGAAATTACCTATTTAGCTCCAAAATGACCTATACTTAGCTTCTTTAGTTCATTTATGACATACTAAGCATACTTAGGTAAAAAAATGGCATGATAACCTTGGTTTAGCTCCGAAATGACATAGACTTAGCTTATTTTCCTCCAAAATGACAAAATAACCTTACCTACCTCCAAAATGACTGATTATAACTAGGATAGCTCTTAAATGACCTACACTTGCCATTTTGTCCTCCAAAATGATTAAATATGATTAGTTAGCTCAAAAATGGCATAACTACCTAGTTTAGCTCAAAAATGGCATACTTAGGTCAAAAATGGCATGATAACCTTGGTTTAGCTCCAAAATGACATAGACTTAGCTTATTTTCCCCAAAAATGACGTAATAACCTTACGAAGCTCCAAAATGACCTATTTACCTAGCTTAGCTCTAAAATGACCAACACTTAGCATTTTTACCTAGCTTAGCTAAAAATGGCATTTGAACCTACCTTAGTTAGAAGAAGAAGATAAAGAAGAGGAGAGGAGAAAAAGAAAGAGAAGAAAAATTCTTCTTCTTCTTCTTATTCTTTTTCTTCTTTTTTTTCTTCTTTTCTAGATAGTCTTTTTTTCTTCTTGTTCTAACTTTCTTCTTTTCCAATTTGCAGATTTGCTTTAGATGAGGAAGCTTGCGTTGATGGAGTCTACTCTTTTCCTTGTGCTTCCTTTTTGTTTTGATTGTGTACGATGAACTTTGTTTTTGGATATGTTGTTGGAAACTTGTTGGATATATGTTGTTGGATATGTGTTGGTAACTTGTTGTTGGATATGTGTTGGTATGCTTGTTGAAAGTATTTTCAAATGTGTATATATATATATCTATGAAATTCTGTGAAATTGAATGAATTTAAGAAAAAATAGGAAAAAACAGGGGCTATACAGGTCCTTTGCCATTTGCTGGCAGACGGCAAAGAGCTTTGCCGTCAGCTAGGACACGGCAAAGCTGCCATGTGGCAGCTACCTGTGCAACCTGGGGTTTCACTGGGCTGGCCTATGTGGTTTATTTGCCGTCTGCTAGCTGACGGCAAAGAACTTTGCATCTTTGCCGTCAGCTGGCAGACGACAAAGAACTTTGCATCTTTGCCGTCCGCTGGCAGACGACAAAGAACTTTGTATCTTTGCCGTCTACCAGCAGATGGCAAAGCATGCCGTTAACCCCTTAACGGACGTAAGCTGCCACGTGTGCCGTCCATGGTCTTTGCTGTCTGCTGGCAGACAACAAAGACCTAAGCATGTTTGCCGTCTGCCAGTAGACGGCAAAGCGCCCTTTACCGGAGCTTATTCAGCCGGACAGTTGGCTGTCTGCTGGCAGACGTCAAAGCCTTTGCCGTCCGCCATGCATGCCTTTGCCGTCCACTATGGCGAACGACAAAGTTGCTGATTCCTGTAGTGGATGAAGGATAAGCATAACATAATTCTTATTCTTTTCATCAAATGATTTCAATCCTTTTCTGGAGTTTTTCATCATATAAAATTCTTGGTTCCAAGTGTTCATCTTTTCTTTCCTGGAGTTCCTAGTTTTGCTTAAGTATCTTGTCCCGAAGCATCATCTAAATCATTAGAAGGCTTCAATCATATTCTTCTCAACCTTCATTCTTTTGATCATCATTTGTTTCTGGAGTTATCCAAGATGTTCTTCATGGTGGTTCATCAAGGATTTAAGTCATTCTCGAAGTGCTCTTCAAGATTTTGGTGGAGAAGCTCAAATATTCTTTCTCTTGCATTTCAAAAAATGCAATTCTTTCTCCTTTATCTTTCGAGATGGTATTGTAGCATTCTTGATTTATGAGTTTCTTGAAGGAAATTAGTCAAGAATAAGATAAGTAAACTTATCATGTCTTTCTCGGAGTTATCTTGGGTTGTATTTCACTTAAAGCATTTCCTAAGGATTGTTACTATCATGGTGTCATAAATGATCCAAGTTTCCTCCTCCTCTTCTTGGCGAAAGAAGTTTTTCATCTGTTTTGCTCCCAAGCAATCCTTGTTTTGTCAGTGGCTGGTTATCACCTCATAATTTTGAAATGTTTTCCATAAATCCACAACAAGCTTATTATTTTTGTATTATTTTTCGACAACTCCGTTCAACCTATGCTTTTCAAATTAATTTGTGCTGGAAGTTGTCATTTTCTTATACATTCTTTTCCTTCCATCAATCCAGTTTCTATTCTCTTGTAACGGAGGCCTTGTGATGTTGCTCTCTTCAATCTATCATCTTGCTTTGTCAAGATCATGCTCTTCCCTTGCTTGTCCATTAACTGGAGTGCTGTGAAATCTTTTCATGATCCTTCCATCTTATGAAGTTTTGATTCTAATCCAACCGAAGGTTGGTGTATCTCTTTCAATTTCTTTTCATCATATCAAATTTTGCCTCTCTTTTCTACTGAAGTGCTACCCAAATTTCTTGTGAATTCTTGCTTGTTCCATGTGTCATCCTTCATCTCGTTGAAACCTTCAATGATCATTGGGTTCACTTGTTGTCCGAGAAGCAACTAAGTTTACCTCTTGCTCTTTCTCTTCCCCTTCTATTCTTATATCTTGGGACGAGATCCTCGTGTAGTGGAGGAGAGTTGTAACAGCCTGGGACCGACGCTCCAGAAGATTCCCCTTTTATTCCGTTGTCATCGAGTGATTCATTTGGTTGTCGCATTCATCATCACATCATTCGCATCATATGCATATCATCGTCACTCATTTTCAAAATTTGCATCCATTTGTAGTTGTCGGTTTTCTCCGTTCTCGTCGGTGACCGTTTCGAGACCAATTACACACGCACGTGCCCGCTGCATCGATAAAAAATATATTGTTTTTAAAGTGCATGAAAAATATTCTCTGATTGGGTCGAAAGTTGGCGTGTGGTTTTATAATATTGTAGGTGGACCGCCTGCCAAATTGCGTCCCAATCAGAGGTCGTTTGATACCCCAACGTTCGATCATAGCGTCATCGTTATCTGTTTATTCGTCGGACGTTTTCAATTTGTAAAATCTGTGCCGGGCCGCAAACCTCTCTCTCATCCCCACCCAACCTATTCTAGCACAACCTAACCAGCGCACCTTAACCCAGCTAAGCCCGCTCCGCTTCTGAACCGTCGGATCAGGATCCGAAGGTCCGAAAATGGAGAAAAAACCCTCCTATTTGTTCTCCCCTACAAATAGTAGACAACCATAATTTCTAGGAGAAGTGTCCCATCCATCCCATCCAGCCGCCGCCTCCCACCTCCTTGTTCCTCGGGAGCTTGTCCCATCGCCAACCAGCATCCCCCGATCGATCCAACCAGAGAGCACCGCCCGCAACCTCTCCTGGTCACTCCAGGAAGAGGAGCTCCTCGAGAGGCTATCCTCACGCCGGCGAGCGCAACCCATGCGACCTCTAAAGCCATGGAGCCCGATGCCCAAGCTCCAAGAAAGCCATGCCAGCCTCCTGCACTCGACCCGTCCCCAACCACCGGTCTCTTGGACATGTCTGGCAACCGTAGGCCTCTTCGTCCACGCGACCATAGGAGCAGGAGCCCCCGCAGCCACACACGCTCTCGTGGAGCCGCCTGTCCCCATGCCTTCTCTCGGTCACCATGCGGGCACACCTGAGGACCTCCTTGTCGGACAGGCCAAAGCCGCCCCTTGCTCTACTTCCTTCTCCCATCGACTCTCTCTCACCCCATCTCTCTTGCTCCTTTGCTTCAGGAGCTGCCCCATGGAGCCATGGCCGAGACCTTGAGCTCCACCTCGCTGGACCTCAAGATGCCACCGGATTCAGCCAAGAAATATAGGGATTCGTCCATCCCCTACCTTCGATCGTCCTTGCCCCACCGGAATGCCCCCCATGACACCACCGCGCCTCGGACCTCCTCTACGAGCCTCCCTGTCGCGTTTGGTGGCTCCTCTAATAGTGAGATTCCCGTGCGGTCGTTGCGAATCAAGGCTTTGCCTTTTATCCAGTTCAAAGCTTGCAACGCTCAGAGTTTTGCCACAACACAACAACAGCGCACTAGCAAGTGCCTTGCAACTTGACCATGCGGTTTGGGGTTCTAATTGATAGATACGTCGGATCGAGTGGGCTAGGGAATTCTGACGGTGAAGATGGGAGATGGGTGATTACCTTCTCCCTGTCCAGAGGAGCTCGAGCCGCCTTCCATTGCATCGCGATGGCGGTGGTGATGACAGCGGTGAGATGAAGAGGTTGCGGCGGTGCTTCCCGTGAGCACTGCGATTGCCCTACATCGGAAGGGTATTTTGGTGGGGAGACTAGCGGCACGGTCAACCTCGTACCGTGTGCCCTGGCCCCCACCTCTCTATATATCGCAGGTCACAGGGGCCCATCAACCATAAGAGGGTTGGGCGCCCCCGATCAGGGTGCGAATAGATCAGGGTCCGATGGGCCGTTGGGCCCACTCGGTGGAGAGATCAACCTAACATTCTCCCCCTTAGTCTCAACTTTTACTTTTAAATTTATACTTTCTAGTTTATTCATTTCATCGCATATTGGTACATTGAACATGTCTCATCGTCACAGCTTGATTGCCGATAGAATCATACAACTACAACATATGTTTTGTTCAAAAACAAATTATGTTCTTTTTGGGCCTCTCATAATCCAGGAATCATAGGCTTTCCCTTATACCTATGCCGGCTAAGTGTTCCTTGAACACATTGGGTGGTAAGCCTTTCGTTAGCAGAACCGCAAGCATATCCTTTGTCTTTATATGCTCGAGACTTATAGTGTGATTCTGGATTTTATCTTTCACAACATAATACTTTATCTCTATCGTTTTATCAGCATTACTCGACTTGTTATTGTGAGCATAGAATACTACGGGCTGGTTGTCATAGTACATCTTTAGCGGTTTGTGAATACAATCTACCACTTTCAAGTCGGGTACAAATTTCTTTAGCCATATCGCCTGCCCTGTGGCCTCAAAGCATGCTATGAATTCTGCATACATCGTCGATGATGCAACTATTGACTATTTGGAGCTTTTCCACGAAATAGCCCCTCCCGCGAGAGTGAAGACGTATCTTGACGTGGATTTTCTATCATCTCTGTCCCCCGCAAAATCTGCGTCTGAATATCCTTTTATCTTTAGGGAGTCAGACCTCCTGTATGTTAGCATATAGTGCTTCGTGCCTTGCGCATAATGCAATGCCTTCTTTGCCATCTTCCAGTGCTCCATGCCTGGATTCTCTTGATATCTGCCGAGTACCCCGGTAACAAAAGTTATGTCAGGGCGAGTGCACACTTGTGCATACTGTAAGCTTCCAACAGCCAAAGCATATGGTACTGGTTTCATGAGATCGATCTCGTACTGGTTTTTGGGACATTGGAATTTCCCAAAACTATCGCCCTTGACTATAGGAGCAGGTGTGACTTTACTCGCATGCATATTATACTTTTGAAGAACCTTCTCCAAATATGCCTTCTGCGATAGTCCTAAGAATCTACTGTTCCTATCTCGATGAATTTCTATGCCCAAAACATGGGATGCTTCACCAAGATCTGTGATATCAAAATTTGAGGATATGAACTTCTTTGTCTCTAGTAGTAGACTAACATCACTGCTAGCAAGCAGGATATCATCCACATACAAGATTAGGAAAATATATTTCCCATTTTTAAACTTTGCATAAATGCAATTATCCTCAATATTTTCTTTGAACCCAAAACTTTTAATCGTTTGATTAAACTTTAGATACCACTATCTAGAGGCTTGTCTTAATCCATAAATGGATTTCTTTAGGTGGCATCCCATACTTTCCTTGCCTTCCATGATAAAACCCTTGGGTTGTTTCATGTAGACCTTTTCTTTTAAATCACCGTTCAAAAATGCCGTCTTGACATCCATTTGATGTAACTCTAAATCAAAATGAGCAACTAATGCCATTATGATTCTGAATGAATCCTTACATGAGACTGGAGAAAAAGTCTCATTGTAATATATCCCCTCTCTTTGTGTAAATCCTTTAGCTACAAGTCTTGCTTTATACTTTTCTACATTGCCATTAGGATCATACTTAGTTTTGTAGACCCATTTGCAGCCTACTGTTTTGGCTCCTTTAGGAATTTCCACTAAGTCCCAAACATCTTTGGAACTCATAGAATTCATCTCATCTTCCATTACTTGTAGCCATTTTGATGAGTTAGGGCTTTTAATGGCTTCTTCATATGTAGAGGGACCACCTTCCATATGAACCATTTCTGTGTTATAAACTTTATAATCAGTAGAAATAGCAGATCTTCTTGTTCTATTAGATCTTCTAAGGGCCTCAATCTCTGGCACATTGTGTGCCTCAACTTGTGGCACATCTTCTACTGTTGACTGCTGTACCTCCCTTTCATGCTCAACAACGGGTTCAGTTAGCTCCTGACGGACAGGTTCTGGGTCTTCCCCCATAGTTGTCACGGGTGGAGTTACAGCTGGTAGTGAGAAAAATGGCTCCTGAATCATCGGATTAGGTGCATGCACCCTCTTCTCCTCAAGATCAATTTTCCGAGCTACCAAGCTCCCCCTCATCATTTCGTCCTCTAAGAAGACTGCCTGTCTCGTTTCTACAAACTTTGTATATCTGTCTGGGTAGTAGAAACGAAAACCTTTTGATCTGTCTGGATAGACAATGAAGTGGCAACTCACTATTTTGGGATCTAACTTGGCAATGTTTGGATTAAACATTTTCGCCTCAGCGGGGCACCCCCACACCCTGAAGTGTTTTAAAGAGGGCACTCTTCCTGTCCACAGCTCGTACGGTGTTTTGGGCACCGACTTGCTTGGCACTCTGTTGAGAATGTGAATGGCGGTGTTCAGTGCCTCCATCCATAATACCAATGGCAAGGTGAGTAACTCATCATGCCGCGAGCCATATCCATTAGAGTACGGTTACACCTTTCAGCTACTCCATTTTGCCGAGGCTCACCCGACATTGAATACTGGGCAACTATGCCAGCCTCCTGTAAGAACTTTGCAAAAGGTACAGGGACTTGGCCATATGGGGGTGTGCCGACTATAGTACTCTCCCCCACGATCGGACCTTACTATCTTTATTCTTTTATCATGTTGATTTTCAACTTCAGCTTTGAATATCTTAAACTTATCCAATGCTTGAGATCTTTCTTTGATTGGATAAATATCGAGAGTAATCATCTCTGAATGTTATGAACGAGTCATATCCATCCACACTTTTCATCGAAAATGGTCCACAAATGTCAGTGTGGATTACTAGTGTGCCTGTGCTATGAATTGCACCCTTTTTGATTTTTTTGACATACTTCCCTCCAATGCAATCCACACATTGTTCTAAGTGTGAAAACTCTAACGGAGGAAGGATTTCACTTTTGACTAATCTTTTTATTCTCCCCCTGGAAATATGGCCCAAGCGACAGTGCCATAATTTCGTTGAGTCATTAGTTCCTTTTCTTTTATTTTGTTCTTTGTTCGACAAGGTAGATTGAGCATTCACATTGGACACATAATGCACGTTTTCACGAAGTGATAGCAAATAAAGCTCATTATGAAGCAAAGCATCACCAACATAAGCATTATTACACCATATGGCACACTTGCCATGTCCAAAGTAACACTCATAGTTGTCTTTGTCTAAACAAGAAATACTAATTAAGTTTCTATTACACGAGGGAACAAATAAGTCATCACGATGAAGAAGGTTGAATCCATCAGCTAACTCCAAAGAGACATCGCCGACAGCTTCAACTTCTGCTTGGACTCCATTAGCTACCTCAATGCATCTTTCTCTTGTTTCCATAGTCCTCGTCGAACGGAATCCCTGTAAAGAGTTTGCAACGTGAAGAGTTGCTCCAGAGTCAATCCACCAAGTAGATTTTGAAAACTTCACATACAAGGATTCATTTACAAAGGAAATGATGTCATTACCTCTGTTTTCCATAACATACTTTAGCCAAGCAGGGCAGTCCTTCTTGTAGTGCTCTGTCTGCTTGCAGTGGAGACAAGTGTCTTTTTTCCACTGGAAAGAACTTCTGCTGATTCTGATGCTGATAGGGTGCTTTTCCACGTGGCTTAGAAGGAGAACCTTTGCTGTTTGGATTGTAGTTCTTCTTCTTTTGGTCCTTCACATAGTTGATAGAACCACCATTTGAGGCTTTCAGTCTGTCCTCTTCTTGGACGCACATGGCTATTGTCTTTTCTATGTCCCATTTTTAGGAGACATGTTACAATTGACAACAAATGTCTCAAAATCTTTAGGCAATGGAGCCATAATCAGGTGGACGAGGAGCGCAGGTTTGAGCTCCAAGTCTGCATCCATGGGCTTGAGTTTTGCAGCCATGTTGCTCATCCTGAGAATGTGCTCTCGAATGCCATGACCACCACCAGTGTAGTTCTCCATGACCAGTTGTTTTATCAGGGTAGCATATGTCTTTGAAGAACCAATGAACTGGCTCTTTATCTTTTTAAGCAACTCCCCTACGGAAGTGCACTCTGCAATCGAGCCCACATGGCATTCTCAATTGTGTTCTTTATAAATGCCATACACTTTTTGTTGGCATTTACCCACTTTTGATTGTTGAGGGTGTAGGAGAACTCCAATTGACCATAGTCACTCCTCTTTTTATTCCATGCAGCATCATCGTCAGTGGCCGCTCTCACTAGCTCTGTAGGCCTGACCAGTTGTGGTTCATCCACAACCCAGTCAACCTCAACATAGACAAAGGCCAAATCAACTTTCCTCCTCCACTCGGTGTAATTATCACCTTTGAGTGTTGGAACTTCTTTTAAACAACTCATCAAGTTGAAACCTTCTGAAAATTATAACAACCATATGTGTTAATCTAACATTGATCAAATTAAACATATAATTGTCTATGAAATTAAATCTATATCACCGTTGGGCAAAATAATAGAAATAAAAGCACCTTTAAAAAACATGGCCATGTTATTAATAACGTTGGTTATAAAAATAACATAATCATATTAATTCTAATAATCACTTTAATGTGCCCTTAAAAAATAATTATCTCTAAACTATATTTCTTTATAAAAGCACACCATTAAATATTTACGCAACGGAAAACATGAAAAATAAATTCATGAACTTTTTATTCTTGACAGAAACTTTTCTTTTGTTAAACAAAAAATTCATGAATTTTATTATATTTTTCTTTGTAAAATTCATGAACTTTTCTTTTCTGAAAATTTTCAATTTTATTTTCAAAGACTTTTCTATTTTTCTTTTTCAGAAACTTTTTCTTTTCTATTTTCTAAACATAATTTTCATTGGAAAAAAATGCATAGAAAAAACTATTAAAAATCTGCCTAAAACTGGACAGAAAACAAAATAATAATAATACGGCGAGGGTTATCTGGGCCAAAACCGGCCCAACCATCCAGCACCCCAGCCAGGGGCGCAGGCACAACCGGCCTTATCGAGTCACTTTTGGCCCAAAGGCCCAAAACGAGGCTAGGGTTTCGCCCGACGCCGTTCGATCGGGATCCTGGGATCCGACGGCTCTCCACGCGCATCAGCGGGAGAAAATGAACCCCTGGACCCAGACCGCTCCCGTGCGCCATTTCTTTGCCTCTCCCGCAAACGGCGGAGAAGCCCGCCGCTCTCCGTAGCAACCCTAGGCCACGGCGGGACTCCGTCCGTTCCCGGCGACCGGCAGCTCTCCGTCCGGCCTCGGCCTCGACCGCCTTATGTTACCCCCTCCCCCTTTTCTATCTGTGTAGCCCTATCCGCCCGACGCACTGCGGCAATTGCCCGCGGCTTTCTCTATCGCATGCAGGGGGGCGGCGACACATCGGCAAGGATGAACTGGTGCTGCCACAACTGCCCGGTCTTACTTCCCCTTCCTTACTTCTCACTCCAACAGAGAGAGAGAGAGAGAGACTTGAGAGACGCCTCTGCTCCTCCGCGCGTCTGACGACGCCATTGCCTCCCCTTTTCTGGTGGCGCGTTTCCCTTAGCGGGAGCATGCCGCCATCGAACAATGTGGCTGCGGTGCCCACTTTCCCCCCTCTTTTTTTCTTTGCCGTCGAGCCGTGGGGCTTCCGATGGTTCTTCGTTCGGACGGCTCGGCTTGCCAATGCCCGTCCGGATCGAGAGGAACGACACAGCCTTGCGGCGGCGCTACTTTGCCGGTGAGGATCCGAGGTCCTTTTCCGATGAACTCTTCCCTATTAGGGTTCTTTGGGGGGGGGGATCTTTCTGTTTGTTACTGAAAAAACCTATGCCTACGATGCTCTGATACCATTGATAAATACGTCGGATCGAGTAGGCTAGGGAATTCCGGTGGTGAAGATGGGAGATGGGTGATTACCTGCTCCCTGTCCAGAGGAGCTTGAGCCGCCTTCCATCGCGTCGCGGTGGCAGTGGTGATGATGGCGGTGAGATGGAGAGGTGGCGGCGGTGCTTCCCGTGAGCACTACGATTGCCCAAGATTGGAAGGGTATTTTGGCGGGGAGACTGGTGGCACGGTCAACCTCGTACCGTGTGCCCCGACCCCCACCTCTTTGTATATTGCAGGTCATAGGGGCCCACCAACCATAAGAGGGTTGGGCGCCCCCGATCAGGGCGCGGATAGATCAGGGTCCGATGGGCCGTTGGGCCCACTCGGTGGAGAGATCAACGTAACACTAATCCCAGGCACCCCTATTTTTCGTTTTCCTTTATTTCTGATAACCTGCAACATACTCTGTTTTCTCTTTCAGTTTTATTCAGATTAGCTTGAGTGTCATATTAACCCGAACCCATCTTTGATCACAAATCAATTGTAGAGCAATTGGCCAACTATGCTTGTGTAGAACCAGGGGATCTAAGGATCAAATCCTACTTTTCCCCAATTTAATTTTTTTCTCAGTATTAAAGTTTTTGCACACACACTGCACTTGGGCCTCATCCGCTGCTCGGCTGCACTATTGCAGGAGGGGAATCAGCCAAGTACCCTCCTTGAAGCCTTTCCTTTTGTTGTATTTGTCTTTTGGGCAGATTTCATACACATTTTGGCGTATTCATGTAGTTTATTGGTAACTCCAAGCGAGACTTGTTATACATGCATAATGCTTAAAATATTTATGTAGTTTCACAATTTCCATTTGTCATCCATGATAAAAATGCTTAAAAGTGTTATTTTGCATTGTTTGCTTTAAATGCCATGTTAAAACGGTTTAATTCATAGCTATTAAACCGTAACTTCGATTAAAATGTTTTCTATATGTAACTTTCTTAGAAAAATATGTAGAATCTCATGAAACACTCTATTTTTCATGTTTAATAAACCAAAAATATGTTTAATACAGTTCTAGACCAAATTCATAATATGCTTAGGGAGACGTTTCGGAAATGCTATGTGTTACTTCCGGGCTCATTTAACATGCCTAGATGTTGTAGTTGTTTATGCTTCACCTCTTGCCATGTTTAAGAACATTTAATATTGTTGTGTACCCAAACGGGATTGAACTAAATAATTCAAATGTGGTGTTTCATCAATATGCAACCCGTTGCATATTGAGCTTCACTTAATGTGTAGAAGTTGATTGTTGTCTTTTGCCATGTCGTGCATAACATGCATCATATTTGATTGCGCATCATGTCATGCATATATTGTGGTGTATCGTGTGTTGATTATTTGTTCCAGATTGCTTCTTCTCGATAGAGTTCCGAAAGCATTCGAAGTCTGTGGATTCGTTCAACTACATTCCATTCGTCTACTTCACGGATCGCCTGATTCACGGACTTGTTCTTCTTCCAAGCAGGATCTCTGGCAAGATGACACATTTCCCTGGATACCACTACAATCATTGCTATGCTAGTTGTCTCACTTCCATCGTTATGTATCGCTACCTACCACTTGTTTGTCAAGCCTCCCAACATTGCCATGTAATGCCTCTAACCCCTTCACATCCCAGCAAACCTTTGTTTGTCTATGTTACCACTTGCTCAACCCTTCTTATAACGCTTCTAGTTGTAGGTGCAATTGCTTCCATGTGTCAACATGGACATTCTTTTGTTATCGCAATATTATTGCTATTTAATTTAATGCACATATATACTTGTTAAAGTGTGGAAGGCTTGGCCTCTTGCTCGGTGTTTTGTTTCACTCTTGCCGCCCTAGTTACTTGTGAACCGGTGTTACGTTCCATAATTGAGCACTCCTAACATGCTTGGGGTTGTTATGGGGACCCCCTTGATTTTCGTTTTAAGATAAAACTTGTCTGGCAAGGACCAACTTTGGTACTACATTTACCCAACCTAATAATACTGATCACCTTATTAAAGCATAGAGGGTCGCCCCCTCATGGACTAATTTAACATAAAAGAGGGGGCCAGTGCTGCTGGTGCTGGTCCGAAACAGAGCCACTTGCGGGGCCACCTCGGGGCAACTCGAGGGATTTATATAAGGTCGCCGTACGTAGTGTTCATCCGGTCGTGTCCTCAGAACGAGATACGCGGCTCCTCTCGTGTTCATCGACACGTCGGGCAGCCTTGCTGGACTTCTTTTACCTTTCTCGAACATCTTGCGCATGGGCACTTCGGGCTATCTTGAAGTTGAGATTTTCTATCGGGATTCCGCAAGTACTATGGGTGATTCTGTGATTGAGGAATTCCAATGCAGCGTGTGGTTAATTTGTGATGGATGAGTTGGAGCACCCCTGCAGGGTTAAATCTCTCGAAAAGTCGTGCCCGCGGTTATGTGGCAACTTGGAAACTTTTGTTGAACATCCGGTCATAGCAAACTTGAAGTAAACTTTAATAAAATACACCAACTATGTGCGTAACCGTGACTATCTCTTCTCGTGAGTCCTTATTCGAGAGAGAACACGGTGGGGTTATGTTTGACATAAGTAGTTGTTTAGGATCACTTAGTGATCATTAGTAGTTCATGTCTGTTATGCGTAGGCCACCATACTTTACTTTCTGTATTCGTAAGTTAGCCACTCAAATAAATGCTTAGTTGCTTGCTCCAGCCTCACCACTTAACCATACCTCGCCCATTAAGCTTTGCTAGTCTTGATACCCTTGGAAATGACATTGCCGAGTCCCTATGGCTCATAGATTACTACAACTATAGTTGTAGGTACAGATAATGCGATGATTTGATGTGAGCGTGATGCTTGTTTGATTTGGAGTTCTTCTTCTTCTTCTTCGATGTAGGATGGGTTCCAAGCGGCAGCCTGGTACAACAAGGATGGATGTCATTTTATCGTTTGTTTTCGTCCGTAGTCGGACCCTGCTCTTCTGTATGATGTTTGAATATGTTGTTGTATTGATATGATCTTGATGTAGCTTGTGGCGAGTGTAAGCCAATTCCATATACTCATCTCTTATGTATATGTACTTGTAATGATATCCATTCTTGCGAAACGACGAGATGCGCTTCTATCCGTGTCGAGGCCCTCGTGCCAAAATAAGGATAGGATCGCATCTTGGGCATTACACTAGGGTTCCAGTGAGCTGCTGCAGCGGGGGGGATCCAGTGGCTGGGTCGCGCGGAGGTGGCGATGACAGCTCTGGCGAGCTCCCAGGCGGCTCTGGCTTGCGGGTCTTGCGGGGTGCGGTGCGGTCGACACGGGCCTAGGCAGGCCTGGCCTGGGCCACGGTGGCTGGGGAGGCCAGCTAGGATAGGTGGCCTTCTCTGGTTGGCTAGAGGGCGGGTCACGGTGGCGCCGGCTGGCTGGCTGCCGGCCAAGTGGCGGCGGCTGGTCGCCCGGGCGCAAAAAACGATGCGGGAGGCGGCGGCTGGCTGCGTGGGAGGAGGTTGGCTGCGGGGAATTTGAGGTGGAGGTTAGGGTTAGGTCCAAAAATGGACTAGGGTGGTTTAAATAGTAAAGGGGCTAGGTTTAGGAGGGGTTTGCACCGTTTTGAGCCCTCCGATCGCGATCGGATGGCTCCGGTCGCGGGATAGGTTAGGTGGGCTAGGTTGGGCTGTGTAGGTTGGGTGGGCTGAGATGAGCGGGAGAATGGTGGCCCGTGACACGAGTTTTATAAACCGAAAACTCGATAATTAAATTGATGACTACGCTGCTACGGTCGACCGTTCGGGTTCGAACTCGGAATGCGACGAAATTTGGCAGGCGACCCACCTACACTTAAACAAGATCGCACACCAACTTTCGATTCAATCCGAGAATATTTCATACGCACTTTAAAAATAATATTTTATAGATGTCGTGGGCGCGTGCGTGTGTGGTTGGTCTCCAAATGGCCAGTGACGAGAACAGAGAGAACTGACAACTATGAACGGAAGCAAGTTTTTGAAAATGAGTGACGATGCTATGCAGATGATGTGAATGATGCGATGATGAATGCCATAACCAAATGAAACACAGACAAGAATGTAAATAAAAGGGGAATCTTCTCGAGCGTTGGTCCCAGGCTGTTACAACTCTACCACACTACAAGAGGATCTCGTCCCGAGATCTAGAATGAGAAGGGGAAGATAAAGAGCAAGAGGTAAAACTTAGTTGCTCCTTTGACACACGAGTGAAACCAATGAAACATGAAGGTTGCACAGAGGTGAATAATGACATAAGGAACAAGCAATAATTCAAAATAAATTTGGGCAGCACTTCGGTAAGAAAGGGAAGCAAAACTTGATAAGATGGAGAGAACTTGACAAGGTGACATCACACTCCGGTAAAATGGACAAGCAAGGAAAGAAGATCTTGATAAAAAGGGATGATGATTCAAAGAGAGCAACATCACAATTCCTCCGGACAAAAGAATAGAAGCTAGATAACTAGAGAGAAGAGAAAGGAGAAGAACTGACAACTTCTACCACAATTGAGTTTGAGAAGCATAGGTTGAACGAAGTTGTTGAAAAACCAACAACAAAAAGAATAAGCTTTTTGTGGGCTTATAGACAACATCTCAAAATAAAGAGGTGATAACCAGCCACTCACAACACAAGGATTGCTTTGGAGCAAAAGAGATGAAAAACTTCTTTCACCAAGAAGAGGAGGAAACTTGGATCATTTATGACACCATGATAGCAACATCCTTAGGAAATGCTTTCGTTGAAATCCAACCCAAGATAATTCCGAGAAAGACATGATGGGTTTACTTATCTCATTCTTTACTAATTTCCTTCGAGACTCCTCATAATCAAGAATTTAATAACACCGTCTAAAAAGACGATGGGGAAGGAAATGAACTTAGAAATGCAAGATAATAACACTTGAGCACCTCCAAAAAGAATCTTGAAGAACAATTCGAGAAGAATTACATCATTAACAAACCACCATGAAGAAGCCTCGGGATGAACTCCGGAATCAAAGGATGACAGAAGAGAATTGAAGGTTCAAAAGAACAAGATTGAGGCCTTCTATGATTTAGATGAAGCTTCCCGAGGAGACACTTTAGGAAAACTTGGAACTCCAGAAAAGAAAAGATGGACACTTAGAATCGAGAATTGATATCATGAACGATTCCGGAAGAAGGATTGAAATCGCCTTGATGAAACAAGAATAAGAATTATGTTATGCTTACCCTTCATCAAGTTTAATTGATGACAAACAACGGATTTCACACACCACATATTCTTCTTGAGAAAGAATTGAGAGAGATTGGGCACAAACTTGAAGAAGTCTTAAACGAACCACCGGTAAGAATTGATACAAATGAGGATGCCACGAATGAATGGAGATACATGCGAATGAAGAGATCATGATCCGCCTAATATAAAACTTCACAAGACACCAGAATAATTGAGATACGAACGAAGGGACAACAATTGAGAAGAATTTGAGGATGAAAGCCGAAAGCTGTGAATGAAGAAATCTTCTGAAATTGATGGCCTTCGGAGGATCAAGAAATGAAAACAACTTTGAAATGCACCGTATAGGCATGGGACGAATAGATCATGAATGATAAAAATTTAAGAGGATCACCAGAAGCTGAGATGACAAATCTTCAAATGAACGGAAAAAGATTTGAGAAACTCTTCTTTGGTCTTCAATGCAGATAATGATGGTGATAAACACCACCATGAATTACTAACACACTCCGGAATAATGAAGAAAGAAAGATTGAGCCAACGATGAGAATTAATTCGAAAGGAACTTTGAGAAGGAATATGACTAATGAAATTCATTCTTACATCATATTGAAAAGAACTTTAGGACATCTTTGGAAAGATTAGAAGAGCCAGGTAAGAACCTGGGGAAAACCTGTGGGTTATGGGCCCACTCAAAAGAAAACTCCGTTGAAACAATTGCTTAGGAAGAGATTGCACCGGTACAAATGAAAACTTGATGAGGTGGGAACATCTAAATAATTTAAAAGGATTGAACAAAACACACATCTTCTGAGATATCTTCGGCACTCCAGAAAGAATAGAGAGAGACGAAAAACAAGAGATACTTGGACAGAATTCTCGACATGGGGACACATTTAGCGATTGACTAGGATATGAAGAACACCGATATCTTGAATTGAATGCGTTGGGAAGGAAAACAAGAATAAAGAAATGATGAATTCAAATCACTTGAGGGTCTTCACAATGACACCGGATACAATACAAAAGAAAAGATAACGGATGCATCGATGAAAAGAAAGGCATTTGGATGAGAATTTAATCATTGAAGAAAAAGGGCGAGAGGGTGGGGAAAAACAAAGACAACTTAGGACAGATGAAAAGAACTCCGGAAAGAAACATGAGGATTGATCTGGCAAATATTGGAGATGATTGAATATCTTGAAGAGGAGCGCATCAGTTGAAAAGAATTGATATGACAACTTGATTGAACAAAATAATTAGCATTCCCATAGAATATGAGAACGCATCTTAGGAAATATTAAATCACCACTTCACATTGAAGCAACTCGAATACCATATTCAAAACAATACAAAGGTTGAGGCTTACGAAACAAGCCGGAAACAAATACATAATAGAGATTCCTTCCGATATTTTCGTGGTAAATTCGCACGGGCTCGATCGTACATTGGATTATCATATTGAAATGATGCTTGAATATGCTCCCTAGGCGTAGCGAGCTACAAGGCTTGACGAAGCATACCGAGACTGTCCTCTATAAAAAAGATCATGAACAAACAAACTACTAGATGTCGAACCTCAACCTTACATCATGATCTGTTGGAGGATATCCTAGGTAACTACTTGAATTCCCACCTAAGAACTCCCGAAAGATTTGGTTATGCAATCGGGTGTTGGGGATACAGGGAGGGAAAATATCTCACACAACTAACAAGCCCTACACTCCAACTGTATCCATCCGTCAACACATAACCAAGAAAACCTCGGAAATCATGTACCTCAGACCTTCGAAAAACATCCGATATAGTAGATGTGGCAATACATCTGATCGCTCTCCCCAGTACTGGGTGGCACCACTACTGTCACCACAAGGAGTATAGAAGCGTTTTCGATATCGGCGACCTCTGGTATTCTGGAACTGCCATGATACAAATGTGATGACAACACCTCGGAGCTCAACTCCCCTGGACACTGCCACAACCCCTAAATGTTAGGAGGCACCAAGAATAATGTTCTTGTCACAAAGATATCGGAACGATCCCAACAATACCCGCATGATCCTAATTTTTTTGAGTGAAAAGAGAAGAGGAGTAGAATTAAAAATTTCTAAGTCGAATACCTCACCAGAGTATAGAAAAGGAGTTAAAGAAACCTACTCTCCGATATATAACTAGACTCAAAATAGTTTTTTCACTAGACTCGACTCGACCAAGGTTTGATCAATCAAGGGGGATCCTATGTCGGTATGGGCTCTGATACCAACTTGTAATGCCCAAGATGTGATCCCATCCTTATTTTGGCACGAGGCTTCAACATGTATAGAAGCATATCTCATCGTTTCACAAGAATCAATATCATTACAAGTACATGTACATAAGAGATGAGTATATGGAATTGGCTTACACTCACCACAGCTACATCAAGATCACCTAATACAACAACATATCCAAACATCATGCATAAGAGTAGGGTCTGGCTACGGACGAAACCAAACAATAAATGACATCCATCCTTGCTATCCCAGGCTGCCGCCTGGAACCGATCCTAGATCGATGAAGAAGAGGAAGAAGAAGAACTCCAAATCAAACAAGCATCGCACTCACGTTAAATCATCGCATTACCTGTACCTGCAACTGTTGTTGTAGTAATCCATGAGCCACATGGACTCACCAATCTCATTTCTAAGGGTATCAAGACTAGCAAAGCTTAATGGATGAGGTATGGTTAAGTGGAGAGGCTGCAACAAGCACTAAGAATTTATTTGAGTGGCTAACTTACGATATAGAAAATAAGTATGGTGGTCTACGCATAACGGACATGAACTAGTAATGATTACTAAGTGATCCTGGATACCTACTTACGACAAACATAATTTCCCCCCGGTGTTCTGTCTCGGACAAGGACTCGCGAGAAGAAATTGTCACAGTTACGCACATAGTTGGTGTATTTTATTAGAGTTTACTTCAAGTTTGCTATGACCGGGTGTTAAATAAAGTTTCCAAGTTGCCACATAACCGCGGCACAGCTTCCCGAAACATTTAACCCTGCAGGGGTGCTCCAACTCAACCATCAGAAGTTAACCATGCAGCGCGTTGGAATTCCTCAACCGCGGAATCACCCGTAGTATTTGTGGAATCCCGATGGAAAATCTCAACCTCGAGATAGCCCGAAATGTCGTCGAAATCCCGCGTGCAAGACGTTCGAGAAAGGTAAAACAAGTCCAGCAAGGCCTCCCAACGTGTCGACGATCTCGATAGGAGCCGCGTATGTTGTTCTCAGGACATGATGAATAAGGAAAACGCGTAGGAATCACCCAAGTTTCCCTATGGTGGCCCCACACAGTGCTCTAATTTGGAGCAACACTCATGAGGAGCACCGGCCCGGGTTGTTGATTAAGATCCTCGGGTTAATTACTCCCTATCCAGGTTTATTAGTTACTAGGAAAATATAGTACCAATGTTGGGCCTGTCCAGATAAGCTTTATCCTAAAACAAAAATCAAGGGGGTCCCCATAACAACCCCGAGCATGTTAGGAGCGCTCAATATGGAACATAATACCGGTTCACAAGAAACTAGGGGCGGCAAAAGTGGAACAAAACGCCGAGCAAAAGTCCAAGCCTTCCACCTTTTACCAAGTATATATGTGCATTAAATTAAATAGCAATAATATTGTGATATAAGAAAATATCCATGTTGTCACATGGAAGCAATTGCACCTGCAGCTAGAAACGCTATAAGAAGGGTTGAGCAAGCGGTAACATAGCCAAACAATGGTTTTCTGGGATGTGGAGGGGTTAGAGGCTTATCATTGCAATGTTGGAAGGCTGGACATACAAGTGGTAGGTAACAAGACATAACGATGGAAGCGAGACAACTAGCATGGCAATGATAGTAGTGGTATCCAAGGAAATGTGTCATCTTGCTTGAGATCCTGCTTGGAAGAAGAATGAATCCATGAAGAAGATGAGCCAACGTAGTCGAACGAATCTTCACACTCCGAACGCTTTCGATAATCTATCGAGAAGGAACAATCTGAAAACAACAATCAACACACGGTACACCACAACATATGCATGACATTATGCGCCACCAAATATGATGCACGTCCGGTTTAAATATGCAAGGCATGGCAAATCACATCAATCAACTCCTACACATTAAGTGAAGCCCAATATGCAACAAGTTGCATACTGATGAAACTCCACATTTGAATTACTTAGTTCATTCCCGTTAGGTATGCGACAATATTAAATTTTGGCAAATCTGTCTAAAACAGCAACATGACATTTCGCACGCATGAAAACAACAAGCTACAAAGGTTTAAAATGCACAACAAAGACATGGGGCAATATCTTACAGGATGCAGAAAGTTATATCACAGGAGCAAGTTGTTTAGGCTCATGGATCACTAGGAAATAAGCTCACAAGATGGCTAATCGAAAACAGTTCCAGACTTAGTGAAAATAGCAGTTTTTGATAGTGCAGTTTTTATCACGAAGTCATATTGACAACAGTAAAACTATAAACTAAAGGGCATATTATGGCATGAAACATAACCGCATGCTAGAGGACATTATGAACTACAAATAACTCTATTACCCCAACCCCAAAGGGGTTCTAGATCACTAGCAAAACACATGGTCGGACAACAACAAAATATAGCAGATTCTAGACTTAGAAATATTTCAGCATCTCAAATCAGCCACATTGGTTAAGCATGTTCTCATGATAAAATCCACAACGAAACACAAGATACATGGCATATCAAACCTATCAACAACAAGTAGACATGGCATACTACAACACACTGCAAATACTCAACCACAAGGAGGTTTGAATTGCTTAATACGAGCATCGCAAAATGGAACTCTACATAATAGGTTTCAATTTTAACGTGAGAGCAACTTGAGTGCAACAAATAAACATGCTAATGATATTCTACCTAGTAACCAGAGGCATGGCATCAAAGTAGACATATCCTAGAACAATACTCATGAAGACACCATATGCAAAAGACCTACGGTTGAGATGCAACCATCCGCACAACATCGAATAAAATAACAAATTCGCACACTATGATGAGATGCACATTTGCAACACAATTTACAGCATCTAGATGACTTCTATCATGCATGCAAACCATGCTAACATGTAAAGCACGAAACGTAGATACTTTTTCATGTATTGCACTTCACAATCCGATGCATGGTTTTCAATCTACAAGCACATCAAAATGACTACATGCTGAAAACCGCAGACGAAAAATGACTTAGAGCATTTACCCTTGGGAGAACTAGGACAAAGGGATCCGGGATGGGGCAGTGTTTGGTTGGCGGGTCGGCTGGATCCGGGGACGAGGAGGGACGCCGGCGTACAGATCTGGCGAGTCAACCCAACGTCGGCAAGGGATGATGGGGTGACGGCGGGCGCGAGATCCGGCCGCGTGCAAGCCCGTGGCCGTCGGATTTGGCCTTGGCAAGGTCAACCGACGATCTCGTGCTAGTGGTGGCCGAAGGAGCTACGGGCGTGGCGACGGCGTAGATGGCGGTGCGGCTAGGATTCCGATGATCTGTTGCGGGGGGGGGGGGGGGGGGGCTCCGGTGGCTGGGTCACGCGGAGGCGGCAGCGGATGGCGACAGCAGCTCTGGCGAGCTCTCGGTCGGCTCTGTATCGTGGGGCGCAGGGTGGCCGACTCGGGCCTGGGCCCGGTAGGCTGCAGTGGCTAGGGAGACTAGGTGGGACAAGTGGCCTTCTCTGGTTGGCTGGAGGGCGGGTCGCGGCGGCGCCGGCTGGCTGGCTGCCCACCAAGCGGTGGCGGCTGGTCGCCTGGGCATGGAAAACGATGCGGGAGGCGACGACTAGCTGCGTGGGAGGAGGTTGGCTTCAGGGAATTTGAGGTGGAGGTTAGGGTTAGGTCCAAAAATGGACTAGGGTGGTTTAAATAGGAAATGGGCTAGGTTTAGGGGGGGGGGGTTGTGTCACGCCCAAGATGCGATTATATCCTTATTTTCGCTCGAGGGCCTCGACAGGGATAGAAGCGCATCTTGTCGTTTTGCAAGAATGGATATCATTACAAGTACATGTACATAAGAGGTGAGTATATGGAATTGGCTTACACTGGCCACAAGCTACATCAAGATCACATCAATACAACAACATATTGAAACATCATACATAAGAGCAGGGTCCGACTACGGACGAAATCAAACGATATAATGACATCCATCCTTGCTATACCAGGCTGCTGCTTGGAAATCATCCTAGATCGATGATGAAGAAGAAGAACCCCAAATCAAACAAGCATCGCTCTCACGTCAAAGCATCACATAACCTGTACCTGCAACTGTTGTTGTAGTAATCTGTGAGCCACGAGGACTCAACAATTTCATTTCCAAGGGTATCAGAACTATTAAAACTTAATGGGTGAGGTATGGTTAAGTGGTGAGGCTGCAGAGAGCGACTAAGCATTTGTTTGAGTGGCTAACTTACGAATACAAAAAGTAAAGTGGGTGGTCTACGCATAACGGATGTGAACTAGTAATGATCACTAAGTGATCCTGAACACCTACTTATGTCAAACATAACCCATCATGTTCTCTCTCGGATAAATGACTCACGAGAAGAGACAGTCGCGGTTACGCACATAGTTGGTGTATTTTATTAGAGTTTACTTCAAGTTTGCTATGACCGGTTGTTAAGCAAGTTTTCCTAGTTGCCACATAACCGCGGGCACGACTTTTCGAAAGATTTAACCCTACAAGGGTGCTCCAACTCATCCATCACAAATTTACCACACGCCGCATTGGAATTCCTCAACCGCGGAATCACCCGTAGTATTTGCGGAATCCCGATGGAAAATCTCAACTTTGAGATAGCCCGAAGTGTTGTCAAAATCCCATGCGCAAGACATTCGGGAAAGGGAAAACAAGTCCACTAAGGCCGTCCGACATGTCGACGAACCCGATAAGAGCCACGTATCTCGTTCTCAGGACACGACCGGATGGGACTAGCTACAGGGAAAAACAAATCCCCGAGTTTCCTCGAGGCAGCCCTGCAGGCAGTCGTTTTGGACCAACACTTATGAGGAGCACTGGCCCGGGTTGTTGACTAAAGATCCTCGGGGTATGGAAAGTCCCTATGCAATTTTATTAGTTATTAGGCAAATGTATTACCAATGTTGGGCCTTGCCAGACAAGCTTTATCCTAAAACGAAAATCAAGGGGGTCCCCATAACAACCCTGTGCATGTTAGGTGCGCTCAATATTGAACATAACACCGGTTCACAACTAACTAGGGGCGGCAAAAGTGGAACAAAACACCAAGCAAAAGGCCAAGCCTTGCACCTTTTACCAAATATATAATGCATTAAATTAAATAGCAATAATATTGTGATAACAAAAGAATGTCCATGTTGTCACATGGAAGCAATTGCACTTGCAGCTAGAAACGCTATAAGAAGGGCCGAGCAAGCGGTAACCTATCAAAACAAAGGTTTGCTGGGAAGGTGGTGGGTTAGAGGCTTTTCATGGCAATGTTGGGAGTCTTGACATACAAGTGGTAGGTAGCGAGACAAAACGATAAAAGAGGGACAACTAGCATAGCAATGATAGTAGTGGTATCCAAGGAAATGTGTCATCTTGCCTGAGATCCCGCTTGGAAGAAGAACGAATCCATGACGAAGATGAGCCAACGTTGTTGAACGAATCCTCACACTCCGAACGCTTTGGGAACTCTATCAAGAAGGAACAATCCGAAACAGCAATCAACACATGATAACACCAAAACATATGCATGACATGATGCACAAACAAATATGATGTATGTCCGATTTTAATATGCAAGGCATGGCAAATCACATCAAACAACTACTACACATTAAAGTGAAGGTCAATATGCATTGCATATTGAAGAAACTCCACATTTGAATATTCAATTCACTCTCGTTTAGGTACACAACACTATTAAATGTTGTTAAACATGGCAAGTGGTGAAGCATAAGTAAACATATCTAGGCAAGTTTAAATGAGGCCGGAAATAACATACAACATTTCCGAAACGACCCCATATGTTAATTTCGAAATTGGTACAGATCTGAACTAACCATGTTTTATATTTTTTAAACAACAGAATAAAGTATACCATGCAATTATACACGTCATTCTAGTCGATTTACATATATGGAACATCTGAAACGGAGCTACGGTCTAAAAGTTATGACCTGCACAAGATAATATGCCATGAATACAAAATTCATGAAAATGACAACCATAAGAATTTCCAATCATGGATGCAGAAAGATATTATGAAACTACATAAAATTCGAAGCAAGTTTCATATATGGCATGTCCCAAACGGAGCTACGGTTCAACCACAACAACCAACACAAGTTTTATTCAAATCTTCCCAAAACAGCAAGATGGCATATTGCACACATAAAAACAACAGGCTAGAAGATTCTAAAATGCACAAACTAAGTGTGGGGAAGTATCATATAACACACACTTCATTTCATCTTCACATAACATACTCAAAAGAGGGATGGATCACATGGTAGGAAGCTCACAACATGGCTAATTGGAAATTGTTTCAGACTTGGTGAAAATAGCAGTTTTTGACATTGCAGCTTTTTTATCACGAAGGCATATTGACAGAAGTAAAACTATATGCTACATGGAATACTATGGCATGAAAAATTTATAGCATGCTAGAGGACATTATAAACTACAAATAACTCCATTGCACCAACCATAAAAGGGTTCTAGATCACTAGCAAAACACATGGGAAGACAACAACAAAATGTTACAGATTCCAGACTTCGAAATATTTTAGCATCTAAAAACAGTACAATTTTTATAGCATGTTGTCAACAATAAAAAAACACCTAAACATGGATTTTCATGGCAAACAAAAAGACCAGGGGCAAGTGCACATGTCAAAGAGCATATCTCATGTTCAAAATTATTTCATATCATGCATATATTTAATCACACGAAAATTGTTGGAAATATGCCCTAGAGGCAATAAATAAAGTGTTTATTATTATATTTCCTTGTTCATGAGAATTGTTTATTATCCATGCTATAATTGTATTTATTGGAAACACATTGCATGTGTGGATAAATAGACAACACTTTGTCCCTAGTATGCCTCTAGTGAACTAGCTCGTTGATCAAACATGGTCAAGGTTTCCTAGCCATTGACATGAGATGTCATTTGATAACGGGATCACATCATTAGGAGAATGATGGGATGGACGAGACCCAAACTATGAACGTAGCATATGATCGTGTCAGTTTATTGCTACAGTTTTCTGCATGTCAAGTAAATGTTCCTACGACGATGAGATCATGCAACTCACGGACATTGGAGGAGAGCCTTGTGTGTATCAAACGTCACAACGTAACTAGGTTACTATAAAGGTGCTCTACATCTATCTCTGAGGGTGTCTGTTGGGTTGGCATGGATCAACACTGGGATTTGTTACTCCGTGTGATGGAGAGGTATCTCAGGGCCCACTCGGTAATACAACATGAAAACAAGCCTTGCAAGCAATGTGACTAAGTGTTAAACATGGGATCTTGTATTATGGAAATGAGTAAAGAGACTTTCCGGTAACGAGGTTGAACTAGGTATGGATATACCGACGATCGAATCTCGGGCAAGTAACATACCGAAGAACAAAGGGAACATCATACGGGGTTAACTGAATCCTTGACATAGAGGTTTGACCGATAAAGATCTTCGTAGAATATGTAGGAATCAATATGGGCATCCAGGTCCCGCTATTGGTTATTGACCGTAGAGGTGTCTCGGTCATGTCTACATAGTTCTCGAACCCGCAGGGTCTGCACACTTAAGGTTTGGCGACGTTTCGGTAGTATAGAGTTATGCATGGTGGTGATCGAAGGTTATTTGGAGTCCTGGATGAGATCCCGGACGTCACGAGGAGCTCCGTAATGGTCCGGAGGTAAAGATTGATATATAGGAAGTCCTGTTTTGGTCACCGGAAAAGTTCCGGGCTCATCGGTAGTGTGCCGGCAGTGCCGGAAGGGTACCGGGGGACCATCGGGAGGATTATTTCAACCCAAGAGGCTACATGGGCTGTGGGAGGATGAATACCAGCCCTTAGTGGGCTGGCCGAAGTCCCATAGAAGGCCCATAAGACTGGGAAGAAATCCCAAAGTGGAAAAGGTGGAAGAAGGCAAAAAGGTGGAAATAAGGAAGGAGTCCTAATCCTACTAGGAGTTGAGGAGGAGGACTCATCCTCTTCACTTAGGCCGAAGCCACGAAGCCTCCTCCTCTCCTCCTCCTATATACACTAGAGGTTTTAGGGTTTTTGCACATAGATTTTCAGCCACGTGCAACCCTCTCCTCTAGTCCGTAGTTTCTCCTCTAGACCGGTTTTAGCAGTGCTTAGGCGAAGCCCTGCTGGAATTACTCCACCACCATTGCCGCAACGCCGCCGCACTACCGGATGACTCGTTTACCTCTTTGATCCCTCTTGTTGGATCAAGAAGGAGGAGATCGTCATCAATCCGTACGTGTGCTGAACGAGGAGGTGCCGTCTGTTCGATGCTAGACCGGGAAGGATCGTGATTGGATCGCGGGACGCTCGACGAGTTGGATCGCGAAGACGTTTGACTACATCAATTGCATTTCTTAATGCTTCTCGCTTAGCGATCTACAAGGGTACGTAGATCCACTCACCCTCTCGTAGATGCTCATCACCATGGATAGATCTTGCGTGTGCGTAGGAATTTTTTTGTTTCCCATGCAACGTTCCCCAACGGTGGTACCAGACCTAGGTCTATGTGTAGATGAGATCTCGAGTAGAACACAAAGAGTTTGTGGGCATTGATGCTTAGATTGCTTCCTCCCTTGTTTGTGTTTTGGTTCAGCGGTATTGTGGGATGAAGCGGCCCAGATCAACCTTACTCATACACTTATGAGAGACCGGTTCCATCGACTGACGTGTGACTTCGTTGCACAAAAGATGGCTGTCGGGTGTATGTTTCTCCTAATTTAGTTGGATTGGATTCGACTAAGGAGATCCTTGAGAAGGTTCAAAAGAAACTTATGTATCACTATTGTGGTTTATGCGTAGGTCAGAATTGTTCTTGCTAGATACCCGTAGCAGCCATGTAAAACATGCAACAACAATTAGATGACGTCTAACTTGTTTTTGCAGGGTATGTTGTGATGTGATATGGCCAATTACATGATGAGATATATGTGATGTATGAGATGATCATGTGTTGTATAGAATATCACGACTTGCATGTCGATGAGTACGGCAACCAGCAGGAGCCATAGGGTTGTCTTTAATTATTGTATGACCTGCGTGTCAATCATTAAGCACTGTGTAATGCTTTACTTTATCGCTAAACGGTACCAATATTAGTATAAGCATGGTGGGCGCGACAAACCCAATGGTGAGACGTTGATGGAGATCAAGATGATGGAGATCATGGTGTCATGCCGGTGACGATGGAGATCATGCTAGTGCTTTCAAGATGGAGATCAAAAGCACAAGTTCATGGCCATATCATGTCACTTATGATTTGCATGTGATGTTAATCCTTTTATGCACCTTGTTTTGCTTAGGACGATGGTAGCATTATAAGGTGATCCCTCACTTAAATTTCAAGATGAATTGTGTTCTCCCTGAGTGTGCGCCATTGCGAAAGTTCGTCGTGTCGAGACACCACATGATGATCGGGTGTGATAGACTCTATGTTCACATACAACGGGTGCAAGCCAGTGTGGCACATGCAGAAAACTCGAGTTAAACTTGAAGAGCCTAGCATGTACAGACATGGCCTGGGAACACAAGAGACCAAAAGGTTGAACATGAGTCATGTAGTAGATATGATCAACATGATGATGTTCACCATTGAAACCACCTCAACTCACGTGATGATCGGACTTGAGTTGGTGAATTTGGATCATGTGTCACTCAGATGACCTGAGGGATGTCAATTTGAGTGGGATCTTTAGTAATTTTATTAACTAAACTCATTATCTTTAAAAATAGTCTAAGTAACCTTTGCATATTTATGTTGTAGATCAATGTCTCGCGCAGTAGCACCTCTGAATTTTAATGCGTTCCTAGAGAAAGCTAAGTTGAAAGATGATGGAAGTAACTTTGTGGAATGGGCCCGTAATCTGAGGATTATCCTCACAGCTTCTGAGAAATCATATGTCCTTGATGCACTGCTTGGTGACCAACCCGAAGGCATGTCATCCGAAGACGTTAAGAACGCTTGGGAGGCACGTTCTGGAGATTACTCAATAGTTCAGTGTGCAATATTGTATGGCTTAGAACCGGGACTTCAAAGACGTTTTGAACGTCATGGAGCATATGAGATGTTCCAGGAGTTGAAGTTTATCTTTTAGAAGAATGCCCAGATCGAGAGGTATGAGACCTCTGATAAGTTCTATGCTTGCAAAATGGAGGAGAATGGGTCTATCAGTGAACATATACTCAGAATGTCTGGGTATTCGACTCGTCCGGCGGAGTTGGGAATGCCCCTTCTGCCAGAGGCGATCACTGACAGAGTTCTTCAATCACTGCCACCTAGCTACAAGATATTTGTGGTGAACTATAACATGCACGGGATGAACAAGTGAGTTGACGAGCTGTTTGCGATGCTGAAAGTCACTGAGTCTGAAATCCAGAAAGAACATCAAGTGTTGATGGTCAATAAAACCACTACTTTCAAGAAGAATGGCAAGGGCAAGAAGGGTAAATCCAAGAAGGATGGCAAAGTAGTTGCTCCTCGTGTAAGGAAACCCAAGGCTGGACCCAAGCCAGAAACTGAGTGCTTTCATTGCAAGGGAACTGGTCCTTGGAAGCGGAACTGGCCCAAGTACCTGGCTGACAAGAAGGCGGCCAACAACAAACAAGCTATATATGATATACATGTTATTGATGTGTACCTCACTAGCTCTTGTTGTAGTGTCTGGGTATTTGATATCGGCTCGGTTACTCAGATTTGCAACTCAAAACAGGAACTACAGAATAGACGAAGGTCGGCAAAGGACGAAGTGACGATGCGCATGGGAAATGGTTCCAAGGTTGATGTGATTGCTATCAGCACGCTCTCTCTTCGATTACCATTGGGATTAGTGATGAACCTGAATAATTGTTATTTAGTGCCTGCGTTAAGCATGAACATTATATCTGGATCTTGTTTATTGCGTGACGGTTACTCATTTAAATCACATAATAATGGTTGTTCTATTTATATGAGTGATATCTTTTATGGTCATGCACCCAATGTGAGGGGTTTATTCATGTTGAATCTTGATAGTGATGATACACATGTTCATAACATTGATGCCACAAGATGTAGAGTTAATAATGATAGTACCACTTTCTTGTGGCACTACCGTTTGGGTCATATTGGTGTGAAACGCATGAGGAAGCTCCAGTCTGATGGACTTTTGGAGTCACTTGATTTTGAATCACTTTACACATGTGAACCATGCCTCACGGGCAAGATGACTAAAATGCCGTTCTCTGGAACAATGGAATGGGCAAGTGACTTGTTGGAAATCATACATACTGATGTGTGCAGTCCAATGAATGTTGCAGCGCGCGGTGGATATCGTTATTTTCTCACTTCACTGATGAGTTAAGTAGATATGGGTATATTTACTTAATGAAACACAAGTCTGAATCGTTTGAAAAGTTCAAGCAATTTCAGGTGAAGTTGAGAATCATCGTAACAAGAAGATCAAATTCCTACGATCTGATCGAGGAGGTGAATATATGAGTTATGAGTTTGGCAGTCACTTAAGATAGTGTAGAATTGTTTCACAGTTGACACCGCCTTGAACACCAAAGCGTAATGGTGTGTCCGAACGTCGTAATCAACCTTATTAGATATGGTGCGTTCTATGATGTCTCTTGCCGATTTGCCACTATCGTTTTGGGATTATGCATTAGAGATAGCTGCATTCACTTTAAATAGGGCACCATCGAAATCCATTGTGACGACATCATATGAACTATGGTTTGTCAAGAGGCCAAAGTTGCCGTTTCTTAAAGTTTGGGGATGTGATGCTTATGTCAAAAAGCTTCAGCCTGAAAAGCTGGAACCCAAAGCAGAGAAATGCGTCTTCATAGGATACCCAAAAGAGACAGTTGGGTATACCTTCTATCTCAGATCCGAAGGCAAAGTGTTTGTTGCTCAGAACGGAACATTTCTTGAGAAAGAGTTTCTCTCGAAAGAACTGAGTGGGAGGAAAATAGAGCTTGATGAGGTTATTGAACCTCTACTTCAACCAGAGATTCGTGCAGTGCAGAAAGATGTTTCTGTGGAGCCTACAATAGTTGAAGAGGAAGTTAATGATGATGATCATGAATCTTCGGATCAAGTTACTATTGAACCTCGTAGGTCGACAAGGGCGCTCACTACTCCTAAGTGGTACGACAACCCTATCTTGGAGGTCATGTTGTTGGACAACAATGAACCTACGAGCTATGGAGGAGTGATGATGGGCCCGGATTCCGAGAAATGGTTAGAGGCCATGAAATCCGAGATGGGATCCATGTATGAAAACAAAGTATGGACTTTGGAAGTATTAGCTGAAGGGCGAAAGGCCATTCAGAACAAATGGATCTTTAAGAAGAAGACAGACGCGAACGGTAATGTCACCGTCTATAAAGCTCGACTTGTGGCAAAGGGTTTTTCACAAGTTCAAGGAGTTGACTACGATGAGACCTTCTCACCCGTAGCGATGCTTAAGTTCGTCAGAATCATTTTAGCAATAGCTACTTATTTCGACTATGAAATTTGGCAGATGGATGTCAAAATAGCGTTCCTCGATGGTTTCCTTGAGGGAGAGTTGTATATGATGCAACCAGAAGGTTTTGTTGATCCAGAGAATGCTAACAAAGTTTGCAAACTCCAGTGATCCATTTATGGACTGGTGCAAGCATCTCGGAGTTGGAATAAGCGCTTTGATGAGGTGATCAATGCGTTTGGGTTTATACAAGTTTATGGAGAAGCTTGTATTTACAAGAAAGTGAGTGGGAGCTCTATAACGTTTCTAATATTATATGTGGATGACATATTGCTGATTGCAAACAATATAGAAATGCTGGAAAGCGTGAAGGAATATTTGAACAAGAGTTTTTCAATGAAGGACCTTGGAGAAGCTGCTTTCATATTAGGCATTAAGATCTATAGAGATAGATCGAGACGCTTGACAGCACTTTCACAAAGCACATACCTTGATAAAGTTTTGTAGAAGTTCATAATGGATCAGTCCAACAAGGGGTTCTTGCCTGTGTTACAAGGTGTGAAGTTGAGTAAGACTCAATGCCCAGTGACTGCAGAAGATAGACAGAAGATGAGTGCCATCCTCTATGCTTCAGCAATAGGCTCTATCATGTATGCAATGCTATGCACAAGACCCGATGTCAGCCTTGCCATAAGTATGGCCAGAAGGTTTCAAAGTGATCCTGGAATGGAGCACTGGACGGCGGTCAAGAATATCCTTAAGTACCTGAAAAGGACTAAGGAAATGTTTCTCGTTTATGGAGGTGATCAGGAGCTCGTCGTAAACGGTTACGTCGATGCAAGCTTTGTCACTGATCCAGATGACTCTAAGTCACAAACCGAATACATATTTATTCTCAATGGGGGAGCGGTAAACTGGTGCAGTTCCAAGCAAAGCGTGGTAGCCGATTCTACTTGCGAAGTGGAGTACATCGCAGCCTCGGAGGCGGCGAAGGAAAGTGTCTGGATGAAGCAGTTCATGACATATCGCCTAGTGCACTGAATCCAATGACTCTGTTCTATGACCACACGGGTGCCATTGCTTTGGCCAAGGAACCAAGGTTTCACAAGAGGACCAGACACATAAAGCGACGCATCAATTCCATCCGCGATTACATCGAGGAGAAGGAAATAAATATTTGCAAAGTGCACACGGATCTGAATGTTGCAGACCCGTTGACAAAACCTCTTCCAAGGGCTAAACATGATCAACAGCAGAACTGCGTGGGTGTTCGATTCATTACAATGTAAATCACATAGTGATGTGAACTAGATTATTGACTCTAGTGCAAGTGGGAGACTGTTGGAAATATGCCCTAGAGGCAATAAATAAAGTGTTTATTATTATATTTCCTTGTTCATGATAATTGTTTATTATTCATGCTATAATTTTATTGATTGGAAACACATTGCATGTGTGGATAAATAGACAACACTTTGTCCTAGTATGCCTCTAGTGAACTAGCTCGTTGATCAAACATGGTCAAGGTTTCCTAGCCATTGACATGAGATGTCATTTGATAACGGGATCACATCATTAGGAGAATGATGGGATGGACGAGACCCAAACTATGAACGTAGCATATGATCGTGTCATTTTATTGCTACATTTTTCTGCATGCCAAGTATATGTTCCTATGACCATGAGATCATGCAACTCACGGACACCGGAGGAGTGCCTTGTGTGTATCAAATGTCACAACATAACTGGGTGACTATAAAGTTACTCTACAGGTATCTTCGAGGGTGTCTGTTGGGTTGGCATGGATCAACACTGTGATTTGTTACTCCGTGTGACGGAGAGGTATCTCAAGGCCCACTTGGTAATACAACATCACAACAAGCCTTGCAAGCAATGTGACTAAGTGTTAGTCACGGGATCTTGTATTACGGAAACGAGAAAATAGACTTGCCGGTAACAAGGTTGAACTAGGTATGGAGACATCAACGATCGAATCTCAGACAAGTAAGATACCGAAGAAGAAAGGGAACATCATACGGGATTAACTGAATCCTTGACATAGAAGTTTGACCGATAAAGATCTTCATAGAATATGTAGGAATCAATATGGGCATCCAGGTCCTGCTATTGGTTATTTACCGTAGAGGTGTCTTGGTCATATCTACATAGTTCTTGAACCCGCAGGGTCTGCACACTTAAGGTTTGGTGACATTTAGGTAGTATAGAGTTATGCATGGTGGTGACCAAAGGTTGTTCGGAGTCCCGTATGAGATCCCAGACATTACGAGGGGCACCGGAATGGTCTGGAGGTAAAGATAGATATATAGAAAGTCCAGTTTTGGTCACCGGAAAAGTTCCGGGCTCATCGGTAGTGTACCGGGAGTGCCGGAACCGGGGGACCATCGGGAGGAGTATTTCGATCCAAGAGGCTACATGCGCTGTGGGAGGATGAATACCAGCCCTTAGTGGGCTGGCCGAAGTCCCACAGAAGGCCCATGCGGTCGGGAAGAAAGTCCAAAGTGGAAAAGGTGGAAAAGCTAAAAAGGTGGAAATAAGGAAGGAGTCCTAATCCTACTAGGATTGGAGGAGGAGGACTCCTCCTCTCCACTTCGGCCGAAGCCACCAAGGGCTGACGCTTGCGCCAAGCCTCCTCCTCTCCTCCTCCTATATATACTAGAGGTTTTAGGGTTTTTGCACATAGATTTTCAGCCACGTGCAACCCTCTCCTCTAGTCCGTAGTTTCTCCTCTAGATCGGTTTCAGCAGTGCTTAGGCAAAGCCCTAGTGGAATTACTCCACCACCATCGCCGCAACGCCGTCGCGTTGCTGGAGAACTCGTCTCCCTCTCCGCTCCCTCTTGCTGGATCAAGAAGGAGGAGATCGTCATCAAGCCGTACGTGTGCTGAACGCGGAGGTGTCGTCCGTTCGGTGCTAGATCAGGACAGACCGTGATTGGATCGCGGGACGCTCGGCGATTTGGATCGCGAAGAAGTTCGACTACATCAACCGTGTTTTTGAATGCTTCCCGCTTAGCGATCTACAAGGGTACGTAGATCCACTCTCCCTCTCATAGATGCTCATCACCATGGATAGATCTTGCGTGTTTGTAGGAAATTTTTTGTTTCCCATGCAACGTTCCCCAACAAAAATAACAAAAGGGCATCACAGCAAAATAACATGCACACAAATTTACTCAAATGACAAACTAATCGCACAGATATTTCCTATGGATTTTTCTACCCCAAAATCATATATAATAGGAATATGTTCAACTAGGGAAAAATGTCACAATTAATTACGCAAGTCTAAGGCATAAACCTATTAGCAAGTTATTTATGCAAATTAAATGCAAACATGAAGTTAATCATTTCTATCATGCATGAAAGTGAGAAATAATGAATCTACACAAAATTCCACACATTTTCCATACATAAAATTATAACATGTGATGCATGGTTAATTATATATCGACATTTAAAACTATGCATTTTACTGAAATTAGGAAATTTGCATGTAGCAAATAAAACACGAAACAGGCCAAAATAGGGTTTGCACAGGTTAGCTATACAACACGCGTGGGCTGGGGATAGGCTGGGTGCTCACATTGGGCCCTCGAGCCAGAGAGGAGGCAGATCGGGCCTGCGGCTAGGGAGGAGGCCACGCAGGCCGGCTGGGCCTTGCGCGTGTGTGGCCCACAGGGGCGAGCAACCGGCTGGCGTTGGATCGGGCGAGCAGGACGCTTGTCCTCCTCGCACTATGAAGAGGACCGAGGTTATGGCGGCACCAGGGATGGCCAGACGAGGTGTTGCATGAGACGACGACGAGCTTGAGGCGAGGGGCAGCCAGATCATTGCCGCAGGGCTCGATCCCGACTGGATCTGGTGTGGCAGAGCTACTCCGGCGGCTGGCCAGGGCTTAGCGGGGTTTGCGAGGTGGTGCGGTTCGGGGACGGCGAAGGCCATGGTCGCGGGGCAAGCTTCTCCAGCGAACGAGCGATGGGGACAAATGAAGGCTGTGGGAAGAAGGCCGGTAGCAGGGCGCTTGGGACTGGAGGAGCTCGGTCGCTCGGGGTGGTGGCGGGCTCGCAGTGTACGGGCGGTGGGGCTCGTCCCGGATCGGGCCCGAGGCAGTCCGTAGATGGGCTTCGCGGGCCTTGCGTGATGCGAGGAGGTGGCTAGCGACGGCTAGGTGGTGGGAGGAGGCGACGGTGCGGATTTCAAGGAAGAGGCTAGGGTTTCCTTTTTAGACGACTAGGTGTCCATTTATAGGCACAGGTGGCTACGGAGGGGTTTTAACCCGTTTTCAGATCGTTTGATCTCCATCAAATGGTCTAGAATGGTTGGGGGGTTAGGGTAGGCTTTGTGGGCTGTGTAGAGTGGGTTAGGCCAAGAAGAGAGGGAAGTTGTGCAGCCCAGCTAGTTCCGCTATATATTTAACCGCCGGGGTACCAAACGACCTCTGACCGTGACGAAATTTGGCAGGCGGTCTACCTACAATAAAACAAGACCGCACGCCAACTTTTGACCCTATCTGTGAATATTTTATACACACTGTAAAATAATATTTTTATCAATCTCACAGGCGCGTGCGTGTGTGGTTAGTCTCGTAATGGTCAGCGACATGAACAGAGAGAATCGACAACTACGAACGGATGCAAGTTGCCTAAAACGAGTGACGATGCTATGCAGATGATGTGAATGATGCAATGATGAATGCGACAACCAAACAAATCACATGACGAGAATTTAAATAAAAGGGGAATCTTTTGGAACGTCGGTCTGGGGCTATTACAGTTTGCACCGTTTTGAGCCCTCCGATCGCGATCGGACGGCTCTGATCGCGGGGATAGGTTAGGTGGGCTAGGTTGGGCTATGTAGATTGGGTGGGATGAGATGAGAGGGAGAATGGTGGCCCATGACACGAGTTTTAAAACCTAAAACGTTCGATAATTAAACTGATGACTATGCTGCTATGGTCGACCGTTCGGGTATCAAACGAACTCGGAATGCAACGAAATTTGGCAGACGGCCTACCTACAATTAAACAAGACCACACACCAACTTTCGACTCAATCCAAGCATATTTCATATGCACATTAAAAACAACATTTTATTGATGCCGCGGGCGTGTGCGTGTGTGGTTGGTCTCCAAATGTCCAGCGACGAGAACAAAGAGAACCGACAACTATGAATGGACGCAAGTTTTGGAAAACTAGTGATGATGCTATGTAGATGATGCGAATGATCCAATGATGAATGCAACAATCAAACAAAACATAGATGAGAATGGAAATAAAAGGGGAATCTTCTGGAGCATTGGTCCTGGGCTGTTACAGAATATAATACAAAAGTGGGAAACATAGATATTATGTCCATGTAAGGTCTGCAAAAATGGAACTTTCCATAACCCGTTCGATGGCAGCATCCTCCCGCACTTGCTTCATCATGGTTTTGTTGAAGGTTATACACGATGGACAAAGCATGGTGAGGAGAATGATGATGTTCATGACGACGATAATAGAACATGAACATGAAGAAGAAAACCCTTTCGATGAATTAGTAGGGCCACGAGAAGGAGGAACAAATAATGAACATGCGCCTGGAGGAGGAAATGATGAAACGCCACCCGAACATGTAGAGGACCATGCCACCCATGATATGTCATTGGCTGAAATGCTGTAGGATCCCCATGTGGAAAAACTGCTTTAGAAGAAGATGACAAGTGAGATAGAGTTGATATTAATTAGGCTCTCAAGTTGGCGCAATTGGATTTAGACACTCCACTACATGAAGGTTGCGATCCTAAGCACACCCGCTTGCATGTCACGCTCAAACCTCTAGACATCAAGGAAAAATTCAAGAGCATAGATACAAGTGTAGACGCTACATTGGAATATTTACATAAAGTTTTCCCAATGGGAATTTGTTTCCTAAGAGTGTCGATGAGGCGAAAAATATCATGTGCCCACTTTGTTTGCTGCATGTAAGATACCATGCACGCATAAATGATTGTGTCTTATCGTAATGAGCATGGCCAGAAAACAGAGTGTCCAACTTGCAAGGAACTCCGGTACAAGCCTCGAAAGAAGGATCCTTGAAAGGTTGTATGGTACCTTCTGTTGATTCCACGCCTGCAATGTTATTTCGCTGACAAGAAGGAAGCAAATAACATGACTTGGCACAAGACCAGAAATTCCAAAAATGATGGCATTCTGAGACATATTGCAGATGGTTGTCAATGGAAAGCACTCGACTGCATAGAACCAAAATTTGGAGCAGAACCTAGAAACCCCAGGATGGGTGTCAGCTGATAGACAAAATCCATTTGGTAACCAGAGTAGAACACATAGTACATGGCTCGTGTTTGTTTGGATGTACAACCTCCTGCCTTGGCTCTGCATGAAACAAAATACATACACATGGTAATGCTCATTCAAGGGCCACTCCAACCAGGCAACAATATGAACACATATCTTGAGCTATTGAAGGAGGATTTAGACATATTACGAAAGGATGAAGGGGTAAAAACGTGGGACACTAGCATTGGAAACTATTTTCCAGTGAGAGCAGCATTGCTCACGATCGTTCATTACTATCTATGTTACATATATATTTTCGTACAAGGGTGTCATGGACGTTGCAGATGTGTTAAATGTATGCATGACACATATTTTCGCCAGCTATCAAGAAAGGACAGTTGCAAAACATTGTTCATGGGTCATCGAAGGTGGCTTGACAAAGATGGGGAGTGGAGAAGTCATGGAGGTCTGTTCGACAACACGGATGAGGCCCTAGGTCCACGACATAAGAGGAGTGGAGTAGAAATCCATGAGATGTTACAAAATTGGAAATATTGCCCGAAGCGAGGAAGGAATGAAAAGAAGGCGTTTAGGAAAATTCTACTAAAAGTATGCACAAGAAAGTATGTTTTCTAGGGCTTGAAGTATTGGGAACTACTCAATTCACCGCATTCTCTTGATATGATGCATATCAAAAAATAATACCCGCAAGAGTTTGCTTGGCACACTGTTTGACATGCCAGGAAGAAGTAAAGATGGTATGAGGGAAAAACAAGACTTGAAAGATATCAGTATTAGGGAAGAGCTCCACCCCGCATCCCTTAAAACAACCAAGGAACAGCTAAGGGAAAAAACATCACAATAGCCGACGAGACAAACAAGGGCAAAACCATGTCGAAAACCAAAGAAGATTATTTCCCCCATCTTTCTTCACACTCTATGAGGATGAGCTTCGTTAACTTCTCAAGTGCCTTGAAGGCATCAAAGTTCCTTCTAGTTACTCGAGGCTCATACGCAGACATGTTGACACAAAAGCAAATGTTTAGCAACATGAAGTCCCATGATTGTCATGTGATGATGACACAATTACTTCGAATAGCTCCTATATGGATAATGGATGATCACGTCCACAACACACTTCCTTACTTCTGCAACATTTTCGACGTTCTCTCTCAAAAGTCGATCAGTGTGCGACATCTCATGCGACTACAAGAGGAGATCATCACAATAATATGTGAGCTTGAGATATTTCCCACCGTCATTCTTTGATGTGATGGTGCATCTCCTAGTTCATATTATTTCTAAGGTAAAAGACGTTGGACCGACACTCCTGCATACCATGTTCCTGTTTGAATGGAAGAATGGAACTGTGAAGGGTTACGTTCGTAACAGGGCATGTCCGGATGGAAGCATTGTACAAACCTATCTGACCGAAGAGTGCATATCATTCTGCAATAATTATATAGATGATGATCAATCTCTTGGTTTACAGACGAGGAAGCATGCCGATGGGCTCGAAGGAGTAGGTCACTCACAATTGAACCGTGATTCAAATGTGGATATACAAAACCTCCGAGATGACTTTGACAGAGCACACACAGTAGTGTTACAACAAGCAGATATAATCACTCCTTGGCAGCAGACTCACAAGGACACCTTAAAGAGAGAGCATGCAATGGCAGGGAGGCAGAGGACCGAAGCCCAAATTATTAGAGAGCACAACTCCAAATTTATAGCTTTGTTAAAATACAAATTTGGGAGAAACCATTGCCAACGGGTATTGCCAATGCAAATCTCATCTATGCATTAGTAGTAGGCCCCGCATGCATTGTCACCACCTACAAATCATATGATATCAATGGAAACACATTCTATACCAAGACAAAAAGACAAAAACTCTTATTACCACAAACCATGCGTTAGGATAATTTCCTTCATCGAGAATGAAGATAACAAATACTATAGAAGGATCGAAGAGATATGGGAACTTGGGTACACGAAGAAGATCACACGGTGCCTATATTCTGGGTGAGATGGGCAAAGAATGTCAAGAAGGAAGAATGTGGTGTCGTTACCATGTATCTGCCCGAAGCACAACCTGCTGGTTCAAAGGGTGTCAAAGGAATTACCACCAAATATGATACTTGGGTATGCACCAAGGATGTGGCACAATGCTTCTACCTAACCAACCCGGAAAGCCAGGTCGTGTTGTTGTCAGGATATTTGATAATCCCCAAGTGCAAGGAATCATCGTAGCAATTTCCAAAGGTGGAAGTGATAAGTATGGAGTGTCGAACCCACAAGGAGCCAAAGGTAAGAGAAATATTCTCTCAAGTCCTATCTACCATCGATACGACTTTACGTACACCGAATGTTTGCTTCCAACTAGAAACGAGAAATAAAACTACGTTGTGAGTATGAAGAGGATAGCTTTGCATGATATCGGAGAACCTAAATATAAATATAGGTGTTGTTATCATAATTTTACAATATATTACAAATAGCGAGTGTGGAATAAAGATGGCTCGGTGTGCGGAATTATCCTAGGCAATTGTTAACAAGATCGGAAATCATTATTGCAATTCTATATGAGGGAGAGGCATAAGCTAACATACTTTCTCTACTTGGATCATGTGCACTTATGATTGGAACTCTAGAAAGCATATGCAACTACTAAAGATCATTAAGGTAAAACCCAACCATAGCATTATGAGGTATCAAGTCCTCTTTATTCCCATACACAAACAACCTACTTACTCGGGTTTGTGCTTCTGTCACTCATGCCACCCACTATAAGGGAATCATAAGAATATTGCAACACCCTATAGCGAGCATCCCTCACGCTTGCGTGACATGGAGAGCATCATAGGACAGCACCAACAATAAAACATGCAACTCAAACCAATCATGATTATCAATCAACTAATAGGGCAGAAGTACTCTACTCAAAACATCATAGGATGGCAACACATCATTGGATCATAATATGTAGCATAAAGCACCATGTTCAAGTAGGTGATTACATCAGGGTGCGGGAGAGTGGACCTCTAAAAGGAGATGATGATGGTGATGAAGAAGGTGATGTTGATGAAGATGATCACCGCGACAATTGTTCCCCCGATGGCACTCCGGCACCACCGGGAGAGAGGGGGAGAGGATCTCCCCCTAGAGCTTCCTCCTCCATGGCCTCCCCCCTCCGTGGGGGGAGATTCTCCCTCTTTTCCTTGTCCTCCATGGTGTTGATGCCCCTCTGGGCCAATGAAGATGGCCTCCAATGATGGTGACCCCCTCCGGCGGGGTGCCGGAGAGGGCCAAGATTGGTGTTTCGTGGCTCTGGAGGTGTGCGGCGGAGGAACTCCCGATCTAGGTTATTTTTTGGAGGTTTTGGAATATTTGAGGATTTATAGAGCTGAGAGGGAGGTCAGTGGACTCCCGAGGGGCCCACAAGCCTGGTGGCCGCACCGAGGGGGGGGGGGGTGGCCGCGCCCCTGGGGCTTGTGGCCTCCTCGGCCTTCCTCTCGGGTGAATCTTCACTCCAGTATTTTTTATATTTTCCAAAATATTCTCCATAAATTTTCAGCTCGTCCCGAGAACTTTTATTTCTCCACGGTAGTTCTGCTGAAAACAACGTCAGTCCGGGTTAGTTCTAGTAAAATCATATCAGAAATCATATAGAATTATTGCAAACATGGCATGAATACTTAATAAATTATAGATACATTGGAGACGTATCAGCATCCCCAAGCTTAATTCCTGCTTGTCCTCGAGTAGCTAAATGATAAAAGAAATAATTTATGAAGTGTGAATGCTAGCAAGTGCATAAGTTTGATCAATGATAATGTGAATCACTTTTTCCAGCATCAATATATATCATATACATTAGATCATCTAATGAACTTCTCATGATCGAGTACCATGCTATTCACATGTTAAAGTATAGACCAGAAAGCTTCTTGAAAACTAACGAACCATATTCCAAGTCATCGAACAATTGCAATTCATCTTATTTTCAGGAAGGGTCTATGTAAGAGCTTTGATTTAGAAAATTCCACATACTCAAGTATCATATAGTCTTCCATGATTGCTAGTACTCAAAGCTTATTTTTAGAACAAATAGCATCCATCGAACACAGAGAAAGATAGAGGCCTAATGTTTCACCTCCCAACTTATTTATCATATAGATAATTGTCAACAATAATAATTCACGATCAAATATATTTGGATGACCATATATGCTTGGATCTTTCCCCACCACATGATGATTGCAAAGAGAAAAAGGCAAAATATAGGAAGTGGTGAAGATCACCATGACTCTTGTATATAGGTAAGTACTAGAAAATAAAAGATAGTCCCTTCGCAGAGGGAAGCATAGGTTCTCATGCGCTTTTTTTGGATGCACAAACTCTTAATGCAAAGGAACATCACGTTGTATTGCCCTTTGTGATAGCAACCTTTATTATGCAGTCCATTACTTTTATTTCCTTGTCATCACAAATTCGTACAACGCTTATTTTCCTTTACAATAAAAGATCTTACATATTTAGGAGCAATTTTTATTGCTTTTTGCACCAATCACAACTTACTTGAAGGATCTTATTGAATCCATAGGTAGGTAAAGTGGACTCTCATGACAAAACTGGTTTATGGGTGTTTGGGTGCACAAGTTGTATTTCTACTTGGTCCAGAAGTTTTGGCTAGTATGAGGTGGAATCAAGCACCACATGTTGGATGATCCATAACAATATCACTTCTATGCAAATATACTCAACCATAACTCATCACGTTGTCTTCCTTGTACAACTTCAACTATTTTTCTCAAGCTTGAAAATAATTAATGGGTAATCACAATCATAGAAGATGTCCAAGATAGTATATTTATATGTGAGATCTCTCTTCCTTCAATATTCTTTCATGAATTTTTCAAGCGACCAATGCGGTGTTTGCTAACTTTCAATAATTTTCGCCACTGATACCTATTATTTGTGAAGTCACTACTCCCTGTGGGATAAGTGTATGAAGCATTTTTAATTCTAGATTTATGATAATCAATTCATTCAACCATTTACTCATAAGACATAAGTGAAGCATGAGAGTGAATGCCAAACTACTCCAAAAAGATAGAAGTGAAGATCAATGCATAGTTAATTAGATAAATATCCATGTGAGGACTCTATCTTATTCAAAATTTCAGATCCAATGATTTTATTGAAACATCAAACAAAATAAAAATTGTACTCCAATAATAGCATGCATCATGTGAACGAATAAAAATTTAGGCTCAACATAGGCTAACCGATGATTGTTGATGAAGAGAGGTAGGATGCATAGCATCCCAAAGCTTTGACATTTAAGAGTTCTTGAAATATTTTCTTGGGGTGCCTTGGGCATCACCAAGCTCAAGCTTTTGTATCTTGTTCAATCCTCTCATATCCCGGTTTCACCTATTCTCAAAAACTTCATCCACACAAAACTCAGAAAGAACTCGTGAGATAGGTTAGTACACATCAGAACAAATCAACACTTCATGTACTTCCAAGACAAGTTGAAAAATAATTTTCTAACAATAGGTTATGTATACTATCATTTCCAAAATTTATATCTACCAATATAGGCTATGGAAACTATAGGATAAGTAGATAGCAAAACTATGACAACAATCTGTCCAAACAAAACAGTCTATAGTAATTTATTAAACCACTGTACCTATGGAACTCTAAAAATTATGAAATTTAGGACATGCTAAGGAATTAATATGAAAATACTGTGTAAAAATTTCAGAAACTTTCTACGTTGCAGTAAAATATGCAAAATTCAAACACTACAGCAAAAGTTTCTGTTTTTTAGACAACACACATAAAAATGCAATGCAAGCATCCTAAGGCAATTCTTGGAACTTTTTATTGAAAAACAAGATTATAAATAAAATCTAACAGAGAACAAGAAAAATAATATGACGCTCCAAGCAAAACTCATAATATGTGATGAATACAAATATAGCTCCAAGTAAGATATACTCACAGTGTTGAAGATAAAAGAGGGGATGCCTTCCGAGGCATCTCCAAGCTTAGACGCTTGAGTGTTCCTTTAATATTACCTTGGGGGTGCCTTGGGTATCCCCAAGATTGGGTTCTTGTCAATCTTTATTCCTCGCATATCGGTATCTCACCCAAAACTTGAAAACTTCAATCACACAAAACTTAACGGAACTTCGTGAGAAGGGTTAGTGTAATAAAGATAAATAATTCACTTAGGTACTGTCAAGACAGGATTAATATTTGTTCCCCCATGATACCTATGGTATTATATAATTCCCATAATTTGTATTACTTAATATAATCTATAGGAATACTTGAAACAAGCAAACTATGCATGCAAAATAGAATCTGTCAAAAGCCGAACATTCTGTAAATATTTGAATGATCACAATACTTCCCTGACTCTAAAAATTCTAAAACATTAAGGCATATCACATAATTTTCGTATAAATGTTGTGTAAAAATTTCAGAATTTTTTGACTCTCCAGTAAAATCATACAATTCAAGTACTGGACACAAAACTTTCTGTTTTTGCACAAAATCAAACAAGCAAGTATCCACACTATCCCAAAGGTTTTACTTGGCACTTTATTGAAACGAAAAGCACAAAACATGATTACTACAATAGCTTATTCATGTTAACATATCAAAACATAAAGTAAAAGTATTGGGTTGTCTCCTAACAAGCGCTTTTCTTTAATGCCTTTTTAGCTAGGCATGATATTACAATGATACTCTTCCAAGCCAAATTCCGATGATCATTATATTCATACTCTAAAAGATATATGTGAAGTTCATAGATTATTATTAATTAATATATATATATATATTAACCAATATCCAAACTCAAAATATATAAGTGAAGCACATGAAGCATTCTATAAAGCCATACTCAAAAGGTTTAAGTGAAGCACAAAGAGCATTCTACAAATCCATACTCAAAATATTTAAGTGAAGAACAAAGAGCATTCTACAAATACATCAAGGTCTATCTCATACTAGAAGGGAGTATAAAGGAAAATACGAACATTAAAGACACATATCATGTGAACAAATCAAAAACCAAGGTATACCGATAATTGTTGAAGAATAAATATGGGATGCCTTTCGGGGCATCCCAAAGCTTAGGTGCTTGAGTCTCCTTGAAATATTTACTTAGGGTTCCTTGGGAACCCCCAAGCTTGAAATCTTGTCTCTCCGTATTCTTCTTATATTGATACCTCCTCGATCTTCGAACACTTCATTCACACAAAACTTAACAAAACCCTTGTGAGATCCGTTAGTATAATAAAGCAAATTACTACTTTAAGTACTATTATGAACTCATTCCAAATTCATATTAGCATTATATATACTGTAGTCCCACTTCACCATGGTTCATACTCCCCGATAAAAGCCATAGATTCATCAAAATAGGAGAACAATGCATAGAAAACAGAGTCTGTTAAAAATAGGACAGTTTGTAGTAATCTGGAAACTTCGTATACTTATGTAACTCAAAAAATTCTGAAAATTTAGTGAAAAATTAAAAAAATGCATAGTAGTACTGTGTTAAAAAAATTGACGTTCCAGTAACAAATTTAAATTCACGCACTACAACCAAATTTTCTGTCTTTGCACTGCACACACCAAACAAGCAATCTAATCATCCTAAAAGTAAATTTTGGCACATTATTTTTATAATACAATGGATATATACAAGGTGATAATTATTTTAGAGAAGCTTCCATGAAAAAATCTACATTGTTTCCATGACCATGAACACAAGTGTTCAAGCTCGACCCTCACTTCTCCAATGCACAACCTTCCAATCACTTCTCTTTTTGAAAAACTTCTTCAGCAAAAGGGCCAAGTAAATCTTTTTTTATTTTTATTTTTTATTTCTTTTGTTTGTTTCACCCGCAACTGCAAAAATTAAAAAGGGAAAACAAAATCTATTTAGTGAAGAAAGCAAACAAGCATACATGAGAATATCAACCCCACACTATTGCTCCCCGACAAAGGCGCCAGAAAAGAGCTTGATAATCCCCAAGTGCAAGGAATCATCGTAGCAATTTCCGAAGGTGGAAGTGATAAGTATGGAGTGTCGAACCCACAAGGAGCTAAAGGTAAGATTAATATTCTCTCAAGTCCTATCTGCCACCGGTACGACTGTACGTACACCGAACGTTTGCTTCCAACTAGAAACGAGAAATAAAACTACGTTGTGGGTATGAAGAGGATAGCTTTGCATGATATCGGAGAACTAAAATATAAATATAGGTGCTGTTATCATAATTTTACAATGTATTACAAATAGCGAGTGTGGAATAATGATGGCTCGGTGTGCGGAATTATCCTAGGCAATTGTAAACAAGATCGAAAATCATTATTGCAATTCTATATGAGGGAGAGGCATAAGCTAACATACTTTCTCTACTTGGATCATATGCACTTATGATTGGAACTCTAGAAAGCATACGCAACTACTAAAGATCATTAAGGTAAAACCCAACCATAGCATTATAAGGTATCAAGTCCTCTTTATTCCCTTACGCAAATAATCTACTTACTCGGGTCTGTGCTTCTATCACTCACACCCACTACAAGCGAATCATAAGCATATTGCAACACCCTACAGCGAGGATCCCTCATGCTTGCGCTACACGGACCACACCATAGGACAACACCAACAATAAAACATGCAACTCAAACCAATTATGATCATCAATCAACCAATAGGACAAAAGTAATCTACTCAAAACATCATAGGATGGAATCACATCATTGGATAATAATATGTAGCATAAATCACCATGTTCAGGTAGGTGATTACAACGGGGTGCGGGAGAGTGGACCGCTAAAAGGAGATAATGATGGTGATGAATAAGGTGATGTTGATGAAGACGATCACCACAACGATGGTTCCCCCGATGGCACTCCGGCACCACCGAGAGAGAGGGGGAGAGGATCTCCCCTAGAGCTTCCTCCTCCATGGCCTACCCCCTCTATGGGGGGAAGTTATACCTCTTGTCCTTGGCCTCCATGGTGTCGATGCCCCTCCGGGACGATGAAGATGGCCTCCGATGATGGTGACCCCCTCCGGTACGGTGCCGTAGAGGGCCAAGATTGGTTTTTCGTGGCTCTAGAGGTGTGCGGCGGAGGAACTCCCAATCTAGGTTATTTTTTCGGAGGTTTTGGAATATTTGAGGATTTATAGAGCTGAGAGGGAGGTCGGTGGACTCCCGAGGGGCCCTCAAGAATGGTGGCCGCTTAGAGGGGGGGTGGCCGCGCCCCCGTGGCTTGTGGCCTCCTCGGCCATCCTCTTGGGTGAATCTTCGCTCCAATATTTTTTATATTTTCCAAAATTATTCTCCATAAATTTTCAGCTTATTCCGAGAACTTTTATTTCTGCACAAAAACACAACCACGGTAGTTCTGCTGAAAACGACGTCAGTCCGAGTTAGTTCTAGTAAAATCATATCAGAAATCATATAGAATTATTGCAAACATGGCATGAATACTTCATAAATTATAGATACGTTGGAGACGTATTAGCATCCCCAATCTTAATTCCTGCACGTGCTCGAGTAGGTAAATGATAAAAGAAATAATTTATGAAGTTTGAATCCTAGAAAGTGCATAAGTTTGATCAACGATAATGTCAATCACTTTTTCTAGCATCATCTCATAAAACTTCTCATGATCGAGTAGCAAGGTATTCACATGTTAAAGTATAGACTAGAAAGCTTCTTGAAAACTGACAAACCATATTCCTAGTCATCGAACAATTCCAATTCATCTTATTTTCAGGAAGGGTCTATGTAAGAGCTTTGAATTAGCAAATTCCACATACTCAAGTATCTATAGTCTTCCATGATTGCTAGCACTCAAAGCATATTTTTAAAACAAATAGTATCCATCAAACACAGAAAAAGATAGGGGCTTAATGTTTCACCTCCCAACTTATTTATCATATAGATAATTGTCAACAATAATAATTCATGATCAAATATATTTGATGGCCATATATACTCGGATCTTTCCCCAGCACATGATGATTGCAAAGAGAAAAAGGTGAAATATAGGAAGTGGTGAAGATCACCATGACTCTTGTATAAAGGTAAGTACTAGAAAATAAAAGATAGGCCCTTCGTAGAGGGAAGAAGAGGTTGTCATGCGCTTTTTGTTTTTGGATGCGCAAACTCTTAATGCAAAGGAACATCACGTTGTATTGCCCTTTGTGATAGCAAGCTTTATTATGCAGTCCGTCACTTTTATTTCTTTGTCATCACAAATTTGTACAACGCTTATTTTACCATAAAATAAAAGATCTTACATATTTAGGAGCAATTTTTAATGCCTTTTGTACCGATGAAAACTTCCTTGAAGGATCTTATTCAATCCATAGGTAGGTATAGTGGAATCTCATGGCAAAACTGGTTTAAGGGTGTTTGGTTCCACAAGTAGTATTTCTACTTGGTGCGGAAGTTTTGGCTAGTATGAGGTGGAAGCAATCACCACATGTTGGAGGATCCATAACAATATAACTTCTATGCAAATATACTCAACCATAACTCATCACGTTGTCTTCCTTGTACAACTTCAACTACTTTTCTCAAGCTTGAAAATAATTAATGGGTAATCACAATCATAGAAGATGTCCAAGATAGTATATTTATATGTGAAATCTCTCTTCTTTCAATATTCTTTCATAAATTGTTCAACTGACCAATGCGGTGTTTGCTAACTTTCAATAATTTTCACCACCTATACCTATTATTTGTGAAGTCACTACTCCGCATGGGATAAGTGTATGAAGAATTTTTAATTCTAGATTTATGATATTCAATTCATTCAACCATTTACTCCTAATAAGTAAGTGAAGCACGAGAGTGAATGACAAACTACTCCAAAAAGATATAAGTGAAGATCAATGCGTAGTTAATTAGATAAATATCCATGTGAGGACTCTCTCTTATTCAAAATTTCAGATCCAATGATTTTATTGAAACATCTAAGAAAATAAAAATTGTACTCCAAGAATAGCATGCATCATGTGGACGAATAAAAATTTAGGCTCAACATAGGCTAACCGATGATTGTTGATGAAGAGAGGTAGGAGGCGTAGCATCCCCAAGATTTGATATTTAAGAGTTCTTGAAATATTTGCTTGGGGTGCCTTGGCATCCCCAAGCTTAAGATTTTGTATCTTGTTCAATCCTCTCATATCCCGGTTTCACCTATTCTCAAAAACTTCATCCACACAAAACTCAGAAAGAACTCGTGAGATAGGTTAGTACCCATAAGAACAAATCAACACGTCATGTACTACCAAGACAAGTTGAAAAATAATTTTCTAACAATAAGTTATGTATACTATCATTTCCACAATTTATATCTACCAATATAGGCTATGGAAACTATAGGATAAGTAGATAGCAAAACTATGACAGCAATATGTCCAAAGAGAATAGTCTGTACTAATTTATTAAACCAGTGTACCTATGGAACTCTAAAAATTATGAAAATTTAGGAAATGCTAAGGAATTTATATGAAAATACTGTGTAAAAATTTCAGAAACCTTCTACATCCAGATAAATATGAAAAATTCAAACACTACACCAAAAGTTTCTGTTTTTTACACAACACACATAAAAATGCAATGCAGGCATCCTAAGGCTTTTCTTGGAAATTTTTATTGAAAAACAAGATTATAAATAACACCTAACAGATAACAACAACAAAAATGATGGTCCAAGCAAAAATCATATTATGTGACGAATAAAAATATAGCTCCAGGTAAGATATACCGATAGTGTTGAAGACGAAAGAGGGGATGCCTTCCGGGGCATCCTTAAGCTTAGATGGTTGACTGTTCCTTTAATATTACCTTGGGGGTGCCTTGGGTATCCCCAAGCTTGGGTTCTTTTCAATCTTTATTCCCCTCTTATCGGTATCTCACCCAAAACTTGAAAACTTCAATCACACAAAACTTAACGAAACTTCGTGAGAAGGGTTAGTGTAATAAAGATAAATCATTCACTTAGGTACTGTCAAGACAAGATTAATAATTGTTCCTACATGATACCTACTATATTATATCATTCCTATAATTTATATTGTTTAATATAAGATATAGGAATACTTGAAACAAGCAAACTATGCATGCAAAACAGAATCTATCAAAAACCGAACAGTCTGTAAAGATCTGAATGATCACCATACTTCCCCAACTCTAAAAATTCTAAAACATTATGACATATCACAGAATTTGTGTATAAATGTTGTGCAAAAATTTCAGAATATTTGAATCTCCAGTAAAATCAGACAATTCAAATAGTGGACGCAAAACTTTCTATTTTTGCACAGAATCAAACAAGCAAGTATCCACACTATCCCAAATGTTTTACTTGGCACTTTATTGAAATGAAAAGCACAAAACATGATTACTACAGTAGCTTATTCATGTTAACGTATCAAAACAGAAAGTGAAAGTCTTGGGTTGTCTCCTAACAAGCGTTTTTCTTTAATGCCTTTTTAGGTAGGCATGATATTATAATGATACTCTTCCAAGCCAAATTCCGATGATCATTATATTCATACTCTAAAAGATATATGTGAAGTTCTAGATTATTCTTAATTAATATATATTAACCAATATCCAAACTCAAAATATCTAAGTGAAGCACACGAAGCATTCTATAAAACCATCCTCAAAAGGTTTAAGTGAAGCACAAAGAGCATTCTACAAATCCATAGTCAAAATATTTAAGTGAAGAACAAAGAGCATTCTACAAATCCATCAAGGATTATCTCATACTATAAGGGAGTATAAAGTAAAATACGAACATTAAAGACACATATCATGTGAACAAAACAAAAATCGAGGTATACCAATAATTGTTGAAGAATAAATATGGGATGCCTTCCGGGGCATCCCCTAGCTTAGGTGCTTGAGTCTCCTTGAAATATTAACTTAGGGTTCCTTGGGCATCCCCAAGCTTGAAATCTTGTCTCTCCGTATGCTTCTTATATTGATACCTCCTCGATCTTCGAACACTGCATTCACATAAAACTTAAAAAATACCTCGTGAGAACCGTTAGTATAATAAAGCAAATTACTACTTTAAGTACTATTGTGAACTCATTCCAAATTCATATTAGCATTATATCTACTGTAGTCCCACTTCAGCATGGTTCATACCCCCCGATAGAAGCCATAGATTCATCAAAATAGGAGAACAATGCATAGAAAAGAGAATCTGTTAAAAACATTACAGTCTGTAGTAATCTGGAAACTTCGTATACTTATGTAACTCAAAAAATTCTGAAAATTTAGTAAAAATTAAAAATTTACATAGTAGTACTGTGTTAAAAAAAATTGACGTTCCAGGAAAAAATGTAAATTCATGCACTACAGCCAAAGTTTCTATTTTTGCACTGCACACACCAAACAAGCAATCTAATCATCCTAAAAGTAAATTTGGGCACATTATTTTTATAATACAATGGATATATACAAGGTGATAATTATTTTACAGAAGCTTCCATGAAAAATTCTACATTGTTTCCATGACCATGAACACAAGTGTTCAAGGTCGACCCTCACTTCTCCAATGCACAACCTTCCAATCACTTCTCTTTTCAAAAAACTTCTTAGGCAAACGGGGCAAGTAACTCTTTTTGTATTTTTTTCATTTTTCATTTTTTTTGTTTGTTTCACCCGCAACTGCAGAAAGTAAAAAGCGAAAACAAAATCAATTAAGTGAATAAAGCAAACAAGCATACACGAGAATATCAACCCCACGCTATTGCTCCCCGGCAACGGCGCCAGAAAAGAGCTTGATAATCCCCAAGTGCAAGGAATCATCATAGCAATTTCCAAAGGTGGAAGTGATCAGTATGGAGTGTCGAACCCACCAGGAGCTAAAGGTAAGATCAATATTCTCTCAAGTCCTATCTACGATCAGTATGACTCTACGTACACCGAACGTTTGCTTCCAACTAGAAACGAGAAATAAAACTATGTTGTGGGTATGAAGAGGATAGCTTTGCATGATATCGGAGAACTAAAATATAAATATAGGTGCTGTTATCATAATTTTACAATATATACAAAATAGCTAGTGTGGAATAATGATGGCTCGGTGTGCGGAATTATCCTAGGCAATTGTTAATAAGATCGGAAATCATTATTACAATTCTATATGAGGGAGATGTATAAGCTAACATACTTTCTCTACTTGGATCATATGCACTTATGATTGGAACTCTAGCAAGCATCCGAAACTACTAAATATCATTAACGTAAAACCCAACCATAGCATTATAAGGTATCAAGTCCTCTTTATTCCCATATGCAAACAACCTACTTACTCGGGTCTGTGCATCTGTCACTCATGCCACCCACTATAAACGAATCATAAGCATATTGCAACACCCTACAACGAGGATGCCTCACTCTTGCGCCACACGGAGAGCACCATAGGACAACACCAACAATAAACCATGCAACTTAAACCAATCATGATCATCAATCAACAAATAGGACAAAAGTAATCTACTCAAAACATCATAGGATGGCAACACATCATTGGATTATAATATGTAGCATAAAGCACCATGTTCAAGTAGGTGATTACAGTAGGGTGCAGGAGAGTGGACTGCTAAAAGGAGATGATGATGGTGATGAAGAAGGTGATATTGATGAAGACGATCACTGCGACGATGGTTCCCCCGATGGCACTCCGGCACCACCGGGAGAGAGGGGGAGAGGATCTCCCCCTAGAGCTTCCTCCTCCATGGCCTCGCCCCTTTGTGGAGGGAGGTTCTCCCTCTTGTCCTTGGCCTCCATGGTGTTGATGGCCCCTCCGGGACGAAGAAGATGGCCTCTGATGATGGTGACCCCCTCCGGTAGGGTGCCGAAGAGGGGCCAAGATTGGTTTTCCGTGGCTCTAGAGGTGTGTGGCAGAGGAACTCCTGATCTAGGTTATTTTTTCGGAGGTTTTGGAATATTTCAGGATTTATAGAGGTGAGAGGGAGCTCGGTGGACTCCCGAGGGGCCCACAAGCCTGGTGGCCGTGCCTAGGGGGTGGCCGCGCCCCTGGGCTTGTGGCCTCCTCGGCCTTCCTCTCGGGTGAATTTTCGCTCCAGTATTTTTTATATTTTCCAAAAATATTCTCTGTAAATTTCCAGCTCGTTCCGAGAACTTTTATTTTTGCACAAAAACAACACCACGGTACTTTTGCTGAAAACAGCACCAGTCCTGGTTAGTTCTAGTAAAATCATATCAGAAATCATATAGAATTATTGCAAACATGGAATGAATACTTCATAAATTATAGATACGTTGGATACGTATCAGCATCCCCAAGCTTAATTCCTGCTCATCCTCGAATAGGGAAATGATAAAAGAAATAATTTATAAAGTGTGAATGCTAGCAAGTGCATAAGTTTGATCAATGATAATGTCAATCACTTTTTCTAGCATCAATATATATCATAAACAATAGCTCATCTCATAAAACTTCTCATGATCGAGTAACAAGCTATTCACATGTCAAAGTATAGACTAGAAAGCTTCTTGAAAACTAACAAACTATATTCATAGTCATCGAACAATTGCAATTCATCTTATTACCAGGAAGGGTCTATGTAAGAGCTTTGATTTAGCAAATTCCACATACTCAACTACATATAGTCTTCCATGATTGCTAGCACTCAAAGCATATTTGTAGAATAAATAGCATCCATCGAACAAAGAAAAAGATATGGGCTTAATGTTCCGCCTCCCAACTTATTTATCATATAGATAGTTGTCAACAATAATAATTCATGATCAAATACATTTGCATGGCCATGTATGCTCGGATCTTCCCCACCACATGAGGATTGCAAAGAGAAAGAGGTAAAATATAGGAAGTGGTGAAGATCACCATGACTCAAGTATAAAGGTAAGTACTAGAAAATAAAAGATAGGCCCTTCGCAGAGAGAAGTAGAGGTTGTCATGCGCTTTTTGTTTTTGGATGCACAAACTCTTAATGCAAAGGAACGTCAAGTTTTATTGCCCTCTGTGATAGCCACCATTACTATGCAGTCCGTTGCTTTTCTTTCTTTGTCATCACAAATTCATACAATGCTTATTTTCCCTTACAATAAAAGATCTTAAATATTTTGGAGCAATTTTTATTGCTTTTTGCACTGATGACAACTTACTTGAAGGATCCTATTCAATCCATAGGTAGGTATAGTGGACTCTCATGGCAATACTGGTTTAAGGGTGTTAGGATGCACAAGTAGTATTTCTCCTTGGTGCGGAAGCTTTGGCTAGTATGAGGTGGAAGCAAGCACTACATGTTGGAGGATCCATATCAATATAACTTCTATGCAAATATACTCAACCATAACTCATCGCGTTGTCTTCCTTGTACAACTTCAACTAATTTTCTCAAGTTTGAAATAATTAATGGGTAATCACAATCATAGAAGATGTTCAAGATAGTATATTTATATGTTAAATCTCTCTTCCTTCAATATTCTTTCATGAATTGTTCAAGTGACCAATGAGGTGTTTGCTAACTTTCAAAAAATTTCACCACCTATACCTATTATTTGTGAAGTCACTACTCCCCATGGGATAAGTATATGAAGAATTTTGAATTCCATATTTATGATATTCAATTCATTCAACCATTTACTCACAAGATGTAAGTGAAGCACGAGAGTGAATGATAAACTACTCCTAAAAAATAGAAGTGAAGACCAATGCGTAGTTAATTAGATAAATATCCATGTGAGAACTCTCTCTTATTCAAAATTTCATATCCAATGATTTTATTGAAACATTAAATAAAATAAAAAATTTACTCCAAGAATAGCATGCATCATGTGAACGAATACAAATTTAGGGTCAACATAGGCTAGTCGATGATTATTGACGAAGAGAGGTAGGATGCGTAGCATCCCCAAGCTTTGATATTTCAGAGTTCTTGAAATATTTGCTTGGGGTGCCTTGGGAATCCCCAAGCTTATGCTTTTGTATGTTGTTCAATCCTCTCATATCCCGGTTTCACCCATTCTCAAACTTCATCCACACAAAACTCAAAAAGAACTCGTGAGATAGGTTAGTACACATAAGAACAAATCAACACTTCATGTACTGACAAGACAAGTTGCAAAATAATTTTCTAACAATAGGTTATGTATACTATCATTTCCACAATTTATATCTACCAATATAGGCTATGGAAACTATAGGATAAGTAGATAGCAAAACTATGACAGCAATCTGTCCAAAGAGAACAGTCTGTTGTAATTTATTAAACCAATGTACCTATGGAACTCTAAAAATTACTCAAATTTAGTACATGCAAAGGAATTTATGTGAAAATACTGTGTAAAAATTTCAGAAACTTTCTACGTTCCAGAAAAATATGCAAAATTCAAACACTACAGCAAAAGTTTCTATTTTTTACACAACACACATAAAAATGCAATGCAAGCATCCTAAGGCAATTCTTGGATTTTTTTATTGAAAAACAAGATTATAAATAACACCTAAAAGAGAAAAAAATAAAATAAAATTATGCTCCAAGAAAAACTCATATTATGTGACGAATAAAAATATAGCTCGAAGTAAGATATACCGATAGTGTTGAAGACGAAAGAGGGGATGCCTTCTCGGGCATCCCGAAGCTTAGACGCTTCAGTGTTCCTTTAATATTACCTTGGGGTGCCTTGGGTATCCCCAATCATTATTCCCCTCATATCGGTATCTCTCCCAAAACTTGAAAACTTCAATCACACAAAACTTAACGGAACTTCGTGAGAAGGGTTAGTGTAATAAAGATAAATCATTCATTTAGGTACTGTCAAGACAAGATTCATAATTGTTCCCCCATGACACATACTGTATTATATCATTACCCTAATTTGTATGACTTAATATAACCTATAGGAATACTTGAAACAAGCAAACTACGCATGCAAAACAGAATCTGTCAAAAATAGAACAACCTGTAAAGATCTGAATGATCATCATACTTCCCTGACTCTACAAACTCTGAAAAAGTTGGACATATCACAGAATTTTCATAGAAATGTTGTGTAGAAATTTCATAATTCTTTGACTCTCCAGTAAAATCAGACAATTCAAATACTGGACGCAAAACTTTCTGTTTTTGCACAAAATCAAACAAGCAAGTATCCACACTATCCCAAAGGTTTTATTTGGCACTTTATTGAAATGAAAAGCACAAAACATGATTAATACAGTAGCTTAATCGTGTTAACACATCAAAACATAAAGTAAAAGTATTGGGTTGTCTCCTAACAAGCGCTTTTCTTTAATGCCTTTTTTAGCTAGGTATGATATTACAATGATACTCTTCCAAGCCAAATTCCGATGATCATTATATTCATACTCTAAAATATATAAGTGAAGTTCATAGATTATTCTTATTTAATATATATTAACCAATATCAAAACTCAAAATATATAAGTGAAGCACACGAAGCATTCTATAAAGCCATACTCAAAAGGTTTAAGTGAAGTACATAGAGCATTCCACAAATCCATACTCAAAATATTTAAGTGAAGAACAAAGAGCACAAATCCATCAAGTACTATATAATACTAGAAGGGAGTAGAAAGGAAAAGACGAACATTAAAGACACATATCATGTGAACAAAACAAAAACCAAGGTATATCGATAATTGTTGAAGAATAAATATGGGATGCCTTCTGGGGCATCCCCAAGCTTAGGTGCTTGAGTCTCCTTGAAATATTTACTTGGGGTGCCTTGGGCATCCCCAAGCTTGAACTCTTGCCTCTCCGTATTCTTCTTATATCGATACCTCCTCGATCTTTGAACACTTCATTCACACAAAACTTAACAAAACCCTCGCGAGATCCATTAGTATAATAAAGCAAATTACTAATTTAAGTACTGTTGTGAACTCATTCCAAATTCATATTAGCATTATATTTACTGTAGTCCCACTTCACCATGGCTCATAACCCCCGATACAAGCCATATATTCTTCAAAATAGGGGAACAATGCATAGAAAAACAGAATCTGGTAAAAACAGGACAGTCTGTAGTAATCTGGAAACTTCGTATATTTATGTAACTGAAACAATTCTAGAAATTTAGGAAAAGTTAAAAAAGTTTCATACTAGTATTGTTTTAAAGTTTTAGAAAGTTTTGACACTCTAGTAAAAAATGTAAATTCACGCACTACAGCCAAAGTTTCTGTTTTTGCACTGCACACACCAAACAAGCAATCTAATCATCCTAAATGTAAATTTTGGCACATTATTTTTATAATAAAATGGATATATACAAGGTGATAATTATTTTACAAAAGCTTCCATGAAAAATTATACATTGTTTCCATGACCATGAACACAAGTGTTCAACGTCGACCCCTCACTTCTCCAATGCACAACCTTCCAATCACTTCTCTTTTTGAAAAACTTCTTAGGCAAAAGGGGCAAGTAACTCTTTTTGTATTTTCATTTTTTTAATTTTTTTGTTTGTTTCACCTGCAACTGCAGAAAGTAAAAAAAGAAAAACAAAATCTATTTAGTGAAGAAAGCAAACAAGCATACACGGGAATATCAACCCCACGCTATTGCTCCCTGGCAACGGCGCCAGAAAAGAGCTTGAGAATCCCCAAGTGCAAGGAATCATCGTAGAAATTTACAAAGGTGGAAGTGATAAGTATGGAGTGTCGAACCCACAAGGAGCTAAAGGTAAGATCGATATTCTCTCAAGTCCTATCTGCCACCGATACGACTCTACGTACACCAAACGTTTGCTTCCAACTTGAAACGAGAAATAAAACTACGTTGTGGGTATGAATAGGATAGCTTTGCATGATATCGGAGAACTAAACTATAAATATAGGTGCTGTTATCATAATTTTACAATATATTACAAATAGCGAGTGTGGAATAATAATGGCTCGGTGTGCGGAATTATCCTAGGCAATTGTTAACAAGATGGGAAATCATTATTGCAATTCTATATGAGGGAGAAGCATAAGCTAACATACTTTCTCTACTTGGATCATATGCGTTTATGATTGGAACTCTAGCAAGCATCCGCAACTACTAAAGATCATTAATGTAAAACCCAACCATAGCATTATAAGTATCAAGTCCTCTTTATTCCCATATGCAAACAACCTACTTACTCAGGTCTGTGCTTCTGTCACTCACGCCACCCACTATAAGCGAATCATAAGCATATTGCAACACCCTACAATGAGGATCCCTCACGCTTGCACGACACGAAGAGCACCATAGGACAACACCAGTAATAAAACATGCAACTCAAACCAATCATGCTCATCAATCAACCAATAGGACAAAAGTAATCTACTCAAAACATCATAGGATGGCAACACATCATTGGATCATAATATGTAGCATAAAGCACCATGTTCAAGTAGGTGATTACAACAGGGTGCAGGAGAGTGGACCGCTAAAAGGAGATGAGGATGGTGATGAAGAAGGTGATGTTGATGGAGACGATCACCGCGGCGATGGTTCCCCCGATGGTACTCCGGCACCACCGGGAGAGAGGGGGAGAGGACCTCCCCCTAGTGCTTCCTCCTCCATGGCCTCCCCCCTCTGTGGGGGGAGGTTCTCCCTCTTGTCCTTGGCCTCCATGGTGTTGATGGCCCCTCTGAGACGATGAAGATGGCCTCTGGTGATTGTGACCCCCTCCGGTAGGGTGCCGAAGAGGGCCAAGATTGGTTTTTCATGGCTCTGGAGGTGTGCGGCGGCGGAACTCCCGATCTAGGTTATTTTTTCGAAGGTTTTGGTATATTTTAGGATTTATAGAGCCGAGAGGGAGGTCGGTGGACTCCCGAGTGACCCACAAGCCTGGTGGTCGTGCCCGGGGGTGGCCACGCCCCTGGGGCTTGTGGCCTCCTCGGCCTTCCTCCCGGGTGACTCTTCGCTCCAGTATATTTTATATTTTCCAAAAAATTTATCCGCAAATTTTCAGCTCGTTCCGAGAACTTTTATTTCTACACAAAAACAACACCACGGTAGTTCTGCTGAAAACAGCGTCAGTCCAAGTTAGTTCTAGTAAAATCATATCAAAAATCATAGAATTATTGCAAACATGGCATGAATACTTCATAAATTACAGATACATTGGAGACGTATCAATATCCAAGAGACACATCATTGGGATGGACGGAGTGTCCAACAAGGATGACTATGATCAGTTTGGCGTGGACCCAAAAGAAGAGGAGAACTATGATGATGATGAAAATTACACCACCAGAAGGAGAAGAACTAGCTCGTCTGAAACATGACGCCCCTTCTTACGAAAGAGTCATAATGCGGGTTGGAAGTATTCAAGCAAGATTAGAAAGACCCAAAGAATCCTTGAGAGGATTGTCAAACGACATTGTACCACTTGATTTGTGTACTTCATTATCCGTGTACTACTTGTGTACTTTTCATTGTGTAATACTTCAGACATTTATTTGTATACTTTATTTGTGTGCACCTCCTAAATTAAATAATTATATACTTTGATCCACACTTCTTATGTAATATGCTTTTTGACATGCCATCTGTCAATTAGAGCAGCCCTAACACAACACCAATTATTGCTGGCGTTGGCCATGTCATTGGTCCAACACTAACAACCAAGTGGTACTTGAGATACATTACTGTAACACCGCTAGTGTCATGCTAGAGTGACCTCACATTAATCGTGCCATGTCATCAAGTTTAACTTATCCAAATTTCCACTTGATAGAAATCAAAGCCAATTTCAAATTTGAAATAAAGTCAAATAAATTATTTCTTCAAATAGTAAAACAAAATTGTCGGTTGGGTTGAAAATATTATGTACATAATTTTCATTTAGGACTCAACATCTTTTGAATAATTAAAATGCCCTTAACCTCTTTATACAAAGCCATCAACATTAAGTTGAGCCATTTTAATATAAGCAAATGTTTACGTATTTCCAAAACGCTTGAAACTTTGTGTGCTAGCTTAGTATATTGCCTACTATTTATGTGACAAATTTCATGTTCAACAAAATTCATTTGGTAATAAAATTAATTGCAAAATAGTAGGTAACTAAATAATAAAAAAAGATAAAACAAAATCCTCATTGTGCCCTCTAGCCCACTTGCTACAGAGTTGGCCTAGCCCAAACTGGGTCTTCTCCCACCTCGCTACAGGAGGCAGGGGAGGCCTTGCCAGACGTCCCATGTCCATGGCCGCGCCTGGCCACGTGCGGGCCATCCCCGGATCCCCTAGAGTATAAGGCCGACCCCATGCCCTCCCATCGAACCCTAGCCCCATACCACTTCCTTGGCGCCGTTTCCCTCTCTCTTCCTCGATCTAAATCGCGCCCGAAGCTACAAACACCATGGCCATCACCGTCGTCACGGCCAACGGTCTCCCCGCCCCCTGAAAATATGTCCAGAAGAACCATAGCGGTCAACTCCGTCCATCCCGAGCAATGAATCAATCCAGGACGCCCCGCACACTCGCCATCGAGATCTTCTTCCTCGCGTACATCACCGGTGTCCGTCGTCATTTGCCGTTGCTCCGGTCCATCCCTGGCTTCCCCGACCACGCCTCCGAGTTCTATGTGAGCCCCTCCTTCGAATCCTCGATTTCCCCGCCTTGATCTGTTGCTGTTGAGGCCTTCCCCACACTCGACCGCCATGCCCGGAGCTCTGCTCCCGCTCGCGCTCGTCGCACGTAACGCCTGGCAACCTATCCACCCCGATCCACTCCCAGCTTGACCGATCGCGGCCCCCACGCGCGTCTGCCTGCGCATGTCGCGTCATCGTCGTCCCGTTGTTGAGCGTCACCGTCGTCGTTGCTCGGTCGTCGTTGTAGCCGTCGGTCTGGCCACCCCTACTCGCACCTGCGTGTGCCTGTTACCGCTCGCTCGTGCCCATCAGCCGTTGTCGCTACCGCGCTCATGCGCTGCCCGCTGCTACGTGCGGCTGATCGTTCCGTGCTGTTGCCTGCTGTGTACTGTCGCTGTTGGTTGCCGAGCTGCTGCCGGATGAGGATCCTCTAACGTATGTCACCCTACCTTTCTGCCACTGACATGTAGGGCCGTGGGGACACTGGTCCATACGTAAGTGAGCCAACTGCATGGAGCACACGGCAGAGGAGGCGGTTTCACTGCTGCTGCCGCCACTGCTTTTCTACGTAGCTTCTACTTCTAGCCGCTCCTTTGCCACCACACTAGCTGCTACTCGCTGCTAGCTGCTATTTAACCGCTGCTGCTCTTAGTCGCTGCCACTACTGGCCATGGCCACCATGCACTGCACCGTGCGTGCAAGCACATCCGTGCCCATCCGGCCTGTTTAGTTTAGGTTAGTGCTAATTAGGACCAGCCTAATGTGACTATGACTAAGGGGTCCGGTGTGTTTAATATAAAATAGACAGTAAGTCGGATGAAAATAATTTATATATGAAAAAGGATAAAAAAAATATAACAAATCCGAATATATTATCCATTCATCTGTCATATGTCCCTAACATGATGAACATGGAATTTTTGCATCGGGATCATCTAACCGAGAAATACCTGGAGCTGGGAAAATATCGTCGAGAACAGTGTTGATCCGGTGATCGACTACTTCACCGTCGAGAATCCATATCTATCTGCAGAGCAACCAGGCAAGCAACCCTCCCGATCATTATGATATCGCATATTTCTTTCCTTCTCATGCTTGCATTAGATTTTACTATTGTTGTAGATGGCTCCTATTCGGATGCATAACATATTTTTGTTAAACTGCGGTTGTACCTTACTGCATATTAAATGCTTAGTATAGGTTGATTAGTGATCCCTAGTGACCCCACTTTGTTCTTGTTACCCCTGCTTCATCATTGACGACTCAAGCGAAGTCCATCACATTAACCTCACACCCCCTAGTTGTACGACTCCCTAGAGGTACCATTGAGTACCGAGGGTAACACCTCGTACCATACTCATGATGCTAGCTCTGTAGTGTAGCTAGTTGGTCGTGGATCTCAGAGGGTGATTTCTCCTTTGCCACTCCTGACAAAGACTCTATCATGAAGCTCCTCAAGCGTGAACCATCAAGGTTGATTCCTCTCTAGCACTTTGACGCTTACAATGGGTGGGATCCATCAAGGTTGATCCCTCGAGTTCCCCCTTGATGTTATGGACACACGATTACATTAACTTTACTACTGAAAATTGTTGAGGTATGGATGACCTGGAGGGTGTTGGTGTAATAATGACGAGGCGTGGCCGGGCATCCTTGGACCTTGCCACAAGTCCTCCAGATGGGGTGACGGGACCACATATCGTGGATCATTGATGGTCACTACAACTAACAAAACATTAATGGGTTTGGATATGTTATCTAAGAAGGCCTCTGGCCTATTTCGCACTAACAAACACGCGGGATTAAATATGGGCACTCTACGTCGTACATTCCTCCAAAAGTTCTTCACATGTCACATCTAAGCGGCACGCGCCCGGGTGGCCCACGTAAGCACCATATTTGTATTAAGAGGTGTTAGGACTGACACCACCTGTTTATTATTTCAGGAGCTTAGCATGAACAAATTCAAACTAATCTGGGGGCTAATGTCGGGGATATACCTCGCGGTATAACCCGGCCTGGTGACTCATAGGAGACCCGAAAAGGACATGACATTTTATTAATGACCCGACAGGCGGATCACAGGACGACTAGGCCCAAGACCCGGTGTGTAAGCCGGTGCCAGGCGGCTCACAAGAGAAGGCTCAAAGAGAGAAAGTCTCCCTGCCGAAGGTTACAAGACCCGGAATAGGATTCTAGAGAGACTAATCCTAATCCTACTCCTAGTAGGACTCTATTTGTAAACCTACCCTCTCCTCCTATATAAGGAGGGGTAGAACACCCCTAGATGGAGGAGTTCACAAGTCCACAAGTTTAGACAGACAAGAGATTAGAGATAGACAGATTAGAGGCTCTCGTGATTAGAGGTAGCAAACGACACCCCTGTAACCGAGAGATCTTCTTCATCATCAATAACAGACAAGCAAGACGTAGGCTTTTACCTCCATCGGAGGGGCCGAACCTGGGTAAAACACCGTGTCTCTCGATTCCGATCAACCCCTTCAAGCCGCCACGTAGTTGCGTCTTTGCCCCGAACCTAAGTCCGTTCACCTAGACATCTGCCATGACAAATCCATGACAGTTGGCGCCCACCGTGGGGCCGCATACAATGGTGTTGTGTTCTTGGAGGGATCTATTCAGGGATCGAAAAGCTCGCGACGTGCCGGATGAAAAAGAGCCGGCGCGATCACATCGTCAACAAACAGTCAGAATAGGATATACAAGATTTAAGATCAAGGAGCAAATTAGGGTTAAGTCTATTCTACCGCTGCCGTCCCGAAAATAGATATTCTCAGCTTCGATAAAAAAATTCAAGCTGTAACCAGCCGCTAAGAATTTCTGTTGCGAAAGATTGGAAATTCATCAACAGTGGAGGAAGTTGTTTTCACCTGCGTAGAGTATTAACAGTCTGATCAATAGAAGGTTTGAGCATGCCGGAATAAAGGAGCCAGCAACATCGTCGTATTTCAGGCTGTTCAAGTCAGAATCGGTGTAGGAGGGCCACTTCTGCTACCATCAGTTTGAATCGGACAAGGCTGCCAGCAGGTTTTCACGTGCAACAACAGATGAGAAAAGATTGGTGGTAATTCAAGTAGCTACTGTGTTGCATTGTCCTCCCGTGAGAAGAAGAGGGACACTTCACGTGGAGGAGCAACGTGCACTAAAAAAAAGGGGAGGGTGGAGAGCAGTACGCCACGACCCGGGCCCGAAGGTTGGACGTGGACACGGACTCGGGCTTCGCTGGCCTCCTCGCGTCTCCGAGCCGCCGCTTGCCACCTCTGCCTTGCCCCGCTATGCCGCTGTGGCTCACCCCCACCTCAATCGCTCGCCAAGCCGGCGCTCTGTAACGCCTCGCCGTGTCTCCAGGCGACCGACACCCTGTGCTGCATCAGCCGCCTCACCACTGAGCGCTGACCTCGCCGTTGTGCTCCCGCTTGGCCACCAGACGATTTTGTCTCTCTCACACACACACACTCATGGCCTAGGGCCCGTTCACCTCGCCCTACTGGAATTCGCACCCCTGCACGCCGGTTCTACCGCCGCGGGTCCACGTGCAACCGAGCCGCCATCGCCGCCTTGAGACGCCGCCATGCTGGCCTCATCGTTGCGGCCTGGTATTGCAAGCTACTGCTGCTCGTCACCCTGGGCCGTTGTGCCTCCGAGCCGGCACTATTCCGCAAGCCGCCTCTGGCAGGCTGCCATCTGTGCCGCCCCTGTCCGCTGGTGCCCTGCTGCGCCGCGAGTCGCTGCTAGGTGCCTCACTGTGCCGTGAGCCGCCTTGCACTATGACGCCGCCCCCGCAGCTCCGCGTTGCTGAATCCCGCGTGCCCATCCGGCTCGCCGCCCCCGTGCTGTTGCCGGCTCCACCCCATCGCGAGTCTCCGTTGCGGCCGCACCACACCTCCACCGCGAGGCGACTCACCGCTCCCCTTCGCCTCTACTATGGTAGTACGGGAGGGAGAGGATAAGGCAAAAGAGAGGTGGATGCTGGTTGGATATAAAAAAACTATTACATTGGAAGTACACCTACGAGTCGTACGACTACGTCTAGTACTATCCAGCAGCAGTATCCACATTCATCCGATAAAAACCCAGGTGATATTCATCCTATTTATTTTTCACTATATATTATTCATCCGAGGACAATTACTCCGTCTCTTGTAATATTTGTATCTAGGACAATTGTTCGTGTGGCATGATACCACGGAGTTAGAGCGCACACCAACATGTTGTATTGCTCGATGGGCGCGCGTGAGTCACGGTCCTCGCATACAAGTCTACATCAACTCGCTGGTACCGCACGCGATCACTCGCCGGCATGAGCCACCCAATGGATGCCGCTAGCCACCGCATCCGCAGTATGATTTTCAACATACAATGCCGTGGCTGTCTCTCGCCCCCGCTTTGGCTTACAACACCGTGGCCGTCTCTCGCTATCGCGCCAGCTTACAATTCCGTGGCCGTCTCTCGCCACCGCGCCAGCTTACAACGCCGTGCCCGTCTCTCGCCACCGCGCCGTCTTACAACGCCGTGGCCGTCTCTCGCCACTGCACCGGCTTACAACGTCGTGGCCGTCTCTCGCCACCGCTCCAGCTTACAACGCCGTGGCCGTCTCTCACCATCCGCGTTGGCTTACAACGCCATGGCGTCTTTGACAACAACACTGGCTTGCAATGCCGCGGGTGTTTGCTTCGTCTACATCAACCCAACAGTGGCCGCATACAACAGTACAAGTCGCCCAACTGACGGTTCGGAATCGCTGCCCCGCGGTCCAATCAACATTGACATATCAAATGCAGTGCTCGCCAGTATGAGCCGCCCGACGAACAGGCGCACAAGTCGCCGCCACTACAGTTTGGTTCACTTCAACAACGAGCCGGAATGAACCCTCGATCGAATCATTGAAACAAATCATGCGGGATCATCTATAACCCGCCGCGGCCAAACCTCAACTTTCAGTGGAGATTTTCAAGCCGCCTCTTCGTGTCCACTTAAGACTCAGGGGCTACAGACATGGCAAGACACATGTGGTCATTTTCAACGAGAACCCCGGGTCATGGCAAAGTTAACCCGATCCTGGGGGCTACTACATTTTTGGTGGAAGATTAAAAGTTGCCCAAGAGGACGAACCGCCGTGATGCACCATTCAAACATGGGTGCCTAGATTTATTGGATCATCATAAGCCACTTAGAGCTTATGCCGTTTCTTCATACAAGATGGCGGCTTACGAGATGGCGACTTACAAGAAGAGTTCATAAACATTCCAATTGATATATCAACTACGACTGCTGAGGGCGGCTTCTTACCTTCGGGTATCGCTTCTAATGCCTTATCATCCGGCTTTATGCCGAATCTCCGGCTAACACGATTAGTAGCGGCGGAGGGCGGCTTCTTACCTTCGGGTATCGCTTCTAATGCCTTATCGGCTGACTTTATGACAAATCTCTGGCTAACACGATTAGCCGCGGTGAAGGGCGGCTTCTTACCTCCGGGTATCGCTTCTAACGCCTTATCGGCCGGCTTTATGCCAAATCTCTGGCTAACACGATTAGCCACGGCGAAGGGCGGCTTCTTACCTTCGGGTATCGCTTCTAATGCCTTACGGCCGGCATTTACGCCAAATTGCTGAAGGGGGCTTCTTACCGACGGGTATCGCTTCTAACACCCTATCGGCCGACTTTATGCCAAATTTCCGGCTAACAGGATTAGCTACAGTTGTAGGGGGTTCTTACCGACGGGTATCTAACACCCTAACAACCGGCGGAGGGCGGCTTCTTACCTCCGGGTATCGCTTCTAATGCCTTATCGGCTAGGCTTTATGCCATCTCCGGCTAAAACGATTAGCCATGGTTGTCAAAGGGGGCTTCTCACCTCCGGTTGTAGCTTATCTAACCCTAACAACCGGCGTTCACGCCAAAAATGTTGACAAGTCAAACATTGCATCATACTTTGCATCATACATTGCATTATATTCACATGACATGTCATGACCGGTTTATCCAGCCGCGTCAGAGCAAGATTATGAAAGAAGGAGAAATGTTATAACATCTCCGGGTTATGCTTTTTCAAGACTCCCTTACAACAATGCAGAATATATTCTGTCTTGTTTATTTTTGCAGGTTTTATCTCTTAAAGATGAGCCACCATTAAGTACTCCACAAGAGCAAATGGATCTTTAATAACCAAACCTTGCTGGATCTTCATGGTTTATCATAACCAGTATTGAATGATTGGTTTTTTTTCAAAGCCGGCTCGGAGAATTCATTATTTTTCAAGAGCCACCCTATCAGATATAATGCCGTGTCATCTAATTAACCAGTTCTCAAATTTCTTCAATTGTGCTTTGTGGTAATCTACAACACTCATGGATTCCTCCAATATACATTTGCCGGGTTACATCACAACCACGAGCAGGGATTTCATGTCAAAGACGAAGGAATTATTCCAGGATATTCATGCCGGGTTATATTACAACCATGGTCAAAGATTCATTCAACAAGTTGTGGTGACTCATATTATTCTCACATAGTCCCGAGTCGCCGTAGGCAGACAACCCGGCACTTGGGGGCTACGGTATTCAAAGCCAAACTTTTACCAATTATGCAAGTTCCCTGTCGCTGCAAGCACGCACTACGACACTTGGGGGCTAATGCAAAGCCGATTTTTAAATCAATATTATCAGCAAGACCATATTATCACAAGGAGATGAGCCGGTCTTTCTATATTTTTCCCAGTTAGTAATTCTTACTGACCCGGTACTTGGGGGCTACACCGCCCAGATCAAATTTCTAAAAGTCCCAAGTCGCCACAGGCATGCAACCCGGCACTTGGGGGCTACAGTATTCAGCTGTTCAAACAGATTAAGAGATTCAAATTGAAGACCCGGCCCATCACATGATGATGAGCCGACCCTTGGGGGCTACACCTGCTGAAGTTTCATAAAGTATAAGACAATTATAAGTCCCAGGTTGCTGCAGGCAGGACAACCTGACACTTGGGGGCTACATAGTCCAAAATATTATTACAAAGCACCAAGTTATCATGGATAATCTCGGAGCTTGGGGGACTACAGGTAATATGCAGATATCAAAAATTTAAGGAGAATTTTCAAGATGTTAATTATGGAGTTCAGTTGTTAGACCCGGCGTCACCAACAGTAATGACCCAGCATCATCAATGATTATGACCCAGCGGAGATGACCCGACATCATCAATGGTTATGACCTAGCGGAGATGACCCAGCATCATCAATGATTATGACCCGATGGAAATGACCCGCCAAGAGTATTGGAAGCCGACACAATGGCATATGGGTGTTCTATTCTAAATATTTTTCAAAGGACATTGACAAGCAAGATGATTATCAAAGACGACTATTTCATATGCAGAAAAGACCCGGATTTCTGAGGAGCCACTTCATAAGCCGGCCAAAGGAGCAAGCCGACCAGTTAACATATTTATTATTCTTATTTCAGGAGCTTAGCATGAACAAATTCAAACTAATCTGGGGGCTAATGTCGGGGATATACCCCGCGGTATGAATCGGCCTGGTGACTCACAGGAGACCCGGAAAGGACATGACATTTTATTAATGACCCGGCAGGCGGATCACAGGACGACCAGGCCCAAGACCCGGCGTGTAAGCCGGCGCCAGGCGGCTCACAAGAGAAGGCTCAAAGAGAGAAAGACTCCCTACCGAAGGTTACAAGACCCGGAATAGGATTCTAGAGAGACTAGTCCTACTCCTACTCCTAGTAGGACTCTATTTGTAAACCTACCCTCTCCTCCTATATAAGGAGGGGTAGAGCACCCCTAGAGGGAGGAGTTCACAAGTCCACAAGTTTAGACAGGCACAAGAGTTTAGAGATAGACATATTAGAGGCTCTCATGATTAGAGGTAGCAAACGACACCCCTGTAACCGAGAGATCTTCATCATCATCAATACCAGACAAGCAGGACATATGCTTTTACCTCCATCGAAGGGGCCGAACCTGGGTAAAACTCCGTGTCTCTCGATTCTGATCAACCCCTTCAAGCCGCCATGTAGTTGCGTCTTTGCCCCGAACCTAAGTCCATTCACCCGGACATCTGCCATGACAAATCCACGACACCACCCGTCCTCACAATGCGCATGATTGTGAAGGGAGATTGGCCCATGACCCTTCGCAATTAGGATGAAAACCGGCGTGTGACCTCCCTTTTGAGTGATACGTCTCACATGTATCTATATTTTTTGATTGTTCAATGCTATTATATTATCTTTTTTGGATGTTTTATATGCATTAATATGCTATTTTATATTATTTTTGGGACTAACCTATTGATCTAGAGCCTAGTGCCAGTTTCTGTTTTTTCCTTGTTTTTGAGTTTCACAGATAAGGAATATTAAACGGAGTCCAAACCGAATAAAACCATCAGAATATTTTTTTCTAGAACGAAAGGAAACTACGAGACTTGAGAACCAAGGCAGAGGAGCCACCATGGGGTCGCAAGCCCTAGGGGCGCGGCCCGGGGAGTAGGTCGCGCCGGGCAGGCTTGTGGGCCCACGGGAGCTCCCCTAATCCTACTCTTCAGCCTATAATTTTCCAAATATTCCATCATTATCAGAATGAGCCACGAAAACACTTTTCCACCGCCAGAAGCCTCCGTTCTCGAGAGATCCAATCTTGGAGCCTTTTCTGGTAATCTGCCGGAGGGGGATTCGATCACGGAGGGCATCTACATCAACTCCATTGCCCCTCCGATGATGCGTGAGTAGTTCAAAATAGACCTGTGGGTCTATAGCTAGTAGCTAGATGTCTTGTTCTCTCTCTTTGCTTCTCAATACCATGTTCTTCATGATCTTCATGTAGATCTACCGATGTAATACTCTTTTGCAGTGTGTTTGTCGAGATCCGATGAATTGTGGGTTTATATTCAGATTATCCATGAATATTGTTTGAGTCTTTCCCGAATTCTTATATGCATGATTTCATATCTTTGCAAGTCTCTTCGAGTTATTGGTTTGGTTTGGCCAACTAGATTGGTAATTCTTGCAATGGTAGAAGTGCTTAGTTTTGGGTTCAATCTTGCGGTGTCCTCACCCAGTGACAAAGTAGGGGTAGCAAGGCACGTATTGTATTGTTTCCATCAAGGGTAAAAAGATGGGCTTTTCATAATATTGCTTGAGTTTATCCCTGTAATTCATGTCATCTTAGTTAATGCGTTACTTTGTTCTACATGAACTTAATACTCTAGATGCAGGCAGGAGTCGGTCGATGTGTGGAGTAATAGTAGTAGATGCAGAATCGTTTCGGTCTACTTGTCACGGACGTGATGCCTATATGCATAATCATTGCCTTGGATATCTTCATAATTATTTGCTTTACTATCAATTGCTCGACAGTAATTTGTTCACCCACCATAATACTTGCCATCATGAGAAAAGCCATCTAGAGAAACCTATGGCCCCCGGGTCTATTTTCCATATTATACTTTAAGATCTAAAACCAAAAAATACCAAAGTACTTGCTGCCTTATTTTTACTTTTAGTTTTACTTTCCGCTCACACATCCTATTATATCTATATCTCTTAGATCTCATCCTTACAAGTAACCGTGAAGGGATTGACAACCCCTTTATAGCGTTGGGTGCAAGAGTTTGATTCTTTGTGCAGGTACATCTATTGGTGACTCGCTTGTATCTCCTACTGGATTGATACCTTGGTTCTCAAAAACTGAGGGAAATACTTATCTACTTTGCTGCATCAAACCGTTCTCTTCACGGAAAGCAACGCATGCTCGAGAAGTACAAGAAGGATTTCTGGCGCCGTTGCCGAAGAGATACATAGCAAGTCAAGATAAGAACACTCTATTCAACTTGCCAATTTCTGGTTTGGTTGTGGGGATATCTACATCAAGCCTACCAAGTACCCATCACAAACTCATCTCTTGTATTTACATTATTTGCCATTTGCCTCTCGTTTTCCTCTCCCCCACTTCTAAAACGATTTTTAGAAAATACCAAAAATATTTGCCTTTTTATTCGCCCTTTTTCGTTCGACTTTTTGTTTTCTTTTTGTGTGTTAGATCGCTCAAACTCATGGCTAGCCTTGCTACTACCTCTCCCGAGTATGAAGTTCTTAACTTTAAGAAAAGGTAGGGAGAAAACTTAAAAGATGCTTGGTATAGAATCTGCAACGCTCAAAGCAGATCTATTTGTAAGCAATTTACTACCGTTCTCCTTCACAATTTTTACGTGGGAATCACTCCTTGGAATAGATATGTCCTAGATACCATCATGGGAGGGAATTATTTGGGAAGTCATACCTTTGACTCCTATAGTGCTATGATAAATTTGTTTGGATCACCCCCAATCATGGTTAATGGGACAATTTTAACTTTGGAACATGTTATGCTAAGGTTAGATATCATTGAAAATAAAGTTGCTACTATAGAGCTCATTGAAAACTTGGATAAAAAGATCCATAATCATATCACTCAATATGGATCTAAGGTAGCATTTACTCTAAAAAACCTAAGGGAAAAGGAACCCATAGTTAATGAAAAATTGGATCAAGATTCCTTTAGAATAGGAAAGCTAGAGGACATTATTACAAACATGGGTTCCGCTTATGCCGCTGTTCAAACCACTCCTAAATTTCCTCTTTCTATGGCTGCCATGTTTGTTTACATCCCCATGAATAAGGGTGAATCCTCTAGTAAAGGGGACGAAGATCTTGAGATGATAAGTGTTCACCCTAATTTTATCAACATTGTTCGGGAAGCGATTGCTACAAGATAATTTCTTGACTTTTTTTCCTAGGAGTATGATCATTTATAAAACCGAAGAACCTCCTAGGTTTGAGAAGGCCCTCACAAAAATTCCCAATACCAAAGATGACAATACCTAGATCTATTGCGTTTTTCCTAGCTAGGGGCGTTAAACAATAGCGCTTGTTGGGAGGCAACCCAATCTTATTTTTTTATGCTCTTTGCTTCTGTTTTGGTGTGTTTGACACATTATTACTTCTGTATTAATTGTGTTTTTATTAGTGTTTGAGCCAAGTAAAACCTTTAGGGTGATCTACGGTAGTTGTTGATTTGATCTTCTAGAAAAACAGAAACTTTTGCGCTCAGTCCAAGAATTTTATAATTTTTTCGAAGTATCAAATTTATTTGAATTTTTACACAAGATTGACATACAAATTGACCTGATTTTTCTAATTTTTCAGAATGTTTAGAGTTCCAGAATTAGTCAAAGTTTACAGATTGCTACAGACTGTTCTGTTTTTGACATATTCTGTTTCTTTGTGTTGTTTGCTTATTTTGATGCATCTATGGGTCATATCGGGGGTATGAGTCATGGAAAATTTAGAATACAGTAGGCATTAAACAAATACAACTAAATAAGGAGTTCTCAACAGTACATAAAGTGGTGATTTATCTTTTTATCCTAACGGATCTCATGATTTTTCTGTTGAGTTTTGTGTTGTGAAGTTTTCAAGTTTTCGGTGAAGATTTGATGGACTATGGAATAATGAGTGGCAAGAGCCTAAGCTTGGGGATGCCCAAGTCACCCCAAGTCATATTCAAGTATACCAAAAAGCCTAAGCTTGGGGATGCCCTGGAAGGCATCCCCTCTTTCATCTTCAATCCATCGGTAAATTTACTTGAGGCTGTATTTTTATTGACCACATGATATGTCTTTTGCTTAGAGCGTCTTGTATGATATGAGTCTTTGATTTTTAGTTTGCCATCCTGCACACATCTTTTGAGAGACACGCTGAATCGTCAATTTGTTAGAATACTATGTGTGCTTCACTTATATCTTTTGAGCTAGGCAATGTTGCTCTAGTAATTCACTTATATCTTTACAGAGCATGGTGGTGTTATATTTTATAGAAACTATTGAACTCTCGTTCCTCACTTATATTATTTTGAGAGTTTCTTAAAACAGCATGGTGATTTGTTTAGGTTATGAATTTAGTCCTAATATAATGGGCATCCAAGAGGGATATAATAAAAACTTTCATATTAAGTGCATTAGAAACTATGAGAAGTTTGATTCATTGCTGATAGTTTTGAGATAGTAGGGATGGTAATATGAGAGTCCTGCTAGCGAGTAGTTGTGAATTGGAAGAGATATGTGTGTTAAAGCTTGTGATTCCCGTAGCATGCACGTATGGTGAACTGTTATTTAATCGGAGCATGAATTGTTTAATGATTGTTGACGTTTGTGTGAGGGTCGGGAGCGCGTGATGGTTAACTCCTACCAACCTCTCCCCTAGGAGCATGCGTCCAGTTCTTTGTTTGTTAACTAATGGACTTTTGCAACAAGTATGTGAGTTCTTTATGACTAATGTTGAGTCCATGGATTATATGCACTCTCACCCTTCCACCCTTGCTAGCCTCTCTAGTACTGCGCAACTTTCACCGGTACACCAAACTCTCCTTCCGCAAAACAGCCACCATACCTTCATCAAAACAGCCACCATACCTACCTATTATGGCATTCCATAGCCATTCTGAGATATATTGCCATGCAACTTCCACCATGTAGTTTTTCCATGACTTGCATAATCACTTCATATTGCATATAAAGTTATATTTTGTCATAGGAATCGAGTTGTAATTTATTTTTCTTTGAGTTATAAGTAAATAAAAGTGTGATGATTTTTCATTAATAGAGCATTGTCCCATGAGAGAAAAGGATGATGGAGGCTATGACTCCCTCACAAGTTGGGATGAGTATCCAGACTTTACAAAAAATAAAAGAGGCCAACGAAGCCCAAACAAAGAAATAATAGAGGCCAAAGAAGCCCACCAATAAAATATATATACAAAATGAGAGAAAGAGAGAAGGGACAATTTCTACTACCTTTTTACACACTTGTGCTTCAAAGTAGCACCATGATCTTCATGATAGAGAGTCTCCTATTTTGTCACTTTCATATAACTAGAGGATATTCATTATGCACAACCACTTAGTTTTATTTTTGTGATTTCATACACTTGGCAATCCCTACTCACTCACATCGATATTTATTGACGGGCATCTCTATAGCCCGTTGATACGCCTAGTTAATGTGAGACTATCTTACCTTTTTCCCCTTGCACCTCCTCCATATTCTATTCCACCTATAATGCTATATCCATGGCTCATGCTCATGTATTGCATGAGACTTGAAAAAGGTTTGATAACACCAAAAGTGTGAAAAAAATTGCTTGACTTGTTCATCGGGGTTGTGCATGATTTGAATACTTTGTGTGGGGAAGATGGGGCATAGCCAGACCATATGATTTTGTAGGGATAACTTTCTAAGGCCATGTTATTTCGAAAGGACACGACTACCTTGTTGGTGTGCTCGAAGTATTACTGTTTTTATGTCAATATTAGACTATTGTTTTGAATCTTACGGATCCGAATATTCATGACACAATAAAGAACATTACATGGATAAATATGTTAGGTAGCATTCCACATCAAAAATTCTATTTTTATCATTTACCTACTCGAGGACGAGCAGGAATTAAGCTTGGGGAAGCTGATACGTCTCCAACGTATCTATAATTTTTGATTGTTCCATGCTATTATATTATCCGTTTTGTATGTATTATATGCATTAATATGCTATTTTATATTATTTTTGGGACTAACCTGTTAATCTAGAGCCTAGTTTCTGTTTTTTCCTTGTTTTTGAGTTTCGCAGATAAGGAATATTAAACGGAGTCCAAACGGAATAAAACCTTTGGAATGATTTTTCTGGAACGAAAGGAAACTACGAGACTTGAGAACCAAGGTAGAGGAGCCACCGTGGGGCCACAAGCCCTAGGGGCGTGGCCAGGGGGTAGGCCGTGCCGAGCAGGCTTGTGGGCCCATGACAACTGCCCTAACCCTAATCTTCGGCCTATAAATTCCCAAATATTCCATCATTATCAGGACGAGCCATGAAAACACTTTTCCGCCACCAGAAGCCTCCGTTCTCGAGAGATCCAATCTTGGAGCCTTTTTTGGTAATTTTCCGGAGGGGGATTCGATCACAGAGGGCATCTACATCAACTCCATTGCCCCTCCGATGTTGCGTGAGTAGTTCACCATAGACCTACGGGTCCATAGCTAGTAGCTAGATGGCTTATTCTCTCTCTTTTCTTCTAAATACCATGTTCTTCATAATCTTCATGGAGATCTATGCGATGTAATACTCTTTTGCGGTGTGTTTGTCGAGATCGAATGAATTGTGGGTTTATGTTCAGATTATCCATGAATATTATTCGAGTCTTTCCTGAATTCTTATATGCATGAGTTCATATCTTTGCAAGTCTCTTCGAGTTATTGGTTTGGTTTGGCCAACTAGATTGGTAATTCTTGCAATGGGAGAAGTGCTTAGTTTTGGGTTCAATCTTGCGGTGTCCTCACCCAGTGACAAAGTAGGGGTAGTGAGGCACGTATTGTATTGTTGCCATCAAGGGTAAAAAGATGGGGTTTTCACCATATTTCTTGACTTTATCCCTCTACATCATGTCATCTTACTTAATGCGTTACTCTGTTCTTCATGAACTTAATATTCTAGATGTAGGTAGTAGTCGGTCGATGTGTGGAGTAATAGTAGTAGATGTAGAATCGTTTCGGTCTATTTGTCATGGACGTGATGCCTATATGCATAATCATTGCCTTGGATATCTTCATAATTATTCGCTTTTCTATCAATTGCTCGACAGTAATTTGTTCACCCACCGCAATATTTTCCATCATGAGTGAAGCCATCTAGTGAAACCTATGGCCCCCGGGTCTATTTTCCATATTATACTTTCAGATCTAAAACCATAAATACCAATATACTTTCTTCCTTATTTTTCACTTTTAGTTTTAATTTCCATTCAAGCATTCTATTATATCTATCTCTATTAGATCTCATCCTTGCAAGTATCCGTGAAGGGATTGACAACCCCTTTATAGCCTTGGGTGCAAGAGTTTGATTCTTTGTGTAGGTACATCTATTGGTGACTCGCTTGTATCTCCTACTGGATTGATACCTTGGTTCTCAAAACTAAGGGAAATACTTATCTACTTTGCTGCATCAAACCATTCCTTTTCACGGGAAACCAACACATACTCGAGAAGTAGCAATTAGGATTTCTGGCGTCGTTGCCGGGGAGATACATAGCAAGTCAAGATAAGAACTCCCTCTTCAACTAGCCAATTTCTGGTTTGGTTGCGGGGAGATCTACATCAAGCCTACCAAGTACCCATCACAAACTCATCTCTTGCGTTTACATTATTTTCCATTTGCCTCTCGTTTTCCTCTCCCCCACTTCTAAAACGATATTCAGAAAATACCAAAAATATTTGCCTTTTTATTCGCCCTTTTTTGTTCGTCTTTTCATTTGCTTTTTGTGTGTTAGATCGCTCAAACTCATGGCTAGCCTTGCTACTTTTGCTCACGAGTATGAAGTTCTTAACTTTAAGCAAAGGGAGGGAGAAAACTTAAAAGATGCTTGTATAGAATTTGAAACGCTCAAAACTGATCTATTTGTAAGCAATCTACTACCGTTCTACTTCGCAGTTTTTACGTGGCAATGACTGCTTGGAATATATATGTCCTAGATACCATCATGGGAGGGGATTTTTTGGGAAGTCATACCTTTGACTCCTATAGTGCTATGATAATTTTGTTTGGATCACCCCCAATCATGGTTAATGGGACAATTTTAACTTTGGAACATGTTATGCGAAGGTTAGATATCATTGAAAATAAAGTTGCTACTATAGAGCTCATTGAAAACTTGGATAAAAGATCCATAATCATATCACTCAATATGGATCTAAGGTAGGATTTCCTCTAAAAAATCGAAGGGAAAAGGAACCCATAGTTAATGAAAAATTGGATCAAGATTCCTTTAGAATAGGAAAGCTAGAGGACATTATTACCAACTTGGGTTATGCTTTTGCCGCTATTCAAACCACTCCTAAATTTCCTCTTTCTAGGGCTTCCAAGTTTGTTTATGTCCCCAAGAATAAGGGTGAATCCTCTAGTAATGGGGACGAAGATCTTGACATGATAAGTGTTCACCCTAATTTTATCAACATTGTTCGGGAAGCGATTGCTACAAGATAATTTCTTGACTTTTTTTCCTAGGAGTATGATCATTTATAAAACCAAAGAACCTCCTAGGTTTGAGAAGGCCCTCACAAAAATTCCCAATACGAAAGATGACAATACCTAGATCTATTGCGTTTTGCCTAGCTAGGGGCGTTAAACAATAGCGCTTGTTGGGAGGCAACCCAATTTTATTTTGCTTTCTGCTTTTTGCTTCTGTTTTGGTGTGTTTCACACATTATTACTTCTATATTAATTGTGTTTTTGTGTTTTTATTAATGTTTGATCCAAGTAAAACCTTTAGGGTGATCTACGGTAGTTGTTGATTTGATCTTGCTGAAAAACAGAAACTTGTGCGCTCAGTCCAGGAATTTTCTAATTTTTTCGGAGTGTAAAATTGATCTGAAATATTTACGAAAGATTGATATACAAATTTACCTGATTTTCCTAATTTTTCAGAATTTTTAGAATTCCAGAAGTATTCGAAGTTTACAGATTGCTACAAACTGTTCTGTTTTTGACATATTCTGTTTTCTTTGTATTGTTTGCTTATTTTGATGCATCTATGGGTCATATCGGGGGGTATGAGTCATGGAGAAGTTAGAATAAAGTAGATATTACACAAATGCAACTAAATAAGGAGTTCACAACAGTACATAAAATGGTGATTTATCTTTTTATACTAACGGATCTCATGAGTTTTCTGTTGAGTTTTGTGTTGTGAAGTTTTCAAGTTTTGGGCGAAGATTTGATGGACTATGGAATAAAGTGTGGCAAGAGCCTAAGCTTGGGGATTCCCAAGGCACCCCAAGTAATATTCAATGATACCAAAAAGCCCAAGCTTGGGGATGCCCCGGAAGTCATCCCCTCTTTCATCTTCAATCCATCGGTAAATTTACTTGAGGCTATATTTTTATTCACCATATGATATGTGTTTTGCTTGGAGCGTCTTGTATGATATGAGTCTTTTATTTTTAGTTTGCCACAATCATCCTTGCTGCACACATCTTTTGAGAGACACATGCTAAATCGTCAATTTGTTAGAATACTCTATGTGCTTCACTTATATCTTTTCAGCTAGGCAATGTTGCTCTAGTAATTCACTTATATCTTTATAGAGCATGGTGGTGTTATATTTTATAGAAATTATTGAACTCTCGTTCCTCACTTATATTATTTTGAGAGTTTCTTAAAACAACATGGTAATTTTTTTAGGTTATGAATTTAGTCCTAATATAATGGGCATTCAAGAGGGATATAATAAAAACTTTCATATTAAGTGCATTAGAAACTATGAGAAGTTTGATTCCTTGCATATAGTTTTGAGATAATAGGTATGGTAATATGAGAGTCATGCTAGTGAGTAGTGTTGAATTGGACGAGATATGTGTGCTAAAGCTTGTGATTCCCGTAGCATGCATGTATGGTGAATTGTTATGTAATGAAGTCGGAGCATGATTTGTTTAATGATTGTCGAGCTTTATGTGAAGGTCGGGAGCGCGCGATGGTTAACTCCTACCAACCTCTCCCCTACGAGCATGTGTCTAATGCTTTGTTTGATAACTAATGGACTTTTGCAATAAGTATGTGAGTTCTTTATGACGAATGTTGAGTCCATGGATTATACGCACTCTCACCCTTCCACCCTTGCTAGCCTCTCTAGTATCGTGCAACTTTCGCCGGCACACCAACTCTCCTTCCTCAAAACAGCCACCATACCTTCCTCAAAACAGCCACCATACCTACCTATTGTGGCATTCCATAGCCATTCCGAGATATATTGCCGTGCAACTTCCACCATGTATTTTTTCCATGACTTGCATCATCACTTAATATTGCATATAAAGTCATATTTTGTTGTGGGGACCCCGACTCATAAGTCGTGATCACCGAATGCACGTGTACAGTGATCCCAGAGATCAATGCTCACTGAACACACAGAAGCTGAATAACAAGAGTCTTTCATCCAAACTTAACGTCTTACACAAATGATGACCATGGAGGTCTTAGTCTTACATAGATAGGGCCACGAGGGCCAAACACTTAAAATAGAACAAGCAGCGGAAATCTTGGTCGAAAGCGTGAACCCATGCCATCTGCCTTAACCTACAGGCATTCTAACTGGGAAGTGTCCTAGTTCGCATGTTCGTCTCCAATGAACTCTTCAACATACTCCTGTTCTTCCATGACTGGCCAATTAAATAACCAGTGGCAAGCCAATGAGTACTCTGAATGTACTCGCAAGCAACCCAAGTTGTGGATCAAGGTAACAATGATGCATGATATAGCACTTAAGTAGGTGATTTTGCGGAAAGCTAATTTTGTATGCAAATGACATGATCAAGTAACTAGTAAGCATGCATCAACAATTACCAGATATCCATTTGAACAAGTTACAGATATCATCTTATGTTGGGGTTGAACACCTCATGTTCATTCACCATGCTAAGTCATAGGACTTAGTTCAATACTCATGCTAAGTCATTGGACTTAGTTCATGTGACCTCTTGTCACCATATCATCCATTCTCACACATAGTCTTTATGAAAACATTCGGACATAGTCTAAGCAGCACCACCCAACTGTCCTTGACCGTGGACACGGCTATTCGAATAGTTTTACACTCTACAGAGGTTGCACACTTTCCCCACAAGACTCGGGGAACTTCCATGTCATCCATGACTCGCGGTATATAGCATACCCGAGGTAAGCACCCGAGCAATGCCTTTCCCCTGGCGATACTAAAGAAAGAGTCCACTCGATTGGTACCCAGCCCTCATGATGTACATCACACGAGCCTCGCTCTAATCATACCGTCCATGAGGGGACCAATGGTGTGCCCGGTTCCTGTAAAGATAGCATATGATCGTACATACCGGTACGACCCTGTATCAAGAGTGACCACACCACTCCCGCCACTAGTAATGCGGGCTCCTTGCCAGTACCCACCAAGGTAATCAACAAAGCCCCGTCCCATATGGGGTATCGTGGTTGCGCATGTAAGGTTGGGACGGTCGAAAAATCTTAAATCTAATCCGTTTTTGAAAACACAATCTCAACTTGCTCCGACACACCACTTCTTTCTCAAGTGGTCACCCATCTTCTCATCATCTCCCTCGGGCATTAGTGGCACCCGATGGGGTTTTCGAAAAGTCTTTGAAATCATATCTTTCTTCCCATCACTATGCATATATCCCGATCCCACTTGCATATCATCTACTAGCATCCTAACTACACCCACCCGCACAACCCTCATAAGGTGGTAGGGTCATGCACGATGCAAGTGTAAATGGAAAAGTATCGGAGGCAGCCCACCAAAAGGGGAACACCACATCACATGATCAATTATGATGAAAGTAAAGTGCTATATGACATGCAATGAAAATGGTTTCTCATCATGGTCAAAGGGCTGCTTGCCTGTCTCAACAAAGTCTATGGGGTCTTCGAAGTCTTCGGGTCCAACTTCTTCGTCAACAACGCAATCTATCGTCATGATAAAATAACGATAAAAATAATCAACACACAAAAACAGAGCACTCAAGCTACTAATAAAAATGCTAAGCTATTCTGATAAATACTAAGGACTATATTAAAAATGTTTGTTTAATATTTTACTATGAAAATTATTTTTTAAAAACTATTAAACAGAGGCAGGAAATGCCAAATAGGGTTTATTAATTAAAAGCAGTACTAAAAAGTTTTTCAATTTTTTTGACAAATGGCACTATTAAATTCTAGGGATTATTCTAGGAATTTAGGTGAAGGAATTATGGGCATTGGATAAATATTTAGATCTATGGAATTTTTGGAAGATAAACAGAAAAAGAAAAAAAAGAAACGGGCACAGTGCCCTGGCCCGAGGAGACCAGCAACTGGGCCGGCCCAGAGGCCAACCAGCCCAGTCGAACCGGCACGCACATGCACACATTCGAACCTGACGGCTGGGCCCCGAAGGCTAGCGACAGAGAGAGAGGAGGGGGAGGTGAGGATGACAGGCGGGCCCGGCTTGTCATCTTCAACTTCGCGGCAGGGAGGCCGACGCGCTCACCGGCGATGATGCAGGTCATGGTGACGGTAGACGAAGGCGGGGCTGAGCTCAGCGTCGACCCACCGTTCCTCTGGAGGTGGAGGGAGCACCGGAGGTGCCCGGAGTGATCACCAGGGGCCTCTCCGTGCTGCGAGGACGGGGACAAGGGGGAATCGAGTCAGAGTGATGAGGGAGGAGCAGCCAAAGTGGAAGGAGGGCCGGAGAGTCTTGCAACCTAGAGATCGGCGGTGGCGATGCCGCGGCGATGCTCCGGTCGATCCCGGGTGCTCGAGCCTTAGTACAAGGGGGATAGGTCATGGGAGCTCTATTGGGAGAGGGAGAGAGGGTCCAGCTAGGAGAGAGGGCTCGAGGGAGAGCCCTTTATAGGGGGACGCGAGTCCACTGAGGGTTTGTGCGCCGACGAGGTCGTGGCGTTTGCTGGAGGGCTCAGGGGAGAGAGAATAGGTCCGCGGCGTTCCTGGGCGTCGCCCACGACCAGAGGGAGAGGAGAGAGGGGCGGGGGAGCGCGCGCGTGCGAGCCCCGCGGTTGGCCGGTCTGGGCGGCCGCGGAGCGTGCAAGAGGGGCCGGAGGAGGGAGAGAGAGCAGGGGCCGACAAGGGTGGCATGGTGCGGACGCCAAGAGGGACCTAGTGGCGCGCGGGGGAGGCCCGAGGCCTCTAGAGCCATGAAGTGGGCGAAGGCTACAGTGCCTGTCGGCACTGTATCGCGCTCCAGAGCGCGCGTTTGGCATGCCATAGCATGCCAACGGCGTCTTCTACGTGGTCGGCTATGTCTAGGGCGATCTAGTTTTTTTTAAATAGAGGGTAGGGCATTGGATGCTGTGGGATACCTTAGGAGAGAAGAAAAAGTGAGAGGGAGATAGGAAAAACTCCTGTCTAGGGGGTAAAATGAGGAATTTACCCCACTTACTTGAGATGCCTTGGCCAGGGAGAGTTACTGGAGGTGCAAGGCACTTACCAGAGGTTGTGGTAAAAAGCTGGGCCCAAGGGTAAAAGGATAAAGTGGGGAAAAGATGGTTTTACCAATTCACCAGAAGGTGTTTGGTAGTGATTTGGGCAAGGAAACTTTACCACCTTACTAATATACTTACCAGGGTGAAAGTCTAGGTAAAAATGAGAGGATTCACCAAGTTTGAGCTCAAGGGGAAAAAGTTGACAATGGAGATTTGATGAACCCTAGAAATTAGCAGAATCAAATTTCTGTAGATCCATTGATGCTTGGCTTTTACCCTTGATGCACCACTTAGTGTATCATCACGATTTGGCCATTAGAGCATGCCCACAAAGTTTGAGGCCAAGGGGGAACACTTCACAATGTAAAGTTGCTCAAATTTGATTCTGGACAAGAATGGTTTTGGGATGGTTTGATGAATCAAACCAACTTGGATTGAGATGAAACTTTGCAAGATCATCACCATGATAGTGTTGACTTGCTGGAATTTTTCTGGAATTTATTGAGAATATTTCTTATAGAAATATTCCAAAAGTTTGATTTGAACAGAAAGGGTTTTGAGGGGTTTTGCCCAAGGTTTGATCATGCCCTTGTGTTGAAACTCATATATATGGAAAATGTATGTCCAGCGAGTTTCTCTAAATTTTCTCAAATATTTTTTAAAGCATTTAAATAATTTTTTCCTATGAAAAATCATTTCTGGACTTAAGAAAAAGCCTTTAAATAAAATATACAGATAATCTTTGAAAATAATATTTTGTGGTTTTGGGAAGTCCCATATATAGTAGGTTGGAAGTAAAGCCTTTGGAAAAGTAGAATCCACCCAATTTGAGGATTTGCAATGCAAACCTCATTTCAGGGGGTTTGGGAAACTTAATTTAAATAAATCATTTTTGTTGAAACAAAAATTGATAAAAATAGTTTTGGGCACTATTCACATGACATGATTATTGGGCAAGAGGTTTGGGTCAAGGAAGATGAATATGAAGTGGAATAGAGTCTAGGAGTGCCACACCACAATCATGAATCAAGCAAACAACATAGCAAACAAGCACAAGCACTTTGAAAAAGTTTTAGTTGGCTCCAAATTTTTTTAAACCCAAACATATTAATGTGCTACAATCACAGAGTGTGATAGACCTTCCCCCCTTACTAGAATCTCGTCCTGAGATCCCTAGGCTAAGCGCTAAAAAGATATGGGAACTCCGATCTAAGATAATCTTCATGCTCCCAGGTTGCTTCAGCTTCAGTGTGGTTGCTCCACTGGACCTTGAAGTACTTGATGGTGCGGCTTCGGGTGCAGCGCTCGGCTTCATCCAAAATGTGAACTAGCCTCTCACGATAAATGAGGTCTGGCTGAAGATCGATGGCTTGATGGTTGATGTCCTTGTAGAGGTCGGGGCGGTTGGGAACTTGCAGACACTTCCAGAGTTGTGACACATGGAAGACGTTGTGCACATCCGACAGTTCGGGAGGTAACTCCAGTTGATAGGCAACTTCTCCTTGTCTTGCGGTGATCTTGAAGGGGCTGATGTATCTGGGTGTGAGCTTCCCTTTGACGTGGAAATGCTTAGTCCCCTTGAGAGGCATGACTCGGAGGTAGACATGATCTCCGTTGTTGAAACTTAGATCTGGACGGTGAGAGTCGGCGCAACTCTTCTGTCTTGATTTCGCTGCCTCTAGGCGTTCCCGGATGAGTTGAACTTGCTCTTCGGCTTCACGGAGGATGTTTGGTCCAAAAACCAATCCTTCTCTGGTCCCTGACCAGTTGAGGGGGGTACGACACTTGCGTCCATACAACACCTCAAATGGTGCCATCTGAAGACTCGACTTATAGCTGTTGTTCTAGGAGAACTTGGCGAATGGTAGGAAATCTTTCCACTTGGCTCCGTATGCCAAAACACAAGCGTGGAGCATATCTTCGAGTATTTGATTTACTCGTTCTGTTTGTCCGCCAGTCTGGGGGTGAAAAGCAGTGCTAAAGGAGAGCTTGGTTCCCATAGCTTCTTGAAACTTCTTCCAGAACCTTGAGGTGAACTGTGTTCCTCGATCCGACACGATCTCCTTTGGAACTCCGTGAAGACTCACGATGTGGTTGTTGTAGAGGTTTGCGAGCTGGCTTCCATCATAGGTGGTTCTAACGGGGATGAAGTGGGCTACCTTGGTCAGGTGATCAACAACGACCCAAATGGAGTCATGTCCTTTGTTTGACCTTGGTAAATCGATGATGAAATCCATCTCGACTTTATCCCACTTCCATTCGGGCACTTTGAGAGGTTGTAATAGTCCAGCGGGTCGCTGTTGCTCAGCTTTAACCCTCTGGCATATGTCACACTTAGCAACAAACATGCCTATCTCCCGTTTCATACCATGCCACTAGAATCTTGTCTTGAGGTCTTCATACATTTTGGTCCCTCCGGGATGGATGGAGTAGGGAGTGTCATGAGCTTCTTGCAAGATCAAGTTCTTTAGTTCCTCTTTGTTGGGTACGCAAATGCGATTCCTGAACCATACAACTCCTTGTTCAGCCACTGAGAATCCTAGGGCCTTGCCTGCCTTGATCTTCCTCTTGATGCCTTTAATGCTCTCATGTCCCTTCTGGGCTTCCTTGATATCATCCATCAAGGTAGGCTTTGCTTCGAGGTTGGCGAGGAATCCTGGTGCAACTAGTTCCAGGCCAAAGCTTTCAAGTTCTTCATACCGGGTGGGTAGCATTTCCTTAATCATAGCATTCAAGGAACAAGCCTTTCTGCTCAAGGCGTCTGCCACAACATTGGCCTTTCTGGGGTGGTATTGAACACTAAGGTCGCAATCCTTGATCAATTACAACCATCTTTGCTGCCTTATGTTCAATTCCCTTTGATTGAAGATATCCTTCAAACTCTTGTGGTCTGTGAATATCTCACATCGCTTCCCTAGAAGGTAGTGTCGCCATGTTTTCAAGGCATGAACCACGACTGCTAACTCAAGATCATGAGTGGCGTAGTTCCCTTCATGGGGTCGTAGCTGTCTTGATATATAGGCTACGACTCTGCCTTCTTGCATCAGAACACCTCCTAGCCTAGTTCTTGATGCATCACAATAAATCACAAACTCCTTGTGAATATCGTGGGTGGCCAAAACAGGGGCGGTGGTCAATCTCTTCTTGAGCTCCTGGAAGCTTTCCTCGCACTGAGCTGTCCATTCAAACTTCTTGTCCTTCTTCAAAAGATGGGTCATGTCATGCCCAAGATGCGCGCCTATCCGTTTAAGGCACGAGGGCTTCACAAGGGATAGAGGTGCATCTTGCCGTTAGCAAGAATAGTATCATCACAACATACAATACTGAATGAGAAGAGTATACAAGTTGGCTTACACTCGCCACATGCTAACTTACAACGACACTCAAATCATAGCATCAAGTTGAACACAGGGTCCGACTACGGAAGAAATCAAACGATAAAAGAAGTTGCAAATGATAATATCAAGCTATCCCAAAGATCACGACCAGGTCCTCTACTCATTCGGATACGTCACATACATCCTGCCTCTCTCCTCATCATACTCCCACTAGAGCTGAGTAAGATCATCCTGCACGAACTCATCTAAACCTGCACCTGGATATTGTAGTAAACTGTGAGCCACAAAGGACTCAGCTATCTTGTGCCCGGGTACCAAGACTATTTAAGCTTTAGGATGGAAGGGTGATGTTTAGTTTGCAGCAACACTAAGCATTTTATGGTGGCTAGCTTACGCAACATGAAATAAATATGAGTGGCCTACGAAGAACGATCGAATCTAGTGTGATCTCTAAGAGAGCTTGAACACTTACTTACGTCAATCATAACCCCACCGTGTTCTCTCTCGGTTCATATTCACGAGCAGAGACGATCACGGTTACTCACACAGTTGGTGTATTTTAATTAGAGTTTACTTCAAGTTTTCTAAAACCGGGTGTTAAACAAGTATCCAAGTTGCCACATAACCGCGGGCAAGGCTTTCCGAAAAGATTTAACCCTGTAGGGGTGCTCCAACTAGTCCATCACAAATAACCACACCCCGTGGGAATAGCCTCGAACGTTGGTCTCACGATCATCATAGACAATTCCAAAGGAGGCCAACACCTCGAGTAAACCCGAAGAAAGTCAAACTCCTCATGCAAGACATTCGATAAAGGTAAAACAAATCCAGCAAGACCTCCCGACGTGTCGACGAACCCGATAAGAGCCGCGTATCTTAGTCTCAGGACACGACGGATTGTCCAAACTTCCGGTAGGCCAAACACAGAGTTGCCCCTGGTGGCCACCGGCGGTTGACATTTTTGGAGCAACACTCATGCGGAGCACTGGCCCGAGGGTTGATTAAATTATCCACAGGGTTGCAAAGCCCTATGCAGGTTCATTAGTTATAGCAAATGTAGTACCAATGTTGTGTCTTGCCAGACAAGTTTTAATCTCCACCGAATAAACAAGGGGGTCCCCATAACAACCCCAAGCGTGTTAGGAGCGCAAAATATGGAGAACATAACACCGGTAACAAAGAACTAATGGCGGTACAAGCGGAACAAATCACTTAGCAAAAGGCCAAGCCTTTCACCAATACCAGATATATATGTGCATTAAATTAAATAACATAATTTATTTGTGTTATCCAAACCATATTATCACATGGAACGACCTGCACCTGCAACTAAGAACGCTATAAGAGGGGCTGAGCAGCGGTAACTTAGCCATTCAATGGTTTGCTAGGATGTAGAGGTTAGAGGCTGTCATGGCATCATGGGGCTGATATCATGTGGTAGGTAGCACAATTGTAACGTTAAGAACGAGAAACTAGCAAGCAAAGATAGTATTGGGATCCGGGTACGATCATCTTGCCTGTTGGATCTTCAGTCGAACAAGTAGCGGGATCCTCGTAGTGGTACTCTCCAGGGTCCTCGAACTCAGTTTCGACACTCGCGTCTACCCAAGAGAAACAGCAATAAATAACCAACCAAGGTGCAATGCACAACCAAGATGATGCATGATTCATTTAATGAAGTTTTAAACATGGCAACCCAATTCTATTCAAGTTTCATATGCAAAGTTGGTATATTAATGAAACTGGACAGAACCTCAGGTTAAGTTATTTAGACATGCATGAACATGGCATATGTGGATGCATCATGCAAAATCGATGGAAATGCACATAAGGATCGCGAGAAACGGAGCTACGGTTCTCGAGATACGCTCACGACAAGATGCGAAGGCAAAAACACAAGACCACCAAATACCTGGGCTAATTCTTGGCATTCCAAGGTAGCCACTGGACAGGTGATGAAAAACCAATCACAATAGACTCAACAATCACTCAATTCCATGGAGTATAGCTCCCACAACTCACAAAACAAGATAGCACCCAATCTGCCACAAAACAGCAAAATAGCAAGTTGAAAAGCTCACAACTAGAGCTACAAGATTGCTACAGCCACAAAGAAGATACGGACAGAATCTACTCAACACCCACATCATTTCATTCAACTATGAAATCTGCAAAAGGGTCACACATAAATATGCATAGAGCAATCAAGTAGGCATGATGAATCAGGTTTTTAGGGACTTGTGAAAATTCCAGTTTTCTGGAATCTGGGTTTATAAAGTAGCTAGTTTACAGCACTGGTTAAATATGCTAAGAAGCTCCAAATAACATAAAAATTAACAGGATGGTAGATGATAATGCCTACTACAAATACCTAACATTGAACATGGTCAAATTCATAACAAATCACTAGCTGCACCCCACTTGATATGGCAAAACAATAACAGCAGACTCTCCAGACTTGGCCATTTCTAAGCAGGATGAACAGTAACAGAAAGTAGCCTACTAAACAGCATGGTTCCCACTTATCTACTGACTTGACATGAATAACAAAAATACTGTGACATTCCCAACAACTTTGACTAACAAATTCATATTGGCAAGATCTTGAAAGCATGCATAGATTAATTCATAAATAAAAGACAAAAGGGCATCACAACATAAAAATGCAGTTTTGTCAAGTTGCCCCAAAGTCAAATATGACTTCCCAGGTGCATTCATGGGTTGATTCTACCGCAAAAGAAGTCTTCATAACCCTATACTTGTATGGAAGCAAGGGGGAGGAAGGCTAGGTCGAAATTTGACCCTATCCCCCATGGATGACTTATGACACTTAAGTGACATGATCAAAATGCACAAAAATGGCATGGGCTCTATGCTTACAAGTAGTAAATGAATAAATAGCACCCTAGGGACATTTTAACATGTCAGAGCATCACTAGCAAGGATGAAACTAGCTAGAAGAAGAACCATGGTCAATATCACATAAGAGGGAAACTACACATGGAGCTATTCATACACATGTGGGTGTGTATGTAGAACATACATACACATCCCACACAACGTACCACACATGGCATCACATCTATATGCCAATCACACACATACACAAGTATGTATGTGGGCATGGTGCATACACACACACAACACTAGGCACACACCACACGTATGTGTATGCACTCATACATACACACTTACACTACCACACATGTGTGAGTGCAAAACAAACACACTACACACACAAAACACCACACCCACATACACATGTGTGTATATGCAAGAAGCACATACACACACATGCACCTACTAACCACACATACATATGTATATGTATGCACTAGGTGTATACACACATATCCATGTATTCAAGCAAGGGCACTCCCACACATACATATGTATATATGTAACATAAAATAAATAAATAAACAAAAAAAACACCTGAATCTACATGGCATACATGCAATACACCCACACAAGTCAAAGAAAAGAAAAGAAAGTAAAAATAAATAAGGAACCAAAAAGGGGGGAGAAGGGGGGATTGAACCCAGGACACCCTGGACACACAGCACACCAGACCACTGGGCTACGGGCTCGGTTCTTACTAGTATAGGCGCTGCACTCCTCTTAACTTGTCCTGTGCTGCTTAACTGAATCCGAAGACACACATCGCTAACTGACGGACGACGCGCGAGAGCACGACGTGCACGTCCTGGGCATGGCCAGAACCGAGCCTACACGCACTAAAGGGCGACGCTTTGCATGGGGATGGATCGACTGCTCGACGGGCTACCCCACGGACACCAAGGGCACGTTCTCGAGCCACTGGGCACACATGCACGTCGCCATGGCGGAACTGGGAGCTACGGGCACCTCCGATCTACGCGCACACGACGAAAGAAGGCAAGCAGGGGCTCGAGAATGCATCGGCTGCTCACCTAGGGGTCGCTGGGAGCGCCGAAACCGAAGGGGAGGAAGAAGACGCACGCGGGGGAAGAAGACGAGCTCAGGGCAGAGCTTCTGCACCCGAACGAAGCCGCAGACGAAGAAGTCGAAGAAGGGGACCTTCCACTCCCATAGCACCGGGGACGGGGAGCGGGATCCATCCGCTTACCCTTGGACATGACCGCGACGACCTGCCTGCGCCGAAGACCTTGCCAGAGCCGACGAGACCTTCCGGCCGCTCTCTGAACCCCGCTCACCTAACCTGACAGAGGAGGAGAAGAGGAAGGACAGAGGAGGAGAAAGGGGAAAGGAGGAGTGGCGGCAGCGGAAGGAGAGGAAGGAGGGAAGACCTAGGGATCCACGCCTATAAATAGGCCGGCCTCAACGTTCAGGAGGGCTAACGGCGACGGATGGCGCGCTCTCTCTCTCTCGCTGCACTCTGCTCTCTGCCACGCCTGATGGAGGAAGACGGAGCAGGTGCACGGTAGGTCGGCTGGGCCACTTGGGCCGGAAGCCCACCGCACACACTGCCTCTCACTCAATGCACAACAGGGTTTTACCCTTTGATAAACAGCCACACAAACAATAATCCCGAGAGTAAATAAAAGGGTTTTAGAGTAAAACAAAAATAGTTTTGTAGAGAAATTAATATGCTCTAATTTAATATAATATAGAAATGATTTTTAGAACAAGTTATTTTAATAGTCTAATAATAAAACAACCCCTGTTTAAATAGTTTTCAAAAGCCAAACACTTCCAAATAACCAAAGTTCCACTCCCAATATTAATAACAACATAAGGGCCACCTCATGGACATTTTTAAAAGATTTTTAAAGTAACTTAATTCTGATGATAAAAATAAATAGAAAGAGGGGTTTTTGGAAGAAGAAGTTGCAAAGGGAATGAGAGGGAGAAGAAGAGGTTGCCACATGGCTCCACCACTCTCAAGGCCAACCCACTCAAGGCACATCACACATCACACCACCACAAACACAAAAACAAGATGAATGCATGATGATGAAATGATGGATGACATGACGCATGATGAATTAATGCAAGAACAACACATGGGGGCAAGGTGCAACTCATAGATAGATCTCATGACACAAGGCTCACACAATGGGTTACATGCCAAATAAGGTAGGGACAGCACTTGGGCTGTCACAACTCTCCCACACTACAAGAGGATCTTGACCCGAGATCTTGGAACGGAAGAAGTCTGGAAATTTGGAACGGAACAGGTCCTCACGTTCCCAAGTAGCTTCTTTGTCGGAATGATGAGACCACTTCACCTTGAGGAACTTGATAGACTTGTTGCGAGTCTTACGCTCAGTTTCTTCAAGAATTGCAACTGGATGCTCACGATCAGAAAGATCAGCTTGAAGATCGATGTCTTGGAGGTCAATGGTTCGCTCTGGAGTCTTGAAGCATTTCCAGAGCTGAGAAACATGGAAGACATCGTGCACATTCATGAAATTTGGAGGAAGCTCAAGTTGATATGCAAGACCACCTCTCTTGTCAACAACTTTGAACGGACCAACGAAACGAGGAGCCAGTTTCCCTTTGATTCCAAATCGCTGCGTGCCTCTCATGGGATAAACTTTGAGATAGACAAGATCATCCACTTGGAAAGAAACATCTCGATGTTTGCTATCATAATAGCTCTTCTGACGGGACTGAGCTGCTTTGAGATTCTCACGAATGACATGGCACATCTCTTCTGCTTCAGTGATCATGTCATTGCCCAAAATCTGACGCTCACCGGTTTCAGACCAGTGAAGCGGGGTACGACACTTTCTGCCGTGGAGAATCTCGAGCGGGGCCTTGCCTGAACTAGCTTGAAAGCTGTTGTTGTATGAGAATTCAGCATATGGAAGACAGTCTTCCCACTTCATGCCGAACGATATCACATAGGCTCTGAGCATATCTTCAAGAATCTGATTGACTCTCTCAACTTGATCACTTGTCTGCGGATGGAACGTCGTGCTGAAACGGATCTTAGTACCCATAGCAGTCTGGAAGGACTCCCAAAACTTGGAAGTGAAGAGACTTCCACGGTCAGAAGAGATGAGCTGAGGAATACCATGCAAAGAGACTATCCTTGACGTATACAACTCTGCAAGCTGAGCTGCCGAGATAGATTCTTTGACTGGCAGGAAATGAGCAACTTTTGACAGCTTGTCAATAACCACAAAGATGGCATCGTTGCCTCTCTTGGACTGGGGGAACCCAGTTACGAAATCCATCTCCACATGATCGAACTTTCACTCTGAGATAGGCAAAGGCTGAAGAAGACCTGCTGGATGCTGATGCTCCGCCTTCACTGTGCGACAAACATCACACTCGTTCACGAACTGAGCAATTTCACGTTTCATGCGAGTCCACCAAAAGGTTTGCTTGAGGTCCTGATACATCTTTGAACTGCCTAGATGAATGGACAGAACAGAATTGTGTGCTTCGTCCATGATAACCTTTCCGAGCTCACCTTTTGGGACCATAAGACGATCCTCAAAGAACAAGGTTTCTTTGTCATCAATACGAAAGCACTTGTACTTCAAAATGCTCTTGGCCACACCTTTCTTCACTTTCTTCGCCATAGCGTCTAGCAGCTGCGCTTGACGAACCTGATCTTCCAGAGTCGAAGAGACTTGAAGATTGGCAAGAAATCCTTGCGGAATCATCTGAAGGTTGAGCTTACGGAATGCTTTGCAAAGCTCGGGTTGAAGAGGCTTCAGAATGAGACTATTGCAGTATGCCTTACGGCTGAGCGCGTCTACAATGACATTAGCTTTCCCAGGAGTATACTCAATGCTTGGGTTGAAGTCTTCAAGCATTTCCCCCCAACGAGATTGCCGAAGATTGAGATTGGGTTGAGTGAAAATGTACCTCAGGCTCTTGTGATCAGTGTACACCTCAACTGGTCTACCCAACAACAAATGCCTCCAAGTCATTAGAGCCTGCACAACTGCCGCCAACTCAAGATCATGAGTGGGGTAGTTCTTCTCGGTAGGCTTCAACCGACGCGAGGTATAAGCAACAATCTTCTTGTCTTGCATGAGAACACCACCAAGACCTTGGAGAGAAGCATCACAGAAAACTTGGAAAGGCTTGGACTGCTCAGGAGGAACAAGAACTGGAGCTGACATCAGTCTCTGCTTGAGTGTATTGAACGCAGCATCACACTCAGGAGACCAAACATACTTGACACTCTTCTGGAGGAGATTTGACAGAGGCTTGGCAATTTGAGAAAAATTCTCCACGAATCTTCTGCAATAGCTAGCAAGACCGAGGAAACTCCGAAGCTGCTTGACGTTCTGAGGAGGCTCCCACTTCAAGATTGCCTCGACTTTCTTAGGGTGCACTTTAATTCTCTTGGCCGAGATGACATGCTCGAGGTACACCACTTCATTGAGCCAGAACTCACACTTGGAAAACTTGGTATAGAACCGATGTTCCCTTAGCTTGTCAAGCACAAGGCGGAGATGCTCTGCATGATCTTCTTCTGTCTCTGAGAACACAAGGATATCATCCAGATAGACCAAGACAAACTCATTCTTGAAAGGAGAGAAGATGAAATTCATCACTCTTGAGAAGGTTGGAGGAGCATTCGCAAGGCCAAGCGACATAACGGTGTACTCATACGAGCCGAAACTCGTCCTGAAAGCGGTCTTGGGAATGTATTCTTCGCGAATGCGAATTTGATGATAGCCCATGTGAAGATCAAGCTTCGAGAAAACCTTGGAACCTTTTAGTTGCTCAAACAACTCATTGATATTGGGAAGTGGGTACTTGTTTCTGATTGTCTTCTTGTTCAATGGCCGGTAGTCCACACAAAGACGATCCGTGCCATCCTTCTTCTTGACAAACAAAACTCCACAGCCCCACGGAGAAGAGCTTGGTCTGATCAGACCCAGACGTTCTTGCTCGTCTAGCTGCTTCTTCAACTCTTTCAGCTCTTCGCGGCCAAGTTTATACGGGCGCTTGCATACCGGTTCAGTACCGGGCTCGAGATCAATCACGAACTCGACTGGCCGGTGCGGAGGCATTCCTGGCAACTCCTTTGGGAAGACATCTTCATACTCACAAACCACCGGAATTTGAGAGATCACCGAGATTTCACCCTTCTCGTTGAGAGCAAAGAGACGGATTGTGTCATCGCGAGCTGCGAAAATAATCACATCTTCTGAAGGATGAGTCAGCTCGACTTCTTTTGCTTTGCAATCAATATGAGCCTTATTCATAGCCAGGAAGTCCATGCCCAGAATGAGATCAATATCAGAATTCCCGAGAACCATTGGAGAAGCCAAAAAAGAATAATTGCCCATCTTGATAGAAGCATCCCGGACCACATACCAAGAATTCATTTGCAAACCCGGAGACACCACAGTCAAGGATTTAGACAATTCTTGAAAACACAAATCATGCTTAGAAACAAATGGCTTTGATATGAGTGAATGCGATGCTCCAGAATCAAATAATACTTTTGCAGGAATAGAATTAACTGAGAGATTACCCATAATCACATCGTTGGACTGCTCTGCTTTAGCTACATTCACCATATTCACCCTTGCAAACTTGGGATTATGCTTCACCATAGCATTGCCTGGAGGCTTTACAGGAGTAGGAGGCGGAAGACGCCGCTGGTTGCACTTGTTACCATAGTGACCCTTTTGACCACACTTGTGACAAGTCACCTTAGAAAGCGGACGGACATTGCCTGGAGGAGGAACAAGAACTGCCTTGGAAGCCTGGTTCTTCTGCTAGAAAACTGGGTTGGGTGGGTGGGAAGAACCATGACCACCGAACTGCTTCTGCTACTGAGGAGGATGAAACGGGAGAGGATTTGGCGCCCAATACTTCTGCTGCTTAGGAACCATCTCAGAGCTGGAAGACGAGGAATATGAATCCCTTGAACGCTTCTTGGAGTTCTCCAACTTGAGCTGAGCTGCTTCAATCTTTAAAGCCATGTTGTAGAACTGATCAAACTCACGAGGCTCTTGAAGAACAAGGCCTGGCAGAAGCTCACCCTTGAGACCACCTCTGAACTGATAGATCATAGCCTTATCATCTGGAACATCTTGCTTGGCATAACGAGCTAGATTCTGGAACTCGATGTTGTACTGGTAGACTGGCTTGGTTCCCTGCTTCAGGTGCCTGAACTTCTCACGCATCTCCTCGACAAAGCTTGTCGGAATGTAATGAGCCCTGAAGTCACGACAGAAATCGTCCCAAGTAACAACACGATCGCCCCTGGAATCCTTGTACTGTTGCCACCAATCAGCTGCCTGACCCTTTAGCTGGAATGATGCAAACCTGACAAAGTCCTCTGGCCAGACATTGCTGCACTCAAAATGTTTGCTCATATCACGAATCCAATCATCAGCATCTAGAGGCTGCTCACAACAGGTGAAAGTCTTGGGCTGGTTGGCAAGGAACTGATTGAGTGTCGCAAACTGAAGTTGATTCTGAAAATTGCCTTGAAAGCCCTGCTGACCCTGCTCCCTTTCTTGCAACAGCCTGAGCAACATCTGGGTGTTTGAATTGGTCGCGGCCATCACAGCTTGCCAAGCTTCTGGAGGAGGAGGCGGAGGAGGCGGTGGCGGGGGTGGTGGTGGAACATCAGTCTGCTCCTAACCACAACCCGGATTGCTGCGAGTTGGTGGAGCCATCCTGAAGATGGATAAAACGCATCAGCACCTCATTGACAAGATGAAACATAAGCCGAATCAAATGCTTGAAAGAATTGAACAAAAACAACATGGCCTTCCTACTGAAAAATTAGTAAGAATGCTTCTTCGGATCATGATCACATAATTAGACATAATAAGCCACTTGCAATAGCACAACAAGTATTGAGCTAAGCGCTCGGAACAAATGTACATACCCAATACATCTGGGGAAGATGATCCTAGATGACTACAATATTTCCCACCTATGAACTTCCGAAAACTTTCTTGTTTATGTGATTCGGGTTGCGGTATCAGGAACCTGCCCTAGGCAATCAGCTGCGACTGCATCCGCAACCTTCCACACCATATTTCAAGATATTTCGCAAATTCGTCTAGTCTCAAATCCTCGAACGCACAACGATACTAAACTATGGTGGTACCCCGGACGCCTCCCCAGTACTAGGTCACTCCGACCTTATCTCACCACGATAAGTATTGAAGAAATTTCGAACATTCTCCGTCCTGAGATATCAAGAAAGCTGAATGATAATGATGTGCCAACATTCCCTGGAGCTCGACTCCCCAGAAGAAATCAACTCAGACAGGAGGCACCAAGACAGAACCCTGTCCCATCGGCATCATATAGATTCCAAAATACCCGTGTGATCCTAAAAAAAACTTTTGAGCAAGAAGAGGAGTAGAATCAAAATTCCTAAGTCGGAAGCCTCGCCAGAGCATAGAAGAGGAGTAAATAGAATCCTACTCTCTGATATAACTAGACTCAAAATAGTTTTACTAGACACAACTCGGCCAAGTTCGAACAAGCAAAAGGCTCCTATGGTTGTATGGCTCTGAATACCAACTTGTCACGCCCAAGATGCACACTTATCCGTTTAAGGCACGAGGGCCTCGCAAGGGATAGAGGTGCATCTTGCCGTTAGCAAGAATAGTATCATCACAACATACAATACTGAATGAGAAGAGTATACAAGTTGGCTTACACTCGCCACATGCTAACTTACAATGACACTCAAATCATTCCATCAAGTTGAACACAAGGTCCGACTACGGACCAAATCAAACGATAAAATAAGTTGTTAATGATACTATCAAGCTATCCCAAAGATCACGACCAGGTCCTCTACTCATCCGGATACGTCACGTACATCCTGCCTCTCTCCTCATCATACTCCCACTAGAGCTGAGTAAGATCATCCTGCACGAACTCATCTGAACCTGCACTTGGATATTGTAGTAAACTGTGAGCCACAGAGGACTCAGCTATCTTGTGCCCGGGTACCAAGACTATTTAAGCTTTAGGACGGAAGGGTGATGTTTAGTTTGCAGGAGCACTAAGCATTTTATGGTGGCTAGCTTACGCAACATGAAATAAATATGAGTGGCCTACGAAGAACGATCGAATCTAGTATGATCTCTAAGAGATCCTGAACACTTACTTACGTCAATCATAACCCCACCGTGTTCTCTCTCAGTTCATGTTCATGAGCAGAGACGATCATGGTTACTCACAAAGTTGGTGTATTTTAATTAGAGTTTACTTCAAGTTTTCTAAAACCGGGTGTTAAACAAGTATCCAAGTTGCCACATAACCGTGGGCATGGCTTTCCAAAAAGATTCAACCCTATAGGGGTGCTCCAACTAGTCCATCACAAATAAACACACTCCATGGGAATAGCCTCGAACATGGTTCTCGCAATCATCATATACAATTCCAAAGGAGGCCAACACCTCGAGTAAACCCGAAGAAAGTCAGACTCCTCACACAAGACATTCGATAAAGGTAAGACAAATCCAGCAAGACCTCCCGACGTGTCGACAAACCCGATAAGAGCCGCGTATCTCAGTCTCAGGACACGACAGATTGTCCAAACACAGAGTTGCCCCTGGTGGCCACCAGCGGTTGAAATTTTTGGACCAACACTCATGCGGAGCACTGGCCCGGGGGTTGATTAAATTATCCACGGGGTTGCAAAGCCCTATGCAGGTTCATTAGTTAAAGCAAATGTAGTACCAATGTTGGGTCTTGCCAGACAAGTTTTAATCTCCACTGAATAAACAAGGGGGTCCCCATAACAACCCCAAGCATGTTAGGAGCGCAAAATATGGAGAACATAACACCGGTAACAAAGAACTAATGGCGGTACGAGCGGAACAAATCACTTAGCAAAAGGCCAAGCCTTCCACCAATACCAGATATATATGTGCATTAAATTAAATAACATAATTTATTTGTGTTATCCAAACCATGTTATCACATGGAACGACCTGCACCTGCAACTAAGAACGCTATAAGAGGGGTTGAGCAGCGGTAACTTAGCCATTCAATGGTTTGCTGGGATGTGGAGGTTAGAGGCTGTCATGGCATTATGGGGCTGATATCATGTGGTAGGTAGCGCAGTTGTAACGATAATAACGAGAAACTAGCAAGCAAAGATAGTATTGGGATCCGGGTACGATCATCTTGCCTGTTGGATCTTCAGTGGAACAAGTAGCGAGATCCTCGTAGTGGTACTCTCCAGGGTCCTCGAACTCAGTTTCGACACTTGCGTCTACCCAAGAGAAACAGCAATAAATAACCAACCAAGGTGCAATGCACAACCAAGATGATGCATGATTCATTTAATGAAGTTTTAAACATGGCAACCCAATTCTATTCAAGTTTCATATGCAAAGTTGGTATATTAATGAAACTGGACAGAACCTCAGGTTAAGTTATTTAAAAATACATGAACATGGCATATATGGATGCATCTTGCAAAATCGATGGAAATGCACATAAGGATCGCGAGAACCGGAGCTACGGTTCTCGAGATACGCTCACGACAAGATGCGAAGGCAAAAACACAAGACCACCAAATACCTGGGCTAATTCTTGGCATTCCAAAGTAGCCACTGGACAGGTGATGAAAAACCAATCACAATAGACTCAACAATCACTCAATTCCATGGAGTATAGCTCCCACAACTCACAAAACAAGATAGCACCCAATCAGCCACAAAACAGCAACACAGCAATTTGAAAAGCTCACAACTAGACCTACAGGAATCCTACAGCTACAAACAAGATACGGACAGAATCTATACAACATCCGCATCATTTCATTCAACTATGCAATCAGCAAAAGGGGCACACATCAATATGCATGGAGCAATCAAGTAGGCATGATGAATCAGGTTTTTAGGGACTTGTGAAAATTCCAGTTTTCTGGAATCTGGGTTTACAAAGTAGCAAGTTGACTGCACTGGTAAAATATGCTAAGAAGCTCCAAATAGCATGAAAATTAACAGGTTAGTAGATGATAATTCCTACTACAAATACCTAACACTGAACATGGTCAAATTCATAACACATCACTAGCTACACCCCCCTCTACATGGCAAAACAATAACAGGAGACTCTCCAGCCTTAGCCATTTCTAAGCAGGATGAACAGTAACAGAAAGTAGCCTACTAAACAGCATGGTTCCCACTTATCTAGTGACTTTACATGAATAAAAAAAATACTGGGACATTCCCAACAACTTTGACTAACAAATTCATGTTGGCAAGATCTTGAAAGCATGCATAGATTAATTCATAAATTAAAGACAAAAGGCATCACAGCATAAAAATGCAGTTTTGTCAAGTTGCCCCAAAGTCAAATATGACTTCAGAGGTGCAGTAATTGGTTGATTCTACCCCAAAATCATTACTCATACCCCTATACTTGTGTGGAGCAAGGGGGAGGAAGGCTAGGTCGAAATTTGACCCTATCCCCCATGGATGACTTATGGCACTTAAGTGACATGATGAAAATGCACAAAAATGGCATGGGCTGTATGATTACAAGTCGGAAATGAATAAATAGCACCCTAGGGACATGTTAACATGGCATAGCATTACTAGCAAGGATGAAACTAGCTAGAAGAAGAACCATGGTCAATATCACATAAGAGGGAAACTACACATGGAGCTATTCATACACATGTGGGTGTGTATGTAGAACATACATACACATCCCACACAACATACCACATCTGGCATCACATCGATATGCCAATCACACACATACACAAGTATGTATGTGGGCATGGTGCATACACACACAACACTAGGCACACACCACACGTATGTGTATGCACTCATACATACACACTTACACTACCACACATGTGTGAGTGCAAAACAAACACACCACACACACAAAACACCACACCGATACACACATGTGTGTATATGCAATAAGCACATACACACACATGCACCTACTAACCACACATACATATGTATATGTATGCACTAGGTGTATACACACATATCCATGTATTCAAGCAAGGGCACTCCCACACATACATATGTATATATGTAACAGAAAATAAATAAAAAAATAAAAACAAAAAAAACACTTGAATCTACATGGCATACATGCAATACACCCACACAAGTCAAAGAAAAGAAAAGAAAGTAAAAATAAAAAAGGAACCAATAAGGGGGGAGAAGGGGGGATCGAACCCCAGACCTCCTGGACACACACGGCACACCAGACCACTGGGCTACGGGCTCAGTTCTTACTAGTATAGGCGCTGCACTCCTCTTAACCTGTCCTACGCTACTTAACTGAATCCGAAGACACACATCGCTAACTGACGGACGACGCGCGAGAGCACGACGTGCACGTCCTAGGCACGGCCAGAACCGAGCCTACACGCACTAAAGGGCGACGCTTTGCACGGGGATGGATCGACTGCTCGACGGGCTACCCCACGGACACCAAGCGCATGTTCTCGAGCCACTGGGCACACGCGCACGTCGCCATGGCGGAACTGGGAGCTATGGGCACCTCCGATCTACGCGCACACGACGAAAGAAGGCAAGCAGGGGCTCGGGAATGCATCGGCTGCTCACCTAGGGGTCGCTGGGAGCGCCGGAACCTAAGGGGAGGAAGAAGACGCGTGCGAGGGAAGAAGACGAGCTCGGGGCGGAGCTTCTGCACCCGAACGAAGCCGCAGACGAAGAAGTCGAAGCAGGGGACTTTCCACTCCCCTAGCACCGGGGACGGGGAGCGGGATCCATCCGCTTACCCTTGGACATGGCTGCGATGACCTGCCTGCGCCGGAGACCTTGCCGGAGCCGACGAGACCTTCCGGCCGCTCTCTGAACCGCGCTCACCTAACCTGACAGAGGAGAAGAAAGGGGAAAGGAGGAGTGGCGGCGACAGAAGGAGAGGAAGGAGGGAAGACCTAGGGATCCGCGCCTATAAATAGGCCGGCCTCGACGTTCGGGAGGGCTAACAGCGACGGACAGCGCGCTCTCTCTCTCGCTGCGCTCTGCTCTCTGCCACGCCTTACGGAGGAAGACGGAGCAGGTGCACGGTAGGTCAGCTCGGCCACTTGGGCCGGAAGCCCACCTCACACATTGCCTCTCACTCAATGCACAGAAGGGTTTTACCCTTTGATAAACAACCACACAAACAATAATCCCCAGAGTAAATAAAAGGGTTTTAGAGTAAAACAAAAATAGTTTTGTAGAGAAATTAGTATGCTCTAATTTAATATAATATAGAAAAGATTTTTAGAACAAGTTATTTTCATAGTATAATAATAAAACAGCCCCTGTTTCAATAGTTTTCAAAAGCCAAACACTTCCAAATAACCAAAGTTCCACTCCCAATATTAATAACAACATAAGGGCCACCTCATGGATATTTTTAAAAGATTTTTAAATCAACTTGATTCTGATGATAAAAATAAATAGAAAGAGGGGTTTTTGGAAGAAGAAGTTGCAAAGGGAATGAGAGGGAGAAGAAGAGGCTGCCACATGGCTCCACCACTCTCAAGGCCAACCCACTCAAGGCACATCACACATCACACCACCACAAACACAAGAACAAGATGAATGCATGATGATGAAATGATGGATGACATGGTGCATGATGAATGAATGCAAGAACAACACATCTGGGCAAGGTGCAACTCATACATAGATCTCGTGACACAAGGCTCACACAATGGGTTACATGCCAAATAAGGTAGAGATAACACTTGGGCTGTCACAGGTCATGGATTGAGCAATGCTCGAGAACCCTTCCACGAACTTGCGGTAATAACCCATGAGTCCGAGGAAGCTCCTGACTTCCTTTACGGTGGTTGGGGTTTGCCATTCAGTCATGGCTTCAATCTTGGCAGGATACACTGATAATCCTTCTGCAGTCAACACATGTCCCAAGAATCCAACTTCATGCAGCCAGAATTCACACTTGTTGAACTTGGCATAAAGCTGGTGCTCTCGAAGCTTTTCTAGAACCAATCTCAAGTGTTCCTCATGTTCTTCTTCAGACTTGGAGAAGACGAGTATGTCATCGATCAAGACAACAATGAACTTGTCTAAGTACTCCATGAAGACCTTATTCATGAGGTACATGAAGTAGGCAGGGGCATTAGTTAACCCGAATGACATGACCGTGTATTCATACAGGCCATACCGGCTTACGAATGCCATCTTCGGAATGTATTGGGGTCTCATCTTCAGCCGATAGTACCCAGACCTGAGGTCGATCTTGGAGAACACCTTGGCTCCATTCAACTAATCAAACAGGTCTTCAATCTTGGGGAGTGTGTACTTGTTCTTTATCGTGACTTTATTGAGATAACGGTAATCGACACAAAGTTTGATAGTTCTGTCCCTTTTTGACACAAATAGAACATGTGATCCCCAAGGGGAGGCACTAGGGTGAATAAATCCTTTCTTGAGTTGCTCTGCTAGTTTCTTCTTCAACTCAGCCAACTCTTCAGATCCCATCCTGTAGGCCTTCTTATAGATGGGCCTTGATCCGGGCATAAGCTCAATGATGAAGTCAATGTCGCGGTCAGGAGGCATTTCGGGCAGCTCATCAGGAAACACATCCGGGTATTCACATACCACTGTTACTTGATCCAACTCAACTCCTGATAGACAGTTAGCCTAAGGGACTTGAGTGGAGGCTGGCTTGGGAACATACTTGACTTCCACTCCTTGGATATTGGTCATGGTGACAATCCTCTTGGCACAGTCTAGCATGCCTTGGTGCTTGGTCAACCAATTCATGCCAAGGATGACGTCCAAGCCGGGTGAATCCAGAACTATAAGGTCTGCTAGGAAGTATACCCCGTTGATGTCAATCTTCACTCCCTTACACCCTATCCCAGACTTCATAACTGAACCGGGGGTTTGTATCAACCTATGGCTACCCAAGGGTGTAGGCTCCATGCCACTCTCTAATGCAAACTTTTGGGGACAAAAGAATGCAAAGCTCCACAATCAAACAATACTGTTGCTGGGGTTGAGTTGATGAGGAACGTACCCAGTATGACGTCCGGGTCTTCCTGGGCTTCCTCTGCAGTGATGTGATTCAGACGACCCTTGCCATTGTTGGGCTGGTTGCGGGGAGAGCGGTTCCTTGGCGGTGCTCCACGGGCTTGACCTTGAGCTGGCGCATTGGGGCGCGGTGCATCTGGCTTCTTGTTGGGACACAACCTTGAGATGTGTCTTGGCTAGCACATCCAAAGCAAGCGACTTGTACAGGGTTGTAGTTGAAGTTTCTACCACCATTGTTATTATTGGGGTTGTCGTTGTAGGATGGCCTGGGATTGGCATATTGCTGAGGCTGGTAGCTCGGACGAGGTGTAGGAGGTCTAGCCTGCTGCGGCTGATATGTTGGCTTGGCTGGGGCTGGCTGCCAGGGGTGAGGCTTCTGGTTGCTAGGGATACCCTTGCTAATCATCTTGCGCTTGCGAGTGTTGTTGATGGCATGACGGTTGTCTTCCAGCATGAGGGCCTTGTTCACCAAGTCGAAGAAAGTACGACAGTCACAGACAATGAGCTGTTACTACAGGACCTCTTGAAGTCCTTCCATGAAGCGTTCCTTCTTGGCAGCCTCTGTGCTGACTTCTTCAGGTGCATACCTTGACAACAGGTTGAGCTTCTTCAGGTACTCCTTGATAGAGCCACTTCCTTGCTTCAGCGCTCAAAATTCTCTCTTCTTGATAGCCATGATCCCAGAAGGAATGTGGGCGGTGCATAATCCTTCCTTGAAGTCATCCCATGTGATCACATGTTCTCCTTGCATGACCTTGAATCCGTCCTACCAAGCTCGGGCGGTACCTCTGAGGCAGTGAGAGGCATAAAGCACCTTCTCACGGTCCTCGTTGCAATTGACTAGTGCAGGGAGGTCCTCGATGGTGCGGATCCAGTCATCAACATCAAAAGGTTCAGCAGTCTCGGTGACGGTTGGGGGCGAGTTCCTCATGAACTCAGACAACATGGAGCGGTCATTGTCGTTCCTGCCTTGCTGCTGGTTGTTCACTAGGGCCTGAGCCATCTGCTGGATAGCTGCGTTGTTGGCTTGGCACTCTTCCCAGAGAATTTGGATAAACTGAGCTATGGTCATGTTCTCCGGCGGAGGTGGTGGCGGGGGATATCGCCTTGTGGCTGCTCCTGGTGTCCTCTAGCATGAGCAGCCCCACCAGCTCCCTGTTGCTGGCTCGAGTTGCCAGCTTGAGGGTTGGTGAAGGAGCTATTGCAGGTAGTAGTCACAATCCTGTTTGGAGCAGCCAAGTCAAACAACTGGGATTGATAAGCAACAATGGAAAAGCACGCCTAAGGGGGTCGGTCAAGTGCAAGTGTGTTAAAAGAAAGGTCAAAAGACCAACATATATTAAGATAGACGATGGAGTCGCTTACATGTTGCTTAAGGCAAAAGCGCGACTTGCATCGGAACACAAACAAAAAAACAAACAACAAGCACACATGGTTTCATATGAACCATTACACGGACTCGACTTCGCATGAGGGACAATTGACTGATCCTACCCTAGGGGTTCTCGGACTTAGGTGGTGGAGTGCTCGGTCTCGTAGTCACGCTCCTCTGGGTCTTCCTCCTGTTCATCATCTGAAAGGACATCGTTCCCGGTCGAAGGGGTCGGGAAACGAGGAGGTCCATCCCGACGACGCTTTGCTGGCGTGTCAGTGAAGAGCTCATAGTACTCCTTCGCACTCATGCAACGACGACGTGTGGGTGTATCACTAGCTGGGGGTACTCCTCCTCTGAAACCGACAGCTGGCCGTCCTTCGGGGGCTCCATCATTCTTGATCTTTTCTAGCTTCATCTTGGCTTGTCGAAGTATCTCTCGGGTGTGGTGAATTTCCTCGTGGAGCTTCATGGACTCCTTCATCAGGTTATAAACTAGGCTATCGGCAGAGAGGCTGAAGTAGGTCTAGAACCTGAGTGGTGTGCCATCTTCCTTGGTCGGAATCAGCGTCCAACTCTCGCCAAAGTCATTCTTCCTGAAGGGAAGGTAGCGAATAGCCGGCTCGTCATCCATCTCTGGAATGATGTCCCAAAGGTGTAGGAGTGTCTTGCGTGAAGCTGTCTCGATGGAAAACATCATGGTCTCCATCCATGGTCCTTCAAAGAACCAACTGGTCGGGGAGCCGTTTGCCTTCACGACCACATCTACGTGGTACTCCTTCGTGACGGCATCGACCCAGTGCTCATGGTAGAGGAAAATGGGTGGTTGGCGAAACTGGCACTTCTCCAGGCTATCGCCAAGGAGTAAGGGAAAGCCGGATGTCAGGAAGGCTTCGGGTACGACGGCCATCTACAAAAGTTTGAAAGGAGGAGAGTCAGCAAAGTGTTGTGTGAAGAATATGAGAGATAAATAGTGCAGAATTCATAAGTTCCAATGCTAGGTGTAGTTTTGAAAACGACTTTTATCCTGTCTAACGTCCATGCTAACTAAGGGCTTCCTACAGTCAGGATGGCTCTGATACCAGCTCTGTGGGGACCCCGACTCATAAGTCGTGATCACCGAATGCACGTTGATAGAGGCGAGGGTCCCGATCTTTCGATGAGATGGTGGCTATCGTTTTTGGTGGAGAAGACTTTGACAATTCGACTACGAAGGTGTGAAGATGTCGTGCCTTAGAAATCGCTAAACCAACTCCGAGAGGTTATTGACCATGCTGGAGCACGATCAACCTGACCACGAGGGTCTATTTCCTGCACACAAACGAAGAACAAGCAAAAAACTAAGATTGCAATCTGGATATTGCAAATATAAGAGGAAAGCGTTATTGATGAAGTGGGGTTCTGTGACGCCTTTGTCTGATCGTGGAACACAAATGAAGAACGCGAAGTTGCAGCTATGGCAAACTTGTAATCTAAACAAAACCCAACCCTAAAACGACGCCCTAAGGGCTGTATATATGGGGGAATAGAGGGGAATTTCGTGGCCCCTTGGAGGAGGGGTCCGAAACCGACCTTAACTCAGTTTCCGCATACACACGGACTCTAAAAATAGCCTATAATATGGTATTTCGAAATTACATGGGCCTGGCCCAACAATAAGGTGGCCCATCACCTATATTAGCCTAGGGACGAATTTTATAAAGTAGCATCATGCATATTTCGTCCAAGGTTTCTTGCTCCCATTATGGTGGCTTCAAAGTGCGAAAATCATCGCTGGAAGCTCCATTGTTCTTTCCCACACGCGCACCTTCTTCTCCATTCTTGATCTCGCTCCAATGGTCATCGTTCTTGTCCATGCCAGGTCCTTCATTCATAAGTAAAACACAAGTATCTAATTAGGCAGCATCATATGTTCATGAACATTAGAATGATTTGCAAGAAACGAAAGTACCTGGTAATTCAATTGACGTGCGCGAGCTCTAGTAATTGGTCCTGTATGTATAGCAATCGGAGTTGTGGGTGTAGCATTAGCAGCGATGTCCTCATCATGCTCCCCTTCTTGAACTGAAGTCGTCCTCGACGGAAGCTCACCTTCATCAGCCAAATAAGGCTTCAAATCTGCATGTTAAAAGTGGGGCTAACCCCAAACTCTACAGGCAGCTCAAGTTTATATGCATTATCATTTATTTTCTCTAACACCTTAAAAGGACCATCAGCACGTGGAATTAGCTTTGACTTGCGTAAATTAGGAAATCTATCCTTACACAAATGTAACCAAACAAGATCTCTAGGTGCAAAGTCAACATGTTTTCTACCCTTATCTCCAGTAATTTTGTATTTAGCATTCATACGATCAATGTTTTCCTTCGTTAACTCATGCATCTTTAAAATCAATTCAGCATGTTCTTTAGCATCAAAATTAACCTTCTCCGAAGATGGAGGAGGCAACAAATCAATAGGTGCATGAGGTAAGAAACCATACACAACTTCAAAAGGGCACATCTTAGTGGTAGAATGTAGAGAATGATTATAAGCAAATTCAATATGAGGCAAGCATTCTTCCCACATTTTTAGGTTATTCTTCAAAACATCCCTAAGCATAGTAGACAATGATCTATTGACTACTTCAGTTTGGCCATCAGTTTGGGGATGACATGTAGTACTAAAAAGTAGTTTAGTCCCGAACTTAGCCCATAAACATCTCCAAAAGTGGCTAAGAAATTTAGCATCACGATCTGAAACAATTGTATTTGGCTCACCATGCAACCAAATAATTTCACGAAAGAACAAATCAGCAACATGAGCAGCAGCATCACTTTTATGACATGGTATAAAGTGTGCCATTTTGGAAAATCTATCCACGACAACAAATATATTATCCCTCCCCTTCTTAGTTCGAGGTAAACCTAAAACAAAGTCCATAGATATATCCTCCCAAGGAGCACTAGGTACAGACAAAGGTATATATAAACCATGAGGATTGAGTCGTGACTTAGCTTTTTGACATGTAGTGCAGCGAGCAACAAAACGCTCAACATCCCGTCTAATCTTTGGCCAAAAGAAATGTGTAGAAAGTATGTCCTCCGTCTTCTTCACGCCAAAGTGTCCCATTAATCCTCCTCCATGTGCCTCCTATAACAACAAAAGTCGAACGGAGCTAGCTGGAATGCATAGCTTCTTAGCACAAAACACAAATCCATCATTAATAACGATCTTGTTCCATGTTCTCTCTTCTTTACAATGCTGCAACACATCTCTAAATTCAGCATCATGCACATATTGATCTTTGATGGTCTCCAAACGAAATATTTTGAAGTCAAGTTGTGAAAGCATAGTATAACGACGAGACAAAGCATCAGCAATAACATTTCTTTACCCTTCTTGTGTTTAATGACATAAGGGAAAGTCTCAATGAATTCAACCCATTTAGCATGTCTACGGTTCAGTTTTGCTTGACTTTTAATATGTTTCAAAGATTAATGATTAGAATGTATAACAAATTCTTTGGGCCATAAATGATGTTGCCATATTTCGAAAGTCCGAACAAGAGCATATAATTCCTTATCATAAGTAGAGTAATTCAGACTAGGCCCACTCAATTTTTTAGAAAAGTATGCAACAAGTTTACCATCTTGTAATAATACACCTCCTAACCCAATTCCACTAGCATCACATTCAAGCTCGAAAGTCTTATTAAAATCAGGAAGTTGGAGTAAAGGAGCATGTGTTAACTTATCTTTCAAGACCGTGAAGGCTTCTTCCTGTGCGATACCCCAAGAAAAAGGCACGTCCTTCTTTGTAAGCTCATTGAGAGGCGCAACACTGGTGCTAAAATCTCTCACAAAACGCCTATAGAAACCAGCGAGGCCAAGAAAACTCCTCACTTGTGTGACCGTTTTGGGCTGTGACCAACTCTCAATAGCTTCAATCTTGGCTTTATCAACTTCAATTCCCTGTGGAGCAAAAACATAGCCAAGAAAAGATACTCGATCGATGCAAAAGGTGCACTTCCCAAGGTTACCAAACAAACATGCATCACGTAGAGCAATAAAAATAGCATGTAGATGTTCCAAATGTTCCTCCAAAGATCTACTAAAAATCAATATATCATGAAAATACAAATCGTCCAATGAAAGCACGTAAAACCTCATTCATTAATTTCTGAAAGTGCTAGGTGCATTAGTTAACCCAAAAGGCATGACTAACCACTCATATAATCCAAACTTAGTTTTAAATGTTGTTTTCCATTCATCTCCCAATTTCATACGAATTTGATGGTATCCACTACGCAAATCAACATTGGAGAAAATTGTAGAACCACTTAATTCATCAAGCATATCATCTTGTCTAGGAATAGGATGATGATATCGAATAGTAATATTATTAATGCCTCTACAATCCACACACATGCGCGATGTACCATCCTTTTTAGGCACTAGAATAATAGGAACAACACAAGGACTAAGGGATTCACATATATAACCTTTGTTAAGCAGCTCCTGTACTTGACGCATAATCTCCTTTGTCTCCTCTCGATTGGTACGGTATGGAGCATGGTTGGGTAGGGATGCACTGAGAATTAAGTCAATCTGATGCTCAATCCCGCGAATAGGTGGTAATCCCGGTGGCACGTCTTGTGGGAAGACGTCAACGAACTCCTGCAAAATGTTAATGACAGTAGGAGGCAAAGAGGGAGGCATGTCCTCGAATGAAAATAATACCTCTTTGAATATAAAAGCATAGCAAACAGATCTAGCAACATCCAAATCATTAATATCAGATTTAGTAGCAAGTAAATATCCACTCTTCAATTTTATTTCGGATGCAACATTAGATGATGGTTTATTATGCTTATGGTGTTGCTCAAATTCCCGTGCTACAATATGATTTTCACTCTTATTTTTCTCCTATTTTGCTTTACTAGCTCTAGCAATGTCATCTTTCATAATATGTTCCGGAGACATAGGAAGCAAAGTGATATTTTGATCCTTATGAACAAGAGTATACTGATTTGTCCTACCATGGTGTACAGAAATTTTATCAAACTGCCATGGCCTACCAAGTAGAACAGAACATGCTTGCATGGGTACCACATCACAATCCACATAATCAGAATATGTAGCAATGCTAAAATGCACACGAACAATACGTGTTACCTTAACCTTGCCACTATTGTTGAACCATTGGATGTAATAAGGATGAGGATGTGGTCTAGTGGTTAGAGACAACTTCTCCACCATCTCCATGCTAGCCAAGTTATTGCAACTCCCTCCATCGATGATGACGTGAACAAAACGCCCCTTCACAACTCCCTTTGTGTGGAACAAGTTGTGCCTCTGATTTTGCTCAGCCTGTGTAACCTACACACCGAGAACACGTTGAACAACTAAACTTTCATACCTGTCAGCATAATCAGCAGCCATGTAGTGTGTCTCTGGTTCTGCATCCTCGCCACCCTGTTCTTCACTCGCAATGAGAGCCAAAGTATCCTCATCATAATCACTAGCGGACGCATATCCACCATCCTCAACAACAATCATTCCACGCTTGGAAGGGCATTCTCTCGCAAAGTGACCTCCATCCTTGCAACGACGGCATATAACCTCATGTGTTTGCCCTATCGATGCAATAGATGAAGGAGAGCTATGTGCAGGCCCAGAAGGTGTGCCCTTCGCAGAGGGTTGAGTAGGAGCCTATTTCCTAGTATCGCGGTTGGAGTTGGAGGTGGAAGTAGGTGGTGTTGCAGCAGGACGTGCAAAAGTAGAGGAGGTACGTGGAGTCCATGATTAAGTGCGACCTGCAGAAAAACTAGTTCTCGCCATTGCCTGTCGATCTTGCACTTCACATTCAACTTTGCAAGCAAGATGAAATAAACGAGTGATAGTGTTATACTCCTTATACTCTAGAATAGTCTGAATCTGTCTATTTAATCCACCCATAAAACGTGCAAGCATAGCTTCATTCTCCTCAACAATACCACATCTAATCATGCCAGTTTGTAATTCCTAATAATATTCTTCTACAAAAAAAATTCCTTGTCTTAAACGCTGCAAATTTTGAAGCAATTCACGTTGATAATAAGGTGGCACCCAACGATTACGCATAGCAGTTTTCACAGCAGCCCAAGTAGTTGGAATATTAGCATGGTGTATTCTAGAATGTTCTGACCACCAAACACAAGCAAAACTAGTGAATGAACAAACAGCAGCAACAACACGTCTATCCTCAGGAAATTGTAAGTATGTAAAACGTTGTTCTATTTCCAACTCCCATGTAAGATATATATCAGGAACATATCTACCCTCAAATGTCAGAATATTCAATTTACGTTTAGGGAGATGGTCATGATCCCGTACCTGAGGGGGTGGTGTAGCCCTACCGTTACGGTTGTAGCCATGTGGTCGACTTGGTGCGTATCGTGGTGGTTTCCCCTGAGGCTGATCTGGAGCAACCTCTCCCTCATCATCGTAATCACCATCATAATCTTCAACCTCCTCAATGACAGTAGCAGCAGGAGCCACAGAAGTAGCAGCAGTATCAACAGTACTAGTATGTTGGGCTTAGCCGAGAGGCACACGTCACGCTCATTGTTCGAAAGGGATAGGAGCTGCAGCTGGTGGTGGTAGACGGGCTAGCACCTCATTGAACTTGGTGTCCATCTTGGTGTCGAATGTCTTCTCCAAACCATCTAGCTTCTCCATAGCCTCTCCAAAGTTGGTCACGAAGTCTTGTACCTGGTCAGCCATCATTTGCTGAAATTTATCATAGAGCGCTTTGTTGGTCATGCTCTCCCAGTCGATCCCGTCGTCGTGTGATCCTGACATGGTTAGCAAAAATAGGAAACAGACAAGAATATGAAACTTACAGACTACTGGGACGTGGTGGTGGTGGTGTGTCACAAATCCTTTAAGAGAATCTCAAATTCTTATCAGTTCTTACCCAACAGCAGGCGGCGATCGGCAACCGTTGTAGTCAAAACTCTCAAAGCTTGGATAGAGCGATTGCCAGGTGGTGTCAAAGACACGACATAAATGTATGTGGAGCTGGGATGGCTTATAATATGGTAGCAAAAAGGGTTAGCAATAATCAATTCAGAGATGCAAGGTTGAATAAACGCTCAACGACGGTACTATACTGGTCCTAGGCTATACCGTACTAGAGACGCGAGCCTAAAACACCAACAAGAACACGACGCTACACGTAATCAAGGTAAAAGCACACTCTGTTTTTTTCTTTTTTTCTTTTTTTCGTCGCCTCTTTTTTTGTGCTCTTTCTTTTTGCTCAAAGAATCACTATAATGGCGAGTGTCTCAAAACTCTTCCCACGTCATATAAGCAAGATGGGCACGGAATTTGTTGGACTAATTTTTTTTCTGGAAAAAATTCGGGGGCTGTGATGACCAAAAATTTTGACAAAAATCACTATGATGGCAAGTGTCTCAAAACGCTCCGAAGAACCTAAGATCAAGATAGGGAAAAAATATTTTCGGCAGAATTTTTTTTGGCCAAAACGTGCTCTGCAAAGCGTGCCGGACTCTTTTTTTCCTGACACCTACGCATGTAGCAAAACATGAATCCGAAATCAAAAGGATCTCGAAACTAAACATAAAACAAGCTGGACTCGGATTGGTGGCGGATTTGTGGTGGTATATATGGACACCAATGGATAGTGATGGTGGGTGGTGATATATGGCAGTGGTGATGATGGTGATGGTATATGGCAACTATGAAGACGATGCGGTGGTGGCGTGACAACCTGTGAATAGAACTCGAAACTCTAAAGGACTATACACTAAGACCAGCAACTCGACACGACGATGTAACCGCAAATTCAACAAAGCAAAATACTGAAAAGACAATGCAAAGGCTCAGATTGGTTCGGATATGATGATCTAACCCTAATTTTTTGGTGACTTTTTCATGGACTAAAGGTATGAAGAACAGATGCGATCTAAACTACAAAAACTGGTAAAATCTCATCGAGCAACCTGGAAATCTAATACCACTTGATAGAGGCAAGGGTCCCGGTCTTTTGATGAGATGGTGGCTATCGTTTTTGGTGGAGTAGACTTTGACGATCCGACTACAAACCTGTGATGACGCCGCGCCTTAGCAATCGCTAAACCAACTCTAAGAGGTTATTGACCACGCCGGAGCACGATCAACCTGACCATGAGGGTCTATTTCCTGCACGCCAACGAAGAACAAGCAAGGAACTAAGATTGCAATCTGGATATTGCGAATATAAGAGGAAAGCTTTATTGATGAAGTGGGGTTCTATGACGCCTTTGTCTGGTCGTGGAACACAAAGGAAGAACGCGAAGTTGCAGCTATGGAGAACTTGTAATCTAAACAAAACCCAACCCTAAAGCGATGCCCTAAGGGTTGTATATATGGGGGAATAGAGGGGAATTTCGTGGCCCCTTGGAGGAGGGGTCCGAAACCGACCTTAACTCAGTTTCCCCATACATACGGACTCTAAAAACAGCCTATGATATGGTATTTCGAAATTACATGGGCCTGGCCCAACAATAAGGTGGCGCATCACCTATATTACCCTAGGGACGAATTTTATAAAGTAGCATCATGCATATTTCGTCCAAGGCTTCTTGCTTCCATTATGGCGGCTTCAAAGTGCGAAAATCATCGCTGGAAGCTCCATTGTTCTTTCCCACGCGCGCACCTTCTTCTCCATGCTTGATCCCGCTCCAATGGTCATCCTTCTTGTCCATGCCAGGTCCTTCATTCATAAGTAAAACAAAAGTATCTAATTTAGGCAGCATTATATGTTCATGAACATGAGAAGGATTTGCAAGAAACAAAAGTACCTGGTAATTCAATTGACATGTGCGAGCTCTAGTAATTGGTCCTGTATGTATAGCAGTTGGAGTTGTGGGTGTAGCATTAGCAGGGATGTCCTCATCACACGTGTATAGTGATCCTAGAGATCAATGCTCACTAAACACACAGAAGCTGAATAACAAGAGTCTTACATCCACACTTAACGTCTTACACAAATGACGACCATGGAGGTCTTAGTCTTACATGGATAGGGACACGAGGGCCAAATACTTAAAATACAACAAGTAGCGGAAATCTTGGTCGAAAGCGTAAACCCATGCCATCTGCCTTAACCTACATGCATTCTGACTGGGAAGCGTCCTAGTTCGCATGTTCGTCTCCATCGAACTCTTCAACATACTCATGTTCTTCCATGCCTAGCCAATTAAATAACTAGTGGCAAGCCAATGAGTACTTTGAATGTACTCGCAAGCAACCCAAGTTATGGAACAATGTAACAATGATGCATGATATAGCACTTAAGTAGGTGATTTTGCGGAAAGCTAATTTTGTACGCAAATGACATGATCAAGTAACTAGTAAGCATGCATCAACAATTAACAGATATCCATTTGAACAAGTTACAGATATCATCTTAAGTTGGGGTTGAACACCCCGTGTTCATTCAGCATTCTAAATCGTTGGACGTAGTTCAATACTCATGCTAAGTCATCGGACTTAGTTCATGTGACCTCTTGTCACCATCTCATGCATTCTCATACCAAGTCTTTATGAAAACATTCGGACATAGTCTAAGCAGCACCACCCAACTGTCCTTGATCGTGGACACGGCTATTCGAATAGTTTTACACTCTGCAGAGGTTGCACACTTTACCCACAAGACTCGGGGAACTTCCATGTCATCCACGACTCGCGGTATATAGCATACCCAAGGTAAGCACCCGAACAACTCCGTTCCCCTAGCGATACTAAGAAAAGAGTCCACTCGATTGGTACCCCGCCCTCATGATGTAGATCACACAAGCATCGCTCTAATCGTACCATCCATGAGGGTACCAATGGTGTGCCCGGTGCCTGTAAAGACAGCGCATGATCGTACATACCGGTATGACCCTGTATCGAGAGTGACCATGCCACTCCCGCCACTAGTAATGCAGGCTCCTTGCCAGTAATCACCAAGGTAATCAACAAAGCCTCATCCCATAAGGGGAATCGTGGTTGTGCATGTAAGGTTGGGACGGTCGACAAATCTTAAATCTAATCCGTTTTGGAAAACACAATCTCAACTTGCTCCGGCACACCACTTCTTTCTCAAGTGGTCACCCATCTTCTCATCATCTCCCTCGGGCATTAGAGGCACCCGATGGGGTTTTCAAAAAGTTTTTGAAATCATAACTTTCTTCCCATCACTGTGCATATATCCTGATCCCACTTGCGTAGCATCTACTAGCATCCTAACTACACCCACCCACACAACCCTTATAAGGTGGTAGGGTCATGCACGATGCAAGTGTCAATGGAAAAGTATCGGAGGCATCCCATCGAGAGGGGAACACCACATCACATGATAAATTATGATGAAAGTAAAGTTCTATATGACATGCAATGAAAATGGTTTCTCATCATGGTCAAAGGGCTACTTGCCTGGCTTAACAAAGTCTCTGGGGTCTTTGAAGTCTTCAGGTCCAACTTCTTCGTCAACAGCGCAATTTATCGTCGCGATAAAATAATGATAAAAATAATCAACACACAAAAACAGAGCACTCAAGCTACTAATAAAAATGCTAAGCTATTCTGATAAATACTAAGGACGATATTAAAAATGTTTGTTTAATATTCTACTATAAAAATTAATTTTTGAAAACTATTAAACAGAGGAAGGAAATGCCAAATAGGGTCTTTTATTTAAAAATAGTACTAAAAAGTTTTTCAAACATTTTTACAAATGGCACTAATAAATTGTAGGGATTATTCTAGGAATTTAGGTGAAGGAGTTATGGGCATTGGATAAATATTTAGATCTGTAGAATTTTTGGAAGATAAACAGAAAAAAAAACATGAACAGTGCCCTGGCCGGAGGAGGCCAGCAACTGGGCTGGCCCAGAGGCCAACCAGCCCACACGAACCTGACGGCTGGGCCCCGAAGGCCAGCGTGAGAGAGAGGATGGGGAGGGAGGTGAGGATGACGGGCGGGCCCAGCCTGTCATCTTCAACCTCGCGGTAGGGAGGCCGGCACGCTCGCCGGCGATGATGCAGGGCACGGCGACGGCAGGAGAAGGCGGGTCTGAGCTCAGCGTCAACCCGTCGTTCCTCTGGAGGTGGAGGAAGCACCGGAGGTGCCGGAGTCGTTGGCGGCGAGCACCCACGGCGGAGGCAGCTTTGAGAGTGATCACCAGCGGCCTCTCCATGCTGCAAGGAGGACGAGGATGAGGGGGAATCGAGTCAGAGCAATGAGGGAGGAGCAGCTGAAGTGGAAGGTGGGACGGAGAGGCTTGCTACCTAGAGATCAACGGTGGCGACGCCGCGGCGATGCTCCAGTCGACCCCGGGTGCTCAAGCCTTAGAACAGGGGGGACTGGTCACGGGAGCTCTATTGGGAGAGGGAGAGAGGGTCCAGAGGGGAGAGAGGGCTCGAGGGAGGGCCCTTTATAGGGCGGCGCGAGTCCACCTAGGGTTTTTTCGCCGGCGAGGTCGTGGCATTCGCTGGAGGGCTCGGGGGAGAGAGAATAGGTATGCGGCGTTCCTGGGTGTCGCCCACGACTAGAGGGAGAGGAGAGAGGGGCGGGGGAGTGCACGCATGCGAGCCTCTTGGTTGGCCGGTTCGGGCGGCCGCGACGCGTGCGAGAGGGGCCGGAGGAGGGAGAGAGAGGAGAGGCCGACAAGGGTGGCGTGGCGCGGACACCGAGGGGGACCAAGTGGCGCGCGAGAGGCCCGAGGCCGCTGGAGCCATGCAGTGGGCGATGGCTACAGTGCATGTCGGCACTGTAGCGCGTTCCAAAGTGCGCGTTTGGCATGCCAACGGTGTCTTCTGCGTGGCCGGCTATGTCTAGGGGGATCTAGGGGGTTTTACAATAGAGGGTAGGGCATTGGATGCTACGGGATGCCTTAGGAGAGAAGAAAAAGTGAGAGGGAGAGATGAAAATCTCCTGTCCAAGGGTAAAATGAGGAATTTTCCCCACTCACTTGAGGTGCCTTGGCCAGGGAGAGTTACTAGAGGTGCAAGGCACTTACGAGAGGTTGTGGTAAAAAGCTGGTGCCAAGGGTAAAAGGATAAGGTGGGGAAAAGATGGTTTTACCAATTCACCAGAAGGTGTTTGGTAGTGATTTGGGCAATGAAACTTTACCAACTTATTGAGATACTTACGAGGATGAAAGCTTAGGTAAAAATGAGAGGATTCACCAAGTTTGAGCTCAAGGGGAAAAAGTTGACAATGGAGATTTGATGAACCCTAGAAATTAGTAGAATCAGATTTCTGTAGATCCATTGATGCTAGGATTTTACCCTTTATGCACCACTTAGTGTATCATAACTATTTGGCCATTAGAGCATGCCCACAAAGTTTGAGGCCAAGGGGGAACACTTCACAATGTAAAGTTGCTCAAATTTGATTCTGGACAGGAATGGTTTTGGGATGGTTTGATGAATCAAACAAACTTGGATTGAGATTAAACTTTGCAAGATAATCACCCATGATAGTTTTGACTTGCTGGAATTTTCCTGGAATTTATTGAGAATATTTCTTATAGAAATATTCAAAAAGTTTGATTTGAATAGAAAGGGTTTTGAGGGGTTTTGCCCATGGTTTGATCATGCCCTTGTGTTGAAACTCATATATATGGAAAATGTATGTCCACTGAGTTTCTCTAAATTTTCTCAAATATTTTGAAAGCATTTAAATGTATTTTTCATATGAAAAACCATTTCTGGCCTTAAGAAAAAACCTTTAAATAAAATATAAAGATAATCTTTAAAAATAATATTTTGTGGTTTTGGCAAGTCCCATAAATAGTAAGTTTGAAGTAAAGCCTTTGGAAAAGAAGAATCCACCCAATTTGAGGATTTGTAGTGCAAACCTCATTTTAGGGGGTTTTGGAAACTTAATTTAAATAAATCATTTTTGGTTGAAACAAAAATTGATAAAAATATTTTTGGGAACTATTCACATGTCATGATTATTGGGTAAGAGGTTTGGGTCAAGGAAGATGAATACAAAGTGGAATAGAATCTAGGAGTGCCACACCACAATCATCAAGCAAGCAAACAACATAGCAAACAAGCACAAGCACTTTGAAAAAGTTTTAGTTGGCTCCAAATTTTTTAAACCCAAACATATCAATGTGCTACAATCACAGGTGTGACATTTGTCAGAAGAATCGAGTTGTAATTTCTTTTTCTTTGAGTTATAAGTAAATAAAAGTGTGATGATTTTTCATTAATAGAGCATTGTCCCATGAGAGAAAAGGATGATGGAGGCTATGACTCCCTCACAAGTTGGGATGAGTATCTGGACTTTACAAAAAATAAAAGAGGCCAGCAAAGCCCAAACAAAATAATAATAAAAGAGGCCAAAGAAGCCCACCAAAAAATATATATAAAAAATGAGAGAAAGAGAGAAGGGACAATTGCTACTACCTTTTTCCACACTTGTGCTTCAAAGTAGCACCATGATCTTCATGATAGAGAGTTTCCAATTTTGTCACTTTCATATAACTAGTGGATATTCATTATGCACAACCACTTAGTTTTCTTTTTCATCTTTCATACACTGATATCTCTAAGTGCATTTGTTGCATGGCAATCCCTACTCACTCACATTTATATCCATTGACGGGCATCTCCATAGCCCGTTGATACGCCTAGTTGATGTGATAATATCTTCTCCTTTTTTCCCTTGCACCTCCACCATATTCTATTCCACCTATAATGCTATATCCATGGCTCACGCTCATGTATTGCATGAGAGTTGAAAAGGTTTGAGAACACCAAAAGTGGGAAAAAATTGCTTGACTTGTTCATCGGGGTTGTGCATGATTTGAATACTTTGTGTGGGGAAGATGGGGCATAGCCAGACCATATGATTTTGTAGGGATAACTTTCTAAGGCCATGTTATTTTGAAAGGACACGACTACCTTGTTGGTGTGCTCGAAGTATTACTATTTTTATGTCAATATTAGACTATTGTTTTGAATCTTATGGATCTGAATATCCATGCCACAATAAACAATATTACATGGATAAATATGTTAGGTAGCATTCTACATCAAAAATTCTATTTTTATCATTTACCTACTCGAGGACGAGCAGAACTAAGCTTGGGGATGCTGATACGTCTCCAACGTATCTATAATTTTTGATTCTTCCATGCTATTATATTATCCGTTTTGGATGTTTTATATGCATTAATATGCTATTTTATATTATTTTTGGGACTAACCTGTTAATCTAGAGCCTAGTGATAGTTTCAGTTTTTTCCTTGTTTTTGAGTTTCGCAGATAAGGAATATTAAACGGAGTCCAAACGGAATAAAACCTTCGGAATAAATTTTTTCTGGAATGAAAGGAAACTATGAGACTTGAGAACCAAGGCAGAGGAGCCACTGTGGGGCCACAAGCCCTAGGGGCGCGGCCAGGGGTTAGCCCGTGCCGGGCAGGCTTGTGGGCCCACGATAGCTCCCCTACCCCTAATCTTTGGCCTATAAATTCCCAAATATTCCATCATTATCATAACAAGCCATGAAAACACTTTTCCGCCACCAAAAGCCTCCGTTCTCGACAAATCCAATCTTGGAGCCTTTTTCGATAATCTATCGGAGGGGGATTCGATAACGGAGGGTATCTACATCAACTCCATTGCCCCTTCGATGTTGCGTGACTAGTTCAGCATAGACCTACGGGTGCATAGCTAGTAGCTAGGTGGCTTCTTCTCTCTCTTTTCTTCTAAATACCATGTTCTTCATGATCTTCGTGGAGATCTATGCGATGTAATACTCTTTTGCGGTGTGTTTGTCGAGATCTGATGAATTGTGGGTTTATGTTCAGATTATCCATGAATATTATTCGAGTCTTTCCTGAATTCTTTTATGCATGATTTCATATCTTTGCAAGTCTCATCGAGTTATTGGTTTGGTTTGGCCAACTAGATTGGTAATTCTTGCAATGGGAGAAGTGCTTAGTTTTGGGTTCAATCTTGCGGTGTCCTCACCCAGTGAAAAAGTAGGGGTAACGAGGCACGTATTGTATTGTTGCCATCAAGGGTAAAAAGATGGGTGTTTCATCATATTGCTTGAGTTTATCCCTCTACATCATGCCATCTTATTTAATGCATTACTCTGTTCTTCATGAACTTAATACTCTAGATGCAGGCAGGAGTCGGTCGATGTGTGGAGTAATACTAGTAGATGCAGAATCGTTTCGGTCTACTTGTCACGGATGTGATGCCTATATGCATAATCATTGCCTTGGATATCTTCATAATAATTTATTTTACTATCAATTCCTCGACAGTAATTTCTTCACCCACCATAATACTTGCCATCATGAGAAAAGCCATCTAGTGAAACCTATGGCCCCCGGGTCTATTTTCCATATTATACTTTCAGATCTAAAACCAAAAATACCAAAGTACTTGTTGCCTTATTTTTTACTTTTAGTTTTACTTTCCGCTCACACATCCTATTATATCTCTCTCTCTTAGATCTCATCCTTACAAGTAACCGCGAAGGGATTGACAACCCCTTTATAGCGTTGGGTGCAAGAGTTTGATTCTTTGTGCAGGTACATCCATTGGTGACTCACTTGTATCTCCTACTGGATTGATACCTTGGTTCTCAAAAACTAAGGGAAATACTTATCTGCTTTGCTGCATCAAACCGTTCCTCTTCACGGGAAATCAACGCATGCTCGAGAATTAGCATTGAGCCTAGGTAGGATTACGGCATGTCAATCAGCCGAAGCCAGGCATGACCTAGGAAAGTGTGTCCGAACAGAGTTAATCGACCGTGTTGGGCAAGTTGGTGCACCCCTGCAGGAAAGTATATATGTTCAAATAGCCGTGTCCATGGTAGTGGACGCTCGGAGTTGTATCCTGATCATACAACTAGAAATGGAGATTTTGAAGTGATTGTGTTGGCTCCGAGGTTGCTTTCTCATAGGGAGTCGAGAAAGAATCTCTAGGCGGTACTTAAATAAGTTACTACTTATGAAATGCTAATCTACACTCTTCGAATGCTGCAAGATGATGAAGATGTTAGTCTTCAATAGGACTAGGTTTTCCCCCTCTATTCCACTAGTGGTAGTTAGTCCAAAGATATAGCCACATTCCTTTGATAATGTTGCATACTTAGCATAGATCTGATGTAAGTCTTGCGAGTACTTTGGATGAGTACTGACAGTTGCTTTGTTCTCCATTTTCCCCCTCGATACGATTACTGCGTTCAGATGGCGGAGCCCAGGTGACAACTGATCCCACCAACGACTACTACTACTAGGACAGAGTTTACGACTATGTGGAGACTGCCCCATATCAGCAGTAGAATAGGAGGCTCCCAGGCGGGAGGCCTTTATGTTTTGATCCGTTGTTGATGTTTGAGCTAGCCTTCTTAAGGCAAACTTGTTTACTTATGTCCGTACTCAGATATTATTTGGTTCTGCTGACTCATTTGTATTCAAGCGTATGTATTCGAGCCATCGAGGCCCCTGGCTTGTAATATGAAGCTTCCATGACTTTAATTTGTGTCTAGAGTTGTGTTGTGATATCTTCCTGGGATGCCATAATCTTGATCGTGCGCATTTGCGTGTATGATTAGCGTACGATCAAAATGGGGGCGTCACAAGTTGGTATCAGAGCCGACTACTTGTAGGTAGCCCCCTTTCCAACTCCTTGGCCGAAGTTGAGTGTTGTCTTTGAAAAACTTTTACTAACATTTTTGTGTGGCTTACGGGCCCACATCTCAAATGGGTGGTATTAGGATCTTTTACTCCTCTTCTTTACTCTGGGTTCTGATATATTTTCAATTCGGGTTAAAGATTTTACTAACTCTAACTTTTGGTTCTCGTAACTACTTCCTCCCAGAGAGCCCCTCATTCTAGATGATCACTTGATTCATCAGGAGACTCCAAACAAACTCCCCGATGTTCTCCCGAGAACTTGTACTCATCGCTTTTGTGATTCCCTTCCATCGTCAAACCATATGGATAACTACATACAACTTTCGTTCATACCCATTCCTAGTTGCTATTTTTATTACAAGATACATCGAATTATCCTCCGAATTTTTAAGAATCCCTTGTGCCACTACTTGGAAGTTCTAGTCGCACGGATGCACCTACGAATAATTCCTCACACTTACCGAGGATTCGTTCGTCCTTAGTTGTCATGGGTTTCACAAATCCTTTGAATTGCTGTTCGATCTTTTGAAAACCTTAGTAGCCTATTGCTCTTGACCTTCCTCACCTGCTTGCATTATGCTTAATTCCTTATGTCTAGCAACATTCATTCAAATCTTTTGTGATTGTCATTTCAACCTTATTAATTCTACCTATGTGCGAATGCACCCAATCATCGTTGATCCTTATGAATTATCTTTTGGCCAAGACATCTTTCTAGACAAGAGCTGGTTCTCGGCAAATCAACCTTGATTGATTGTCCATCTAAGTCCTTTCAACTTACTTGTATTTGATCGGAGCATCTGATTCTGATACACCAACCTGGAAATTGTAATTCCCTTATTATTTAAGCATAAAATTATTTAGGTGTCCTATAATCTGAAGCCTTGCATTCTTTCTTTCTTTGATTGAGTACCCTTACTCACATCAAATCATTTGTGGTTCGCTAGATCCTTTGGTGGATTATTATCCGACAGTGTCCTTCATATTCAAAATCCCGAGGGTTCTTCTCTGATACATAATGCCTTCGTAAATTGTATCCCTTGCTATTTTCAACCATGCCCTGCTTCTGAGCTTGAGTTATTTACTCTTCAAGTTTGTGGTATATGTTCCTAAGGTTCCCCTATGGGTTGAACCTATGCTTTCCCTAATCCGTGTGAACCTGAGAGTTTTCTTGAGTCATACTCTCTTTGTGTTTTGCCTGATAAAATTTAACACTACAACTTCATCAAAAGCGAGAAGTGAATGATATGTTATGCATTGAAGAAGTGGGAGTCGACCTTGAACTATTGTTCGTGCCCATGGACACGATGTAGATCTTATCATGAAAGCTTCTCTTAAAATTAATTATCACCTTGGTATAAGTTCATCTTTTATCTGGGATTTGGTCTTTTGCAATCGTGGTTCTGACCATATTGTTCTTCTTTGATCCCTTTTCTCGGGCAAGTTAAACTACTTGTCTTTTGCAGATCAGTACACCTATCCGACCTCTAGTTTGCTCTACCTTTGAGTGTTACCCTCTGGTATCATGATAATATCACAAAACCATGTTGCTTATTATGAGTCTCCATCAAGTATGATTTCTCACCAATTCTGAATTTTCATGGGTTCTGAGTTTTAGACACTCAAGGACACCGATAACTGAATTGATTCTGCACTGTGAATCAAAAACTATTAGTAATCTTCATTGCTTACGAGTTTGTACTCGATAATCTCAGTCCCAGCTGATCGAATACATCATCATCGTCATGATAAAGCTTGACCATGCTATCTATGTCTTTCGTCCCTGGAACACAACTTCAATAGTACACTAAGCTTACATCGAGCTTTCAACATCATGATTGGTTGTCTTGAAAGGCAATTTTCATTTTGAGCTAGCAAGCTTATCTATGGTTCTCACAACTTTCTGCTTCATCATTTCTTTGTTTGATGTCATTGCTGGTTGATTACATCTTCATGAAACTTCTCAATAAATGTGTCGTGATCACCATCAACAATCTAAGCTCTTATAGGGTATTAATTGAAGTCATGATGAGAAATACGATCCTTGCCCTTGAGGATTTGTGTTATCATCGACAACATTTAATGCCTTCCCTCCAGCACAAACTTGTTAATAGTCTATGTTGCACCTTGAGTTCCTTGGTATCCAACCTATGTTTTGTTCTACCTTGGCGTATTGCCATATCTTATGTCAAGGATGTCATGAGAATTTTACCACCTCTTAAGAATCATTGATACAAGTTATACTTCTCGCCGTCTCCATTCATTTCTTGGTCCCCGTGTTGTTCCTAACCAGAGTACCGACAAGTCAACGGTGATTTGTGAATTCAATAATTCAAGCAATCCTATTGATTTGAAGTTTATGAGTGATAATTTCATTCTTAGTGTGTTGATTGTTGAACCAACATTCTAACATCGATCTTGCTACCCAATCCATAATTTTGGATGCACCTTTCAATCAATGTTTATTCGTGGATCATTTCCTCGAGCATATATCATTATATCATTTGATCTGACAAATACTATCACCTTGTTCACTTAATAGTGGGAATCCATGTTTACGGAAATCTCGATAAATTGTTGGTGAGCCCATCGACCAAATCCTCATCTTCTCCATGGTTCATGATGAACATTTAAGCAAGTGTTGGAAAGTTTGAATTCATTAACTTTGCACCTAGCTCATGAAAATATGTTTGATAAAAGAAGCATTCTTCTCTAAGTTCACGTGCATTCTTGCCGTCGTGAATATGAGAAGTTTTGTTTTGCTTCCTATGGGATCATCCCAAATCATTCACATGTGTGAAGCGTTATATGGTTTGAAGATTTGCTGCCTTCACTCCATATGTAATTCCTAGAACACCAAGCGACTGATTGATTTGATCAAGGAAAATAAGTTCCTTCATAAGAGCTAATCTGGAATTACACCTGGAACTTTGATATCCTCTATGATGGTTCCCAACCAGAACTTGATTGCTTTCCATCCTAAAGACTTCCATGTGGGGACAAATGTCTTGACATTGTGTTCATGTGTCTTGCAATACAACTCATAAATCAAAGCTTGCTTCCGTAGCTCCTTTCCCGATAATCTTGCAACATCATCTCCTCAAATTGTTTTGCCCCATTTTCTTTAATGCATCCTGAGTCTGAGATATCCTGAGACCAATCAGATCTGAACCTCGGGTAGATATGATGGTTGGAACATTTTACCATAACATTTTGGTCTTTATGTAACCCGGTAAGATGATGTCATGCCTAGCACACCTGGCCGGAGGATGTATTGTTATAGTATCTTGTTCAGCAAGATTAGCCATTCTTCCATGAGGAAATTGTAAGACTTGTTTTATAATTTGTTCCTGATGGCTCCTTTGTGTATCCAAAGTCTGACCTTTACCCAGGACCATGTTAATGATATCCTGAAGTATGTCTGTGGCACTCCGATCATCAACAATAACTTTGGAGCGCAATGCTAAATTTTTCATTGATTGATTATCCAAACACCATGGTATGGGTAAACCTCATAAATTCCTTGCCCATATTTCTAAATGGTGATGTACTTGATGTCATGTAATGAATATCATTACTTGTTTATCCTTGATAAGTATATACTCCAAATACTTGTGTTTAAACACATTTTCCTTCCCATTGGTTTGTTTAACCTTTCTTGTAAACTAACTTATCTGAGCGGTGATAATTCCCTGCTTAGGTAAGCACCTCGGTGTACAACTCTGTCAGTAAGGCCATGTTACTGTTGTTGTTAACATTCTGGTAACCACTGATGGATGAGAACTTGACCTATTTGTCTGCCTTGTTTTGACAAGAAGAAAAATGGTTCTATTCACCTCCCTCCCTTGGTACTGACATTGTTGCTAACATAAATGACAATCTATCCTCTGACATGTCTTGCTACCATGACTGTGCAAGATGTCACCACTCTTCCTACTCTTAACCCACATGGTGGGTCCATAACCCACAGATCCACAAGATCGAAACCTGAATCTCCTCTACATCTTGGATTCCAAGGTATCTTTTGCACTTAACTTCGTATATAATTTCAGAGCCATCGTCCAAGGGATGATCTATTCTAGTATCAGACACAATATTATTTTGTTGCATTGAACCCCTTTCACCTTCTGATTAGGTATCGAAGGATTGCCTACCCGTTTGAAACTTCAGTACCATCGCATATTGCTCTCAATGAGTTCCTTGAGTTACAACTCGAAATATAATTCATGTCTTTTCCCTGAGTTCACCGTCAAATGCCGAACTCTGTGGAGATACATTCTTCCAGAGTTTTCCTTATTATCGCATTCGGAGGATGATGAAAATCCCGAAGAAAGGATGACACGACTCCATCAAGATGACCTGAATCAGAGAAATGAATACATCAACGATAAGGACAAACCTCATCGATGGGAGAAATAAGAACAAGAAGACTCGATAGAATTTCATAACCAAATCTTTTTTCCCTCACTCTACCTCTTAAATCTCGGGACAAGATTTCTTGTAGAGGAGGAGATTTGTAACAACCCCAGTGCCATGCTACAATGACCTCACATTAATGGTGCCATGTCATCAAGTTTAAATAAGCCAAATTCCAATTGATAAAAATCAAAGTCAATTTCAAAATTGAAATAAAGTAAAATAAATCATTTCTTGAAAAAGTAAAACAAAATTGTTGGTTGTATTGAAAATATTATCTACATAACTTTCATTTAAGAACCAACACATTTTGAATATTTAAAATGCCCTTAACCTCTTTATACAAAGGCACCAACATTAAATTGAGCCATTTTAATATAAGCAAATGTTTATGTATTTCCAAAACGCTTGAAGCTTTGTGTGCTAGCTTAGTATACTGCCTACTGTTTATGTGAAAAATATCATATTCAACAAAATTCATTTGTTAATAAAATTAATTGCAAAACAATACCTAACTAAATAATAAAAAATATAAAAGAAAATCCTCACTGTGCCCTCTATCCCAATTGCTACAGAGTCGGACTAGCCCAAACTGGGTCTTCTCCCACGTGGCTATAGTAGGCAAGGGAGGCCGTGCCAGGCATCCCATGGCCATGGCCGCACCTGGCCATGTGCCGACCATCCCACGGCTCCCCTTGAGTATAAGGCTGACCCTCATGCCCTCCCATCAAACCCTAGCACCATCCCCCCTTCCCTCACGCCGTTTCCCTCTCTCTCCCTCGATCTAAAGCGCGCCTGAAGCTGCAGCTACCATGGCCATCATCGTCATCGCGTCCAATGGCCTCCTCGCCCCATGAAAATATGTCCAGAAGAACCATCACGGTCAACTTCATCCATCCCGAGCACTGAATCGATCCGGGACGCCTTGCATGCTCGCCATCGATCTCTTCTTCCCCGAGTACATCAGCGGCGTACGTCATCGTTTGCCGCTGTTCCAGTCCATCCCCGGCTTCCCCGACCATGCCCCCGAGTTTGATGTGAGCTGCTCCTTTGAATCCCCAATTTCCCCAGCTCGATCTGCTGCCGTTGAGGCCTTCCCCACGCTCCGCCGCCATGCCCAGAGCTCTGCTCCCACTCGCGCTTGCCGCACGTATCGACTGGCGCCTTGTCCGCCCCGAGCCACTCCCTGCTTGACTGATCGCAGCCCCCGCACGCGTCTGCCCACGCATGTTGTGCCATCGTCATCCCGTCGTTGAGAGTCGCCACTATAGGTTGCTTGGTCGTTGTTGTAGCCGTTGCTCTGGCTACCCCTGCCCGCACCTGCGTGTGCCTGTTGCCGCAGGAGTGGCAGTTGCTTCATGTCTAAAGGCCCCAATTTATCTCACCATGAGTATCTTGATTTCAATAGTGACGAGGATGACTCATTATGAGATGATGACTTGCTATTTGACAAATCTAGTAATGTTAGTTAAGATGAACTTGCTAGTAATCACTCTAGTAAAGATAAGTCGTGTGATGATGCTAAGTTGGAAACAGAATGAATAACTCAAGAACAAAACACTCTTAAGTTAGTTGATGAGTCTACTCTACAAGATCATAGAGAGCTTGAAAGGACACATGAGAAGCTCCGCTTTGAGATGCTCAATTTAGAGAAAGAGCATGAGTTCCTTAAAGCTATCAATGAAGATCTTCGAAAGAAGACTTCCTTTTATTGAGCCAAACGACTTCTCTTGTCTACATTCATTCCACAAGTTAAGGCTAAGCAAACTAGTAACAAAGGCAAGAACGGTTCTTCAACTAGTAGCAATAAAAAGGATAAATCCAATGACATTGCTTCTAGTAGTTCTATTGATCCTACTAACACATCTCTTAGCCAAGTTACACTTGAGCAAGAAAATGAACTTTTGAAAGGGATTATAGAGAAAGGTATCTACAAGAGTTTTGCTGGATGTAAGCAATTTGAGGAAATTGTTCGCAAGCACGGAGGATACTGGAAGAACCATGGCATTGGCTACTTCAACTCTAATGGAGATGAATGGGAAGAAGGTCAATATCCGCAAGCCCAATTTTGTTCCTCAAAGGGATAAGTATGAAAATACTCTTCCCAAGGGACCAAAAACTCAAGACGGCCTTCCACCAAAAGACCACAAGCTCAAGGGAAAGGATAAGTTTCAAAGAGAACATTGACTCATGAAGATGAATCCCAAGCTTTGGTGAAGTGGGTTCCCAAAGCTACTATAAGCTGAACTTCTATAGGTGCTACTTCAACACCAAGGATCCCCATCAACTTGATGTAGGTCCCCAAGAATAAGAACTAGAGAAGTTCTGTAGGGGTGACTCCGCCAATGAAATTCACTCACATTCATTATTGGCAAGAACTAGTTGCAATCAACATTAACATTGTGCAATAGTTCAAGGAGTGACACATTCCCTCAAAGGTAAGCAAGGGACAAGGTAATCAACAAATCCATGGACATCATTATGTATGCTTTGCACTCCATGTCCATAGATATCCTTTTATTTGTCTCTTGTGTGTTGATACTAACCCATGTAGGTGAGAAGAGTAAGAAACAACAAGGATGCTCCCAACTCATGGTGATATTCATGAACCTTGAGCCTCCACCACTACTTAACCTACATGAAGTCTTCATCTACAAAACCCAAGGTTAATTTATCCCGCTCAAGGGGGGATGCCACTTCAAGGGGGGGCTTTACTCTAGGACTTCAGTCAAGGCATCTCATAGTATGAGACAACATTAAATGCTTTATGTAAAAGTGGTAACCCCACTTGTGCTTAAAATATGAGTATGACCTATGATCAAGTATCCTTACTTGGCTCCTAAGTCAATATGCTCATATATAGATGACTACGTCATTGGCAAAGTGCTTGATAGACGCTAGAATTTATGTGCATGTTTGCCATGATTTCATTTGACATGTTATTGTGTGAGAATGTTGGTGTGCATTTCTTTATCCGTTTGAGGACATCCAATTGTTACTATTTTGACATTGATATTGTTTTTGCCAATTGGATGGATAAGAATGCCTAGGACCCTTCTCTAGCTATCTATGTTTTCTTGTCTCAAATTCTATTCATGCTGCATCACAAAATTTGAGCAAGGACTTTTTGATCTCTTTGTGTGAGGAGCACTCGGAGTTCCGTATTGACAAAGGACTGACCATTAACACCTCCCAAGTGCATCTCGATGGAACCAATCCAAAATTCTCGGTCTCACCGAATGCCTTGGGTTTATCTGGTTTTCCATCTTGGTATCACCAATTCCATCTTCTCGATTACACTGAGTTTCCCTGTGAGCAGATAGTTGAGGAACTCGGTGACACCAAAAGGTTAGAACCGGTGTCACTGACAGTAACAGGTTCATATAGAGGCGGACCCGACTTTTGAAATTCTTTCTCAAGTGTCATCCCATTCTAACACTAAGCTGCCGAATAGAGACCCCTGGTCATGGCCTTCATCTTCCCGAGCACCTCCGTCGTTGGAAGTCCCCGTCGTTGACGGTATCCACACCTCCGTCGCCATCGTAGCGAATCGTGTCCGAACTAGGGTACGATTTCGATCCCTCCTTCGCTCCTATCTTGAATCTTGCACATTAGGACTTTTCCATCGATAAGCCACTCCTTGAGATTGATCCATCCACACGGAATCCCCGTAGAATAGTGAACCAGAAAAAATTTAGGGTTTTTCGTCCGCAACATGAATCTCGATGGAACCGAAGCATCAGAATCGGTAGCACCGATTCACTAACTCTGACCAACTAAGAGCACCTTGGTGGAACCGAGTGCCAATTTTTGGTGTGACCGAATGTGGTGCCAGTTTCCTAGAGTGTAGATTGTCTATCTTGGTGGGTCACAAAATTTTGCCTCGGTTGTATCGATATTCATTTGGCAGAATGCAAATCTTAAGAATTTTTTGTTCAAACTTTGAAATTGTATACATTTTTTGATGACTCATCCCTTCCACTCTTCTATACTCTAATTCACAGGGTCAGAGATGTCGGCTTCAGAGGATCGTCAGAACAACTTGAAGGAGCATGTTGTTGAAACAAATTCTGGCACTAATACAAACAATAGCTCATCCTCTTATGATGGTATTCCAAGATCACATCATCTACCCAAGGCAGCAACTAGAGCAAGGAGAAAGCTCATGTCAGATGAGGAGGATGAAGATTTCCTACCAGATGAAGAGCCTCCCAAGTCCAAGCAAGACAAGACTGTCAGGAAGCCCACTGCTAAGGCTACATCTTCCAAGAAGAAGACAGCCAGGAAGGAGTATGCCCCCTCTAACACTATGAGAGCACCTAAGAGCTCCAGGGGCACCATGACCATTGAGCCTCCTAGGAAATCCCTGTCGAAGAAGGCTAGTGATAAGAAGAGCAGGAAGAGGATCATTCAAGTTGTTGGTAGGCCTACCTCCATGTTTGAGGACCCAGAAGAGGCTGCTGCTACCGAGGAGGAGGAAGATCCAACTGCAAAGGCTCCTCCTAAGAAGAAGGAGAAGAAATTGTTGTCTGATGTTATGCCAAGGCAAGCTCCATCAAAGAGCAATCCAGATGAACCCATGAAGCCCAAAGCTCGCAAACCCAAGAGGACTAGCAGAGACATTCCAACTTCAGAGAAGAACAAGGGTTCTACCTCCACAGATCCAAAGGAGGACCCTATGTCGCATTGATGAAGCTGAGAACACACCTTCTAGTGCACAATGCCAGCCACCTGCAGGCAGAGGACATGAAGAAAAGGAAGGATGAAGGTCTGAGGGATTGGAGTGCTTCTGATCCATACTCATAGAGGAGGAAGACTGTTGTTGACTACATGTTCTACACCAAAGAGCAGCAAGACTTCTATGAGACCATCTTGCTTGACAAGATCCCAGCTATAAGTGACCTAAGATATGTGGATTGGAAGTATAATGAAGATTACTTCCCGACTATGCAAGACAAATTTCATTGCATTGGACTAGATGAGTTTGTTGGCAAGGAGTTCACAGCCTGGAATGACACGATGATCATGCAATTCTACTCCACTGCTCATTTCTATGAAGATGGTAGAATTGTATAGATGACTGAAGGTGCTAGGTATAAGTCCACTTTTGAGGAGTGGGCTGCCATCTTAGGAGTCCCAGAAGTGGAAGATGGAGATATTTGTGTGTACTCTGAGCCCAAGGCAAGCCATAATCAGATGAAGAACATGTACAATGAGATCCTTGCTACACACATGATGTCTCACAAGCTAGGATCAATCTATTTCCTCCAGGCATGTCTTCGCACTATGAACACCATTCTGAGGCACACCTTGATGCCTAAGTCAGGGGATGAGAAGATGATCTGAGGCTACTTCGTTAATATGATGTTCCTTATAGACCACCATACGAGATTCAGAGTGATGGATCTGATTGTGGAGACAGTGAAGAAGGTTGTTGTTGACCAGAAGCGCTCGTGCTGTGATGCACCATACATCCATATGCTCATCAACTCCAAGTTTGAGAAGCATATCTTTGCGCTTGATCGACCACATTTGCCACTCTTGCCTCGAAGACAATTTTGTGGTGATGGACCCAGATCATCCCATATCAGGTGTAGCACAGGCACACGCTGATGCAGCAAGAGACACTAGTGCTCAGCCGCCCATGACTAGGAGTGCGCAGATGGATCTTCTTGTCATCTCTATGCTTAGTATGCAGAAGGGACATCACCAACATCCTGAAGAACCAAGAGAGCCTCTCAAGGATTGTTGACGACAAGTTCCATAGTCTCAACAACAAGGTGGATGAGCTCACGGTGACAGTGAATGAGCTCAAGAAGGAAGTTGATGTTGTGCCTATCCCACACTCCACTGATAATGATGATTCTAATGATGAGGATAGTGCACCTGTCAAGACGAATTGTCAGTTCAAGACTCGGGCTAGGACACCCACAATGACTACTCCAGAGATGACACCGTCTTCATAAGCACCAGCTACAATCACTTCAGCTCTATCAACTCCACCAGTTCCTCCTATTGCTACACTAACTCCATCCATGACATCAGCAGAGGTCTTTGCTGACGTTGTTGTCTCGACTCCAACTTCACCTAACGGAGGAGATCAGCCCTAGAAGAATGATTAGCTCTATACCTTTGAACTTTTCGGTAAATCGTTGCCAAAGGGGAGAAGTTGTATAGATCATTAGGGCTAAGAGAGAGAGAGAGAGAGAGAGCGCTAGTTTTTATCGCTTTTTCAAAAACATTTGCTATCTTGTGGTTTGGATGTGTTAAACTTTGTCAGTGTTTGATCATACGCTTAATGTGTGTTGCTACTATTTCCTATCCTTATGATGCTTATGAGATGATCATTCACTTTGCTTGATTGTGTTGTGCTATGATATTCACTCTTATTATTCTCGCACACCACCAAGATGTATGTGACACGGAAGAAGTGCCCCATGTACCTAATCGATTGTGCATTTGCATTCAAACGCAAATCCAAAATAATGCACAAATTTAGGGGGGCTCTTACTTATCACATACTTCTCAAAGCGCCAATTATATTCAATTGATTATATCATATGTCAATGCTTTGATCTATATGTTGTCATCAATTACCAAAAAGGGGGAGATTGAAAGCACATTTGCTCCCTTGGTGGTTTTGGTAATTAATAACAACATATATGTCATTGAACTAATGTTTCCACCAAGAACATTTCAGGAAAAGTTCAACGACGGGTTGGCAAAAGGATTGTGGAGAAACCCCTAGATGCAAGGAGATGGATTGGCGAAGCTTCAAGCAAAGAGGACTCTACATTTACATTGTGAGAAATCACTTTGAGTCGATAGGAAAAGCCAGTACTATCAAAAGGGGGTAAGGCACTGTTGGTGAACAATATGCTCAAACGTGCACAAGTGATAGTCACCAAAAACACCCACAAACTCTCCACATAGTCTGTCCAAAGCCAAATATCCAAAATTGATAAGACCAACAATTTCCACTCAGTCCCACCGCTTCCCACTCAGACAGACCCATGCCAAACCCTAGCACATTGGTGCAACCGATCCCACATTGGTACCACCGAGTTAAGGCTGCCAACTTTTGGTTGCCTCGATTCATATAATCAGAATTTCTGAGTTTTTGGATCGCTGTCACCGAGATGCAGATCCCCACTTATCCTATCATATTTTCTGAGAGAGCCACCTACTCATGTGTTGAGATCATGCCATTCCATTCCAACCATATGAATCTTGATCTCTAGCATCCACAAGTTGCTTTCCACCCACTCAATCTCTTCCACCAAAGCCAAATCTGTGAGTGAGTGATTGAGTGTTGAGGAGTCTATCATCTTGAAGCACAAGAGCAAGGAGTTCATCAACATTATCGAGCCTATTGCCTTTTGGAGGGTGGTGCCTCCTAGATTGCTTAGGTGTCGCTTGGGATCGTCCTTCTTCTTGTTGTGGAGTGAACCAAGTAATTTGTAAGGGCAAGGAGATCGCCTACTTTGTGAAGATCTACCCAAGTTAGGCTAGTCCTCTGTGGATGTAGTCCATCATGGTATAGTCAAGGTTGCTTCTTCATGGAACCCTCCGCGGGTAGATCCCTCCGTGGACTCTCACGACCATTACCCTTCGTGGGTTGAAGACTCCATAAACATGGATGTTCGATAGCACCACTTGACACAACCATGGGAAAAATCTCCGTGTCTTAAAATTGTGTTTGATCTTACTACCCTTCCTTTACTACTCATGCTTGTCTTTACTTTCCACTACTATACTCGTAGACATGCATGTGTAGGGTGTGCTTGATTTGCTACAATTGCTAAAATCTGCCAACACTTAAAATTGGGAAATGGTAGAATTTTTATTTAGTCAAGCAGTCTAATCACCCCCCTCTAGACCTAGTTTCGATCCCAGAACTGCTGGTCGAGGGCAGGCTCCACGTAGTAGTAGGCACCATCAGGGTAGTAGTGTCTGGAATAGCTCTCTCCTAGGCTTCGTCATCTGAATGCAATAATCATATCAAGGGGGAAAGGGGAGAAAAGCAATGGTGCATACTCATCCAGAGTACTCCCAAGACTAACATCAGAATTATGCTAAGTATGAAACATTATCAAAAGAATTGGGCTATATCTTTGGACTAGCTGCAGAAATGCCAGAATAGAGAGAAAGCCTACTCCTATCCAAAACTAGATTGTTTGGTGTCTTGCGGCATAAGAAGAGTGCAGATTAGCATAATTATAATGTAGCAAGTTTATTAGCAACGCCCAGAGCCAAACATTTCAAGTCGTCCTGTTATAGTGGACACGACTATTTGAATAGTTGAATTCATCCCTGCAGGGGTGCACCACATTTCCCAACACACTTGATAACCTCTATCCGGATACACTTTCTTGGGTCATGTCAGGCCTCGGGATATCAGCATGTCATCGCCCTACCTAGTCTCAATAGAGAGGGCAGCCCGCCTGTCTAAGTCCTAAGCATGTAGGAGTCATGGTCCCATCACCCTTTGCACTCTTGCATGATGCGTGGGTGGCCGAGGTCAGTCCTAGAACCTCTTATACAAGATCAATGTTGTTGTGGACCACTCGGGCGCACATCGCTCCATTGCTGACATACGAAGAGCTTCGGCTGATACAACGACGCCGAGTACCCATAACTTGTCCCACATGAAGGTTAGTGCGAAAAAGGTCAATCGACCAACTCAGATCAAATACCCAACCCATTAGCATTTTAGTAACTGTGGTGAGAAGGACATGTGGAAAGGGCCAATAATGCCCGGCCATGCCTCATCGTATTACACCAACACCCTCTAGGTCATGCTGACCTCAACATGTAACAGTAGTAAAGTTAAAGTAACCATGTGTCCAAACATCAAGGGGAAACCCGACGAATCAACCTCGAAGGATCCCACCCGATGTAACCGTTAAGGTGACCAGAGAGGATTCACCCACGATGGTCTACGCTTGAGGGGTTGTACGACATAGTCGATGTCGGGAGTGGTGAAGCGGGAATCACACTCGATACCCATAACCGACTAGCTACACTACAAAGATAGCATCATGAGTACTTCACGGGGTGTCACCCTCGGTACTCGATAGTAGCTCCGTAGAGTAGTACAACTAAGGGGGGGTGCGGTGAATGTGAGTCATGGGTTGTCTATCGGTTCATCGAGTCTTTAATTCATCGATGATGAAGTAGAGGCAACTAGGACTAAGGGGTCACAAGGGATCACTAATCAACCTATTCTAATAAGGTGATATAAGATCGTGTACACTAGTAATTTAAAAAAGCAAGCCATGCATTAGGATAGGAGCTATCTACAATAGTTGAAAAAACTAATGCAAGCATGAGAGGGAAAGAATGGGTGATATCAAAATGATCAAGGGGGTTGCTTACATTGTTGCTCTGCTACAATAGGCTGACCGTTAGGGGGGTAGTCGTACCCGGCAGCAGTGTTGGTCTCGGTGTCTACCGGAGAGAAGAGGGGGGAAGAAACAGTAAATATGAGCAAGCAAATGCAACACGATGCATGACATGGCAATATGCAGTGCTAGGGATGAGCTAATGAAGTACTACATGTCACAGACGGTGCGGGAGAATATCTAACAATATTTTCCAGGTCTTTGTCTATTACCAGACAGATGAATCGGAGAGGAAAGTTCCATGTTCATCATCTTAGGGGCATGTGACAGATGAACGAACATCGTATTCAGATTCGTGGGATTTTTCTGATAAACTTTCATATATAAATTATGTTCATCTAACTTACAAACTACTTTATATTAATTTTCAAAATTTTATTAATATTCTGAAATAGACAGATTTATTTTACTTAATAAAACCCTTTATTGCTTCAACATGACATCATGCTCGCATCAGCGGTCAACCCAGTTGTCTCACGTGAAGCCTGATAGCTGGGCCCCACTGTCATAGACAGTGGGCTAAGTAGAGTTTAAAATTAATCCATTTAATTAATATAATTACTACGGCACACATGTCATTAACTATTTAATCAAATTAATTAGATTAACTAAATTAACAATTTAATTAGGTGTTAATTTAAATAGGGTCCCACATGTCAGTGCCCCGAGGGGAATGGCCCCACCTAGTAGTGACTGGGCACTGCCGAGTCAGCTAATTGACCATGGTCAACTGGTCAACTAGGGCCTCTGGCCCACTAGCCAATGTCACTGGGTGGTGGCCCGAGCCGACCAGCTCAGCGACGGCGGTCGGAGCAACACCAACGAGTTCAATTCATGGCGGAGGGCTCCAATGCCGATCTGAAATCTACTACGAGATGCCTTTTGGCGTGCGCGAGAACAAGTTCGAAAGTATGGACTACGCGCGAGCGACCCGACCAATTGGAGGGGCGGGATTGGACGGAGCTCGTTGGATCGAGCTTGTGGCGGCGGCCGGAGTTGAGCTCCGATGGAAACGGTGCTATGACGAGCTAACGGCAAAACGGAAGGGGCAGTGGGGATCTACATGTTGCGGCGAGGTAGATGAGCATGATCCCGGGACCAATTGGTCACCAGAGCCTCACCAGCGATGAGCCCGAGCGGAGCTCAGTTTCGTCCATGGTGACTAGGGGGGCTACGGGGCTGGAGCATGCTCAAAGAGGAGGGAAATGATGTGGGGCTTACAGCGACCCAGTAGGTGTGCGCAATGTGCTTACAAAAGGCTCGTGGTGGCCGGAAAGTGGCGGGAGGCGGCGATGTCCAAGGAGGAAGAAGCGGTCGGGGCAGTTGGCGTGAAGGTCATTGTCCCGATTTTCTTCAAGGAGTCGATGTGGAAGGGGCCGACGGTTCTCGTGGACCCTGCGGGGTGTCGAATGGAGGGTGTTGGTCATGGCTACGCTGGAGCCATGGCGACGGCGGCGGGATGCAGAGGCGAGCGCGAGCGAGGGGAGAGGGAGGGGGATCTGAGGCACGTTTAGGATTAGGGTTCGACGCGGGGGTCTTGTAGGAGACGACGAGTCGTTGGATGGGCGTTAGGGAGACGGGGACGGCCGATGGCGGCCATCGGCATGCCCACATCTCCTCTCGTAAGCAGTAGGAGGAAGAAGATGGGGGAGACGGGTTGGGCCGGCTCTGGCTACTTAGGCCCAGCCACATTGGCCTGTTCTTTTTATTTCTTTTATTTCCCCCTTTTCTGTAATTTGGTTATGTTTATATTTATTTTAGTAACAAAATACTTTTGTAAAAATATGGCACATGGTCCATTGTTTATCTTGCAATTTTTCGTACCGCCACAAAATGTTTGGGGCCCTTTTGAGAAGTTTGGAAAATTATTTAACCCAAAGGGGCATTTAATAAATGATTTGGCCTATGTTATAATTATTTTGAAGCCCCCAAAATACTTGATAAAATGTGGTTTCATATTTTATAATTACCTCACGAATATTTGAAACCCGAACATGATTTTAGTTTCATGTTTAGCAAAATATTTTAACCACTTAGTATTTGCATTTTTAATTTCAAAAGTGAAATAAGATATGATTCTAATATTGATCAAGCACTATTTAGTAAAAGCATTTAGATTAATCTTGGCCATCACTCTAGCTTAATCCAAGGGCGTCACACTGTTGTTTGCATCATTGATGTAATAGTAGTCAATTATTAGGGTGATCTCTGACTGAAAAATATCAAGTTAAAATGTGCTCTTCCCAGTTTTGCAACCGTCTATAACACGTAGCTTTCCGGAGTGTGTTATGCCCACATGAGTACAAACAGATTATGAGGTTTAGGATGGGTTAGGTCAGACCTCGCAAGCAGAAAACACTCGATTATCTTGAAATTCGAGCAGAATCATTCTAATCTCGGAGCACAAAGCACCGATAGAAGAATAAGTCATATGGAGATATGATCGGCAAAACATTGCACGCCTGTTAAATTCCCGTCATCAATGATGTCCATATGCATGGGTGAGAATAAGATCATGGTCTTGAATCACTTACTAATCAATTATGAGAGATGTCCATTTAAGTGGGAGTGCACATTAATTAAAAACTCAATAGTGCAATTCAATTATGAACAATGTCTAAAGTAAATCTTATGTTTATGGTTCTAGATAAATGGATTCCAATAGTTTTAATTTAGCACCTTTGTTTGAGAAGGAACAATTAGCCGCAAATGGTGGAAATTGTGAGGACTGGATCGACACTCTAATATGTGTTCTCAAAAGTGCTAAGAAAGAATATGTGTTTGATCAACCACATGGTGATTCCTCGATGCCGGAGTGTCACGTGCCGTCATGAATGTGTTTATATCTTGCAAGAATGATTTCAGTGTTTTTAAAAGTATTATGCTATCTTGTATGAACCAAGTGCTATAGAAATGTTTTGAACAATTTAGTGCTCTCGAGATTGTCGAGGAATTATCAGTTTTGTATCATAGGGAACCAACTGAATTCATGAGATGACTCAAGCATTAGATGACTGCAAAATAGCAGAAGTCGGTGAAAAAGTTGACATGCTTGCAGACTATTATGATAGTTTAAAATCAATGGAAATTCATTTTCCCAAGATTTCATGAAGCTATACTCAAAACCGACGAGAACAGGTTGCAAAATCATAAAAATTTGATGGTGAGCAAGATATAAAGTTTCAAAAACAAACGCAACACCGATATAAACAAGGGTAAATCTTCTTGCGAGCCAATTGGTTTCTACTGCAAGAAAAAAGGACACTAGAAAGTAACTTGCTTGCAATATCTGGCGGATAAGAAGAACTCGTCTTCTGGTAAAGGAGGAAAAGTTATACAAGTCATGGGTATTCGATATTGGTTTGGTCGCTCATATTTGCTGTTATTTTATAAGTCATGGGTACTATCCTCATGATGACTCGAGGGACTCAATAAGGATAGAAGCACATTTTGGGTCGCTTCGCAAGAATGGAATTCGTCACAATACATGTAAAGAAGTGATGCGTATATGGAGTTATCTTACACTCACCACATGCTACATCATAAATATCTCAACACATCAATACATTACAATCGTCATACATAAGATCAAGATCCGACTATGGATGAAATCAAACAAAAAAAGACGATGTCCACCCTTGCTAATCCCAAGTTGTCGACTTGGAACCCATCATAGAAGAACTCCAAATAGAACAAGCATCACTCTCATGTGAAATCATCGCATTACCTGTACCTGCATATGTTGTTGCAGGAATCTGTGAGCCACGGGGTCTCAATAGTCTCATTACCTAGTGTATCAAGACTAGCAAATCTTAATGGGTGAGGTATCGTTAAGTGGTGAGGTTACAACAGAACTAAGTATTTGATATCTGGCTAACTTACGAGCACAAGAACAAGAAGAGTGATCTATGCATAAATGGGCGTGAACTAGAAATGATCAAGAAGTGATCCAAAACACCTACTTACAAGTCAATCATAACCCCATCGTGTTCTCTTCACAAACTCCCTCAAAAAGAGGCGGTCGCGATTACGCATGGTACATCTCCAATGTATCTATAATTTTTTATTATTCCGTGATACTATATTATCATTCTTGGATGCTTTATATGTATTTATATGCTATCTTGTATTATTATCGTGAACTAACCAATTGAACTAGTGCCTAGTGCGAGTCGTTGTTTTCTGCTTGTTTTGTCCTTTCAGGAATATTGTACAAAACGAACTCCAAATGCCCCAAAACTTTTTTATGATTTTTTATGAATGAAAATAAGACTATGAAGCTTCATAGGGAGACCGGAGGCCACATGGAGTGGTTTCAAACCAACAGAGCGCGCCCAGGGGGTGGCCATGCCCTGATGGCTTGGGACCACACCCCGCAGCCTCCTGGCCTATTTCTCGCCTATATATTCTCTAAAGTCTGGAAAACACTCGACAGCCATCCAATACTTTTAACGCCGCCACAAGTCTCTATTCGGATGGGAGACCATCTAGAGCCCTGTTCCAATATCCTGCCGGAGCGGCGGAAGTCGATCATAGAGGGCCTCTACATAAAAATTTTTGCGTACATGATGATGTGTGATTAGTTTACCATAGACCTATGGGTCCATATCTAGCACCTAGATGGCTCTCTCTCTCTCTATGATCTTCAATACAAAGTTCATCATGATTCACGTTGTGATCTATGTGATGCAATCCTTGTTTGTCGTGTCTTTGTTGGGATTCGATGAATTTTGGGTTTATGTTGATATTATTCATGATAATTTATTGAGTGTTTACTAAATTCTTATATGATTGATTGTGTTAGATTGTATTGCTCTCCGAGCTTTTGGTTTGGTTTGGCCAACTAGATTGGCTTCTCTTCAGTGGGAGTGGTGTGTTGTCATGAGTTTAATCTTGTGGTCCTCAATCCTCGTTATGGAAGGGTACATGTCACGTATTGTAATACTGACATTAAGGGGGAAACGATGGGGTTTATTCATATTTATTGGATTTACTTTGTCTACATCACGTCATCTTGCTACAAGCATTACTCTGATTTTACTTAATACTCCAGATGCAAGCAGGATAGCAGTCGATGTGTGGAGTAATAGTAGTAGATGTAGGCAGGAGTCAGTCTAGTTGTTTATGGACATGATGCCAATATACATGATCATTGTCGTCAATAAATATTGCATAACTATGCATTTTTCTATGAATTGCTCAAAAGTAATTTGTTTACCCACCGTACATATTCTTCGAGAGAGAAGCCTCTAGCAAACACTATGGCCCCAAGGTCTTCACATAATATATTATTACAAAAAACACGAGAAATGTATCTCTCATTTGTTTACTTTACTTTTATTTTAAATTTATATTATCTACCTATCACTACTTATCGCTTGCAAGTAAAGACTTCAAGGGGTTTGACAACCCTCTTTCCCGCGTTCGGTGCAAGTGCGTTCTCTTTTGTGTGTAGGTGTTGAAGATGGGAATTTGCATGGTCCTCCTATTGGTTCTATAACCTTGGTTATCACTAAGGGAAATACTTATCTCTACTATGTTGCATCTCCTCTCCTCTTTGTGGAATATCCTAATGTAGTTTACAAGTAGCAGGAAGAATTTCAGGTGCCCTTTTCGGGGAGTATCATCAAATTTTTGTCAAGTATATTCGCCAAATTATCCCTCACTTGTTCTACTTTTTATTTGATATTATATTTTGCTTCATATAAAAATAAACAATAAAATAATATTTCTATTTGCTTGTTTGCTTAGTTATCTAGTTTACTTGTTTGCTTGGTAGTTCACTTGTTTCGCAACCATGTCTCAAGATACTAATAAGTTTGTGACTTCTCAAATACTAATAATAATTATTGTATTAGTACTCCTATACCACCCTCCACTAGTGTGGAGTTTTATGATATTAATGCCACTTTGCTATATCTTGTTATGAAAGAACAAATTTTGGGTTGTCCTAATGAGGATCTCGCTTCGCATCTTAATACCTTGTTTGAATTATGTAATATGAAAAAAAGGACATGGAAAATGATGTGGTTAAATTGAAATTATTTCCTTTTTGAATAAGAGATAAAGTTAAAACTTGGTTTTCATCCTTGCTCCGCAATATTATTGGAACACGGGATAAGTGTAAGGATGCTTTTATTGCCAAGTATTTTGCTCCTCTAAAATTATATCTCTCTGAAACCAAATTATGAATATAAAACAACATGAGAAAGAACATGTTGCACAAGCATGAGAGACAATGAAAATGATGATTAGAAATTGTCCCACTCATCGCTTAAACTTATGGATGATTATACAAAATTTCAACGTTGGACTGAACTTTGTGTGTAGAAGCCTTCTAGATTCTACTTCAGAAGGTACTGTTATGGAGGTGACATTAGGAGAGGCTACAACAATTTTGGACAATACCATCACAAAATTTTCTCAATGGCACACCGAGGGAGCTCCACCTGTTAATAAGGTAAATTCCGTCGAACAGATTAGTACTTTGACTGATAAAATGGACGCTCTTATGAATATGATTGAAAACAAGAATGCTCAAGTTCATCCTAATGATAGGCTGCTGTCTACTTTGATTGATAAAAATAATGTTTCTATTGATGTGAACTTTGTCTCGCAAAATAATGCCAACAATAATGCTTATAGTGGTAATTTCAATGCTAGGACGTATCCGAGTAACTCCTCTAATAAGTATGGAAATTCTTATGGTAATTCCTATAGAAATTCATCCAACAAAAATAATAGGGTACCTACTGCTATTGAGAACACATCAAAGATTTATTAGTTCTAAGTTTTTTTCAATACGATGGTAGAAGAAAATTTGCATAAAGTTGACGATATGGTTAGAAATGTGCACTGGTGCAGCGACAAGCTATGCAAACTGTTTTTAACCCATTTCGGTGAAGTCAACCATCACCTTGCATGTGTGGGCGATAGGGAGGGTCCATCCCAGACGACTTGGAAAATCCGCCGGCGATGGTGGCCAATGAATGCAAACGAGCTACCAAACGTAACCATGTGCAATGCAGGAATATATCGTAACACTATATTTTGGGCATGCGTGTGGGATTTGGGATCAATGACACATGTCTATGACCAGTCAAACGCGTCTACTTGCTCATGGAAAACAAACGATCTTTGACATTTTAACATTTGTTAAACATTACCTAATCCACACGGGCCATGGTATAAACTGTGTGTGATATCTGGATCATCGCACACAAGAATTCTCTAGAAACCGTCTGCCATGCATGATATTATCGCACACGTTTCCCGAAAAATTTCCGCATGGGATAATCTTTGCACCGAGCTCGGTTTCCTATTGGCTCACGTGGGAGATAAGGTTCTATCAGAACGATTGAGGAGCTCCTAAGCACACGTACAAGTTCTACAAATCGTTTGCGATTTTGTATGTATGACCAACATTTCAGTTTATATCTCGCGTGCTTTTCCTATAGATCACAGGTGGTTGCGCTATGAGTTGAATGTGCTTTTACTGTCGATCACATGTGATTGCACTATGAGTTGCGTGTGCTTTCCGTTTTTAATCGCAGATGCTTAGAAGCTTGAACCGTGTGCGCTGAAAAAGCCAGCTTATTGTAAAATATTGCATTTGAATAATCTTACAAATATAAAATTTGCCACAATATGCTATCGACAAATAGTTTCCACATGAAGACCATTCATCATAATTCAGCACAATACGCAATTGAACGAATAGTGACCACAGGAGGAACATTCATCATAATTCGTGACAATATGCAATTGAGCAAATGCTAGCTAAATTCCACATACGTAAGATCGACATCTGTAGTACATAATAATAGTGTACGGAAAATGTAGACATGATCACATGGAAAACAATTCATCCATGCGTATATGTTTAACTAATAACACTATATGAATGCATACTTCTTATTGGGGGATACGAATCCTAGAATCTTCGACGTCTTTAGAGGGTTTGATATAGTGTTTCACAAAGAAGGTGCTGATAAATTTCCTAACAGATATCAATTCATCTACCATGAGAGGTTTAGAAGTCATCTGTCCAAAGATTAGCTGTACGACTTTTAGATCAGAATGTGACATACGTGTGGAGTAGAAGATAGTAATTAAGAAACAGACTTACTCGTCCTATTTTGACAACATCAGCACCACATTCAACATGTCTACATAGCCTAATCATCTGTGAGCAAACGTAGTATCCCATAGGCCGGTCACTTGTTGTTGCTGAGGACACTACAATTTTTTGTATATTTTAGTCATGTATTTTCCATGTTAGGAACAACCTAACCGATGTAAGTTGTTCCTTTTTATTTATTTGGAGAGAAATAGAAAGAGGTTTACTTAGAAACTCATACTATGACTAGCATTTTCTAAAAATAACGCATTTCCTTATCTTACCAGAGAAACGATCAGGTGCAGCAGAGTTGGTTCGGCATCGAACCGTCTCCGTCCTAAAGTTATGGTATGACACAACACAATGCGAATGAAGATGAATTTTCACATACTCAATTCTTGAACAAGATATGAACACCACATATTAACATCAAAGAATTCAATACCTATCCATGAAATCCTGAAGATGAGTCAGATCCCGAGGCGCATTTGACTTTCTGAGACAATCCAGGTAGTAAACTGTGTTGCATTTTGGAACAATGACTACCAAGATCCAGTGATCTCTATAGTTTAAGAAATCCTTGAACTTATGAACTATGTTGAAAACTGAAAGATGATCAATGTATGTGTGGATGTATATTGAACTTACCCTTCATGATGTGGCCACATGAAGAATTCTGCTATGTGTAATTCCCACAAGATCGTGTCGATATGCCTGATGGAAGCCTCCTATGTGGCATTTTTAATTAAAACATCATTTGCTAAATCAGGATCTATCAAATGTGCATGCTCTCTTATTGATCTTTGCGTCATTAATCCCCTGAGTGGAATACAATACAGTTAGTTTCTTCCTATACAGCCTTTTATGGAGAAGTTGATAAGAGTTTGTGAAGAACTTACAACATCAAGCATTTGGCAAGAGTGGCCGGAAGCTTATCGAAGCTGAAGAAGAGATTAAAGTCCTCAAATTCCACATTGATGGTACAAGCATCGTGATAGAAATGACGATGGTTGTAGTGCAATTCCACAATGTTATGATCCTCTCCTTTTGACATTATTTCCATGAAATATTTATGTAACTTGCGACAGCTGGAACTACACTCCTAAAGGTATTCACCAACAAGAAATGGCGGGCCATGATTATACTTGCGTGCTTCAAATGGGTCTACTTTCTGACTAGAAAGTAGCTTTTCAACTACCACTTGAGATATTTCGTCAGAACCAAGATTACCCATCCATTCGAAAAACTTGTTGTTAATTTGGTTATGGGCGATGACTTTTGGGGTCCCCATATTCCTTTGTGCAACCGTGCCTATTTTCCTCTTGTTAGCTGAAGAACTGCTTGTTTGACGTCCGGCTTGATCAATGACATGTTGATGAGAAGCCTGTGACGGTACAATGGACTACTGAACAGATCATGTCACTTTGACGGACTGCTGAGCTATAGTACAAGAGGCGACGGACAGCTGACCAACCGTTAAAGCTATGTCGGGATTCTAAGCAGCTGGTGCTAATGTGTTAGTGTGTTGATGCGGCTGTGACAACACGTTGGTTTGGTGAGCAGGCAGTCCCGACACATCGGTATGATTATTTGGCGGCTGTGAACCGCTGGACTATTGAGAAGGTGGTTCCTGACTTCGGACTGTTTAGCAGGCTGATCCAGACTTTCACACTTCCTAGCAGGCGGTTCCGGACTTTCATACTGCTTAGTAGGTGGTTCGTTCGGGTTTGTCTAGTGAGCATGCAGTGCCGATGTGTTCACACTATCTGCTTCAGTGGCCGGCATTTGAATGGATGATACGTCTTCATCGCTTGTAGGCCTTGCCACATGCTGCTTAGGAACTGAGGGTGACCTGGCCTGTACGGAAGGAAGTTGGGTGGGCTGATCACAGGTTGATGCCTCAGGCATCGGATTCCCAAGAGTATGTTCATCGGGGGCGTCACACAACATCTGCTATGGCGTGAAGAGAGTCACCGGTTCAAGGGTGACATTGATTGCTGTTGGGGGGGTTGGAGGGATCTCATCTAGGAAGTGTATTTATTTCCGTGGCCACTGGATATGATTTAATCGTGTTTCTTCCAAGGTCCTCTTCTCATTAGGGTCCCAAAGGACATTCTTCAGGGACAAATTACTGAACCGAGGCTTTATTTCAGTCCGGCTTCAATGGCACATTGTTCAGCAAGATACGCCCGTCAAAGTCAGGGTTATAAACCCAAGCTATTGCACATTTTAAAGTACCTTCATAATGTGTAAGCATGGCCTTCACTCTTCCCCTATCCATATGGATCAGATATAGCACCATCATATCCAGCTGCAACATCATTGTCCCTTGGGTCAGCTGATGCACTACTACTCTTGTGCGGTGTTGCCATACAATAAGTGGCATCATCCATGCCGACATCTCCTTTCGTATCATGGCTATCTCTCAGCATTAGTGTCTTCTCCTGCATATATGACTCCTCAACTACCTTTCAAAGTCCAGGATACATGTCCCTCTTAATCCGTTCGCGCAAGTCTCTCTACTTACCAACACTCCTAGCTTTTTTCTTGTTGAGCCTCTCTTCTTCGGTCAGTGAGAAAGCCCTCTTGTGTGGGACATTGACCCCAATACCCCTTGCATGGTCAGGGGGCTCTTTGGTAGTCATCAGATAGAATGTCACATGGCCCTGAGTTCCTGTAGAACCTTCCAACGTTTTTGGAAGCCTTTGCCGTCACATTTTACAGTTCTTGGTCTGCCGAGTTTTCAAAATAATAAGAAATGTCTCCATGCATCTTTGCACGTGCCCGCAAGTAGTCCCTAGAATGTGTTCCCCTAATTTGACTAAGGGACGGGTTGCCACCCACATCTACTGCTTCTTTGGCATCCTGCTCGCATATCGGTTTCAGCCATAGTATCCTACCACACCCATATGGTGGGGATGTGTGTTCTTCTTCTGAAGTTCCGATTGCATGGCACTCTTATTAATAAAAACTTCACTAGCCCTGACTGTTTTGAATTATGTATAGTCTTCCTTTGTAATTTGGGGGTACGAGGGGATTGGGTCCCTGCCTTGACACAAGAACTTCTTGTACAACACATGCTTCAAGTTTTCCAAGCATCCCTGGCCTTCTTCTGTACAACGTGTTGCACTTGCTATCTCCACTCCCCAGGAACATTGAAGTGCGCCATGATCTCCTGGACTGTCCTCTGTCGTCTTTCTATACCAGCCTTCCGAAACCCTGACAGACTAATGTTGAGTGTTGCCCTGCCAACAAATCCACACACACTCCTGAACCTCGTGCGTGCTTTATCTGGTTTAGTTGGATCCCAAGAATTCAAATTGTTGTGAGTTACTTCGCATACATATTTAGGCTGGTGTGTGGGATTTCTTAGAGCGCTGTTCCGGCTCTTGACCAGAAGGGTGATGGTGGTAGCTCTATCATGTTCATCATTTCTTGATACACGATCATCTTTTGCAGACATGTTGGGTTTGGACTCAGATGAAGATACATCTCTAGAAGTACATCTATCCTTGCTGCTAATAGACATGTATAGAGGACACATGAGAAATTCAGAAAAGGGCGGTAATCATAAAAAATGCAACAACTTGGCAGCTAGCTATCTAAACATGGCATGTGATCATTTGAAATGTATGACTAATCTATTCATTTTGTGTGACTCGTGCGCACATGATATGTAACTTGATAATAACTAATTGGAACAAATACAACTTATATGTTAGAAGGTAGATGATGAACATAAATACACTTTCCATTATCTTATAATCATTTTGGGGACAAACCAAACCAAATAGGTAAAGGGATCGCAAGATAATAGACCTCACCGAGATGGAGGGCATCAACTGACTGGTTTTTTTGTGTGCAAATCCCACGGGAGATGCGAGGGTACATGATCAATATGCTCGAGGGCGGCTGGCGAGAAAATGAAGATGGTGAGGCATGGGTAGCCACGTGTTCGGAGCGGCAGTGAAGGGTAGGGTTCATGCCGGGAAGTGGGTACACGGCCGGGTTGAGCACGACGCCGTCGGAAAGGGTTCTGGTGTGGATCTGGGGGACGAGAGGGAGAGGGAGCAAGCTGTTGATGGAGTTTGAGTAGAATACATGGACAAATGAGTGAAACAGGGGAGGGCACGGGTTTGGGGGTAGGGGAGGGGCATGTTGGCGGATTCGGTGAAAAGGGTGAAAAAAGATCACCGTGTGACCCACGGAAAGGCATGTGCAAACAGTTTCGTACAGTAACCCGTGTGCACAAGCAACATGAATTTGTTCGAAATGAAAACGTGACAACTTTGAAATGTAGAAGTGACCTCATCGTTTTGTCTCGAAATTTTCCCATGGTACGCAGCTACCGTTGTACCATAATACTGATTTTGTGTCGCATTTCTAGGCGCGCTTGATATTTCCAGAATTTTTTAGCATTTATGGGGCATTTAGTGCATATAAATAAAATACCAACTTCAACATCATGTGTTGAAGAGAGGTATAAGGACCGTCATTCGATCTAGACGAATCGTACGGTGTAGACGTACAATCTGTGTGGTTTGGGTTTTGGCCAATCATAACACACGACTCACTTTGCACGCATTAGGTGTCATCTACCACGGTTTATAAAGCACACGGTATTAGTGGATGAAATGTATGCTATTTTTTATGCACAACAATCATATTTTCATTTCAAATGAATTTGTGAATCCACCATGTAGCCTCGAATTATTTTCATTGGCACACAATCACCTATTAACCCCTGCATTGATTTTCAGTCGCATTTCATGACTTGTTTGCTATTTTTATGACATTTTTTCACCAACATTGGGCTACTAGTAATTAAAATGGAGGAAATGCAGATGCATTCCAAAAATCATGAAAATGGTTGTTGTCAGAATTGGGGCTCCGCAAAATCCAACAAGGTTCGAACACTTGGTCGTGTGCGAGGATCTTAATCGGCTCGGAGTCTCAAGCTTCTCACCCTACGACCTAACTATGTCAAGTAAGTGCGAGCGGGGGAGAACGTGGACTCGGAGATTTACCCAAGTACAGGCCACCTTACGGTGTAAAGACCTACTCCTGCTTTGTGGTGGATTGGCCTTACGAGGAGGCTAAGGATGAACTAGTACAGTGGTGGTGTGGCCTCACAAGGGCCCTTGGTAATGACGAAATAGCTATGCACAACCTTCCTTCTACGATTGGAGGTAGTCGCTATTTATAGGGGGCACGGTCCTCTTCCCTTATCACATAGGCAGGAAGGCATCCACAACGGCCAAATTTGGAAGGGGACAAGAGGTACATCCTATGCTGACTAAAGTGGATCTTCGCCTGCAAAGCTTCGGGGCATGACGCGATGGTGGGCTCGACGAAGACATTCGTACTGCCGAGCTCATGGTCTTGGCCCTATTGCACTGGGAAGGAAACTGTCAGGGATATTACCCCGCGGTATAACCCGGCCGGAAGTATGACCCGCCCAGGACTTAGCGACTCACTAGAGCCCTGGCCGAACTTGATGATTCATTGGTGACCCGGCAGGAGATATGACCCGAATCATCATATGGCGGCATGCGTCACCTCTATTACCGGGTCATAGCACGACTAGGCCCATGGCCCAGCATCCGAGACGGTGCAAGGCGGCTGGTGGATGGGTTTGGAAGGGCGGCTCACAAGAGAAGGCCCAAAGAGAGAAAGTATCCCCTCACAAAGGAAACAAGACCCGGATTCGGATTCAAGATAGACTAGTCCTAATCCAGGTCCCAGTAGGACTCTACATGTAAACCTACCCTTTCCACTTATATAAGGAGGGATAGAGCACCCCTAGAGGGACAAGTTGACAAGTTCAAGTCATTAGAGATAGACAAATTAGAAACCCTCGAGACTAGAGGTAGCGATTCCACACCCTTGTAATCGAGATCATCCTCATCATCAATATAGAAACAAAGCAGGACGTAGGCTTTTACCTCCATCGGAGGGGCCGAACCTAGGTAAACTTGTGTCTCTCGATTCCGACTAACCCCTCTCAAGCCGCCATATAGTTGCGATGGACTCACACCTAAGTCCGTTAATCCGTACATCTTGCCGTGACCAATCCATGATAGTTGGCGCCCACCGTGGGGCCACGTACACGATGGTTATGTATTATTGAAGGGATCTTTTTCAGGAATCAAAAAATTCGCGATTGATCAAAGTGATGAAGATACGGCACCGAAAGCTCGTGCATGATAAAACCAGCGTGATACAACTTCGGCAGAACCGTTGACAATACAAGATTTTAGTTGCACCATCACAATAGTCGTCTCTACATCAATTCGAAGCAAGATCAATATTTTATGCGCAGCCGCATCTTACCAAGACCGACATGGTTTCTATTTGTGAGACGTGCAAATCACCAAAGATGCAATCCTTTTTACCCGATCCGACGAGTTGTTGCTATTTGCTTCAAGTCCTGGGGAAATTTTCAGCGGCGCGCTGGGCAGCGATTTTGCAAAAACCAGTGAACGTCAACTAGTACAACTTTCCATGGCCACATACTCATCTACGGAGTACTACATGTAGTACAAATCACCTCACTTACTATGTCCATGAGACAAGATCTTTGATCACTGATTGGTATTAGCACATAAAGGAAGTTATCATCAGATCAAAAGCAAAGAAGAAGAAAAAGGGCACTACAACCCGGAAGAAGTTACAGGCACGGACTCGGCAGCACATGTCCAAGTCGTCTCTGCCTCTAACTCCGTAGCATCTCGACTCACCGACGTGTGTCTAAGACGTCCCGACCCGTCGCCACACCGGTTGGTCCATTCCGGCATGCTCGCCCGGCCACTGCCACCACGACTGCACTCCACCCTGACCTGTCCCGCCATCGCCGTACTTTGTCTGTGGTGATGTGCCCTCCAGCTAGCTTCGGGTGATTCCGGGTGGCTTATCCACACCGTGACGGCCCGCCGACTCCGTCTCTGACCTCCAACACGCCTCCGCTCCTCCCATCCGAGAAACTGCACCCTCGAGCCGCCGCATGTTGCTTCGTGCCTCTGCTCCACATCTGCAAGCCGTTCTGTCGCGCCACTCGTCTCGGCCTACAGCACCTTGCTTCCGCCACATCCTGTCGCAGCTGTTGTGGCTGGCCTTGCCTCTCCAGCCACCACGCACGATGCACCCGGCCCCCGATAGCTTTTCCCGCTCGCCCGCTCCATCCTGATCGCACGCCCGTGCACCGGTTCAGCTTGTTCGCTGGCTCGCCACGACCACCGTCCACCACTCCCGCCGCGAGATGCCCTCGTTGCGTCGCGTCCCAAACCAGACCACCCCTGACTCGCCATGGCCTCCAAGTCGCTGCCTGCCTTTCCTCTGCTCCTGCGCCGGCCCTGTCATGCGCAGCTCCGCCGCTGGCATGCCGCCCCTTGCCAGCTCCTCCACCTTTTGCTACCTCCATCATTGGTTGCCCACGCGGGATAGAAAGAGATGTGGGAGCCTTTTTACAAAATAAAAATTACTACTGGCCGCGCTGTCAAATGTGTGCATATCTCTTGCCGCTACTACTGAGGCACACGTCTTGTCTACCAAAAAAGCGAGCATCCGCATTCACCCGACAAAAATAATAGGTGATATTTATCCTATCAATTTCTCAGTATATTTTTTCATCTAAGAACAATTACTCTATGTTTGTAATATTTTTTATACATGACATTTATTCATTGCCAAAAAGTGACATTATATCGCAGAGATGGTGGCATGCCGACATCGTTCTACACAGGTGGTGGTCTGTGTCGCGTTACTCAACGGACTCGTGCACCATCTTTCGATGCCACGACCACACCGGCTTACAACGCTGCAGCCGTTTTTTGTGACCGCGCCGTCTTACAATGTTGCGGCCGTCTCTCGCGATCGCGCCGGCTTACAAAGCCGGGCCGTTTCTCGCGATCGCGCCGGCTTACAACACCGTGGCCGTCTTATGCAACCGCACCGGCTTACAACGTCGTGGTCGTATCTCCTGACCGCACCGTCTTCAAACGCCGCAGCTGACTTCTACATCTACATCAACACGCCACGGGCCGTGTACACCAGTACGAGCCGCCCAACGGACGACTCTGAATTGTCGTCCTACAGTCCAATCTACATTGACTAATCGATGCGGTGTTCTCCTGTACGAACCACCCGACGGACAGGCGCACAAGTCGCCGCCATTGCAGTTTGGTTAACTTGAACAACCAGACAGGACGAACCATCGACCGGATTATTGAAACAATTCATACAAGATCGTCTATAACCCGCCACGATCAAGTATGGAGAATCTCAAGACAGCTCTTCGAGTCGACTTAAGACTCGGGGGCTACAAACATGGCTCCACACATTTGGTCGTTTTCAACGAGAACCCCGGGTCATTGCAAGGAAGTTAACCCGATCCCGGGGGCTACTACATTATTGAAGGAAGAATTAAAATTTCCCCAAGAGGACCAGCCGCTGTGATGCACCGATCAAACATGGGTGCCCAGATTTATTGGATCATCATAAAGTCACTTGGGGGCTTCTATTGTTTCTTCATACAAGATATTGGCTTACAAGTTGGCGGCTTACAAGCTGGCGGCTTACAAGATTGTGAAAACATGGATACTTCCGTCAACAAGGTCATTTAGGGGCTTCCAACCCGCCAGGGTTTAGCTTACACACCCTCTTGATCGTCTCTTCAGCCACCGTAAGGCCGGGTTGTATACCCAAAAGTTGACTCCATCAACAAGGTCATTTAGGGGCTTCCAACCCGCCCGGGTTTAGCTTACACACCCTCTTTATCAGCTCTTCATCCACTGTAAGGCTGGGTTGTATACCCAAAAGTTGACTCCGTCAACAAGGTCATTTGGGGGCTTCCAACCCGCCAGGGTTTAGCTTACACACCCTCTTGATTGTCTCTTCAACCAATGTAAGGCTGGGTTGTATACCCAAAAGTTGACTCCGCCAACAAGGTCATTTGGGGGCTTCCAACCCACCGGGTTTAGCTTACACACCCTCTATATCGGCTCTTCAGCCACCGCAAGTTCGAGTTAAACCTACATGTATGTTGCTGCTCCGCTAGGTGACCCGCCGAACTCTTACCAGTTAATCTCAACCAGAGACCCTGAGTTGTTCAAAGTATTTGACAGTCACTCTCACTAGAGACATTGTACTAGATAAGGTTAAACCGGCGGCTCTTGTCACGTGAGGGCCGGCTTACAGAAAGCAAGGATAAACTCACACATATGTTGTAGACTTGCCGCTTTGTGGCCCGTTCATACTCTTAAACAGTTACTCTTTTAGAGACCCAACATTGTTTAAGGTTCAAATGACGGATTTATGTCACGTAAGAAGTAGCTTATGGGCCCGGGGGTACTCATTCCCTGTTGCGCGTTTCCATTATATGGCTCGTTATACTCTTATCAGTTAATCTCGACTAGAGAACCTGAGCCTCTCAAAGTATTTGACGGTCACTCTCACGAGAGAGCATGTACTGTTAGGAGTTCAAACAACGAATGCCATGGAGAGCTGACATATCAGTGAAAAAGCAGGAACATATACAAGTTAGTTGTTCCTATCATATGCATACATCATCATGCATTTGCATCATGCATAATACATACATATTATGCTGGTCTTCAAACCGGGTCAAAGCATAAACTTCTGAAGGAACAAATAGATCTTTAATAGGTAAAGTGGATGGATCTTCATCATGGTTTATCATAACTAGTATTAAATGATTGAGTTTTTTTCAAGCTAGCTTGGAAAATTGATTATTCTTGAAGAACCGTCCTATTGGATATAATGCCGTCTCATTTAATTGACCGACTCTTGGATTTTTTTTCAACCTGTGATCTATAGTAGACTACAACATTCACGGATTTCTCCAACATATATTTTCTGGGTTGCACCGCGACCACGAGCAGGGATTTTCATTTTCAAGGATAAAGACATTATTCCATGATATTCGACAAAATACCGGGTTATAACCACGGTCAAGGATTCATTCAACAAATTATGATGAGTCATATTATTCTCACAAAGTCCCGAGTCGCCGCAGGAAGACGACCCGACACTTGGGGGCTACATTATTCAAGTCCAGTTTATATCAAGTATGCAAGTCCCGTGTCGCTTCAAGAATGCATCATGACGCTTGGGGGCTAATGCAAGTTGCTTTTCAAATCATTACAAGGTCAACAGATCCTGTTGTCTCAAGGAGATAAGCCAGCCTTTCTATATTTTTCTAAGTCCCAACCCAATACTTCTTACTGACCCGACACTTGGGGGCTACAGTATTCAGCTGTTTAATAGTTTATAAGGTCTAAATTGAATACCCGACCCATCACATACTGATGAGCCCACCTTTGGGGGCTACACATGTGAAATACAAGACATTTAGTATATATCTGGCGACTCACATGACAATCCAGAATTCTCAACATTCAACACCAAGTTCAAAAAAGAGTCCCAGGTTGTTGCAAGCAAAACAACCCGGTCCTTGGGGGCTACACCAGCTGATGTTTTATAAAGTATAAGACACTTAAAAGTCCCAGGCTGCTGCAAGCAAGACAACCTGGCACTTGGGGTCTACACAATCAAAGATATTATAGTAAAGCACCAAGCCATCATGGATAAACTTGGAGTTTGGGGCTACAATTAATATGGATATATCAAAAAATTGAAGAGAGTTTTCAAGATGTCAATTGTGACTGAGACCGGCTCAACAGATTTGTTAGCCGAAGAATTAAAAGTCCGACTCTATATTAGATGGATTTTCATCCCAATATTTTTTCAACTCAGTTGGAGTCTAGTTGTTTGACCTGGCGCCCCAACAATCATGACCCAGTATTGTCAAAAGATCATAACCCGACATCATCAATGATTATGACTCGGCGGAGATGACCCGCCAAGAGCATTGGAGGCTGACTCAATGGCATATGGGTGTCTTCTACCCATTATTTTATTTCAAAGGACACTCACAAGCAAGACAATTGTGAAGACGGCTCGTTCATATGGAGAAGAAACCAGGATTTTTTGACGAGCCACGTCATTGAAATAAGCCGGCCAGTGGAGCGAGCCGGTCACTTAAAATATTTATTCTTATTTCAGGAGCTTAGCATGATTAAATTCATGATAACCTGGAGGATAATGTTGGGGATATTACCTCGTGGTATAACCTGGTTGGAAGTATGACCCGGCCAGGACTTGGTGTCTCACTGGAGCCCTGGCCGAACTTGATGATTCATTGATGACCCGGTAGGAGGTATGACCCAGCTCATCATATGGCGGCTCATGCGTCACCTCTATTACCGGGTCACAGGATGACCAGGCCCATGGCCCAGCTATGATAGCCCAAGTGATGTCCCTACCTTATTTGGTATGTAACCATATGTATGAACCTTGTGTCATGAGCTATGTGATGATTGCACCTTGCCCCATGTGATTGATTTGCATTCATGCATCATGGCATCCATCATTTCATCATCATGCCTTCATTCATAATTGCCATGTTGGGTTTCATGTGTCCTTGTGTGATTGTTTGTGACTTGTGTTGTGATATGCTTGTGGGTGAGGTGGTTTGTGTGTGATTGAGGCCATGTGTGCAAAACCCTCTATCTTCCCCCTCTCTTCCATCTTTCAACATCACCCCCATCTTTCTCTCTTTTCTTTAAAAAAATATATATGTCCAGATTTAAGTTGTTTTAAAAATCTTTTAAAAATGTCCATGAGGTGGCCCTTATGTTGTTATTAATATTGGGAGTGAAACTTTGGTTATTTGGATGTGTTTTGGGTTTTGAAACCTATTTAAGCAGGGGCTGTTTTATTTATATATTTAAAATAACTTGTCCTAAAATTCTACTTAATATTTTATAAAATCAGTGCATATTATTTTCTCTACAAAACTATTTTTTGTTTTACTCTAAAACCCTTTTATTGCTCTGGGGTTTATTTTTGTGTGGTTGTTTATCTAAAAGGGAAAGACCCTTCTGTGTATTTGCGTGAGAGGCAGTGTGTGCGTGTGGGCTTCCGGCCCGAGTGGCCTAGCCAAACCTTACGTGCACCTGCCCCGTTCCCTCTGTTTTTCCGTCAGGTAGTGTCTGTGTGTGTGCGCGAGCAGAGCAGCAGCAGGCGAGCACCGTCGCCGTTAGCGCCAACGTTGAGGTCGACCCCCTTTTAAGCGCGCGCCCCTAGGGTTCTTCCCCTCGTTCCTCTCCTTCCACCGCCGCCACTCCTCCTTCCCCTTTCTCCTCCTCTATTCTTCCTCTTCTTCCTCCTCTGTCAGGTAAGTGTGAGCGAGGTTCAGAGAGCGGCCGGAAGGGCTCGTCGGCTCCGGCAAGTCTCCGGCGCAGGCAAGTCATCGCGGCCATGTCCAAGGGCAAGTGGATGGATCCCGCTCCCTTTCCCCGGCGCTAGGGGAGTGGAAGGTCCCCTTCTTCGTCTTCTTCATCCGCGTCTTTGTTCGGTTGCAGAAGATCCGCCCCGAGCTCGTCTTCTTCCTCCCGCGCGCGTCTTCTTCCTCCCCTTCGGTTCTGGCGCCTCCAGCGACCCCTAGGTGAGCAGTCAATGCATTCCCGAGCCCTTGCTTGCCTTTCTTTCGTCGTGCTCGCGTAGATCAGAGGTGCCCGTAGCTCCCTGTCCCGCCATGGCAACGTGCGCGTGTGCCTAGTGTCTCAAGTGCGTGCGCTTCGTGTCCCTAGAGTAGACCAGTGAGCGCCCGTTCCATCCCCGTCATCAGCTCGGTCTTTTATCAGGCATAGGTCTCGTGCCGTGCGTGTCCAATGCGTGTCGTCGGCGTTGTGGTTCCCCTTCTTCAGTTAGAAGCTGGGTTCGTCAGTCTTTAGTTAGCAGTGCTGAGAAAGGTTAAGTGGGGCGAGGCCCCTATACTAGTACGAACCGCGAGCGTAGCGCAGTGGTGTGTGTGCGGGGAGACGACCGCGAGGTCAAGGGATCGAATTCTAGATCTCCCCCGTTTTTCCTTTTTTCGATTGGCTGGCGTGTGGTGTTGCGTGTGCGGATCCGGTGTGAGATCCGGATCCCGTGTGCTGGGTGTGTGGGCATGCAGGATCTGCTGTGGTAGCAGATCCAGTGTGTGTGTTGTGTGCTTGTGTGAGTGTGTGTGTGTGCATATATAAACCTAGTGTATATATGTATTTATATATATATTTTTGTGTGTAGTGTGTGTATGGTATATATGCATACACACACTACACACAAAAATATATATGTAAATAGATATATACACTAGGTTTATATATGCACACACACACGTCTATATATGCATACACACACTAAACACAAAAACATATATGTAAATACATATATACACTAGGTTTATATATGCACACACACACACTCACACAAGCACACAACACACACACTGGATCTGCTACATATGGTAGTGATGTGTATGTATGTTTGTGTGTGTTTCACACACACATCCATGTGCCAAGCCTTCCACGAATACCAAGATATATATGTGTGCATTAAATTAATTAACAACATTTATTGTCATATCCAATCCATGTTAACACATGGAGCAACCGGCACCTGCAACTAACAATGCTATAAGAGGGGCTGAGCAACGGTAACTTAGCCAATCAACGGTTTGCTAGGATGTGGAGGTTAGAGGCTGTCATGGCAACATGGGGGATGATATCATGTGGTAGGTAGCGCAATTGTAACGAAAATAACGATGAACTAGCAAGCAAAGATAGTATTGGGATCCGGGTACGATCATCTTGCCTGTTGGTTCTTCCGCAGAACAAGTAGCGGGATCCTCGTAGTGGTACTCTCCTGGGTCCTCGTACTCAGTATCAACACTCGCGTCTACCCAAGACAAACACCAAATAAATAACCAACCAAGGTGCAATGCACAACCAAGATGATGCATGGTTCATTTAGAGAAGAATTAAGCATGGCAACTCAATTCTAGTCAAGTTTCACATGCACAGTTGTTTGTTAGTGAATCTGGACAGAACCTCATGTTAACTTATTTAGACATGCATGAACATGGAAAATATGGATGCATCATGCAAAATCGATGGAAATGCATATAAAGATCGCGAGAAACAGAGCTACGGTTCTCGAGATACGCTCACGACAAGGTACGAAGGCAAAACACAAGATCACCAATTACCTGGGCTAATTCTTGGCATCCCAAGTTAGCCAATGGATAGGTGATGAAATATCAAGCCTATTAGGCTCAAGAATCAATCAATTCCATGGATTATAGCTCCCACAAGCCACAAAACAAAAATCACACCAATTCTGTCACAAACAGCAACATAGCAACTTGAGAAGCTCACAACTTGAGCTACAGGAATCCTATAACCACAACCAAGATATGGACAGCTCCTACTCAACACCCACATCAATTTATCCAACTATGCAATCAGCAAAGGAGGCACACCTCAATATGCATGTATCAAGCAAGTTGGCATGTTGAATCAGAATTTTAGGGACAGTGAAAATTCCAGTTTTCTGGAATCTGGGTTAATAAAGTAGCAAGTTGACAGCACTGGTTAAACATGCTAGAGAGCTCCTATTGACATGAAAATTAACAGGATGGTATATGTCAATAACTACTACAAATACCTTACACTGAGCATTGTCAAATTCACAACATATCACTAGCTACACCCCACTCTACATGGCAAAACAATAACAGCAGACTCTCCAGACAGCCATTTTTAAGCAGGTTGTGAGAAACAGAAAGTAGCCGACTAAACAACATGGTTCCCACTTATCTAGTGACTTGACATGAACAAAAAAATACTGGGACATTCCCAACTACTTTGGCTAACAAATTCATGTTGGCAAGATATTGAAAGTATGCATAGATTAATTCATATGAAAAAGACAAAAGGGCATCACAGCATAAAAATGCAATCTTGGCAAGTTGCCCCAAAGTCAAATATGACTTCACAGGTGCAAACATGGGTTGATACTACCCCAAAAGCATTACTCATACCCCTATAATTGTGTGGACCAAGGGGAAGGAAAGCTAGGTCGAAATTTGACCCTATCTCCCATGGATGACTTATGGCACTTCAGTGACATGATGACAATGCACAAAAAATGACATGGGCTCTATGCTTACAAGTTGGAAATGAATAAATAGCACCCTAGGGGCATGTTAACATGGCATCGCATCACTAGCAAGGATGAAACCATCTAGAAGAGGAGATATGCTAAAATGCTCATAAGAGAGAACCTACACATGGAGCTAAGCATGCACTTACATCCACACTTGCATATATATACCAACCAACTACACACTCATATGCAAACCATGCTCATGCATATATGCACTTAGGCATCTACACACTCAAGCTCATACATGTGCAATTACACATGCACAAGCACACACATACACCCTCATACATGGTGCACCACACACCTACACACACACACTCTCTAGCATACTCACACATGGATGTGTGTGTGAAACACACACAAACATACATACACATCACTACCATATGTATGCATATATACACTAGGTATATATGCATACACACACTACACACAAAAATATATATGTAAATACATATATACACTAGGTTTATATATGCTCACACACACACAATCACACAAGAACACAACACACACACTGGATCTGCTACCACAGCAGATCCTGCATGCCCACACACCCAGCAAATGGGATCCGGATCTCACACCGGATCCGCACACGCAACACCACATGCTAGCCAATCGAAAAAAGGACAAACGGGGGAGAGCTGGGTTTCGATCCCTTGACCTCGCGGTCGTCTCCCCGCACACACACCACTGCGCTACGCTCGCGGTTCATACTAGTATAGGGGCCTCGCCCCACTTAACCTCTCTCAGCGCTGCTAACTGAAGACTGACGAACCCAGCTGCTAACTGACGAAGGGGAACCACAACGCCGACGACATGCATTGGACACGCACGGCATGAGACCTATGCCTGATAAAAGAACGAGCTGATGACGGGGATGGAACGGGCGCTCACTGGTCTACTCTAGGGACACGAAGCGCACACACTTGGGCCACTAGGCACACGCGCACGTCGCCATGGTGGGACAGGGAGCTACGGGCACCTCTGATCTACGCGAGCACGACGAAAGAAAGGCAAGCAGGGGCTCGGGAATGCATCGACTGCTCACCTAGGGGTCGCTGGAGGCGCCGGAACTGAAGGGGAGGAAGAAGATGCGCGCGGGAGGAAGAAGACGAGATTGGGGCGGAGCTTCTGCACCCGAACGAAGACGCAGATGAAGAAGACGAAGTAGGGGACCTTCCGCTCCCCAAGCGTCGGGGACGGGGAGCGGGATCCATCCACTTGCCCTTGGACATGGCCGCGAAGACTTGCGTGCGCCGGAGACTTGCCGGAGCCGACGAGCCCTTCCGGCCGCTCTCTGAACCTCGCTCACACTTACCTGACAGAGGAGGAAGAAGAGGAAGAACAGAGGAGGAGAAAGGGGAAGGAGGAGTGGCGGCGGCGGAAGGAGAGGAAGGAGGGGAAGAACCCTAGGGGCGCGCACTTAAAAGGGGGCCGACCTCGACGTTGGCGCTAACGGCAACGGTGCTCACCTGCTCCTGCTCTGCTCGCGCACACACACAGACACTACCTGTAGGGAAAAACAGAGGGAACGGGGCAGGTGCACGTCAGGTTTGGCTGGGCCACTCGGCCCGGAAGCCCACACGCACACACTGCCTCTCACACAAATACATAGAAGGGTCTTTCCCTTTTAGATAAACAACCACACAAAAATAAACCCCAGAGCAATAAAAGGGTTTTAGAGTAAAACAAAAAATAGTTTTGTAGAGAAAATAATAGGCACTGATTTTATAAAATATTAAGTAGAATTTTAGGACAAGTTATTTTAAATATATAAATAAAACAACCCCTGTTTAAATAGGTTTCAAAACCCAAAACACATCCAAATAACCAAAGTTTCACTCCCAATATTAATAACAATATAAGAGCCACCTCATGGACATTTTTAAAAGATTTTTAAAACAACTTAAATCTGGACAAATTTTTTTAAAAGAAGAGAGGGGAAGATGGGGGTGACGTTGAAAGATGGAAGAGAGGGGGAAGGAAGAGGGTTTTGCACACATGGCCTCAACCACACACAAACCACCTCACCCACAAGCATATCACAACACAAGTCACAAACAATCACACAAGGACACATGAAACCCAACATGGCAATTATGAAAGAAGGCATGATGATGAAATGATGGATTCCATGATGCATGAATGCAATTCAATCACATGGGGCAAGGTGCAATCATCACATAGCTCATGGCACAAGGTTCATACATATGGTGACATGCCAAATAAGGTAGGGACAGCACTTGGGCTGTCACAACTCTCCCACACTACCAGAGGATCTCGACCCGAGATCTAGGAACGGAAGAAGTCTAGAAATTCAGAACGGAGCAGGTCCTCACGTTCCCAAGTAGCTTCTTTGTCGGAATGATGAGACCACTTCACCTTGAGGAACTTGATAGACTTGTTGCGAGTCTTACGCTCAGTCTCTTCAAGAATAGCAACTGGGTGCTCACGATAAGAGAGATCTTCTTGAAGATCGATGTCTTGGAGGTCAATGGTCCACTCAGGAGTCTTGAAGCATTTCCGGAGCTGAGAAACATGGAAGACATCGTGCACATTTGCGAAATTTGGAGGAAGCTCAAGTTGATATGCAAGACCACCTCTCTTGCCAACAACTTTGAAAGGACCAACGAAACGAGGAGCTAGCTTCCCTTTGATTCCAAATCGCTGCGTGCCTCTCATGGAGAAACTTTGAGATAAACAAGATCATCCACTTGGAAGGAAACATCCCGATGTTTGCTATCATAATAGTTCTTCTGGCGGGACTGAGCTACTTTGAGGTTCTCACAAATGACATGGCACATTTCTTCTGCTTCAGTGATCATGTCATTGCCCAATATCTGACGCTCACCGGTTTCAGACCAGTTAAGCGTGGTACGACACTTTCTGCCATAGAGAATCTCGAACAGGGCCTTGCCTGAACTAGCTTGAAAGCTGTTGTTGTATGAGAATTCAGCATATGGAAGACAGTCTTCCCACTTCATGCCGAACGATATCACACAGGCTCTGAGCATATCTTCAAGAATCTGATTGACCCTCTCAACTTGACCACTTGTCTGCGGATGGAACGTCGTGCTGAAATGGATCTTAGTACCCATAGCAGTCTAGAAGGACTCCCAAAACTTGGAAGTGAAGAGACTTCCACGGTCAGAAGAGATGAGTTGAGGAATGCCATGCAAAGACACTATTCTTGACATATACAACTCTACAAGCTGAGCTGCTGAGATAGATTCTTTGACTGGCAGGAAATGAGCAACTTTTGACAGCTTGTTGATAACCACAAAGATGGCATCTTTGCCCCTCTTGGACATGGGAAACCTAGTTACAAAATCCATCTCCACGTGATCGAATTTCCATTCAGGGATAGGCAAAGGTTGCAAAAGACCTGCTGGACGCTGATGCTCCGCCTTTACTCTGCGGCAAACATCGCACTCGTTGACAAACTGAGCAATTTCACGTTTCATACGAGTCCACCAGAAGGTCTGCTTGAGGTCCTGATACATCTTGGAACTGCCTGGATGAATGGATAGAACAGAATTGTGTGCTTCGTCCATGATAACCTTTCTGAGATCACCTTTTGGAACAACAAGACGGTCCTCAAAGAACAAGGTATCTTTGTCATCGACACGAAAGCACTTGTACTTCGGAATGCTCTTGGCCACACCTTTCTTCACTTTCTTCACCATAGCGTCTAGCAGCTGCGCTTGGCGAACCTGATCTTCCAGAGTCGGAGAGACTTGAAGATTTGCAAGAAATCCTTGCGGAATCATCTGAAGGTTGAGCTTGCGGAAGGCTTCACAAAGCTCGGGTTGAAGAGGCTTCAAGATCAGACTATTGCAGTACGCCTTACGGCTGAGCGCGTCTGCAATGACATTTGCTTTCCCAGGAGTATACTCAATGCTTGGGTTGAAGTCTTCAAGCATTTCCACCCAACGAGATTGCCAAAGATTGAGATTGGGTTGAGTGAAAATGTACTTCAGGCTCTTGTGATCAGTGTACACCTCAACTGGCCTACCCAACAACAAATGTCTCCAAGTCATAAGAGCATGCACAACTGCCGCCAACTCAAGATCATGAGTGGGGTAGTTCTTCTCGGCAGGCTTCAACTGACGCGAGGTATAAGCAACAATCTTCTTGTCTTGCATGAGAACACCACCAAGACATTGGAGAGAAGCATCACGGAAAACTTGGAAAGGCTTGGACTGCTCAGGAGGAACAAGAACTGGAGCTGAAGTCAGTCTCTGCTTGAGCGTATTGAATGCCACATCACACTCAAGAGACCAAACATACTTGACGCTTTTCTGGAGGAGATTGGACAGAGGCTTAGCAACTTGAGAGAAGTTCTCCAAGAATCTTCTATGATAACTAGCAAACCCGAGGAAACTCCGAAGCTGCTTGACGTTTTGAGGAGGTTCCCACTTCAATATAGCTTCAACTTTCTAAGGGTGCACTTTAATTCCCTCGGCAGAGATTACATGCCCAAGGTACACCACTTCATTGAGCCAGAACTCATACTTAGAAAACTTGGCATAGAACCAATGTTCCCTTAACTTGTCAAGCACGAGGCGGAGATGCTCTGCATGATCTTCTTCTGTCTCCGAGAACACAAGGATATCATCTAGATAGACCAAGACGAACTCATTCTTGAAAGGAGAGAAGATGAAATTCATCATTCTTGAGAAGGTTGGAGGAGCATTCGCAAGACCAAACGACATAACGGTGTACTCATAAGAGCCAAAACTCGTCCTGAAAGCGGTCTTGGGAATGTCTTCTTCGCGAATGCGAATTTGATGATAACCCATGCGAAGATCAAGCTTCGAGAAAACCTTGGCACCTTTCAGTTGCTCAAACAACTCATTGATGTTGGGAAGTGGGTACTTGTTTCTGATTGTCTTCTTGTTCAGTGGCCGATAGTCCACACATAGACGATCCGTGCCATCCTTCTTTTTGAAAAACAAAACTCCACAACCCCACGGGGAAAAACTTGGTCTGATCAGACCCAGACGTTCTTGCTCATCTAGCTGCTTCTTCAACTCTTTCAGCTCTTCGGGGCCAAGTTTATACGGGCGCTTGCATACCGGTTCGGTACCGGGCTCGAGATCAATCACGAACTCGACTGGCCGGTGCGGAGGCATTCCTGGCAACTCTTCTGGAAATACATCTTCATACTCACAAACCACCGGGATTTGAGAAATCGACGAGATTTCACCCTTCTCGTTGAGAGCAAAGAGACGCATTCTGTCATCGCGAGCTGCGAAAATAATCACGTCTTCTAAAGGATGAGTCAGCTTGACTTCTTTTGCTTTGCAATCAATATGGGCCTTATTCATAGCCAGGAAGTCCATGCCCAGAATGAGATCAATATCAGAATTCCCGAGAACAATTGGAGAAGCCAGAAAAGAATAATTGCCCATCTTGATAGAAACATCCGGTACCATGCAATTGGAATTCATTAACTTCCCAAGGGACACCACTGACACAGGTCTAAGGAGATCTTGACAAGCAAACTCATGCATTGCAAAGAATGAATGGGACATGAAATAATGCGATGGACCAGAATCAAACAAAACTTTTGCTGGAATAGAATTGACTGAGAGATTACCCATGATCACTTGAGAAGAATCCTCTGCCTCTGCTGCATTCACCATATTCACTCTTACGGACTTGGGATGCCAAGAATTAGCCGAGGTAATTGGTGATGACAAGTTGGTATTCAGAGCCATAGGACCATAGGAGCCTTTGCTTGTTCGAACTTGGCTGAGTTGTGTCTAGTAAAACTACTTTGAGTCTAGTTATATCGGAGAGTAGGATTCTTTTACTCCTCTTCTCTGCTCTGGTGAGGTTTCCGACTTAGGAATTTTGATTCTACTCCTCTTCTCGCTCAATTTTTTTTAGGATCTCGCGGGTATTTTGGAATCTATATGATGCCGATGTGACAGGGTTCTGTCTTGGTGCCTCCTGTCTGACTTGATTTCTTCCGGGGAGTCGAGCTCCAGGGAATGTTGGCACATCGTTATCATTCAGCTTCCTTGATATCTCAGGACGAAGAATGTTCGAAATTACTTCAATACTTATCGTGGTGAGATAAGGTCGGAGTCACCCAGTACTGGGGAGGCGTCCGGGGTACCACCATGGTTTAGTATCGTTGTGAGTTCGAGGATTCGAGATTAGACGAATTTGCGAAATGTCTTGAATTATGGTGTGGAAGGTTGCGGATGCAGTTGCAGCTGATTGCCTAGGGCAGGTTCCTGATTCCGCAACCCGAATCCCATAAACAAGAAAGTTTTCGGAAGCTCATAGGTGGGAAATCTTGTAGTCATCTAGGATCGTCTTCTTCAGATGTATGTGGGCATGTACATTTGTTCCGAGCGTGTAGCTCAATACTTTTGTGTTACTGCAAGTGGCTTCTAATTTCTGATGATGTTGTCATGATCCGAAGAAGCATTCTTACTAATTTTTCAGTAGGAAGGCTATGTTGTTTTGTTCAATTCTTTGAAGCATTTGATTCAGCCTTGTTTCATCTTATCTATGAGGTGCTGATGCGCGTTGTTCATCTTCAGGATGGCTCCACCAACTCGTAGCAATCCTGGTCGTGGTGAGGAGCAGACTGATGTTCCACCGCCACCCCCGCCACCGCCTCCTCCGCCTCCTCCTCCAGAAGCTTGGCAAGCTGTGATGGCCGCGACCAATGAAAACACTCAGATGTTGCTCAGGCTGTTGCAGGAAAGGGAGCAAGGTCAAAAAAGGTTTTCAAGGCAATTTTCAGAATCAAGTGCAGTTTGCGACACTCAATCAGTTCCTTGCCAACCAGCCCAAGACTTTCACCTGTTGTGAGCAGCCTCAAGATGCTGATGATTGGCTTCGTGATATGAGCAAGCATTTTGAGTGCAGCAATGTCAGGCCAGAGGACTTTGTCAGGTTTGCATTGTTCCAGCTAAAAGGTCAAGCAGCTGATTGGTGGCAACAGTACAAGGATTCCAGGGGCAATCGTGTTGTTACTTGGGACGATTTCTGTCATGACTTCAGGGCTCATTACATTCCGACAAGCTTTGTCGAGGAGATGCGTGAGAAGTTCAGGCACCTGAAGCAGGGAACCAAGTCAATTGATTGCAAAGCAAAAGAAGTCAGGCTGACTCATCCTTCGAAAGACGTGATTATTTTCGCAGCTCGCGATGACACAATCCGTCTCTTTGCTCTCAACGAGAAGGGTGAAATCTCGGCGATTTCTCAAATCCCTGGTTTGTGAGTATGAAGATGTATTTCCAGAAGAGTTGCCAGGAATGCCTCCGCACCGGCCAGTCGAGTTCGTGATTGATCTCGAGCCCGGTACCGAACCGGTATGCAAGCACCCGTATAAACTTGGCCCCGAAGAGCTGAAAGAGTTGAAGAAGCAGCTAGATGAGCAAGAACGTCTGGGTCTGATCAGACCAAGTTCTTCCCCGTGGGGTTGTGGAGTTTTGTTTGTCAAAAAGAAGGATGGCACGGATCGTCTATGTGTGGACTATCGGCCACTGAACAAGAAGACAATCAGAAACAAGTACCCACTTCCCAACATCAATGAGTTGTTTGAGCAACTGAAAGGTGCCAAGGTTTTCTCGAAGCTTGATCTTCGCATGGGTTATCATCAAATTCGCATTCGCGAAGAAGACATTCCCAAGACCGCTTTCAGGACGACTTTTGGCTCTTATGAGTACACCTTTATGTCGTTTGGTCTTGCGAATGCTCCTCCAACCTTCTCAAGAATGATAAATTTCATCTTCTCTCCTTTCAAGAATGAGTTCGTCTTGGTCTATCTGGATGATATCCTTGTGTTCCCGGAGACAGAAGAAGATCATGCAGAGCATCTCTGCCTCGTGCTTGACAAGTTAAGGGAACATCGGTTCTGTGCCAAGTTTTCTAAGTGTGAGTTCTGGCTCAATGAAGTGGTGTACCTCGGGCATGTAATCTCCGCCGAGGGAATTAAAGTGCACCCTGAGAAAGTTGAAGCTATATTGAAGTGGGAACCTCCTCGGAACGTCAAGCAGCTTCAGAGTTTCCTCGGGCTTGCTAGTTATCGTAGAAGATTCGTGGAGAACTTCTCTCAAGTTGCTAAACCTCTGTCCAATCTCCTCCAGAAGAGCGTCAAGTATGTTTGGTCTCCTGAGTGTGATGTGGCGTTCAATAAGCTCAAGCAAAGACTGATTTCAGCTCCAGTTCTTGTTCCTCCTGAGCAGTCCAAGCCTTTCCAAGTTTTCTGTGATGCTTCTATCCAAAGTCTTGGTGGTGTTCTCATGCAAGACAAGAAGATTGTTGCTTATACCTCGCGTCAGTTGAAGCCTGCCGAGAAGAACTACCCCACTCATGATCTTGAGTTGGCGGCAGTTGTGCATGCTCTTATGACTTGGAGACATTTGTTGTTGGGTAGGCCAGTTGAGGTGTACACTGATCACAAGAGCCTGAAGTACATTTTCACTCAACCCAATCTCAATCTTCGGCAATCTCGTTGGGTGGAAATGCTTGAAGACTTCGACCCAAGCATTGAGTATACTCCTGGGAAAGCAAATGTCATTGCAGACGCGCTCAGCCGTAAGGCGTACTGCAATAGTCTGATCTTGAAGCCTCTTCAACCCGAGCTTTGTGAAGCCTTCCGCAAGCTCAACCTTCAGATGATTCTGCAAGGATTTCTTGCAAATCTTCAAGTCTCTCCAACTCTTGAAGATCAGGTTCGCCAAGCACAGCTGCTAGACGCTATGGTGAAGAAAGTGAAGAAAGGTGTGGCCAAGAGCATTCCGAAGTACAAGTGCTTTCGTGTCGATGACAAAGATACCTTGTTCTTTGAGGACCGTCTTGTTGTTCCAAAAGGTGATCTCAAAAAGGTTATCATGGACGAAGCACACAATTCTCTTCTATCCATTCATCCAGGCAGTTCCAAGATGTATCAGGACCTCAAGCAGACCTTCTGGTGGACTCGTATGAAACGTGAAATTGCTCAGTTTATCAACGAGTGTGATGTTTGCCGTAGAGTGAAGGCGGAGCATCAGCGTCCACCAGGTCTTTTGCAACCTTTGCCTATCCCTGAATGGAAATTCGATCACGTGGAGATGGATTTCGTAACTGGGTTTCCCAAGTCCAAGAGGGGCAACGATGCCATCTTTGTGGTCATCGACAAGCTGTCAAAAGGTGCTCATTTCCTGCCAGTCAAAGAATCTATCTTGACAGCTCAGCTTGCAGAGTTGTATACGTCAAGGATAGTGTCTTTGCATGGCATTCCTCAACTCATCTCTTCTGACCGTGGAAGTCTCTTCACTTCCAAGTTTTGGGAGTCCTTCCAGGCTGCTATGGGTACTAAGATCTGTTTCAGCACGGCGTTCCATCCGCAGACAAGTGGTCAAGTTGAGAGGGTCAATCAGATTCTTGAAGATATGCTCAGAGCATGTGTGATATCATTCGGCATGAAGTTGGAAGAATGTCTTCCATATGCTGAATTCTCATACAACAACAGCTTTCAAGCTAGTTCAAGCAAGGCCCCGTTCGAGATTCTCTATGGCAGAAAGTGTCGTACCCCGCTTAACTGGTCTGAAACCGGTGAGCGTCAAATATTGGGCAATGACATGATCACCGAAGCAGAAGAAATGTGCCATGTCATTCGTGAGAACCTCAAACCAGCTTAGTCCCGCTAGAAGAGCTATTATGATAGCAAACATCGGGATGTTTCCTTCCAAGTGGATGATCTTGTTTATCTCAAAGTTTTTCCCATGAGAGGCACGCAGCGATTTGGAATCAAAGGGAAGCTAGATCCTCGTTTCGTTGGTCCTTTCAAAGTTGTTGGCAAGAGCGGTGGTCTTGCATATCAACTAGAGATTCCTCCAAATTTCGCAAATGTGCATGATGCCTTACATGTTTCTCAGCTCCGGAAATGCTTCAAGACTCCTGCGGACCATTGACCTCCAAGACATCGATCTTCAAGAAGATCTCTCTTATCGTGAGCACCCAGTTGCTATTCTTGAAGAGACTGAGCGTAAGACTCGCAACAAGTCTATCAAGTTCCTCAAGGTGAAGTGGTCTCATCATTCCGACAAAGAAGCTACTTGGGAACGTGAGGACCTGCTCCGTTCCGAATTTCCAGACTTCTTCCATTCCTAGATCTCGGGTCGAGATCCTATGGTAGTGTGGGAGAGTTGTGACAGCCCAAGTGTTGCCCCTACCTTATTTGGCATGTAACCATATGTATGAACCTTGTGTCATGAGCTATGTGATGATTGCACCTTGCCCCATGTGATTGATTTGCATTCATGCATCATGGCATCCATCATTTTTCATCATCATGCCTTCATTCATAATTGCCATGTTGGGTTTCATGTGTCCTTGTGTGATTGTTTGTGACTTGTGTTGTGATATGCTTGTGGGTGAGGTGGTTTGTGTGGTTGAGGCCATGTGTGCAAAACCCTCTTCCTTCCCCCTCTCTTCCATCTTTCAACATCACCCCCATCTTCCCCTCTCTTCTTTTAAAAAAAATATATGTCCAGATTTAAGTTGTTCTAAAAATCTTTTAAAAATGTCCATGAGGTGGCCCTTATGTTGTTATTAATATTAGGAGTGAAACTTTGGTTATTTGGATGTGTTTTGGGTTTTGAAACCTATTTAAACAGGGGCTGTTTTATTTATATATTTAAAATAACTTGTCCTAAAATTCTACTTAATATTTTATAAAATCAATGCATATTATTTTCTCTACAAAACTATTTTTTGTTTTACTCTAAAACCCTTTTATTACTCTGGGGTTTAGTTTTGTGTGGCTGTTTATCTAAAAGGGAAAGACCCTTCTGTGTATTTGTGTGAGAGGTAGTGTGTGCGTGTGGGCTTTCGGCCCGAGTGGCCCAGCCAAACCTGACGTGCACCTGCCCCGTTCCCTCTGTTTTTCCATCCGGTAGTGTCTATGTGTTTGCGCGAGCAGAGCAGCAGCAGGTGAGCACCGTCGCCGTTAGCGCCAACGTCGAGGTCGGCCCCTTTTAAGCGCGCGCCCCTTGGGTTCTTCCCCTCCTTCCTCTCCTTCCGCCGCCGCCACTCCTCCTTCCCCTTTCTCCTCCTCTGTTCTTCCTCTTCTTCCTCCTCTGTCAGGTAAGTGTGAGCGAGGTTCAGAGAACGGCCGGAAGGGCTCGTCGGCTTCGGCAAGTCTCCGGCGCAGGCAAGTCGTCGCGACCATGTCCAAGGGCAAGTGGATGGATCCCGCTCCCCATGCCCGGCGCTAGGGGAGTGGAAGGTCCCCTGCTTCGTCTTCTTCATCCGCGTCTTTGTTCGGTTGCAGAAGCTCCGCCCCGAGCTCGTCTTCTTCCTCCCGCGCGCGTCTTCTTCCTCACCTTCGGTTCCGGCGCCTCCAGCAACCCCTAGGTGAGCAGTCGATGCATTCCTGAGCCCCTGCTTGCCTTTCTTTCGTCGTGCTCGCGTAGATCAGAGGTGCCCGTAGCTCCATGTCCCTCCATGGCGACGTGCGCGTGTGCCTAGTGGCTCAAGTGCGTGCGCTTCGTGTCCCTAGAGTAGACCAGTGAGCGCCCGTTCCATCCCCGTCGTCAGCTCGTTCTTTTATCAGGCATAGGTCTCGTGTCGTGCGTGTCCAGTGCGTGTCGTCGGCGGTCTGGTTCCCCTTCGTCAGTTAGCAGCTGGGTTCGTCAGTCTTCAGTTAGCAACGCCGAGAGAGGTTAAGTGGGGCGAGGCCCCTATACTAGTATGAACCGCGAGCGTAGCGCGGTGGTATGTGTGCGGGGAGACGACCACGAGGTGAAGGGATCGAATCCCAGCTCTCCCTCGTTTTTCCTTTTTTCGATTGGCTGGCGTGTGGTGTTGCGTGTGCGAATCCGGTGTGAGATCCAGATCCCGTGTGTTGGGTGTGTTGGCGTGCAGGATCTGCTGTGGTAGCAGATCCAGTGTGTGTGTTGTGTGCTTGTGTGAGTGTGTGTGAGTGTGCATATATAAACCTAGTGTATATATGTATTTACATATATATTTTTGTGTGTAGTGTGTGTATGCATATATACCTAGTGTATATATGCATACATATGGTAGTGATGTGTATGTATGTTTGTGTGTGTTTCACACACACATCCATGTGTGAGTATGCTAGAGAGTGTGTGTGTGTAGGTGTGTGTAGGTGTGTGGTGCACCATGTATGAGGGTGTATGTGTGTGCTTGTGCATGGGTAATTGCACATGTATGAGCTTGAGTGTGTAGATGTTTAAGTGCATATATGCATGAGCATGATTTGCATATGAGTGTGTAGTTGGTTGGTATATATATGCAAGTGTGGATGTAAGTGTATGCTTAGCTCCATGTGTAGGTTCTCTCTTATGAGCATTTTAGCATATCTCCTCTTCTAGATGGTTTCATCCTTGCTAGTGATGCTATGCCATGTTAACATGCCCCTAGGGTGCTATTTATTCATTTCCAACTTGTAAGCATAGAGCCCATGTCATTTTTTGTGCATTTTCATCATGTCACTTAAGTGCCATAAGTCATCCATGGGAGATAGGGTCAAATTTCGACCTAGCTTTCCTTCCCCTTGCTCCACACAAGTATAGGGGTATGAGTAATGCTTTTGGGGTAGCATCAACCCATGTTTGCACCTGTGAAGTCAGATTTGACTTTGGGGCAACTTGCCAAGATTGCATTTTTATGTTGTGATGTCGTTTTGTCTTTTTCATATGAATTAATCTATGCATACTTTCAAGATCTTGCCAACATGAATTTGTTAGTCAAAGTAGTTGGGAATGTCCCAGTATTTTGTTGTTCATGTCAAGTCACTAGATAAGTGGGAACCATGCTGTTTAGTCGGCTACTTTCTATTTCTGACAACCTGCTTAAAAATGGCTGTCCGGAGAGTCTGCTGTTATTGTTTTGCCATGTAGAGTGGGGTGTAGCTAGTGATGTGTTGTGAATTTGACCATGCTCAGTGTAAGGTATTTGTAGTAGTTATTGCCATCTACCATCCTGTTAATTTTCATGTCAATAGGATCTCTCTAGCATGTTTAACCAGTGCTGTCAACTTGCTACTTTATTAACCCAGATTCTAGAAAACTGGAATTTTCACTAAGTCCCTAAAATTCTGATTCAACATGCCAACTTTCTTGATACATGCATATTGAGGTGTGCCTCTTTTGCTGATTGCATAGTTGGATAAATTGATGTTGGTGTTGAGTAGGAGTTGTCCATATCTTGGTTGTGGCTGTAGGATTCCTGTAGCTCAAGTTGTGAGCTTCTCAAGTTGCTATGTTGCTGTTTGTGACAGAATTGGTGTGATTTTTGTTTTGTGGCTTGTGGGAGCTATACTCCATGGAATTGATTGATAGAGCCTAATAGGCTTGATTTTTCATCACCTATCCAGTGGCTACATTGGGATGCCAAGAATTAGCCCAGGTAATTGGTGATCTTGTGTTTTGCCTCCGTACCTTGTCGTGAGCGTATCTCGAGAACCGTAGCTCCATTTCTCGCAATCTTTATATGCATTTCTATCGATTTTGCATGATGCATCCATATTTTCCATGTTCATGCATGTATAAATAAGTTAACATGAGGTTCTGTCCAGATTCACTAACAAACGTCCGAGCCGGTGCAAGGCGGCTCGTGGACAGGTTTGGAAGGGAGGCTCACAAGAGAAGGCATGTTACGTCGAAGATGTGTTCCTATCCTTATTTTGGCACGATGCCCTCGATAGGGATAGAAGTGCATCTCGTTGTTTTGCAAGAATGGATATCATTACAAGTACATGTACAAAAGAGATGAGTATATTGAATTGGCTTACACTCGCTGTCGGTGTCAAAACCGGCAGATCTTGTGTAGGGGGTCCTGAACTATGAGACTGGAACCGATGGTAACAAGAGACGAACGGGACAGAGATTTACCCAGGTTTGGGCCCTCCTATGGAGGTAATACCATACGTCCTGCTTGGTTGTATTGATGTTATGGGGTTTTACAGAGGTGATATACCTCGAGATCGAATAGCTAACCCTAGACGAGTTATTCTGCCTCTATAACCTAAAACCCTCCGGCTTATATAGACGCCGAGGGTACCTAGGGTTTACAGATGATCGGTTACACGCCAAAGATATAAACATGCCTGTTTGCTACATCAAACATGGTGCACAAGACGTAGTTCTCGAAGCTTCTATCTTGGAGATAAGGTCTTCAATGAATCATGTGTTCAGTAAGTGGCCCATATAGTCCGGCCCATAGGGATAGATCGGCCTCCCAAGAACCCATTAATCCAGGACTCCCTCAGTAGCCCCCAAACTTGCCTCCAACGCCAAGGGTCTTAGCTTCAATTGTTTCACATGTTCAGAGTCTTCGGCTTGCGAGGTGAGTTCTTCCCGCCGAACTTAGTTCGGCCTCCGATGAAAAATAGCCTTCCGCATAGTGGCGCGTCTGAAAACTGTAAATAGGTCGGCCTTGAAGGCCAAACGTCAAGGACCAAACCTATGTCCTCTGACGACCTTTCTGACAGAAGGTCACGGCCCACCACGACCTTTACACAAACTCGATTCGCGGTTCGAGGCCGTTTTAATCATCACGATCTATCAATGTACTGATCGTGCCCCATTTTACACGGGATATGTTTAATCACATGCGTGTAACGGCTTGCACACCTCGGGAAGCGGAGGGATTCACGGCGCAGCAAGGCAAGACCAAATCGATAAGCCTCATAAAAGGGGAAGAAAACCCCGAAGCCTATTCACGCTCCCCATTCGCCTTGTCTGCCTTCCACTCCTCTGCACCTCCGAAGCATAGATCTAGGTATTCCGCCTCCCACCTCCAAGCTCACCAATGGCGGGCTCCAACAACCAGTTGGAGGCCTCCACGGTTACTGACCAGGACATCCTGGACCTCAAGAAAACTGGCTACCTCTCCGCTGACATCCCCCACCGCGCACTAGAGAAGGGCCAAGTGATCCCCACTCCCCGGCCGGGCAAATTCCTCCCCCACTTCATTAGGGGGTTGAGCTTCCCGCTCCACCCCTTCATCAGGGGGCTGATGTTTTTCTACGACCTCGACTTCCACGACCTCCCACCGAACTCTTAAACGCACATCTTGACGTTCATCCTCGTCTGCGAGGCTTTCCTCCGAGTTGAGTCGCACTTCAGGCTATGGCTCAAAGTGTTCAACGTCAAGCCGAAGTGCGTCAGCGGGAAGCACGTAGACTGCGGCAGAGCTGTCATTGGTAAGCTCACCCGTGTCATGTGGCCACCAGGCACCTTCATCGACACCATCAAGGTGTGTCATAAGGAGTGGTTCTACATCACATAACCATGAGAAGAAGGTCAGATTCCCCCTGCCGAATTCAGATCCGGTCCCCCACTAGACTAGCTTCATGGCTCGGAAAGGGCCTTAGCTAGGGACCGAGCAAGGAGGTGAGCCAGCCGCAAAAGTGCATCAGCTCCATGATCGAGAAGGACATCAAGCTGACCAATGTGGACCAGGTGATGCTCCGAAGACGTATCCTCCCTTGCTAGTGATGGGATACTCCCTTGTGGGCCCATCAACTTGACGATGCGCCCACAATCTTGAACCTCTTCCGCACTATGCAGGAGAAACTATGGAAGGCGCTCTTCAAGTCACAGGAGAGTTGGCCATCAGAGGAGGAAGACAGGGGCCTGCAGGCTTCCAGGCCCGCCTCCGAGGTACGGTACAATTCTTCTTGATCGGATTTACTTTTCTTAGAGAGGATCGGTAACATTTCTTCCGATCATCCCCTTGCAGACATGGCTAAGGAAAGCTATTAACATCTGTAGTCTGGCACCTGAGCCTAAAGACGCCAAGTCCGGCTGTTGGCGGAAATGCTCATGGTGAAGCCTTACGAGGCCCCCACGAAGGAGGAGAAGAAGAAACCAGGCCGGGGTGGCCTTCTCATCAGGGACCAGTCAGAGACAGTGTCCGGGGAAACCCATGCCTCCTCGGATCAAGAGGAGCATGAGGAGGAAGAGGAAGAGGAGGAGCAGGAGGAAGAGGAGGAGGACGAAGTCGAGGGGGAAGGCAATTCCCCCCTCGCAAGAAAGAGGGCGGCGTCATCAGGCGCACTGAAGGAGGTACCCCCTCCTGCCCAGAAGAAAATGCGTCGGGCACAAGTGATCCTGTCCGACGATAGCTCAGACTCAGACACTAAGTCCGATGACCTCGAGATGGTTCCAGGAAGGAACCTTAGGGTCAAGCCCCCGGCCCGAAGGTTAGGCTCCGAAGACCCCTTGTTCGTCACTTAACAGGTTTAGAGTCTATTAACACGCAGGTGCTTATCGATTTTGTAGCCCCCCATGCGTCCTTCCCACCGATCAAATATCGGACGGGGAGACCCCGCCCGCCGAACTAGCGGAGAGCGGGAATGCCTCGCATCCCGCCACTCTAGGTGCTGCGAAGGACACCGCGGAAGTGTCATCCCAGCATGCTCCTATGGAGCCAGACACCGGAGGCAGGGAAGACGACATAATGGACGAGGCTAATACCTTGGTCACCGAAGACCGGGGGGAGGTACCCCGCCCGGATACTGAGGACGTGGGATGAGCGGCCGGTTAGTCTCCTCCGAGGGCATCTCCGGAGCGCACCATGCCTATGGAGGTATTGGTTCAAACCCCGGTTGGTGATTGGGTTAACCGATCACCACCGGCACCACCGACCAATGGGTGGCTGGTCATGGAGGAGGCTCTATCGAGCGCCTCCATCTCCAAGGAGCATCACACCCTTATGGGTGCTGTATTGCAGAGCATTCAGTCCGTTGACAATGGACTGAAGGAGGCCTTCAAGGGTCTCCTTATGGGTTTTCAAGTAAGTCACATGATGCTCTTATTTGCAAAGTTTTTACTTATTTTTATTATTATATACATGGTAGCCCCCGAGCCCTAGGAGAGTTTGAAAAACTTACCTAGGAGTCAATCATGGATCCGATTTCGGACTAGATACAAATTATGTGTCTGAAACGTTAGATTAGCCCCGAATAAGGTCGAACATATGATCAGATTGACTATAGTTCAGGAGTATAGAACTCATGTAACATGTCAACTGTATGTGTGAGACAGGCTTCATCATCGGTGGCGGCCATAAATGGCCCCGAACTGGACGAACTGAATCGGAAGCTTAAACGCTCCAAGGATGAAGTTGATGCCATCAACAGAAGAGTCAACAAGGTACAAGGTAGGTCCAAACAAAATCTAAATACCTTTGCCCGAACACCTTTACCCGAACACTATCCATGCAGTTTTTCATAGTGTTTTAATGTTTAAATATCTTCGTCAAAAGAGGTGGAGAGAGTCAAGGCCAAGCTCCAACAAGCGAAAGACCAAGCGGCCGTTGAGAGGGCGGCGGCCAAAGAAGCGGCTACCGCCCTCTCAACCCTGTGAGACACCATTGACAAGCATGAGGTTCGTGTGGCAGAGGTCCAGCAGGGCTCAAGGATGCCAGCCAGAAGTGCGAGGCCTTTGAGTTGAAGGGAAAAGAGAGCGCGGCCGAACTGTCCACCCTGAAGAACAATCTTTAGAAGGAGAGGGTGGACAGGCGGTTCTATGAGGAGCAGGTCTGCCAAGCGAAGGACATAATGGATGGTAAGACATACTTACTATAGTGCGTCTTCAGGGATAGCAAATTCAATTTGCTTACCCAGGTGTGGCGTTCCTCATGCGCCTCCTCCGATCTCCAGAAGAGCGTGGCAGACACCAATCAGCTGTTCGACTCGAAGGAAGAAGGAGATGAAACTCGTCTGTTCCGGGCACAGTTCAGATCCCACGAGCGTTCTCCTCTTCTCATGGAGTAGTTGAAGCAGCTGATGGAGTTGCACCAGATGGCGGAGACGGCCATGAAGGACCTCTCATCTACCTATGGCCTGGCGAGCCAGTGCCAGGCATCTACTTTGGCCTAGTGCAGAAGTTAATAGCCGCTTCGCACTGCCTCGACACCGCGCAACACTCCTCCTGCATCGAGGGAGTCCGGATGGACCTTGCCAAGGCCAAGGTGCACTAGCCGGGGATGGATCCGATGAAGGTAGGCACTGCCCTGCAGCTTCCTGGGAAGGAGCATAGACGCCCCAAGCTATACTTCGCCGGAGTAATGGAAGGTGCTCGGGCGATAGCTTCTCAGTGTTCGGGTGATAATGTATTCGAATGAATTGTAATGCGTCCGAGGACTTTTCAATGTTTTTAATGTTATACGTTATTTATTCACCTTTGATGTTTTTGCATTCCTTTATAACTCATGTGTGGATGTTGGAAACTGAAATATGCGAGTCGTCGGCTTCAGCCCCCATGTAGATACTACATGGGTTGTCTCTGCCAATGCACAATATTCCATAGCCAAGTGATCGGAACCCGAAGGTGGTAGAGTGCGGCGGACTAGGCCATCAGACTATAGTGCCTTATTTCTTTCACTTAGCCATAGGGGCGCAAAAAGGACTCCGGGGGGCTAAGGGCTAACCTCGGGAGTGTTGTGATGTTTGGATGAACCGCGACTAAGGCCAGCATCACATGGTTCGCATGGATAGCAAACCTTTGGCACAACGCAGAATATCCTCTGACGAGGATATAAGTATAACACATCAGGCTCGGATTCACATACCGGCTCTCGCATACTATAGCAGTCACTTTTCGGCTTTCTCCCCTGAGGTGCTTGACCAGACTGAACGGAAAGACAATCGCAGGGGGTCTCCCTTTGCCCTTTTAGTCGAACGAGCGAAATGTAAAGGGGCAAGCACAGGAGCCGGGCAACTCAACTATTGACACAAGACATAGTTCGGAACCGATGCATATAAAGTGGACTCCAGGACACCGAACGCGTAATAAAACATACGTAAGGCGATTTGTTTGTAAGCTCGAGCCCCCGGTATATTATCCGGTTGCGTCATAACATATCGAACTGTGTCACAAGAAGAGGGATAAAAGGAAAATATGTGGCAAAAAGGACAACTAGACAAACATGTAAAATGATGCTATATATTTTTTGTTTTCTCCATAACTCCTATTACTCGAAGTGCCAAAGCAACTTCTTACAGATACGTAAAAAAAAGAGATTATAGGAGTGGTTGTACCAGGGGTCTTTGATTGGTGGCCTTACATCCTCGATTTGCCCTGTTGCTAGTTTACTCCTAATATTTGGTGGTTCGGCGAATGGATCTTGCAAACAAGGTCTTGAAAACTCACTGAATTATGAATAAGCTTTACGCCCTTGGTGGGCCCTTCAATGGTCCCTGCATTGTGTCCGAAGACGTATTGAATGGTAGTAGTCTGGTCCAGCCAGACTCCCACCTTTGTTTCCCCATCGTTGCCCAAGGAACTTTAAGTGCAAAGTTGTGCATTCGTGGCACGTACTTCGCTGGTCCTGGGGGCGTGGGGGAGGGAGTCCTTATTTGAGGGGAGAGGAAGGCTTTGGGAGTTGGGCCTGCAGCCGAGCTCGCTTCCCGACCTTGCATGCCTTTATGGCAGATGCCGGAACTTGCATATCATATTTGTAACTAAATTTGGCCACCAGGGCCAATGCATGTTCCTCGGTTTGTAAAGATCACTCTGTATTTTTGTTAACAGTGATGACCCCTTTGGGTCCAGGCACCTTGAGCTTGAGGTATGCGTAATGCGGGACAGAGTTGAAATGGGCGAACGATGTTCGCCCGAGCAGGGCGTGATAGCCATTGTGGAAGGGCACAATGTCGAAGATCAAGTCTTTGCTACGAAAGTTATCGGGCAAGCCGAACACAATTTCTAGTGTGACGGAGCCCATGCATCCGGCTTAGACACCTGGAATTACCCCTTTAAAGGTAGTGTTACTGGGTTTAATTCGTGACGGGTCTCAACCCATCTTTTTCACCGTGTCTGAATAAATCAGGTTAAGGCTACTTCCTCCGTCCATTAGGACTTTTGTGAGGTGATACCCATCAATAATGGGGTCGAGGACAAGTGCGGCCGAACCCCCATGGCGGATACTGGTCGGGTGATCGCATCGATCAAAGGTGATTGGATATGCCGACCATGGGTTGTACTTCAGGGCCACGGGCTCTACAATGTAGACCTCTCGAAGGGCGCGCTTCCTCTCCTTCTTGGGTATATGGGTGGCGTATATCATATTCACCGTCTTGACTTCCAGATGAAATTTCTTTTGATTGCCACCAATCGGACCCCGAGGCTCATCCTCATCCTTGCTGTGAGGGCTCTTGCTTTGATCCTCGGGTGGGAGCTTGCCGACATGTTTAAACACCCAACAATTGCGGTGTGTGTGGTTGGCGGGCTTCTCTTGGGTCCCATGGATTTGGCAAGGCCTTTCCATGATTTTTGCCAGCGGAGTGGGTCCATAGCGATTGCCTTTAGGAGGCTTCTTCCGCTGCCAAGGACAAGAATTGTGGAAGCCGACGTTGAGGGTCGTGTCATCGACATCACTGTTATTGTGCCAGTGCTTGTTCTTGTTGCGCTTGGGCTTCCCATTACCATCTCGAACCTCAGAGGTTCCGGGCGCTTCGGAGTTGTGGTTGCGTCTTGCTAGCCAATTGTATTCACTCGCGCAAAAGTGGGTCATCAGTGAAGTAAGGGTGGACATGGTCCGAGGTTTATCCTGGCTGAGCTAGCGAGCCAGCCATTCGTCCCGAATATTATGCCGAAAAGAGGCTATTGCCTCGGCATCCGGACAGTCGACAATCTGGTTCTTCTTCGTCAAGAACCGATTCCAGAATTGCCGTGCAGACTCTCAGGGTTTTTGTAAGACGTTACTTAGGTCGGAGGAGTCTGGCGGCCGAACATAGGTTCCCTGGAAGTTATAGCGAATGCATCCTCCAGGTCTTCCCAGCATCCGGTGGAGTTTTCGGGGAGGCTGTTTAGCAACTGTCGAACTGGCCCCTTGAATTTAAGGGGAGGTATTTGATGGCGTGGAGGTCATATCCTCGAGCCATGTGGATGTGGAGGAGGAAGTCCTAGATCCATACGGTTGGGACAGTTGTCCCATCATACTATTCAATATTCACGGGTTTAAACCCTTCTGAGAATTGATGCCGCATCACCTCATCTATGAAACATAGTGGGTGAGCGGCGTGTGGGATCCCCGACTCATAAGTTCTGATCACTGAATGTATGTGCATAGTGATCCCAGAGATCAATGCTCACTGAACACATAGAAACTGAATATCAAGAGTCTTACATCCACATTTAGTGTCTTACACAAATAAAGACCATCAAGGTCTAGTCTCACGAGATAGGGCCACAAGGGCCAAACCCTTAAATAGAACAAGCAGCGGAAATCTTGATCGAAAGCGTGAACCCATGCCATCTGCCTTAAACCTACATGCATTCTGACTGGGAAGCGTCCTAATTCGCATGTTCGTCACCAACGAACTCTTCAACATACTCATGTGCTTCCATGCCCGGCCAATTAAATAACCAGTGGCAAGCCAATGAGTACTTTGAATGTACTCGCAGGCAACCCAAGTTGTGGAAATAGGTAACAATGATGCGTGATATAGCACTAAGTAGGTAATTTGTGGAAGACAATGATGCATGATAAATGCAATGACATGATCAAGTAACTAGTAAGCATGCGTCAACAATAGGCAGATATCCATATGAACAAGTTACAGATATCATCATAATTAGGGGTTGAACACCTCATGTTCATTCATCATGCTAAGTCATCGGATTTAGTTAAATTCCCATGCTAAGTCATCTGACTTAGCTCATGTGACCTCTCCGTCACTATCACACCCATACTCACACCAAGTTTTTATGAACACATCTAGACGTAGTTTAAGAAGGACCTCCAATTATCCATGACCGTTGACGCAGCTATTCGAATAGTTTTACACTCTGCAGAGGTTGCACACTTTACCCACAAGACTCAGGGAACTTCCGTGTCATCCACGACTCGCGGTATATAACATACCTGAGGTAAGCACCCGAACAATGCCTTTCCCATGATGATACTAAACAAAGAGTCCACTCGTTGGTGCCATCCCTCATGAAATACATCACTCGTATCATCCATGAGGGCACGCAACGGTGTGCCCGGTGCCTGTAAAGACAACGCATGACCTTCCACTCTGGGACGACCCCGTCTCAAGAGTGACCATTTCACTCTTGCCACTAGAAATGCGGGCTCCTTGCTAGCACCAACCATAGTAATCAAAAAAGCCTCGTCCCATAAGGGGTATCGTGGTTGCGCATGTAAGGTTGGGATGGTCAGCAGACCTTAAAGCTCCCCATTTTCGAAAACACACACTCACTTGCTCTGGTATACCACTTCCTTCTCAAGTGGTTACCCAACTCATCATCATCTCCCTCAGGCCTTAGTTGCACCCGACGGGGTTTTTGAAAAGTCTTTGAAGTCATTTCTTCCTTTCCAACACTATGCATATATCCCAAACCCACTTGTGTAGCATCTATTAGCATCCTATCTACACCCACCCGCATAACCCTCATAAGGTGGTAGGGTCATGCTTGATGCAAGTGTCAATGGTAAAAGCATCGGAGGCAACCCACCGAAGGGGGAACTCCACATCATGATTAATCATCGAAGCAACAAGTGCTATATGTCATGCATGAAAAAGTTTCTTAACATGGTCAAAGGGCTGCTTGCCTGGCTCAACAAAGTCTCCGGGGTCTTCGAAGTCTTCGAGTCCAACTTCCTCGTCAACAGTGCAATCTATCGTCACGATAAAATAAGCATCACACAAAACAGAGCACACAAGCCACTATCAAAAATGCTACCCTACTCTGATAAATACTAGAGACTATAGACAAAATGTTTGTTTAATATTTTTTTATGAAAAACATTTTTAAAAACTATTAAACATAGGCAGATAATGCAAAATAAGGGTTTTTAAATCAAAACAGTACATAAAATATTTTCAAACATTTTTACAAATGGCACTAATAAATTCTATGGAATATTCTAAGATTTTTGGAGTTGGAATTATCTCAATAGGACAAATAATGTGTCCTGGGTGATTTTTGGGGTTTTTAGGAAAAAGAAAAAGGGAAAAGCTCAGGGGAATGGGCCAAAAGTGGCTGGTCAGATCGGTCCAGCCGGCAGAGCCGACCCACGCGAGCCTGGCGCGTGCGCGTGCCGGTTCAAATCTGACCAGCAGGCCAGGCTGGTCAGCGAGAGAGAGGGAGGCGGGGAACCTGGGGAGGATGACAAGCGGGGCTGCTTGTCATCACCTTCCTCGGGCCAGGGAGGGAAGAGGGAGCTCACCGGCGGCTACAGGGCATGGGGAGGCGAACGGAGGGCACCGTCGTGCTTAGGGGCTCGCCGTCAGTCCAGTGTTGGAGGAGGGGACGTCGGGAGGCTCCCATTCGCCGGCGATGAAAAAGTCCAACAGTGGCTCCTCGGAAAGGGGATGGTCCGGTCGCCCTAGGCATCAAACGGAGGTGGAGACGAACGGAAACTGGTGAGGAGGAGACAGGGGCTCCAGATCGGGGAAAGACGAGGGAGGAGGGGGTCGGTTACCTCGCGGAAGCCGGCGGCCCGAAGTGGCGGCGCTCAGCTCAATCCCAAGCATAGAGGGAGGGGGAGGAGCTGGGGCTTGGCCGGGCGGTCAATGGAGGGGGAGAGGGGGAAGAGAAGAGGAGAGAGCTCGGGGGAGTCCCTTTTAAAAGGGGGGAACCAGTCCACCGCACTGCGGTGCGCCAGTGAGGGCGAGGCCGGCGCCACAGGCCACGGGGGGCTCCGTTTCGAGTCTAGGGAGTTCCTGGGCGCGGTCCAGGTCCCGGGAAAAGGAGAGAGAGTGAGTGGGGGAGGGGTCTGCTGCTCGCACGTGTGAGCTCGCGCGTTGGCTGGCTCGGGCGGTGTCGGGCACGTGCGAGAGGGGTCGGAGGAGGGAGAGAGAGGGGAGGGCCGACCGCGTAGCATGTCACGGACACCGATGGCGTCTCAGGGGACACGCGGGGAGGCCCAAGGTGGTCGGGGGCGGCCATTGGGCAGCGGCTACAATGTAGTCGGCATTGTAGCACGCTCTCAAGTGTGGCTATTGCATGTCGTGGCATTGTCCTTGGCATCTTCTGCGCGGCTACCTACGTCTAGGGGATAGAGGAGGGTATAGAATAATGGGAAAGTGTCTTGGATGCCCTGGGGTCCCTTAGGAGAGAAGGAAAGTTGAGAGAGAGGGAGAGAAACTTCTGTCCAGAGGGGTAAAATGAGGGTTTTACCCCACTTACCTATGGAGTCTTGGCCAGGGAGAATTACTAGGGGGTAGCTAGTAACTCTGAGGGGTTGTGGCAAAAATTTCATGGCAAGGGGAATAGAGGACGGAGGTGAAAACAGGGACTTACCATTTCACCAGAAGGTGTTTGATGGTGATTTGGCCCAGAAGATGAATCCTACATGATTTGATAATTAACAGGGTCCAAGGGTGGTCAAAAATAGGGATTGCCTCCAAGTTTGAGAAGCTTGATGAAAGTTCACAATGGGAGTTAGTGGAATCCTAGAAATCATCAGATTCTAGTTTCTATAGATCAAGTGATGCTAGGATTTTACCCTCGATGCACCACTTAGGGTAGCATCACTATTTGGTGATTAGAGCATGCCCACAAAGTTTGAGGCCAAGGGAAGAAACTTCACAATGTATAGTTGCTCAGATTTGAATCTGGACAGAGAGGGTTTTGGGATGGTTTGATGAATCAAAACAACTTGGATTGAGGTGAAACTTTGCAAGATCATCACCTATGGCAGTGTTTACTTGCTGGAATTTTCCTAGAATTTATTAAGAATATTTTTTATAAAAATATTCCAAAAGCTTGATTTGAACAAAAAGGGTTTTGAGGGTTTTTGCCCATTATTTGATCATGCTCGTGAGTTGAAACTCATTTATATGGAAAATATATGTCCATTGAGTTTCCCAAAAAATTTCTTAAATATTTTAAAAGTATTTAAATAATTTTTCCCTGTGAAAAACCATCTCTGGCCTTAAGAACAAGTCTTTAAATGAAATATAAGAATAATCTTTAAAATTGTTATTTGGTGGTTTTGAAAAGTCTTATATATATTAGGTTTGAAATAAAGCCTTTGGGGTAGAAGGATCCACCCAATTTGAGGACTTGTAGTGCAAACCTCATTTGAGGGTTTTTTTGAAAACCTAATTTGAATAAATCATTTTTGGTTAAAACAAAATTTGATAAAAATAGTTTTGGGCACTATTCACATGGCATGATCATTGGGTAAGAGGTTTGGGTCAAGGAAGATAAACAGAAAGAGGGATAGAATCTAAGAGTGCTACAAACAACAATCAACAAGCAACAAGCAACAATTCAATCAAGCACAAGCATTGAAAAAGTTTTAGTTGGCACCAAATTTTATGAATCCAAACATAACAAGGTGATACAAATATAGGGTGTGACAGACCTACCCCCCTTACAAGAATATCGTCCCCGAGATTCCTAGGTAAGCGCTAAAAAGATAAGGGAACTAAGGTCTAAGATAGTCTTCACGCTCCCAGGTTGCTTCAGCTTCAGTGTGGTTGCTCCACTGGACCTTGATGTATTTGATGGTGCGGCTTCGGTGCAATGCTCGGCTTCATCCAAAACGCGAACTGGCCTCTCGCGATAGGTGAGGTCGGGATGAAGATTGATGGCTTGATGGTCGATGTCCTTATACAGGTCGGGGCGGTTGGGAACTCGCAGACACTTCCGGAATTGTGACACGTGAAATACGTTGTGCACATCCGACAGCTCGGAAGGTAGCTCTAGCTGGTAGGCAACTTCTCCGCGCGTAGCGGTGATCTTGAAGGGGCCGATGTATCTTGGCGCAAGCTTTCCCTTGACATGGAAATGCTTGTTCCCTTTGAGAGGCATGACTTGGAGGTAGACATGGTCACTGACACAGAACTTCACTTCTCGGCGGTGAGAGTCGACGTGGCTCTTCTGTCTTGACTTGGCGGTCTCAAGGCGCTCTCGAACAAGTTGAACTTGCTCTTCGGCTTTGCGGAGGATGTCCGGTCCAAAAATTAATCCTTCTCCGGTCTCTGACTAGTTGAGGGGAGTATGGCACTTGCGCCCATAAAACACCTCAAATGGTGCCAGCTAAAGACTCGACTGATAGTTGTTGTTGTAGGAGAACTCGGCGAACTGTAGGCAATCTTCCCACTTGGCTCCATATGCCAAAACACAAGCGCGGAGCATGTCTTCGAGTATCTGATTTACTCGTTCTGTTTGCCCACCGGTCTGAGGGTGAAAAGCAGGGCTAAAGGAGAGCTTGGTTCCCATAGCTTCTTGAAACATCTTCCAGAATCTTGAGGTGAACTGGGTGCCTCGATCCGACACGATCTCCTTTGGAACTCCACGAAGGTTCACGATACGATCGATGTAGAGACTGGCTAGCTTGTTGCCGTCATAGGTGGTCTTGACGGGAATGAAATGGGCTACCTTGGTCAGGTGCTCGACAATGACCCAAATGGAATCATGTCCTTTGCTTGATCTTGGTAAACCGGTGATGAAATCCATCCCGACTTTGTCCCACTTCCATTCACGCACTTTGAGAGGTTGCAATAGTCCAGCGGGTTGCTGATGCTCAGCCTTGACTCTCTAGCATATGTCACACTTAGCCACGAACGTGCCTATCTCCCGTTTCATGCCATGCCACCAGAATACTGTCTTGAGGTCTTGATACATCTTGGTTCCTCCAGGATGGATGGAGTAGGGAGTGTAATGAGCTTCTTGCAAGATCAGGATCTTGAGCTCCTCCTTGTTGGGTACGCAAATGCGATTCCCGAACCATACAACTCCTTGTTCATCCACCGAGGAATCGAGGCGAACCCGAAGAAGGTCAAGGCCACAAGTAAGATGAGCGCTCCCCAGACCCTCAAAGAAATGCAGAAACTGGAAAGATGTGTAACCTCCTTGGTGCGTTTCATCTCCAAGCTTGGCGAGCGGGCCTTGCTGTTCTTCAAGATCATGAAAAGGAAGGGCCCTTTCGAATGGACCCCAGAGGCAGACGCGGCCTTCGAGGAACTCAAGCGATACCTCACGAGGCCACTAGTGATGGTAGCTCCACGCCCTCCGGATCTGCTGTTGTTGTACTTGGCTGCCACCCCCCACTCCGCTAGCGCTGCACTGGTGGCAGTCAGGGAGGAGCGGGCTGGCACATGCACCAAGATGACAGGCACCGTTGGCCCCCCAAGCACAGAGCTAGGGGGCTCGCAGGATCCTCGGGAGCCTATTTCCCCTCTAGACGAAGCACTTGAGTCCCAAGCTGCTGCAATGGTCCCTGAAGCGCTCTACCCTCCCGAAGCCCAAGCCACTCCGATGACCCCTGAAGTGCTTAGCCCTCGTCACCCCCCCCCCGCACCGACGCCCCCCGAGGCGCCCGGGCCTCTTGCGCCCGCAGCGGGGTAGGACACCACGAAGGGCCTCAACCTCATCGAGCACCTGGTGTATTATGTCAGTACATTGTTGCGGAACGCGTGTTCATGCTACCCCATGCAGCAGAAGATCATCCTAGCACTCCTCGTCGCTTCGAGGAAACTGCGCCATTACTTCCAGCGGCATCCCATCAAGGTCGTCTCTTCTTACCCCTTGGAGAAAATCCTGCGTAACCCCAATGCGGTGGGAAGAGTCGCATAATGGAACATCGAGCTGCAGGCCTTCAACATCGAGTTCAGCATGACCAGGGTCATCAAGGGGGCAGCCCTAGCAGATTTTGTGGCGGATTGGACAGACACCCCGAACAGGGGGCTAGACTGGAGCAAGTCCCTCACCCCTGGCGATGAGGCACCAGAAGGATGGATCATGCATTTTGACGAAGCCTTCACGCGCAAGGGAGTGGGAGTTCTAGTCGTGCTCACTTCCTCGATGGGAGACAAGCTCAGTTATGTTGTGCAGCTCTGCTTCCAGCATGGAGAGAAGGTCTCCAACAACATCGCAGAGTACGAGGGCCTCATCACCGGCCTTAAGGCAGCGACGGATCTAGGAATCCGATGCCTCACTGTCATGGGCGACTCCCAGGTCCTCATCAACTTCCCCCAACAAGGAAAATACTCCCAAGGACGAGCGCATGAAGGCATATTTGGAAGAGGTACGTAAGATTGAAAAACGTTTTCAGGGCTTGGAGTTGCAACATATCCCACGCAGCGCGAACAAGGAAGCCAACGACATCGCTAAGAGGGCCTCGCGTCGCGAGCCCCAGGAGCCAGGCAACTTCGAGGAGCGGCTCTTCAAACCCTCCGCGGCACCGCATGCTGAAGACCTAGCACCACAAGGTGAGGAGCTCCCCCCAGCGCTGCCCTCGGGAGCTCCGGACTGTGGCCAGGCCTCAGGAGCCCAACTGCTCCTGGCCTTGGAGCCTCAGGCTGACAGCTAGATGCAGGACTTCAGGGAGTATCTACTTCACGACACGCTGCTAGAAAAGGAGGAGGACGCGGAGCGTGTGGCACGACAGGCCACGACCTACTGCTTTCTAGATGGCGACTTATACCACAGGTGCCCGAATGACGTCGCGCTGCGGTGCATCTCCAAGGAGCAAGGATGCAAACTGCTGGCGGACATCCACGAAGGAGACTGCGGGCATCACTCCTATTCGCCCACGCTTGCAGGTAAGGCGTTCCTATCGGGCTTCTACTGGCCCTCGGCACTTGACGACGCCATCGAGCTGGTCCGGTCTTGCGAGGCTTGCCAATTTCATGCCAAGCTGATTCACCAACTCGTGCAGGGCCTCCAGACCATTCCACTCTCTTGGCCCTTTGCGGTCTGGGGGATGGACATTCTAGGGCCCTTCCCGGGGCAGCGGGCAGGTACCGCTACCTCTACGTCGCCATCGACAAGTTCACCAAATGGGCGGAGGTGGAGCCCATCCGCACCATCCCATCCGGGTCGGCCGTCAAGTTCATCAAGGGCCTCGTGAGCCGCTTCAGCGTCCCCAACCGCATTATCACTAACAACGGTTCGCAGTTCACAGGTAACCTCTTCAAGACCTATTGTGCTATACTTGGAACGCAGATATGTTACGCCTCGGTGGCCTAGCCATGAAGCAACGACCAGGAGGAGCGTGCCAATGCGGAAGTCCTACAGGGCCTCAGGGCAAGGAGCTTCAAGAAGAAGCTTGAAGCTTGCGGCAGGGGTCGGGTCGATGTGCTTCAGTCGGTGTTGTGGTCCATCCGCACCACCCGGACTAAGCCCACCGTCGAGACCCTGTTCTTTCTCGTCTATGGAGCCAGAGCTGTCCTCCCCCACGAGATCAAGCATCGATCCCCGATGGTCTTGGCATTTGATGAGGAGCGTTAGGATGCTGAGCAAGGAACAGACCTCGTGCTCGGCAAGGAGGCGCGTCATCGGGCCTTGCTCCGAGCTGCGCGGTACCAGCAACCGCAACGACGCTACCACTACCGCAGCATTCGCTCCAGGACCCTCAAAGTCGGGGTTCTCTCCAGGGAGGGCTTGCACAAGCTCTCGCCCATGTGGGAGGGCCCGTTCAAGGTCGTTCATGTCTCCAAGCATGGCGTCGTGCGCCTAGAGACTCAGGAAGGGGTCCCCATCCAGAACGCATGGAACATCCAGCACCTCCGGAAGTTCTACCCGTGACACTCTCACGTAATAATGAGCGGGTTGTATACGCCCGGAGAGCCCCGAGGACACAAAAAGTTTCCTCACATGCAATGTGGCAGCCACAGCCCAAAGCTGGCAGAGAAGTCAACGCTGCCCATCAATGGCTATGCCCATGCAACATGGATGCCCTACGCTCAGCTCTGGGGGAAGACAAATACTAATCTAGGTGTCGGATGCGGCCGTTATTTGCCTTTTCCTGTTTGGATTTGCCAGCCTTTATGAAATTAAACTCGGGGTTTTTCCAAATCACGTTTTAAAGGGAAAGGTCAAAGATTTGTTTTCGTTGTCATTCTTTGTGTCGCTTTCTATTTCTTTGAGTCAAGCACTCACCTACTCCCCTCCCTGTCGTACCTCGCGAGCGGGGGCTGGGGGTCACGGTGCTTACACCTCTCCAAGGCCTTGGTGCTCGAATCCTCGTATGGCACTCACGTGTGAGCCAGTAGGCGCATGCTGCCTCGTACTCACCCGGGGGCTCCATTCACGGCCCGACACGCCATCTTGGAAAGGAAACAATTTTTTCTTCAGACATCTTGAGCGTCTAAGGGGGCTCCTGAGCATTGCGGTCCAGGAGCCTTACCAATCATAAGGCCACTCAACCCCCTGATATCGTCCTTCGTTTCCAGTCGGCATCAGGGGTGTCGGGGCAAGGCCCCGTGAAGTGCGTCCTTGGTTTTTGGTTGTACCTAACAGCGGTGGGGAAATGCGCGGGACTGGGACCTGCCGACGTAGGGCTACTTGAACGACAACTCGAAGCCTCGGGAAGCCTGGGGAATCCCGACCTTCCCGGGGCAGGAAGCAGAAATTTTGGGGGCCGCTTGAGCGTCTAAGGGGGCTCCTGAGCATCGCGCCTCAGGAGCCTTACCGGTCATAAGGCCACTCGACCCCCTTATGTCGTCCTTAGTTTTTGGTCGGCATCAGGAGTGTTCGGGCCTCGCCCCGTGAAGTGCGTCCTCGGTTTCCGATCGTACCTAACGATGGTGTGGAAATGCACGGGACTAGGACTTGCCGACGTAGAGGTGCTTGAGTGTTGAAGGGGGCTCCTGAGCTTCGCGCCTCAGGAGCCTTACCGGTCATAAGGCCACTCGACCCCCTGATGTCATCCTTGGTTTCGGGGCAAGTGTCGAGGCTAAGGCCACTCTACATGTCACGCCTCAGGAGTGTCGGGGCCCCGCCTCGTGAGGAGCGTCCAGGTAAGTTGGCCGTACCTTGTGATGGTAGGGTAACGTGCGGGACTGGGACCTGCAGACACAGAGCGCCGATAGAGCTCCCAACCCGAAAGCCTACCGTGGGCCACGTCAATCGCAAGAGGAAGAATCCTATCAGGCGAACGGACCCTCCGAGTGCCACAGTCGTGCCTCCACAACCCAAAAGCCTATCGTGGGCCAGTCAAGCTAAGTATCCTAATTGCGACTGGAAGGCAACTCCAATTGATAAAATGCAAAAGGTACTGACAAAGAGGGGCAGGTGCCCGAGTGCGTTACATGCCCACAGGGTCTCCCTTAGTTCTTGGATTGCAGGTACATAAGAAGAGGAGGAGAAAGAAGTGAAAAGCTACACAGGGGTTGTCGCCTCGGGAGCCCCGACGTCGGCGCACCGATGCTTAGTTGGTGTCCTTCTCTTCCTTCACGGCCCCGTCGAAGCACGCCAGGACAGACGCCCCCGAGCGGGGGAGCGGCGCTGCGGCGGCTGGCTAACCCCCGAGACCCAGGCGCACCGGCGTGGCGGCGCGTCGTAGCTGTTGTCGCTCAGGATCCTTTCAAAGGGGGTTTCGCTGATACTGAAGGCGTGACACCTGTCATGAAGGGCAAGCTCATCTCCAGGATAGCCATGGTCGACGTCTTCCGGGTAGCACCCCAGGCGCTCGCCCTCTCCCCCGAAGATCTTGATCAAGAGTGTCGCCTCCCCGTCATACTTGAAGTGGAGGGCGCGCCTCCCCTTGAGGCCACGAGCGTGGGAGAACGCTTGCCACCCGCGGTTCTGGTACACGAAGCCTCTAGTGGTGACCTCGACCTCCACTTAGGACGCTGTGCTGTAGTAGCCATAGGTCGGCAGGCCCTCTGACCGATAGCGCCTTCGCAAAGAAGTTCGGAAGCCGGCCCACATCACAAACTCCTGGGCCGTGTTAGCCGAATGGAGCCACGGGCGCGGCGGCCGGGTGACCACCACCGACCTCCCACCTCGGCGTCACGACATACTTCCGGGGGTGACCGTGACCCCTCCTGGGCGGCGGAGCGGGAGGATCCTTCCCGGGAGCCTTTCCCTTCTCCATAGCAAAGAACTTCCTCACTGGTGCCATTGCTGGGAAGTGGTGGTTCGAGGGGTGTGGAGACAAAGAAGACGAAGATGAGTGAGGGTTTTCTCGCCCTCGCCCGTTTATATACAACCAAAGACCGCTCGGCGCCCCCTCGCGTTCTGAGGGCACGCGGCCCTTTTAAGGGTCACATCCGCGTGTCCCGAAGCAGCATCAACATTCAATAGGAAGCAATGATGGCCGGCGGTGCACCCGGGCGTTATGTTAGTTTGTGTGCGAGCGGTTTCGAACGCCCTTGGGGAGCGGAGGCGCCGCTGGCGGGGCGTTCGACGCATGCAGGGTCAGGCCTGCAGGACTTTGGGGCCCGTGGCGCTTCAGGCTGTCCTCGAGGCTTCACCCCGAAGCCAGCACAAGCGTGCCTTGGGCCCGGGGGCTACTGTCGGCGTTCTGGGAACAGGGGTACCCAGACCTGCCTGCCTACGGCCCAGGGCATATCCCACCTCATCAACCAAACACGGTCGGGCGTGGCCTCACTCAAGACAAGGCCCTCGCGAGGGCCCTAGGCTCGCAAGGAGGAACAACATCAGGACCGGCATGGAATGGGCCTCCTCAGGCCTCCTCCGGAGCGGCGGAGATCTCCGTGGATGGCCCGGCCTCGGGAGTCAAGGGTGACTTCATGAAGGACAGGCGGGCACCAGCACGCCAGACGATGCAGTTTCCCCTTTGGTGCAAAGGGAGCAAGGATGTATGCAGGTTCCCAAAGCACCCCCCCCAAAGGCTTCCGTTCCAGTGCAACAAGATTGCAACCACCCGCCCCGCAGGGCGGATGTCATGGCCGAGCCCTTCCCTGCACCGTCGATAGCTACTTTGCAGGCGAAGATCGCCTTTGGGCAGGGCGGGCACGTACCTCTGTCCCCCTTCAAAATTGGCCGTTGTGGGATCCCTTCCGGCCATTGCGATAAGGGAAGAGGACCCGATCCACCGCTATATAGAGAGGGTAGGCTGCACCGTAGTGAGGGCTCCAGATCCATTTTCCACCACTCATCCATCACCGAGTCGCATAGGGCCTCGAACTCCTCAAGGGGAGCCCTCATGAGGCTCTAAAACACTGTAATAGTTCATCCACGCCACCTCCTTGAGAGGCAATCCACCAACGTAGGAGTAGGGTATTACGCTTCGCAGCGGCCCAAACCTGGGTAAACTGTCATGTTCATCGTCTTTTTCGCCATCATGCGAGTTCCTTGTTGTGTCCATCCAGTAGCGAGCTAGGTTGGACAAGGCTACAGAGGATCTTTGCACATGCCCCTGTGTTTGAATCTAAAGGGTTTTGCGGAGCCCGAAATCCGACAACACCCTATGCTTTAGAAACGGTGTTCAGTATTATGATGTTGGGCAGATGTAGTACCAAAGTTGGGCCTAGCCAGATAAGTATTATCCTAAAACGAAAATCAAGGGGGTCTCCATAACAACCCCGAGCATGTTAGGAGCACTCAATTATGGAACATAACACCGGTTCACAAGTAACTAGGGTATCAAGAGTGGAACAAAACACCAAGAAAAAGGCCAAGCCTTCCATCCTTTACCAAGTATATATGTGCATTAAATTAACTAGCAATAATATTGTGGTAACAAAAGAATGTCCATGTAGACACATGGAAGCAATTGCACCTACAACTAGAATCGCTATAAGAAGGGCTGAGCAAGCGGTAACATAGGCAAACAAAGGTTTGCTGGGATGTGAAGGGGTTATAGGCTTATCATGGCAATGTTGGGAGGCTGGACAAACAAGTGGTAGGTAGGAAGACATAACGATGGAAGCGAGACAACTAGGATAGTAGTGGTATCCAAGGAAATGTGTCATCTTGCCTGAGATCCCATTTGGAAGAAGAACGAGTCCATGAAGTAGACGAACGGGCGTAGTCGAACGAATCCTCACACTCCGGACGCTTTCGGAACTCATAGAGAGGAAGCAATCCGAAACAAACAATCAAGACATGATAAACACCACAACATAGGCATGGCATGATGCTCAATCAAATATGATGCATGATATGCATGACATGGCAGTGCACAACAATCAACTTCTACAAATTAAGTGAAGCTCAATATGCAACGAGTTGCATATTGACGAGACTCCATATTTTAATTACTTAGTTCACTCTCGCTTAGGTACTCATCAATATTAAATGGTGTTTAACATGGCAAACGATGAAGCATATACAACTACAACATCTAGGCATTTTAAATGAGGCCTAAAACAACATATAGCACTTCCGAAACGACCTCATATGCAAATTATGAATTTGGTTCAGATCTGTACTAAACATGTTTTATATTTGTGAAACATGAAAATAAATTTCGCCATGCTATTCTAGGCATTTTTCTAGGCAAGTTACATATATAAAACATTTGCATCGGTGCCACGGTTATTTACTTATGTAATAAACCGTTATCACAAGGCATTAATGCAAATCACATGCAAACATCATTTTAAATATTTCAAACTTGGATATCATGAAACTACATAAAAATCTAAGCATTTTACTTATATGACAGGATTTAATCAGATGGACGGTTATTTAGCCATGAACAATTGAAATGATGACACTTTGTAAATATGTAATTATCACAAGGCATTAATGCAAATCACATGCAAACATCATTTTAAATATTTCATACCTGGATTAAAGTTGGAGATCATGAAACTACATAAAAATCTAAGCATTTTACTTATATGACATGATTTAATCCGATGGACGGTTATTTAAATATGTAGCCATGAACAATTGAAATGATGACACTTTGTAAATATGTAATTATCACAAGGCATTAATGCAAATCACATGCAAACATCATTTTTAAATATTTCATACTTGGATTAAAGTTGGATATCATGAACTACATAAAAATCTAAGCATTTTACTTATATAACATGATTTAATCCGATGAACGATTATTTAGCCATGAATAATTGAAATGATGACACTTTGTAAATATGTAATGCATTGGACAAGTGACCAAACAAACAGATAAAAAAAGAGGTGCAGCCGTGGGGATTTGATCCCTGGCCGCCTGGGTTAAATATGAGGCGTGCTAGCCATGCTATGCCCAGTTTATGATGCTTTGGGGCAGTTAACAGGATATGAACAATGCACTGCCGCTGAACCAATTGAAATGATGACACTTTGTAAATATGTAATTATCACAAGGCATTAATGCAAATCACATGCAAACATCATTTTTAAATATTTCATACTTGGACTAAAGTTGGATATCATGAACTACATAAAAATCTAAGCATTTTACTTATATAACATGATTTAATCCGATGAACGGTTATTTAGCCATGAATAATTGAAATGATGACACTTTGTAAATATGTAATGCATTGGACAAGTGACCAAACAAACAGATAAAAAGAGAGGTGGAGCCGTGGGGATTTGATCCCTGGCCGCCTGGGTTAAATACTTGGATTAAAGTTGGAGATCATGAAACTACATAAAAATCTAAGCATTTTACTTATATGACATGATTTAATTCGATGGACGGTTATTTAAATATGTAGCCATTAACAATTGAAATGATGACACTTTGTAAATATGTAATTATCACAAGGCATTAATGCAAATCACATGCAAACATCATTTTTAAATATTTCATACTTGGATTAAAGTTGGATATCATGAACTACATAAAAATCTAAGCATTTTACTTATATAACATGATTTAATCCGATGAACGGTTATTTAGCCATAAATAATTAAAATGATGACACTTTGTAAATATGTAATGCATTGGACAAGTGACCAAACAAACAGATAAAAAAAGAGGTGCAGCCGTGGGGATTTGATCCCTGGCCGCCTGGGTTAAATATGAGGCGTGCTAACCATGCTATGCCCAGTTTATGATGCTCTGGGGCAGTTAACAGGATATGAACAATGCACTACCGTTGAACCAATTGAAATGATGACACTTTGTAAATATGTAATTATCACAAGGCATTAATGCAAATCACATGCAAACATCATTTTTAAATATTTCATACTTGGATTAAAGTTGGATATCATGAACTACATAAAAATCTAAGTATTTTACTTATATAACATGATTTAATCCGATGAACGGTTATTTAGCCATGAATAATTGAAATGATGACACTTTGTAAATATGTAATGCATTGGACAAGTGACCAAACAAACAGATAAAAAGAGAGGTGCAGCCGTGAGGATTTGATCCCTGGCCGCCTGGGTTAAATATGAGGCGTGCTAGCCATGCTATGCCCAGTTTATGATGTTTTGGGGCAGTTAACAGGAATATGAACAATGCACTACCGCTGAACCAATTGAAATGATGACACTTTGTAAATATGTAATTATCACAAGGCATTAATGCAAATCACATGCAAACATCATTTTTATATATTTCATACTTGGATTAAAGTTGGATATCATGAACTACATAAAAATCTAAGTATTTTACTTATATAACATGATTTAATCCGATGAACGGTTATTTAGCCATGAATAATTGAAATGATGACACTTTGTAAATATGTAATGCATTGGACAAGTGACCAAACAAACAGATGAAAAGAGAGGTGCAGCCGTGGGGATTTGATCCCTGGCCCGTCTGGGTTAAATATGACGCGTGCTAGCCATGCTATGCCCAGTTTATGATGCTTTGGGGCAGTTAACAGGATATGAACAATGCACTAGCGCTGAACTAATCGAAAATGCAATGAAAAGGTTGAGCTCGCTGGGATTCGATCAGGTCTCCCGGGTGGAAGGAGAGGGATGTTACCACTAAGGTAAGTCATGAGCTCGTGCAGAAACATAGCGGCAATACTAAATGACATCTTGATGCCAGAATGGACCTAAGAAAATAACAGAGCTTCAGCCATGGTCGTACTTGCTTACAACGGAGATACAACAAGGCTGACGGCGCGATGCTCCGGCGAAGAGAGCGGGCGCGGAGGCCGGGAATGGACGTGGGGGAGCGCTCTGGTGCAGATCCGACTGGGAGGAGCTCCGTTGGCGGCTTGGCTAGAGGCAAGCCTTCTTATTCATACGCTGCCACCTAATAGAGAGAGTTAAGAGACAGAGAGCAGAGAACAGGGAGGCCGTAAAGGAGGGAGGCGCTGGGGACCTGCTGGTCGGGAACGGCGGGGATGCCCCCCGGATGGAGGCGAGGTAGGGGCGAGCCGCTGCGGCGCTCCATGGCGACAGGAGCCCCTGGCGCCTGCCGAGCTCCATGGCTCCATGGACATACCTGAAGCACGGGAGAGAGAAAAGGGATGAGATGGGAAGAAAGAAGGAGAGAAAGGAAGGAGAGGGCTTGCTGGGTCCTGGCCTGGTGCTCCGACGAGCGTCGTAGGAGTTGCGAGGTTCAGTCACCGGCTGGTTGAGGAGGTCCAGGGCAGGCAGCTTGCAGCAAGAGGGATCTCGGGGCTTGATTCAGCGAGCACCTAGGCGCGGGGACAAGGGAGCTGCTGGTCTGGGAGGAGGAGGCCGGTCGGAGGCGGTGACGACAACTGAGACGGACGACGAGCCTCCGGTTAACTGAATTTCTCTGAAACTCTCCCTGACTCTCTTTGAATCAAGCAGAGCAAGGTGGATGGAAGGGGCAGCCACGCGAGGAGGAAAGAGGAGGAACCCTAGGGAGGCGGGCTAGCTTTATAGGAGGAGCCAGACGCGCCTCGACGTCCGTCAGCCTTGCTCAGGGCGCTGGTGCTCGAGCACGCGCAGAGGAGGACGACGGCGTCAGGTGGGGGAGCAGGTTGCGGTGAGGGCTTGTTGGGCTGGAGGGAAAATGAGGCCTAGACGGGCTTCTCGAAGGGTTTTAAGGTCTTCTTATATGATGAAACAAAACTGTCTATTAAATAAACATCCCTAAAAAAATGACAAGTCCAGGAGATTGGGAAGAACATGAAAGAGGTGAGAAAATTCTTGGACTCCTGGAATTATGGCATATTTGATAAAATTGCTTTGGTGGTCTTTAGGGATAGAAAATTTAGAAAAGTTTGAATTGATTTCAAACTTGCATGAATTTTCAGTCCAACCAAACTAATCCAAGAAGGGATGAAATTTTGGAGGGTCACCCTACATAATAAATATGATTTATGGGCACAAGAAGAACATTTATGGAGGAAGTTAAAAAACCAGCATAATGAATTAAATTCATTGTGTTCGAATTTGAACTCCCTTTTACATGAACTACGGATTGAGTGAATTGAGAGAGTGGCTGGACATAAAGCAAAAGAATTATGGGCATAGTTTGCAGGCAAGAATTGAGATAGAAAAGGCATGGGGTTAAAATTGCAAGTGTGTTCTGATTAGAATATTTTTATTATAGCTCCCTAATAATATTGGGTGGGTACGTTATAGAGAGAAATCATCATGTGAATTCCCCCAGTTTAAATAGATCAAGAGATCTATGAAATTTATTTCTTTGAGTTGTAAAAAGATTATTGACATGATGGAATGATGAAATGATGCTATGATGAATGCGACAACCAAACGAATCACACGATGACAATGGAATAAAACAGGAATTTTCTGGAGCGTTGGTCCCGCGCAGTTACAAGGCCCAAGGAGAGAAAGGATTCCCTCACAAAGTAAACAAGACCCGGATTAGGATTTAAGAGAGACTAGTCCTAATCCGGGTCCGAATAGGACTCTACATGTAAACCTACCCTTTCCACTTATATAAAGAGGGGTAGAGAACCCCTATAGGGACAAGTTGACAAGTTCAAGTCATTAGAGATAGACAGATTAGAAACCCTCAAGACTAGAGGTAAAGATTCCACACCCTTGTAATCGAGATCATCCTCATCATCAATATAGACACAAACCAGGACGTAGGCTTTTACCTCCATCGGAGGGGCCGAACCTGGGTAAACTCGCGTCTCTTGATTCCAACCAACCCCTCTCAAGACGCCACATAGTTGCGATGGCCTCACACCTAAGTCCGTTAACCCGGATATCTTGGCGTGACAAATCCACGATAGAAACCTTTGGGGATTATTGGGAACATATGTATGTCCTTGTCTCCTTAGGACGAAAGAGGAAACTGACCTCCGCCTGCGTCCGCTGGCTCCCGCCTAGCTTTGCCGTCAAAACCACGTCAATCCGGCCTCGGGAGGCAAGGCAGTTGCATAGGAATCTCCACTCCTTGAGAGGCAGCTTGGGGGGACGCCACTTCCCAGAGGTGTTGGTGTTATCCTCCTCACGGGGTAGGGTCTCTCGAGAGGGCCTTGACTTGGGAGGCTTGTTGCCGGGCCACTTCTAGCCTTCGTGGTAGGCCACACTGACGTTGTCCTGGACTAGTTGGTACTCACCACGTCGTCTCCCGACAGGTGGGTCGGGCTGAGGACCCCCAGGGCGGTTCATTAATGGGCCAGTTCGGACAACCCATGATGCATACGAGGAAGATTCCACAAGACTTGGTGATCAAGACAAGGACTCCTCTTCCCCGACGTAGCAGACTAGGACTCTTGTTATCCTAGGCCTCTGGTGTGTTATATAAGCCGAGGCCAGGCTAGTCATTAGGGACAATCAGATCATCATAGTTCATAACATCATACGAGCATAGCTCTTAGGGTTTAGACCACTACATATGATCTCGAGGTAGATCAACTCGATACTCGATACACCATCATCAATACAAACAAAGCATGATGTAGCGTTTTACCTTCATCAAGAGGGCCCGAACCTGGGTAAATACCATCTCCCTTGTCTCCTGTTACCCCTTGATCCAGGACCCACAAAACGGGACCCCCTACCAGAGATCCTCCGGTTTTGACACCGACATTGGTGATTTCATTGAGAGTTCCGCTATGCGATCGCTAGAAGGATCGATGGCTCGTCTGCATATTGCAGTTTTTCCGGACAACGAATTTGTGGCCGTTGTCCCCGTTTCCGCAAGCGTCTCTTTGACGACTGCTTCGGTGGAATTGTGCGGAATTGTATCTACAACAACCCTGCAAAATTTCGCTGCTATCCGATGGAGGAATCTACGAAAATATTTGACATGACGGGAATCTAGATGAGTTTAGGGCGAGGTGTCCAGTATCTTGCTCGGACATCCGTTCGAAAATCCGACCGTTCACCGGCTGTGGAATTCTTATACCGATCAACCCTCAAACTTTCAGCTCGATCCGACCATCCAAACTCCAGGAAACGTCCGATGAGTACAATGATTTTTGGATCAATTTTCTACGCAAAAACGAATCCAACCCGAGTTCATCTTTTTCATGAACGGGTTGTCCACTACTAGGGAAAACCTTATACACAAAACCTTATCAGTAACGCCGGATGAAAAGAGGCGCAACTGCTACATAGCAGTAGCGCGCGTCAAGAAACGGCGCTACTGCTAACTACTTAGTAGTAGTGCGGTTTTTGTGTAGGGTACTATGACTAAGTTTGAACCTGGCCACATGACAGGCCCCACTTAGAAGTAGCGCCTCCACCAGGAGCGTGCTATAGCTATGTCAGGTAGCAGTAGCGCTCTTTCCTAAACGCGCTACTACTATCTTGACATAACCCCCGCTCAGACTTCCTCCTCCACTTTGTTCCTCCATCCATTCCCCATTCGATCGACCCCTCTCCTCCGACGCCGCCGTCGCCATCCACCGCCTTCCCATGCCGCTGTCGCCATCCGCCGCCTGCCCATGCCGCCATCGCCATCCGATGCCGGCCCACGCCGTAGTCCGTCACCGCCCTCCATCGTCGAAGTCCTTGCCCTCAAGCATCACCGAAGCCCTCTCTATGATGCCGCCTTGCCTCTACGCCAACCTCGTTGTCGCCGTGCCACCATCTCCCTCAACAGCACCATCGTCGGGCTCCCTTCCTCCTCCACCTCCTCGCTGCATCGCCCCCGACAACTACCTGCCCGTTGTAAGCCCTCCTCTCCCCTCCCCTCTTCTAGATTATGAATCCTAGTTAGGATTAACCATAGTTAGTATGAACCCTAGGTTTCAAATTAGGACAGGAATTTAGCTAGGTTTCGAAATTAGGACAAAACTTTAGGGTTAGGTGTAGTTAACAGGATTCTAGGTAGTTTAGGTGTAGTTAACAAAATTCTAGATATTTTGGACATGTCATATTTGGACATGTGATATTTTGGACATGCGATATTTGGAAAATGATAGTTATGTGCAGGGTAAATGATCCGAGTGGCCTATGTTTTGTCGGAAATGTTGATTCATTTCCATTCTGGTGAATTTCAGGCGCACGATATGTCCACTTTTGGCAAAGGTCATGCCGAAATATCCCGTGAATTTTAGCATGACTTGTGCTAGAAAGTATGCATATGGAGTGCCGAGATTTGCTGCGACGGGAGTGAAACAACATTTCAGCAAACCAGAGACCTTTTTTATGTCATTACTCATTTTATTATAGTTTAAGAGTGAAAGAGGAGACTTAATCGTAGGTATTCTATGTGTTGACTTTAGGTCTGCTAAGTGTTTATTAATTGTGTTTTCATAATTAAGCATTTGTTCTCGACGTCAACGATGCCTGGCTCGCATCCTCGTCGGCAACTCGGTGGAGGAGGCCTGCTTGATTATAGGGGCCATGTTCGGGACTTGGCTCCGCCGGGCTGGTACTGGGAGGTCCTACCTTTCGGGGCGCACAACTTGGTGAGGAGGCAGCCCGTCATTGACCTGGAGGTTATTTGGTGGCGGTCGCGTGGGACACTATCGGTGCAGAGGGAGCCGGCCCCCGTGGATGTGATACGTTGCCGTGTTAGGGAGGAGGACGAGCACGTCCGATGCTATATGGCTGCGTTGGATGCCATGTTCTCCAATACCTGACAGGTTCTTCAGGGATCTCACCCAAGCTATGATCCTGTTATGGTTCTTTCTCTTTGGGTGTCCACCGGTCGCGCCGATACCCGTTGTTCGCTATGGTTCTAACTGTATTAGTGATGTTATATGTATGATACTATCCGAGATGTATTAGTGATAATATTCGACGATGTACGGACGTAAGAGATGATTTAGTTTTGCTTATTGAATGCATGCTAATTTGAATACTAATTTAGTTTTTTTACTGTTTTTTAGTAAGTGTTTAATAGAAACAATGTATTTAGGAAGTGGTTAATAGAACTAGTAGCGACCATCATTGACGATCGAAAAATCGGTGAGGGAGTGTCCAACATATATGAGAGAAGAAGAATGCTGACTGTTGTCGTGGGGGTCTCTTCTCCTTCTTCTCCTTGTGCTAGATATTTGTTATGCACTAGGGGAAGGAGGAGTAGTGACCATCATCGATGGTAAAAAAATCAGTGAGGGAGTGCCCACCATATATGTGAGATAAGAGTTTAGGAAGGAAGACTCGACAGACCTAAAGTTTCATGGTATTTTCGTTAGATCGATTTTAAATGTTTCAACTATGAACATAGGAAATGTCTGACGACGCAAGGGAATTTGTTATGTGCGAATACTGCGAAGACGAGCGCAACCTGTCTGTCACACCCTGTGTTTTGCATCTCATGACTAAGTTAACAAGACTCAAAAATTAGGGCCAACTAAAAACTTTTTTGTGCTTGTGATGCTTGGCTTGTGTGTTGATTTGCTTGCTTGTTTGATTGAATGTTGGTGCTCTATAATTCATAAAACATCCGCATACCCTCAAGAACTCATTTCCTTGATCCCAACTCTTGTCCAATGATCACACCATGTGAATAGGACTTAAAAACAATTTTTTCAAAATATTATTTTGGCCAAAATCCATTTATTTGAATTAGGTTTTCAAAAAACCCTGATTCGAGATTTGCACTACAAGTCCCCAAATTGGGTGGATCCTTTTTCCACAAATGCTTTATTTGGAACCTACTATATACAACTTCCCAAAAACACCAAATATTATTTATAAAGATTATTTTCATATTTTATCTAAAGGCTTTTTCTTAAGGCCAGAAATGGTCTTTTATAGGGAAAATTATTCAAATGATTTAAAAATACTTGAGAAAATTTAGGACAACTCAGAGGACATATATTGTCCATATATAAGAGTTTCAACACATGGTCATGTTCATAATATTGAAAAAAAACCTTCAAAACCATTTCTACCTATTCCAAGCATTTGAAAGCTTTCTATAAGAAATATTCTCAATTAAATCCAGGAAAATTCTAGCATGTCACATATGATATATGAGTTCATATTGCCAAGTTTCATCTCAATCCCAGTTGTTTTGGTTCACCAAAATATCCTAAAACCATTCCTGTCGAGAGCCAAATTTGATCAACTTTACATTGTGAAGTTTCTATTATTGATCCCAAACTTTGTGGGCATGTTCTAATACCCAAATAATTATGTTACACCAAGTTGTGCAATTAGGGGGATTAGCTTAGCATGCCTAGATCTACAGAAACCTCATGTTGTTAAATTCTATTGTTTACAAAGTTTACATTGTGAACTTTATTCAATCAAGATCAAACTTGGTGATCAACCTTGTTTCTACCTTCTATTTGATCTTGGTAAATATCATGGCATGCAGACTCCTTTTACTTGCCCAAATCAACATCAAACATGTTCTGCTAAGTTACCAAACTTGCTGTTTAGGCCCCTTCCACTATTCTCCTTTTTACCAAACTCTTACCTCAACTCTCCCTAGTCACCTTCCACCTCCGGTAAGGGGCCCATGGCCTTAGGTCGCTGATTAGGGGGTGAAAACCCCATTTTTACCCCCTAGACAGCAGAAAACCACCTCTCTCTCCACCTTCCTCTCATCCTAGTCAGATCCCAAGGCATCCAATGCCAGATTCCCCTAGTCTAGATCCCCTTGGCCCCCCTAGACACTAGTGGCCGCGCACAAGACGCCACTAGCATGCCCTGGCATGCCAAACGGGCGCTCCATAGCGCGCTATAGTGCGCACCCACATTGTAGCCGCCGCCCAATCACCAATCCCGACAGCCTCGGGTCTGCCCAGCATGTCCCTCGTGCCCCCCTTGACATCCGCAACACAGAAGCTGGTTGGACCCCTCCTCTCTCTCCTCCTCCCACTCGTGCCTGGAGCCGCCCGGCTCGGCCAGTGAGCGTGCTCACACGCGCGAGGACCCAACGCTTCCCCGATCCCTCTCTCCTCTTCCCTTGACGTAGTCCTAGTCCATGAAGCCCCCATACATGACCTGCTCACCTTCGAGGCCCCTGGCAGCGTCCGAGCCATGGTTGTAGGCCTAGCCTATGGTGCTTCGTGCTTCGGCTACTTAAGGCCTCCCCTAGCCCCCCTTTCTGCTTCCTTCGCCTCTCCTCTCTCCCGTGAACCTCCCAGACCCCTCAGAGCGACCTCCCATGTCCACCTCCTCTCCCCATGACCAGCGGCACCCTCCTCCGTGGTGGACGCGAGCTCGGCCCCGACCTCTCTAGGGCCCGAGGGCAGCCCAGGCGCACGTGGCCCCCGCTCTAAGCACTCCGGTGGCCGAAGCGTCATCGGAGGTGGCCGGAGGCGCTGACCAGATGCCGGCGCGTGCTCGGCCGTCTCCTCTGCCTGCCCCCTTGTTCGAGCAGGAGGAGGGAGGTGGATCTGACGGACGGAGCCCGCCTGTAAGCCACACTGGCCTGGGCCCGGTGGTTTAAGTGGAAACGGCCTAGGTTTGCCGTCGCTTTCGTGCATGGAAGGTGTACTCCATAGAGTATGCCTTTGACGTGGCTTGCGTCTAGCGTGTGGCCGAGCAGTTGGGCCGGCCCGCTGCGCTTCAGTGCTAAGTTACACCCAGTGCGTAGCTTAGGCCCTTTTGGGTAACTTTTTGTCACAGCCTGTGATTTGCCTCATGACTAAGTTATCATGACTCAAAAATCAGGGCCAATTAAAACTTTTGTGTACTAGTTATGCTTGACTTGATTGCTAATTGTCTGATTATTTGCTAGTGCTCTATATTCATAAAATCCCTCCTACTCTCAAAACTCTTTTCCTTGATCCCCACTCTTGCCCAATGATCATTACATGAGAATAGGATTTGATTATATTTTTACAAAATATTATTTTGGTCAAAAAGGTTTTATTAAAATTAGGTTTGCAAAAACCCCTGATTTGAGATTTGCACAGCAAGTCCCCATATTGGGTGGATCGTTTTCCCCAAATGCTTTATTTGGAACCCACTATATATATAACTTACCAAGACCACAAAAAGTTATTTTAAAAGATTATTTTCATATTTTATTTAAAGTCTTTTTCTTAAGGCCAGAAATGGTCTTTATAGTGAAAAATTATTTAAGTGCTTCAAAAATATTTGAGAAAATTTAGCAAAACTCAGTGGACATATATTGTCCATATATAAGAGTTTAAACACATGGTCATGTTCAATATATTGGACAAAACCCATCAAAACCATTTCTACCTATTCCAAGCATTTGAAATATTTCTATAAGAAATATTCTCAAATAAATCCAAGAAAATTCTAGCATGTCACATATGATATATGTGGTCATCTTGCCAAGTTTCATCTCAATCCCAATTGTTTTGGTTCACCAAAATATCCTAAAACCATTCCTGTCCAGAGCCAAATTTGATCAACTTTACACTGTGAAGTATGTCCTATTGATCCCAAACTTTCTTGGCATGCTCTATTACCCAAATGATGATGCTACACTAAGTGGTGCATCAAGGAGAATAGATTAGCAGACCTAGATCTACAGAAACCTCATTCTATTGATTTCTAGGGATTACAAAGTTTATATTATCAACTTTCTTCGTTCGAGCTGAAAACTTGTGATCAGGACCAAATGGACTTACCATTTACCCTGGTAAATCTCAAGGTCATAGGATTCGCCTGCCTAGCCCAATCACAACACAAACACCTTCAGCCATAAACTTGTGGACAAGCAAAGTGGGCCCAAAAAGATTCCCCTTGCCCCCAACTTTTTACCACAACATATTATATCCCTCTTCTACCTGCAGTAACTTTGCCATGGCCTCTGGTAAATTATTTGTGGGGTAACTCCCTCAATCTCCCTCTCTTTTACCATGGCAAGACCTCTTCTTTTCCCTCTCCCATTATTCTATTCCTAATAATGCCCCAAACCTTTCCAAAGCATCCTATGCATCAAACCAAACCAAAATATAGCATGCTCATGTGGAAAATATGAACAAACCAACTGAACTTAGTTTAGGGTAGTAATTGTAGCCTTGAACAACAAGTACATGCTATACTTGTCTCCTTGAGCTGGAACTTGGGGTGTTAGTACTCCCTCCATACCCTTGAAAACTAGACAAGTTCTTTCCATAATTGCTCTCCATTAAGAGCCCCTAACATAACTCCCTAGTTTGCTGCTGCAAACTTACCTGCAGTAGAAACCAACCTCAGCCAGCTCCATCTGGGTCCAAGCTTCACCAATCAACTTTCCCATGCGTGCCTCACATGGTAGACATGTTGGGCCGACCAAAGGGTGCTCTAGACACGAAGTGGCATGGTGACCACGCCGTTGACATGCAACAATGGCGCTCTGCCACTTGACCTCGTCGGTTAGCCCGTGCCTGTCCTCAGCAGGTTGTCCCCGGATGCCAAGAATCTCCAGTTGACCTCCCATGCCCCTCCCCGATGCTCAGAAACCTCCAAGGCGCCTCTGGCTCACGTGCTCTCCACGCCCGAGGCCCTCCGGCGGGCACCCGAACTCTCTCCAGCCGCCCCCGTCCTTAAGACCACTCCCGAGCCCCCTCAGTCCCGTTTTGCTCTCCCCCTCCACCCCGCAAGCGTCCCAGGCAAGTCTCTGGCTCCTCCCGAGCTCTTCGTCCCCCTTAACGACCGGCATGGCCGCTGCCACGACCACGAGCGCGTCCACGTCTTCTCTGTCTCCTGACCCACCTTCTCTTTCCCTAGCGTCACCAGGATGCCCTAGCGCCTCCGCTCTCCCTCACCCAGCTTCATTCCCCTTCCCTCGTGGCCGGGACGCCGGGCCCATCGCCGCCGTCGACTACCTTCGCCATGGTCGACGCCGCAGGCGACCCTGACCTCCCTAGGGGCCAGGAACCACCCGGGCGAGTGCGGCTCCTTGCCCCGAGCGTGCAGGTGGCCGGAGCCTCGCTAGGGACGGGCTAAGCCGCTAGCACGGCACCGGTGCCGATGCCCGCTCGGCCTCGCCTCCCTTGCACCCCCCTGTTCTGGCGGGACGAAGGGGATGACCCTGGCAGGCGAGGCCTGCCTGGCAACGACCCAACCGCCGGGCCCATGGCTTAAGTGGAGACAGGGATGCCGGGGTGACGCCTTCACCAGGGGAAGGTGTATTCCCCTGGGTGCGCCTTCGGTGTGGCACCCTGCTGGCCAGGCCGGGTCACTGGGCCGGCCCAGGCGCTATCCTGCGCCCATGAGTGCAGTGTAGTTGATTTCGCGCTCGGTAAATCCTTTTGCCCTTTTTCCTTTTCCAGAGAGACAAAATAAATCCTATAATATTCATAGTAGCTCCACAATTCGTGATTCAAATTTCTATAGATTCCTAAAATCTTGAACTATCCAAATATCTGCATTGCATATATTTCCTGCAAACTTTTGTGGAGGATTCAAATTCAAATTCAAATTTGAACTTTGAATGCCCCACTTGTAAAAATCCCCAGAGCCTTCATTATAGCACCAATTGGAGTGATTCAAAATCCTAGGTGTATCAAAATTCATGCACTAAGTGGTGAACATTTTTCCTTACACTTATTCTGCCATGTCAATTGTTGGGCCATTTATTCAATTGTGCCCACTTTGAAAATCCATAGGGATATCATGCCAACTCCAATTCTAGTGAAACCACTTCCCACATGTTTCTAAAATCATGCCCTATTTGTTGGGTCCATCCACTCATTTTTAAAGAAATATTTTCTATTGACATCTTAAAGGAATCCCATCTCCATCATTCCCACCATTCAAAAACTTCTTCTTGATACACATCCAATAAAACCTTCCTCATTATTTTCTTGTGACCCAAGGTGTCCAAGAAAAATAAAACTCCTATTTATAGAGCACTTTTATTTCTCTGCTTGTTGTGTTGCTTATTGTGATTGTTTCCGGCGATAGTTGATGAAGTGGTTGAAATGCTCGGAGTGGACGAGAAGCATGTGAAGACCTCGAAGACCTTGCAAAGCCAGGAAAGCAGCCCTTTGACCATGTTAAGAAACTTTTTCATGCATGTCATATAGCAATTGTTGATTCGATGAAATGATCATGATAAGGTGTCCCCCCTTCGATGGGATACCTCCGTTAGTTTTACCATTGAGACTTGCATCGTGCATGACCCTACCACCTTATGAGGGTTGTGCGGGTGGGAGTAGTTAGGTGCTAATAGATGCTACGCAAATGGGATGGGACATAACATAGTGATGGCAAGGAAACAAATGATTTCAAAGACTTTTCGAAAACCCCATCGGGTGCCACTAATGCCCAAGGGAGATGTTGATGAGATGGGTGACCAATTGAGAAAGAAGTGGTGTGCCAGAACAAGTGAGTGTTGTGGTTTTCGAAAACGGAATGGTGTAAGTTGCGACCGTTATTCCAACCTTACATGTATGACCACGATACCCCTTATGGGACGGGGATTTGTTGATTACTATGGTTGGTGCTAGCAAGGAGCCCGCATTACTAGTGTCAAGAGTGAAGTGGTCACTCTTGAGACGGGGTTGTCCCTGAGTGGAAGGTCATGCGCTATCTTTACAGGCACCGGTCACACCGTTGCGTGCCCTCATGGATGATACGAGTGGTGTATATCATGAGGGATGGAACCAACGAGTGGACTCCTTGTTTAGTATCACCATGGGAAAGGCATTTTTTGGGTGCTTACCTCGGGTATGTTAAATACCGCGAGTCGTGGATGACATGGAAGTTCCCCGAGTCTTGTGGGTAAAGTGTGCAACTTCTGTAGAGTGTAAAACTATTCGAATAGCCGTGTCCACAGTCAAGGACAGTTGGATCACCTCTCTTGTGCTACGTCCAAGTGTTTTCACAAACTGATGTGTGTGGGTGTGTTGGATACAAAGATGGTACTTGAGCTAAGTCCGATGACTAGCATGGAAAGTGATCTAAGTCCGATGACTTAGTATGATGAATGAACATGAGGTGTTCAACCCCCAGCTTATGATGATATCGGTAATTTGTTCAAATGGATACCTGCTAGTTGTTGATGCATGCTCACTAGTTACTTGATCATGTCATTGCATACAAAATTAGCTTTTCGCAAATTTACCTACTTAGTGCTATATCATGCATCACTGTTACCTTGTTCCACAACTTGGTTTGCTTGCGAGTACATTCAAAGTACTCATTGGCTTGCCGCTGGTTATTTTATTGGCCTGGCATGAAAGATCAGGTCATGATGAAGATTACCTTGGTGACGGACATGCGAGCTAGGACGCTTCCTAGTCAGAATGCCTGTAGGGTTAAGGCAGATGTCATGGGTTCACGCTATCGTTGAAGGTTTTCGCTGCAATCTTATGAAGACTTGGCCATAAAGGCCATAGTTGAGTAAACTAGTAGGTAGTGGATGTAAGACTCTTGTTATTCAGCTTCCGTGTGTTCAGTGAGCATTGATCTCTGGGATCACTGTGCACGTACGGTGATCACGATGTATGAGTCGGGGTCCCCACACTTTCTGTTTGTCCCTTTTCTTTTCCAAGTAGAACATTAGAAATCCATATTAAATTCATATGACCTCCAATTTTCATGATTCAAATTACTACAGATCCCTATAATTAAGATCTATCCAAATATGTGCAATGCACATTTTCCTGCAAGTCTTCCTGTAGAGTTCAAATTCAAAATTGAAATTGAACTATGAAAAACCCCATTTCAAAATTCATAGAGAATCCAAATCAACTCCAAATGGAGTGATTCAAAATTCCAGATGTCCTAAATATCATGCCATAATTATCTAGGCATGGTTAACATTTTTCCCATGCCTCTATTCTGCTTGACCTAATGAATGCTCCCTTTTCGCATATATTTCCTCTTAGGGAATTCATAGGAAAATAATCACTATTCCAAATCAAGTGAAACCACTTTCCACATGTTTCTAAAATCATGCCCTATTTGTTGGGTCCATCCACTCCTTTTTACAACAATATTTTCTGTTGACATCTTAAAGGATCATCATTTCCATCATTCCCACCATTCAAAACTCCCCCCTTGACCCACATCCACCAAAACCTCCTTGGTTATTTTTATCATGACCAGAGGAGTCCTAGAAAAATAAAACTTCTATTTATAGAGAACTTTTATTTCTCAGCTTGTTGTGTTGCTTATTGCGGTTGTTTCCGGTGATAGTTGGCGAAGTAGATGAAGTGCTCGGAATGGACGAGAAGCGTGTGAAGACCTCGAAGACTCTGGGAAGCCAGGCAAGTAGCCCTTTGACCATGTTAAGAAACTTTTTCATGCATGACATATAGCACTTGTTGTTTGGATGATTGATCATGATGCGGTGCTCCCCCTTCGGTGGGGTGCCTCCGATGCTTTTACCGTTGACACTTGCATCGTGCATGACCCTACCACCTTATGAGGTTTATGCGGGTGGGTGTAGATAGGATGCTACGCAAGTGGGTTGGGATTTATGCATAGTGATGGAAAGGGAGAAATGATTTCAAAGACTTTTTGAAAACCCCGTCGGGTGCCACTGATACCCGAGGGAGATGATTATGAGTTGGGTGACCACTTGAGAAAGAAGTGGTGTACAGGAGCAAGTGTGTGTGTGTGTGTGTGTGTGTGGTTTTTTGAAAACGGATTGGTGTAAGTTGCGATCGTTATTCCAACCTTACATCTACGACCACGATACTCCTTATGGGACGAGGCTTTGTTGATTACTATGGATGGTGCTAGTAGGGAACCCGCATTCCTAGTGACAAGAGTGAAGTGCTCACTCTTGAGACGGGGTCGTCCCGAAAGTGGAAGGCCATGCGCTGTCTTTACAGGCACCGGGCACACCGTTGCGTGCCCTCATGGATGATCCGTGTGATGTATACCATGAGGGATGGCACCAACGAGTGGACTCTTTGTTTAGTATCACCATGGGAAAGGCATTATTCGGGTGCTTACCTCGGGTATGTGATGTACCACGAGTCGTGGATGACATGGAAGTTCCCCGAGTCTTGTGGGTAAAGTGTGCAACCTCTGCAGAGTATAAAACTATTCGAAGAGCCGTGTCCATGGTCAAGGGTAGTTGGATGACCGCTCTTATGCTACGTCCAGGGTTCTCTAAACTTGGTGTGTGTGTGTGTGGTGACAAGGATGATACTTGAGTCGAGTCGGATGACTTGGCATGATGACTGAACATCAGATGTTCAGACGATACATGAGACAAGTCTGAGGACTTGGTGTGATGGTTGAACATGAGACGTCCAACCCCCTCCTTATGATGATGACTGTGACGTGTTCTTATGAACACCTATCCATGGTTGATGCATGCTTACTTAAGTTACTTGATCATGTCATTGCACTCAAAACAAGCTTTCTGCGAAACTTACCTATTAGTGCTATATCATGCATTGTTATTGCCTTGTTCCAAACATAGGTTGCTTGCGAGTACATTCAAAGTACTCATTGGCTTGCCACTGGTTATTTTATTGGCCTGGCATGAAAGATCAGGTTATGATGAAGATTACCTTGGGTGACCGACATGCGAGCTAGGACGCTTCCCAGTTAGAATGCCTGTAGGGTTAAGTCAGATGCAATGGGTTCACTCTATCGTTGAAGATTTCCACTGCAATCATATGAAGACTTGGCCCTAAGGGCCATATCTGAGTAAAACGGTACGTAATGGATGTAAGACTCTTGTTATTCAGTTTCTGTGTGCTCACTGAGCATTGATCTTTGGGATCACTGTGCACGTACAGTAGGTGATCACGACTTATGAGTCGGTGTCCCCACAGAGCTGGTATCAGAGCCATCCTGACTGTAGGAAGTCGTTAGTTAGCATGGACATTAGTTAGGACAAAATTGTTTTCCCAGACCCTTCAAAACACTTGCAAAGGCTACCATATTTCTTAGCTCTTCTAAGCTTTCAAATAAACTGAAGGATTGTGCCTAGCACTTCCACCATTTTTCTTTTTGGCTCTCCTCGTCTACTTTTCAAAACTTTGCAAATGGTTGCTACTACCCTCGTGCCCCTGACCACGAGATTCCTTGTAATCCCCGTGGGTAACCTGGAAGGAAGCCACCTTGCCAGACAATTTCCGACATATCTTGGACCCAAGTTAGCGACACTAGACAAGGAGCTACCAATAGAAGGTACCTTCTCGAAGAATGATTATGTCAAGAGCTAGATGATAGTAACACCCTCGACACTGCCCCATGATGATTCCACCTTGGCCTTCGGTGACCAGGGCACAAGACATGCAATCTCATGATGTGCATCGCTAATGGAGCAACCCTGTCCTTTTCATTGTTGTGTCGGTGATCACCGGTGAATGAGAACCTTGCCATTTGGTCTGCCTCCCTATAGTGAGCAGGAAAACTGTCCTCATCATCCCCCCACTCTTGGTGCCGATGATATCGTCAATGAGACCGACATGATACAACTCTACCATGCCTTGTTCATGTCATTGCATAAAAGATTGCCTACCTGGAATGCTCGATGCCTCAGAAGACAAGAAGGCATTGTCACGAACACAAGAACACCAGAAGACCCTGTCAACAATAGTCGTGAAGAATCACCTTCGTCATCAACTCAATAGACCCGAAGTCGTCAAGGACTCTTCAGGCGCAACCATGATCATTTTGATGAAGAACAACAAAAGACACAGTGACACCCAAAGAAGATCCAGAAGGCTAAGCGGACTCCTCTCCAAGACACGAAGCAAGCACGACTAATGAGTCTGAGAACCCCTAGGGTAGGATAGGTCGTGTGTCCCCCATGCGAAGTCGAGTCCGTATGATGGTTCATATGGAACCGTGATGTGTGTTGCCTATTTTTCCTGTTTGTGCTTTGGTGTAAGACACACTTTTTCCCTAGGCAACAAGTGCGCGACTATATCACCTACCTTACCTTGATGTTTGTGTTCGGCCTTTTTGACACTTGCTTGATTACACTTTCACTATACCACCCCCTTAGGCATGCTCCTCTATGCTATGTTCCCTCTCCCAAATCTCGTCAACTGAAGACCGGCAAGACAAGATGTACCAAGAATCCACCTCGACGGATAGCTAGCGTTGAAGACTATGACTACAACCTACTCAACCAGACGCAACCCCGTAGAGTTATGCTTTTCCCTCAAGATTGGAAACCCCTCCCTTGCCCAACCTATACCTCACAAGCTCCCCAGCACAAGCCTCTGATCACGTGTTTAACACACGGATTTTCTAGAGCACCTATTGAGCGTCAATAACCCCTGCTTTGCACTGGGTTCATTATGGAGCTAGTGATCATAGTGAACAAACATCCTTCATTCTTACTCTAGCTTAAGAACCTTGATGCCATAGGAAGGATCATTCTAAGAGTATATGATTTGTGGACAATGATTTTATTTAGGCATAATAGATATCTCGAGCAAGCGGTTCAGACCCTTTGGTGGATTACGAGGCTTAATGTTGGTGGACGAACTTGGTGGATCAAGATTGATAGAGTAGCATAACTTACTTCTCCCTTGAGTCAATTCGATTTAGTAGGACGATTGTGATTGCAAGCTGAAATTATTGGTGGATAAATCACCTGAATTTGGCAAGTAATATTGATATTGGATTGGTGGTGACATGATAGTGACTGGAGCAACTAGTAGGGAATTCTTACTAGATGTAAACCTTGGATTTAAATAGGTGATTCTAGTCGGTGCTCGAGATCAATTAAACCACATGGTTCGGAGTAATTTGGATTTAGTCCGATGATCTTGATAATGATACCATGTTTCACGGTGGATGACCGTAGAAGGAATCGGATGATGTTAGGGGTAATTTAGGGATCTATATAAGCTCAACCTTGGAAATTAGTTGGCCATGAGATTGGAAGATCATGGTTATACCATGATAATAGTCCTTGAAATGATATGTAGATTATATGAACTCGAGGAGATTATGTTGGAAACCATCGATGCTGGATTTGTAGCAATAATGGATTAGGTAATAGTGGATGATTTTTGTGGATTGATTAAATTGGATTCATAGGAAGGAATCAAGATCTTGGAGTGGTTTATTACATGTTTCCTTAGCATAGTAATGCAATACGTTCGACCTTGGATAGGTCAGAAGGACACTTGGATTGGTAGCGTCATGATCAAGCTTAGCGGCTTGCAAATTATCCCGAGGATTTTTATATAGGGATATATCTGAGTTAGCTATAGTATACGTATGAGATTTTGGTTTAGTCCTTCCCTCGAACTTTGGAGTTGAATAGCATGTGTAATATTGGAGGTGACTTACATGAGATGATACCTTCAAGGATATAGGGCGATTTTGTTTTTAGTAATAGGCAGTACTATTGGCATCTAAGAACCATGCTTGAGGATAAGATGATAGACATTCACTCACATCCTAAGCTCCTTGAAACCCCAGAGCTCTACCGGACCATGCCATGGTCGAATAAGACCATAGGATCTGGCTCTAAGTGAAAAGACCATGGTCGATACTCACGTGACCACCACCCACCCTTTCCATAAGGAAGGTGGCCACGAAGACCTTTATTAGGTTGGACCACAACCCTTGATACTAGTGACCATCCGGGACGAATGTCCGCTCCTCTCACATCTCCCATGAGCAATGTGTTTATGTGATACTTTGGGAAATAGGTTGTCGTCCTCCGGGATAACATACTTATTTACCCAATGAGAAAGGATCACCGTAGTCCTGTTTGGACCAGCCCCAGGTTCACCAAATTTCCATGCCTCTCAAGCATAAGAGTTCACCTTGAAAAAGTTGGACTCCTTGAAGCACACTCCCTATAGAAGAAGACTTTCTTGCCCAAGCAAGATGAAGAACCACTACGATTGCGAAGCCATGACAACGACAGAGAAGAAGTCAACCACCACTCCTCTGCTGGCTACATCAACTAGACTACATCCCGAAGCACCAACGTCCAAGCATGATGTAGCCCTTACACATCAAGAGGATTGAGGAACCCCTTATTATGACTGGTCATCCATCAGTTCCTGTCTAGGAAGGAACCGAGGAGTGGGTAACACCCCTCACTCCACCACTTTGATAGTATACGATGAGCATGACGTCCCTACTCCCTTCAGATGCCTGGAATAGAATGGGTGACTCTCATGACTTTGTTACCAGCCCCTTATTGGTCCAATCTAGGGTCTAAACCCTGACTCGATCATGGTAAGCCACCTGTGAAAGGTAGTTCAACCCGCTTGCCAAGACTTAGACCTTGGAGATTAGATGGCTGATCTATACTCTGAACAGTCAGCTTATCTAGAACCCCATTGAAACCTTCCCAGATGGTAGAACCTGTTTTGACACCAAGTCTCTAAGCTCGGTCTTAGGGACGAGACTCAATGCAGACCTTGCCATGGAGGAACGGTAGACCAAACACTCTAAGACCATCTAGAAATGTGTGTCCATGACGGTGAAGACAAATGAACAAACAAGAATGAAGAATCTACCTGGGACACTTACTCAAGGAGAAGATCTCGACAAGAAGCCCACGATGACGCACCTCAGCACTCTCAAGCATGAATACCACCTACGACTAAATACCTCCTACTTTAAGGAAGATAAGGACTTCCCCGTCAATGAGAAGCTACACCAAGACTCACCCCTTCTATTCTAACGCGAGACATCTAGATGTCACTAACCAACGTGAGTAGTCCTAGGACTAGCACATAGACACACCCCTTGGCCAGGTATTTTGACTTTGGAATACACATGCAAGCCTGGTGTCGGGACCCCGATCCTAAGCCATAAGAATCCAGCCTGTAACACATCACATCACTTTGCGGTCTCACGCACGGTTATCTCCACGGCTGCCACCTTACCTGGGTCGGGACTGTTTGCGTCTTTTGACTCACGTATGTGAATGTGTTGCTAGCATTCAAATTTCAAAGAATCCGTGCCAACATGACTAGTCATAGAACCCTAGTGGCACATCCGTACAGGGACAGGGATACGTAACCCAGCAATGGAGGTGTCGGTCTCTAGCATGTGTAGATGAGTCATAGCAAGCTACAAGGACTCCATTACGCCGTGGGACATTAATGTCATCACTGCACGTAGAAAAGTCATAGTAGGCTATAGGGACTCCATTACACTGCGAGACATTTCCCTGAAAGGACACACATAGCAGCAAAGAAGGATACATGCCGGTCAATCAATGTGTCTGAAGCAGTAGCAAGCTACCAAGGCTCGGTGGAAGCACAAAGATACATTTCCCCATAAAGAGTACTACTAAAGGCACACAACTATGTGTCGGATCCCATACATACCGTTGCACGTCACACGTACGCACGACATGCTCGATATGCATATATACAACTATGGCATCCCAACATAACCATACAACATTACAACATTTACTTAGAAGGCTCGGAAGAGCCAACACAATAAGATGTTACAAGCAGGGGTCACAAGACCCAACATTCAGAGCATTCAATCAAACAAGCAGAAGTTTAAATATGTTTGGGTACAAACATCTACAAAAGTGGCTAGAGGAGCCTGAAAACCTACATCGACCCTACCAAAGGAACCGGTCCTCTGTCTGCGATTCCCAAGCTAATCCGGTCAACATCGAACTTCACGTCATAAGTACCACCAATGAGACTGACGTCTCCTCTGTAAAAACATAAATTACGCCAACGTGAGTACAAGGGTACTCAACAAGACTTACATCAGAACTAACTACATATGCATCAGTATGAATGAAGGGGGTTGTGTAGTTTATTGCAGCAAGCTAGCTTTGACTCTTGGCTAACCTATACTACGACTACAAGTGCTTTCTTTGAGGTGGGATAACGCACACAAGTCCACATATTCACCAATCAATACACCACTATGGATCCACTCCCGTCTCCCTATGAGAAGGCCATCCATAGTACTCACACTTATCTTGCGTATTTTAGAGTATCCACTTCAAGTTTTCTATGAACCACATAAGTTCTCCAAGTAGTCCATATCTGAGGACGCGGCTATTTGAATAGATTATTTCACCCTGCAGGGGTTTACTTCGTCACACACGCTCTCACCACTTATCACCATATGCACGTCATGCATCTTGGCAACCTTCAAGCAGAAGCACTGGCGTGGGGGTCGGCCACGACCGTTAACCACAGAAGACCCTAGTCCAGGTTTATCGCCTATTTGATACTGAACCCGCACGGAAGTCCGGCCGAAGTTTTCGCTACGGCCTCAAAATATGTGCGCAGGGTTCCAAAGCCCACCATTCGGGTGCCACTTGGTATACCGTGCCACTATGCCTATACCGCATCATAGTCCATTCCGTCGGGCAGCGCTATGCATAGCCGCCAACACTTTTCCTGCGAACACCAGAAACTAGTTGCAACTCCTGGACAGAGGTCTAGGCGATTAATAAGCCGAGTGGGGTCGAGTTACCTGAACCCATTGTGTGGTAGTAACTGTCTTGGATCACAAACACAGAACTCATTTCTTAAGTCCGGTTCCAATGAGACAACCCGTCATGTACTCCTACATGACCTCTCACCGCTACCTTTACCAAATCGTGTTCACACACTTAGCTCTCACACAGTAGGACATGAACACTGCCATTCCGATTCATCACCCGAATGGATCAGACCCGACCCGACACGACTCTAAGCATAGCAGGCACAGTAAGTAAGCATCGATGAGTAAGCACAACAAGGCTCAAGCAGTTGCTACTCATGCTAAGCGTTTTTAACTATTTACTGTGGCAAAGACAGGTCATGCAAAGGAATGGGTTCAACTATCGAGAACATGTAACAGTTGAATCGTTGTTGCTCTAATGCAGTAAAAGAGAGCAGGAGTGAGGGAGTGGGTTCATATCAGTATGCTCAATGGGGTTTGCTTGCCTAACAGTCCTGAAGATATTACTTCTCTTTATTAGTGTCATCGTTCACATCGTCAGAACTATTGTCTACCGAGAAGGAGGAAACACTGACAAACAGGAAGAAGGAACACATTCAATGTGATGCAACAAGCATGATGTGATTTGACAAGTTAAGGTACAGAATTGACCTAGTGCAATAGGTAGTCACATTAAGTGAAGTGGAATTCAAATATATACTAAATTCCAACTCCAACACTATTTATTAAATTATCCTAAGCATGAAATGTCCTATTTGGTTCTGCTAACTTTCTCAAACATGCATGACCAAGGCATAATCAGATTCATTGGATTTTTTGATCATTTTTCATATATAAATTATTTTCATCCGAGTTATAGATTAATTTCTATGATTTTTAGAAGTTTTCAACATTTTCTGAAAGTTTTAAATCATTTATTGATTTATTTTAATTCCGGAAATACTTTATTGCATCAGCACTAAGTCATGCTAACGTCACCTAGTCAGCAGGGCCAGCTCAGGTCAAACCTGGTGGCAGGACCCACACGTCATAGGCACATTGTTAACTATTGCTTAACTAAAAACAAATGGTTGGTTAATTAAGCTTGGGGCCCACTAGTCAGCGTCAGGGGGGTTAATTAGAGACTACTAATTATGCCACATCGGTCGCCCGGGATTTGGTTGCCGGCGACCTCTGGCCACGGCGAAGGGCCACCGGAGGCCACGGGAGCGGTCGCGAAGGGCACTGGGGCTAATCCCACGGCCCCGCGCATCCGGAGGGAACCACAGGAGGCCCTGGGGTCGTCGGAGCTCGTCGGAGGTGAGCCCATCGCGGCGGCCAGAGCTCGGCTTGCGGGGACGGTGGCTAGAGGGCACGGGAGAGCACGGGCGCAAGGGGGAAACGGGCGGTGGCTCACCAGGAGGCTATAGAGGGGATCAGCGTCTCGGGGGCGCTCTGGTTGCTGAGGATCGATGGCCGGCGGCCTTTGGTGCTGGTGGTGGAATGATGACGAGGACGATGCCACGGGGCCTCTGGCCTTGATTCTTTCAACAGGGAGGAGCTGCTCGAGGGGACTGAGCTAAGGGGGGCAACAGGGGGCTCGGCGAGGCCGGAGGCCGTGGGGCAGCGAACGACGGCGATGGTGGCTCTTGGGTCCGAGGGAGAGAGGAGGCAGAGGAGAGAGGAGAGCGTAGAGAGGGAATAAGGGGCAAGGGGAGCTCGTCCACGTCTCCTGGGAGCAGAGATAGGCTCGGGGAGGCCTCGGAGCTGGCAAGCAGGAGGTGGAGGCCGGCGCCCGAGCGTGCTGCCATGCCTCTGCCTACTGGCGAGGGGTGGAAGAAGACCAACGTGTCCCTGGTGGGCTGGGCCAGGAGTGATAGGCTTTAGGTGGCCCAGGTAAGCACTCTCTCTCTTTTATATATTTTTCTGTTTTCTATTTTGTTTCATTCTGTTTTGATTTGATTTCAAAATCTAATAATTTTATAAACCCTTCTGAAAATATTTATGTGGTCTGTTAGAATATATTCAGAACCACTTACCAACGTTCAAAATTGTTGGATCTATAAAATATTTATAGCATTATAAACCCAATGCAAATACTTATTGAATTAACTAAAATGCCCAAAATAAATTCTTTGGTGATTCTAAAAATATTGGTTTAGGTTTTGCCTCTTGCCATTATTTTCACAGAACAACAGAAACATTTTCTTGGAGATATTTGAGGAAATGTTTATCTAGGTCATTTGACAAAATTCTTTCTGAAGCTTGATCAATCCTCAATTCAAATTCAAAGGAAAAAAATAATGCATGCATGAATGTATTAGCAATCAAAGTAAAACTAGGGTCATGACAACTCACCCCCACTAAACAAGAATCTCTTCCCGAGATTCAGGCGTAGGGTATGAGGACAAAGGGGACACAACTACCGCAATCTTCACTATCCAATTGCTTTTCTCAAAGATGTTGCTTCACTTCATTATCTTGACTTTGACGTCTTTTCCTTCAAGCTCTTCATCCAACAGAAAGACAACAGGGATAGAGAGCTCTATAAGAATCGATCTTTACGAAGATCGAGTGACTCATGACCAACTCATGGAATGAGACGTAATAACATCTCTCGAGCTGGGACACAAAACACACGTCAAGAACAATGAATGAAGCAGATGACGGAGGTTCAATTGGTAGGCAACAATTCCACACTAAAGAAGATGGTGATGAGATTTCAAAGTAGCAGGGAGTTAGTTGCCCTTCATACCATAACAAGCACCTTAGGGAAGGTGACTCGTAAGATTATCCCTTAAGTGGCAAAAAGAATTACTTTTGATACATAGATCATTCAAACTCTTCATACCAGCCTAAGGCAATTCGCAATGATCGTTGGAAGGAATTCAAAGAATAGCATACTCAGATCGGAGGGAAACTAGAGTTATAAAACTACTCGGCAACGGAAGGCACATCCCAATTAATACCGAGAGTATAAGCCAGTGTCCGAGCATTCTCTCAAGAACTTGAGCAATTCCATATTCATCAAGGTTTTTACCAACATCCGTGCCAAGGATTCTGGCAACACCTCATACTACGATGATGAATAATGATGGAGGATGCAGATGCAAAGCAAGACAACACTTTCTCAGATTTAACCTTAGCTAGGCCAAGGACGTGAAATCTGGATGATCGACCGAGAGACATTTAGCACCCCGCTTCTAATGTTCTCCTTGATGAATTAGCGTAACCCAATGATAGGTAACGTTTGGTATCTAGAACACCAAGTAAAAGGTTGGACTTTGGGATCTCAAATGGTCCATAAGGATAAACTTCTAGAATAAGTCATACAAGGTCCTCATGGGGAGGTGGCCAAGTTGCTGAAACAAGATATTATAGTAATAGGTCTTCCAGCAGGTGTGTTAACCACAACATCACTTTACCGGTTATAGCGAGACCAATATTATAATTCTTGGGCAACTTTCCAACCATCATATCTGCCTGAGATTCAGATCTGGTTGGTGCCGGGACATTCCAGACTCAGCATTTCTAAAGTGAAAAGTTGCAACACAAATCGAACAGATAACGTTGCAAGATTCTTGGGAAATGAACTACGGAAGCCAACTCCAAAATGTGAGCTGGATTGCAAGACACATGTGAACATGCTGTCCAGGACATGCATGACTACATGGACTTACAACAAAACACTACCGAGTTCTGGATGGAACCATCATTAGAGGTAGCGAAGTATTGTGCACGTCCGTCAGGGCCCTTCAGGAGTAACACTTAATTTCATTTCCTTAAACAAATCAATCAGTGGCTTGGTGTGCTAGGGATTGCATGTGGAATGGAGATGATCACTCTACCAAACCATAGAATACTTCGCACGTGCATGACTGACTTGGGATAATTCCAATGAAAACAAAGCGACCTTTCTCAGGTTCATGGCGGAAACTTGCACCATATGCACATGAACTAAGAGTAAGTCACTTCTTACACCATGCATATGCTTCATGTACAGGACACGACGATATTACCTACAAAGTTTCAAACACTAGCTTAATGTTCATCATGAGTCATGGAATAGACGAGAATGTTGCCGATGAGCTCAACAACAATTCATCGAGGTATCCAAATGGATGGAATTCCACAACTATGAGAACAAGGTGATAGCATTGGTCAGACCAAAAGATAAGACGGTGTATGCTCGAGGATACATCCATGAGTAAAACAACATTATGAGGATCTTTGGTTCTGATTTTGATTTGACGATAGCCCATACTCAAACCAAAAGTTGGACAAGACAATAGGTGCAATAATTGATCACATGGATCAATTGATGAAGATATTGTCTTTCTTCAACACACACAAGATATCCCTTTGGATGAACTAAGTCAGGGAAAGATTTTACCTTCCAACTCTCCAAGTGTGATAGCCTAGCTTATCAGGGTTGATAGACTACTCAGATCAATAAGGAATTCCTTCTTTTTCGGGAGCCCATTCGAACAGAACTCCCAGGTTAAGCGTGATTGGCTTGGAGTAGTTCTAGGATGGGTGACCGACCGGGAAGTTGGTTTCGGGTGCGCATGAGTGAGGACAAAGTGCGTAGAAAAGACTAGTATTGATCTGTGAGGCTAGTCTAGATCCCGCCAGGAGTAACGACCACTGGCGGGTGTGTCCGGGGCGTTACAAGTTGGTATCAGAGCTGACCCTTGCGGTTACACGGATGTTTGCCGATAGGTGCGCGGTCATGTTGTTCATGAAGTTTGTGACCCGTGGTGGCACACAGAATGACACATGTATTGGACTGGAAGCACAGACGTTTGTGCCAAGAGGGAACGTTCCTGTGACCCGACGAGGACGTCGGTTCCTCTGAGTGGTGGTGTATGTGATAGCCTAGCTTATCAGGGTTGATAGACTACTCATATCAATAAGGAATTCCTTCTTTTCCGGGAGCCCATTCGAACAGAACACCCAGGTTAAGCATGCTTGGCTTGGAGTAGTTCTAGGATGGGTGACTGATCGGGAAGTTGGTCCCGGGTGCGCATCAGTGATGACAAAGTGCGCAGAAAAGACTAGTATTGATCTGTGAGGCCAGTCTAGATCTCGCCAGGAGGAACGACCACCAGCGGGTGTGTCCGGGGTGTTACACCAAGTTGTTGATTATCTTAGCCCACTAGCTCAGGGGTATCTAACACAGATTCTTGAAGAAAGGTGGTTTATAGCAAAACCATCTTGATCATGAACTTAACATAACAGTCAAGGAACAGCCTGGTGATACTTTCGAGAAGATATTCGGAAAATCATGAACCACCAATATGTTATGAAGCTCGAGAACAACCTTGCTTTTCAAGGCAGGATGATATGATCAACAGAGCAAAGGATTGACACAATCCTAACGCACTGATCAAAAAGTGCACCATGGAAAATGGACTAGGTAGCACGGTCAAGCTTAGAATGGTGATTCGATAACCAACCCACTAAGAATGAGACTATTGTCCATTAACTACCAAGCAACAAAGTTGCTAGGAGTATCGATTTCACACATCATGATTCACTTGTCGGTATTCTGGTTTCAACAACACAGAGACTGGGGAATGAATGATGATGGCTAGAAGTATAACTACATCAAGATTTCATAAGAGGGAGTGCAGTTCTCATGATAATCTTGACATGAAGAGGGTAATACCTCAAGGTAGAACAGAGCAAAAGCTGAATTGGCATTTTGATCTGCGGAATACAACAACTTTGACCCAATCCGAAAAATGGATGAGGTACGGGAGTTTGCTTCTCCTAGTCATTCTAAAATAGAATGGCTTGATAGACCACGAGAATAGTTGACATACTCTTGACTATCCATTGATAGATAAAGGTCAGAATACAATTGAAGAAGGGCAACTCAAGAGCACCTGATTTTTCCTGAGTTGTAGATGCATGGATTGAATATGTCAAACATAGTTCAACATGTTTCTTCCAGATAATCCATGTAGAAATGTAGGATTGGTAGAGTCACAACTATGGGATGGATAACTCATCAAGAGCACTCATGTTGTGATATTTTGTTCATGAGGAACTTCTGCCTTGATGGTTCATGGTATTGGAAGGATGATATACCATGAACCTTGAGGGCTATAAAAAGTTACTAACCATCCTAAAGAAGCGAGCAAATACTATCAACGGGAGTGAGCAGAATGATCCTTGGGTTCGTGAACCCAGAAATAGAGTACCTACTAACTAAGTAGCATCACAACATGCTTTCGATAATGATGGCCAGAGTTATCACACTGGGAAAAAACACAGCTAGACTGTTAGGTGGTTCACTGAAACAACATGGTTTCCTAAAACACTTTCATCAAACACGTCGAGGTAATAGAGTACCTCAACTCAACAATTAATGTGCTTTGTCTGGCCTGAAAGACATTGACTCAAGATGCAAGAGTTTTGCAATTGCATCAGATAATTTAGAAACCTTGGATAACTCGGACAACATAACGGATGTATGGGCATGAAATATGAGGCAACCTGCACAAGAAAACTGACAACATGACAAGCAATGCTTATAGAGGTATCGATCCAGAAATACAACATCTTTCCTATAGGTCTCCAGCATAATAACTCGTCATCCTAATAGATAGATGAGAATGCCTAGTTCTTAATCCCCGTAGAAAAGAAGAGGGTGACTCAGAATCAGAATGACACAAGGAAAGGAGTAAAAAGAGCCTTACGTTCCCTTCCACAATCAATTCCCTTATATAACTAAAGCAGTTCTAGACTCAACATCGACCAATTTGGCTTGTTAGTCCTACAGGCAGTCAAGCTCTGATACCAAAGCTGTCGGGACCCCGATCCTAAGCCATAAGAATTCAGCCTGTAACACATCACATCACTTTGCGGTCTCACGCATGGTTATCTCCACGGCTGCCACCTTACTTGGGCCGGGGCCGTTTGCATCTTTTGACTCACGTATGTGAATGTGTCGCTAGCATTCAAATGTCAAAGAACGTGGGCCGACATGACTAGTCATAGAACCCAAGTGGCACATCCGTACAGGGACACACATACGTAACCCGACAATGCAGGTGTCGATCTCCAGCGTGTGTAGACGAGTCATAGCAAGCTACAAGGACTCCATTACGCCGTGGGATATTAATGTCATCACTACACGTAGACGAGTCGTAGAAGGCTATAGGGACTCCATTACACTGCGAGACATTTCCGCGAAAGGACAGACACAACAGCAAAGAAGGATACATGACGGTCAATCAATGTGTCCGGAGCAGCAGCAAGCTACCAAGGCTCGGTGGAAGCACAAAGAGGCATTTCCCCATAAAGAGTACTACTAAAGGCACACAACTAGGTGTCGGATCCCATACATACCGTTGCATGTCACACATACGCACGACATGCCCGATATGCATAGATACAACTATGGCATCACATCATAACCATACAACATTACAACATTTACTTAGAAGGCTCGGAAGAGCCAACACAATAAGATGTTACAAGCAGGGGTCACAAGACCCAACATTCAGAGCATTCAATCAAACAAGCGGAAGTTTAAATATGTTTGGGTACAGACATCTACAAAAGTGGCTAGAGGAGCCTGAAAACCTACATCAACCCTACCAAAGGAACTAGTCCTCTGTCTACGATTCCCAAGCTAATCCGATCAACATCGAAGTTCACGTCATAAGTACCACTAATAAGACTGACGTCTCCTCTGCAAAAACATAAATTAAGCCAAGGTGAGTACAAGGGTACTACACAAGACTTACATCAGAACTAACTACATATGCATCAGTATGAATGAAGGGGGTTGTGGAGTTTATTGCAGCAAGCCAGCTTTGACTCTTGGCTAACCTATACTACGACTACAAGTGCTTTCTTTAAGGTGGGATAACGCACAAGAGTCCACATATTCACCAATCAATACACCACTATGGATCCACTCCTGTCTCCCTATGAGAAGCCCATCCTTAGTACTCACAGTTATCTTGCGTATTTTAGAGTATCCACTTCAAGTTTTCTATGAACCACATAAGTTCTCCAAGTAGTCCATATCCGAGGATGCAGCTATTCGAATAGATTATTTCACCCTGCAGGGGTATACTTCTTCACACACGCTTTCTCCACTTATCACCATATGCACGTCATGCATCTCGGCAACCTTCAAGCGGAAGCACTGGCGTGGGCGTCGGCCACGACCATCAACCACACCAGACCCTAGTCCAGGTTTATTGCCTATTTGAGATTGAACCCGCTCGGAAGTCTGGCCGAAGTTTCCGCTACGGCCTCAAACGATGTGCGCAGGGTTCCCAAGCCCATCGTTCAGGTACCACTTGGTACATCGTGCCACTGTGCCTATACCGCATTACAGTCCACCCCATCGGGCAGCGCTATGCACGGCCGCCAACACTTTTCCTGCAAACACCAGAAACTAGTTGCAACTCCTGGACAGAGGTCTAGGCGATTAATAAGCTGAGAGGGGTCGAGTTACCGGAACCCAATGTGTGGTACTAACTGTCTTGGATCACAAACACAGAACTCAGTTCTTAAGGTCGGTCCCAATGAGAAAACCCGTCATGTACTCCTACATGAGCTCTCATCGCTACCTTTACCAAATCATGTTGACACACTTAGCTCTCACATAGTAGGACATGAACACTGCCATTCCGATTCATCACCCGGATGGATCAGACCCAACATGACATGACTCTAATCATAGCAGGCACAGTAAGTAAGCAAGGATGAGTAAGCACAACAAGACTCAAGCAGTTGCTACTCAAGCTAAGTGGTTTTAACTATTTACTGTGGCAAAGATAGGTCATGCAAAGGAATGGGTTCAACTACCGAGAACATGTAACAGTTGAATCGTTGTTGTCCTAATGCAGTAAAAGTGAGCAGGAGCGAGGGAGTGGGTTCATATCAGTATGCTCAAGGGGGTTTGCTTGCCTGACAGTCCTGAAGATATTACTTCTCTTTATTAGTGTCATCGTTCACATCGTCACAACCATCGTCTACCGAGAAGGAAGAAACACCGGCAAACAGGAAGAAGGAACACATTCAATGTGATGCAACAAACATGATGTGATATGACAAGTTAAGGTACAAAATTGACCTAGTGAAATAGGTAGTCACATTAAGTTAAGTGGAATTCAAATATATACAAAATTCCAACTCCAACACTATTTATTAAATTATCCTAAGGATGAAATGTCCTATTTGGTGATGCTAACTTTCTCAAACATGCATGATCATAGCATAATCAGATTCATTGGATTTTTCTGATCATTTTTCATATATAAATTATTTTCATCCGAGTTATAGATTAATTTCTATGATTTTTAGAAGTTTCCAATATTTGTTGAAAATATTAAATCATTTCTTGATTTATTTTAATTCCAGAAATACTTTACTACATCAGCACTAAGTCATGCTGACGTCACCTAGTCAATAGGGCCAGCTCAGGTCAAACCTGGTGGCAGGACCCTCATGTCATAGGCATATTGTTAATTATTGCTTAACTAAAAACAAATCGTTGGTTAATTAAGCTTGGGGCCCACTAGTCAGCGTTAGGGGGGGGTTAATTAGAGACAACTAATTAGGCCACGTCGGCCGGCCAGGATTTGGTCGCCGGCGACCTCTGGCCACGGCGGAGGGCCACCGGTGGCCACGGGAGCGGCCACGAAGGGCACTAGGGCGAATTCCACGGCCCCACGCATCCGAAGGGAACCACGGGAGGCCCTGGGGTCGCCGGAGCTCGTCGGAGGCGAGCCCATGGCGGCGGCCGGAGCTCAGCTTGCGGGGACAGCAGCTAGTGGGCACGTCAGAGCAGGGGCGCATGGGGGAAATGGGCGGCAGCTCACCGGGAGGCTATAGAGGGGATCAACGACTCGGGGCCGCTCCGGTTGCTGAGGATCAACGACCAGAGGCCTTTGGTGCCGGCGGTGGAACGACAATGGGGATCCGTGGGGCCTTTGGCCTTGATTCTTTCGAAGGGGAGGAGCTGCTCGAGGGGACTGAGCTAGGGGGGGGGGCGACAGGGGGGCTCAGCGAGGCCGGAGGCTGTGGGGCAGCGAACGGCTGCGATGGTGGCTCTCGGGTCCGAGGGAGAGAGGAGGAAGAAGAGAGAGGAGAGCGTAGAGAGGGAGGAAGGGGCAAGGGGAGCTTGTCCACGTTTCCTGGGAGCAGAGATAGGCTCAGGGAGGCCTCGGAGCTGGCAAGCAGGAGGTGGAGGCCGACGCCCGAGCGTGCTGCCACGCCTCTGCCTACTAGCGAGGGGTGGAAGAAGACTAGCGTGTCCCTGGTGGGCTAGGCCAGGAGTGCTAGGCTTCAGGTGGCCCAGGTAAGCACTCCCTCTCTTTTATATATTTTTTTGTTTTCTATTTTCTTTCATTCTGTTTTGATTTGATTTCAAAATCTAATAATTTTATAAGCCCTTTGGAAAATATTTATGTGGTCTGTTAGAATATATTCAGAACCACTTACCAACTTTGAGAATTATTGGATCTGTAAAATATTTATAGCATTATAAACCCAATGCAAATACTTATTGAATTAACTCAAATGCCCAAAATAAATTCTTCTGTGATTCTAAAAATATTGGTTTAGGTTTTGCCTCTTGCCAATATTTTCATAGAACAACAGAAACATTTTCTTGGAGATATTTGTGGAAATTTTTATCTAGGTCATTTGACAAAATTCTTTCTGAGGCTTGATCAATCCTCAGTTCAAATTCAATGGAAAATTAATAATGCAGGCATGAATGCATTAGCAATCAAAGTAAAACTAGGGCTGTGACACCAGGCCCTTGCAAGAACCCCGTTCACCCTTAGTCGAAGTCAACAATACACTCAAAGACATATCATCAGGTACTTCAAGATCCAGAAGGACAACCACGCCAGAGCAGAAGCAACATGGAGCGCGAAGACTATCTCACCTCTGGATTTCCGCATCTTCCCATGCCTAGCCAAGGAATCTTGGGGACGAGATTCTTGTAAGGGGGGTAGATCTGTCACACCCTGTGTTTTGCCTCTCATGACTAAGTTAACAAGACTCAAAAATTAGGGCATGACGAGATTATTTTCATGTTTTATTTAAAGTCTTTTTCTGAAGCCTAGAAATGGTCTTTTATGGGAAAAAATTATTCAAATGATTTAAAAATATTTGAGAAAATTTAGGACAACTCACTGGACATATGTTGTACATATATAAGAGTTCCAACACAAGGTCATGTTCAAAATATTGGACAAAACCCTTCAAAACCATTTCTGCCTATTCCAAGCATTTGAAATATTTCTATAAGAAATATTCTCAATTAAATCCAGGAAAATTCTAGCATGTCACATATGATATATGTGTTTATATTCCCAAGTTTCATCTCAATCCCAGTTGTTTTGGTTCACCCAAATATCCTAAAACCATTTATGTCCAGAGCCAAAATTGATCAACTTTACATTGTGAAGTTTCTCTTATTGGTCCCAAACTTTGTGGGCATGTTCTAATCCCCAAATAATGATGTTACACCAAGTTCTAGGGTTTACAAAGTTTACTTGGTGAACTTTATTCAATCAAGTTCAAACTTAATGATCAACCTTGTTTCTACCTTCTATTTGATCCTAGTAAATATCATGGCATGCAGACTCCTTTTACCTGCCCAAATCAACATCAAACACCTTTTGCTAAGTTACCAAACTTGTTGTTTGGGCCCCTTCCATGATTCTCCTTTTTACCAAACTCATACCTCAACTCTCCCTAGTCACCTTCCAACTCCAGTAAAGGGCCCATGGCCTTAGGTCGCTGATTAGGGGGTGAAATCCCCATTTTACCCCTGGACAGCAGAAAACCACCTCTCTCTCCACCTTCCTCTCGTCCTAGTCAGCTCCCAGGGCATCCAATGCCAGATTACCCTAGTCTAAATACCCCTTGCCCCCTAGACACTAGTGGCCGCGCACAAGATGCCGTTGGCATGCCCTGGCATGCCAAACGGGCGCTCTAGAGCACGCTACAGTGCGCACCTGCACTGTAGCCATTACCCAATCACTAGCCCCGATAGCCTCGGTCCTCCCCAGCATGTCCCCCGTGCCCCCTCGACATCCGCAACACGGAAGCTGGTCGCCCTCTCCTCTATCTCCTCCTCCTACGCGTGCCCGGTGCAGCCTGGCTCGGCCAGCGAGAGAGTTCACACGCGTGAGGACCCAATGCTTCCCCGATCCCTCTCTCCTCTTCCCTCGACGTAGTCCTAGTCTATGAAGTCCCCAGACACGAACCGCTAACTTCCGAGGCCTCCGGCGGCGTCCGAGCCATGGCCGTAGGCCTAGCCTATGGTGCTTCGTGCTGCGGCTACTTAAGGCCTCCCCTAGCCCCCCTCTTTGCTTCCTTCACCTCTCCTCTCTCCTGCGAACCTCCCGGGCCCCTCAGAGCAACCTCCCATGTCCACCTCCTCTCCCCATGACCAGCGGCACCCTCTACATGGTGGATGCCGAGCTCGGCCCCGACATCTCTAGGGCCCGAGGGCAGCTCAGGCGCACGCGGCCCCCTCTCTGAGCACTCCGGTGGCCGGAGCATAACCGGAGGTGGCCGGAGCTGCCGACCAGACACCAGCATGCGCTCGGCCGTCTCCTCTGCCTGTGCCCCTATTTGGGTGGGAGGAGGGAGGTGGATCTGATGGGCGAGGCCCCCCTGTAAGCCACACCAGCCCGGGCCCGATGGTTTAAGTGGAAACGACCCAGGTTTGCCGCCGCTTTCGTGCATGGAAGGTGTACTCTGTAGAGTGTAAAAATATTCGAATAGCCGCGTGGGTAAAGTGTGCAAACCTCTGCAGAGTGTAAAACTATTCGAATAGCCGTGTCCACGGTCAAGGATAGTTGGATGACCGCTCTGTGCTACGTCCAGTGTTCTCTAAACTTGGTGTGTGTGTGTGTGGTGACAAGGATGATACTTGAGTCGAGTCGGATGACTTGGCATGATGACTGAACATGAGATGTTCAGATGGTACATGAGACAAGTCTGAGGACTTGGTGTGATGGTTGAACATGAGACGTCCAACCCCCTGCTTATGATGATGACTGTGATGTGTTCTTATGAACACCTGTCCATGGTTGATGCATGCTTACTTAAGTTACTTGATCATATCATTGCACTCAAAACTAGCTTTCTGCAAAACTTACCTATTAGTGCTATATGATGCATTGTTATTGGCTTGTTCCAAACATGGGTTGCTTGCTAGTACATTCAAAGTACTCCTTGGCTTGCCACTAGTTATTTTATTGGCTAGGCATGAAAGATCAGGTTATGATGAAGATTACCTTGGTGACGGACGTGCGAGCTAGGACACTTCCTAGTCAGAATGCCCATAGGTTTAAGTCAGATGGCATGGGTTCACGCTATCGTTGAAGATTTCCGCTGCAATCATATGAAGACTTGGCCCTAAGGGCCATATCCGAGTAAAGCGGTACATAATGGATGTAAGACTCTTGTTATTCAGTTTCTGTGTGTTCTGTGAGCATTGATCTCTGGGATCACTGTGCATGTACAATATGTGATCACGACTTATGAGTCAGAGTCCCCAAACCTATGCGACAAGCCTCAGCTAGTTGGTGGTAGGCGCTTCAGCATCATGCTGGATGAGACCTTTGAAGTGGATACAGTAAGTCGCAATGGCAAGTGTTTTCTCGTAATTAAGCATGTCTTCTGCTTCTTTTGCTTCAACTTATAATTTTATTTTATTTACTATTCTACTAGCATATCCCCTGCCATGCAAGAATTTCTGTCTTGGATAGGATTGGTTTCAGTACAAAGGAAAGTATGGAGGTAAAGAGAGTTCACTTGAGGACCGAGCATGGTTATACTTTTGTTGTCAAATTGTATGATGCAGACACCTACTCCTATATTTAATTCAAAAATTGGAGAGCACTATGCAAGGCTTATGCATTTGAGCCTAATATGCTTATTACCTTTGATATTCATCCGGAAGATGAAATTGATTGTAATATCAACATCTTGGTCGATGTGTAGACGCCTCCAGTTCTACCATTATGTGAGTTGCTCAACCATATTTATTAAGTAATTTATATTGTTTATTCAAAAATAGCTGACAAGTAATTTCTATTGACAGCTTATTTCCATTCAAGCAAACATGTCCAGCGCTTGGTAGACAGCACATACTACTATCCTGGGGCTGAACTAAACTGCGAGGATATAGGTCATTATGTTTCATGGCTTGAGGGTCTTGATACTGTCAAGACAGGTTCTCTTCCCGGACTTTGAGATATTAGTACTCAAAACGTGCGACCACTAGTGCACGTATTGAACTATGGTGACATCTATTTAGGAAAGATGGTAAGCTTTTTACTATTTGTCCTTAGTGCATCTTTTGCATACATTATTTTTGAAGATAAACTTTATTGCTAAGTATGTTAATACGATGTTATTCAATAGGGACTCCTGATGAGTGTTGTGCCTCATTGGATCCAGCCTAAAGGTTGCATGACAATGGTTAGCTTACGGCCAAGATATCCTCCACTGCACATGAGTGCATTCATCATTTCTCGAAGCGAGCAAGTCTTAATAGTCAAAGACTGGAGCAAAATTGTGAAGGATCGCAGAGATCGAAGCTCCAACTCAAGATATGAAGAGAAGCATTCATCAAGTCATGACCGAAAGTGCTACAATTGTGGGAAGGCTGGACACAACTCTAATGACTGCACGACTCCTTACAAAAGGGAAGAAGGGTCACCAAGAAGACGAAGCTCAAGAGATGAGTCACCTCAAAGAGAGAGAACTAGTAGAGATGTTTGTTATGAACGAAGACCCTCAAGCATAAGTAGTTACTCGTAGAAGAAGGACAAGTACACCAGGATCTACTTAAGAAGAAGACATCAATCTCATGTTGGTGAATGGGTTTCCGGCTCCAAATCTGAAAACCACTCCGAGAGAAGCTATCACTCCAACTCTGACTATAGTCAAGATGAAGGTGTTGCTGGACTTGCACTAGTGACAATCGACTCCTATGACATATTTGATTCACCAAATGAAGAGAGTTGAAGTTGCTTCATGGCTAAAGCCCCAAGGTATCACACCCCGAGCATCTTGATTTCAATAGTGATGAGGATGACTTATTAGGAGATGATGACTTGCTATTTGACAAATCTAGTAATGTTAGTCAAGATGAACTTGCTAGTAATCACTCTAGTAGATAAGTCGTGTGATGATGATACGTCATAAATAGAACGACTAACTTAAGAACTAAACACTCTTAATTTAGCTCCAGAGTCCACTCTACAAGATCATAGAGAGATTGAAAGGACACAAGAGAAGCTCCGCTTTGAGAAGCTCAATTTAGAGCAAGAGCATGAGTTCCTTAAAGCTGTCAATGACGATCTTCGAAAGAAGACTTCCTATTATCTAGCCAAACCACTTCTCTTGTCTTAATTCATCTCACAACTTAAGGCTAAGAAAACTAGTAACAAAGGCAAGAAAGGTTCTTTAGCTGGTAGCAATAAAAATGATAAATCCAATGATATTGCTCCTCGTAGTTCTATTGATCCCACAAACACTTCTCTTAGCAAAGTTACGTTTGAGCAAGAAAATGAACTTTTGAAAGGGATTATAGAGAAAGGTATCTACAAGAGTCTTGCCGGGTGTAAGAAATTTGACGAAATTGTTCGCAAGCATGGAGGATTCAGGAATAACCATGGCATTGGCTACTTCAACACTAATGGAGTTGAATGGGAAGAAGGTCAATAACCAAAGCTAGGGATTCTTCAAAATGAGAAGTATGAAAATACTCTTCCCATGGGAACAAAAGCTCAAGATGATCTTCCACCAAAAAAACCCAAGCTCAAGGGCAAGAACAAGCTTCAAGATGACATTGACTCGTATGAAGATGAATCCCTAGCTTTGGTTAAGTGGGTTCCCAAGGCTACTATAAGATCAACTTCTACAAGTGCTACTTCAACAACAAGGAGCCCCATCAACTTGATGTGGGTCCCAAGAAGAAGAACTAGAGAAGTTCTTGAGGGGTGACTACGCAAGTGAAATTCACTCACATTCATTACTGGCAAGAACTAGCTGCAATCAACATCAACATTATGCAATAGTTCAAGGAGTCACACATTCCCTCAAAGGTAAGTAAGGGACAAGGTAATCAACAAATCCATGGACATCATTATGTATGCTTTGCACTCCATGTCCATATATATCCTTGTATTTGTGTCTTGTGTGTTCGCAGTAACCCATGTAGGTGAGAAGAGTAAGAAACAACAAGGATGCTCCCAACTCGTGGTGATCTTCATCAACCATGTGCATCAACCACTACTTCACATACATGAAGTCTTCATCGACAAATCACAAGGATAGTTTATCCCTCTCAAGGGGGGATGTCACATTAAAGGAGATCTTTACTCTAAGACTTGAGTAAAAGCATCTCATAGTATGTGACAACATTAAATGCTTTATGTAAAAGTGGTAAGCCCACACGTGCTTAAATGATGAATATGACCTATGATCAAGTATTCTTACTTCGCTCGTAAGTAAATATTATCATATATAGATGACTACGTCATTGCCAAAGTGATTGATAGATTCTAGAATGTATGTGCATGTTTGCCATGATTTCATTTGACATCTTCTTGTGTGAGCACGTTGGTCTGCATTTTTTATCCATTCAAGGACATCCAGTTGTTGCTACATGGACCTTGATTTTGTTTTTGCCAATTGGATGGACAAGAATGCCTAGGACCCTTATCTAGCTAACTATGCTTTTCTCATCTCATATTCTATTCATGCTACATCACAAAATTTAAACAAGGCACTTTTTGATCTCTCTGTGTGAGGGGCACTCGGATTACTGTATCGACAAAGGACTGGCCATTAAAAGCTCCCAAGTGCATCTCGATGGAACCAATCAAAAATTCTTGGTCTCACCGAATGTCGATGGTTGATCTGGTTTATCATCTCGGTATCACCAATTCCATCTTCTCGGCTACATCCTGTTTACCTCCCAGCAAGCAGTTGAGGAACTCGGTGACACTGAAAAGTTAGAACCGATGTCACCGATAGCCATGGGTTTATATAGAGGCGGATCAGACTTTTGAAAATCTTTCTCGAACGTCATCCTGTTGAGATCCTAAGCTGACAAACAGAGACCCCTGATCATCTCCTTCATCTTCCCGAGCGCTCCCGCCGTCGACGGAATCCACACCTCCGTCGCCGCTGTAGCAAAGTCGTCACCGGACAAGGGTACGATTTCGACATGTCGTGCGCTCCCATCTTCGATTCTCGTGCATTAGGACTTTTCCATTGATAAGACACTCCTTCAGATTGATTTAGACACATAGAATTCCCGAATAGTGAACTAAATATTTTTTAGGGTTTGCCGTCCGGAACATGAATTTCGGTGGAACCGAAGCATAAGAATCGATAGCACCGATTCACTTCCTCTCACCAACTAAGAACACCTCGGTGGAACCGAGTAACAATTTTTGGTGAGACCGAAAGTTGTGCCAAGTTCCTGGAATGTAGGTTGTGTGTCTCGGTGGGTCTAATTTTTTTGCCTCGGTTGTACTGATATTCATTTGGCAGAATGCAAATCTTAAGAATTTTTTTGTTCAACCTTTGAAATTGTCTGCATTTTGTGATGACTCATCCCTTCCACTCCTCTATACTCTAATTCACAAGGTCAGAGATGTCTTTTTCAGAGGATAGTCAGAACAACTTGAAGGAGCTAAGTGTTGACACAGATTCTGGCACTAGTCCAAACAAGAGCTCGCCCTCTTATGATGGTATTCCATGCTCACGTGATCTGCCCAAGGAAGCAACTAGAGCAAGGAGAAATCTCAACTAAGATGAGGAGGATGAAGATTTCAAATTTGATGAAGAGCTTCCCAAGTCCCAGAGGGACAAGACTGTCAGGAAGCCCACTTCTAAGGCTACATCTTCCAAGAAGATGACAGTCAAGAAGGAGTACGCCCCCTTTGACACCATGAGAGCTCTTGAGAGCTCTAGGGGCAACATGACCATTGAGCCTCCCAGGAAACCCATGCCCAAGATGGCCGGTGAGAAGAAGAGCTGAAAGAGGATCATTTATGTTGTTGGTAGGCCTACCTCCATGTTTGAGGATCCAGAACAGGCTCCTGCTGCTGCTGAAGAGGAAGAGCCAACTCTCAAGGCTCCCCCTAAGAAGAAGCAGAAGAAATTGTTGTATGATGTTATGACAAGGCAAGCTCCATCCAAGAGAAAGCCAGATGCACCCAAGAAGCCCAAACCTCCCAAACCCAAGAGGACTACTAGAGAAATTCCAGCTTCATAAAAGAACAAGGGTTCTACCTCAGGAGATCCAGAGGAGGATGCTATGTCTGCATTGATGAAGCTGAGACCACACCTTCTAGTGCACAATGCCGGCCACCTACATGCTGAGGACATGAAGAAAAGGAATGATCAAAGGCTGAGAGATTAGAGAGCTGCTGATCCATATTCACAAAGGAGGAAGACTGCTATTGACTACATGTTCTACACCAAAGAGAAGGAATACTTATATGAGACGATCTTGCTTGACAAGAGCCTAGCTGTAAGTTACATGAGATATGTGGATTGGAACTATATCAACGACAATGAAGATTACTTCCCGAGTGTGCAAGACAACTTTCATTGCATTGGCCTAGATGAGTTTGTTGGTAAGTGAGTTCACAACCTGGAATGACGATATGATCACGCAATTCTACTCCATTGCTCAGTTCTATGAAGATGGTAGAATTGTATGGATGACTGAAGTTGCCAGGTATGAGTCCACTGTTGAGGAGTGGGCTGCCATCTTAGGAGTCCCAGAAGTGGAAGATGTAGATATTTGTGTGTACTCTGAGCTCAAGGCAGGCCATAATTAGATGAAGCACATGTACAATGACATCCTTGTTGCACACATCAAGGCTCACAAGTTAGGATCAATATATTTCCTCCAGGCAGGTGTTTGCATTATCGACACCATTCTGAGGCACACCTTGATGCCTAAGTCAAGGGATGAGAAGATCATCCGAGGCTACTGCACTAATATGATGCTCCTTCTAGACCAACATACGAGATTCAGAGTGATGTATTTGATTGTGGAGACAGTGAAGAAGCTTGTTGCTAACCAGAAGCGCTAGTGTTGCTATGCACCATACATCCATATGCTCATCAAAATCCAAGTTGGATAAGCATATATTTGCGCTTGATCGACCACAAGTGATGCTCCCACAACTTCAAGCGACAAACTTGTCACCAATGAAGAGATAAGCCTCGTGGTCAAGAAATTCAGCAAGTTCTACAAGAATAGAGGCAAAGATCGAATATCCAACTCAACATATGAAGAGAAGTGTTCGTCAAGTCGTCACCGAAAGTGCTACAATTGTGGGAAGGCCGGACACTACTCCAATGAGTGCACGACTCCTTACAAAAGGGAAGAAGAGTCACCAAGAATAGGAAGCTCAAGAGATGAGTCACCTTGAAGAGAGAGAGAGAAGGAGTAGAGATGATTGTTATGAACGAAGACCCTCAAGGAGAAGTAGGGACTTGGAGAAGAAGGACACATACACCAAGATCTACTCAAGAAGAAGACATCAAGCTCATGTTGGTGAATGGGTTTCCGGCTCCAAATCCGAAAACCACTCCGAGAGAAGCTATCACTCCAACTCCGACTATAGTCAGGATGAAGGTGTTGTCGGACTTGCACTAGTGAAAACCGACTCCTATGACATATTTGATTCACCAAATGAAGGGAGTGGAAGTTTCTTGATGGCTAAAGGCCCCAAGGAATCAAAACCAGAGCATCTTGAGTTCAATAGTGATGAAGATGACTTATTACGAGATGATGACTTGCTATTTGACAAATCTAGTAATGTTAGTCAAGATGAACTTGCTAGTAATCACTCTAGTCAAGATAAGTCATGTTATGGTGATAAGTTGTAAATAGAACGACTAACTCAAGAACTAAACACTCTTAAGTTAGATCCTTAGTCCAATCTACAAGATCATAGAGAGCTTGAAAGGACACATGAGAAGCTTCACTCCGAGAAGCTCAATTTAGAGCAAGAGCATGAGTTCCTTAAAGCTATCAATGACGATATTCAAAAGAAGACTTCCTCTTATCTAGACAAAATACTTGTCTTGTCTACATTCCTTCCACAACTTAAGGCTAGGAAAACTAGTAACAAAGGCAAGAAAGGTTCTTCAGCTAGTTGGAATAAAAATGATAAATCCAATGATATTGCTTCTAGGAGTTCTATTGATCACACTAACACTTCTCTTAGCCTAGTTACACTTGAGCAAGAAAATGAACTTATTAAAGGGATTATAGAGAAAGGTATCTACAAGAGTTTTGCCGGGTGTAAGAAATTTGAGGAAATTGTTCGCAAGCATGGAGGATTCAGGAAGAACAATGGCATTGGCTACTTCACACTAATGGAGTTGACTGGGAAGACGGACAATACCCCAAGCCCAAGTTTGTTCCTCAAAATGAGAAGTATGAAAATACTCTTCCCAAGGGAACAAAATCTCAAGATGATATTCCAACAAAAAAACCAAGCTCAAGGGAAAGAACAAGCTTCAATAGGACATTGACTCATATGAAGATGAATCCCTAGCTTTGGTTAAGTGGGTTCCCAAGGCTACTACAAGCTCAACTTCTACGAGTGCTACTTCAACACCAATAATAACCATCTAATTAATGTTGGTCCCAAGAAGAAGAATTAGAAAAGTTCTTGAGGGGTGACTCCACCAATGAAATTCACTCACATTCACTATTGGCAAGAGCTAGTTGCAATCAACATCAACATTATGCAATAGTTCAATGAGTCACACATTCCCTCAAAGGTAAGTAAGGGACAAGGTAATCAATAAATCCGTGGACATCATTATGTATGCTTTGCACTCCATGTCCATATATATCCTTGTATTTGTCTTTTGTGTGTTGGTACTAACCCATGTAGGTCAGAAGAGTAAGAAACAACAAGGATGCTCCCAACTCATGGTGATCTTCATCAGCCTTGAGCATCCACCAATACTTCACCTACATGAAGTCTTCATCGACAAAGCCCAAGGTTAGTTTATCGCTCTCAAGGGGGGATGTCACATTAAGGTTGTGCTTTACTCTAAGACTTGAGTAAAAGCATCTCATAGTGTGTGACAACATTAAATGCTTTATGTAAAAGTGGTAACCCCAGTCATGGTTAAACAATGAATATGACCTATGATCAAGTTTCTTACTTCGCTCCTAAGTAAATATATTCGTATATAGATGACTACGTCATTGCCAAAGTGCTTGATAGATGCTATAATGTATGTTCATGTTTTCCATGATTTCATTTGACATCTTATTGTGTGAGCATGTTGGTCTGCATTTCTTTATCAATTCGAGGACATCCAATTGTTGCTTTCTGGACCTTGATTTAGTTTTTGCCAATTGTATGGACATGAATGCCTAGGACCCTTATCTAGATATCTATGATTTTCTCGTCTCATATTCTATTCATGCTGCATCACAAAATTTGAACATGGACTTTTCGATCTCTCTGTGTGAGGAGCACTCGGAGTTCCGTATCGACAAAGGACTCACCATTAAAACCTTCCAAGTGCATCTCGATGGAACCAATCCAAATTTTTTGGTCTCACCGAATGATGATGGCTGATCTGGTTTTCCATGTCGGTATCACCAATTTCATCTTCTCAACTACATCATGTTTCCCTGCTAGCAAACAGTTGAGGAACTCGGTGACACCAAAAAGTTAGAACCGGTGTCACCAACAACCATGGGTTTATATAGAGGCGGACCCAAATTTTGAAAATCTTTCTCAAACGTCATCTCATTGAAACCCTAAGCTGATGAACAGAGACCCCTGATCATCGCGTTCATCTTCCCAAGTGCCCTCGCCGTCGACGAAATCCACACCTCCGTCGCCGCCGGAGCAAAGTCGTCACCGGACAAGGGTACAATTTCGACTCGTCGTGCGCTCCCATCTTTGAATCTTGTGCATTATGACTTTTCCATCGATAAGACACTCCTTGCGATTGATCTAGCCACACAAAATTCCTATAGAATAGTGAACGAAAGAGTTTTTAGGGTTTGCCGTCCGCAACATGAATTTAGGTGGAACCGAAGCATAAGAATCGATAACACCAATTCACTTCCTCTAACCAACTGAGAACACCTCGATGGAACCGAGTACCAATTTCTGGTGAGACCGAAATTTGTGCCAAGTTCCTGGAATGTAGGATGTGTGTCTCGGTGGGTCCAAATTTTTTGCCTCGCTTGTACCGATATTCATTTGGCAGAATGCAAATCTTAAGATTTTTTTGTTCAACCTTTGAAATTGTCTGCATTTTGTGATGAATCATCCCTTCCACTCTTCTATACTCTAATTCACAAGGTTAGAAGATGTTTTTTCAGAGGATAGTCAAAACAGCTTGAAGGAGCTAAGTGTTGACACAAATTTTGGCACTAGTCCAAACAAGAGCTCATTCTCTTATGATGGTATTCCAAGCTCACCTGATCTGCCCAAGGAAGCAACTAGAGCAAGGAGAAATCTCAACTAAGATGAGGAGGATGAATGTTTCATACTTGATGAAGAGCTTCCCAAGTCCCAGCGGGACAAGACTGTCAGGAAGCCCACTTCTGAGCCTACATCTTCCAAGAAGATGACAGTCAAGAAGGAGTATGCCCCCTCTGACACTATGAGAGCACTTGAGAGCTCCAGGGGCACCATGAGCATTGAGCCTCCCAGGAAATCCATGCCCAAGAAGGCCGGTGAGAAGAAGAGCAGGAACAGGATCATTCATGTTGTTGGCAGGCCTACCTCCATGTTTGAGGACCCAAAAGAGGCTGCTGTTCTTCAGGAGGAAGAGCAGCTCCAAAGGCTCCCCCTAAGAAGAAGAAGAAGAAATTGTTGTATGATTCTATGACAAGGCAAGCTCCATCCAAGAGCAAGCTAGATGCACCCAAGAAGCCCAAAGCTCCCAAACGCAAGAGGACTACCAGAGACATTCCAGCTTCATAGAAGAACAAGGGTTCTACATCTGGAGATCCAGAGGAGGATGCTATGTCTGCATTGATGAAACTAAGACCACACCTTCGAGTGCACAATGCCAGCCACCTACAGGCTGAGGACATGAAGAAAAGGAAGGATCAAGGGCTGAGAGATTGGAGAGCTGCTGATCCATATTCACAGAGGAGGAAGACTGCTGTTGACTATAGGTTCTACACCAAAGAGCAGCAAGACTTCTATGAGACCATCTTGCTTGACAAGAGCCTAGCAGTAAGTGACATGAGATATGTGGATTGGAAGTATATCAATGAGAATGAAGATTACTTCCCAAGTGTGCAAGACAACTTTCATTGCATTGGCCTAGATGAGTTTGTTGGTAAGTGAGGTCACAAGGTGGAATGACGATATCATCACGCAGTTCTAGTCCACTACTCATTTCTATGAAGATGGTAGAATTGTATGGATGACTGAAGTTGCCAGGTATGAGTCCACTGTTGAGGAGTGGGCTGCCATCTTAGGAGTCCCAGAAGTGGAAGATGAAGATATTTGTGTGTACTCTGAGCTCAAGGCAGGCCATAATCAGATGAAGCACATGTACAATGAGATCCCTTTTGCACACATGAAGGCTCACAAGCTAGGATCAATATATTTCCTCCAGGCAAGTCTTTGCACTATCAACACCATTCTGAGGCACACCTTGATGCCTAAGTCAAGGGATGAGAAGATCATCCGAGGCTACTCCATTAATATGATGCTCCTTCTAGACCAGCATATGAGATTCAGAGTGATGTATCTGATTGTGGAGACAGTGAAGAAGCTTGTTGCTAACCAGAAGCGCTAGTGCTGCTATGCACCATACATCCATATGCTCATCAAACTCCAAGTTGGAGAAGCATATATTTGCGCTTGATTGACCACAAGTGATGCTCCCACAACTTCAAGCGACAAACTTGTCACCAATGAAGAGATAAGCCTCGTGGTCAAGAAATTCAGCAAGTTCTACAAGAATAGATGCAAAGATCGAAGCTCCAACTCAACATATGAAGAGAAGCGTTCGTCAAGTCATGACCGAAAGTGCTACAATTGTGGGAAGGCCGGACACTACTCCAATGAGTGCACGACTCCTTACAAAAGGGAAGAAGAGTCACCAAGAATACGAAGCTCAAGAGATGAGTCACCGCGAAGAGAGAGAGAGAGAGGAGTAGAGATGATTGTTATGAACAAAGACCCTCAAGGAGAAGTAGGGACTTGGAGAAGAAGTACAAGTACACCAAGAGCTAGTCAAGAAGAATACATCAAGCTCATGTTGGTGAATGGGTTTCGGGCTCCAAATCTGAAAACCACTCCGAGAGAAGCTATCACACCAACTCCGATTATAGTCAAGATGAAGGTGTTGCCAGACTTGCACTATTGACAACCGACTCCTACACCATATTTGATTCATCAAATGTAGGGAGTGGAAGTTGCTTCATGGATAAAGGCCCCAAGGTATCATACCCCGAGCATATTGATTTCAATAGTCATGACGATGACTTATTAGGAGATGATGACTCGCTATTTGACAAACCTACTAATGTTAGTCAAGATGAACTTGCTAGTAATCACTCTAGTCGACATAAGTCATGTGGTGATGTTAAGTTGTAAATAGAACGACTAACTCAAGAACTAAACACTCTTAATTTAGCTCCTGAGTCCACTCTACAAGATCATAGAGAGCTTGAAAGGACACATGAGAATCTACGCTTCGAGAAGCTTAATTTAGAGCAAGAGCATGAGTTCCTTAAAGCTATCAATGACTATCTTCAAAAGAAGACTTCGTCTTATCTAGCCAAACGACTTCTATTGTCTTCATTCATTCCACAACTTAAGGCTAAGCAAACTAGTAACAAAGGCAAGAAAGGTTCTTTAGCTAGTGGCAATAAAAATGATAAATCCAATGATATTGCTTCTAGTAGTTCTATTGATCCCACTAACACTTCTCTTAGCAAAGTTACACCTGAGCAAGAAAATGAACTTTTGAAAGGGATTATAGAGAAAGGTATCTACAAGAGTCTTGTTGGGTGTAAGAAATTTGAGGAAATTGTTCGCAAGCATGGAGGATTCAGGAAGAACAATGGCATTGGCTACTTCAACACTAATGGAGTTGAACGAGAAGAAGGTCAATACCCTAAGCCCGAGTTTGTTCCTCAAAATTAGAAGTATGAATATACTCTTACCAAGGGAACAAAAGCTCAAGATGATCTTCCACCAAAAAAACCCAAGCTCAAGGGAAAGAACAAGCTTCAAGAGGACATTGACTCATCTGAAGATGAATCCCTAGCTTTGGTTAAGTGGGTTCCCAAGGCTACTACAAGCTCAACTTCTACGAGTGCTACTTCAACACCAAGGATAACCATCTACTTGATGTTGGTCCCAATAAGAAGAACTAGAAAAGTTCTTGAGGGGTGACTCCACCAATGAATTTCACTCACATTCATTATTGGCTAGAACTAGTAGCAATCGGCATCAACATTATGCAATAGTTCAAGGAGTCACACATTCCCTCAAAGGTAAGTAAGGGACAAGGTAATCAATCCATGGACATCATTTTGTATGCTTTGCACTCCCTGTCGATATATATCCGTGTATTTGTCTCTTGTGTGATGGTACTAACCCATGTAGGTGAGAAGAGTAAGAAACAACAAGGATGCTCCCAACTCATGGTGATCTTCATCATCCTTGAGCATCCACCACTACTTCAGCTACATGAAGTCTTCATCGACAAAGCCCAAGGTTAGTTTATCCCTCTCAAGGGGGGATGTCACATTAAGGGGGAGATTTACTCTAAGACTTGAGTAAAAGCATCTCATAGTATGTGAAAAAATTAAATGCTTTATGTAAAAGTGGTAACCCCACTCGTTCTTAAACGATGAGTATGACCTATGATCAAGTATTCTTACTTCGCTCCTAAGTAAATATATTCATATATAGATGACTACGTCATTGCCAAAGTGATTGATAAATGTTAGAATGTATGTGCATGTTTGCCATGATTTCATTTGACATCTCATTGTGTGAGCATGTTGGTCTACATTTCTTTATCCATTCGAGGACATCCAATTGTTGCTATCTGGTCCTTGATTTTTTTGCCAATCGGATGGACAAGAATGGCTAGGACCCTTCTCTAGATATTTATGCTTTTCTCATCTCATATTCCATTCATGTTGCATCACAAAATTTGAACAAGGACTTTTCGATCTCTTTGTGTGAGGAGCACTCGGAGTTCCGTATCTACAAAGGACTCACCACTAAAACCTCCCAAGTGCATCTCGATGGAACCAATCCAAAATTCCTGGTCTTACCGAATGCCGATGGTTGATATGGTTTTCCATGTCAGTATCACCAATTCCATATTCTCAGCTACATCGTGTTTGCCTGTCAGCAAAAAGTTGAGGAACTCACTAACATCAAAAAGTTAGAACCGGTGTCACCGACAGCCATGGGTTTATATAGAGGCGGACCCGACTTTTGAAAATCTTTCTCAAACGTCATCCTGTTGAAAGCCTAAGCTGACGAACAGAGACCCATGATCATCGCCTTCATCTTCCCGAGCGCCCCCGCCGTCGACGAAATCTACACCTCCGTCGCTGCCGTAGCAAAGTCGTCACCGGACTAGGGTACGATTTCAACCCGTTGTGTGCTCCCATCTTCGAATCTTATGCATTAGGACTTTTCCATCGATAAGAAACTCCTTGAGATTGATCTAGCAACACAGAATGCCCGTAGAATAGCAAACAAAAGAGTTTTTAGGGATTGCCGTCTGCAACACGAATCTCGGCGGAACCGAATCATCAGAATCGATAGCACCATTCACTTCCTGTAACGAACTGAGAACACCTCGGTGTAACCGAGTACCAATTTTCGGTGAGACTGAAAGTTGTGCCAAGTTCCTGGAATGTAGGTTGTGTGTCTCGGTGGGTCTGATTTTTTTTCCTCGGTTGTACCGATATCCATTTGGCAGAATGCAAATCTTAAGAAATTTTTTGTTCAACCTTTGAAATTGTCTGCATTTCATGATGACTCATCCCTTCCACTCTTCTATAGTCTAATTCACAAGGTCAGAGATGTCTTTTTCAGAGGATAGTTAGAACAACTTGAAGGAGCTAAGTGTTGACAAAGATTCTGGCACTAGTCCAAACAAGAGCTCGTCCTCTTATGATGGTATTCCAAGCTCACTTGATCTACCCAAGGAAGCAACTAGAGCAAGGAGAAAGCTCAACTAAGATGAGGAGGATGAAGATTTCATATTTGATGAAGAGCCTCCCATGTCCCAGCGGGACAAGACTGTCAGGAAGCCCACTTATGAGGTTACATGTACCAAGAAGAAGATAGTCAATAAGGAGTATGCCCCCTCTGACACTATGAGAGCACTTGAGAGCTCCAGGGGCACCATGACCATTGAGCCTCCCAGGAAATCCATGCCCAAGAAGGACGGTGAGAAGAAGAGCAGGAAGAGGATCATTCATGTTGTTGGCAGGCCTACCTCCATGTTTGAGGACCTAGAAGAGGTTACTGCTGCTGAGGAGGAGGAAGAGCTAGCTCCAAAGGCTCCTCCTAAGAAGAAGGAGAATAAATTGTGGTATGATGCTATGACAAGGCAAGCTCCATACAAGAGCAAGCCAGATGCACTCAAGAAGCCCAAAGTTGCCAAACCCAAGAGGACTACCAGAGACATTCCAGCTTCATAGAAGAACACGGGTTCTACCTCCAGAGATCCAGAGGAGGAGGATATGTCTGCATTGATGAAGCTGAGACCACACCTTCCAGTGCACAATGCTACCCACCTACAGGCTGAGGAGATGAAGCAAAGGACGGATCAAGGGTTCAGAGATTGGAGAGCTGCTGATCCATATTCATAGAGGAGGAAGACTACTGTTGACTACAGGTTCTTCACCAAAGAGCAGTAAGACTTCTATGAGACCATCTTGCTTGACAAGAGCCTAGCTGTAAGTGACATGAGATATGTGAATTGGAAGTATATCAAGGAGAATAAAGATTACTTCCCGAGTGTGCAAGAAAACTTTCATTGCATTGGCCTAGATGAGTTTGTTGCTAAGTGAGTTCACAACCTGGAATGATGAGATGATCGTGGAATTCAACTCCACTTCTCACTTCTGTGAAGATGGTACAATTGTATGGATGACTGAAGGTGCCAGGTATGAGTGCACTGTTGAGGAGTGGGCTGCCATCTTAGGAATCCCAAAAGTGGAAGATGGAGATATTTGTGTGTACTCCGTGCCCAAGGCAAGCCATAATCAGATGAAGAACATGTACAACGAGATCCCTGCTGCACACATGAAGTCTCACAAGCTAGGATCAATCTATTTCCTTCAGGCAGGTCTGCGCACTATCCACACCATTCTGAGGCACACCTTGATGCCTAAGTCAGGAGTTGAGTAGATGATCAGAGTCTACTCCATTAATATGATGCTCCTTCTAGACCAGCATACGAGATTCAGAGTGATTCATCTGATTGTGGAGACATTGAAGAAGGTTGCTGCTAACTAGAAGCGCTCGTGCTGCTATGCACCATACATTCAGATTCTCATCAAACTCCAAAGTTGAATAATCATAACTTTGCGGTTGATCGACCACAAATGATGCTCCACAACTTCAAGTGACAACCTTGTCACCAATGAAGAGATAAGACTCATGGTCGAGAAATCCAACAAGTTCTACAAGAATAGACGAAACGATCGAAGATCCAACTCAATATATGAAGAGAAGCGTTCGTCAAGTCGTGATCAGAAGTGCTGCAACTGTGGGAAGGCCGGACAATACTCCAATGAGTGAACGACTCCTTACTGAAGGGAAGAAGAGTCACCAAGAGGACGAAGATCAAGATATGAGTCACCTAGAAGAGAGAGGAGTATAAATGATTGTTATGAACGAAGACTCTCAAGGAGAAGTAGGGACTCGGAGAAGAAGGACAAGTACACCAAGAGCTACTCAAGAAGAATACATCAAGCTCATGTGGGTGAATGGGTTTTCGGCTCCAAATCCGAAAACCACTCCGAGAGAAGCTATCACTCCAACTCCAACTATAGTCAGGATGAAGGTGTTGTCGGACTTGCACTAGTGACAACCGACTCCTGTGACATATTTGATTCACCAAATGAAGGGAGTGGAAGTTTCTTGATGGCTAAAGGCCCCAAGGAATCAAACCCCGAGCATCTTGAGTTCAATAGTGATGAAGATGACTTATTAGGAGATGATGACTTGCTATTTGACAAATCTAGTAATGTTAGTCAAGATGAACTTGCTAGTAATCACTCTAGTCAAGATAAGTCATGTTATGGTGATAAGTTGTAAATAGAATGACTAACTCAAGAACTAAACACTCTTAAGTTAGATCCTTAGTCCACTCTACAAGACCATAGAGAGCTTGAAAGGACACATGAGAAGCTTCGCTTCGAGAAGCTCAATTTAGAGCAAGATCATGAGTTCCTTAAAGCTATCAATGACGATCTTCGAAAGAAGACTTTCTCTTATCTAGACAAAAGACTTGTCTTGTCTACATTCATTCCACAACTTAAGGCTAGGAAAACTAGTAACAAAGGCAAGAAAGGTTCTTCAGCTAGTTGCAATAAAAATTATAAATCCAATGATATTGCTTCTAGTAGTTCTATTGATCACACTAACACTTCTCTTAGCCAATTGACACTTGAGCAAGAAAATGAACTTTTGAAAGGTATTATAGAGAAAGGTAACAAGGGTCTTCCCGGGAGTAAGAAATTTCACGGAATTTTTCGCAAGCATGGAGGATATAGGAAGAACCATGGCATTGGCTACATCAATGCTAATGGAGTTGAATGGGAACAAGGTCAATACCCCAAGGCCAAGTTTGTTCCTCAAAATGAGAAATATAAAAATACTCTTCCCAAGGGAACAAAATCTCAAGATGATCTTCCACCAAAAAAACCCAAGCTCAAGGGCAAGAAAAAGCTTCAAGATGACATTGACTCGTATGAAGATGAATCCCTAGCTTTGGTTAAGTGGGGTCCCAAGGCTACTATAAGATCAACTTCTACAAGCGCTACTTCAACAACAAGGAGCCCCATCAACTTGATGTGGGTCCCAAGAAGAAGAACTAGAGAAGTTCTTGAGGGGTGACTACGCAAGTGAAATTCACTCACATTCATTACTGGCAAGAACTAGCTGCAATCAACATCAACATTATGCAATAGTTCAAGGAGTCACACATTCCCTCAAAGGTAAGTAAGGGACAAGGTAATCAACAAATCCATGGACATCATTATGTATGCTTTGCACTCCATGTCCATATATATCCTTGTATTTGTGTCTTGTGTGTTCGCAGTAACCCATGTAGGTGAGAAGAGTAAGAAACAACAAGGATGCTCCCAACTCATGGTGATCTTCATCAACCTTGATTATCCACTACTACTTCATCTACATGAAGTCTTTATTGAGAAAACCCAAGGTTAGTTTATCCCTCTCAAGGGGGGATGTCACATTAAGGGGGACCTTTACTCTAAGACTTGAGTCAAAGCATCTCATAGTATGTGACAAAATTAAATGCTTTATGTAAAAGTGGTAACCCCACTCGTGGTTAAACGATGAGTATGACATATGATAAAGAATTCTTACTTGGCTCCTAAGTCAATATATTCGTGTATAGATGACTACTTCATTGCCAAAGTGCTTGATAGATGCTAGAATGTATGTGCATCTTTGCCATGATTTCATTTGACATCTTATTGTGTGAGCATGTTGGTCTGCATTTCCTTATCCATTCGGGGACATCCAATTGTTACTATCTGGACTGTGATTTTGTTTTTGCCAATTGGATGGACAAGAAAGCCTAGGGACCTTCTCTAGCTATCTATGCTTTTCTCGTCTCATATTCTATTCATGTTTCATCACAAAAATTGAACAAGGACTTTTCGATCTCTCTATGTGAGGAGCACTCGGAGTTTCGTATCAACAAAGGACTCACCATAAAACCTCCCAAGTGCATCTCGGTGGAACCAATCCAAAATTCTTGGTCTCATCGAATGCCTAGTGTTGCTCTTGTTTTCCATATCGGTATCACTGATTCCATCTTCTCAGCTATATCGAGTTTCCTTGTCAGGAGACAGTTGAGGAACTCGATGACACCGAAAACTTAGAACCGGTGTCACCGACAGCCACGGGTTTATATAGAGTCAAACCCAACTTTTGAAATTATTTCTCAAAATTTGTCCCGTTAAAACTCAAAGCTGCCGAACAGAGTCCCCTGATCACCGCCTTCGTATGCCCGAGCGCCTCCGCCGTTGGAAGTGTCGGGACCCCGATCCTAAGTCATATGATTCCATACTGTAACAAGCCACATCACTTTGCGGCCTCACGCACGGTACTCCATGGCTGCCACCTTACCTTGGCCAGGACCGTTTGCGTCTTTTGGCTCACGTATGTGAACATGTCGCTGGCAATCACACAACAAAGAACCCGGGCCGACATGACTAGTCATAGAACCCAAGTGGCACATCCGTACGGAAACAGGCATACATAACCTAGCAATGCAGGTGTCGGTCTCAAGCATGTGTAGACGAGTCATAGCAAGCTACAAGGACTCCATTACGTCGCGAGACACGGATGTCATCACTGCACGTAGACGAGTCGTAGCAGGCTATGGGGACTCCATTACACCGCGAGGCATTTCCCCGAAGGAATAGACACAGCAGCAAAGAAGGATACATACTGGTCAATCAACGTGTCCGGAGCAGTAGCAAGCTACCATGGCTCGGTGGAAGCACAAAGAGGCAGTTTCCCATAAAGAGTACTACTAAAGGCACACGACTAGGTGTCGGATCCCATACATACCGTTGCACGTCACACGTATACACGACATGCCCGATATGCACAGATACAACTATGGCATCACAACATAACCATACAACAACATGACTTTTATTTAAGAGACTCAGACGAGCCTTGCATAATATGTTCTTACAGATAGGGGTCACATGACCCGGCACTAAAGTCATACAAACATAGTCATACAAGCCAGCGGAAACTTAAGTTGTCTGAGTACAGATGGCAAAATATGAAAAAAAGCACACGGCCTGACTATCTACAGCCCACCACACGGGCAAGATCGTAGCTGGGACACCAACTATTCGGCATTGTCAATGTCTAGATAGAACCCACCTGATGGGTCCTGGTTCTCTTCTGCAACATTAATTAAGCAAGGATGAGTACAATCATACTCAGCAAGTCTTTAAAACAGACCTAGTCTATTTATGCTCATGTATCAACAAGGGGGTGGTGGAGTTTATGCAGAATGCCAGCTTTGACTCATGGCTAACCTACACTACTCAATTTTAACTCCTTGTTACAATTTTAGTTATCGCACACGAGTCCACTACCTCCATCACAATACACTACCATGGATTCACCTTCCCCTTCCGGAAGAGTGCCATTCACGGTACTCACACTTGTCTTGAGATTTTTACAAGTATCCATTTGATTATCTATGAACATCATAAGTTCTCCAAGTAGTCCATATCCGAGGACGCGACTATTCGAATAGTTTCATACCCTGCAGGGGTGTACTTCTTCACACACGCTCTCGCCACTTATCGCTGTGTGCCATAAAACATGCACCTCGGCAACCTTCAAGCGGATGCCCAGCGAGGAAGTCGGCCACGACCATCAATCACATAAGGCCTCTAGTCCAGGCTACCGCCTATTTGAGACTGACCCGCACGGAAGTCCGGCCGAAGTTTCCGCTACGGTCCCAAACGATGTGCGCAGGGTTCCCAAGCCCACCATTCGGGTGACCCTTGGTACACCGTGCCACTGCCTACCATGTCGTAACCCACCCCGAGGGTCAGCGCTACGCACGGCCTCCAGCATGCTATAAACACCAGGAACTACTTGCAATACCTGGACCAAAGACTAAGCGACTGATAAGTCGAGAGGGGTCGGGTTACCGGAACCCAATGTGTGGTAGTATCTCGTCTTGGATCACAAACACGGAACCCAGTTCCTAAGAACGGTTCCAATGAGACAACCCACTATGTACTCCTACATAGCCTCTCATCGCCACTACCAAATCGTATTCATTATATGCTCAGTACATCGGACAACGCTGTTTCACTCAGTTCATCACCCCGATGAATCTGGCCTGACACAACTCTAAGCATATGAAGCATAGAAGGCAAGGTAAGCTAAGCACATCATGGCACAAGCATCTACCAGGTATGCTAGGTTGCAAGGTTTAGCTATTTACTGTGACAAGATCAGGTCATGCATAAGATTAGGATCATCTACCGTGAATGACTGACACGTGATCGTTTGTCCTAATGCAATAAATAAGAGCAGGAGCAAGAGAATGGGATGTTATCGAAATGATCAATGGGGTTGCTTGCCTTGCTAGGTTGCGGAGGAGTTCTCTCCTTCGTCGGGGTACGGAGTGGTATCTTCCGGATTAGGGCCTACCGCAACGCCAATAAAAGCATTCAATACAAGCAGATGCAACAATATGATGCATGATCATGGCATAGTAGTATGCATAAGTGAGCTAATGTAACTAGTGATCATATCAATTTGAAATGAGTTTGAATACAGGTTCAAAGTTGCTCTCATTTCAAATTCCATATATTGACCTAATGTTAAAATGTCCATGTTTACCTATTTAGGTTGCTCTAACATGCATGAGAATAGCAGCATTGGATTCATTCGATTTTTCTGATAAATTTTCATATATAAATTATTTTCATCTGACTTACAGATTAATTTATATGATTTTTCAAAGTTTTAAATATTTTCTGGAATTATTTTTAAATAAGAAATTGAATTATGAAATCAGCATGATGTCATGATGACATCAGCTGGTCAGCTGACCCGGCCCAGAGTCAAACCTGACATGTGGGGTCCACATGTCAGTGTCTGGTTAATTTAATTAACTGATTAAAACTAATCCTAACTATTTAACAGACCTGGGCCCACATGTCATTGACTAATTAGTTTAATTAATTTAACTAAGTGTTTTATTCCTAATCAAGATTAGCCAGGGGCTGGCCCCACCTGTCAGGGGTCAACCCCCGAGGTCAAACTGACCAGAGCCCCCGGCGTTGAGCCGCCGGCGACTCCAGGTACGGCGGAGAGGATCGGAAACCCTCCTCCGACGACCAAATCCATGGCGGATGGGCTCAAACTACAGACTATGCACGCGCCCGTCCATTGGGGCACGACCCCAAGGCTGGGGTGGCCTGGAACATCACTGACGACGACCTTGGCGGACGGCGGCGCTCGGGCTCCGACGGAACCACGACTACAGACCACAACAGCACACGCTCTAAGCACCTATGGCACCTACTTGACCCTACGAGCACGATGTCATCCTTGGAAGGACCCATTGGTCACCGGAGCATCGTCGACGGCGAGAACAGCGGCGACCGGAGCTCGGGCTCGAACGAAAACGCGGCTACAGAGCATGAAAACGAAGGGGGAGAGAGGGAAAAGGCTCGGGGGCTCACTGCGGATGCTGAGGTAACGACACGAGCTCGGGGATGGCTTGACGGCGATGAAATCGACGGCGGCGAGCTTCTGACCCGAGGAGGAAGCAGAGGTCAGGGTTCCCTCGATGGAGCTCTGGGCGGCGATTCCTTCGGCGAGGAGGATCAGGGTGACAAGGCGAAGCTTCTGCCTTGTCTACAACACGGGGGAGGGACGGAGGCGAGCAGACGACGGCGATCTATGGCGCGGCCATGGCGTAAGCAGAGGGGAAGAATGGCGAGAGAGAGAGCCCGCGAGAGAGAGAGAGAGAAGGAAGGAGAGGGCACGGCGGCGGCCTTTGCTCTGGTGCTCTCTCGGCCTTCTAGGCAGGCGGCCTAGTAGGGAGGAGGTGGTCGGCGTGCGGTGGCCACATGCCCGGCGTCCCTCTGGCGCGGGGAAGAAGACGACTGGCGTCTCTTCGCCCTGGGCTGGGCCGGCTACAGGCTGGGCCAACAGGTAAGTTATTCCCTTCCCTTTTTCTTTTCTTCTGTTTTTCTATTTTTTTGACCTGTGTTTAATTTATTTCCAGGTTCAATTAACTTTCAAAATGTCCCCAAATGTTTTCTAAAAAGTAGTCTCGATATTTCAAACTTGTGACTGAACGTACAAATTATTTTGACAAGAAAAATGTTAATAATGAATTATTTATCATTTTCAGGGGCTTTAATCATTGGTTTTAAATTATTTCTGAAGTTCAAATTACATGAATGACCCCTGATTCATGTTTGCCCATAATTATCATACATGGGGAACATTTCTAATGGGCATTTTGGATTTGTTGAAAATCCATCAAGTTGAATTACCTTATTTCATTAGGTGCTTGGGGTTTCTTTCCTTCTCCCCATTTCAACTTAATGCAATGATGATGAATGATGATGCAAGCACAATACCAACCTAAGACACTTGCTAGGGTTGTGGCAACTCACCCCCACTCAAAAGAATCTCGTCCCGAGATTTTGAAGTCGTCGAAAAGAGCGCGGGGTACTCTAGTCGAAGACGATCTTCTCTTTCCCATGTCGCCTCCTTTTCAGAATGATGCGACCACTGAACCTTAAGAAACTTGATGTTCCGACATCGAGTGGTACGCTCAGCTTGATCAAGAATACGAACAGGGTATTCTCGGTACGTAAGGTTATCTTGGAGATCAAGCGCTTCGTGGTCCACTTCTCGGACAGGGTCCAAAAAGCAACGCCTAAGTTGTGAAACGTGGAAGACATCATGAACTTTGGAAAGATGCGGTGGAAGTTCCAATTGGTAGGCAACCTCTCCTCGTTTAGAAAGAATGCGTAAAGGTCCAATGTAACGAGGAGCCAACTTGCCTTTGATACCGAATCGATGGGTACCCTTCAGAGGTGTAACCCGAAGGTAAGCCTTCTCGTCAACTTCATAGGTCACAGACTTATGATGACGATCATATTGACTCTTTTGATGGGTTTGGGCTGTTTTCAACTTTTCACGAATAATGCGAACTTGCTCCTCTGCATTCTGGATCATATCCGGACCAAAGAGTTGCCTCTCTCCGGTTTCTGACCAGTTAAGAGGTGTTCGGGATTTTCGTCCATAGAGAACTTCAAAAGGGGCTTTGCCCAAGCTTGATTGATAACTATTGTTATATGCGAACTCAGCAAATGGAAGGCAGTTCTCCCAATTCATACCGAAAGATATAACACAAGCTCGGAGCATGTCTTCGAGAATTTGATTGACTCGCTCAACTTGACCACTTGATTGAGGGTGGAAAGCAGTGCTAAAGATAGATGAGTCCCCATGGTGGTTTGAAAACTTTCCCAAAATCGAGAAGTAAAGATACTTCCTCGGTCTGAGTTAATCTCCAAAGGAACACCATGAAGAGAAACTATTCGAGAAACATATAACTCCACTAGCTGACTAGCAGTAATGCTTTCACGAACAGGAAGAAAATGAGCCACTTTGGAAAGACGATCAATGACTACGAATATAGCATTGTTCCCTCTCTTGGTCCTGGGAAAACCAGTGATGAAATCCATACTGACCTTATCGCATTTCCATTCAGGAATAGCTAAGGGTTGAAGGGTGCCAGCAAGCCTTTGATGTTTTGCTTTCACACGACGACAAACGTCGCAATTAGCAACATACTGAGCAATTTCTCTCTTCATCCTGGTCCACCAGAACCTCTGGCGTAGGTCCTGATACATCTTGGTACTACCCGGATGAATTGTGAGAGGAGAATCATGAGCCTCCTTAAGGATCAATTGTCGTAGATGTTGTTTCTTTGGGATCACCAAGCGATTCTCAAAGAAGACAACTCCCCAATCATCTTCCAAGAAGCATCTAACATTACCCTTCTTAATGTTTTTCTTGATCCGAGATATCCCGGCATCATGCTTCTGGGCTTCTAGGATTTGATCCAAAAGAGTAGGTTTCGCCACCAAGTTGGATAGGAAGCCTTGAGGAACAATGTGAAGGTTTAACTTTCGGAATTCCTCATAGAGAAGCGGTTGACCCTGTTGTAACATCAGATTGTTACAATAAGACTTACGACTTAGTGCATCAGCCATAACATTGGCTTTTCCCGGGGTGTAAGTTATCCCTAAGTCATAATCTGTAATCAACTCTACCCACCGTCTTTGCCTGAGATTCAAATCCGGCTGGGTGAAGATATATTTCAGACTTTGGTGATTGGTGTATATCTCGCAACGATTACACAGGAGGTAATGTCGCCATGTCTTTAGTGCATGGACTACATCTGCAAGTTCAAGATCATGTGTTGGATAATTATCCTCATGTGAACGCAACTGTCGAGATGCGTATGCAATCACATGACGATCTTGCATAAGAATGCAACCTAATCCTTGTCGCGAGGCGTCGCAGTAGATAATAAAGTCCTTAGAAAAATCTGGTGGCACCAGAACGGGAGCAGAGGTCAGTCGTCTTTTCAACTCCTAAAAACTATGCTCACATTGTGGGGTCCACTCGAACTTTTTATCTTTCTTGAGGAGTTCAGTCAGAGGTTTCGCAACGTTGGAGAAATTCTCAACAAAGTGGCTACAATAGCTCGCTAAGCCAAGGAAACTACGAACTTGCTTAACCGATTCAGGTTGAGTCCAATCAAGGGCGGCCTGAACTCTCTCGGGGTTGACAGCAATACCTTTGCCAGAGATCACGTGGCCCAGATAGGTCACTTCCGGCAACCATAATTCACACTTGGAGAATTTGGCATATAGGCGATGCTCTCGAAGTTTCATCAATACCAGCCTTAGATGCTCGGCATGTTCTTGTTCGTTCTTCGAGTAGATGAGTATATCGTCGAGGTAAACCACGGCGAATTTATCCAAATACTCCATGAAGATCGAATTCATCAGACGAGAGAAAGTGGCTGGAGCATTGGTTAAACTGAAGGACATGACGGTGTACTCGTATTGGCCATAACGAGTGACAAAAGCCGTTTTTGGAATGTCCCCGTTTCTAATTCTGATTTGATGGTATCCCAACCTCAAATCCATTTTGGAAAAGACAGAGGATCCAGTGAGTTGATCATACAAATCGTTGATCCTGGGGAGCGGATATAGGGTTGTTCCTAGTTGACACCATCCTGAGGAAAACAATCCACAACTTAGACATAGAGAACAACAACTCTAAGACATGAGTTAAGGAATGCACTGATCAACATGGCATGTAGGATAACACCAATCAACATGGTAAAACAACTACCATATGAACATTAGGTTTCATACACACCATGACTTAGTTTAGTACAAACCCAAGCTGAAAACAACTACGGAGAGATGACACAACTCATCGGAGGCATTACAAGCTTCCTATCCATTATCTATCTACACCTCCGGAACTAAACTCTCGACCTTAATCATATCCCACAAGACACGCAGGACTGTGGCGATACAACTACTACCATACTAGGTCTAACATCCACGCACTCAAACATCACCGTAGAATGCCTCGTACAGGTTACCCCCGTGACCTGGGAGCTGAACCTGAGGATCTGGAAACACTCTAGCTTGGGATCCCTGGAAACCATAAGGACACGGGTGTGGCCTTGGTCCCCTTGTCGGTGGCAACAGCGGTCCTCAAAGAGGGGTGATGCCTCCAACATCAGGCCAGTCTACGTGTGCTGGCAAATGAGTCCGTGATGGGGTCAGCATCTCCAAGTCTCCATAGCCTGTCTGCACGACAGGTGCCAACTGCGTCAAGGCTGTCCAAAGGCGTGCACGGGTAGCATAGAGCTCCATGCGAAGGGCACGTGCATCACGATCCCTGTTCTCCAACATCTGAGCAGTCACCTGCAACCTAGGATCCTCATGAGAATGATCAAAGTAGGCTGCACTGAGATATCCATCCTCTCCTCCCATGGAAGCAGGAACATAGCAGAACTCCGTGTTTTGTAGCAGACCATGGTGAAACCTCATAATAGTCAGCATGGTGTAGGCGGCTTCCTGAACTGCCATATCTATGGTAACTCCCAATCCATGAGTCCAGTGAAGTGGCTCTGCAGCTCCAGGATATGGAGGATATATCCTAACGGTACACAAATACTGACTCTGGTTGAAATCTCGATACTGCTCCTCCACTGTGTACTCTGGGTACCAGCGATATCCAGCCTCCATCATCACTCTAACCAACATGGCCGTGTGACCCGGCACATCGATGCACTAGGTCAGACGGACCACCTGACGGGAAGGACGAGAGGGCATCTGAAACAGAGAATGATGCAAAGACATTAGAGATCCTAGCAGAAATTGGATAGCATAACGGCTGTAATTGCTCAAGAATTTTTTTGAGACAATTGAAAAGAGATTGGAAAGGCATGACCACTCAACTATCTAGACTCAAATCTCTTCTCCATCTGTTTGTCAAACCAACAACACTTGAGTGACTGCACTCATGTACAAGCAAGCTAGCTATTAGTCCATGGTTAGTAACTCGACATCCTAAGCAGTAGATGAGAATCCTAGTTCCTATCCCCGTAGAAAAGATGAGAATGACCCAGCATAGAATAACTTGGGAAGAGGAGTAAAAAGAGCCTTACGTTCCCTTCCACAATCAATTCCCCTACTTATCTATGGTGTTTCTAGACTCAACTTCGACCGATTTGGCTTGGTAGTCCTACAGTCAGTCAGGCTCTGATACCAACGCTGTCGGGACCCCAATCCTAAGTCATATGTTTCCATACTGTAACAAGCCACTTCACTTTGCGGCCTCACGCACGGTACTCCATGGCTGCCACCTTACCTTGGCCGGGACCGTTTGCGTCTTTTGGCTCACGTATGTGAACATGTCGCTGGCAATCACACAACAAAGAACCCGGGCCGACATGACTAGTCATAGAACCCAAGTGGCACATCCGTACGGAAACAGGCATACATAACCCAGCAATGCAGGTGTCGGTCTCAAGCATGTGTAGACGAGTCATAGCAAGCGACAAGGACTCCATTACGTCGCGAGACACGGATGTCATCACTGCACGTAGACAAGTCGTAGCAGGCTACGAGGACTCCATTACACTGCGAGACATTTCCCCGAAGGAACAGACACAATAGCAAAGAAGGATACATACCGGTCAATCAACGTGTCCGGAGCAGTAGCAAGCTACCATGGCTCGATGGAAGCACAAAGAGGCAGTTTCCCGTAAAGAGTACTACTAAAGGCACACGACAAGGTGTCGGATCCCATACATACCATTGCACGTCACACATACGCATGACATGCCCGATATGCACAGATACAACTATGGCATCACAACATAACCATACAACAACATGACTTTTATTTAAGAGACTCAGACGAGCCTTGCATAATATGTTCTTACAGATAGGGGTCACATGACCCGGCACTCAAGTCATACAAACATAGTCATACAAGCCAGCGAAAACTTAAGCTGTCTGAGTACAGACGACAAAATATGAAAAAAAAGCACACGGCCTGACCATCTACAGCCCACCACATGGGCAAGATCATAGCTGGGACACCAGCTATTCAGCATCGTCAATGTCTAGATAGAACCCACCTGATGGGTCCTGGTTCTCTTCTGCAACATTAATTAAGCAAGCATGAGTACAATCGTACTAAGCAAGTCTTTAAAATAGACCTAGTCTATTTATGCTCATGTATCAACAAGGGGGTGGTGGAGTTTATGCAGAATGCCAGCTTTGACTCATGGCTAACCTACACTACTCAATTTTAACTCCTTGTTACAATTTTAGTTATCGCACACGAGTCCACTACCTCCATCACAATACACTACCATGGATTCACCTTCCCCTTCCGGATGAGTGCCATTCACGGTACTCACACTTGTCTTGAGATTTTTAGAAGTATCCATTTGATTATCTATGAACATCATATGTTCTCCAAGTAGTCCATATCCGAGGACGCGGCCATTCGAATAGTTTCATACCCTGCAGGGGTGTACTTCTTCACACACGCTCTCGCCACTTATCGCTGTGTGCCATAAAACATGCACCTCGGCAACCTTCAAGCGGATGCCCAGCGAGGAAGTCGGCCACGACCGTCAATCACATAAGGCCTCTAGTCCAGGCTACCGCCTATTTGAGACTGACCCGCACGGAAGTCCGACCGAAGTTTCCGCTACGGTCCCAAACGATGTGCGCAGGGTTCCCAAGCCCACCATTCGGGTGACCCTTGGTACACCATGCCACTGCCTACCGCGTTGTCACCCACCCCGAGGGTCAGCGCTACGCACGGCCTCCAGCATGCTATAAACACGAGGAACTACTTGCAATACCTGGACCAAAGACTAAGCGACTGATAAGTCGAGAGGGCTTGGGTTACCGGAACCCAATGTGTGGTAGTATCTCGTCTTGGATCACAAACACGGAACCTAGTTCCTAAGAACGGTTCCAATGAGACAACCCACTATGTACTCCTACATAGCCTCTCATCGCCACCTTTACCAAATCGTATTCATTATATGCTCAGTACATCGGACAACGCTGTTTCACTCAGTTCATCACCCCGATGAATCCGGCCTGACACAACTCTAAGCATATGAAGCATAGAAGGCAAGGTAAGCTAAGCACATCATGTCACAAGCATCTACCAGGTATGCTAGGTTGCAAGGTTTAGCTATTTACTGTGACAAGATCAGGTCATGCATAAGATTAGGATCATCTATCGTGAATGACTGACACGTGATCGTTTGTCCTAATGCAATAAATAAGAGCAGGAGCGAGAGAATGGGATGTTATCGAAATGATCAATGGGGTTGCTTGCCTTGCTAGGTTGCGGAGGAGTTCTCTCCTTCGTCGGGGTACGGAGTGGTATCTTCCGGATTAGGGCCTACCGCAACGCCAATAAAAGCATTCAATACAAGCAGATGCAACAATATGATGCATGATCATGGCATAGTAGTATGCATAAGTGAGCTAATGTAACTAGTGATCAGATCAATTTGAAATGAGTTTGAATATAGGTTCAAAGTTGCTCTCATTTCAAATTCCATATATTGACCTAATGTTAAAATGTCCATGCTTACCTATTTAGGTTGCTCTAACATGCATGAGAATAGCACCATTGGATTCATTGGATTTTTCTAACAAATTTTCATATATAAATTATTTTCATCTGACTTACAGATTAATTTATATGATTTTTCAAAGTTTTAAATATTTTCCGGAATTATTTTTAAATAAGAAATTGAATTATGAAATCAGCATGATGTCATGATGACATCAGCTGGTCAGCTGACCCGGCCCAGAGTCAAACCTGACATGTGGGGTCCACATGTCAGTGTCTAGTTAATTTAATTAACTGATTAAAACTAATCCTAACTATTTAACAGACCTGGGCCCACATGTCATTGACTAATTAGTTTAATTAATTTAATTAATTATTTTAATCCTAATCAAGATTAGCCAGGGGCTGGCCCCACCTGTCAGGGGTCAACCCCCGTGGTCAAACTGACCAGAGCCACCGGCGTTGAGCCGCCGGCGACTCCAGGAAAGGCGGAGAGGATCGGAAACCCTCCTCCGACGACCAAATCCACATCGGATGGGCTCAAACTACAGACTATGCACGCGCCCATCCATTGGGGCATGACCCCGAGGCTGGGGTGGCCTGGAACGTGGCCGGCGATGACCTTGGCGGACGGCGGAGCTCGGGCTCTGACGGAACCACGGCTACAGACCACAACAGCACGCTCTCTAAGCACCTATGGCACCTACTTGACCCTACGAGCACGATGGCATCCTTGAAAGGACCCATTGGTCATCGGAGCATCGTCGACGGCGAGAACAGCGGCGACCGGAGCTCGGGCTCAAACGAAAACGCGGCTACAGAGCATGAAAACGAAGGGGGAGAGAGGGAAGAGGCTCGGGGGATCACTGCGGATGCTGAGGTAACGACACGAGCTCGGGGACGGCTTGACGGTGATGAAATCGACGGCGGCGAGCTTTTGACCCGAGGAGGAAGAAGAGGTCAGGGTTCCCTCGATGGAGCTCTGGGTGGCGATTACTTCGGCGAGGAGGATCAGGGTGACAAGGCGCAGCTTCTGCCTTCTCTATGGCACGGGGGAGGGACGGAGGCGAGCAGACGACGGCGATCTATGGCGCGGCCATGGCGGAAGCAGAGGGGAAGAATGGCGAGAGAGAGAGCCCGCGAGAGAGAGAGAGAGAGAGAGAGAGAGAGAGAAGGAAGGAGAGGGCACGGCGGCGGCCTTCGCGCTGGCGCTCTCCCGGCCTTCCAGGCAGGCGGCCTAGCAGGGAGGAGGTGGCCGGCGTGCGGTGGCCACGCGCTCGGCGTCCCTCTGGCGCGGGGAAGAAGACGACTGGCGTCTCTTCGCCCTGGGCTGGGCCGGCTACAGGCTGGGCGAACATGTAAGTTATTCCCTTCCCTTTTTCTTTTCTTCTGTTTTTCTATTTTCTGACCTGTGTTTAATTTATTTCCAGGTTCAATTAACTTTCAAAATGTCCCCAAATATTTTCTAAAAAGTAGTCTGGATATTTCAAACTTGTGACTGAACGTACAAATTATTTTGAAAAGAAAAATGTTAATAATGAATTATTTATCATTTTCAGGGGCTTTAATCATTGGTTTTAAATTATTTCTGAAGTTCAAATAACATGAATGACCCCTTATTCATGTTTGCCCATAATTATCATACATGGGGAACATTTCTAATGGGCATTTTGGATTTGTTGAAAATCCATCAAGTTGAATTACCTTATTTCATTAGGTGCTTGGGGTTTCTTTCCTTCTCCCCATTTCAACTTAATGCAATGATGATGAATGATGATGCAAGCACAAGACCAACCTAAGACACTTGCTAGGGTTGTGACAGGAAGTACCCACCGTCGACGGAATCAAGACCTCTGTCGCCAACGTAGCAAAGTCGTCACCAGACTAGGGCACGATTTCGACCCCTCGTGTGCTCCCATCTTCGAATCTTGCGCATTAGGACTTTTCCATCGATAAGCCACTTCTTGAGATTGATCCACCCACACGGAATTCCCGTAGAATAGCGAACGAAATATGTTTTAGGGTTTGCCGTCCACAACATGAATCTCGGTGGAACCGAAGCATAAGAATCGATAGCACTGATTCACTTTGTTTGACCAACTGAGAACACCTCGATGGAACCGAGTACCAATTTTTGGTGAGACCGAAAGTTGTGCCAAGTTCCTGCAATGTAGGTTGTCTGTCTTAGTGGATCTGAATTTTTTTCCTCGATTGTACCGATATTCATTTGGCAGAATGCAAAATCTTAAGAAATTTTTTGTTCAACCTTTGAAATTGTCTGCATTTTGTGATGACACATCCCTTCCACTATTCTATACACTAATTCATAGGGTCAAAGATGTCTTTTTAATAGGATATTCAGAACAACTTGAAGGAGCTAAGTGTGGACACAGATTCTGGCACTAGTCTAAACAAGAGCTCATCCTCTTATGATGGTATTCCAAGCTCACCTAATCTACCAAAGGAAGCAACTAGAGCAAGGAGAAAGCTCAACTAAGATGAGGAGGATGAAGATTTTATACTTGATGAAGAGCCTCCCAAGTCCTAGCAACACAAGATTGTCAGGAAGCCCACTGCTGAGGCTACATCTTTCAAGAAGAAGACAATTCAGAAGGAGTATGCCCCCTTTGACACAATGAGAGCACCTGAGAGCTCCAGGGGCACCATGACCATTGAGCCTCCTAGGAAATCCATGCCCAACAAGGCTTGTGAGAAGAAGAGCAGGAAGAGGATCATTCATGTTGTTGGCAGGCCTACCTCCATGTTTGAGGACCCAAAAGAGGATGCTGCAACTGATGCACCCAAGAAGCCCAAAGCTCCCAAACCCAAGAGGACTACCAGAGACATTCTAGCTTCAGATAAGAACATGGGTTCTACCTCCAGAGATCGAGAGGAGGATGTTACGTATGCATTGATCAAGCTGAGACCACACCTTCCAGTGCACAATGCCAGCGACTTACAGGCTGAGGACATGAAGAAAAGGAAGGATCAAGGGCTGAGTGATTGGAGAGCTGCTGATCCATATTCACAAAGGAGGAAGACTGTTGTTGAGTACATGTTTTACACCAAAGAGCATCAATACTTCTATGAGACCATCTTGCTTGACAAGAGCCTAGCTGTAAGTGCCATGAGATATGTGGATTGGATGTATATCAAGGAGAACGAAGATTACTTCCTGAGTATGCAAGACAACTTCCATTGCAGTGGCCTAGATGAGTTTTTTGGTAAGTGAGTTCAAAACCTGGAATGACGAGATGATCATGCAATTCTACTCCACTACTAATTTGTATGAGATGGTAGAATTGTATGGATGACTGAAGGTGCCAGGTATGATTCCACGGTTGAGGAGTGGGCTGACATCTAAGGAGTCCCAGAAGTGGAAGATGGAGATATTTGTGTGTACTGTGAGCTCTAGGCAAGCCATAATCAGATGAAGAACATGTACAATGAGATCCCTGCTGCACACATGAAGTCTCACAAACTAGGATCAATCTATTTCCTCCAATCAGGTCTTCGCCCTATCAACACCATTCCGAGGCACACCTTGATGCCTAAGTCAGGGGATGAGAAGATGATCCGATGCCACTCCATTAATATGATGATCCTTCTAGACCAGCATACGAGATTCAGAGTGACTCATCTGATTGTGGAGACAGTGAAGAAGGTTGTCGCTAACAAGAAGCGCTCATGATGCTATGCACAATACGTCCATATGCTCATCAAACTCTAAGTTGGAGAAGCATATCTTTGCGCTTGATCGACCACATTTGCCACTCTTGCTGGAGCTCAAAGACAACATTGTGGTGATGGACCCAGATCATCCCACATCGGCTGCAGCACAGGCACATGCTAAGGCAGCAAGAGACACTAGTGCTCATCCGCCCATGACTAGGAGTGAGCAGATGGATCTTCTTCTTAGCTCTATGCTCAGTATGTAGAAGGACATTACCAACATCCTAAAGACCCAAGAGATCCTCTCGAGTATTGTTGACAAAAATTCCATAGTCTCAAAACATGGTGGATTAGCTCACAGTGGCAGTGAATGAGCTCAAGAAGGAAGTTAATGTTCTGCCTATCCCACACTCCACTGATGATGAGGATAGTGCAACTGTCAGGATGACTGCTTAGTTCAGAACTCAAGCCAGGACACCCAAAGTGACTGCTCCAGAGATGAGACCGTCTTCATCAGCACTAGCTAAAGTCACTTCAGCTCCATTAGCTCCACCAGTTCCTCCTGTTGCTACACCAACTCCATCCATGACATTAGCAGAGGTTTTCGCTGATGCAGTTCTCTCGACTCTAACTTTAGCTACCGAAGGAGAGCAGCCCTAGAAGGATGATTAGCTCTATACCTTTGAAATTTTTGGTAACTTGTTGCCAAAGGGGGAGAAGTTGTATAGATCATTAGGGCTTCGAGAGAGAGAGAGAGAGAGAGAGTTGGTTTTTATCGCTTTTGCAAAAACATTTGCTATCTTTTGGTATGGCTGTGTTAAAGTTTGTCGGTGTTTGATCATACGCTTAATGTGTGTTGCTACTATTTCTATCCTTATGATACTTATAATATGATCATTCACTTTGCTTTATTGGGCCGTGCTATGATATTCACTCTTATTATTTTCGCACACCACCAAAAATTGACATGGAAGAAGTGCGCCATGTACCCAATTGATCGTGCATTTGCATTCAAATGCAAAATCAAAATAATGCACAAATTTAGGGGGAGATCTTGCTTATCACATATTTCTTAAAGCGATGATTATATTCAATTGATTATATCATATGTCAAAGCTTTATCTATATGTTGTCGTCAATTACCAAAAAGGAGGAGATTGAAATCACATTTGCTACCTTGGTGGTTTTGGTAATTAAGAATAACATATATGTCATTGAATTAATCTTTCCACCAAGCATATTTCAGGGAAAGTTCAATGATGGGTTGTCAAAAGGATTGTGGAGAAACACCTAGATGTGAGGAGATGGATTGGCAAATCTTCAAGCAAAGAGGACTCTATGTTTACTTTTTGAGAAATGACTTTGAGTCCATAGGAAAATACAATACTATCAAAAGGGGGTAAGGTACTGTTGGTGAACAAGATGCTCATACGTGCACAAGTGATAGTCACCAAAAACACCCACAAACTCGCCACACAGTTTGTCCAAAGCCAAATATGCAAACTCTATAATACCAACAATTTCCACTTGGTCCCACCGAATCCCTAGTCAGACAGACCCATGCCAAACCCTAGCACATCGTTGCAACCGATACCACATCGGTACCACCGAGTTCAGGCTGCCAACTTTTAGTTGCCTTGATTCATAAAATTGGAATTTCCGAGTTTTTGGATCAGTGTCGCCGAGATGCAAATTCTGACCGTTGGACACCTGATTGGTACCACCGAGAATTCTATATCGGTCTCACTGAGATTTAAAACTTGCGACCTCTGGAGCAACTTGGTACCATTGAGATTCACACATCAGTGTCACTGAGTTGGTCACTTAAGGTGTAATGGTTGGATTTTTGGAGATGCCAATATATACCACTCCACCACCACTCAATCGCAAGAGAAGCACTCAGAACAGATCCCCACTTATCCTATCAGATTTTCTGAGAGAGAGCCACCAACTCATGTGTTGAGATCATGCCATTCCATTTCAACCATATGAATCTTCATCTCTAGCCTCCCCAAGTTGCATTCCACCCAATCAATCTCCTACACCAAAGCAAATCTGTGAGAGAGTGATTGAGTGTTGAGGAGTCTATCATCTTGAAGCACAAGAGCAAGGAGTTCATTGATATTATCGAGCCTATTACCTTACAAGAGCAAGGGTGGTGCCTCCTAGATTGGTTAGGTGTCACTTGGGATCCTCCTACTCTGCGTTGTGGAGTGAACCAATAAATTTGTAAGGGCAAGGAGATCGCCTATTTCATGAAGATCTACCTAAGTTAGGCTAGTCCTCCATGGACGTAGGCCATCATGGTATAGTCAAGGTTGCTTATTCATAGAACCCTCCGTGGATAGATCCCTCCGTGGACTCTCGCGACCGATGCCCTCTATGGGTTGAAGACTCCATAAACGTGGACGTATGATATCACCACCTATCGGACCCACGAGAAAAATCTCCGTGTCTCCAAATTGCATTCCATCTTCCTACCCTTCCTTTACTACTTATGCTTGTCTTTACTTTGCGCTGCTATACTCGTAGACATGCATATGTAGGGTGTGCTTGGTTTTCTACAATTGCTAAAATCTGCCAACAATTAAAACTAGCAAAAGGTAGAATTTTTATTGAGTTAAGTATTCTAATCACGCCCTCTAGACCTACTTTCGATACTACACAATCGCCTGTGGGTCAGACTCGACGTGTGGCGCACAACAAGGAATGGACACCTCCGCCCCCAATCACATCGGCAACTTTCTAGACTGACAAAAGCCAGGCGGCCTCCGTGGAGCCATGTTTGCTCTTCTTCCCCGCGCATTGCTCTCTTGCTCAGATCTCCTTTCCGGCGCTAGAAACTCCTCCTAGTCTTGGTGCAACACCGTCCTTCCTCTTGCTCTTCTACTTCCGGGATCCTCGGATGGCACCCGCCGGCAAGACGAAGCCCGGGGCTCAAGCCTCGGCCCCCTCTTCACACTCTCCAGCGCTCACGGCATCCACAATCGCCAAGGAGGGGGACATCGCCTCATTGTTCCCGCTGACTACGGGAGACACCAATGAATGGGGGGAGACCTTGATCTAGTGCGGCTCCACCGAGCGGCGCTCCTTGGCGAGGACAATCTTCCTTTTTTCCTCAAGAACGTCTCCTGCAGGCTCGTCCCGCCCTTCTCTAGGTTCTTCTCCGTCATCCTCGCGCACTTCGGGATCCAGGCCCTCCACCTTCGTCCCAACTCCATTTTGCTCCTGTCGATCTTCACTTTCTACCGTGAGGCCTTCGTAGGTGTGAAGCCTTCTGTGGCCCTCTTCCACCATTTCTTCAGCATGAGGCTTCAAGACAGCGCACAACGGTCAGGATGCACCTCCTTTGTCACGGTCCAGAACAACAACGTGCTCCTGAAGGCCAGGAAGAAGGTGGAAGGCTACAGGCACCGTTGGGTCTTGTAGGATGTTCAAGGGGTCGATTCGCATCTGGAGCTCCCAACGAGGCTTGAGGCGGATCTCCTCGGACATGGACGCCAGGGAGCTGATCGGGGAGATGATGGTGAAGGAGTTCATGACACAGTGCCTCGCGCCGCTCCAACAACACTCTAAGCCAATGTGGGAGTATGAGGGCACGGGGGACGACATCAGGCTCAGATCCTCCAACCTGATAGGTGAGGAGTGGTACAAGGCCTTGAAAACTCTACTCGTCAGCAATCTCGGGGATCTTCCTGAGGCCTATGCCCCGCTGTACCGCCACGACGATGGAAGGGCACTGGCTACCATCATGCCTGACTTTGACGACCTGGGTTTCATGCCATCCGAGCACCCCAATCCCCCAGTGCAGGTCTCCTCCACCGACACCAGCGGCGGGGAGGATTCGTAGGAGGCCGTTGATGATATGGAGGAGACGTCCCTTCCATCGCAGAGCATGGTCCTCTACAGTCTTGATGATGACGACGATGATACTGACGATCCCCCGGTCGCTGGCTAACAGCGCTTGGCCAGGGTGCCCAGGGGGCCAGGGCCTTCCAACAAGGCCAATTGGTAATGTCTGGGCGAACTCGAAGAAGCACGCACCTGCGCCCACTCTAGAAGATTCCCCGTGCCCTAGGAGGGTGACCGAGAAGCTGGCCTCGTCTCAGCCCGTGCCGCGGCCGGGAGTCAGAGCGGCCGCCGCTGAGGCAGACGCGGGCTCACCGGACGCAGTTCCCTAGGGCGCCCTCTGCACCACTTCGGGAGGTAGTACCACACTGGGTGTTGGCGTGGAGCACCCCGCTCGACCCCTTGGCATAGCCAAGGCCAGGCTGAAAGGAAGCGGGGGCGTCCCGACCTACGCCGAGGAAGTGGGTTGTGCGCGAGGAGTAAGTAGCCTTCTTGCTTTTGGTTGACCATGAATTGTGCATGTTCTCACGGTCCTCCTCCTCTTGACGGCCAGGATCGAGGTTGTGCTGAAGAGGAAGAAGGCAAGCATCCAGCCGAAGAAGCCCCTGTCCTGGGGGCGTCATCTACCTTAGGCCGCGATGGAGGCGCGCCGTGCTAGCCCAGTGCGCCGCTTGGAGGACCGGTCGCCGAGGACGTAGAGACTCGCGAGGCAGTGCTCCCTGCCCACTTCTTGAGGGATCCACTCGTGAGGGTGCAGCAGTGCAGCCTCGGGAGGAGCCAGCCCCCACAGGCCAGCTGGCCGTGGAGTCGTCCACGTTTGCCGTGATGGAGGAGAAACTGGAGCCCCCGACTGCCCAAGCTAGCCACACCGCTGGACCTTTGGTCACGGCGCCCGCAGATGCACCGATGCCGTCTCCTGGTCCGGTTCTCGCGCTCGTATGCTGTAGGACTCTGATCAGGTCTGGCACCTTCGATGAGGCCTACACCATGCTTGGCCGGCTCCGGGCCGACCTCCAAGATGCCGAAAGGCACCTCGCGAAGGAGTGTATGGGGATCTTTTCTGGGTGGTCCCTTGGCAAGCGGGCCACCCAGACGACTTGGGACCGAGCCGAGGCTGCCATCGCGAAGAGCGAGAAGGAGGCCGTTGAAGCCAAGGTGGCCCAAGAAGCGACACTTGTCGAGGTGGAGTCTTCTAGGAAGCGCTATGGCGAGGCGGAGGTCAACCTGAAGGCCTTCTAGGATGAGCAAGCTGCGCTCGTGCAACGACTCCATGAGTAGGAGTAGGCCCTCAAGGCCCACGAGGTGAAGCTCGCCGATTGCGACTCTGTGATGTCTTGAGTGGCTAACAATCAAATCAAGGAAAGTGAGCGTCTGACCAAGCTAAAGGAGGAGGTGGAAGAACCCTAGGTGTCCCACGCCCAACGCGTTTCTGACGTAACAACCCAGCTAGAAGCCAAGGAGAGGACCCTTGCCATTGCCGTGACGACCCATTTATGGGCTCGTTTGATATTTTCAGCATTTGTCATCATTTACGGGGCATTTAGCGCACATAAATCAAATTTCAACTTCAACAACGTGTGTTGACGAGAGGTATAACAACCATTGTTCGATCTGGGTGAATCCTATGGTGTAGATGTACGATCCATGTGGTTTGGTTTTGGCCAATCAGGATGCATGACTCACTTTGCATGCATTAGGTGTCATCGGCCGCGACTTAGAAAGCACACAGTTTTAGTGAATGAACCGTGTGCTATTTGTTTATGCACAACAATCATATTTTCATTTCAAATGATTTTATCACTTCATCATTTTGCCTCGAATTATTTTCATCTGCAAACAATCACCTATTATCCCCTTATCGGTTTAGGGGCCCATTTCATGAGTAGTTTACCAATTATAAGACACACCAACATGGGTATTTTTAGTAATTTAATTGGACGAGATGCAGATGTATTACTAAAATCACAAAAATGGTGGTGAAAAAATGACCTCCAATTAAATTACTAACAAGCCCCATGTTGGTGGAAAAAATGTCTTAAATTTAGCAAAAAAGTCATGAAATTTGGACGAAAATCAATATAGGGGCTAATACAAGATTGTCTGCGGATGAAAATAATTCGACGAGAAAAGATGAAGTCACAAATTCATTTGACATGAAAATAAGATTGTTGTGCATAAACAAATAGCACAATGTTCATTCACTAAAACCGTGTGCTTTCTAAACCATGGCCGCTGACACATAATGTGCGCAAAGTGAATTGTGTGTTGTCATTGGCCAAAACCCAAACCACAATAATCATACGCCTGCACCGTATGTGTCTGATTTCGGGCTCCGCAAAACCCTCAAGGTTCGAACACAGGGGCGTGTGTGCGAAGATCCCCTGCAGCCTCGCCATACCTAACTCGCTACCCGATGGTTACTATTGCAAACTTGATCGATGATGAGGAAGAAGATGAACACGGTAGTCTACCTATGTTCCGGCCACTGTGAAACGTAATACCCTACTCTTGCTTTGGTGGATTGTCTCTCGAGGAGGTGTGGTGGATGAACTAGTACAGTTGACTCAAGCCTCGCGAGGGTGCTCATGTGGTGTTCCTAGCCTTGCCTTGTGTTTTGGTTTGTTGAGTGGCTAAGCCGTGGTTCAGATCCCTTTCTATGGTGTGGCCTAGCCTCTCTATATAGCGGTAGCCTGGGTCCTCTTCCGTTATCGCAATGGCAGGAAGGGATCCCACAACGACCAAATTTGAAGGGGGACAAGAGTACATCTGCAGCCTGTCCAAAGGTGGTCTTCGCCTGCAAAGTGGCTGTCGATGACGTAGTGGTGGGATCGGTGATGACATCCACCCTGCAGGGCTCATGGTCGTGGTCTTTCTGCACTAGAATGGAAACCTTTGGGTGGCGCTTCGGGAACCCGCGTACGTCCTTGCTCCCTTTGCACCAAAGGGGAAACTGCCCCGCTTGGAACGCTCGCGCCGCCTGTCCTTCCCTGCATTATCTTTGACTCCTGAGGGTGGGCTCTGCATAAAGGTCTCCGCCGCTCCAGAGGGGGCCTGAGGAGGCCCATCCTTCCTCATGAGACCAGGGTCCTTGCGAGGGCCTTGTCTTGAGTAGAGCCGCACCAGGTCGTGCCTGGCTGACAAGGTGGGCCCTATCCTGGGCCGCAAGCAGGTAGGGCTGGGTACCCCCATTCCCAGAACGCCGACAGTAGCCCCTAGGCCAAAGGCGTGCTCGAGCTGGCTTCGGGGCGAAGCCTTGAGGACGGCCTGAAGCGCCGCGATCCCCAAATGCCTGCAGTCCAAGCCTTACACACGTTGAACGCCTAAGCGGTGACGCCTCCACTCCCCGAAGGCGCCAGGAACCGCCCTGAGTCAAATTGACGTGAAGCCTGCGTGCAGAAGCGACCATCATTACCCTTCCTTGAATGTTGTTGCTGCCTCGTCCTTCCATCCTCGGGCCACATGGATGTGACCCTTCAGAGTTTGCATGCCTCCCGGGATGCAAGGAGGTGCCGGTTGGCCCCTGGTTGTACATAAGCAAGCGAGGGCAAGCAAATCCTAAACACGCCTTCATCTTCTTCGCCTCCTAACTTCCAAGCCACCATTATCCCAATCATGGCTCCAGCAAGGAAGCACTCCGCCGCCGAGAAGGAGAAGACCGCTGAGGAGAGCCCTGCCCCCCTGCCACCCAGGAGGGGCCGCGGTCGTCCATGAAAGCATGCCATGACACCGGCCATGGTTCCTCGAGGGCACACTCATGCTCCATCGCAGCCTGGGGTTACCATCAGCGGCCGAGGTGTGGCTCCGACCGGCGGGGAGCGTGTAGTAGCCGAGGAAGTAGCGCCCATGGCGGGAGGGTGGCAGTGGCGCCCCCGCTGCCGTGCCCACGGCTCCATATGGCCGACATGGCCCATGAGTTCGTGGGGTGGGCCGACACGGCCGCTTGGCTTCAACTCCCATACTCCTTCGCGGGGGCGTTGTCAGCCGGGGGGTCTGATGGCTTGTGGCTGCTGGCCGACGGTTGCTACAGCGCGGCCTCATGGGTAGAGGTCGAGGTCACCCCGAAGGGCTACATGTACCTGGTTCGTAGGTGGCAGACATTTGCCCGTGCCCGCGGCCTGGTGGGGAGGTGCACACTCCACTTCAAGTACGACGAGGTGCCGACGCTCTTCGCCAAGGTCTTCGGGGGAGAGTGCGAGTGCCTGGGGTGCTGCCCAGAAGTTGTTGGCCGCGGAGATCTTGGATATGAGCTTGGCCTTCATGACAAGCACCGCATCTCCGGCGGCAACGACACCCCCTCCGAGGGAAGCCTAAGATATGGCAGCAACACCAGCGACAAAAACTATGATGCGCCACCGCGCCGGCATGCCCGGACCTCCGGGGGAAGCCAGCTGCCATGGCGTCGCTCCTCCGCTCCTCAAGCGCCGCGCCGGCGTGCCTCCATGAGCCCTGAAGGAGGAGGAAGACACCGACTGAGCGGTGGTGCACGGGCCTCAGATCTCCCGTAGCAGCAGCCGCCACGGGGGGCCTTTTCCTTCTTTTCCTGTTCCTGTAACCAAAGAACCTAGAGAGGCCTTGCGGGCGTGTAACGAACTTGGGAGCTTTCCCTCATGTTATCTGTGCTTGTATTACGTATCCTGGCTTTTGCATTTTCGTTAATTGATGCGGTCTTCCGATTGTGATTAGGGTACTTAGCTTGGCGTGCTCATTGTATGCTCCAAGGTAGGCATGGCTATGGCGCTTGGGGAGTCGGGACGTCCTATGGTCCTCTTCTTCTTACATGTGATGCAAGTTGGGAGCCCTTTAGGCACTCTGTGTCTGTAGGCCCCAGTCCCGCACATTTCCCTACCATCATAGTTGCGTCTAGCCAAGGACGCAACCACAGGGTGAGGCCTCAACACCCTCGATGCTGACCGGATCACCAAGGACGGCATCGAGGGGCAAGTGGCTATATGACCGGTAAGGCTCCTAAGGCGTGCTGCTCGGGAGCCCCCTTTGATGCTCAAGTGGCTCCCAGAGAAAAGTTTTGTTTCCTGCCCCGGGAGGAGTGGGCCTCATGAGGCTCCGAGATGGCGCGTCGGGCCGTGAATGGAGCCCCCAAACGAATATAAAGCGTCATGCTCCTGCTAACTCATCCGGGAGTACCACGCGAAGATCCGGGCACCACGGCCCTGGCGAGGTGCGAGCACCGTGCCCCCCATCCCCGCTCGTGGTGTGTGAGGGGGAGGGGAGCAGGCGAGTGCCCGTCTAGAAGAGAGAAAACCCAAAAAGGGAAGTGGTGATGAACACAAATCCCCGACCCATTTCTTGCAAACATGGTTTGGAAAAAGCCTCGAGTTTTGTTCAAGGAAAGTTGGCAAATTCAAACTCGAGAAGAGCAAATAAAAGCTGCGTCCAGCACCTAGACTAGTCTTCGTCTTCCCCCAGCGCTGAGCATAGGGCATCCATGTTGCATGGGCATAGCCATTAATGGGCAGTGTTGACTTCTCCATCAACACAGAACTCTGGTGCCACATTGCACAAGAGGAACCCCTCCACATCCTCAGGGGGCTCCAGGCGTATACAACCCGCTCATTATTACGTGAGATTGTCACAGGTAGAACCTTCGGAGGTGCTGGATGTTCCAGGCATTCTCGTTGAGGACCTTGTCTTGAGTCTCCAGGCGCATGACACCTAGCCTGGAGACATGAGCGACCTTGAACGGGCCCTCCCACATGGGCGAGAGCTTATGCAAGCCTCCCTGGAGAGAACCTGCCTCAGGACGTGGTCTCTGACTTCGAGGGTCCTGGAGCGGATATGACGGTAGTGGCAGCGCTATAGCACTTGCTGATACCTTGCAGCTCGGAGTGAGGCTTGGCGACGTGCTTCCTCCCTAAGCATGAGGTCCGGTCTTCGCGTGACATCCTGACGCTCCTCGTCGAATGCCATGACCTGAGGGGAGTGGTGCTTGACCTCGTGGGGGAGGATGGCTTCGGCTCCGTAGACGAGTAAGAATGGGGGATTAGTCACGGTGGTGTGGATGGACCACAGTACAGACTGGAGCTCATCGACCCAGCCCCTGCTTTCACGCCCAAGACGTGCGCCTATCCATTTTGAGACACGAGGGCCTCGCAAGGGATAGAGGCGCATCTTGCCATTCGCAAGTATAGAATCATTGCATCATACATTACAGAAGAGATGAGTATACAAGTTGGCTTACACTCTCCACATACTAAATTACAATTCCACACAGAGTTCAAATCATCAAGATGAAGAGAGGGTCCGTCTACGGACGAAATCAAACGATAAAAATAGATGCAAATGATACTATCTCGCTATCCCAAAGATCGTGGCCATGGACATCTACTCATCCGGGTACGTCACGTACATCCTGCCTCTTTCCTCATAATATTCCCACTTGAGCTGGGTAAGATCATCCTGCACGTACTCATTTGAACCTATACCTGGAGGGTTGTAGTACTCTGTGAGACACAAGGACTCAGCAATCAAGTGCCTGGGTACCAGGACTATTCAAGCTTAAAGGTTGGGATGGGGTATGTGTTTAGTTTGCACCAGCACTAAGCATATACGGTGTCTAAACTTACATAACATGAAAATAATTTTGAGTGGCCTACGATGATCGATCGAATCTAGTATGACCTCTATGAGATCCTGAACACTTACCTATGTCAATCATAACACCACCGTGTTCTCTCTCGGATCATGTTCACAAGCAGAGACGATCATGGTTACTCACACAGTTGGTGTATTTTAATTAGAGTTTACTTCAAGTTTACTATAACCGAGTGTTAAACAAATATCCAAGTTGCCACATAACCGCGGGCACGGCTTCCCGAAAAGATTTAACCGTGCAGGGGTGATCCAACTAATCCATCACAAATTAACCACACTCCACGGGAATAGCCTCGACCACGGATCTCGTGATCATCATAGGTAATTCCAAAGGAATTCCAACACCTCGAGAAAACCCAAAGAAAGTCAGAGTCCACACGCAAGACACTCGATAAAGGTAAAACTAAATCCAGCAACACCACCCGACATGTTGACGAACCCGATAAGAGCCGCGTATATCGTTCTCAGGACACGACGGATAAGCTAGTGTACGGTGGCCTGATAGAAATCTCCCAAGTTTCCCTGGGTCGGCCCCGCACAGTGCTCTAGTTTGGACGAACACTCATGAGGACACTGGCCCGGGGGTTGATTAATTATCCACGGGGTTGCAAACCCTATGCCATTTTATTAAGTTATTAAGCAAATGTAGTACCAATGTTGGGTCTTGCCAGACAAGTTTTAATCTTAGCCGAATAAACAAGGGGGTCCCCATAACAACCCCGAGCATGTTAGGAGTGCAAAATATGGAAAACATAACACCGGTAACAACAAACTATGGCGGTAACAGCGGAACAAATAACCTAGCAAAAGGCCAAGCCTTCCACCAATACCCAGATATATGCGTGCATTAAATTAAATAAAAGATAATATTGTGATATGCCAAATCCATGTTATCACATGGAACAACCTGCACCTGCAACTAAGAACGCTATAAGAGGGGCTGAGCAGCGGTAACTTAGCTAGGATGTGGAGGTTAGAGAGTATCATGGCAATTAGGAGGCTGATATCAAGTGGTATGTAGCGAAATTGTAACGATAAGAGCGAGATACTAGCAAGCGAAAATAGTGTCGGGATCCGGGTAGGATCATCTTGCCTGTTGGTTCTTCAGCGAAACAAGTAGCGGGATCCTCGTATGGTAGTCTTGGGTCCTCGTACTCAGTATCAACACTCGCGTCAACGCAAGAGAAACAGAAACAATTAACATCCAACCAAGGTACAATGCAGAACCATGATGATGGATGATTCATTTATAAGAATTTAACATGGCAATCCATAACTAGTCATGTTTCCCATGCAGAGTTTGTTTATTAATGAACCTGGACAGAACCTGATGTTAAGTTATTTAAACATGCATGAACATGGAAAATATGTATGCATCTTGCAAAATTGATAGAAATGCATATAAAGAACGTAAGTAACGGAGATACGATTCTCACGATACGCTCACGATAAGGTATGAAGGCAAAAACACCAGACAACAAAGCCATGGGCTAATTCTTGGCATTCCAAGGTAGCCACTGGTTAGGCAATGAAAAAACAACCACAATAGACTCAAAGATCAATCAATTCCATGGAGGATAGCTCCCACAAGTCACAAAACAATAAAACAAACAATCTGCCACCAAACAGCAACCTAGCAACTTACACAGCCCACAACTTGAGCTACAGGAATCCTACAGCCACAAACAAGGTATTGACAGAAACTACATAATATGCTTATAAAATTATCCAACTACACAATATGCAAAGGAGGCACACATAAATAAGCATGAAGCTACCAAGTTGACATGATGAAACAGTTTTCTGGGACTTAGTGGAAATTCCAGTTTTCTGGAAGCAGAGTTAATAAAGTAGCAAGTTGACAACAGGAGTTAAATATGTTGCATAGAACTTCTTGGCATGAAAATTAACAGGCTGGTAGTAGACAACATCTACTCCAAAATACTATCACTGAGCATGAGCAAATACTCAACAGATTACAAGTTGTCAACCACTATACATGGCATAAAAATAACAGCAGATTCTCAGACTTAGAAATATTTAGCATGTTGAAAACAAAAACATCAAGTTAGCTACTTTGCAGCATGTTTACCACTTATATGGGTGATTCTTATGTTAAACAAAAATATCATGGCATGATAGATATAAAACAATAGCACTTCCTAGTTGGCACATGCCCCAAAGCAAGCATGGATTAAATCATGCAAAAATGACAAAGTAGGATCACAACTAAGAATGACAGTTTTATAAACTTGCCCAAAAGTGAAATCTGAAAGCACCAATGGATTCATTGGATCTTTCCACCCCAATAGCGTGTGCCATACTCTTATGTTCATGTGAAACAACATGGCACAACCTACACTAGCAAAATGCCATTTACTCACTAACACACAGACTACAAGCAAGCACACACATGCTCTATATATGCACAAGGGCATATGAGCACAATACAACCATGAACATACCACCCATGAGGGGGTGTTAACCACACACACTCACATGCTCATATATGCGTAATGCATATAGGCACACCCACACTCACTCTCACAAGTGCACTAGGCACATACACTCACTACACTCATGCTCATGTGTGTCTGGGTGTGCATCCACACACATATGCTCACACACATATGCAAAAGTGCATATATGCCTATGCATATGCATAGGACTACCACTCACACACACACTACCACAAACCACATGCTCTCCTACACACACATCCAAATATGGCTTAGCCACACACACACACACTCACATATGTGTGTATGCATGAAGCACACACACATATACACACACTACCTACACAATCTCACATACCTACACATACATCTTGCAAGGAAGAAAAACAAAAGGAAAACAAAATAAAAAAACAAAAAACAAAAAATGCGAGGGGTTCAGATTCAAACCCACAACCTCCTGGTTGTTTCCCCGAGTGCCAACCACTCTGCTATCGACTATGAACGTTAATAGAGGAGGGGCACTGATGCACTAGTACACACACACAAGCGCTCTACTCTATCGAAACTGACAACAAAGCAACTGTGGCGAAAGGGCAATGGCGGCGGGCGTTCCCGACGACTAGGAGGGCAAGCGAAGCGGCAACAGGGATGCGGGGCACGGTGGGAGTGCAGGGGCTCCATTCCCGCGCTCGAACGCGGAGGAGGCACCCACAATGGAGTGCCTCGAGCTCGAGAAGGAGCATGGCAGCGATGAACACTACGGCGACAACTCTAGCTAGCAGGTGAGAAGGGCTGCACGGCGATTGCTCACCTAGGGGAGGATGACGACGACCCTGACGCAACGACGGGGAAGAAGAGGCGGAGATGACACCGACGACGAAGGGGAAGCAGACCCGACGACGACCCATAGTGAGGAGGAAGAAGACGATGCGGAGGCGTGGCCTTGGCATCCCACACAGATATAGAGGACGTTGGGGAAGCAGACGCGCTGGCGAAGCAATCCCAACGATTGCCTGCTCGAGGGGCTCGCCGGAGAGGCTTCCGTGGCGACGAGCTCCCACTGAACCTCACTTCACTCTCTGAACACTCTGAACCCATCCTTACCTGAGATGAAAGAGACGTAGAGGTGGAGGGCGGCGGCACGAGGGGGGAAATGGGAACCCTGGGGGGCGGCATGGACGCCAAGGGGATAAAATAGGAGGGGACAGACGACGCCTCGACGTCTGAAGTTCACGGCGGAGCTCTCTCGCTCTCTCTAAACCTGACGGCAGGGGAACGGGAGCAGGTGACCGTCTGCTCGAGTGGGCTGGGCCGCAGGAGAGGTAAAGCCCACCTGGCTCTCTCTCTCCAAACAAAAATAGAGAAGGTTTTTTTAAACTTTTTCAAAACCAACACACAAGAGAAAATCTCGAGGGTAAAATAAAAGGTTTATGTGCAGAACGAAATTACTTTGGTAAAGGAAATAAAATGCTCTATTTAATAAAAATGTTAAAATGATTTTTAGGCCAAGTAATTTTAATTGCTTTTAAAATAACAGCTCCTATTATTTAAACAACACAATTACATAAAAGCCCAAAACAATAAAGGCCAACACTCACATGCTCAAAACAATATAGGTTAGCACTTGAATTTTTTTAAACAATTTAAAAGGCAAATTAATTCTTTTTATAAAATAACATGGAAATAAAGGAATTAGGTTGGGGTTTTTGTTCAAAAGAAAAAGAGAGGGGAAGAGAAGGAGGTTAGACCCATGATCCAACCACATCACAACACAAGCCACACTCACAACCAACCATACCATACAAGGTCACATGAAAAACAAGCATGACATGATGAATGCTATGATGCATGATGTATGAATGCAAGACAACAAATGGATGACAAGTTGCAAACTCATTCATAAACCTCATGACACAAGGTTCATACAATAGATTACATGCCATGAAAGGTAGGGACAACACTTGGCCTATCACAACACTCCCACACTACAAGAGGATCTCGACCCGAGATCTAGGAACGAAAGAAGTCTGGAAATTCGGAACGGAGAAGGTCCTCGTGTTCCCAAGTAGCTTGTTTGTCAGAATGATGAGACCACTTCACCTTGAGGAATTTGATAGACTTGTTGCGAGTCTTATGCTCAGTTTCTTCTAGAATTGCAACTGGATGCTCACGATAAGAGAGGTCTTCTTGGAGATCGATGTCTTGGAGGTCAATGGTTCGCTCAGTAGACTTGAAGCATCTCCGGAGCTGAGAAACATGGAAGACATCGTGCATGTTTGCAAAATTTGGAGGAAGCTCTAGTTGATATGCAAGACCACCTCTCTTGCCAACAACTTTGAAAGGACCAACAAAACGAGGAGCTAGCTTCCCTTTAATTCCAAACCGCTGAGTGCCCTTCATGGGAGAGACTCTGAGATAGACTAGATCACCCACTTGAAAGGAAACATCCCGATGTTTGTTATCATAATAACTCTTCTGTCGGGACTGAGATGCTTTAAGCTTCTCGTGAACGACATGGCACATTTCTTCTGCTTCAATGATCATGTCATTGCCCAAAATCTGACGCTCACCGGTTTCAGACCAGTTAAGCGGGGTACGACACTTTCTACCATAGGAATCTCGAAAGGGGCCTTGCCTGAGCTAGCTTGAAAGCTATTGTTGTATGAGAATTCAGCATATGGAAGGCAGTCTTCCCACTTCATGCCGAACGAAATCACACAGGCTCTGAGCATATCTTCAAGGATCTGATTGACTTTCTGAACTTGACCACTTGTCTGCGGATGGAACACAGTGCTGAAACGGATCTTGGTACCCATAGCAGTCTGGAAGGACTCCGAAAACTTGGAAGTAAAGAGACTTCCACGGTCAGAAGAGATGAGCTGAGCAAAGATACTATCCTTGATGTATACAACTCTGCAAGCTGAGCTACCAAGATAGATTGTTTGACTGGCAGGAAATGAGCAACTTTTGACAGCTTGTCGATAACCACAAAGATGCCATCCTTGGCTCTCTTGGACTTGGGAAACATCACACTCTAGGATAGGCAAAGGCTAAAGAAGACCTGCTAGACGTTGATGCTCTGCCTTCACTCTGCGACAAACATCACACTCGTTCACGAACTGAGCAATTTCACGTTTCATGCAAGTCCACCAGAAGGTTTGCTTGAGATCCTGATACATCTTTGAACTGCCTGGATGAATGGATAGAAGAGAATTGTGTGCTTCGTCCATGATAACCTTTCTAAGATCACCTTTTGGAACCACAAGACGGTCCTCAAAGAACAAGGTATCTTTGTCATCAAAGTGAAAGTACTTATACTTCGGAATGCTCTTGGCCACACCTTTCTTCACTTTCTTGACCATAGCGTCAAGAAGCCGCGCTTGGTGAACCTGATCTTCCAGAGTGACAGAAACTTGAAGATTTGCAAGAAATCCTTGCGGAATCATCTGAAGGTTGAGCTTGCGGAAGGCCTCAAAAAGCTCAGGCTGAAGAGGCTTCAAGATGAGACTATTGCAGTACGCCTTACGGCTGAGCGCGTCTACAATGACATTTGCTTTCCCAGGAGTATACTCAATGCTTGGATTGAAGTCCTCAAGCATTTCCACCCAACGATACTGCCGAAGATTGAGATTGGGTTGAGTGAAAATGTACTTCAAGCTCTTGTGATCGGTGTACACCTCAACTGGTCTACCCAACAAGAAATGCCTCCAAGTCATTAGAGCATGCACAACTGCCGCCAACTCAAGATCATGAGTGGGGTAGTTCTTCTCGGCAGGCTTCAACTAGAGCGAGGTATAAGCAACAATCTTCTTGTCTTGCATGAGAACACCACCAAGACCTTGGAGAGAAGCATCACAAAAAACTTGGAAAGGCTTTGACTACTCAGGAGGAACAAGAACTGGAGCTGAAGTCAGTCTCTGCTTGAGCGTATTGAACGCCACATCACACTCAGGAGACCAAACATACTTGACACTCTTCTGGAGGAGATTGGACAGAGCCTTAGCAATTTGAGAGAATTTCTCCATGAATCTTCTGCAATAACTAGCACGCCTGAGGAAACTCCGAAGCTGCTTCACATTCTGAGGAGGTTCCCACTTCAAGATTGCCTCAACTTTCTCAGGGTGCACTTTAATTCCCTTGGCAGAGATCACATGCCCAAGGTACACCACTTCATTGAGCCAAAACTCACACTTGGAAAACTTGGCATAGAATCGATGCTCTCTTAACTTGTCAAGCACAAGGCGGAGATGCTCTGCTTGCTCTTCTTCTGTCTCCGGGAACACAAGGATATCATCTAGATAAACCAAGACGAATTCATTCTTGAAAGGAGAGAAAATGAAATTTATCATTCTTGAGAAGGTTGGAGGAGTATTAGCAAGACCAAAAAACATGACGGTGTACTCATAAGAGCCAAAACTCGTGCTGAAAGCGGTCTTAGGAATGTCTTCTTCGCGAATGTGAATCTGATGATAACCCATGCGAAGATCAAGCTTTGAGAAAACCTTGGCACCTTTCAGTTGTTCAAACAACTCATTGATGTTAGGGACTGGGTACTTGTTTCTGATTGTCTTCTTGTTCAATGGACGGTAGTCGACACAAAGACGATCCATGCCATCTTTCTTATTGACCAACAAAACACCACCAACCCATGGAGAAAAACTTGGTCTGAGCAGACCCAGGCGTTCTTGCTCGTCTAGCTGCTTCTTCAACTCTTTCAGCTCTTCGGGGCCAAGTTTATATGGGCGCTTGCAGACCGATTCAGTTCCAGGCTCGAGATCAATCACGAACTCGACTGGTCGGTGTGGAGGCATTCCTGGCAATTCTTCTGGAAAGACATCTTCATACTCACAAACCACCAGAATTTGAGAAATCGCCGAGATTTCACCCTTCTCATTAAGAGCAAAGAGACTGATTGTGTCATCGCAAGCCGCAAAAATAATCACGTCTTCTGAAGGATGAGTGAGCTTGACTACTTTTTCTTTACAATCAATATGAGCTTTATTCATAGCTAGGAAGTCCATGCCCAAAATGAGATCAATCTCGGAATTACTGAGAACATAAGGAGAAGCCAAGAAAGAATAATTGCCCATCCTGATAGAAACATCCAGAACAATGGAGGTGGTTTTCATGGCCACCCCCAGAGAAACAACACCCAAAGGTCTACTCAACATCTCGGAAGAGAAATCATTTTTCACAGCAAAAGCTCTAGACATGAATGAATGCGATGCTCCAGAATCAAACAAAACTCTTGCAGGAATATAATTAACTGAGAGATTACCATAATCACATCATTGGACTGCTCTGCTTTGGCTGCATTCACCATATTCACTCTTGCGGTCTTGGGATTATGCTTCACCATAGCATTGCCTAGAGGCTTGATAGGAGGAGGAGGTGGAAGACGCCGCTGGTTGCACTGGTTTGCATAGTGACCCTTCTGGCCACACTTGTGACAAGTCACCTCAGAAAGCGGACGAACATTGCCTAGACGAGGAACAAGAACTGCCTTGGACGCCTGGGGTCTCTGCTGGAATCCTGGATTGGGTGGGTGGGAAGAATCACGACCACCGAACTGCTTTTGCTACTGAGGAGGACGAAATGGAGGAGGATTTGGCACCCAATACTTCTGCTACTTGGGAACCATCTGAGAGCTTGAGGAAGAAGAATATGAATCCCTTGAACGCTTCTTTGAGTTCTCCAACTTGAGGTGAGTTGCCTCAACCTTCAAAGCCATGTTGTAGAACTGATCAAACTCACGAGGCTCTTGAAGAACTAGGCCTGACAGAAGCTCATCCTTGAGTCCACCTCTGAACTGATAGATCATAGCCTTGTCATATGGAACATTTTTCTTAGCATAGCAGGCTAGATTCTGGAACTCGACGTTGTACTGGTAGACAAACTTGCTTTCCTTCTCCTAGTGCCTGAACTTCTCACGCATCTCCTCGACAAAGCTTGTCGGAATGTAATGAGCTTTGAAGTCACGACGGAAATCGTCCTAAGTAACAACATGATCGCCCCTGGAATCCTTGTACTACTGCCACCAATCAGCTGCTTGACCCTTGAGCGGGAACGATGCAAATCTGACAAAGTCCTCTGGCCTAACATTGCTGCACTCAAAATGCTTAATCATATCTCAAAGCCAATCATCAACATCAAAAGGCTGCTCACAATAGGTGAAAGACTTGGGCTGGTTGGCAAGGAACTGACTGAGTGTCGCAAACTGAAGCTGATTCTGAAAATTCCCTTCAAAACCTTGCTGACCCTGCTCCCTTTCTTGCAACAGTCTGAGCAACATCTGAGTATTCGCATTGGTTGCGGCCATCACATCTTGCCAAGATTTTGGAGGAGGAGGCGGAGGTGGCGGCGGCGGGGGTGGTGGTGGAACATCACTCTGCTCCTCACCACGACCCGGAGTGTTGCGAGTTGGTGGAGCCATCTTGAAGATGGACAAAACGCATCAGCACCTCATTGATAAGATGAATTCAAAATATGAATCAAATGCCTGAAAGAAATTTAAAAAGAACAACACAGCCTTCCTACTAAAAAATTAGTAAGAATGCTTCTTCCGTTTAATGGTAACATCATCAGATATAAGAGGCCACTTGCAATAACACATAAGTATTGATCTAAGCGCTCGGAACAAATGTACATGCCCACATACATCTGAAGAAGAAGATCCTAGATAGCTACAAGATTTCCCACCTATGAACCTCCGAAAACATTTTGGTTATGCAATCCGGTGTGGGCGATACAAGGAGGAAATATCTCAGACAATTAACAATCCTACACCCCAACAGTATCCATCCTTCAACACATAACCAGAGGCTCTTGCAACTTCATCTAACTCGAATCCTCGAACTCACAACGTTACTAAACCATGGTGGTACCTCGGACACCTCCCCAGTACTAGGTGACTCCGACCTTATCTCACCACGATAAGTATTGAAGTAATTTCGAACACTCTCCGTCCTAAGATATCAAGGAAGCTGAATGATAACGATGTGCCAACATTCCCTCGAGCTCAACTCCCGAGAAGAAATCAAGTCAGGCAGGAGGCACCAAGATAGAACTCTATCACATCGGTATCATATAGACTCCAAAATACCCACGTGATCCTAATTTTTTTTTAGCGAGAAGAGGAGTAGAATCAAAAATTCCTAAGTCGAGTACCTCACCATAGCGTAGAAGAGGAGTAAAAAGAATCCTACTCTCCGATATAACTAGACTCAAAATAGTTTTACTAGACTCGACTCAGCCAAGTTCGATCAAGCAAAGGATCCTATGGTCGTATGGCTCTGAATACCAACTTGTCACGCCCAAGATGCGCGCCTATCCATTTTAAGACACGAGGGCCTCGCAAGGGATAGAGTCTCATCTTGCCGTTCGCAAGTATATAATCATTGCATCATACATTACAGAAGAGATGAGTATACAAGTTGGCTTACACTCTCCACATACTAAATTACAATTCCACACAGAGTTCAAATCATCAAGATGAAGATAGGGTCCGTCTATAGACGAAATCAAACGATAAAAAACAGATGCAAATGATACTATCTCGCTATCCCAAAGATCATGACCATGGACCTCTACTCATCCGGGTACGTCACGTACATCTTGCCTCTTTCCTCATCATATTCCCGCTAGAGCTGGGTAAGATCATCCTGCACGTACTCATCTGAACCTGTACCTAGAGGGTTGTAGTAATCTGTGAGCCATAAGGACTCAGCAATCAAGCTCTCGGGTACCAAGACTATTCAAGCTTAAAGGTTGGGATGGGGTATGTGTTTAGTTTGCTGCAGCACTAAGCATATATGGTGGCTAAACTTACCTAACATGAAAATAATTTTGAGTGGCCTACGATGATCGATCGAATCTAGTATGACCTCTATGAGATCCTGAACACTTACCTACGTCAATCATAACCCCACCATGTTCTCTCTTAGATCATGTTCACAGGCAGAGACGATCACGGTTACTCACACAGTTGGTGTATTTTAATTAGAGTTTACTTCAAGTTTACTATAACCGGGTGTCAAACAAAAATCCAAGTTGCCACATAACCGTGGGCACGGCTTCCTGAAAAGATTTAACCCTGCAGGGGTGCTCCAACTAATCCATCACAAATTAACCACACTCCACGGGAATAGCCTCGACCATGGATCTCGTGATCATCATAGGTAATTCCAAAGGAATCCAAACACCTCAAGAAAACCCGAAGAAAGTCAGAGTCCACACGCAAGACACTCGATAAAGGTAAAACAAATCCAGCAAGACCACCCGACGTGTCCACGAACCCGATAAGAGCCGCGTATCTCGTTCTCAACACACGACGGATAAGCTAGTGTACGATGTCCTGACAGAAATCTCCCAAGTTGCCCTGGGTCGGCCCCGCACAATGCTCTAGTTTGGACCAACACTCATGAGGAGCACTGGCCCGGGGGTTGATTAATTATCCACGGGGTTGCAAAGCCCTATGCAATTTTATTAAGTTATTAAGCAAATGCAGTACCAATATAGGGTCTTGCCAGACAAGTTTTAATCTCAACCGAATAAACAAGGGGGGTCCCCATAACAACCCCGAGCATGTTAGGAGCGCAAAATATGGAAAACATAACACCGGTAACAAGAAACTATGGCGGTAATAGTGGAACAAAACAACTAGCAAAAGGCCAAGCCTTCCACCAATACCCATATATATGCATGCATTAAATTAAATAAAAGATAATATTGTGATATGCCAAATCCATGTTATCACATGGAACAACCTGCACCTGCAACTAAGAACGCTATAAGAGGGGCTGAGCAGCGATAACTTAGCCAATCAAAGGTTTGCTAGGATGTGGAGGTTAGAGACTATCATGGAAATTAGGAGGCTGATATCAAGTGGTTGGTAGCGCAATTGTAACAATAAGAGCAAGATACTAGAAAGCGAAAATAGTGTCGGGATCCGGGTACGATCATCTGTCCTGTTGGTTCTTCAGCAAAACAAGTAGCGGGATCCTCGTAGTGGTACTCTCCTGGGTCCTCGTACTCAGTATCAACACTCGCGTCTACCCAAGATAAACATCAACAATAAACATCCAACCAAGGTTCAATGCACAACCAAGATGATGCATGATTCATTTATAAGAATTTAACATGGCAATCCAAAATTAGTCATGTTTCCCATGGAGAGTTTGTTTATTAATTAACCTGGACAGAACCTGATGTTAAGTTATTTAAACATGCATGAACATGGAAAATATGGATTCATCTTGCAAAATTGATAGAAATTCGTATAAAGAACGTAAGCAACGGAGTTACGGCTCTCACGATACGCTCACGACAAGGTACGAAGGCAAAAACACTAGACAACAAAGCCATGGGCTAATACTTGGCATTCCAAAGTAGCCACTGGTTAGGCAATGAAAAACCAACCACAGTAGACTCAAAGATCAATCAATTCCATGGAGTATAGCTCAAGTCACAAAACAATAAAACAAACAATCTGCCACCAAACAACAACATAGCAACTTACACAACCCACAACTTGAGCTATAGGAATCCTACAACCATAAAGAAAGTATTAACAGAAACTACATAATATGCTCATCAAATTATCCAACTACACAATCTGCAAAGGAGGCACACATAAATAAGCATGAAGCTACCAAGTTGACATGATGAAACAGTTTTCTGGGACTTCGTGGAAATTTCAGTTTTCTGGAAGCAGAGTTAATAAAGTAGCAAGTTGACAGAACAAGTTAAATATGTTACAGAGCACCTCTTGGCATGAAAATTAACAGGATGGTAGTAGACAACATCTACTCCAAAATACTAGCACTAAGCATGAGCAAATACTCAACAGATTACAAGTTGTCAACCACTATACATGGCATAAAAATAACAGCAGATTCTCAGACTTTGCAGCATGTTGAAAACAAAAACATCAAGTTAGCTATTTTGCAGCATTTTCCCACTTATATGGGTGATTCTCATGTTAAAAAAAATACCATGGCATAATAGATATAAAACACTAGAACTTCCTAGTTCGCACATGCCCCAAAGCAAACATGGATTAAATCATGCAAAAATGACAAAGTAGCATCACAACTAAGAATGACGGTTTTATAAACTTGCCCAAAAGTGAAATCTTAAAGCACCAATGGATTCATTGGCTCTTTCCACCCCAATAGCTTGTGTCATACTCTTATGTTCATGTGAAACAACATGGCACAACCTATACTAGCAAAATGCCATTCACTCACTAACACACACACACTACAAGCAAGGACACACATGCTCTATATATGCACAAGGGCATATGAGCACAATACAACCATTAACCTACCACCCATGAGGGGGTGTTCATCCACACACACACATGCTCATATATGCATAATGCATATAGGCACACACACACTCACTCTCACAAGTGCACTAGGCACATACACTCACTACACTCATGCTCATGTGTGTGTGGGTGTGCATCCACACACATATGCACACACACATGTGCAAAAGTGCATATATGCCTATGCATATGCATAGGAGTACCACTCACACACACACCACCACAAACCACATGCTCTCCTACACACACATCGAAATATGGCTTGGCCACAAACACACATATGTGTGTATGCATGAAGCACACACACATATACACACACCACCTACACAAGCTCACATACCTACACATACATCTTGCCAGGAAGAAAAACAAAAGGAAAAAAATAAAAATAAATAAAAATAAAAAATGGGGAGGGGTTCGCATTCGAACCCACAACCTCTTGGTCGTTTCCCCGAGTGCCAACCACTCTGCTATCGACTCCGAACGTTAATAGAGGAGGGGCACTGATGCACTAGTACACACACCCAAGCACTTTGCTCTGTCGAAACTGACGAACAAAGCAACTGTGGTGACAAGGCAATGGCGGCGGGCGTTCCCGGCGATTAGGAAGGCTAGCAAAGCGGCAGCAGGGACGCGGGGCTTGCTGGGGGTGCAGGGGCTCCATTCCCGCGCTCAGACGCGGAGGAGGCACCCACAATGGAGCGCCTCGAGCTCGAGCAAGAGCGCGGTGGCGATGAACACTACGGCGGCGACTCTAGCTAGCAGGGGAGACGGGCTGCGTGGCGATTGCTCACCTAGGGGAGGACGACAGCGACCCTGATGCAACGACGGGGAAGAAGAGGCGGAGATGATGCCGACGATGAAGGGCAAGCAGACCTGATGACGACCCGCGGTGAGGAGGAAGAAGACGACGTAGAGGCGCGGCCTTGGTGTCCCACACATATGCAAAGGACGTCGGGGAAGCAGACGCGCTGGCGAAGCGATCCCGACGATTGCCTGCTCAAGGCGCTCGCCGGAGAAGCTTCCGCGGCGACGAGTTCCCACTGAACCTCACCGCACACTCTCTGAACACTCTGAACCCATCCTTACCTAAGATGAAAGAGAGGGAGAGGCGGAGGGCAGCGGCGCAAGGGGGGAAGAGGGAACCCTGGGGGGTGGCACGAACGCCGAGGGGATAAAATAGGAGGGGACAGACGGTGCCTCGACGTCTAAAGCTTTATGTGCAGAACAAAATTACTTTGGTAAAGGAAATAGAATGCACTATTTAATAAAAATGTTAAAATGATTTTTAGGCCAAGTAATTTTAATTGCTTTTAAAATAACAGCTCCTGTTATTTAAACAACCCAATTACAAAAAAGCCCAAAACAATAAAGGCCAACACTCACATGCTCAAAACAATATAGGTTAGCACTTGAACTTTTTTTTTAAACAATTTAAAAGGCAAATTAATTCTGTTTATAAAATAACATGGGAATAAAGGAATTAGGTTGGGGTTTTTGTTGAAAAGAAAAAGAGAGGGGAATATAAGGAGGTTAGCACCCATGATGCAACCACATCACAACACAAGCCACACTCACAACCAACCATACCATACAAGGTCACATGAAAAACAAGCATGGCATGATGAATGCTATGATGCATGATGCATGAATGCAGGACAACACATGGATGAGAGTTGGAAACTCATTCATAAATCTCATGACACAAGGTTCGTACAATAGATTACATGCCATAAAAGGTAGGGACAGCACTTGAGCTGTCACACCTGCCTTAAGCTGCCAATTTCTTCTTGAAGCTCATTGTCTTGAGGCCTCGTAGGACTTCCGCGTTGGCACGCTCTGCCTGGCCATTGCTCCTAGGGTGGGCTACTGAGGCGTAGCAAATATGTGTTCCAAGTTTAGAGCAATAAGTCTTGATGAGGCTACTTGTGAACTGCGAACCGTTGTCGGTGATGATGCGGTTGGGGGACGCCGAATCGGCTTACGATGCCCTTGATGAACTTGACGGCTGATCCAGCCGGGATGGTGCCCACTGGCTCCACCTCCATCCACTTGGTGAACTTGTCGATACGACATAGAGGTAGCGGTACCCTCTTGCTGCCTACGGGAAGGGCCCCAATATGTCCAGCCCCCAGACCGCGAAGGGCCACGAGAGCGGGAGGGTCTGGAGGCCTTGGGCAGGCTGGTGAATCTGCTTGGCGTGGAACTAGCAGGCCTCGCAAGACTTGACTAACTCGATGGCGTCGTTAAGCGCCAACGGCCAGTGGAAGCCTGATCGGAATGCCTTCCTCGCAAGGGTGCGCGACGAGGAGTGTGCCCGCAGTACACTCTGTGGATGTGTGCCAGCACCTGACACCCATGTTCCTTGGAGATGCATCCCAGCGTGATGTCGTTTGGGCACCTACGGTATAGGTCGCTCTCTTGCAAGCAGTAGGCCATGGCCTACCGTGATACATGCTCCGCGTCTTCCTCCTTTTCCGGTAGCATGCCATAAAGATGGTACGTCTTGAACTCCTGCATCCAGTCATCGGGATGGGTCTCTAGCGCTAGTAGCAGTCGAGCTCCGGAGGTCGGGCCGCAGTTCGGAACCCCCAAGGGCGGCACCATGGAGAGCTCCTCACTTTGCAGCACTGGGTCATCAGAGGGCAGCGATGCGAAGGGTTTGAAAAGCCTCTCGTCGAAGACGCCTGGCTCCTGGGGCTCATGTCGTGATGCCCTCTTGGCGATTTCATCGGCCTCCTTGTTTGTGCTGCTCGGGATGTGCTGCAATTCCAAGCCCTAAAAATATTTTTCATTCTTACGTACCTCTTCCAAGTATGCCTCCATATGCTCATCCTTGGGTTTATACTCTTTGTTGGAGAAGTTGACGAGGAGCTGGGAGTCGCCCAGGACGGTGAGGCATCAAACCCCTAAGGCCGCCGCTGCCTTGAGGCACGCAATGAGGCCCTTGTACTCTGCAATGTTGTTGGAGACCTTCTCCCCATGCTGAAAGCAGAGTTGTACAATGTACCAGAGCTTGTCCACCACCGGGGAGGTGAGCATGACCCCAGCCCCTTCTCCCTTGCGCATGAAGGCCCCGTCGAAATGCATGGTCCAACCCTCAGGTGTCTCATCGCCGGGGGTGAGGGACTGGCTCCCGTCTAGCCCCCGGTCAGGGGCATCCGTCCACTCCGCTACAAAGTCCGCCAGGGATGCCGCCTTGATGACCCTAGTCGTGTTGAATACTATGTTGAAAGCCTGCAGCTCGATATTCCATTCGGCGACTCCTCCTTCCACATTGGGGTTGCGCAGGACCTTCCCTAGGGGGTATGCGAAGACGACCTTGATGGGATGCCCCTGGAAGTAGTGGTGCAGCTTTCTCGAAGTGACGAGGAGCGCTAGGAGGATCTTCTGTTGCATGGGGTAGCATGAGCGTGCGTCCCGTAGCATTGCGCTAACGTAGTAGACCGGGTTTTCGACGAGGGTGAGGTCTTCCGTGATGCCCTGTCCGATGGCAGGCTTGTGCGCTCTGGGTGTCACTAGAGCAGCTAGGGCCTCCGGAGTTCTGACTTGGGGAGAAATGGGCTTCTCAAGATCCTGTGAGTCCCCTTGTTCCATGCTTGGGGGCCCCTACACCCAGTGATGTGGCGCGAGTGTTGGCTCGCTCCTCCCTGACCACCACCAATGCAGCGTTGGCGGAGTGTGGGGTAGCAGCCAGGTATAGTAGGAGTGGCTCCCAGGAGCGAGGCACCACCATCACCGGTGGGCTCGTGAGGTACTGCTTGAGCTCCGTGAAGGCATTGTCCGCCTTCGGGGTCTTGAAGAACGGCAGGGCCCGCTCACCAAGCTTGGAGATGAAGCGCCCCAGGGAGGTCGCACAAACCTCCAACTTTTGCATTTCCTTGAGGGTCCGGGGCATGCTCATCTTTCTTATGGCCTTGACTTTCTCCATGTTTGCCTCGATCCCCCGATGGGACACCAGAAAACTAAGCAACTTGCCCAAGGGGAGCACGAAGACGCACTTCTCGGGGTTGAGGTTCAGGTTTACTTCTCTCAGGCTGGCGAACGTCTCTTCTTGGTCCTCGATTAGGGTCTTGGACACTCTGGACTTGACCATGATGTCGTGAACATAAGATTCTGCATTCCTCCCGAGCTGCGGCCCTAGGGCAATGTGCATCAACCTCTGGAACATTGCCCCGGCGTTCTACAGCCCGAAGGAGCATGCGCATGTAGCTGAATACCCTCCACGAGGTGAGAAAGGCCATCTTGTCGACGTCCTCCACTGGTATTTTGATCTGGTGGTAGCCCAAGAAGGCATCCAGGAAACAGAGGAGGTTGCACTCCGTGGTGGAGTTCCGGTCGATGCGCGGCAGCAGAAATGGGTCTTGAGGACGGGCTTTGTTGAGGCACGTGAAGTCGACGCACATACGCTCCTTCCCGCATTTCTTCGGGACGACCACCAGGTTCGCAAGCCACTCTGGTTAGTGCACCTCTCAGATGACCCCAGCCTCCTTCAGCTTCCCGACCTCCTGGGCAATGAATGGCTTCTTCTCCCGAGCTTGCCTTCTCACCTTTTGCTTGACTGGGCGCCCATTCGGGCACAACATGAGGTGGTGTTCGAGCACGTCCCTCAGGAACCCCACCAGATCGGAGGCGCTCCATGCAAATGTGTCCTTGTTCGCACAGAGGAAAGCCACTAGCGCCTCCTCTTGATCCTGGGATAGGTCGGTGCCGATGGCGAAGGAAGGACCGGGGTTTCCTTCGTCCACCGGCACCCGCTTCGTCTCTGCCTGACTCAGGGAGAACAGTTGCCTCTTCTTTACTGGCGCGACGTCAAGGGCACCCCCGGAGTCTTCTGTGGCCTGAGCGGCTTCCCCAGCGCTGGGGCACGCCACGGCCGCCGCATTGTAGGTGAGCTTGAGCGTGTGGGACGCTTCTGTGATGTTTCCCTGGATGGTGAGGATGCCATCGATCCCGGGCATCTTGACGACGTTGTAGCCCGGGTGCGTTGCCGCCATAAACTGGGCGAGCACGGGGTAGCCGAGTATCACGTTGTACAGAAGGTGGATGTGGGCGACGTTGAAGTCGACCTGTTCGGTGTGGAAGTTGGAGCGGGTTTCAAAGGTGACGAGGAGGCACACCTGCCCTACGTGGATGATGGATCCCTCGACCACCCTGGCGAAGGGCCCTAAAGGCACGAGCCGATCGTGGGGCATCTGCAGCACGTTGAAAGCCTCCACGGAGATGATGTTGTGGCCGAATCCACTGTCTATGAGGGTCCTAGAGACAGCCACACCACTTATGGTGGGCATGCACAACAAGTGGAGCGCTCCAGCGACCATCTGTTGGAAATATGCCCTAGAGGCAATAATAAATTGGTTATTATCATATTTCCTTGTTCATGATAATCGTTTATTATCCATGCTATAATTGTATTGATCGGAGACTTAAATGCATGTGTGGATACATAGACAAAACCATGTCCCTAGTATGCCTCTAATGGACTAGCTCGTTGATCAAAGGATGGTTAAGGTTTCCTAGCCATGGACATGAGATGTCATTTGATAACGGGATCACATCATTAGGAGAATGATGTGATGGATAAGACCCAAACTACAAACATAGCATATGATCATGTCAGTTTATTGCTACTGTTTTCTCATGTCAAGTATATGTTCCTATGACCATGAGATCATGCAACTCACGGATATCGGAGGAGTGCCTTGTGTGTATCAAACGTCGCAACGTAACTAGGTGACTATAAAGGTGCTCTACAGGTATCTCCGATGGTGTCTGTTGAGTTGGCATGGATCGAGACTGGGATTTGTTACTCCGTGTAACGGAGAGGTATCTCGGGGCCCACTCGGTAATGCAACATCACAATAAGCCTTGCAAGCAATGTGACTAATTGTTAGTTGCGGGATCTTGTATTACGGAACGAGTAAAGAGACTTGCCGGTAACGAGGTTGAACTAGGTATGGAGATACCGACGATCGAATCTCGGGCAAGTAACATACCGAAGAACAAAGGGAACGTTATACGGGATTAACTGAATCCTTGACATAGAGGTTCGACCGATAAAGATCTTCGTAGAATATTTAGGAACCAATGTGGACGTCCAGGTCCCGCCATTGGTTATTGACCGTAGAGGTGTCTCGGTCATGTCTACATAGTTCTCGAACCCGCAGGGTCTGCACACTTAAGGTTTGGTGACGTTTCGGTAGTGTAGAGTTATGTATGGTGGTGACCGAAGTTTGTTCGGAGTCCCGGATGAGATCTCGGACGTCACGAGGAGCTCCGGAATGGTCCGGAGGTAAAGATTCATATATAGGAAGTCCCAGTTTGGTTTCCGGAAAAGTTTCGGGCTCATCGGTAGTGTACCGGGAGTGCCGGTAGTGTACCGAGAGTGCCGGTAGTGTACCGGGAGACCTCCGGGAGGGGTACTTCGACCCCAAGAGGTCCATGGGCTGTGGGAGAGTATTAACCAGCCCTTAGTGGTCTGGGAAAACATCCACAAAGGCCCATGGCGCAGGAGAGAAAGTCCTAAAGCAAAAAGTGGAAAATCAGCCAATAGGAGGCAATCCTACTCCAACTAGGATTGGAGGTGAAGTAGGATTGCTTCCCACCTCCTATTTCGGCCGACCCAAAGGCCTTGGCTGCCTCTCCTCTCCTCTCATCCTATATATACTAGTGGATTGGGTGGTTTTTGGACAGAATTTCCGGCCACGTGCTACCCGTTCCACCGGTGCATAGTTTCTCCTCTAGATCATAGTTCCGCAGCGCTTAGGCAAAGCCCTGTCGGAATTGCTCCACCACCATCACCGGAGCACCGTCACGCTGCCGGTGAACTCTCTCTCCTCTCCACCTCCTCTCGCTGGATCGAGACAGTGGAGATCGTCATCAAGCTGCACGTGTGCTGAACGCGGAGGTGCCGTTCGTTCGGCGCTAGATCGGAAGGACCGTGATCGAGATCGCGAGACGGTTCGTGATGTGATCACGGAACGGATCGTGATGAGTTCGCGGGACAGATCATGATCAAGATCGTGAGACGGATCGTGATGAGTTCACGGGACGGATCATGATGTCTTCGCGAGACGGTTCGTGATTGGATCGCGGGACGCTCGGCGATTTGGATCGCGAAGAAGTTCGACTACACCAACCGCATTTCTTAACGCTTCCCGCTTAGCGATCTACAAGGGTACGTAGATCCACTCTCCCTCTCGTAGATGCTCATCACCATGGATAGGTTTGCGTGTGCGTAGGAAATTTTTTGTTTCCCATGCGATGTTCCACAACAGTGGCATCATGAGCTAGGTTGATGGTTCGATGAGATCTCGAGTAGAACACAAAAGGTTTGTGGGCGTTGATGCTTAGATTGCTTCCTCCCTTGGTCGGATTTTGGTTCAGCGGGATTGTAAGATGAAGCGGCCCGGACCAACATTACTCGTACGCTTACGAGAGACCGGTTCCCTCGATGCAACTTGTTGCTTAGATGGCTTGCGGGTGACAGTTTCTCTTACTTTAGTTGGATCGGATCCGACAAAGGCGGTCCTTGAGAAGGTTGAAAATAAATCTATGTATCACCGTTGTGGTTTATGCGTAGGTGAGAATCATTCTTGCTAGATACCCGTAGCAGCCACGTAAAACTTGCAACAACAATTAGAGGACGTCTAACTTGTTTTTGCAGGGTATGTTGTGATATGATATGGCCAATTACATGATGTGATATATGTGATGTATGAGATGATCATGTGATGTATAGATTATCACGACTTGCATGTCGATGAGTACGGCAACCGGCAGGAGCCATAGGGTTGTCTTTAATTATTGTATGACCTGCGTGTCAATCATTAAGCGCTATGTAATGCTTTACTTTATCGCTACGGTAGCAATAGTAGTAGAAGCATGCAGGGCATGACAACCCCGATGGCGACACGTTGATGGAGATCAAGATGATGGAGATCATGGTGTCATGCCTGTGGCGATGGAGATCATGCCGGTGCTTTCTAGATGGAGATCAAAAGCACAAGTTCATGGCCATATCATGTCACTTATGATTTGCATGTGATGTTAATCCTTTTTATGCACCTTGTTTTGCTTAGGACGACGGTAGCATTATAAGGTGATCCCTCACTTAATTTCAAGATAAATTGTGTTCTCCCCGAGTGTGCACCGTTGCTAAAGTTCATCGTGTTGAGACACCACATGATGATCGGGTGTGATAGACTCTACGTTCCAATACAACGGGTGCAAGCCAGATTTGCACGTGCAGAACACTCGGGTTAAACTTGACGAGCCTAGCATGTACAGACATGGCCTCGGAACACAAGAGACCGAAAGGTCGAACATGAGTCATATAGTAGATATGATCAACATGATGATGTTCACCATTGTAGCCACCTCAACTCACGTGATGATCGGACTTGAGTTGGTGAATTTGGATCATGTATCACTCGAATGACCCGAGGGATGTCAATTTGAGTGGGAGTTCTTAAGTAATATGATTAATTGAACTCATTATCATGAACATAGTCAAAGTGTCTTTGCAAATTATGTTGTAGATTACTAGCTCGCGCTGTAGCTCCCTTAAATTTTTGTATGTTCCTAGAGAAATAGAGTTGAAAGATGTTGGTAGCAATATTGCGGACTGGGTCTGTGATCTGAGGATTGTCGTCATTGCTGCACAGAAGGCTTATGTCCTTAATGCACCGCTCGGTGCGCCACCCCCTCTAGCGTCGTCTATAGATGTTGTGAACATCTAACAGGCACGTTTCGATGACTACTTGATAGTTTAGTGCGTCATGCATTACGGCTTAGAATTGAGGCTCCGAAACATTTTGAACGTCACGGAACATATGAGATGTTCTAGGAGCAGAGATTATGATCTCAGGCTCGTGCCTGTGTTGCGAGATATGAGATCTCCAACAAGATTCTTTGCCTGTAAGATGAAGGAGAATAGCTCAATCGTTGAGCATGTACTCAGATTGTCTGGGTACTACAATCGCTTGAATCAAGTGGGAGTTGATCTTCCAGATAAGATAGTGATTGATATAGTTCTCCAAGTCACTGTCACTAAAGCTACTAGAACTTAGTGATGAACTACAATACACCAGGGATAGAAGTATTGATCCCTGAGCTGTTCGCGATGTTTGACACCGCGAAGGTAGAAATCAAGAAGGAGCGTCAAGTGTTGATGGTTAATCAAACCACTAGTTTCGAAAAGGGCAAGAGCAAGGAGGGAAACTTCATGGATAGCAAGTCAGTTGCTGCTCCAGTGAAGCAACCCAAAGTTGAACTCAAACCCGAGACTAAGTGCTTCTATTATGAGGTGAGAGGTCGCGGAAGCGGAACAACCCTAGATACTTGGTAGATAAGAAGGCTGGCAACATCGACAGAAGTATATTTGATATACGAGTTATTGATGTGTACCTTGCTAGTACTCCTAGTAGCACCTGGGTATTGGATACCGGTTCGGTTGCTAAATGTTAGTAACTCAAAATAAAAGCTACGGAATAAACGGAGAACTAGCTAAGGGTGAGGTGACGATGTGTGTTGGAAATGTTTCCAAGGTTGATGTGATCAACATCGCACGCTCTCTCTACCTTCAGGATTAGTGACGAACCTAAATAAATGTTATTTGGTGTTTTGCGTTGAGCATGAACATGATTAGATCATGTTTGTTGCAATACGGTTATTCATTTAAGTCAGAGAATAATAGTTATTCTGGTTACATGAATAATACCTTCAATGGTCATGCACCCAGTGAGAATGGTTTGTTGAAATCTTGATCGTAGTAATACACATGTTCATAACATTGATGTCAAAAGATACAAAGTTAAATAATGATAGTACCACATACTTGTGGCACTGCCGCAAAATGTCATATTGGTATAAAGCGCATGAAGAAACTCCATGGTGATGGATATTTGGACTCATTCGATTTCGAATCGGTTGAGACGTGCGAACCATGCCTCTTGGGCAAGATGACTAAAGGACCCCGTTGGATGGAGCGGGCAAGTGATTCATTGGAAATGATACATGTTGATGTATGCAATCTAGTGAGTCTTGTAGCATGCAGTGGATATCGTTATTTTCTTACCTTCACTGATGATTTGAGTAGATATAGTGTATATTTACTTAATGAAACACAAGTCTGAATCGTTTGAAAGGTTCAAGCAAATTCAGAGTGAAGTTTAAAGATCATCGTGACAAGAAGATAAAAATGACCACGATATGATCGTGAAGGTGAATATCTGAGTTACGAGTTTGGCATACAACTTAAGACAATGTGAAATTTGTTTCACAACTAACGCTACCTGGAACACCATGGTGTGATGGTGTGTCCGAACATCATAGTCATGCTCTATTGATATAGTGCATACTGTGATGTCTCTTATCGTTTTACTACTATAATTTTTGGGGTTATGCATTAGAGACAACTACATTCACTTTAAATAGGGCATCATCTAAATCCGTTGAGATGACACCGTGTGAATTATGGTTTGATAGAAACCTAAGCTGTCATTTCTTAATATTTGGGGCTGTGACACTTGTGTGGAAAATGTTTTCACCTAATGAGGTCGAACCCAAGGCGGACAAATGCATCTTCATAGAATACCCTAAGATCAGTTGGGTGAACCTTCAATCTCAGATCCTAGTGCAAAGCGTTTGTTGCTTAAACGGATCCTTTCTCGAGGAAATGTTTCGCTCGAAAGAATTGAGTGGGAGGAAGATAGAACTTGATGAGGTTGTTAAAACTTTGTTCAACCAGAGAGTAGCGCAGCGCAGAAAGATGTTTCTGTGAAGCCTACGTTAGTTGAAGAGGAAGTTAATGATGATGATCATGAAGCTTCAGGATCAAGTTACTATCGAACTTCGTGGGTCGACAAGGATGTGTACTGCTCCTAAGTGGTACGACAACTCTGTCTTGGAGATCATGTTGTTGGACAACGATGAACCTACGAGCTATGGAGAAGCGATGATGGGCCCCGATTCCGACGAACGGTTAGAGGCCATGAAATCCGAGATAGGATCCATGTATGAAAACCAAGTATAGACTTTGGTAGACTTGCTCGTTAGACGGCAGGTCGTTGAGTACAAATGGACCTTTAGAATGAAGACAGACACTGATGGTGAATGTCACCATTTGTAAAGCTCGACTTGTTGCAAAGTTGTTTGTGACAAGTTCAAGGAGTTGACTACGATGAGACTTTCTCACTCGTAGTGGTGCTAAAGTCTGTTGGAATTATGTTAGCAGTTGCTGTGTTTTCAATTATGAAATCTGGCAGATGGATGTCAAAACATCGTTTCCTTAACTGTTTACTTGAGGAAAGGTGGTATGTGATACAACCGGATGGTTTTGTTAGTCCTAAGGATGCTAAAAGGTGTGCAAGCTTTAGTGATCCTTGTATGGACTGAAGCAAGCATCTCGGAGTTGGAATATACGCTTTGATGAGGTGATCAAAGTTTTAATGTTTATACAAGGTTTACGAGAAACTTGTATTTACAATAAAGTGAGTGGGAGCACTATAGAATTTCTGATAAGTATATGTGGCTGACATATTGTTGATCGGAAATAATGTAGGATTTCTGTGAAGCATAAATGGTTGTTTGAAAAGTGATTTTTCAAAGGAAGACCTGGATAAAGCTACCTAATTGTTGAGCATCAAGATCTATAGAGATAGATCAAGATACTTGATGAGACTTTCAATGAGCACGTACCTTGACAAGATTTTGAAAGAGTTCAAAATGGATCAGTCAGAGAAAGAGTTCTCGCCTGATTTGTAAGGAATAAAATTGAGTATGACTCAATGCCCAGTGACAGCAGAAGATAGAAAAAAGATGAGTGTCATCACCTATGCTTCAGCCATAGGCTCTATCATGTATGCAATGCTGTGCACAAGACCCGATGTCAGCCTTGCCATAAGTATGGCTGGAAGGTTTCAAAGTGATCCTGGAATGGAGCACTGGACAGCGGTCAAGATTGTCCTTAGTAAATAAAAGACAAAGGATATGTTTCTCGATTATGGAGGTGATAAAGAGTTCGTCGTAAAGAGTTACGTCGATGCAAGCTTTAACACCAATCCGGATGACTCATAGTAGCAATCTGGATATGTATAGTGGAGCAGCCATTTGGAAATAGTACCAAGTGGAGTGTGGTAGCAGTGTTTACGATTTGACATAGAGATTTGCAAAGTACACACGGATCTGAATATCGCAGAACCGTTGACTATAATACCTCTCTCACATGCAAAGCATGATCGAGCCCCAGAACTCATTGGGTGTTAGATTCATAACAATGCGAATCACATGGTGATGTGAACTAGATTATTGACTCTAGTGCAAGTGGGAGACTGTTGGAAATATGCCCTAGAGGCAATAATAAATTGGTTATTATCATATTTACTTGTTCATGATAATCGTTTATTATCCATGCTATAATTGTATTGATCGGAGACTTAAATGCATGTGTTGATACATAGACAAAACCATGTCCCTAGTATGCCTCTAATGGACTAGCTCGTTGATCAAAGGATGGTTAAGGTTTCCTAGCCATGGACATGAGATGTCATTTGATAACGGGATCACATCATTAGGAGAATGATGTGATGGATAAGACCCAAACTACAAACATAGCATATGATCGTGTCAGTTTATTGCTACTGTTTTCTGCATGTCAAGTATATGTTCCTATGACCATGAGATCATGCAACTCACGGATATCGGAGGAGTGCCTTGTGTGTATCAAACGTCGCAACGTAACTGGGTGACTATAAAGGTGCTCTACAGGTATCTCCGATGGTGTCTGTTGAGTTGGCATGGATCGAGACTGGGATTTGTTACTCCTTGTAACGGAGAGGTATCTCGGGGCCCACTCGGTAATGCAACATCACAATAAGCCTTGCTAGCAATGTGACTAATTGTTAGTTGCGGGATCTTGTATTACGGAACGAGTAAAGAGAGTTGCCGGTAACGAGGTTGAACTAGGTATGGAGATACCGACGATCGAATCTCGGGCAAGTAACATACCGAAGAACAAAGGGAACGTTATACGGGATTAACTGAATCCTTGACATAGAGGTTCGACCGATAAAGATCTTCGTAGAATATGTAGGAACCAATGTGGACGTCCTGGTCCCGCCATTGGTTATTGACTGTAGAGGTGTCTCGGTCATGTCTACATAGTTCTCGAACCCGCAGGGTCTGCACACTTAAGGTTCAGTGACGTTTCGGTAGTGTAAAGTTATGTATGGTGGTGACCGAAGTTTGTTCGGAGTCCCGGATGAGATCTCGGACGTCACGAGGAGCTCCGGAATGGTCCGGAGGTAAAGATTCATATATAGGAAGTCCCAGTTTGGTTTCCGGAAAAGTTTCGGGCTCATCGGTAGTGTACCGGGAGTGCCGGTAGTGTACCGGGAGACCTCCGGGAGGGGTACTTCGACCCCAAGAGGTCCATGGGCTGTGGGAGAGTATTAACCAGCCCTTATTGGGCTGGGAAAACAGCCACAAAGGCCCATGGCGCAGGAGAGAAAGTCCTAAAGCAAAAAGTGGAAAATCAGCCAATAGAAGGCAATCCTACTCCAACTAGGATTGGAGGTGAAGTAGGATTGCTTCCCACCACCTATTTTGGCCGACCCAAAGGCCTTGGCTGCCTCTCCTCTCCTCTCCTCCTATATATACTAGTGGATTGGGTGGTTTTTGGACATAATTTCCGGCCACGTGCTACCCGTTCCACCGGTGCATAGTTTCTCCTCTAGATCGTAGTTCCGCAGCGCTTAGGCGAAGCCCTGTCGGAATTGCTCCACCACCATCACCGGAGCACCGTCATGCTGCCGGTGAACTCTCTCTCCTCTCCACCTCCTCTTGCTGGATCGAGACGGTGGAGATCGTCATCAAGCTGCACGTGTGCTGAACGCGGAGGTGCCGTCCGTTCGGCGCTAGATCGGAAGGACCGTGATCGAGATCGCGAGACGGTTCGTGATGTGATCACGGAACGGATCGTGATGAGTTCGCGGGACAGATCGTGATCAAGATCGTGAGATGGATCGTGATGAGTTCACGGGACGGATCATGATGTGTTCGCGGGACGGTTCGTGATTGGATCGCGGGACGCTCGGCGATTTGGATCGCGAAGAAGTTCGACTACACCAACCGCGTTTCTTAACGCTTCCCGCTTAGCGATCTACAAGGGTACGTAGATCCACTCTCCCTCTCATAGATGCTCATCACCATGGATAGGTTTGCGTGTGCGTAGGAAAACTTTTGTTTCCCATGCGACGTTCCCCAACACCGTCGTCATCTTGGGGTGGTCATCGAGGCAGAAGGTGATGTCGGTCTTCGGCTACGTATGGGGCAACGTGAGCTAGGGCTGTGACCAGACTGCCCCTACATGGCGTAGGAACTGCTTGACTTGGCGGTTGGAGGAGGGCTCCTACGATCTTCCGAGGATGCAGGCGACTGCGGGGTCTGCCCCACGCGCCCTAGCACCATCGCGCTTCGGGGGCCGCCAGGCGTCGATGATCTTGCCCGCCATGCGGTTGCCGCACCAGGGCTAAACTAGCACTGCGAGAATGGAGGCTCCGACATGCCCCCTACCTGATGCACTAGATGTCAGATTTCGGACTCCGCACAACCCTCATGGTTCGAACATAGTGGCGTGTGCCAAGATCCCGTGTAGCTTCTCCCTACCAAACTCACTACCCGATGGTTACTACGGCAAACTCGCCTAATGACAAGGACGAAAATGAACACGGATATTTACCCAGGTTCGGGCTGTTGTGAAGCATAATACCATACTCCTGCTTTGGTGGATTGCCTCTCGGGGAGGTGTGGTGGATGAAATAGTACAATGGACTCGAATCTCGCGAGGGCGCTCAAGTGGTGTTCTTGGCCTTGTCTTGTCTTGTGGTTTGTTGAGTTTCTAAGTCATGGTTCAGATCCCTTTCTATGGTGTCGCCTAGCCTCTATATATAGCGGTGTCCTGGGCCCTCTTACCTTATCACAATGGCGGGAAGGGATCCCACAACTTCCTAATTTGAAGGGGGACAGGAGTACATCCATGCCTTGTCCAAAGGTGGTTTCCCCTGTGTTGGGGATATGACCCGCCGGAGAGGCTCCGGGTCATGTTATTGGCTCGTGAACCGGCCCAAAGGTGAGTCGTAATATTAAGTGGCCTAGGAAGATAGGCGGCTCATGGTATGGGCCGTACGACGGCCCGGACTGAGAAGACTCGGGCGTGCAAGCCGACTCACAGACAGTTTGGGCAAGAAGATAGAGAGAGACTCGGTTAGCAATTGTAATGACCCGGATGTTCTGACCTCTTATATAAAGGCAGACCCAGGGCGACTTAGAGGACAGGCAATCGAGAACTAGGTCAAGCTTTTAGCCCCTTGTAATCGATACACGAGTAATGCAAACACAAGCAAGACGTAGGCTGTTACCTCGACAAGAGGGGCCGAACCTGGGTAAACCCGTGTCTTTCGTCCCAACTAACCCCTTTGAGTCCACCTCATTAGCGATGGCCTCGAACCGAAGTCTGTTCACCCGGACATCTGCCGTGATAAAACCACGACAGTTGGCGCCCACCGTGGGGCTAGCGCTTGGTGGTGTTGAGTTCTCAAAGGGCTCTCTTCCAGGGCTCGAAGGATACGTGGTTGGAAGGATGAGCAAGAGTCGCCGCGGCCGACTCTACATCGACGACGCTGGCTGGGGGCTTGACACTGGTTCTGTGGAGTATGGATTCCGGGTTCCGTTTGGCGGGATCCAGGTTTTCATCGGAAAGGTTGATGGATCTACACCCGGGCCGGACGTCTACACCAACATCGTCGAGCCGGCTCGGCGTCTCCAATCCGCGCGTGTTACGCAGTCTGCCCGTGCCCGTCTGGGTCAAAAGCACGTTCTCGTGGGCTTCACTCAAGGCATGGACCTAGAAGCATCTGGGTCACAGGGAACTGTCGTTTGCTCAGAAGATGAGTCTTCCAGTGGGGAGACGGAATCAGTGTATCGGTTCAGCAACAATGGCCTTGGGGGCTACTTCGACAGCTATTCTGAGGTAGAGTGCGTTGAGACAGATGCTCTGAGCCCCCCGGTTCACGCGGCGGTGTTCATGGCAGGATCGGCTTCAGCCGCCGGTGACACGGCTGCGGGAGCCGCCCCAGTAGGTGACAACCCGCCGCCGCCGGCTCAGGTTCTAGTGGAATTGATGGACGAACTCATAGCTCTCATGGCCACAGAGGTAACTCCGGATAATCAAGCAGCTAGGAATCTAGAGGTGGCATGGATCAAGGGCCGGATGGTAGAGGAACGACAAAGGATGGATGAGCTAAAAGCCCAGATGGAGGAAGAAGCAGAGCGTATCAAGGCAGACGCTTTCCGACTAGAGCTAGAGCAGAGAGGTCAGCAGCTGCGGTGCACAGGAGGAGGCATCAGTCCCGTCTGCCAGCACGTTATGAAGCGAGAAACCTTTCTAACACCCCTGGAGTGGGGCGGGTTACGGGTGTGCCGGAGAGCCGCCCGATGGAGCGCCCAGTGACTCGTCCGCCCCAGCATAACCAAATCTCACCTAGGGTTTTTCCGACACCGGCGGGTCATTATTCTAACCCGGCCGAGAACATGGTAGCAGCGGACGCCCGGCTTGAGACAATCCCCATCCCAGATGAGGCACCCTTTGCGGAGGAATTACGAAATGCCATTGGATATTTACAGACGGCCATGGCCCAGCAAGAGAAGTATACGCACAGCCGGAGCCGGGTTCACTCTCCCCCCCTCCCCAGTCGAAGTTTCAGCCGACGTTATGAGTCACCAGCGGGTTCCAGCAGTCACCCGCGCCGCGGACCCCCGGAGGATAATAGGGCGGCTCTAGATGCACAAGCCGTCATGGACTAGGCGGGGGACAGGCGAGAGGCGGAGATAGCTGCAGCCCGTCCAGAGCCGACGCTTTCCGTGTCAATGGGAGTAGTTAGTACCAGAGCTGTAGGGGTGCCATGTTTAACTCCGGCTCTGAGAAGTGAACGGCTGCCCAAAGATTTTAAGGGGCCTCGAAAGGTTCCGAACTACACAACTGATCTACCCCCGGAGGCGTGGGTTGAAAGTTATGAACTGGCCATGGAGATGCTGGATGTCAGTGAGGCGGTCTGTGCAAAATACTTCATCATGATGCTGGAGGGTCCGGCCCGTACATGGATGAAAGGTCTGCCGCCTAACACGATAAGCTCATGGGCGGAGCTGAGAGCAAAGTTTATTAAGAATTTCCAGGGGACCTGTAAGCAGCCTATGACTATTGTCGATCTGGACTACTGCGTTCAGCAGGAGAATGAGTCGGCCCATCATTGGGTCCGGCGGGTGTTGACCATTATTCACTCTTCAGAGCAGATCACGGTGGCTCAAGCGGTTCTTATCTTAGAGAAGAATTATCATTTTGTTCCATTGAAGCAGAAGCTCGGCCGGCTCAAGCGCATGTGTCAGGATAAGGGAGAGCTCATGATGGCCTTGACGAAGTATGCCGACTCAGATAACACCAAAGATCCGAGTTTGGATGATGAGAAAGCCAATCAAGGGAAGAAAAACAATCAGGGAAAAGGTTTTGCGAACAATGGGAATCAGAATAAGCGGAAGAACGCTAAAGGCGAATCCGAGCTAGTGGCAAATACCAACACAGGACAGAATCATCCCAAGGGGGGTGGAAGGTTCTGGCCAAGGAACAGGGGCCCCTTTAATTTAGAGGAGGCACTTAGGAAGCCCTGTCCGGAGCACAGCATGCCTGACAAGCCGGTGTTGCATGCGTGGGGTGATTGCTTTATCATGCAGAGGTTCAAAAACCAGCATTCCCAACCGCGTAATAACCAGGGCGGTGGCCCGCTCGGCGGCTCAGGGCACGGCGGGTCAGGGGCTGGATTCGGCGCTGGCGGTTCAAGAAACGTTCATCCGGGCCAGAATAACCAAGGGGGCACCAACAGCTTACCGGCAACAAAGGCAATAACAACAATCAGCAGCAGCGCAATCAGTCCAGGTTCCAGAGTAATCCGAAGCAGCTTAGTTCTGGGCAGTATCACGTATTTACGACCGGTCACAGTAAGCGAGATGAGAAGTTGCGGAGGCGAGCGGTTAATACGGTTGCTCTGGCTCTCCCGCGATATTTGTCGTGGTCTGAATATGATATAACATGGAGCTGGAAGGATCACCCGCCGCGGGTGGATGACCCGGGCCGGCTGGCTCTGGTTGTGGCCCCTCAAGTGAATGGCTATATGGTGAATAAAGTGCTCATGGACGGAGGTAGCAGCATCAACATCCTTTACTATGACACTTTCCGGCGGATGAAGTTGCTTGACAAGGATCTTAAACCTTCCTCCACTGTCTTTCATGGTTTGATCCCGGGTAAATCAGCATACCCGGTGGGGCGGATATCATTGGAAGTAGCTTTTGGTGATGAGCATAATTACAGGGTGGATTCTTTGTGGTTCGAAGTGGTCAAAATCAAAAGTCCCTATAATGCGTTATTTGGGAGGCCGGCTTAGGCTAAGTTTATGGCTAGGCCTTGTTATGTTTATCTGCAACTCAAAATGCCCGGCTTAAATGGCACAATTACCATTCACGGTAACAGGAAAACGGCTCTTGAGTGTGAGGAAGGGGATGTGGCTTATGCGGAGTCTAGTTGTGCTCAGGAGGAGCTGGAAATTTACAAGGAGAACGTTGATCCAGAGGATATGACCCCGCTCAAGAAGCCTACAATAGAAGTTGAGCCGCCACTCAAGTTTTCAGCGGATGATACCAAGGCAGTAGATTTCAATCTGGGTGATTCATCCAAGCACTTCATCATTGGGGCTCACATGGATCCCAAATAGGAAAGCGCGCTCATCGAATTCATCCATGAGAATCGGGACATCTTTGCATGGAAACCTTCTGACATGCCGGGTGTATCGAGAGAGTTCGCTGAGCACAATCTTAATGTGGATCCAAAGTTTAAACCGACCAAACAGTTTCTGCGGCAGTTCAATGAAGAAAGACATAAAGCTATTGGGGAGGAAGTTGCTCGGCTCTTGGCCGCAGGCTTCATAGTGGAAGTTTTTCAGCCGGAGTGGTTGGCTAACCCGGTGCTAGTACTAAAAAAGAACAGCACGTGGTTTATGTGCATAGATTACACGGACCATAACAAGGCTTGTACGTCTGATCCTTTTGCGCTCCCTTGTATCGATCGAATTATTGATGCAACAGACGGATGTGAAAGTTTATGCTTCCTAGACGCTTATTAAGGATATCATCAGATCAAAATGGCAACTAAGGATCAGGAGAAGACGGCGTTTATTACACCTTTTGGGGCGTTCTGCTATGTCTCCATGCCTTTCGGGCTCAAGAGTGCCCAGGCGACGTACCAAGGTTGTGTGCAAAATTGCCTCCACAATCAGATTGGCCAAAATGTCCATGCTTACGTAGACGACATCGTGGTTAAGTCCAGAAAGAAGGAAACTCTTTTAGAGGATTTGAAAGAAACCTTTGATAATCTCCGGGTCTATAAGATGATGCTTAACCCGACGAAGTGTGTCTTTGGTGTTCCAGCAGGAAAGCTTTTGGGTTTCTTGGTTTCTGAGCGGGGCATTGAGGCTAACCCGGGTAAGATCAAGGCCATCACTTCTTTGGGTGAGCTAATGTGTATTAATGATGTTTAGCGCCTCGCAGGACGGATTGCTGCGTTGAGCCGCTTCATAGGCCTGCTTGGGGAGAAAGCTATTCCTTTATACCAGATGATGAAGAAGGTAGACAAGTTTAAATGGAGCGCAGCAGCGGCTGAAGCACTTGAAGCTCTTAAAAAGCAGTTGACTAAGCCGCCAATGTTAGCCGCTCCAGTTGAGAAAGAGCCTTTGCTCCTTTATGTGGCGGCTAATAATAGAGCGGTCAGTGTAGCAATTGTGGTTGAGAGCAAGGAGGCAGGGAAAGAGTATCCCGTGCAAAGGCCGGTTTATTACATCAGTGAAGTTTTGGCAGAGTCTAAATAGAGGTATCCGCAGTGGCAGAAGTTAGTATACAGAGTTTTTATGGCCAACCGCAAGTTAAAGCAGTACTTTTTGGGGCACCAAATAACAGTGGTCAGTTCTGCCCCGTTAGGGGATATCATTCAAAATAGAGAGGCTACAGGGAGGATTGCCAAGTGGGCCTTAGAGCTGAGTCCTTTTGGCATCAAGTATGTTCCTTGTATAGCAAAGTCTCAAGCTTTGGTGGATTTCATAAATGATTGGACTGAATGTCAAGCCCCTAAAGAGAAGCCGGACAAGACGTATTGGACTATACACTTTGATGGATCCAAGCAACTAGAAGGGTCCGGGGGAGGAGTTATTCTCACCTCCCCCAAGGGCGACAAGTTTAGTTATGTGCTCCGGTTAATGTTCCCTTGTACTAATAATGCAGCTAAGTATGAAGCGTTGCTCCATGGTCTCAGAGTCACTAAAGAGATGAGTTTAAGCCAGGTCAGGTGTTTAGGCGACTTAGATCTAGTGCCTCAACAAGTTTCAGGCACTTGGAAATCTAAGGATCCACGGATGGCGGCTTATCGACAGGCGGTTGATATCATAGCCGGTCACTTCAAGGGGTACCAGGTGGATCACATTGATCGTCGTAGGAATGAGGCGGCTGATGCCTTGTCACGGTTAGGTTCTCAACGAAAGCCGGTACCACCTAATGTTTTCTGGATGTATTGCATCATCCGACTGTCAAGATACCTTCTGAGGAGGATCTGGCTATTCCTGACCCAAAGACGGAGCTGGTGGCGGCTCTGCATGCTACCCTAGACTGGACTATTCCTTATTTGGCGTATCTGACGCGCGGCGAGTTACCCCAAGAGGAGGATCTGGCCAGGAAGATCACTCGGCATTCGAAATCTATGACGATTATCAATGGTGAGTTACATAAGTGTAGTGTGATGGGTGTCTTTCAGCGCTGCATCTCACGGGAGGAGGGCCGGCAAATATTAAGTGAAATTCATGCTGGCGACTATGGGCATCATGCCGGGTCAAAATCTTTGCTGGCTAAAGCTTTCCGACATGGGTTTTTCTGGTTGACGGCTCACAAAGATGCACAGGACTTAGTTCGCAAGTGTGACGGCTGTCAGAAATTCAGCCGGCATGCTCACGTTTCGGCTCAAGAGTTGAGGATGATACCAATCACCTGGCCATTTGCGGTCTGGGGGCTTGATATGGTAGGACCTTTCAAGCAATCTAAGGATAAGAAAACGCACCTTCTGGTGGCGGTTGATAAATTTACTAAGTGGGTAGAAGCAGAGCCGGTCAGTAAATGTGACGCAGCTATGGCGGTTCAGTTTATTAAGAAGCTGATTTATCACTTTGGTTACCCACACAGTATTATTACAGACAATGGGACAAATTTATCCAAAGGATCTATGAAAACGTTCTTTGAGAAAGAGCATATCCGGCTTGATGTTTCAGCCGTGGCACATCCACAGTCTAATGGTCAGGCGGAGCGAGCCAATCAGGAAATTTTGAGAGGTGTCAAACCACGGCTCATGGTTCCTTTGAAACGGACACCCGGATGTTGGGTTGACGAGTTGCCTTCCGTCTTATGGAGCATCAGAACTACACCTAACAGATCTACAGGTTTTACACCTTTCTTCATGGTGTATGGTGCTGAGGCGATTCTATCTAGTGATATCCGACATGACTCACCAAGGGTGGCAGCTTATGTTGAGACGGACAATGAGGTAGCCTGCCAAGATGCGTTGGACACTTTAGATGAAGCACGAGACTTAGCAGCAGCTAGGTCGGCAATTTATCAACAAGACCTGCGACGCTATCATAGCCACAAGATAAAGATCCGGACGTTCCAGGAAGGTGACCTGGTCCTCCGATTGATTCAAGACCAATCTGGAATGCATAAGTTATCTCCACCATGGGAGGGGCCTTTTGTGGTCAGCAGGAACCTTAACAATGGGTCATATTACCTCATGGATGTCAGAGATGAGTCGGAAACCGCGGGACAAGAGACGTTGCGGCCTTGGAATATCGCACATCTGCGACCATACTTTACTTAACAGGGGTTGAAAGCCGCTATCATTGTATATATCATGAGCACATGAGTAAAAAGCTAGCATCCTCGCATAAGACTGAGGCCTCTTCTCTTATATACACCTTTGTACAATCAAGGTAAAATCTTCCGGTTCAAATTTTTTTGAGTTGAAGAGGGTTGTTCGCCGTCAAAACGACTGGTCTACCCTTCGGCTTTATGCCCTATCTAGCGCTGTAGCAAGGAGGCTTCTTGCCTTCGGGTATAGCTTACTTCTCCCTTGCACAAGCTGGCTTTATGCCCTATTAAACACTGTTGCAAAGAGGCTTCTTTCCTTCGGGTATAGCTTACTTCTCCTTTGCACAGCCAACTGTCATTAAACTATTGCAAGGAGGCTTCTTGCCTTCGGGTATAGCTTACTTCTCCCTTGCACAGTTGGCTTTATGCCTAGTTTGGATACATTAAGCGCTGATTGTTAATGGAGGCTTCTTACCTTTTGGTATAGCTTACAGTGCCCTAAGACAACAGCATGTATACCAAATTCTAGTTGCTTATCAACTGCGGCCATTGAATGGGGCTTCTTACCGACGGGTATCGCTTATCTCACCCTAATGGCCGGCTTTATGCCACTTCCGGTTACTTATTAACCGCGGTTGTCGAAGGGGGCTTCTTACCGACGGGTTCGCTTATCTCACCCTAACAACTGGCGTTTACGCCAAAATTCAGTTGCTTATCAACTGTAGCTGTTGAAAGAGGCTTCTTACCTTCTAGTATAGCTTACTTCTCCTTTCAAACAGCCGGCTTTATGCCGTCTCAGGCTAATTATTAGCCGCGGCTGTCGATGGAGGCTTCTTGCCTTGGGGTATAGCTTACATCTCCCATTGGCAGCCAGTGATCATTATACTCTTACGAGTCAATCTCGCCTAGAAACCCTGAGCCGGTTCAAGAAATTGACAGCCAATCTCGCCTAGAGACCCTAAGCCGGTTCAAGAAATTGACGGCCAATCTCGCCTAGAGACTCTGAGCCGGTTCAAATAATTGACGGCCAGTCTCGATAGAGACCCTGAACTGGTATGAGTTTAACCGTTCGGATTCATGCAGAACGAGCCGTCATATGAGTTTTTTGAGGAAGGAAAGATCATCATTGCATATGGTGTCAAGCCCGCTTATGAAAGCCGGGTAATTATAAGTCCCGGGTTGCCGCAGGCGAAACTATCTGGCACTTGAGGGCTACACAGCCGAACTTTACTCAAAGGTTCCGGTTCATCAATAGCCGCAGTTGTCGATAGAGGCTTCTTACCATCAGGTATAGATTACATTATCCTAAAGACAACCGGCTCTTTAATAACTCCGTCTGGTGAAAGCCGGAGCCATGTGGCTTCGGTCAATAAGATTTAAGGTCTCAAAGAAATTGTCCGGCTTTAATATTCTGGAGAAAGGAATCGCGTCTTAAAAGACAGGCCCCTCATCAGAAAAATTTCAAAGGTATATCCCTGAAGAGCCGGCAACACACTAAAACACAAAGAGGTGCAAATATACATGGCCACCAAGTGGCAGAATCATGGTTACTCTATTACAAAAGATAATCTCAAAAAGAGCAAAAGCATTGTCAGCCGCCCACGGCAGGTCAATCCATAAGTCTGTGCTCAAAAGGCTAAAAGATTACAATTCAGTTGTTGGCGGCTCATCCTGCTCCGGGCCTTCTGCTAGCTTTATCTGAAGATTGCCCAAGTCCCAGTTACAGTCAGCCAGAGCAGCAAATGACCTTTCAAGGAACGGAGACGCGTCAAGCTCACAAGGAAAGAGATCCTTACTGCGGGCAGGTGTCAGATCTTTCCACTTGTAGAGAGGCCCACGGATTCTCTTCTCCTCTGCTTTGTAAGTCGCCTGATAGGTTTTCAAATCAGCTTCATCCACCAAGACAGAGGCTAAATAGCGCGACTCTTTGACACACCGGGTATAATATTCTTCGGTAAAATCTGAGCCGTCATCCCTTTTAGACGGATAGCCATCCATCATTTCAGCTGGCGTTAGCTCAGGAGCGAAGGCAAGAGCCCGGCTCAAGCCGGCAACGGCTCCTTGGCGGAAGGCGGACTTCTTGAGCTCTTCAATTTGCTTAGGCATTGTAGAGAAAAGTTCCAAGACCCCTTTCAGAGCAGTGGGGATCTTCTCCTTGTACTGCACGCTCTTGATCGTGAAGATGGCGCTGCAGTATAATTGCTCTGCAAAAGTGTAAATGGCCTTCAGTGGCAGAAGGCTATCAGAAGCCAACTGCCGGCTCCTGGGACCTAGATGAGTCAGATAAAATTAATGAGCCGCCAGTTTTTTCAGTAACAATGTTAGACAGTACAAAGTAAACAAGAAAGCTTACCAAATAGGGCGGCTGACATCTTCGCAATATGCTGTTTCAGACCTTGAAGTTCATCTGCCACGGCTGTAAGCCGCTGCTCAGCGTCGTCCGCTCGTTTGGTTAATGCGGCCTTTTTAGATTCAGCCATCTCTTTTAACGAGGTGAGCTCGGTGGTAACACTGGCCAGTTCTTCTGCAAGAAGCCAACATTTTTCATCTACGATACTTCAAGCTTCTTGCTGAGTTGCCAAGTTGGCCTTCAGATCCGTCAGCTGAGACCCGACTTCATTCAAAGCTTCCTATAAATATAGTTTAAGCCGCCAAAATGCAGGACGGGTGTTAAAAGCAAATACAAGTCTCAAACAGATTGCAAGCAATATATTTGACACTTGGGGGCTAATGTATATTTGATCTTGCAAGTATGCAGTTCCGGTTCATTTCCTTTGAAGTTGATCCGGAACTTGGGGGCTATATAATGGCTCTTCAATGTGCTAATAATGGAAGCAGCGACTCAAATTGATCAAGTTTGAGCCGGCCCTTGGGGGCTATGATTACATCTTCAAGTCATCTACATCATAGGCCCGACTCAAATATAATCTGAGACGGCCCTTGGGGGCTACGATTGGTAGTTAAATTTACTTACAGTACAAAGAAAAAGCAATTTTAACGGAGTTTGACATGGCAATCTCTACAAGAGGTCACAGAAAGACCCGGCTCAACGATTCAATACGTTAAGCCGGATCTTGGGGGATAAGAAAGGATATAGTAAATAAGGAAAGGTACCTCATATATTGTCTTCATGGAAGAAATCAACCGAAGTTCCAAGTCCCGGCTGGTGGTAACCTGGTTTGTGTACCCAGCGTGTAGCTCTTCAACGGTCATCTTCTCGCATGAAGAATTGAAGTTCAGTTTCTTTGAAGCTTCAGCCGGCTCTGTATGTTTGGTCAACACATGAGCCGGAGGCGTTTGATGACCAGACCCGGTGATAATAACGTCCGGGGTGTCAGGGGTCTTGGTAGGAGTTGCCGGCTTAGAAGGAGCCCTTGGAGGGCTCTCCATGATAACATCTTCAGCGGCCGGCTCAGCGGAGGCAGCTGGCGGGTTTTCTTCCGGTTGCTCGGGCTCCGGTTCTTCAATAACTGGGCCGGAGGAGGGTTTGTTGGCCTTGCGACGTTTAGCTTGAGCACTGCAAAAAAGAAGAAGAATCAGCAATTGAAGATATTGCTATCATAGTAACAGCCGGATATCCAGATACTTACAACGGATTAATCTTGGGCGGTGGTATGATGGACTCCGAAGAGTCGCCAGAGGAAGGAGATTTCTGCAAAATAAACAGAAAGGTGAAGAGAGTATCAAGTTTACAAAGAAAAGATAAATGAAAAGAAGGGGTTTAAACCTCGGCGGGGCGCTTCTTGGGAGCCGGAGAGTTTGGCAACCCGGGCATGAGCTCGGTAGAGCCGGTGCTTCGATTCTGACGATGCTCGATTTGCTGTTGCTTTTTTAAGAGGAAATCGGGAGCGATATAAGCAAGAGGGTGAGAAAGAGGAACTTTTCTAATAACCCGCCGTGGTTTTCGGGGGATGAAACATTCTGAGCCGGAGGAAAGGTAACTTACCTCAGGGGCATTGGCACAGCTGGTCTCCACCTCAGCCTGTAAGTAAAATAAGTGTTAAGTAGGAAGGAAAAAGATCAAGCAAGACAGTTGAAGCTTTACCTCCGAGCTGGATGATGGTGGCGGGTCAAACAAGTTATCTTGCGGGACATGTTTTTTGGCCTTCTTAGTTGGGACCTTCTTCCTAGATTTCTTCGGAGGAGCAATATATTCCCTCTTCCAGAAGTCTGAGTCGGCCTATAAGAGTGACTCGGAGAGTGAATATTAAATAAGCAAAGTGCAAACAAAGAGACAGAAGAGAAGAAATTAAACCTACATCAGGAGCCGGATTGTTGGCACTAAAAGGTCCAGGCCGATTTCGCTAAATGAGCCAGAAGCTTCATGGACAAGGCTCCGAATGGCAAGGGTAAAAGACTGACGTATAGAGACATTGAGGCCCTGCAAAGTGGTTGTCGATGACGCAGTGGTCGGCTCGGCAATGACATCTTCCATGCAAAGCTCGTGGTCGTGGTCTTGTTGCACTGGAATGGAAACCTTTGGGCAGTTCTTTGGGAACCAGTGTACGTCCTTGCTCCCTTTGCACCAAAGGGGAAACTCCACCATCTGGCGCGCTGGCGCCCGCCTATCCTTCCCTGCATCATCTTTGACTCTTGAGGCTGGGCTCTGCATACAGGTCTCCACTGCTTCGGAGGGGGCCTGAGGAGGCCCATCCTTTTTGGTCTTGGTGTCATCCTTCCTCGCGAGCCCAGGGTCCTCGCGAGGGCTTTGTCTTGAATAGAGTCGTGCCAGAACATGGCTGGCTGACGAGATGGGTCATATCATGGGCCACAAGTAGGCAGGGCTAGGTACCGCCATTCCTAGAACGGCGATAGTAGGATTCACCCAAATTTAATGGCGGTCCTTATACCTCTCGTCAACACAAGTTGTTGAAGTTGGGATTTGATTTACATGTACTAAATGCCCCATAAATGATACAAATATGTTGAAAAATATCAAACGAGCCCATAAATACGCCAGAAAATCAAACCTAACGTATAATGATGATTGACTACCATGGGATAAAAACTTGAGGAGAGGCGATGAGGGCACCGTTGATTGGAGTTCGATTTGCCACTTCTCCCTTTGGAACTATGATCCTTCTAGTGAGATGCAACAGTTTCCAAGGAGCGATCATCGTAATTTGTGCCAAAATTTACCAGATTTTTTCCATAGGTTCTTGATATCACACCAAGATGACACACCGATATTCGTGATTTTCTAAGTTCATTTGCATTTCATGTAATTAAATTACCGACAATTACGCATCTCCCATCTGAAATGTTTGAAAATTCCTCATTCCTTGCACAATGACGATAGTCATGCAAAAGTGACACCCAAATGATTTTTAAGAGATTCTTTGTCAACATCCACACGTAGTTCATGTTGGGATTTTATTTATGCATTAATGCATGGTAAATGCAAAAAATGCCTTACATATAGCAAACGAGCCATGTAATCCACCAGAATATAATTAATATGAGTACAATGGTGTTTGCGTACCATAGAAAAAAATCAAGGCGAAAGGAGGAGGTTGACACCGATTGGAGAGTCTGGAATTCCGACTCTACATTTGGAAACTATGATCCTTCGTGTGAGATGCCTTGGTTTTCAGAGGGTCGTACATCACAACTTCCGCCAGACACGACAAACTTTTTTTCCATGGGGTATTCACATCATGCCATGGTGACACACCCATTTTTCGTGATTTTTGGAATACATATGCATTTCCTCCAATTCAATTATTAACGAGCCCAATGTTGGTGGAATAATGTCTTAAAATTAGCAAACAAGTCATGAAATGCGACCAAAAATCAATACAGGGGTTAATAGGTGATTGTCTGCCAATGAAAATAATTCGAGGTGAAGTGATGAAGTCAAAAAATCATTTGAAATGAAAATATGATTGTTGTGCATAAACAAATAGCACACAATTCATTGACTAATACCGTGTGCTTTCTAAACCGTGGTCGATGACACCTAATGCACGCAAAGTGAGTCATGTGTTCTAATTGGCCAAAAGCCAAACCACACAGATCATACGTCTGCATCGTAGGGTTCACCCAGATCGAAAGGCAATCCTTATACCTCTCATAAACAAACATCGTGGAAGTTGGGATTATATGCACTAAATGCCCAGTAAATGCTAAAAAATGCTGAAAAATATCAAGCGAGCCCAGAAATGCGACACAAAATAAATATTAGGGTAAAACAATTACCGTGGGATTTTTTTTGAGACAAAACGATGAGGTCACGTCTACATTTCAAAGTTGTCAGGTTTTCATTTTGAAGAAATTTATGATGCTTGCGCACACGAGTTACTATATGAAACCGTTTGCATAGGCCTTTCCTCGAGGCGCACGGCGATTTTTTCACCCCTTTCACCTAACCCACCAACATGCCCCCCTCCCCTCCCCCAAACCCACACCCTCCCCCGTTTCGCTCGTCTGTTCGCCTATTCTAGCCAAACTTCATTGACAGCTAGCTCCCTCCGCCTCCCATCCGCCAGATCCACACTAGAACCCTTTTCGGCGCCGTCATGCTCAACCCGTCCATGTACCCGCTTCCCGGCGTCAACCCTACAATTCACTGCCACCCCAAACACGTGACTGCTCATGCCTCGCCATCTTCATTTGCTCGCCATTCACCCATTAGCATATCGATCCTGTACCCTCGCCTCTGTTATTGGATTTGCACACAAAAATCGGTTAGTTGTTGCCCTGCATCGCGGTGATGTCTATTATCTCGCAATCGCTTTTCTTATTTGGCTCGGCTTGTCCCCAAAATTATTATAAATTAATGGAGAGAGTATTTATGTTCATCTACCTTCTAGCATATAAGTTGTATTTCTTCCAATTAGTTACTGTTGAGTTACATATCATGTGCGCACGAGTCACACAAAATGAACAGATTAGTCATACATTCCAAATGTTCACATGCTGTATTTAGGCAGCTAGCTGCCAAACTGTTACATTTTGTTATGATTACCCCCCTTTTCTGAATTTCGCATGTGTCCTTTGTAGATGTCTATTAGCAGCAATGACAATCATACTTCTGGCTCTGTATCTTCATCTGGGTCCAACGCCAACAAGTCTGCAATAGACGATCATGTATCAAGAAATGATGAACGGAATAGATCTACCACAATCACCCTGCTCGTCAAGATCTGGAAGAGCTCTCCAAGAAAGCCGACACTCTAGCCTAAAGGTGTATACGAAGTAATGGACATCGATTTGAAGTCCTGGGATCAAACTAAATCAGATAAAGCATGCACGAGGTTCAGGAGTGTGTGTGGATTTGTTGGTAGGGAAAGGCTCAACATTAATCTGTCGGGGTTTCGGAAGAGGTACAGAAACATGACAAAGGATAGTCTGGGAGATCATGGTGCATTCAATATTCTTGAGTAGTGGAGAGAGTAGGTGCAACACCCTTGTGATAGCCTGGCTTATTAGGGATGATAAACTACTCATATCAATAAGGAATTCCTTCTTTTTCGGGAGCCCATTCAGACAGAACTCCCAGGTTAAGCGTGCTTGGCTTGGAGTAGTTGTAGGATGGGTGACCGGCCAGGAAGTTGGTTCCGGATGCACATGAGTGAGGACAAAGTGCGCAGAAAAGACTAGTATTGATCTGTGAGGCCAGTCTAGATCCGGCCAGGAGTAACGACTACCGGCGGGTGTGTCCGGGGTGTTACAAGTTGGTATCAGAGCCGACCCTCGCGGTTACATGCTCATGTGACCCGACGAGGACGTCGGTTCCTCTAAGTGGTGGTGTATGTGATAGCCTGGGTTATTAGGGATGATAAACTACTCAGATCAATAAGGAATTCCTTCTTTTCGGGAGCCCATTCAAACAGAACTCCCAGGTTAAGCGTGCTTGGCATGGAGTAGTTCGAGGATGGGTGACCGACTAGGAAGTTGGTTCCGGGTGCACATGAGTGAGGACATAGTGCGTAGAAAAGACTAGTATTGATCTATGAGGCTAGTCTAGATCCCGCCAGGAGTAATGACTACCGGCGGGTGTGTCCGGGGTGTTAGAAGTTGAAGCTGAATGATAACGATGTGCCAACATTCCCTGCAGCTCGACTCCCCGGAAGAAATCAAGTCAGATAGGAGGCACCAAGATAGAACCCTGCCACATCGGTATCATACTCCTAAGTCGAATACCTCACCAGAGCATAGAAGAGAAGTAAAAAAATCCTACTCTCTAATATAACTAGACTCAAAATAGTTTTTACTAGACTCGAGTCGACCAAGTTCGAACAAGCAAAGGCTCCTATGGTCGTATGGCTCTGGATACCAACTTGTCACGCCCAAGATGTGCGCCTATCCATATTAAGGCACGAGGGCCTCGCAAGGGATAGAGGCGCATCTTGTCGTTCGCAAGTATAGTATAGTACATCATACATTACAGAAGAGATGAGTATATGGGTTGGCTTACACTCGCCACATACTAAATTACCATTCCACACAGAGTTCAAACATCAACATGAAGACAGGGTCTGCCTACGGATGAAATCAAACGATAAAAATGCATATGAAGAACGTAAGGAACGGAGTTACGATTCTCACGATACGCTCACGACAAGATACGAAGGCAAAACACAACACAAGAAGGACCTAGGCTATTCCTTGGCATTCCAAGGTAGCCACTGGTTAGGCAATGAAAAACCAACCATAATAGAGCCAAAAATCAAGCAATTCCATAGAGCGTAGCTCCCACAAGTCACAAAACAATAAAACAAACAATCTGCCACAAAAGAGCAACATAGCAACTTGCACAACCCACAACTTGGGCTACAGGAATCCTACCACCACAAACAAGGCATTTACAAAAACTACATGGCATGCTTATCAACTTATCCAACTACATAATTTGGAAAGGTGGCCCACATCAATAAGCATGAAGCTCACAAGTTGACATGATGAAACAGATTTCTGGGACTTTGTGAAAATAACAGTTTTCTGGAATCTGAGTTAAACTCATAGCATGTTGACATCGGAAGTTAAAGGTGTTAGAGACCACCTCATGGCATGAAAATTAATAGGATGGTAGTAGACAACATCTACTTCAAAACACTAACACCGAGCATGAGCTAATTCACAACTTAGCACCTGGTAGCATCCCCTTAACATGGCATAAAAATATTACCACATTCTCAGACTTATTCCTGAGTAGTGGAGAGAGTAGGTGCAACACGCTGCACTGAAGAAGGCGAGGGATGCTTGGATAAATTGGAAGCATGTGTGGTACAAGAAATTCTTGCTTCAAGGCAAGGACCCAATCCCTTCATACCCCCAAATTACAAAGGACGATCATAATTCGAAAGGGTCAAGGCCAGTGAAGATTTTATGTAGAAGAGTTCAATGCAATCAGAACTTCAGAAGATGAACACACACACCCACCATGTGGGGACCCCGACTCATAAGTCGAGATAACCAAATGCATGTTCACAGTGAACCCAGAGATCAATGCTCACTGAACACATAAAAACTGGTATACAAGAGTCTTACATCCTTAGATACTGTCTTACACAAATAAAGGCCAGCTAGGCCAAGTCTTACATAGATAGGAACACAAGGGCCAAACTTTTAAACATGACAAGCAACGGAAATCTTGATCGAAAGAATGCCATCTACCTTAAACCTACAGGCAGTTTGACTAGGAAGCATCCTAGTTTGCATGTTTGTCACCAACAAAGTCTTCACCATATTCCTGCTCTTCCATGCATCGCCAATTAAATAACCAGTGGCAAGATAATGAGTACTTTGAATGTACTCTCAAGCAACCCATGTTTTGGAACAAGGAATAACAATGCATGGTATAGCACTAAGTAGGTAAGTTTTGCGGAAAGCTAATTTTTAAGTGCAATGACATGATCAAATAACTTAAGTAATAATGCATCAATAGTCGACAAGTATTCATGTGAACAAGTCATAGTTATCATCATAAGCAGAGGTGGAACATCTCATGTTCAGCATCATGCCAAGTCATCTAACCTAGCTCAAATATCACCTCTGTCACCAACAAAAACACCCATTTGTGAAAACATCTAGACGTAGTTTAAGCAGCACCACCCAGCTGTCCTTAACCGTGGACACGACTATTCAAATAGTTTTGTTGGGACTCCAATCCTAAGTCATATGAATCCGGACTGTAACATATCACATCACTTTGCAGCCTCACGCACGATAAGCTCCACGGCTGCAGCCTTACCTTAGTCGGGACCGTTTGCGACATTTGGCTCAAGGCATGTCACTGGCAATCAAACGACATAGAACCCGGGCCGACATGACTAGTCATAGAACCCAAGTGGCACATCCGTATGGAAATAGGCATATGTAACCCAACAATGCAGGTGTCGGCCTCAAGCGTGTGTAGACGAGCCATAGCAAGCTACAAGGACTCCATTACGCCGTGGGACATAAATGTCATCACCGTACGTAGATGAGTCGTAGCAGGCTATAGGGACTCCATTACACTGCGAGACATTTCCCCGAAGGGACAGACACAACTGCAAAGAAGGATACATGCCGGTCAATCAATGTGTCCGGAGCAGTAGCAAGCTACCAGGGGTCGATGGAAGCACAAAGAGGAAGTTTCCCGAAAAGAGTACTACTAAAGGCACATGACTAGGTATCGGATCCCATACATACCGTTCAACGTCACACGTACACACGACATGCCCGATATGCATAGATACAACTATGGCATCACAAAATAACCATACATCAACACATCTTTTATTTAAGAGACTCAGAAGAACCTTGCATAATATGTTCTTAGAGATAGGGGTCACATGACCCGACACTCAAGTCATAAAGGCAAGTTCATACAAACCAAGTGGAAGCATAAAGATGTCTGAGTACAGACAGATGAAATGGTAAAAAGGGACATGGCCTGACTATCTACAGCCCGCCATAGGGCATAAGGTCGTAGATGGGACACCAGCTATTCAGCATCGTCGACATCTAGAAAGAACCCACCCGATGGGACCTGGGTCTCATCTACAACATTTATTAAGAAAACATGAGAACAAACTTCCTCAGCAAGTCTTTAAAGCAGACCTAGACTAATTATGCTCATGTATCAACAAGGGGAGTGGTGGAGTTTATGCAGCAATGCCAGCTTTGACTCATGGCTAACCTATACTACACAATTTTAACTATTTGGTTAAATTTTAGATATCACACATGAGTCCTCTAACTCCACAACAATACACCACCATGGATTCACTTTCGTCTCCTACGAGAGTGCCATCCATGGTACTCACACTTGTCTTGATATTTTTCTGAGTATCCATTGATTTATCTATGAACAACATAAGTTCTCCAAGTAGTCCATATCCGAGGACGCGGCTATTCGAATAGTTTTCTACCCTGCAGGGGTGTGCTTCTTCACACACACTCTCGCCACTTATTGCTGTGTGATCATAAACCCATGCACCCCGTCAACCTTCAAGCAGAAGCCCAGCGAGGGAGTCGGCCACGATCGTCAATCACACAAGACCTCTAGTCCAGGAAATCACCTATTTGAGACTGAACCCGCATGGAAGTCCGACCAAAATTTCAGCTACGGCCCCAAACGATGTGCGCAGGGTTCCCAAGCCCACCATTCGGGTGACCCTTGGTACACCGTGCCACTGCTACACATGGCCTCCAACATGCTATAAACAGCAGAAACTACTTGCAACTCCTCGACCAAGGACTTAGCGAATGATAAGTCGAGTGGGATCATATTTCAAGGCCCAACATGTGGTAGTAACTAGTCTTGGATCAAAAACAAGGAACTCAGTTCCTAAGAATGGTCCCAATGAGACAACCTGCTACGTACTCCTACATAGCCTCTCATCGCTACCTTTAGCAAATCGGGTTCATCATAAGCTTATCAGATTAGAACAACATTGTTTCACTCCAGTTCATCACCCAGATGAATCAGACCTGACACAACTGTAAGCATAGCAAGCATAGCAGGCAAAGTAAGCAAAGCACATCATGGCACACGCATCTACCAGGTATGCTAGGTTGGAAGGTTTAGCTACTTACTGTGACAATGACATGTCATGCAAAAGAATATGTTCGTCTACCGTGTATGACAGACAACTGAACATTTGTCCTAATGCAATAAACAAGAGCAGGAGCGAGAGAGTGGGATGTTATCGGAATGATCAAAGGGGTTGCTTGCTTTGCTGGGAAGAGGGAAGGTTTTCTCCTTGGTTGGAATACTCGGAGGTATCCTCAGGAGCAGGACCTACCGCAATGCAGATAAATAGTAATCAATACACGCAAGTGCTACAATATGATGCATGATCATGACATGGCAGCATGTATGGATGAGCTAATGCAACTATTGTCCAAGTTAAATGAAGTGAGTTTTAATATAGGTTCAAAGTGATTCTCCATTTCATATTTCATATATTAACCTTTTAGTAAATGTCAATGTTCAACTACATAGGTTGCTCTAACATGCATGATAAAAGCACCATTGGATTCATTGGATTTTTCTGATAAACGTTCATATATTAATTATTTTCATCTGATTTATAGATTAATTTATATGAATTTTAGAAGTTTTAAACATTTTCTGGAATTTCCTCATTTGTTTTAATATTAAAAATTCAATTAATGCGTCAGCGTGACGTCACTATGACGTCATTAGGTCAACAGACCCGGCCAGGTCAAACCTAAGACGGTGGGGCCATCGTGTCAGTGTCAGGGGCTAATTCCCCGCGCTGACCAGAGGTTTTACCCTCTGTGGGGCCTGCTGTCAGCGGCTAATGGCCTAATTAGCTGGGCCGGTTAGCACAAACCGGCCGGCCACGTCGGCGTCCACCGGAGCGGGGCCAGCGGTGACCAAACCCGCGGCGGAGGACCACCGGAGTTGGCCGGAAACGTGCCACAAGGCACGGTTTCGCGCGCGAGAAGCAGCTACGGTACCCCCACGCTCGTCCGCGTCGAGTGAGGCTAGTCTGGGGGGCTTGGGGTCGCCAGAGTCGATGGCCACGACGAGCTCGGTGGGGTCGACAGCTCAGGAAGGTTTGGCTATGGTGCTAGAGGGCATGGGAAGACTAGGGAGGAGAAGGAGGAGCATCGGGGGCTCACAGGGACACTGTAGATAGGTCCAGCGGGCTCAGGGAGCTTCGGCTGCGTCGAATCGACGACAATGCTCCGGTGGCCGGCGGGGAAGAACGGCGATGGCTAGGTATAGAGTGGCTCCCGGTGGCTTCTAGCTCCACGGGGAGGACGAGGGGGCCGCGGCGGAGCTCTGCGCGCGGCAGGGGGGCTCTAGCTAGGCGGGCAGCGACGGTGAGCTCGAGGAGAGCTCGGACATGGCTTGGGGGAGGAGAGGGAGAAGCGAGGGAGAGGAATGGCGGGGTGTAGAAGGTCCAAGCGGCAGCTGGGGTCTATCCCCTCGCCAGCGTGGCGAGGAGGAGGCTAGGCAGGCAGGAGGTGGCCGGGCGCATGGCCATGGCCGGCTGTAGTGGAGACATGCAGGTGCTTCTCCTCCTAGCAGGAGGAAGAAGACGCTGCTGCCCCCCTTGGTCTAGGCCTCTTCTTCACAGGTAAGGCCCAGGTGGGTTTTCTTTTTTCCCTTTTTATTTGTTTCCTATTATTCTGACATTAGTTTTACTTTATATTTAGGCACAATTGCTAAGTAATAAATATCCCAAATATTTTATAGAATTAAGTTTGAATATTTCAAACCTCTGTAAAAAGTTTCAGGATATTTTGAAATCTGAAATAATGATAATGCTTTATTTGGCATTTTCAGAAGCTTTATTATTTATTTTTGAAATGCTATAACTATGCAAATATTTTAAATGACCCCTTGTATAATCATGTCCACATTTATCAGACATAGGGGACATTGTAGATGGGCATTTTGGATTTGTTGGTTTTTCACAAACATTAAGTTGGTTTGATTCAAATGAATTGTTTGGGGCTTCTTTTGATCTCCATTTCAAGTTGATGCAAAAACTGAAATATGATGCACACACATGCTGTCCTAAGACAACTAGCTAGGGATGTGACAACTCACCCCCACTCAAAAGAATCTCATCCCGAGATTTTGAAGTCGTCGGGACGAGCGTGGGGTACTCTAGTAGAAGATGATCTTCTCTTTCCCATGTGGCCTCCTTCTCAGAATGGTGTAACCACTAAACCTTGAGAAACTTGATGTTCTGACGCCGAGTGGTACGCTCAGCTTGATCAAGAATATGAACAGGGTATTCTCGATATGTAAGGTTATCTTGGAGATCAAGCGCTTCGTGGTCTACTTCACGGACAGGGTCCGAGAAGCAACGCATGAGTTGCGATATGTGGAAGACATCATGAACGTTGGAATGATGTGGCGGAAGTTCCAATTGGTAGGCAACCTCTCCTCGTTTAGCAAGAATACAAAAAGGTCGAATGTAACGAGGAGCCAACTTGCCCTTGATACCGAATCGGTGGGTACTCTTTAGAGGTGTAATCCAAAGATAAGACTTCTCGTCAACTTCATAGGTCACAGCCCTTGGTACACCGTGCCACTGCCTACCACGTCGTAACCCACCCCTAGGGTCGGCGCTACGCACGTACCATAAACACCAGAAACTACTTGCAACTCCTGGACCAAGGACTAAGCGAATGATAAGTCGAGCGGGGTCATATTTCAGGGCCCAGCATGTGGTAGTAACTAGTCTTGGATCACAAATACGGAACTTAGTTCCTAAGAGTGGTCCCAATGAGACAACCCGCTATGTACTCCTACATAGCCTCTCATCGCTACCTTTACCAAATCGGGTTCATCATAAGCTTGTCACATCAGAACAACATTGTTTCACTCTAGTTCATCACCCAGATGAATCAGACCTGACACAACTCTAAGCATAGCAAGCATAGCAGGCAAAGTAAGCAAAGCACATCATGGCACACGCATCTACAAGGTATGCTAGGTTGCAAGGTTTAGCTATTTACTGTGACAATGACAGGTCATGCAAAAGAATAGGTTCATCTACCGTGTATGACAGACAAGTGAACATTTTTCCTAATGCAATAAACAAGAGCAGGATCAAGAGAGTGGGATGTTATCGGAATGATCAAAGGGGTTGCTTGCCTTGCTGGGAAGCGGGAAGGTTTTCTCCTTCACTGGAATACTCGGAGGTATCCTCAGGAGCAAGGCCTACCGCAATGCAGATAAAGAGCAATCAATACACGCAAGTGCTACAATATGATGCATGATCATGACATGGCAGGATGTATGAATGAGCTAATTCAACTATTGTCCAAGTTAAATGAAGAGAGTTTGAATATAGGTTCAAAGTGATTCCCCATTTCATATTTCATATATTGACCTATTAGTAAATGTCAATGTTTAACTACATAAGTTGCTCTAACATGCATGATAACACCACCATTGTATTTTTTGGATTTGTCTGATAAACTTTCATATATAAATTATTTTCATTTGATTTACAGATTAATTTATATGAATTTTAGAAGTTTTAAACAGTTTCTGGAATTTCGTGATTGTTTTAATACTAAAAATTCAATTAATGTATCAGCCTGACGTCACTGTGACGTCAGCAGGTCAACAAACCCGGCCGGGTCAAACCTGACAGGGTGCAGCCCTCGTGTTAGCGTCAAGGGCTAATTCCCCGCACTGACCAGAGGTTTGACCCTCTGTGGGGGCCCGCTGTCAACGGCTAATGGCCTAATTAGCCGGGCCAGTTAACACTAACCAGCCAGCCACGTCGGCGCCCACCAGAGCGGGACCGGCCGCGACCAAACCCGCGGCGGAGGACCACCGGAGTTTGCCGGAAACGTGCCACAAGGCACGGGTTTGCACGTCGGAAGCAGCTATGGGACGCCCACGCTCGTCCGCGTCGAGTGGGGCTGGTCTGGGGGCTCGGGGTCACCGGACTCAATGGCCACGACGAGCTCGGCGGCGACGGCGACTCGGGAAGGTTTGGCTACGGAGCTAGAGGGCACGGAAGACTACAGAGAGGTCCCACGGGCTCGGGGGCGCTCCGGCTGCGGCGAATCGACAACGACGCTCCGGTGGGCGGCGGGGAAGAATAGTGATGGCTTGGCATAGAGGGGCTCCCAGAAGCTTCTAGCTCCACGGGGAGGACGAGGGGGTCGCGGCAGAGCTTTGGGGCGTGGCAGGGGGGCTCTAGCTAGGCGGGCAACGACGGTGAGCTCAAGCAGAGCTCGGCCATGGCGAGGGGGAGGAGAGGGAGAAGGGAGGCAGGAGAAGGTCCAGGCGGCAGCTGGGGTCTATCCCCTCTCCAGCGCGACGAGGAGGAGGCCAGGCAGGTAGGAGGTGGTCGGCCGCATGGCCACGGCCGGCTACGATGGAGGCACGCAGGTGCTTCTCCTCCTGGCTGGAGGAAGAAGACGCTACTGCCCCCCTTGGGCTGGGCCTCTTCTTCACAGGTAAGGCCCCGGTGGGTTTTATTTTTTCCTTTTTTTTATTTGTTTCCTATTATTCTGACATTAGTTTTGTTTTATTTTTAGGCACAATTGCTAAGTAATAAATATCCCAAATATTTTATAGCATTAGGTTTGAATATTTCAAACCTCTGTAAAAGTTTTAGGATATTTTGAAATCTGAAATAATGATAATGCTTTATTTGGCATTTTCAGAAGCTTTATTATTTATTTTTGACAGGCTATAACTATTCAAATATTTTAAATGACCCCTTGTATAATCATGTGCACATTTATCAGACATAGGGGACATTTTAGATGGGCATGTTGGATTTGTTGGTTTTTCACAAACATAAAGTTGGTTTGATTCAAATGCATTGTTGGGGTTTCTTTTGATCCCCATTTGAAGTTGATGCAAAAATTGAAATATGATGCACACACACGCTTTCCTAAGACTACTAGCTAGGGATGTGACCGTTTTACACTCTGCAGGGGTTGCACACTTTACCCACAAGACTCGGGGAAATTCCGTGTCATCCACGACTCGCGGTATATAACATACCCAAGGTAAGCACCTGAACAATGCCTTCCCCTAGCGATACTAAACAAAGAGTCCACTCGTTGGTGCCATCCCTCATGACATACATCACACGTATGATCCATGAGGGCACACAATAGTGCGCCCGGTGCCTATAAAGACAGCGCATGGTCGCTCTGTCAGGCACCACCCCATATCCAAAGTGACCACGTCACTCCCGCCACTAGTAATGCGGGCTCTCTGCTAGTACCCACCAAAGTAATCAGCAAATACCCATCCCATATGGGGTATTGTGGTTGTACATGTAAGGTTGGGATGGTTGACAAATCTTAAATCTAATTCATTTCCGAAAACACACACACTCACTTGCTCCGGTACACCACTTATTTATCAAGTGGCTACCTACCTCTTCATCATCTTCCTCGGGCATTAGTGACACCCGACGAGGTTTTCGAAAAGCCTTTGAGATCATTATAATTTCCATCACCATGTATATTCCCATCCCACTTGAGTAGCAACTACTAGCAATCTAACTACTCCCACCTGCACAACCCTCATAAAGAGGTAGGGTCATGCATGATGGAAGTATCACTGGTAAAATACCGAACGCATCCCACCGAAGATGGGGCATCACATCAACATGATTAATTCATCGGAACAAATAGTTTTGTATGACATGCATGAAAAGTTTCTTATCATGGTCAAAGGGCTGCTTGGCTGGCTCAACAAAGTCTTCGGGGTCTTCAAAGTCCTCGGATCCAACTCCCTCGTCAATAGCGCAATCTATCATCACGATAAATAATGGTAAAATAAGAATCATCACAAAAACAAAGCACTAAAGCTACTACAAAAATGTTACTCTATTCTGAAAAATCCTAAAAACAATACTAAAAATATCTACCTAAGGTTTTGGGGTGAAAAAGATTTTTTAAATTATTTAAATAAATGCTAAAAATATTTTAAACTAGGTTCTAAATAAATCTAGTATACAAAATATTTTCAAACAATTACACAAGTGGCACTATTAAATTGTATACAATATTTCAAGATTGTTGGTGAAAGAATAACTAGATTTTGACAGTTATTAAACTTTGTGGGATTTTTGGAATCTCATTGATAAAGGAAAAGGGAAAAGGCCTCAGAGCCAGTTGGGTCAGAACAGACCCAGCTGGGCTGGGCTTCGACCCACTCACACTAGCAGGCAGATAGGGGGCCATGTCGAAGGAGGCGTGGAGGAATATGACTCCACTTGACGCGTTGCGCCCCTGGTCAAACCAGACAGGCGGGTCCGGGGGGCCCAGTCACCAGTGGGAGAGAGGGGCATGAGAGGGTGATAGACGGGCCCCACCAGGGTCGTCTTCAACCTCCAAACAAGGGATGGGGAGATCCCACTGGCGGCGTTTTTGATGACAGCACGAGGTGTTGAGGGCACCGTCATGCTCAGGAGGCTAGAGCGCTTCCAGGGGAGGTGGAGTTCATCGCCAGTGGCGATGGTTTCATCAAGGACGGCTGACCCAAGCGGCGGAGCTCCTGTTCAAAGTCGAGCTGCTTGCCGTGGGTTGGCAAGGGAGGAAAGAGGAGGGGAAATAGGGCCAGGGAAGCTTAGGGTCCTCAGATCAAAGGAGAACATGTGTAGAGGAAGGCCATACCGCGCGTATTCTAGCAAGCCGAGGTGGCGAGCTCCGTCTCGATTCCGAGCGCCTGGTCCTTAAAATGGAAGGGGAGAGGTGTGGGGGCATGATTGGGTGAGTGAGGAGAGGTTCAGAAGGGAGGGAGAGACGCAGGGAGGCCTCTTTATAAGTGGAAACGAGTCCAGCGTCGGCTTGTGCACCGGCGAGCTCGAGGCCAAGGCTACAGGCCACACGGCTTACGAAGATGGGTCAGGGGTGTTCTTGGGCGTCTTCTAGGACCAGTGGAGGGAGCAGAGAGATTTGGGGAGGACTCAGGTGCGTCGCGCGTGTGAAACAACTGGTTGGCCGAACCGGCGGCCGTGGCGCGCATGTGGGAGGCCCCTTGAGAGAGAGAGAGGAGGGGGCTAGAAGCGTCCCATTGTGTGGACGTCAAGGGGGGCACAGGGGACATAGTAGGGGCCAGAGGCTATTGGGGATGGGGATTGGGCGGCGGCTACAGTGCTTGGGGAACTCCAGAACGCCCAAATGGCATGCCACTGACCTCTTGGACGCAACCATGGATGTCTAGGGGCTCCATAGGGGATTAAACAAGGTAGGGATGCCCTTGGATGATCTGGATAGATGATAAAATAATAAGCGAGGGGAGAGAGAGAGGTTCTTGCTATCTAGGGATGGAAATTGGGTTTTTACCCCCCCCCCCCCGAAGCTGAGGTCAAGGAAGGCTTGCTGGAGGTAAAGGAACATCAGATGAAGGTGTGGTAAAAAGATGGGGTGAAGGAGAATGGTAGAAGGGGCCAAAATAGTGGTTTTACCAAATCAGCAGAAGGTGTTTGGTGTAGTTTTGGGCAAGCAAATGGAGTTTGCTTACCATGATATCTAACAGGGTCAAATGGTGGTTGGAAATAGGGTTTATCACCAAGTTTGAGAGGATTTTAAGAAAGTTCCAAATGTAACTTTGTAAAACCCTAGAAATCAATAGAATGAGATTCATGTAGATCTAGGCATTCATTTCCGTTCTCCTTGATGCACCACTTGGTAGATCTTTTTATTATTTGGTGAATAGAACATGTCCACAAAGTTTTCTATCATTAGGAGACACTTCACAATGTAAAGTTGCTCAAATTTGAATCTGCACAGGGGTGGTTTTGGAATATTTTGGTGAATCAAAACAATAGTGATTGAGATGAAACTTTGCAAGATGAAAACATGTGACATGTGTGACTTGCTAGAATTTTATTGGAATTTATTGAGAATATTTCTTATAGCAATATTTCGAAAGCATGATTTGAGCAGAAAGGGTTTGGAGGGGTTTTGCCCATGATTTTGAACACGACCATGTGTTGAAACTCATATATGTGGAAAATATGTGTCCACCGAGTTTCCATAAATTTTCTCAAATATTTATAAAGCATTTAAACAATTTTCCCTGTAAAAGACCATTTATAGACTTAAGAAAAAGCCTTTAAATAAAATAGTAAAATAATCTTTAAAATTAATATTTTGTGGTTTTGGGAAGTCATATATATAGTAGGTTTCATTTAAAGCCTTTTGGGAAAATCGATCCACACAATTTGAGGACCTGCAATGTAGACCTTATCTCAGGGGTTTTTGAAAACCTAATTTGAATAATTCCTTTTTGGCCAAAAATAAATATTGGTAAAAATAGTTTTAGGTACTACATACATGGTATAGTCATTTGGCAAGATGTTTGGATCAAGGAAGATGAATATGGAGAGGAGTAGAACCTATGAGTGCCAAACACAATCAGCCAAACAAGCAAACAAGAAACCATTCAAACAAGCATGCACTCTAAAATTTTAATTGGTTCCAAATTTTGTAAATCCAAGAACAGCAAAGTGATACAAAAAAAGTGTGTGATAGACCTAGCCCCCTTACAACAATCTCGGCCCTGAGATTCCTAGGCTAAGCGCTAAAAAGAGAAGGGAACTCAGATCTTAGATAGTCTTCATGCTCCGAGGTTGCTTCTGCTTCAGTGTGGTTGCTCCATTGGACCTTGAAGTACTTGATGGTTTGGCTTCGGATACAACATTGAGCTTCATCCATAATATGAACTAGCCTCTCATGATAAGTGAGGTCTGGATCAAGGTCGATGGCTTGATGATCGATGTCCTTTTAGAGGTCAGGGCGGTTGGGAACTTGAAGCCACTTCAGGAGTTGTGACACGTGGAACACGTTGTGCACATCTAATAGATCGGAAGGTAGCTATAGCTGGTAGGCAACTTCTCCTCGTCTTTCGGTGATCTTGAAGGGGACAATGAATCTTGGTGCAAGTTTTCCTTTGACGTGGAAACGCTTGGTCCCTTTGAGAGACGTGAGTCGGAGATAGACATAATCTCCGGTGTTAAGGTTCACTTCCCAGTGGTGAGAGTCAGCATCACTCTTCTATCTTGGCTTTGTGGCCTCGAGGCGGTCTCGGACGAGTTGAACTTGCTCTTCTGCCACACGGATGATGCCTAACCCAAAGACTAATCGTTCTCTGATCTCTGACCAGTTGAGGGGAGTGCAACACTTGCATCCATACAACACCTCAAATGGTGCTATCTGAAGACTCGATTGATAGATGTTGTTTCAGGAGAACTCGGCGAACAGTAGGCAATCTTCCCACTTGGCTGCATATGCCAAAACACAAGCACGGAGCATATCCTCAAGTATCTGATTTACTCGCTCTGTCTGCACACTGGTCTGGGGGTGAAAAGCAATGCTGATGGAGAGCTTGGTTCCCATTGCTTCTTGAAATTTCTTCCAAAACCTTGAGGTAAACTGGGTTCCTCGATCCAACAAAATTTCGTTTGGAACTTCGTGAAGACTCACGATCCGGTTGAGGTAGAGCTTTGATAGCTGGCTTCCATCATAGATGGTCTTGACACGAATGAAATGAGCTACCTTGGTCGGGTGATCGATAATAACCCAAATGGAATAATGTCCCTTGCTAGACCTTGGTAATCCGGTGATGATGTCCATCCTGACTTTTTCCCACTTCCATTCAGGCACTTTGAGAGGATGCAATAGTCCAGCGGGTCGCTGATGCTCACCTTTGACTCTTTGGCATACCTCACACTTAGAAACAAAGGTTCCTATTTCCCGTTTCATTCCATGTCACCAGAATCTTTCCTTTAGGTCTTGGTACATCTTCGTTCCTCCGGGATGGATGGAATACAAAGTGTCATGATTTTCTTGCCAGATCAAATTCTTGAGCTCTTCTTTATTGGGTACGTAGATGTGATTCCCGAACCATGCAAGTCCTTTTTCATCCACTTAGAATCCTGGGGTCTTGCCTGCCTTGATTGTCCTCTTGATGCCTTCAATGCTCTCGTGGCCCTTCTGAGCTTCTCTAATATCATCCATCAAGGTAAGCATTGCTTCGAGGTTGGCGAGGAATCGAGGTGCAACTAGTTCCAAGCCAAAGCTTTCAAGCTCTTCATACATGGTGGGTAGCCTTTCCTTAATCATAGCATTCAAGGAAGGAGCCTTTCTGCTTAGGGCATCTGCTACCACATTAGCCTTTCTAGGGAGGTATTGAATACTAAGGTCATAATACTTGATCAACTCCAACCATCTTCGCTGCCTCATGTTCAATTTCCTTTGGGTGAAAATATACTTCAAACTCTTGTGATCTCTGTATATGTCACATCGCTTCCCCAGAAGGAAATGTCATCATGTCTTTAAGGTATGTACTATGGCTGCCAACTCAAGATCCTGAGTGGCATAGTTCTCTTCGCGAGGACGTAACTGTCTAGATAGATATGCTACAACTCTGCCTTCTTCCATCAGAACACCTCTAAGCCCGGTTCTCGATGCGTCACAATATATCACAAACTCCTTGTGAATATCGGGGGTGGCCAAAAAAGGGGCTGTTGTCAATCTCTTCTTGAGCTCCTAGAAACTTTCTTCGCACTTTGGCATCCATTCAAACTTCTTTCCCTTCTTCAAAAACTGAGTCATTGGTCGAGCAATGCTCAAGAATCCTTTGACGAACTTGCGGTAATATCCCGCGAGTCAAAGGAAGCTTCTCACTTCCTTAACATTAGTTGGGGATTGCTATTCAGTCATGCCTTCAATCTTGGAAGGACACACTGACAATCCTTTTGCAATCAACACATGGCCCAAGAATCCAACTTCATGCAGCCAGAATTCACAGTTGCTGAACTTGGCATAAAGCTGGTGCTCTCGAAGCCTGTCTATGACAAATCTCAAATGTTGCTCATGGTCTTCTTCAGACTTGGAGAAGAAGAGTATGACATGAATGAAGATGACAACAAACTTGTCAAAGTACTCCATGAAGACTTTGTTCATGAGGTACATGAAGTAGGTAGGGGCATTGGTTAACCCAAATGACATGATCGTGTATTCATACAGGCCATACCGTCTTAGAAACACCATCCTCGAAATGTCTTGGGGTCTGATCTTCAGCTCGTAGTACCCAGACCTAGATCGATCTTAGAGAACACCTTAGCTCCGTTCAGCTGATCGAACATGTCTTCAATCTTGGGGAGTGGGTAGTTGTTCTTGATTTTGACTTCATTGATAGAATGGTAATCGACAGAGAGTCGAATACTTCCATCCCTCTTTGACACAAATAGAACAAGTGACCCCCAATGGGAGGCACTAGGGTGAATTAATCCTTTCTGAGCTGCTCTACCGGTTGCTTCTTCAATTCAGCCAACTCTTCGGATCCCATTCTATGGGACTTCTTATAGATGGGCCCTGATCTGGGCATTAGCGCAATGATGAACTCAATGTCGCGGTCAGGTGGCATTCCGGGCAACTCATCAGGGTATTCGCATACAACTAGCACTTGATCCAAGTAAATTCCCGACAGACAATTAACCTAAGGGGCTTGAGTGGAGGCAGGGTTGGGAACATACTTGACTTCCACTCCTTGGCTATTGGTTATGGTAACGATCCTCCTGGCGCAGTCCAAGTAGCCTTGGTTATGGTCAACCAATTCATGCCAAGGATGATGTCCAAGCCTGGTGAATCTACAACTATGAGGTCTACTAGAAGGTCTACCCCGTTGATGATAATCTCAATTCCCTCACATCCTATCTTGGACTTCATAACTGGATCCTGGGTTTGTATTAACATATCACTACCCAGGGGTGTAGGCTTCATGCCACTCTCTAGTGCAAACTTTTGGGTGGCAAAAGAATGTGAAGCTGCAAAATTAGACAGTACTGTTGCTGGGGATGAGGTGACGAGGAACGTACCCAGTATGACATTCAGGTCTTCCTAGGCTTCCTCTGCAGTGATGAGATTCGCACAACCGTTGAAATTGTTGGGCTGGTTGCGGGGAGCTGGGTTCCTTGGTGGTACTCCAAGGCCTTTACCTTGGTTCGGCGCATTGGGGCGCGGTGCATCTAGCTTCTTGTTGGGGAACTGCTTAGAGATGTGTCCAGGCTGACCATACCCCAAGCAAGTGACTTGCCCATAGTTGTTGTTGTTGTTCCTGCTGACGTTGTTTCCATAGGGGTTGTTGTAGGCTAGCCTAGTATTGGCATACTGCTGAGGCTAGTAGCATGGACGAAGCATTGGAGGTCTAGCCTCCTATGGCTGATAGGTCGGCTTGGGTGGGGCCGGCTGCCGGGGGCGAGGCTTCTGGTTGTTGGAACTACCCTTGCTAATCATCTTGCGCTTGCGAGGGCCATCTATGGCACAATGGTTGTCTTCCAGCATGAGGGCCTTGTTCACCAGGTCGAAGAAGGATCGCCAGTCGCAGATGATGAGCTCATACTGCAGGGTCCGCTGAAGTCCTTCCATGAAGCATTCCATCTTAGTAGCGTCTGTGTTGACATCTTCAGGTGCATACCTGGACATCAGGTTGGACTTATGCATGTACTCCTTGACAGAGCCACTTCCTTGCTTCAGCGCTCGGAAATCTCTCTTCTTCATATCTATGATCCCAGAAGGAATGTAGGCGGCGCAGAATGCTTCCTTGACGTTATTCCAGGTGATCTCATGATCGCCTTGCATGGCCTTGATTCCATCTCACCAAGCTTTGGCGGTACCTCCATGGCAGCGAGAGGCTTACATCACCTTCTCACAATCCTCATTGCAATTGACCAGGGCAAGGAGGTCGTCGATGGTACGGATCTATTCATCAGCATACAAAGGTTCAGCTGTCTCGATGAATGTTGGGGGTGAATTCCTCATGAACTCAGACAGAGTGGAGCGGTCGTTGTCATTCCTACCTTGTTGCTGGTTGTTCACAAGAACTTGGGCCATCTGTTGTATAGCAATAGTGTTAGCTTGGCATTCCTCCCAGAGAACTTGGAGAAACTGAGCTATGGTCATGTTCTCCGGCGGAGGTGGTGGCGGGGAAATGTTGCCTTGTGACTACTCCTGGTGTCCCCTAGCCTGAGCAGTCCCACCAGTTCACTGTTGCTAGCTAGAGTAGCCGACTTGAAGATTGGTGAAGGAGCTGTTGCGAGTTGCAGTCATCATCCTATTTGGAGCAAACAAGTCAAACAACTAGGATAGACGAGAGGAAAAGCAATAACGGAGAAATCATGCCTAAGGGGGTTGGTAGTGCAAGTGTGGTAAAACAAAGGTCGAAAGACCAACAGATATTTTAAGATAAGACAGACGATGGAGTGGCTTACATGTTGCCTAAGGCAAAAGCGCGACTTGCCTCGGAACACACACAACAAATACAAATAACAAGCACACATGGTTTCATATGAACCATTACATGGACTAAACTTCGCATCAGGGGTACATAACTGATCCTTCCCTAGGGGTTCTCGGACTCAGGTGGTGGAGTGCTCTACTTCCTTCCCAGGAGGAAGGGAAGACTTGGTTGCTTCCTCGGACTCCTTCTGGCATGATGCCCATGCTTTTCATGCCCGAAACATGTGACGAGAATACAAAGGTTGCTACTCGGCCTTGTGTCAAGATGTTAGTGGTTTGGCGGAATAGCTCTCGAATGTGGTGAAATTCCTCGCGAAGCATCACAGATTGCTTAATAAGGCTATGGACCAGACTATCGGTAGAGAGGCTGAATTAGGTCTCGAATCTGAGGGGCATGCCATTCTCCTTGGATGCTACCAGTGTCTGACTTTCGTTGATGTCGTCCTTTCTGATGGGTAGGTAACCAGTAGAGGGCTCGTTGGCCATCTCTGGAATGATGCCTCGAAGGTGGAAAAGTGCCTTGCGTGCGGCTATCTCGACTACAAGTGTGAGGGTCTCCGTCCATGGTCCTTCAAAGAACAAACTAGTTGGGGAGTCGTTTGCCTTCATGAACACTTCAACATGATACTCCTTTGAGATGGCACCGACCCAGTGCTCGTGGTACAGGAAAACAGGTGGTTGGCAGAGCTGACATTTCTCCACGCTATCTCCAAGGAGTAGGGGAAAGCCGGATGCTAGGATGGCTTCGGTTACGAGGGCCATCTACAAGGTTTTGAATGGCAGACAGTCAACAAGTAAGACTAGAAGAGAAGAGAGGTATAGAATTTGTTGCACTTAGCAACTAGGCACAATTTTGAAAATGTTTTTATACTTACTAACGTTCATGCTAACTAAGGGCTTGCTACAATCAAGATGGCTCTGTTACCAGCTTTGTGGGGACCCCGACTCATAAGTCATGATCACCGAATGCACATGCATAGTGTCATAGAGATCAACGCTCACTAAACACACAAAAACTGGAATACAAGAGTCTTACATCCTTACATGCCGTCTTACACAAATATAGGCCACCTATACCAAGTCTTACATAGATAGGGCCGCAAGGGCCAAACACTTAAACATGACAAGTTGTGGAAATCTTGATCGAAAGCGTAGACCCATGCCATCAGCCTTAAACCTACATGCATTCTGACTAGGAAGCGTCCTAGTTCGCATGTTTGTCACCAACGAAATCTTCACCATATTCCCGCTCTTCCATGCCTAGACAATTAAATAACCAGTGGCAAGCCAATGAGTACTTCGAATGTACTCGTAAGCAACCCATGTTTTGGAACAAGGAATTACAATGCGTGGTATGGCACTAAGTAGGTAAGTTTTACAGAAAGCTAATTTTTAAGTGCACTGACATGACCAAGCAACTTAAGTAAGCATGCATCAATAGTCAACAGGTATTCATGTGAGCAAGTCACAATTATCATCATGTACAGGGGTTGAACATCTCATGTTCAGCATCATGCCAAGTCATTTGACTTAGCTCAAATATCACCTCTGTCACCAACTCACACACACCACTTGGGGAAAACATCTGGACGTAGTTTAAGAAGCACCACCCAACTATACCTGACCGTGGACACGACTATTCGAATAGTTTTACATTCTGCGAAGGTTGCACAGTATACCCACAGGACTCGAGAAACTTCCGTGTGATCCACGACTCAAGGTATATAACATACCCGAGGTAAGCACCCGAACAATGCCTTTCCCCTAGCAAAACTAAACAAAGAGTCCACTCATTGGTGCCATTCCTCATGATATACATCACACGTATCATCCATGAGGGAAGGCAACAGTGTGCCCGTTGCCTGTAAAGACAGCACATGGTCGCTCTATCAGGCACGACCCCGTATCGAGAGTGACCATGTCACTCCCTCCACTAGTAATGCGGGTTGTCTGCTAGTACCCACCAAAGTAATTAGCAAAGCCCCGTCCCATTAGGGGTATCGTGGTTGTACATGTAAGGTTGGGACGGTCGACAACTCTTAAATCGAATCTGTTTTCAAAAACACACACACTCAGTTGCTCTGGCACACCACTTCTTTATCAAGTGCCTACCTTCTTTTTCAAAAACACACAAACTCATCATCATCTCCTCGGGCATTAGTGACAGCCGTAGGGGTTTTCGACAAGTCTTTGAGATCATTATAGTTTCCATCACCATGCATATTCCCATCCCACTTGCGTAGCAACTACTAGCAACCTAACTACTTCCACCCACACAACCCTCATAAGGAGGTAGGGTCATGCACGATGCAAGTATCCATGGTAAAGTCCAGAGGCATCCCACTAAAGAGGGGGCCTCGCATCAACATGATCAATTCATCGGAACATATAGTGCTATATGACATGCATGAAAAGTTTGTCAAAGGGCTGCTTGCCTAGGTCAACAAAGTGTTCAGGTCTTTAAAGTCTTCGAGTCTAACTCCCTCATCAACAAGGCGATCTATCGTCACTGTAAATAACGGTAAAATAAGAATCATCATAGAAACAGAGCACTAAAGCTACTAGAAAAATGTTACTCTATTCTAAAAAATCCTAAGAACAATAATAAAAAAATATCTCCCTAAGGTTTTGGGGTGAAAAAGGTTTTAGAAATTATTTAAACAGAGGCTAAACATATTTAAAAATAGGTTTTAAACAAATCTAGTACAGAAAATATTTTAAAAAATTACGCAAGTGGCACTATTAAATTCTACACAACATTTCAAGATTTTTGGTGAAGGAATAATTGGATTTTGACAATTATTGAACTCTGTGGGATCTTTGGAATCTCATTAATAAAGGAAAAGGGAGAAGGCCTCAGAGCTAGCTAGGCCAGAACAGACCCAGTTGGGTTGGGCTTCAGCCCACGCACACTGGCGGGCGGCCAGGGGGGCATGTCAAAGGTGGGCTGGAGGAATACGCCTCCACTTGCCGTGCCATGCCCCTGGTTAGACCCGACAGGCAGGTCTGGGGGCCAACTGAACATTGGGAGAGAGGTGGGATGAGAGAGTGACAGACTGGCCCCACCAGGGTCATCTTCAAGCTCTAGACAGGGGACGGGGAGAGCTCACCGGTGGCGTTTCCGATGGCAGCTCGAGGCGCCGAGGGCACGGGCATGCTCAGAAGGCTTGAGCGCTTCTAGGGGAGGTGGAGTTCATAGCCAGCGGCGATGTTTTCATCAAGGACGATAAACCCGAGCGGTAGAGCTCCTGTTTGAGGTTGAGCTGCTCACCCCGGGCTCCCATGGGAGGAAAGAGGAGGGGAAACAGGGTCAGGCAAGCTTAGGGTTGTCAGATCAAAGGAGAATAGGGACAGAGGAAGGCCATACGCGCGTATTCCGGCGAGCTGAGGCAGCAAGCTCCAGCTCGATTCCGAGCGCCTAGTCCTCAAAATGGATGAGGAGAGGTGCGAGGGGCACGATTTGGTGAGTGAGGAGAGGTTCACAAGGGAGGGAGAGCCGTGGGAAGGCCTCTTTATAGGTGGATGCCAGTCCACTTTGGGCTTGTGCGCCGGCGAGGTCGAGGGAAAGGCTATAGGCCACGGGGCTTGCGGAGATAGGCTAGGGATGTTCCTGGGCATTGCCTAGGACCAGTGGAGGGACGAGAGAGAGCTGGGGAGGAGCCGGGCGTGTCACGCGTGTGAAACCACCGGTTGGACAAACCGGGCGGCCATGGCATGCATGTGGGGGGCCGCTGGAGAGAGAGAGGAGGGGCTGATAGCATGTCATGATGTGGATGTCGAGGGGGACACTGGGGACACGGGTGGGGGAGGCTGTCAGGGATGGGGATTGGGCGGCGGCTACAGTGCTCGGGGGCACAATAGCGCACTCCGGAGCGCCCAAACGTGCCACTTGCCTCTTGGACACGGCCATGCATGTCTAGGGGCTCCATAGGCGGTTAAACAACGTAGGGATGACCTTGGATGCTCTAGATAGCTGATAGAATAAAATGGGAGGGAGAGAGAGAGATTCTTACTGTACAGGCATGAAAATTGGGGGTTTTACCCCCCCCCCCGTCATGGAGCTGAGGTCAAGCAAGACTTGCTGGAGGTAAAGGAACATCAGATGAAGGTGCGGTAAAAATATGGGGTTTAGGAGAATAGTAGAAGGGGCCAAAATAGAGGTTTTACCAAATGACCAGAAGGTGTTTGGTGTAGTTTTGGGCAAGAAATGGAGTTTGCTTGCCATGATATTTAACTGGGTCAAACGGTGGTTGGAAATAGGGTTTATCACCAAGTTTGAGAGGATTCTAACAAAGTTCACAATGTAACTTTGTAAAACCCTAGAAATCAACAGAATTAGATTCATGTAGATCTAGACATGCATTTCCATTCTCCTTGATGCTCCACTTGATGTATCATCATTATTTTGTGAATATAACATGTCCACAAAGTTTGAGATCACTAGGAGATACTTCACAATGTAAAGTTGCTCAAATTTGACTCTGGACAGGAGTGGCTTTGGAATATTTTGGTGAATCAAAACAATAGTGATTGAGATGAAACTTTGCAAGATGGACACATATAACTTGTGTGACTTGCTAGAATATTCTTGGAATTTATTAAGAATATTTCTTATAGAAATATTTTAAAAGCTTGATTTGAGCAGAAAGGGTTTGGAGGGGTTTTGCCCATGATTTTGAACTTTACCATTTATTGAAACTCATATATATGGAAAATATGTGTCCACTCAGTTTCCCTAAATTTTCTCAAATAATTTTAAAGCATTTAAATAATTTTTCACTATAAGAGACCATTTATGGACTTAATAAAAAGCCTTTAAATAAAATAGTAAAATAATCTTTAAAATTATTATTTGGTGGTTTTGGGAAGTCATATATATAGTAGGTTCATTTAAAGCCTTTGGGGAAAAAGGATCCACCTAATTTGAGGACCTGCTGTGCAAACATCAACACAGGGGTTTTTGCAAACCTAATTTGAGTAAATCCTTTTTGGCCAAATTTTTTTGGTAAAAATAGTTTTAGGTACTATACACATGGTATGGTCATTGGCCAAGATGTTTGGATCAAGGAAGATGAATATGGATAGGAGTCGAACCTATGAGTGCCAAACACAATTAGCCAATAAACAAAACAAGCAACCATTCAAACAAGCATGCACTCAAAAAGTTTCAATTGTTTCCAAACTTTGTAAATCAAAGCATAGCAAGGTGATACAAACATAGGGTGTGACACACCGTATGGGTGTGGCAGGATACTACGTCATGAAACCGATATGGGAGCAGGAGGGCAAAGAAGTAGTATCTGCGGGTGGCAAACCGGCCTTTAGTAAAATTAGGGGCACTCGCTCTAGGGACTAAGAACTATATAATGTGATGGCAAAGGCTTCCAAAAACAGTGGAAGGTTCTACATGAACTCAGTGCCATGTGACATTCTGTCCAAGGCTCTGACTACCAAAGAGCCCCTGACCATGCAAGGGGTATTGGGGTCAATGTTCCACACAAGAGGGCTTTCTCATAAGAAAATAAGAGATGCTGAACATGAAAAAAGCTAGGAGTGATGGTAAGTAGAGAGACTTGCGCAAAAGTATTAAGAGGGACATTTATCCTGGAGTTCGAAAGGAAGTTGAGGAGTCATATATGAAGGAGAAGACACTAATGCTGAGAGATAACTAGGATATGCAATGGGATGTCGGCAGGGATGATCCCACTTACTGCATGACAACACCGCACAAAAGTAGTTATGCATCAGCTGACCCCAGCGACAATGATGCGGTAGCTGGAGATGATGGTGCTATATTTGATCTATATGGACAGGGGGGTAGTGAAGGACGTGGTTACACATTATGAAGGTACTTTAAAATGTGCAACAGCGCGGGTTTACAACCCTGACTTTGACTGGGGTCTCTTGTTGGACAATGTGCCATTAAAGCCGGGTTGTGTGAAGCGCTATGTGACTGAAATAGAACCTCGATTCAGTAATTTTTCCCTGAAGAATGTTCTTGGGGACCCTGATGAGTAGAGGACCTTGGAAGAAACACGGTTAAATCATATCCAGTGGCCACGAAAAGAAATAGGCTTCATGGATGAGATCCCTCCACCCCCCGACTGCAACCAATGTCACCCTCAAACCTGTGACTCTCTTCTCGCCACACCAATCTTGTGTGACTCCCCTGATGAATGTACTCTTGGGAATCCAATGGCAAAGGCATCAACCTGTGATCAGCCAACTCGACATCCTAGCATACAGGCCAGGTCATTGTCCGCTCCTGAGCAGCGTGTGACAAGGCCTACAACTACTGAAGACGTATCATCGGTTCATATGCCGGCCACTGAAGAAGATAGTGCAGACACATCCACACATGATGCTAAGCAGACAAAACTGGCCGAACTACCATCTAAGCAGTCTGAAAGACTGAAACCGTCTACTAAGCAGACCAAAATTCCGGAACCGCCTACTAACTAGTCCAAAAGTCAGGAACCACCTGCTCAACAGTCCAGTGGTTCACAGCCGCCAGACATGCATACCGATGTGTCGGGACTGCTTGCTTAGCAAAACAATGCATTCTCACAGATGCATCAACACACCAAAACATTGGCACCACCTGCTCAGGACCCCGGATAGCTTCAATGGCTAGTCAGCTCACCGTCGCCTCTTGTACTACATCTCAGAAGTCCGTCACATCGGCATTACCTATTCAGCATTCCATTGTACCTTCATAGGTGTCATGCCCTGTGTTTGTATCACATTGTTATGTTTGGATTTATAAAATCTGGAGCCAACTAAAACTTTTTCAAAGTGTTGTGCCTGATTGCTATGTTGTTGCTTGCTTGATGATTATGGTATGGCACTCCTGGATTCTATTCCACCTCACATTTCATCTTCCTTGACTCAAACCTCTTGCCCAATGATCATGCCATGTGAATAGTGGCCAAAACTATTTTTATCAATTTTTGTTTTAACTAAAAATGATTTATTCAAATTAGGATTTCAACATCCCCTGAATTGAGGTTTGCACTGCAAGTGCTCAAATTAGGTGGATTCTTATTTTCCAAAGACTTTATTTCAAACCCACTATATATAAGACTTCCGAAAACCACAAAATATTATTTTTAAAAATTATCTTTATATTTTATTTAAAGGCTTTTACTTCAGGCTAGAAATGGTTTTTATTAGGTAAACATTATTTAAATGCTTTGGAAATATTTGAGAAAATTTAGAGGAGCTCAGTGGACATATATTTTCTATATATATAAGTTTGAACACAAGGGCATGATCAGATCATAGGCAAAACCCCTCAAAACCCTATGTGTTCAAATGAAGATTTTGAAATATTTCTATAAGAAATATTCTCAATAAATTCCATAAAAATTCCAGCTAGTTAACACTATCATAAGTGATGATCTTGCAAAGTTTCATCTCAATCCAAGTTGGTTTGGTTTATCAAACCATCCCAAAACCATCCGTGTCCAGAATCAAATTTGAGCAACTTTACGTTGTGAAGTGTCTCCCCTTGACCCCAAACTTTGTGGTCCTGCTCTAATGGCCAAATAGTGATGATATAGTAAGTGGTGCATCAATGGTAAAAGCGTAGCATCACTAGATCTATAGAAACCTAATTCTATTGATTTGTAGGGTTTATCAAGTTTCCATTGTCAACTTTTCCCACTTGAGCTCAAACTTGGTGAATCCTTTCATTTCTACCTAGCCTTTGACCCTGGTAAGTATCTCAGTGAGTTGGTAAAATCTTCTTGCCCAAAACTCTATCAAACACCTTCTGGTGATTTAGTAAAATCACTATTTTTACCCCTTACCCTTTTACCCTTGCCCCCAAATTTTTACCAGAGCCCCTTATAGTTACCTTCTACCTCCAGTAACTCTCCTTGGACAAAACTCCTTTGGTAACTGGGGTGAAATACTCCTTTTACCCCCTGGACATAAGCTTTCTCTCTCTCCCTCTCAACTTTTCTTATCTCCTATGGCATCGCAGGGCATCCAATGCCCTATCCACCTATTTTACGCCCCCCTAGAGCCTCTAGACACAGGTGGTCGCGCCCAAAACGCCAATGGCAAGCCATGTCATGCCATTTGGGTGCTCTGGAGCGCACTACAGTGCACTCCAGCACTATAGCTGCCCCCCATCCCGATGCACCAACCACCTCGGGCTAGGAGAGCACGCCACCGAGCTCCCTCAACGTCCGCACCTCCCTGTCGGTTGCCTCCCCTCCTCTTTCCCTCTCTAGCGACCTCCCCGCACGCGCGACCCGGCTGCCCCTCTCAGCCAGTGCCCGGGCTCGCACACGCGACGCCCTCGCCCCCCTCTGCTTGTCCACACCCTCCAGGGCATCTCCTGTGGACCCCTTGTGTCCCCTCCTTGGCCTGCCGTGGCTCAACGGTGAGCGACCGAGCTCTCCCGCGGTCGCCACCTCCCCTGCCTCCGCTTCGCCTATATAAAGGCCCCCTAGACCTCCCTATTCTCCTCTGTTGCCTCTCTCCGCACCCAATCGAGCGCCTATTCCACCCTCGCAAGCCTCGAGGGTCCCTGCTCCCAGATCGCACCCGTGCTCCGCTATCGGGGATAGCCGTCGATCTCGTGGTATGCGGCGTCCTAGTGCCCATTCTTCTTCCCCTATGCCTCCGTCTCCCTCCTAGGCTGATCCTTCCTCTCCTTTGCTTCGTTTTTAGCTCAGGGCGGCCGGACAGTCCTCTTCCCGGAAGCTCTCCGCCGCGGGTTCACGTCGCCGGAGGGCGCCGGCGAACCCCGGCCCTCCGGCGACCACCACCATGCCCGATCGGAAGGAGGAACCTCCCTGAGCCCCCCGTGCCTTCCTCGAGTCGAACGGCCGCCGGAGTCGCCACCGGTGAGCTTCCCCGAGCCCCTATGCAGGCCCCACCTATCATGCTCTCCTATTCCTTGTGCCATCGACAGGTAGGGCCTGCCTGTCGGGTTCAAACCCGTCGGCCGCCACGCGTGCCGTCAGCCTGGGCCGGTTCCCTTGTGGGCCGACTCTGGCTTGGTGCTTCTGGCCCGAGAGGCACAATGCGATTTCCATTTTTCTTTTCTCTGTCTTACTTCCAAAAATCCCCTAGAGCCCAAATTAATTCCAAATCCAATAATTCCTTCACCTAAATCCTTGAAATAATCCATAGAATTTATTAGTGCCATTTGTGAAAATGTTAGAAAATATTATTAGTACTATTTTATTTTAAGACCTACATTTAGGCACCTTTTTGTCTCTGTTAATTAGTTTCCAAAATATTTTTCACAACAAAACCCTAGGAGAATATTTTTAGTATGACATTGACTATTTATCAGAATAGGTAGCATTTTTGATAATAGGTTGTGTGCCCTGTCTTTGTGTGTTGCTTATTTTTATCACTTTATTTCGCGATGATACATTGCGCGGTTGACGAAGAAGTTGGACCCGAAGACTTCGAAGACCCCGGAGACTTTGTTGAGCCAGGGAAGCAGCCCTTTGACCATGATAAGAAACCATTTTTATTGCATGTCATATAGCACTTTACTTTCATCATATTTGATCATGTGGAGTAGTGATCCCCCTTCAGTGGGTTGTTTCCGACACTCTTACCATTGACACTTGCATCGTGCATGACCCTACCACCTTATGAGTGTTATGCGGGTGGGTGTAGTTAGGATGCTAGTAGATGCTACACAAGTGGGATCGTGATCTATGCATAATGATGGAGAGAAAAGAAATGATTTCAAAGACCATGCGAAAACCTCGTCGGGTGACACTAATGCCCGAGGGAGATGATGAGGAATTGGGTAACCACTTCAGAAAGAAGTGGTATGCCGGAACAAGTGAGTGTGTGTGTGTTTTCAAAAACGGATTAGATTTAAGGTCTGCTGACCGTCCTAACCTTACATGCACAACCATCATACCCCTTATGGGATGGGGCTTTGTTGATTACTATGGTTGGTACTAGCAAGAAGCCCGCATTACTAGTGGCAAGAGTGAGGTGGTCACTCTTGAGACGGGGTCGTCCCGGAGTGGAAGGTCATGCACTGTCTTTATAGGCATCGGGCTCACCGTTGCGTGCCCTCATGGATGATATGAGTGATGTATATCATGAGGGATGGCACCAACGAGTGGACTCTTTGTTTAGCATCACCATGGGAAAGGCATTGTTTGGGTGCTTACCTCTGGTATGTTATATACCACGAGTCGTGGATGAGACGGAAGTTCCCCGAGTCTTGTGGGTAAAGTGTGCAACCTCTGCAGAGTGTACAACTATTCGAATAGCCACGTCCGCGGTCTTGGACAGTTGGAGGTCCTTCTTAAACTATGTCCAAATTTTTTCGTGAAACTTGGTGTGAGTATGGATGAGATGGTGACAAAAGGTCACATGGGCTAAGTCCGATGACTTGGCATGGGAATTGAACTAAGTCTGATGACTTAGCATGGAGAAATGATCATGACGCGTTCCACCCCTACTTATGATCATATCGGTATCTTGATCATATGGAGACTTGCTTATTGTTGATGCATGCTTAAAAGTTACTTGATCATGTCATTTTCATACAAAAATTAGCTTTCCGCAAAATTACCTACTTAGTGATATATCAAGCATCACTATTACTTTGTTACACAACTTGGGGGTCTTGCGAGTACATTCAAACTACTCATTGGCTTTGCCACTGGTTATTTAATTGGCTAGGCATGGAAGAACAAGAGTATGTTGAGGAGTTCATTGGAGACGAACATGCAATCTAGGACGCTTCCCAGTCGGAATGCCTATAGGTTATGGCAGATGGCATGGGTTCACGCTTTCGATCAAGATTTCCGCTGCTTGTTCTATTTTAAGTGTTCGACCCATGTGGCCCTATCTATGTAAGACTTGACCTTCATGGTCTTTAATTGTGTAAGGCGTTAAATGTGGATGTAAGACTCTTGTTATTCAGCTTCTGTGTGTTCAGTGAGCATTGATCTCTGGGATCACTGTACACGTGCATTCGGTGATCATGACTTATGAGTCGGGGTCCCCACAGAGCTGGTATCGGATCCATCTTGACTATAGGAAGCCCTTAGTTAGCATGGATGTTAGCCAGGATATAACCGACTTTCAAAACTACACCTAGCATTTGTACTTAGGAATTCTACACTATTTACCACTTCTCATCTTCACACAACACTCTACTGACTCTCCTCGTTTCAAACCTTTGTAGATGGCCGTCGTACCCGAAGCGTTTCTGGCGTCCGGCTTTCCCTTACTCCTTGGGGATAGCTTGGAGAAGTGCTAGTTTCGCCAACCACCCATTTTCCTCTACCACGAGAACCTAGTCGATGTCGTCATGAAGGAGTACCACATAGATGTGCTCATGAAGGCAAACGACTCCCCGGCCAGTTGGTTCTTTGAAGGACCATGGATGGAGACCTTGATACTCGTAGTCGAGACAACCGCACGCAAGGCACTCCTACACCTTCGAGACATCATTCCAGAGATGGCCGACGAGCCGGCTACTCGCTACCTTCCCTTCAGGAAGGATGACCTTGGCGAGAGTTGGACACTGATTCTGACCAAGGAAGATGGCACACCACTCAGGTTCCAGACCTATTTCAGCTTCTCCGCCGATAGTCTGGTTCACAACTCGGTGAAGGAGTCTGTGAAGCTCCGCGAGGAACTTCACCACACCCGAGAGCTACTTCGGCAAGCCAAGACGAAGCCAGACAAGATCAAGAAGGATGGAGCCCCCGAGGGACGACCTGCTATCGCATATTGAGGAGGAGTACCCCCAGCTAGTGATGCACCCAAACATCGTCGTCGCATGAGTGCGAAGGAGTACCGTGAGCTCTTCACCGACCCGCCAGCAAAGCGTTGTCGGGATGGACCTCCTCGTTCCCGGCCCCTTCGACCGAGAACGATACCCGTTCATATGATGAATAGGAGGAAGACCTAGAGGAGCGTGACTACGAGACCGAGCACTCGACCACCTAAATCCGAGAACCCCTAGGGTACGATCAATCATGTATCCCTCATGCAAAGTGGATTCCCTGTAATGGTTCATATGAAACCATGTGTGCTTGTAGTTTGTTTTGTTGTTTGTGCTTCGATGCAAGTCGCGCTTTTGCCATAGGCAATGTGTAAAAGACTCCGTCGTCTATCTTAATATATGTTGTTGGTCTTTCGACCTTTGTTTTAACACACTTGCACTCGACCAACCCCCTTAGGCGCGCTTTTCCATTGTTGGTTTTCCTCTCGTCTATCCCAATTGATTGACTTGGCTGCTCCAAACAGGATGGTGACTGCTACCCGCAATAGCTCCTTCACCAACCCTAAAGCTAGCAACTGAAGCCAACAATAGGGAGCTGGTGGGGCTGCTCACGCTGGAGGACACCAGGAGCAGGCACACGGCAATATTCCCCCGCCACCACCTCCACCGGAGAACATGACCATAGCTCAGTTTCTCCAAGTTCTCTGGGAGGAGCGCCAGGCCAACAATGATGCTACCCAGCAGATGGCTCAGGCCCTTATGAACAACTAGCAGCAAGGCAGGAACGACAATGGCCGCTCCATGCTATCTGATTTCATGAGGAACTCGCCCCCAACCTTCACCGAGACTCCTGAACCATTGGATGCTGATGACTGGATCTGCACCATCGAGGACCTCCTTGTACTAGTCAATTGCAATGAGGATCGTGAGAAGGTGCTTTATGCCTCTCACTGCCTCAGAGGTACCGCCCGAGCTTGGTGGGATAGATTCAAGGTCATGCAAGGTGAGCGTGTGATCACTTGGAATGACTTCAAGGATGGATTCCGCACCGCCCACATTCCTTCTGGGATCATGGCTATCAAGAAGAGAGAATTCCGAGCGCTGAAGCAAGGAAGTGGCTCTGTCAAGGAGTACCTGCAGAAGTTCAACCTGCTGTCAAGGTATGCACCTAAAGATGTCAGCATAGAGGTTGGCAAGAAGGAACGCTTCATGGAAGGACTTCAACAGGTCCTGCAGTACCAGCTCATTGTCTGCGACTATCGTACCTTCTTTGACTTGGTGAACAAGGCCCTCATGCCATAGACGACACTCGCAAGCGCAAGATGATCAGCAAGGGTAGTTCAAGCAACCAGAAGCCTTGTCCCTGGCAGCCAGTGTGACAGCCCAAGTGTTGTCCCTACCTTATTTGGCATATAACCTGTTGTATGAACCTGGTGCCATGAGTTATGATATGAGTTTGCAACTTGTCATCCATGTGTTGATTTGCATTCATGCATCATGCATCATTTCATCCATCACAACATTCTTCATGCCTTGCGTGATTTACATGTGACCTTGTTTGTGAGTGTTGTGATGTGGTTTGTATGTGGGTGGAGTTCATGTATGCAACCTCTGTCTCTTCCCCTCTCTTTCCTTTTCAACAAAAAACCCTTCCAATACCCCTCTTTTCCCCATGTGGTTTTTCACAACAGAATTAAGTTGTTATTTAAAATGTTTAATTTTTTTTCAAGAGGTAGCCCTATAGGTATTATTAATTTAGAGTTTGCTTCTTTGAATGTTTGGGGTTGTATGCTTGTGTGGTTTAAATAAAACCAGGGGCTGTTACTTTTTAAAGTATTAAAATTACTTGTCCTAAAAATCTTTTTAATATTTTTATTAAATAGTGCATTTTATTTCCTTTTCCAAAGTATTTTTGTTTTGCACTAAAACCTTTTATTTCACCCTGGGGATTTTCTTTTGGTGGCCGTGTTTTTAATAGGTTAAAACCTTCTGTGCCATTTGATTTGAGAGAGAGCCATGTGGGCCTCGCCTCTCCTGCGGCCCAACCCGCTTGAGCAGACGGTCACCTGCTCCTGTTCCCCTCTGTCAGTTCAGTGCAGAGAGAGAGCATCTCCGTCGTCCCCTTTCCGTCGCCGTCACCGTCAGCCCGTGGGTATAAAGCCCCCCACGGCGTGCATGCCCCCTCGCCTAGGGTTCCTCTCTCTCCCTCCACCGCTGCAGCTCCCATCTCCCTCGCAAGTGCTCTCCCTCCTGTCTTCTTTTCCCCTGCCAAGTAAGGTTCAGTCAGAGCAGAGAGGTTGAGTTAGTTTGCCGGTGACCAGCTCGTCGTCTCCGTCGTACCCGGCGTCGATCATGGCGTCCAGGAGCTCGGGGGTGATCCCCGCCGCTAGGAGCCCCGGAGAGGCTCTGCAGCGACGGCTCCGTTGTCGTCTTTGCCGGAAGATTCCGCTCCGCCATCTTCTTCCCCTGCTTCGACTCCAGCACGTCTTTGACCCCTCCAATGACTCCTTCTCGTCCGGCACATCGTCACCTTCCCCTAAGGTGAGAAACCGGTCCTCGTAGCCCCCTTCTCCCCGCGTACCTCATCGGGTGGTCGCCGCCACGTAAGTCGCCGCCGGTCGCAAGGCGGGTGCTTGCCGCTCGCCTCCTTCCTCCTCACCGCAAGGTGAACAGGGGAATGGAACCCCTGGTTGTCCCCTCGTGCGTGAGAGCCATTGGTGTCGCCAGATTCGTAAAGGCTCGCCGGAATTGCTGCCGGAGATGCTCTGTCGCTATAGCTATGCGGGTTTAGTTTCGTCAGTTATATGAGCGTGCGTGTATGTACTAGTGCAGTGTTGCCCCTCCTCTGTTAACGATTCGAGCCGCAACGCAGTGGCTGCGCCAGGGGAATTCGACCGCCAAGTCGTGGGTTCGAGCCTGAGGCTCTCCCCCTTTTTATTTTGTTTTTTTCCATTTGCTTTTCTTTTTGTTTTCTTCCATTTGCTAAATGTATGTGTATATACATAAAAGTATATATGCATGTGTAGAGTGCGTGTGTAGTGTTGTATGTATTTGCATTTGGGTGTGCGTGTGTGGCAGATTGCACCATGTGGTGTGTGTGCATGTGAGTGGTGTGTATGTGTATGTTTAGGTGCATGGTAGTGTAGTGTGGGTAGTGCATGAGTTCTTGTGTGCATGTGTGTATGTGAGAGTGTGTGTGTGCGTGTTGCCATATATAGATGCATATGCATATATGCATTGTGCATATATGTATGTATATGTGTGTGGATGACCACCCACACACATGAGCTTGTGCATGTAACTGGAGTGCCCATGAGCACTTGAGCATGTGGGTGGGTGTGTATGTGCCATATTCTTATGCATACATGGTACATGTGAGTGTGTGTGTGGGTGAACACCCCCTTCTTGGGTGGTATGCTCATAGTGGTGTTTGTGCTCATATGCCTTGGGCATATATAGAGCATGTGTAGGCTTGCTTTGTAGTGTGAGTGTGTAGGGTGTATGTGTGTGGGGGGGTCTAGTGGGTTTCCCCACTTGACATACCCCTTGTTGGTTATGTTTGATAGTAGGTTTGTGGATTTTGCCATGCTATATAAATTACCAAATCTGTTCATGTTCATGTAATGCTTATGTTCATTTAGAGTAACATCTCTTTGATAAAAGGTGGTGGTTTTGCTAGTTTAGTGGTGCCATGTTGCTTGACATGAACATATGAGTGTGACACATGTTTTTGGGGTATAAAGAGACAAGGAATCCATTGGTGCTTTCAGATTTCACTTTTGAGCAAGTTCATAAAACTGTCATTTTTAGCTGTGATGCCAATTTGTCATTTTTGCATGATTTAATCCTTGCTTGCTTTGGGGCATATGCCAACATGGAAGTGCTAGTGTTTCATATCTATTATGTCGTGGTATTTTTGTTTAACATGAGAATCACCCATATAAGTGGGAACCATGCTGTTAAGTAGCCAACTTAATGTTTCTGTTTCAGCATGCTAAAAACTACTAAGTCTGAGAATCTGCTATTATTTTTATGCCATGTAGAGTGGATGGTATTCTGTGATGTGTTGTGAATTTGAGCATGCTCAGTGCTAGTGTTTTGGGGTAGATGTTGTCTACTACCATCCTGTTAATTTTCATGCCAAGAGGTGGTCTCTAACATATTTAACTACTGCTGTCAACTTGGTACTTTATCAACTCAGATTCCAGAAAACTGTTATTTTCACTGTCCCAAAAAACTATTTCATCTTGCCATCTTAATAGCTTCATGATTATTGATGTGGGACTCCTATGCCGATTGTGTAGTTGGATAAGTTGATGCATTTGTTATTTAGTTTCTGTCGATATCTTCTTTGTGGCAGTAGGTTTCCTGTAGCTCAAGATGTGGGCTGCGTAAGTTGCTATGTTGCTGTTTTGTGGCAGATTGTGGTTTTATTGTGTTGTGGCTTCTGGGAGCTATACTCCATGGAATTGTTTGATTTTTTGAGTCTGTTGTGGTTGGTTTTTCATTGCCTAACCAGTGGCTACCTTGGAATGCCAAGAATTTGCCCATGGCTTTGTTGTCTTGTGTTTTTGCCTTCATACCTTGTCGTGATCGTATCGTGAGAACCGTAACTCTGTTTCTTTCGTTCTTTATATGCATTTCTATCGAATTTGCATGCTGCATCCATATTTTCCATGTTCATGGATATTTAAATAACTTAACATGAGGTTCTGTCCAGAATCATTAATAAACAAACTTTGCATGTGAAACATGACTAGTTTTGGATTGCCATGTTAGATTCTTCTAAATGGATCATGCATCATCTTGTTTGTGCATTGCACCTTGGTTGGATGTTTATTGTTGCTGTTTCTCTTGGGTAGACGTGAGTGTTGAAACTGAGTACGAGGACCCAGGAGAGTACTACTACGAGGATCCCGCTACTTGTTCCACTAAAGAACCAACAGGTAAGATCGTACCCGGATCCCGATACTATTTTCGCTTGCTAGTTTCCCGCTATTATCATTACAATTGCGCTACCTACCACTTGAATATCAGCCTCCTAAATACCATGAAGGCCTCTAACCCTCCACATCCTAGCAAACCTTTGATTGGCTAAGTTACCGCTGCTCATCCCCTCTTATAGCGTTCTTAGTTGCAGGTGTAGGTTGTTCCATGTGATAACATGGACTTGGATATCATAATATTATATGTTATTTAATTTAATGCACATATATATCTTGGTATTGGTGGAAGGCTTGGCCTTATGCTAGGTGTTTTGTTCTGCTGTTACCGCCATAGTTCTTGTTACCAGTGTTATGTTTTCCATAGTTTGCATTCCTAACACGCTCGGGGTTGTTATGGAGATCCCCTTCTTTATTCGGTTGAGATTAAAACTTGTCTGGCAAGACCCAACATTGGTACTACATTTGCTTAACAACTTAATAAAATTTGCATAGGGTCTTGCAAACCCGTGGATAATTAATCAATCCCCGGGCCAGTGCTCCTCATGAGTGTTGGTCCAAACTAGAGCACTGTGCGGGGCCAACCCAGGGAAACTTGGGAGATTTCTATCAGGCCACCGTACCCTAGCTTATCCGACGTGTCCTGAGAACGAGATACGTGGCTCTTATCGGGTTCGTCGACACGTCGGGCGGTCTTGCTAGATTAGTTTTACCTTTATCAAGTGTCTTGCGTGTGGAGTCTGACTTTCTTCGGGTTTTCTAGAGGTTTTGGGATTCCTTTGGAATGACCTATGATGACCACGAGGTCCGTGGTCGAGGCTATTCCCGCGGAGTGTGGTTATTTGTGATGGACTAGTGTGAGCACCCCTGCAGTGTTAAATCTTTTTGAGAAGCCGAGCTCGCGGTTATGTGCCAACTTGGATATTTGTTTAACACCCGGTTATAGTTAACTTGAAGTAAAATCTAATTAAAATACACCAACTGTGTGAGTAACCGTGATCGTCTCTGCTCGTGAACATGATCCAAGAGAGAACACGGTGGGGTTATGATTGACGTAAGTAAGTGTTCAGGATCTCATAGAGATCATACTAGATTCAATCGTTCATCGTAGGCCACTCATATTTATTCTCATGTTATGTAAGTTAGCCACCACATATGCTTAGTGCTGCTGCAAACTAAACGCATACCTCATCCCAACCTTAATCTTGAATAGTCTTGGTACCCGAGCGCTTGATTGCTGAGTCCTTGTGGCTCACAGATTACTACAACCCTCCAGGTACAGGTACAGATGAGTACGTGCAAGATGATCTTACCCAGCTCCCGTGGGAATATGATGAGGAAAGAGGCAGGATGTACGTGACTTACCCGGATTATTAGAGGACCATGGTCGTGATCTTTGGGATAGCGTGATAGTTTCATTTGCATCTGTTTTATCGTTTGATTTCGTCCGTAGCCGGACCCTGTCTTCATCTTGGATATTTGAACTCTGTGTGGACTGTAATTTAGCATGTGGGGAGTGTAAGCCAACTTGTATACTCATCTCTTCTGTAATGTATGATGCAATGTTACTATACTTGCAAACGGCAAGATGCGCCTCTATCCCTTGCGAGGCCCTCTTGTCTTAAAATGGATAGGCGCGCATCTCGAGCGTGACAAGTTGGTATTCAGAGCCATACGACCATAGGAGCCTTTGCTTGATCGAACTTGGCCAAGTCGAGCCTAGTAAAACTATTTTGAGTCTAGTTATATCGAAGAGTAGGATTCTTTTTACTCCTCTTCTATGCTCTGGTGAGGTATTCGACTTAGGAATTTTTTTCGTATGCCTGTGTGTATGTGAGAGTGTGTCTGTGCGTGTTGCCATATATAGATGCATCTGCATATATGCATTGTGCATATATGTATGTATATGTGTGTGGATGACCACCCACACACATGAGCTTGTGCATGTAAGTGGAGTGCCCATGAGCACTTGAGCATGTGGGTGGGTGTGTATGTGCCATATTCTTATGCATACATGGTGCATGTGAGTGTGTGTGTGTGGGTGAACACCCCCTTGTTGGGTGGTATGTTCATAGTGGTGTTTGTGCTCATATGCCTTGGGCATATATAGAGCATGTGTAGGCTTGCTTTGTAGTGTGAGTGTGTAGGGTGTATGTGTGTGGGGGGGGGGTCTAGTGGGTTTCCCCACTTGACATACCCCTTGTTGGTTATGTTTGATAGTAGGTTTGTGGATTTTTCCATGCTATCTAAATTACCAAATCTGTTCATGTTCATGTAATGCTTATGTTCATTTAGAGTAACATCTCTTTTATAAAAGGTGGTGGTTTTGCTAGTTTAGTGGTGCCATGTTGCTTGACATGAACATATGAGTGTGACACATGTTTTTGGGGTATAAATAGACAAGGAATCCATTGGTGCTTTCGGATTTCACTTTTAAGCAAGTTCATAAAACTGTCATTTGTAGCTGTGATGCCAATTTGTCATTTTTGCATGATTTAATCCTTGCTTGCTTTGGGGCATATGCCAACATGGAAGTGCTAGTGTTTCATATCTATTATGTCGTGGTATTTTTGTTTAACATGAGAATCACCCATATAAGTGGGAACCATGCTGTTAAGTAGCCAACTTACGGTTTCTGTTTCAGCATGCTAAAAACTACTAAGTCTGAGAATCTGCTGTTATTTTTATGCTATGTAGAGTGGATGGTATTCTGTGATGTGTTGAGAATTTGAGCATGCTCAGTGCTAGTGTTTTGTGGTAGATGTTTTCTACTACCATCTATTAATTTTCATGCCAAGAGGTGGTCTCGAACATATTTAACTACTGTTGTCAACTTGCTACTTTATCAACTCAGATTCCAGAAAACTGTTATTTTCACAGTCACCGGAAACTGTTTCATCTTGCCATCTTGATAGCTTCATGCTTATTGATGTGGGACTCCTATGCATATTGTGTAGTTGGATAAGTTGATTCATTTTTTATCTAGTTTCTGTCCATATCTTGTTTGTGGCTATAGGGTTCCTGTAGCTCAAGATGTGGGCTGCGTAAGTTGCTATGTTGCTGTTTTGTGGCAGACTGTGGTTTTATTGTGTTGTGGCTTGTGGGAGCTATACTCCATGGAATTGATTGATTTTTGAGTCAATTTTGGTTGGTTTTTCATTGCCTAACTAGGGGCTACCTTGGAATGGCAAGAATTAGCCCATGGCTTTGTTGTCTTATGTTTTTGCCTTCGTACCTTGTCGTGAGCGTATCGTGAGAACCGTAACTCCGTTTCTTGCGTTCTTTATATGCATATCTATTGATTTTGCATGCTAGATAAATATTTCGATGTTCATGCATGTTTAAATAACTTAACATGAGGTTTCTTCGAGAATCATTAATAAACAAACTTTGCATGTGAAACATGACTAGTTTTGGATTGCCATGTTAGATTCTTCTAAATGGATCATGCATCATCTTGTTTGTGCATTGCACCTAGGTTGGATGTTTATTGTTGCTGTTTCTCTTGGGTAGACATGAGTGTTGAAACTGAGTACGAGGACCCAGGAGAGTACTACTACGAGGATCCTGCTACTTGTTCCACTGAAGAACCAAATGGCAAGATGATCGTACCCAGATCCTAATACTATTTTGGCTTGCTAGATTCTCGCTCCTATAATTACAATTGCGCTACCTACCACTTGAATATCGGCCTCCTAAATGCCATGAAAGCACCTAACCCTCCACATCCTAGCAAACCTTTGATTGGCTAAGTTACCGCTGCTCAGCCCCTCTTATAGCGTTCTTAGTTGCAGGTGTAGGTTGTTCCATGTGATATACATGGATTTGTATATCACAATATTATCTGTTATTTAATTTAATGCACATATATATCTTGGTATTTCTAAAAGGCTTGGCCTTATGCTAGGTGTTTTGTTCCGCTATTACCGCCATAGTTCTTGTTACCGGTGTTATGTTTTCCATATTTTGCACTCCTAATACGCTCGGGGTTGTTATGGGGACCCCCTTGTTTATTCGGTTGAGATTAAATCTTGTCTGGCAAGACCCAACATTGGTACTACATTTCCTTAACAACTTAATAAAATTTGCATAGGGTCTTGCAAACCAGTGGATAATTAATCAACCCCCGGGCCAGTGCTCCTCATGAGTGTTGGTCCAAACTAGAGCACTATGCGGGGCCAACCCAGGGCAACTTGGGAGATTTCTATTAGGCCACCGTACACTAGCTTATCTGACGTGTCCTGAGAATGGGATACGCGGCTCTTATCGGGTTTGTCGACACGTCGGGCAGTCTTGCTGGATTTGTTTTAACTTTATCGAGTGTCTTGCGTGTGGAGTCTGACTTTCTTCCAGTTTTCTCAAGGTGTTGGAATTCCTTTGGAATTACCTATGATGACCACAAGGTCCATGGTCGAGGCTATTCCAGCGGAGTGTGGTTATTTGTGATGGACTAGTTGGAGCACCCCTGTAGGGTTAAATCTTTTCAAGAAGCTGTGCCCGCGGTTATGTGCCAACTTGGATATTTGTTTAACACCCGGTTATAGTTAACTTGAAGTAAAATCTAATTAAAATACACCAACTGTGTGAGTAACCGTGATCGTCTCTGCTCGTGAACATGATCCGAGAGAGGACACGGTGGGGTTATGATTGACGTAAGTGTTCAGGATCTCATAGAGATCATACTAGATTCGATCGTTCATCGTAGGCCACTCATATTTATTTTCATGTTACGTAAGTTAGCCACCATATATGCTTAGTGCTGCTGCAAACTAAACACATACCCCATCCCAACCTTAAGCTTGAATAGTCTCGGTACCCGGGCGCTTGATTCCTGAGTCCTTGTGGCTCATAGATTACTACAACCCTCCAGGTACAGGTACAGATGAGTACGTGAAGATGATCTTACCCAGCTCCGGTGGGAATATGGTGAGGAAAGAGGCAGGATGTACGTGACTTACCCGGATGAGTAGAGGACCATGGTCGTGATCTTTGCGATAGCGAGATAGTTTCATTTGCATCTGTTTTATCATTTGATTTCGTCCGTAGACGGACCCTGTCTTCATCTTGATGATTTGAACTCTGTGTGGATTGTAATTTGGCATGTGGCGAGTGTAAGACAACTTGTATACTCATCTCTTCTGTAATGTATGATACAATGTTACTATACTTGCAAACGGCAAGATGTACCTCTATCCCTTGCGAAGCCCTCTTGTCTTAAAATGGATAGGTGCGCATCTTGGGCGTGACAACCAGCCCCAGCCAAGCCAACCTATCAGCCACAGTAGGCTAGACCTCCTACACCTCGTCCGAGCTACTAGCCTCAGCAGTATGCCAATCAAGGCTGGCCTACAACAACAATCGGCAGTAACAACAACGGTGGCAGGAACTTCAACAACAACCCTGGGCAAGTCACTTGCTTTGGATGTGGTCAGTCCGGACACATCTCCAAGCTTTGCCCCAATAGGGAGCCAGATGCACCGTTCCCCAATGCGCAAACCAAGGTCAAGCCCGTGAAGCACCACCAAGGAACCCAGCTCCTCGCAACCAGCCCAACAATGGCAAGGGTCGTGTAAATCATGTCACCGCAGAGGAAGTCCAGGAAGACACGAACGTCATACTAGGTACGTTCCTCATCAACTCAACCCCAGTAACAATATTGTTTGATTGTGGAGCTTCGCATTCTTTTGTCACCCAAAAGTTTGCTTTAGAGGGTGGCATGAAACATACACCCGTGGGTAGTCGTATGTTGATACAAACCCCGGGTTCAGTTATGAAGTCTGGGATAGGGTGCAAAGGAGTGAAGATTGACATCAACGGGGTAGACTTCCTAGCACACCTTATAGTTCTGGATTCACCCGGCTTGGATGTCATCCTTGGAATGAATTGGTTGATTACGAACCAAGGCATGTTAGATTGTGCCAAGAGGATTGTCACCATGACCAATAGCCAAGGAGTGGAAGTCAAGTATGTTCCCAACCCTGCCTCCCCTCAAGCCCCTCAGGCTAACTGCCTATCGGGAGTTGAGTTGGATCAAGTGCCAGTGGTATGTGAATACCCGGATGTGTTTCCTGATGAGCTGCCCGGAATGCCTCCTGACCGCGACATTGAGTTCATCATTGGGATTATGCCCGGATCAAGGCCCATCTATAAGAAGTCCTACAGGAGGGGATCCGAAGAGTTGGCTGAGTTGAAGAAGCAACTGGGAGAGCAGCTCAGAAAACGATTTATTCACCCTAGTGCCTCACCTTGGGGATCACCTTATCTTTTTGTGTCAAAGAGGGATGGGACAATTAGACTTTGTGTTGATTACCATTCTCTCAATGAAGTCATAATAAAGAACAAGTACCCACTCCCGAAGATCGAAGACCTATTTGATCAGTTGAATGGAGCCGAGGTGTTCTCTAAGATCGACCTCAGGTCTGGGTACTACCAGCTGAAGATCAGACCCGAGGACTTTCCGAAGACGACGTTTGTAACCCGGTATGTCCTGTATGAATACATGGTCATGTCATTCGGGTTAAATATTGCCCCTGCCTACTTCATGTATCTAATGAATAAGGTCTTCATGGAGTACTTGGACAAGTTCGTTGTCGTCTTCATTGATGACATACTTGTCTTCTCCAAGTCTGAAGAGGAACATGAGGAACACTTGAGATTGGTCCTAGAAAAGCTTCGGGAGCACCAGCTTTATGCCAAGTTCAGCAAGTGTGAATTCTGGATGCATGAAGTTGGATTTTTGGGTCATGTGTTGACTGTAGAGGGATTATCAGTGGATCCTGCCAAAATTGAAGCAGTGATTGAGTGGCAAACCCCAACACAGTGAAGGAAGTCAAGAGCTTCCTCGAACTCGCGAGTTATTACCGCAAGTTCGTGGAAGGGTTCTCAAGCATTGCCCGACCCATGACCCAGCTTTTGAAGAAGGACAAGAAGTTTGAATGGACAGCTAAGTGTGAGGAAAGCTTCCAGGAGCTCAAGAAGAGATTGACCACAACCCCTGTTTTAGCCACCCCCGGTATTCACAAGGAGTTATTGATATATTGCGATGCATTAAGAACCGGGCTTGGAGGTGTTCTGATGCAAGAAGGCAAAGTTGTAGCGTATCTATCCAGACAACTATGACCGCATTGAGAGAACTATGCAACTCATGATCTCGAGTTAGCAGCCGTGGTTCATGGCTTGAAGACATGGCGACATTACATTCTGGGGAAGCGATGTGAGATATTCACAGACCACAAGATTTTGAAGTATATCTTCACTCAAGGGGAATTGAACATGAGGCAGCGAAGATGGTTGGAATTGATCAAAGATTACGACCTCAGTGTTCAATACCACCCCAGAAAGGCCAATGTAGTGGCAGATGCCTTAAGTAGAAAGGCTTGTTCCATGAATGCTATGAATAAGGAATGGCTACCCTACCTCTATGAAGAACTTGAAAGCTTCGGCTTGGAATTGTTACACCCGGATTCCTCGCCAACCACGAAGCAAAGCCTACCTTGATGGATGATATCAAAAAACCTCAAAAGGGGCATGAGAGCATTGAAGGCATCAAGAGGAATATCAAGGCAGACAAGGCCCTAGGATTCTCGGGGGATGAACAAGGAGTTGTATGGTTCGGGACTCGCATCTGCGTACCCAACAAAGTGGAGCTCAGGAACCTGATCTTGCAAGAAGCTCATGACATTCCCTACTCCATCCATCCTGGAGGAACCAAGATGTATCAAGACCTCAAGACAAGATTCTGGTGGCATGGCATGAAACGGGAGATATGCACGTTCATGGCTAAGTGTGATATATGCCAGAGAGTTAAAGCTGAGCATTAGTGACTCGCTGGGCTATTGCAACCTCTCAAAGTGCCTGAATGGAAGTGGGATAAAGTCGGGATGGATTTCATCACTGGTTTACCAAGGTCAAGTAGAGGACATGATTCCATTTGGGTCAGTGTCGACCACCTGACCAAGGTAGCCCATTTCATTCCTGTCAAGACCACCTATGACAGTAACATGCTAGCCCGTCTCTACATTAAGCGTATCGTGAGACTTCACGGAGTTCCAAAGGAGATCGTGTCGGATCGAGGCACCTAGTTCGCCTCAAGATTCTAGAAGATGTTTCAAGAAGCTATGGGAACCAAGCTCTCCTTCGGCACTGCTTTTCACCCCCAGACCGGTGGGCAAACGAAACGAGTAAATCAGATACTTGAAGATATGCTCCGTGCTTGTGTTTTGTCATATGGAGCCAAGTGGGAAGATTCCCTACCATTCGTGGAGTTCTCCTACAACAACAGCTATCATTCGAGTATTCAAATGGCCCCATTTGAGGTGTTGTATGGACGTAAGTGTCATACTCCCCTCAACTGGTCAGAGACCAGAGAAGGATTAGTTTTTGGACCAAACATCCTCCGCAAAGTTCAAGAGCAAGTTCAACTCGTCCAAGAGCGACTTGAGACCGCCAAGTCAAGACAAAAGAGTTGCACCGACTCTCACCGTCGAGATCTAAGCTTCAACAACGGAGACCACGTTTATCTTCGAGTTACACATCTTAAAGGAACCAAGCGTTTCCACGTCAAAGGAAGCTTGCACCCAGATACATCAACCCCTTCAAGATCACCGCAAGATGAGGAGAAGTTGCCTACCAGCTAGAGCTACCTTCCGAGCTGTCGGATGTGCACAACGTCTTCCATGTGTCACTACTCCGGAAGTGTCTGCAAGTTCCTAGCCGCCCCAACCTCTACAAGGACATCTACCATCAAGCCATCGATCTTCAGCTAGACCTCACTTATCATGAAAGTCCAGTTCGCATTTTGGATGAAGCCAAGCGCTGCACCCGAAGCCGCACCATCAAATACTTCAAGGTCCAATGGACCAACCACACTGAAGCTGAAGCAACCTGGGAGCGTGAAGATTATCTTAGATCAGAGTTCCCTTATCTTTTTAGTGCTTAGCCTAGGAATCTCGGGCACAAGAATCTTGTAAGGTGGGAAGGTCTGTCATGCCTTGTGTTTGTATCACATTGTTATGTTTGGATTTATAAAATCTGGAGCCAACTAAAACTTTTTCAAAGTGTTGTGGCTGATTGCTATGTTGTTGCTTGCTTGATGATTGTGGTATGGCACTCCTAGATTCTATTCCACCTCACATTTCATCTTCCTTGACCAAAACCTCTTGCCCAATGATCATGCCATGTGAATAGTGCCAAAAAATATTTTTACCAATTTTTTGTTTTAACTAAAAATGATTTATTCAAACTAGGTTGTCAAAATCCCCTAAATTGAGGTTTGCACTACAAGTCCTCAAATTAGTGGATTCTTGTTTTCCAAAGACTTTATTTTAGACCCACTATATATGAGACTTTCCAAAACCACAAAAAATTATTTTTGAAGATTATCTTTATATTTTATTTAAAGGCTTTTCCTTAAGGACATAAATGGTTTTTCTTAGGGAAAAATTATTTAAATGATTTGGAAATATTTGAGAAAATTTAGAGGAACTCAGTGGACATACATTTTCCATACATATGATTTTCAACACAAGGGAATGATGAGATCATAGGCAAAACCCCTCAAAACCCTTCCTGTCCAGAATCAAATTTGAGCAACTTGGTTTGGTTCATCAAACCATCCCAAAACCATCCCTGTCCAGAATCAAATTTGAGCAACTTTACATTGTGAAGTGTCTCCCCTTGACCCAAAACTTTGTGGTCCTGCTCTAATGGCCAAATCATGATGATACACTAAGTGGTGCATCAAGGGTAAAAGCCTAGCATCACTAGATCTACAGAAAACTAATTCTGTTGATTTCTAGGGTTTATCAAGTTTCCATTGTCAACTTTTCCCACTTGAGCTCAAACTTGGTGAATTGTCTCATTTCTACATAGCCTTTGACCCTCGTAAGTATCTGAGTGAGTTGGTAAAATCTCCTTGCCCAAAACTCTATCAAATGCCTTCTAGTGATTTAGTAAAATCACTATTTCTACCCCTTACCCTTTTACCCTTCCCCCCAAATTTTTACCAGAGCCTCTTATAGTTACTTTCTACCTCGAGTAACTCTCCCTGGCCAAAATTCCGTAGGTAAGTGTGGTGAAATCCTCCTTTTACCCCTGGATAGGAGCTTTCTCTCCCTCCCTCTCAACTTTTCTTCTCTCCTAAGGCATCCCAAGGCATCCAATGCCCTATCCACATATTTTTCTCCCCTAGAGCCTCTGGACATAGGTGGCTGCGCCCAAAACGCCAATGGCATGCCATGGCATGCCATTTGGGTGCTCTGGAGCATGCTATAGTGCACTCCCGTAGTGTAGCAGCCCCCCATCCCGATGGCCCGACCACCTCGGGCCAGGAGAGCACGCCACCGAGCTCCCTCGACGTCCGCACCTCCCTGCCGGTCGCCTCCCCCTCCTCTCTCCCTCTCCAGCGGCCTCCTCACATCCGTGACTCGGCCGCCCCTCTCAGCCAGTGCCCGGGCTCGCACGCGCGACGCCCTTGCCCTCCTCTGCTTGTCCACACCCTCCAGGGCATCTCCTATGGACCCCCTATGCCCCCTCCTTGGCATGCCGTGGCTCAACGGCGAGTGCCTGAACTCTCCCACGCACGCCACCTCCCCTGCCTCCACATCGCCTATATAAAGGGCCCCCATACCTCCCTCTTCTCCTCTGTCGCCTCTCTCCGCACCCAATCGAGTGCCCGTTCCACCCCCGCGAGTCCCAAGGGTCCCGGCTCCCAGATCGCACTCGTGCTCTACCGTTGGGGATCACCGTAGATCTCTTGGTATGCGGTGTCCCCATTGCCCATTCTTCTTCCCCTATGCCTCCCTCCCCCTCCTAGGCTGATCCCTCCTGCCCTCTGCTTTGTTTTCAGCTTAGGGTGGTCGAACCGTCCTCTTCCCGAGAGCTCTCCGCCACGGGTTTACGTCGCCGGTGAAACCCGGCCCTACGGCGACCACCACCATACCCGAGCAGATGGAGGAACCTCCCTGAGCCCCCCCGTGCCTTCCTCGAGTCGAACGACCACCGGAGTAGCCGCCGGTGAGCCTCCCCGAGCCCCTGTGCATGAGGTAGGAGAAGACAGGCAGGCCCCGCCTGTCATACTCCCCTATTCCTTGTGCTACCGACAGGTAGGGCCCGCCTGTCGGGTTCGAACCCGTCGGCTGCCGCGCGCACGTCAGCCTGGTCCGGTTCCCCTGTGGGCTGGCTCTGCATCGATGCTTCTGGCCCAAGAGGCACAGTGCGATTTTCTTTTTTCTTTTCTCTATCGTACTTCCAAAAATCCCCAGAGTCCAAATTAATTCCAAATCCATTAATTCCTTCACCTAAATTCCTGAAATAATCCATAGAATTTATTAGTGCCATTTCTGAAAATGTTTGAAAATGTTTTTAGTACTATTTTATTTTAAAACCTATATTTAGGCACTTTTTTTCCTCTCTTGATTAGTTTCCAAAATATTCACAACAAAAACCCTAGGAGATTATTTTTAGGATGACATTGAGTATTTACCAGAATAGGTTAACATTTTTGATAATAGGTTGTGTGCTCTGTCTTTGTGTGTTGCTTATTTTTATCGCTTTATTTCGATACGATAGATTGCGCGGTTGACGAAGAAGTTGGACCCAAAGACTTTCAAGACCCCGGAGACTTTGTTGAGCCAGGCAAGCAACCCTGTGACCATGATAGAAACCATTTTTATTGCATGTCATATAGCACTTTACTTTCATCATAATTGATCATGTGGAGTAGTGATCCCCTTTCGGTGGGTTGTTTCCGACACTCTTACCATTGACACTTGCATCGTGCATGACCCTACCACCTTATGAGGGTGCGGGTGGGTGTAGTTCGGATGCTAGTAGATGTTACGCAAGTGGGATCGGGATCTATGCATAATTATGGAGAGAAAAGAAATGATTTCAAAGACTTTGCGAAAACCCCGTCGGGTGACACTAATGCCCGAGGGACATGATGAGGAATTGGGTAACCACTTGAGAAAGAAGTGGTATGTCGGTACAAGTGAGTGTGTGCGTGTCCTTTTGGAAACGGATTAGATTTAAGGTCTGCTTACCGTCCCAACCTTACATGCGCAACCATGATACCCCTTATGGGATGGGGCTTTGTTGATTACTATGGTTGGTACTAGCAAGGAGCCCGCATTACTAGTGGCAAGAGTGAAGTGGTCACTCTTGAGACGGGGTCGTCCCAGAGTGGAAGGTCATGCGTTATCTTTACAGGCACCGGGCACACTGTTGCGTGCCCTCATGGATGATACGAGTGATGTATATCATGAGGGATGGCACCAATGAGTGGACTCTTTTTTAGCATCACCATGGGAACGGCATTGTTCGGGTGCTTACCTCGGGTATGTTATATACTGGGAGTCGTGGATGACACGGAAGTTCCCCAAGTCTTGAGGCTAAAGTGTGCAACCTTTGTAGAGTGTAAAACTATTCGAATAGTCGTGTCTACGGTCATGGACAGTTGGAAGTCCTTCTTAAAATTTGTCCGGATGTTTTCGTGAAACTTCGTGTGAGTATGTATGAGATGGTGACAAAAGGTCACATCTACTAAGTCCGATAACTTGACATGGGAATTGAACTAAGTCCGATAACTTAGCATGGAGAAATGATCATGAGGTGTTCGACCCCTACTTATGATGATATCGGTATCTTGATCATATAGATACTTGCTTATTGTTGATGCATTCTTACAAGTTACTTGACCATGTCATTCGCATACAAAAAATAGCTTTCCACAAAATTACCTACTTAGTGCTATATCAAGCATGACTGTTACTAGCTTTCCGCAAAATTACCTACTTTGTTCCACAACTTGGGTTGCATGCGAGTACATTCAAAGTACTCATTGGCTTGCCATTGGTTATTTAATTGGCCAGGCATGAAAGAACATGAGTATGTTGAAGAGTTCGTTGGAGACCAACATGTGAACTAGGACGCTTCCCAGTCAGAATGCCTATAGGTTATGGCAGATGGCATGGGTTGACACTTTCGATCAAGATTTCCGCTGCTTGTTCTGTTTTAAGTGTTTGGCCCATGTGGCCCTATCTATTTAAGACTTGACCTTCATGGTCTTTAGTTGTGTAAGGCGTTAAATGTGGATGTAAGACTCTTGTTATTCAGCTTCTGTGTGTTCAATGAGCATTAATCTCTAGGATCACTGTACACGTGCATTCGGTGATCACGACTTATGAGTCAGGGTCCCCACAACCGGCTTCTCAGTAGCACGTCATTCACGAAACCGGAAGTCAAACAAGAAGTTCTTCAGTTAACAAGAGGAAAGCGGGCATGGTAGCGGAAAGGAAGATGCCCCCCAAACTAAGAGAGTCATCGCCCATAAAAAAATTAGCAACAAGTTTTTCGAAGGGATGGGTGATCCCCGGTATGAAGAAATGTCTGAAGCAGAAGTTGAAGAGCTACTTTCTAGTGAGAAAGCAAACCCATTTGAAGCATGCAAGTATAAGCATGGCCAGCCATTTCTTGTTGGCAAATACTTTGAGGAGTGTAGTTCCAGTTCTCGCAAGTTACATAAATATTGCATGGACATAATGTCGAAAGGAGAAGATCATAACACTGCGGAATTACACTACGACCGTCGTCATTTCTCTCATGATGCATGTACCATCAGTGTGGAATTCGAGGACTTTCATCTCTTCTCCAACTTTTATAAGCTTGCTGCCACTGGTGTTAAATGCTTGATGTTGTAAGTACTTCACAAAGTCTGTTCACCTTCTCGATACAAGGTTGCATATGAAAGAAAAAAGCTAATTGTACTGTATTCCCCTGAGGGGATTGAAGATACAGAGATTAGTAAGGGTGCATGCCCATTTCATAGATCCTGATTTAGCAAATGACATTTTGTTAAATAAAAATGCCACACGCAAGGCTTCCATCGGGAGTTATAGATAGCAGAATTCTTCATGTGGACAAATCATGAAGGGTAAGTTAAGTATACAACCACATATACATTGATTGTCTTAGTTTTGGACATTGTTCGTATGTTCAAGGTTTTCATAAACTATAGAGATCAATGGAACTGTGTAGTCATTGTTCTAAAATGCAACACAGTTTACTTCCTGGATTCTCTCAGAGAGTCAAATGCACCTCAGGATCTAAGTCATCTTTAGGATTTCATGGATAGGAATTGAATTCTTTGATGTTAATATGTTGTGTTCATATTTGGTTCAAGAATTTATTATGTGAAAGTACGATAACTTCGCATGGAGAAATGATCATGAGGTGTTTGACCCCTACTTATGGTGATATCGGTATCTTGATCATATGGATACTTGCTTATTGTTGATGCATTCTTACAAGTTACTTGATCATGTCATTTGCATACAAAAATTAGCTTTCCGCAAAATTACCTACTTAGTGCTATATCAAGCATCATTATTACTAGCTTTCCACAAAATTACCTACTTTGTTCCACAACTTGGGTTGCATGCGAGTACATTCAAAGTACTCATTGGCTTGCCATTGGTTATTTAATTGGCCAGGCATGGAAGAACAGGAGTATGTTGAAGAGTTCGTTGGAGACGAACATGTGAACTAGGACGCTTCCCAGTTAGAATGCCTGTAGGTTAAGGCAGATGGCATGGGTTCACGCTTTCGATCAAGATTTCCGCTGCTTGTTCTATTTTAAGTGTTCGGCCCATGTGGCCCTATCTATGTAAGACTTGACCTTTGTGGTATTTAATTGTGTAAGGCATTAAATTTGGATGTAAGACTCATGTTATTCAGCTTCTGTGTGTTCAGTGAGCATTGATCTCTAGGATCACTGTACACGTGCATTCGGTGATCACAACTTATGAGTCCGGGTCCCCACAACCGGCTTCTGAGCAGCATGTCGTTCATAAAACCGGAAGTCAAACAAGAAGTTCTTTAATTAACAAGAGGAAAGCAGGCATGGTAGCACAAAGCAAGATGCCCCCCCAAATTGAGGAGGGACATGACCAAGAGCCTCCTACTAGAGAGAGTCATCGCACATAAAAAAATCAGTAACAAGTTTTTTGAAGGGATGGGTGATCCCGGGTATGAAGATATGTCTGAAGCAGAAGCTGAAGAGCTACTTTCTAGTGAGAAAGCAAACCCATTTGAAGCATGCAAGTATAAGCATGGCCAGCCATTTCTTGTTGGCGAATACTTTGAGGAGTGTATTTCCAGTTCTCGCAAGTTACATAAATATTGCATGGACATAATGTCGAAAGGAGAAGATCATAACATTGTGGAATTACACTACGACCGTCGTCATTTCTCTCATGATGCATGTACCATTAGTGTGGAATTCGAGGACTTTCATCTCTTCTCCAACTTTTATAAGCTTGCTGCTACTCGTGTTAAATGCTTGATGTTGTAAGTACTTCACAAAGTCTGATGAAATTCTCCATACAAGGTTGCACATGAAAGAAAAAAGTTAATTGTACTATATTCCTCTGAGGGGATTGACGATACAGAGATAAGTAAAGGTGCATGCCCATTTCATAGATCCTGATTTAGCAAACGACATCTTGTTAAATAAAAATGCCACACGCGAGGCTTCCATCGGGCATGTCTCCACGATCTTGTGGGAGTTATAGATAGCAGAATTCTTCATGTGGACATATCATGAAGGGTAAGTTAAATATATAACCACATATACATTCATTGTCTTAGTTTTCGACATAGTTCGTAAGTTCAAGGTTTTCTTAAACTGTAGAGATCACTTGATCTATGTGGTCATTGTTCTAAAATGCAACACAGTTTACTTCCTGGATTCTCTCAGAGACTCAAATGCACCTCAGGATCTAAGTCATCTTTAGGATTTCATGGATAGGAATTGAATTCTTTGATGTTAATATTTTGTGTTCATATTTGGTTCAAGAATTTATTATGTCAAAATCCATCTTCACTCAAAGTGTATTGCGCAAGACCATAGCTTTAGGAGGTAGATGGTTTGACGCCCAATGACCTCTACAACACGTGATCGTTTTTTTGGTAAGACAACTAAATTCGTCATTTTCAGAAAATGCTAGTAATAGTTCAAGTTTCAATTTAAAAATCTTTCTATTTCTCTCCAAACAAATAAAAAGGAACAATATACACCAGTTTGGTTGTTCCTAACAGGGCAAATACATGACTAATACTATACGAAAAGTTGCAGTGTCCTGAGCAACAACAAGAGACCAACCTATGTGGATACTACGTTTGCTCACACATGATTAGCCTATGCATACAGGTTGAATGTGGTGCCGATGCTGACAAAATAAGACCAGTAAGTTTGTTTCTTAATTACTATCTTCTACACCACATTTATGTCACATTATGATCTAAAAGTCCTGTAGCTGGTCTTTGGGCTGATCACTTCTACACCTCTCGCCGCAGATGAATTGTTGACTGTTAGGGAATTTATCATAACCTTCTTTGTGAAACACTATATCAAGCCCTCTAAAGACGTGAAGATTTCAAGATTCGTATCCCCCAATAATAAGAACGCATTCAAATAGTGCTCTTAGCTAAACATATATGCATGTATGCATTGTTTTCCATGTGATCATGTCTACGTTTTTCATACACTATAATTATTTACTGCATATGTCGGTCTTACATATGTGGAATTTAGCTAAAATTTTCTCAATTGCATATTGTCGTAAATTATGATGAATATTCTTCATGTGGTCTATTAGTTTAATTGCATATTGTGCCAAATTATTGTGAATGTTCTTCATGTGGACACTATTTCTTGATTGCATACTGTGGCGAATTTGCTAATTGTAGGGTGATTCAAATGTGATATTTTACAATAAGCTGGCTTTTTCAATGCACACGGATCAAGCAACTAAGTGTCTACTATTCAAAATGGAAAGCAGACGCAACTCATAGTGCAACCGCCTATGATCAATATCACAAGCACACACAACTCCTAGCACAACCGTCTGTGATCTACAAGAAAAGCACACGAGATATAAACTGAAACGTTGGTGATACGTAAGAAATCGCAAATGATTTGCAGCACTTGTACTTGTGCTTAGGAGCTCCACAATGGTTTGTGATAGAACCTTATCTCACACGTGAGTCAATTGGAAACCATTCCCGATGCAAAGACGATCCCACGCGTAAAATTTTCGGGAAATATGTGTGATGATATCATGCATGGCAAACGGTTTCCAGGGAGTTCCCGTGTGCAATGATGAAGATATCACACATAGTTTATACCATGGCCCATGTGGATTAGTTATTGTTTCACAAAAGGTAAAGGTCAAACACCGTTTACTTTTTATGAGCAATTAGATGCGTTTGACTCGTGATAGACGTGTGTGATTCATCCCAAATCCCACATGTATGCCCAAAATATAGTATGTGTGATATATTCCTGCACCGCACACGATTACGTTTGGTAGATTGTTTTCATTCGCTGGTCACCATCGACGACGAGTTTTCCATGTCATGTGCGATGGACACCCCATCGTCCACACATGCAAGGCAACGGTTTACAAGTATATTGTAGAAAGGGGTTACAAACATTTCTATAGCCCATCGCTAGACTAGTGTATTTCTCCAAGTTGAGAATGCTTCTATGCTTGCCTATCTGAGTATTATGTTCACAACAAATAGATTAATGCTTGGAGAATGATAACATGATGTAGACAAAGAAAACTCAATCAATATGAATTAACCTCATTGTTTTATCTTTAGTGGCAACAATACAAAGATGTGTCTTGTCCCTTTCTGTCATTGGGATATGGAGCACCGCCAGATTGAACCCACTACAACACACACCTCCCACCTTTATGTGCACTAGGGCTGGGGTACCTAGTGCCCCTGACTATGCACAGGAAGTAGTAGTAGAACCCATCAATGCAAGTACATATGAAACCAGCATTCAAGACCAAGACTCTGACTGAAGGAACCTACACTGGCCAAGCAATACCGGCAAGGTCGATGCAACAACTTAGGATGGATCTGAACCGCGCCAGTCACGTCACCGATGCTTGATGGGGACCGAGGAGCACATATCTTTAGGAAGACCCGGCAAGCCATCCCTTGACAGGCGCGATCCGATTGGCCACCGCTCCACCACATCAGATACTATGTCGAGCCCCCAAGTGGCTTAGTGGCTCTCGCTAAGCACGTGGTAATTCAGTGGAGGGCAGGTTATGCTCGCTTGACACTTGTCTAGAGGCATGTCAAGACATTGAGCAATAGTTGCTAAAGCGGTGGTAGAAAGTGAAAGCACAAAGTGCTCCCTTGGTGGCTTTTATAATTCATGACAACATATTTTATCTCTTGGACTAATAATTTTATCCAGTGTATTTCAGATAAAGTCCATAAAGATATGGCTTGGCAAAAAGGAGTGTGGAGAGGATCGCCATGAAGAAGAAGGAGAAGGAATAGCATTAGCGAAGCTTCAACTAAAGGACTCTACATTTTACTATCTTCTATATGTTCTCCACATCTTGGTCCTTTCAAGTTCTATTGCTTTTGATTAGTAGAATACTCTTGTGTTTCCTAACATTGTTTTCTCCAGTGTGTTTCTACTACTAGAATGCTCAAGAACTCAAGGTAAGTATATGCATCATATCTTTGATCAAGCTGATCTCTTGATTCTTGCACATATTGTTTGCAAGAGTGAAGTCTTGAACGAGGATACATCTCATTCACCTACATTTGGTACATACAGCAAAGATACACATGGCTCATTTTTATCCTATCTACTACATGTGTGTCCATGCATTCCAAAGCAACTACCCTCTAAATGGATTGCACACATTTAGGGGGAGCAAGTCTAAGTCATGTGTCTCTCAAAGTCTTCATTATATACATGCATATGTTTATTTGAAGCTTTGTTTGTATGTTGTCATCAATTGACAAAAAGGGGGAGATTGAAAGCACAATGTGCTCCCTAGGCTACCATTTATGGCATTTTGTCCTAACTGCTATAGTTAGGTATGATAGAAGTTTGGCGATCTAGTCACTAGATAATGTCTGTTTTGCCACTTTGGTTGCCCCTTGAGCTATAAAAGGAGGCCAAAGGACACCTACCTAAAGATTCGGACTTCTGGACACTTGACTCGCATAGCACCTCTCCGGAAGACAACCTTGCCGGGTTGGAGCGTTGTGTGTGCTTCCTATTCCCCCGATCAGTCCACCAAAGCAAGAGTATGGTTTTACACTTCTCAGCGCCCCGAACCTAGGTAATACACCAGCATGTCGTCGTCATGCTGCCTCAACAACTCCCTCTTTGTGCAACATGACGTCACCCCTACCGACCCACAAAGGGACCCATGGCCCAATAGGTGATCGTGCACATCGAGCCCCGACATGTTTGGCACGCGAGGTAGGAGGTGCGTCATTTGTGTGAACCTGAGGTCATGAGCAGCGTGTCGATCTTCATCGCCGTATTCTTCCTCCATGGATCCCAAGAAGAGGGCCTGCACGACCGCACATCCCTCCACTTCAAAGGCACCCTCACATGCAGCCGTAGACGCCGTTGGCACCACGGCGGCGACGAGTGAGGTGGGCACCATGGGTGACATGACCGGCATAGGTGGAACCACCGTCGTGTCCCCCGCGGCCCAAGCTAGAGCAGCAAACATCAAAGAGGGGTAACAACAGCAACATCTTGGAAAGCTCAGCCCTAGTGCTGCGGGTGGAGGAAGCGACCAGTCTCCACCTCCCCACCACAATGGTTTCCGCGGCCGCAACAAAGGCGCCCAATATGTAGCAATCCGTGGTCTCCTAGCTGCGCCTATCACAGGCGTGGATACTAGGCGCGCACCTCGCCCAGAGCAAGATGGAGCGTCGAGCGGGGTTGTAGACCCACGAGCTTGACCTCCTCCACGTCAGACGATCCCAGCAATCGGTGCATGATGTTAAGAATGCGGCGACGCCCCTCATGGTTCCACCAGGAGTCGCGTGACGTCGCGATCCTCCTTTCTAGCCATGCTAGCCACGACAGCGGAAGCAATGGCTTGCTCCCAGCTGCTATTAAGCTTCCCTCCGGTGGCTGACAAGGTGGACGAGTGGAGAGCCACCATCTACAGTTTGATCGCTTTCGTCGAACCTAGCAAGTCGCAGCATGGAGAGCCGTCATGATGCACCCGGACGGCGATGGCGGCCCATGTCGATGGTCATGTTGAGGGGGCCACGCCAACGGTGCAATCCACTCTACGACAACACACACAGAGGCAGCCACAATGAGATCCACATGGCGACGAGCCTGATGAAGCAGCTTTGGCCTTGTCCGGCCCGCACGATCGTCGGGACCAGCGACGTGTCCTGGAAGACTGGCAGAGGGAAGCCGCATGCATCATCATAGAGCGACGTCGGGAAGTACACCGTCAATCTGATAGGTGCAACGGCCCAACTGCTAGCCACCCCGTGCCCAGTGCTGGTGGGTACCTGCCATATGAGTTTGGGTGCCCTGCCTTCACTCCCAAGCTGCAACAGGTCCACTAGCCATCGGCCCGAGCTTTAAAGCCTGAACCGAAGGATAAGTACAACGGAATACTAAACCTGGAGGAATTCCTCAGCATATATACGATAGCCGTTCAAGCCGCTGGGGGAAGAGACGAGAAGGTCTTCGCCAACTATTTCCCTTTGGCGGTCAAGCCAAATGTGAGATCGTGGATGATGCACCTACCGAAGAACTCTATTTCATCATGGTCCGACTTGTGCAATGAGTTTGTCGGAGCCTTCACAGGTGGCCACCAGGAGTCAGGACAGCCTAGCGAGCTGCAATTCCGTCTGCATAAGGAGGGAGAAACCTTGCGAAAGTACATATAGAGATTCACTTGAGTACACCGTAATATTCCAGAGACAGACCCTGCAGCCGTGATTGCCGCATTCCAGTGGAACATGCACAACAGGAGGATTCGGGCCAAGATGAATGTTAGACTCCCCAATACCATCAATGAGTTGTACACATTGGCGGACAAGTGTGCTCATGCCGAGGAAGGAAGGCGACTCCCTGGAGAGGAGGCTGGCTTCGAAGTCGACTCACATGATGATGATGATGTCACTTGCCCGAAGGGGAAAAGCTAAAGGCGCAATAAGAACCGTAAGGGAAGGGTAGTGTTGGCCATTGAGGTCTCTGGTGATCTCACTGCCGACAAGAAGGCCAAGGCCGAGGCCCCCGGCAAGGGAGCTGTCGCATGCGCTGATTGCTAGGAGGCCGCGGCTACGGAGAAAACAGGAAAGTCTGACGGGCCATACTGCAAAATCCACCACACGAAAGGTCATGATTACCAAGAAATCTGCCTGGTTGAGCAGCTTGCCGAGAAATAGAAGGCTGAATATGAGAAGCGTGACAAGAAGAGAGGCCAAGATGGTTCTACTGGGAAGGGTCATGGTGGTAGAGGGGGCTTCCACGGCAAGGCCCCACGAGAGAAGAAAAAACCTGCTACAGGCTATGAGAAGAAAGAAGGAGATGATATGACTGATGATGAGGATGATGAAGAAGAAGATTCTAGTGATCGAGAATTTCAGAAGGCAACTGAAGCCATGTGTGTTGACGGGGTGCGTCCTTGCATTCCTCTCATCGCCATCTCAAACAGTGGGCGTGTGAGATCAATGCCATGGAGCCAGCTGCGGAGTCCAGAAGGCCAGTCAAATGGTCCAGCTCACCTATCATCTTTGACAAAGAGGATCATACTGACCGGCCCACTACAATGGGATGTTTCCCGTTGTTGGTCTCCCCAAAAATCCACAACCTCAAAGTAACCAATATGTTAGTTGATGGTGGGGCTGGGTTGTACTTGATCTCCCCTAAAGTGGTTGAAAGCGTGCATATCCCTGACAAAGAGCTCAAAACGATGGGTACATTCCAAGGAGTCACACCCAGCAGAAGAAGACCCAAGGGAAAGATCACTTTGCCTGTGACGTTTGACGGGGAGTTGAACTACCGGACTAAGAAGGTGGTGTTTGATGTGGTCGAACTCCCTTTTCCATACAATAGAATTGTTAGTTGCCCAGCTCTAGTATAATTTATGGCAGCATGCCCCTATGTTTACGACACTTTGAAGATGCCATGGCCCATGGGAATCATCTCCATCCCATCTGACAAGAAGGATGCAGTTATATGTGTGGACAAGATGTATAGAGATGCGGTAGCAGCTGAGGTCACGCAAACCCCTGATCCCACCAAGGAACCGAAGAAGGCGAATAAGTCTTGCAGGGACATCAGCAAGGACTCCGGGAAGCGCTCCTCTTTGGAGTACCATGCACCCATAGATGACCTGCCGGAGAGTTCCACTAGCAAAAGATCCAAGGTCACCTATCCTATGACGAAGAAGATCCCAGCAGGGCAGGATGGCGCTGGTGGTACGTTTACCATCAGTGCCATCCTTGATGACAAATAGGAAAGCGCGCTCGTTGCCTTCCTCCGGGCGAATGTCGATGTGTTTTCTTGGCAACCGTTTGACATCCCCGGTGTTCCTAGGGAGGTAATCGAGCACCACCTTGTTGTCTGCCCTCAAGCTAGGTCTGTCAAGGAAAAAGTTAGAAAGAAAGCCTTGGAGCGGCACCAATTCATCGCCGAGGAAATTAAGAAGCTTGAAGCAGCTTGTTTGGCTAGAGCAGTGATGCATCCAACTTGGTTAGCCAACCTGGTAGTGGTGCGCAAGGCAAATGGGAAATGGAGACTTTGCATCGATTTCACTGACTTGAGTAAAGCATGCCCAGAGGACCCTTTTTCCTTGTCGTGCATCAATCACATTGTTGATTCCACTTGCTTGTGTGACTTGCTTTCCTTCCTGGATGCATACTTTGGATACCACCAAATATTTAAGGCCAAGGAAGATGAGGAAAAGACCGCGTTCATAACTCAGTGTGGCACGTATTGCTTTTTTACATATGCCCTTCGGGTTAAAGAGAGCTTGTTCTACCTTTGCAAGGGCCGTTCTGATTGGATTTGAACCCCAATTTCACAAAAACGTGGAATCTTACATGGATGACATAGTAGTGAAAACCAGAGATGAAGCAACTCTCAATCACAAATTGTATGAAACATTTATGAACTTGCACAAGATTTATTTGAAGCTCAACCCTAAGAAATGTGTGTTTAGTGTCCCATCTGACAAGATACATGGGTTCTTTCTATCTCAACAAGGAATAGAAGCCAATCCCGACAAGATCAAAGCAATCAAGCAGATACAAGCGCCCAAGTCCGTCAAGTACATAAGACGCTTGGCCGGATGCATTGCCGCGTTGAGTAGGGTCATCTCCAAATACGCTCAACGTCCCCTGCGGTTTTTTAAGATTGTGAAAAAGGCTTCCCCGAGGAAGTGGCCCCGGAAGTAGAAGTAGCACTGCAAGATCTAAAAGCTTAACTTTCCTCCGCTCCCACCTTGGTTGTGCCTAAACCGCAAGAACCACTGCTAATATACTTGGCGGCAACAAATCAACGAGTTAGTGTAGCACTGGTGGCGCAGCGAGAAGTGGATGAATATGCAGCCGCTGCGAATGGGGGTGGAACCAAAGAATTCATGTAAGGACCTGATACAAACCAAGGGGAACCTAATCAAGCAAACGAAGTTAGTTTCAAGGAAGTGGCAAAGAAGAAAGTGGTGCAGTGACGAATGTACTTTGTTTGGTCCTTATTACAAGGGGCTAGGTCAAGGTACTCTGGACTGCAAAAGTTAATATTCATCCTTATGATGGCCCCGAGGAAACTACGCCACTACTTACGAGACCACGAGATCACATTTGTCACCCACTTTCCGCTGCAGTGTATATTGAGGAACCCCGAAGCCACTAGCAGGATAGTTGAGTTGGCACTAGAGCAGTCAAGTTTTTGTTTGAAGTATGAGAGCACTTCCACAATTTAGAGTAGGGTATTGGCGGAGTTCATTGTGGAATGGACGCCCATGCCAAATGAAGAGGTTCCAAAGACAATTCTCCCCGAGAAAGAAGTGCCCGAGGAATGGATCATGTATTTTCATGGTGCTTTCTCGCTTTAGGTTGCCGAAGCAGGCATGCTCCTCATCGCCCCCACCGGAGAGCATATCAAATATGTGGTTCAAATGCACTTTCTACCAGAGGAGGCCACCAACAACACCGTAGAGTATGAGGGGCTGCTTGCCGGACTCAGAATCGCGGTGGAGTTGGGAATCAAGAAACTGATCATCCGAGGAGATTCTCAACTCATGGTAAAACAAGTCAACAAAGAATATCAGAGTTCGTGGATGGAAGCATATGTTGAAGATGTGAGGAAGCTAGAGGAGCACTTTGATGGATTACAAGAAGAGCATGTGCCACGCACAGAAAACAACATCGTTGATTATCTATCAAAGTGCACAACAAAAAAGCTTCTTGTGGAACCATGAACTTTTCTCCTCCACCACACTCAGCCTTCAGTATCTCAATCAATGATGACCAGGAGAAGAAGAAAGTTGAAATCTAGCAAGCATTTCCCGGCAGAGCTTCCTGAAGCCGCTGGTAGAGAGGCTACCCGGGGCAGTCCCGTTTTTGGTTGGTGAGAAGCTCCCTCCTGCTGAACCCTAGCGTCTTGCGGTGCAGGTAAGTGCTCACACGAATGAGGAGATGCCTTTAGTACTCGTTGTCGAGCCACAGGCTCCAGCTTGGGTACAACATATAGTCCACTTCCTTCAAATAGGAGAACTTCCCGAAGAGCAGGAAGAAGCCAAAAAAGTGGCCCGTCATTCAACTACGTACAAGTTTGGCCATGACACTCTGTACAGAAAAAGACCAAATGGTGTGAAATTGAGGTGCATTCCCCGGGAACATGGGCTAAAGATGTTGGCAAAGATTCACGGAGGCGTATGTGGGTCTCACATTGGATAAAGGTCCCTTGCCGGAAAAGCCATCCGGTAGGGTTTCTATTAGCCCACTGCCCTCTAGGATGCAACTGTGCTAGTCACCAAGTGTGAAGCCTATTAGTTCCATTCCAAAAATATCCATCAACCAGCGCAAGCTATCCATACGATCCCTTTATCCTCACCATTCTCGGTTTGGGGGCTCGCTATTTTGGGCCCCTTTCCCCGTGCCACCGAGGGATTTGAATTCTTTTTCGTAGCAATCAACAAGTTTAAAAAGTGGCCTAAGGTGGAACCAGTGAGAAAGGTGACCGCACAGTCAGATGTCAAGTTAATGAAAGGTCTAGTGTGCTGTTTTGGAGTGTCTAACAGGGTGATCACTGATAACGACACCCAGTTCAGGAGTCCCACCTTTATGCAATACATCCAAAGCCTTGGAAGCAAGGTCTCCTTCGCCTCTATTGCCCACCCAAGAAGCAACTAGCATGTTGAGAGGATGAACGTTTAAGTGTTGAGCGGGCTCAAGAAAAGAACTTTTGAAAAACTCCGAAGATGTGTCAAGCACTAGATAGATTAGCTACCGGTGGTTCTTTGGTCCCTCAGAACGACACCGAATCGAGCTACCGGACAAATGCCCTTCTCCCTAGTATATGGGGAGGAAACAGTTCTGCCCATGGAACTCATATATGGGTCACCCTCGAGTACTTGCCTACGATGAAGTAGAGCGAAAGCAGCTATGGAATGACGATACGATGCTCCTCGAGGAAGATCGTCTCTAGGCCGCTTTGCATGCTGCATGCTACCAGCAAGCCCTGCGCCACTATCCTAGCCACAGGGTCCATGCCCGGAGCCTGGAGGAAGGTGACCTTGTCCTTAGGCGCGTTCAGTCTGTGAAGGGTACCAACAAGTTGACGCTAACATGGGAAGGCCCTTACTAGGTAGCACGAGTCACCAGACCGGACACAGTCTGTCTGGAGACAGAAGGTGGCATCAAAATGCTTAACTCATGGATTATTGAGCATCTTCATAAGTTCCACCCGTAAGGCGCAGTTGCCTAGCGCAGTCCCCATCAACCACCTTTTGTACAAACCTTGTCATAGTGCATGTAACCCTTTGTGCAAAGCCAGGCGTAGACACTGTACAAGAAATAATAAAACTAGGCATTGCATCATACCATCGAATTGCATCATACCATCGAACTGCATGCCGACCCTGTCCTCTTCCAGTGCTCCTACCGCACGTCCCGTAACCGCCCTCCACCATCGCGGCTGAATAGGTGACATGATCTCGAGGGGAGACTCTCGTCGCCATGGCGGATGATGGGTATTGTCCTCCCCCCGTCGTCATGGTGGTGACCTGTGCGTCCAAAGACGGGAGAAGAAGGGCAAGCTATGTAAACCTGAGATAAAGGAGGAGGAGGGAATGGATGAGCATCACCCATAGTGACCCCTCAATTTATAGGGAAAGCCACAGGGGCTGGATCTCCTCCGGTCCAAAGCAGCCGCCCATCTTCACCAATCCCACTACCGATGATCACGGGCAAACAGGTAACTGCCCCAATACTCCAATCCTTGGCGCTACAGTTTTCGCCACCCCCACGCCTTTATGCCATGCGCATGCAATGCATGTGGTGCGCGTGGCGAAAACGACCTGAGGTAGTGGGAAAGTGCTGGCTTGAAAGTTGGTAGTTACTTCCCCATATTACGCATGCGTGCATAAATTTTGGGCCTGACCGAACGCCGCTGGGCGAGCGCATTTGGGGCATACCCGGGGCTCCCGTCGGTGCACTAGGGCTGGGGTACTGTCATCGCTTTCTCACGGGGGTTTCCGCAAGGATGGCAGATGCCAATGGATGGCTTAAGAGGTGAGAGCAAGGCTATGATCCGGGACGGGATAGGATAATGGCATGCGGTGGTTTAACCAGGTTCGGGGATCTTCGGAGAGATAATACCCCTACTTTTGCATGTCTGTATATGAGGTGTATGTGTAGTACAGGGTTGCTGTCGGAGTTGTATCTGAGGAGGAAGAGGGAGCTGGCTGCTCCCTTCTATGGCCTCATGTGTGAGAGTGCGAGGGGAAATGATAGGAATGGGGGAGAGCTTGCAGAGCTTGCATGCCCGTGGGTGAGCTCCCCTAGTACCTCTTATATAGGGAGGCCCAGGGGACAACGGGTGGCCCACATGGCCTAATTACACTATTTGGGGTGACATGTGAAATACTCATGATGTAGGCTACAACATAGTGAAGTGACGGGTGACAGGTGCACATCGGGGCACTATTCGCCAATAGTGCCCGACTGTAGTGGGGGGGCAGGTTTTGAAGTTCGTTAGCTATAGTGTTGTTAGATCGTGTCTGATGGGACGCCTGGAGCTGACTTGCCGGGCCGCAGTCGGCAGCCAACTAGGAGGAGCCGAACATGAGGATCCAGACTGGAGGAGCCGGCCAGGAGGGGCCGGACAGGAGGAGCCGGACATGAGGAGCCGGACAGGAGGAGCCAGATAATAGGAGCCAGCCAGGTGGAGCCCGCTAGGAGGACCCAACCGGGAGGAGACGGCAGCTTTGTCTTCTACCTTCCCTTCTTCGTTTGTCTCACTGATTCGTGGGGCTTGGCATACCGGGGGTGGCTCCCCACGTGTTTTAAAATGTTGAGTCATCTCCTTGAGCCTACCCTGGGGTAGTCCCCCTAACAGTAGCCTCCGAGCCTGCGAGCGACTTGGAGAGTCGGGCGGATGGTTTTTGCCATTGGAGTTGTTTGTTGCATAAGTTGTTGATGACGGTCGATTGCGGGTTGGGGATGACGCAGCTTGCTTCCCGCGGGGGCGCGCCAGCGCACCTGCTGGGTGTAGCCTCCGGGCAACTCAAGAGTCGGGCAGAGGGTCTTTCTTGTTGCTGAAGTAGAGGGTGGCGTCGAGGGTGTCTGGTGCGAACATGGCGTCCGCCGGCTGAAGGGCGCGAGGGGCCTCCGGGGGCAGACGTGGAGTCACCCGGCTGGCGGTTTCTAGCGGAGGCGCGGGAGCGCAACCGCTAGGTGTAGCCTCTGAGCCTCCGGGCGAATAGAAGATGTCGGGCGGAGGGTCCTTGCTGTTGTTGAAGCATACGGTGGTATCGAAGATGTTGGTCATGGACGCGGGGTCCACTGGCTGAAGGACGCGAGGCGCCTCCGAGGGCAGACGCCTGGTCCATCAGCTGATGGGCGTGAGGCACTGCCAAGGGCAGACTCAGGTCCGCCGGCTGATGAGCAAGAGGTGCTGTCGAGGACGACGCGGGGTTCGCCGACTAATGAGCGTGAGGCTCTACCGAGGACGAACGAGGGGTCCGCTAGTTGATGGGCGCGAGGATCTACTGAGGGCAGACGCAGGGTCCGCTGGCTGATGAGTGTGAGGCGCAGCCGAGGGCGGACACGGGATCGGTCGGGTGATGAGCGCGAGGCTCTGCCGAGGGCGGACGCGGGGTCCGCCGGCTGATGAGCGCGAGGCGCTGCCAAGGGCAGACATGGGGTCTGCCGGTTGATGAGCGCGAGGCTATGCCCAGGGCTGATGCGAGGTCTGTCGGCTGATGAGTGTGAGGGTATGTCAAGGGCGGACATGGGGTCGGCCGGCTGATGAGCATGAGGCTCTGCCAAGGGTGGACGTGGGGTCCACCGGCTGATGACTGCAGGCATTGCCAAGGTCGGACGTGGGGTCCACCAGCTAATTATAGCGAGCCCCTGCCGAGGGCGAATGCGGGGGTCTGCCGGCTGATGAGCGCGAGGCGCTGCAAAGGGTGGAAGCAGGGTCTACCGGCGGATGAGCGCGAGGCGATGCCGAGGGCCGACGCGGGGTCCGTCGCCTGATGAGCCCGAGACTCTTTCGAGGGCGGACCCAGGGTCCGACAACTCATGAGCGCAAGGCGCTGCCGAGGGCGGACGTGGGTTTTGCCAGCGGGTGAGCGTGAGGCCCTGCCGGGTGCAGACGCGGGGTTTGCTAGGTGATAGGCTGCGGAGGGCAGATGCGTGGTCCGCCGACTGAGGGGCGCGAGGCACTGCCGAGTGCGAACACGGGGTCCACCGGTTGATGGGCATGTGGCCCTGCCAGGCACGGACGTGGGGTATGCCGGCTGATGGGTGCGAGGCCCTGCCAGGCCCGGACGCGGGGTTCGCCGGCTGATAGGCGTGAGGCCCTGCCGGGCGCGGACGCAGGGTCCACCGGCTCATGGGCGCGAGGCCCTGCCGGGCATAGACGCTGGGTCCACCTGCCGATGGGCGTGGATCCCTACCGAGGGCGGACGCGGGATCCGCAGGTTGATTGGCGTGGAGCCCTGCTGGGCGCGGACACTGGGTCCGCTGGATGATTGGCGCGAGGCCCTACCGGGCACGGACGCGGGGTCCGCTGGCTGATAGGCGTGGAGCCCTACATGGAGCGGACGCGGGGTCTGCCGGCTGATGGGCACGGGGCCCTGCCGGGTGTAGCCTCCAGGCGAGGAGGTTCCTCATGGAAACGATCGTGCAAAAGACAAGGTTAAGTCGGCGCAGATATATCAAATATTTCATTTTGGTAGTGCATGTTTATGCAGAGGGTACCGACTCAGCTTTGCTCGAGGCCCCTTCAGTCTTTTTCGTGTTCTCTCTGCTCTTTGGCTTTTGTTCTTTCTTGCCAGGCACCCGGGAGCCGGTTTGTATCCAAGGCGAAGAGTGGGCCGCGGAGTGGAGCGTACAGTACTCAGACTCTAGGAGCAGACTCGACCGAGCAGAGCCTCGTAAATGAAATGACCAGATCACCCAAGCTAATTTCTCCTTAGACGCTTTACGCGTGTGGTGACCTCCAGCTTGTGCTCTCGCTAGCCGAACAGTTGTGGTGCGAGTTGTAGCTAAGACAAAGAGTGGGCCTTGGTACCGTACATGCTACTAAGTCGTTTATGGGTATGAACATATCAGGCCAAACGGCCAACCCCTGGGCCAAGGATAGCTAGCGTCAGGGTGAACAGTAAGGTAGCAGAACAAATATCGAGATGGCCCCCGAGGATCGCTCGGGGTTATTCGTATTGTATGTATGGTTCAAGGATATGCGGGTGGAGATCTCACATTGCTTTTGGGTGTTGGCTAGGCGGTTTTGTTGATGTCGGTCAGCACGGCTTGTAGCCGACGTGGTCCAGCTGATGTGTGCGAGGCGTTGCCGTGCGCGGACTTGGAGTCCGCCTGCTGATGTGCGTGAGGCGATGCCAGGGGCGGACGTGGGGTCTGCCAACTGAAGAGCGCGAGGCGCTGCCGGATGTGGGAGAGGGGTCCACTAGCTGATGGGCGAGAGGCGCTGCCCTGTGCAAACGTCGAGTCCGCCGGCTGTTGGGCATGTGGCCCTGTCACGAGGAGCCTCCGAGTCTCCGAGCAAGGAGGTTCATGGATTTTTGCGTAGGCTAGACTGTTGTTGCTGATGACAGCCGGTGCGTCTTTTCTCCGAGCGGAGCGGCGATGTGTCAGCGCACCCACTGGGTGTGGCCGTCGATCCTTCGGCGGTCGATGGGTGTGCAGACAGGACTGGCCGACCGGCCATGCATCGAAGCGGATAGGCGGCCAAGCAGCCAAGTCGGGCATTAGGGCAGACGGGCGGCCGTGCCGGTGTTGTGGCAGGCGGCAGGCCAGCCGGCCATGCGGCAACGCACACAGGCGGACATCAGACTGAGCAAACGCGAGGCTTTTTTTGGAAAGTCGGCCTCTCCATCTTCTTTCTCTTTCTTTCCACACTATGCTCACATTCTTTTTTGTAGCAGCCGAGCGGAGGATGCGCAGCGCACAGTCGGCGCTTCGAGCTGATGGGTGGTGGCTGGCCGGAGCATGCCAGGCTGACACACGCAGCGACAGAGCAGATGGAGCTGGCCCACACACTGAACGCACGTGGATCGGAGCAGGCGGCTGAGTCTGGAGGCTAGGGAGGGGCAGCCAGACGACGGACGGGGTATGCCGGGCCGGCGTGCGCAAGGGCGAAGCAGGTGGAGCCAGCCCATCCACCGGAGATGCACGGACCGGCGCAAGGGGCGGCGAGCCGTCCGCGGGATGAGCAGGAGCCGTGGCGAGCGGGGATGAGTTCCGGTCGGCCGCGGGACCAACGGAGCTAGATAGAACGGGAGGATGCGCCGATGAGCAACCGACTGAAGTTCCGAGGCGTAGCCGGTCTCCACGAGCAGGAGCGGGGGGATGTGGCTGGCGGTAGAGTCCGGAGTGGGAGCTGGAGCGGTGGCGCGGGCGCTTGCGAGCCGGAGTAAGGCCGAGCACGGCAAGGCGGCTCGGGGACAGCCGGCACCAGGCCCGGGCGCGGGCGTGCGAGGACACATTCGGGCGGCACGCGGCCGTTGTTGTGGATGAAGGCAGGGCCGTCGCGGCGGAGCGGCAAACAGAGCAGACGCACGGTGCAACGATGTGGCCTGTGGAGTGGGCGAATGGCGAATGGTGGCCGCCCGCACTTGCGTGGACAGGACGGAGTGACTTGCGGTGTTGCGGACGCGGGGTTGGCGGGGCGCCGCCGGTGCACAGGGTGCCGTGGGGTTGTCATGGAGGGGCAGGCGACCGGTGCAGCATTGGAGTTGGGATAGACGCGAAGCCGGTGGAGACGGGCCGGAGGTGGAGCCCGAAGAGGTCGCGGGGCGGGTGGGGACGGCCAACGCGAAGTCCGAAACAAGTTGTGAGCAGGAGGCTGGCGCTGGAAGCCAGTGGGGAGTCGACGCGGCCGAGCGAGACGGGGAGCTCACGCCGCGGAGGCGCTTGTGTTCGGCGCGTGTGAAGCCGGTGACAGGATGCGCCAGAGCGAGCGGAGGGAAACCTCAAACATACCACGATTTGACTACAACAAAATTGAAAAATCCACCGGTAAAAATGAGAAGAAAGGAGGAAAACCTCAAACCAACGTAGAGACATCAGTTTAGAAGAATTGGAGAATGAGACCTACAAGTTGAGACTGAATAAATCTTCTGAAATGATGGATCTCCGGATAAACAAAATGAATAGAACTTCTCGTGATTGGAACTAATTTAAGATGATAACATCAAGCTTAACCAGAGATCTTGAAGAAAACGGACAAGATTTAAGAGAAACCATCTTCCTTGGTCTTTAAAGCTGAGAATAAAGATGAGAAACACGGTCCTGAATTTATGAGATACTCCGGAATAATAAGAAAGGAAAGGTTGAGACAAGATGAACAAAATTCAGAGCGATCTTGGAGAAGGAACATGGATGATCTAATTCATTCTTATGTCATCTTGAATAACTTGAGAATATCTTCGGGAAAGATTAAAACTGCCAGGTAGAATCTTGGGGAAGAACCTATGGGATATGGGCCCACTCAAGAGAACACCTTTGAAACGATTATTTAGAAAGATATATTGCATCGATACAATTGAAAACATGATGAAGTTTAGAGCCTCAAAATTTTGAAAAGAATTTTGAACGGAAACGCTAATCTTCTTAAATATCTTTCCCACTTCAGATAGAATAGAGAGATGAATAAACAAGAAAGGCTTGGATAAGAACTCCCATAATGTGAAAGCATAGAACAAATCAAAATGATATGATGAACACCGAAAACTACCATAGAATTCACCCGAGAAGAATGGAAAAAAAGAATGATGAACTTAGCACAATGAGCATCTTCACAATGAATCACCAAATATAATATGGTAGAAAAGAAATTGGAAGAGAATAGAAAAGGCACTTGGATGATAATTTAATCGTTGATGAAAAAGGGAGGGAGGGTGGGGAAAACAAGGAGCATTTAAAATGAATGAAGCAAAGTCCAAAATGAAATAATAAGATAGATCTTGCGCATATTGAAAACAATTGACCTCACATAGAGAGAAGCACAACAGATAGAAAGGAATTTCACATGACAATTTGATTGGTCAAAAGAACTGGCACTTCCATAAAAAATATGTGAACACCGCTTAGGAAAGATATGAAATCAACATATGACATCGAAGCAACTCGAATGATCATACTCCAACAAAAAAACAGGATGAGACTTGTGAATTAAGCCGGAAACAAATTCATGACAAAAGTTTCGCTTGATATTTTTTTGGTAAGGCCCACATGGGCTCGATCTTATAGTAGGCATCATGTACTAGGTAGTGCACACGACATACGAAGTGTCCCCGAATAGTAGCAAGCTACAAGGATTCTTTAAGACACAACAAGAACTGATGTAAGAATGACCGTCTACAAGCGAACCACTAGATGTCGATTCCCAACCTCACATCATGCCATATGTTGGAAGCTAATCATTAGTAACTACTTTAATTCCCACCCAAGAACTCCCTCCTTTGGTTATGCAATCGGGTCCATGGATACACAGAGTAAAATCCATCACTCAACTCCTAGAATCATACTACTATCCAATGTATCACGTCCGTCAACCCATAACCAGAGGTCTTGAAAAAGCATCTACCTCCGATCCTCTTAATTAAAATGATACCAAATATGACAGTACATCTGGATGCTCTCCCAGTACTGGGTGACGCCAAACTCCTCTCACCACAAATAGTATTAAATTGATTTCCAAAATCTTCATCCTTAGATACTAAGGAAACTGAAGGATGGCGAGTATGAAATGAAACCTTTGAGGTCTACACCATAGAAGAAAAGTCAAGTCATACAGGACGCACCAAGAACAGAATCCGGTCACACCGAAAACGTGCGATCCTAATCTTTTTTGAGTGAGAAGAGGGATATAATTCAAATTCCTACGTCACAATTCCTCATTAGAGCAATGAAGGGAAGAGGAGTAAAAATAATTCCTACTTCTCTCCGATATATAACCAGACGCACCATGTAGTTTTTCTTCTAGACTCAACAACATCCAAGTTCGATCAAGCAAGGGGGCTCCTAGGTCGGTACTATTGTGATACCAAATTCTCATGCCCAAAATGTGGTACTATCCTCGTGATGGTTCCAGGGCCTCAATAAGGATAGAAGCGCATTCTGGGTAGCTTCACACGAACGGAAATTGTCACAATACCTGTAAATAAGACATGAGTATATGGAGTTTCCTTAGACTCTCCACATGCTACAACATAAATATCTCAACACATCAATACATTACAATCACCGTACAAAAGAGCAAGATCCGACTACGAATGAAATCAAACAAAAAGTGCAATTAATTAATTCAGCCTAATAATCACTTTTATCATTTGCTATGTGTGTGCCCAAGTTGACCATCAAGATCATTGGTATATTTGATAGAGCCAGAAGACATTGTCTATGGAGGAAAATTAAGGATAGACATGCAAAAGCACACTCCCTGGCAACATGGGACCTGGTATGTAGACCAAAAGACAAGGGGGAACTTGGTATCATTGATCATAAAATAAAAACAAGGCTCTACTATTGAAATTCTTACACAAGTTTTATCATAAGATTGATACTCCTTGGATCATGATAGTTTCGAATGCATACTATGACATGACACCAGCACACGTAGGGCCAAGTTGTGGATCTTTTTGGTGGAAAGATGTGCTCTCCTTATCACACATTTACAGAGGCATTACAACATGTATCCCAAACTCTGGTGACACTGTTCTTCCATGGAAAGATCAGTGGCATAATGAACAGGTGCTAGCAGACTCTCATGAACGACTATTCTCTTATGCAACAAATGAAGATATCTCTTTGGCGCAATTTAAGAATGACACTGATCCTCCCTCCCACTTCCACTTACCTTTATCAAGAGAAGCAAGACTAGAACTAGAGGACTTAATGATCACCATTAACATGGTCACCCTAAAACCCATGGCAATGGATGAATGGATATATTGTTGGGGGGATGTGGAATTCAAACCCAAGAAAATCTATTGATATCTCTTTAGGAATGTGCAGGCTCCAAATTATCTGACGAGTATTTGGAAATCTAAGAGTATTCTCATACACAAAGTCTTCGCGTGCTTGCAATGAATGGACAGAATAAATACACATGATCTACTACTAACAAAGCAGTTTGCAATTGGCGATGGCCACTCTTGTGTGTTGTGCAATGATGATTTACTAGAAACCAATGACCACCTCTTCTTACATTGTGCATTGGCAACTAGTTGTTGGAAAAAACATGGAATTGGTTGGGACAATGCTTTGGACATGCAAGGAAGATTTGACCTTGGGGGGACTAACTGGAATAAGCCATTGTTCAAAAAATATACATGTTAGCTACATGGAACATTTGGAAGCAACGCAACCGGGCTATATTTGATGGAGTACTGGCCACGCAACACAAATGGATTAGGAGGCTTAAATCAGATTTGGAAATCCTTCAGTTTAGACTTAAGCCTGATAAATCTGCTTTTATAGATAGATTTCTTCCAACCATCCACTTGTAAATTCCCTTATATAGTTGTTGCTTTATCCTTGCTGCTATTGCATGGATTTGTAAACCTTATGAAAGTTACAATTTAATATAATAACAGTAGGAGCCTCTCCTGCTGTTTTAACTTCTCAAAAAATGAAACAAAAAGGAGATTATGTTCACCCTTGCTAATACCAGGCAATCGACCTGGAAACAATCCTATAATCTATGAAGAGAAAGAAGAACTCCAAATAGAACAAGCATCACTCTCACATCAAATCATCGCCTTACATGTACGTACATCTATTGTTGTAGGAATTTATGAGCCATGGGGACTCAACAATCTCATTACCACGTGTATCAAGACTAGCAAAGCTTAATGGCTGAGGTATGGTTAAGTGCTGAGGTTGCAGTAGCACTAAGCATTTGATATATTTCTAACTTACAAGTACAAGAATAAGACGAGGGATCTATGCATAAACAGATGTGAATAAGCAATGATTAACAAGTGATCCTAAACACCTACTTATAATTCAATCATAACCCCACCATGTTCTCTTCACGAACTCCCTCGAAAAGAGATGATCACATACACAATTGTTGTATTTTAGTTGGGTTTACTTCGAGTTTTCTACAACTGGGTATTACGAAGTTTCCAGATTATCACATAACCGTGGGCACAACTTTTAGAAAGATTTAACCTTGCAAGGATGCTCCAACTCATCCATCACAAACTATCCACAACCTGTAGTGGAAAACCGCAACCTCGGGATAGCCTATAGTATCCTGGGAATCCAGGTGCACAAGACGTTCCATAAAGGTAAAAAAAGTCTAGCAAGACCGTCGGGCAGGCCAGATTCCGATAAGGTGTGCACGTATCTCATGCTTAGGGCTCTACCAAATGGGACTAGCTACGAGTTAAACCAATCCCCGAGTTTCCTCGAAGCGACCCTGCAGGCAGCCCATATTGGACCGGCACCATTAGCACTGGCCCTATATTATGTAGATTAAATCAATGGGAAGAGCTAACTCCCAATGCATTAATAAAGAATATTCAGTATTATTATGTTGGGTAAATATAGTACCAATGTTGGTCCTTGCCAGAAGAGTTTAATCCCAAAACAAAAATCAAGGGAGTCCCCATAACAAACCCAACCATGTTAGGAGCACTCAATATGGAACATAACACCGGTAATGGGAACTAGGGCGGCAAGAGCGAAAGAAAACACAAGGTGTTATGGGAATAATATGGATAGTAGTACTAGGAGTACGTACGAGTGAGAGCAAAGCCTAGCTATGGCACAAGTGTAAAACTCACATGTACGTATTAGGGACCCACTCAGAGGTGGTAAAGGCCATACGTCTCAAGCCCCAGGCTTAGTGTTTGCTTATGTGTGTGTCGAATTACCAAGAGCTCAGAACCATTGCTCTGGTGTGAGGAGGTAGCTTATACAAAGTGTGCCACAACAGAACGAGCACCATTGCAAGGGCAATAAATGTTGATAAATGTTGTTGTTACTTGAAACGGGTGAGTTAACTGGCAGCATTATAGGTAACCATTGTTGAGGAAATTGTTAACTGGTAGCTGCTCAGTTGGGTGGCGAGTAGGCGATTAATGGGCTAATCAGCAAGGTAATCTGCCATTTCATCAATTAATTGGATGATTTTTCGGTTTATCAACTACATGGTGACCCTGCGAGTAGGGATTAATCGGCAAGTTAACTAGTTAATCGGATGAATTAATGAACAGGGTAGGTAACGATGTATTCGTAGCTCTTTATGTGAGTTAAGTCCCTTGAACGTTGTCGCTGTGTCGCCTCTGCTTCATATCGTTCGAGTGTTGTAGCACGGCCAAATGATGAGTGACTTCCAAAGATCCGAGTGGATACGAAAGAATAGTTCGAATTCTAGAGTAGTGGAAGGACTCTTATGATGGTGTGGACCCTTAGGTGGGTCCCAAATGTCTAGTCCTTGAACCTACCTCAGGAAGTAGCCCCAGAATTAGTTGAGGTTGTGGGAGACAAGAGAATGATGCATCGTGACCTCGTCAGTGTCCCATGGACGATGGAATATGATTCGTGTCATTTCACACTCGGCTCTTTGACCTTAACGGAATCAGGTTGAATTGAACCCGAACGACTCAAAGGGCTAGACGACTTGAGTCACTTAGCTAGAGTTGGATTTTCTCTTAGGAAGGTATGTCCATAGTCTCGGGTGTAGGCTCACAAAAACTTCGAACAAACACTGTTGAAAGATGCCGGTCTCTCGGTTGCTCTCGTGATAGTCAAAAATTTGTCCGAGTGATCAATGAATCTTCTTCCCTCACTCAATGGGTTCTAGTAAGTCGGGACGTAACAGTGGGTGCAGAGCCCATTTGGACCTCTTCGTGGTGGAATTCCTGGTTATTTCCAAATCGTGGGAAGCACACACACGCGTGGGAGGTTACGTCACTGAAGTGGGAAAAGTGTTGCGGTGCCTCGATCTCCGCACCGCAAATATTAACACACGTCCCCGCGGTTCTGTCCCTGAGATTTTTTAGATATGTCACCACCCGTTGATTGCATAGTGGATGCTGATCTGACGGGTGGGATTCCACATAAAAGAGGTATAAGGCATGCCTAAGTGAAGGTAGAGAGGGACATTGACGTGGCTTGAGACCACGTTGGTATTACCCCAAAGAGGAAGGGATGATGTAGCACAATGACGGTAAGTATTTCCCTCAATTAAGAAACCACATTATCCAGCCGTAGAGGGAGATCAAGAAACTATGTAAACAATGTCTACACACAAAGAGCAGATACTTGTCACCCGACGCGTAAGAGAGGTTGTCAAGCTCTCAACGGTAAAAACATAGATCAACACGTGTTAGAGGTGATCATTCGTGCACTAGAGTCAAAGTTTTTGTTTTAGATTCAACATTGTTTCGACTCATCTTATGAATCATCCTAAAGGTTATACTTGGCACAAACACTGAATAATACATAAAAAACACAATCATAACATCGGCATAATTGTGTAAACACACAAAAACAGAAAGGAAACGATAAAATAAATTTTATTCATTGGGTTGCCTCCCAACAAGTGCTATCGTTTTATGCCCCTAGCTAGGCACAACGTAAAGATTCAAGTATTGTCATCTTTAGTTTCCAACTACTTAAGCACACAACGAGAATTTTTCAAGGATCTAGCATGCATACTTTTCATTACAGTACTTCTAGGAATAGGATTGAAAAATTTGTTCTTGGGGTGAATACTAATCATTTTAAGATCCTCATTATTTCTACTAGAAGCGGCACCCTTGTTGTTAGGAACATATGTTGACTTGAAATCTTTACCAATAGGAGTTTTTTAAATAATCTTAATGGTAGAAAAAGTTGAACTTAAGTTACTAAAGATTTCTTCCAACTTATCAATTCTAGCGAGGCTCTCTTCCATTCTTTTGTTTACTTCAGGTTCTTTTTCCTATAGCATTTTAAGAGTGCCTCCCACTTGTGACCCAATTTTGTTACCAAGATTATGCATATTTTTATCTACTTTCTCAATATATTTTTCGGTGAGCATTTTATTTTCAATAGCATCTAACTTTTGCATAACATGGTCAAGAGTTAAAAATGTTTCATTGATAGTGATAGGTGGTGAACCCCCTAACTTTCCCATAACACTAAAAGCATCCAAGGCGGAGCACATCAATAAATTCCCACCGGTAATCGTATCAAGGAGTTATCTATAACATGTGGTGTTTCCCACATAAAAACTGCGAACAAGAACAGTGGTAGATTCCTTACTGATAAATCTATTATGAGCATTGCAAATCCTATACCAAGCATATTTTAGATTCTCCCCTCCACTTTGTTTAAATTTAAGAACCTCATTCTCAGGGGTACACGCAATAATGGAAGAACTAGCCATAGCAAAAAGGTAGACGAACAAGATGTCTGACGAGGAAAAGGCAAATGAAAAAGAAGGCGAATTAAACGACAAATTTCTGAAGTGGGGGAGAGGAAAACGAGAGGCAAATGTCAAATAATGTAAATTGCAAGGAGATAAGATTTGTGACTAGGAACTTGATAGATGTTTATGATGTCTCGCTGGCACGAGAGATTGGCACACTGAAGAGTTCGCTTCCTCCCCGGCAATAGCGCTAGAAATTCCTTTGACGTGGCCTGAGACCGCGTCCATATTTCCCCAAAGAGGAAGGGATGATTTGGCATGGCGGCGATACGTATTTCCCTCAGTTAAGAAACCAAGGTATCAATCCATGGAGGAAGATCAAGAAACTATGTAAACAACACCTTCACACAAAGAGCAAATACTTGCAAACCGACACGTAAGAGAGGTTATCAAGCTCTCAATGATAAAAAGATAGATTAGGCTGTAATTTGTTGGGCAAATAGATCTTGCAAAACTACAAAATAAAAGAAGTAAAGAAAAAGTGCAGCAAGAATTTTTTTGGTTTTTGGATTTATAGATCTGAAAACAAACATGGCAAAATGATAGATTGAAAAGCAATATGTTGGAGAAGTAGACCCGAGGGCCGTAGGTTTCACTAGTGGCTTCTCTCATGAGTATAGCACACGGTGGGTAAACAAATTTCTATTGGGAAATTGATAGAATATTAAATAAGCATGATGGTATCCAAGGGAATGATCATTATATAGGCATCACATCCAAGATAAGCGGACCGAAATGATTCTGCATCTACTACTATTACTCCACACATCGACCACTTTCCTGCACACATCTAGTGTATTAAGTTCATGGAGAAATGGAGTAATGCAATAAAAATGTTGAAATGATGTAGACAAGATCTATTCATGTAGGAATAGATCCCATCCTATTATCCTTAATAGGAATGATACATGGGTGCATTGCTTCCACTTCTAACACTAGGAAAGGACACCATAAGATCGAACCCATCACAAAGCACCTCTTCCCATGGCAAGAAAAATCGATCTAGTTGGCTTAACTAAACCAAAGATTCGAAGAAAAAATATGAGCCTGTAAGTAATAATAGATGCAAGATATCAAAGAAGACTCGAATAATATTCATGCATAGAAACTGATCATGAACTCAAAATTCATCGGATCCCAACCAACACACCGCAAAAAGTCATTAACTCAAATAGATCTCCAAGAGACCACTGGATGGAGAATCAAAAGACATAGAGAGAGGTAGCCATGTAGCTACTGCCTATGGGCCCGTACGTCTATAGTGGACTACTCATGCATAATCGGGAGGCACCTGTCGGTGTCAAAACAGGCAAATCTCGGGTAGGGGGTCCCGAACTATGAGTCCAGGATCGACGGTAACAGGAGACGAAGGGGACACGAGTTATCCAGGTTCGTGACATCCAATGGAGGTAATACCCTACGTCCTTCCTAATTGTATTGATGCTGTAAAGGGTTAAAGAGTTGATCTACCTCGAGATCGTATGTCTAACCCTAGATGAGTTGTTCTGTCTCTATACCCTAAAACCCTCCGACTTATATAGATGCCGAGGAGGCCTAGGGTTTACACATGGTTGGTTACATGCCAAAGAGATAAACATGTCTATTTACTACATCAAACGTGGAGTGCAAGCCATGCTCCTCGAAGCTTCCACCCTGGAAACTGGGCCTTCAGATCCTCCAGTGTTCGGTAAGTATCCATATAGTCCGGCCCATAAACAACAGGTCGGCTATCCGAGGACCCCCTAATCCGGGACTCCGTTAGTAGCCCCTGAACTTGCCTCCAACGCCAAAGGTCTTCAGCTCCAATTGCTTCGCGAGCAGAGTTTTTGGCTTGCGAGGTGATTTCCTTCCCGCCGAACCATAGTTCGGCCTCCGATGATAAGTAGTTCCTCCGCATAGTGGCACGTCCTAATCCTATGAGATAAGTTGGCTTTGAAGGCCAAACATCAGGGAAAAAAAGGTAATGTTTCCTAACGACCTTTCTGACAAAAGGTCACAGCCCACCACGTCCGATGGGCCAGTTATAGGCACTCGATGCGCGGTTCGAGGCTGTTCTATCCACACGATCTATCAACATGTCGATCCTGTCCCGTTTTACACGGGATTTACTTAGTCGCACGTGCGCAATGGCTCGCATGTCTCGGGAAGATCAGGGATTCATGGCGCAACAAGGGGATCCTGAATCGGCAGACCTCATGAAAGGAGAAAGAAAACCCCAAAGGCCTTTCATGCTCTCCATTCGATTCCTCCGCCTCTAGTTCCCTTGCGCCCCTAGAGCATAGATCCAGGTCGAATACCTCTCCGCCGACATTTCTTACCATGTGACGGAGGAGGGCCAAGTGATTCCCACTCCCAGGCTAGGCGAGAGGGTGGTGTTCATCGCCCACTTCATCAGGGGGTTGTGCTTGCCACTCCACCCCTTCATTAGGGGATTAATGTTCTTCTACGACCTCGATTTCCACGACCTCCCACCGAACTCAATCATGCATATTTTGGTGTTCATCCTCATCTACGAGGCCTTCCTGCGCATAGATCCGCACTGCCGGCTTTGGCTATAGGTCTTCAGTATCAAGCCCAAGTGCATGGGAGGCAAGCACGCAGACTGCGGCGGGGTAGTCATCGGCAAGTTCGCCCGCGTCGGGTGGCCGTCGGGCACCTTCATTGACACCATCAAAGGATGGCAGAAGGAGTGGTTCTACGTCACCGAACCACGAGAGGAGGGCCAACTTCCCACTACCAAATTCAGATCCCCCCACCAGACTGGCTTCATTGCCCGAGAAGGGCCTGGCCTGGGGTTCGGGCAAAGAGGTGGCCGATCTGCAGAAGCGCCTCCGCTCCCTGGTCGAGGAGGGCATCAAGCTGGCCGATGTGGTCCAGGTGATGCTCCGAAGACTTATCCTCCCCTACCAGCGCCGGAACACTCCTCTATGGGCTCAAGAACTCGAAGCGGAGCCCACAGTCCAGAATCTCTTCCGCGCTATGCGGGAGAAGCTGTGGATGGCTTTCTTCAAGTCGATGAAGAGCTGGCCATCCGGGGAGGAGGACAAGGGTCTGCATGCCACCAAGCCATCGGAGGAGGAGGACAAGGGTGTGCACAGCACCAAGCTAGACTCTGAGGTTTGATTTTTCCCGACTTAGTTGGCTCTATTACAAAGAATCCCTTCACCCTCTTATCCGATCTATTCTGGCAAAGATCCAAAGAAGGCGATCAACATCAACAGTCCGTCTCCTCAGCTCAAAGATAAGAGGAACGCCCTGTTAGCCAGGATGCTCATGGAGAAGCCTTACGAGGCTCCCACAAAGAAAGAGAAGAAGAAGAAATTAGGTCAAGCTGGCCTTCACATCAAGGACCAACCTGATGCTGCATCTAAAGATACCCCCGCCTCCTCGAATCAGGAGGAGGCCGAAGAGAACGAAGAGGAGGAGGAGAAGGTCGAAAGAGAGGGGGAGGTAAGTTCCCCTGCGCCAAGAAGAGAGTGGCGTCCTCTGACAATTCGAGGCAAGGTGCCTCACCTGCCCCAAAGAAGGAGCGTCGGGCGCGAGTGATCTTGTCCGATGACAGCTAGGACTCGAGCTCCGCATCCGAAGACCCCGAGGAAGTTCCAAGAAGAATCCTAAGGAGCAAGCCCCCTCCATCCAAGTTAGGATCCGAAGATTCTCCTTTCTATAACCGGTAAATCCAAAGTTTGGTAACATGCAGGTTATTGGTCCTACAATGCCCCGTGCATCATACCCACCGAGGTGATATCGGATGGGGAGACCCCGCCCGCCAAACTAGCGGAGAGCGGGGATGCCTCGCACCCCACCACTCCAGGCGCTATGAAGGATGCCATGGAGGTGTCATCCCAGCCTACTACAATGGGGGCGGACACAGGTGGCAAGGGATACATTACCGTGGCCGAGGCTAATGCTTCGGCCACCGAAGACCAGGGGATGATCCTGTTGGAAATATTCCCTAGAGGCAATAATAAAATGGTTATTATTATATTACTTTGTTCATGATAATTGTTTATTATCCATGCTATAATTGTATTGACTAGAAACACATTGCATCTGTGATTGAATAGACAACACTTTGTCCCTAGTGTGCCTCTAGAAGACTAGCTCGTTGATCAAAGATGGTCAAGGTTTGTTAGCCATTAACATGAGATGTCATTTGATAACGGGATCATGTCATTGGGAGAATGATGTGATGGACAAGACCCAAACTATGAACGTAGCATTTGATCGTCTCAGTTTACTGCTACAGTTTTCTACATGTCAAGTATCTGTTCCTATGACCATGAGATCATGCAACTCACTGACATTGGGTGACTATAAAGGTGCTCTATAGGTGTCTCCGAGAGTGTCTGTTGAGTGGGTATGGATCAAGATTGGGATTTGTTACTCAGTGTGGAGAGGTATCTCAGGGCCAACTCGGTAATACAACATCATAACAAGCCTTGCAAGCAATGTGACTAAGTGTTAGCCATGGGATATTGTATTACGGAATTAGGAAAGAGACTTGCCGTAAACGAGATTTAACTAGGTATACAGATACCGACGATCAAATCTTGGGCAAGTAATATACCAAAGAACAAAGGGAATGACATATGGGATTACCTGTATCCTTGACATAGAGGTTCGACCGATAAAGATCTTCGTAGAATATGTAGGAACCAATATTGGCATCCAGGTCCCGCTATTGGTTATTGACTATAGAGGTGTCTCGGTCATGTCTACATAGTTCTCGAACCCGTAGGGTCTGCACACTTAAGGTTTGGTGACGTTTCGGAATAGATGAGTTATGTGTGTTGGTGACCGAAGGTTTTTGGAGTCCCGGATGAGATCCCGGACATCACGAGGAGCTCCGGGATGGTCCGGAGGTGAAGATTGATATATAGGAAGTTGGTTTTTGAGTTCCGGAAAAGTTCCGTGACCTACGAGTGGTGTGATGGAGTACCGGAAGTGTTGTGGGGTGTCCACTAGGTGGGCCCATCCACTCTGAAGGGCCTAATGGGCTGTGAGAGGGTGCGTACCAGCCCCTGGTGGGCTGCCCGCACCTCCCACCTCAAGGCCCATGCGGCTGGAGGGTAGGGTTGGGCCAAAAGGGTGGGCTAGCCACCAAACTTGGTGGCCAAGCCACCCTGGCCTCCACCCCACCTCCTTGGCAGCGACACCAAACCCTAGGGGAAACCCTAGGGCGGCCAGCCCCTCCTCTCCCCCTATAGATATGTGAGGGGAGGGAGGGCTTCAACACACAAGTCACGGTGCAGCCCTTCCTCCCTCCCCGATTACCTCTCCTCTAGTAGATGTATTCAGCGCCGCTTAGCGAAGCTCTACCAGATCAGCTCCACCACCACCCCCACCATGTCGTCGTGCTGCCGGCGAACCCATCTACTTCTCCTCTCCCTCTTGCGGGATCAAGGAGGAGACCGTCATCGAGATGCACGTGTGCTGAACGCGGAGGTGCCGTCCGTTCGGCACTTCATCGGGAGTTCGTGGGATGGCTTGCGATTTGGATCGCGGAGACGTACGAGTACTTCAACCACGTTCTTTAACGCTTCTGCTTAGCGATCTACAAGGGAATGTGGACCCAATCTCACCTCTCATAGATGCTGATCTCCTAGATTGATCTTGGTGAAGTGTAGGATTTTTTTTTCCCATGCAATATTCCCCAACATTGGGATCATGAGCTAGGTCTATCATAGATAAGATCTTGAGTAGAACACAAAGGAGTTTGTGGGCTTTGATATTCAGATTGCTTCTTCCCTTAGTCTTTTCTTGGTTCAGCGGTATTGTGGGATTAAGCAGTTCGGACCGACTTTACTCGTACGCTTACGAGAGACCATGTTCCATCGACTGACATGTGACTGTGTTGCATAAAGATGGCTGACGGGTGTCTGGCTCTCCCATTTAGTTGGATCGGATTTGATTAGGTGGTCCTTGTATGAGGTTGAAAAGCAATCTTCATATCACCGTTGTGGTTTTGCGTAGGTAAGAATCGTTCTTGTTAGATACCCATAGCATCCACATAAAACATTCAACAACAATTAGAGGAAGTCTAACTTGTTTTTTCAGGGTATGTTGTGACGTGATATGGACAATTACATGATGAGATATATTTGATGTATGAGATGATCATGTTTTGTATAGAATATCACGACTTGCATGTCGATGAGTATGGAAACCGGCAGGAGCCATAGGGTTGTCTTTGATTATTCTATGACCTGCATGTCAATCTTTAAGCGCTATGTAATGCTTTACTTTATCGCTAAGCTGTAGAAATAGTAGTATGAGAATGGTGGGCGCGACAACCCCGATGGCGACACAATGATGGAGATCACGATGATGGAGATCATGGTCTTATGCCGGTGATGATGGAACTCATGCCGGTGCTTTGGAGATGGAGATCAAAAGCAAAAGTTCATGGCCATATCATGTCACTTATGATTTGCATGTCATGTTAATCCTTTTATGCACCTTGTTTTGCTTACAACGACGGTAGCATTATAAGGTGCTCCGTCACTTAAATTTCAAGATGAATTTTGTTCTCCCCGAGTGTGCACCGTTGTGAAAGTTCGTCGTGTCAAGACGCCATGTGATGATCGGGTGTGATAGACTCTACGTTCGTATATGACAGGTGCAAGCCATTGTTGCACATGCGGAACACTCGGGTTAAACTTGACGAGCCTAGCATGTACAGGCATGGCCTTGGAACAGAGGAGACCGAAAGGTCGAGCATGACGCATATAGTAGATATGATCAACATGATGATGTTCACCATTGTAACCACCTTAACTCACATGATGATTGGACTTGAGTTGGTGAATATGGATCATGTATCACTTAGATGACCTGAGAGATGTCAATTTGAGTGGGATCTTTAGTAATTTGATAAACTAAACTCATTATCTTGAACAATAGTCTTAGTAACCCTAGCTTATTTATGTTGTAGATCAATGGCTCGCGCAGTAGCACCCCTGAATTTTAATGTGTTCCTAGAGAAAGCTAAGTTGAAAGATGATGGAAGTAACTTGAGGATTATCCTCACGGCTTCCTAGAAGGCTTATGTACTTGATGCACCGCCCTGTGACCCACCCGCTCCCGTGTCATCCAAAGACGTTAAGAATGCTTGGGAGGCACATCCTGGAGATTACTAAATAGTTCAATGTGCAATGTTGTATGGCTTAGAACAGGGACTTCAAAGACATTTTGAACATCATGGAGCATATGAGATGTTCCAAGAGTTGGATTTTATCTTTAAGAAGAATGCCCGGATCGAGTGGTATGAGACCTCCGATAAGTTCTATGCTTGCAAGATGGAGGAGAACGGGTCTATCAATTAAAATATACTCAGAATGTCTAGTTATTTGACCCGTCTGGCCGAGTTAGGGATGCCCCTTCCGCTGGAGGCGATCACTAACAGAGTTCTTCAATCATTATGACCTAGCTATAGGAGCTTCGTGATGAACTATAACATGCACGGGATGAACAAGTCAGTCGCCGATCTATTTGCGATGCTGAAAGTCGCTGAGTCCGAAATCCAGAAAGAACGTCAAGTGTTGATGGTCAATAAAACCACTTGTTTCAAGAAGCATGGCAAGGGCAAGAAGGGTAAATCCAAGAAGGGTGGCAAAGCAGTTGCTCCTCCCGTGAAGAAACCCAAAGCTGGACCCAAGCCAAAAGATGGGTTCTTTCATTGCAAGGGAACTACTCAACGGAAGCGGAACTGCCCCAAGTATCTGGATAACAATAAGGCGGCTGACAACAAACAAGGTATATATGATATACATGTTATTAATGTGTACCTTAGTAGCTCTCGTTGTAGTGCCTGGGTATTTGATACCGGTTCGGTTGCTCACATTTGCAACTCAAAGCAGGATCTAGGGAATAGACGGACGCTGGCTAAGGACGAAGTGACATTGTGCATGGAAAATGGTTCCATGGTTCACGTGATCGCTGTCGGCACGCTCTCTTTTCAATTACCATCGGGATTAGTGATGACCGTTAATAATTGTTATTTAGTGCCTGCATTAAGCATGAACATTATATCTGGACTTGTTTATTGTGAGACGGTTACTCATTTAAATCAGAGAATAATGGTTGTTCTATTTATATGAGTAATATCTTTTTTGGTCATGCACCCAATGTGAGGGGTTTATTCATCTTGAATCTTGATAGTGATGATACACATGTTTAGAACATTGATGCCAAAAGATGTAGAGATGATAATGATAGTACCACTTTCTTGTGGCATTGTCGTTTGGGTCATATTGGTGTAAAACACATGAGGAAGCTCCATGCTGATGGACTTGTGAACCATGCCTCATGGGCAAGATGACTAAAACACTGTTCTCTGGAACAATGGAACGGGTGAGGGATTTGTTGGAAATCATACATGCTAATGTCTGCGGTCCGATGAACATTGAGGCGCGTGGTGGATATTGTTATTTTCTCACCTTCACTGATGACTTAAGTAGATATGGGTATATTTACTTAATGAAACACAAGTCAGAAACATTTGAAAAGTTCAAGCAATTTCAGAGTGAAGTAGAGAATCGATGTAACAAGAAGATTAAATTCCTACGATCTGATCAAGAAGGAGAATACCTGAATTATGAGTTTGGCAATCACTTAAGACAGTGTGGAATTGTTTCACAATTGACACCGCCTAGAACACCACAACGTAATGGTGTGTACGAACGTCGTAATCGAACCTTATTAGATATGGGGTGTTCTATGATGTCTCTTGCCGATTCGCCACTATCGTTTTGGGGTTATGCATCAGAGACAGGTACATTCACTTTAGATAGGGCACCATCGAAATCCGTTGAGATGACGCCATATGAACTGTGTTTTGGGAAGAAGGCAAAATTGTCGTTTCGGAATGTTTGGGGATGTGATGCTTATGTCAAAAAGCTTCAGCCTGAGAAGCTGGAACCCAAAGCGGAGAAATGTGTCTTCATAGGATATCCAAAAGAGAAAGTTGGATATCCCTTCTATCTCGGATCCGAAGGCAAAGTGTTTGTCGCTAAGAATGGAACATTTCTTGAGAAAGAGTTTCTCCCGAAGGAATTGAGTGGGAGGAAAATAGAACTTGATGAGGTTATTGAACATTCACTTCAACCAGAGAGTAGCACAGTGCAGAAAGATGTTTCTCTGTAGTCAACGACGGTTGAAGAGGCTATTAATGATGATGAGCATGAAACTTCGGATCACTTACTCTTGAACTGCGTAGGTCGATAAGGGTGCGTACTGCTCCTGAGTGGTACGGCAACCCAGTCTTGGAGGTCATGTTGTTAGACAATGATGAACCTACGAGCTATGGAGGAGTGATGATGGGCCCAAATTCCAAGAAATGGTTAGAGACCATGAAATCCGAGATGGGATCCATGTATGAAAACAAAGTATGGACTCTGTAAGTATTACCTGAAGGGCGAAAGGCCATTCAGAACAAATGGATTTTTAAGAAGAAGACGGATGCGGATGGTAATGTCATCGTCTATAAAGATCGACTTGTGGCAAAGTGTTTTTCACAAGTTCACGAAGTTGACTACGACGAGACCTTCTCACCGTAGTGACGCTTAAGTCCATCAGAATCATGTTAGCAATTGCTGCATATTTCGACTATGAAATTTGACAGATGGATGTCGAAACAGTGTTCCTTAATGGTTTCCTTGAGGAAGAGTTGTATATGATGCAACCGGAAGGTTTTGTCGATCCAGATAATGCGAACAAAGTTTGCAAACTCCAACAATCCATTTATGGACTGGTGCAAGCATCTCGGAGTTGGAATAAGCACTTTGATGAGGTGATCAAAGCATTTGGGTTTATACAAGTTTATGGAGAAGCTTGTATTTGCAAGAAAGTGAGCGGGAGCTCTATAGCGTTTGTAATATTATATGTGGATGACATATTGCTGATTGGAAACAATATAGAAATGCTGGAAAACGTGAAGGAATATTGGAACAAGATTTTTTCAATGAAGGACCTAGGAGAAGCTGCTTTCATATTAGGCATTATGATCTATAGAGATAGATCGAGACGCCTGATAGCACTTTCATAAAGCACATACCTTAATAAAGTTTTTAAGAAGTTCAAAATGGATCAGTCCAAGAAGCGGTTCTTGCCTGTGTTACAAGGTGTGATGTTGAGTAAGACTCAATGCCCAGTGACTCCAAAAGATAGAGAGAAGATGAGTGTCATCCCCTATGCTTCAGCCATAGGCTCTATCATGTATGCAATGTTGTGCACAAGACCCGATGCCAGCCTTGCCATAAGTATGGCCAGAAGGTTTCAAAGTGATCCTAGAATGGAGCACTGGACAGCGTTCAAGAATATCCTTAAGTACCTGATAAGGACTAAGGAAATGTTTCTTGTTTATGGAGGATATCAAGAGCTCGTCGTAAAGGGTTACGTCGATGGATGCTTTGACACTGATCCGGATGACTCTAAGTCGCAAACCGGATACGTATTCATTCTCAGTGGGTGAGCGGTAAGCTAGTGCAGTTCCAATCAGAGCGTGGTGGCCGATTCTACATGCAAAGCGGAGTACATTGCAGCCTCGTAGGCAGCAAAGGAAGGTGTCTGGATGAAGAATTTCATGATAGATCTTGGAGTAGTGCCTAGCGCACTGAATCGATTTGATTTTTCTATGATAACACTGTTTCCATTGCCCTGGCCAAGGAACCAAGGTTTCACAAGAGGATCAAACACATAAAGCGATGGTTAAATTCCATCCGCGAGTACATCAATGACGAGGACATAAATATTTGCAAAGTGCACACGGATCAGAATCTTGCAGACCCGTTGACTAAACCTCTTCCAAGGGCTAAACATGATCGACACCAGAACTGTATGTGTCTTTGATTCATTGCAATGTAAGTCACATAGTGATGTGAGCTAGATTATTAACTCTAGTGCAAGTGGGAGGCTATTGGAAATATGCCCTAGAGGCAATAATAAAATGGTTATTATTATATTTCTTTGTTCATGATAATTGTTTCTTATTGATGCTATAATTGTATTGACTGGACACACATTGCATGTGTGGATGAATAGACAACACTTTGTCCCTACTGTGCCTCTAGTAGACTAGCTCGTTGATCAAAGATGGTCAAGGATTCCTAGACATTGACATGAGATGTCATTTGATAATGGGATCACGTCATTGGGAGAATGATGTGATGAACAAGACCCAAACTATAAATGTAGCATTTGATCATATCAATTTATTGCTATAGTTTTCTGCATGTCAAGTATCTGTTCCTATGACCATGAGATCATGAAACTCACTAACACTGGAGGAGTGCCTTGTGTGTATCAAACATGGCAACGTAACTGGGTGACTGTAAAGGTGCTCTACAGGTATCTTCGAGAGTGTCTGTTGAGTGGGTATGGATCAAGACTGGGATTTGTTACTCCGTGTAACGAAGAGGTATCTCAGGGCCCACTCGGAAATACAACAACACAACAAGCCTTGCGAGCAATGTGACTATGTGTTTGCCACTGGATCTTATATTACAGAACGAGTAAAGAGACTTGCCGAAAACAATATTGAACAAGGTATATAGATACCAACGGTCGAATCTCGGGCATGTAACATACCGAATAAAACAAAGGGAACGACATACGGTATTATCTAAATCCTTGACATAGAGGTTCAACCAATAAAGATCTTCATAGAATATGTAGGAACTAATATGCGCATCCTAATATGAGCATCTAGGTCCCGTTATTGGTTATTGACCGTAGATGTGTCTCGGTCAAGTCTACATAGTTCTCGAACCCGCAGGGTCTGCACACTTAAGGTTCGGTGACCTTTCGAAATAGATGAGTTATGTGTGTTGGCTAATGAAGGTTGTTTGCAGTCCCGAATGAGATCCCGGACATCACGAAGAGCTCCGAGATGGTCCGGAGGTGAAGATTTATATGTAGGAAGTTGGTGTTCGAGTTCCGGAAAAGTTTAGTGACCTGTGAGTGGTTTGACGGAGTACCAAAAGTGTTTCGGGGGGTCCACCAGGTGGGCCCATCCACTTCGAAGGGCCCCATGGACTATGAGAGGGTGCGGACCAGCCCTTGGTGGGATGGCCGCATCTCTCATGTCAAGGCCCTGGCGGCTAGAGGCTAGGGTTGGGCCAAAACGGTGGGCTAGCCACCAAACTCTCTGGCCAAGCCACCCTGGCCGCCGCCCCACCTCCTTGGCCACCGCACCAAATCCTAGGGGAAATCCTAGGGTGGCAAGACCCTCCTCTTCCCATATATATATATATATATGTGTGTGTGTGTGTGTGTGAGGGGAGGGAGGGCTAAAACACACAAGTCATGGTGCAGCCCTTCCTCCCTCCCCGATTACCTCTCCTCTAGTAGATTGATTTGGCGCCGCTTAGCGAACCTCTGACGGATCACCTCCACCACCACCGCTGCCACACCGTCGTGCTGCTAGCGAACCCATCTACCTCTCCGCTCCATCTTGCTAGATCAATAAGGAAGAGATCGTCATCGAGCTGCACGTGCGCTGAACACGGAGGTGTCGTCCGTTCGATACTTCATCGAGGGTTCGTAGGACGGCTTGCAATTTGGATCGCGGACACGTACGGCTACTTCAACCGCATTCTTTAACGCTTTTGCTTAGCGATCTACAAGGGTATGTGGATCCAATATCTCCTCTCATAGATGCTCATCTCCTAGATTGATCTTTGTGAAGCATAGGAATTTTTTTGTTTCCCATGCAACGTTCCGCACCAGATCCCCCGTTCGGACATCGAGGATGCCGGACGGATGGGCCATCAGTCCCCCCAAGGACATCTCCGGAGCGCATTTTGCCTCCGGAGGCACCGGTGCAATCATCGGTGGGCAATCAGGAAATCCGATCATCCCCGGCACAGCCAACCAACCAGTGGTCGTCCATGGAGGGCGCTCTATCGAGCGCATCCATCCCAAAGGATCACCGCACCCTGATGGGTGCGGTACTACAGAGCGTCCAGTCCGTTAACAACGGACTGAAGGATGCCTTCAAAGGTTATTATGTATTCGTATTGTATACATGGAAAACCTCGAGCCCTAGGTGAGATGGACCATTTCGCCTAGGGGTCATATCTATAATCCAGGAAGTGAGTGCCAATGTAATGTATGCTTTGTGTATAATGTAGGCTTTGTCATCAGCGCTAGCCAAAAATGGCGCTGAACTGGACGAGATGCATCGGAAGCTCAAGCGTTGCAAGGATGAGGTGGAATCCCTCAACAAGAGGTTTGACGAAGCACAGGGTAAGTCCGAACTAAGTCTGGATGCGTCCCCCCCAATACAGTCAATGTGGATTCATTTTTAAATAGAGTTGCATCATGTTGTAGCTTCAACGTGGCAAAGATGAAGTGGTCATGGAGAAGGCGGAGGCCAAAGAAGTGGCCACTGCTCTCTCCGCCCTACGAGCCCCCAGTGATAAACACCAGGCTCATGTGGCGGAGATACATGATGCGCTCAAGGATGCTAGCAACAAGTGCGAGTCCTTGGAGCAAAAGAACAAGGCGGGCTTCGCCGAACTATCCACCATGAGGTCCGATCTCTAGAAGGAGCGGGTGGACAGACGGTTCTTTGAGGAACAAGATCGTCGAGCCAAGGAGAGAGACGATGTTAAGCCGTACTCCCTAAAGTGAGTATTTTTGGATAGCAAATTGGAATTTCTGACCCGGGTATGGTGATCCTCAGGCACGGACGCCAATCTACAGAATAGCGCGGCGGACGCCAATCAGCTGTTTGCCTCACGTGGAGACGAAGACAAAGTTCGGACGTTCTGGGCACAGTTCAAAGCCCCCGAGTGTCCTCCTCTTCTGGTGGAGCAGCTGAAATAAATGATGGAGATGCACCAGATGGCGGAGCCGGCCATCAAGGATCTCTGCATCCGATTATGGCCCGGTGAGACAATCCTAGGCAACTACTTCGGCATGGTGCAACGGCTGATTGATGTTACGCCTCGCCTGATGCCGTCAAGCGCTCCTCCTGCATCGAAGGAGTCTAGATGGACCTTGCCAAGTCCAAAGTGCACTAGCGAGTGCTCAATCTGAGGAAGGTCGCCACCGATCCACTGCCGCCCAGAAATGAGCACCGACGCCCCGTGCTTTACTTCGATGGAGTAATGGAGAGTGCGTGGGTGATAGCGTCACAGTGTTCGGGCAAAAATATATATTTGAATGAGCTTGTAATATGTCCTGAGACATGGTTATAACTTTCAATGATATTAGTATCCGCTCTTATATTGTATTTGCATTCCTTTATAACTCCTATATGGTTGTTTGATACTGAAAGATGCGAGTCGTCGGCTTCAGCCCCCACGTAGATACTACATGGGGTGTCTATGCCAATGCACTGTGTCCCTTAACCAAATTATAGGAACCTGAAGGCGATTTAGTGCGACATACTAGGCAATTGGACCATTATGCTTTATTTCTTTCACTTAACCGAAGGTGCGCGAAAAGGACTGCAGGAAGCGTACGATTAGCCACCGGTGTTTTTGCGATGTTCGGACGAGCCGAGGCCGAAGCCGACATCGTAGTATTTGCAAAAGGAAAAATTCCTCATATAATACGGAATACCCACTTACAAGGGTTGAAGTGTAATACTTCTAACTTGGGGTTCACAGATCGGATTGCGCATACTATGACAGTTCGTGCTTTACCAGACTATCCAGAAGCACAATCGCAGGGGTGCCCCCTTTGCCCTTTTAGCCGAACGAGCAGAACATAAAGGGGCAAGCACAGGAGCCGGGCAATGCAACTTAATGACCAAAGACATAGTTCGGATCTGATGCATATAAAGCGAAAGCCAAGACGCCGAGCACACAATGGTTAAGGCGATTTGTGTTTGAAATCGATCCCCTGGTCTACTAGGGAGTGACCTTGAGCCATACTGAACAGGTTTCACTCGAAGAGGGAGGGAAGAAAAAAATGTGTATGTTCCAACAAAAGGACAAATGAGGCGTGCGTGCTCCATGCAAGTTCGCATTTCCTCAACAACTCTTATAACTTGGATTGACGAAGCAACTATTTATAGGTATGTAATAAGAAATAAAGTCCTACAAGAGCTGTTGTACCAAGGGTCTTCAATTGGTGACCAGACGTCTTCGATATGCCCCGTTGCTACTTGACTCCTGCTTTTAAATGCACCTTGATGGAAGTTCGTGCGGGCAGATCTTGCGAACAAAATCTTGAGATGCCGCAGTGTAAAATGTGGGATTTATGCCGTGGGTAGCGTCTATTAGGAGTGCCTGCATTTTTTCGGAAGACATATTGATGGTAACAATTTGGGACATCCGAACACCCATCGTAAGTTCCCAACCGCTACCCATGGAATCTTAAGTGCGAAGTTGTGCCTCCTCGGCATGTACTTCGCTGGTCCTGAGGTTGTGCGATGGGGCCCGAGTCCCTATTGAGGGGAGGGAGGAGGGTTCGAGTTTTCGGTCAGAATCCGAACTCACTTCCCAGCCTTTCATTCCTTTACGGTGAATGCCGAAGCTTGCCGATTGTCTTTGTAGCTGAATTCGGCAGCCAGTGCCAATGCATGTTTCTCTGTTCCAAGGGACCGCTCGGTATTGCCATTGACAGTCATGACCCCCTTGGGGCCTGACATCTTGAGCTTGAGGTATGCGTACTGCAGGACTACATTGAACCGAGAGAACACCGTCCAGCCGAGCAACGCCTCATAGCCATTGCGGAAGAGCACATGTCGAAGATCAAGTCCTCGCCGCGGAAGTTATCGGGCGAGCCAAACACAACTTCTAGGGTTACGGAGCCTGTACGTCGGGCCTCAACACCTTGGATCACTCCCTTGAAGGTAGTGCTGCTGGGTTTGATCCTTGACGGAAATATACCCATCTTTTTCACCGTGTCTGAGTAAATCAGATTCAGGCTAATTCCTCCATCCATTAGGACTTTAGTGAGGTGATACCCATCTATAATGGGATCTAGGACGAGGGCATCCGAGCCCCCATGCCGGATACTGGTCGAATGGTCTCGCCGGTCAAAAGTGATCTAGTATGCTGACCATGGGTTATACTTCAGAGCTATGGGCTCCACAGCATAGACCTCCCAAAGGGCCCGCTTCCTCTCCCTCTTAGGTATGTGGGTGGCATATATCATATTCACCGTTTTAACTCCGAGAGGGAATTTCTTCTAACCGCCACCCATTGGACCCCGAGGCTCATCTTTGACCTCGTTGCACGAGCTTTTACCCTGTTCTTTGGGTTCTATCTTGCCTGCCTATTTAAACACCTAGCAATTGCGCTCTGTGTGATTAGCTGGCTTATCCGAAGTTCCATGGATTTGGCAAGTTTTGTACATGATCTTCTCGAGCTGAGTGGGTCCATCACGATTGCCTTTAGGGGGCTTCTTCTGCTGCCCAGGTCGGGAGTTGCAGAATCTAGCATTAACCACCGTGTCATCGGCGTCGTTCCTGTTGTGCCGGCGTTTGTTCTTATTGCGCTTCGGCATTGAGTTGCTATCCTGGGCTTCAGGTGCCACTTGATCTTCAGAATTGTGGCTGCATCTTGCCAGCCAGATATCTCCGTGCGGGCAAAAGCGGGTCATGAGGGAGGTAAGGGCGGACATAGTCCAAGGCTTGTCCAGGCGTAGCTGGCGGGCCAGCCATTCATCCCGAATATTGTGCCAAAAGGAGGCAATGGCCTCGGCATCCGGACAGTCGACAATTTGGTTCTTCTTAGTCAAGAATCGAGTCCAGAACTGTCGGGTAGACTCGCCGGGTTTCTGAACGATGTTACTAAGGTCGGAAGAGTCCGGCAGGCCGACATAGGCCCCCTGGAAGTTAGAGCAAAACGTGTCTTCGATGTCTTCCCAGCATCATACGGAGTTTTCGAGGAGGCTGTTTAACCAGTGTCGAGCTAGCCCCTTAAGCTTAAGTGGTAAGTATTTGATGGCATGGAGATCATCTCCTCATGCCATATGGATATGGAGGAGGAAATACTCGATCCATACAGTTGGGTCAGTGGTCCCGTCGTACTATTCTATATTTACGGGTTTAATCCCTTCGAGGAACTGATGCCGCATGACTTCATCTGTGAAGCACAGTGGGTGAGAGGCGCCTCTGACCTGAGCTACGTCCCGCCTATACTCGGCGTCTGTATGGGACCGGTTGCGTTCCCAGCCTCTATAGTTTTGGTCGAACCATGGTCTATACTCTCCTTGTTTATCCGTGAGTAATTTATGGATCCGTAGATTCATCTTCTACGGCCTGCTCTGTGATTTAAATTGTCGCCTAGGTCGAACATGTCATTAGGTTCGAATGGCTCCTTACCCTGTCTTCGTGGAATCACCGGTGCATAACCAGTGTCTTTGGACCCTCTATCATGCCCACGAGGAGGGCGGTCCGGCTTGTCATATGGGTATGATGCGGGGACGGAGTGTCAGTGAGCTCATCCTCGAATTGTGGCAACAGTCTTCTCTAAGGGTAGCTTTTGGGCTGGTTTGATAGACTAATGCCATATACTTCCTCGACCGGGAGGACTTTCGGCCATCGACTAGTGAGTTCGGCCTGTTCGGCTTTGAGCTGCCGCTCCTTGGCCTTTACGTTGCGAGCCATTCCTATGAGCCGCCGCCTGATTTCTTCCTGATCCTCGAGGTTATCAGGGATGTACAAGTCATCGGCTTCTGGTAAGTCCTCCTCCTCGTCCGGGGGAAGGTAATCATTGCCTTTGGGGTCATTAACAGTATCGGGGTCGTTCTGGTCCTCAGGATCTTCTGGACCCTCAAACGGGTGCTCAGGGATATCGGGATTCCCATGTTCGGCGGGGGTATTATTGTCCCCGTTGCTGATAATAGCTTTTCTTCCATTATTGCTTTTCGACCGCTTATGTGATTTAAGGCGCCTTGATGGTGCGTCGCCCGATTTGTCACCGTCGTTGTGAGGCATATTGTCGCCGTTGGTGGCTGGAGTATGCTCCATGTAAACATCGTATGCAGAAGTGGTGGTCCAACTCCCGGTGTTAACGGGGGTGGGAGCACAGTTCTCTTCATCAATGTATTCTGCCTCCTCGGAGGCATAGTCTAGCACGTCGGTTAAGTCTTCAACGGTGGCTATCAAGTGGGTGGTGGGTGGGTCGAAAAAGTTGTCCCTGCCCGAACTATAACTGGACCATGCGTAGATCGGGGCTAGATTGTCAGTGATCTTCATCGACGAGAATTGCTCCAAGGCCTCATGGACCGCTGAGGGCCCGATCGGATCCAGCTGTTCACAACTCTAGGAGTTAACCCCCATAAAGGCCACCCCTGGGGAGTCTTCAGTGAGAACACATGTTCGGACATATGGCTTGATGGCCGGACTTGGATTAGAGATCGGACTGCCGCCATGGGTGACCCCATTGGCATGTTCGACGAAGGGGCTCAAGGTAAAGGCCTTAGAGTCCTCGGGGGCTACGGGCGAAGCCGTGAGCCCGATTAGTGACAAGTAACCTCGACAATCGACGGAAAACTCTAGGTTTCCGAATCAAACTTCCTAATCAGGGGTGAAGTTCTCCACACGGCCTAGATGGCCGGTGGAATCAACATGCAGCCTAACGCTACCGATGGCAAAGATCTGCCCGGGGACGAAAACCACCATGTTGCGGACCTCTTCGTTGATGTGTCAATCCCATCTCGCTCACAAAGGAACTCTCAATGAAAGCACCAATGTCGGTGTCAAAATCGGCGGATCTCAAGTAGGGGGTCCCGAACTGTGAGACCATGATCGATGGTAACACGAGACGAAGGGGACACGAGTTTACCCAGGTTCAGGCCCTCCAACGGAGGTAATACCGTACGCCCTGCTTGACTGAATTGATGTTGTAAGGGGTTGTAGAGTTGATCTACCTCAAGATCGTATGTCTAACCCTAGATGAGTTGTTCTGTCTCTATACCCTAAAACCCTCTGGCTTATATAGATACCGAGGAGGCCTAGGTTTAACACATGATCAGTTACATGCCAAAGAGATAAACATGCATATTTACTACATCAAACGTGGATCCCAAGCGGTTCTCCTCAAAGCTTCCATCCTGGAAACTGGACCTTCAGATCATCCAATGTTCGGTAAGTAGCCAGACAGTCCGGCCCATCAACAACAGGTCGGCTATGCGAGGACCCCCTAATTCGGGACTCGCTCAGCAACAATGAAGAAGATGCACCCCTCCGTGATGGTGTTAGATTGGATCTCGCGGTTCTGGAATTTGCGGTGGTGAGAAGTGTGTTTCGTCAACTCCCCTAGGGTTTTCTGAATATTTGGGAATTTATAGAGCTGATAATCAGTGGAGGGGGTCCCCGAGGCGACCACAACCCATCAGGTCGCACCTAGGGCCTCTAGCACACCCTGGTGGGTGGCCTAGGCTCCCTCCTGGTCACTTGTTTTGCCCACTGGCCTTCTTCTAGTCCAAAACATTCTCCAAAATGTTTCGTCTTGATTGGACTTCGTTTGGTACTAGTATTCTGTGAAGTAAAAAACAAGCAAAAACAACAACTCACACTTTGGCACTATGTCAATAGGTTATTCCCGAAAAATGATATAAAGTTTTACAAAATGATTGTAAAACATCCAAGATTGATAATATAACATCATGGAACAATAAAAAATTATAGATACATTGGAGATGTATCAGACATCCCGCAGCTCTACTTCTTTGAGTCCTCCACCAATCCACCGAGAACTCTGCCCGAACCATTGCTCCATCGACGTGCCGCCTCTGGCCGTCGGAGATGACAAGGGGCACGACCGCAAAGGCCGAGAAGGTGAAGAAGGCCTTGTGCGGGTCCTCTTTGATTGCAGGCATGCTGACGGGATTCGTCTAGGGAGATTGGCTATCGTCGCGGACCACCTCGGGCCGGCTGAAATATCTGGAGAGCCAGGGTCTCCTGGAAGCTGGGATTTGGCATCTACCGGAAGCTGGCGAAGTCAAGCCTACGCCTCGTGGAGAGGCGCGGGTCTTGCTCACGATGCACATCGACCTAGGTTTCTCTTTGCCTCCTTATCCACGAGGCACGTGTCTTGCTCACGACGCACATCGACCTAGGTTTCTCTTTGCCTCCCTATCCCTTCTTCCACTCGTTCTTGAACTTCTACGGAGCACAACTTCATCATCTCCCCCAACACCATTTCCAATTTGGTGGCCTTCATTTCTCTTTGCGAACATTTCCCCGGCTCGCGGCCTCACTGGGGTTTGTTCAAACACATGTTCATGTATCGAGTGATGACTGTGAAGAAATCTTCTTAATCGGGAGGGAAGATGAATGTATTTCAATTGTGTGGTGGTTTAGGCAACCAACTGATTGGAAAGGGTAGCTTTCTACTGATGAATCTTCCTGACATGATCAAGGGATGGCAAGGGATTGCTTTTACTACCATGACGTTCCAGTCGGTGAGGGTCAATCGGGTCTTCCACCATACTCGGCAGGGCGCATCGGGCGGCTACCCAAGCTGATCATGATGAAGGAGGAGAGAGTTGAGGTTGACATCCTTGTGATTGCCTTAGTAGACATAGTGAATAAAGGCATCAATGTTCTAGGCTTGTTGGAGATCTTCTTCCAAAGAAAGATCCAGCCTCCGCAGGCTGGGCTCACCCCATGTGGTTGTACTCCGGATAGAGTGACCCCACGCGCACGCACCCGAAGGAACTCAGCATGGAGACCATGGAGAACAAGCTCAAGGACATTACTCAAGCTCGTGATAACCCCAGGGGGTCGAGGCAGGTGCCTCCATTCTCGGCTGATAATCCACCGATCGAGGTAGCTTCTGAGTATTATCTTTATTTTCCGAATGCTTATGACGTTTGCTGGTGAAAGTCTTGACTAACGTAAATTTCATTTGGCACGCCTTCACGAGTATGGTGAGCTTGATACCCACGGTCAACAATGTCCCACCTGATGTGACGAGTGACAACAAGCGTCACAACAATTCAGATGGCGAGGATGAGTACGTGGAGGACAGCGAAGACGACAAAGAAGAGGAAGAGGAGGACTCAGACCGAGGGGATGGGGCGGAATCCTCTCCATCAGAAGAGTTTCTACCCAAGATCCTCTCCAAAGCACGCCAAGATCCTGGAATCTACGTAGGCAACACTAAGGGGCCGAGTGTGGCCAAGCCTTTAGTGCCTGCTCCTGTCACTCGGAGTTCGAAGCGCGGGCATGGTGAGCTTGCTCCATCGTTGAGAAGACCGGCAAGCATCAGAAGGTCACAGTTAGCAAACCTTGGAGGGCCGTCTTGCCGAAGAACAAAATGAACGTAACAATGGACTCTCGGTGAGTATCCTTGAACTGATTCCCATTACAGTTGATTGGCCAAATATCATGACGTTCCGAATGACTTACTGTAGAGCTAATACTTTGAGTGCTTCTCTAGAGAAGGACAAAGCTGATGTTGACGTTGTGTCTTCAAAAGGTATCCTTTGAATCCTCTTGGAAGTGGTATAGTATTCCATGTGTCTTTCTTTCGCATTCATTTCCGAATTACCCTTAGCTATTTTCAGGACCACGCAAAGTAATAGAGATTGACCCGCCAAACCTCTCCGCTGATGCAGACATCGTTATGCGGGATGTTCCGCTCATCAGGGCATCAACAATGGTTCGGGGAGATCCTTCGGGGACAGGGACAACACTCGTACCTCCTTTTATAACTCCTCCGTAGTTACCATTTTTACGTTGCACCACATCACGAAGGACCAGGTGGGTGTGAGCAAGGAAGCACTGATCCAGCTGAAGCTAATGAACGACAGGCTGAAGAGGCCTATGATGCTAGTGGGGCACAAGAGAAGAAGATCCGAGTAAGTATTTTTGTAAGTGCCTTCTTCAATTGGATTTTTTTGTCTTGTATGTAGTTCCTTTGTGTCCCGAGTGGGTTTGCATTGGAGGCACACCCACAGGGTGTTCTTTGATTTCAGTTGGGGCACGCTGAGCACACTTAATGGATGTAGTCCCTGAGACTATCGTCGACTGAAGAAGTCATCACGAGTCTTAGAGTCCAAATGTTTTCTAGGAATACTTCATCTTTAAAATAGTTCCAGTTGGGGTGCGCTGAGTGCACCCACTGGGTGTTGTCCCTGAGGCTGCCATCGACTGAAGAAGTCGGCGAGAGTCTTTGAACGTAGAAACTTAACCGAATGAATTTTTACCTTGTAATAGATTGACGACACATATGTATTTTGTCTGCGGAGCGTATGCGAGCTCGGAACTCGTTATAATGCTTTGGAGAAGAAGGTGCAAGACCTACGCCTCAACCTCGAGGCTAAAAAGATAAAAAGCGCTCGTCTGGACTGGGAGAAGCGATCACTCAGAGGTAAATGTTATATGTCCGATTAATGTAGAATTTGTCCTTTTCCTTGTCCGACTGAAGCAATTTTACCAGATGTATGTAGTGATAATATTCAACTTACTAAGAGTCTATGAGCTTTCATTTCTATAGACTCCATCAAAGAGGCCTTGGAGAAGAAGGATTTCAAAATAGCGCTCACTCAGAAGGAGGCCAGTTGGAAGATGAAAGGGGCTGAGGATAAGCTGAAGTCTCTTGAGAAGTGGGATGAGGAGAAGAAGATGTTGGAAGGAATCTCTAAGAAATCCGCACAAGAGGACACTAAGGCCGAGTCGAAATTGAGGCAAGCGCCAACTAAGAGAATCAAGTTGGATAAGTTCATCGAGGACGGGGGAAATGAAATGAACAAGAAGCTCAAAGGTATGTCAATGTTCTGAATGAGTTCCGAGTTAAGATGGCCTTCCATTCGCCTTTCAACAAATAACTTTCTCCCTCTATTCCGACAGAGTTTTGCATGGACTTTGAAGAGGAGACATCCAAGATCTAAAAGGAACTAGATTCGGTTGTTGGCCTTCTCCACAATAGTTCGGCCCTTGCTCTTCTCTGATTGGAGGAATGCATCGAGGAGGTGACCGCCCTATTCGACAGGCTGCGCAAGGCTGCCAAGGACCCTAATCAGGAGCTCTCCCTCGGAGAGGAAGTCTACAATGATCTCGACACCCTCATGAACCGTCTACTAGATGTCCCTCATCGAGTGCAAACCTGGAAGAAATTCGCGGCCCGTGTCAGAGCTGATATCGCTCTATTGCTCGTCCGAGTCCATTGCAAGGGCGTAGATGAGGAGAAATTGAAGTCGCTCAAGGTCGTCAATGAGAAGAGTGCCAAGATCATAAAAATTATGAAGATGTTCCTCTAAGTGGCAACTCGGATCATGGACGTCATTGACCTCGACACCTTCACCGATGCAACATCTCCGTCTCCCACCGAGTGATATTGGAGGAAAAACTTTGAATGACATTGGCCTCGGAATGCCGAGTGGTTTATGTAATCATACATTTGACGTGACCTAATGGTCACGGTTATCTGCCCTTTCATTTAGAACATCATTCAATTTGTTTGCCTCTTTTTGACTTTGAGGATTTTTTGACGTTCAAAAAGTTTTAGTTTCTGCTCATGGGGAGGTCCGGTAGTTTTTGTGAACAATGATGATCATGTCCTTCTTGATATCCGAGTGGATATTGTTCCTGCACTCGGCGTATAAATATTTATGCGAGCACGAAGCCACTACTAAATCCCAGAGCATAGATCATGTCGTCACTTGAGTAGTTTGTACTCAGGCGGGTGCGGTATCGCGTCTATGTCCTCTAGTGCGGTTTGGGTAGACACTGGGAATAATTTTACACTTAGGCAAAAACAGGTTCGCAGCTAACGAGTGAAAATGTAGGTAGTTCCTAGGAACAATGATGGTCCTGTCCATCTTGATATCCGAGTGGAGGCTATTCGTGCACTCGGTGTATCAACACTTAGGCGAGCATGAAGACGTTGCTAAGATCCAGAGTGCAGATCATGTGTTCACTGGGAGTAGTTTGTACTTAGGCAAATACGAGATCGTGTCTAAGTCCCCAAGTGTGGTTCGGGCCGACACTCGGAATAGTTTTACACTTAGGCGAAAATAGATTTGTAGCTAAAGAGTAAAAATGGAGGTAGTTCCTGGGAACAATGATTGTCATGTCCATCTTGATATCCATGTGGAGGTTGTTCCTGCACTCGGTCTATCAACACTTAGGCAAGTATGGAGCCGCTGCTAAGCCCCCGATTGTAGATCGAGTCGTCATCCGGAGTACTTTGTACTTAGGCGAATGCGGGTTGGCGTCTAAGTCCTAGAGTGTGGTTCCTATCCACACTCCGAACATTTTTACACTTAGTCAGATACAAATGCACAGCTAACGAGTAAAAACGGAGGTAGTTCCTAGGAACAATGATTGTCCTTTACAACTTGATATCCATCTGGGGGTTGTTCCTACACTTGGCATATCAACACTTAGGCAAGCACGGAGCCGCTTCTAAGCCCTTGAGTGTAGATCATGTGATGCGGAGCATCCGACGGACATCACAGTGACAAGATTCAGTTTGGAAAATGACACATGCGAAATCAACTACCCATACATAAAGGTGAATCATCTCCTTTACATGTGTTCACTTGACACCTTCGAGGATGGTATACTACTTGACACTCCTCTCGTGTGCATGCATAGGTATGGTCGGACCTTCACGCATGACGAGGAGGAGTGCAGGAACCAAGGAACAACCACACCACCCACAAGGGAAGCTTGGAAGAGGAGATGGAAGAACACAAAGCTGCAAATTCTACGGCGGTCGAATGTCCCACAGCCTCTGGACGTCTGACGCTTGTAGTCCAGCCCAGCTAGAGGACGGGCAGAATTCTCCAGCGCCCAGAGCACCCTTCGGAAATACGGAGCCAAGCCACCCGCATCGAACTGACGGATTTCCGAAGACCTCCGGTCGACCGAGCCACGGACGTCTGACATGCTCTGGACATCCGGACCCTCCCGAGCCTCCAGACGACCGACGTCCTCCGGACGTCCGACCCAAGCCTGTGTGCAGTCGCGGGTCTTGGGCCTTGTAGTGATTCGCCACTTACCCCTTCGTGTCCAAGACTATATAAGGACCTCCTCCCCCTCTCTCTAGGGTTAGCAATGGTTTAGCTCTTAGTAAGTTGAGCCTAGGTCCTTCAAGTACCTCTCCCATGGAGTAGATGCCTCTATGAGAGAAGATCCCCTAGTGGATGTCAAGGCCCCTTTCTAGGGAAGATCCTCCGGGATATCAAGGCCCCATCTCCATATGGGATTTGGGATGAACTCTACCATGTATCCTTCTTTACCTTTGTTGTTCATGTACCTTTGTGGATCTTGTGTGTGATGAGTCTAGTGGATGTGTGATTGGACTTGTTCTTGAGTGTTTCCCTTGTGATTTCTCTTCGTTCTCCCCCTTGTTCTTCATGTTCTTCAGGCAATCCACCTCCCATTCGTGAAAGATCGACACCTACGGGTTTTCCCCGTATCATATTGGTATCTAGAGCCATGTTTCTCATGAATTTTGAGTCCTCCCCTTAGTTTTCTAGCCTAATTTTGTTTGATTTCGTCCCAGTTCTAAAATTCCCACCAAAAACAGTCTCACCATTTTGTTTGCAATTTGTTGGTTCTTATGTGTTTTTGTTGATTTTGTATTTGGCAAGTAGATCTAACTTACCCACCACCCAATCCACCTATTTTTGATTTTCCCCCGTCTATTTTGATCCCAAAAATTGATATTTCCGCCCAAAATCACGTCTCGGAGTTCAGTTCTCGAGCTGACCCAGACCCCTCGGACGTCCGACCATTTCCGGACGTCCGGATCCCACTGAAGCCTCAGATGTCTGACAGCCTCTGGACGTCCGAAACCCCTAAACAAATTTGTAATCCCGGATTTCTGGGCCATCCGGACGTCCGACCCTCGGATGTCCGACATCTCTCGACGTCTATAACTTGTAGAACCTGACTCGGCTGGAATTTTGTTTCGTCCATAACTAATTCATCTGAACTCCGATTTTGACGTTCTTTAGCTCATTTTGTAGCTATTGACACACTCAATGCCACAAATCTATTTCCAAAACCATTTGAATCTATCAACATTTTGAAATTTTGGAACCTTTGCCTAGTTCTCCACCATAAGTTCCGCATAGCTTTTCCACCAAAAACTTCGGTAATCCTAACCAAATTTTGTTTGAGATTTTGAGTTGCGGTTCACGTTTCCTAAGGTGTTTCGGCTAATTAGGGACGGTTCTACATCGACAACGCTGCCGCTCATCATGGCCTCGTCCTCGACATCGACAACGGCCACTTTGCCTTTTGCAACCTCAATAGTAAGGAAGGACTGTAATCTCGATGACATCATTGTCTATTTACTTGCCATTGCTTTGATTGCTTTGAGCCTATTGTGTACCTTACACATTGATACTAGCGAGTTGAGAATTGTGGGGCCATGTTACTTGTGCACCGTAGTGTTACTCATATGTCGCATAGCTAGTTTTAGCGTGCAAACATCTTGTCATCTACATGGTGCCATAAGTCTCTCCCGTGCATATCCATCATACTGGTCTCATATCTTTGTTCGAGCATCAAGCATAGGAAAAAAGAGCAAAAGGAAGAGAAAAAGCTTTTAAGAAAAAGAGGAGATACAAAAGAGCTTATAAGCAATAGCAATAGCATTGAGCCATTTTGCATACTAGATACACTTGGATCAAACATACATATCATAGTTGGGATTGAAGACGACACGTTTACTCTCATATGTTGGTCCACAAGCGCGTATCTTGCCAATTTGAGCAATCGAGCTATTGTCTCTTCTAGTATCCGTGCAACACAAGCTTTTCCTGGGTCTATCACATTTTGTGCACATTTCTTGGTTGCACGGATCCCATTTATCTATCCGTGTGTGCGTTCCTAGTGCCACCATAGCTATCGATCTATTTACTTTGTATTGCAATTTTGTGAATCTTCCTCAAAATGTTCAATACCTTGACTCACATTTTTCTTGAATTTTGTGCCACTTGTCCTAACCAAGCTACTCGATAAGCTTTAGGTTGTAGGCGTGAGTGAACAAGTCCGGTACTAATTCCAGTATTCTCTCGATTCACATTGAGTGAAATGGGATACATCCTCAAATATGGGAACGGTATCTTGGTATTGTTTATCTCATTTTCCACTCAACTTTGCTCGAGTCTTGTGATGGCTAGGCAAAGCACACAATCTTCGGTCTTTGATGACTACATCGACTTGAACAACCACATCAACCAACAACTTGAGCGACTCGCCATCGACATACGACACTCCGAAGCTCGGAAAAGAGACATGGTGGCCGCACACATGGAGCAACTTCGACACATGGGGGCCAATTACAAGTCTTCTTCCCCTTTGTCATCATCATGGCGTAGACGCTCAAGTCGCACATCTTCAAAGAAACAAGTGCGCAAAGAGCAAGATCACCACCAAGGACAAGCTTCGACGCCAAGATCAAGGCGATCGACTACATGCATGGATGACCCTTCCTTCTTCGAAAGCACCCCAAAGAAGATGGTCGAGCATGGGATTTTCCTTTCGGTCATTGACGCAAGTGATGATGTGCCATTTTCGGCCTTCATCCATGACTACGACGACAACATGGTTGAGCATGGGGCTATCCCTTCAACCATGGCGGCGAAAGGAGTTGAGCATGGAGACGTTGGCACCTACATCTCTCCAACACCCACATATGACGAGATGCCTCGATTTCCATGTGAGGAGAGCCACAACCCCCACCACTTGAGTGAGATGAGTGACTCCACCTAAAGGGAGTTTGTGAGCCACAACACTTGGCGAGTGAGGTAGTTGAGATAGCACGTGAGGCCACCATGATTTGTAACATCTTAAACTCTAATCTTATTGTGTCTTCTTATTTGGTACAAGGTCTTATGCATGAAGACGTTCTGACCCGTGATGATTCCATCCCTCGAATGGGAATGACAATGGCCATGGTGGATGATGATGTACCCCCCACATGGTTCCATCACGATGACGAGGACCACGAGTTGGTTTCTCCCACCTCACCTACACCACATGAGTGGAATGAGAAATGAAAAATAGAATAAGGTGATGCTCTTGTCCCACTAGTGGACTATCTTGACAATGATTGCTTGCATGATGTTGATCACCTTATGGATACTTCACATGCTATGTCTCCTTCATGTTTATATGTGCCCCCTATTTATGATGAATATGAGGATGCGCATTTTTACTTACCTAGTTGTGATGCTATACTCCATATGATAACATGTGAAAATTCTATTGGTCACATCATGTTGGACAATTCGCTACACTTTTCATATGCTATGCGTGAAATTTCCCATATTGCATCTTTGCAATCACACTGTAGCGACTATGCTTATCCCATCAAAGTAAATCCCATTTGCTCATATGGCATTGATGACAAAACCATGGTTATTGGTATTTATTTTTCTTGTGATGATATTGCCATGCTTCCTTTGCATAATTTGCATAATAATTCTAATATGACATGCCATGGCCACCTAGCTTCGACTATGCACTGTTTTGGATGTTGTCCATATTCTCCATATTATGCTTCCGCTATTGCACATGAGGAGACCCCCTTAGTTTACTCATACACATTAGGACATTGTGTGCCTTCCTAAATTTGCATGATCCCCATATTTGTGTGCACAATATGCTTGCCATTGACATGAATAAAATGCTTGTGCCACATACTTGCTAAAATTGTGTCCCAATCATGTTGATCATAGTAACTATAATTGCGTGATGGATGAAGTATTCCTATACCAAGCCTCAAATTCATTTGGGCAATGGATATTTTGTGTTAATGAACACAAGCACATGCACATCCTAACGGATGATGTGTACATATACCACGCGCACACCATTTTCCTTTGTCTTTGTTGTGTGTAGGTACTCATGAACACTCGTCAACCTCACAATGCCATGAGTTGATGAAAATCATGAGAGCACCGATGCTTTGGGATTCACCGGAATGCGTCTCCAACCATTCCCCTCGCACAAGGACTACACACCTCTATTCTACATGGCCCTCATATGGTTATGTCTTATTGTGCATTATCTATCCTTTGCCCATATTGACATGTTCACTTTGCATGATATCCTCATTTGTATACCATTGTCATGCATTTGTGACCCATGCTTTGCATTACACATGACCAATGCTTCTCGTATTTGTATGTGTATTTGCGAGCTTGGTGGAGATATAACTTGTTATTGCCATGTTTGCTTTGTGCCCCAAGCCTATGACGATATATTGATCATGTTCTGTTCCTATGCTAACGATATGTCATGTGCATTGTATATGCCTACCATTTGCTGATAAGATATGATTGCCATGCTTTCCTCTAGTACGTTGTATCTTCGAACTACTAGTTTGCACTACATGATCACAATGCTTGCTTATGATGCAACACCGATGTGCTCCTTTTATGCGGTTGATGACAACATTGCCATGCTTCGCACATACTTTGTCATGGATTTATCACAGTAGATGTCCGGGTCAACGGACTTAGGTTCGGGGCAAGATGCAACTATGTGGCGGATTGACGGGGTTGATCGGAATCGAGAAGACACGGAGTTTTACCCAGGTTCGGCCCCTCCGATGGAGGTAAAAGCCTACGTCCTGCTTGTCTGGTACTGATGATGATGAAGATCTCTCGGTTACAAGGGTGCTAATCGCTACCTCTAATCTCTTCTGCCTCTAATCTCTTGTGTTGTCTAAACTTGTAGACTTGTGTCTCTTTTGAGAGCTTGTCCCTCTAGGGGTGCTCTACCCCTCCTTATATAAGTGGAGAGGGTAGGTTTACAAATAGAGTCCTACTAGGAGTAGGATTAGGACTAGTCTCTCACGAATCCTACTCTGGGTCTTATTTCCTTTAAGGGAATCCTTCTCTCTTGTGGGCCTTCTCCTGTGGGCCTTCTCTTGTGAGCCGCCTGGCGCCGGCTCACCCGTCGGGTCTTGGGCTTGGTCATCCTGTGACCCGCTTGCCGGGTCATAAATAAGATGTCATGTCTTCGGCCGGGTCTCCTGTGAGTCACCAGGCCGGGTCATACCATGGGGTATATCCCCGTCATTAGCCCCCAGGTTAGCTTGAATTTATTCATGGTAAGATCCTGAAATAAGAGTAACAAATATGTTAAGTGGCCAGCTTGCTCCTTTGGCCGGCTTTGTAAAATGGCTTCTCAGAAATCCGGGTCTTTTCTCCATATGAATGAGTCGTCTCGATAATCATCTTGCTTGTCAATGTCTTTTGAAAAATATTGAGAATAGAACACCCATATGCCATTGAGTCGGCTTCCAATACTCTTGGCGGGTCATCTCCGCCGGGTCATAATCATTGATGATGTCGGGTCATTTATCGTTGGTGACTCCGGGTTAAATAATTAGAATCCTGCTGACTTGATTAATATTGGGATGAAAATCCATCTGATGTAGAACCGGACTTCCATTGTTGTGAAGCAGTCCGGCTTATATAAAATCTGGCGGGTTATGATCTTTTGATAACACCGGGTCATAAGTGTTGGTGACGCCGGGTCTAACAACTGAACTCCATATTTAATATCTTGAAAATTCTCCTCAAAGTTTTTGATATGTCCATATTACCTATAGCCCCCAAGCTCTGAGATTGTCCAAGATAACTTGGTGCTTTGCAAATAATATTTTGGACTGTGTATCCCCCAAGTGTCGGGTTGTCCTGCCTGGAGCAACCTGGGACTTATAATTGCTTTATATCTTATAATGCTTCGGCGGGTGTAGCCCCCAAGGGCCGTCTCATCAGAAAGCTTCGATGGGTGTAGCCCCCAAGGGCCGGCTCATCAGAACGCTTCGGTGGGTGTAGCCCCCAAGGGCCGGCTCATTAGAATGTGATGCACCGGGTCTTCAATTTGGATGTCTTAATCTGTTGGAACAACTAAATACTGTACCCCCAAGTGTCGGGTCAGTAAGAATTACTGGGCTGGGAATTTTAGAAAAAAATAAAAGGGCCGGCTCATCTCCTTGAGATAATATGGTCTTGCTGACAATGTAATGGTTTGAAAACCGGCTTGCATTAGCCCCCAAGTGCCGTGGTGCATGCTTGCAGCGACATGGGACTTGCATAATTGATATAAACTTGGACTTGGATAATGTAGCCCCCAAGTGTCGGGTCGTCTACCTGCGGCGACTCGGGACTATGTGAGAATAATACATCTCACCATAATTTGTTGAATGAATCTTTGATCGTGGTCGTAATATAACCCGGAATGAATATCCTGGAATAATTCCTTTGTCTTTGACATGAAATTCCTGCTCATGGTTGCGGTGCAACCCGGCAAATATAAGTTTGAGAAATCCGTGAGTGTTGTAGATTACTACAGAGCACAATTAAAGAAATCTGAGAACCGACCAATTAGATGACACAACGTTATATCTGATAGGGCGGCTCTTGAAAGATAATAACTCTCCGAGCTGGTTTGAAAAAATCCCAATCATTTATTACTAGTTATGATAAACCATGAAGATCCAGCCATGTTGGCTATTAAAAAATCCATTTGCGTTTGCAGAATACTTTAACGGCAGCTCATCTTAAAAGATAAAACCTGCAAAAATGAACAAGACACAATATATTCTGCATTGTTGTGAGGGCGGCTTAAAGAAGCTCAACCCGAAGATGTATACCTTTCATAAGATTGCTCCTTTTCTCATAACCTTGCGCTGACCCGGCTTGATAAGCCGGCATGTTACCTGGAGGTGGGAAGCCCCCTTGAATAATCCACGGCTAACATGTCAACCGGAATGGCATAAAGCCGGCTGTTTTTAGGGTAATGTAAGCTATACCCAAAGGTAAGAAGCCTCCTATTGACAGCAATAATTGTAAGCGCGAACGTCGGCTGTCAACGGGTAATGTAAGCTATACCCAAGGTAAGAAGCCTCCATTCACAGCCGTGGCTACTGACGAGCCGGAACGGCATAAAGCCGGTTGTTTGAAGGGAATGTAAGCTATACCCAAAGGCAAGAAGGCTCCTTCAACAACTATAGTTTTAGGCGCGGACGCCGGCTATCGATGGGTAATGTAAGCTATACCCGAAGGCAAGAAGCCTCCATCGACAACCACGGCTTACTGATAAAGTCGGCTGTTTGAAAGGAGATGTAAGCTATACCCGAAGGCAAGAAGCCTCTTTCAACAACTACAGTTGATAAGCAACTGAGTTTTGGCGTAAACGCCGGTTGTTAGGGTGAGATAAGCGAACCCGTCGGTAATAAGCCCCCTTCGACAACCGCGGTTAATAAGTAACCAGAAGTGGCATAAAGCCGGCCATTAGGGTGAGATAAGCGATACCCGTCAGTAAGAAGCCCCCTTCGATGGCCGCAATTGATAAGCAACTAGAATTTGGTGTACACGCTATTGTCTTAGGGTAATGTAAGGTATACCAAAGGTAAGAAGCCTCCATCAACAACAGCGCTTAATGTAACCAAACTAGGCATAAAGCCGACTGTGCAAGGGAGATGTAAGCTATACCCGAAGGCAAGAAGCCTCCTTGCAACAGTTTAATAATAGCTGGCTGTGCAAAGAAGATGTAAGCTATACCCGAAGGCAAGAAGCCTCTTTGCAACAGTGCTTAATTGGGCATAACGCCGGCTGTGCAAGGGAGATGTAAGCTATACCCGAAGGCAAGAAGCCTCCTTGCAACAACGTAAAAGCAGACTGTGTATGGGAGATGTAAGCTATACCCGAAGGCAAGAAGCCTCCCTGCAACAGCGCTTGATAGGGCATAAAGCCAGATGATAGATCAGTCGTTTTGACTTTAACCAGTTCAGGGTCTCTTAATGAGATTGACCGTCAACTCCTTTGAGCGGTCCAGGGTCTCTAGGCGAGATTGGCCATCAGTTTCTTGAACCGGCTCAGGGTCTCTAGGCGAGATTGACTGGTAAGAGTTCAATGGGTCACCTCAATCTTAGCCGGTACAGGGTCTCTATCGAGATTGGCCGTCAATTTCTTTGAACCGGCTTAGGGTCTCTAGGAGAGATTAACCGGTAAGGTAGGCGGGTCACATAGCGGAGCAACATCAATCTTGTAAGCCGCCATTTTGTATGAAGAAACGACAGAAGCTCCAAGTGTCTTTATGATGATCCAATGATCCGGGCACCCATGTTTAAATGGTGCATCACGGCGGTCCATCCTCTTGAGCAACTTTTAATCATCCGCCAATAATGTAGTAGCTCCCAGGATTAGGTTTTTCTCTTGCAAAGACCCGGGGTTCTCGTTAAAAATGACCAAATGTGTCTCGCCATGTCTTTAGCCCCCGAGTCTTAAGTTGACTCGAAGAGGTGGCTTGAGAATCTTCACTGGAATTTTGAGGTTGGCCATGGCGGGTTATAAATGATCCCGTATGAATTGCTTCAATGATGTGGTCGATGGTTCGTTCCGGCTATTTGTTGAAGTAAACCAAACTGTAGTGGTGGCGACTTGTACGCCTGTCTGTCGGGCGGCTCATACCGGCGAGCACTGCATTGATATGTCAATGTTGATTGGACCGCAAGGCAATGATTCAGAATCGTCAATTGGGCGACTTGTACTTTTGTATGCAACCACTGTTGGGTTGATGTAGACATAGCAAACACCCGCGACATTGTAAGCTGGTGCTGTTGTCGAAGAGGCCACGACGTTGTAAGACGACGCGGATGGCAAGAGACGGACATGGCGTTGTAAGCCGGCGCAACAGCCATAGACGGCCATGGCATTGTAAACCGGTGGTGATGTTGTGAAAGACGCCACGGCGTTGTAAGCCGGCGCGGTGGCGAGAGACGGCCACGGCATTGTAAACCGCTATCTTGATGTAGACCTGACCGTATGAACGACGGCTTCCGATGTAGGCGCGTGAGGACCGCACCGTATTCTGGCCATGAGCTAATCGACCTGCATACATGTATCTCGAAGGTAAAACCTCTCAATGACATTCAATTATACTAAATAATAGTTAGAAAAATATCACCTGATTCCTTCTGTCAGAAAAAATACGGACACCGGTGCTGAGCTTCAGAGGAAAACAACAGAAAGGTGTCCGTAGTTTAACGCACGTCGGGGCGGTCGATGATATCATGGGCTCTTAGACTTCTCTACAGCAGAGCACAGCCACGCTCACCACGGTCGTCATCACGCATGTGCCTGTCCCACCGCAGACTATCCCCGTAGACGATCATCACACACGTACATAGTTTTTTTTCAAAATCTTATCTTCTCAACCGGCTCCCTACCTCCTTCCAGCCGCTGCCCACTTCTCCTTTCCTGTGTGAAGGGAGCCGGAGCGGAGCCGGCAGATGGGGGCGACTCGAAGGTGGAGTGAAGAGTCGGCGGAGGAGAGACCGAGGCGGGCAAGCAAGCCGCGGCGGTGGAGGCGCACAGCGAGAGGCCGCGGAAGACGGCCCAATGGTGGCGGCCGGTGCGACACGCAGGAGCCAACGCTGAGACGGGCGAGTTGGGGGCGGGTTGCGATAGCAGCCGACTGGCTCGGCGGTGCAGCAAATTGGCGGACGGCGCCTGGCGGGTTGCGACTGCAGCCGGCTGGCTCGGCGGCGCATCGAGTCGGTGGCGGTAGGGCCGGCGTGTGCAGCGGCACAGCAGCAGCCGGCAAAGCGCAACGGCGAGGGGTGCGGTCATCCATGATGGCGGCTCATGGGGCCGGATAACGCGGCAACACGCAGCGCCGGGTGCGGAGAACTCGGCGGTGGAGCAGCAGAAGGCGAGGCAATGAGGCATGGCTGCGGCCGGCTGTTGCGGCAATACGGGGAGGTCGACAAGCCGGCGGTGGCGAGGGCGACTCAGACGGCGCACGACGATGCGAAGAGGCCGGCAAGGCGAGGCAACGGCCCGTGGGTGCGCAGTGGCCGGCGGCGCGAAGCTAGCCGAGGCGTGGCGCAGGGAGGCTCGCGAGGCGATTCGAGGCAGCACCTTCCGAGTCCTGAGGCTGTCGCATGGGAGGTGGCCATGGAGCTCCGGAAGGCACACGCGCGAGCACCTAGTGGAGGCCTTTTTGTTCTCTTCCTTTTTCGTTTGATTTCCATGTAATGTTCATGCGGTCCACGATCCAACTTGAAGTGGCTTTCCCTTTAGTGTAGCCAATCCTCGTAGCAGGCTTCTCTGATGGATTTAATCTATGTGCTATGTGCGCTGGAAACCCTGTCAGTCTCGGTGACATGCGATAATAGTAGCAAAAATTGACCTCTTCTCGGATTCGACTTGCACTGATAGCGACACTCTGGACGTAGCCCTAATTTCCCTTGTCCTCATACTGTCAACTCAGAATCAATCACGATTCGATCACAAAACACTGAATTGTCGGCTCTGTCCGAGGTTGTCCCTTGCCGGCTTTTCTTCATCTCCCCAATCTCAAGCTTCATGATTTCTAAAGAGCTTCCTTCAAGAATACAACACCATCGTGCGCCGCCCCACGGTGGGTGCCAACTGTCGTGGATTTATCACGGGAGATGTCTGGGTCAATGGACATAGGTCCGGGGCGAGACGCAACTACGTGGCGGTTTGAAGGGGTTGATCGGAATCGAGAAGACACGGAGTTTTACCCAGGTTCGGCCCGTCCAATGGAGGTAAAAGCCTACGTCCTGCTTGTCTGGTATTGATGATGATGAAGATCTCTCGGTTACAAGGGTGCTAATGGCTACCTCTAATCTCTTGTGTCTCTAATCTCTTGTGTTGTCTAAACTTGTAGACTTGTGTCTCTCTTGAGAGCTTGTCCCTCTAGGGGTGCTCTACCCCTCCTTATATAAGTGGAGAGGGTAGGTTTACGAATAGAGTCCTACTAGGAGTAGGATTAGGACTAGTCTCTCACGAATCCTACTCCGGGTCTTATTTCCTTTAAGGGAATCCTTCTCTCTTGTGGGCCTTCTCCTATGGGCCTTCTCTTGTGAGCCGCCTGGTGCCGGCTCACCTGCCGGGTCTTGGGCTTGGTTATCCTGTGACCCGCTTGCCGGGTCATAAATAAGATCTCATGTCTTTAACGGGTCTCCTGTGAGTTGCCAGGCCGGGTCATACCATGGGGTATATCGCCTTCATACTTGACATTGCTTGTTGTCATATGTATCCATGCGTTGCCTCTCTCATGCTAGATGATTTCCCATTTATTGAGTGGAACAATGCTTCTACACTTGCTAATAGGATTGCCCACATAGCTTTGTACCATATATTTGGCTTTGTTGACATCTTTGATGTGAAGCATGCTTTCCTTCCTTCTTTGCATCATACGCCTAGTGCCATGAATTTAGCCATTGTTGCATCATATTGTTCATGCACTTTTGTTCCCAATGGTTATGTGCAATAGAGGAGAACCATCATGATGGATGATGTGTTTATCTACCATGCACATACATTCTTTGCTTTGTTATGTGTATGTGTAGGATACTTTCACTACATTTCAACTTCCACTTCACATGAGTTGTCGATTCGAGCTCTTGAGAGAGAGCCTTGCTACACCGGCGCATTTCTACATCGCACTTGCTTGCACATCAGCATTGTGACAGATGCACAAGGTAACGCTTTTGAGGTCACATCCTTCGTGAGCATGGATATTGTGGCTCATCCTACTTGTGTTGCTTGTCCCATGACATATATTGGTCATATTGGACCAATTTCTTGCACACATGTTAGAGATATTGCTTTCATTCATGATTGCCATCGTTCCATGCCTCATGACATATATGCCTTGTGTGTTGCATCCAACATGTGGATTGTTTGCTATTATCATATGCTTGGTTGCAATAATATCCATTCTTCACATTTACCATGCCCCATTAATTACTACATGCTTGACTTGATTGCGTCACACATGTGGAACACTTGCTCTTTCTATTGTGTTGAGTGCCTCACTATCTTCACTACACCATGTGCAGATTATGCTTGGATTGTCTTGCACTTTCCCCATGTGTTTAGAAACTTCATATTACTTGGTGTAGTGAATTACTCCTATGACTATCATAGGCCTTTCATTGCTTGCTTTGTGCATACTTGTTGTGACCATGAGGTAGATGCTTGTTATATTGTCCCACATATTTGTATCCCTACATCACCTTGGCATACTTGCTCCCATGAATACATTGCTTGTGGTTAGTTTGTATGCTTACATGCCATGTCACAATCCCTTGTCCTACCATATGTTATGCATGATGACAACACTTGTGCGGTGATTCACCACATGAATTCTTGGTTTTGCACTAATGCTAACCACATTTGTTTTTCCAAGTGTTTGTCGTATTTGCTCCTTTTGAAGGAATTACTAGATAGTGAGACATTGCAGAGTGCCCATTGCGAGTTTGATGATGAAGAGCGTTTGGTGACCATCCACTTCTACACGACAATGCCATCTCTTTCCCATGGTGATTTGGATTTTAACCCGAGGACAGGTCTTTCCCAAGGGGACGGGATAATGCGGAGCATCCTATGAACATCACCAAGACAAGAGTCTGTATGGAAAGTGAAACGCGCGACATCAACTCCACATACATAAAGGTGAATCATCTCCTTTACACGTGTTCACTTGACCCCTTTGAGGATGTTATACTACTAGACACTCCTCTCGTCTGCATGCATAGGTATAGTCGGAGCTTCACGGATGACAAGGAGGAGTGCAAGCGCCAAGGAATGACCACACCATCCGCGAGGGAAACTTGGAAGAAGAAACAGAAGAAGACGGAGCTGCAGATCTACATCGTCGGGACGTCCGACAACCTCTGGATGTCCGACGTCCTTCGGACATCCGATGCCTGGAGTCCAGCCCAGCAAGAGGACGGGCAGAACTCTCCAACGCCCGGACGACCGACAACCTCAGGAAATCCAGAGCCAAGCCACCCGCATCGAACTGACGGTTTTCCGAAGACCTCCGGACGATCAAGCCATAGAAGTGTGACACGCTTCGGACGTCCAGACCCTCCCGGACCTCCGTAAGACCGACGTCGTCCGGTCATCCGACCCCAGCCTGTGTGCAGCCGTAGGCCTTGGGCCTTGTATACCATCTCCCCTTACCCCTTCATGACCAAGACTATATAAGGACCTCCTCCCCCTCTCTCTAGGGTTAGCAATGGTTTAGCTCTTACTAAGTTGAGCCTAGCTCCTTCCACTACATCTCCCATGGAGTAGATGCCTCTATGAGAGAAAATTGCCTAGTGGTTTTCAAGGCCCCTTTCGAGGGAAGATCCTGCGGGATATCAAGGCCCCATCTCCCCATGGGATTTGGGATGAACTCTACCATGTATCCTTCTTTCGCTTTGTTGTTCATGTACCTTTGTGGATCTTGTGTGTGGTGAGCCTAGTGGATGTGTGATTGGACTTGTTCTTGAGTGTTTCCTTGTTATTTCTCCTCGTTCTTTCCTGTGTTCTTCGTGTTCTTCGTGAAATACCCTTCCAATTCATGAAAGATCGACACATACGGGTTTTCCCCGTATCATCATGCCTTCACTCAGAGTAGTTTGTACTTGGGTGAACGCGGGGTCTCGTCTAATTCTCCGAGTGCTGTTTAGGCCGACACTCGAAACAATTTTACACTTAGGCAAAAATAGGTTCGCAACTAATGAGTAAAACTAGAGGTAGTTCCTAGGAACAATGATGGTCCTCTCCATCTTGCTATCCGAGTGGAGGTTGTTACTTCACTCATCGTACCAACACTTAGGCAAGAATGGAGTTGCTGCTAAGCCCCCGAGTGTAGATCGTGTCTTCACTCTGAGTAGTTTGTACTTAGGCGAATGCAGGATCCTATCTAAGTCCCCAAGCATTGTTGAGGTCCGCACTCGGAATATTTTTACACTTATGTGAAAATAGGTTCGCAGCTAATGGGTATAAGGGAGGTAGTTCCCAGAAACAATGATGGTCATGTCCATCTTGATATCCAAGTGGAGGTTGTTCATGCACTCCCCATATCAACACTTAGGCGAGTATGGAGCCACCACTAAGCCCCCGGGTGTAAATTGTGTTTGCACTTCGAGTAGTTTGTACTTAGGCGAATGCGGGATCACGTCTAAGTTAGAGTGTGGTTTGGGCCGACACTCGTATCAGTTTTGCACTTAGGCAAAAGTAGGTTCAAGCAAATGAGTAAAAATGGAGGTAGTTCCTAGGAACAATGATGGTGATGTCCATCTTGATATCCGAATGGAGGTTTTTCCTACACTCAACGTATCAACACTTAGGTGGGCACGGACCCGCTGCTAAGCCCGATAGTGTAGATCGTGTCTTCACTCGGAGTAGTTTGTACTTAGGTGAATACGGGATCGTGTCTAAGTCCTCGAGCGTGGTTTAGGTCCACACTCAGAACATTATAATTGCCAATAGGGTGAAAAGAGTGAAAGGTTTTGACAAAGTGTTGAAAAAGTAAATTCTTTTATTTAGCACAGCCACTCGGGAGTTCATTACAAGAATGATAGAGTGTTTAATATCTTAAGTGTAGAACATGTAGAGCAGGTCCGTGTTCCATGTCCGGGGTTCCTCTACATCGTCATTGACGTTATACAACTGGTAAGCTCCTATGTTTAGGACTTTGGAGATGACGAAAGGCCCTTGCCACGGAGGTGCTAAATTGTGTGGCTTTTGTTGATCCAGTGGAACGACAAGGTCTCCTTCTTGGAAACCTCTTACTCTGACCCGCCTGTTGTGATAGCGCCTTCGGTATTGCTGATATAGCGCCGGTCTGAATAGAGATAGCTCTCTTTACATTTCCAAGAGGACCAGGATGTCTTGACGTGCCGCTTTAGCTTCAGCTTCATTGTAAAAATCCACTCGGGTAGCATTGTGACGGATATTACTCGGCAATATAGCTTCAGATCCATATACCATGAAGAATGGAGTGCGCTTGGTTGAGCGGTTCGGGGTCGACCGAATGCCCCATTGGACCGATGGTCGCTCTAGGATCCCATGGCGTACTCCAAATCCCTCGTCAGTCAGGCCTTTAATCCTTGTGGGATCATTTCGTTCACCCTCTTTGCTTGTCCATTCGACTTTGGGTGAGACATAGAGGCATAGTTGACCCGAGTGCCTTAAGAATAACAGAACTCACAGAATTGATGTAAATCAAAATTCTTCCCATTCTCAGTGATGATATCGTGTGGTATTCCCACTCTGAAGCCAATCTGTCGAATAAAATTGACAACAGTCTTTGCATCCAAACTCATGATGGGCTTATCTTCAACCCACTTGGTGAACTTATCCACTGCTACTAGCAGATGGCTAAACCCACTCGTCCCAGTACGTAGAGGGCCGACCATATCGCGACCCCACATGCTGAACGACCAGGTGAGCGGGATGGTCTTCAGTGCTGATGCAGGCTTGCGTGTCTAATTCTTGTAAAACAGACATCCAACAGAGAGGTCGACCAAGTCATTGGCTGCCTCATTGGCTCGGGATCAATACAATCTTGCATGGAATACTTTCGCGAATAATGTACAAGAGGACACATGGTGGACACAGGTTCCTGAGTGGATCTCATGTTAGATTTGCAACCCTTCCTCTCGGGAAATGCATTTCTGAGTCACACCTGTAGTGCTTTTCTTGTATACTAGTTCTCCCATTACTTCGAAGTATTTGGATCATTGGATGATCCTCTGGGCTTCCTCCTCCACTTCATGGAGTTCTTGCGGAAGCAAGTTTGCCAAGTATGGTTGGGTGCACTCGGGAGTGATTACCAACATCTCATGGACAAGATCCACCACGGCCGGAACATCGACCTAGGTCAGGTCGGATGGTCCGACTGCTTGTGGGGGATCCTCAGTTAAAGTATCCTCTTTTACTTAGGGGATCGTAAATTCTCAAGTAAAATGCCTTTAGGAACAACTCTCCGAGTGGAGCCGATCTTTGCCAGGTCATCTGCTGCCTAGTTCTTTGCTCAGGGTATGTGATGCAACTCTAAGCCCTTGAAGTTCATCTCCAGTTTTTTGACCGCGTTGTAGTACCCAGTCATGGAAGGACTCCAGATATCCCATTCTTTCATCACTTTATTAACAACGAGGTCTGAATAGCAGAATATCGTCAAACATCAGATTCTGAGTGAAATGGCCATTCGGAGCACGTAAAGAAGTGCTTCGTAGTGGGCCTCATTGTTAGACGAATCAAAGTGAATTTGAAGAACATAGCTCAATCGGTCTCCCCCGGTGGAGACGTGAACCACTCCGGCACTAGATCCTTGGAGCATTTTGGACCCATCAATGAACGTGGTCCAATGTTCAGGGATACTTGGGGTTGGCTGTTCTTGCTCGATCCACTTGGCCAAAAAGTCCACTAGGGCTTGAGACTTCATTGCTTTCTTGGCTTCAAACTTGATATCCAACAGGAGAAGCTCAATTTCCCATTTCGCGACTCGGCCTGTGGCGTCTTTCTTATGTAGGATTTCCGATAGGGGGGCATCGCTTATAACTATGACCGAGTGCTCTTGAAAATAATGAGCCACCTTCTTGGAAGTGAGGTAATTATCATAGACCAGCTTCTGGTAGTGCAAATGCCTTTTCTTGGAAGGGGTCAAGACTTCTGAGATGTAATAGATGGGTCTTTGCACTTTTAATGCTTTTCCCGATTCCTCACGCTCTACCGTAAGGACAATGCTAACCACTCGACTAGTAGCCGCGATGTACAAGAGTAGAGGCTCTCGGCTGCTTGGAGTAGCTAACACCGGCTAGGTGGAAAGCAAGGCCTTGAGTTCATGAAGCACGGCTTGCGCTTCAGGAGTCCACTCAAAGCTATCAGACTTCTTCATCCATTGGTAAAGAGGCAATTCATTCTCACCGTGTCGAGAGATGAACCTGCTCAGGGCCGCGAGGTAACCCGTGAGCTTTTGCATGTCGTGCAAGCGCACTAGTTTTTTCATTCGGATGATAGCACAAAATTTGTCAGTATTGGCATCCATCCCTCCTTCGGAAACAAGAAAACCGAGTAGCTTACCCGATGGCACTCCGAATGTACAATTTGAGGGGTTGAGTTTTATTTGAAAATGTCAAAGATTGGCGAAAGTTTCAGTGAGATCAACCAGAAGGTCCGAACCTTTTCTAGACTTGACCATGATATCATCCATATACGCCTCCATGTTCTGACTAATTTGCTCTTCCAATTTTTTTTGGATCATACACATGAAGGTCGCCCCCGTATTTTTGAGATCGAATGGCGTCGTGATATAGCAAAAACACCCGAATGGGATGATGAAGGTCGTTTTTATTTCATTAGGTCCATACATTTGGATCTGGTGGTAACCTGAGTACGCAACCAGGAACGATAGACATTCACATCCGAAAGTACAATCTACTATCTAGTCAATGCGGAGAAGCGGAAAATGGTCCTTCGGATAGGCCCGATTAAGGTGCTTGCAATCAATGCACATTCGGAGTGACTTGTCCTTCTTGGGAACCAACAGAAGGTTGGTGAGACACTCGAAATGATACTCCTCATGGATGTACTCGACAGTGATGAGCCAAGCGATTTCTTCACCGATTTCCTTGCGCTTCTCGAAGGAAGATCGACACATGTGCTCTGTGACCGGTTTGGTACTCGGATCAACTCGGCCTCGGTGCTTAGCCAGCACCATAGGAACTCCCAGCATGTTAGTCGGCTTCCATGTGAAAATATCCCAGTTCTCATGGAGGAACTGGATGAGCTCGGCTTCCTATTTCTCCCAGAGTGTCATTGAGATTTTCGTAGGAGTCGCATTTGGATCACTCAGATGAACGTGAACTTGCTTGGTCTCACTGGCCGACTAAAAAGCAGATTCCGTCGCCGACCAACTGAAAAGTGGATTGCCTCACCAGCCAACAAAAAAGAGGATTCCGTCGCTGCACGCTTGGACTTGTCCAATTCTGTAGCGTCCACCACCGTCCTATACCTGTCGAGTTCGATCGTGAGTACTTGCTCGTTTGCGATTCAAGAGACCTATGGGAGGCACTCCTCGGCGAATTTCCAATCACCGGTCATCGTGATCACAGCCTTTGGCCCCGGCATCTTGAGCTTCAGATATGCATAACATTTATGGGCCATGAAGTGTGCATAGGCGGGCTTGTCCAGGATGGCGTGGTAGGTGCTGCGGAAGTCCACCACTTCAAACGTCAGGCTTTCCTTTAGAAAAAATTTCTCGTCTCCGAACATGACGTATAGAGCGATTTGGCCGAATGACAGGGCCTTCTTCCCGCGAATGACCCCATGGAAATGCATGTTGCTTTTGCTTAGTGGTGACATCGAAATTTCCATTGCCGTGAGCGTGTCAGCGTAAATTATGTTGAGCCCACTACCACCATCCATGAAGACTCTGCATAGTCGGAGTCCATTGATAGCTTGGTCTACAACCAATGCCCGTCTCCCAGGGGTGGCTATGTGCTCTGGATGATCTGACTGGTCGAAGGAAACAGGAGTCTTCTCCCAATCAAGGTACTTGACCACAGTCACGACCGCTATGTTCACTTCCTGATTGACAACTTTCAATCAACTCTTGCTTTCGACATCAGCAAAGATCATTTTGAGGACTTTGTCAACGTTTGGATACTCGGGAGCCTCCGCACCATCCTCATTATCGTATTTCTTTGCGGAGGCCTCTTTATGCATCTCTTGTTTGAACATCCTACACTACCAAGTGGTGTGCTTTGGGTATGTTATATTTCCCAACTCATCTTTTTTAGTATGAACAACACAAGGTTGATCCAATACTTAATTTTTGTAGTCAGGGTTCTTCATTTTGGCCCAATCTTTCTTCTACTTCGGCCTAGGCTTCCCTTGACCAGGAACCGTGGTGACCTCTGCCTTTCCCAGAAGATCGGCTTTCCTTTTCTGCTTCTTCCCGGCGTTTCCCCCAGATTGAGGGCGCCGCCGGCTCACCCTTTGACGCTTCAAAGGCAGTCTTCCTCTTTGGCATTAGCATACTTATTGACGATTTCCATAGCCTGACTGAGATAAAGATCTCTTGATCGACCGAACTTTAGGATGAGCTCAGGATACCGAGTGCCTACCTTGAAGGCGCAGACCGCCTGATACTCCGTAACGTTCTCAACTGTATTTTGTAGTGTGGTCTAGCACTGAATATACTTGTAGAGAGTGTCATTGCTTTTTGGACATAGTGCTACAATTCCGCCTGCCCACCGAGACGCTTGTATGTGCCCTCAAAGTTCTTGATGAACACATGCGTCAAATCTTCCCAATAGTAGATGCTGCTAGAGGGTAACTGATTCAGCCAGGCTCGCGCTAAACCTTCCAACATGAGAGGAGGGTCCTTCATAGCGACAAAGTCATCACCACCACCAATCTGGACGACCACTCGGTAATCCTCGAGTCAAGTTTCTGCTCTGGACTCGCTGTTGAATTTTATGATTCCCATTGCCAACCTATTGTTGGTAGGGATATCTGCCTCTCGGATTTATCTACAGAAACATTCGAGCCCTGAAGTCCCCCAACTACCCACTCGGTCTCTGATCAGCCTCTCTTGACCACCACATTTTGTGCGATGATCAATCTGGCATTTAGCTGTGTGGGTCGCCCGGCACCTTCTTCATAGCCTCTCGGCTAGAGTGGACTCCATTCGCAGTCCTCTTGGTGAGGTCGACCCCATCAGGACGCTTGCCATACGAATCGCCCCTCGGAGGGGGTGTCCAACAGACGTCATAGTTATCGTGCCAGTCCTCCCCATGATGGCCACTCAGATGAGGAGGAGAGTGTCTCCACTTTTCATACACATGCGAGCTATGATCATACTCGACCTTATCAGCCCTCGCGGACTTGTTGTGTATACGCGGGTGTGACCACGAGACTTCTGAATTATGCCTTAGCGCATTCTTCACCAGAGTCTGGATCTACTGATTACCTTCCCCAACCGCGGAACCGGATGGCTAAAGAGATTTGGTGATTCGAGTGTTCGAGGCCAGGTTCTGCATTGGCGTGCGCATCACCATGAACTTGGGTTGCCTGTTGTTCTAGAACAATGGACGATATAATCGACTGGAGTTCGGTTGTTCTCTGGCCGCGCAGTCGTCGAGTGACTGCTGGAGTCGCTTGAGCCTCCCACACTCAGCCAAAGTGGCTTGATGTGTGGCCTCAAAAGCTACCTCCTCTAGGGTAGTCCCGGTGATGGGAGTCACCAGGACTTCGTCATCTCTCCTTGTCCTTTCTTCGCTCTGCTTCGAGTGAGAGGTCGGGAAATGTAGCCGATTTTATCGCCGCCATGGCGGTCACCATCTCGGCCATGAAGGCTACATGTCTAGTATCCAGGAGGTGAGTTGTTGGTCGTGTTGGCCATTAATATCTCTGCAATGTCTCCATTGCTCTCGAACTCTGACTCATTAGACAATTCATCACCCAACGAGGGGAACAAGTTGATGGTGGGCTCGTCAGGGTCGACCAAAGCCACTTGACCGACCGTGGACTGGCATGCCACAACATGCTCAATCCATCACCGTGGCAGCGAGTGCCTGGTACGCTTGCGACGGACCCAGAGAGGTAGATGGACGGGGAGCCATAAGGCTCCTATGGCTATTGAAGATCAGCCCCGTGCATCGATGCACTAAGGTAAATCGCTCCCTGGGCAAGGAACGCATTCTGGTCCAGCAGTGCCTCGTGCAACCAGCCTGAACCAACAGCAACGAAGCATAGGGTGCAGAAGAGGATCTCACCACTGAGTGCCAACATGATGAATCGAAAACTTAGAATCCCACTTACGTCGGAATTTTGTAGACTTGTTGCCCCACACACTACAGGAAACGGGTACTTTGCCATCCGCCATCCCGGACGGCAAAGGCATGAAACACAGACAGCAAAGGCTTTGCCATCCGCCAGCGGACGGCAAACCATCCAGCTGATAATCCACGGTAAAGACCGCTTTGTCGTCCGCTGGCGGACAGCAAAGACCTTAAGCTCTTTGCCGTCTACCAGCGGATGGCAAAGAGCTTGGATGGCACACGTGGGCACTTAGCTCCGTTAGGGGGCTTACCGGCATGCTTTGCCGTCTGCTGCCTGACAGCAAAGACCTTAGGTTCTTTGTCGTCTGCCCACAGACGACAAAGAACCTAAGGTCTTTGCCAAATGCCAGCAGACGGCAAAGCACCTTTTTTTTGATAGGTAGGGCTGTCCTAGGTGGGTTCTTTGCCGTCCGCTAGGAGACGGCAAAGATCCCACCTAGGCCAGCCCAAGTTTGCATAGGTAGCTGCCATGTGGCCACTTTGTCGTCTGCTGGCGGACAGCAAAGCTCTTTGCCGTCTGCCAGCAGACGGCAAAGTGGCTATATAGCCCCTGTTTTTTAGTTTTTTCTTAAAATCATTCAATTTGACAGAATATTCATATATATCCAACATATACATATCGAGAGCATACATATCATTCAACAAGTTCCAATAAGCATACCAAATAAGTTGAAACAAGCATATATATATACCAATAATTAAGTACCAACATACAAGTCCAACATATATACAAGTTTCCAACAACACACAATATGGTTTCCAACAACATGTCCATACATATGTATCCAAAACAAGTTTTCCATAAACATAAAGGTAGCAGAAGTAGAAGAGTACAGTCCATCAATGCACTCTTCCTCATCTATAGCAAATCTGCAAAGTAGCAAAGATATAGTTAGAAGAAGAAGAAGACTAGCTAGAAGAAGAAGAAGAAAATGAAGAAAAAAAAGAAGAAGAATTTATCTTCTATTTCTTTTTCTCCTCTCCTCTCCTCTCCTCTTCTCCAAGGTGGTAATGCCATTTTGTAGCTAACTAATCATATCAAGTAATTTTGGAGGAAAAAATGCGAAGTATAGGTCATTTTATAGCTATACTAGGTAGAATATATCATTTTGGAGGTAAGTAAGGTTATTATGTATTTTTGAGGAAAATAATCTAAGTATAGGTCATTTTGGAGGTAAACCAAGGTTATTATGCCATTTTTTACCTAAGTCAGCATATTCTGTCATAAGTGCTAGCTAATCTAATTATAGATCAATTTTGAGCTATCCTAGGTAGTTATGCAATTTTGTACCTAAGTGAGCTAATTATGTCATAAATGAACTAGCTATAGATCATTATTGAGCTATACTAGCTACTAATTCCATTTTCTAGCTAACTAAGCATATCAAGTCATTTTGGAGGAAAAAATGCTAAGTATAGTTCATTTTATAGCTATCCTAGGTGAATATACCATTTTCTAGCTAACTAAGCATATCAAGTCATTTTTGATGAAAATAAGCTAAGTATAGGTCATTTTATAGCTATCCTAGGTGAATATACCATTTTCTAGCTAACTAAGCATATCAAGTCATTTTTGATGAAAATAAGCTAAGTATAGGACATTTTATAGCTATCCTAGGTAGAAAATTTCATTTTTGAGGTAAGTAAGGTTATTATGTATTTTCGAGGAAAATAAGCTAAGTATAGGTCATTTTGGAGGTAAACCAACGTTATTATGCCATTTTTTACCTAAGTATTATGTCATAAATGAACTAACTAAGCTAATTATAGATCATTATTGAGCTATCCTAGGTAGTTATGCCATTTTGTACCTAAGTGAGCTAATTAGGTCATAAATGAACTAGCTATAGATCATTATTGAGCTATACTAGCTACTAATGCCATTTTCTAGCTAACTAAGCATATCAAGTCATTTTGGAGGAAAAAATGCTAAGTATAGATCATTTTATAGCTATCCTAGGTAGAATATACCATTTTCTAGCTAACTAAGCATATCAAGTCATTTTTGATGAAAATAAGCTAAGTATAGGTCATTTTGGAGCTAAGTAGTTCATTTCTTAAGCTAAGTATGCATTTGTTAATGAAAACACTTGGGAAAACATACCATCAACATGGAGGTGAAGGACCGGTAGGGTCTTGGCTAGGGTGAGATGTAGAAGGACCGGTCAAGGTTGCGGCAGACGCAGAAGGATCGGTCGATGCTTGTCGGGAGGCACACTGCACCAATGATTATTTGCAATGTCTCCTTAGCATGATGCAACTCAAATGTGAATACTAGTCACTAATGACCATTTAAATGGAACTCACCATGGGCGCTATAGCAATATGGGGCATCGACGGAGGGGTTTGACCATTGTTCTGGCACATGATTTGCACATTTTGTTTTCATGAGTCATTCATATTAGTTAGTGATGAAACGAACATTACGTGCATGATTTGGATAATATGCAGGAGAAACTTACCACGAGGAGCTCGTATAGGGCCCGGTGATACGCGTCATTCTCGTTCCTGTCCTCCTCCAATAGCCTATTCGTCCTCTCCTCCATCACCCTCTCCCTCTGCGCCGCCTGCCTATTTGCCTCCGCCAGAAGCTCCTGGACCCTAGCCTCAATGGCGAGCTCCATTGGCCGTGGACGAGGCCTTATCTCAGGATCAGAGCTCGTCTGGCGCTTCTTGATCTCTGGGAGAGTTCTAGGACAACGTATCAGTCCATCCCCAATGGCTATCGAGCAGGGGCCTCCCACCACCAGATATCATCATGAGTTCTGGGAGAGTTATTTTTTGTAGCGGCGTCGTATGTCTTGATCCCATTATCCTAGGCTTCTTGTAATTCATCCTTAAGAGGTTGCATGTACACATTCATATTCTTCGCCGGATATTTGGGCCCTGGAATTATCAGGGTCACGAAAATGTTCTTTCTTCTCATAATCTCTCCGGGGGGGGGGATATTGAGTGGAATGACAAATACAGGCCAACACCTGTATTGTGCTATCGTCACACCATACACATTGAACCCATCCGTGTTGATGGCAACTCGAGGATGCCTTGGTTCTGCCGCGTTATCCTTATGTAATGCATCGAAGTGCTTCCACGCAAAAGCGTCCGAAGTGTGTCCCAAGATCGGATTCCCATCTGCATCCAGTTCTATTCTTTTGCCCAATTTATGCCACGTCATCTGTCTAGCCGTCTCTTCGACCATGAAAAGCCGTTGAAGTCTTGGTATGATTGGCAGATACCAAAGAACATAAATGGGGATTTTGGTCTGACTCTTCTCACCCATACTGTTGTCTACCAGAACATATCTGGAAGCATTGCAAATGGGGCAATTGTTCAAGCCCGCACACTGAAGCCTAAGTAAGGCACATCCATTCTCACAGGCATCCATTCTCACAGGCATCAATCTTCTCATTTTGTCCGAGTAGTACTGGTTTGGTGGCAATACATGGCCTTTGGGAAGAAAGCGTCCAAATATCGTCATAATCGCGTTGTAGCATTCTCTGCCTAGGTTGAACTGAGCCTTTAGAGCCATTACTTGCGCGATGGCATCCAGCTAACAAAGCTCAGTGTGCTCGTGAAGAGGACGTTTTGAAGACTCCAACATTTCAAAAAAGGCCTTTGCAGATTCCTCCATCTCATCGTCCGAATCCCGAGCATCATGAAAGTCTTGCACCATGTCTTCGATCCCGATACCATGCTCGTCGATGCGACAACGAAGCACCTCAGCTCTGGCACGTTGGGCAGACTCACCATGAAATGTCCAGACCGTATAATTAGGCGTAAAACCCCACTTCTATAGGTGTTTGATCATTTCAAACTCTGACTTCTTCTTATAGTTGTCGCAATCGACACAAGGGCACCAGGTTGTTTTCTGTCCATTTGCAAATGCGACTCTCACAAAATCCTTGGTTTTTGTTAACCATTTACGGGTCATGTCTTTCTGACTAGTGTGACCGGTGTACATCCACCCACGATCACTCATCCTGCCTAGCTACTGGACACACACAAAATATATACATAATTCAACAAACCATATTCATCAGTTAATAGAGATTGTTAGTTTCATTACGTCGATGCAACCTAGACGCTAGTAGGTAAAGATAGGTCCTAATCCCACCCGAGTATGTGTAGATTGGGTTCGTTTACCCATGCTCTGCTCTGGATCCGATGCAAAATTTCGGCAGCACCTCCCCATTGTTCTCCTGATACACGTCTCGGCAATAAGCAGAGAGGATGTGCACCCGGAGAACAACAGGGATGCACTGACGAAATTCTGCATTGGATCCGGAGCAGAGCATATGGGGAAACAAACCCAATCTACACATACTCGGGCTGTCCATGGATAACATTGGACAATTCAAAAGAATCACGGTTATAAATATGCAAATGTATGCATATTTATAGATGTAACCCTTTCGAACGGGAGACACATAGTGTTCACGCATACTGATGATTCAATCTACCTATAGCTAGCAAGTTTCATCGACACGAAGACCGGAACAGAGCAAATGAAGGGGGAGGAGGAGATGTCATTTGTGCTCACCCACGAACGCAAGGGGGGAGCTCATCGAACGCACGGGGAGGTCGTCGAACACCAAACCCTCGCAGCGACGAAACAACTGCACATTTAAATCCACCTAATGAACACAAATATATATATATATATGATGTTTTTCATAACAAAATTGGAAATTATATGACCTAACTCATAATTCACACATATATGACCCGTCGGCCTCTAGAAGGCCGAAGAGCACCCTTTCGGTCAACAGGAGGCCGAAGAGGTGTCGGGGGTCGAGGGTGTCGTGTCGTGGTGTCGGGGTGTCGTGTCGGGGTCAAGATGTCGTGTCGGGGGTGTCGTGTCGTGGTGTCAGGTTAGGGGGTTCCTCGACGTCGATGAAACCCTAAATAGCAAGTATCATCGATGCGAGATACATGTAGGGCTCGGCGTTGAACACTAGATCCATATTCCACAAGTGACGCCGGCGCCCGGGGTCCCGCACGCAGCAATAGTTCTGGGTCGGTGTACATCGGTATAATGCGTGTGTGTCTTTCGGTTCGTCGAGGCTTTCCTTAAGTAACTCTCATATCTCACGGTGTGGTGGTGTGCTCTCTGTCACACTGATATGGTGGTGTATATATGTTGGTGGGGACTCTCTCACAATAATATATCGACGAGTATATCACAAAGAAGAGAAGAATGATGAGGTGCCCCCCACGACAACAGTCAGGATTCCTCCATCAAGAAAACACATGAAAGTTATTTAAGGAAAGCCTCGATGGACCGAAAGTCACACACGCATTATACCGATGTACATCGACCCACGATCACTCATCTTGCCTAGCTACTAGACATGTGTCGGGGTCGGGGTGTCGGGGTGTCATGTCGGGGTCTGGGTGTCGGGGATGTCGTGTCGGGGTAGGGGTGCTATGCCTGGGTTAGGTGGTTCCTCGACGTCGATGAAACCTCGTGTCAGGGTCGGGGTGTCGGGGGTGTCGTGTCGGGGTCAGGGCGCTGTGTCGTGGTCGGGGGTGCCGTGTCGGGGTCTCGGGGTGTCGTGTCGGGGCCGGGGTGTAGGGGGTGTTGTGTTGGGGTCGGGGTGTCGTGTCGAGGTGTTTGGGTCGGGGTGCTGTGTCGGGGTCTCGGGGTGTAGGGGTCGGTGTGCCGTGTCGGGGTGTCGGCGTGTCGTGTCGGCGTGTCGGGGTCAGGGTGTCATGTCGGGGTTGGGGTGTCATGTCGGGGTCGAGGTGTCGGGGTCGTGGTCGGGGTCGGGGTGTCGTGTCGGGGTCGGGGTTTTGGGGGTGTCATGTCGGGGTCGGCATGTCGGGGTGTCGTGTCGGGGTCGGGGTGTCGTGTCGGGGTCAGGGTGTGGGGGGTGTCGTGTCGGCGATCCTCGACCCGGTTATGTCGGCGCCAACGCACCCCTCCTCCTCTTGTTCTTCTTATTCTTGGGTGAGGTGCGCGGGCAGCGGTGGGGGTGAGTGTCGTCTGGTTTGCCGTCTTTTTCTTCTTTTCTTCTCCTCCTCCTCCTCCTTCTCTTCTTCATTTTCTTCTTCTCCTTCCTCCTCTTCTTCTTCTCCGTCTCCTTCTCCTCCTCTTCTTCTTCTCTCTTCTTCTTCTTCTTCTTCATGTCCTCTCCTCCTCCTCCTAACTAAGTAACTAACTTACTAACTTAACAGAAAAACTAACTAAACTAAACTAATTAAACTTAAATCTAAAAAAACAGAAAAATCTAAAAACAGAAAAAAAAAGAAAAACTAGACCTGTGGGGCGGGGCGACGGTGGCGACACGGGCCGGTGGGGCAGCGCTAGCATGCGACGGGGCGGCGGTGGCGACGCGGGCCGGTGGGGCAACAGTGGCGACGCGGCGGCGGCGGGGGCGCGCGGCAGCGGGGGCCACGCGGCGGCAGGGGCGCATGGCGGCGGGGGCGACGGGGCGACGCGGCAACGGGGGCGCACGGCGGCGGGGATGCGAGGGCGCACGATGATGGGGGTGCGGCACACAGCGGCGGTGGCGAGGGCGCACGACGACGGGGGTGCGGCACACGGCGGCGGTGGTGAGGGCGTGCGGTGGCGGGGGCGCGGGGGCGCGCGGCGGCGGCGGCGCGGGGGTGCACGGCGGCAGGGGTGCGAGTGCGCACGACGACCGGGGTGCGGGCACACGGCGGCGGTGGCGAGGGGGCGCTGCGGCGGTGGCACGGGGGCACGCGGCGGAGGGGGCACGGGGGCGCGCGGCGGTGGGGGCGACGCGGCGCGCGGCAGCGGTGGCGTCGGGGGCGGTGGGCGCTGGCGGCGGGGGCGAGAGGGAAGGAGAGAAAGAGAGAGAGAGAGAGGCGGGCCGGGGGGGCTAACACCCCCTCTTTGCCGTCTGCTAGCGGACGGCAAAGGAGTTTTGCCGTCCGCACGCAAACGGCAAAGAGGGGGCCATTAGGTCAACTAGCGAGCTGGGTCGTGGGTGGGCCCTCCCTCCTTCTTTGCCGTCCGCTAGCGGACGGCAAAGTGTGGGGCCGTTAGGTCAACTAGCAGGCTGGGTCGTGGGGGGGGGCCCACCGTCTTTGCCGTCCGCTAGCGGATGACAAAGCTCCTTTGCCGTCCGCTAGCAGACGACAAAGAGGTGGCTGATGGCAAAGCCACTCTTTGCCGTCTACCACCTCTTTGCCGTCCGCTTTCTCCTAGCTGATGGCAAAGCCATTCTTATTTGTCCTCTAGCGGACGGCAAAGAGGAGGCAGACGGCAAATCTTCTGATTCCAGTAGTGACAGTAGGCTCCAACTGTTCTGGGAGTAATATTGACAATATTACAGGGGGTGCGTACGAGTGAGGGACAAGCCAAGCTACGGTGCAAGTGTGACACTCGAATGTACGAGTTTGGTCCCCACTCAGCAGTGGTAAAGACCCTACGTCTCAAGCCATGGGGCTTAGTGTTTGCTTATGCATGAGTCTGATTACCGAGAGTTGGTAACCCTTGCTCTGGTGTGAGGGGGTGGCTTATATATAGTGCACCACCAGCGGCCGAGCGCCATTACAAGGGCAATAAATGGTGCTAACTTCTAGAGTTACTGGAAATAGCTGAGTTAACTTGCAACATTACAGGTAACGCTATATTCATAGCTCTTTATGTGAGTTAAGTCCCTCGAACATTGTCGCTCATGCATCACCTCTACTCCTTATCATTCGAGTCTTGTAGCATGGCCGAATGACGTTCGAGTGAGTTCCAAAGATCCGAGTGGATACAAAAGAACAATTTGAATGCTAGAGTAGTCGAGGGACTCTTATGGTGTGTGGACCTTCAGGTGGGTCCCAAATGTCTAGTCCTTGACCCTACCTCGGGTAGGTGATGTCATCACCAGGAAAAAGGCTGAGCCTTCCACCCTTTACCAAGTGTACAAATGCATTATATGAAATAGTAGGAATAATGTGATACGTCAAGATATGCATGTTAACACATGGATCCACCTACAACTGGAACTAGCAATGCTATAAGAGGGGCTGATCAAGTGGTAACTTAGCAGAACAACGGTTTGCTTGGACGTGGAGGGTTAGCGGCTTATCATGGTATTTTAGGAGGCTTGACAAACAAGTGGTACGTAGCGAGACAAAGTGATAGAATCAAGAGAACTAGCATAGAAATGATAGTCATGTATTCAAGGTACTGATCATCTTTACTGGAATCCCACTTGGAAGAATAACGAATCCACAAAGTAGACGAACATGTGTGGTCGATCAAATCCTCACAATTTGAATCGATTTAAAACTCTTGTGAGAAGAAGCAATCCTAAACAAACAAATGACATGGTAAACACCATAAGATATTCATGCATGATGGAAATCAAGTATTTTGCATGTCTATTTAGTTGCGCATTAGATGGCAAGAGTGCAACAAACAAATTCTACACATTAAGCAAAGCTCAATTTGCAATGAGTTGCATATCAATAAAACTCCACTTTCAAATTATTTAGCTCACTCACATTTAGGTACGCAACAATCTTAACTTGTTTTATCATGGAAAGGGGTGAAGGATAAATAAACTATCTATCTAGGCATTTTAAATGAGGCCGGAAACAACACACGACAATTCTAGAAAATCACCACATGTAAATTTCGAATTAGGTACTGTCATGCCCTATAACCTATTTTATATTTGTTAAACAGGAAAAACAAGTACACCATGTTATTCGACATGTTTTGCTAGTCAAGTTACATATATAGTTCATTTAATTCGGAGCTAAGGTTTACTAGATCTGAATTAATTGTTTTAACATGGCATTTATGCAAATGAAATGCAAACAACATCTCATACATTTTTAAAATGGATGGAAGTTGGATATTAACAATCTACATGAAATTCTACCATTTTTCATATATAAATTATTTTAATCTGATGCATGGTTGTGGAGTTATGAAATACATGAAGTTTGGGGTCTAATTTGCAAAACCGCCAAATCTCTGGATTATTACAACGCAGGCCGATTCTGATCCAGGGGCCTAACAGGTCGGTGAGCTTCGGTTAGCTAAAACATGCACATGGCGAGGAATAGGGGTGGTTGGGCGCTCTCCTAGCGGTCAGGGCCATTTCGTGCACAGGCCGGTGGGGCAGGTTGGCTAGTGAGTTGGGCCTTGGGGAGATTGCCGCACGAGGCGAGGTTAGCCCAAGCGTGGCCAATATGACGCGAGGATGGGATGATTAGGACCGGGCCCAATCACGGGCCAGTGTGAATGAGCGGTCATCGCGTTGTCCTCCTTGCACGACATGAATGGAGGTAGCAACAACGGCTTGCAGGGGCTCCAGTTGGGCTCTTGGCACGGTTCTGGGTGAAGGATAGGTAGCTGCGGTCGAGATCCTCTGGATCCAGCCGGTGGCGTTGTTGAGGATGCTACGGAAACTGCTTGAGGAGCTCGGGCATGCATGGCGCTCTCGTGGAGCTCCTAAAGAAAGAGAGATCTCGTGGTGAGGAAGAGAGGGTGAACAAACGGAAACAGGATAAGGGAGAGGCACGAGGACCTATTCCGGCGACGTCGTGCTATTCCGGTGCAATCAAGGGCAACGGGAGGTTGCATTGGAATTGGGCGGGAGGGCGCCATCGTCAAGGCCGACAGGGTTGCTCGTAGAGCTCCTCTCCTTGGATCGGGAGCGAGCGGCAGCAGATGGGCTCGTGCAGGCCCTAGATGGGCTTCACATGCCGTGGCGACTGGAGGTGAGAGGGAGTCTATTCAAGTGGCCGCACAAAAATCGAGGCAAGGGTTAGGGTTACTCGATTTAGTAGGGGAGGCTGGGTTGAAATAGGTAGGGAAGATAGAAAAGGGGGTTTTAGCCTAATTTTCGACCGTTCGATCTCGATCGGACGGCCTGGAAGAAGTGGGCGCTAGGTGGGTTGTGATGGGCTGTGCAGGTAGGTTAGGATGATAAGATAGGGAGGTTTTTGGTCCATGACTGCTTTTGGAAATACCAAAAATGTCCTACGTTTTATCTAGCTATAGTGTCATTATAGGTGTAACAGTTGAGTATCAAACAACCTCTGAATGTGACAAAATTTGGTAGACGGTCTACCTACAATATATCAAGATCGCACATGAAATTTCAAACCATGCCGAGAATATTTTTTTTCCCACTTTACAAACAACATTTTTACTATGCTAGGGTGCGTGCGTGTGTGGTTGGTACCTATAATGATCAACGACAAGAACGGGAAAAATCGACAACTCCGAACAGATGCAAGTTGTTAAAGATGATGGCGATGTAGTGCCTATGCAATGCGAATTATGTGGATGATGCGATGATGAATGTGACAAAGAAATGAAACACACAACAAGACTCGAAATAACTGGAAGGCAACTGAAGCATCGATGCGGGTTGTTACAAACACGACACGGGGACTTTGGAAGGTCCACAGGTTGGGGAAGAATGAAGTCGTGATGCGCGTTGCAAATGACAATGGGATTGCTGCTCAAGACGTTGGTTTCATGTCTTTATATCTACATTCAAGATTTATCTTAGAACTCAGCAATTGTTATTTGTTTTGGAGTTGTGTAAGAACATTATCTCTGGATCATGTTGATAAATGAAGGTTCTTCTTATAAGTCCAAGAACTATTTTTTTCAATTTATTATAAGGATATTTTTTTGTGGATTTGCACCTATTGTATATGGATTATTCATTATGAATCTTGAATATGAGAAAGATTTCTATGACATTAATGCTAAATGTCTTAAGAAGAATCATAATACCACATATGTGTGGCATTACTATGTTGGCCATATCGAAAAGAAATGCATGCAAAAACTTCATAAAGATGGAACGTTAACATCATTTGATTTTGAATCATTTGATACATGCGATGCTTGTGTGATGGTGAAAGCACATATGCTCCCTTGGTTGTTTCGATAATTCACGTCAACATACATTGTTCTTGGACTAATAGTTCTACCTAGTTTGTTTTAGACAAAGTCATAGAGAGGTTTGGCTAAGTATTGTAGCAAAAATCCCTAAGGAAAGAATAAGAAGGATAGTAATAGTATTGGCCAAGCTACAAGCTACAAGACTCTACATTTTGCATTTTGTGAGAAACAACTTTTGATTCGTAAGAAAGCCAATACTATTAAAAGGGTATGAGCTAAATATGATGATCTGGTTACTCAAGTGCTTTGAGATCAGCCACCAAAAATACTAATCAAATTCTCCAAAAAATATTCCATCTAAACCCCAAAGTCCAAATTCGGTGCCACCAACTTTTTCCATTTGGCCCTACCGAGATTTGTCTCAGAAAGATCCCATGCCAAACCCTAGCATCTTGGTGACACCAAGTTTCATTTGGTGAAACCAAAATCGGTGACCAACCTTCTACTGTCCCATTTCTAAAAAATGGAATTTCTGATTTTTAGGAATCGGTGACACCGAGATTGGTAACTGCCTAGGTTAGCGAAATTTGGTCCCACTGAGATTTATCTATCGATCTCACTGAAATGCCAAAAGTTGCCAGCTTTTGCACTAGTTCATGCAAATGAGTTTTTGGATCCGTTTCACCGAGTTGAGAAATAATGTTGTAATGGTTGGATTTTTGGAGATGCCTATATATACCCCCTTCAGCTCCTCTCACTTGGAGATGAAGCACTCAGAACAAACCAACACTTGCCCTATCCATTTTCTGAGAGAGAGCCACCTACTCATGTGTTGAGATGAAGATCTTCCACTGGAACCTTATGAATCTTGATATCTAGACTCCCCAAGTTGCTTTCCACCCAATCAAACCCTTCTACCAAGCCAAATCTGTGAGAAAGTGATTGAGGGTTGAGGAGACTATATTTTGAAGCACAAGAGCAAGGAGTTCATCATACTACCACATATATTACCTTTTGGAGAGTTGTGTATCCTAAATTGGCTAGGTGCCACTTGGGAGCCTCTGACTTCGTCTGGAGTTGAACCAAGAAGTGTGTACAGGCAAGGAGACCGCCTACTTCATGAAGATCCACCCATAGTGAGGCTAGTCCTTGATGGACGGAAGCCATAATGAAATAGACAAGGTTGCTACTTTGTGGACCATTATGGGTGGAGCCCTCCATGGACTCTCGCCATCGTTACCCTCCATGGCTTGAAGTCTCCATTAGCATGGACGTACGGTACCACTTCCCATCGTAACCACGGGAAAAATCTGTGTGTCTCCAATTGCGTTTGATCTTCCTACCTCTACTACTTCTTACATGTGCTTGTCTTTACATTACACTTCTATACTCGTAGACTAGCATGTGTAGGGTGCACTAAACTTTTTAGTATTGCTAAAATCTTCCAACCAATAAAATTGGGAAAAGGTTAGGTTTTTATTTTAGCAATTAGTCTATTCACCCTCCTCTAGAAGCCTCTTCCAGTGATCCCACAATTGTTATCAAAGCATTGGTCTACATAGCCTTAGTTTTATCACCATTAGAGGAATATGAATGTGTTTAGTTTGGGGAGTCTTAGTTGTAGTGTGCCTATTCTCGATGGGGAGTACTATAGTCAATTGAAATATGATATGCCTGAGCTATTCAACGAATTCCATTTGAGCAAGTATGTCTAGAGTCCCTATGTGCCTCCCATTGATCCTTTACATCCTTTACACGAGGAAGAAATTGAAATGCTTCATAATCTTAGAACTGATAATCTTATCATTAGAGGATTACCAATAATTCTGTTTGATCAAATCATTGAGTGTGCTTATAACTTATGGAATGATTTAGAGAAAATATATCCAAACCAGTCTTTGAAAAATATAGATGTCACTCTCCACAAAACCATTGGTCTTCACAAAATGAAGCCTAGTGATACACACTTTGATAACTACTTGTTTGAGGTCCGTGATCTCATGTGTTCTAAAGGAGATGTCATTACCATCAATAACATCATTTTTGAAGCCAATCACAATCATAATCTAGAACATTGTCATGGTCACGATTCTAACGAATCTCTTGATTTTTGTGAGGAGTATATCCCAATTGACAATGACAGTGTGGAACATCGCTACTATGATGAAGATGAGAAGTTTGACATTGAATGTGGGAAGAGGATGAAAAGTCTAATCCTCATGGAAAACTTCAAACACCTTATGTCCGAAGGAAAATAGTGGGTTCTCGATAATGGATTCACCGATCACATGACCGGAGATAGAGAAATGTTTCAAGAGATCACACATAATCATGGACCGCGAAGGTATATGACTTTTGGTGACAACTCCAAGGGTAAAGTACTCAGTCTTGGTAAGGTGGCCATATCTTATGATAGATCTATTCAAAAGTCATGCTTGTCGAATCCCTTGGCTACAATCTTCTTTCCGTATCTAGACTTGCCCACTTCGGTTTCAATCTGATATTTACTATACTAAATTGCAGTGTTTCGTCAAGATAATCGTAGGTATTTACCGGTTTCCATAGTGGTGATCTATAAATTGTTGATTTCACTAAAATATCCAAACCACATACTTGTCTCATTGAAAATCTTCTAAAGGTTGTCTTTGGCATAAAAGACTAGGACATGTTGGTATGTGTAATCTAGACAAGCTCATCAAAGGTGACCATATACTTGGTGTTAAAGATATTATCTTTGACAAAGGTAGACTTTGTAGTGCTTGTCAAGACGAAAAACATATGGGTGGAAGTCATCCCGTAAAGGACGAGACCACTCAAGTTGCTTCATATGGACCATTTTGGTCCCAATGCTTACAAGAGCTTCGCTGGAAATTTATTTGGTCTAGTTAAAGTTGATGATTTTTCTAGATTTATGTGAGTATTCTTTCTAGGTGATAAGTCGCATGTGCAAAATATCTTTAGGAACTTCGCTCGCAAGGCCCTAAATCAATTTGAAGTGAAGATCAAGAAATTTCGGAGCGACAACGGATCGGAGTTCAAGAACACAAATGTTGTTACCTTTCTCGACGAAGAAGTTATCTCGCATGAGTTCCCGTCTATGTACACACCTCAACAAAATGGAGTTCTTGAGAGGAAGAATCAGACTCTCATATAGATGTCTAGAACAACGCTTGACGAATACAAGACACGAAGACTCTTTTGGGCAGAAGGCATGGAAACAACTTGTCATGCAACAAACCGACTCTACCTACACAAGATTCTCGGTAAAATGACATACGAGATATTCACCAGAAACAAACTCGAAGTGGGATACTATTGGCTATTTGACTCCAAGTTCTACATTCTTGATAAGTAGTGCCATTCTAAATTTACTCCAAAATCTCAAGAATTTTTCCTACTTCCTTACGGATCAAACTATCACACTTACCATGTCTACAACAACATCACTCAAAAAGTTCAAGATATGGTAGATGTGAAGTTTGATCAGTCTAATGATTTGCAAGTCGGACAATTTCCAAACGATGTAGGATATAAGGAACCTTCAGAAGCCATTCAAGACTTTTCCATCGACAAGATTCGTCCCACGGAGGTGAAGGACAACACTTCATCATCCCAAGTGGAAGCTCCTACGTTGGGTCAAGGCGAAGCACAAAGTGACATGGAGACATCCACAAGTAGTACACGACAAGATGAAGAGGAGGAACAAGTACATGATGATGATCCAACTTAACCTCCTTCACCACCACCTCAAGGGGATGACACCTTCAACAACAGTGAAGAAGATGATGATGAGGAAGCTGCACCGCCCAACAAGAAAAAGCTACCTCGAGTTCAAGCAAGAGTGAACAAGAATCATCCCTTGGAGCAAATATTCGGCGACGTACAAACCGAGAGAATCACTTGCTCTAAAACTCGACTAGCTATGTTTTGTGAGCATTACTCATTTATTTCTAGTATTGAGCCTATGAAGGTGGAAGAAGCACTTGAAGACATGGATTTGGTGAATGATATGCATGAAGAGCTACACAACTTCGAGAGGAATAAAGTGTGGACCAAGGTTGTCCGAATCATGATTCTGAATGGGATCGGAGCTCTGATGATAGGATCGCAAATCATAGAACCTTCACTATCAGGATCGTAGAAATGTAGATTCTATGAGGTAGAATCGTAGAATCAGAGGGGTTAGTTTGGATTGCAAAGTCGTAGAATCGTACCATAGAATCGCGATTCTGACAACCTTGGTGTGGAAACTAGTGGAGAAGCCCAAATATGAGAACCACATAATTGGAACAAAATGGGTGTTTCAAAACAAGCAAGATGAAGATGTTCAAGTGGTACACAACAAGTCACATCTCGTAGCACAAGGTTACACTCAAATAGAAGGTATGGACTACAATGAGACCTATGCACCTGTTGCTACAGTCGAATCTATTCGTATACTTCTTGCTTATGCCTATAAACCATTACATTACTCTTTACCAAATGGATACCAGAAGTACTTTTCTTAATGGTTTAATTGAGGAGGAAGTTTATGTTAAACAACCTCCCAACTTTGTGAAACCTAAGAAACCTAATCATGTTTGCAAACTTCGTGATGCTCTCGATGGTCTTGAGAAAGCTCCACGATCTTGGTAAAAATGCCTAACGTGGTTTCTTCTTGAAAAGGGTTTTGAAATTGGTAAATTCGCGCAACCTTGTTCGCTAATAGAGTGAACGGTGAATTATTTGTCTGCCAAATTAATGGCAGAAATTTGGAAGGTTGATGTCTGAGAAATATGAGATGTCTATGATATGTGAGCTAAAAAACTTCCTTGGTTTGCAAATCAAGCAAACGAGAGAAGGAACATGTATCTCTCCAAACCAAGAATACCAAGGACTTGATCAAGAAGTTCAACATGCAAGAATATAAAGGTATGGGAACTCCTATGCCTATTAGTGGACATGTTGACCACATCAAGGAGGACAAACCGGTTGATCAAAAGGTCTAGCGATCAATGATCAGTTCATTGCTATATCTATGTGTCTCACTTCCTGATATCATGCTTAGTGTGTGCATGTGTGCTAGATATCAAGCTGGCCCTAAAGAGTGTCATCTTAAGGCCATCAAAAGAACTGTGAGATACTTGATACATAGACCAAACTTTGGCATTTGGTATCCTAAGGGATCTTGTTTTAACCTTGATGACAAAAGGTTGATAGAAAATCCACCTCAGACACTTGCCAATTCCTAGGTAGATCTCTTGTGTCTTGGTCATCCAAGAAACAAAAGTCAGTATATCTATCTACCATCAAGGTGGAATACATTGCCGCTGGATCATGTTGTGCGAAATTGCTATGGGTGACTCAAACTCGTAAGGATTATGGCATACATGTGAAACATGTACCATTGTTATGTGACAAGGGGCGGATATCTTTACTAAGACACTTGATGAGAAAGTGTTCTACCACTTGAGGAGTGAGTTGAACATCATTAATGCTTCAAACTTGATCTAGACTCACTCGGATGCATGCAAGGGCATGATCTTACATGACTATTCTTTGATATCATTGACATGACAATTATTCATATCTTGGAAATCTATGCTCCCTTGTATTGCACATAATATTTTGTAGGTACCTAGAGGAACTACACTTCAAAAGATTGCTATCAAATCACATCATAAGCAATCTTGTCATAACCAAGTATCAACAACCCTTGTTTAGGACGGAGGAAGAAAACAACACCAACCATATCCTTGACAACTATTTGATGAGAAAATTTCAATCTTGTTATTTGGATATATCTTGCTCGTCCTTGCAAGACAAATCCTTGTAGCTTGAAATAGAACCAAAAGGATCAAGGATTTCTTCAAACTCAACATGATCAATGTCCATGTTTAGCATCCACAACTAGATCTCCTAAATCATTCAAAGGTATGTAATCATATCCATGAAAATCTTTATTCCGAGACATGAGATGAAGCACTTCTAAGGAATTTGAAAACGTCAAAATGCTTAAAAGAAAAATGTCAACCCCATTTTAGCTTAAAGATTAGTATGACCTATCAGCAAGTATTCCTTCTTGGCTCCTAAGTCAATATACTCTAATATAGGTGATCTAGTCACCGACTATCATCTAGACAATGTTTCTTGCGTGGGTCATCTCTTAATTGTGTGTTTTCCTGGAGCCATTCAATCTACATCTAGATGGGAAAATTAATTGCATATCTTTTTGAAAATTCATTGCAAAACTTTTTGAAAATTTCATGCATACTTGCTGAAAATTTTCTAAGAACATTGAACATAATCCTTCTGCTGATTTTCATCGTCAAATATGACCAAGAATACTTTTTGCCATGTTTCTGTTGGAATTTCGGTCTGTCCGAGATGGCAAAAACGGTTCCACCGATAAAGTTGATACACTATCAAGAGATTCTTCGGTACCAACGAAAAGAACCTCTTCGGTAGCACTGATTTCTCCGAGAACCCGAATATTACTTTCGTTTCTACCGATTCAGTTTGCCTCGGAGCTATCGACATTTTCCTTTCCTTGTACTCTTTGCCATTTTCTTGACATGTCTTAGTAAAAATTCTCAATGATCCTTACTCTCAAGAGACCCTTACCCTCTGACCCTTTTTTTGAAATTAATGCCGAAGGGGGAGAAATATCAAAGTTGTTAAAGGGAGAAATATTCAACCTGGTGCTTACCCAAAGGGGGAGAAATATCAAACTACACTACATTTAGGGGGGAGAGTAAACTGTCGAAATCAGGGCTCACGGACCCAACAAAGTTTAAACTCTGGGGCGTGTGCGAAGATATCAACCAGCTCAAAGTCTTACGCCCGTCACCCTGCGAGCAAGCTTCGTCGAGTACATGTGAGCGGGGAAGAAGATGGACAAATAGATTTACCCAAGTTCGGGCCACCTTGTGGTGTAAGACAATACTCTTGCTTTTGGTGGATTGGCCTCATGAGGAGGTTGTGGATGAACTAGTATAGTGGTTAAGCAACCTCGCAAGGCTTCTCGGTGGGAATGAGCTGAACTCTCTCTCTCTCCTACGGTGGAAGCTAGTCCCTATTTATAGTGGCCTTGATCCTCTTCCCTTATCGCATAGGAGGGAATGCATCCCACAATGGCCAAATTTGAAATGGGACACAAGATACATCCTATCCTGACTAAAGGTGGTATTCGCCTGCAAAGCTTCCATCCTGTCGAGCTCGTATTCTTGGTCTTGTTGCACTAGAAGGGAAACCTTTGGGGGATTTCTTGGGAACCCGCATTCCTCCTTGCCTCCTTAGCACGAAAGAGGAAAAATACCCTCCTATGTGCCTGCTGGTGCCCGCTTGTCCTCACTCGTCAGAGTCCACATCATCCCGGCATCATGAGGCCGAGTACCTACACAGAAATCTTTGTTCCTTGGGAAGGCAGACCGAGGGATGCCACTCCTCTAGAGGTCTAGGCATTGTTCGCCTTGCGATATCGGGGCCCTCGCGGGGGGCCTTACTTGAGGGGCTTGCGCTATGCCGTACCAGGCCGTCGAGGTGGTCCATGTTCTAGGACACAAGCAAGAAGGTCTGGGTACCCCCAGTCCCAGAACAGCGATAGTAGTCCATGGGCCCAAGGTGTGCCAGCCCTTTGCTTCGAAGAGAAGGCAAGGAGCGAAGGGTGAAGCGCCGCGGGGCCCCAATCTCCTATGGAACAGGCCCGACGCGTGATGTGTGATACAGAATGGACACCTCCACTCCCTTGTTGCCTGGGCAACCGCCCAGGCCGACAAAAGCCAGACGCCTACCATAGAGCCATCGTTGCTCTTCTTCCTCATGCTTCGCTCCCTTTCTCAGATCCCCTTTCCATTGAGAACATCCTAAAGATCTTGGCCCATCGCCATCCTTCCTCTTGCTCTTCCTCCTTAGGGATTCCTTAGAGGGCGCCCGTAGGGAAGCCGAAGCCCGAGGCTCAGGCCTTAGCACACTCTTCTCCCTTGCCGGCACTCATGACATCCACCATTGCCAAGGATGGGGATCTTGACCCAGTGCTCCCGTTGATGGCGGATGACTCTCGTGAGTTGGGGCAGACCTTGACATGGTGCGGCTCTATGGAGCGGAGCACCTTGGTGAAGTTGGTCTACCCCTTATTCCTCCATAGCGTTTTCTATGGGATCATCCCTCCCTCCTCGGGGTTCTTCTCTGCCATCCTTGAGCACTACGAGATCCAGGGTCTCCATCTTGAGCCCGACTCCATCTTTCTCCTATCGGTCTTCGCCTTCTACTAGGAGTCCTTCGTAGGCGTGAGGCCCTAAGTGGCCCTCTTTCACCATCACTTCAGCCTACAGCTCCATGACATCGCCTAGCTGTTGGCATGCATCTCCTTCATCGCGGTCTAGATCGGGAATGTGCTACTGAAGGCCGGGAAGAAGGTGGAAGTCTACATGCACCACTAGGTCTTCATGGACGTCCCGAAAGTTGATCCGTGCTTTGAGCTCTCGAGGGAGCTTCCCAAGATGACCCTCGGGTGGGGCTCTACGAAGCTCACCGATCCCCGAGAGAAACCAGTTTTGGAGCGGATCTCCTCGGACATGGAGGCAAAGAAGCTGACCGGAGCAATTATGGTGAAGTAGTTCCTAACGCGGTGCCTCGCGCCACTTGAGACGCACTCGAATCTCATGCGGTAGTACACGGGCATGGGGGACGACATCAGGCTCAGATTCGCCAAACTGACGGGCCAGGAGCGGGAAAAGGCCCTGAATACCCTGCTCTTCAATGACCCCGGATATCTTTCGGAGGCCTACGCCCTGCAGTACCACCGTGATGCCGATGGGGCACCGGCCACTTCCATGCCCGCCTTCGACGACCTAGGGCTCACGCTATCTCTGCACCCCAATCCCCCTATGCTGGTGTCCTTCGGTGATACCAGTGACGAGGATGACTTGGAGGAGAAAGTGGATTACGAGATGTCCCCTCCGTCACAGAATGTGCTCCTCTGCGACCTTGAGGACGACGATGACAACAATGAGCCCCCGGCTGCAGGCTTCCAGCTTTTCGCCAGGGTCCTTAGGAGGCCGGGGCCTACCTCGAGACCACTCGGACCTTGGTTTGGGTGACCCGAAGAAGCCCGCGGCTACACCTACTTCGGATGACTCCCCCGTCTCTAGCAAGGTGACCGAGACACCGGTCTCGTCCCATCCTAAGAAGCACCCGAAAGGAGGGGTGGTAGCTACTGGGGTAGACGTCGCCTCTCTGGTCATGGTCGTCCAAGGCAACCTTCACACCCCTTCGAGCGGCAGCGCCATACCAGGACTCGTCGATGGGCACCCCGCTCACCTCCCTGGCGTGGTCAAGACCGCACCGACGGGAAGCGGAGGCGTGCCGACCAGCGCTAAAGTGGAAAATAAAAGGAAGTGGGTCGCGCATGAGGAACATGTAACCTTACTCACCCCTAGTTGATTAGGTATTGTGCATGTGCTCACTGCCCTTCTCCTCTCAATGGCCATGGTCGAGGTCATGCCGAAATGGAAGAAGGCGAGCTCTGAGCCGAAGGAGCCCCTTTTTGTGGGAGCGCCATCGGCCTCGGGCCGCGATCGCGGCAGGCATGGAAGCGTGCCACGTCAACCTAGTGCAGCGCTTGGGGGACCAATCGCCAGGGGCGCGGAGGCTCACGAGACGGCAATCCCTACCTCGCCCGTGGCGACACCAATGCCGGTTGAGGGGGTGACTTCCCGCCCCCTTCTGGTGGAATCCGCTTCTAAGGACGTAGTGATGCATCCTCTGGAGGAGCCAGCCCCGACGGGCCAGCTGGCTATGAAGTCATCCATGCTCACCGTGCCTAAAGAGAACCTGGAGCCTCTAGCGCCCTAAGTCAGCCACGCTGCTTCTCCCTTGGTCGCGGTGCCCACTAATGCGCCGGTGCCGCCTCATGGTCAGGTTCTTGCGCTCGCGCGTTGCAGTGCTCTGATCAGGCTTCGGGCCTTGGATGAGGCCTACATCGCACTCGGCCAGCTCGGGGCCGACCTCCCAGATGCTGACAGGCGCCTCACGAGGGAGCGCCTGGGACTCATTTCTGGGTGGCTCGAGGCTGAGGCGGCCACCACTACGGCCTAGGGCCGGGCCGAGGCTGTCACCGTAGAGAGCAAGAAGGAGGCTGCAGGAGCTAGGTCGGCCCAAGACGTGACACTGGTCATAGCAGAGTCTGCCGCGAAGCGCTACGGCGAGGCAGAGGCCAACCTCAAGGCCTTTTTGGAGAAGCAAGCCATGCAAGCGCAACGACTCCACGATCAGGAGGAGGACCTCAAGGCCCGCGAGACAAAGCTCGCCGATCCCGACTTCATGCTGTCCCAGATGGGTGATGACCAAGCCGAGGATAGCAAGTGTTTGGCCAAGCTAAAGGAGAAGGTGGTAGAATCCCAAACGACACACGCCCGACGTGTCTCCGAGATGACAGTCCAGCTGGATGCAAGGGAGAAGGCCCTTGCCACTACCGAGAAGAAGGCGGTCGCGGAGCATGATGACTTCTCCTCCCTCTAACTCAGGCTTCACGAGGCGCTGCTCTCCATCTATAGGGGGGATCAGGGAGACCTTGGCGAATCTTGAGGTATGCTACGGAGGGTTCTCCTCCAAGATTTCCGAGGTGCTCGAAGGCGCTGCCGTCAGGGTGGACACCATTTTGGAGGATGAGTGCTATGGCCTTCTACCACTGTCGTGATGCGTGTCTTCATCCAGCTCTACCTACGCGAGCCCGGCTTTGGCTTCGACGTGGTGATCGTCTGGGTTGCACCTATGTCTTGCACTACTGTGGAAGCGGCCATGAAGGGTTCTGTGGACCCGTTGGTGGAGAAGTTAGCGTACGTCGCTACCGGCAGGCCCCCAGCGGCAGAGGCAAGCGATGGTGAAGGAAAAATGGCAACTACAAGGTTGATTTGGAGTGCCTTAGTGCTTTGCGTTGGCAAGGACCAATCCCACGCATACCTCAACCGCCATTGGGGCATTCGGATCGCCAGGACGAGACCAAGGGGCGAGGGATACGTGACTAGTGAGGCCCCTGAGTCATGATGCTCAGGGGTCCCCCTTGACATGCGAATGGCGCTCATGAGGTGAATTCATACTTTTCTCGCTAGCTTTTGCCTCGGAGGGACGCGAGAAGACCAGGTACCAGAACCTGGTGAGGTGGTGCATGCCATGCCTGGCCTAAGCGTAGCCCTAGGCCAGCCCCCTCGCACGTGAATCCTAGGGGAACGCTGCACGACAGGGCCGTGCGGAGAGCCGGGAGGCCATCCTGAAGTTGGTGCAACTACTAGGGTGCCATCAGTTGTTTATCCCCCAGCACAGAGCATGGAGCTTCCACTGGGCATGCGCATAGCTGCAGAGTGGCAGTGTCGTCCGCCAGCATGGAGCACGGGGCTTTCACTTGGGCGTGGGAAGGGAGCTCTATGTTAGAGTCTTCGGGCGTGTATAGCACAAATTCGTTCGTACGCATGACTGTCACGACATAACTGGAAGAGGTGTATCTAGGTACCCGTGAGACAGCGCAGGACTCACGAGGACCTACCTCAAAGGCGGGTTGTGCCTGAATTTTTATAGCACGAGGCGCGCTTGTAAGACCTGTGAGATGGGGGCAACATGCGCCGAATGAATCTCCGGAGGCCATCACATCAGAAGGCCAAACACCAACGGCCCCAAGAGGTGACGTGTGCGGGGCCAGGCTGCCAAATAGATCTCAGTCGTTGGGTTTATCGACTCAGTAGGGAAGGACTAGAGCACAGATGCTGTGCCCAGTCTTCTTATGCGGCAAACCCGAAGAAAGACACCCGACGCACGACTCTCGCGACGACAAAGCGCCGAACAATGGTTATACAAACCGAGTCGCGCACCCTGACTCACCCATTCTCGATTAGCTCATGTGACGACAAGCACCAAGGACCCCGGGGAGGTGACGTGCATGGGACTGGACCATGAGACAGCACTCGGTCGCTTGGATTTACCAACGCTGCATGGATGGACCCAAGCACAGACACCGTGCGAGCCCTTAATCATGAGGCGATCGAGGGCGGGGATGTAAGGGCGCATCGACATTCATGGTGACGAAGCACCGGGCATGCAGGTGGAATATTTAGGAAATTCTTCAAAAGAAGAATCAGTCTTCCGAATGCGCAAAACGATACAGCTGCAGGGGCGGGCCCTAATAGCTTGAGGATGATGCAGCCCAAGGGGTGCCCTCAACTGAAGAAACCAAAAAGTCACCTACCAATGGCGCTGGTGAAGTGTTGGGGTAGTTGTCTAATCTTGATCCTCACGATCTTGAGGGATCTCGAGGCTCGAGGGGCCGGTGAGGCCTAGGGTGCTCATGAGGGTCCAGGACCTCCTAAAGAATCTTGCAGTGTCAGGCCTCTTGAGAAGCATGGACGTTCTGCATGGGGCGCTGGTACATGGCGCTCGCATTCACGAGGCCAAAGGGCATGCGAACGTAGCCCCACTACATCCGACATGCGATGGCTAGAAGAGGCCCTATGATGCAGCCTTGTTGAGGCCCGAGATGTTGACACAGATGTGCAGCCTGCGATCACGAACGGCAGCCGCACTAGATGGCGGAGGGCGATGCTCTCCACGGATGGCATGCGCCTCCTGAAACTCCTCGATCGCGTTGGTGATGAACTCCCGTGCTCCTGGCGCCTCGTGCCTTGGTCCTTGCTTGGGGGGAGCGCATAGAAGCATGACTCCAAGTGGTGCCCGAGAACCTCCCTCGTCATGCTGGTCAGGTCGGAAGCTCTCCAGGTGGAAGCCCCCAAGCCCTCCCCGAGGGAAGCGTCGGGCACACCTTCCTATTCGGTAGGGAGAGGCGCCCTATCAGTTGACACGGGGCCTAAGACGCCAGCCATGGGGGTCCCATCAAACTGGCTGCTCTGGGGGGAGCTTGTTCTGCTTCTTGCGGGTGACCTTGGGAGGCAAGATGCCGCCCTCGTCGTCAAAGTTTTCGACCGTCGCGGCTTGGTAGGCGTGTTCGAGGGAGCAGACGCATCCTTCTCATCGCAGGCAACCGTGATGATGCCATTGCACCCTGGCATCTGGAGGACGTTGTAGCCATGGTGAGTTGCTGCCATGAACTTGGCGAGAGCAGGGTACCTAAGGATGGCATTGTACGGGAGGCCGATGTGGGCGATGTCAAAGTCAATGATCTCGGTGTGGTAGTTATCACGCTTGCCGAAGGTGACTGGGAGGCGCACCTTCCCCAGGGGTATGGTGGAGCCATCGATCACTCCTAAGAAGGGCTTGGTCGACATGAGATGATTGTAGGGCACCTGAAGCGTCTTGAACGTCTTGACGGAGAGGACATTGAGTCTTGTGCCACCGTCGATGAGGGTCTTGGGGACGAGGACGTTGTTGATGAGGGTCTTGTGCCACCGCAGGCGCTCTCCCCTTGCTCTCCCCTTGTACCACAGAGCAAGGGGAGAGCGCCTGCGTCGGCCGAACACTTGAGGTGATACTTGGATTCAAAGGTAATGGCACACTCCGACCACTTGAGGGGACGCGCGGCCTCGAGCCTCGGGAGGGCTACATTCACCTCACGAGAGAACTGCTTGAATATAAAGTTGGAGATTGGGGCCTGAGCACTGCCGAGGATGCAAGAAATCGCACGGGGCTCCTAGAAGCCCCCAGCCCCATCATCCTTCTGGTCTCATTTGTTTTCCATGGTGGCGGCAACAATGGAGAAAGGTCGGCCCTACCCTAAGGCCGGGCCTCTAGGGGCTGATCACGCCAAGGTCTGTCGTGATGTTCATCAAGCCAGCGGTACTCACGAGGCTGGTCGCACCAGTCCTATTGTGGTTCGTGGTTGTGCTAGCGGTCGCCGCATCGGCCACCTCCACGGTCGTAGCCTTGGCCGCCACGCTCAGGGCAGAGGCCGAGGCGCTCGTCGTGGAGCTCCCTGAGCTCCTGGCGGTCGCTGGTGTTGTCAGTGTTTGCATAGTGGAAGATGTAGAACTGGAGGTTGCCCCTGGGGGCTCTTCCTATTCATGACTACACTTCGTCTTGGGCTCGGCTGCCGGCACATCGGGGCCCTAGCATTTGACCTCTTAGCCTTGGCCTTCTTGTCTTCAAGGTCTGCCTCCGGAAGCTCGCGGAGGGAGAGGCGGCCCGACTACGCCTTCGCGCACTTGTTCGCTGGGTTGAACATCTCTAGGTGTGAGCATAGATCGTCATGGATGGTGAGCTCCTCTCTCATCCTGGGGTCCCTGACGCCATCAGTGAACACCGAGATGATGGCCTCATCTGACGCCTTCGTAATCTTGAGGCGGTCGCTTGTGAAGCGTTGTACGTAATTGTGTCGTGTCTCATCCGGATGCTGCCTCACGCGCCGCAGGTCGCTCACTGCTAGAGATCGATCCTTCCGGGAGCTTGAGTAGCCAGGAGAGCGTGCCATCCTTCTGACCTATGGGGAACCAGTTCGCCATGACTTTGTCGCCACCGCCTACTGCCTCGATGCTCCGCGAGTAGAGCTAGAGGAAGTCTCCATGGTCGGCTATGTTGTTTTAGCATGGAGGCAGCTTTGTCTTGACCATGCCGGGTCAGACAATGCGGCACAACTTCGAGGTGAAGCCGTGGCAGGCCACTTGACTCTCAGGCACAACCTGCGAAAGGGAGCTCAGTCTTGGCATCCGTCCGCCGCAAACTCCATGGGCGCACGGTCATGATGCTGGCGCGGCGGCGGGTGGAGCGCACGCGCATCACCTTACGGCAGCAACACCACCCAGCAGATCTCCTTGTCTCCTGCGCACACCGGCAACCCACGTGACGGGTCGCGGGGGCGCACTTCGCGTCTGGGCTCAAGGTTGGCGCTTTGCAGAGAAGTGGGGGCGCGTTGTGAACCATGTCGCCCATCTGGGAGGGTGGGGGATGGAGGGAAAATGAGATGGCGTCGGGGCATCACCCGCGGCGTCGACGAGCTCGGCAATGCAGCCAAGCTATTCTTTGTAGTGGTCATTGGAAGGGCGATAATGCAGCAGCTCACGCACTATGAGCAGTGCTGTCGGTGCATTTTCCAGTCCGCGACGTGCGAGGGAGGACGACACTGTGGCGGGAGTGGGGGATGGAGTAGCGGTGTAGCCATCATGCCACACGGAGTGTGGCATCGACGAGTCCTGCTATGTGTGAGCGACTGGGTCTGTGGTGGTGTTGTCTACAAGGGAAATGGAGCGATGCAGATCACCGCGACCAATGGCCGCAGTTTGGGCGACGTGAGAAGCCCGGTGCTCGGCGCGTAACCGGCGAGTGTCAGCCTTGGAGCGACAAAGCAGAGACGAAGTGGAACCAAAGGAAGATTGTGACACGCCCCTCCCTAGAGCGCCAAATGTTGGAATAAGGGCTCCGCGGACCGAACAAGTTCGAACTTTGGGGCGTGTGCGAAGGTCTCAACCAGCTCAAAGTATCAAGCCCGTCACCCTATGACCAATATTCGTCGAGTACGTGCGAGCAGGAAAAAAATGGACACAAATATTTACCTAGGTTCAGTCCACCTTGCGGTGTAAAACCCTACTCATGCTTTTGGTGCATTGGCCTCGCGAGGAGGTTGTGGATGAACTAGTATAGTGGTTGAGCGACCTCGCGAGGGCTCTCAATGGGAATGAGATGAACTCTCTCTCCTACAGTGCAAGATAGTCCTTATTTATAGTGGTCTCGGTCCTCTTCCCTTATCGCACAGGCATGAAGGGATACCTCAACGGCCAAATTGGAAAGGGGACATGAGGTACATCCTATCTTGACTACACGTGATCTTCACCTGCAAACTTACGGGCGTGATGCAGTGGTGGGCTCGGTGATGACATCCGTCCTGCCGAGCTCATGGTCTTGGTGTTGTTGCACTCGAAGGGAAACCTTTGGGGGATTCCTTGGGAACCCGTGTTCGTCCTTGCCTCCTTGGCATGAAAGAGGAAACTATCCTCCTTTGCACCCATTGGAGCCTGCCTGTCCTTAGTCATCAGAGTCCATGTCATCCCGGCCTCATGAGGCCGGGTACATTAATGGAAATCTCCGCTCCTCGAGAAGTCATCCCGGGGGATGACACTCCTCTAGAGGCATAGGTGTTGTTCGCCTCGCGAGACCAGGGCCATCGCAGGGTCCCTGACTTGGGGGGCTTGCCGCTGGACCATACTAGGAAGTCGAGGTGGGCCATGCGCTGGGCTGCAGGCAGGCAGGTTTGGATACCCCCGTCCGAGAACGCCGACATACAAAAAATTCATTCTCTCATCAAAGGAGAGACGAAATGTGATTTAGATTTGATCGTGCTAGACTTGTCTCACCCTACCTACTACCAACATATACAAGCAAAGATTCATAGGGAGAGGAAGATTTATAAATCCATATTTAGGGGAGAATGTTTTAATTGTTCTTGGAGACATATCAATCATGATATGTCATTTTTACTATGTCTTCCATGTGTTGGTATCATTGAAGCTCTTTGCATTTTTGTGAGAGGAATACTCTTGTGTTATCTAACCCTGTTTTGTCAAGTGTACTTTTAAAGTAAAGATGCTTAAGAACTTAAAGGTAACTATATGCATCATATCATTTGTCAAGATAATCTCTTGGTTCTTGCACATATTGTTTGCAAGAGTGAATCTTGAACATGGAAACACCTCCTTCACATGTAACTATATACATCATATCATTGGTCAAGATGATATCTTGCTTAACGCATATAGCCCAGATACACATGACTTATCATGACTTCTCTACCATGTGTGTGTTTATGCTTTCCAAAGCAACTATCCTTTAAAAGGATTGGACACATTTAGGGGGAGCATGTCTTATTAATGTGTCCTTCAAAGCTATCACATATTTCTACATATCTTAATTTGAAGTGTTGATTGTATGTTGTTAGCAATAACCAAAAAGTGGGAGATTGAAAGCACATATGCTCCTTTGGTGGTTCTGATAATTCATGAAAACACACATTCTCTCTTGGAATAATAGTTATACCTAGTTTGTTTCACGCAAAGTCTGGAAAGAGGATTCGCTAAGGATTGCAAGGAGAATCCCCAAGGAAAGAAGAAGAAGGAGACAAATAGGATCGGCAAAGCTAAAATCTACAAGAATATAAATTTTGCATTTTGTGAGAAATCACTTTAGAGTCCATAGGAAAGACAACAGTATTAAAAGGGGATGAGGTAAATATGATGATCTGGTTGCTCAAGTGCTTAGAGATCATCCACCAAAAATGTTCATCAAATTCTTTGAGAAATATTTTGTCCTTGCAAATTCGATGCCACCAACTTTTTCCATTTGGCCCTACCAAGTTTTGCCTTAGGCAGATCCCAAGCCAAACCCTAGCATCTTGATGACATCAACTTTAATTTCGGTGAAACCGGAATCAGTGACCAACGTTGTGTTGTCCCATTTAAAAAATCAGAATTTTTGAGTTTTAGGAATCGGTGAGACTGAGATTGGTAACTGTCCAGGTTGGCCAAATTTAGTTCCATCGAGATTTATATATCGGTCTCACCAAAACCACAAAAGGTGTCATATTTTGCACTAGTCGGTGCAACCGAGTTTTGGATCGGTTTCACCGAGTTTGGCAATAATGTTGTGACGGTTGGATTTTTGGAGATGGCAACGTATACGCCTCCAACTCCTCTCACTCACAGAGGAAGCACTCAGAACAGACCAACACCTGCCCTATCCATTTTTCTAAGAAAGAGCCACCTACTCATGTCTTGAGATCAAGATCCTACACTCCAACCATAGGAATCTTGATTTCTAGCATACCCAAGTTGCTTTACACCCAATCAACCTCTTCTACCAAGACAAATTTGTGAGAGAGTGATTGAGCGTTGGGGAGAATATCTTTTGAAGCACAAAAGAAAGGAGTTCATCATACTACCACATCTATTACCTTTTGGAGAGTAGTGTCTCCTAGATTGGTTAGGTGTCGCTTGAGATCCTCCGACTTCAACTGGAGTTGAACCAAGAAGTTTGAATGGGCAAGGAGATCGCCTACTTCGTGAAGATCTATCCATAGTGAGGCTAGTCCTTTGTGGACGGAATCCATGATGGAATAGACAAGGTTTCTATTTTGTGGACCCTTATGGGTGGAGCCCTGCATGGACTCTCACGAACATTACCCTTGGTGGGTTAAAGTCTCCATCAGCATGGGCGAACGATAGCACCAGATATTAGAACCACGACAAAAATCTTCATGTATCCAATTGTGTTTGATATTCCTACCTCTACTCCTTCTTACATGTGCTTGTTTTTACTTTCCACTGCTATACTCGTTAATTATCATGCGTAGGGTGCACTAAACTTGTTAGAATTGCTAAAATCTACCAACCAATAATTTTTGGAAAAGGTTAGGTTTTTATTTTTCCAAGTAGTCTATTCACACCCCACCACCACCTCTAGACGCCTCTTCTAGGGATCCCACAGATGGGTAAACTCACTAAAACGTCGTTCACCTTCCATCCTGAACTGGTGCTTTAATTATTGGATATAATACATAGTGATGTATGTTGTCCGATGAGCACATCAGCGTTATACATCGGGACCTTCACTAATGATTTGAGTAGGTATGGTTATATTTACTTAATGAAACCCAAGTCTCAACAAATTGGAAAATTCAAAGAATTTCAGAACAAAGTAGGGAATCATCATGGCACAAAGATAAAAATTTCTATAATTAGATCGTGGTGGATAGTATCTAAGTCATGACTTTACCAAACATCTAAGCGATTGTGGAATAGTTTCACAATTTACTCCTCTTGAAACACCTCGGAGAAATGGTGTTTTGAGAGACATAACCAAACCATGTTAGAAACTGTAAGGTCAGTGATGACATTTCTGATGTACCTTTATCATTTTGGGCACATGCCCTTGAAACAGAAACACATACACTAAACAGGGCATCATCTAAGTCTGTTCATGTGACACCATATGAGTTATGGAATGGGAAGAAACCCAATTTGTCGCATCTCATGTTTTGGGAATGTGAGACTTATGTAAAGCGTTTACAACCAAATAATCTCGATCCCAAATTAGACAAATGCTATTTTGTAGGTCATCCCAAAGAAACAATTCGGTATTGCTTCTACCAAAAGTCTAAAGACAAAGTATTTGTTGCTAAGAATGGACAGTTTCTTGAGAAGGAGTTTCTTGATAAAGAAGTAAGTGGGAGTAAATCTTGATGAGATTATATAATCTCCAGAAGTGAATATGACAAGTAAAAATGAATCTGTTCCAAAAATTGTCCACACAACTGAACCTGAAGTTACTACAACAGTTCTAGAAACTCCAAATAAGGATGTAAGTGAACCACATAGGTCAGGTAGAGTACTGAACCTCATGAGTGGCTTCACAATGAAATATTCATGTTAGAAGAAGATGAACTTACGCACTACAAAGAACCGATGGTGGCGCCTCTCTCGCAACAATGGTTGAAAACCATGAAATCCGAAATGGAGTCCCTATACTAGAATCAAGTTTGGAACTTGGTTGATCCTCCAGAGGGTGTGTAACCCATACAATGTAAATAGGTCTTCAAAATAAAGACATATGTGGTTTGCAATCCTTCTATCTTTAAAGCAAGGGTGGTTGCGAAAGGGTTTTCGCGGATTGAGGGAGTTTATTATGGGAAACTTTCTCACCAGTAGCTATGTTGAAGTCGGTCTGGATAATGATGGCTATTGGTGCATATTCTGATTATGATATATGGCAAATGGATGTCAAAGCTGCATTTCTAAATTTATATTTGAATGATATGTATGCATGATACAACCATATTTTTTGTCAATCCTAAGGATGTCAGAAAAGTATGTAAGCTTCAAGAATCTATCTATGGTTTGAAGCAGGCATAAAGGAGCTGGAATCAACGTTTTGGTGATGCGCTTAAAGAGTTTGGCTTCATTAAAAAATTTGAAGAAGATTGTGTATACAAGAAGTTTAGTGGGAGATCTCTACCTTTTCTAATTGTATATGTGGATGAAATATTGTTAATTGGAAACGATGCAAATTTCCTTGGCACGATAAAAGACTATTTTAAGAGTGTGTTTACAATCAAAGACTCATGATATGTGGCATATAATGTGCATAAATATCTATAGAGGTAGGTCAGATATCTAATTACGCAAAGCCAAAGCACATACATTGAGAAGGTTTAAAGAGGTTTCAAATGGATAATTCTAATAAAGAGTTTCTCCCAATGTCACATGGCACTACATTCAGTAGAAATCAATGCCCCCAAAAAACGTTGATGAAGGAGTGTAGATGAGTGGATTACCATATGCATCGGCAATTGGATCCATCATGTATTATATGTTATGTACAAGACAAGATGTTTCTTACGCTCTAAGTGTTAGTAGCAGGTACCAAAGTGATCCTAGGGTGGCTAGTTGGAGAGCAGTTACAAATATTTTGAGGGACCTCAAAAGGACAAAGGACATGCTGCTTGTCTATGGAGGAGATGAAGAGCTCATTGTAAATGGTTACACCGATGCTAGTTTCATGACTCATATGGATGACAATAAATCTCAATCAGGCTATGTTTACACCATAAATAGTGGTGCAGTAGTTTGGAAAAGTTTCAAATAGAACACTATTGCGGATTCTACAACAATCGTAGTATATATTGTGGTTTTAGAAGCTTCAAAGGAGGAGGTGTGTATCAAAAGTTTCGCGAAGAAGTTGGTGTGGTCCCAAGTGCAATGAATCCAATGACAGTTTGTTATGATATTCGTTGTACCATTGCTCAAGCAAAGTAACTAGGATCCCACATGAAGACCAAACAAATCCAACGCGAGTCTCACATTATTCAAAAGTATGTTAAGAAGGATTTTGTGAAGGTGGACAAGGTTCACATGGATTTGAATGTGGAAGATCCAATGACGAAGGCTTTACCACAAGTGAAGAATGAGCAACGAGGATATCCATGGGTGTTACAGAGACTATGTAAACTAGATTACTGACTCTAGTGAGAGTGGGAGACTATTAGAAATATGCCCTAGAGGCAATAATATTGTATTATTATATTTCCATAGTCATAATTAAGTGTTTATATTATATGTTATAACTACTATGATTCTAGAATATGAGATTTAGTAGAAAGATCATATGCACTTGTGGAATGATAAACGGTAAAACAAAGGTTCCTAATCTTGCTTCTAAGACTTGCTCAGGTGTTGTTAGTGGTCATGTTTTGCGGCACTTAGGATATCATGAGATGTAACGGTAGTCCTAAAACAACACTGATAGTATGACGCTAGAAGACCGACTGTATTGAACCAAGCCAAACTTGTCAGTTATACTTTGAGGTATGTCTAACATCAATTGTTATACATGGAGTGTGAACACATGTCTTATCTTACTTAGACCATGATAGAAACATAGTCATTTCTTATCATACGGTGAGCTTCGGGGTTTCTCAAATGTGATCCGTAATTAGGTGATCATAGCAACATCTTCTAGGTTCATCGGAAAGTTTGACTAGGTACTAGATATCTGGAGAGTGGGATTTGCTCCTCCAACGATGGAGAGATATTCTTATGGCCCTCTTGATGTAATTGATGTTTTACTCTAATGTCATTCATGTACTCTAGTGTCAAACGGAGTGTCAAACGAGAGGATACTTGATATGGACGTCCACGGTTCCACTATCAATCATTCGACGAAGGAGTTTCATTCATGTCTATGACATACCGAACCTACGGAGTCATAAGATTAAGGTAATCACGATTTTCTGAGTGTTAGTACGATGAGTATCGAGGATTGTATAATTTTTTCATTAATATTAAGAATGGTTTCGAGAGGATCCAGGATCGTTAAGGGGCCACCGGAAGGATTTCGAAGGATATCGGGTAATAGCAGGTATTACCTATAAATATATGTAGGAGTAAAATGTTTACGATGATGTTAAATTATATGTAAAATGGTTTTAAAGTATTTAGAATTTTTACCGGCGTAATGAATAACACTTATTTTTCCGTCAACTCTTGTCCCTAACACAACGCCAACAACATAATCACTAGCATCACACATAGTTTCAAAAGGTAGGTTCCAATTAGGAGGCTAAACAAAAGGTGCGGAAATTAAAGCCTTCATAAGTATTTCAAAAGCTTCTACGAAATCATCATAAAAAATAAAAGGAATATAATTTTGAAGAAGATTAGTTAACGGCGTAGAAATCTTTGAGAAATCGTTAATGAAACTCCAATAAGAACTAGCATCACCAAGGAAACTTTAGCCTCAATGCCTCACTCGGGCATGGAGTTTTCTCTATTGCCTCAACTTTAGCTTTGTCCCCCTCAATGCCTCACTCGAAATTTTTGTGCCCAAGCACTATACCTGCATTTACCATAAAGTGGCACTTCTGCTAATTCAAGACAAGTTCGATCAAGGTTGCTCAAGCAGTCATCAAAAGAAGTCCCATAAACAGAAAAAACACCCATTAAAGCCTCGAAAATCTTTTAAAAGAAATAGAGAACATAGCAGTCATACATCTTTGAAATGTAGCAGGTGTATTGCATAAACCAAAAGGCATACACCTATAAGCATAAGTTCTGAAAGGACATGTAAAGGTAGTTTTCTCTTGACACGGGTATTTTAGAAAATCTAGAATATCCATCAAGAAAGCAAAAGTGTGTATGCTTAGATCATCTTTCTAGTATTTGATCAATAAAAGGCAACGAGTAATGATCTTTCTTAGTAGCTTTATTTAATTTACTGAAATCAATTACTATCCTATAGCCAGTTACGATTATTGGCAGAATAAGTTCATTTTTCTCATTAGGGACGACAGTAATACCACCTTTCTTAGGAACAAAATGAACAAGACTTAACCACCTACTATCGGCAATAAGATAGATTATACCTGCCTCTAGAAGCTTTAATATTTCAGTTCTTACCACTTCCTTCATCTTGGGATTTAAGTAACATTGGTGATCAACAACAGGTTTAGCATCTGGTTCCATATTAATCCTGTGTTGACATAGAGTGGGGCTCATGCCCTTTAGATCATCGAGATTATATCGAATAGCAGCCCCGTGCTTCCTTAGAGTTTGAAGTAGTCTACTTTCTTCATGCTTTGAAAGGATAGAACTGATAATAATAGGATATATCTTATCTTCATCAAGATAAGCATATTTGAAAGTATCAGGTAAAGTCTTTAGTTCAAACACGGGATCTCCCTTGGGTGTAGAAGGATCTCCTAAAATATCAACTGGTAAGTTGTGCTTAACAATAGGTGTTTGTTTGAGGAATATGTCATCTATTTCATTTCTTTCATTCATATGCATATCATTCTCATGGTCTAGCCAATATTTTTCTAGAGGATCAGTAGGAGGCATGACAATAGAAGCAAGACCAATTGTTTCATCCTTACTATGTAAATCCTTCTCACGCAACTAATAAGTAAACTTGGAGAAATTAAATTCATGAGATACATCACCAAATCTTACTCTAATGTTCTCAGTAACACGATTGATTTCAGCATTAACGATGTTTAAGAATGGTCAACCGAATATAATGGGAAACAATTTATCTTGTTTTGAACCAAGTACTAAGAAATCAGTGGGGTACTTGACATTCCCACACAGAACCTCAGCATCTCTTACGATCTCAAGTGGCAAAATAGTATCTCTGTTTGCAACTTTAATAGTAACATCAATATCTTCCATAGTCGAGGGTGCTATGTCGTTCATAATTTCTTTATATAAGGTAAAATGTATAGCATTTATACTAGCACCGCGGTCACACAAGCCATGATAACAATGATTTGCAATTTTAACTGAAACAATAGGCATGCCAACCACTAGTTTTTTGGGTCTAATTCATCATGTTTGTTTCTAGCAGGTTTCACAATCCCAGCAGCTTCCCCTCAAAAATAAAGAACTTGGACCTCAATTTTATTATGTAAAAGATCTTTAACCATGTCAACCTTAGGCTCAACATTTATTTTTTCAGGAGGTATAGGTGTCCTAACATGACTTCTATTAACCACAATTATAGTCTTAGCATGTTCCCTAATTCTAACAGGAAAAGGGAGTTTCTCAAGACCATAATTATTAATAAACTCATGGAAGGTTTAACACAATCAAAATTAAGTTTTATACCTGACAATTTGCCTTACTCGAGTTCCCAATCTTTAGAGTTGCATTTACTTATTTCCATAAGATCCCATTATAATTCAATAGTTTCATTCATATATGAGCGTGAAGAAGAAGAATCTAGTAGAAATCGATCATCATGAGAAAGTCGAGCAAACATTTTTTGTATAATCATTTCTCTTGAGAAATCATGGTTGGGGAAAGTGTGTATCATATATTTTACCCCCCCCCCAAGATTGAGAAATGCTTTCTCCTTTACGAGGACAGAGATTATATATATAATTCCGATCACGGTGAACTAGATACATTGGGTAAAATTTCTGATGAAATTCTTGCTTCAAGTGATAACAATCCCGTGATTCAATATTATCCAATAGACTATACCACATTAATGCTTTCCCTCCAAAGATAAAGGGAAAACTTTCTTATTTACTTTGTCCCTAGACAGACATGCAAGCTGAAATAATCCACAAACCTCATCAACAAATATCAAGTGGTAATCAGGATGACTCATACCATCATATGCATTAGATAATAATTTTTCAAGCATACCCAAAGGAATCTCATAATAAATATTTTAGTAGGTTCGGTAGGTTGAGGAATAATATCCTCATCTTCCGTTTGGGGCGAACGTGCCCCGAACAGGCCACTCAAAGTGTGATCGTTCATAGTGAAAAGCAACAGTAAATTTCAGCACGTGTAGAAAATGTTTGCTTACCAATTTCCACTTACCAAAGGTGCTTCATTCCCCAAAAACAGTGCGAAAAAAAGAGTCTTGATGACCCACAGGTATAGGGGATCAATCGTAGTCCTTTCGGTAAGTAAGAGTGTCAAACCCAACGAGGAGGAGAAGGAAATGACAAGCGGTTTTCAGCAAGGTATTCTCTGCAAGTGCTGTGAGTAACAATAGTAGATAGCTGTAAAGCAAGATAATTTGTGACAAGTGAAAAGTAAAAATAGTAACAAAGGTGCAGCTAGGTAGCCTAATCCCATTTTGTACAAAAGACAGGCCTGGAATTATTCTTATATTAAGAAAGTGCTCCCGAGGAGACATGGGAATTTTTGCCTAGTCATGTTCATCATGTTGAGTTTTGGAATTTTGCCCTAGATGCAATAATAAATTGGTTATTATCATATTTCCTTTGTCAAAATAATTGTTTATTATCCATGCTAGAATTGTATTGATCAGAAACTCAGATACATGTGTGGATAGATAGACAACACCATGTCCCTACTGGGCCTCTACTAGACTAGCTCATTGATCACAGATGGTCATAGTTTCCCGACCATAGACATGAGTTGTCATCTCATAATGGGATCTGATCAGTAGGAGAATGTTGTGATGGAGAAGACCTAACCGTAAGCATAACATTTGATCATGTTAGTTTATTGCTACTGCTTTATCCATGGCAAGTATTTGTTCCTAAGACCATGAGATCATGCAACTCCCTGACACCAGAGGAATTCCTTGTCTGTATGAAATGTCACAGCGTAACTGGGTGACAATAACAGTTCTCCATTGGTATCTCCGAGGGTGTCTGTTGGGTTCGCAAGGATTGAGATTGGGATTTGTCACTCAATATGACGAAGCGGTATCTCTGGGCCCACTCGGTAATATGTCATCACAAGAAGCTAGCAAGCATTATGACTAAGGAGTTAGTCATGGGATCTTGTATTGCTGAACGAGTAAAGAGACTTGTCGGATGAGATTGAACTAGATATGGAGATACCGATGGTCGAATCTCGGGCAAGTAACATATCGATGGACAAAGGGAACTCTATATGGGATTTTCTGAATCTTTGACATCGTGGTTCGACCAATAAAGATCTTCGGGGAATATATAGGAACCAATATGGTCATCCAGGTCCATCTGTTGGTTATTGACTGAAGAGTGTCTCGGACATGTCTGCCTAATTCTCGAACCCATAGGGTGTGCACACTTAACATTCAATGATGATTTGGTATTGTTGAGCTATATATGTTGGTGACTGAAATTTGGCTTGAGTACCGAATGAGATCCCGGACATTACGAGGAGTTCCGGAATGGTCCGGAGTTAAAGATTCATATATGGGAAGTTGATATCTGGACACCAGAATAGTTTTAGGGTTTATTAGATTTCATCGGGCATGACGGAAAGAGTTCCAATTGTCCACTATGGAGGGCCACCTACCCCGGAGGGTCCCATGGGCTGAGAGGGAGGTTGGCCACCCCCTGGCGGGCTGGGATCCCCACCTCCCAAGGCCCATGCGGCCGAGAGGGCAAGGGCTTGCCCGAGGGCGGCCGTGGCCTCCCTTGTCTTGGGGGCCAAGGCAGCCCCTAGGCCAAAACGCCCAACCCTAGGGAAAACCAGAGGGCGGCCGCTGAACCAAAAGCGACGACACAACCCTCCCTCTCCCTCTAGATCAGCTTTCTTCTCTAGTTCGTCGTGGTAGCACTTGGTGAAACACTGTCAGCACAGTCGCACCACCACCGTCACCATGCTGTTGTGTTACCGGAGAACTCTTCTACTAATCCGCCCTCTCTCGCTGGATCGAGAAGGCGGAGACGTCTTCGAGCTGTACGTGTGTGAAACACAAAGGTGTGGTCCGTTCGTCACTAGATTGGGATGGATCATGATTGGATATGGATCTACTACAACAACAACATTTCTTAACACTTCCTGATTAGCGATCTACAAGGGTACGTGGATCCACTCTTCCTCTCGTAGTTGTTGATCTTCATCGATAGATCTTGTGTGTTCATAGGATTTTTTTGTTTCCCATGCAACATTATCCAACATCGGTATCAGAGCTAGGTTCATGCATATATGATATGCACGAGAAGAACACAAAAGAGTTTTGAGCATTGATGTCAGATTGCTTACCTTCTTAGTATTATCTTGATTCGGCGGTATTGTGGGATGAAGCATCTTGTACCAACCTTACTCATCAACGTACGAGAGACAGGTTCCATCAACTTACATGCAACTTGTTGTATAAAGATGGCTGGCGGGTGTCTATCTCTCCCACTTTAGTTGAATCGGATTCCACCGACACATTCCTTTTAGAAGGTTAATAGGCAACTTGATTATCACCTTGTGGCTTTGCGTAGGTAAGAACGGTTCTTACTAGTTGCCCATAGCAGCCACATAAAACTTGCAACAGTAGAGTAGAGGATGTCTAACTTGTTTTTGCAGGGCATGTTGTAATGTGATATGGCCAAAGACGTGATGTGATATATGTGATATATGAGATGATCATGTTTTGTATAGATTATGAAACTTACATGTCAATGAGTGTAGGGGATATAGCTTGTGATATGACCCGCCCTGTTGGGCCGGGTCGATAAGGTGGTGGCTCTAAAGTCTAGGATCTTAGATGGACTGGGCCGTGAAGACAAGACAACGAAGGTTGAAGGGCAAGACATCGCCGGTGGCCCAAGAATAACGGGATGGGCGTCTTGAAGCCCACAAGGCATCAGGTGTTGGTGGACTCCTTACTTGGGAGACAAGATGTAAGAGACATGTTAGGTTACGAGCCGTACGACGGTTTGGACTCTGTTATAAAGCCCAGGGACTTGACCTATATATAAAGGCGAGTCTCTAGGGAAGGGATGATAAGTTAGACACCCTCAAAAAGCTAGGTTAGCAATCCCACATCTTTGTAAGTGAGACCTCCATTAATCTGGACACAAAGGAGGACGTAGGCTATTACCTCCGTTGGAGGGGCTGGACCTGGGTAAACCCGCCTCCCATTCTCGTTAGATCTCTTTGAGTCACCACCCATCATCGATAGCCTCACACCTAAGTCCTTGCACGAGGACATCTGCCGTGAAAAAATCACGACAATGAGTACGACAATCGGAAGGAGACGTAGAGTTTAATTTATTTTTGCGTTTTTGCTTTACTTTATCGCTATGAGTTAGGAATAGTTGTAGAAGCAATAGCTGGCGCAGCAACCACATGACGACACGATGATGGACATCATAATGATGGAGATCATGGTGTCATGCTGGTGATGATGGAGATAATGTCGGTTCTTTGGAGATGGAGATCAAAAGAACAAGATGATGGCCATGTCATGTACTTATATGATTTGCATGTGATTTTAATCCATTTATGCATCTTATTTTGCATAAAACGACGGTAGCATTATAAGATGACCCATCACTAAAATTTCAAGGTAAAATTGTGTTCTGCCCAAGTGTGCACCATTGCGAAGGTTTGTCGTTTCAAAGCACCATGTGATGATAGGGTGTGATAGACTCTAAGTTTTCATACAATGGGTGTAAGCCACATTTACACACACGGAATACTTGGGTCGAACTTGATGAGCCTAGCATGTATAGACATGACCTCGGAACATAGGAGGCTAAAAGGTCGAACATGAGTCATATAGTTGATATGGTGAACATCATGTTCACCATTGGAGCCACCCCATCTCACGTGATGATCGGACTTGGGTTGGTGGATTTGGAAGATGTTAGACTCGAACAACCTGAGGGATGTTGATTTGAGTGGGAGTTCTTTAGTAATATGATTAACTGAACTCATTATCATCAACATAGTCAAAATATCTTTGCAAATTATGTTATAGATCAATAGCTCACGCTATAACTCCCCTATATTTTCATATGTTCCCAACGAAAAACTAAGTTGAAAGATGATAGTAGCAGTTATTTGAACTGGGTCCGTAAACTGAGGATTGTCCTCATTGCTACACATAGGGCTTATATCCTTAATGCACTGCTCAGTACGTCAACCCCTCAAGCGTCGTTCATGGGTGTTGAGAACATCAGACGGCACATTTTTTATGACTACTTGATAGTTCAGTGCGTCATGTTTTACATCTTAGAATTGAGTCTCCAAAGACGTTTTGAATGTCACAGAGCATATTAGATGTTCCAAGGGCTGAAATTGGAATTTCAGGCTAGTGCCCGTGTTGAGAGGTATGAGACCTCCAACAAGATTCTTTGCCTGCAATATGAAGGAGAATAGCTCAATCGGTGAGCATGTGCTCAGAATGTCTGGGTGCTATAGTCGCTTGAATCAAGCGAGAGTTGATCTTCCAAATAAGATAGTGACAGACACAATTCTCCAAGTCAGTACCACCAAGCTGCAAGAGCTTCATGATGAACTATAACATGCCAGGAATGGACATGGTGATCCCTGAGCTATTTGTGATGTCTTACACCGCGAAAGGTAGAAGTCAAGAAAGAGCATCAATTGTTCATGGTTAGTAAAACCACTAGTTTCGAGAAGTGTTGGGATATAACCCCGTGGCGAGACCCACCTAGGAGGGGCGGGGTTACACTTGGTGGATCATAGTCAAGGCCATTAAGTGGGCAAGAGGATTGAAGAGAAGACTACATGGAAACTCACCAAATGGGCGAAGGTGGAGGCTCAGAGTCGGAAGATGGAGCGAGACCCGGGCGCGTGAGCCGCCCTGAGATGGCTTGCCTAGTAAGGCAAGGCGGCTTAGTGACAATATTGAACACCTTGTGTAAGTCGGTTTGGATTCTTGTAACCCGAGGGCCTCGACCTACCTATATAAAGGAGAGACGCAACGACGACTTAGGGGAGGAAAACAATTGATCCATAGCTAGGTCAAGCGAATCCTCTCCCTTTCAATCGATACTCCATCAATACTACACAAAGAAGGACGTAGCCTTTTACCTCTTCCCGAGGGGACGAACATGGGTAAACTCGGGTCTCTCGTCCCGTTCAACCCCTTTGAGTCCATTTCCTTAGCAATGGCCTCAAACCTAAGTCCTAGGATATCTGCCGTGACAAAACCACGACAGTTGGCCCCACCATGGGGCTAGCATGCGATGGTGTGGAGTTATCAAAGGGCTCTCTTCCAGAAATCGAGGGATACGCCATTGGCATGATGACTAAGAGTCGTCACAGCAATCTATACATCGACAATGCTGGATGGGGACCGAAGGCTGACTCAATCGAGTACGGGTACCGGGTTCCCTTCGGCGGAATTCACATGTTCATCGGGAAGATCGGTGGATCTATGCCCGGGCCGGACACCTGCACCGACCGTCAAGCGGGCCCGGCGCGCACAACCCTCTCTTGTTCAACACGAGCTAAGGAGCATCTTTGTTGGCTTCACGCAAGGCAGAGAAGACTCCATGTCAAGAGGTGGGGGGACTTTCGTCCTCTCACTTGACGAATCTTCTAGTCGAGAGGCAGAATCAATTTATCAGATTCACGACGGCGGTCTTGGGGGCTATGCCAACGACGATAGTATTCTGGAGCCCTATGACCCGCCAAGCCGTCGTCGTCATGGCAGGCTTGACGCTGGCTTTCAACAGCATGACGTCTAGAGCAGCGGCGGGAGCCGCCACGCCAGATGCAAGGCCTCCCAAGCCGCTGGCTCAAGTATTGCTAGAACTGTTGGAGGAGCTAACAATCTGGATGGAAACTGAGCTCATAGCCTGAAATCAGGCAGAGCGCAATGCCGAAATCACCAGGATAAAGGGACTGATGACTCACGTCTAGGAGGATATCAACATAGTGCAAGTTCAAATGAATGCTGAGTCAGAACGTTTGAGGGCGGAAGCTTTCCCTTTTAGTTTAGGCCAGCATGCTCTGGAGGCGGTTCTTCGGAGGAGGACCCAAATCGGCCTCCCTATGAAGCTTCAGCTCCGAAACCTCTTCAACACTCCCGGAGCAGGACTGAGCACGCCACCAGCCATAACCCGGGCCGTGGAGGCCCCGCGGCGGCCAGACCCACCTAGAGGGATCAGAATTCACTGCGGCACCTTGTTACACCACTTGGCCATTATTCTAACCCGATGAAGAAAATGATAGTAGTGGCTGCTAGGATCAACGCACTCCCCTTCGCCGAAGGGATGTCGTTCGCTGAGGAGGCACGGAACGCCATTGGATTGTTATAGATGGTGGTGACTCAACAAGAAAACTACACACATAGCCAGAGGTACGTGCACTCAACGCCCATCCCAAGCCGTAGCTATAGCCGGTGCATAGAGTCGCTGGAGGTTTCTAGCTGCGAGAAAAGATGCAACACGCCCAATCATAACTCACCTTGAATTAATGCTCAGGATATCGTGGATAGGGGTCGAGCTCATGGGGGAGCCACTCCGGTGATGGATTACCCAGTAATTCCTAAGCCGGCTCCGGTAACCCCTTCCATCTCAGTGGGAGCTAGAGTCTCATCTGGCGGCATTGGTGTGCCCTTCCTGATGGCGGCTCGACGGAACGAGCATTTTCCCAAGTACTTTAAGGGGCCACGTAAGGTGCCTAACTATACAACTCGTTTACCCTCTGATGCTTGGATTGATAGTTATGAGCTCGCCATTGAGATGTTGGATGTCAGTGAGGAAGTTTGTGCAAAGTACTTCATCAAGATGTTAGAAGGACTGGCTCACACGTGGTTAAAGGGTTTGCCTCCCAATAACATTGCGTCTTGGGCCGAGTTGAAGGCACATTTCATCAAGAACTTCTGGGGAACATGCAAGAAGCCTATGACAATTGTGGATCTTCACCGTTGTGTATAGCATGAGGATGTGTTGGCCCATCATTGGGTCCGGTGGGTTTTTACGGTTATCCACTCGATCGAGAACATCTCGGCGTCTCAGGCGGTTCTGGTTTTATAGAAAAACTGTCACTTCTTACCCCTTAAGCAGAAGCTCTGGCGGCTAAAGCGTTTTGGTCAAGACAACGATGAGTTCATGATGGATCTCAGAAAGTATGCGGATTCAGATACTACTAAAGATCTAGGCTCCGATGAGGATAAATCGGCCACGGGTAAGAATAATAACAATGGCAAGAGTCAATAGCAGAACGGGGCAGGAAACAACAACCCGGGAAGAGAAAGAATCCGGATGGCGGGTCAGAATTGGTGACAAACGCCAGCACTGGGAACAATAGTGCTAAAGGTAATGATAAGCTGCCCTTTGACAAAGATAAAGCCTACTTTAACTTGGAGGAAACACTCAGTAAGCCTTGCCCGGAGCACAGTCAACCTGGCAGGCCAACCGGTCACGTGTGGAGGGACTGTAACATTGTGGTAAGCAGCAAAACTATAGATTTAACCAGCATCGTAATAACAGCAATGGGCCATCTGGTGGGTCACGTCCAGGCAGCTCAGGATCCGGCTTCGGTGGAGGTAGCTCAAGTTCAAGTTATCAAGGGGAAGGTAATCAAGGTGGTCACAATCAGCAGCCTAGCAACGGTGGTAAGCAGCAAAACAATCAGTCAGGGTATCAGAGTAACCCAAAGCAGCTCTGTGGAGGCCAGTATGTCGTTTTTACTACAAGCCTGACAAAAGGGGATCAAAATCTACATAAGAGGGCAATTAACACAACAACGCCGGCTCTCCCGCAGTATTTGAAGTGGTCAGAGTATCCGATCACATGGAGTAGGGAGGATCACCCACAGTGGGTTAATGACCCAGGGCACTTGGTGCTGGTGGTGGCACCTCAGGTAGGAGGCTATAAGTTACAAAGGTACTGATGGACGGTGGCACTAGCATCAACATCTTGTACTATGACACCTTTCGTCGGGTGGAGCAAACCAACAAGGCTCTTAAGTCGTCGTCAACAGTCTTTCATGGTGTCGTGCCAGTCAAATCGGCTTACGCGGTGGGCAAGATTTCTCTTGAGGTAGCATGAGGGGATGATTACAATTACAAAGTGGAGACTTTGTGGTTTTAAGTGGTGAAAATTAAGAGCCCGTATCACGCCTTATTTGGTCGGCCGGCTTTTGCAAAATTTATGGCCAGGCCCTGTTATGTCTACTTAGAGCTCAATATGTCGTCTCTCAATGGGACGATAATAGTACATGGTGATCAAGCAGCTGCTCTTGAATGTGAAGGTGGTGACGCGGCCTGTGTAGAGTCAAGTTGTGCTGAGGCGGAGCTTAAGTTTTACATGGACAATGTTGACCTGACGGATATGACTCTATTGAAGAAGCCCAGCATAGAATCTGAGCCGCCCTTAAAATTTGTGGCGGAGGGTAAAAAGCTAGTGGACTTTGATCCGGGCAACTCATCGAAGCAGTTCACTATTGGGACTAACCTGGAACCTGCATAGGAAAGCGCGCTCATCTAATTCATCCGTGAAAATCGGGACATCTTCGAATGGAAGCCTTCAGACATGTCGGGTGTACCGAGAGAATTTTCTGAGCAACACATTAATGTGGATCCCAAGTTTAAGGCAATTAAATAGTTTCTCCATCGTTTCAACAAAGAACGTCGTAAAGCAATTGGAGAAGAGGTGGCCCGGATCTTGGTAGCAGGGTTCATCGTGGAGGTTCTTCACCCAGAGAGGAGAGCTAATCCCGTGCTTATGCTAGAAAAGAATGGCATGTGGAGTATGTGTGTGGACTACACGGATCTTAACAAGTCCTCTCTAGTTGACCCGTTTGCTCTCCCCCGTATCGACCAAATCATTGATGCGACGATGGGTTGTGAGAGTCTATGTTTCCTGGGCGCTTATTTCGGTTATCGTTAGATCAAGACGGCAGCAAAGGACCTAGAGAATACATCTTTTTAAAACCGATTAGAGCTTTATGCTATGTGTCTATGCCTTTCGGGCTTAAAAGTGCGCAGGCAACTTATCAACGTTGTGTGAAAAATTGCCTTCATAGCCAGATTGGGCGCAATGTTCATGCTTATGTCGATGATATTGTGGTTAAGTCAAGGCAGAAGGAAACTATGCTTGACGACTTGAAAGAGACGTTCGATGACTTACGGGTCTACAAGATGATGCTTAACACGGCTAAGTGTGTCTTTGTTGTTCCTGCAGGCAAGCTCTTGGGTGTCCTAGTTTCAGAGCAAGGTATTGAGGCTAACCCGGATAAGATAAAGGCCACCACGTCGTTGTCTAAGCCGGCGAGTGTTAACGATGTGTAGCGCTTTGCGGGTCATATTGGCGCTTTAAGCCACTTCATTAGCCGCCTGGGCGAGAAGGCTATTCCTTTATATCAGATGATGAAAAATACGGATGACTTTGTCTGGAGCAAACCTCCGGACGAGCTGCTTAAGGCGCTCAAGAAACAATTGGTTGAGCCACCAATTTTGGCTACTGCGGTAGATAAAGAACCTTTGCTCTTATACATGGCAGCTAACAACAGGGCAATACGTACTGCAGTTGTGGTGGAACGTAAGGAAGTAGGTTGAAGCATTATTTTCTTGGACACCAGAAATTCATCTATGGGGTGTTTAGGGCAAAGTGTAAGTTGAAGCATTATTTCTTTGGACACCAGATCATAGTGGTTAGCTCTTCCCCTTTAATAGATATCATCCAAAATTGAGAAGCTACTGGCAGGATTGCTAAGTGAGCACTAGATCTTGGGCCCCTTAATTCGAAGTATGTGCCTCGTACCGCTGTTAACACTACAGGAATCAGGCACTTTGCCGTGTGTCATGGCAGACAGCAAAGGCACAAAGGCGGACAACACAAATTTGGGCCCAGCTAGCTCTAGCAAAAGGGTTCTTTGCCATCTGCTTCGGCCCATTGGACGGCAAAGGATCGTTGTCGTCAGCCTACAGATGGCAAAGGGCATGGCTGGCAACTACTGACAGCGTCGCTATCAGAGGTGGCTAACGGACCTCACCACTTTGTCGTCTGCCCCCTGCCCCCTTTGCCGTCTACCGCCTACCCACACGTTTGCCGTGTGCTGCCTAGCCGGCCTTTTCTGTCTACCGCCCTCCCCTTCTTTGTCGTCTGCCTCCCTCCCCATCTTTGTCGTCTGCCTCCCCCTCTTTGCCATCTGCCGCGGACGGTAAAGAGACAAAATGTCCCCAGCCTGGGCTTCCCAGGTTTCCCATGTTAAATTGTATTAAGGAAGGCCGATGGAAAGATCTTTTATAATTTGCATATCAAATTCGGCGCCAACTCTTCCAGTTCATCTAGCACGTCAGGCCATAGTTCTTTCACACAAAGAGCACGGAAGAAATAGCTCAGCTCTGCCAGTACTAGCCATTCATCCTCAGGGATAAAGCCACACAACATCACCGTTAGTACCCGCTCAAGCTATATGTGCCAATCATGACTCTTGAGACCAAATATTTTCAATTTATCAAGACTTGCCCCCTCTTTAGATTCGCTGCATACCCATCGGGGAACATCATCAAAAATCATTTTCACCCACAAGAGCATTTCCCTCATAGCTGGCCTTCCAAAATTGAACCATGCCTTTGGCTTCCTCCAGTTCTTGTTTCCTAACGGTTGTCCCATATTTTGTAATGGCCTATCACATAGAGCCTCCTCATCGACTCTAGCCTTAGGATTATCCTTTGTTTTTCCCTTTATTCTGATTAATGTACAAAAAAGGGCCTCGGTGATATTCTTTTCTTTGTGCATCACATCGATGTTGTGTGACCAAAGAAGGTCTTTAAAATAAGGCAGATCCCACAAGCATATCTTGTGAGTCTAGGCGTCTTTCATATTATACCCTTTGAAATACCCTCGACGTACTGGATCTGGTTCGAGAGCATTTATCTGATCCAGAGTCTGTTGGCCTGCCAATGCAGGTGGTGCAGAGTTTTTGACAACTCTACCTTTCATGATATTCTTCTTGTATTTTTTGCACTTATGGCGAGGATCCAAGAACTGTCTATGCAAGTTGTAGCAAGAATACTTACCACCCGCCTGCAGCCAAAGGAACTCAAGTGTTGCCTTGCATGTGGGGCATGGGAACCTTCCATGCACACACCAGCCAATGAATAGCGCATATGTCGTCAAGTCATGCGCCAAGTACATTTACCACACATGCATTTTGAAGTTTTTTGGAAGCAGCGTCATATGTCTTGATCCCATTATCCCAAGCTTCCTGTAATTCATCCTTAAGCAGCTGCATGTACACATTCATATTCTTCCCCAGATAGTTGGGCCCTGGAATTATCAACGTCAAGAAAATGTTCTTTCTTTTCATAATCTCTCTGGGGGAGATTGAGTAGAATGAAAAATACATGCCGGCAACTGTATTGGGTTGCCGTCATACCAAACACTTGGAATCCATCCGTACTGATGGCAACTTGAGGATGCCTTGGATCTGGTACTTTATCCTTATGTAATGCATTGAAGTGCTTCCACGCAAAAGCATCTGAAGCGTGTCCCAACATCGTGTTCCCATCTGCATCTAGTTCGCTTCTTTTGCCCAATTTATGCCACGTCATTTGTCTGGCCATCTCTTCAACCATGAAAATATGTTCAAGTCTTGGTATGATTAGCTGATACCGAAGAAAATTAACTGAGGATCTGGTCTAACTATTCTCACCCATACCATTGTCTACCGCAACATACCTGGAAGACTTGCAAATCGGACAATAGTTCAAGCCCACATACTAAAGACAAAATAAGGCACATCCATTCTCACAGGCATCTATCTTCTCATAGGGCATCTTAAGCGCACGTAGGATTTTGTCCGACTGGTACATTTTGCTGCCGATACATGGCCTTTGGGTAGAAAGCATACAAATATCGTTATCATCGCGTCGTAGCATTCTCTACCTAGGCTGAACTGAGCCTTTAGAGCCATTACTTGTGGGATGGCATCAAGCTGACAAATCTCAGTGTGCTCGAAGAGACAACGTTTTGAAGACTCCAACATTTCATAGAAGGCCTTTGTAGATTCCTCCATCTCATCATCTGAATCCCGAGCGTCATCAAAGTCTTGAACCATGTCTTCAATCCCGGTACCATGCTCGTTAGTGCGACGACGAACAACCTAACCTCTGTCACGTTGGGGAGACTCACCATGAAATCTCCACACCATATAATCAGGCAAAAAACCCCACTTCTGCAAGTGTTTGTACATTTCATCCCATGTCCACTTTCTATGGTTGTCACACCGGACCCAGGGGAACCAGGTTATCTCCTGGCCATTTGCAAATGCGGCGCTCAAAAACCCCTTGGTTTTTGTTAACCATTCAATGGTAAATTCTTTTTGGCTAGGGTGACCGATGTACATCCAAGCACGATCACTCATCTTGCCTACCTACTAAACACACAAGAAATATATATATATATATATAATTCATCATCTATATTCATCCGTTAATCAAGTTTGTCAGTTTTATTACGTCCACGCAACCTACACGCTAATAGGTAGAGATAGGTCCTAATCCCACCCGAGTATGTGTAGATTGGGATCGTTTTCTCATGTCTCTTCCGGATCCGATGCAAAATTTTGACAGCACGTCCCCGCTGTTCTCCTGATACACGTCTCAGCAATAAGCAGAGAGGATGTGTACCTGGAGAACAATAGGGAGGCACTGACGAAATTATGCATCGAATATAGAGCAGAGCATATGGGAAAACGAACCCAATCTACACATACTAGGGCTGTCCATGGATAATGTTGGACAATTCAAAAGGATGGTGGTTATAAATATGCAAAGACATGCATATTTATAGATGCCGCCGTTTCGAACGGGAGACGCATACTGGTCACGCATACTGATGAATGTAGACACCAATTGCTAGCAAGTTTCATCGGGATGAAGACCAGAACCGAGGAAATTAAGGGGGCCAGGGGAGGAGATGTCATTTGTGCTCACCAATGAACGCAACAGGGGAGCTCGTCAAACGAAAGGGCAGGTCGTCAAACAGCAGGCCCTCGCAACGATGAAACAACTACACATTGAAATGAAACTCGATCAACACAAATATTCAATCCCGATAGAAAAATCTCTCCATATGTAACTACTTTTGCACTTCTGTTTTATTATTTTTCTCCTCTACTTCTTCTTCTTCTTCTTCTTCTTTTCTTCTTCTCCTCTTCTTCTTCTACTCTTTTTATTCTTCTTTATCCTCCTCTTCTATTTTTCCTCTTCTTCTTCTCCTCATCTCCTTTTCTTCTTCTTCTTCTTATTCTTATTCTTCCTCCTCCTCCTCCTCCTCCTCTTCTTCTTCCTCTTATTCCTTGTTTTCCTTTTTCCTATTCTTTTCATATTCTTCTTCTCCTCCTCTCCTGTTCTCCTCTTTTCTTATTTTTCTTCTTCTTCTTCTTCTTCTTCTTTCTCTCCTCCTCTTCTTCCTATTTTCCTTTATCCTCTTGTTCTACTTATTCTTATTTTCTTCTTTTTTCTCTTCTAACCTAACTAACTAACCTAATAAACCAAGCTAACTAACTAACCTATCTAACCTAATAAACTAATAAACTAACCTGACTAATTTACCAGAAATAAAAGAAACAAAAAAAAATAAAAATAAAAATAGCGGCAGCCGGCGGGGGGGACTCACCGACGAGGGCGGCTAGGGCATCGTGGGCGGCAGGGCGCTGGGGCAGCTGGTGGCAGGGATGATGGGTCGCCGGGGCGGCAGGGGCGCCAGGGCTGCGGTCGCGACGGGGGCAGTAGGGCGGTAGTGCGACGGGGGCGGTGGGCTGTTGGGGGTGGCGGGAAGCCAGAGCGGTGAGGCACCAGGGGGGAGGACGGGCGACACAAGGGCGGTGGGGCGGCTGTGTGATGGGGGTGCTGGGCGGAGGTGCGACGTGGGCGGTCGGGCGGCGGCGCGATGGGGTCGGTGGGTGCGATAGGGCTGGTGGGGAGACGACGGCGGTGGCAGCAGCGCGACAAGGCCTGTGGGCGCGATAGGGGCCGTGGGGAGACGACAACGGTGGTGGCGGTGGGCGTCGGGGAGAGAGGGGAGTGTGAGTGGGTGAGAGTGAGAGAGAGAGGGGGCGGGGTGGGGGCGGGATGACCGTTAGTACCATTAGCGCATTGCCGCTAGCAGACGGCCAAGAAGTCACCAAATTCAGCCTCGCCATCATGCGGTCAAGTGGGGCCCAGTTGTCGCTTTGTCGTCAGCTATGGTGCTAATTGCCGTCTGCCAGCAGACGGCAAAGAGCTGACTGATGGCAAAGAAGCTCTATGCCATCAGCCAACTCTTTGTCGTCTGCCAGCTGCCTACTGACGGCAAAGAACCTCTTTGCCATCTGCCAGCCGACGGCAAATAGATGCCAGACGGCAAATAATTGAATCCCAACAGTGCAAGTCTCAAGCCTTGGTGGATTTGATAAATGATTGGATGGAGAGTCAGTTGCCCGAGGAGAAGCCGGACAACACATACTAGACAATTCACTTCGATGGATCCAGGCAATTAGAAGGATCGGGGGCTGGTGTTGTCTTAACCTCCCTAGAGGTGACAAGTTTCGTTATGTGCTAAGGTTAATGTTTCCTTGTACTATAAATGCAATTGAGTATGAAACTTTGCTTTACGGGCTCCGTGTGGCTAAGGAGATGAATTTGAGTTGGGTTAGAGGTCTGGGTGACTCAGACCTCGTGGCTCAGCAAGTCTTAGGCACATGGGATTCCAAAGAGCCACGGATGGCAGCTTATCGTCAGTCGGTGGATATCATCGCTGGCCACTTCAAAGGTTATTAGGTGGATCATATTGACCATCGAAAGAACGAGGCGGCTGATGCATTATCAAGGTTGGGCTCTCAAAGTAAGCCTGTGCCACCTAACATCTTTTTGGACGTGTTGCATCACCCCTCTGTTAAATTGCCTTGTGAGAACGATCTAGCTATACCTGACCCGAAGGGGTAGTTGGTGGCGGCCCTACATCCTATTCCTGACTGGACATTACCTTATCAGACGTATCAACTCACGACGAGTTACCCGAGGATGAGACCTTGGCGAGGTGGATCGTGAGGCGGTCTAAGTCAATGACTATCATCAATGGCAAGTTGCATAAATGCAGCATAACCGGTGATTTCCAGCACTGTGTCTCCCCGAAGAGGGTAAGGAGATTCTAAATCAAATACACGCCGGTGACTGCGGTCATCACGCCAGCTCAAAGTCTTTTGTGGCAAAAGCTTTCTGGCATGGTTTCTTCTGGTTGACGGCTCACAAGGATGCAGATGACTTGGTCACCAAATACGATGGATGTCAAAATTTTGGACGGCGTGCTCATGTGTCGGCTCAAGAATTTCGGATGATTCCTATAACCTGGTTGTTTGCGGTCTGGGGGCTTGATATGGTTGGGCCTTTCAAGAGATCTAAAGATAATAAGACCCACCTTCTAGCGGCGGTTGACAAGTTTACCAAGTGGGTCGAGGCAGAGATGGTTGGCAAGTGTGATGCGGCCACAACGGTTTAATTTGTCAAGAAGTTGATGTATCTTGTTGGTTATTCTCATAGTATCATCACAGATAACGGAAGAAATTTATCCAAGGGGGCTATGAAAGGGTTTTGTGAACGTGAACACATCCGGCTTCATGTTTTCGTCGTCGCTCATCCATAGCCCAATGGTCAGGAGGAGCAGGCCAATCAACAGATCTTAAGAGGAATATAACCCTAGCTTATGGTTCCACTACAGAGAATGCCAGGTTGTTGACTGGAGGGGTTACCGTCAGTTCTTTGGATTATCCAAACTACGCCGAATAGATCAACAGGCTACACACCTTTCTTCCTGGTTTATGGTGCGGAAGCCGTTCTCCCAAGTGATATTCGTGATGACTCACCTAGAGTGGCGGCTTACTTTGAAGATGACAACAAGACGGCGTGTGAGGAGGCAATGTATGCTTTGGAGGAAAAGTGAGATCTTGAGCAGCACGATCAGCGATTTACTAGCAAGACCTGCATCGCTATCATAGCCGTAGAGTAAAGACCAGGACGTTTCAAGAAGGCGACTTGGTATTACGACCTATTCAAGATCAGAAAGATATGCATAAGTTATCTCCCCCTAGGGAAGGACCTTTAATGCTCAGCAAAGATCTCAACTATGGGTCATATTACCTCATTGATATACGGGAAAACGATGAGTCATGCTCCTCTACGCAGGCGACTAACAGGCCGTGGAATATCGCTCATCTTCGGCCTTACTACACATGAGTCATTGACCCTCGTCGATGTACATACATCCATCATTGTATCTACCCTTTTCAATATAATAAAGTTGGCATCCACATAGTTCAGGGCCTCTGTAGGCATTTTGGGAACGAGGGTACCCAAACCTGCATGTCTACGGCCCAGGACATGGCCCACCTCATCAGTCAGACACGGCCTGGCGCAGCTCCACTCAAGACAAGGCCCTCGCGGGGACTCCAGGCTCACGGGGAAGAACGACACTAAGACCATCAAGGACGGGCCTCCTTAGGCCCCCTCCGAAGCAGCGGAGATCTCTATGCAGAACCCGACCTAAGGAGTCAAAGATGACGCAGGGAAGGACATACGGGCACCAGCGTGCCAGGCGGTGTAGTTTCCCCTTTGGTGCAAAGGGAGCAACGACGTACATGGGTTCCTGAGGCGCCTCCCAAAGGTTTCCATTCCGGTGTCGCAAGACCACGACCACGAGCCCTGTAGGGCGGATGTCATCACGGAGCCCACCGCATCGTCATCGATAGCTACTTTGCAGGTGAAGACCACCTTTGGACAGGGCGTGGATGTACTCCTGTCCCCCTTCAATTTTGGTCGTTGTGGGATCTGTTCCCGCCACTATCACAAGGGAAGAGGACCCGGGCCACTACTATATATAGAGACTAGGTCACAGCATAGAAGAGGTCCAGATCCATGACTTAGCCACTCGACAAACCATGAGACAAGGTAGAGAGCCAGGAACACCACTTGAACACCCTCACGAGGCTCGTAACCTCTGTACTAGTTCATCCACCACACCTCCCCAATAGGCAATCCACCAAAGCAGGAGTAGGGTATTATGCTTCACAGCGGCCCGAACCTGGGAAAACTGTCGTGTTCATTCTCTTCCTCGTCATCATGCGAGTGTGCCGTGGTAACCATCGAGTAGCAAACTAGGTAGGGCGCGACTGCAAGGGATCTTCACACAAGCCCCTGTGTTGGAACCTTGAGGGCTTTGCGGAGGCCAGAATCCAACATTTGGCATGCCAGGTAGGGGGTATGTCGAAGCCTCCCCTCTCGCGGCGACAGTCAAGCCCTAGTTCGGCAGCCCCACGGAGAACGAGATCCTCGACGATAGTCGGCCCGTGGTGCGCGGTGGCACCGGGGCGCGTGGGCCCGGCTCCGCGGTCGCCTGCATCCTCGGCGGGTTGCAGGCACAATCCAATAACCACCAGGTCAAGCAGTTCCTCCGCCATGTGCGAGCAGTTCGGCCATAGCCCGAGCTCACCCATCCCCGTGCATGGCAGGAGACCGACATCACCTTCGGCCCTGACGACCAGCCCAAGACGCAGTTGTCGGAGCGCTCCCCATGTTGCGCACGCCCACCTTAGGTGGCGTGGCTATCTCCAGGACCACCATAGATGGTGGCGCTGGCCTCAACATCATCTCCATGGAGGCCTTCGATGCGCTGTAGCTACCCCGCGATCGACTCACGCCTTCAAGGACCTTCGCCTGGGTGGTCGTGGGATTTGTCGTCCCCGTCGGGCGGGTGTTCCTCCCCGTCACCTTTGGCACCAGCTCCAACTTCCACGCTGAGCAGGTCGACTTCGACGTCACACACATCCACCTCCCGTACAACGCAATAATCGGCTACCCCGCACTCGCCCGGTTCTTAGCAGCAACACACCCGGGCTATAATGTCGTCAAGATGCCCAGGAGCGGTTGCATCCTCACCTTGTGGAAAATGTCAAGGATGCATCCCACACGCTCAAGCTCACCAACGAGGTGGCGGCCGTGGCCCGCCCCAGTGCCAAGGATGCCGCATGGACCACAGAGGACCCCGGGGGCATCCTTGATGGCGTGCCGGTAAAGTAGAGGTAGTTGTTCTCCCAGAGTCAGACAGAGACGAATCGGGTGCCGATGGACGAAGGAGACCCCGGCCCTACCTTCCCCATTGATACCGACTTGCCCCGGGATCAAGAGGAAGCGTTGGTGACTTTCCTCTGTGCGAACAAGGATGCGTTCGCATGGAGCGCATAAGAAGTAGTGGGGTTTCCGAGGGATGTGACCGAGCACCATCTCGTGATGTGCCAGAATGCGCGTCCGGTCAAGAGAAAGGCAAAGAGGCAAGCTAAGGAGAAGCAGGCATTCATCGCCCAGGAGGTCGGCACGCTGAAGGAGGCTGGGGTCATCTAGGAGGTGCACTACCCAAAGTGGCTTGCCAACCCTGTTGTCTGCCGAAAGAAGTGCGGGAAGGAGCGTATGTGTGTCGACTTCACGAGCCTCAACCAATCTTGCCCCAAAGACCCATTTCTGCTATTGTGCATCGACCTGATCATGGACTCAACCACAGAGTGCGACCTCCTCTACTTCCTCGGCACCTTTTCGGGCTACCACCAGATAAAAAAAGTAGTGGAGGACGTCGAGAAGACGGCCTTACTCACCTCGTGCGGGGTATTCTGCTACACGTGCATGCCCTTCGTGCTGTAGAACGCCAAAGCAACCTTCTAGAGGTTGATGCACATCACCGTGGGGCCGCAACTTGGGAGGAATGCGTAAGCTTACGTTTATGACATCGTGGTCAAGTCCAGAGTGGCCAAGACCCTGACCGAGGACCTGGAGGAGACGTTCGCCAGCTTGAGTGAAGTGAACCTGAAGCTCAACCCCGAGAAGTGCGTCTTCGGGGTCCCCTCGGGCAAGCTGCTCAGATTGCTAGTGTCGCATCAGGGAATCGAGGCGAACCCGGAGAAGGTCAAGGACATAAGCAAGATGAGCGCGCCCCGGACCCTCAAGGAGATGTAGACATTGGCGGGTTGCCTGACCTCCTTGCGGCACTTCATCTCTAGGCTTGGTGAATGGGCCCTACCATTCTTCAAGATCATGAAAAGAAAAGGGCCCTTCAAATGGACCCCGGAGGCAGACGCAGCCTTGGAGGAGCTGAAGCGCTAACTCACGAGCCCGTCGGTGATGGTGGTGCGGCGCCCTCGGGAGATACTACTACTATACCTGGCTGCCACCCCCACTCCGCCAGTGCTGCATTGGTGGTGGTCAGGGAGGAGCGAGCTAACACACGTTCCACATCATCGGGTGTAGGCAGACCCCCATGCATGGAACAAGGGGGCTCGCTGTATCCCAAGTAGCTCGTTTCTCCCCAAATCGGAGCTCTGGAGGCCCCAACCACTATGGCCACCCCCGAAGCACACTACCCTCGTGAACCCCAGACTGCTCCGATGGTTCCCGAGGCACCCAAGCCTCATGAGGTCTCGACCGCTCCGACGGACTCCGAGGTGCCCAAGCCTCCTAAGCCTGCCGCAGGACAGGACACCACAGGAGACCTCACCCTCGTCGAGCATCCGGTCTACTACGTCAGCATGGTGCTATAGGACGCACACTGACGTTACCCCATGCAACAGAAACTTCCCCTAGCGCTTCTTGTCGCGTCAAGGAAACTGCGCCACTACTTCCATGGGCATCCCATCAAGGCCTTCTCCACGTTCCCCCTCACTACTAGGGGAAAGCCTGGTAGTAGCGCTAATGCCAGCGCTACTGCTAAGGCACTACAGCTAAGTTGTAGCAGTAGCGCTGGTTGGTCCAGCGCTATAGCTAAGTATGGTTAGTAGTAGCGTTGCGCTGACCAGTGCTACTGATAACTAGCTGTAGCCCTGCGTAAAGGCAAACGCTGCTGTTAATCCAGCGCTGTTGCTAGATGCCTTCCAACGCTTCTGCTACTATTCCTGCTTTCACAAATTCATACCCCGTCTATGTATTTGTGATGTATTTAGACAGGCTCTATACAGTTGTTTCATAAGATCACAATAAACGTACAATAGTCTCATCACATCATACACATATAGTAGTCTCGTCATACCATCATCATCATCATTCAACACAAATATCACCACATCTCAAAATAGCGATACACAATTCATGTCATGTCTCGAATAACTGCAACTAAATGGTCATGGCACACACACAAGTTTCATCATGATGTAGATGAGAAGCGCGATCAGCATGAGCAAGACCGTGACTATGTAGTACTTGAGGCACCGGCGGTCCGCGCCCGCTCCTGCCGGAGCATCCACCTCAAGTAACTACTTTCCACTCCGGCTCTGCTATCGAACCCTCTATGGCTAGCACCCGGGTACTTGTCCACCTGGACTCAGCGTATGGCGAGTGGTCATAGACTCCTAGAAACCTCCCAACGAACACGGCGTAGCAGTCCTTCGCCATATCTGATCTATGTACCTACATCGTCAATTGATGAACTGAACGATAATATGCAACATAATGTACTTAAGAAAACAAAGAGGCATAATTAGCAAAATAGAAGCCATCTATAGTAAACATAAATGATGAAGTTCCTAATACCCAAACTAATTAACTAGAGCGATCTATGCTAGTACAGGACCGCGGTTTAATTACATCAAATAGTTTCATCTGGACGCTTGTGACACATATATTGTTAGCGACAATCAGTCCTCCATGTCGGTGGTCCAATCTTGTTAGTCAGGGAGGAAGCACCCAAGCTTCTTGAAAGGGTTCTGGTCCAGACACCAAGCGATTAGCAGTGCTCGGTCATCATCGCGCATGTTTGGCCCATGGTAGAACATCCCTTTTGGTTCGAGCACCTGCTTCATGATCACTCGGGCAAGTTCACACTATACGTGATAAAACTCAGCTCGGATTCGATGATTCGGTATCTTTCCTATGCTTGTTGCCTAGTTGATAATGTCAGCATCGATGGTAGTCGATGACATGCGAAGGTATTGATTATCCCTTCTTCAAGCAGGTGATATATGAGGTAGAATCCATCAGCCTTACTGGTGTGCGGTTGGTGGATGCAACAGAAGTCGGTCTTATGGCTGAAAACGAGCCCATTCTTCCTGTACTTTTTCACCTTGATATATCCACCAGACAGGTTCAAGGTAAACATCCCATAATCGAGAACACTGTTTATGTGATTGTAATCCTTTTTCTTGATGTTCTTCGATGGGTCCAAGTATATAGCATGGGAGTATTCTAGGTACAGGACGATGAGGACGGCACCCCCTACCGGCTGCGCAAATTAAGTACACCTCAAATTAGCCTCCATGCTTGCAATGGAATGATTAATACTTATGAAAGGATATGCACGGATGACTTACGTGGGAATTTAAGGTAGGAGAAATGCTTCCTTGTCCTTATTAGAGACCATGAAGCCATCATGTACTTGCTCGCATAGTCATGGTGGTCTATGTAGACATCCAAGAAGCTCTTGTGCATATGGTATGGGTATGCGACATAGATTTTTTTCTCGATCATGATGATGTAGTTGAGATACAACGCATACATGCAGATGAACTGGAAATCCAGCTTGGTCATGTGGAACATTTGATAGATGTAGTCAAATCGCAGGATGAACTTATCTATTGGCCATCCCTCGATGTAGAACTTCCCACCCAGCACCTGAGCCGCATAAAGTGGGTATCCTGGTTTTTCTTGCTGGCCAGCACATCTTCATGGAGTCTCCTTAGATCATTGTTCAGTCCGTGCTCTAGCGCTTTTGCAGGTAGGATCAAATCGCCGACGACATGGAAACACATTGCACCTTCGACAGGTATTCTGTCTACCACCCGGGGCTTTAGAGGCGGCTGGCTGCTAGAAGCAGCTCTAGCGCCTTTAGGGCCTTTCTTGTCCGGTATCCTCCTTTGCTTGTTGGGGGTGGGGGTAGTGATCCGGACACCATAACTTCCCTAATCATCACCCCTAGTGTCGTCGGGCTAAATAGTCGACGGCCCTCTCATTGTTCTTGCTGGGTAGAGGCGGCAACTAGAGGCGTCTTCTGCGAGGATCACATGAAGAGAGACTTTTTGCATTCCGCCTTAGGATGTTCCGGCTCCGGGAAATCAAGCAGCATCAAGTCATCATCTCCATGCTCATAGCCTGAGTCTTCATCGTCCTGAGCCATCAATCCTCCACCATTGTAGGCGGTATTGAAATACTTGTCTAGGTCATCATCCTCCTCCTCCATGTCATCATCAGCATTTTCTTCTTCGACAACGGGGGCGACGTCATCTGACACTAATGGAGGCTCTTCCTCGCGTCATCCGCTATCACCCGCCACGACAGGTGCAGGTAATTTGGTAGGTGGTGTGGTGTTCATACCTTATTGAGAAGCTATTGTTGCTGTGATACTAGGCGCCTTGACACGAATAAGAGACTTCGGCCAAGGAAAGAACTCGCTCTTGCATGCGCTAATCCGTTGAGGGATGTCCTCGTCATCGACTAGTACCGGAGGAGGCAAATCCTCGAAGCCTTCTAAGACACTGGCCACGTTAACCTTGAAGAAAGTACCGGGCATCTCTCAGTTGTGGAACATGTGGTCCTTAGGCTTCATGATCATTGGCTTTCCCATGGCCACCTTCTAGCCCTTGATGTTGTACAGTAGGGTGCACAGTGTATTGTCAGCCTACGAAGACATGTCTATGATGTCAAACATCTAAAAGGCAACTGAAACATAAGACTATAGATATGCTGGTTAAGAGGGTATGACACGTAATTACCGTAAGGGCGTTGAACTCAGCCAAAGATGAAGCCCTGCTCAGTAGGCCAGCAACAAAGGACGGGCTGCTATGAATAGGAGTGGGACTAGGTATTGGAGTATGTGCGGTGGCGTGAGCAGATGCTGGTGGTGCGATGTTCACCGAATTGCTCTTGGCGTAGTTGGGAAGGGGAAAGTCCTCTAGCCCTTTATTTGGATTTTTCTTCGTCCAATCGAAAAATGCCAGAATAAAGCTGGTAATGGAAGATGTGAAGTTAGCCATGATGTTAGCTGCCACTTCAGGGACCCTTTGATCAACTATCTGTTCCAACTCTGCTTTGGTCTCAGCTTTAGCCTTGTTGACCGCAAGTCTGACCTTCTCAATGATGTGCTGTTGACTAAGCAACGACCGTCTTCGCCTTCTTTCCTTTGGCTTCTCATGGTAGCGCGTCTTCCATGAGGCGCCATCTCCGACACCGTGCACACATCCATACGACGGTGGTTTATCCTCCGACACCTTTTTCATTATGTTGAGGTGCCGGTTGAAAGGGGTGTCCCACTTGGGCCTCGCCGACGACTGTGACGACTCGTCCCTTTCGGCTGCCTTTTGGTCCTGCTCTTTTTGCATAAGGAACATGTATGGTTTACTAATAATGTGAAAAAACTTGTAGTCGGATTGATTGGAAGCTAATATGACAATGTGGTAATATAATAATTACCAAAAGTCTCATGAACTCCCTCGTGTTCGGGTCCATGTAAATGATCTTCTTGATGCAGTGCCACTTGTACCTGGCCCTGATCTAGTCACGCTCCAGTGGGTCGGTGAACTCCGCCAAGGGGTCTGGGATTCCGTGATGTTCACGTTCGGCGTCCTCCTTGGCCCATACATGCCTCTTCCCCTCCTAACCATGACTTTCGAGGCGGTGGAGAGACGTGTTCCTGGCCTAGAGCGCCTTCATTTTCTCTGACTTTTCTTGGTTTCATCTCTGGCGCAAGTCTCCTCGATTTTTGCAAGGTCCTCTTCCGTAAGTGTTGGATTGTCAGCATGAATCTTGGACCAAAGTTCATTTTTATCAATCCCTTTTTTCACCCGAACTTTCCAGGTGAACAAGTCAGTAGTGAACGTCGCCATAACCATTTGTTTATATTTGTCATGGTGGCATCATCCGACGGTTGTTTGCTTTTTGTGCGTCCGGGGAACAAGAACCTGTTGTGACACTTCTTTAGGAGCATGTGCTCCGTATGTGGTATCTTCTTCAACTTCTCGTCATTCATGTTGGCAGTTTCCCTAAGGATGCATCCTAGTTGATTGCCCCAGCACGAGCGCGCTTACTCAAATGCCATTGGCTCTAATTTTTTGGGGTGCATCTCCATGACCACAATTTGTTTGGTTTTCGTGTCCTCTTCTCCTTCGGTGCTTTACCGACTACGACAACATCGTTGCTCGTCTCGGGTGTGGTGTTGGTCCTGGTGCCAGTGCTGGTGCCGGTGTCGGTGTTTGTGCCACTAATGCCACCATGCACTCCCCCCTTTGGTGTTTGTCCAGGTATTCGAAATAGTCATTTGCTGCCTCGATGGGGTCTTCTTCAAGGCGAGGAGAACCCCCGACTAAGGCGTGGCTAGACATGTTTCCTATTCAACAATTGTAAATAAAAGATATAATGAAGAGAATAAAGGGGCCTATATATGTTCGGAATGTTGATTCGTTCCCCTTCTCACAAATCCCGGGCACTCCATATGTCCTAGTTTCTAGCACAAGTCATGCCGAAAATCATAGAAATTTTCGGCATGACCTTTGCTAAAAAGTGGACATATGGAGCGCCTAAAATTTGCCGAAACAGAAATGAGTCAACATTCTGAAAAAACGTAGGCCACTCGGACATTCTTCAACATTCAACCAACATTGCAAAATCGTATAACATTGATCCAACATAGGCCACGCAGAGAGTCTTCGACATTAAACCAACATATGAGCATCATATAACATTGTAGAATCATATAACATCAATCAAAATTTATTATTTATAGCTTTTTTGTTAAATTAGCTAAATTTGCTACTACGATAAACTAAATTTTCTACTTCCCTAAACAAATTTGCTAATGTACTAATTAGAAAATTTTGCTACTACCCTAAAAATTTGCTACTGCCCTAGGGTTCATACATCCAACTCCTAGCTACGGTTCATATCAGCTAAGAGAGAGAGAGAGAGAGAACAGAGAGAGAGAGAGGAGGGTATGGAGAGTAGAGGGAGAGGCTTACAGGGCGGCGGTGAGGTCGATGGTGGGGGGTGGGCGTCGGCGGCGAGGTAGAGGGCAGGGGAGAGGGCAGCGGTGGCGAGGTCGAGGGCAGGCCCACGCGGCAATTGTTAGGTCGAGGAAGGGCTCGGGAGTTTGCGCAGATGAGGAGGAGGTCATAGCAGCGGGCACGGGCGACGACGGAGGGCAGGGGCGACAGCGGCGCGCGACAACAGAGAGGGGGAGAGGTGGGTGAGTGGGGATGGGACTTGGCAAAATTTGAGCCCGCGCGGTGCTGTGAACTCAGAATAGTAGTACCGCTGGGTTAGGATCTAGCACTATAGCTAAAGTAGCTACAACGTTGGGTTGTAATCCAGTGCTACTGCTAACTATTTAATTTTTAGTTTTTAAATTCCAAATTACACATAGTAGTAGTGTTGTTATAGGATCCAGCGCTATAACTACATTAGCTATAGCGCTGGTTCACAATCTAGTGCTACTAATATGTTTTCTTTTCTTATTATTATTTTCCTTTTCTTTTCTGTTTACTTTTCTTTTTCTTTTGTATTGGTTTCTCCCTTTTGTTTTTTTGTATTGCTTTATCCCGTTTGTGTTTCTTTTGTATATCTTTCTCCCTTTCTATTTATGATGGCGTCTCCCTCCCACACTATACAAATATCACCAGAAGCATGCATGTGGTGGTAACATATATATCAGTTGACCGATAACAGTTACTTATGTGCATACACAAAAGAGATACATATCTATAAATGATTGTTTCTCAGCTGCATCGACGACATTTCACATTGAGCTTCTTCCCTTTCTTGGTCGTTGCTGAATAATTGAGCCCCTCCTTGTGACTTTTTTGGAACCATGGAGTCTGATCTTTCTTATGTAATGTAGCATTGACTCTTCTTTTAATGTATGCATCATCGTCATCGTCATGTTCCCTCATCGGGTTGCCGTATTGGTCATAGTGTTCCTTGTTGGCAACTCCATCCATTCCGACGATGCTCCTTTCGCCTCTCCTCATGAAAACACGGCTGGGATTGGTCGGGTCAGTTATGAAGAAGCATTCACTACTACGAAAAGGGCTGTAGAAAAATATGGACATTAATGGCGCACCACACATGTGGTGCGCCACTACTATATAGCAGTGGCGCACCATGTGTTGGTGCACCATTAGTGTGATGGACACTAATGGCGCACCACACCCACGGTGCGCCACTACTAACAAACTTTATTATTATTATTTTTCCAAAACTAGTAATGGCGCACCAGGGCACAGTGCGCCGTTACTAGTTATAACTAGTAATGCCACACCACTCACCCGGTGCGCCAGTACTAACAATTTTTTTTTACTTTTTTTCATAACTAGTAATGGCGCACCAGTGTATAGTGCGCCATTACTAGTTCAAACTAGTAATGGAGCACCACACACCACTACTAACATTTTTTTTTGCAAAACTAATAATGGCGCACCACCTAACCGCTCACGACGGTGCACGACTATCTCGGTTACGGATATGTCGCGGGGTAGGTGGTCCACAGATTTTCTGGATGCGTCAGGTGCTTGGATGACACAACGTACCGCAAGCTAGATAGAGATCCCGGGTCTTCGAGAACCGTGTTCATGGAACATCGAAGGTGGCTTCGCGACGATGACTCATGGAGAAAACGCAAGGATCTGTTCGATGGTGAAACCGAACCCAGAAGACGCCTGCGTACGAGGAGCGGCGACGAAATAGACAAGCTTATGAAAAATTGGAAAGAGTTCCCACTCCTGGGAAAGGCGCCAGAGCCAGGAAAGAAGCGAAAGGCGCCAGAGCCGCTGCTGAAGGTACGGAAAACGAGGTCTGTTTTCTGGGACTTGTCGTACTGGAAGATCCTCCGTGTGCCTCACAACCTTCGTGTCATGCATATCACGAAGAACGTGTGTGAAAGTCTGCTTGGTACCCTGCTCAACATGCCAGAGAGGACCAAAGATGGGCCGAAAGCAAGGGCAGACTTGAAATCAATGGGCATCAGGGAGGAGCTTCACGCTAATAGTGATGATGAGGCGAAGCAGGACACGGAAAGTCATCGCAAAGGTTCAAGAAGAAGCTTCTGTCGTACACTTTACATGAGGATTCTTTCGCGGAAGAACAACTCATATTCGCCTTGTCACAGGGCGCCGAGCACAACCTGATGACGTACGAGGTGTACGATATCAACGGCTACACATTATACACCGAGGGAAAGGACATGAAGAGAAATGGTTATCAGAACTCCGGGGTAACGATGGAATCCTACACCGGTAACAAAAAGGATAGATACTACGCAAGGATCGAGGAGATCTGGGAGCTGAGCTACGCTCGAGAGAAGGTCCCGATGTTCCATGTCAGATGGGCCAAGAGCGTCCTAAAAGAAGACCGGTATTTCACCACCATGGTTATACCCGAAGTCAAATCCAAGACCGCGGGCGCAAACGCCACCGCGAAAAATGAGCCATGGGTACTGGCTTCCCAAGTGGACCAATGCTTCTTCATTACCGACCCGTCAAAGCCCAATCATGTTGTCATGAGGAGAGGAAAAAGGAAGATCATCGGAATGGATGGAGTCGCCAATGAGCAAGACTTCGACAAGTATGGCGACCCGAAGATGGAACATGATGACGATGATGAAGTACTAGCATACACCACAAGAAGAAGCAGGACCACCCTACCTAAAGGACGTCCGTTCAAAAGAAGAACTCCATTTGCGAAAAATAAGGGCAAGAAGATTGTGAACGGATAACTAGCTAAGATCGATTGTATTTAAATTGTAGCCTTCATTTCTCGATTGTATTCATAAATGTTTCATATTCATAATTTTTTTACCAATTTACAAATGAATGCAACTAAAAATCCAAAAAATATATTGAAGGTGCACCCCTAGGAGGTGCGCCGACCATTGGTATACCAATTTTTATGAAAAAAATTCAAATATTTTCAAATAAAAAATTTGATGATATTTTCAAATAAAAAATTTGATGATATTTTTTCATATTCATAAATATTTTCATATTCATAATTTTTTTCAAATAACAAATAAAAAATTAGTAGACGCAACTAAAAAAAAGTTACTTATGGCGAACCCCTCAGTGGTGCGCCATTGCTATGGATATACTTATGGCGCACCCCTCGGAGGTGCGCCATTGCTATGGATAAGGATCCACGTGCGTGGCCTTGGTCTTGGTCGTCGCTCTCCCCCTCTGTCTACAACCTCTGTCGCCGTCGCTCTCCCCCTCTGTCTACAACCTCCTTCTCCCCCCAATCCCCACCCCCAACCCACCTAACCCTTCCTCCCCTCCCCCGACTCGCCGACCACGCCTCCCCAGTCCTCACTTCCACCCAACCGCGCCGGTGGCCCATCCCAGCGTGCTCCACTGGACGGTCGCGGGAGCAGGGGAGATCCGCCCTGACCTCGGCCCCCTCCTCCGGTGACGAACCCTAACCCGCCTCGACTCTTCTTCTCCTCATGGATTTGAACCCCGATACCTCCACTGGTGTGGTGGTGTTTTTTATGTGCCTACTACAAGTACAAGTGATCTGATTCTAGTGTTTCTGAAGACCACTAGATTGGACTGAACTTCTTTTTGTTCATGCCATTGCAAAGATCACCAGATAACTACTACCAGAGCCAGACTGCATTACTAATGATAATATGATATGCTAAACAACACCAACCCTGTAGGTTCGAATTATGCATCATGGTACTAGTAGTCAATGACAACTGGAGTAGTAATACTGAGAATTAATTTTGGAAAGTCAGTGGCATGCACCAGAGCTTAGTCAACTTAGGAGATAATAAGTATATAAATTATTGAGGCACTTGGACCAGGAGATTTGCCAATTTTGGCAAGACATAGGAAGCAAGAAAACAAAATTATTCAGAGAAGAGAAGTGCCAAATCCCATCAACTCTATCTGGTATTATTTGTGTAGTATATAAAGAACAAAACCCAGATGGGTGGCAAAAGAGCACACCAAATTTGCAATACGGTGACACACCCGCAGCATGCATTCAGCATGTCGATAATGATTTTGGCAGCAGTGTGAGGCAGCAGTGTGCGGTGCAATTCCTTCATTGGATAATGATTTTGCAGGTACCCCGAGAGGCCCTTGAGTTTGCCGGAATGTCGATTAACTTCCGTTCCGGCAAATTCGGGTACTCCATATGTCCTATTTTCAGCAAAGGTCATGCTGAAATTTTCCGTGAATTTTAGCATGACTTGGCTAAAAATAGGACATATGGGGTACTTGCGACTAATGCATGGGCCGGGGTTTGAATTCCCCTAGTCGTTTTCTCCCTACTCTGCTCTGCCCACATGCACCTAAACTTGTAAAGGCTGTCATACTACACCCTTGAATTGTCACACAGTTCCATCAATGAAATAAAAACACTGTAATTAATTGGACAAATGTTATTTACATACTTGGGCATGCAGGACCACCATTGTTTCACCACTAGCAATGTTTTTGTTGTCACTACTTGTGTCATCAGTTTCTGAGCTGTCGATTGGACAGATTGTCTCAACAATGTTTGAGAACCAAACCTTCCTCCTCTTGTTATTCCTTCCTCGTTTTGCCCTCTTGTTGCTCTTCAGGCTTTTAGACCATTTAAGAATGCTTTGCCCCCCAAAACCAGCAATTGAAGTAATGCGACTCCGCCCTACGAACGACACATTTTTGTCACTTGTTATGCAAATCATATTCTCATACTTTTTGAAAATATTTGCTTTGCCACTTAGCTCCAATGGGTGATTCTGTGGTTCGATCATTCTAACCACCTACGTCCGCAACACAACCACAAAATCAGTACACACATGTCACCTGAACAGCTTCTTATTATCAACAAATAATGTATACATATATACCTGGACCGTTCCCTCCTTCCGGCATTGAATCTTGAGCATCGTTATCTTAGGATGCCTCGGTGTCGACAAACCCTACATGATGAGACCATGATAATTCCTCACAAACCAACCCTTAAATAACACTGAGACATTATGTCATCACCCTTGAAGCCTTGCGGGCATTTGCAGCCCTTTGCTTGTTCATTCTGTAGATTTCCAAAATTTAGTTTTGTACGCCCTTGACAATAACCTACTTTTTCACCAAACTTTTTTCCTATTTAGAGCAAAACATGGCCCACAACAATGAGGCCGGCGGTTTGGGCAAGGCATTCTGGGAGCTGTCCCAGGAGATGGAGGAAGCACCTCATCGCTATGAGGACGCCGCGGAAGACACCGATCCTGACTACACAACCCCTAGTGGCGTCGGGGATTACACCACTGATGGTGCCGCCGAGGATGCCACCACTGATGATGGCAGCGCATGCACAGATGGCAGCCAACCGAAGAGGCAACGGAAGGACCAGAGCCCGAACGTGCTCGGCACCATCAAGGAGGAATTTACTGAAGTGTCCTTCGAGGGGCATCCAATGGCGCCCAAAGAATTAGTCAAGGGGTACTTTGTTGAGCTCGGGAGCTTTCTCCGGAGCACCATCTCGATCAACACCGAGACCCTAAGGCATCCTGACCGAGGGAATTTGCGCAGCCTCCTCTTCACGAAGTTGCACGAATGATACAAGTTCCCCGGTGACGTCGCAAACACATGCCTCTCAGGGAATAAAGTGAACAGCGCCGCCCTCACGAAGATGAGCACGGCCCTGTCTACTTGGAGAAGCGCGGTGAAGAAAATCATGATAGTCGACCCCTTCTACATGCGTGCCAAGATCTTGGGCAGCGCTGGGGACCGGCCAGTCGCGAGTTCACACCTCGAAGGCGTCATCTGGCAAACCCAGATAAGGATAACTTCCTCATGCCTTACTTTCCCGAGTAAGTCATCCCCTCACCGCCCCGTAACATATGATTTCTTAGATTTCGATCGTTCTTTTTTTTTCTAACATTCCGTGTTTTGTGTAGTGACACACATTGCACACTCATCCTCTTAAGACCGAAATATTCCATGGCCACGTATTTCGACTCGGACCGTCAGTCAAAGAAAGACTACACAAATATCAAGAAAGTTCTTGATGATGTTCTCCCTGGCTACGCCAGATCTAGAGGCACCTTCAGCAGGACAATTCGTAGGTACAGCAAGCACGTGTTCACCCACAATACGACGTTCCCCTGCGTCAAGCAGCCGCCTAGCAGTCAAAAGGATGCCTACTATGCCCTCCATCACATGCGGGCGATCGTACGGGACCAGCATCACCTTCTGCTACCAAATAATCTCAAAGATTGGGCCACATGCTTGTCGGCATTCCAGGACGCGGACATCAGACAAGAATTCTATCACATCCAGTCGGAGTTTGTGGAAATCATCCATCAAGATGTCCTTCGTACCTCGGGGCAGTTCTCCCTCAGATATCAACCGTCCAACAATGAGATAGAATGACTCTACAAATGTAGGCTGACAACGCCCGCGATTTCATGACCATCACGAAAGACGGTGGCTTCATCCACGCTCCGGTCCCTGAGTCCGGTCGAAAGTAGTGATGCTATGTAGTTCTGAAATGTCGATTGGTTCATGTTGTAATATTAAACTTTAATGAACTTGTACGTTTCTTTGGTTTGGACAATCGTTCAACTTATATGTAATCGATGCTATTTATTAGTAGGACCATGAATCGTGCTACTAATGTGTTGCTTTTATCTTCCGATCCTTTTGTTGCATACTTATATATTGCTTATGTATTGTCTGTGAATTGCTACTAACGTTTTGTTTGGCTAGTGCATAGAGATGCCGTCGTATGTCGTGTACATGGGTAAGGTTCCCGGAGTCTACGATGACTGGGAGGAGTGTCGGAGACAGGTTCACCGTTTCAGCAGTAACAATTACAAAGGGTACACCACTAGGGCGGAGGCGGAAGCTAGATACGCGCGCTATCTAGCGGGAGAGAGATGGGAGCGTTGGAGGAACCGGATGAAGACTAGTTTCATCGCGATGATGCTCATCGTGATGACCGCAGCTCTCTTCTATGTGATGGTAGTTTTGATGATCGATTTCGACTTGTAATGTGAAGACAAACTCGCTAGTCGCAGTCTCGAGACTTGTAATGTTCTAACTTTGTTCGATATTTTAAATTCGGAGACTAATATGATGAATTGTATTCAGAGACTAATCTTCTATTGTATTCGATAAATCTGCTGTTTATATGTTGTGTTGTCTATATTCTGTGCAGTAATATGTTTTGTAACCTGTGCAAATATCAAAAAAGAAAAGAAAAATAATCCCTAATATTCATACTAGTGGCGCACCACTCTGCACTTTAGTGGCGCACTGCAGTAAGCACACTAGTGGCGCATCATCTACAAGTGTGCCATTAGTAAGCCAGAGCACAAGGTAAATATGGCCCCCGGGAGGCATACTAATGGCGCACCATGTGATATACTAATGGCGCATTCTCTGGTGAGCCATTAGTATCTGGTATACTAATGGCACACCAGGGGTGCGCCATTAGTATTAATTACTAGTGGCGTGATGCTAGTGGCGCACCTGTAGTGCGCCATTAGTGGCCAAAACAGGTGCGCCACTAGCAGGCCTTTTCCTAGTAGTGATTGTGTCACGTGCTTAGCGTGTACCCATGGATCAGCTTGGCGATAACGTTAACGTTCACACTTGCGCTCTTCGCGTCGGGTATTGACATGGTAGTGAAATACTTGTTTTCTCCTGTGACGTCCTTAGCATATCTGACACGAAACATCATCGCATCATGCATTCTAGCATAGTCAAGATCCTAGATCTCTTCGACTCTTCCATAGATTCTTTCAGTTGTGCCATTGGCGTCAGTCACGCATTCAATCGTCACCTCGGAGTTCTGGTAATCACTGTCCATGTCTTTGGCCTCTGTGTAGAACGTGTACCTGTTGATATCGTATAACTGATAGGTCATGAGTTTGGGTGTCGGGCCAGGTGCTAAGGCATGTATAAGCAATACGTCTGAACTGCCCTCTTCCAGGGGATTTGCAAGAACTTGCTCTTTGAACCAACGCAAGAAAGTGGCATTGTACTCGATAGTAACTTCCTTGTCCGTATTGAGGATCCCCTTATCATGGTACTTATTTCGATGGTTTGTTTGTGCTGTGCCACATAATCATCTATCACATCTAGGTGTTGTAGCACTACTAAGTTAGCCCTGTCAAAGTCGTTCCATCGATCCGAGTAGTCCATGTGCAATTCCCTCCGGCCATTCCTGCCACCTTCTCCTCCGAGCCTCATCGTCCTTCTTGACAGTCAAACCAACAACAAGGTCTCTTACGCCTATATAATTCTCGCAAAAGGATATGCACTCATGCGTCAGATACCCCTAGACAATGCTCCCATCTGGATGGGACATGTTATGAATGAATCCTTTGATGACCCCATTCATCCTCTTAAACGCCATCATGCTCTGAAGGAATGTCGGCCCGAGGTCGATGATGTCGTCCACAATGTGGACACAGAGATGCACCATGATGTCATAGAACGCAGGCGGGAAGTACATCTCAAGCTCACATAGTATGACAATGATCTCTTCCTTTAGCCTTCGGAGCTGCTTCACACTTACGGACTTTCGAGAGATAGTCAAACAAGTTGTAGATACCAGTAACCGTGTCATGGACGTGCTTGTCCAATATCCCTCTAATGGCAACTGGGAGTATCCATGTCATCATCAGGTGACAGTCATGACACTTCATCCCGCTGAACCATTTCTTATTGGGTCTAGAAATCTGCTTATCTTCCCATAGTAACCGGAACTAACTTTGATTCCCATAAGGCACTTGATGAATTGATCGATCTCCTTCACAATTAAGGTGAAGCAAAAAGGGGGGCAATATTTATCCTCCTTCCTGTTGACTTTTCTGCCCCTTTCCCCCTCCTCTGTCTCCGTCTCCTCCATCGACTTTTTACGATGGAGATATTTCCTGATCTTCAAATCTTCCAAGTCTTTTCTTGCCTTCGGCCCGTCCTTGGTCTTCTCTGGCATGTTCATCGGTGTGCCAAGCAAGCTCTTGAGGACATTCTTCGTGATATGCATTTGATCAAGGCAATGAGGCGTGTCGTGATTGGGACAGTACTGCAAGTCCCAGAAAATAGACCTCGTTTTCCATACCTTCAGTAGCTGCTCCGATGCCTTTTTCATCTTTCGCGGCGCGGGGCACTATTCCTAGTTTTTCAACAGCTTGTTGATTTCAACACCACTCCTCTTACGTGGAGGTCCTCAATTCTCAGTCAAGCCATTGAATAGATCTCCACGCTTGTTGCACGGGTCATCCTTCTAGAGACATCTACGATGCCTCATGTACACGTTTTTCCCGGACCAGCAATTTTTTGTTGACGTAAGGTGCTAAGACGTTGTATCATCCATGCACCTCGTGTATCCGCAGTATCCGTGGCACACCTGGCCTGAGGTGTACCCATAACCGAGATAGTCGTGCACCATAGTCATCAGCGCGACTCTCATACAGAAATACTCTCCTTTGCTTGCGGTCCATGTCCATGTCGGTGTTTTCCATAACGTGTCTAGCTCCTCTTCGAGAAGCCCCATATACAGGTTAAAATTATTCCCCGGCTGTTTTGGCCCTTGAATCAGCATGCTCATGTGTATGTACTTTGTCTTCATGCACTTCCATGGGGGGAGGTTGTACATCCATACAAAGACGGGCCATGTGCTCTAGTTGGTGTTTTCGTTTCCAAACGGATTCATGCCATTGGTACTCACACAAAGCACGAGGTTCCTTGGATATTCTGTAGCAAATCCATATGCGGTGTTGAATGCTCTCCACTGCTTACCATCTATGAGGTGTCTGAGCTTCGGATCATCCCATCGTTGGGCTTCTTCCTCTCCGTGTGCCAGCGCATGAGGTTTGCTTCCTTAGGATCTACGAAATACCACTGCAGAAAGGGAGTGATCGGAAAGTAGCATACAACTTTCTGAGGAGCTTTCTTTCCTGCCTTCTTGTATCGAGAAGCATTGCACATTGGCCAGCTATTTTTTTCCATGTGCTCCACCTAAAAAATGATGCAATCATTGATGCATGTGTGGTACCTAATGTGCAACAAATCAAAAGGGCAAACAATTTTCTTGGCCTCATCGACACTAGTAGGACACAGGTTCCCTACGGGAAGAACTTTACTCTATAGATAATTCAAATGCTCATCCAGGCTTTTGTCTGTCCATTTGTATTTGGCCATCGTCTTTAGAAGTTCGAGCATGAAACATAAGTGGGTCACCTCAGCATCGCAACCGTCATACAATATAGTCTTCGAGTCTACTTCAAGTTGCGCCAGCTTGGCCATCTTTCTAGGACTAGCTCTCTCGCTAGTCGTACTCTTACGAAGGAGATTTCGAACATGAGGGTCCTGAATGACTGCACTTCGTAGTATCAAAGACTGCAGCGTGACCGCCACCTCTTCTCTGCCATGTCCGGACTCTTCTTTGCCATGTCCGGAATATTCTCCGCCGCCATCATTTAACTCTTCCCTGCCGCCATGTCCGGCGCCATCATCTTTGTGTCAATCGGTCATCTCTTCGTCTAGCCCCATGTCGTTATTCCCTGCCATCTAGATGTCTTCATCATCATCATCTTCACTTATCCACCGAGTATGGCCATCCATGAAACCATTCATTAGCAGGTGCGCCTTCAACCTGCCACGATTAAAAGGGTCCAAAAGGACTCCTTGTTTGCATCTTGTACACGGACATGTAATCCTAGTCCTATTATTTGCATACATGTCCATCACCGCGGATTGCATGTATCGCTCCACCTTCCATCCACTCACCTTCATGACCGACTACATGCACGGTATTACAACCAAAAGGGTTATAAACAAAATGCATGCATGCATCAAAGTCATATAAAAATTTGGCATGACCTTGCCTAAAAATAGGACATATTGAGTTTGCTCGAAATACACCAAAACAAACATAAATCGACATTTCGGGAAAACATAAGCAACTCGGGGGCATGTCACTCGCACAAATCTCTCCATTTCCCAAACACACATATTCCGATTCTTGAAATGAACAACTTATAACCCACGTATCTCCCAAGAGAGACCGATAAACCAGATGAGGCCTTTCGCTACCTAGAGATGAGCTAGCTAGATCTATATCTAATGGAATGGAGGGAGAGCCAAATAAATGAGGTAGGGGGCATTTTTGGAACTAGCTAGAGATGAGAAGGCCATTTATGGAGGAGACTTATGGTGGAGGGGGCATTAATGGGGAGAGAAGAGAGGTATAGGAGGAAGAGAGAAGAAGGGAAACATGGTGAGGGGAGAGGGGATATGAGAAGGCCTTTATGGAGGAGAGTTATGGTGTAGGGGGCATTGATGGGGTGAGAAGAGAGGTAGGAGGAAGAGAGAAGAAGGGCAACAATGGTGAGGGGAGACGGGAAAGGAGGGAGAGAAATGGCAAAGGGGGAAGGAGGGGAGGGGTGAAATGGTGGCACCAGCCACGAATAGTAGTAGCACTATTTTTCAGAAAGCGCTACTGCTATGTTACTTAGTAGTAGCGCTTTGCAGAAATAGCGCTACTATTAAGTGGGGCACATTAGCAGTAGCAGCTCCACGAAAAAAGTGCTGCTACTAAAATCTTAGTAGTAGAGCTATATTCTCGATGACACCACTAGTACCAACAGTGTCGGCGGGCTCGTCGGGTCATGCTTAGTAGTAGCGCTCTTTTTGTTTCTAGCGCTACTGCTAATACTTTACTTGTTGTGCTGCCGAAATGCAGTGCTACTGGTAATTACCAGCAGTGCATGTTACTTTCCAGTGCTACTCATAGAGTTCTACCTATAAGGTTTCTCCTAGTAGTGCTTGGAGAAGGTCCTGCGCACCCCCAACACGGCAGGGAGATTCGCCGAATGGAACATCGAGCTACAAGCCTTCAACGTAGAGTTCAGCACGACCAGGGTCATCAAAAGGGGCAGCCCTAGCAGACTTCCTGGCGGAGTGGACGGACGCCCCAGACTGGGGGCTGGACGGAAGTCGGTCCCTCACCCCCAACGATGAGACACCTAAGGGCTGGATCATGCATTTTGACGGGGCCTTCACGTGCATGGGAGAAGGGGCTGGGGTCGTGGTCACTTCCCCGGCAGGAGACAAGCTCCGGTACACTATACAATTATGTTTCCAGCATGGGGAGGAGGTCTCTAACAACATCATGGAGAACGAGGGCCTCATCGCAGGCCTCATGGCAGCGGCGGCCTTGGGGGTTCGGTGCCTCACCTTCATGGGTGACTCCCAGCTCCTCCTCAACTTCTCCAACAAAGAGTATATACCCAAGGACAAACATATGGGGGCTTTCTTGGAAGTGGTACGTAAGATCGAAAATTGTTTTCAGGACATGAAATTGCAGCACATCCAGCGCGACACAAATAAGGAGGCTGATGACATTGCCAAGAGGGCGTCGCAGGCACCCGAACGATGTCACACTACGATGCATCTCCATGGAGCAAGGGTGCGAGCTGCAGGTATACATCCACGGAGGGGACTGCAAGCACCACTCTTTGTTTTGCACCCTTGTAGGAAAGGTGTTCCGATCAGGCTTCTATTGGCCCTCGGCGCTGAACGACACCATCGAGTTGGTCTGGTCTTGCGAGGCCTGCCAGGTCCAGAACATCCCGCTCTGCTGGCCCTTTGCAGTCCAGGGGCAGGACATACTGGAGCCCTTCCCACGGGCAGCAGGCGGGTACCAATACCTACACGTCGCCATCGACAAGTTCACCAAGTGGGCGGAGGTGGAGCGAGTGTGTACCATCCATGCTGGATCGACCGTCAAGTTCATCAAGGGCATCGTGAGCCGATTCGGCATCCCCAAACGCATCATCACCGATAACGGTTCGCAGTTCACAAGTAACCTCTTCAAGACTTTTGCGCTAACTTTGGAACGCAGATTTGCTATGCCTCGGTAGCCCACCCCGAGAGCAACAGCCAGGCAGATCGCGCCAATGCGGAAGTCCTGTGAGACCTCAAGACAAGGAGCTTCAAAAAGAAACTGGAAGCTTGCGGCAGGGGCTGGGTCGATGAGCTCCAATCCATGCTGTGGTCCATCCGCACCACCATGACTTTCCCACCGGCGAGACCCCATTCTTCCTCGTCCACGGATCCAAAGCCATCCTCCCCCACGAGGTCAAGCACCACTCCCCTCGGGTATTGGCATTAGACGAGGAGCATCTATTGTGCTTGGGCAGGAAGCACGTTGCCAACCCTCGCTCCGAGCTGCAAGGTATTAGCAAGCGCAATAGCGCTACCACTCCCGTAATATCTGCTCCAGGACCCTTGAAGTCGGAGACCTTGTCCTGAGGCGGGTTCTCTCCTGGGAGGGCTTGCAACAGCTCTCGCCCAGGTGGGAGGGCCCGTTCAAGGTCACTCAAGTCACGAGGGCTGGTGTCGTGCGCCTAGAGACTCAGGACAGGGTCCCCATCCAGAATGCGTGGAACATCTAGCACCTCCGGAGGCTCCACCCGTGACACTCTCACATAATAATGAGTGGGTTGTATATGCCCAGAGCCCCCCGAGGACGCGGAGGGGTTCCTCCCACGCAATGTGGCAGCCACAGCTCCGTGCTAGCGGAGAAGTTAACACTGCCCATCAATGGTTATGCCCATGCAACGTGGATGCCCGACGCTCAGCACTGGCGGAGGACGAAGACTAGTGTAGGTGCTGGACGCGGATGTTATTTGCTCTTCTGTTATTTGAATTTTCCAACTTTCCTGGAACAAAACTCGAGGCTTTTTCCAAACCATGTTTTTCAAAAACGGGTCAGGGATTTGTGTTCTTCGCCATTTCCCTTCTTGGGTTTTCTCTCTTTAGGACGGGCACTCGCTTTCTCCCCTCCCCTTTACACCCCGCGGGCGAGGGATGGGGGCACGATGCTCGCACCTTGCCAAGGCCTTGGCGCCCAAATCCTCGTGTGATACTCCCAAACGAATTAGCAGGCACGTGGCGCTTCATACACGCTCAGGGGCTCCATTCACGGCCCGACGCGGCATCTTGGAGCCTCGGGAGGCCCACCCCTCCCGGGGCAAGAAACAAATTTTTTATTCAGGGAGCCGCTTGAGCGTCAAAGGAGGCTCCTGAGAAGCACGCCTCAGGAGTCTTACCGGTCCTATATCCACTCGGCCCCTCGATGCCGTGCTTGGTGCTTAGGTCGGCATGGAGGGTGTCAGGGCCTCACCTTGTTGTTGCACCCTTGGTGATCCGGTCATACACGATGGTGCTAGGGAAATGTGTGGGACTAGGACTTGTCGATGTAGAGCTACTGAGCGTCAAAGGGGGCTCCTGAGAAACACGCCTCAGGAGCCTTACCGGTCATATAGCCACTCACCTCACTCGATGACGTCCTTGGTGATCAGGTCAGCATCGAGGGTGTCGAGGCCTCACGCTGTAGTTGCGTCTTTGACCGGTCATACACTACAATGGTAGGGAAATGTGCGGGACTGGGGCCTGCAGACCTAGAGTGCCCAAAGGGCTCCCAACATGCCTCACCTGTAAGAAGAAGAGGCCCACAAGACATCCGGACTCCCCAAGTGCCATAGCCACGCCTCCCCTGGAGCCTACAATGAGCTTGCCAAGCTAAGTACCCTAATATCAACCGAAAGGCCGCCTTAATTAATGAAAACACAAAAGCCAGGACATGTAACAGAAGCAAAGATAAAAGAGGCAAGCGCCCAAGTTCATTGCACGCCCGCGGGGCCTGTCTTGGTTCTTTGATTGTAGGAACAGGAAAAGAAAGAAAAAGCCCCCCACGGGGGCTGCCTCTTCAGGAGCTCTGGGGGCTGCACGTCAGCGCTCAGTCGGTGTCCTCCTCCTCCTTAACAGGCCCATGGAAGTGCGCCTGGGCAGATGCTTCAAGAGCAGAGGAGCGACGCCATTGCGCCTCGCTTTCCCCCGAGGTCCGAGTGCACTGGCACGGGGGCGCATCATAGCTGCGGTAGCTGCTGTCCCTCAGGCCACCCTCGGTGGGGGTGTCGTTGTTGCTAGAGGAGCGACGCCCGTCATGAAGGCTAGCTCATATCCAAGATGGCCACGGCCAACATCTTCTGGGCAGCACCCCAGGAGCTCACCCTAGCCATCGAGGACTTTTATGAATAGCATCGCCAACCTGTCGTACTTGAATTGGAGGGCGTGCCTCCCCACCAGGCCATGGGCGCTGGCAAAAGTCTACCACACGCGGGTTAGGTACACAAAACCCTTTGGGGTGACCTCGACCTCCACCCACGACACCACGCTGTAGCAGCCGTCGGCCTGCAGCCATAAGCCGCCAGGCCCCCCGGCCGGCAGCGCTCCTGTGAAGGAGCTCAAGAGTTGAATCCAGGCGGCCTCCGGCCTCTCCGCTTACACCACGAACTCCTGGGACATATCGGTCGTATGGAGACACGGGCGTGGCGGTGCGGTCGCTACCACCACCCTCCCACCCTGAGTGCCACATCCTCGACTACTACGGGCGCCCACGCTAGTCGGAGCCGCACCGTGGCCACCGATGGTAGCCCCGGGCCGTGCTAGAGCATGACCACGCCCACGAGGAACTGTCGCCGGTGTCACGGCGTGCTTTTGGGGATGACCGCGGCCCCTCATGGGAGGCAGTGAAGCAGGGTTCTCCTCAGGGGCCTTCCCCTTCTCGGCAGCGGAGTGCTTCCTCGCTGAGGCCATGATTGGGAGAATGACGACTTGGAGGTTCGGAGGCGAAGAGGACGAAGGCGTATCGAGGGTTTTGTTCCCCTCGCTTGCTTATGTACAACCAGGGGCGAACCAACACCCCCTTGTGTCCCAGGAAACGTGCAGCCTCTGAAGGGTCACATCCGTGCCACCCATGGGGAGAACGCCTTGGCAGCAGTAGCATTAAAGAAAGGGCAATGATGGCCGGCGCTGCACACGGGTGTCGCATCAGTTTCACTTGGGGCGGTTCCAGACGCCTTCAGGGAGCAGGGGCGTCGCCGCCTAGACGTTCGACACGTGTAAAGCCTGGCCCGCAGGCGTTTAGGTCCCGCGATGCTTCGGGTCACCTTCAACAGATTCGCCTAGAAGCCAACTCGGGCGTGCCTTGGGCCCAGGGGCTACTGTCGGCATACTATGAGTGAGGGTACCTAGACCTGCCTGCCTGCGGCCCAGGACATGGCCCAACTCGTTAGTCAGATACGACATGGTGCAGCTCCGCTCAAAACAAGGCCCTCGCAGGGACTCTAGGCTCGCCGGGAAGAATGACACTAAGACCATCGAGTATGGGCCTCCTCAGGCCCCTCCGGAGCGACGGAGATCTCTATGCGGAACGTGACCTCAGGAGTCGAAGATGACATAGGAAAGGATAGGCGTGCGCCAGCGCACCAGGAGGTGCAGTGTCCCCTTTGGTGCAAAGGGAGCAAGGACGTACGTGGCTTCCTGAGGTGCCTCCCAAAGGTTTCCATTCTGATGCCCCAAGACCACAACCACGAGCCCCGCAGGGCGGATGTCATCGCCGGGCCAACTACACAGTCATTGACAACTACATTGCAGGCGAAGACACCTTTGGAAACGGCGTGGATGTACTCATGTCCCCCTTCAAATTTGGACGTTGTGGGATCCCTTCCCACCATTGTGATAAGGGAAGATGACCCGGGCCACTTCTATATATAGAGTCTAGGTCACACCATAGAAGAGGACCAGATCCACGACTTAGCCTCTCGATGAACCACGAGACAAGGCAGAGAGCCAAGAACACAACTTGAGCACCCTCGCGAGACTCGTAACCACTGTACCAGTTCATCCACCACACCTGGCTGAGAGGAATCCACCAAAGAAGCAGTAGGGTATTACGCTTCACAACGGCCCGAACCTAGGTAAATTGTCGTGTTCATCCTCTTCCTCGTCATCGTGCGAGTTTGCCGTGGTAACCATTGAGTAGCGAGCTAGGGAGGGTGAGGCTATCACACCCTGTGTTTGTATCACGTTATTATGTTTGGTTTTACAAAATTTCGAACCAAATAAAACTTCTTGGGTGCAAGCTTGTTTGAATTGTGCCCCAGTCCTTCTCCCCCTAGCCCCACCATTGTTTTCCCCTTCTAGCGCGCGTGCTGCCTTGGCCGAGCTCCAGCCGCCGCTTCCGACGTCGTAGCCTCCGTCTCCGGCAACCCCCGTGGCCCTAGCATGCCTCCCCGGGTGCGTGCGAGCAAGGGCTCCGCCCCAGTGCCCCCGGCCGCCACTCCCGTGGCCGGTAGCCCGGACGTCGCCACGACGAGAGGTCGCCAGTGACGAGCCCCGTCGCCTAAGCCACCTGCCGGTGGGACCCTCTCGTCAGGTGACTAGCTTAAGACTAATCACCAGGTTAGTTAACCCCCTGGGTCACTGACATCTGGGCCCGACCCTGTTAATTTATCAGTTAGTTTAATTAAAAAAATTGTTAGAAGAGTGAGTCAGTGACAGGTGGGGCCCAGCCGCCAGGTTTGACCTGGGCTGGCGCCTTTGACCTGTTGACGTCACCATGACGTCAGGCTGACGCATTATTGCAATTTTGTAGTAAATAAATTCCTGAAATTAATAAAAACTTCAAAAATTCATAGAAAATAATCTATAAATCAGATGAAAATAATTTATATATGAAAATTGATCAGAAAAATTGAATGAATCCATATGTATGATTTTCATGCATGTTAGAGCAACCTAAATAGGTAAACTTGGAAATTTTAGTTCAAATACATTATGGAACTCCATATATGAAGCTCAATTTGAATCTTGAGTTCAAACCTACTTCATTTAAATCTGTTGCTAGATGCATTAGCTTAGATACATAATATTGCGATGTCATATTCTCCCATAATATTGTTGCATTTGATGTGTATTGATTTTTTTCCTTCGATGGTTGTTCTTCGTGTTAGGCATTGTTCCGGAGGATACGGTTGAGTATCCATCTGAGCAGCAGTAACGTGTGATCGTCTTATGAGGCAAGCAACCCCCTTGAACACATCCAATACAAACCCACTATCTCGCTCTTGCTCTCACTTATTGCATTAGGTCAATACGTTTCAACTTTCACATGTTCTGGTAGTTGAAACCATTCCTCTGCATGACCTATCCTTGTCACAGTAAATAGATGAACCATGCAACCTAGCATACCTGGTAGATGCTTGATCCCTGTTGTGCCTTTAACCAGCTATGCTTGCTATTCTTAGAGTCGTGTCAGGACTGATTCATCTGGGTGATGAACCGGAGTGAACTGAACTTGTTCTGATGATGAGAGTCAAGTTCTGAACACGATTTGGTAAAGGTAGCGATGAGACGCCATGTAGGAGTACATGGCGGGTTGTCTCATTGGGACTATCCTTAAGAACCGAGTCTTGTGTATGTTGTCCAAGATAAGCTACTACCACACATTGGGATCCTTAATTGACTCTCTCCACTTATTTATCGACTTGAGGTTTGTCTAGGAGTTGCAACTAGTTTTCTGGTGTTTGTAGGATATGCTAGTAGTCTACCGAGTGGCACCCCGTACAGGTGGGCTTGGGACAAACTAGGCATTGTGTCCTGGTGTACCAAGCGTAGTTCCATCCGTCGAGGTGGGCTTGGGAACCCTGTACACATCATTTGGGGCCGTTGAGGAAACTTCGGCTGGACTTCCTTGCGGGTTCAGTCTCAAATAGGCAATAAACCTGGACTAGAGTCTTGAGTGGTTAGTCAGGTCATGGCTGACTCCCTCGCTGGGCTTCTGCTTGAAGGTTGTCGAGGTGCCTTTTTACGAGCACATGGCGGTAAGTGGCGAGAGCATGTGTGACGAAGTACACCCCTGTAGGGTAACCAATCTATTTGAATAGCCGCATCCGTGGATATGGACTATTTGGTTACTTATATGGTTCATAGACAATTTAAAAGGTTACTCATAAAAGCTTCAAGACAAGTGTGAGTACCGTGGATGGCACTCTCGTAGGAAGATGGGAGCGGATCTATGGTGGTGTATTGTTGTGGTGTTAGTGGACTCGTGTACGCTTCACAAAACTTTTCAAAGTTATGAAAGTCGTCGTACAGGATAGCCACCGAGTCAAAGCTGGATTGCTGCATTGAACCCCACAACCTCCTCGTTGATACCGATGCATGTGTAGTTAGTTCTGATGTAAGTCTTGCTGAGTACTCATTACTCACTGTTGCTTAATTATGTTTATGCAGCGGAGACTCCAATCTCGCTAGTGGTTTATACGATAAGACCGATGTTGGCCGTTTAGCTTGGGAATTCCAGCCTGAGGTCTGGTTCCTATGGACGGCCTAGTAGATAGAGAGGCTTCCTCAGCCTTCTTATTTTCTAGATGTTTGTACCCAGACATGTTAAGCTTCCGCGTGTTGTTTGTATGATTTTTGTGTTGGGTCATGTGACGCCTGCTTGTAATATCACACTATGTTGGCTCTTATGAGCCTCCTAAATAAATGTTGTGTTGTTGTATGGTGATGTTGTGATGCCATAGTTGTATCCATGCATATCGGGCATGTCGTGCGTACGTGTGACGTGCAAGAATATGTATGGCATTCGACACCTAGTTGTGTGCCTTTAGTAGTACTCTTTACAGGGAACTGCCTCTTTGTGCTTCCATCGAGCCTTGGTAGCTTGCTACTGCTCCATACACATTGATTGACCGGCATGTATCCTTCTTTGTTGTTGTGTCTGTCCCTTCGGGGAAACGTCTGCCAGTGTAATGGAGTCCCTATAGCCTGTTACGACTCGTCTACGTGCAATGATGACATTTATGTCCCACGGCGTAATGGAGTCCTTGTAGCTTGCCATGACTCGTCTACACATGCTAGAGGCCGACACCTGCACTGTTGGGTTACGTATGCCTGTTCCTGTATGGATGTGCCACTTGGGTTCTACGACTAGTCATGTAAACCTGGGTTCTTTGATGTTTGAATGCTAGTGACATATTACATACGTGAGCCAAAAGACGCAAATGGTCCCAACCCAGGTAAGGTGGCAGCCGTGGAGTTAACCATGCGTGAGGCCGCAAAGTGATGTGATGTGTTACATGCTGGATTCTTATGGCATAGGATCGGGGTCCCAACAGTGTTAGTATCAGAGTTGACTGACTGTTGGATTACCAAGCCAAACTGGTCGATGTTGAGTCTAGCAACTCTTTAGTTATATAAGGGAATTGATTGTGGAAGGGAACGTAAGGCTCTTTTTACTCCTTTCCCCATGTTATTCTGTTTGTGAGTCACCCTCTCCTTTTCTATGGGGATTAAGAACTAGGCTTCTTATCTATCTACTAGGATCTCGTGTTAATATTCTATAGACTTATAGGAATGGTGGATCTGAGTTTCAATCCATTCTTCGAGTGATATCTGTGTAGCTTGCTAGCTCAATCAGAATCTTGAGATGGTCATGTTAAGGTGTCGTGGCACCTAAATCTATTGCAGGTTGTCTCATTTCTGAGGAATCGCAGCAGTTATGTTGTCCAATTTTCCCTAGGATTTCTTTGAAGATCAATCTTTAGCATGCCCTCTTATCTTTCAGTATGCCACCATGTCTAATCCTGGTTTCTCATCATCAGGATGTCCGAGAGTACCCAGGCTGCGATTGGTCGCAAGAAGGGCCATAGACGTGGAACCAGAGATGCTGAAGTTCTATCGGATTCACCTTTGTTGGCTCAGTTCATGCTAGACATTGAGAAGGACAAGCGTGAGTCAAATCGCTTGTTGGCACGTATTCAGGAAAACACCGCACATCAATGTGCTGGAACAGTGACCATCCGTGATTTCAACAAGCTGTACCCACCCACCTTCCATCACTCCATTGAGCCACTCGATGCAGATGATTGGCTCTGTAGCATCACAAACAAGCTGCGTTCTGCGAACGTGGCCCAGGCTGACAAGGTCACCTATGCTACATATTTCTTGGAGGGTCCTGCTAGTATATGGTGGAAGAACTATGAGACTATAATTCTAGTTGGCCAGATTCCTACCTAGAAAGAATTCACAGAGGTTTTCTATGAGCATCATATTCCTCAGGGTCTCATGGATCGAAAGAGGGAAGAGTTTTGTAACCTTACCCAGGGTAAGATGGCTGTAGATGTTTACAGTCGAGGGTTTGAGAAACTTGCATGTTATGTCACAGAAGAAGTGTCCACGGATGCCAAGAATCAAGCTAGGTTCAGCAAGGGTCTCAACCCAAAGATGCGTCGTGATCTTCACCTGCATCATTGTGACACCTTCCAAGCTCTTGTGAACAAGGCCATTAATGCAGAGATAGCTCAGTTCACCTATGAAGAATCTCGCTAGCAGAACCATGATTTGGCTTCTACCTCGGGTCCTAGATCCCAGAAGCGCCGGATTTGGGTTCCGAACTCATCGCTTCCTCCTGGATATGCATCGAGGCCAACCTATGTGGCGCCTCGTCCAACTCAGCTAAATGCTCCACCCAGACCTGTTGGTGGACCGCCTGTCAATGCGATTCCACGTCATATTTCTGTGATTTGCTACAAGTGCGGAGAACTAGGCCACATCGCTCATAATTGCAATAAGTCCAATGGTGTATCACCTCAGTTTGGAAAGTCTATTGACCATAGTAAGTCACCAGTCAAGGTGATCCCTGCCAAGCCAACCATCATTGAACAGGGATGTGTGAATCACGTCTTAGCCAAAGAAGCTAATGATGATCCAGAAGTTCTCCTTGGAACGCTCCTTGTCAATTGCCATCTAGCATTAGTTCTATTTGATACTGGAGCATCGCATTCCTTCATCTCGGAAGGCTATACCCGGTTGCACGACATGTCATTTTGTGATATGCCAACTGTTCTTGAAATTCAGACTCGAGGGTCTAGATGGCAGACCACAAGAATAAGCCATGGAAATAAAATCTGTGTTGATAGACTTGTATTCCTTGCTTCGCTGATAGCTCTCAAGTCTTCAGATATGAATATCGTCATGGGTATGGACTGGATGATAGCTCACCGTGCCAAGATCGATTGCTCCACCAGGTCTGTTCAGCTTACGCATCCATTTGGCAACATAGTCCATGTTTCAACACGAGTTGCAAAGCGTCAGCTCTTTTCACTCAATGCCAACCCTCTTCCCGAGCTTGAAGATATACCGGTAGTAAGAGATTTTATGGATGTATTTCCACAAGAATTGCCAGGCATTCCGCCTGACAGGGATGTAGAGTTTGTGATAGACCTCATCCCATGAACTGTTCCAATTTCCAGAAGACCTTATAAGATGGCACCCTTGGAATTAGCTGAGCTCAAGAAGAAACTTGATGATTCCTTGCAAAAGGGGTTCATTCGACCTAACTCTTCTCCTTGGGCTTGTCCCATCCTCTTTGTGAAGAAGAAGGATGGAACGGGTCGAATGGTTGTGGATTACCGACCCATCAATTTGGTCACAATAAAGAATAAGTATCCGCTCCCCAGGATCAATGATTTGTATGATCAACTCGCTGGTTCTTCAGTGTTCTACAAGATGGATTTGAGGTTAGGCTACCTTCAAATCAAGATTAAGAATGGAGACATTCCCAAGACAGCGTTCATCACTCGTTATGGCCAGTACGAGTACACAGTCATGTCTTTTGGACTAACAATGCTCCAGCAACATTATCCCATTTGATGAACTCAATCTTCATGGAATACCTAGATAAGTTTGTCGTGGTTTACCTTGATGATATTTTGATTTATTCGAAGAATGAAGAAGAACATGCTGAGCACCTCAGACTTGTGCTAGAAAAACTCAGAGAGCACTGTCTTTATGCCAAGTTCTCCAAGTGTGAATTTTGGTTACCTGAAGTGACCTATCTAGGTCATGTGATCTTTGGAAAGGGCATTGCAGTCAATCCTGAAAGAGTTCACGCCATTCTCGACTGGACTCCACCTGAAACAGTTAAGCAAGTTGGAAGTTTCCTTGGGTTAGCAAGCTATTGTCGCTGCTTCATGGAGAACTTCTCCAAAGTTGCCAAGCCTTTGATGGAACTCCTCAAGAAACATAAGAAGTTTGAGTGGACCCCACAATGTGAGCACAGTTTCCAAGAACCGAAGAGATGTTTGACCTCTGCTCCCGTGTTGGTGCCACCTGATTTCTCCAAGGACTTTGTCATCTATTATGACGCTTCCAGACAAGGACTTGGATGTGTTCTTATGCAAGACTGACAGGTGATCGCCTATGCATCCCGACTGTTCCACCCACATGAGGAAAATTATCCAACACATGATTTGGAGCTTGCAGCAGTAGTCCATGCACTTAAGGTATGGTGACATTACCTTCTTGCTAATCGTTGCAAGATTTACATAGATCACCAAAGCCTTAAGTATATATTCACTCAACCAGATCTGAACCTCAGACAAAGACGATGGTTAGAGATGATTATGGATTATGACTTAGGAATTACTTACACCCCAGGCAAAGCAAATGTCATGGCAGATGCGTTAAGTCATAAATCATATTGCAACAATCTTATGCTGCAACAAGGTCAACCCCTTCTTCACGAGGAATTTTGCAAGCTTAACCTCCACATTGTTCCTCGCGGATCCCTTTCAACATTGGTTGCAAAACCTACTCTCGAGGGTCAGATTATAACAAGCCAACATTATGATGCGGGTATTACCCGGATCAGGGATAATGTTGAAAAAGGAATTGCTGGTAGTTTCTCCATTGATGATAGAGGTGTAGTATATTTTGGGAATCGGTTGGTAGTTCCTAAAATGCAACAACTTCGAGAGTTGATCCTTAAGGAGGCTCATGAATCTCCACTCACCATTCACCGTGGCAGCACCAAGATGTATCAGGACCTATGCCAAAGGTTCCGGTGGACTAGAATGAAGAGGGAAATCGCTCAATTCATTGCTAGCTATGATGTTTGTCGTCACGTGAAGGTAGAGCATCAGAGACCTGCTGACACCCTTCAGCCTTTAGCTATTCTTGAATGGAAATGGGATAAAGTTGAAATGAATTTCATCACCGGATTTCCCAAGACCAAGAAAGGTAGTAATGCAATCTTTGTGGTTATTGATTGCCTTTCCAAAGTGGCTCATTTCCTTCCTGTCCGAGAGAGTATCACTACTAGTCAGTTGGCGGACTTTTATATCTCTCGAATAGTGTCCCTGCATGGTGTTCCATAGGAAATCAATTCAGACCGTGGAAGTCTTTTCACCTCTCGATTTTGGGAAAGTTTCAGAATGCTATGGGAACCCATCTCTTCTTTAGCACCGCTTTTCACCCTCAGTCAAGTGGTCAGGTTGAAAGAGTCAATCAGATTCTTGAAGACATGCTCAGAGCTTGTGTCATCTCATTCGAAAAGAATTGGGAGAAGTGTCTTCCATTTGCCGAGTTAGCGTATAACAACAACTACTAATCTAGTCAAGGCAAAGCTCCTTTTGAAGTTCTTTATGGACGAAGATGCCGAACACCTTTGAACTGGTCAGAGACCGGGGAAAGACAATTCTTTGGGCCAAATATGATCCAGGAAGCAGAAGAGCAAGTTTGCGTTATTCGCGAAAATCTCAAGACAGCTCAGTCTCGTTAGAAAAGTCAGTATGATCTCGATCATAAGGAAGTAACTTATGAGGTGGACGAAAAGGCTTACCTTCGAGTTACTCCTCTGAAGGGTACCCATCATTTCGGTATCAAGGGAAAATTGGCTCCTCGTTACATTGGTCCTTTTTGCATTCTTGCTAAACGCAGAGAGGTTGCCTCCCAATTGGAACTGCCCTCGCATCTTTCCCGAGTTCATGATGTCTTCCACGTTTCTCAACTCAGGCTTTGCTTCAAGGATCCTATCCGTGAAGTGGACCACGAAACGCTTGATCTTCAAGATGATCTTTCATATCGAGAATATCCTGTTCGCATTCTCGATCAAGCTGAGCATGTAACCCGACGTCGAAATATCAAGTTTATGAAGGTTCAGTGGTCGCATCATTCTGAGAATGCAGCTACCTGGGAGCATGAAGATCGCCTTCGATTTGAGTATCCGGCTCTTTTCCCGTCGACTCCAGAATCTCGGGTCACGATTCTTTTAAGTGGGGGTGAGTTCTCACATCCCTAGCTTTAGCATGCGATAGGATCCATGTTGTTATTGCATCATGTTTAAATTATTTTAAACTTGAAATGGGGATGTTCAAAACCCTAGCACCATTTGAATCGAAATGGGCTCAACCAAAATAATTTTTCCAATGATCCAAAGTGACCTTGAAAAATGTTCATCTTCTCTGGAATAATGTGGCAATCTAAACCAAGGGTGGTGCATATTTAAAAATGTCATTTTGGGTATTGAATTAAATCAATAAGTATTCAGATTAGGATTTTAAAATGCTATTAATATTTTTTAAAGCTCCAACAAATTTGAAACTTGGCCATGGCCTTTGGAATAATTCCTCTAGTGCCCAAAAAAAGTTACACAATTTTACAAGATATTTTAGTGCCTAAAATAAATTAAATGAAATAACAGAAAGAGTAAAAAGAGTAAAAAAAGAAGGAGAAGGAGGCCCAGGATCGGCTGGCCCAGCGACCCAGCTGCCAGTCACCCCCAACCTCTCGCCGGCAGGATTGGGGCGTGTGGCAGGGGCGCGTCGCCACGTGCCGGCCACCTCCTGCCTCGATGCCTGCCCTGGAGGCCTCCGGGGCCGCCAGCGCCCCCCTCTCCGTGCCCATCTTCCCCTCTCTCCCTGCCTCTCTCTCTCTCGCTCTCCCCTCTCCTCTGCTCTCTCTCCTTCGCCGGACCGAAGCCGTCGCCGCCATCGATCTGCCATTGTCGCGCGTCCCTGACCATGCCACTGGCACCAGAGGCCCTCGGTGAGGCCCCGGTACTTCTCCCCCTAGCTCCACCGCCGTTTTCCCCTTCTTGCACGTGCCGCCTTGGCCGAGCTCCAGCCGCCGCTTCCGGCATCGCAGCCGTCGTCTCTAGCAACCCCCGCGGCCCTAGCAAACCTTCCCGAGTGCGCGCGAGCGAGGGCTCCGCTCCCGTGGCCGGTAGCGCGGATGCCGCCATGACCAGAGGTCGCCGGCGATGAGCCCCGTTGCTTGACCCACCTGCGATGGGACCGCCTCGTCAGGTGATTAGCTTAAGGCTAATCAGTGTTGGAAATATTCCCTACAGGCAATAATAAATTAGTTATTATCACATTTCCTTGTTCATGATAGTCGTTTATTATCCATGCTATAACTATATTGATCGGAGACTTAGATGCATGTGTGGATACACAGAAAAAACCATGTCCCTAGTATGCCTCTAATATAGACTAGCTCGTTGATCAAAGATGGTTAAGGTTTACTAGCCATGGACATGAGATGTCATTTGATGGCGATATCACATCATTAGGAGAATGGTGTGATGGACAAGACCCAAACTACAAACGTAGCATATGATCGTGTCAGTTTATTGCTACTGTTTTCTGCATGTCAAGTATACGTTCCTATGACCATGAGATCATGCAACTCGCGGACACCAGAAGAGTGCCTTCTATGTATCAAACGTCGCAACATAACTGGGTGACTATAAACATGTTCTACAGGTATCTCCGAGGGTGTCTGTTGAGTTGGCATGGATCAAGACTGGGATTTGTTACTCCGTGTGACGGAGAGGTATCTCAGGGCCCACTCTGTAATAGAACATCACAATAAGCCTTGCAAGCAATATGATTAATTGTTAGTCACAAGATCTTGTATTACAGAGCGAGTAAAGATACTTGTCGGTAACGAGGTTGAACTAGGTATGGCGATACAGATGATTGAATCTGGGGAAAGTAACAAACCGAAGAACAAAGGGAATATCATACGGGATTAACTGAATCCTTGACACAGAGGTTCGACTGATAAAGATCTTCATAGAATATGTAGGAACCAATATGGGCATCTAGGTCCCGCTATTCGTTATTGACCGTACAGGTATCTCGGTCATGTCTACATAGTTCTCGAACCCGCAGGGTCTGCAAAATTAAGATTTGGTGACGTTTCCGTAGTATAGAGTTATATATGGTGGTGACCGAAGGTTATTCGGAGTCTCGGATGAGATCCCGGACGTCACGACGATCTTTGGAATGGTCCAGAGGTAAATACTGATATATAGGAAGTCCTATTTTAGTCGCCGAATAAGTTTCGGGCTCATCGGTAGTGTACCGGGAGTGCCGGTAGTGTACCGGGAGACCATCAGGAGGGTTATTTCGATCCAAGAGGCTACATGGGCTGTGGGAGAGTGAATACCAGCCCTTAGTGGGCTGGTGGAAATCCCACACAAGGCCCATGTGGCTGGGAGAGAAAACCCAAAGAGAAAAAGGTGGAAAAAAGGCAAAATAGGGAGGAATCCTAGTCCTACTAGGCTTGGAGGAGGAGTCCTCCTCTCCTCCTTGATTCGGCCGAACCAAGGCTGGCCCCTTGAGGGACAAGCCTCCTCCTATATTCCTCCTATATATACTAGTGGTTTTAGGGTTTTTGCAATAGATTTTTCAGCCACATGCTACCTGTTCCTCTAGTTCATAATTTCTCCTCAAGATCGGTTTTCTGAAGTGCTTAGGTGAAGCCCTGACGGAATTGCTCCACCACCGTCGCCGCGGCGCTGTCACGCTGTCGGAGAACTCTTCTACCTCTCTACTCCCTCTTGCTGGATCAAGAAGGCGGAGATCGTCATCGAGTTGTACGTGTGCTGAACGCGGAGGTGTCGTCCGCTCAACACTAGATCGGAAGGACCGTGATCAAGATCATGAGAGGGATCGTGATGAGATCGTAGGACGGATCGTGATGAGATTGTGGGACGGATCGTGAGGAGATCATGGGACGGATCATGATGAGTTCGCGGGACAGATCGTGATTGGATCGCGGGACGATCGTGATGAGATCACGCGACGCTCGACGATTTGGATTGCGAAGACGTTCGACTACACCAACCGCGTTTCTTAACGCTTCCCGCTTAGCGATCTACAAGGGTATGTAGATCCACTCTCCCTATCGTAGATGCTCATTACCATTGATGGGTCTTGCGTGAGTGTAGGAAAATTTTAGTTTCCCATGCGACGTTCCCCAACAGTGGCATCATGAGCTAGGTCTATGTGTAGATGAGATCTCGAGTAGAACACAAAGACTTTGTGGGCGTTGATGCTTAGATTGCTTCCACCCTTGGTCGTGTTTTGGTTTAGCGGTATTGTGGGATGAAGTGGCCCAGACCAACATTACTCGTACGCTTACGAGAGACCGGTTCCATCAACGGCAACTTGTTGCAAAAGATGGCTGGCGGGTGGCAGTTTCTCCTACTTTAGTTGGATCGGATTCGACAAAGGCGGTCCTTGAGAAGGTTGAAAAGCAACTTATGTATCACCGTTGTGGTTTATGTGTAGGTGAGAATTGTTCTTACTAGATACCCATAGCAGCCACGTAAAACATGGAACAACAATTAGAGGACGTCTAACTTGTTTTTGCAGGGTATGTTGTGATGTGATATGGCCAATTACATGATGTGATATATGTGATGTATGAGATGATCATGTGTTGTATAGAATATCACGACTTGCATGTCGATGAGTACGGCAACCGGCAGAAGCCATAGGGTTGTCTTTAATTATTGTATGACCTGCGTGTCAATCATTAAGCTTTATGTAATGCTTTACTTTATCGCTAAACGGTAGCAATAGTAGTACAAGCATGATGGGCGCGACAACCCCGATGGCGACACGTTGATGGAGATCAAGACGATGGAGATCATGGTGTCGTGCCGGTGACGATGGAGATCATGTCAGTGCTTTCAAGATGGAGATCAAAAGCACAAGTTCATGGCCATATCATGTCACTTATGATTTGCATGTGATGTTAGTCCTTTTATGCACCTTGTTTGGCTTAGGACGATGGTAGAATTATAAGGTGATCCCTCACTTAATTTCAAGATAAATTGTGTTCTCCCCGAGTGTGCACCGTTCCGAAAGTTGGTCCTGTCGAGACACCACGTGATGATTGGGTGTGATAGACTCTACATTCACATACAGCGGGTGCAAGCCAGTGTTGCACATGCAGAACACTCGTGTTAAACTTGACGAGCCTAGCTTGTACAGACATGGCCTCAGAACACAAGAGACCGAAAGGTCGAACATGAGTCACATAGTAGATATGATCAACATGATGATGTTCACCATTGAAACCACCTCAACTCACGTGATGATCGGACTTGAGTTGGTGAATTTGGATGATATGTCACTCGAATGACCGGAGGGATGTCAATTTGAGTGGGAGTTCTTCAGTAATATGATTAATTGAACTCATTATCATGAACATAGTCAGTAGTGTCTTTGCAAATTATGTTATAGATTACTTGCTCGCGCTGTAGCTCCCTTGAATTTTTATATGTTCCTAGCGAAATAGAGTTGGAAGATGATGGTAGCAATATTGCAGACTAGGTCCGTGATCTGAGGATTGTCCTCATTGCTGCACAGAAGGCTTATGTCCTTAATGCACCGCTCTGTGCGCCAACCCCTCTAGCGTCGTTTGTAGATGTTGTGAACATCTAACAGGCACGTTCTGATGACTACTTGATAGTTTAGTGCGTCATGCATTATGGCTTAGAATTGAGGTTCTGAAACATTTTGAACATCACGGAACATATGAGATGTTCTAATAGCTAAAATTATTATCTAAGGCTCGTGCCCGTGTTGTGAGATATGAGATCTCCAACAAGATTCTTTGTCTGCAAGATGAAGGAGAATAGCTCAATCGTTGAGCATGTGCTCAAATTATCTGGGTGCTACCATCGCTTGAATCGAGTGGGAGTTAATCTTCCAGATAAGATGGTGATTGATATAGTTCTCCAAGTCAATGTCACTAAGCTACTAGAACTTGGTGATGAACTATAAAATGCCAGGGATAGAAATAATGATCCCTGAGCTATTCGCGATGTTTGACACCGTGAAGGTAGAAATAAAAAAGGAGCGTCAAGTGTTGATGGTTAGTAAAAACCACTAGTTTTGAGAAGGGCAAGGGCAAGGAGGGAAACTTCATGGATGGCAAGTCAGTTGCTGCTCTAGTGAAGCAACCCAAATTTGAACCCAAACCCGAGACTAAGTGCTTCGATTATGAGGAGAGCGGTCGCTGAAGCGGAACAACCCTAGATACTTGGCAGATAAGAAGTATGACAACGTCAACAGAAGTATATTTGATAGATGTGTTATTGATGTGTACCTTGCTAGTACTCCTAGTAGCACCTGGTTCGGTTGCTAAATGTTAGTAACTCGAAATAAAAGCTACGGAATGAACGGAGAACTAGCTAAGGCTGAGGTGACGATGTGTGTTGGAAATGTTTCCAAGGTTGATGTGATCAACATCGCATGCTCTCTGTACCTTTGGGATTAGTGACGAACCTAAATAAATGTTATTTGGGTTTTTTGCGTTGAGCATGAACGCGATTAGATCGTGTTTATTGCAACACAGTTATTCATTTACGTTAGAGAATAATGATTATTCTGTTTACATGAATGATACCTTCAATGGTCATGCACCCGGTGAGAATGGGTTTTTGAATCTTGATCGTAGTAATACACATGTTCATAACATTGATGCCAAAAGATACAAAGTTAATAATGATAGTACCACATACTTGTGGCACTGCTGCTAAATGTCATATTGGTATAAAGCGCATAAAGAAACCCTATGCTTATGGATCTTTGGGCTCATTCGATTTCGAATCGGTTGAGACGTGCGAACCATGCCTCTTGGGAAAGATGACTAAGGACCCCATTTTCCAGATGGATGGAGCGGGCAAGTGATTTATTGGAAATGATACATGTTGATGTATGCAATCCAATGAGTCTTGTAGCCTGCGGTGGATATCGTTATTTTCTTACCTTCACTGATGATTTGAGTAGATATAGTGTATATTACTTAATGAAACGCAAGTCTGAATCGTTTGAAAGGTTCAAGCAAATTCAGAGTGAAATTGACAAGAAGATAAAAATGTCTACGATATGATCGTCGAGATGAATATCTAAGTTGCGTGTTTGGCATACAACTTTAGACAATGTGAAAATTGTTTCACAACTCACGCCACCAGGAACACCATAGTGTGATGGTGTGTCCGAACGTCATAGTCGTGCTCTAGTGGATATGGTGCATGCTATGATGCCTCTTATCGTTTTGCTACTGTAGTTTTGGGGTTATGCGTTAGAGACAACTACATTCACTTTAAATCGGGAACCATCTAAATCCGTTGAGATGACAACGTCTGAACTATGGTTTGATAGAAACCTAAGCTTCCATTTATTATTGTTTGGGGCCGTGACGCTTATGTGGAAAAAGGCTCTCACCTAATTAGCTCGAACCCAAAGCGGACAAATGCATCTTCATAGAATACAGTAAGAACAGTTGGGTATACCTTCTATCTCAGATCCAAGTGCAAAGTGTTTGTTGCTAAAATGGGTCCTTTCCCGAGAAAAAGTTTGTCTCAAAAGAATTGAGTGGGAGGAAGATAGAACTAGATGAGGTTGTTGAACCTTTTTTCAATGAGAGAGTAGCGCAGCGCAGGAAGATGTTTCTGTGAAGCCTACGTTAGTTGAAGAGGAAGTTAATGATGATGATCATGAAGCTTTGGATCAAGTTACTGTCAAACCTCGTAGGTCGACAAGGACGTGTATTGCTCCTGAGTGGTACGATAACCCTGTTTAGAGGTCATGTTGTTGGACAACGATGAACCTACGAGCTATGGAGAAGCGATGATGGGCCCGGAATCTGGCAAATGGTTAGAGGCCATGAAATCCAAGAAAGGATCCTTGTGTGAAAACCAAGTATAGACTTTGGTGGACTTGCTCGTTGGACGGCAAGTCGTTGAGTACAAATGTATCTTTAAAATGAAGAGATATGCTGATGGTGAATGTCACCATTTATAAAGCTTGACTTGTCGCAAAGAAGTTTCCGGCAAGTTCAAGGAGTTGACTATGATGAGACTTCCTCACTCGTAGTGATGCTAAAGTCTGTTGGAATTATGTTAGCAGTTGCTACATTTTTCAATTATGATATCTGGTAGATGGATGTCAAAACATCGTTTCCTTAACGGTTTACTTGAGGAAAGGTTGTATGTGATACAACCAGAAGGTTTTGTCTGTCCTAAGGATGCTAAAAGGTGTGCAAGCTTCAGTGATCCTTCTATGGACTGAAGCAAGCATCTCGGAGTTGGAATATACACTTTGATGAGGTGATCAAAGTTTTTGAGTCTATACAAAGTTTATGAGAAACTTCCATTTGCAATAAAGTGACTAGGAGCACTATAGAGTTTCTGGTAAGCATATGTGGTTGACATATTGTTGATCAGAAATGATGTGGAATATATGGAAAGCGTAAACGATTGTTTGAAAAGAGTTTTTCAAAGGAAGACCTGGAGATGCTTGATGAGACTTTCAATGAGTACATACCTTGACAAGATTTCGAAAGAGTTCAAAGTGGATCAGTCAGAGAAAGAGTTCTCACCTGATTTGTAAGGTGTAATGTTGAGTGAGACTCAAAGCTCGACAATGACAGAAGAAAGCAAAAGGACGAATGTCGTCCCCTATGCTTTAGCCATAGGCTCTATATTGTGCCATGTTGTGTACCGCACCTGTGTGTGCCTTGCCATGAGTTTGTCAAGGGGTACAAGAGTTGTCCAGCAGTGGATCACTGGATAGCGGTCAAAATTATCCTTAGTAACCAGAGGACTAAGGAGATGTTTCTCGATTATGGAGGTGATAAAGGGTTCATCGTAAATAGTTACGTCGATGCAAGCTTTAACACTAATCCAGATGACTCTTAGTAGAAATCCGGATACGTATAGTGGAGCAGCCATTTGGAGTAGTACCAAGTGCGGTGTGGTAGCAGTGTTTACAGTTTGACATAGAGATTTGCAAAGTACACATGGATCTGAATGTCGCAGACCCGTTGACTATAACACCTCTCTCACATTCAAAGCATGATCGAGCCCCAGAACTCATTGGGTGTTAGATTCATAACAATGTGAATCACATGGTGATGTGAACTAGATTATTGACTCTAGTGAAAGTGGGAGACTGTTTGAAATATGCCCTAGAGGCAATAATAAATTAGTTATTATAATATTTCCTTGTTCATTATAATCGTTTATTATCCATGCTAAAATTGTATTGATCGGAGACTTGGATGCATGTGTGGATACATAGACAAAACCATGTCCCTAGTATGCCTCTAATATAGACTAGCTCGTTGATCAAAGATGGTTAAGGTTTCCTAGCCATGGACATGAGATGTCATTTGATAACAGGATCACATCATTAGGAGAATGGTGTGATGGACAAGGCCCAAACTAAAAATGTAGCATATGATCGTGTCAGTTTATGTTCCTATGACCATGAGATCATGCAACTCACGGTCACCGGAAGAGTTCCTTGTGTGTATCAACCATTGCAATGTGACTGGGTGACTATAAAGGTGCTCTACAGGTATCTCCGAGGGTGTATGTTGAGTTGGCATGGATCAAGACTGGGATTTATTACTCCGTGTGACGGAGTGGTATCTCAGGGACCACTCAGTAATACAACATCACAATAAGCCTTCCAAGCAATATGACTAATTGTTAGTCACGGGATCTTGTATTATGGAATGATTAAAGAGACATGCCGGTAACGAGGTTGAACTAGGTATGGAGATACCGACGATCGAATCTCGGGCAAGTAACATACCGAAGAACAAAGGGAACATCATACGGGATTAACTGAATCCTTGACATAGAGATTCGACCGATAAAGATCTTCGTAGAATATGTAGGAACTAATAAGGGCATACAGGTCCCGCTATTGGTTATTAAACGTAGAGGTGTCTCGGTCATGTCTACATAGTTCTCGAACCCACAGGGTCTGCACACTTATGGTTTTGTGACGTTTCGGTAGTATAGAGTTATATATGGTGGTGACCGAAGGTTGTTAGGAGTACCGGATGAGATCCCAGACGTCACGAGGATCTCCAAAATTGTCCGTAGGTAAAGATTGATATATAGGAAGTCCTATTTTAGTCGCCGGAAAAGTTTCGGGCTCATCGGTAGTGTACCGGGAGACCATCAGGAGGGGTATTTCGACCCAAGAGGCTGCATGGGCTGTGTGAGAGTGAATACCAGCCCTTAGTGGGCTGGTGGAAATCCCACACAAGGCCCATGCGGCTGGGAGAGTAAACCCAAAGAGAAAAAGGTGGAAAAAAGGCAAAATAGGGAGCAATCCTAGTCGTACTAGGATTGGAGGAGGAGTCCTCCTCTCCTCCTTGATTCGGCCGAACCAAGGGCTGGACCCTTGAGGGCCAAGCCTCCTCCTCTATTTATCCTATATATACTAGAGGTTCTAGGGTTTTTCACTAGATTTTTTAGCCATGTGCTACCCATTGCTCCAGTGCATAGTTTCTCCTCTAGATCGGTTTTCTGTAGTGCTTAGGCGAAGCCCTGCCGGAATTTCTCCACCACCATCGCCGCGGCGCCGTCACGCTGCTGGAGAACTCTTATACCTCTCTTCTCCCTCTTGCTATATCAAGAAGGCAGTGATCTTCATCGATCTGTACATGTGCTGAACGCGGAGGTGCCATTCGTTCGGCGCTAGATCGGAAGGACCGTGATCAAGATCACGAGATGGATCATGATGAGATCACAGGACGGATCGTGATGAGATCGCGGGACGGATCGTGATTGGATCGCGGGACGGATCATGATGAGATCACGGGACGCTCGGCGATTTGGATCACGAAGATGTTCATCTACACCAACCGCGTTTCTTAACGCTTCCCGCTTAGCGATCTATAAGGGTATGTGGTTCCACTCTCCCTCTCGTAGATGCTCATCACCATGAATAGGTCTTGCGTGAGCATAAGAAAATTTTTGTTTCCCATGCGACGTTCCCAAAACTCACCGGGTTAGTTAACCCCTTGGGTCACTCACATGTGGGCCCGACCCTGTTAATTTATCAGTTAGTTTAATTAAAAAACGGTTAGAAGAGTGAGTTAGTGACAGGCGTGGCCCAGCCGCCAGGTTTGACCTGGGCTGGCGCCTTTGACCTGTTGATGTCACCATGACGTCAGGCTGACGCATTATTGCAATTTTGTATTAAATGAATTCCAGAAATTAATAAAACTTCAAAAGTCATAGAAAATAATCTGTAAATAAGATGAAAATAATTTATATATGATAATTGATCAAAAGAACTCAATGAGTCCATATGTACTATTTTCATGCATGTTAGAGCAACCTAAATAGGTAAACTTGGACATTTTAGTTCAAATACATTATGGAACTCCATATATGAAGTTGAATTTGAATCTTGAGTTCAAACCTACTTCATTTAAATCTGTTGCTAGATGCATTAGCTCAAACACATGATATTGCCATGTCATATTCATGCATAATATTGTTGCATTTGATGTGTATTGATTTGTTCCCCTTCGATGGTTGTTCTTCGTGTTAGGCACTGTTCCGGAGAATACAGTCGAGTATCCATCCGAGGAGCAGTAACGTGTGATCGTCTTATCAGGCAAGCAACCCCCTTGAACATATCTGATACTAACCCACTCTCTCGCTCTTGCTCTCACTTATTGCATTAGGACAAAACGTTTGAACTTTTACATGTTCCGGTAGTTGACCCCATTCCTCTGCATGACCTGTCATTGTCATAGTAAATAGCTGAACCATACAACCTAGCATACCTGGTAGATGCTTGAGCCTTGTTGTGCCTTTAACCTGCTATGCTTATAGTTGTGTTAGGTTTGATTCATCTGGGTGATGAACCAGAGTGAACTGAACCTGTTCTAATGATGAGAGTCAAGTTGTGAACACGATTTGGTAAAGGTAGCGATGAGAGGCCATGTAGGAGTACATGGCGGGTTGTCTCATTGGGACCGTCCTTAAGAACTGAGTCTTGTGTATGTTGTCCAAGATTAGCTACTACAACACATTGGGATCCTTAATTGACTCTCTCGACTTATTAATCGACTTGAGATCTGTCCAGGAGTTGCAACTAGTTTTCTCGTGTTTGTAGGACATGCTAGTAGTCTACCGAGTATCACCCCGTACAGGTGGGCTTTGGACAGACTAGGCATTGTGGACCAGTGTACCAAGCGTAGTACCGTCCGTCGAGGTGGGCTTGGGAACCCTCTACACATCGTTTGGGGCCGTTGAGGAAACTTCGGCCGGACTTCCTTGCGGGTTCAGTTTCAAATAGGTGATAAACCTAGACTAGAGTCTTGTGTGGTTAGGCAGGTCGTGGCCGAGTCCCTCGCTGGGCTTCCGCTTGAAGTTTGTGGAGGTGCCTTTTAACGAGCACATGGCGGTAAGTGGCGAGAGCATGTCTGACGAAGTACACCCCTGCAGGGTAATCAATCTATTCGAATATCCAAGTCCGCGGATATGGACTACTTGGATACTTATATGGTTCATAGACAATTTAAAATGTTACTCATAAAAGCTTCAAGACAAGTGTGAGTACCGTGGATGGCACTATCGTAGGAAGACGGGAGCGGATCCATGGTGGTGTATGGTTGTGGTGTTAGTGGACTCGTGTACGCTTCACAAAACTTTTCACATTTATCAAAGTCGTAGTATAGGATAGCCACCGAGTCAAAGCACGTTTGCTGCATTGAACCCCACAACCTCCTTGTTGGTACTGATGCATATGTAGTTAGTTCTGATGTCAGTCTTGCTGGGCACTCAGTACTCACTCTTGCTTAATGATGTTTTTGCAGAGGAGACTCCAGTCTCGCTAGTGTTTTCTACGATAAGAATGATATTGGCCGTTTAGCTTGGGAATCCCGGCCAGAGGTCTGGTTCCTGTGGAGGGTTTAGTAGATAGACAGCCTTCCTCAGCCTTCTTATTTTCTAGATGTCTGTACCTAGATGTGTTAAGATTCCGCTTGTTGTTTGTATGATTTGTGTGTTGGGTCATGTGACCCTGCTTGTAATATACTATGTTGGCTCTTATGAGCCTCCTAAATAAATGTTGTGGTTTTGTATGGTTATGTTGTGATGCCATAGTTGTATCTATGCATATCGGGCATGTCGTGCGTACGTGTGACGTGGAACGATATGTATGGGATTCGACACCTAGTTGTGTGCCTTTATTAGTACTCTCTACAGGGAACTGCCTCTTTGTGCTTCCATCGAGCCTTGGTAGCTTGCTACTGCTCCGGACACATTGATTGACCGACATGTATCCTTCTTTGCTGCTGTGTCTGTCCCTTCGGGGAAACGTCTCACAGTGTAATGGAGTCCCTGTAGCCTGCTATGACTCGTCTACGTATAGTGATGACATTTATGTCCCACGATGTAATGGAGTCCTTGTAGCTTGCTATGTCTCATCTACACACGCTAGAGACTGACACCTGCACTGTTGGGTTACATATGCCTGTTCCTGTATGGGTGTGCCACTTGGGTTCTACGACTAGTCATGTCGACCCGGGTTCTTTGAAGTTTGAATGCTAGCGACATATTACATACGTGAGCCAAAAGACGCAAACAATCCTGGCCTAGGTAAGGTGGCAGCCGTGGAGTTAACCGTGCGTGAGGCCGCAAAGTGATGTGATGTGTTATATGCTGGATTCTTATGCCTTAGGATCGGGGTCCCGACAACGTTAATAGGAATGATAGACTACTCATATCAAGAAGGAATTCCTTCTTTTCCGGGAGCCCGCTCGAAAAGAAATCCAAAGTTAACTGTGCTTGGCTTGGAGCGATTCTAGGATGGGTGACCGACCGGGAAGTTTGTCCCGGGTGCGCACGAGTGAGGACAAAGTGCACAGGAAAGACTAGTGTTGGTCTATGGGGCCAGTCTAGATCCCGCCAAGCGTAATGGGGTGTTGCAAAGGCATTGTTCGGGTGCTTACCTCGGGTATATAACCTGCCGTGAGTCTGTGATGACACGGAAGTTCCCCGAGTCTTTGTGGGTAAAGTGTGCAACCTCTCCAGAGTCTAAAACTTTTCGAATAGCCGTGTCCACGGTCAAGGATAGTTGGATAACCGCTCTTGTGCTACGCCATACGTTTACTAAACTCGGTGTGTTTGTGGGAGGTGAGGGTGACAAAGGTGATACTTGAGCTAAGTCCAATGATTTTGCATGATGGTGAACATGAGATGTTCAACCCCCTTTATATGATGATAGCTGAAACTTGTTCACATGAGTACCTGTTAACGGTTGATGCATGCTTACTCAAGGTTACATGATCATGTCATTGCATTCAAAATTAGCTTTCTGCAAGACACCTACTTAGTGATATATCATGCATTGTTCCATCATGGCTTGCTTGCGAGTAAAATCAAAGTACTCATTGGCTTGCCACTCGTTATTTAATTGGCTAGGCATGGAAGAACAGGAATACGATGAAGAGTTCGTTGGTGACGAACATGCGAACTAGGATGGTTCCCAGTCAGAATGCGTGTAGGTATGAGGCAGATGGCATGGGCTCATGCTTTTGATAAATATTTCCACTACTTGTTATGTTTAAGTGTTTGGCCCTTCGGCCCTATCTATGTAAGACTTGACATCCATGGTGTTTATTTGTGTAAGACGGTATGTAAGGATGTAAGACTCTTGTTACTCATCTTCTAAGTGTTCAGTGAGCATTGATCTTTGGGTTCACTGTACACGTGCATTCGGTGATCATGACTTACAAGTCGGGGTCCCCACAGAGGCTGGAGGGGATCTTCGCACACGCCCTTGTGTTCGAACCTTGAGGGGTTTGTGAAGACCAGATCCGACAGCCACTGTCGTGGTTGGTGCAAAAAGATTGTGCAAGAAAGTTGATACTTCAACAAGGTCATTTAGGGGCTTCGAACCCACCGGATTTAGCTTTCACACCCTCTTGACCGGCTTTTCAGCCATAGCCTGACTGGATTAAACCTACGTGTATGCATGATGCCACTCCGCTAGGTGACCCGCCGAACTCTACCAGTTAATCTCGACTTATATACCCTGAGCTGATCAAAGTACTTCACAAGTAAATCTTGCCATGAGACCATGTACTTGTTAAGGTTAAAATGGTGGCTTACGTCACGTGAGGGCCAGCTTATGGAAAGCGAGGATAAACTCACATATTTGATGTAGTCTCTCTGCCTTGTGGCCCGTTCATACTCTTATTCAGTCACTCTTTTTAAAGACCGTGAACTGTTTAAGGTTAAAACGATGGATTTAGGTCACGTGAGAGCCGGCTTATTGATCTGGGCGTACTCATGCCCTTCTGTAATCTCTCCACTATATGGCATGTCATACTCTTAAAAATCAATCTTCTTCAAGACCCTGAACTAGTTAAGGTTTAGACGACGAATTTGTGCCATGTGAGAACTGGCATATGAGGTTTGGGCAGTCATCCCTAAGTTTTCAAAATGAAAAAAAGCAAGATCATAAAGGAAGAAAGTTAACTTCTTTAGGTTGTGCCTTTAAAAGCCGCCTTAACATTGACGGAGCGCATATATTTTTTGTCTTGTTTGTTTTTGCAGGCCTTGTCTTTTATGATAAAGCCATTATCGAGTGAAAAGAAAGATGACCAAAGGAATAATGAAGGATGGATAAGCATATACAGCTATTCAAATTCCAACATGTGCACGAAGGCACGGCAAAAGCAATCAGTTTTTGCTACTGCTATTACAAGGCTCTAGAAGATCGCCAAAAAGTTTATGGACTTAAATATTTGACGGATAAATTATAACCCGGCAGAACAACATGGTCGGGTCACTTCAGCTCGCGGGCGGGTCATCCTGCACCGGGTCTTCGGTCTCCTTGATATGAAGGTTGTCCACATCCCAGTTGCTGTTGGTTAATGCCTCAAATTCATCTTCACGTGAAAGATTGCAGACGGGTCAATATCAGGAGCAAAGAGGTGCTTACGACATGCAGGAATCAATTCTTTGGCTTTGTAAGTCGGCCCTTACACTCGTTTGCTGATCTTAGTGTAAGCCGCATGGTAGGTTGACAGGTTGGTCTCTTCAATGAGCTTGTAGCCAAGACTTGAGACACCTTCATACATTTGGCATAATCTTCCTGAGTGAACTCTGGGCCGTCATCCTTTATCAAAGGGAAGCCGTCCATCATATCTTCAGGAGCGAAGCCCAGGGACCATCTCAGTGCAGCGATTGCGCCATTACAGGCGGATGATTTGTTAAGTTCTTCCAACTATTTTAGGATGGTGGAGAGGACTTCTATCAGTTCCTTCATTAGTTTGGGGACACCTTTTTTAGCCATTACAGCTTTGATGGTGCACAGGGTGCCACAATAGAGCTGCTATGTAAGAGTGTATACGGCTTTCAACTTTAGCAGACTATTGTTTGACAGTTGGCGAGTTTTGTGGCCTACAAAGAAAGACATATTTCATAAGCCGCCAGGAGCATTTTCAGCAGACTAAAGATTTTTTTCAAAATTCGAAAATACATACCAAAGACAGCGGCCGTCATCTGAGATATGTGGCGCTTTAGGGTGGTTAGCTCTTCAGTAAGAGGCTTCAATTTTCCTTCGGCATCTTTTGCATGTTTCATCAGGGCGGCTTGTTCAGTTTCAGCGGATTTCTTGAAAGCCTCAAATTTTGCCTTGACTTTTTTGAGCTCTGTGATAGAGAACCACCAACTCTCTTCCACCTCAGCACTAGCGGTCTGCTGTGAGGACAAATTTTCTTAAAGTCCAATCACGTCAGACTCAGCCGTCTTTAAAGCTTCCTGTGTAGTATAAACAAAGTAGCATAAAGTTATTTTTGCTTCTAAGCCAGCAAGGTGATACATATTACTATTCAGAGGTGATGGGCCAGAGAAATTACAAGTCTCAAGCAGATTGCAAGCAATACACTTGACACCTGGGGGCTAATGTCTACCGTTCTTTCAATGACTACAAAACTGGAAAGCCCCAGGTCATCCTCAAGAAGATAAGGCGGTACTTGGGGGCTACAATCGACGCTTTTCAATAGTAAATTCCGGATCATCATTTCCACAATGACCCAAACTTTGGATCCTACACTTGGCGCCTTTACAGTCCTAAGTTCCGGCTCATTATTTGCATAATGACCCGGACTTGGGGGCTAGCATTGGATCTTATTGTAAGTGAAGTACCGGCTCATTATTCCATATAATAACCCGATACTTCGGGTACATGACAAGCTATTTGTGACATATGCAAAATTGAATACCCGGTCTACAATTTTCAACATTAACCCGCCTCTTGGGGGCTACATAAGAGTATATGGAAGGAAAGGAAGGAGGAATACCTCATATTTTTGCTTCATCAGCACAACAAGTTTGGTCTCCATGTTGGGGCTTGTAGAAAGGTAGTTCAGATAGCCAGCGTGTAGCTCATCAACAGTCAGCTTCTCCGAGCTAGGGAATTCAAATATAACCTTCTCCCTCTATGCTGAGGGCACTTCATCTTTGCCAATATGTTTTGATAACACGTGAGAAGGATCCCAGAGATGTATAACCCGTCCCAGTGGCAGTAACTTCTTCGTGAGAAGCCACATTATCGGTTGTTGGTGAAGGGTTGGGCGGCTTAGGATCGACTTCCGGATGAGCCTCCAGAGCTGACATATCAAGGTCGCCCAGCTCAGTACGCGGAGAAGCATCCTGAGGGGCGCCTTTTTCAGCCTCAGAGGTTTCAACATAATCTTCAGGGAATTCGACTTAGGATCCTCCGACTCTTGGACATTTGGAGTGGAGGAAGACCCGCTCACTTTTCTCCGTTTAGCCCGAGCTTTGTAAAGAAAAGGTAAAACTCGATGAAGTTAGCAAGGCTGAGAATCATAATACATGGTGTGGGATATAAGAGTGCATAGTTTTGATTGACAGCAAATGGAGGGAGCTTGGAGGCTGTTGAGTCGCCGGAGGTAAGGGGGCGAGTCCTGGAAGGTTAAGATGGTGAAAGTATAAGTAAGCCACAATGCTACATTATTATGAAAAGTAATTCAAAGTTGTGTAATACCTCGTTCTGTTATTTCCGAGGAGCCAACTCATTCGATAAGCCGACTAATAGATCTTCAGAGCCGGTTCTCCAGGTCGGGCTCCGATGGTCCTCTTGTTGTTTCTTAAAAAGAGAATTGGAATCCAAATAAGCAAAAGGATGTGAGCACTTTACCTTTTGTACTACCCACCGTATTCTTTTTACTGGTAAAAGTTCCAAGTCATAGGAGTTAATGGTTACCTGTATGGCATTAGCATGACTAGTTTCCACCTCTTCCTGTTAGTAATCATTGTTAATGAGTTGCATAAAGAGAAGGCCAATGGAGTCAAGTTCTACCTCTGAGTCGTCAAGCTAAAGAAGTTCAACGGCGGGTTTTTTTTCTTGCGACCCGTAGTGTTCGTAGTATGGAGCTTGCTTGTCTTCACCTTCTTTTTGGGAGCGGGGGTAAACTTCTTCTTCCTGAGATTGGACTTTGCCTACTTATAAGTTAGGGAATGGCCAGAGAGAGTATGAATCACAAGATTGAGAGGTCACAAACAAACAGTTTATTTAAAGGATCTTACCTCTAGAGACGGGTTAAGAACACATAATGACTTTAGCCGAGTCTGGTTATAGTAGCTTGGGGCTCTCCAAGCAGAGACTTTACGTTGGTGTTGAGGAACTTTTCATTCAAAGGTGTCAGTTTGAAGCGCATCTGATAGCTCGCTTCACCGGAATATTCACACATCAGCTTGTCACACCGGCTAAGCGGCATGATCCTCCAGGCGACCCAGCAATGGGTCAAGTCCATGTCCGTGAGGCCCTTACCTAGCAAGGCTGAAATCTTCAAGAAAGCCGGAGCATACTTAACGCGCTTTGTGACCCTCATCCGTTCAGGCAGCTCAGTGTTGCTGCAGAGCCAGCTTGGACGATAACCTGAAAGTGGATTCTCCTTAGCCGGAGAAGTGTCTTTGCAATAAAACTAGGTGCGATTCTAGTCTTTGGGGTGGCTGGGAAAGATGGCGGCCGGAAAGTCTATGTACCTTCGCCTCTGGATGGAGACACCCCCCTGGGCTCGAGACTCGGCCAGGCTGCTAGCTCGATCTGGCGGTTGATGTAGCAAAAGTCTCTGAAGAGGTCTACAGTAGGCTCCTATTGCAGATAAGCTTCACAAAGGACTTGAAACTGACACAGGTTCGTAACAGAGTTGGGACTGATATCGTGTGTATGGAGCGTGTAGAAGTTCAGAGCATCCCGGAAAAACTTTGACATATGCGGCAAAAAGCCGTGGAGAAGATGGTCTGTTAATATGACTACCTCCCCTTCTTGGGGTGTGGGTTTAACCTCTTTCCTAGGAGCCTGCAAATGAATGAAATTTGGATCCCGCAAGACTACCATGGTGACAAATTCTTTCAAGGACACTTCCGTAACCCTAGAGTGGAGCCAGTCACATGAGGTGGGGGCCTTGTCCATGACGGCGGGTTAAGGAAAACCTAGAAATACAAAAAAAAGCTAAGTCGGCTGTGGTGTTCAGTGGGTTATGCTAACGTTCTAAGACGCCATCTGTTCTGAGACCAAGGAAGGCAAAGGTATCTGCTGGGAAAGCTGACAGTGCAGTGGTGGGTCGAAAAGACGGCTACCATAGATTTTACTAAGTGTTGGCAAACAGATTTTATCAACTACATCAACAGTTGCAAGACCTACGTGCGGAGATAAAAAGGAGAAATATTCTAAACCTAAAATAGGCGAAGAACAAGATCTATAGGTGAAGAACAAGTAGTTCATGCGAGAGTTTCTATCTAGGTTTTTAATCTATGATGAGCGGAGATGCATATTAGATATTGTACCGCACCGGGCGGTTGGTGTTTTAAGGCCCAAAGGATGTGCCATCTACTGATGTTCATTGAGCACTCCTGCAACCGGCGATGAATGCAGAAAAGCTACGACGAGCTAATGTAGATCTAAGAAGGGAAGAGGAACGATCCTGTCGGTGCGGTGCAGATGGCTGCGCCGACGAGTTCTGGTTCGATCAAGTTGATGTAGCGGCCTGGTCAGAGAAGATGAGGAAGGACGGGTGACGGCGGCGACAGAGGCAGATGGCTCCGCGGGCACTGGAGGAAGAAGAAGAGAGATGGCAGTGGCGAGGAGGAGAAAAGAAATGGGACACCCTCCCTTGAGTATTTATGATATGGGACAACAATAGTCCATGCAGGCATCGAGGAGGCATAATGATGATTTGACTAAAAGAGATGCCTGGATTTTTGGGACGACCGTATAGTGAGACGACCTGTTGTGACGTCATGGAATATTTTTTGAATATATCCAACGTGACATCATGATGGGTTAAAGTTTTATTTTCTAGTGAATAACTTTGTGAGAATTGCTGCTGAATGGTCTGAAGATGAATAGGTTCAAATCAATCTGGGGCCTAATGTTGGGGATATAACTGTAACAGCCCGAGACCGACGCTCTAGAAGATTCCCCTTTTATTCCATCGCTGTCTTGTGTTTCATTTGGTTGTTGCATTCATCATCGCATCATTCGCATCATCTGCATAGCATCGACATTTTGTCAACATGGGTTTTCAACTTGCACTTGTTCGTAGTTGCCGGTTCTCTCCGTTCGTGTCCTTCGCTGTTTCGAGACCAACCACACACACACGCGCTTGTGGCACCGATAAAATATTGTTTTTAAAAGTGAGTTTAAAATATTCTTGGATTTGGTCAAAAGTTGGCGTTTGGTCTTGTTTTATCGTCAGTAGTCTGCCAGCCAAATTTCATCGCAATCAGAGGTCGTTTGATATCCGAACGATCAACCGTAGCGGTGCAGTCATCGGTTTATTTGACGGATGATTTAGGTTTATAAAACTTCGTTGCCAGGTCGCAAACTTCTCTCTTCTTGTCCAGACCCCCTCTACGCAGCCCAACACAGCCCAGGTAATCCGCTTCCGCTTCCGGACCATCGGGTCGGGATCCGATGGTCCGGAAAGGGCCCCAAACCCTCCAAACCCTAGCCCCTTCCCTATTTAAACACCCCCTTCCAATTTTGACCTTCTTCCTCCTCTCCCTCATTTTCCGCCTCTCCCAAGCAGCTGCCGCCACCTCTCCCACGATTTCCGGCCCTCCCCAGCCCGTAGCCACCGAGTGGCAGCTAGCCATGGCCCATCCGCCACTAGCCGTGGCACCCTGACCAATCGGGGGCCGCTACGTCGCGCCCCATGTAGCCCCCGCACCGGCCATCTAGCCGTGGCCCGCCCGAACCCGGGGCAGGCCTGCTTGACCCCATTGGGGTCCGGGAAGCCCGCGCACTGCCGCCGTATGAGCCACGCCTCCCTCTGCCCGGAGGCCGCCTCGTGCTGCCGCATGACCTTGCCGGAGCACCCCGCCGCCTCGCGCCTCTAGCCCCGCCACGCTGGAGCGCCCGCTGTCGCTGCCTGTAGCACCGACCCTACGTCGGCCCACGCCGCTGGAAGCCGGTCGCCCCTGGCGCGATCTCGATATGGATCGCTATGAGCCGGCCCCCATGGCGCCATGGCCATCGCCGTCGGGCCCGGCCTTGTCGCCGGCCAGATCCGGTAGGATCCGGCTGCCCGCGTCGCCTCCGCCCATCCCCGTCCTCCTCCGACGACCATCATCTGCTGCCACCATCCTCGCCGGGTGGCCATGGCCTCCATCTCGAGCCGGGATGGCCCTTCCCCCGGACCTTGTCGGCCCTCGCATCCAAATGACCTGGTACTCCTGCACCGTGAGATCCCTGTAGCGAACCATCTCGATCCCGACTTAGTCAAGTTTTTACTAAGTCCTTTTCTATTTTTCAGCACATATGCATCTCGTAGAGTTTGTAACTTTGTGTTTGTGCCTCAGGTGGAGATGCATATTATATGAAAGATTGTCTACTCAATGTGCTCTTCATCACATGGTATTTATTGTGCATTAGGGTTCATGTGCATGCCCATGTCCTTGTTGTAAAAGTGCATCTCATCATAGTTGTGAAATATGTTATTTTAATTGATGTTATGTGGATGATTGCATCTCAACCACAGAGCTTTTGCGTATGGTGTCTTCATGAGTATTGCTCTAGGATATGTCTAATTTGATGACATGCCTCTGGTTGCTAGGTAGAATATCATTATGTCACACCCTATGTTTGTGTCACCTTGTTATGCTTGGATTTATAAAAATTGGAACCAATTAAAACTTTTTCAATGCTTGTGCTTGTTTGGATTGTTGCTAGTTTGCTTGTTTTGTTGTTGTGTATGGCACTCTTAGATTCTATCCCTCTCCATATTCATCTTCCTTGACCCAAACCTATTGCCCAATGATCATGCCATGAGTAGTGCCCCAAACTATTTTTGCTTCAAATTTTCTTTTGACCAAAAGGGAATTATTCAAATTAGGTTTTCAAAACCCCCTGAGTTGAGGTTTGCACTGCAAGTCCTCAGATTGGGTGGATCCTTTCTCCCCAAAGGCTCTACTTCAAACGTACTATATATATATTACTTTCCAAAACCACCAAAAATAATTTTAAAAATTATTTTAAGATTTTATTTAAAGGCTTTTTCTTTAGGTCAGAAATGGATTTTCATATGGTTTTTTTTAAATTCTTTAAAAATATTTGAGAAAATTTAGGGAAACTCAGTGGACATATATTTTACATATATGTGAGTTTCAACACATGGACATGTTCGAAATCATGTGCTAAACCCCTCAAAACCCTTTCTGTCCAAATCAAGCTTTTGAAATATTTCTATAAGAAATATTCTCAATAAATTCCAAGAAAATTCCAGCAAGTCAACATTGTCATAGGTGATGCTCTTGCAAAGTTTCATCTCAATCCAGGTTGATTTGATTCATAAAACTATTCCAAGCCCCTCCCTGTCCAGATTCAAATTTGAACAACTTTACATTGTGAAGTTTCTTTCCTTTACCCCAAACTTTCTGGGCATGTTCTAATCACTAAATAATGATGCGACACTAAGTGGTGAATCAAGGGGATTAGCTTAGAATGACTAGCTCTATAGAAACCAGATTTTGTTGATTTCTAGGGTTCCACAAAGTTACATTTTGAACTTTCATCAATCTACCTCAAACTTGGTAATCAGGCCTAATTCCAACCACCATTTGATCCTGTCAAATCTCATGGCAAGTAAAGACCATTTGCTTGCCCTAACCTCTATCAAAGACCTTCTACATGATTGGTAAAATCATGTTTTGACCACCTTTTACTATTTACCTTGGCCTCATACTTTTACCAATGCCTCTAGGGTTCCCCCTTCACCTCCAATAAGAATATCAAGTCCAGAAGCCACTGGATGATGGGGTAAAACCCTCAATTTACCGCATGGACAGCAGTAAAACCCTCTTCTCTCCCCTCCCCTCTTATTCAATCTTCCTCCTGGGCATCCAATGCCATTCGCCCTAGCCTAGGTACCCCTAGATCCCCCTAGACACCTTTGGCCGCGCACGAAATGCCATTGGCATGCCGTGGCATGCCATATGCGCGCTTTGGAGCACGCTACGTGCCGACAGGCACCGTAGCCGTTGCGCACTGCATGTCTCCGGCGGCCTCGGTCCTCTCCCTATCGCCACTTGCCCCCCCTCGGCGTTCGTGCCATGCCACCATGTCGGCCCCCTCCTGTGTCCCCCTCTTTCTCCCTCCTCCTGCGCATGCCAAGCGCACGCGCGTGCTCCTCTCCCTCTCTCTCCCCTCCCCTGGACCAAGACCAGCCCCAGGAACAGCCAAGACACGCCCTCACCCCCTCTATCGGACCCTTTCCTCATCCCCGAGGTCGCTGGCGCACCCGAGCTCGGTGGACCACCGGGCGTCTATAAAGGGGCCTCCCCGTGTCCTGGTATCCCCTCCGAATTCCTCCTCTCCCTTCCACTCACCCTCCGGGAGCCCAGCTCGACCTCCCCTTGCTCGATCGCTCGGGATCGAGCCGAACCTCTCCACGGAATCACTGCCATCGATCTCCGGGTACAAAGCCCCTCCGGCCCTCCCTTTTCTTCGGCTGCTCCTCCCTCACCCCTCTGATGCATTCCCCACATCTCGCCTTCCATTTTGTAGCACGGAACGGCCCCGGCGACCTCCTCCCGAAGCTCCTCTGCCGCAGGACCTCATCGCCAGTGACTTGCACCTCCCCATCAACAATCTCTGACACCTCCCGAATGGCGGCAGCGTCCTGAGTGCATCCCCGCCCTCTGCTCCTCTTGTCGTGCCCTCCTTCACCGCCGGTGAGCTTCGCCGCTCCCTGTCCAAAGGTGGGAGATGTCAGGAGGGACCCCCTATAATCCCCACACCCCTCTCCCTCTCCCTCTCGCTAACGCTCGGGCCTGTGCGTCAGGTTCAAACCTGACAGCGCGCATGCCCGCAGCTCAACTAGGCCGGCCTGGCCGGTTGGCCCAGTGTGGCTAGGCATTTGGCCCAGGGCATAGCACCCCCCTTTTCTTTTTTATTTTTCTATTTTAATTCCAAAAATTCCATAGGATTAAATAAAAATCCAATGACAATTATTTTTCCACCTAAAATTCTAGGATATTCCATAAAATTTAATAGTGCCATTTGTGAAAAATGTTGAAAACTTTTTATACATTGCTTTATTATAAAATTTATTTTGGCATCTTTTTGCCTCTGTTTATTAGTTTTCAAAAATATTTTTCTCGGCAAAACCTAAAACAGATATTTTTATTATAGTTTTTAGTATTTATCAGAATAGGGTAGCATTTTAATAGTAGCTTTGTGTGCTCTGTTTTTGGGTGATGCTTATTTTTATTGCTATTTATTGCGACGATAGATTGCGCTGTTGACGAGGAAGTTGGACCAAAGACTTTGAACACCCTGAAGACTATGTTCAGCTAGACAAGTAGCCCTTTGACCATGTTAAGAAACCATTTTCATGCATGTCATATAGCACCTTATTCCATGGTGTTGATCATGTGATGTGGTGACCACTTCGGTGGGATGCCTCCGTTACTTTTACCGTTGATATTTGCATCGTGCATGACCCTACCATCCTTATGAGGGTTATATGTGTGGGTGTAGATAGGATGTTAGTAGATACTACGCAAGTGGGATCGGGAATATGCATGGTGACGGAAACATATTGTTTTCAAACACCTTTTCCAAAAAAACGTTGGGTGCCACTAATGCTCGGTGGAGATGATGATGAGTTGGGTGACCACTTGAGAAAGAAGTGGTGTACCGGAGGAAGTGAGTGTGTGTGTTTTCGAAAACAGAGGGTTAAGATTTGTCGACCGTCCCAACCTTACATGTGCGACCACGATACCCCTATTGGGACGGGGCTTTGTTGATTACTATGGTTGGTACTGGCAGGGAGCCCACATTGCCAGTGGCGAGAGTGAAGTCGTCACTCTCGAGATGATGTCATCCCAGAAGTGGAAGAACGTGCATTGTCTTTACAGGCACTGGGCACACTGTTGCGTGCCCCCACGGATGATACGTGTGATGTATATCATGAGGGATGGCACCAACGAGTGGACTCTTTGTTTAGTATCACCATGGGAAAGGCACTGTTCGGGTGCTTACCTCGGGTATGTAATATACCGCGAGTCATGGATGACATGGAAGTTCCCCGAGTCTTGTGGGTAAAGCGTGCAACCTCTGTAAAGTGCAAAATGATTCGAATAGCCATGTCCACGGTCAAGGACAGTTGGGTGGTGCTGCGTATGCCACGTCCAGATATTTCCTTAAAACTTGGTGTGTATGTGTGTGTGTGGATAACATAGAGATGACACTTGAAATAAGTCAAATGACCTGACGTGACGATTGAGCATGAGATGTTCAACCCCGTGTTCATGATGATATCTATAACTTGTTCATATGGATATCTACCAACTGTTCATTGCATGATTACCTAGTTACTTGATCATGTCATTTCATTCAAAAATTTGCTTTCTGCAAAATACCTACTTAGTGTTATATCGTGCATTACTATTACCTTGTTCCACAACATGGGTTGTTTGCGAGTACATTCAAAGTACTCATTGGCTTGACACTTGTTATTTAATTGGCAGGCAATGAAGAACCGGAGTACGGTGAAGATTTCATTGGTGATGAACATGCGAACTAGGACGCTTCCAAGTGTGAATGCCTGTAGGTTTAAGGCAGATGGCATGGGTTTACGCTTTCGACCAAGATTTCCGATGCTTGTTAAGTTTAAGTATTTGGCCCTTGAGACCCTATCTATGTAAAACCAGACCTTGCTGGTCTTTATTTGTGTAAGACGTTAAATGTGGATGTAAGACTGTTGTTATTCAGCTTCTGTGTGTTCAGTGAGCATTGATCTCTAGGATCACTGTACACGTGCATTCGGTGATCACGACTTATGAGTCAGGGTCCCCAGAAAGCTAGTATCAGAGCCACCCTGACTGTAGGAAGCCCTTAGTTAGCATGAACATTAGTTAGGATAAAACCACTTTCAAAACTACACCTAGCACCTATACTTAGAAATGTTGCACTGTTTGCCTCTTGTATTCTTCACACAACACTCCGCTGACTCTCCTCCCTACAAACCTTTGTAGATGGCCATTGTACCCGAAGCCTTCCTAGCATCCAGATTCCCCTTACTCCCTGGGATAGCTGGAGAAGTGCCAGTTTCGCCAACCACCCGTTTTCCTCTACCATGAGCATTGGGTCGATGCCGTCATGAAGGACTACCACGGGGATGTGGTCATGAAAGCAAACGACTCCCCGACAATTTGGTTCTTTGAAGGACCAAATATGGAGACCATAGTACTTGCAGTCGAGTCAGCTGCACGCGAGGCACTCCTACACCTTCGGGATAGCATTCTAGAGATGGCTGATGAGTCGGCTACTCGCTACCTTCCCTTTAGAAAGGATGATCTTGGCAACAGTTTGAAATTGGTTCCATCCCAGGAGGATGGCAAACCACTCAGGTTCCATACCTACTTCAGCCTCTCCGCGGATAGTCTGGTTCACTACTTGATTAAGGAGTCCATGAATCTCCACGAGGAACTCACCCAAGAGCTACTTCGGCAAGCCAACACGAAGTCAGACAAGATCAAGAAGGATGGAGCCCCCAAGGGACAAACAACCATCGCTTATTGAGGAGGAGTACCCCAAGCTAGAGATGCACTACATGTCGTCATCGCATGAGTGCAAAGGAGTATTGTTGTGGTTTTGTCACGGCAGGTGTCCGAATACTTGGATTCGAGGCCATCGCTAAGGCGGTGGACTCAGAGGGGTTGGACGGGACGAAAGACATGGATTTACCCAGGTTTGGCCCCTCGAGATGAGGTAAAAGCCTATGTCCTGCTTTGTGTGTATTGATCTGAGTATCGATTACAAGGGAGCATATTCACTTGACGAAGCTTTCGATCTATTGGATCCTGTCTAAGTTGTCTCGGGTCTCGCCTTTATATAGGAGGTCAAGACCATGGGTTACACAAGTCTCATACTGATTCTTACAACGTATCTGACTTTGTCTCTAAACCGCCTAGCCGACTCTAGCAGGCTATCTCCGGGCGGCTTACGCGCCTGGGTCTCGCATCTTCTTCCCGACTCTAGGCCTCCGTTACAGCCCATCTGGTGAGCTGCCATGCAGACCAATCTTCCTCTTCCAGCCCATGTACTAATGAGCCGCCAGGTATGACCCGGCCCCTCATGGCGGGTCTTACCATGGGGTAATATCCCCAACATTAGGCCCCAGATTGATTTGAGCTTGCTCATGTCAATCTTCACCTTTTATCTTGCGACGAGTTTCACAACCTTGTCACCTGAAAGGGAAAAAACACATAACCCGCCCTAACGTCACCTTCATTTAGTTCAAAAAGATTCCATGACATTTTCCATAGATCCTGTCATTAAACGGTCGTCCTGAAGATGGAGGCATCCGTCTCGGTCGGTCACTATCTTTCGCCTTGATTCCCGCATGCCTGTTTGGCCTTCCATCCTCTTAAATAGGACCACGAGGGGTCTTTTCATTTTTCTCCGCCGCCCCGCACTTCTTCTTCCTCCTATCGATGCCAACGCTCCCGAGATCCGTCATGCTGGTGGAGCCCCGTCGCCATCGACGAACCTAGTCGTTGCATCAACCTGAACGTTGCAGACTTTTGCCCGTGTCTGCCACATCCTTTAAGGTATGTTCGTCATCCTCCCTTAGATCTGTAGCTTAGCACTTGAACCTTGTCGAGTTCATCGGCCCCCATTAGTGCACAGGCTCTTCTTCATAATGCCAACCCATGAACAACCCCTAGATCTTGTGATGCTTGCCTATCCGCTGCGGCTAGTCACGCAAAGTCAACAGTACCTCGACCTATATCTGTACTAGTTTCCTTTTCTTGCGCTAGATTGTTCGTTATCCCACAGTTCCTCGCTAGGGTTGAATAAAATCTGATTTTTTGTTGCCTATAGATCTTGCAGCTTCAGTTTATTCTGCAAAACTTGTTCGTATGTCCTCAGCAATTGTTTCATCATGGCCTTGTTCGCTTAACCCGCCACCAATCTTCCAGCTCTTCCAATAAACTATACCGGCGGCTTAGCATCAAAGTATTTAATTTCATCAGTCATCTTGGTTTGTCTAGTCACTTTCTATCCCACCACATACTGCCACTTTTCAAAGCCTTGACCCGCCATCATGTCTCGGGCGTCTTCTTCTTGTAACTGGGTCGGCTCTACAATCTCTGAACAATTTCTATAGGATTTTGTAGAGGCTGGAACCTTCTCGGCTCAGAATGTGATTCATTGGCGGGTTCTGGGTTTGGAGAAGAAACCCATCCCACAAGAGGGTTAAATTGTTATCTTTGCTGACCACCTTATAAGTGGTTTCAGCCCACCCGGGTCTAAATTCTTCTGAGACGTCCTCCATTTACTGAATTGCATCATTAAGACATTGCCCCTAACTCCGTCTCCAACTTGTGCAACTTGCAAGTCCTTTGCGAAGTTTATTTACAATAAGAGTTGTCAGTTGACCTTTTCCACTGCTTTTTTCAACTGCCATACAGAAGTGGCAGCTGGCCCAAGCTTGGAACTCGGTGGAGTCTCCATCCAAAGAAGAAGAGATATGGTTTTTCCAGTTGTTCGAATTCCAAGTCATCCCAAGGATTGGAACAGAACTTGGTTCTATTGTAAAGACACCTCTCCAGAGGGAGAACATCCACTACTGGGTTATCGTCCTACCTGGCTCTGCACCACAACTAAACTTCCAGACCGGATGTCTACCACAGCACCAACGAAGTATGCTCCGGCCTTTGCCAAGATCAGAGCCCTCTTGGCGAACGGTTTGACAGGAATTGACTTAACCCTCTGCTGGATCTCTTGGAAGGTCTTACCACTAAGCCGGCGTGACCGGCTTATGTGTGCGTATACGGGTGCTGCAAATGACCCCCTCTGCTTCAATCACACCACTCTGACAGAAGAAAACATTATTTCTGCTATAACTGGACTTACATGTGAGCCCCAAGAGGATTGCCGTACAATCTTGGTAAAGCCTTTCTGTGCCGCAAACCCAGCCCCAGATGTAAGGACGGCTTTCAAATCTCTTTTACCTCCATATTAACTATATATATGTAGCAGCCTTAATCTTATGTGGAGGCTCTTGCTTTCAGGCTAACTCCATCTTCGGGAAGAAAAAAATATACTCCTCCTGCGAAGAAGAAGTCTTAGGCGGGTAACACCCATGGCCGCAAACCAAAGACGTCGGCTCAAAACTTGCTTGAGCTTGACAATTCAAAGGTAGAACCTAATTCCCTTGGCCATCTTTGTATACAACTTATTGACAACGATTTTACTTAGGATGAGGCAGAAATGAGCCACGCCAACTCCCCTAAGGTAACTTATCTTTCTTCTGACTCAGAAAACTTCTCCCAACCGAAGATACGGTGGGTCGTCCGAAAGGTTCCTTTTTCGCACCCTGTTGCTCACTTAGATCTCAATTTTTTCTTGAAAAAACAACAACATGACTCTCAACGTCAGAGCCGAAGTACCGGCTTTGGGGACCTCATGACCGGCTTACCTAACGCCTCGGCGCCGCAGAAACGTCCCACTGAGGTACTTAACATGACCTTGATATCCGTCTTATATTTCTGCAATGCTGTCTTATCACTGTACCTTACTGATTTGATTTTGTAGGAGTCCCCTCCTTCCTCTAGCGATTCAACTGCCTCCAAGCTTCCTCCCATTAAGGTCAACCAGAGTAAGCTTTCACCTCTGTCGTGTATATGTTACCTATATCACCTTTATACTATGTGTTGACTCCTTGCTTTTTCAGGGCGTGGGCCAAACGTAGAAAGGCCGGCGGGTCTACTACTGCTCTGACTACTCAATAGCCAGATATTGCTGAGCCATCCCACTCTCCAGTTAATCCTTCTGACGCTACCAAGGAAATGCCTAAGCAATCTCCCCTGCCCTCAGAGCCGGCGGGTCATCACTCGGCGTCTTCTGATAGCCGCACGGCTGACCCTAAGCCATCCAAGCCTTCCACTGAAGACTCGCCTTTCCCTGATGTCACCATCACCTGGACGGGTTATCAATCTCCCACACACCATACTTTGATGAAGCATTCCAGCAAAGTTGCTACTTACTCTCCTGAGAAGCATGATTTCGAATTCCCTACCGTGGAGAAGATGACTGCAGACGACTTACACGCCGGCTATCTGAATCGCCTGTCTGCAAGTCGCAACATGGAGAGCAAGCTTGTTGGCTTGATGAAAAAGAAATATGAGGTATCCTCCATCTTCTATCTCTCTTATACCCATACTTAGCCCCCAAGAACCGGATTAATATTGCAAATAACAGACCGGGTCTTACAAACCTTCAGTTCTGTTATATAGAGAATTAACGTGTGACTCCCAAGTACTGGGTTAAATTGCATATAAGCCGGTACTTAGTTATAGATCCAATTGCAGCCCCCAAGTCCGTAGCATTATGATAATGATGATCCATAGCTCTCACATGCAAGAAGTTTCGCCGGGTGTAGCCCCCAAGTATGAAGCATTATGATAATGATGAGCCGGAACTTTCATCGCAGACTTGAAACTGAAAACACAGACATTAGCCCCCAAGTGCCAAGTATATTGCTTGTAATGTGCTTGGGAGCTTATAAGAGTTATTTCATTCGGCGACCTAACATTGATAACCTTTCACTTGTGAAATGCAGGAAGCCTTGAATACTGCCGAGTCTAAGCGGGTCGACTTGAGGGGAACCTGTCAGCCAAACAAACCGCCCGAGCCATAACAGTACAGAATTTGTGGGTGGCTGTGGAAGAGCTTGAGAAACTCCAAGCTGAATTCCTTAAATATAAGATGATTGCCGAAATGGAGCAAGCCACACTAGTAAAGCGTGCAAGCGATGCAGAGGACCGACACAAACTTGTATCGGTGAGCTGAAGACCCTCGAGGATCACATCTCTAAGATGACTACTGCTATTTTTGGTACGTGCATACGACTCAAAAATTATTGGTATTTAACTAAACACCCACTGGGCGGCTTATTCCTTCGACTTTTTCTTGCAGGAGAAAGAAGCCGCCAGCTATCTTCTGATAGTCTGATGAAGTTGAAAGCAGTCTACACCTTAACGGAGCAACTGTATAGTGGGGCCCTTTGCACCATCCAGGCTATGATGACGGCAAAGTACGTCCCCAAATTTATGAAGGGCATCCTGGAAGTGTTATCAATTTTTCCCAAACAGGTGGAGGAAATAAGGCGATCAGCTGCCAGAAGAGGAGCTATAGCTGCACTCAGCCGGTCCCTAGCCTTCGCTCCGAAATTAACTGCTGAAGAAATGATGAACAGCTTGCCTTACAAGAAGGATGACAGCTCAGACTTCACGGAAGCCAATAATGCCAAGTGCATTAAGGCTTCCCGGCAGCTTGCCTCCATATTGGTTGATGAAACCAACCTGGTTCCATACCAAGCAGCTTATGACGAAAACAACCAACGGTTCTGCTACCCTACCTTTGAAGCTAGAGACTTGGCGCCTGCACGTCGTAAGCCTCCCTTCGCTCCTGACGTTGATCCATCTCCACTTTTCGATGATTCACAATTCGACGCCTTACTAAACTAAAACTGGGATGTGGATCGTCTTCAGATCGAAGAGCCCAAAGACCCGACGCAGGATGACCTACCAGCCAATTAGATTCCTTGTCTTTGACTGATTGTAACCCATCCGGCTGAGCCGGAACAAGTGCAAAACTGATAAGCCTTTCGTCTTTTGAGCTCTTAGAGAGCCCTTTAATATACTTTGCAATCTTCTTATGCCTTAATCCGTGGCTCATCTTCTAAGGATAAACTCTACAAAACCAAACAAAACAATCTACAATGTTTACCTAGGCGGCTTTGAGAAAAAACATAACCCGAATACCTTCAATATAACCTTGCTTCATCTTTCCTCTTGCTCTGGCCACACTTATGGTATGAACGCAATGTATGATGCAATATATGATGCAATGTGTATGATGCAATATGTATGATCCAATGCATGATGTAATGTATGATGGTCTAGCTTTCCCCTTGTTTTTTGGTTTTCAAAAACTCATATTCTTGGCCTTTTGAGGGGGAAATATTGCTTTGAACCGCTTAACAGTGCAGGGTCTCTAATGAGAGTGTCCGCCAATCTTGCACGGCTCAGGGTCTCTAGGCAAGATTAACTGCTAAGGGTGCAACAGACCATAATTTATAACGGAGTGAGTGCCCCAGGGTCCATAAACTACTTCTCACGTGACATAAATCCGTCATCTGAACCTTAAACAACGTCACTTGTTAAGAATATGATGGGCCACTTGGCGGAGAGTACGTAGCCGATGGGAGAGAGCTTTCCCTCGCCGCTGTATGAGGCCCTCATAGTGGGTGAGTTGATAGCTCCCTACACCCCTGCGCGAGCAGCAGCTACATACATGCAGGTACGACTCTGCCAAATAGTGGGGGCGACCTTCACCCACTCTAGCGCCTTGCTCTTCTCCATGACCCGTCTTGTAGCATGGGTCTTATGTTTGAACGGCTCGCATCCTGGCAGCTCATCCTCTTTGGCTCCCATGGCACCCATGTTTGAACGGGTCGCATCATGGCGGCTCGTCCTCTTGAGCGTCTTAGCGCCCATGTTTGAACGACTCACATCATGGCGGCTCACCCTCTTGAGCGGCTTGGCACCCATGTTTGAATGGCTCGCATCATGGCGGCTCACCCTCTTCAGCGACTTGAGATCTTTTGCCGATAAGGTAAGGCACCCATGTTTGAATGGCTCGAAACGTGGCGGCTCATCCTCTTGAGTAACATTAATCCTCCCACCGTCTTCATGCCCTCATCCCATGGGCCGTTGTTTTGTAGACCGCCATCTTGTAAATCGTCGCACGATGGTGCTATTTTGGCTGAAGAGCCGGCCAAAAGGGTGAGCAAGCTAAACCTGACGGGTTGGAAGCCCCCAAGTGACCACATGGAGGTGTTCATCTTTGCACAAATCTATAATGCCAAAGAGAAAAAACGGCAGAGGCTCCGTCTTGTAGGGATGCCAACTTTATTATATGAGTATAAATACAAGAAAATATGTATGTACAAAAGTAAGAGTCGACGACTCAAGCATAGTAAGGCCGTAGATGAGCGATGTCCCACGGTCGGTGAGTTTCCTGCCCGGAGGTACGTGATTCGTCTCGCACGTCGATGAGACAATAAGACCCATTGTTTAGATTCCAGCGAACCATGAAAGGTCCTTCCCATGGTGGTGATAACTTGTGTGCATTTGTCTGATCTTGAATCAAACATAATAACAAGTCACCTTCTTGGAACATCCGGGTATTGACCCTATGGCTATGGTAGCGATGCAGGTCCTGTTGATAAATCGCCGATCAAGCTGCTGTAGGATCGCGTGCTTCATCCAGCGCATCCAATGCATCCTGACGCGCTGCCTCATAGTCAGCTTCCACATAAGCCGCCACACGTGGTTTAATCATGACGTATGTCGCTTGGTAATATGGCCTCCACACTGTAAACCATGAAGAAAGGGGTGTAACCTGTCGACCTATTAGGCGTAGTATTGATGCTCCAAAGGACGGACAGTAATTCTTCCACCCAGCAACCCGGCGTTCTCAATAAAGGAACAATGAGCCAGGGCTTAATACCTCTCAAGACTTCCTGATTTGCCCGTTCTTCCTGACCGTTGGACTTGATGAGCAACAGCCGAAACATCAAGCTGGATGTGCTCCCTTTTGCACAACACCATCGTAGCCCCCTTCGACAAATTTGTGCGATTATCTGTAATGATTCTATGAGGGTATCCTAACCGGTAGATCAATTTCTTGACAAACTGAACCGCCGTGGCTACATCACACTTACTGACCGACTCAACTTCCACACATTTGGTGAACTTGTCTACAACCACCAAAAGGTGGGTCTTTTTATCCTTAGATCGTTTGAAAGGTCCAACCATGTCAAGCCCCCAGACTGAAAATGCCCAAGTGATTGGTGTCATCCGTAATTCTTGAGCCGGCACATGAGTGTGTCTTCCAAACTTCTGGCACCCGTCGCACTTAGCAACCAGATCCTCCGCATCCTTATGAGCTGTCAACCAAAAGAAGCCACGTCGGAAGGCCTTGGCCACTAAAGACTTTGATCCGGCGTGATGTCTGCAATCGCCAGCATGTATTTCATATGAGATTTCCTTGCCTTCCCCTGATGAGACACAACACTGGAAGATGCGGTGTCGCTCCACTTGTGTAATTCCCCTCCAATGATGGTCATGGATTTAGAACACCTCATGATCTGCCGCGCCAGACTCTCATCTTCAAGGAACTTGCCCCGGGTTAGGTATGCCAGATATGGCAACGTCCAGTCTGGAATAGCATGCTAAGACGCCACTAGTTGCCCCTTCGGGTCAGGTATAGCCAGATCCTCTTACGAAGGTAGCTTAACAGACGGATGATAAAGCACATCCAACAAAACATTAGGCGGCACCGACTTATGCTGAGAGCCTAGCCTTGATAGCACATCCGCCGCCTTGTTCTTGAGATGATCGATATGGTCTACCTGATAACCCTTGAAATGACCAGCGACGATATCTACCTCTTGACAATAAGACGCCATCCATCGGTCGTTGGAATCCCACGTGCCTGACACCTGCTGTGCCACAAGATCAGAGTTGCCAAGGCACCTAACCCTACTCTTGTTCATCTCCTTGGCCACACGAAGCCCGTGAAGAAAACACTTCATACTCAGCTGCATTGTTTGTGCAAGGAAACATCAGCCTTAATACGTAACAAAACTTATCACCTTTCGGAGAGGTTAAGACAACTCTAGCCCCCGAGACCTCCAACTGTCTGGACCCGTCAAAATGAATCGTCTAGTACGTATTGTCCGGCTTTTCCTTCGGCGACTGACACTCTATCCAGTCGTTTATGAAATCCACCAATGCCTGAGACTTCACGGATGTGTGAGGTGCATACTTAAAATTTAGAGGCCCAAGCTCCAGCGCCCACTTAGAAATTCTACCAGTGGCTTCTCAATTCTATATTATGTCTCCCAACGGAGCAGAGCTAATCACTGTGATCTGATGTCCAAGGAAATAATGCTTCGGTTTACGATTCGCCATGAACACCCCGTATATTAGCTTCTACCAATGCGGGTATCTTTGCTTTGATTCGAACCTCACTGACATAATAGACCGGCCTCTAGACCGGATACTCTTTCCTTGCCTCTTTACTCTCCACCACAATCGCAGCACTAACGGCCCGATTATTAGCCACCACATAAAGGAGCATGGGTTCCTTCTCGGACGGAGTGGCTAAGATCGGCGGCTCAACTAGCTGCTTGTTAAGAGATTCAAGATCTTCATCTGCAGCCGTACTCCACACAAAGTCATCCGTCTTTTTCATCATCTGGTACAGAGGAATAACCTTCCCCCCAGGCGGCTGATGAAGCGGCTTCAAGCTGTAGTACGACCGGCCAAGCATTGTACAACATTGACACTCGCCGGCTTGGCTAGTGACGTGATGGCCTTTATGTTGTCCGGGTTGGCTTCGATACCTCACTCTGAAACCAAGAAACCCAGAAGCTTACCTGCAGGAACTCCAAAAACGCATTTCACTGGGTTAAGCATCATCTTATAGACTCATAAGTTATCGAACGTTTCCTTCGGGTCATCCAACAACGTCTCCTTGTTCCTTGACTTAACCACAGTATTGTTCACATAGGCATGAACAGTACGTCCAATTTGAACGTGAAGACAATTCTGCACACAACGTTGGTAAGTTGTCTCTGCACTCTTGAGTCTGAATGGCATGGACACATAGAAGAAAACTCCAAAAGGTGTAATGAATGAGGTCTTCTCTTGATCTTTAACTGCCATCTTGATCCGATGATAGCCTGAATAGGCGTCCAGGAAACATATCAATCACAACCCGCTATTGTATCAATAATCTGGTCAATACGGGGGAGAGGAAAGTGGTCAACTGGACAAGCTTTGTTAAGATCTGTGTAGTCTATACACATACGCCATGTGCCATTCTTCTTGAGTACTAGCATAGGGTTGGCTTACCATTCTGGGTGAAATACCTCCACGAGGAACCCTGTTGCCAACAGTCGGGCTACCTCTTCTCCAACTGCTTGACGCCGCTCCTCGTTCAAACAATGAAGGAATTGCTTAATCGGCTTAAACATAGGATTCACATTAAGGTGGTGCTCAGCGAATTCTCTCGGTACACCAGGCATGTCAGATGGCTTCCATGCAAAGATGTCCCAATTCTTACGGATGAATTCGATGAGCGCGCCTTCCTATGCGGGATCCATGTTGGATCCAATAGTCAACTGCTTGGATGAATCGCCCGGGGTAAAATCTACCAGCTTCATGTCATCGGTCGCAAACTTCAAAGATGGCTCAAACTCTGTACTGGGTTTCTTCAATGGAGTCATATCTGCCAGGTCAACGTTATCCTTATAAAACTTAAGTTCTGCTTCTGCATAGCTTGACTCCACATAATCCGCTCTGCTTCCTCGCACTCAATGGCTACCTTCCGATCACCATGGACCGTGATTGTTCCGTTGAGAGCTAGCATCTTGAGCTGCAGATAAACATAACACGGCCTAGCCATAAACTTTGCGAAATCTGCCGGCCAAACAAAGAATGATACAATCTCTTAATCATTACAACCTCACACCACAAGGTCTCCACCCTGTAGTTATACTCATCCCCAAATGCCACTTCCAAGGCAATCTTTCCTACTAGGTAAGCCGCCTTGCTTGGCACCACTCCATGGAAAACGGTCGATGTCGTCTTAAGAGCCTTGTCGGTTAACACCATCCGCTAGAAGGTGTCATAGTATAGGATGTTGATACTGCTACCATTGTCCATTAGTACTTTTGTGAATTTGTACCCTCCAACCTGAGGAGCGACCACCAGAGCTAAGTGACCTGGATTGTCGAACTGTGGCGGGTGATCCTCCCGGCTCCACGTAATCGGGTATTCTGACCATTTTAAGTATCGCGGGAGAGCCAGCATGGCCGCATTGACCGCCCTCTTATGGAGCTTTTGATCTCGCTTATCCAGGCTTGTCGTGAATGCATGATACTGTCCCCCACTAAGATGTTTCGGGTTGCTCTGATTCCTGAGTGGTTATTCTGTTGCTGACCACCATTGCTCTACTGCTGATGACTTCCCTGGTTTCCTTGATTCTAACTGCATTGGTCCTGATGACATGAACCTCACCCGCCAGAACCAAAGCCAGCACTGGAGCCACCCGGTCCTGACCCGCCTAACAGGTCATTACCATTGTTACGATTTTGACGAAGGCTTTTCCCCCAAAATGCGTGCATAACACTACAATCCTTCCAAGTGTGGGTGGCCTCCTTGTCCGGTCGGCTGTGCGCCGGGCAAGGCCTGTTCAGTTCCTCTTCTAAGGTGTACGGCATGGGGGAAATAGGTGCCCTATTCCTGTCAAATGGCGGCCTAAAATTCTTGTTCCCCCTAGGACGATTGTTCCCAGACGGTTGTCTGTTGGTGCTCGCCAGAAATTCTGATCCGCCATCCGGGTTCTTTCGCTTGCCTTGGCTGCCGTTCCCACCACCTCCCTGCTAGTTCTTACCATTACTGCCCTTCTTACCCTGTCCTGACTTCTCGTCATCAAAGTCTAGGTCCTTGGTGTTATCTGAATCCGCATACTTGGTGAGAGCCTTCATGAGCTCACCCATATCCTGACAAGAACGCTTCAACCACTTGAGCTTCTTCTTTAGGGGCACAAAACGATAGTTCCTTTCCAAGATCGGAACCGTCTCAGACGCGAAAATATTCTCAGATGAGTGGATCACCTTCGAGACCCGCCACACCCAATGATGGGCCGAGTCACCTTCCTGCTCCACACAAAGGCCCAGATCCACAATCATCATCGGCTGCTTGCAAGTTCCTATGAAGTTCTTGACGATTGAGTCCTTCTATGCAGAACCTCCTTCGACGCCCACTGGTCTAGATTAAAACGGAGAGCTTCTGCCCACAAATGCCCCGACTCAACTTTCATCTGGGCTTGCATTGCGTTAATATCCTCCTGGGCCTGAGCCATCTATCCCTTGATCCGGTTGACCTCGGCGTTACGCTCTGCTTTATTCTTAGTCGTCACCTCCATGGCGATCAGAGCCGCCAGCTCCTCCATGAGCTCCAGTAGAACGTGTGCCGGTGCCTTAGGAGGCTCTGCATCAGGGGGAGCCGCTCCAGCCATCGCTCCATATGTCGCACCATTGGAAGCCGGCGCCGGGCCTGCCATGAACACGTCGGCTTGGAATGGTGGATCATAAGGCTTCGGAATACCATAACCATCGGCATAGCCCCTTAACCCACCATCATGAAGTCGATAGATCGATTCCCCATCATCGCTGGAAGATCCTTCATCTGAAAATGCCAAGGTTTGAACCGACAAGGAGTCAGCGTTGTCCTGTGTGAAGCTAACAAAGATGCTCTTCCGCCCGGGTTGAACACGGGCAGGTGTTGCGCGCCGGGCCGGCTTGACGATGTTGGTGCAGATGTCTAGACCGGGTGTAGATCCATACAACTTGCCGATGACCACGTGCATCTTGCTAATGGGAACCCGATAGCCATACTCAACTGAGCCGGCTTGAGGCCCCCATCTTGAGTCGTCAATGTAGAGCTTGCAGCGGCGACTCTTGGTCATCAAGCCGACAGCGTATCCTTCGATCCCTGAGAGAAATCCCTTTTGGAACTCAACACCACCATGCGCTGGCCCCACAATGGATGCCAACTACCGTGGTTTTGTCACGGTAGATGTCCGAAGACTTGGATTCGAGGCCATCGCTAAGGCGGTGGACTCACAGGGGTTGGACGGGACGAAAGACATGAATTTATCCAGGTTTGGCCCCTCGAGATGAGGTAAAAGCCTACATCCTACTTTGTGTGTATTGATTGGAGTATCGATTACAAGGGAGCATATTTTCTTGAGTTAACTTTCGATCTTTTGGATCCTGTCTAAGCCGTCCCGGGTCTCGCCTTTATATAGGAGGTTAAGACCACGGGTTACACAAGTCTCATACCGATTCTTACAATGTATCTGACTCTATCTCTAAATAGCCTAGCCGAGTCTCACAGGCTGTCCTTGGGCGGCTTATGCGCCTGGACTCGCATCTTCTTCCCGACTCTGGGCCTCCGTTACAGCTCATCTGGTGAGCCGCCGTGCAGCCCAATCTTCCTCTTCTAGACCATATACTAACGAGCCACCAGGTATGACCCAGCCCCTCCTAGGAGGGTCTTACCACAGGGTTATATCCCCAACAAGTACCGTGAGGTCTTCACCGACCCGCCGACAAAGCGTCGTTGGGATGGACCTCCTCGTTCCTTGACCCCTTCAACCGAGAATGATACCCGTTCGAATGATGAACAGGAGGAAGACCCAGAGGAGAGTAACTACAAGAGCGAGCACTCCACCACCTGAGTCCGAGAACCCCTAGGGTAGGATCAGTCATGTACCCCTCATGCGAAGTCAAGTCCATGTAATGGTTCATATGAAACCATGTGTGCTTGTTGACTGTTTTTCTATTTGTGTTCCCATGCAAGTCACGCTTTTTTCCTTAGGGAACATGTAAGCGAATTCATCATCTACCTTACCTTGATATATGTGTTGGCCTTTCGACCTTTTTTTACCACACTTGCACTCGACCAACCCTCTTAGGCATGCTTTTCCATTGTTGATTTTCCGCTCGTCTATCCCAGTTATTTGACTTGGCTCCTCCAAACAGGATGGTGATTGCTACCTGCAATAACTCCTTCGCCAAACTTGAAGTCAACAACTCAAGCCAGCAACAGGGAGCTGGTGGGACTGCTCATGCTGGAGGATAGCAGGAGCAGCCACCAGGCGACATTCCCCCGCCACCACCTCCACCAGAGAACATGACCATAGCTTAGTTTCTCCAAGTTCTCCGGGAGGAACGCCAAGCCAACAATGCCGCTATTTAGCAGATGGCTCAGGCCCTTGTGAACAACCAACAGCAAGGCAGGAATGGCAATGGCCAATCCACTCTGTCTGAGTTCATCAGGAATTCACCCCCAACCTTTACCGAGATTGCTGAACCCTTGGATGCTGACGACTGGATCCGCACCATCGAGGACCTTCTTGCACTAGTTAATTGCAATGAGGACTGTGAGAAGGTGCTTTATGCCTCTCCCTGCCTTTGAGGAACCGCCCGAGCTTGGTGGGATGGATTCAAGGTCATGCAAGGTGAACTTGTGATCACTTGGGATAACTTCAAGGAAGGATTCCGCACCGCCCACATTCCTTCTGGGATCATGGCTATCAAGAAGAGACAATTCCGAGCGCTGAAGCAAGGAAGTGGCTCTGTCAAGGAGTACCTGTAGAAGTTCAACCTGCTGTCAAGGTATGCACCTGAAGATGTCAATAGGAGGCTGCCAAGAAGGAATGCTTCATGGAAGGACTTCAACATACCCTGTAGTATCTTATTCGAACTAGTGAACAAGGCCCTCATGCTGGAAGAGAAGCGTCATGCCATAAACGACACCCACAAGCGCAAGATGGTCAGCAAGGGTAGCTCCAGCAATAAGAAGCCTCGCCCTGGCAGCCAGCCCTAGCCAAGCCGACCTATCAGCCACAACAGGGTAGACCTCCTACGCCTCATCCAAGCTACCAGCCTCAGGGGTATGCCAATCCCAGGCCATCTTACAACAACCCCACTAACAACAACAGCGGCAGAAACTACAACAACAACCCTGGGCAAGTCACTTGTTTTGGATGTGGTCAATCTGGACACATCTCTAAGCTATGCCCCAACAAGAAGCAAGATGCCCCGTGGCCCAATGCGCCAACCCAAGGTCAAGGCCGTGGAGCACCACCAAGGAACACAACTCCCTGCAACCAGCCCAACAATGGCAAGGGTCGTCTGAATCACATCACCGGTGAGGAAGCCCAGGAAGACCCTGACGTCATACTGGGTACGTTCCTCGTCAACTCAACCCCAGCAACAGTATTGTTTGATTGTGGAGCTTTGCATTTTTTGGTCACCCAAAAGTTTGCACTAGAGAGTGGCATGAAGCCTACTCCCCTGAGTAGTCGTATGTTGATACAAACCTCGGGATCCGTCATGAAGTCTGGGATATGTTGTAAAAGAGTGGAAATTAACATCAACGGGGTAGACTTCCTAGTAGACCTTATAGTTCTAGATTCACCAGGCTTGGATGTCATCCTTGGCATGAATTGGTTGACCAAGCACCAAGGCTTGCTACACCGTGCCAAATGGATTGTTACCATGACCAATAGCCAAGGAATAGAAGTGAAGTATGTTGCCAACCCTGCCTCCAATCAAGCCCCTCATGCTAACTGTCTATTGGGAATTGAGTTGGATCAAGTGCCAGTGGTATGTGAATACCCGGATGTATTTCCTGATGAGTTGCCCGGAATGCCTCCTGACCACGATAGTGAGTTCATCACTAAGATAATGCCCAGATTAAGGCCCATCTATAAGAAGCCCTATACAATGGGATCCGAAGAATTGGCTGAATTGAAGAAGCAATTGGTAGAGCAGCTCAGAAAAAGGTTTCATTCGCCCTAGTGCCTCTCCTTGGGGATCACCTGTTCTATTTGTGTCAAGGAGGGACGGGACTATCAGACTCTGTGTCGATTACCATTCTCTCAATGAAGTCACAATAAAGAACAAGTACCCACTCCCCAAGATTGAAGACCTATTTGATCAGTTGAATGGAGCCAAGGTGTTTTCCAAGATCGACCTCAGGTCAGGGTACTACCAGCTGAAAATCAGACCCCAAGACATTTCGAAGACGACATTTGTAGCCCGGTATGGCCTATATGAATACACAGTCATGTCATTTGGGTTAACCAATGCCCCTGCCTACTTCATGTACCTCATGAATAAAGTCTTCACGGAGTACTTGGACAAGTTCGTTGTCGTCTTCATTGATGACATACTCGTCTTCTCCAAGTCTGAAGAAGAGCATGAGCAACACTTGAGATTGCTCCTAGACAAGCTTCGAGAGCACCAGCTTTACGCAAAATTCAGCAAGTGTGAATTCTAGCGACATGAAGTTGGATTCTTGGGTCATGTGTTGACTGCAGAAGTATTGTCGGTGGATCCTACCAAGATTGAAGCAGTAAGTGAATGGCGATCCCCAACCACCGTGAAGGAAGTCAGGAGCTTCCTCGTACTCGCGGGATATTACCGCAAGTTCGTGGAAGGGTTATAGAGCATTGCCCGATCCCTGACCCAGCTTTTGAAGAAGGACAAGAAGTTTGAATGGACAACTAAGTGTGAGCAAAGCTTCCAGGAGCTCAAGAAGAGATTGACCATAGACCCAGTTTCGGCCACCCCCGATATTCACAAGGAGTTTGTGATATATTGTGATGCATCGAGAACCGGGCTTGGAGGCATTCTGATGCAAGAAGGCAGAGTTTTAGCATAGCTATCCAGACAACTACGTCCTCATGAAGAGAACTATGCTACTCATGATATTGAGTTAGCAGTCATGGTTCATGCCTTGGAAACATGGCGACATTACCTTCTGGGGAAGCGATGTGAGATATACATAGACCACAAGAGTTTGAAGTATATTTTCACTCAAAGGGAATTGAATATGAGGCAGCGAAGATGGCTCGAGTTGATCAAGGATTACGACCTCAGTGTTCAATACCACCCCCGGAAAGGCCAACGTGGTAGCAGATGCTATAAGTAGAAAGGCTTGTTCCTTGAATGCCATGATTAAAGAAAGGCTACCCGCCTGATATGAAGAGCTTGAAAGCTTCAGCTTGGAACTATTTGCACCTGGATTCCTTGCCAACCTCTAGGCAAAGCCTACCTTGATGGATGATATCAAAGAAGCTCAGAAGGGGCACGAGAGCATTGAAGGCATCAAGAGGAAGATCAAGGCAGGCAAGGCCCCAGGATTCTTAGTGGGTGAACAAGGAGTTGTATGATTCGGGAATCGCATCTACGTACCCAACAAAGAAGAGCTCAAGAACTTGATCTTGCAAGAAGCTCATGACTCTCCATACTCCATCCATCTTGGAGGAACCAAGATGTAGCAACACCTCAAGGCAATATTTTGGTGGCATGGCATGAAACGGGAGATAGGCACGTTCGTTGCTAAGTGTGACATATGCCAAAGAGTCAAAGTAGAGCATCAGCGACCCGCTGGACTAATGCAACCTCTCAAAGTGCGTGAATGGAAGTGGGACAAAGTCAGATGGATTTCATCACTGGATTACCAAGGTCAAGCAAAGGACATGATTATATTTGGGTCATTGTCGACCACCTAACCAAGGTAGCCCATTTCATTCTCTCAAGACCACCTATGATGGAAGCCAGCTCACAAACCTCTACATCAACCGCATCGTAAGTCTTCACTGAGTTCCAAAGGAGATAGTGTCGGACCGAGGCACCCAGTTCACCTCAAGATTCTGGAAGAAGTTTCGAGAAGGTATGGGGACCAAGATCTCCTTCAGCACCTCTTTTCTCCCAAAGACCGGTGGGAAAATAGAACGAGTAAATCAGATAGTCAAAGATATGCTCCGCATTTGTGTCTTGGCTTATGGAGCCAAGTGGGAAGACTATCTACCATTTGGTGAGTTCTCCTACAATAACAACTATCAATCGAGTCTTCAGATGGCACCATTCGAGGTGTTGTATGGACGCAAGTCCCGTACTCCTCTCAACTGGTCGGAAACCAGAGAATGATTAGTTTTTGGACTAGATATCCTCCGCGAGGCAGACGATCAAGTACAACTCGTCCGAGAACGTCTAGAGGCTACGAAATCAAGACAGAAGAGTTGCGCTGACTCCCACCGTCGAGAAGTGAACTTCTGTGTCGGTCACCATGTCTACCTCCGAGTCAGGCCTCTCAAAGGGACCAAGCGTTTCCACGTCAGTGGAAAGCTGGCACCAAGATACATCGGCCCCTTCAAGATCACCGCAATGTGAGGAGAAGTCACCTATCAGATAGAGTTATCTTCCGAGCTATCAGATATGCACAACGTCTTTCATGTGTCACAACTACGAAAGTGTCTCCAAGGTCCCAACTGCCCCGACCTCTACAAAGGCATCAACCATCAAGCCATCGATCTTCAGCCCGATCTCACTTATCATGAGAGGCCAGTCCGCATTTTCGATGAAGCAGAGCATTGCACCCGAAGCCGCACCATCAAGTACTTCAAGTTCCAATGGAGCAACCACTCTGAAGCCGAAGCAACCCGGGAGCGTGAAGACTATCTTAGATATGAGTTCCCTTATCTTTTTACAGCTTAGCCTAGGAATCTTAGGGATGAGATTCTTGTAAGGGGGGTAGGTCTGTCACACCATGTGTTTGCATCACCTTGTTATGCTTGGATTTATAAAAATTGGAACCAATAAAACTTTTTCAGTGCTTGTGCTTGTTTGGATTGTTGCCTGTTTGCTTGTTTGGTTGTTGTGTATGGCACTCTTAGATTATATCAAAAGGGATTTATTCAAATTAGGTTTTCAAAAACCCCTGAGTTGAGGTTTGCACTAGAAGTCCTTAGATTGCATGGATCCTTTCTCCCCAAAGGCTTTACTTCAAACCTACTATATATATATTACTTTCCAAAACCAGCAAATATTAATTTAAAGATTATTTAATATTTTATTTAAGGGCTTTTTCTTCAGGCCAGAAATGGTCTTTCATAGGGAAAAATTATTTAAATGCTTTCAAAATATTTGAGAAAATTTAGCGAAACTCAATGGACATATATTTTCCATATATATGAGTTTCAGCACATGGTCATGTTAAAAATCATGGGCTAAACCCCTCAAAACCCTTTCTGGCCAAGTCAAGATTTTCAAATATTTCTATAAGAAATATTCTCAATAAATTTCCAGAAAATTCCAGCAAGTCAACATTGTCATTGGTGATGATCGTGCAAAGTTTCATCTCAATCCAAGTTGATTTGATTCATCAAACTATTCCAAACCCCTCCCTGTCCAGATTCAAATTTGAACAAATTTACGTTGTGAAGTTTCTTCCCTTGACCCCAAACTTTGTGGGCATGGTCTAATCATCAAATAATGATGCTACAGTAAGTGGTGCATCAAGGGAATTAGCTTAGCATGACTAGATCTACAGAAACCAGATTTTGTTGATTTCTAGGGTTCCATAAAGTTACATTGGGAACTTTCATCAATCTAGCTCAAACTTGGTGATCATGCCTAATTCCAACCACCACTTGATCCTGTCAAATCTCATAGCAAGAATAGCCCATTTTCTGAAAGTAACCTCTATCAAACACCTTCTGCATGTTTGGTAAAAATCATGTTTTGACCACCTTTTACTATTTACCTTGGCCTCAAACGTTTACCAATGCCTCTAGGGTTCCACCTTGACCTCGAGTAAGAATCTAAAATCCATAAGCCGCTGGATGATGGGGTAAAACCCTCAATTTACCACCTGGACAGTAGTAAAACCTTCTTCTCTCCCCTGCCCTCTTATTCTATCTTCCTCCCGGGGCATCCAATGCCATTGGCCCTAGCCTAGGTGCCCCTAGATTCCACTAGACACCCTTGGCCGCGAAGAAAACGCCATTGGCATGCCTTGGCATGCCATACACGTGCTCTGGAGCATGCTATAGTGCCAACAGGCATTGTAGCCGTTGTCCACTGCATGGCTCCGGTGGCCTCGGGCCACTCCCTGTTGCCACTTGGCCGCCCTCGACGTCCACGCCATGCCAACGTGTCAGTCCCCTCCTCTCTCCCCCTCTTTCTCCATCCTCTCGCGCGTGTTGAGCGCCGCCCGGCTCGGCCAGTGAGCTGCCTCGCACGCGCGTGCTCCTCTCCCTCTCTCTCCCCTCCCCTGGACATAGACCAGACCTAGGAACACCAAAGACACGCCCTCGCCCCCTCTCCCAACCCTGGCCTCGACCCCGAGCTCACCGATGCACCCGAGCTCGGTGAACCATTGGGAGCCTATAAAAGGGCCTCCCCGCGTCCCGTTATCCCCTCCGAATCCCTCCTCTCCCTTCAACTCGCCCTCTGGGTGCCCAGCTCGACCTCCCCATGCTCGAGCCCTCTAGATCGAGCCGAACCTCTCCATGGCATCGCCGCCATCGATCTCCGAGTACAGAGCCCCTTCGGCCCTCCCTCTTCTACGGATGCTCCTCCCTCACCCCTCTAACGCATCCCCCCTTCTCCCCGTCCATCTTGCAGCCCGGGACGACCCCGGTGTCCTCTTCCCGAAGCTCCTCCGCTGTGGGACCTCGTTGCCGGTGACCTGCGCCTCCCCATCGACCCTCTCTGGCACTTCCCGAAGGATGGCAGCCTCCTGAGTCTATCCCCGCCATCAGCTCCCCTCGTCATGCCCTCCTTCACCGCCGGTGAGCTTCGCTGCCCCCTCTCTAGAGGTGGGAGAAGACAGGTGGGACCCCCTGTCATCCCCACACCCCTCTCCCTCTCCCTCTGTCTCGTAACGCTAGCTCAGTTGTGCCGGCCTGGCCGGTTGGCCCAATGCGACTGGGCATTTTGCCTAGGGCACAGGACCCCCCTTTCCTTTTTCTTTTTCTATCTTCATTCCAAAGATTCCACAGGATTAAATAAAAATCCAATGACAATTATTTTTCCACCTAAAATCCTAGGATATTCCATAGAATTTAATAGTGTCTTTTGTGAAAAATGTTGAATTTTTTTATACATTGTTTTATTTTAAAATCTATTTTGTCATCTTTTTGCCTCTATTTATTAGTTTTCAAAAATGTTTTTCACAGCAAAACCTTAAACAAATATTTTTATTATAGTTTTTAGTATTTATCAGAATAGGGTAGCATTTTAATAGTAGCTTTGTGTGCTCTGTTTTTTGGGTGATGGTTATTTTTATCGCTATTTATCGCTATTTATCACGATGATAGATTGCGCTATTGGCGAGGAAGTTGGACTCGAAGACTTCGAAGACCCCGAAGACTTTATTGAGCCAGGCAAGCAACCCTTTGACCATGTTAAGAAACCATTTTCATGCATGTCATATAGCACCATATTCCTTGTTGTTGATCATGTGATGTGGGGACCACTTCGGTGGGATGCCTCAATTACTTTTACCGTTGATACTTGCATCGTGAATGACCCTACCATCCTTCTAAGGGTTATGCGGATGGGTGTAGATAGGATGCTAGTAGATGCTACGCAAGTGGGATCGGGAATATGCATGGTGATGGAAACATAGTGTTTTCAAAGACTTCTTCGGAAAAAACCCGTCGGGTGCCACTAATGTCCGAGTGTACTCTTTGTATAGTATCACCATGGGAAAGGAATTGTTCGGGTGCTTACATAGGGAATGTAATATACCGCGAGTCGTGGATGACACGGAAGTTCCCTGACTCTTGTGGGTAAAGCATGCAACCTCTACAGAGTGTAAAACTATTCAAATAGCCGTGTCCATAGTCAAGGACAGTTGGGTGATGCTGCTTATGCCACGTCCGTATATTTCCTAAAAGCTTGGCATGTATCGGTGTGTGTGGATAACACAGAGATGACACTTGAGATAAGTCTGATGACCTGACGTGATGATTGAGCATGAGATGTTCAACCCCTATTCATGATGATATCAATAACTTGTTCATATGGATATCTACCAACTATTGATTGCATGATTACCTAGTTACTTGATCATGTCATTGCATTCAAAAATTTGCTTTCTGCAAAATACCTACTTAGTTCTATATCATGCATTACTATTACCTTGTTCCACAACATGGGTTTTTTGCGAGTACATTCAAAGTACTCGGTGGCTTGCCACTAGTTATTTAATTGGCTAGGCATGGAAGAACAGGAGTACGGTGAAGAGTTCGTTGGTGACGAACATGCGAACTAGGATGCTTCCCAATCAGAATGCCTGTAGGTTTAAGGCAGATGGCATGGGTTCACGCTTTTGACCAAGATTTCTGCTGCTTGTTAAGTTTAAGTATTTGGCCCTTGAGGCCCTATCTATGCAAGACTAGACCTTCGCGGTCTTTATTTGTGTAAGACGTTAAATGTGGATGTAAGACTCTTGATATTCAGCTTTTGTGTGTTCAGTAAGCATTGATCTCTCCGATCACTGTGTACGTGCATTCGGTGATCATGAATTATGAGTCGGGGTCCCCACAAATTAGCATGTTTATTTCTTGCTCTCATGTTTCAATCACGTTAAAACTGAAATCTGTTAACGAAGAGTTCCATTTTGCGGTACTCGTTTTAAGCAATCCACGCCTCCTTATCGTTGAGTCTTTGGAGTGTGTTGTAGTATGCCATGTCTACTTGTTGTTGATAGGTTTTCCATGCCATGGATCTTGTGTTTAGCTATAGATTTTTTCATGAGTACATGCTTAACCAATGTTGCTGTTTTGAGATGTCTAAATATCTCTAAGTCTGGAATCTGTAACATTTTGTTGCTGTCTTGCCATGTGTTTTGCTAGCGATCTATAGGTCCTTTGGGGTTGGTGTCATGGAGTTATTTGTAGCTTATATTGTCCTATGACATTCTGTTAATTTTCATGCCATAATATGCACTGTATCTTATAGTCTTACTGCTGTCAATATGCGTTCATGATAAAAACAACACTACCAAAAACTGCTATTTTCACTAAGTCTGAAACTGTTTCCAATTAGCCATGTTGTGAGCTTCCTACCATGCAATCCACGACTTTGTTTGTTCATTTTAGAATCTTGTAGCGTGTGGTTTTCATGTATGCAAAATGCTATGTTGCCATTTTAGGCAGATTTGCACTAAACCTTGTACGGGTGTTTGTGGTTGAACCATAGATCCATTTTAGGCATGCCTGATATGAAACTTGCTTATAATTTCATGTAGCTTCATGATATCTTGCTGCATTTTGTATTCATGGCATGAAATCTTGGGATTGTCATAACTTTTAGACCGTAGCTCCATTTGAGATGTTCCACATATGTAAATCGACAAGAATAACGTGTAGAATTGCATGGTATACTTTATTCTGTTGTTTACCAAATATAAAATGCGGATAGTTCAGATCTGGAACAATTTTTAAATTATCATATGGGGTCGTTTCGGAAATGCTATAAGTTGTTTACGACCTCATTTAAGATGCCTACATGTTGTAGTTGCTTAAACTTCACCTCTTGCCATGTTTTGTAACATTTAACATTGACGTGTAGCTAAACGAGAGTGAACTAACTAATTAAAATGTGGAGTTTCGTCAATATGCAACTCATTGCATATTGAGCTCCACTTAATGTGTAGGAGTTGTTTGATGTGTTTTGCCATGCCTTGCATAATTAAACCGGACATGCATCATATTTGTTTGCGCATCATATCATGCATATGTTGTGGTGTTTCTCGTGTGTTGATTGTTTGTTTTCGGTTTGCTTCTTATCGATAGAGTTCCGAAACCACTCGGAGTGTGAGGATTCGTTTGACTAAGTTGGCTCGTCTTCTTCATATACTCGTGTTTCTTCCAAGCGGGATCTGAGGCAAGATGACACATTTCCCTGGATACCGCTACTATCATTGCCATGCTAGATGTGTCATTTTCTATCGCTATGTCACGCTACCTACCACTTGTTTGTCAAGCCTCCCAACATTTCCATGAAAATCCTCTAACCCTCGACCTTCCTAGCAAACCTTTGTTTGGCTATGTTACCGCTTGCTCAGCCCTTCATATAGCATTTCTAGCTGCAAGTGCAATTGCTTCCATATGACAACATCGACATTCTTTTGTTATCACAATATTATTTTTATATAATTTAACGCACTTATACACTTGGTAAAGGGTGGAAGGCTTGGAATTTTGCTTGGTGTTTTGTTCCACTCTTCCCGCCCTAGTTACTTGTGAACCGGTGATATGTTCCATAATTGAGCGCTCCTAACATGCTTGGGGTTGTTATGGGGACCCCCTTGATTTCGTTTTAGGATATAGCTTGTCTGGCAAGGCCCAACATTGGTACTATATTTGCCTAATAACTAAAAAAATGCATAGGGACCCGCCGACACCCGCGGATAATTTAATCAACAACCCGGGCCAGTGCTCCTCATGAGTGTTGGTCCAACCCAAAGCAACTTATTAATGCTACCCGGGGCAACTCGGTGATTAGTGTGGTAACCACCGTTCATCCGTCATGTCCTTAGAACGAGATACGTGGCTCCTATCAAGACCGTCGACCCGTTGGGCGGCCTTGCTGGATTTGTTTTACCTTTCTCAAATATCTTGCATGAGGAACTCTGATCTTCTTTGGGCTATCTCGAGGTGTTGGATTTTCTTTGGAATTGCCTAGGATGATCAAGAAATCCGTGGTCGAGGTTATTCCCGCAGCGTATGGTTAATTTGTGATGGACGAGTTGGAGCACCCCTGCAGGGCTAAATCTTTTCGGAAAGTCGTGCCCACGGTTATGTGGCAAACTTGGACACTTTGTTTAACACCTGGTCATAGTAAACTTGAAGTAAACTCAAATAAAATACACCAACTGTGTGCCTAACCATGACTATAGCTTCTCGTGAGTCCTTATACAAGAGAGAATAGGTGGGGTTATGTTTGACGTAAGTAGGTGTTCAGGATTAGTGAGTGAACATTACTAGTTCACGTCTGTTATGCATAGATCATCATACTTTACTTTTTGTATTCATAAGTTAGCCACTCAAACAAATGCTTAGTCACTTGTTGCAGCCTCTCCACTTAACCATACCTCTCCCATTAAGCCTTAATAGTCTTGCTAGTGGAAATGAGATTGCTGACTCCTTGTGGCTCACAGATTACTACAACAACAGTTGCAGATGCAGGTAATGTGATGATTTGACGTGAGCGCGATGCTTTTTTGTTTGGAGTTCTTCTTCTTCATCATCAATCTTGGATGGGTTCCAGGCGGCAGCCTGGGATAGAAGGATGGATGTCATTTTATCGTTTGGTTTCGTCTGTAGATGGACAGTGCTCTTTTGTATGATGCTTGAATATGTTGTTGTATTGATCTGATCTTGATGTAGCTTGTGGCGAGTGTAAGGCAATTCCATATACTCATTTCTTCTGTAAATGCGCTTCTATCCCTGTCGAGCCCCCCGTGCCAAAATAAGGATAGGATCGCTTCTTGGGCGTGACATATAACCCCGTGGCCAGACCTGCCCAGAAGGGTTCGGGTTACTCCTGGCGGCTCATTGTCAAGGCCGTCAAGTGGGCCAGAGGATTGAAGACAAGGATACATGGCGACTGATCATATGGGACAAGGTGGAGGCCTAGAATCAAAAGATGGAGCCAGACCCAAGCGAGTGAGCTGCCTGGAGACAGCTTGCCTAGGAAGGCAAGGCGGCTTAGAGACAAGATCGAACACATTGTGTAAGTCGGTTTGGGATCTTGTAACCCAAGGCCTCGACCTACCTATATAAAGGCGAGACCCTGCGACGACTTAGGGGAGGAAAACAATTGATCAACATCTAGGTCAAGCGAATCCGTTCCCTTGTAATCGATACTCCATCAATACAACACAAAGCAGGACATAGGCTTTTACCTCTTCTCGAGAGGCCGATCCTGGGTAAACTCGTGTCTCTCATCCCGTTTGACCCCTTTGAGACGACCGCCATAGCGATGGCCTCAAACCTAAGTCCTAGGACATCTGAAGTGACAAAACCCGACAAGAAGGGTAAGGGAAAGAAGGAAAACTTCAAGAATGCCAAAACACAGCTACCTCCCTAGTCAACAAACCCAAGGTTGAACCCAAACCCGAGACTAAGTGCTTCTCTTGTAAGGGGAATCGACACTTATAGAGGAACTACCCCAAATGCTTGGTAGATAAGAAGGATGGCAATGTCAACAAAAGTATATTTGATATACGAGTTATCAATGTGTAACTTACTAGTACTCCTAGTAGCACCTGGGTATTAGATACCAGTTCCGTTGCTAATATTGGTACCTCGAAATACAATCTACAGAATAAATGGAGACGTGCTAAGGGCGAGGTGACGATGTGTGTTGGAAGTGTTTCCAAGGTTGATGTGATCACCATCGCACACTCCCTCTACCTTTGGGATTAGTGTTGAACCTAAATAAATATTATTTGGTGTTTACATTGATCATGAACATGATTAGATCGTGTTTATTGCAATAGGGTTATTCATTTGAGTCAGAGAATAATGGTTATCCTGTTTACATGAATAATACCTTCAATGGTCATGCACCCAATGTGAATGGTTTATTGAATCTCAATCGTAGTGATAGACATGTTCATAATATTGATGCCAAAATATGCAATGTTAATAGTGATAATACCACATACTTGTGTCACTACCTCTAAGGTAATATTGGTGTAAAGTGCATGATGAAACTCCATGCTGATGGATCTTTGGACTCACTAGATTTCGAATCGGTTAAGACATGTGGACCATACCTCATGGGCTAGATGATTGCGACCCCATTTGCTGGTGTGATGGAGCGGGCAAGTGACTTATTAGAAATGATACTTGTTGATGTATGTTGTCCAATGAGTGTTGAAGCGTGCGGTGGATATTGTTATTTTCTTACCTGCACTGATGATTTGAGTATATATGGGTATTTTTACTTAATGAAACACAAGTCTTAAATGTTTGAAAAGTTCAAGAAAATTTAGATTGAAGTTTAAGATCACCGTGACAAGTAGATAAAATGTCTACGATATGATCGTGGAGGTGAATATTTGAGTTACGAGTTTGGTATGCAACTTAAGACAAGTGGAAGTTATTTCATAACTCATGTCACCTAGAACACCATAGTTTGATGGTGTGTCCGAACATCGTAGTCGTGCTCTATTGGATATGGTGCATACTATGATGTCTCTTAACGATTTGCCAGTATCGTTTTGGGGTTATGCATTAGAGACAACTACATTCACTTTAAATAGGGCACCATCTAAATCCGTTGTAATGACACCATATGAATTATGGTTTGGCAGAAACCTAAGTTGTCATTTCTTAGAGTTTGGTAATGCGAGACTTATGTATGATAAGATTGAACGCAAAGTGGAAAAGTGCATCTTCATAAGATACCCTAAAGCTACAATTGGGTATACCTTCTATCACAGATCCTAAGGTAAGGTATTTATTTCCAAGAATGTATCCTTTCCACAGAAGGATGTTCTCTCAAAAGAAGTGTGTGGGGGGGAGGTAGAACTTGATAAGGTTATCGAACCTTACTTGAATTGGAAAGTAGCGCAACACATAAAGGTGTTCATGTAACACATACACCAATTGAATAGGAAGCTAATGATGATGTCGTGGGATTGAACACCTATGGGATCATAGGGACCCCTTTTGGTCGGTGGGGGGAATGATCGCACAAAGAGCCGGCCTGATGAACAACATGTGGGGATCTTTACCCAGGTTCGTGCCACAAGGACGCATAAAACCCTACTCCTGCTTCATTGTATTGAGAGTGTTCTTAGGGTTCTAGCTACAAGAGAGCTATGAGCAGCTGCCACGTACGTCAGCTAGAAGGTCCCAAAAGTAGAGAAGTCAAAAGTCTCCCACCGTATCACCGTGGGCCTCCTTTTATACTCGGAAGGGGATCCCAACAGTGGCGTACAATGCGTACGTGGGGTGTGCACAGCTACAGTGCTATCATACCTAACACTGACGGAGTAGGACAGGCGCATTTAATGCACCGTCACGCATCTCTGTCCGTCAATGGGACGGGACGGGAGCCCATCGCATTGGTGCCACTTAGCTCCCTCCAACGTCGATGCCGCAACATGCGTCCAGGTGGATTGACACCTGCCACGTGCGCTAGAGGGGTCTTCCTAGGGCTTCGCCTTGCTGGGGCCTTGCTTCACCTGGGGGTTCAATAGCCCTCCCGGCAAGACCTTGATGGTGATCTTGATTTTCCTGTGTTGGTACTTGGCAAGTCCCTACTAAGCCTCGCTACCAGGCTGGCTACTACTGCAAATGCACGAGTAAGGAGCACTGGAGAGCCCGAAACTCTACTGCACCAACAGGAGCCCCCGGGCCTAGGCCACACACGTCGCAAGACACTATTGGGCCAGACCCAATAAGTGTACGGGCACACGTGGCAGGGACCTTGCAGTTATGATCATTGCGCTTGCTGCGCTTCCCCATGACACCCATTGAATGCGGGATGTGGGATACATGCGTGGCGCAACAGTTATAGTAGCGCGCCCGCGAAATGTTTCTATGTTAGCTTATTTTAGTAAAGAGATCGCCCCACGCCTTCCCCATCAAAGAGGAAATTGCAGAGATGCTGCTCATTTACCTCTTGCCTTTCCCAATCTGAGAACCGCCGTCATCTTCTTCCTCGAGCCCTAAAGAGAGCCCCTCCCTCCAATCCACACCCTTGCTCTCTCTTCGCCCTCAGCCCCCGCGTTCGCCGCCACCATGCTGCCTAAAGCTAGCAAGGGCAAGGAAGCAGAGGCCGTCTCGGAGAACAAGATGGTGACGATATAGAAGGTGCATGCCGTCTTTCTGTCAGGGCTTAGCTTGGACGTCTTCAAGAGGCAATACCATTGGATGTGGGCGACAAGGACGACGGTGCATCCCGCCACCAGCGTCTGTCCAGGCCCCTCCGGGGACGGCCCAGTCAAATACCCTTTCTTTGCCGATTACTTTTACTGCGGGCTCTATCCCCCCCTTTTGGACTTCTTCAACGATCTCCTGTTCACCTATGGCTTCCATCTCTTGGATTTCACGCCGAATGTCCTGATGTCCATGGCAGTTTTCGCTCACCTTTGCGAAAACTTTGCCAAAGTATTCCCCAGCACCGCTCTTTTCCGCCACTACTTTTCCCCTTCCATCCAACCAGCCGGTGCCCTTGCCAGTGTCGTCACTTGGATTCCAAGGCCAGGAACCAAGGAGGTCTACCCTGATGGGGCCTACTGTGATAGGTGGGACGAGTTGCAGGCCAGGTGGTGCTAGATTCGCGAGGAGAAACTCCTGCCCTTCTGCTTGCCGCGGCAATCCAAAATGGTGCGCGGCGAGGATTGGGGTGCCGTCGACCCTGAGGACGCGAAACTTACAGTCATGACCACTAGGATCCTCCGCCTTAGGGACGCCGGCCTTTCTATCGAGATGATATGCACCGATTTCCATCGCCGGCGCATTGCTCCCTTGCAGAGTAAGGGGAGGCCGGCTTGGGATTTCTGGAATGGGACGTACATCATGAGATTGTGCCCCGGGGTGAACCACAACCTGACCATTATGTAGCATGGGGCCCTCTACCAAAAGTTGTTCAAGAGTCCCCCGGTACGTGAGCTGCCGGTAGGCATAGTCCCCCTGTGCAACAGTCCCACCTTAAGGAGAATCATCGACATGATGCCGGTATTCGACGCCCATAGCCTCGACGCGTCTTGCATCGAACCGCATGCCAAGTGGGTGCAAGAATTTTTTGATAATCTGGTGGAAAGGGCCATCTGCGGGCAACAAGGCCTCGTTCGCGACACCATCGAGGAGGAGTTGGCGTACGTCGCCAACAGGGCGGAGGAAGCGGATCATGCCGCAGAGGCCGGCAGCGCCGGCTTCCTGGAAGACGAAGCTGGCGAAGGGGAAACACTACCGTACGAAGGCCTTGCCGGACAGGGCGGGACCGCCGGGGAGCAAGGCGGCACGTCCGCCCGGGGCAGTTTTGTCGAAGACTCACATGAGGAGGAGCAGTCCGAGGAGGCCCTGTCCCTCATTCAAGCGAAAAGGCGCGTCCTCCGTAGTGCTGCCACTGGGATCCCCACCTGCCATGCTTCTTCAGGAAGCACATCCTCCAGCAAGGGGGCGGCCGGCAAGGCTGCACGGCGGCAAGAAACCCACTGGCAACCCGCGCCTGCTTCGGTGAAGCGACCTAGGAGAGCCCCTCCACCTCCTCCCACGGTCACCACGGCAGAGGTCGCCTTAGACCTTTCTGCCCTTAGCTCGGGAGAAGAAGATGAGGAGTAAGAGTCCTGCTGCATCTTTCACTTTTTCCAATTTCTGGTTTTTACTTGACTCATTTGGTTTGCTTTGGTTTGCCTTTGCAGGGACGCGAAAACACTGGCGCAATGGGTAGCGAAGAGGGCGAGGACCTCGACGGCCGAGGATTCGTTGGCAAGTGCCTCAGGCATGCCAAGGATGACCGCCATCAACTAGGAGGCTAGCCCACAGTGCAGCCCTCAACTCAGCCCCCGGCGGAGCCCCCAGCGTGAGTCCATCACTTACTATCCACTGGCAATTGCCGGGGTGTGCATCTTTACTGCTGACATCACCGGAGATGCAGGAGGAGGACGGTGGCAGAGAGAACCACCGATGACCATCCCTGACACGCCACCCCCGTCATCTATGCTGCCCAGAGACGAGTCCCTGGCAAGTACCTCCTCCAGCAGGCTTTACCGCGACGAGGAGGAGCCAACAAGCACAGGCACCGGCAGGTCTTTGCGGGCGACCATTGTTGGTGCAGGTATTCTTTGTTATGTTTGTCTTTCTCTTTTTTTTCTTTTTTTGTCTTGTTGAACTTCCATGTCGGGACCCTGATCCTAAGCCATAAGAATCTAGCCTATAACACATCACATCACTTTGTAGGCGGAAGTTAAACATGTCTAGGTACAGACATCTACAAAAGTGGCTAGAGGAGCTTGAAAAGCTACAACAACCCTACCAAAGGAACCAGACCTCTGTTTGGGATTTCCAAGATAATCCGGTCAACATCGAACTTCACATCGAAAATACCACTAATGAGACTGACTTCTCCTCTGCAAAAACATAAATTAAGCAAACATGAGTACAAGGGTACTCAACAAGACTTACATCAGAACTAGCTACACATGCATCAGTATCAATGAAGGGGGTTGTGGATTTTATTGCAGCAAGCCATCTTTGACTCTTGGCTAACCTATACTACGACTACAAGTGCTTTCTTTGAGGTCAAATAGTGCACATGAGTCCACATATTCTCCAATCAATACACCACTATGGATCCACTCCCATCTCCCTACGAGAAGGCCATCCATAGCACTCACGCTTATTTGGCGTATTTTAGAGTATCCACTTCAACTTATCTATGAACCACATAAGTTCTCCAAGTAGTCCATATCCGAGGATGCGACTATTCGAATAGATTCATAACCCTGCAGAGATGTACTTCTTCACACACGCTCTCGCCACTTATCACCATATGCATGTCATGCATCTCGGCAACCTTCAAGCGGAAGCACTGGCGTGGGCGTCGGCCATGACCGTCAACCACACAAGACCCTTGTCCAGGTTTATCGCCTATTTGAGACTGAACCCGCATAGAAGTCCAGCCGAAGTTTCCGCTACGGCCCCAAATGATGTGCGCAAGGTTCCCAAGCCCACCATTCGGGTGCCACTTGGTACATCGTGCCACTGTGTCTATACCGCATCACAGTCCACCCTGTCGGGCAGCGCTATGCACGGTCGCCAACACATTTTCTACAAACACGAGAAACTAGTTGCAACTCCTGGACAGGGATCTAGGCGATTAATAAGCCGAGAGGGGTCGAGTTACCGGAGTCCAATGTGTTGTAGCAGCTTGTCTTGGATAACATACACAGAGCTCAGTTCTTAAGGACGGTCCCAATGAGACAACCCGCCATGTACTCCTACATGACCTCTCATCGCTACCTTTACCAAATTGTGTTCACACACTTAGCTCTCACACTGTAGGACATGAACATTGCCATTCTGATTCATCACCCAGATGGATCAGACCCGAGATGACACGACTCTAAGCATAACAGGCATAGAAAGTAAGCAAGCATGGATGAGTAAGCACAACAAGGCTCAAGTAGTTGCTACTCAAGCTAAGTGGTTTCAACTATTTATTGTGGTAAGGACAGGTCATGCAAAGGAATGGGTTCAACTACCGGAAACATGTAACAGTTGAATCGTGATTGTCCTAATGCAATAAAATAGAGCAGGAGCAAGAGAGTGGGTTTATATCAGTATGCTCTAGGGGGTTTGCTTGCCTGACAGTCCTATGGATATCATTTCTCTTCATGAGTGTCATCATTGACATCGTCAGAACCATCGTCTGCCGAGAAGGAACAAGCACTAACAAACAGGTAGAAGGAACACATTCAATGTGATGCAACAATCATGATGCATGAAATGGCATGTTAAATTACTGAATTGAGCTAGTGCTATAGGTAGTCATATTAAGTGAAGTAGAATTCAAATTTATACTAAATTCCAACTCCAACACTATTTATTAAATTATCCTAATCATGAAATGTCCTACGTGGTGATGTTCACTTTCTCAAACATGCATTATCATGGCATAAATAGATTCACTGGATTTTTTGATCATTTTTCATATATAAATTATTTTCATCTGATTTAGACATTATTTTCTATGATTTTTAGAAGTTTTAAACATTTTTAAAAATTTCCTGAATTATTTTTATCTTAAAAACTGATTACTATGTCAGCCTAATGTCATCACACGTACGCACGACATGCCCGATATGCATAGATACAACTATGGCATCACAAATTAACCATACAATATTACAACATTTATTTAGAAGGCTCGAAAGAGCCAATACAATAAGATGTTACAAACAGGGGTCACGAGACCCAACATTCAGAGCATTCAAACAAGCAAGCGGAAGTTAAACATGTCTGGGTACATACATCTACAAAAGTGGCTATAGGAGCTTGAAAAGCTACAATGACCCTACCAAAGGAACCAGACCTCTGTCTGGGATTTCCAAGATAATCCGGTCAACATCGAACTTCACGTCAAAAATACCACTAATGAGTCTGACTTCTCCTCTGCAAAAACATAAATTAAGCAAACGTGAGTACAAGGGTACTCAGCAAGACTTACATCAGAACTAACTACACATGCATCAGTATCAATAAAGGGGGTTGTGGATTTTATTGCAGCAAGCCAGCTTTGACTCTTGGCTAACCTATACTACGACTACAAGTGCTTTCTTTGAGGTGGGATAGCGCACATGAGTCCACATATTCTCCAATCAATACACCACTATGGATCCGCTCCCGTCTCCCTACGAGAAGGCCATCCATAGGACTCACGCTTATCTTGCGTATTTTAGAGTATCCACTTCAATTTATCTATGAACCACATAAATTCTCCAAGTAGTCCATATTCGAGGACGCGGCTATTCGAATAGATTCATAACCCAGCAGGGGTGTACTTCTTCACACACGCTCTCGCCACTTATCACCATATGCATGTCATGCATCTCGGCAACCTTCAAGCGGAAGCACTAGCGTGGGCGTCGGCCGTGACCGTCAACCACACAAGACCCTTGTCCAGGTTTATCGCCTATTTGAGACTGAACCCGCACGGAAGTCTGGCCGAAGTTTCCGCTACGGCTTTAAACGATGCGCGTAGGGTTCCCAAGCCCACCATTCGGGTGCCACTTGGTACACCGTGCCACCGTGTCTATACCGCATCACATTCCACCCCGTCGGGCAGCGCTATGCACGGCCGCCAACACTTTTCCTACAAACACCAAAAAGTAGTTGCAACTCCTAGACAGGGATCTAGGCGATTAATAAGCCAAGAAGGGTTGAGTTACCGGAGCCCAATGTGTTGTAGCATCTTGTGTTGGATAACATACACACAGCTCAGTTCTTAAGGACGGTCCCAATGAGACAACCCGCCATGTACTCCTACATGACCTCTCATCGCTACCTTTACCAAATTGTGTTCACACACTTAGCTCTCACACCGTAGGACATGAACATTGCCATTCTGATTCATTACCCAGATGGATCAGACCCGAGACGACACGACTGTAAGCATAACAGGCATAAAAAGTAAGCAAGCATGGATGAGTAAGCACAACAAGGCTCAAGTAGTTGGTACTCAAGCTAAGTGGTTTCAACTATTTATTGTGGTAAGGACAGGTCATGCAATGGAATGGGTTCAACTACTCGGAACATGTAACAGTTGAATCGTGATTGTCCTAATGCAATAAAACAGAGCAGGAGCGAGAGAGTGGGTTCATATCAGTATGCTCAAGGGGGTTTGCTTGCTTGACAGTCCTAAGGATATCACTTATCTTCATGAGTGTCATCGTTCACATCGTCAGAACCATCGTCTACCGAGAAGGAACAAACACTAACAAACATGCAGAAGGAACACATTCAATGTGATGCAACAATCATGATGCATCAAATGGCATGTTAAATTACTGAATTGACCTAGTGCTATAGGTAGTCATATTAAGTGAAGTAGAATTCAAACTTATACTAAATTCCAACTCCAACACTATTTATTAAATTATCCTAATCATGGAATGTCCTACTTGGTGATGTTAACTTGCTCAAACATGCATTATCATGGCATAAACAGATTCATTGGATTTTTCTGATCATTTTTCATATATAAATTATTTTCATCTGATTTATAGATTATTTTCTATGATTTTAGAAGTTTTAAACATTTTCTAAAATTTCCTGAATTATTTTTATCATAAAATCTGATTACTACATTAGCCTGACGTCGTCATGACGTCAGCAGGTCGGCTGACCCGGTCCAGGTCAAACCTGGTGTGCGGGGTCCACACGTCAGTGACACTAGATATTTAACGAGGGTTAATTGACCTAATTATTTAACTAACAGGCACTGGGGCCCACTGTCAGTGGCTAAGTAGTTTAATTAATCAAATTAGTTAATATATAATCTTAACCAAAAATTAAGCAGGGGCTGGTCCCACCTGTCAATGACCCAGGGGTCAACCCCTGGTTGGCCGGGTCAAAGCCACCGGCGGCTCAACGCCGGCGATAGCAGACACGGTGGGGGTGGTTGCATTTTGTCGTTCAGCGACCAAATGGGCGGTCGAGGCCATCTAAACGTAGCTAGCATCGATCCGCACCCATCTGAGCTAACTAGCGAGGCTGGGGCGGCCTGCAGCAACGGCGGCGATATGGCTAGCGGCGGCCGGAGGTCGGGTCCGGTGGGGAGCTGGCTAGGGCACGCTGGGGAAGAGGGGAAACACGGGGAGGATCAAGAGGGGCTCACAAGGGGGGCAGGAGTATTCAGACGGCTTGGGAGGCTGCCGGGGCAACGAATCGGCGGCGAGGAGCTTTGGTCTGGCGCAGAAGAGAGAGCAGGGGAGAGGGGGAGAGCAGTAGGGGGAGGAATGGCTCAGGGGGCTCCACGCATTCTCCAGCGCGGGATAAGGATGTGGGAGGGCTCGCGAGTTCGAAGCAGGAGCTGGCTCGCCCGACGTCGTGCTTCGTCTTGCCTTTGCCTTCTGGCAGAGGTAGACGATGACTGGCACAGGCCAGTAGGCTGGGCCGGCTAATGGGCCAGGTAAGTCAGCTGGTTCTTCTCCCCCTTTTTCTTCATTTGTTTTCTTTTCTAATTTATGCTCTATGTCATTAATTTTTTGGGCAAAAATACCTAGGCAAAAACCCTGAAATAATTTATGAGTCATGAAATATATATTTCAAAGTCCCACAAATCGTTTCAGAATATTTGGAGCCACTAAGATATTTATAGTACTTTCTTAATTGATATTTGTAGCATGACATGAGTATTTTAAAATGCTCTATTTGTTTTGAAAATTGAAATGTCCCCTAATATGTTGTTGCCAACATTTATCAGAAATAGTGAACGTTTTTGAAAACCAAAAGGAAACATTGGAAAACTTAGCTTATTGTAATTGTTTGAATGAGGGAGTGTTAGGGCTTGACAATCCCGATTTCAAGTTCATTTGAATTTAAACATGATGACATGATGGACATGCTGATGTTGAGGCAAACAATTTCAAGCAAACGCTAGGGCTGTGACATTCCACCCGAGCTTCGTCGGGTTTGTTTCCTCGGTCGTCAGACGTACCCTCAATGGAGGTCATGGATGTCGCCACCATCATTGAGGAGACCGACAAGGACGCCGCCACCGAGGCCGACAAGATCGCTGCCGAGGACACCACCTACAGTGCTTCCGCTGAGGCCGCCGAAGCCGCCAAGTATGCTGCCGCCGAGGCTTGCAGTGCTGAGGCCGCCAGGGTTGCGCAGAAAGAGGAGGCTGCCATGAAATCCGCTGAGAAGGTCGGCAAGGAGGCCACTCGTCACACTGATGGCACCCCTACCGCAGGAGCGCCAGGCTCTATGCCCACCACTGAGCCCCCCGCTGCCTAGGAGGCAGCTGTTAAGGACCAGTCTCCTCCTTCTGAAACCCCTTCGGCGAGCAGATACTTCAAGGTCGATGACAACCTGTTCGTCAGCCTCCCCGGCATGGCAAGAACTGGGGCGCCACCTAAAGGGGAGTTCTTGTTGAGGAAGCCATCACTGTTGCCGGGCTCGATATTGTTGAAGAGCCAAGCTCCGGCAGCAAATCTCAAGAGGAGCAAGTCCTCCAGACTATGGGCGACAGATTCCAAAAGCTTCGAGCGCTCCACCATGCCCGGAAGGAGAAACTGGACTCCAGGGCGGCAGTCATGGAAGCAGCTAAGGCCAACTTTGAGGAGTGCGTCGAGGAAACCCAGGCCTAGTTCGCCCAAGCTTGCCATGATCTGAAGACTGGACAAACGCAGTTGAGCTAGGGCTGGAGCCAACTTTTCTTGCAGCAGTCTGATGCCGAGTACGCACAGGAAGAGGCCAAACAACGAGCCGCAGTAGAGGATGCTCGCTTGATGGAGCATCGTGTTTTGCTTGATGCCCATGAGGAGGACCTTGCCACTCATGAGAAGGTGCTTGCCGAGAAGCTCCGTAGCAAGGAAGTGGAGCTTGATGATCTCGTCGTGCGGCGGAGCCAGGAGCTGGAGCGGGAGTATAAGGAGGCGCTCGAGGCCCTAACAACGAACCACACCATCAAGCTGAAAGGGGCCGTCGACACAGCTGAAGCAGCCCAGGCCGCCAAGACCTTATAGGAGGAGCGGGTGAAGAAACTGGAGGGCGATCTTGAGGATCTCGGCAAGGAGGTCTCGTCGCTTGAGGCTGAAAGGGACAAGGCCGTTGCCAGCTTTATGGAGACGCAGGTCGCCATTTTTGACAATACCAAAAGCGACCTGAACCTGAAGCTGGTCACGCTGATCGGGACTCTCGAGACTGCCAAGGCCCAGGAGAGGGCTCTAGTCAAGGATCTCAATGACCAGAAGGAGTGGGTCAAGAACGCCACCGTTACCCACAATGATTATATGCACGGAGTGGATATCTAGACCAAAAATCTTGTTGATGTCGCGGAGAGGCTTGCCGAGCAGCTGACCGCCATGGGCCTAGAAGGCCCTACATATTCTCCCAATGCCAATGTGTCCACGAGCACCAAGGTGACCATGTTCTTCGACAGATTGCTTGGAGCCTTGGAGCAGCTCCAATCCGACCAGGCGTCGCACCTGGCCAGCAAATAGCGTAAGCTCTGCCAAACCGTCCTCGGCTAGGTGCTCGTCAAGTTGGCGTATAAGATCCCCAACCTCAACCTCACCAACGTCCTCGACCACTTGCCGAAGGACGCAGACGTCAAGGCGCTCGAGGAACTTGTTGCACCCATCATCTAGAGGGTAAGCCAAATCAAGTGGTTCGAAGGCGATCGCCGAGATTAGCTCCCTCACTCCTCGCTGCCGCACATGTCAAAAACAATTTGCTTTATGTTAGAGCCTCGGCCAGGCCGATGTAATATTGCTAGTTATGTTTTGAACAATCGGTATGTTATCTTCCTTGCTCGATTTCTCTCTGTATGTATTCACTCTACGCTTGGTTGGAAACTTGCTAGCGCACATATCTCTGTCGTGAGCGCTAGGTGCGGGACCTTAGCAGCCCGCTGGCAAAATTGCTATCGGCAAGAGACCTCGGTGCTTCCAGTGCAGTCACCTAGGCTGTTGAGCGGACTCGAAATAGAATAGGGATGCAACCAATCGCAATAAGGTCCCTCCGCGTGCAGGTATTCCATACATAAGTCGAGATCGCCTAAGGAAAATAACTTCACGGCAATGATTCACTTGGTTTTTTTTGCAACTTATCTCTTTGTTGTCGTGCTCCCTCCTACAAGTGTTTTTGGGACGTTGCTCATAGGTATTCATACCACCATCCCCCCACGGGCAAAGCTGCATGCGAGGTGACCTTCTGTCCTTTGAGAAAAAAGAAAGAAGATAAAATAGGCTATGGAACCTTTGCGGTTCGTTAGCCCTTGCCTGGATTAAGTGCAATGCAACAGTTCAGATAAACATGCACATAAGTAATCATGAGAATCGATCAGGTTTGCAGAACACTTATCTTTATTCAAGTATGCATAGGGTCTAAGCTTGGCTTTGTACCAAGGATTACATGCTTCAACGACAAGACTTGTATGAAAGGTGGTTGCTGAGAGGCTCGGCAACCGCACCTTAGGTGTTCGACATTCCAGGAGCTGCTCAATGGGATACCATCTTTGGTCTCCAGGCGGACTGCGTCGGGCCTGGTTAGTCGTACTACCCGATAAGGGCCTTCCCACTTCGGCGTCGACTTGTTGGAATTCTTGGCAGACTGAACTCGCCGAAGAACAAGGTCTCCTTCCTCAAGACTTCTGGAATTAACTTTGCGGATGTGGTAGCGGCGCAAAGCTTGCTAGTAGCATGCCAATCTCGTAGCAGCCTGAAGACGGTATTCCTCAAGGAGCGTCTCATCGTCTTTTCGCAGCTGCTCTTGCTTGAGCTTATCATAAGCGAGCACTCGAGGTGACCCGTATATGAGTTCCGTGGGGAGAACTTCCTCCGCCCCATAGACAAGGGAGAAGCGTGTCTGGCCGGTAGCTCGATTTGGTACCGTTCTGATTGACCAAAGAACCACCGGCAACTCATCAATCCAGTTCCTTCCGCATTTGGGCAGCCTGTCAAAAGTTCTTGTCTTGAGGCGTCGCAGCACTTCAGCATTAGGCCTCTCCACTTGGACCTTGCTCCTTTGGTGGGCAACGGAAGCAAAACATATTTCGCTACCAAGGTCTTGGACATACTACATGAAGGCGTGGCTCGTGAACTGTGTGTCGTTGTCAGTGATGATCTTGTTAGGAACACCAACGCGGCAAACTGGTCCCTTGAAGAACTTGACAGCTGACTATGCTGTCACCTTTCTCACCGCTTCCACTTCCGGCCAATTTGTGAACTTGTTGATTGCAACGTACAAGTACTCAAAACCCCTGGCAGCGCGGGAAAAGGGGCGCAAGATTTCAAACGCCCAGACAGAAAGTGGCCAGGAGTGAGGGATCATTTGAAGTACTTGAGCCGGTTGATGTAATTTCTTTGAATGAAACTGGCATGCTTCACACTTGGTTACTAATGTTGTTGCATCCTGGAGAGCAGTGGGCCAAAAGAAGCCTTGCCAGAATGCCTTCCTGACAAGGGCTCTTGATCCAATGTGGGAGCCACATACACCTCCATGTATTTCTGCTAACAGCTCCAGTCCATCTTCCCGGGAAATGCACTTGAGTTTCACACCATTTGGCATTTTTTTGTATAGGTCATTGTCCACGAACTGGTACATACTAGACCGGCAGGCTACTTTATCTGCTTCCTCTTGTTCCCCGGGAAGTTCTCCTGTCTGAAGGAAACGGACGATGTGTTGTGCCCATGCTGGAGCCTGGGGCTCGACAACAAGGACTAGTGGCATATCCTTTGGCAGGGTAGCATTTGTCTAAACAGGAAAGGCCTGAGGATCTACCGGAGCCTGTTGCACCTCGGCAAGCCTGGCAGGAGCGTGCACTTCCATGGCAAGAGCCAGGGCCCTGTCGGAGCGCATTTCTCACCGACAAGCCTGCCGTTCTCTCTGGCAACCTCCTCGTCGGCGGCTTCCGGGAGCCGTGTTGGGAAGTACTTGCCCGAACTTAAATTCCTTCTCTTCCCTTGTCCATTTGATGGTTCCATAGAGGGTTAATTTAGTTGGAGCACGAAAGTTCCCGGTTCCATAGGTAACTTAAGGGCAGCACACTTCGACAGGCCATAGACAACGCTGTTCTCCGCACGTGGAACATGCTCCATTTGCAGGCCGTCAAAACGCTCTTCCAACTTCCTGACTTCATCTACATAGGCTTCCATCAATGGGTTTTTGTGATCTTTGTTCACTTGCCTAACGACAAGTTGAGAATCACCCCTGACAATAAGTTTCTTGACCCCAAGGTCTGCCGCCATCCTCAGATCGGCAAGCAGCCCTTCATACTCAGTAGTGTTCTTCGTTGATCTCTCCCGGGGAAAGTGCATCTGGATCACATATCTGAGGTGATCTCCGGTAGGTGCAACAAGCAGCACTCTCGCACCGGCGCCTTACAGCGAGAAAGCTCCATAAAAATACATGGTCCATTCTCGATCGGTTTCCTTGCCAGGGAGAGTTGACTCTAGAATCTCTTCATTGGGTGCTGAAGTCCATTCTGCAATGAACTCCGCCAAGGCCTTGCTCTGAATGGTCGAAGTGCTTTCAAACTTAAGACAACAGCTTGATAGCTCCAATGCCCACTCTACCATCTTCCCGATAGCTTCTGGGTTCCGCAAGATCCGCTGTAACGGAAAGCGAGTGACAATGGTGATCTCATGTGCTTGGAAGTAGTGGCACATCTTCCTCGAGGCCATAAGAAGGCCAAAGAGCAATTTTTGCATGCCACAATACCTTGGTCTAGCCCCCTGCAACAAGGAGCTGCCAAAATAAACCGGTCGCTGCACCACCTTCTTCGTCTGGATTGTCTGATTCAACTACGCAGATCCTTCTTTGCCGGCACCAGACCCTTTTGGGGAATGTCCTGGCTCGTTGCTTGGCAGCCCCGCCATTGCTGCTGCTTCTTCATCAACTTCTATTTCAGCCACTAGTGCAGCACTCACCACTTGATTTGTTGCAGCCAGATACAACAGCAACGGATATTGTGGTTTTGGCGTGACTAGGACTAGCGAAGAGGAAAGGTAATTCTTGAAATCTTGCAGCGCCGCCTCCACTTCTGGAGTCCATTTCATTGGACTTGCCTTCTTCAAGATTTTTAAAAAGGACAGGGCGCGCTCAGCAGATTTTGAGATGAACCTACTTAAAGCAGCAACACAACCGGCAAGACGTCGCACGTCTTTGACCCGTCTTGGTGCTTAAATTTGCTCAATTGCTTTGATCTTGTCGGGATTTTCTACGATTCTTCATTGAGAAACAAAGAATCCGAGAAGCTTGCCAGATGGGACGCCAAACATACACTTCTCGGGGTTGAGCTTCATGTTGATCTTGCATAGGATGGCAAATGTCTCTTCTAGGTCTGATATGAGCGTAGCCTGGTCCTTGGTTTTGGCCACTATGTCATCCATATAAGCCTCCATATTTCTATGTAGCTGGGGCTCAAAACCAATCTGGACCGCTCTTGCAAAGGTAGAACCAGCACTTTTCAACCCTAAAGGCATATGCAAAAAGCAATAGGTACCACATGGGGTGATAAATGTGGTCCTCTCTTCATCTTCCTTGGCCATAAAACTCTATTGATAACCAGAATAGGCATCAAGGAAAGACAACATATCGCAACCGGCGGTGGAGTCCACAATTTGGTGGATGCGCGGCAAGGGAAAAGGATCTTTGGGGTAGGCTTTGTTGATGTCTGTGAAATCAATGCACAACCTCCATTTTCCATTCGCCTTGCATACTACAACTGGGTTGGCCACCCATGTTTGATGGAGTACTCCTCTGATCAAGCCAGCTGCCTCTAGTTTCTTAATCTCTTTGGCAATAAACTGCTGCCACTCGAAAGCTTGCTTCCGGACCTTCAGTTTGCCGGGCCGCGTGTGGGTAGACGGCAAGGTGGTGCTCAATCCCCTCCCTGGGAACACCGGGGTTTTCAGATGGTTTCCATGCAAAGACATCAACATTCGCCCACGGGAAAGCGATGAGCGCGCTTTCCTATTTGTCGTCAAGGGTGGAACTTATGGTGAAAGTTCCCCCCATGTCCTCCCCCTTTGAGGGAACCTTCTTGGTCTCTGGCGAAGCAGCCTTGTATTTTTTGCTCTTGCCGGTGGAGCTCTCTAGCGCATCGTCAATGGGAGCACAACACTCCGAGGTGATGCGCTCGCCGGAATGTGCGCCAGAGGCCTTGCCGGTATTCTTCCCCTCGGGAGCTTCAGCGGCAGGTGCTGCGTCTGCACCCCGGTAGAGTTGGTCAGCGTAGATAAGTGCGCTTTTCTTGTCAGAGTTGACGGTGATGACACTCATTGTCCTAGGCATCCTTAACACGTTGTAAGCGAAGTGGGTGGCCGCCATGAAGTTGGCCAGTGCCGGGCGACCAAGAATGCCATTGTATGGCAACGAGATCTTAGCGATGTCAAAAACAATCTTCTCCGTTGTGAAATAGATGTCGTTGCCAAATGTCACCGGCAGCGTGACCTTGCCCTTCAGCTAAGTTCTTCCTGAATTGACCCCTTGGAAAGCGCATGTCAGCTCAAGATATTCGTTAGGAATTTGCAGCCTCTGGATGACATTAGGTGAGATCACGTTTAGGCTGGCCCCACTGTCGACTAACATCTTCGTGACCTTGAGGTTGCGGATTGTTGGCGATACCAACAACGAAAGACACCTGACCGCACTTACACGATCGGGGTGATCCTCAGTGTCGAAGATGATAGGAGTGTTGGACCATTTCAGAGGTCTTTGTGCACCGATAGGTGCGTTAACCCCGCACGCCCACTTTTTGAGTTGGTGGTGAGAGGAATACAACGAGGCACCTTGCTCTATGCACATCATCTTTGTAGCCTTCTGAAACTCATGCTCGCTGGACTCGTCGTCCTCTTCGACATCATCAGCATCTCCCTCTTGCTTGTCTCGGCCACGGGCGGGCCGGTGTTTTTGCGGCTCGGGCTTGCCGCGTTGACCCCCTCGGCTGACATGCTTCTTGACGGACCCCTCATCACCGTCCTGGCCTTTCTCCTTGTGTTGCCTCTCGTACTCGGCCATCTAGTTCTCAGCAAGCCGCTTAACTTGTCGGCAGTCTTGGAGATCGTGGCCCTTGGTGAGATGGATCCTGCAATACTACTTGCAGGAGTCTTTTGGCTTGCCGGAAGCCGCCAGGGCATGGCAGGAGGTGTACCCGGCAACATCGTTGCCGGGGTCATCAACCTTGCCCTTCTTGGTGGCACCGGGGTTGCCGGATCCCTCGACGGCGAGTGCAGTCTTGACCTTGCGCTTCGTGTTCCGCTGCTGGCCCTTGTTTACCAGGGTAGTAATGTCTTCATCTTTGTAGTCGACCCCTGCGCCGACGTCTTCGTCGGGAAGTCTCCTCCACTCTTCAGCCCGAGCGCATTTTTCTGCCAAAGCATAAAGCTCGGCAACGTTCCTGACTCCTTTCATCGCCAGGTCTTCCCACATCATGCGGTAGCACATGTTCTAATGGAACGCGCTGATAACAGCGGCAGGATGAACGTCTGGGATATTGTGATGCAAGCAGCTGAATCTTTGGATGTATTTGAGTAAATTTTCGCGCTCTTTCAGAGGGATGATGTGTAGATCACTTTCCTGGCCAGGAGCTTGATGACCTCCCGTGAAAGCACCAACAAAGTCATGGCACATGTCTGCCCAAGAGGCGATGGACCCCTCTGGCAAGTGCATTAACCACGACCTAATGTTAGGCTTAAGCACCAATGGGAAGTAGTTGGCGAATATCTTGTCGTTGCAACCTCCGGCAGCTTGTACCGAAATACTTCAATGGTATAAATGCTCAGGAACTCCAACGGATGAGTCTTGCCGAAATACTTCTCCGGGACTTCTGGCTCGAACGTGCAGGAGTTAGGCCACTGGACTTGCCGCAGCTCACGGGTAAACACTAGACAACCCACCTCATAAGGTAGGCTGACAGGATACTCTAGCGCAGACATGTCCATAGTGGGCCCCGCACACCTATCAGACTGGAGGCGCGCTTCCTGCCTAAGCTCGATCGCAGTTCGAGCGTCTTCCTTGCCACGTTCTCGAAGAACTTGATGCTGATCGCGGCGTGTCCGTGGGTCGGACGATGCCGTAGAGTAACCGTCTAAGCATCGGTCAATCGAATCGGCGACCGACGATGTTGCTACGAGGGACAGTGGGACAAAGTCGCACCGCCTCCGGCCCTCTCACCACTGGCGTGAGTTGGCTCGGTGGACCGAAACTTATCTACGAGTCGAAGGAGGCTCTGAATGGTGGCTCTCCATTCGTCGAGCTTCTTCACAACACGAGGTAAGTTTAGGAGTAGTTGTGCCCGAGCCATCGCTTCCTCCGCCGTGCTCGGTAGCGAAAGATGGGATGAACACGAGGTGCTCTAAATCCTAACTGTGTTAGAAGGATCATCACCGTTGTCTCGCGTCGGCATGCCACTCATGCTTCCATGTTCGTGAGCATGCTGGTCCTGTGCATCTTGGGAATGATGCGTAGGAGCTTTCCCGTGGGGATGTTGAGAACTGTGGGCACCGCGGCGCGGCTCTCCGCGTGCGTCTTCAGAAGGTCGCAGCGTAGGCGCCGGTGTTGGTGCCTTGGAAGATACCCTTCCACCCCAGAGTTCTCCGTACCACCTGCAGGTGGTACCGCTCCGTCCTGAGACCCAGGGGCGCGGGGGTTCCCCCCATCGCCATGGGCGACTCCATGGCGATCATTGCCGCTTGCTTGGCCTTGGTCACAAGAGCGTTGTGGAAGTACTAAACCTCTGCCACCTGCTGCTCCACCTGCGACAACGTCGTCTCCTATCTGTGCAAATATAGGGATGGCAGACACGGACGGGCCAACCGCTGTCAGGCCCGTCTTCTTGGGGGCCATGGGGATGATGAGCGCGAAGGAACTGACACGCTGGTTACCAGAACAGGTTTGCACGACCTAGCCTTCCCCCTACCTCGCGTGCCAAAGATGTCGTGGGAACGAACACCTATGGGATCATAGGGAACCCTTTCATTTCGGCAGGGGGAAGGATCGCACAAAGAGCCGGTCTTATGAACAACACGCGAGGATCCTTACCCAGGTTCGGGCCGCACGGATACATGAAACCCAACTCTTGCTTCGTTGTATTGAGAGTGTTCTTAGGGTTGTAGCTACAGGAGCGCTATCACCAGGTACCACATACGTGAGCTAGAAAGTCCCTGGGCCTCCTTTTATACTCCAAGGGGATCCCAATAGTGGCGTACAGTGCATACACGTGGTGTACAGAGCTATAGTGCTATCATACCTAACACTGACGGAGTAGGATAGGCACATTTAATGCACTGTCAGGCATCTCTGTCCGTCAGTGGTATGTGATGGGAGCCCGTCCCATCGGCGCCACTTAGCTCCCTCCAACGTCAATGCCGCGACATGCGTCTAGGTGGATTGACACCTGCCTTCTATGCTGGCGGGGTCTTGCCGGGGCCTTGCCTTGCCGGGGCTTGCTTCGCCTGGGTGTTCAATATCCCTCCCGAGAAGACCTTGCCGATGATCTTGATTTTCCTGTGTTGGTATCATGCAAGTCCCTTCTAAGCCTAGCTGCCAGGGTGGCTACTACTGCCCGTGCACGAGTAAGGGGCACCGGAGAGCCCAAAACTCTAGTGCACCGACAGATGATGATCACGAAGATTCAAATCAAGTTACCTCCAAGCGTAGTAGGTCGGCAAGGACTTGTACCGCCCCTAAGTGGCATGACAATCCTGTCTTGGAGGTCGTGTTGTTAGACAACAATGAACCTACGAGCTATGAAGAAGCAATGATGGGATTAGATTCCAAAAAATGGCTAGGAGCCATGAAATCAGGGATATGATCCATTTATGAAAACCAAGAATGGACTTTGGTAGACTTGCCTGATGAACGGCAGGTGATAACCCACAAGTATAGGGGATCGCAACAGTTCTCGAGGGTAGAGTATTCAATCCAAATTTATAGATTCGACATAAGGGGAGCCAAAGAATATTTGAGAATATTAGTAGTTGAGTTTTGAATTCAACCACACCCGGAGATAAATATCTACAGCAAAGTGGTCAGTAGCACAGTAGTATGATAGTTTGATAAAGTAGTAACAGTAAAAATAGTGGTAACATTAGTAGTAGTGATTTTGTAGCAAGTGCAATAGTAACAACAGTAGTAGTAACTTAGCAAGAACGATAAGTGGAAGGATCATAGGCACTCGATTGGAGTATTTGTTGGATGATATTCGTCATATAACAGTCGTAACCTAGGGTGACACAGAACTAGCTCTAGTTCGTCAATGTAATGTAGGCATGTATTCCGTATATAGTCATACATGCTTATGGAAAAGACTTGCATCACATATTTTGTCCTACCCTCCCGTGGCAGCGGGATCCATAAGGAAACTAAGGGATATTAAGGCCTCCTTTTAATAGAGAACTAGAACAATGCATTAGCACTTGGTGAATACATGAACTCCTCAACCTACGGTCATCACCGTGAAGTATCCCAACTATTGTCACTATGGGGTTGACGGATCATAACATCTAATAGGTGCATATGACTAGGCAAGAACGGGTCAAGAACATAGATATAATGATGATAATATAAACGACTCAGATCTGAAATCATGGTACTTGGGCCCTAGTGACAAAAATTAAGCATGGCCAAGGCATAGCAACATCAATCTTAGAACATAGTGGATACTAGGGATCAAGCCCTAACGAAACTAACTCAATTACATGATGAATCTCATCCAACTCCTCACTGACCAGCAATTCTACAAAGGAATTACTCACTCCCGATGGGGAGCATCATGGAATTGGTGATGGAGAAGGTTTGATGATGACAAAGTCTGAAGATTCCCCTCTTCAGAGCCCTAAACGGACTCCAGATCTGGCCTCCTGATGAATAACAGAATGTGGCGGTGTCCCTGTATCGTGAAACAAGCTAAAACCTTCTCTATGATTTTTCCTCAGATAAATGTGAATTTACAGCATTGGAATTAGGGATGGGGGATCCACGAAGTGTCCACCCTCCACCGGGCCGCGCCAGGGGGGGCTGGCATGCCCTGATGGAGCGTTGGCACACTGGGCCCCTCTCAGGTGGCTTTTGGCTCCATAATTCCTCAAATATTAAATAATAAATCTCCAAAAAAAGTGTTCCATATAGAGAACTTTTATTTCTGCACAAAAAACAACATCATGGTAGTTCTTCTGAAAACAGCGTCAGTCCGGGTTAGTTTGATTCAAATCATGCAAATTAGAGTCCAAAACAAGAGCAAAAGTTTTAGGAAAAGTAGATACATTGGAGACGTATCAACTCCCCAAGCTTAAACCCTTTCTTGTCCTCAAGAAATTTAGTTGACAAACTGAGAGTGAGAAAGAAAAAAAGTTAGGAACATTTTTGTTCTTGTTTACATATGTCACAGCCCTAGAGTTGCTTGAAATTGTTTGCATCAACATCAGCATGTGCATCATGTCATCATTTTTAAATTCAAATGAATTTTAAATGGGGACTGTCAAGCCCTAGTACTCCCTCATTAAAAATATTTCAATCAACTAAGTTTTCCAATGTTTTCCTTTTGGTCTTAAAAAATGTTCACTATTTCTGATAAATGTTGGCAACAAAATATCAGAGGACATTTTAATTTTCAAAACAAATATAGAATTTTAAAATACTCATTTAATGCTACCGAAATCAATTAATAAAGCACCATATATATCTTAGTGGTTCCAAATATTCTGAAACTATTTGTGGGACTTCGAAATATATATTTCATGACCCATAAATTATTTCAGGGTTTTTGCCCAGGTATTTTGGCCCCAAACAAATAATGACATAGGTCAGAAATTTGAAAGGAAAACATCTGAAGAAAAAAAAGGGGAGAAGACCACCTGACTTACCTGGCCCATTAGGTAGCCCAGCCCACCAGGGGCATCGACGTCTTCTTCCTCCTGCCAGAAGGCAAAGGAGAAGGAGGCCACGGCGCCCGCGGCCTCGCGCCTCGCCGGCAGCAGCCTGGCTGCGTCACTGGCCAGCGTGACGAAGAGATAGACTCCAGCGGCCGCCTGGACCCTCCCCTCCCCTCCATTCCCCTCCCTCGCTTCTCCCTCTCCTCCCCCTCGCCATGGCCGAGCTCTGCTCAAGCTCACCGTCGCTACCGCCTAGCTAGAGCCCCCTGTCGTGCCCTAGAGCTCTGCCGCGACCCCCTCGTCCTCCCCATGGACCTAGAAGCCGCCGGAAGCCCCTCTATGCCATGTCTGCCATCGTCTTCAAGCTCCGGCTCCGGCGTTCCTCTCCGGTGATTCGCGACCATCTGCACCCCTCGAGGTCGCTGTCTTCCTCAACCAACCCGCTGTGAGCCCCTGCGCCGATTCCCCCTAACCCTGCGGCCTACCCGTCGCTGTAGTCGTCGCCCCCTTGCTGCCCGAAACCCGCTGGTGCTCAGCTCGTCACCGGTCGTAACTCCGGTGGCCCCCGAGTCCCTCTGTTGCCCCACTGGATGCGCATGTGCGCGGGCTATCTCTTGGTGCCCTCCGCGTACCAAATGACCACTGGAAGTGCAAGTTTGGCGAGTCGCCGCCGCGCTCTTTGGTCGCCGCCGGCTGGCGTCCGACATGGTGACGTGGCAGGGCCATCAGGGCTAATTACCTTGCTAACCAGGCCCCCAGCAACTGACCAGTGGGCTCTAAAGTGGGTCAAACCCCTGGTCAGCGTCGGGATTAACCCTGTGTCACCGACGTGCGGGCCCCGCACATCAGGTTTGACCGAGACTAGCTCAGCCGACTTGCTGACGTCACAGTGATGTCAGGCTGACGCATTAATTAAATTTCTAGTATTAAAACAAATCAGGAAATTCTAGAAAATGTTTAAAATTTCTAAACTTGATATAAATTAATCTGTAAATCAAATGAAAATAATATATACATGAGAATTTATCAAAAAAATCCAATGAATCCAATGCTGCTGTTGTCATGCATGTTAGAGCAACCTACGTATATGAACATTGACATTTACTAATTGGTTAACTTATGAAATATGAAATGCAGAATAATTTTCAACCTATATTCAAACTCACTTCGAATTAACTTGGACAATAGTTGCATTAGCTCATCCATACATGCTGCCATGTCATGATCATGCATCATATTATTGCACTTGCGTGTATTGATTGCTATCTATCTGCATTGCGATGGGCCCTGCTTCTAAGGATACCTCCGAGTATTCCAATGAAGGAGAAAACCTTTCCGCTACCCAGCAAGGCAAGCAACCCCTTTGATCATTCCGATAACATCCCACTCTCTCGCTCCTGCTCCCGTTTATTGCATTAGGACAAATGTTCACTTGTCTGTCAAAAATGGTAGATGAACCTATTCTTTTGCATTACCTGTCATTGTCACTGTAAATAGCTAAACCTTGCAACCTAACTTACCTGGTAGATGCTTGTGCCATGATGTGCTTTGCTTACTTTGCCTGCTATGCTTGCTATCCTTAGACTTGTGTCAAGTCTAATTCATCTGGGTGATGAACTGGAGTGAAACAATGTTGTTCTTATGTGATAAGCTTATGATGAACCCGATTTGGTAAAGGTAGCGATGAGAGGCTATGTAGGAGTACATAGCGGGTTGTCTCATTGGGACCATTCTTAGGAACTAACTTCCGTGTTTGTGATCCAAGGCTAGTTACTACCACGCGTTGGGATACTTAATTGACCCTCTCGACTTTTTAATCGCTTAGTCCTTGGTCCATGAGTTGCAAGTAGTTTCTAGTGTTTATAGCATGCTGGAGGCCGTGCATAGCGCTGACCTTAGGGGTGGGTTACGACGCGGTAGGCAGTGGCACGGTGTACCAAGAGTCACCCGAATGGTGGGCTTGGGAACCCTGTGCACATCGTTCATGCGCACGTCTAGCAGGGCAGCACAGGGGGCTTGGGGGCCTCCGGAGACGACGACCACGTCGAGCTGAGCGGCGGTGACAGCTTGGGCAGGACTGGCTACGGTGCTACGAGCTGTGGGAGGCGAAGCTAAGGGCGGCAACAGGCTCCTATGAGCTCTACAAGCACAAGCCCGTGGTTGGGAGCGAGCTTTGGCCACTATGGCCACGACTACGCCATGGCCGGTGGCAAGCTCCGCTCGACTCTGGCTACAGACAGGGCTAGAGGAGGGGAACGGCATCGGGACTAGGGGAAACGGATCGGGGCCTCACCGGAGGGTCTTCTGGTGCCTTGGCATGGTCGGGGACGCACGGGAGATGGTGAATCGGCGGTGTCTTCAGTCCGGCGAGGAAGAACAGAGGAGAGGATGAAGAGAGGAACGACAAGGGGGAAACGGGCTCGGGCTGCGGCCGAGCCTATCCTCTCGCCAGCGTGACGAGGAGGCGGCCAGGCAGGCAGGGAGGAGGTGGCCAACGCGCGGCCACGGCCTGCCGCGGGGGTGGCACACAACTTCTTCTCCTCCTTGCAGGAGGAAGAAGACGCTGGTGCCCCCCGTGGGCTGGGCCTCTTCTTCAGGTAAGCCCCGGTGGGCTTTTCTTCCCCCTTCTCTTTATTTTATTTCTTTCCTAATTTGTGACATTTGTTTTATTTTATTTTCATGCACATATGCTATTTTGAAATATCCCAAATATTTTATATATTGAGGTTTGTATATTTCAAACTTATCTATAAAGTTTCAGGATATTTTGAAAACTAAAATAATGATAATGCTTTATTTGATATTTTCAGAAGTTTGAACATTTATTTTTAAATTGCTTCAGTTGTTCAACTATTTAAAATGGCCCCTATTATAATCATGTCCATATTTATCACACAAAGGGAACATTTTGGTAGGGCATTTTGGATTTGTTGAATTTTCGACAACTTGAATTATTTTGATTCAATGTGAGCTTGGGGTTTCTTTTAATCCCCATTTCATGTTGATGCAAAATTGAAACATGAGGCACACACATTCTATCCTATGACATCTAGCTAGGGATGTGACAAGAAGCAAGAAGTATTTTTGGATTTTCTCAATGTTTTTCAAGCACACAAGAAGAAAACGAGAAAAATAAATCCACCATGAATAATACAATGAAAGTGTGTGGACAGCTATAACTGGAATGAAATGTGTGAACATGAATGTAATGTCGGTGGGGATACGTACTCCCCCAAGCTTAGGCTTTTTTCCTTGCTTGGTGATCACCATCCGTAGACTAGGTAATGGCCTGAGTGATACCCTACTGAGGCTCTTGGTGCAACCACCTCAGCCCACCTAGCAGCTTCAACCTCTGCATTGTACGCATGGGCCTCACTCTCATACATGAAGTATCTTCCCTTGCTGCTAAAATCAAAGAGGGCAAGAGAGGAAATACAATAGGCACAACGGGACCATTATCAAACCTCAAGTTATAGGTATAGGTATTAATTGTGCCTGTAACAAATCTATGTCGTTTCATGGCATCAAAGTCTAAGTACTAGTTAGGTAAAATAGTATCATTAGGCCAAGGGGACACTCCCAACCTCGTAGCGAGGCGAGAAGCATAAATCCCTCCATAGAAATTACCATTGGAAGCATTGAGAGTCAATCTCCATGCGGCAACTGCTACTAAGTTGTAGTCTTTACTTCTAGTTAAAGCAGTGTATATAAGACTCAAATCATGAACACAAAGGGTGCTACAATCCTGCTTGCCTACAATGCATTTTCCATTAAAAAGTGCAGGGTATTGAATAGAGGGAAATGGATGCTTTTTATCCTACCTCGTGTCACTCCTCAAATTTCACCAGAACAAAGGTTTCTCAATAATGATTCAAACTCAGGTTTAGTTAGTTCGTCTAGTGAACCCAAATATGGAATTTTACACATGTCACAAAATACGTCTAAAGGCATGGTGAAAGCATTATCATACAGACTAAATGAAACTCTTGACTCACAAGGAAACTATTTGAATTTTATAGTAAATTTCTTCATGAGAGTGAGGTGTTGAATGCACTTATCTTTGATCAAGGGATCTGGATCGTCGTTACGAGCATACTATTCAAATTCTTCCTTAATACCAGCACTTTCAATGGAAGTGTTACACGACCAAAGGCATGATTTAGTTTGAGCGTCCCGTATCGAGCTTGCACTAGGCTTAACATAATATTGTCGTATGGAACTTCCATTTGATAATTTCCCCGAGGATCTCCTCCTCAAAGAACTCCTGAAGAATTGCATTTTATTTGCGAAGAATTCCTGAATTTTTTTGTGACACAAAATTTTGTTAACAAAACGAAATAAGATTGATAGCAACTACTCCTAGGGATGCATAGAGTCCATTTCAAGCATTCAAACCACTTACACCCCTAAGAATTCAACATACAAACTCACCTACAGCAGCACCAAGAGTAGCTAATTATTCTGCCGAGAAGCAATCCCCTAAAACAGATTTAGAAATGGAGCTTTGAGCAAAGAGATCGAATTCCACTAGTTTTTGAGCAAGAACGCGAGGGAGAGAGCAATGGTGAATTTTTTTCAGGAGGTAGGAGATGACATGGGCTAAAGAGATAAGTGAGGGGACCCACCAGGGGCCCACCCTCTGGCAAGCCGCGGTAGGGGGCCTGACATGCCCTGGTGGAGCGTGGCCACCTCATGCACCCTCCTGTGGTGTTATTTGTCTCAGAAATTCACAAAAAAATAGAAACAATTCATGTTAAATTTTAGGGCATTATGAGAACTTTTATTTTTGGTCATTTTTTATTGCACGGGAAAAACAGAAAACTGGAAAAGCATCGTATTTTATTTTATTTAACTAGGAAAAACAGAAAACTAAAGGTGGATAGAGAGAGTTGTATCTACTAAATTTATAAACTTCATAGATCTCAAAATGATTCATTAATAAGGTTGATCAAGTCTTATTAACAACCACTTTCAATTAGCATGAAACTGAAGAACTTCAATAAAACACTAGGAGTGTGTTTGGTTGCAGGGACGGACCAGAATGTCACAGGTCTGACCCGTTCTAAGGCCTTGTTCTCGCATTCAGTTGTTACCTGGAACGGTCATTGACTCGTTCTCGCAGCCCGAATATTCGGCCCAGATGCGATACGAGGTGAGACCTCCAAAACGAGTTGATGACGTGGAACCGGTCGCCCCGCTCGCACTTTGGCATCCCTAGCGCTCCTCTCCCCTGGTGCGCCGCCTCCCCTGCCTCTCTCTTCCCCCATCGATCTCAACTGTGCCGCCCCAATTCCTTCCTTCGCGGCGGCTGATTCCTTCCTTCTTTGCTCTCTTGTTGTGTAGTAGTACACGGGACGCAAGAATGGGAATCCAACCTGTCTTGATCTAGATTAGCAGAGTGGCGGCAGCTTCCATCGGGTTTATTTGGCAGCTTCCATTGGGATGATTTGGTGCTGCTAATCCCCTAGTGCTGCATATCCATGGGAATCCAACACTATTCCTTACCCTCGTATATGCTGCTGCTTCTCATGGATTTTCCCAGTCGAGAGAGGGATTTGGTGCTGCTAATCCTTCTCATGGATATGTTGTTGCTAATCCTTCCCCTTGTGATGACTCATGGTTCTTTTTAATTCAGTTTTGTTTTATTTATGTTGTTAAAGTCAGTGGGATGTACGGTGTATTGAAATACATGTGAATTCTCTTAATTTTTACCTGACTACATGAAATCCAATATATCTTTACAATATATATATATATTGATGCAAGCATCATTGGTAGCCATATTTTTGATAGTATACATGCATCGCTTGTACATGGTCAAGAAGATGAATAAAAGAAAAAGATGGTTAGGGGAGCCGCTATTTTTGTTGTACCAGTGATACATATCCAACTTATCTATAATTTTTGATTGTTCCATGCTATTATATTATCTGTTTTGGATGTTTTATATGCATTAATATGCTATTTTATATTATTTTTGGGAGTGACCTATTAACCTAGAGCCTAGTGCCAGTTTTTGATTTTTCCTTGTTATTGAGTATTATAGTGTAGGAATATTAAGTGGAGTACAAATGGAATAAAATCTTCGTGATGATTTTGCTTGGACCAGAAGACATCTACCATACTTGGAGAGGAAGGCAAGAGAACTACTAGGAGGTCAGAAGCCACCCCGCCGCGGCCAGGGGGCGCGCCCCCTGGCTTGTGGCCCCCGAGCAGGTCCTCCAACCCTAATCTTCGGTCTATAAATTCCCAAATATTCCCCCCAATACAAAAAAGAGCCACGAATATATTTTTCCACCGCCAAAAGCCTCCGTTCCAGAGACATCCATTCTTGGAGCCTTTTTCGGTAATCTACCGGAGAGGGATTCGATCACGGAGGGCCTCTACATCAAATCCATTGCCCCTCTGGTGATGTGTGAGTAGTGCACCACATACCTACGGATCCATATCTAGTAGCTAGATGGCTTCTTCTCTCCCTTTGTGCTTCAATACCATGTTCTCCATGATTTTCATGGGTATCTATCTCATGTAATATTCTTTTGCGGTGTGATTGTCGAGATCCGATGAATTGTGGGTTTATGATCAGCTTATCTATTAATATTATTTGGTTTTTCTCTGAATTCTTACATTCATGATTTCATATATTTGAAAGTCTTTTCGAGTTATTAGTTTGGTTTAGCCAACTAGATTGGTAATTATTGCAATGGGAGAAGTGCTTAGTTCTGGGTTCAATCTTGCGGTGTCTTCGCCTAGTGACAAAGTAGGGGTAGCAAGCGACGTATTGTATTGTTGCCATCAAGGGTAAAAAGATGGGGTTTTCATCATATTGCTTGGGTTTATCCCTCTACATCATGTCATCTTACTTAATGTGTTACTTTGTTCTTCATGAACTTAATACTCTAGATGCAGACATGAGTTGGTCGATGTGTGGGGTAATAGTAATAGATGCAGAATCGTTTCGGTCTACTTGACACGGACGTGATGCCTATCTGCATAGCATTGCCTTGGATATCTTCATAACTATGTGCTTTTCAATCAATTCCTCAACAGTAATTTGTTCACCCATCGTATTATTTTCCTTCAAGAGAGAAGCCTCTAGTGAAACCTATGACCCCCAGGTCTATTTTCCATATTATATTTTCAGATATATATACCAAAAATACCAAAAATACCTTGCTGCAATTTATTTACCTTTTTACTTTCCGCAATCTTTTACATCTATCTCTATCTGATCTAATCCTTGCAAATAACTGTGAAGGGATTGACAACCCCTTTATAGCGTTGGGGGCAGGAGTTTGATTATTTGTGTAGGTGCATCCATTGGTGACTTGCTTGTTCCTCCTACTAGATTGATACCCATGTTCTCAACAACTGAGGAAATAGTTATCTACTTTGCTGCATCACCCTTTCCTCTTCAAGGGAAAACCAACGCAAGCTCAAGAAGTAGCAACCAGTTGGAATGGCAGTCATTGTACATGCTATAATAAGGAAGAGAAGACCACATATTACCTATGTCCCAATGCATGAAAGTGATTGGAATAGATATATGTGCTGTCATTTATGTATTAAGCTTGTCAATATATATATTGTTATGTTGTTTTTCTTGAAAATACAAACGAAATGTTGTCGGAATATTGAATTTTATGTCATTCCATTTTTATTCCGTGATTCCAACGAAGCATCAGAACGGAACCAACCCATTCTGCTCTTTTGCTCTTACCAAACACAGGAATGGAACGAACCTATTCCTCTGAAATGTAACCATTCCATTCCATGACAGTTGGTTCCCCAACCGAACACACCCTAGGTTACCTCAACGGGGCTAGGCATATCCCCAACCATGATAATATCATATCTCTTTTTGACAATAGGTAGAGGTAACTAGAAGCTTCCAATAATGAGTGTCGAAGAATTTTCAATAACATTCACACGATTCACATGGAATTGTTTCTTCGGGAAGTGCACCGTATGCTCATTACCATTGATATGAAAAGTGACCTTGCTTTTATTGCAATTGATAACAGGTCTTGCCATATTTGAAAAGGGTCTACCAAGGATAATCAACATATTGTCGTCCTCGGGCATCTCAAGAATAACAAAGTTCGTTAAGATAGTAACATTTGCAACAACAACTAGCATGTCCTCACCAATACCAACAGGTATGGCTATTGATTTCTCAGCCATTTGCAATGATATTTCAGTATGTGTGAGTTTATTTAAATAAAGTCTTTTATATAAAGAGAAAGGCATAACACCAACACTAGCTCCGAAATCACACAAAGCAGTTTTGACATAATTTCTTTTAATACAACAAGGTATAGTTGGTATTCCAAGATCTCCAAGTTTCTTAGGTTCTCCATCCTTAAAATAATAATTAGCAAGCATTGAGGATATTTCAACTTCAGGTATCTTTCTATTATTAGTGATGATGTCTTTCATGTACTTAGCATAAGAAGGCATCTTTAAGATATCCATTAAACGACTGCACAAAAAGACTGGCCTAATCATTTTAACAAAGCGTTCAAATTCTTCATCATCTTTTTTCTTAGATGGTTTAGGTGGAAAGGCATTGGTTTCTGAACCCATGGTTCTCTTTCTCCACCATGTTTTCTAGCTACAAAGTCCTTTTTATCATATCATTTATTTTAGGTTGTGGGTTATCAAGATCGGTAGTAGATTCTATTTCTACATCATTATCTTGTTCTTTATCATTACTAGGTTGAGTATCCTCATGAACGTCACTATCATTATCATTATCACTAGGTGGATCTTCATTACCAGATTGAGTTTCAGCATCAGCAATAGAAGCATGCAAAGTCCTATCATTTTTCTTTTTATTCTTCTTCTTAGAAGGACTAGGTGTATCAGCATTAATTCCATTGAGATTCTTGTTCAATTCTTTTAGGATGACCCTTAGGATAAATAGGTTCTCGGGTCATTCTACCTCCTATAGTTACTACTCTAATAGCATGGTCATTCATATTATTATTCATTTCATAAAGCAATTCTCGTTGAGATTTAGCAACTTGTTCTAACTGAGTTTGAACCATAGAGGCATGTTTTCCTACACCTCTAACATCATTAGTGATTTTAAATAACAAGTCACTCAAGCGACGAATCATATCAAAATTATATTTCAAGTGTTTCAGAACATTTAGATTGAAGTGCTATTGTCTCATAATGTAGTTATAAAAGTCCTATAATCATTAACGAGGATGTTTATATTAAGGATATCACCTTCATCAAATTGTAAGAAAGAATTTACCTCTACCACCTGTGGAGATGGTGGTGTGTTGAGCCCATGTATTTATTCAATAGGTGGTAAATTCTTAATATCCTCAGCCTTAATTCCTTTTTCCTTCATATATTTAGTTGCCTCTTGCATATCTTTAGGACTGAGAAATAAGATACCCCTCTTCTTCGGAGTGGGTTTAATAGGTGGTTCAGGGAGAGTCCAATCATCATAGTTCTTTAATATACTATTCAATAGTACTGCAGCTTGTTCAATAGTTCGTTTCCTGAAAACACCACCAGCACAACTATCTAGGAAGTCCCTAGAAGCATCAGTTAGTCCATTATAGAAGATATCAATATTTCATGTTTATTAAGTGGATGATCAGGCAAAGCATTAAGCAATTGGAGAAGACTCCACCAAGCTTATGGGAGACTCTCTTCTCCTGTAAGGGTGCTTGTTTCTTGTGAGCTAGAAATTATTTTTCTGAGAAGTAGTAGATCATATTCTGGGGACTATGCACACAAGAAGGAGTAAGAGTATTGTACCATATCTTAGCATCACCCTTTAATGAGAATGGAAATAATCTGAGAATGTAATAGTAGCGAATCTTCTCATCATGAGCAAATAGGGTGGCTATACCATTAAGCTTAGTAAGGTGTGCTACCAAAGTTTCAGTTTCATAGCCATGAAAAGGATGAGATTCAACCAAAGTAACTAACTCCGTGTCGACAAAGAATTCATAATCCTTATCGGTAACAAAGATAGGTGAAGTGGCAAACATAGGATTATATTTAATTTTAGCATTCAGAGTCTTTTCCTTATACTTGCATAATGTTTTTTTAACATCATTCCTATCCTTACAAGCCAGAATCTCTCTAGCTATTTCTCCATCTAAAGCATCACCCTCAGGTATTTTAGGCATTTCAAATCTAGGACAGCTAGGCCTATCAAGTGTTTCATAATCATCAGTTTCAAAGTTCTCATCAGTTTCAGCAGATTCAGCTGTTTCAATAATTTCATTCTCCATAGCTCTAGAAATTTGTTCATCGAGAAATTCACCAAATGGTGGTTGGAACACGCGGTACACTATGCTAGCGCCAAATAAAAAAATTCTACCATGCACCCAAGAACATGCTGCTAGAAATAGATCGCTGGATCGGGTTTGCCACTAGACGCGCAGTCACCGTAGCGGAAGTAGAGTTCGTGATGCGTGTAGTTGATGAGCCGATTCATCTCCTCCTTAGCCGATCTCCCACAAGCAGTGATCTCACACGAACAGCTCCTAACGGATCCCTCGATCGGTTAGTCCAAGCACCGCATATGCGATGCCTCCAAGGTATCCACACGTATGGCGGCAGTGTCGGGCGGCGAACTTCTTGGTCCGATCGCATGACATCGTGCCATCGGGAGTGGCGGTGGCTGTTGACAGGCGCAAAAGGATCAACCCTGGAAGGTGTGCCTACTCCCTTTTATATATACCTCTGGGTTGGGCTTGACACTTGAGAACCATGATGAGTCTAGTCCCATTTTCCATTCGGATCCAATCGGAATGGGCTGCGATCCCTTAAGTGTGCAACCCTATAGGTTCATAGACACATGGACACGACCCGAGTCAATAATCAGCAGCGGCTCCTAGCAGAATGTGCCAACTACCATGTGTGCGCACAGTTGTTAGACGAACCTCTACAATGTATCATATACAACATTCCTTTTTGCTCATGAGATAGGTTGTAGAGCTCAAGGCGAGTACATTTCACCCTTTTGGTAGCTCAACATTTATTCTCAAAACTGTGATGCAGATTCCCGAACTGGGTTAACACTTAACCCATGTCGCATGGTCATGCTTTCCGATTCTGATCACACGAGAGGGCCCAAGAAAATATATCTCCTCACGGAGGGGAAAATCCCATCTTGGTTAACCATGCCTCGCGACATGTCTCACGACTCACCCGAAAGTTACCTTTATAACTACTTAGTTATGGAGTTGCGTTTGATAGACCCTAAGTAAGTTGATCCTCATCCCAAGAACATGCGATGACCTTAGTTCTAGGACATGGCATATACTTGTACTTGAGAATAACAGATGACATAATCTTGTTGTGTCTCAAAGTGGGTCTGTCCGACTCGGTGATCTCAATCCACGAGTCCATACTATCAGTTTAGCATCTCTATACACATGACTTGTGAAATGTAGTCATCAACTGAACTGTGTACTAGTAAAGGATATGTGTCCGCATAACAATAACAACTAGGGACTATTAGAACAATCATCATACTATCTATATACTCACCAATAAGTCACATACTTATTTATACATATCATTGATGATGCTCAATGACAATACAAAATACTCATGAATACATGGGAAACAAAATCATCACTTGATTTCCTCTAGGGCATATCTCCAACAGTCTCCCACTTGCACTAGAGTGAAACATCTAGGCATCGTATGCCCATGGACCTCATGCGCATATCATGCTTCAACTACGGGAGAGGCTTTGTAAATGGATCAGCAACATTTGCATCCGCGTGTATCTTGCATATGTTTATATCACCTCTCTCGACAATGTCGCGAGTGAGGTTAAAACGCCTGAATATCATTTGGGTTTTATGATGGTTCCGTGGTTCCTTGACTTGTGCGATAGTACCACTATTATCACAATAGAGATCTAATGGATTGGATGAGTCTTGAACCTCTCCAAGATCAGAAATAAAATTCTTCACCCAAAAACCTTCTTTTGCAGCTTCAGAAGCCGCAATGTACTCAGCCTCCATTGTAGAATCAGCTACCGTATTTTTCTTGGCACTCCTCTAGCTCACTTGTCCTCCATTCAGAATGAACACAAACCCAGGTTATGATCGACTATCATCCCTATCGGTTTGGAAACTAGCATCAGTGTAACTCTTTACAACGAACTCATTCTCACCTCCATAAACCAGGAACATATCCTTTGTCCTTCTCTAGTACATAAGGATATTCTTTATTGTTGTCATGTGACACTCACCTAGATCTGCCTGGTATCTTCCTACTACGCATAGAGAAAATCTAACATCGGGACGAGTGCATAGCATAGCATACATGATGGACCTGACAGCCGAAGCATACGGAATCCCATCCATGCATATTCTCTCATCAGGAATCGAAGGACTCCGAGTCTTGTTAAGACTAATGCCATGTGACATGGGCAAGAACACTTTCTTAGCATCTTGCATGTTGAACCACTTCAACACCTTGTCTATATATGTACTTTGGCTTAATCCGATAAGCCTTCTCGATCTATATCTATAGATCTTGATTCCAAGTCTTTCATCGATTTTTTTCAATGAGTCCTTGACAGATTCAAGCATCTGAACATCATTTCCAATCAACAATATGTCATCCACATACAAGATCGGAAATGCAATTCAGCTCCCACTGACCTTCTTGAATACACAATGATCATAGCCATTCTTGATGAAGCCAAACTCTTTGATTGCTTCTTTAAAATGAATGTTCCAATTCCGACATGCTTTGTGCAGTTTGCATACCATGACAACGTTCTTCACATCGACAAAACCCTCGAGATGTGCCTTATACACGTCCTTAGTTAAATTTCCATTAAGGAAAGCCGTTTTGACATCCATCTGCCATATCTCATAGTCCAAAATATGCAGCTATAGAAAGAATGATACGAATTGATTTAGGCATCACTACCGGTGAATATGTCTCACCATAGTGAACATGTCGATAACCTATAGTGACAAGTCAAGCCTTATGGACTGTAACATTTCCATCAATACCAGTTTTATTCTGAAAGATTTGCACTCAATGGCTTGAACACCATCTAGCAGATCAACCAAGTTCCAAACTTGATTGTCATCAATGAACATAAATTCGGATCTCAAGGCCTCAAGCCATAACTCGAAATAGGGCTCACCATCCCTTCCGCATACGTGGTCGGTTCGTTGTTCTCCAAGAACAACACATTGCATTTGTGCATATTGCGCAACCTTTCCAACCTATGTGGAACGGGTGCCAATTCCACTACGGGTTCTTTGACTAACTCCAGCGTGATTGAATCACCTGTCGGAACGTCCGCATGTGGCTCTCCAATTTCTTCGAGTCGGACCGACCTCCCACTAGCCTTCGGATTGAGAAACTCCTTCTCAAGGAAAACTCCATGTCGAGCGACAAACACTTTGCCCCCTTCACGGTTGTAGAAGTAATATCCAAGGGTTTCCCTAGGATATCCCATGAATATGCACTTGTCTAACTTGGGTGTGAGGTTGTCCGACTGGAGTCGCGTAACATATCCTTCATAACCCCAAATCTTTGGAATAGACAAGCTAGGATCTTTGCAGTCCATATCTCACATGGGGTCTTATCTACAGACTTTGATGATAGCCTGTTTAGTGTGAAAGCTGCGATTTCTAGGGCGTACCCCAAAATGACAAGGGAAATTTTTGTTTTTGCCGCTCAAGATTTTCCCAATTTTCCTTATGCCACCCTAGAATTTGACATTTCAGATTTGCCACTCTTAGATTTTGACAATTAATACTATTGTCATTCAGTGGCAAAAGCAAAATAAATTTATTTCACTTTTGCCGCTCTTAGTTTTTGACAATTATCATAATTGCCACTCTAAAATTTTTGTTTTTGCCACGAAAACGGCAATTGTGATAAGTGTTAGTAACTAAGAGTGGCAAAAGTGAAATGTGAAAATCTAGAATGGCATCAGGAAAATTGCCAAAATCTAGAGTGGTAAAGCAAAATTTTCCCAAATGACAAGGGTAAATCTGACTACCTCATCATCAATCGGACCATGTCTAACAAAGTCCAATTACTCCGATCCGACACACCATTTCTTTGTGGCGTACCTGGAGGTGTGAGTTGTGGAACTATTCCATGGCTCTTTAGATGATCATCAAAGTCCTAGCTCATATACTGACCACCACGATCAGATTGTAGAAGCTTGATTGTCTTACTGAGTGGATTTTCCACTTCGTTCTTAAAATCCTTGAACTTTGCAAAAGTTTCTGACTTGTGCCTCATCAAGTAGACATATCCATATCTACTAAATTCGTTGGTAAAAGTCACAAAGTATTAGAAACCACCTCTAGTTGTCGTGCTTATTAGTTCACAAACATCACTATGTATAAGTTCCAATAACTCAGACGCCCTCTCACAAGTCCTTGCAAAAGGGGTCTTAGTCATCTTGCAGAGTAGGTAGGACTCACATGTCTCAAATGACCCAAAATCAAATGAAGTCAGAATTCCATCATCATGGATATTCTTCATGCGCTTTTGACTAGTGCGTTATAGTCGACAATGCCATAAGCAAGTCAGATTTATCTTGTTAGGCTTATGTGTCTTCACATTTATGTTAGAGACCGATTCACCTTCAAGATCTAATATAAATAACCCGTTCACAACAGGTGCAAAGCCATAAAATATTTTATTCAAGTAAATAGAACAACCATTGTCCTTAATATTGAATTCATAACCTTGCATCATCAAACATGAGGCCGAAATAATGTTTCGACTTAATGTAGGAACATAATAACAATTATCAAGTTCCATTACAAATCCTGAAGGTAAATTAAGTTGCATGGTGCTAACAGCTAATGCAGCAACTCTTTCTTTATTCCCGACGCGTATGTCAACTTCTCCTCTTGCAACATTCCTAGTCCTTCATAGCCCCTGCATCAAGTTGCATATATGAACAACCGATCCGGTATCATATACCCAAGAGCTACTAGAAATATTAGCAAGAAAAATGTCTATAACATATACAACAAGTGTACCTGAAGAAGAAGTCACACTTCTAGTCTTCTTGCCTATCTGGGCAAGCCACTTGTTGTAGTTTCTCTTCCAGTGAATGGTTTCCTTGTAGTGAAAGCAAATGGTCCCCGTGTTTGGTCCAGACTTGGGCATGGCGGCAACAATAGGAGTTACCTCCTTGCCCTTTGACTTAGCCTTTTTCTGGGACCAACTTCTCTTGAACTTTGCCGTGTTCTACACCATCGACACTTGATGTGTGCCTTTCTTGATATCCTGCTCTACCACTTGTAGCATCCCATGCAATTCCGTGAGCTTGTTTTCCATGCCATGCGTATAGAAGTTCGAGAGGAACGCCCCGTAGCTAGTCGGAAGAGAAGCCAGAATTGTATCCGTGGATAATTCGTCCCCAAGTGGGAAGCCTAACCGATCCAAATCTTGCATTTATCCGATCATCTTGATCACATGCGGGCTCAATGGATCACCCTCTTTCAGCTTGCAATCCATCAACGATCGCCAGAAATTGAACCCTTTAGTCCTTGCCTGCATCAAACATGCCCTTGAGGTACTTGATCATCTCGAAAGCCTCAATGTTTTCAAAATGTTGTCGTAGATCAGGCTCCATAGAAGACATCATGAGATAGCTTATCTCGTTTTACTCATCAACGAGTTTCTGGTGGGCATTCCTGGATGTGGCATTAGCATTCTCGGCAGGTTCCTCTGGAAGGGGTTCCTCTAGAATATGTTCTCAGATTTCTGTACCAGGTGGTAAAATGTGTTCCATTCAGTTTATCCTTTTCTACGATTGATTTCAACGAAAAACTAGGTTGAGCAGGTGGTGCCATTTATCTACAACAGAAATATGCAAAACACTAAGACATGTATTCATAACGAGTAATTCAAAGTAAACAATTTAATAAGAACATTAGTCCCACTAAAGTCAACATCCCTCCGTCGATTCTTAGCGATTCAATATCCAAGATCCACATGTCAACTGGTGAGCTTTTGCATCACTGCTAGAAGACTAGATCATGTGGTAAGCAACACTTGCTAATCGTATCTCTATATGACTCTTGTTTGTTGGGGACATCTCATGCCACGACAACTCTTATGCCCTGAGGTCCAAAACTTTCTTGATAGCCATGAAAAGTTAACCAATGCTTCGCTCATAAGAGTCCGACACAAACACACCACGTTAAGGAGAATTAGTAGCAAGCTAATTTTATAGGCCCACCACTAAAAATACTTCACATGTGATGGTGCGGCTATTGGGGAGGCAATTTTACTTGACATTCTTTGAGGGATCACCCTACTTGAAACATCTATCATGCAAAAGAAGGGCACATAAAAGGGATAAAATTTCACATGCAATTTATATATGTGTGATACTGTACAACCCCTTTCATTAATGCATGGTGATCTCCATATCCACGTGCGGTGCATGCCCATGCCAGTCTCCATCTCCATTGCGATGATCTCCATCTCCACACACATTGTCAACCGCCAAGTGTTACATAAGATACTATGCTATTACAAACTAGTAGATATGAGAGTCAATTACATTACAAGGCATCTCATGTTGACACACACCTCATTAATACAAAAATGGGACAACAATATGGCTCCAGGCGGTTTCCACACTCATGACACATAGGCCATGATTTAATAATTTACAAGCAAGATTCATGGGCTATACCAAATCACAAGGATTCGCTGCAAAATAAAACCATCCAAAACTCTATTTTCCAATAGGATTTTCACCACAAAAATATCGCGAAGAATGGATAAGTAGTTGAATGACAAATGCATCTTTTCGTGATGCTTAGTTTGACATGTCGTAGAGTGAAAACTGAGTTCGAATGCAAAAGTTATGCCCGTTTTACTATGACTGCTCCAACAGATTTAAGCACTGTGGAAATCACATTTCCACGGTGTTGATCCTTGTCCCGGTTCGATCAATCTCATTGATCTTCGCATGCTACATCTGGATTTACGTTCCACTGTCTAGCGCGATGGCAAAAACCGACTCGTAGGGGTAATTCGTGTCACGACCTCTACATCACGTTGAAGGAAGCAAGATCATGAAACCAACCTTCAACACTGACGTGCACGACCGATCTCATCGACCCGCACTTGAACTGATCTACATATCTCATATGCAAATCACCAAATCTATCATCACATAGCGGAGGCTCTGATACAGTTGTTGGAACACGCGGTACGCTATGCTAGCACCAAATAAAAAATTCTACCGCGGACCCAAGAAAATGCTACTGGAAACAAATCACGGGACCGGGTTTACCACTAGATGCGCAGTCACCACAGCGGAAGTAGAGTTGGTGATGTGTGTAGTCGATCAGCCGATTCATCTCCTCCTTAGCCGATCTCCCACGAGCAGTGATCTCCCGCGAATAGCTCTGCACGGATCCATCATATGGTTCATCCAACCACCGCAAATGCGATGCCTCGAAGGTATCCACGCGTATGGGGTCAGCATTGGGTGGCGGACTGCTAGGTCCGATCGCACGACATTGTGGCGTGGGGAGTGGCGTGGCTATCGACGGGAGGGAAAAGATCAACCCTGAAAGGTGCAACCACTCCCCTTTATATAGACCTCTGAGGTGGGATCAACACTTGAGGCCCATGACAAGTCTAGTCCCATTTTCCATTCGG